>JAOPSE010000078.1:8652522-11483912 GCA_029449295.1 Zea luxurians
GGTGTAACATGCTCGCGCTTACTCGACTTAGGGTGACCACTATATCCTACTAACGGAGCAATCGGCTTAAGTCGGCAATGACTTAAGGCGGTGCAACATGCTCGCGCTTACTCGACTTAGGGTGACCACTATACCCTACTAACAAAGCAATCGGCTTAAGTCGGCAATGGCTTAAGATGGTGCAACATGCTCACAACTACTCATCATAGGGCGACCTCTATGCCTTATGAGCTGATCAATTGGCATAAATTAGGAAAAGACTCCAAAACCAGCACGCCACACTTACTTTCGCAATCATTCAGGACGATTGTTGAATTCTAACAACAGAAACAAAATATTATAGTTTTCAGCGCCAAGGACACATTCTAGTACCCTATCCACCGAGTATCCAAGCACACTGGTCACGCGCACATATAATTCAAGAATACATCAGTATCTTCTAAACACGTCGCTACGACAAAACATCTCTATTTGGCAATGTCTTTCGCAGGGGCGATCGAGGAAGAAGGGCGACTCGAGGCATCAGGCGTAGCCTTGACGTCAGCAACAATGTCATCAGGAACAACTACACCAGGCCTTCTCATCAGGATCCGCCTTGTCATGAATGGCTTTGTCCATGGCCTTGTCACGCTGAGCTTTCAGAGTGGCGCAATTGTCCTCTGCAACTTTGGTAGCTAGTCGAGCGGCCTCTAGCTCCTGGGCGACTGACTTCTTGGAGGCACGCAGATCTTTGACGATGGAGTCCTTGCTTGACACCAATTGCCTAAGCCGCAGAATCTCATCCTGGGATACTTGCAGTTCACGACGATGATGATCCAGTTCTGTAATAGTAAAGCGGTGGCTTCTTTCCAAGATGGTTAAGGAATTGCTGGCATCACGATACAACCTATCCAGATTGTCACGAGAAGCTGCAAGTGCTCGTTTCTCCTCCTACAAACAAGAATCAACTCTCAAGCATCCAGTAAACAGTAAAGCACGAAAGAGCCAATTAAAGTAAGTTTACCTCGTTACCTGCCCTTTCAGAGTCAAGCTAAACATTGAGAGAAGAATTCAAAGAATGTGCGTCGTCCAAAGAAGCAGAAACCCGAGCCAGGTCGATCTGACCTTGGGAATACTTCTCCTCAAGCTCGGAGTACCGTCAGGTCGAGTCGGCTTGATGTCGAAGATGTTTCTCCTCAAGCTCAGAGTATCGTCTGGCCATATCTGACAAAGCAGTCGAAGAAGGGCACACGGTTAAAAACAAGTTGATCAACCAGCCAAGGAAGAAACAAAGTCACCAACCAGCATTCGACGCCTTCAAATTAGGTATTTGTTTCTGAAGCAGCAATGGATTCCATTGCGTCAGAGACATAGCCCCTTCTGGAATAGTGGCACCGTGTGACCTCAACTGAGCGGACATCCAGTCAACCAAAGCCTATCATTAAAAACAAATGAGTACAGAGAAGATGATTTGCCAGGAGGAATGACTAAAAGTCGCATAGAGGGGGGGGTGAATAGGCAGAATCTGAAAATTATAAACTTAAGCACAACTACAAGCCGGGGTTAGCGTTAGAAATATAATTAAGTCCGAAAGAGAGGGCGAAAACAAATCACAAGCAAATAAGAACAGATGACACGGTGATTTGTTTTACCGAGGTTCGGTTCTTGCAAACCTACTCCCTGTTGAGGTGGTCACAAAGACCGGGTCTCTTTCAACCCTTTCCCTCTCTCAAACGGTCACCTAGACCGAGTGAGCTTCTCTTCTCAATCAATCGGGACACTAAGTCCCCACAAGGACCACCACACAATTGGTGTCTCTTGCCTTAATTACAATTGAGTTGGAAACAAGAAAGAAGGAAGAAGAAAAGTGATCCAAGCGCAAGAACTCAAAGGAACACAAATGTCACTCTCTCTAGTCACTATTTGATTGGAATGAACTTTGGACTTGGGAGAGGATTTGATCTCTTGTTTGTGTCTTGGAATGAAGTCTAGAGCTCTTGTATGAGGTTTGATGGCTGAAAACTTGGATGCATTGAAGTGTGGTGGTTGGGGGTATTTATAGCCCCAACCACCAAGTTGACCGTTGGTGAAGGCTTCTGTCGTATGGCGCACCGGACAGTCCGGTGCGCCACCGGACACTGTCCAGTGCGCCAGCCACGTCACCAGGCCGTTAGGTTCGACCGTTGGAGCTTCTGACATGTGGTCCACCGGATAGTCCGGTGGTGCACCGGACAGGTCCTGTTCACTGTCCGGTGTGCCATCTACGCCTGCTCTGACTTCTGCGCGCGCAGTCGCGCACTGTAGCTTTTTACTGTAGTGTTGCAGACGACCGTTGGCGTGAAGTAGTCGTTGCTCTGCTGGCACACCGGATAATCTGGTGCTACACCGGACAGTCCGGTGAATTATAGCGGAGCGGCCTCTAGAATTCCCGAAGCTGGCAAGTTTGGAGTTGGGTTTCCTGGTGCACCGGACACTGTCCGGTGGCACACCGGACAGTCCGGTGCGCCAGACCAGGGCTGCCTTCGGTATACTTTGCTCCTTTGTTTTGAACCCTTTCTTTTGACTTTGTATTGGTTTGTTGTGAACCTTTGGCACCTGTAGAACTCATAATCTAGAGCAAACTAGTTAGTCCAATAATTTGTGTTGGGCAATTCAACCACCAAAATTCATATAGGAAAAGGTGTAAGCCTATTTCCCTTTCAATCTCCCCCTTTTTGGTGATTGATGCCAACACAAACCAAAGCAAATATAGAAGTGCAGAATTGAACTAGTTTGCATAAGGTAAGTGCAAAGGTTGCTTGGAATGAAACCAATAGTTATTTCTACTAGATATGCATGGATGGCTTTCTTCTTATTTAAAAATTTTTGGACCACGCTTGCACCATTCGTTTTGTTTTGCAAAGTTTTGGAAATTCTTTTCAAAGTCTTTTGCAAATAGTCAAAGGTATATAAATAAGATTTTGAGAAACATTTTCAAGATATGAAAATTTTCTCCCCCTGTTTCAAATGCTTTTCCTTTGACTAAACAAAACTCTCCCTTAATGAAATCCTCCTCTTAGTGTTCAAGAGGGTTTTAGATATTAATTTTGAAGAGAGTATACCAATTTGAAATTATATCAAAAATAAGATACCAATTTGTCGGGGACCATAATTAGGGGTACCCCCAAGACTCCTAATCTCAGCTGGTAACCCCCATCAGCACAAAGCTGCAAAGGCCTGATGGGCGCGATTAAGGTCAAGGCTCAGTCCACTCAAGGGACACGATCTCGCCTCGCCCGAGCCCAGCCTCGGGCAAAGGCAGCCGACCCCGGAGGATTCACGTCTCGCCCGAGGGCCCCCTCAAGCAACGGACACACCTTCGGCTCGCCCGAGGCCCAGTCTTCGCAGAGAAGCAACCTTGGCTAGATCGCCACGCCAACCGACTGTATCGCAGGAGCATTTAATGCAAGGATCGCCTGACACCTTATCCTAACGCGCGCTCTTCAGTCGACAGAGCCGAAGTGACCGCAGTCACTTTGCCGCTCCACTGACCGACCTGACAAGAAAACAGCGCTGCCTGCCCCGCTCCGACTGCCGTGCCACTCGCCAGAGTGAGGTTGACAGCGGCTAAGTCCAGCCTCGGGCGACATAGGAAGCTCCGCCTCGCCCGACCCCAGGGTTCGGCCCCCGTCTCGGCCTCGGAAGATGGACTTCGCCTCGCCCGACCCCAGGGCTCGGACTCAACCACGACTTAGAAGACGACGAACTCCGCCTCGCCCGACCCCAGGGCTCGGACTCAGCCTCGGCTCCAGAAGACGACGAACTCTGCCTCGCCCGACCCCAGGGCTCGGACTCAGCCTCGGCTCTGGAAGACGATGGACTCCGCCTCGCCCGACCCCAGGGCTCGGACTCAACCTCGACCTCGGAGGAATCGCCACCTCGCCCAAACTCGGGTCCAGACCGGCCACGTCGCCAGGGGGGCCATCATTACCCTGCCCCTAGCTAGCTCAGGCTACGGGGAACAAGACCGGCGTCCCATCTGGCTTGCCCCAGTAAACAAGTAATGATGACACCCCGCACGCTCCATGACGACGGCAGCTCCCAGCCCCTTACGTCAGCAAGGAGACGTCAGCAAGGATCCGATAGCCCCGACAGCTATACTTCCGCAGGGCTCCAGCGCTCCTCCGACGGCCACGACATCACATGAACAGGTTGCCAAAACCTCTCCGAGTGCCACGACGGCATGCACTTAGGGCACTAGCTCCTCTCTGCTAGACACGTTAGCACACTGCTACACCCCCCATTGTACACCTGGACCCCCTCCTTACGCCTATAAAAGGAAGGTCTAGGGCTCTCGTACGAGGAGGTTGGCCACGCGGGAGAACGGGCCGACGCATAAGGCTCCCGCTCTCTCTCTCTCTCCCCTGCGAACGCTTGTAACCCCCTACTGCAAGCGCATCCATCCGCCCTGGGCGTAGGACAACACGAAGGCCGCGGTTTCCCCTTATTGTTCTCCCCCTTTGTGTCCCGTCTCGTGCCGACCCATCTGGGCTGGGACACGCAACGACAATTTACTCGTCGGTCCAGGGACCCCTTGGGGTCGAAACGCCGACAGTTGGCGCGCCAGGTAGGGGCCTGTTGCGTGTTGACGAACAACTTCCCGTCAAGCTCTAGATGGGTAGTCTCCAGCAACCTTTCCAACCTGGGATGATGCTCCGTTTCGAGAGTCTTGAGTTCATGTCCCTCGACGGCAGCTACGACATGATACTCCTTCCTCCGCCGCGCGACAGCGACAATGGCGGCCGTCAGCCCGCTCACCGACGGCGGAATCAACGACGTCTTCCCCACATGGCGGAAGAACAACATCCGAGTTTGTCCCGTCACCTCCCCCACCGACGGAGGAGGAGACGGGGCAACCATGGCCAAGCAGGAGGTGGCACCTCGTCGGCTGTCGAGCAAGTCGACGACGCCGGCGCCCCAGCAGGGGACACGTCGGGCTTCGACCTTGCGTCTGAGACGAAGACGAGCGCCGTTTCCCCGCAACACGCCAACCCCAAGCAGACGAACGACACCAGCACGCTCGCGAAGGACTTGCTGGGCGTCGCCCTCGTACCTAAGACAACGGTGCAGTCCGCCCCTGACGCGACTTCGTCACCGCCCGTCGACCAAGAGGTATCGACCAATTCCCATCTCGTGCCTTTTGGATTCAGCTTCGACCCACCAAGCGACCTCGGTAACCCCACTTTTGTTGGGATTTCTCCGGGCTCGGTAACCCCAGTGCCATGCGGGACTTCATGACCGCATGCGACTACTGCCTCTCCGATTGTTTCCGATGGTAGCCACAGCTTCGGTGATGAGGACTGCGGCCCAAGTTGCGAATGTTTCCACATCGATCTAGGGGGTCCCGGCGAAGGCAACCATCTTGGTATGCCGGAAAACGGTGATCCCCTAGGCCTACGCCTCGCGTTGACATCCTTCGGGAGCTAGCTGTGGTCCCAGTCCCTGCAGGGGGTTAGGACGCACATATCGAGCAAATCCGCGAGATGCAGGCCAGGCTCGATGAGGGAGCAGGAACACTTGAGCAGTTCCGGTGGAACATCGGGCATGAATGGGCAGACCAAGTTTCGGCTGGAGAAGCGCGTCATCTACCCCAGGGCATCCAGCACTGCATTGCCAACGACGTCAGGGCAAGGCCGCCACCAGCTTCTAGTGGGGTCGGCCAGAACCTGGCAGCAGCAGCAATACTACTCCGCGCGATGCCGGAACCATCGACCACCGAAGGGCGGCGTATCTAGGGAGAGCTCAAGAATCTCCTGGAGGATGCCGCGGTCCGACGGGCCGAAAGCTCTGCCTCCCGAAGGCAGGGGTACCCCTCGGAGCATCGCACCGTGACTTCTCGATTCATGCGGGAAGCCTCAGTCCACACCGGGCGCATGCGCAACACGGCGCCTGTGGCCCCGGGTCACCTCGACAACGAGCACCACCACCGCAACCGTCGAGCCCACCTCGACGAGAGGGTGTGCCGAGGCTACCACCCCAGGCATGGGGGACGCTACGACAGCGGGGAGGATCGGAGCCCCTCGCCTGGAGCACCCGGTCCGCAGGCTTTCAGCTGTGCCATACGACGGGTGCCGTTCTCGACCCGGTTCCGAACCCCGACTACCATCACAAAGTACTCGAGGGAGACGAGGCCGGAACTATGGCTCGCGGACTACCGACTGGCCTGCCAGCTGGGTGGAACGGACGATGACAACCTCATCATCCGCAACCTCCCCCTGTTCCTCTCCGACACCGCTCGAGCCTGGCTGGAGCATCTGCCTCCGGGGCAGATCTCCAACTGGGACGACCTGGTCCAAGCCTTCGCCGGCAACTTCCAGGGCACATACGTGCGCCCTGGGAACTCCTGGGATCTTCGAAGCTGCCGCCAGCAGCCGGGAGAGTCTCTCCGGGACTACATCCGGCGATTCTCGAAGCAGCGCACCGAGCTGCCCAACGTCACCGACTCAGACGTCATCGGCGCGTTCCTCGCCAGCACCACCTGCCGCGACCTGGTGAGCAAGCTGGGTCGCAAGACCCCCACCAGGGCGAGCGAGCTGGTGGACATCGCCACCAAGTTCGCCTCTGGCCAAGAGGCGGTTGAGGCCATCTTCCGAAAGGACAAGCAGCCCCAGGGCCGCCAGCCGGAAGACGTCCCCGAGGCGTCCGCTCAGCGCGGCACCAAGAAGAAGAACAAGAAGAAGTCGCAAGCGAAACGCGACGCCACCGACACGGACCTTGTCGCCGCCGCTGAGTACAAGAACCCTCGGAAACCTCCTGGAGGTGCCAATCTCTTCGATAAGATGCTCAAGGAGCCGTGCCCCTATCATCAGGGGCCCCTCAAGCACACCCTTGAGGAGTGCGTCATGCTTCGGCGCCACTTTCACAAGGCTGGGCCACCTGCGGAAGGTGGCGGGGCCCACAGCAACGACAAGGAGGATCACAAGGCAGAGGAGTTTCCCGAGGTCCACGACTGCTTCATGATCTACGGTGGGCAAGTGGCGAACACCTCGGCTCGGCACCGCAAGCAAGAGCGTCAGGAGGTCTGCTCGGTAAAGGTGGCGGCGCCGATCTACCTAGACTGGTCCGACAAGCCCATCACCTTCGACCAGGGCGACCACCCCGACCGCGTGCCGAGCCCGGGGAAATATCCACTCGTTGTCGACCCCATCATCGGCAACGTCAGGCTCACCAAGGTCCTCATGGACGGAGGCAGCAGCCTCAACATCATCTACACCGAGACCCTCGGGCTCCTGCAGATCGATCTGTCCTCGATCTAGACAGGCGCGACGCCTTTTCACGGGATCATCCTCAGGAAACACGTCCAACCCCTCGGACAACTCGATCTGCCCGTCTGCTTCGGGACCCCCTCCAACTTCCGAAGGGAAACCCTCACGTTCGAGGTGGTCGGGTTCCGAGGAACCTACAACGCAGTACTGGGGAGGCCATGCTACACCAAGTTCATGCCGTCCCCAACTACACCTACCTCAAGCTCAAAATGTCGGGCCCCAACGGGGTCATCACCGTTGGCTCCACGTACCGACACGCGTACGAATGCGATGTGGAGTGCGTGGAGTACGCCGAGGCCCTCGCCGAATCTGAGGCCCTTGTCGCCGACCTAGAGAGCCTCTCCAAGGAGGCACCAGATGCGAAGCGCCACGCCGGCAACTTCGAGCCAGCAGAGACGGTTAAGTCCGTCCCTCTCGACCCCAACAACGACGCCTCCAAGCAGATACGGATCGGCTCCGAGCTCGACCCCAAATAGGAAGCAGTGCTCGTCGACTTTCTCCGCGCGAACGCCAAAGTCTTTGCGTGGAGTCCCTCGGACATGCCTGGCATACCGAGGGATGTCGCCGAGCACTCGCTGGATATCCGAGCTGGAGCCCGACCCATGAAGCAGCCTCTGCGCCGATTCGACGGAGAAAAGCGCAGAGCCATAGGCAAGGAGATCCACAAGTTGATGGCCGCTGGGTTCATCAAAGAGGTATTCCATCCCGAATGGCTTTCCAACCCTGTGCTTGTGAGAAAGAAAGGAGGGAAATGGCGGATGTGTGTAGACTACACTGGTCTAAACAAAGCATGTCCGAAGGTTCCCTACCCTCTGCCTCACATCGATCAAATCGTGGATTCCACTGCTGGGTGCGAAACCCTGTCTTTCCTCGATGCCTACTCAGGGTATCACCAAATCAGGATGAAGGAGTCCGACCAGCTCGCTACTTCTTTCATCACACCTTTTGGCATGTACTGCTACGTTACTATGCCATTTGGTTTGAGGAATGCGGGTGCGACATACCAAAGGTGCATGAACCACGTGTTGGGAGAGCACATTGGCCGGACCGTCGAGGCTTACGTCGACGACATTGTAGTCAAGACGAGGAAAGCCTCCGACCACCTCTCCGACCTTGAAACGACATTCAAGTGTCTCAAGGCGAAGGGCGTAAAACTCAATCCCGAGAAGTGCATCTTCGGAGTCCCTCAAGGCATGCTCTTGGGGTTCATCATCTCCGAGCGGGGCATCGAGGCCAACCCGGAGAAAATCGCGGCCATCACCAACATGGGCCCATCAAGGACTTGAAGGGCGTACAGAGGGTCATGGGATGCCTTGCGGCTCTAAGCCGCTTCATCTCGCGCCTCGGCGAAAGAGGCCTACCTCTGTACCGCCTCTTAAGAAAGGCCGAGTGCTTCACTTGGACCCCCGAGGCCGAGGAAGCCCTCGGGAACCTGAAGGTGCTCCTTACGAACGCACCCATCCTGGTGCCTCCCGCTGCCGGAGAAGCCCTCTTAATCTACGTCACCGCTACCACTCAGGTGGTCAGCGCCACGATCGTGGTCGAAAGGCGAGAAGAAGGGCATGCTTTGCCCATCTAGAGGCCGGTCTACTTCATCAGTGAGGTACTGTCCGAGACCAAGATCCGCTACCCACAAATTCAGAAGCTGCTGTACGCGGTGATTCTGACGCGGCGGAAGTTGCGACACTACTTCGAGTCTCATTCGGTGACTGTGGTGTCATCCTTCCCCTGGGGGAGATCATCCAATGCCGAGAGGCCTTGGGTACGATTGCAAAGTGGGCGGTGGAAATCATGGGCGAGACAATCTCGTTTGCCCCTCGGAAGGCCATCAAGTCCCAAGTCTTGGCGGACTTTGTGGCTGAATGGGTCGACACCCAGCTCCTGGCAGCTCCGATCCAACCGGAACTCTGGACCATGTTTTTCGATGGGTCGCTGATGAAAACAGGGGCAGGCGCGGGCCTGCTCTTCATCTCGCCCCTTGGGAAGCACCTCCGCTACGTGCTACGCCTCCATTTCCCGGCGTCCAACAATGTGGCTGAGTATGAGGCTCTGGTCAACGGGTTGTGCATTGCCATCGAGCTAGGGGTCCGACGCCTCGACGCTCGCGGCGACTCGCAGCTTGTCATCAACCAAGTCATGAAGAACTCCCACTGCCGCGACCCAAAGATGGCAGCCTACTGCGACGAGGTTCGGCGCCTGGAGGACAAGTTCTACGGGCTCGAGGTCAACCACATCGCCTGGCGGTACAACAAGACTGCGGACGAGCTGGAGAAGATAGCTTCAGCGCGAACAATGGTTCCCCCGGACGTCTTCTCCCGAGACCTACATCAACCCTCAGTCAAGACCAACGACACGCCCGAGCCCGAGAAGGTCTCGGCCCTGCCCGAGGCTCCCTCGGCTCAGCCCGAGGCGCCCTTGGCTCAGCCCGAGGCACCCTCGGCCCCCAAGGGTGAGGCACTGCGCGTCGAGGGAGAGCGGAATGGGGTCCCGCCTAATCGAGACTGGCAGACCCCGTACTTGCAATATCTCCACCGAGGAGAGCTGCCCCTCGACCGAGCCGAAGCTCGGCGACTAGCGCGGCGCGCCAAGTCATTTGTCTTGCTGGGTGACGGGAAGGAGCTCTACCACTGCAGCCCCTCCGGCATCCTCCAGTGATGCATATCCATCGCCGAAGGCCAGTAGCTCTTACAAGAAATACACTCAGGGGCTTGCGGTCATCACGCAGCGCCTCGAGCCCTTGTTGGAAACGCTTTCTGACAAGATTTCTACTGGTCGATCACGGTGGCCGACGCCACTAGAATTGTCCGCACCTGCCAAGGGTGTCAATTCTACACAAGGCAGACGCACCTACCCGCTCAGGCTCTGCAAACAATACCCATCACCTGGCCGTTTGCTGTGTGGGGTCTGGACCTCGTCGGTCCCTTGCAGAAGGCACCCAAGGGCTACACGCACCTACTAGTTGCCATCGACAAATTCTCCAAGTGGATCGAGGTCCGACCCCTAAACAGCATCAGGTCCGAACAGGCGGTGGCATTCTTCACCAACATCATCCATTGCTTCGGGGTCCCGAACTCCATCATCACCGACAACGGCACCCAGTTCACCGACAGAATGTTACTAGACTTCTGCGAAGACCACCACATCCGGGTGGACTGGGCCGCCGTGGCACACCCCATGACGAATGGGCAGGTAGAACGTGCCAACGGCATGATTCTGCAAGGACTCAAGCCGAGGATCTACAACGACCTCCACAAGTTCGACAGGCGATGGATGAAGGAACTCCCCTCGGTGGTCTGGAGCCTGAGGACAACGCCGAGCCGAGCCACGGGCTTCACGCCGTTTTTTCTAGTCTACGGGGCCGAGGCCATCTTGCCCACAGACTTAGAATACGGTTCCCCGAGGACGAGGGCGTACGACGACCGACGCAACCAGACCAACCGAGAAGACTCACTGGACCAGCTCGGAGAGGCTCGGGACATTGCCTTACTACACTCGGCGCGGTATCAGCAGTCCCTGCGACGCTACCACGCCCGAGGGGTTCGGTCCCGAGACCTCCAGGTAGGCGACTTGGTGCTTCGGCTACGACAAGACGCCCGAGGGCGCCACAAGCTCATGCCTCCCTGGGAAGGGCCGTTCATCATCGCCAAGATTCTGAAGCCCGGAACATACAAGCTGGCCAACAGTCAAGGCGAGGTCTACAGCAACGCTTGGAACATCCGACAGCTATGTCGCTTCTACCCTTAAGATGTTTTCAAGTCGTTCATGCACCTCGTTTACATACCCAAGCAAAGTCTAACCTTCAAGGATGGGTCAGCCTTGCCTCGGCAAAGCCCGACCCTCCCTCGGGGGCTAGAAGGGGCGAACCCCCTCTGCGTCAAAATTTTCCTCGAAAAAAGCCTTCCATCAAAACGACTTTCGCGTCTCCTGGCTATATCAGTAACAGGACCCCAAGAAACGAATAAGAGTGCATGTAAGTGGCAAGGCCGACCGAGCCGAGGGACTCCTACGCCTCTGGGATACGGATACCTCACTCGTCGCCTACCGCAAAAAATAACTCTTACTTGGGTAAGCAGTCCTGCTACTGACGAACGACTCCGGATACGCAAAACAAGAGGAAAAGAAACGCAGCTTTACAACGCGATGACAGTATGTTTGGGCCTCAGCGGCTGCAAAAAACATATGCATACTACAGGCGAACCGATCCTACAGGCTCAGACGTCGATGGAGGGGGAGCAGCAGCACCCTCGGCGTCAACTCCACCTTCGGCGAAGTCCGACCGAGCCTCGGACGGCAACACGGTCGGAGGATCTCCGCTCCGAAGGACGACGTCAGCACCACGCCCGGGCCATCGCTGCCAGGGTCTCCTCTAGGAACCTGGCCCGAGCAGACGGCTCGGCCAGCCGCCCCGAAGCCTCAGCCAGCTGTCCCCCGAGGACACCAGCCCGGTTCGTGGCCTCGACAACTCGACTCCGGCGTTGGTCCTGCCAGTGGACGACCCGGCCAAGCCCCGGCCGACGAGGCTTCCTTTTTCGAGCCAACTCTGCCTCTGTCCGTGCTGGCACCGCTGCCTCTGGTTCCGGCTCATCGCAGAGCGGCCGAGGGTTTCTTTGACTAAGCAAGTGAAGCCTCGGGCGGCAAGGCCGACCGAGCCACGGGATTCCTACGCCTCTGGGATACGGATACCTCACTCGTCGCCTTCCGCACAGAGCAACTCACATTTGGCTAAGCGGTTCAGCTAGCCGACAAGCGAGTCCTAGTGCTCGAAATAAGGAAGAAACACGGCATCGCGCCAAAATACATAAATGTTCAGGCCCCGACAACCACAATGAACATACGCCAGCGACCTCTGCAGCAGCAGCGATGGTCCCAGGACGGACGCTGCCACCGGAAGGCTCTCGTTCGTGTCCCCACTCAAGGGACGAGAACCAGACATTAAAGCCAAAGAGCTGGAGGTCGGTCCGCAGGTGGCACTGACGGTCTCAACGGCGGAGAAGCTTTCTCTAGCCGCCACCACCTCAGCACCGACGGCGGTGTCCACCTGCCCACCAACACCGCACCAGCGAGCGCCGGCCGCCCCAAAACGCACCGGCAGGTCCTCACTCTCGTCCTCGCCATGAAAGCGAGGACAGAGGACGGAATGTTGCATCCTAGCTGGGCAGCAACAGTTCGCCTTCCCCGGCATGGCTGGAGGGCGCCTCCTCCGCAGAGCTGGGGGATGGTTTCCACCCCCCGTTCACTGAGGGAAGGAGCGGGACGCCAGCCCACGACGAGGCAGGCCCCGGCTCGCCTCGCCCTCCACCCCAGCAAGGATGATGAAGATCCTTGAAGCTGAGGGCGGGGCAGAGGCCACAGCCCGGCTCGCTTCTCCCCACCATCGAACTGGTGGTCACCGTCTTAGGTGACCACCGGCGAGGGGATGCAGTCGGGCTGCCTGATGAAAATCCTTGAAGCCGAACGATGGCTGGAAGGTACCAACTTCCGCGAAGTTGCGTTCCTCCGACGACGACGAGACGAAAGCGACGCGAGCGCTCCCCATCCGGGGGCTCGGAAGGTGGAAGGGCGCGATGCATGAGGAGAGTGCGAAGACATGGTTGCCGTCCAAGGGGGTCGCCCTCCTTTTAAAGGCAACTCTCCCCACTTGCGTCCTCAGCCGACGCGGACTCAGTCTTCTCCAACACGCTCCAAGGTCCTCCCCCTACGACACGGGGGCTGGGCCCCACGTGACATGCAAGCTGCCCCAGGACAGAAGAAGCCAAACCGCCGCGCGCGGAGCGTGTAACCGCCCAGCGGTTACAAGCATTCCTCTGTCTTCGCCCAAACCAGCGGGTGAAAGGGCGGACCGCCATGCGGGCGGCATGCGACTGCACCAAGGGGGCGCACCCATTCGACTTCGACACGTCCAGCATGGAGGCCCAGGCCCACACGTCATGTAACCGGCGTGCCGGTTACTACGTGCGAGAAACTGCACCGCCACTCGCTCCAGTACCAGCGCCTTCTCGGCTGCGGAACCGGTGCCGCGACTCGAGGTGACCCTGCGCATGGCCCAACAGTGCCAACCGAGCACATCGGTCATAGGTCAGTCAGCTGTGGAAGAAGGCGCGACGATCGATATGGCCAAAAGTGGGCCGGCAGTAATGGTGGCGGCAGGCGGGCGGAAGCAGCAGTCAAATCGCCTGCAGGCTCACATCCCCTCCTAGGACAACGAGAGAGCCCTCTCCCACGGCGTGAAGACGACACGCTCGTGTTCCGTTCCTCGAACGGCTCGCGCACGCACAACGGCTGCCCCGCGAACCACTCGTCCCGTCACATTAACTCTGCAGCAGGGCAGACGGCACCTTTGGCAGGCGAAGCGGGCGACGCTTCACCTCCGCCATAATGACCGCGTCAAAAAAGGTGCGCCACATCGCTCAATTTTGTATCCTTTTTATTTTCCCCTTTCTCTCTCTTGCTACAGGGACCGGGAAAGGGGATACTCCGAAAGGGATCCTTCTCCGCGAAGGAAACGGGCCCCGAGCCCCTCTACTGATCAGAGGTTCGAAGGCTGGCCCCTCGGAAGGGTTCAACAGCCGCCTCAGAGCACTCGGCCTCCGCGCCCACTACTGGTCAGAGGTTCGAAGGCTGGCCCCTCGGAAGGGTTCAACGGTCGCCTCAGGCCACTCGGGCTTCGCGCCCACTACTGATCAGGGGTTCGTAGGCTGGCCCCCGAAGGGCTCGACAGCCGCCTTAGAGCACGCAGAGCGAGGGATGACCCTGGGTACGTTCGATACATAACCAAGGCTCGGGCTACACTCCCGAGGTACCCTAGGACATTTCCGGGACCGACGGGAACGATTTTGTAACAGAATCCCACCAGAGGGAGGCATCGAGCCCTCGGACCCCGTCAAAAGGGGACCGGGTCCGGCGAATCACCCGCAGGTACTTTTGGAGCGCGCCTCCGGGCCACTAGCCGACCCCTAACGAATGGGGCACGGGCGTCCACTCGGATTACCCGCTAGCAACTCACTGGAGACACCATGTTCGGCGCCCTCCGAGGGCAACATGGCGCTTTCCCCCCCCCTCCTCCTTGCGGAAAGGCGACGCAGGGGCGTATGAAAAAAAGCCGAGTCTGTCCTTGACCGTCCTCTCGCTCTGTGCGGAGGCTCGGGGGCTGCTCTCGCAAACCCGGCTCTGGCCAAATCCTTGACAGCGTCAACATACCAGCCCGAGAACTTGGGACTCGACTATGCACCCGGGCTACGACCAGTTCGCATGAGGGAACAACCAGACCGGCCGAAGCATCACAAAACGCGCTAAGACCTCGAAGGAGTCAAACCACTCGTCCGAGGCCTCGGGGGCTACACCCGGCGGGTGCGCTCGCGCGCACCCACCGGAACAAAACGCAACCGAGAAAGGCCGGTCCCCTTGCAAAAAAGTGCGACAAAAGCCTCCAAGCGAGTGTCAACACTCCCTTCGAGGCTCGGGGGCTACTGTCGGGGACCATAATTAGGGGTACCCCCAAGACTCCTAATCTCAGCTGGTAACCCCCATCAGCACAAAGATGCAAAGGCCTGATGGGCGCGATTAAGGTCAAGGCTCAGTCCACTCAAGGGACACGATCTCGCCTCGCCCGAGCCCAGCCTCGGGCAAAGGCAGCCGACCCCGGAGGATTCACGTCTCGCCCGAGGGCCCCCTCAAGCAACGGACACACCTTCGGCTCGCCCGAGGCCCAGTCTTCACAGAGAAGCAACCTTGGCCAGATTGCCACGCCAACCGACCGTATCGCAAGAGCATTTAATGCAAGGATCGCCTGACACCTTATCCTGACGCGCGCTCTTCAGTCGATAGAGCCGAAGTGACCGCAGTCACTTCGCTGCTCCACTGACCGACCTGACAAGAAAACAGCGCCGCCTGCCCCGCTCCGACTGCCGTGCCACTCGCGAGAGTGAGGTCGACAGCGGCTAAGTCCAGCCTCGGGAGACATAGGAAGCTCCGCCTCGCCCGACCCCAGGGTTCGGCCCCTGTCTCGGCCTCGAAAGATGGACTTCACCTCACCTGACCCCAGGGCTCGGACTCAACCACGACTTAGAAGACGACGAACTCCGCCTCGCCCGACCCCTGGGCTCGGACTCAGCCTCCGCTCTGGAAGACGACGAACTCCGCCTCGCCCGACCCCAGGGCTCGGACTCAACCTCGACCTCGGAGGAATCACCAGCTCGCCCAAACTCGGGTCCGGACCGGCCACGTCGCCAGGGGGGCCATCATTACCCTGCCCCTAGCTATCTCAGGCTACAGGGAACAAGACCAGCGTCCCATCTGGCTCGCCCCAGTAAACAAGTAATGATGACACCCCGCACGCTCCATGACGACGGTGGCTCCCAGCCCCTTACGTCAGCAAGGAGACGTCAGCAAGGATCCGACAGCCCCGACAGCTGTACTTCCGCAGGGCTCCAGCGCTCCTCCGACGGCCACGACATCACATGAACAGGTTGCCAAAACCTCTCCGACTGCCACGACGGCATGTACTTAGGGCTCTAGCTCCTCTCTGCTAGACACGTTAGCACACTGCTACACCCCCTATTGTACACCTGGACCCTCTCCTTACGCCTATAAAAGGAAGGTCCAGGGCTCTCGTACGAGGAGGTTGGCCGCGCGGGAGAATGGGCCGACGCATAAGGCTCCCGCTCTCTCTCTCTCCCCCGCGCGAACGCTTGTAACCCCCTACTGCAAGCGCATCCATCCGCCCTGGGCGCAGGACAACACGAAGGCCGCGGTTTCCCCTTATTGTTCTCCCCCCTTTGTGTCCCGTCTCGCGCCGACCCATCTGGGCTGGGACACGCAGCAACAATTTACTCGTCGGTCCAGGGACCCCCCGGGGTCGAAACGCCAACACAATTTGAAAATCTTTTTTTTTAAAAAACACTTCTTTAATACAAATTGAAAGACTACAAATTTTTGAAATTGGTGGTGGTGCGGTCCTTTTGCTTTGGGCTAATACTTTCTCCCCCTTTGGCATGAATCACCAAAACGGATACTTGTAAGTGAAATATAAGCCCTTTTTCAAACTTTCTCCCCCTTTGGTAAATAATATAGGAGTGAAGATTATACCAAATTGGAGAGCATTGTGGAGCGACGGTGAAGGATGAATAATGCGATGGAGTGGAGTGGAAGCCTTTTGTCTTCACCGAGGACTCCATTTCCCTTTCAATCTATGACTTAGCATAATATTCACTTGAAAACACATTAGTCATAGCACATGAAAGAGATATGATCAAAGGTATATAAATGAGCTATGTGTGCAAGATATCAATCAAAATTTCTAGAATCAAGAATATTTAGCTCATGCCTAAGTTTGGTAAAAGATTTCTCATCTAATGGCTTGGTAAAGATATCGGCTAATTGTTCCTTGGTGTTAATGTAAGCAATCTCGATATCTCCCCATTGTTGGTGATCCCTTAAAAAGTGATACTGAATGGCTATGTGCTTAGTGCGGCTATGCTCAACGGGATTATCCGCCATGCGGATTGCACTCTCATTATCACATAGGAGAGGAACTTTGGTTAATTTGTAACCATAGTACCTAAGGGTTTGCCTCATCCAAAGCAATTGCGCGCAACAATGGCCTGCGACAATACACTCGGCTTCGGCGGTAGAAAGAGCTACAGAATTTTGTTTCTTAGAAGCTCAAGACACCAGAGATCTTCCCAAGAACTGGCGAGTCCCTGATGTGCTCTTTGTATCAATCTTACACCCTGCTCAATCAGCATCTGAATAACCAATTAAATCAAAAGTGGATCCCCTGGGGTACCAAAGGCCAAACTTAGGAGTATAAACTAAATATCTCAAGATTCGTTTCACGGCCCTAAGGTGAACTTCCTTAGGATCGGCTTGGAATCTTGCACACATGCATACAGAAAGCATAATATCCGGTCGTGAAGCACATAAATAGAGTAAAGAACCTATCATCGACCGGTATACCTTTTGATCTACGGATTTACCTCCTGTGTCGAGGTAGATATGCCCATTGGTTCCCATGGGTGTCTTGATGGGCTTGGCATCCTTCATCCCAAACTTGGTAAGAATATCTTGAATGTACTTTGTTTGGCTAATGAAGGTGCCTTCTTGGAGTTGCTTGACTTGGAATCCTAAGAATTACTTCAACTCCCCCATTATTGACATCTCGAATTTTTGTATCATGATCCTACTAAACTCTTCACATGTAGATTTGTTAGTAGACCCAAATATAATATCATCAACATAAATTTGGCATACAAACAAATCATTGGCAATTGTTTTAGTAAAGAGAGTGGGATCGGCTTTTCCGACTTTGAAGCCATTAGCGATAAGAAAATCTCTTAGGCATTCATACCATGCTCTTAGGGCTTGCTTGAGCCCATAAAGCGCCTTAGAGAGTTTATAGACATGGTTAGGATACTCACTATCTTTAAAGCTGGGGGTTGCTCAACATAGACCTCCTCCTTGATTGGTCCATTGAGGAAGGCACTCTTCATGTCCATTTGATAAAGCTTGAAGCCATGGTAAGTAGCATAGGCAAGTAATATACGAATTGACTCAAGCCTAGCTACGGGTGCATAGGTTTCACCAAAATCCAAACCTTCGACTTGTGAATATCCCTTGGCCACAAGTCGGGCTTTGTTCCTTGTCACCACACTATGCTCATCTTGCTTGTTGCGGAAGACCCACTTGGTTCTTACAACATTTTGGTTAGGACGTGGAACTAAATGCCATACCTCATTCCTCGTGAAGTTGTTGAGCTCTTCTTGCATCGCCAACACCCAATTCGAATCTTGAAGTGCTTCCTCTACCCTGTGTGGCTCAATAGAGGAAACAAAAGAGTAATGTTCACAAAAATGAGCAACATGAGATCGAGTGGTTACCCCCTTATGAATGTCACCGAGGATGGTGTTCACGGGGTGATCTCGTTGGATTGCTTGGTGGACTCTTGGGTGTGGTGGCCTTGGATCTTGTTCATCTTCCTCGTCTTGATCATTAGCATCTCCCCCTTGATCATTGTCCTCCTCTTGAGGTGGCTCCTCTTGATCTTCATCATCATCATCTTGAGCTTGATCCTCATCTTGAGTTGGAGATGCTTGCATTGAGGAAGATGGTTGATCTTGTGCATGTGGAGGCTCCTCGGATTCCTTAGGACACACATCCCCAATGGACATGTTCCTTAGCGCGACGCATGGAGCCTCTTCATCATCTAATTCATCAAGATCAACTTGCTCTACTTGAGAGCCGTTAGTATCATCAAACACAATGTCATAAGAAACATCAACTAGTCCAGTGGACTTGTTAAAGACTCTATATGCCCTTGTGTTTGAGTCATAACCAAGTAAAAAGCCTTCTACAACCTTAGGAGCAAATTTAGATTTTCTACCTCTTTTAACAAGAATAAAGCATTTGCTACCAAAGACTCTAAAATATGAAACACTGGGCTTTTTACCGATGAGGAGTTCATAAGATGTCTTCTTGAGGATTCGGTGTAGATATAACCGGTTGATGGCGTAGCAGGCGGTGTTGACCGCCTCGGCCCAAAACTGATCCGAAGTCTTGTATTCATCAAGCATGGTCCTTGCAATGTCCAATAGAGTTCTATTCTTCCTCTCCACTACACCATTTTGTTGTGGCGTGTAGGGAGAAGAGAACTCATGCTTGATGCCCTCCTCCTCAAGAAAGCCTTCCATTTGAGAGTTCTTGAACTCCGTTCCGTTGTCGCTTCTAATCTTTTTGATCCTTAAGCCGAACTCATTTTGAGCCCGTCTCAAGAATCCCTTTAAGGTCTCTTGGGTTTGAGATTTATCCTGCAAAAAGAACACCCAAGTGAAGCGAGAATAATCATCCACAATAACTAGACAGTACTTACTCCCGCCGATGCTTATGTAAGCTATCGGGCCGAATAGGTCCATTTGGAGTAGCTCAAGTGGCCAGTCGGTTGTCATGATGTTCTTGTGTGGATGATGAACACCAACTTTCTTCCCTGCTTGGCATGCGCTACAAATCCTATCTTTCTCAAAATGAACATTGGTTAGTCCCAAAATGTGCTTTCCCTTTAGAAGCTTGTGAAGATTCTTCATTCCAACGTGGGCTAGTCGGCGATGCCAGAGCCAACCCATGTTAGTCTTAGCAATTAAGCAAGTATCAAGTTCAGCTCTATTGAAATCAACTAAGTATAGCTGACCCTCTAATACTCCCTTAAAAGCTACTGAATCATCACTTCTTCTAAAGATAGTAACACCTATATCCGTAAAAAGACAGTTGTAACCCATTTTGCATAATTGAGAAACAGAAAGCAAGTTGTAATCTAATGAATCTACAAGAAAAACATTGGAAATAGAATGGTCAGGTGATATAGCAATTTTACCCAATCCTTTGACCAAACCTTGATTTCCATCCCCGAATGTGATAGCTCTTTGGGGATCTTGGTTTTTCTCATAGGAGGAGAACATCCTTTTCTCCCCAGTCATGTGGTTCGTGCACCCGCTATCAATGATCCAACTTGAGCCCCCGGATGCATAAACCTACAAAACAAATTTAGGCCTTGTTCTTAGGTACCCAAACGGACTTGGGTCCTTTGACATTAGAAACAAGCACCTTGGGTACCCAAACACAAGTCCTTGATCCCTTGTGTTTGGCCCCAACATATTTGGCAACTACCTTGCCTGATTTGTTAGTTAGCACATAAGAAGCATCAAAAGTTTTGAATGAAACATTATGTCATTTGATACAATAGGAGTTTTCTTCTTAGGCATTTTAACATGTGTAGAACGCCTAGAGCTAGAAGCCTCATTCTTGTAAATAAACGCATGATGAGAATGAGTCTTCTTTGCATGAATTCTCCTAATCTTATCCTCAGGATAACCAGCAGGATATAAAATATAGCCCTCGTTATCCTGAGGCATGGGAGCTTTGCCCTTAACAAAATTAGACAATCTTTTAAAAGGGGCATTAAGCTTGACATTGTCTCCTTGTTGGAAGCCAATGCCATCCTTAATGCCAGGGCGTCTCCCACTATAAAGCATGCTACGAGCAAATTTAAATTTCTCATTTTCTAGTTCATGCTCGGCAATTTTAGCATCTAGTTTAGCTATATGATCATTTTGTTGTTTAATCATAGCAAGGTGATCATGGATAGCATCTACATTAACATCTCTACATCTAGTGCAAATAGAAACATGATCAATCGTAGATGTAGCGGGTTTGCAATCATTGAATTCAATAATCTTAGCATGTAAAATAGCATTCTCATATCTAAGATTGGTAATAGAAATATTGCAAACATCTAAGTCTTTAGCCTTAGCAATTAATTTTTCATTCTCATTCTTAAGGCTAGTAAGAGAGGCATTCAATTTTTCAATCTTCGCAATTAAACTATCATTATCATTTCTAAGATTGGCAATTGAATCATCACAAATATTTGACTTCTCAACCTTAGCAATTAAATTAGCATTCTCAATTCTAAGGTTGGAAATAGTGTTATGGCAAGTACTTAGCTCACTAGTTAATTTTTCATTTTTCTCTACCTCTTGAGCATAAGCATTTTTAGTATTAACATGCTTTTTATTTTCCTTAATAAGGAAGTCCTCTTGGCTATCCAAGAGTTCATCCTTCTCATGAATCGCACTAATCAATTTATTCAATTTCTCTTTTTGTTGCATGTTAAGATTGGCAAAAAGAGTAAGCAAGTTATCCTCATCATCACTAGAATTTTCCTCATCACTAGAGGTTGCATACTTAGTGGAGGATCTTCATTTTACCTTCTTCTTCTTGCCGTCCTTTACCATGAGGCACTTGTGGCCGACGTTGGGGAAGAGGAGGCCTTTGTTGATGGCGATGTTGGCGGCATCCTCGTCGGAGGAGGAGTCGGTGGAGCTCTCGTCGGAGTCCCACTCCCGGCAAACATGGGCATCGCCGCCCTTCTTGTAATATCTCTTCTTCTCCTTCTTCTTCCCCCTCTTGTCGTTATCCCTATCACTATCACTAGACAAAGGACATTTGGCGATAAAATGACCGGGCTTACCACATTTATAGCAAACCTTCTTGGAGCGGGACTTGTAGTCTTTCCCCCTCCTTTGCTTGAGGATTTGGCGGAAGCTTTTGATGATGAGCGCCATCTCCTCGTTGTCGAGCTTAGAGGCGTCAATGGGGAGTCTACTTGGTGTAGAATCTTCTTTCTTTTCCTCTGTTGCCTTGAATGCGACGGGTTGCACGTCGGGTGTGGAGGAGGCGCCTTGCTCGATGATTTTCTTGGAGCCTTTGATCATCAATTCAAAGCTCACAAATTTTCCTATCACTTCCTCAGGAGACATTAGTTTATACCTTGGATCACCACGAATTAATTGAACTTGTGTAGGGTTAAGAAAAACGAGTGATCTAAGAATAACCATGACCATCTCATGGTCATCCCATTTGGTGCTCCTGAGGTTGCGCACTTGGTTCACCAAGGTCTTGAGCCGGTTGTACATCGCTTGTGGCTCCTCCCCTTGGTGAAGCATGAATCGACCGAGCTCCCCCTCGATCGTTTCCCGCTTGGTGATCTTGGTAACCTCATCTCCTTCGTGCGCGGTCTTTAGTACGTCCCAAATCTCTTTTGCACTTTTCAACCCTTGCACCTTATTATACTCCTCTCGACTTAGAGAGGTGAGGAGTATAGTAGTTGCTTGGGAATTAAGGTGTTGGATTTGGGCGACTTCGTCCGCATCATAATCTTCATCCCTCACGGATGGTACCTGTGCTCCAAATTCAACAATGTCCCATATACTTGTGTGAAGTGAGATTAGGTGATATTTCATCATTTCACTCCACCTAGAATAATCTTCACCATCAAAAGCCGGTGGTTTGCCTAATGGGACGGAAAGTAATGGAGTATGTTTTGAAATGCGAGGGTAGCATAGAGGGATCTTACTAAACTTCTTGCGCTCATGGCGCTTAGAAGTGACGGACGACACGTTGGAGCCAGAGGTGGATGGCGACAAAGAGTCGGTCTCGTAGTAGGCCACTTTCTTCATCTTATTTTTCTTCTCGCTGCTCCGTTGCGACTTGTTGTGTGAATGCGATCACTTCACCTTGTTGCCGGACTCTCCTGATGGAGCCTTCCCGTGGCTTGTGGTGGGCTTCTCGCCGGTCGCCATCTCCTTCTTGGCGTGATCTCCCGACATCACTTTGAGCGGTTAGGCTCTAATGAAGTACCGGGCTCTGATACCAATTGAAAGTCGCCTAGAGGGGGGGTGAATAGGCGGAATCTGAAAATTATAAACTTAAGCACAACTACAAGCCGGGGTTAGCGTTAGAAATATAATTAAGTCCGAAAGAGAGGGCGAAAACAAATCACAAGCAAATAAGAACGGATGACACGGTGATTTGTTTTACTGAGGTTCGGTTCTTGCAAACCTACTCCCCGTTGAGGTGGTCACAAAGACCGGGTCTCTTTCAACCCTTTCCCTCTCTCAAACGGTCACCTAGACCGAGTGAGCTTCTCTTCTCAATCAATCGGGACACTAAGTCCCCACATGGAGCACCACACAATTGGTGTCTCTTGCCTTGATTACAATTGAGTTGGAAACAAGAAAGAAGGAAGAATAAAAGCGATCCAAGCGCAAGAACTCAAAGGAACACAAATGTCACTCTCTCTAGTCACTATTTGATTGGAATGAACTTTGGACTTGGGAGAGGATTTAATCTCTTGTTTGTGTCTTGAAATGAAGTCTAGAGCTCTTGTATGAGGTTTGATGGGTAAAACTTGGATGCATTGAAGTGTGGTGGTTGGGGGTATTTATAGCCCCAACCACCAAGTTGACCGTTGGTGAAGGCTTCTGTCGTATGGCGCACCGGACAGTCCGGTGCGCCACAGGACACTGTCCGGTGCGCCAGCCATGTCACCAGGCCGTTAGGGTTCGACCGTTGGAGCTTCTGACATGTGGGCCACCGGACAGTCCGGTGGTGCATCGGACAGGTCCTGTTCACTGTCCGGTGCGCCATTGCTCTGACTTCTGCGCGCAGTCACGCACTATAGCGTTTTACTGTAGCGTTGCAGACGACCGTTGGTGCGAAGTAGCTGTTGCTCCGCTGGCACACCGGATAGTCCGGTGCTACACCGGACAGTCCGGTGAATTATAGCGGAGCGGCCTCCAGAATTCCCGAAGCTGGCAAGTTTGGAGTTGGGTTTCCTGGTGCACCGGACACTGTCCGGTGGCACAGCGGACAGTCTGGTGCGCCAGACCAGGGCTGCCTTCGGTATACTTTGCTCCTTTGTTTTGAACCCTTTCTTTTGACTTTGTATTGGTTTGTTGTGAACCTTTGGCACCTGAGAACTCATAATCTAGAGCAAACTAGTTAGTCCAATAATTTGTGTTGGGCAATTCAACCACCAAAATTCATATAGGAAAAGGTGTAAGCCTATTTCCCTTTCAACGACAAAACAAAAGAGTTAAGTTACCTAAAGATAAGAGAGGAATGAGTGTAATCCCAAGTCATGAGAAGTTGTGTCGTAACTCGAAGAAGGAAGATCAACCGGAACAATTTGAAGAGCATTGTCGGGGGCTGACTCAGCCCCACTAGCAGATATCAGAATTCTGGCATCCGGGTCGCCAACCTCCAAGGTGACTTGCTCGCTCGAAGTTAAAGAAGCAGGCATCGCTATCACTCCATCAGATCGTGGCGGAGACGACCCGACGTGGACATCCATGGAGGTGTGGGAAGGAGAGCTCACTTGGACACCCTCGGGGGCTCGGTTGTAGCTCGCGCTACCCACCAGAGCCGGATCACTGCCGTCAACACCCTCGGGGCTAGGTTGCAGCTCGCGCTGCCCACCAGAGCCGGATCATTACCGGCGACACCCTCGGGGGCTAGGTAACCGCCGGCACCATCCTTGGGGGCTGGGTTTTCTGCAACAGCCACCTCTAAGGCTGAAGGATCCTCAGTCACCTCCATGGGAGTTGGGCAATCCTGACCAACTTCTTGACACCGAAGACTGCCTTCCAAGGTCGAAGATGCGCGAGATACTGCCCAGGATACCTCTAATCCCACGTCTAGAATTTCAGAGCAAACATCCATCATATCACCAGCAGTCGGCTCCGACAGCATATCTTCAGGAATGACATCCTCAAGGGCCTGATCAAAATCTGTTATGGATAATTCTTAAAGGCTAACAAGAGCAGACAGAGCTGGAGAAGGAATATCGCTATCCCCCTACTACCTCTGTAACGATGACTATTCTTACGAATTAGCAGAATTTCTTCGTCCTCTTCTTCGTCCTCGTCAAAAACACGGACAATAGCTGGTGCAAGGTCACACTCATTGGGGTTAGCTTCAACACGGTCACACCCATTGGGGTCAGCTTTAACAAGGTTACACCCATTGAGGTCAGCTGATGCGCGGTCACACCCATTAGGGTCAGCTTCAACAGGTACACCACCATTGGGATCAACCTCAGTAAAGACCTCTGCTGGTACTTCTTCACAAACAGGAGCAGAAGGGCCAGCATCCTGATCCAAGCATGACAGTCGCCGAAGCCATCTCTTTTTCTTCTTCTTCTCCTCAACAGGCGCAGTTGGGTGGCTGACTTGGCGAGGACGCTTTGGGCAAATACCCTCAGGCTTTCGGGTGTCCACTGTTTTGTCAAGCTCTGGTAATAACCGTAACAACCATTATTTCAGCAGGGGCCGAGTCAGAAGATTCTCCATCTAACATATTGAGTACAACATCTATTTCTGCATCATTTGGACTCGTTGGCATCTCAAAATGAACTTGCCTCTCATCATTGGGAAGATCACAAAGAGAAGCAACCAGGGCCTCAATATCTTCAGGAGAGGGTCGCACTCTAAGACCTAGACCACTATCACCAGCAGGAGGGTTGGACACGAAATTGAAAAAGGACTTAGGAGATGGCAGATTCCAAGTAGAGTAGGCAACAAGAGCACCAACATTTGGTACTTTGCCTCTTAAGATCATGTCTAGTAGGCTCACCTAATCCTCAGCAGGAATTCTCCTATTGGTAACCCGAGTCGAGTCAGTAACGCCACTGTACAACTAAGCTGGGTATGCTCTGCCTTCAAGGGCTGAATATTCTTAAAAACAAAGTCAGCAACCATAGCCTCGGTGGTCAGACCTCTCTCCTTCAGCAGACAGATTTTAGCAAGCAGAACCCTAGCTTTTGTTACTTCCAAGGCAGTAGGAGACTCAATCCAACTCAAAGTGCGCACATCTGGCTGTCTCCCCGACCGAGGGGGGAGGGACTTGCTGTGGTTTTCCACAATAAACCACTCAAGGTGCCACCCTTTAATGTTGTCCTTAAGGGGAATGTCAAGGTATTCTGTTTTCCTCCCGCGACACATCTCCAGACTTGCACCACCCATGAGCTGGTGCTGCCCCCCAGCCATCCCAGGTCGACAGTGATACAAATACTTCCATAAACTGAAGTGAGGAAGAATTCCGAGGTAGGCCTCACACAGATGTACAAAGATAGAAATTTGCAAGATGGAATTGGGATTCAGATGAGTCAGGTTTAGATTGTAAAAGTCAAGGAGCAGACCACAGAAGAAGGTAGAAATGGGAAGAGCAAGGCCGCAGATGAGAAAAGGAACGTAGACAACGGACTCGTGTGTATCTTCTGTCGGAACAGTGACTCCACGGCAAATCCGCCAAGAACAAAGCTCCTTTAGAGGAAGAACTCCAACATCAACAAGGCAGAGGAGATCTAATTCTGAGACAACAGACATATGGTTACCTGCGAATGGCAACTGGCTGTTGGGGTCGATGGGAGGAATGACTACCACAGCAGAATTCTGGTTCTTCCGCTTGGGCGCCATCGCAATCTCACCAGCGGATTGAACAGAGGCGAAATCAGAGGGAAACAGAGGAGTGGTTTGAGGCAGAAATGTGAAGCTAGGGTTCAGAACTCAGAGGCGTGCGGCGACGTGATATAAATGGGGTTTTCCCGGGTTAGGCACCGTTTCTAAAAAGTGCCAAGTCATCACTCGGGAAAACGAGATTCCCGACATAACTCGACTGTACCTCTAAAACGCCGACAGCATCAAGAACCACTCGGCTGTTACCTCTGAAATGCTGACGTCATCAAACACCACTCGGCTGTTACCTCTAAAAAACGCCGCCAGTGTCTGTCCTAACTCGGCAGTTACCTCTAAAATGCCGACGTGGCCCAGTGTGACTCGGCTGTTACCTCTGAAACACTGATGTCATCAAGCACCACTCGGCAGTTACCTCTAAAACGCCAATGTGGCCCAGCATAACTCGGATGTTACCTCTAAAAAACGCCGCCAGTGTCTGTCCTAACTCGACAGTTACCTCTAAAAACGCCGACGTGGCCCAGCGTGACTCGGTTGTTACCTCTGAAACACCAACGTCATCAAGCACCACTCGGCAGTTACCTCTAAAACACCGACGTGGCCCAGCATAACTCGGCTGTTACCTCTAAAAAACGCCGACGTGGTCCAGCGCAACTCGGCTGTTACCTCTGAAACACCGACGTCATCAAGCACCACTCGACAGTTACTTCTAAAATACACCGACAGTGTATGTCATAAATCGGCCGTTTTCTCTAAGTAAATGCCAGCAGAACCAAATATGACTCACAATTACCAGCCATTACTCGGGCGCTATCTCTAAGAGCACCAGCGGCGCTAGGCATGAAGACAAACTATCGATTGACTATAAAAGAAGAACAATGGAAAAGCGAAAGGACGATCAAAACAAGCTGAAACTTTCTTCAATATATAAAGAAGGGAAGTTCTTCTACAAAATTAAAGACCAACTCATTATGAGTCGGCCTTCTTTCCCCTTTTCGCTACATTACATCACTACATCACTACACTACTCACACTACACTATACTACTAACTACTACTACATTATTCCATTACTACTAATACTATTTCTACCACTAGTTATCTATACTAATATTTAAACCAGTGGCGCTTTGCCACTGGCCTTGCTGCTGCCGCCATTGCCCTTACCGCTGCCACCGTCGCCCTTGCCGCCATCGCCGTCGCCCTTGCCGTCGCATCCATCGCCGCCGTCGTCCTCGTCATCGCCACCGTCGCTCTCCTCCTCGGACGAGTCGGAGGAGTTCTCCTCGTCCGAGATCTCCGACTCATCCGAGCCCTCGAGCCTGGAGCGCTCGACGGCCCAGATGTACGTCCACACCTCGGTAGCGATCCCTTGGAATCGTCCGAGTCATCGGACGACACCGGGGGAGAGGCGTAGACCGGCGACCCCTCAGACTCGGAGGAAAACTCCTCCTCCGAGTACTCAGAGTCACCAAAGTCCTCCGAGGGGGGACTTGGCTCGTGCTTCCGCTTGTTGCCGGAGTGGTGCGACGAACTTCCGCCCTTCTTGTTCTTGCCCATGGTTGATTGGAAGAAAAGAGAAAAGTGGGAGAATAAGCAACAAACGACCAGGAGATGTGTGAAGACACCAGTGAAGCAGGCAGTCTATTTATAGAGGCGGGAGGCAACCGCTCGTCTCCTACCACGGTCACTGAACAGTCGCAAGTATTCAATAAGCAATTCAAATCGTCTAGAAACAAGTCAGGCAGCAGACATCGTTTCACGTAACACGTCACCATTGGGACTGAGGTCAACTGCTTTTTCAATATAATTACACCCCGCGATCATGTCAAGTTACTACTCAAGGGTAGTTTGCTAAATGCTCAGCGTACCAAGCCGTCCCTTGGTTACACCCATTGGGGAGGGGGCGTCCAGGAATTTCAATAGATTTTCCCAAGCAGTCACATCCATACAGTATACGCAATGAATGTATCAAGACAGAAGAAAGATATCGATGGAGATCGGAGGAAAGCCAAATATAGCTACTGAAGTACAAGTCTAATCAACAGAAGCATTGAAGCACAAAGCGAAATGAAGACCAGCCAAGAGCCATCTACTAGACGTCCAATCTGTCGCTGATCAAATAAATTTCAAACCTAACAGGACATGGGTAGATCGCGCTGCTGATTTCTAAAGCAAGAATTGAAGGCAACAGGCTGACCTCTAAAAGCATAAGCTGATGATATAATACCGAATTCTAAGGCATGAGACGAAGATAAATTAAAGATTTCTATAAAACATGAGATGAAGACCTTTGAGTGGATTATTTTCAGTAATCCACTCAAAGCTCGGGGGCTACACCCATTGGGTGCACCTCCGGTGCACCCAATGAATTCCCAACCCGAAGGTAGAACGCTGATCTCCAAGGCATGGACCAACGATGAAATGCTAATCTCTAAAGCATGAGACAAATATAAACCAGCGATTTCTAAAAAAACATGAGATGAAGACCTTTGAGTGGATTATTTTCAGTAATCCACTCAAAGCTCGGGGGCTACACCCATTGGGTGCACCTCCGGTGCACCCAATAAATCCTCAACCCCTAAGGACAAAATGTTGATCTCTAAAGCATAAGCTGGTAACCGAGCACTAATTTCTGAAATACAAAGTAAAGACCGTTGAAAGAGCCGAAGAAGGATAACATAAGTTTGTTTTTACCGGATTAATCAGAGTTCATAAGCAACGACTCGGCGGGTGCACTTTCAAAGCATCCGCGACCTAAAAACAAAACTACAAGCTAGACCTAAAATCTTTGGGCCGATTGTTTCAAAATCAACTCAAAGATTGGGGGCTTGTGGGGGATAGATATCCCCCGGGTCCACTAGAAGGCTAGAAGGCCTCGCGAAAGATTCTGGGCCCATTACTTCGCAAGGCCATCCCTTCGTGGGCCATGGGAGGAATCCCCGGCAGAATGGATCGACACAAGTTTGGAGCGACTCGAGCCTAGGCGGCTCATTGGGTTTAAACATTATCCGCAACATCGATCCGATTCTCTCATGCAGCGCCCTCAGACATCAGAACTAAACGAGGATAAGTCGACAGGATAATAGGGAGATAAGTCTAGTCGGTTCACTATTACTTAGGAGCACATAGTTATCATATCCGCATGTAACGCCCCACGGTCGAGTATATAAGGCATAGGGGGCACCCCATCAAAGGACAGGTCACTCCTTAGCCATCTACTTAATTCTCTAGCATCCTTCATACTAGAGAACTCCCCTGTAATCCACCACATAAAGAGCCACATTAGGAAGTAGGGTGTTACGCCTCTCTAAGCGGCCCGAACCTGTATAAAATTGTCCATCATCTCTCGTGCGCCTACAACGAACCATCAAGCTACAGTCGGTAACACCGTCCTACCCAAAAGCACCTCGAGGGGTAACCCCGGGTGCACGGTCGGGTCCCAAACACCGACAGTTATTTCCTATGAAATAGGATGAATCATATTATTCCCAATGATGAGGTTGAACCAATAAAAGTAGTTGCTGCACCTGATGATGATGAGAGATAGTGTCCTGAGTTTGTTGACAAGTGGGATATGCTAGAATTTGAGGACTATGATGGAGACATTTTCACAGGGGCACAATTTGAAGAGACTGATGAAGAGGAGGAGGAGGAAAACATAGCTATGGGGGTGGATGAGCAAGGAGAGGGTGATGATGTACCAAGAAATGATTATGACAGAGATAATCCATCCTTAAAAGAAGGCAGCACATTTGCATCGATGATCGAATTTAGGAATGCATTTGCTACCTATTGCATCAAAGGTGAGTATGATTATGTAATTGAAAAGAGTGAGCCAATAAGAATGACTGTTCATTGCGCATTTGAGAGGTGTTAGTGGAGGATACATGCTTCCTGTATGCGGAATAGTACAGTTATTCAGGTCAAAGTGAATCCATCTCCTCACACTTGTCCAAGTGAAAGAAAAGGGTCACATAAGGTAGCTAAAAGTAGATGGTGTGCAGATGCAGTATTAGAATGGGTGACAGATAACCCATGCATTGGTACAACTGAACTGGTAAAGAAGATTAAAGAGAAGTACAACATTTTGGTGCCTTACATGAGAGTGTATTATGGCAAGGAAATGGCTCTTGACAAGATTTATGGCCCATGGAAGGAAAGCTTTAACTTATTATTCACTTTCAAAGCTCAAGTGGAGAAGGCGTACCCAGGTAGTGTTGTTGAGATTGACCATCATACGGTGGATTAAAAAGTGAGAGGCAAGATTTTGAACAAAGAATGTTTTAGAAGGGTGTTCGTTTCATTCAAAGCATGTTGGAGTGGGTTCTTAGCTGGTTGCAGGCCTTATTTAGCAGTGGATGCAACAGCTCTTTATGGGAGGTTTAGAGGCCAATTAGTAGCTGCTTGTGCCATTGATGCACATAATTGGCTCTTTCTAGTGGCTTATGGTGTCCACGAGGCAGAGTCAACAGAAAGTTGGCCATGGTTCCTACAGAATTTGCGTTAGGTTATAGGGTTTCCACATGGATTTACTATACACACAAACGCTTGCAAGGGTTTAGAAACTGCAGTGGATTATGTGTTTCCTGGAGTAGAGCATAGGGAATGCATGAGGCATTTTGCTTCAAACTTGGGCAAATCATTCAAGGGAAAGTTGATTGATGACAACTTATGGCCAGCATCATTGACATATAGCCTTAGAAAGCATAACTATCATGTGAATCAACTGTACACAAACTCTAGGTTAAAAATATACATTGAAAGTGTTGGACAAAGAAAAGAGGGAATGGAGATATCCAGTGGACTTATCGAACAGGACATGCACTTGTAGGCAGTGGCAGATCACCGGCTGCCATGCACCCATGCCCTATTTTTCATTACTTCTCTTCGTGGTGTAGCCAGTGAAATTGATCAATATGTACATAAGTACTACTCTATTGCCAAGTCCAAAGCAACATATGCTGAGAATGTGCCTTCCATTGAGGCAAAGCATCAATGGGAGGTCGTGAATCCTGGTTTCTTTCTCAACGCTCCAGTCCAGACTAGAGCACCAGGAAGACCAAGAAAAACTAGAATAAGATCAAGTGCCGAGGGTAGTGGACTTGGACCAAGGAAGAGAAAATGCAAAAGGTGTGGAGGATTAGGACATATTGCGAGAAATTGCAAGAATGCAGTAGATCCAGCTTTTGGAGAGGATCAGCCACTAGAGCCACAATTGGCACTACATACAACTTTTGGAGATGATCAGTCACTAGAGCCACAAGTGCCACTGGATCTAGCTTTTGGGGAGGAACAACCACTAGAGCCACAAGTGCCCTCCTCTGTTGCTTCTGTGGTACCCTCCTCTATCGTGCCTTCCTCTGTTGGCTCTGTGGTACCCTCCTCTATCGTGCCTTCCTCTGTTGGCTCTGTGGTACCCTCCTCTATCGTGCCTTCCTCTGCTGCCTCTGTTGTGCCTTCCTCTACTGCTTCTATCATGCCCTCCTCTACTGTTGGTCGTTCCCTCCTCTGTTGGTCTTGCCATGGTAGAGCCCTCCAACCTTGCTTTGGTGCTGCCCTCCATTGCTGCCTCGTCAAGGTTATATTCATCTAAAATATACTTTATTTTTTCAAGTTTCTAAAATTCACATGATTATTTACTATTTTCATGTTTTGTGTAGGGAAAAGAAAAGGAAGAGAGGAAAAGAGGTTGCACGTACAACTAAAGACAATCCAACGAAGAATACAACGACCAAGGTTATGAAGAAGGCAAAAATCAAGAAAAGGCTCGTTGCGGACTTGTAGCTGAGTTTTAGCTGAATTTGGTATTGTCATTAAAAAGCACCGGTATTAGCTGAATTTGGTACTGCCATTAAACAACACCGGTATTAGCTGAATTTGGTATTGTGCTCAAATAACTGAATGTTTTAACTGAATGTGCATCGGTATTGCGGACTTGTTCACCTATCTGAAGTTTCAACTGAATGTGCTGAAATAACTGAATGTGCCTTCCTCTACTTGCTCCTTCAATGTGCAGAGTTGTGCTCGGTGCAGACTTGTGCTCGGTGCAGACTTGTTCACCTATATAATTTCTTTGTCAGAATAATGAGACATACATATGGCACAGTGGTTTGTGTTAGTTGAGAGGTGTACGAGGTGATGGGTTCGATGCTATTTATTTATTTATTTTTGCCTAGGGAAGGCATTTAACCCACAGAAAATAGTAAATAGTCCAAAAAAGGGACATCTATGCATGAATTAAGTTTGTATATGCTAGATGAACAAATAGTACAAATTTCAAGGAAGAAAACAAACAAAACTAAGAAATGTAGCTCAAACGTGTAGTTGTAGTTCAATGTCACAAAACATAGTAAGATATATGTCCGTTTGTGAAGCACCTATATTCAAACTTTTGCATAATTTTATGAATTTTTTACCTTAAGCAAATAAGACCAAAACATTACTCCATGCCAAGTTTCACCATTTTTTGACCAAATTTGCTTCTTTATTTATTTATTTTTGCCTAGGGAAGGCATTTAACCCACAGGAAAAAGTAAATAGTCCAAAAAAGGTACATCTATTCATGAATTAAGTTTGTATAGGCTATATGAACAAATAGTACAAATTTCAAGGAAGAAAACAAAAAAAACTAAGAAATATAGCTCAAACCGTGTAGTTGTAGTTCAATGTCACGAAACTTAGTGAGATATATGTCCATTTGTGAAGCACCTATATTCAAACTTTTGCTTAATCCTCTGAATGTTTTACCTTAAGCAAATAAAACCAAAACATTACTCCATGCCAAGTTTCACCATTTTTTGACCAAATTTGCTATTTATTTATTTATTTTGCCTAGGGAACGCATTTAACCCACATAAAATAGTAAATAGTCCAAAAAAAGGACATCTATGCATGAATTAAGTTTGTATAGGCTAGATGAACAAATAGTACAAATTTCAAGGAAGAAAACAAACAAAACTAAGAAATGTAGCTCAAACCGTGTACTTGTAGTTCAATGTCACAAAACTTAGTGAGATATGTGTCCGTTTGTGAAGCACCTATATTCAAACTTTTCAATAATCCTCTGAATTTTTTACCTTAAGCAAATAAGACCAAAACATTATGCCATGCCAAGTTTCACCATTTTTAACCAAATTTGCTATTTATTTATTTATTTTTTCCTAGGGAAGGCATTTAACCCACAGAAAATAGTAAATAGTCCAAAAAAGGTACATCTATGCATGAATTAAGTTTGTATAGGCTAGATGAACAAATAGTACAAATTTCAAGGAAGAAAACAAACAAAACTAAGAAATGTAGCTCAAACCGTGTAGTTGTAGTTCAATGTCACGAAACTTAATGAGATATGTGTCCGTTTGTGAAGCACCTATATTCAAACTTTTACATAATCCTCTGAATTTTTGACCTTAATCAAATAAGACCAAAACATTACTCCATGCCAAGTTTCACCATTTTTTGACCAAACTGGGTACATACAAATAGTCTAGTTTCTTATATCTTCACAAGCCAGACGCCATAGTTCAATGGTACTCACTTCCCACCGCTTGGGTAAGTCTTAGTTTTGATTCTTGCCTGTGGATTTTTTGTTAATCTTTTTTTTGGATTTTTAGTATAGAATCAGAACATGTTTTTAGTACAGAAGCCCGACGCCATACTGAATAGTACAGAAGCACTGTTGGGGACCATAATTAGGGGTACCCCCAAGACTCCTAATCTCAGCTGGTAACCCCCATCAGCACAAAGATGCAAAGGCCTGATGGGCGCAATTCCGGTTAAGGCTCCGTCCACTCAAGGGACACGATCTCGCCTCGCCCGAGCCCAGCCTAGGCAGATTCACGCCTCGCCCGAGGGCCCCCTCAAGCAACGGACGCACCTTCGACTCGCCCGAGGCCCAGCTCGGGCAGGCTTCGCGGAGAAGCAACCTTGGCTAGATCGCCTCGCCAGCCGACCAGATCGCAGGAGCATTCAATGCAAGGATCGCCTGACACCTTATCCTGACGCACGCTCTCCAGTCGACAAGGCCGAAGTGACCGCAGACACTTCGCCCCTCCACTGACTGACCTGACAGGAAAACAGCGCCGCCTGCGCTACTCCGACTGCTGTGCCACCTGCCAGGGTGAGGCTGACAGCAGCCAAGTCCAGCCTCGGGCGCCATAGGAATCTCTGCCTCGCCCGACCCTAGGGCTCGGACTCGACCTCGCTCCAGAAGACAGTCTCCGCCTCGCTAGACCCCAGGGCTCGGACTCGACCTCGCCTCGGACGACGGTCTCCGCCTCGCCCAACGCCAGGGCTCGGACTCAACCTCGGCTCTGGAAGACGGTCTCCGCCTCGCCTGACCCTAGGGCTTGGACTCGACCTCGCCTCGGACGACGGTCTCCGCCTCGCCGGACCCCAGGGCTCGGACTCAACCTCGACACCGGAAGACGGTCTTCGCCTCGCCCGACCCCAGGGCTCGGACTCGACCTCGCCTCGAACGACGGTCTCTGCCTCGCCCGACCCTAGGGCTCGGACTCAACCTCGACTCTGGAAGACGGTCTCCGCCTCGCCCGACCCCTGGGCTCGGACTCAACCTCGACCTCGGACAACGGTCTCCGCCTCGCCCGACCCCCGGGCTTGGACTCAGCCTCGACCTCGGAGGAGCCACCGCCTCGCCCGACCTCGGGCTCGGACCGACCACGTCGCAGGGGGGTACATCATTACCCTACCCCTAGCTAGCTCAGGCTACGGGGAACAAGACCGGCGTCCCATCTGGCTCGCCCCGGTAAAACAAGTAATGATGGCATCCCGCGTGCTCCATGACAACGGTGGTTCTCAGCCCCCTACGGAAGCAAGGATACGTCAGCAAGGATCCAATAGCCCCGACAGCTGTACTTCTACAGGGCTCAAGCGCTCCTCCGACGGACACGACGCCACATGAACAGGGCTCCAACACCTCTCCGACAGCCATGTCGGCATGTACATGGGGCTCTGGCTCCTCTCTGCTAGACACGTTAGCACACTGCTACACCCCCCGTTGTACACCTGGACCCTCTCCTTACGTCTATAAAAGGAAGGTCCAGGGCCCTCGTATGAAAAAAGTGGCCGTGCGGGAGGACAGGCTGACGCGCAGTCTCACGCCCTCTCTCTCTCTCTCCTCGCGAACGCTTGTAACCCCCTACTGCAAGCGCATCCGCCCTGGGCGCAGGACAACACGAGGCCGCGGTTCCCCTTACTGTTTTCCCCCATTGTGTTCCGTCGCGCCGACCCATCTGGGCTGGGACACGCAGCGACAATTTACTCGTCGGTCCAGGGACCCCCCGGGGTCGAAACGCCGACAGTTGGCGCGCCAGGTAGGGGCGTGCTGCGTGTTGACGAACAGCTTCCCGTCAAGCTCCAGATGGGGAGTCTCCAGCGACCTCTCCAACCTGGGACGAAGCTCCATTTCAGGAGTCTCGAGTTCATGTCCCTTGACGGCAGCTACGACATGATACTCCTTCCTCCGCCGCGCGACAACGACAATGGCGGCCGTCAGCCCGCCCGCCGGCGGCGGAATCGACGATGTCTTCCCCGCGTGGCGGAAGAAAAGCATCCGAGTCTATCCCGTCACCTTCCTCATCGACGGGGGAGGAGGCGGGGCAACCATGGCCAAGCAGGAGGCGGCACCTCGTCGGCTGTCGAGCGAGTCGACGACGCCGGCGCCCCAGCGGGGGACACGTCGGGCGTTGACCTCGCGTCTGAGACGAAGATGAGCGTCGTTTCCCCGCAACACGCCAACCCCAAGCAGACGGACGACGCTAGCACGCTCGCGAAGGACTTGCTGGGCGTTAGCCTCGTACCTGAGATAACGGTGCAGTCCGTCCCCGACGCGACTTCACCACCGTCCGTCGATCAAGAGGTACCGTCCGTTTCCCATCCAATGCCTTTTAGATTCAGCTTCGACCCACCAAGCGATCCCGCTTCGGTGGACGCTTTCATAAAGGCATATTCGAACCTTCCGGGGTACCATATGTTGTCAAACTGGGACAGATTGACGGCCATCTCGACCTACGGGCCCCCGGGTTCCGAGGAAGACGACGAGCCCGACTCTGGTTGGGATTTCTCCAGGCTCGATAACCCTAGTGTCGTGCAGGACTTCATGACCGCATGCGACTACTGCCTCTCTGGTTTCTCCGATGATATCCACAGCCTCGGCGACGAGGACTGTGGCCCAAGTCACGAATGTTTCCACGTCGATCTAGGGGGTCTCGACGAAGGCAACCACCTTCGTATGCCAGAGGACGGCGATCCCCCTAGGCCTGCGCCTTGCGTTGACATCCTTCGGGAGCTAGCTATGGTCCCAGTCCCTGCGGGGGGTCAGGACACATAGCTCGAGCAAATCCGCGAGATGCAGGCCAGGCTTGACGAGGAAGCAGGATAACTTGTGCAGCTCCGACAGAACATCGGGTAGGAGTGGGCAGGCCGAGCACCGGCCGGAGAAGCGCGTCATCTGGCCCAGGACGTCCAGCACCGCATCACCGACAATGCCAGGGCAAGGCTGCCCCTGGCTTTCAGTGGGGTCGGCCAGAACCTGGCAGCAGCAGCAATACTACTCCGAGCGATGCCGGAACCATCCACCACCGAGGGACGGCGTATCCAGGGAGAACTCAAGAATCTCCTGGAGGATGCCGCGGTCCGACGGGCCGAAAGCTCTGCCTCCTGAAGGCAGGGGTACCCCCCGGAGCATCGCGCCGCGACTTCCCGATTCATGCGGGAAGCCTCGGTCCACACCGGGCGCACGAGGGACACAGCGCCTGCGGCCCCGGGCCACCTCGGCAACGAGCACCATTGCCGCGACCGTCGAGCCCACCTCGACGAGAGGGTGCGCCGAGGCTACCACCCCAGGCGTGGGGGACGCTACGACAGCGAGGAGGATCAGAGCCCTTCGCCCGAACCACCCGGTCCGCAAGCTTTTAGCCGGGCCATACGACGGGTGCCGTTCCCGACCCGTTTCCGTGCCCCGACTACCATCACCAAGTACTCAGGGGAGACGAGGCCAGAACTATGGCTCACGGACTACCGGTTGGCCTGCCAGCTGGGTGGAACGGACGATGACAACCTCATCATCCACAACCTCCCCCTGTTCCTCTCCGACGCCGCCCGAGCCTGGCTGGAGCATCTGCCTCCTCGCAGAGCTCCAACTGGGACGACCTGGTCAAAGCCTTCGCCAGCAACTTCCAGGGCACATACGCGCGCCTTGGGAACTCCTGGGATCTCCAAAGCTACCGCCAGCAGCCGGGACAATCCCTGCGGGATTACATCCGGTGATTCTCGAAGCAGCGCATCGAGCTGCCCAACATCACCGACTCAGATGTCATCGGCGCGTTCCTTGCTGGCACCACTTGCCGCGACCTGGTGAGCAAGCTGGGTCACAACACTCCCACCAGGGCGAGCGAGCTGATGGACATCACCACCAAGTTCGCCTCTGGTCAGGAGGCGGTCGAGGCCATCTTCCGGAAGGACAAGCAGCCTCAGGGGCGCCAGCCGGATGACGTCCCCGAGGCGTCCGCTCAGCGCGGCGCGAAGAAGAAGGACAAGAAGAAGTCGCAAGCGAAACGCGACGCCGCCGACGCAGACCTTGTCGCTGCCGCCGAGCACAAGAACCCTCGGAAGCCTCCTAGAGGCGCCAACTTGTTCGACAAGATGCTCAAAGAGTCGTGCCCCTATCATCAGGGTCCCGTCAAGCACACCCTTGAGGAGTGCGTCATGCTTCGATGCTACTTCCACAAGGCCGGACCCTCGGCGGAAGGTGGCAGGGCCCCCGACAACGACAAGAAGGAAGCCCACAAGGCAGAGGAGTTCCCCGAGGTCCATGACTGCTTCATGATCTATGGTGGGCGAGTGGCAAACGCCTCGGCTCGGCACCGCAAGCAAGAACGCCGGGAGGTCTTCTCGGTGAAGGTGGCGGCGCCAGTCTACCTAGACTGGTCCGACAAGCCCATCACCTTCGACTAAGGCGACCACCCCGACCGCGTGCCGAGCCCGGGGAAGTACCCGCTCGTTGTTGATCCCGTCATCGGCAACGTCAGGCTTACCAAGGTTCTCATGGACGGAGGCAGCAGCCTCAACATCATCTACGCCGACACCCTCGGGCTCCTGCAGATCGATCTGTCCTCGATCTGGGCCGGCGCGGTGCCCTTTCACGGGATCATTCTTGGGAAGCGCGTCTAGCCCCTTGGACAACTCGATCTGCCCGTCTGCTTCGGGACTCCCTCCAACTTCTGAAAGGAAACCCTCACGTTCGAGGTGGTCAGGTTCCGAGGAACCTACCATGCAGTGCTGGGGAGACCATGCTATGCCAAGTTCATGGCCGTCCCCAACTACACCTACCTCAAGCTCAAGATGTCGGGCCCCAACGGGGTCATCACCGTCGGCCCCACATACCGACACGCGTACGAATGCGACGTGGAGTGCGTGGAGTACGCCGAGGCCCTCGACGAATCCGAGGCCCTCATCGCCGACCTGGAGAGCCTCCCCAAGGAGGTGCCAGATGCGAAGCGCCACACCGGCAACTTCAAACCAGCAGAGGCGGTTAAGTCCGTCCCTCTCGACCCCAGCAACGACACCTCCAAGCAGATCCGGATCGGCTCCAAGCTCGACCACAAATAGGAAGCAGTGCTCGTCGACTTTCTCTGTGCAAACGCCGAGGTTTTTGCATGGAGTCCCTCGAACATGCCAGGCATATCGAGGGATGTCACCGAGCACTCACTAGATATCCGAGCTGGAGCACGACCCGTGAAGCAGCCTCTGCGCCGATTCGACGAAGAAAAGCGCGGAGCCATAGGCGAGGAGATCCACAAGCTGATGGCTGCAGGGTTCATCAAAGAGGTATTCCATCCCGAATGGCTATCCAACCCTGTGCTTGTGAAAAAGAAAGGTGGGAAACGGCGGATGTGTGTAGACTACACAGGTCTAAACAAAGCATGTCCGAAGGTTCCCTACCCTCTGCCTCGCATCGATCAAATCGTGGATTCCACTGCTGGGTGCGAAATCCTGTCATTCCTTGATGCCTACTCAGGGTATCACCAAATCAGGATGAAAGAGTCCGACCAGCTCGCGACTTCTTTCATCACACCCTTTGGCATGTACTGCTATGTTACTATGCCATTCGGTTTAAGGAATGCGGGTGCGACATACCAAAGGTGCATGAACCACGTGTTCGGGGAGCACATTGGTCGAACGAGGCTTACGTCGATGACATCGTAGTCAAGATGAGGAAAGCCTCCGACCTCCTCTCCGACCTTGAAACGACATTCAACTGTCTCAAGGCAAAAGGCGTAAAACTCAATCCCGAGAAGTGTGCCTTCGGAGTCCCCCGAGGCATGCTCCTGGGGTTCATCGTCTCCGAGCGGGGCATCGAGGCCAACCCGGAGAAAATCGCGACCATCACCAACATGGGGCCTATCAAGGACTTGAAAGGAGTATAGAGGGTCATGGGATGCCTTGCGGCTCTGAGCCGCTTCATCTCGCACCTCGGCAAAAGAGGCCTGCCCCTGTATCGCCTCTTAAGGAAGACCGAGCGCTTCACTTGGACCCCCGAGGCCGAGGAAGCCCTCGGGAACTTGAAGGCGCTCCTTACAAGCGCGCCTATCCTGGTGGCCCCCGCTGCCGGAGAAGCCCTCTTGATCTACGTCGCCGCTACCACTCAGGTGGTCAGCGCCGCAATCATGGTCGAAAGACGAGAAGAAGGGCACACATTGCCCGTCCAGAGGCCGGTCTACTTCATCAGTGAGGTACTGTCCGAGACCAAAATCCGCTACCCGCAAATTCAGAAGCTACTATACACGGTAATTCTGACACGGCGAAAGTTGCGACACTACTTTGAGTCTCATCCGGTGACTGTGGTGTCATCCTTCCCCCTGGGGAGATCATCCAGTGCCAAGAGGCCTCAGGTAGGATCGCAAAGTGGGCGGTGGAGATCATGGGCGAGACGATCTCGTTCGCCCCTCGGAAGGCCATCAAGTCCCAAGTCTTAGCAGACTTTGTGGCTGAATGGGTCGACACCCAGCTTCCAGCAGCTCCGATCCAACCGGAACTCTGGACCATGTATTTTGATGGGTCGCTGATGAAAACAGGAGCGGGCGCGGGCCTGCTCTTCATCTCACCCCTCGGGAAGCACCTCCGCTACGTGTTGCGCCTCCATTTCTCGGCGTCCAACAACGTGGCCGAGTATGAGGCTCTGGTTAACGGGTTGCGCAACGCCATCGAGCTAGGGGTCTGGCGCCTCGACGCTCGTGGCGACTTGCAGCTTGTCATCGACCAAGTCATGAAGAACTCCCACTGCCGCGACCCGAAGATGGAAGCCTACTGCGACGAGGTTCGGCGCCTGGAGAACAAGTTCTACGGGCTCAAGCTCAACCACGTCGCTCGACGATACAACGAGACTGCAGACGAGCTGGCTAAGATAGCCTTGGGGCGGACAATGGTTCCTCCGGACGTCTTCTCCCGAGACCTACATCAACCCTCCGTCAAGACCGACGACACTCCCGAGACCGAGAAGGCCTCGGCTTTGCCCGAGGCGCCATCGGCTCAGCCCGAGGCACCCTCAGCTCAGCCCGAGGCACCCTCGGCCCCCGAGGGCGAGGCACTGCGCGTCAAGGAAGAGCGGAGTGGGGTCACGCCTAATCGAAACTGGCAGACCCCATACCTGCAATATCTCCACCGAGGAGAGCTACCCCTCGACAGAGCCGAAGCTCGGTGACTGGTGCGGCGCGCCAAGTCGTTTGTCTTGCTGGGTGACAAAAAGGAGCTCTACCACCGCAGCCCCTCAGGCATCCTCCAGCGGTGCATATCCATCACCGAAGGTCAGGAGTTATTGCAAGAAATACACTCGGGGGCTTGCGGTCACCACGCAGCACCTCGAGCCCTCGTGGGAAACGCCTTCCGACAAGGTTTCTACTGGCCAACTGCGGTGGCCGACGCCATTAGGATTGTACGCACCTGCCAAGGGTGTCAATTCTATGCAAGGCAGACGCACCTGCCCGCTCAGGCCTTGCAAACAATACCCATCACCTGGCCGTTTGCTGTGTGGGGACTGGACCTCGTTGGTCCCTTGCAGAAGGCACCCAGGGGCTTCACGCACCTGCTGGTCGCCATCGACAAATTCTCCAAGTGGATCGAGGTCCGACCCCTAAATAGCATCAGGTCCGAACAGGCGGTGGCGTTCTTCACCAACATCATCCATCGCTTCGGGGTCCCGAACTCCATCATCACCGACAACGACACCCAGTTCACTAGCAGAAAGTTCCTGGACTTCTGCGAGGACCACCACATCCGGGTGGACTGGGCCGCCGTAGCTCACCCCATGACGAATGGGCAGGTAGAGCGTGCCAACGGCATGATTCTACAGGGACTCAAGCCAAGGATCTACAACGACCTCAACAAGTTCGGTAGGTGGTGGATGAAGGAACTCCCCTCGGTGGTCTGGAGTCTGAGGACGACGCCAAGCCGAGCCACGGGCTTCACACCGTTTTTTCTAGTCTATGGGGCCGAGGCTATCTTGCCCACAGACTTAGAATACGGCTCCTCAAGGACGAGGGCATACGACGCCCGAAGCAACCAAACAAGCCGAGAAGACTCTCTGGACCAGCTGGAAGAGGCTCGGGACATGGCCTTACTACACTCGGCGCGGTATCAGCAGTCCCTGCGACACTACCACGCCCGAGGGGTTCGGTCCCGAGACCTCTAGGTGGGCGACATGGTGCTTCAGCTATGACAAGACGCCCGAGGGCGCCATAAGCTCACGCCTCCCTAGGAAGGGCCGTTCATCATCGCCAAGATTCTGAAGCCTGGGACATACAAGCTGGCCAACAGTCAAGGCGAGGTCTACAACAACGCTTGGAACATCCGACAGCTACGTCGCTTCTACCCTTAAGATGTTTTTAAGTCATTCATGTACCTCGTTTACATACACAAGCAAAGTATAACCATTAAGGAAGGGTCAGTCTTGCCTCGGCAAAGCCCAACCCTCCCTCGGGGGCTAGAAGGGGGGGAACCCCTCTGCGTCGAAATTTTCCTCAGAAAAAGTCTTTCTGCCAGAACATCTTTCGTGCTTTTCGACTACTTCGATAGTGGAATCCTGAAAATGACGGAGTACACATAAGCGGCAAGGCCGACCGAGCTGAGCGACTCCTACGCCTCCAGGATACGGATACCTCACTCATCACCTTCTGCGATAAGTAACTCACGCTCGGATAAGCGATTCCGCTGACCGAACAAGTCTTAACGCTCGAAAACTTTTTCTGCCGAAACGATTTTTCGTGCCTTCTCGACTATATCGAAAACAGAATCCTACGGATGAGTAAGAGTACACGTAAGCGGCAAGGCCGACCGAGCCGAGGGACTCCTACGCCTCCGGGCTACGGATACCTCACTCATCACCTTTTGCGATAAGTAACTCTCGACTCGGATAAACGATTCTATTACCGACGAACAAGTCCTGATACTCGAAACAAGGGGAAAAGAAATGCAGCATTACAACACAACGACGGTATGTTCGAGCCTCGGCGGCCGCAAAAAACATACGCACACTATAGACAAACTGTTCCTGCAGGTTCAGACGTCAGTAGGGGGAGCAGCAGCACCCTCGGCATCGACTCCACCTTCGGCGGAATCCGACCCGGCCTCGGACAGCAACACGGTCGAAGGATCTCCACCTCGAAGGAAGATGTCAGCACCGCGCCTGGGCCATCGCCGCCAGGGTCTCCTCCAGGAACCTGGCCCAAGCAGACGGCCGGACCGGCCGCTCCGTAGCCTCAGCCAGCTGTCCCCCGAGGACCCAGCCCGGCTCATGGCCTCGGCAGCCCGACTTCAGGGTTGGTCCCGCCAGTGGACGACCTGGCCAGGTCCCAGCTGCCACTGCTACGCCTCCTCGGCCTGGCAAGTCCCCTACTCCTGGGCCGACGAAGTTTCTTCTCCAGCCGACTCCGCCTCTGTCCATGCTGACACCGCTACCTCCGGCTTCGGCTCATCGCAGAGCACCCGAGGGTTCCTTCACTAAGCAAGAGAAGCCTTGAGCGGCAAGGCCGACCAAGCCGAGAGACTCCTACGCCTCCGGGATACGAATACCTCACTCGTCACCTTCCGCACAGGGCAACTCACACTTGGTTAAGCGGTCCAGCTAGCCGACAGGCAAGTCCTAGTGCTCGAAATGGGGAAGAAACACGGCTTTACGCCCAAATACACAGATGTTCAGGCCCCGACAGCCGCAATGAACATACGCCAGCACTCAAGGTGCCATTACAAACGGGACTCCGGTTCCGTTCCCGCGGGTATGAACAACCTCCATACCAGGAGGCCCGCGGGACGACGAACTCCAAGCGGCTCACCGCCGCCCGCTCCTGCAGCAGCGACAACGACCTCTGTCCCGGGCGGCAAGACAGCTGCAGCAACGGCTTCAGGGCAAACGCTGTGGCGGAAAAGCTCTCGCCCACCAAGGACGAGAACCAGCCATTCAAGCCAGGGAGACGGAGGTCTAGGGGTGCAGGCGGAGTTGGCGATCTCGTCGGCAGAGAAACCTTCTCTGGCTGCCACCACCTCAGCACCGACGGTGGCGTCCACCTGTCCACCAACACCGCACCAGCGGGCGTCGGCCGCCCCGAAGCGCACCGGCAGGTCCTCACTCCCGTCCTCGTCATGAGAACGAGAATGGGACCATCCCCGGACACGAGTACCGCGCTCGCGGCGTACGACATGTTGTGAGACCCTTCGATTCGGCTGGCCACCGTCGCCCGGACAGAGGATAGAATGCTGCACCCTGGCTGGGCAGCAGCAGTCCGCCTTCCCCGGCATGGCTGGAGGACGCCTCCTCCGCAGAGCTGGAGGATGGTTTCCACCCCCAGAAGCTGGAGGAGGGAGCGGGACGCCAGCCCATGTAAAGGCAAGCTTCGGCTCAGCTCGCCCTCCTCCCTAGCTGAGGGCGGGGCAGAGGCCGCAGCCCGGCTTGCTTCTCCACACCATCAAACTGGTGGTCACCGTCTTGGGTGACCATCAGCGAGGGGATGCAACCGGGCTGCATGACAAAAATCCTTGAAGCCGAGCGATGGCTGAAAGGTACCAACCTCCACGAGGTTGCGTTCCTTCCACAACGAGACGAGGACAACGCGGGTGCTCCCCATCCGGGGGCTCGGAAGGTGGAAGGGCGCGACGCATGAGGGAAGTGCGAAGGCATGGCTACCACCCAGGAGATCGATCCCTTTTTAAAGGCGACTCTCCCTGCTCGCGTCCTCAGCCGTCGCCGGACTAAGTATTCACCAACATGCTCCAAGGTCCTCCCCCTATGGCACGGGGGCTGGGCCCCACGCGTCATGCAAGCTAGCCCAAGACAGAAGAAGCCAAACCGCCACGCGCGGAGCGTGTAACCGCCCAGCGGTTACAAGCATTCCTTCGTCTTCGCCCAAACCAGCGGGTGAAAGGGCGGACCGCCATGCAGGCGGCATGCAACTACACCAAGGGGGTGCACCCTTTCGACTTCGACACATCCAGCATGGAGGCCCAGGCCCACACGTCATGTAACCGGCGCGCCGGTTACTGCATGCAAAAAACTGCACCGCCACTCACGCTAGTGCCGCGCATCCTCGACCGCGGAATCAGTGCCGCGACTCGAGGCAACCCTACGCATGGCCCAGCAGTGCCAACCAGGCACGCCGGTCATGGGTCAGTCAGCCGCGGGAGAAGGCACGACGGTCAGTATGGCCAGAAGTGGGCCGCCAGTAATGGCGGTGGCAGGCGGGCGGAAGCAGCAGTCAAATCATCTGCAGGCTCACGTCCCCTCCTGGAACAGCGAGAGAGCCCTCTCCCACGGCGTGAAGACGACGTGCCCGTGTTCTGTTCCTTGAACGGCTCGCGCATGCACAACGGCTGCCCCGCGAACCACTCGTCCCGTCGCATTAACTCTGCGGCAGGGCAGGCGACACCTTTGGCGGGCGAAGCAGGCGACGCTTCACCTCCACCATAATGACCGCGTCAAAAAAGGTACGCCACGACGTTCAATTTCGTATCCTCTTTCGCTTCCCCTTTCTCTCTCTTGCTAACAGGGATCGGGAAAGGGGATGCTCCGAAAGGGATCCTTCTCCGCGAGGGAAGCGGGCCCCAAGCCCTCCTACTGATCAGAGGTTCGTAGGCTGGCCCCCCGGAAGGGTTCGACAGCCGCCTCATAGCACTCGGGCTCCGCGCCCACTACTGGTCAGAGGTTCGAATGCTGGCCCCTCGGAAGGGTTCGACAGCCGCCTCAGGCCACTCGGGCTCCGCGCCCACTACTGATCAGGGGTTCGTAGGCTGGCCCCCCGACGGGTTCGACAGTCGCCCCAGAGCACGCAGAGTGAGGGATGACTCTGGGTACGTTCGATACATAACCAAGGCTCGGGCTACGCTCCTGAGGTACCCTAGGACATTTCCGAGACCAGCAGGAGCGATTCTGTAACGGAATCCCATCAGAGGGAGGCATCGAGCCCTCGGACCCTATCGAACGGGACCGGGTCCGGCAAATCACTTGCAGGTACTTTTGGAGCGCGCCTCTGGGCCACTAGCCGACCCTTATCAAACGGGGCACGGGCGTCCACTCGGATCACCCGTTAGCAACTCACCGGAGACACCATGTACGGTGCCCTCCGAGGGCAACATGGCGCTTTCCCCCCCCCCCTCCTCCTTGCGGAAAGGCGACGAAGGGGCGTATGAGAAAAGCCGAGTCAGTCCTTGACCGTCCTCTCGCCCTGTGCAGAGGCTCGGGGGCTGCTCTCGCAAACCCGGCTTCGGCCAACCCGTTGACAGCGTCAACATGCCAGCCCGAGAACTCGGAACCTGACTATGCACCCGGGCAACGACCAGTTAGCATGAGGGAACAACCAGGCCGGCCAAGGCATCATGAAAGGCATCAAGACCTCGAAGGAGTCAAACCACTCCTCCGAGGCCTCGGGGGCTACACCCGGCGGGTGCGCTCGCGCGCACCCACCAGAACAAAATGCAACCGAGAAAGGCCGGTCCCCTTGCAAAAAAGTGCGACAAAGCCTCCAAGCGAGTACCCACACTCCCTTTGAGGCTTGGGGGCTACTATCGGGGACCGTAATTAGGGGTACCCCCAAGACTCCTAATCTCAGCTGCTAACCCCCATCAGCACAAAGCTGCAAAGGCCTGATGGGCGCAATTCCGGTTAAGGCTCCGTCCACTCAAGGGACACGATCTCGTCTCGCCCGAGCCCAGCCTCGGGCAGGAACGGTAGACCAAGGCAGATTCACGCCTCGCCCGAGGGCCCCCTCAAGCAATGGGCGCACCTTCGACTCGCCCGAGGCCTAGCTCAGGCAGGCTTCGCGGAGAAGCAACCTTGGCCAGATCGCCTCGCCAGCCGATCGGATAGCAGGAGCATTCAATGCAAGGATCGCCTGACACCTTATCCTGACGCACGCTCTCCAGTCGACAAGGCCGAAGTGACCGCAGTCACTTTGCCCCTCCACTGACTGACCTGACAGGAAAACAGCGCCGCCTGCGCTGCTCCGACTGCTGTGCATGCCACCTGCCAGGGTAAGGCTGACAGCAGCCAAGTCCAGCCTCGGGCGCCATAGGAATCTCCGCCTCGCCCGATCCTAGGGCTCGGACTCGACCTCGCTCCAGAAGACAGTCTCCGCCTCGCCCGACTCCAGGGCTCAGACTCGACCTCGCCTCGAACGACGGTCCCCGCCTCGCCCGACCCCAGGGCTCGGACTCAACCTCGACTCCGGAAGACGGTCTCCGCCTCGCCCGACCCCAGGGCTCGGACTCGACCTCGCCTCGGACGACGGTATCCGCCTCGCCCGACCCTAGGGCTCGGACTCAACCTCGACACCGGAAGACGGTCTCCGCCTCGCCTGACCCTAGGGCTCGGACTCGACCTCGCCTTGGACGACGGTCTCCGCCTCGCCCGACCCAAGGCTTGGACTCAACCTCGACTCCGGAAGACGGTCTCCGCCTTGCCCGACCCCCGGGCTTGGACTCAACCTCGACCTCGGACAACGGTCTATGCCTCGCCCGACCCCCGGGCTCGGACTCAGCCTCGACCTCGGAGGAGCCACCGCCTCGCCCGACCTTGGGCTCGGACCGACCACATCACAGAGGGGTACTTCATTACCCTACCCCTAGCTAGCTCAGGCTACGGGGAACAAGACCGGCATCCCATCTGGCTCGCCCCGGTAAAACAAGTAATGATGCATCCCGCGTGCTCCATGATGACGGCGGTTCTCAGCCCCCTATGGAAGTAAGGATACGTCAGCAAGGATCCAACAGCCCCGACAGCTGTACTTCTACAGGGCTCAAGCGCTCCTCTGACGGACACGACACCACATGAACAGGGCTCCAACACCTCTCCGACAGCCACGTCGGCATGTACATGGGGCTCTGGCTCCTCTCTGCTAGACACGTTAGCACACTGCTAGACCCCCCGTTGTACACCTGGACCCTCTCCTTACGTCTATAAAAGGCATGTCCAGGGCCCTCGTACGAAAAAGGTGGCCGCGCGGGAGGATGGGCTGACACGCAGTCTCATGCCCTCTCTCTCTCTCTCCCTCGCGAACGCTTGTAACCCCCTACTGCAAGTGCATCCGCCCTGGGCGCAGGACAACACGAGGCCGCGGTTCCCCTTACTGTTTTCCCACCTTGTGTTCCATCTCGCGCCGACCCATCTAGGCTGGGACACGCAACGACAATTTACTCGTCGGTCCAGGGACCCCCCCTGGGTCGAAACGCCGACAAGCACCTATATCTTTTTTGTCTCACACCAGAATTCACATAATTTTATCTCACAACAGAATTCACACAATTTTATCTCACACTAGAATTCACACTAAAAAACATCATAAGTATTCAGTATTTAGCACATGTTCACCATCATATGTATTCAACACATGTTCAACATCAATCGCAGAATTTAGCACTTACAATTATAGTTTATCACAAAAAAATAGCAAGACAATAATAATCATAGAAGCACAAAAAGCTCTAAACATCTTCTTCAACTCGACCATATTGTCATTCACCTTCTTCAATTCGACAGCAAATTTGTTCCAATTCATAGTCACATCTGCCCTATTTGCCGCTCGTTCGTCCCACATATTAAACACCATCATCTCCCCTGAGCCACCCACCAACCCTGCCCCTTGAAGCATCTTCACATAATCGTCCATCCACATGAAAAAATTGCATATTTTAAGAACCTAAACAATCAAAATAAAGTTTCACAATTCAGCAGTAAGCACAAAAATGAAATCAACCATAATGGGCAAATAAGGAAATACCTTATCTTGTTGTGGCTTGCTTTCACACTTCACGAACTCTCGACCAAAATTCCCGTTCTCCCACCTTTTCAACCTGAGTCTAACAAGTGACTTCGACCTTTCGCATTTGGGGCACCGAATCAGCGACACCGGACCATACCTGGGCCATCCTTGTCCTCCATCGGAGGAGCCGCTTGCCCGCGACATGCGTGAATCCATGCTACTAAACACAAACACAATTAAAACTGCTGTTGTTACACATTGATAAAGAAAAATAATGGTAATCAAGCAATCAGCTAGTAGCTTTGCTTCAGTTTGAAAATTTTAGTAACAAATTTTAAGCAATCATATGCTAAGAGCATGAACAACAGCATGAACTAAGAGCAGGAACACCCATCGGAGTTAGCAAATTTAAGTTTACTAATCTAAGAAGACATTTTTTGCTTGCTCCAATCATCTGCTAAGAGCATGAACAACAGCACTGGAGAAGATCGCCAGGCTACCATGAGAAGATGACTTACATCGCGTCGTTGAAGAAGCAGGCCACCGCCGAGGATGTGTGGCGCAGGAGAGCGCGGGACCAACTGGAGGCGCGGAGGATGTTCGGCCGAACCCTAAACCCTAACCTGGAGGCACGGAGTAGTGGAGGCATCCGGATCCGCGGACTCGAGGCACAGGGCAGCTGCTCGCGGATTCCTGGGGGCACAGAGCAGCTGCTCGCGGATTCCTGGAGGCACGGGGCGCGGACCAACTGCCCGCAGATCGGCGGCGGATTCCTCCGTCCCGGCGGCGGCGGATTCCTCCCTCACGGCGGGGCACCCCCATGAAACAGGTGAAGCAAGGTGGTAGGCCGCGCGCTGAAGACCAAGTCACGACGCCGTCGGCGGATTCCTCCCTCCACGGCGTGGCGGAGATCCGTCCCGGAGCCTCTTCTTCCCCGGTGAAGCAAGCCGCGATGCCGAGGATATACCAGGCACCGGAGATCCGTCCACCCGGTAGGCCGCGCGCCGCAGATCTGCTAGGCGCTGAAGCTCCGTTCTTCCGCGGATCCGTCCGCTAGGTAGGCCGCCGCGCCGCGTCCGAAGATCTGCCATGTGCCGGAGATCCGTTCGTCCGCGGATCCGTCTGCTCGGTTTTCCGCCGCGTCGCGTCCGCCGCAGGCCTCCGCGTCGTCGAAGAAGCAGGCCGCCGCGCCGGTGAAGACGCAGGCCGCTGCTGCCAGGCGAAGGTGAGAGGGAGAGTTGGAGTCGGGCGTTGGGAGGAATGGGCGGCTGCGCAAGAGTACCATGGCGCAGGTAAGAGTGAAAGTTTTTAGTGGGCCCGTCCTGTAAGTCACATTAAAATGGACGGAGACGGCGACTAGGCGAATTTCTGAGCAAAGGGAACTAACGTTGGATAAAACTGAGTAAGAAGAAAAACTAAGGGTAGCAACGAGTACCGTGGCGAAACTAAGGGTCCAATGTAAAAAATCCTTTTTAATAACAATATAACACATATTTTATATATAAGTTATCATAGTATACTGATATTATATGTTTCTGTTGTTGGCTATATATATATATATATATATATAGACTAGGCACGTGGGGGTGTGCATACCCCTAGCTACGCCACGGGACCTGGCTGCTGGCGTCGTCGCGTCGTGTCCCATGCATGCCGCATATGCGTGACGACGATGTGACAGTGTATCTGGCCAGGCCGCGCTGGTGCCTCTCGCTCAGTGCGGATAGATAAAGAGAACTAGAGTAAAAAATAGTAAGCCGCCTTTCATTATCATTATTATATGTTATCATTATTATATGCACAGCAGCGGTTTGGACGTCTCCGTCCGTCGTCGTCTTTTAATGAGTAGCTAGCACCTGGCCAGCTTTTGTTCTGGGTCTCTGTCTAGACGACGAGCCAGCTGCTCGTCTGGTCACTAGTTAGACCAGCTAGCTAGAAATTAGCTTAAATAATTACTCGATCTTTTTTTCCATTATTACATTCATTCCCTATTCTACACCGTACCCTCTTTGTAAAGAGTATATCCATTTACCAATAACCATTGGCTAACTAAAAATTGGTTATCTTGGATAAGAAGAACTGCAGCACAAGTATGCACAAAATATCGACAAGTCCTTCGCCGTACCTATAGATGAGCATGCAGCCCGCAGCCCGACAGCCCGGCACGAGGCCCGGTTTTTTGGCCCGGCCCAAGCACGGCACGGCCCGTCTGGTTTCGTGCCCGTGCCAGCCCGGCCCGGTAGACCAGGCCGTGCTTGGGCTGCCGGATACGTCCGCCGGGCGGCACGGCCCGGCCCGCCAGGAAAAGCAGGCACGGAGCCGGCTCGGTTCCAGGCGAGGGGGCATAATCGCCCGCCCCTCCCCCAGACCCCCACCGCCCGTTCAGTCCCCACTCCCCACGCCACGCGATTCGCTCCGCAGCCTCCGCCCTTCGCTCGTCCGCCCGCCGCTCCCTCCCCATTCTCCGTCAACGCCGAGCCGTCGCCACTGCCGTTGCCGGATCTCCGTCGTCGACCGGCGAGATCTCCTCTCTGGCTCTCTCCAGTCGTCGTCACTCCGGTGACGCATCGGCTCTCCATTCCCCAATCTGTAACCCTAATCCCCTTTCCCTCACCTCTCCGGTGACGCATCGGCTCTCCACTACCGGATCTCCGTCACCGGCGACATCTGCACGCTTGTTCTGTGTGGCTCACCCTCTCCGGCTCTCCCTCCCCAATCCCCTCGCTCGTCGTCGTCGTCGTCGGTCGTCGGCTTGTCGCGCGTCGTCGTCCCCAGTCCCCTAGACCCTCGTCTCCGGCTCCGGGCTCCGGCTTGGCAGGTACGTCCCTCTCCGGCTCTCCCTCCCCAATCCAACAAACCCTAACCCTAACCCTAATCTCTGTTGCTTGCTTGCTAGGTCGCCGGCCGACTACGTCGTGGTCGTGCTGGTGCCGCTAGGGCCGTTGAGGTACGGTGCCGAGAGGGGGGCCAGGCATGGATGACGACGACGACAATGGCCGGTACCCTAGAACCATCAACGACGAGCTCGTTGAGTTAGGGCAGCTTCCCGATGACGTCGACGACATGGGAGATGTTGCTGCTGCCTTATTCGGTGTCGGTAGCAGTCATGGTGCCGGTGACCTGGAGGGGACAGCTGTCGGGCCGGTTCCGGTTAGTGATGCTGCTGGCTCTAACGAACTTGATTCATTGACTTCTTCCAGCACTGGTAAGCGTCGATCTGCTGTTTGGGATGACTTCACTAAAGTCACTGAAAATCGTAATGGTAAGAAGGTGCGCATTGCTGGTATTTGCAAATTTTGCAAGGCTCGGTTGAGTGCTAGTTCTAATGCTAGCACTGGACATTTGCTTAGGCACCAGAAATCATGTAAAAAGAAGTCTAATCATGCTGCTATGGTTCAAACTAGACTAGCTTTGAACCCTGATGGGTCTTTTAGAAACTGGGAATATGATCCTCAGGTGGCTAGGACTGAGCTTTGTCGTTTGATTGCTAGACTTGATCTTCCTTTAGGGATAGCTGACACAGATGCTTGGGATAATTACATTCAACATGCTCACAACCCTAGATATGTTAGGGTATCTAGGTTTACAACTGCTAGAGACTTGGCTAAGCTATACAATGAAAAGTTAAAGAACTTAAAAGATGATGTTTTTCCTGGTGTGTCTTCTATTTGCTTGACTTCTGATATATGGTTTGGTAATGCCAAGGAAGACTACATTACTGTTGTTGCTCATTTTGTTAATGCTGATTGGGAGTTAAAGAAGTGTGTGATAGGCTTTAAATTGATCCAAGTGTCTCATAATGGTGTTAACATTGCTGAACGCATTGCTTGTGTGATTCAATACTTTGGCATGATTGATAAAGTGTTCTCTGTTACCTTAGATAATGCTTCTTCTAATTCAACTGCCATGCTCACATTGTCACCTATGCTTGCTGGTTATTTGGGTGCTGATGTTGATCCAACAGATACTAGTAACAAAACTTATAGTGTGCTTCATCAGTGTTGTGCATGTCACATTATTAACTTGATAGTGAAAAGTGGCTTGAAAAGGCTTAAGGATTATTTAGATGTGTTTAGGACTGCTATTAATTTCTTAAACTCTTCTAACCAGAGAATTGGTTCATTTAGTAATTACTGCAAGGCAAAAGGTTGTAGACCTAGAAAATTTGGTTTAGACATGGATGTTAGATGGAATTCAACTTATCTTATGCTAAAACATCTCTTGCCATATAAGTCTGTGTTTTCTGTGTTCATTAATACACACTATGGCTATCCTCTACTGAATGAACAACATTGGTATGTAGCTGAAAAGGTTTTGGAGTTCCTTGAGCTGTTTTATGAATCAACTGTTGTCTTGTCTGGTGTTTATTATCCCACCAGTCCTTTGGTAATCCATCACATACTTGAATTTGCTAGCCACCTGCATGAACATGAACATGATACTAATCTAAGTGATGTTGTTGTTCCAATGAAAGCTAAGTTCATGAAGTACTGGAAGTCTATACCAATGTTATATTCCTTTGCATTTGTTCTAGACCCTAGAGCTAAAATGAGGGGTTTGTATAATGTTCTTGAACTGCTTTCTCAATCTAACAATTATAATTACAGTACTTATTTTGCTGATGTTAAGACTGAGTTGTATAAGCTATATGCCAAGTATGAAACTAAGTTTGGTGCTGCTAGGCCATCTAGAACCACACATCAATCAGGTATGACAGGTAAGAGAAAACAGGCTTGGGGTAAAATTTTTGGAGGAACAGGTGCTTCTAGATCCTCAACTGCATCAGGTTCTTCAGGTAGTAGTGGACCTGGTGTGGGTATTTGTGAGCTAACTGTTTACCTTGACAGTGACAATGTGGCTGCCTATGAGGATGATTTTGATATCTTAAATTGGTGGCATGAGCATAAACTAACCTATCCAATTCTTTCAATTATGGCTAGAGACATTATGTCTGTTCCTGCCTCAACTACTTCTTCGGAGTCTACTTTTAGTTTGTCTGGCAGGGTTCTTGAGGATCGACGACGGCGCTTGAACTCAAAGATAGTGGAGATGTTGGTATGCATCAAAGATTGGGAGCTAGGCCAACATCGGGCACAACATGCTGTGGTGGACAATGAATTAGAGGAGTCCTTCAAGGACCTCTGGCTGGATGAAGCTGCTGTTCCTGAATCCTGATACTTTGCCTTGATCTGTCATTCACTCATTCTGTCCTGATACTTTGGCTTGATCTGTATTCTGTCCTGATACTTTGGCTTGTAAATTGTAATAACTTTGAACATTTGAATTATAAACTGAGCTGGCCGTACTCTTTTTTCCTTTCTAGGGTTTCTCACGAGGTGTGAGTTTTACCTAGAAAGGTTTTTAATGAGGCGGCATTGCACTAACAACTCAAAATTTCTGTATATTTTGTTGAACTGTGTTGAATTCAGTTGCATCTTTGTTTTCTAGTTAATTGTTGTGAATTATGAGTTTTCTGTTTACCGGGCTTCGGGCTGGCCCGAACCACATTTGGGCCTGGGCTTTTCGGGCTGGCCCGGCCCGAAAAATGGCCCGAAGGGCCGTGCCTAGGCCTCTGGCCAGGCACGTAGGACTGTGCAGGCCCGACCCAGCAGGCCCGTGGGCCTGGTCGTGCCGGGCCGAGTGGCCCGTTTGCTCATCTATAGCCGTACCATGCATGCATGAGCAGCTCGTCCCGCCTTAAATGGAGCGCCCGCCTAGCTGGTATGTTCCTCGCTCTTCTCCAGCTTGAACGTACTCGCTCGCTAGGTCCCAGCTAGCCGTGAATGGTATAGTGTTTTGTTTAAATATTAAGTTAATCTATCTAATACGTTCAGCAAAAGAACTGACAAAGGGGTCCACTGATGTCCCTTCACTACAAGAAACAAGGTAAAGAATGTCGGCCAAAAACTCATATTTTTACTGAAATAAGCCGACGCTCTTTTTCGTATAAAAGTGTGGGGACCGACACTCTTACGTTAAGAGTGTCGGCCAGTGACGTGGCGGACACTCTTACTGTGTGCGTGGTCCTCATCCTAGCTGTGCCATATAAGAATGTGGGGCCGACACTCTTACTGAATAATTATCCCGGATGGGAAGCCTCCATAACAGTTCATTAACAGCACAATACAAGCACAATATTCAATATATCACAACACAAGCACCATATTCAATATATCATAACATAAGCACCATATTCAATATTCATTCAAGTTCAAGTCCATAAGAAAGAAGTTCAAATCCATTTGAAACAAGTTCAAGTCCATACAATACGCAATGCTAGTAAGTTCCACACAAGCCTCTATATTAATTCATTCCGTCGGTGGGTCATTGGAGCCGCCGCCACTTGTGTTCACCAATAAGTCCATAAACATGCTCTGATCCGGAGGCGGACTAGCATGATGTGAGCCCGAACCCTTTAAAAGAAACAAACATTTGTTAGTTTACCGGGTAACTAATTAAACATATACATAGGCCGCAACATCGAATAACCTAATAAACATTTGTATAGCGGCACCTCATTCTCAATCTCTATGTGCCAAATTAAATAAGTTTGACATCTATCCTTTATAGCAATTGTTCGCATGTAGTAATCAAATTGCAATGGATGCAACCGGTTACAAGAAATGAATAGTCACAAGGTCACATGCATGTTTTATAGTAACTACTTAAACAACGAAGCAAATAGAGATGCAAAGGATATCAACTTAATGTGTGGTATTTTCATGCTCCTTCCAGAACAACATGCAATTGTCCTCGCAAGCATCAATCTTTTGGTAGTTCATGCCAAGACCAGCTACAAGCTTCTTGCAATGGTACAAGTCCTTCGACATGTTATGATTCGGTGGGCTGATATCAATAATCAGTTTCACAAAATCATTGTAACAATTGTTGGAGAAGGTGTACTTTGACTTCATCGCCATAAGACGTGTTACCACCTGCAGTACGCTCACATTGGTTCCTTCATGCACTTTAGCCTCAGAGGCTTCAAGAAGCTTGTAGAACTCTCTCACATCCTCAGGAAAAGCTTGATTATTCTATAGTTCTGGGTACTTATTCCTAATATCATCCAACATCTCTTCCATTCGGTCTACATCCTGGTCCCCATCCGACTCAATAGTATGGTCCATCTCTCCATGCTCATGCCATACCAGATAGTTCGGCATAAAGCCATGTTTGAAAACATGATACGAGGCTCCACTTTTTCCAATCCGAACCAAGTTCCGACATTTTATGCATGGGCACCTCGCTAAACGAGCATCACCAGCAAATGCGAGTGCCACGAATTCATCTGCAACTCTCACCCATGCATCAGAGTGCCCATGAGTGACACTATCGAATCCATCGTACATCGCCCTTCTTCGATCGTCACTCATATTCAAAGCTAACGAAACGACACATATTTAACAACATATATACACCTAGGTACGAGTTAATGTATCACTACAATTACACATTAGAAAAATATACAAGACAATAATGAACAATCAGCAATAAAATATATAACTATATTGCACATCGCATCACAGGTTAATCACTGCATATTTATACTCAAATTTGGTAGATATTTGTACTCACGGGTTAATGTAGGGCGTTGCGGGTAGGGCGGCGTGGCTGTGCTCAGATGTAGGAGGGTGTGGGCGGCGCGGGCGGCGCTGGACGTCGGCGGGCGTCACGGGAGATAGCGGGCGGGGCGGGCGACGCTGGAGGGAGCGAGGGGTGTGGGATGCAGCGGCGCTGGGCGAGCTGCGGGCGGGATGCAGTGGCGCTGGGCGCGCGGGAGGGAGCCGGGAGCAGGCGGCGTGGGGCGGGCGGCGTCGGCGGGCTACGGCCGGGATGCAGTGGTGCGCGGAGGGAGCGGGCGGGCCGGGCATCGCGGGTGGGCGGCGGCGTCGTGAGAGGGCGACGCGGGCAGGATGGAGGAGGGCGGCAGCGTCGTGGGCGAGATGGAGAACGGCGTGCGGGAGAACGGCACGGGATGGAGACTGGCACGGGATGGAGACCAGGCGGCTAATTTTGGGCGGCTAGGGTAAAAAGTAAGAGTGTGTGGCGAGTGGGCGGCCGACACTCTTAAATTAAGAGTGTGGGGTTTTGTGGGACCCCGATACTCTTAATTTAAGAGTGTCGGTATAGTAAAACCCACACTTTTACCCATATTAAGAGTGTCGGGTGTGGGGGATAGATATCCCCCGGGTCCACTGAAAGAGTAAAGGACCTCACGAAAGGCCCGAGGGCCCAATAAATCATAAGGTTATTCTTTCGTGGGCCTGGGGAGAAACAACCAGCAAAGCAGAAGCGACGTGAGGCCGGATTGGTGCAAACCCGGACGGCCCATAGCGTCGAGCGAGTGGCTGCAACGGAGTTCCGACTTTCCCGCGCTGGAGCCTCCACGCAACGAAGCCGCGTGAGGATAAGTCGGCGAGGGTTACGTAAAGGATAATCTCAAGAGGTTCACTATCTTTTAGCCACTTGTTGTTATCTTACCCATGTGTACTGCCCCACGGTCGAGTATATAAGGCCTAGGGGGCACCCCTTCAGAACGACGGACCTATTACTTAGCCATCCACATCAACTCTCTGTATTCTTAATCCAGAGAGCTCTCCTGTAATCATTCCCACCAAGCATACTCATCAGGACGTAGGGTGTTACGCATCACTAAGCGGCCCGAACCTGTAAACCTTGTCTACCGTCTCTCGTGCGATCGGCACGAACCATTTTGCTACAGTTGTCGACACCTTCCTACTCCTAAAACACCTCGAGGGGCAACCCCAGGTGTGCGGTCGGACCCAAAACACCGACAGCTGGCGCGCTAGGTAGGGGGTGTGTCGACAATCCAAGCTAGCTCAATGGCCATCTCCTTCTACAGCAAGATCACCCTACGCCCCGGATCAATGTTCTGCTTCGGAACGATCTCATTCGTAGCGGACGAAGAAGGAATTCTGCACCGTATCGCGGATCCGCCGGAAAAGGAACCTTCCCCAGCAAACTCCGAAAATACCGGAGAAGCGCAACCTCCGGCTCTCCGAAAGAAGATCACCACGACGGCAGCACCGTTCTACCCCGACATTTTCTTCATCGGAAGAGCGGAATCGCCCGCCATCTCCGACGACGAGCCGACCGTACCCGGAGAAGAACCGCCTCAACGAGAGTCCCGACGACGGAGGAACCGGCGTAGGAACGTTCGACGACATCACGCCGCCGGAGAGCGGAATCCAGAACAACCTGTCTCGCGAGACGAGGTCTCGGAGGTAGGAGAAACCCCGGAAGAACGCGTCTTCAGAGAGCGAAGGAACTCCCGACGACGTGATCGCCGACGAGCTCAGGAACAGGCTGAGCAGGATGCAAGGCAACGTCGAGAAAATCCATTCTTCGGGCGCAACCTGAACCCCGACTTCGCCCGAGCCATGAACACGCCGAGCGAGGTCGGAGGGGTACTAGCTCGGATAGCTGAAGGACTACCTCGGACTCCTGACGTCGATGGCTACCGGCGACTACTCACCCAGGCGGCCAACCATCTTCTACCGCTTGCTCACCCGCCGAACGATCTACGACACGCCATCAACAGTCGCCGAGACGCGCGGAGCTCCATCAATGCTTCGCGAGAACGGCGGCATGAGAACGAGATTCACCATCGAGAGGAGTATGACAGGGATCATGGCACCCCGACTCAGAGCCAAGCTACCAGGACTGAGTCGGCAACGGCTTCAACTGGCGGAACCACCCGGGGACGGTCGAGGAATCACAATCACAACTCCCCTCCCCGGGACAGACATCGACCCCGACGACAGGAGGACACGTGCGGAGTGTCCGCCCTTACTCTGCGCCTTAGGGCCATCCAATGGCCTCCCAACTTCAAGGTATCCAATGTTGACAAATATGAACCTAAGCAGGATCCGTGGGGTTGGCTAGCCGTCTACACCACCGCTGCTCGAGCTGCCGGGGCGTCCGAAGACGTGATGACCGCGTACTTACCCATTGTCCTCGGGCAAGACACGCTGCAATGGCTGCGACATCTACCCCGACACTGTATCGACGTCTGGGGAGACTTCAGTCGACGCTTCACCGCCAACTTCCAGTCCCTCTCCGACAAGCCGGCGCAACCGTGGGACCTCAAATCCATCAAGCGCCGGGGGGACGAGACTCTCCGGTCGTACCTCAAGAGGTTTCAAACCATGAGGAATCGTATCCCCGATGTCACGGAGGCGGCCGTGATCGAGGACTTCTACCGAGGATCCAATGATTCGGCTTTCGTCCGAGCCATACTACAGAAGGCGCCGACTACTTCCGAGGAGCTGTTCTGGGAAGCCGACCTCTACATCACCGCCGACGAGCGAGCCCAGGACCTCATCGGAGGAGCAAAGCCCGCACCGGTAGCACCACGACGCGACACGAACCAGCAACCTGACAAGCGGTGGGAGAAGAGGCCACGCGAAGAAGTGCACGCTGCCGGACCCCCTACCTCTCGCGCTCGAGGAGGACCTCGTGGAGGCGAACGTACGCTGGACAACATCCTCGACGCCCAGTGCCCGTACCACAAGGACATGCGCCACACTCTTCGCAACTGCCGAGACTTCAAGCACTCCGTCGGACATGGCCGACCCTTCCAACCTCTACCTCCTCCTCCGCCGAGGGGAGGACCAGACGAACCACGACAACCCCATCGGCAGGAGGAGGGAGGAGGAGCCTTTCCACGCGTTGACAGGGAGGTCAACGTCATCTTTGGCGGACACGGATCGCAGGAGAGCAGAAGACAGCAAAAGCTCAACGATCGCCAGATACTGGTGGCGACCACCGGCCCTCCCGCCCCATACCGGTGGTCGGAGCACCCGATCACCTTCACTCGGGCAGATCAATGGCTCAACTTCGACCATCCGGGCAAATACCCGCTTCTCGTCGACCCGGTGATCCGAGAAAGCCGGGTGAAGAAGGTGCTAGTGGACGGGGGGAGCAGCATCAACGTCACCTTCCCCCGGACACTACAAGGCTTGGGAGTTCACCTCAAAGAGCTCCACGAGTCGGACACTCCTTTCTTCGGCATCGTGCCGACGGAAGGGGAATACCCGCTGGGCCACATCTACATGCCAGTCACCTTCGGAACTCCGGAGAACTACAGAACCGAGTTCCTGAGGTTTGAAGTGGCGAACTTCGACTGCGGGTACAACGCCATCATCGGGAGGCCTGGATTGGCCAAGTTCATGGCCATTCCGCATTACACATACATGATACTGAAGATGCCAGGGCCGCAAGGGATCATAACTGTGCGCGCCGACTTCCAAGGCGCCGCAGAATGTTTCCGAGTGGCTATTCAAGCAGCCCTCACCGCCAAGCCATTGACAGCTCCCTCCGCAATGGCGAACTCTAAGCCTGAGGAGGACCTCACAGTACCGGCAAGTGAAGCTCAGACCGCGACCTCTATGCGGCCGACTGAAGAAACCAAGAGAATCAACCTGGGGTTCGCTGATGAGCGCAAGACGGTCATCATCAGCTCCAGTTTGGATGACAAATAGGAAAGCGCGCTCGTCCGGTTTCTGCAAGATAACCGAGACGTATTCGCATGGCAACCTGCGGATATGCCGGGAGTCCCAAGAGAACTGGCCGAGCACAAACTGAAGGTTTTTCCCCAGGCAAGGTCGATTCGACAAAAATTACGTCGTTTCACGCCTGATAAGAGGGAAGCCATTCGCGCCGAGTTAGCTCGCTTGGTCGCGGCTGGATTCATTAGAGAAGTATTACATCCCGAGTGGTTAGCCAATCCTGTTCTTGTACTAAAAAAGAATAAAGTGGACTGGCGCATGTGTGTTGATTATACTGATCTCAATAAGCACTGTCCGAAGGATCCTTTCGGGCTCCCGAGGATAGATCAAGTGGTGGACTCCACCGCTGGATGTTCTATGCTATCCTTCCTGGATTGCTATTCTGGATACCATCAGATTAGTCTGGCGAAGGAAGATGAAGAAAAAACAGCATTCATTACTCCGTTTGGTGCTTTCTGTTATACCTCCATGCCGTTTGGCCTCAAAAACGCTGGAGTGACTTACCAGAGAGCCATTCAAACATGCTTAGCCGATCACTGGGGCAAGCGTGTGGAGGCTTATGTGGACGATGTGGTGATCAAAACACAGGACTCAAAAGACTTCATCGAAGACTTACAACTGGTTTTCAACAGTCTGAGACGTTATAGATGGAAGCTTAATCCCGAGAAATGTGTTTTTGGGGTACCAGCCGGAAAGTTGCTCGGATTTATCGTCAGCCACCGGGGAATTGAAGCTAATCCAGATAAGATTGAAGCTATCATGAAGATGGAAGCACCTCGATCACAGAAGAAGGTTCAGCGACTTACTGGATGCATGGCAGCTTTAAGCAGATTTATATCCAGGCTGGGAGAAAAAGGTTTGCCGTTTTACAAGTTACTCAAGAAGGTGGATAAATTCCAGTGGACTTCAGAAGCACAAGAAGCTCTAGATGCTCTGAAAAAATTCTTGACAACACCACCAGTATTGAAACCACCTCGGCAAGCTACGTCAACTCAACCAGCTGAAGATTTGCTATTGTACATCTCTTGCACGACTCACGTGGTAAGCACCGCGTTGGTAGTCGAGCGAGTAGAAGAAGGGCATGCCTATCCAATACAACATCCTGTCTACTTCATTAGTGAAGTCCTCGGCCCCTCAAAGAAAAAGTACCCTCAAGTTCAGAAGCTATTGTATGCAGTACTTCTAACTGCCCGCAAGCTGCGTCACTACTTTGACGATCACAAAGTCACAGTAGTTACAAGTTTTCCAATAGGGGATATTCTTCACAACAAGGAAGCAATCGGTCGAATAGCCAAGTGGGCTTGTGAGCTGGGATCTCATAACATCGAGTTCCGGCCTCGCACTGCCATCAAAACCCAAGCACTGGTTGATTTCGTATCAGAGTGGACTGAACAACAAGTACCAGACAACCCGGAAACTGCAGAAGTATGGCGAATGTATTTTGATGGCTCACTAAAGCTGCAGGGAGCAGGAGCGGGGATTCTCTTCACTGCACCTGGAGGCGAACACCTCAAGTACGCCCTCCAGCTGCTATTCCCGGCCTCCAACAATGCAGCCGAATATGAAGCTTTGATCCATGGATTGAATATTGCCATATCATTGGGCGTCAAAAGATTAATGGTATACGGGGATTCTCTGGTAGTTATCAGCCAGATAAATAAGGAGTGGGATTGCTCAAACGATTCAATGGGAAGATACTGCACTGCCGTCCGAAAGCTGGAAGATAAATTCGAGGGTCTAGAATTTCATCATGTGGAAAGAGATCGGAACACGGCGGCCGATGTACTGTCCAAGCTAGGGTCCAGTCGAACTCAGGTCCCGCCCGGGGTTTTTGTGCAAGAAATTCTGCAGCCAAGTATCTCAATGGATCAAATGGAAGAGTGCAACATCATAGATCAACCCGAGTCAGATCCCGATGACTGGAGAAGGCCAATTATTAAGTACATAAGGAATGAAGAAGAACCAGACGATAAGAACTCGGCAGAGCGCATTGCAAGACAGTCAGCTCACTATACACTTATTGGGGAGACATTATACAGAAGGGGTGCATCAGGCGTCTTCATGAAGTGCATTCTCCCATCCACTGGAAAGCAACTTCTGGAGGAAGTCCATGCTGGGCAGTGTGGAATACATGCAGCCTCCAGAACACTAGTCGGGAAGGTCTTCAGGTCAGGATTCTATTGGCCGACAGCAAAGAACGATGCAGCCGAGTTAGTTCAGAAGTGCGAAGCCTGCCAATATCTGTCAAAGCAACAACACCTGCCAGCTCAGCAACTGCAGACCATACCAGTAACTTGGCCTTTCGCATGCTGGGCGCTGGATATGATTGGACCTTTCAAGAAAGCTCAAGGGGGATACACTCATGTATTGGTAGCAATTGACAAGTTCACTAAATGGATAGAATTCAAGCCCATTGCCTCCTTGACCTCTGCTAAAGCCGTGGAATTCATACAAGACATAATATTCAGATTCGGGATACCGAGCAGCATCATAACTGATTTAGGATCCAACTTCACGAGTTCAGAATTCTTTGACTTCTGCGAGCAAAAGAGCATTCAGATCAAATACGCATCTGTAGCCCATCCAAGAGCCAACGGGCAAGTTGAGCGAGCCAACGGGATGATATTGGATGCACTGAGGAAAAAGATTTTCGATAAGAATGAAAAATTCGCAGGAAAGTGGATAAGGGAATTACCCTATGTTGTTTGGAGCCTAAGAACCCAACCTAGCCGAGCTTTGCATGGAAACACTCCTTTCTTCATGGTCTATGGGTCGGAGGCAGTACTGCCCGCTGATCTCAAGTTTGGGGCGCCAAGGCTGATCTTTGAAAGCATAGCAGAAGCTGAGACCACCAGGCTGGAGGACATAGATGTACTCGAGGAAGAACGGTTAAACGCAGTAATCCAATCAGCAAGATACCAGCAGACTCTAAGGCGCTATCACGACAAGGCTGTGCGGCGACGATTCTTCTCAGTAGGGGAGCTCGTCCTTCGCCGAATTCTAACGGGAGAAGGACGACACAAGTTATCACCCTTATGGGAAGGACCCTTCATAGTAGCAGAAGTCACTCGGCCCGGATCATATCGCCTCACTCAGATGGACGGCACAGAAGTTGGGAACTCCTGGAACATAGAACACCTGAGAAAGTTTTATCCTTAGCCGTACCTCAAAACTGCTGGGATAACGGTGATGTACTCTGTAAAGTGGAAATATGTCATCAATAAAGAAAAGGTCTCAAGGATACTCAATTTATTTACGATTGACTTGCATTCTTACTAAACTCGGGGTGACCACTATGCCCTGCTAACGGAGCAATCGGCTTAAGTCGGCAACGACTTAAGGCGGTGCAACATGCTCACGCTTACTTAACTCGGGGTGACCACTATGCCCTGCTAATGGAGCAATCGGCTTAAGTCGGCAACGACTTAAGGCGGTGCAACATGCTCACGCTTACTTAACTCGGGGTGACCACTATGCCCTGCTAACGGAGCAATCGGCTTAAGTCGGCAACGACTTAAGGCGGTGCAACATGCTCACGCTTACTTAACTCGGGGTGACCACTATGCCCTGCTAACGGAGCAATCGGCTTAAGTCGGCAACGACTTAAGGCGGTGCAACATGCTCACGCTTACTTAACTCGGGGTGACCACTATGCCCCGCTAACGGAGCAATCAACTTAAGTTGGCGGCAACTTAAGACCAATGCAACATGCTCGCGCCTATATAATTCAGGGGATGACTTCCATATCCCACAAACAAAATTCATAGTCATCATGCGTCATTACTACCAAACTCATTAACTAAAAAATTCTGATACAATGAGAGAGTAACTATGTCATTCAAATAAACCGGTGACCTCTAACAAATATTCCATCATGCAAGCTGCGTGCTTGGAGCACGCGAAATGTTTTCTCTATTTTGCAATGTCTTTTCCAGGAGCAACTGACGAAGAAGGACGACTCGAGGAGTCAGGGGCAGCATTCACGTCAGCCCTTATATCTTCGGGAACAACCACGCCGGGTCTCCTCATCAAAATTCGTCCCGCCCGAATAGCCTTGTCAAGGGCTTTGTCGCGTTGGGCCTTGAGAGTAACAGAAGTTTCTTCAGCAGTTTTAGCAGCCAGTCGAGCATTCTCTAACTCCTGGGCAATGGATTTTTTGGAAGCCCGGAGCCCTTTGATAGTAGCATCCTTCGCTGATATCAACTGCTTAAGCCGGTTTACCTCCTCCATGGATTCTTGCAGCTTATGACGATGAAGGTCTAATTCTTCCATGGTGAAGCGATGACTTCTTTCCAAAATAGTCAGCGAATTGCTAGAATCTCGATACAACCTATCAAGATTGTCACGAGAAGCAGCAAGGATGCGTTTTTCTTCCTGCAAGCACAAGTCAGTTCCTTCAAAAACCAGGCAAGTAATAGGAGCGTAGTAAGGCAAAGCACAGTTTCGTATATCACCTTTTCAGAGTCAAGCTGAGCATGCAGGGAAGAACTCAACACATTGGCATCGTCTAAGGCGGCAGAGACCTGACTCAGCTCAATCTGACTTTGAGAGTACTTTTCCTCAAGATCAGTGCATCGCTGAGATAGTTCAGACTGATCTTGAGAATGTTTTTCCTCAAGAATTGCAATCTGTCGAGTCATTCCTAGCAAGAAGTAACCAAACAAAACGAGGTCAGAAGGTAAAACAGTCCACAACAAACATGAAGGAAGGAAAAAGGGCACTAACCAGCGTTAGTTGCCTCCAACTCGGATACACGACGATGAAGTGACACTGGATTCCAACACGAAAGAGACGAAGCCACTTCTGGAACAGGAGCACCCTGCAATCTCAGCTGGCTGGTCATCCCATCCACCAAAGCCTGATGAGAAGAACAGATGAGCATAATGGCAAAAGTTCATGCAATGTAAAAATCAAGCCGAAAAACAGCACAGTACCTGGAGGTTGGAAAAGAATGAAGAGATCCCCAGATCAGGAGAAATCAGCTGATAACCAGGCGCAAGGTCACCACCCGAAGCAGTTTGCAACGGAACGGTGGGAATCAGTTCAGCGCCTCCAACAGAGCCGGACACCCGATCAGCGGGGACGCTGCCCTCTAAAGCGATACCTTGGTCCAAAGTTTGGGCTACCACCATGCAGCCAGAGTGTGGAGGTGACCCTGCGTGAACATCCATGGAAGTGCCGGAAGGAGACCCTGTTTGGGCACCCTCGAGGACTGGGTCATAGTTGGCACTGCCCACTTGAGCTGGATTATCCCCGGCAACACCCTCGGGGGCTGGGCAGTAGCTTGCACTCTTCGCCCGAGCTAAGTCATCCCCGACGACACCCTCGGGGGCTGGGCATGTGTCAGCACCATTCTTGAGGTCCAAACTCTCCGCAGTAACCACCTCTAAGGTTGACGGGCCTTCGGCTACTTCCATGGGATCAGGACAGTCCAAGTTAGCATCCCGACCCTCGAGATCGCGCTCTAAGGTCGACGAGGCACGGGATGACCTCAACCCAGCATCAGGCACGGCACCGCAAGCTTCCGTCGCATCATCATCCACTGGCCCTGATAACAAGTCCTCTGGAATCATATCCTCAAGAGTTTGATCAAAGTCGGCCAGGGATATTTCCTGCAGACCGACGAGGGCAGATAAAGCAGGAGAAGGAACTCCACTACTTTCCCCACTGGCGAGGAATTGCCGACTGTTCTTCCGAGTCAGAGGGACCTCATTCTCTTCTTCTCTGTCGTCTTCATCAGCAACACAGGCAACACCCCCATTGGGATCAGCAACAGACATACCACACCCATTGGGATCAGCATCAGTAAATTCAGGTACAGGAACCTCCTCAGCAGCAGGAACCGAGGGACCAGCACCCTGATCCAAACTAGATACTCGTCGAATACGTCTCTTTTTCTTTTTCTGTTCATCAACAGAAAAATCAGTTTGATTGGTTCGGCAAGGACGCCTCGAGCGAGCACGGACGGGTCTCTGAACATCCAAGGTTATACCGACCTCTGGGAGAGGCGCCACTTCCAATGTCTCAGCAGGAGTAGCGTCAGAAGAATCTTCAGCCAACATATCAAGCATAGCATTCATTTCTGCGTCATTAGGATCCAAAGGCACCTCGAAATGGACTTGTCGTTCATCATCAGGAATTTTCCCAAGTGAGGCAACCAAAGCATTGACTTCTTCATCAGAGGGCCGCGTTCTGAGGCCCAAATTGCCATCAGTCGCAGGTGGGTTTGACACGAAAAGAGTGAAGGCTTTGGCAGGAGGCAGATTCCAGGCCGAGTACGCCACTGGAGCACCAACATTGGATACTTTGCCTCTGAGAATCATCTCTAGTCGGCTCACCAAATCTGCAGAAGGGATTCTTCTATTGGTAACTCGAGTTGAGTCGGCTAGCCCTTGATACAGATAAGCCGGGTGGACCCTATCTTTCAGTGGCTGAATGTTTTTGAAAACGAAGTCAGCAACTACAGCTTCAGCAGTTAAACCTCTCTCTTTCAATAGTCCAACTTCAGCTAGCAGCACACTGGCTTCGGCTACCTCCTCGTCTGTGGGCGACTCGGTCCAGCTTGGGGTGCGAACATCTGGCTGTCTTCCCGACCGGGGGGAGAGAATTTCCATAGTTATCAACTATAAACCACTCCAGACGCCATCCCTTAATGCTGTCTTTAAGGGGAATCTCAAGATATTCAGTTTTCCGTCCCCGGCGCATCTCCAAACTGGCACCTCCAACCAACTGATGTTGTCCCCCGGCCATCCCAGGGCGACAATGATACAGGTGTTTCCACAAGCCAAAATGCGGCAGCACGCCAAGAAAGGCTTCACATAAGTGGACGAAGATGGAAATTTGCAGAATTGAGTTAGGGTTCAGATGGGTTAGGTTGATGTGGTAGAAATCAAGGAGACCACGGAAAAAGGGAGAAATAGGAAGGCCAAGGCCGCGGAGAAGAAAAGGAGCGTAAACCACGGACTCGTGGGTATCCTCTGTCGGGACCGTAGTCCCGTGGCAAATCCGCCAAGAACAGAGTTCCCGTGGAGGAAGAACCCCGATGGATACGAGGTGGAGGAGTTCGGCTTCAGAGATGATAGACATGTGGTTACCTGCAAAAGACAACTGGCTGTTGGGATCGATCGGAGGAATCACCACAGCGGACGAGCTTGCGATTTTCCTCTTGGGAGCCATCTCGATTCTACCGGTGAGCAGATTGGAGGCGAGCGCAGAGAGGATTCGGAAGCGGGAATGCAAGAACTAGGGCGCGGAAAGTAAAGGCGGCTAAAAGTGCAGCTCTTATGGTATATTCTCGGATCAGATACCGATTCAAAAAGTGCCCAGTCATCACCCGGCAGTTATTTCCAAAATCCCAGCATGCCACGTGGTCATTCGGCAGTTATTTCCAAAAACTGGTGGGCCATCTCATCACTCGGGTGTTATCCTCAAAATAACTCGGCATTGCCTCTAAAATGCCGACGTCACGACTCAGTCACTCGGCGTTGCCTCTAAAACGCCGATCTCGAGCTCAATCGCTTGGCATTACTTCTAAAATGCTGAAGGCGACCTTTAATCACTCGGCGTTGCCTCTAAAACGCTGATCTTGTATTAAATCGCTCGGCATTACTTCTAAAATGCCAACGGCGACCTTTAATCACTCGGCGTTGCCTCTAAAACGCTGATCTCAAGCTCAATCGCTCGGCATTACTTCTAAAATGCTGAAGGCGACCTTTAATCACTCGGCGTTGCCTCTAAAACGATGATCTCGAGCTCAATCGCTCGGCATTACTTCTAAAATGCCGACAACGACCTTTAATCACTCGGCGTTGCCTCTAAAACGCTGATTTCGAGTTCAATCGCTCGGCGTTACTTCTAAAATGCCGACGGCGACCTTTAATCACTCGGCGTTGCCTCTAAAACACCGGTCTCATGTTCAATCGCACGGCATTACTTCTAAAATGCCGGCGTCGACCTTCAATCGCTCGGCATTGCCTCTAAGATGCTGGTATAGTGCTCAGTCGCTCGGCGTTACTTCTAAAAACGTCGATACAGACTGCGATGTTGCTCGGCGGCTACTTTTGGGAGCGTCAGTATGATGATCAAACTGTTCGTCTATTGTCTCAAAAGAATCAGATTTATAATCAAACAAAACGAGTCATCAAGAGGAAACCAAAGTCATTCTTCATTAAGGGAAGTGGCAATACTTACAAATCAACTCATTATGAGTTGATACTTCTCTATTGCTACTACTATACTACATTCTACTACTACACTACATTTCTACCACTACTATACTACATTCTACTACTAACTACTACTAAATTATTTCACTATACTATTTCTAATCTATACTAATATCTAAAAAGACCAGTGGCATTTAGCCACTGGCCCTGCCCCTGCCGCCGCTGCCGCCCTTGGTGCTGCCGCCGCCGCCGCCCTTGGTGCTGCCCCTGCTGCCGCCACCCTTGGTGTTGCCCCTGCTGCTGCCGCCCTTGGTGCTGCCCTTGCTGCTGCCGTTGCCGCCGCCCCTGCCACTGCCGCTGCCGTCGTCGTCGCCACCGTCGTCGTCGTCGTCGTCCTCGTCCTCGCCGCCGTCGTCCGAGTCCTCCTCATCCGAGGAGTACTCCGACTCATCCGAGCCTTCGAGCCCGGAGCGCTCGATGGCCCGGATGTACGTCCAGACCTCCGCGGCTATCCCCTGGGAGTCGTCCGAGTCATCGGACGACGCCGGGGGAGAGACGGGAGCCGGAGACCCCTCGGACTCGGAGGAGAACTCCTCCTCCGAGTATTCCGAGTCGCCGAAGTCCTCCGATGGAGGAGTCGGCTCGCGCTTGCGCTTGTTGTTTTTTGCCCATGGCGGAAGCGAGCGGGAAAGAAGAAAAGGAAGCAGTAAGGAATGGCGAAGAAATGTGAAGAAATCAGAGGGGCAACAGCGTTATTTATAGAAGAGAAAGACAACCGCTCACCTCCAACCGCGGTCACTGAACAGTCGCAAAGCATTCAATATGCACTTCCACCCGTCCGAAGACACGTCAGGCGGCTGACGCCGTTTCACGCAGCACTACACCCATTGGGACTCCAGTCAACAGCGCAAAGGGTATGATTACACTCGCCGTCCCATCACATTACAACTCAGAAGCAGCCGGCTAAAACACTCAGCGTACCAAGCCGTCCCTTGCCCACACCCATTGGGGGGGGACGCCCAGGAATTGTCAGTATATTTTTCAAAATGGTCACATCTGTGCAGAGCATGCAGTGAATGCTTCAAGACAAAAATGAGATATCAGCAAGAGTTAGAGAGAAGCCAAATATAGCCAGCAGAGTGCAAAAATATGGTCGACAGACACGACTTGAAGACTAGACAGAGAACGTCCATCAAATGTCCAATCAGTTGCAGAGCAAATAAACTACGCTACCTGGCAAGATATGGAAGGATTGCAAACTCGGCTGCAAAAGACAAAATACATGCTGACCTCTGAAGCATAATATTGGTGACATAGCACGGATGACATCATGCCAACTCTTTTATAAATAGAAAGAGTAATCTTCAACAAAAGAACATAAAAAGAAGACCTTCAAGCGAATTATTCTCAAGAAATCCACTTGAAGGTCGGGGGCTACACCCATTGGGTGCACCTTCGGTGCACCCCATGGATTATTATTCTAAGCCGGGATCATGCTGATTTCTAAGAGCATGGGACAATATCAAAAAGCCAATCTTCAACCGAAGTGAAGGAACACAAATGGAAATAATCTCCACTGAAGACCTTCGAGTAGGTTATTTTCTAAAATCTACTCGAAGCTCGGGGGCTACACCCATTGGGTGCACCGGAGGTGCACCCAATGAAGTTCAGAATCCTACAAATAGGAATGCCGATCTCTAAGGCACAGGCACGAAACTAGGTTTTGGTCAACAAGTGATCGAAGCAGGAGAGAACAACAAGAAGCCATCTTTCTTCAAATCACCTGCAAACTGGACCTGAGATCTTCGGGTTGATTACCTCTAAATTAACCCAAAGATCGGGGGCTTGTGGGGGATAGATATCCCCCGGGTCCACTGAAAGAGTAAAGGACCTCACGAAAGGCCCGAGGGCCCAATAAATCATAAGGTTATTCTTTCGTGGGCCTGGGGAGAAACAACCAGCAAAGCAGAAGCGACGTGAGGCCGGATTGGTGCAAACCCGGACGGCCCATAGCGTCGAGCGAGTGGCTGCAACGGAGTTCCGACTTTCCCGCGCTGGAGCCTCCACGCAACAAAGCCGCGTGAGGATAAGTCGGCGAGGGTTACGTAAAGGATAATCTCAAGAGGTTCACTATCTTTTAGCCACTTGTTGTTATCTTACCCATGTGTACTGCCCCACGGTCGAGTATATAAGGCCTAGGGGGCACCCCTTCAGAACGACGGACCCATTACTTAGCCATCCACATCAACTCTCTGTATTCTTAATCCAGAGAGCTCTCCTGTAATCATTCCCACCAAGCATACTCATCAGGACGTAGGGTGTTACGCATCACTAAGCGGCCCGAACCTGTAAACCTTGTCTACCGTCTCTCGTGCGATCGGCACGAACCATTTTGCTACAGTTGTCGACACCTTCCTACTCCTAAAACACCTCGAGGGGCAACCCCAGGTGTGCGGTCGGACCCAAAACACCGACATCGGGGCCGACACTCTTAAACTTACCGACACTCCTTCAACGTTTTCTTGTAGTTTGAGTGCTAGACCGGCAGACAATCGGCAAAGAGTGAGCCTTTGACGAGTGCCTCCTAATGCACTGACAAAGAGGCCCACTGGTGTCTCTTTGTTGAGTGCTAGACCGGTGGGTACTCGGCAAAGAATGAGCCCTTGCCGAGTACCGCTCTGTGGGCACTCGGCAAAGGCTCCATCGCCGTTACCTGGAGCTATGACGACAACTTTTCTTTGCCAAGTACCGGTGAAACTTAGCAAAGACTTTGCCGAGTACAGTGCCCGATAAAAAGTACTCCACAAAGAAGTTGTTGCCAATGTACATTTCACCTAGCTTTCTTTGCTGAGTGTCACACTCGGTAAAGCTTTCGCCGAGTGTTTTTCAGGCTTTGCCGAGTGCTTCAGACACTTGACAAAGAAGCTATTTTCGATAGTGCATGCATCTATATTAATTATTTATCAGTTTTTTTTATCTATGGAATGAATTAGGATTGATGATGCATCATCATCACATTCCTCGTAACATAATAATAGAGGCATTCCACCAAATTTTTTGATGAATCATTAAACCACGATGTACCACCCTATTATCTAGAATCGTTAAAGAGCCGAATTCCGGTAGTGGTGGTTCTTCAAACCAATCACACACCGAATACAACAATTAACTATGTATTTGAGGTGACCATAGCGGCGATGGCATCATTTCTTAGGGCATGTTTGGATCAAAGAGAAGGGATAATGAGTAGAGAGACAATTTTTTAGATAAGTCTCCAACTAGTCGGTAGCCAACCAGTGACTAATTATAGCTACTTTAGGCTAGGTTTTAGTCTGACTAGTAACTAATCATGTGTACCTAAACATGCCCTTATAAGGGCAGGTTAGAATTTTATATATTAGACATCAAGTATTGTATTGTATTGCATTGATAGCATAACCATGATTATTTGTTTATATATATAGGTAGCTATTATGCTAAGTAGTTCATGAATTCGTAATTGAAAGGGAAATAGGGTAAAACCTTTTCCTAAATGATTTTGGTGGTTGAATTGCCCAACACAAATAATTGTACTAACTAGTTTGCTCTAGGTTATAAGTTCTACAGGTGCCAAAGGTTCAACACAAACCAATAAAAAGTCCAAGATAGGGTTCAAAAAGAAAGGAGCAAAAGAAACCGAAGGCTGCACTGGTCTGGCGCACCGGACTGTCCGGTGCGCCACCGGACATTGTCCGGTGCACCAGGGTAGATCAACTCGAACTCGCCACCTTCGGGTTTTTGGAAAAGCCACTCCACTATAATTCACCAGACTGTCTGGTGTGGCACCGGACTGTCCGGTGTGCCAGCGGAGCAACGGCTACAACACAACGGTCGACTCCAATGGAAACCTGAAAAGCGCTACAGTGCGCGGACAGTTCGCACAGAAGTCAGAGCAGCGCCAGAAGGCGCACCAGACAGTGAACAGTGCCTGTCCGGTGCACCACCGGACTGTCCGGTGGCCCAGGTTGTCAGAGCTCCAACGGTCGAACCCTAACGGTTGGGTGACATGGCTGGCGCACCGGACTGTTTGGTGCGCCCATCGACAGCAGCCCAACCCCAACGGTTGGTTTGGTGGTTGGGGCTATAAATACCCCCAACCACCACCACTTCAAGGCATCCAAGTTTTCAACCATTGCATTCAATACAAGAGCTCTAGACTTCACTCCAAGACACAAAACAAAAGATCAAATCCTCTCCAAGTCCCAATCTCATTCCAAAGACTTAGTGGCTTGTGAGAGAGACATTTGTGTTCATTTGAGTTCTTGTCGCTTGGATCGCTTTTCTTCTTCCCCATTCTTGTTCTCAACACCTTGTAATCAAAGCAAGAGACACCAAGTTGTGGTGGTCCTTGTGGGGTCTAAGTGACCCAATTGATTGAGGAGAAAAGCTCACTCGGTCTAGGTGACCATTTGAGAGAGGGAAAGGGTTGAAAGAGACCCGGTCTTTGTGACCACCTCAACGGGGGGTAGGTTTGCAAGAGACGAACCTCGGTAAAACAAATCACCGTGTCATCTGCTCTATTTCTTTGGTTGATTTGTTTCGCCCTCTCTTTCGGACTCGATTATATTTCTAACGCTAATCCGGCTTGTAGTTGTGCTTAAAGATTATAAATTTCAGATTTGCCTATTCACCCCCCTCTATGCGACTTTCAATTGGTATCGCAGCCCAGTACTTCATTAGAGTTTAACCACTCGAAGTGATGTTGGGAGCATCCGCCAAGAGGGAGATTGGGACCGGCGGCGACAAGTCCGCAAGCTCGGGGAGAACCCACTCAAGGGAGTCTGGTCACAAGCACAAGGAGGAATCCTCTTCCTCCATCAAGACACGATGGAAAGGTGACAATAAGAAGAAGATGAAGAAAGTGGTCTACTACGAGACCGACTCTTCGTCACCTTCCACCTCCGGCTCTGAATCGGCTTCCGCCACTTCTAAGCGCCATGAGCGCAAGAAGTATAGTAAGATGCCCCTCCGCTATCCTCGCATTTCCAAACGCACTCCATTACTTTCCGTTCCATTAGACAAGTCACCGGTTTTATACGGTGAAGATTATTCTATGTGGAGTGATAAAATGAGGCATCACCTAACCTCACTCCACAAAAGCGTATGGGATATTGTTGAGTATGGAGCGTAGGTACCGAAGGAAGGGGACAAGGACTATGATTCGGATGAGGTCGACCATATCCGGCACTTCGACTCCCAAGCCACTACTATACTCCTCGCCTCTCTAAGTCGAGAGGAGTACAATAAGGTGCAAGGGTTGAAGAGTACCAAAGAGATGAGGTGACCAAGATCACCAAGCGGGAAACGATCGAGGGAGAGCTCAGTCGATTCATGCTCAACCAAGGAGAGGAGCCACAAGCCATGTACAACTGGCTCAAGACCTTGGTAAACCAAGTGCGCAACCTCGGGAGCACAAAATGGGATGACCATGAAATGGTCAAGGTTATTCTAAGATCACTCATTTTCTTAATCCTACACAAGTTCAATTAATTCGTGGTGATCCTAGATATAAGCTAATGTCTCCCGAGGAGGTTATAGGAAAGTTTGTGAGCTTTGAGTTGATGATCAAAGGATCCAAACAAATCATCGAGCGAGGCGGCACCTCCATACCCGAGGTGCAACCCATCGCATTCAAAGCGACGGAGGAGAAGAAAGAAGAGTCTACGTCAAGTAGGCTCCCCATCGATGCCTCCAAGCTCGACAACGAGGAGATGACACTAATCATCAAAAGCTTTTGCCAAATCCTCAAGCTAAGGAGGGGCAAGGATTACAAGCCCCACTGCAAGAAAGTTTGCTACAAGTGTGGTAAGCCTGGTCATTTTATTGCAAAATGTCCTATGTCAAGTGATAGTGACAGGGGCGACAACAAGAAGGGAAGGAGAAAAAAAAGAAGAAGTACTACAAGAAGGGCGGCGATGCCCACGTATGTCGGGAATGGAACTCTGATGAGAGCTCCACCGACTCCTCCTCCGACGAGGACACCGCCAACATCACTGTCAACAAGGGTCTCCTCTTCCCCAACATCGGCCACAAGTGCCTCATGGCAAAGGACGACAAAAAGAAGAAGGTAAAATCTAGAGCTTCTACTAAATATGCAACATCTAGTGATGAGGCTAGTTCTAGTGATGATGAAGATGATTTGCTCACACTTTTTGCCAACCTTAACATGCAACAAAAGGAGAAGTTAAATGAATTGATTAGTGCTACTCATGAGAAGGATGAACTTTTGGATAGCCAAGAGGACTTCCTTATTAAGGAAAATAAGAAGCATGTTAAGGTGAAAAATGCTTATGCTCAGGAAATAGAGAAATGTGAAAAATTAACTAGTGAGCTTAGCATTTGCCATGACACTATCTCTAACCTTAGAATTGAAAATGCTAAATTAATTGCTAAGGTTGAGAAATTAAATGTTTGTGATGATTCTCTTGTCAACCTTAAAAAAGATAATGCTAGTTTGATTGATAAGATTGACAAGTTGAATGAGTCACTTTCTAGCCTTAAGAATGAGAATGATAATTTAATTGCTAAGGCTAAGGATTTAAATGTTTGCAATGTTTCTATTTCCAATCTTAAGAATAAGAATGCTATTTTACATGCTAAGATTGATGAATTAAATGCATGCAAACCCTCTACATCTAGTGTTGATCATGTTACTATTTGTACTAGATGTAGAGACATTAATGTTGATGCTATTCATGATCATCTAGCTTTAATTAAACAACAAAATGATCACATAGCACAACTAACTAGCAAAATTAATGAGCATGACTTAGAAAATGAAAAATTTAAATTTGCTAGAAGTATGCTCTATAGTGGGAGACGCCCTGGCATTAAGGATAGCATTGGCTTCCAACAGGGAGACAATGTCAAGCTTAATGCCCCTAAGAAATTGTCTAACTTTGTTAAGGGCAAAGCTCCCATGATTCAGGATAACAAGGGCTATATTTTATATCCTGCTGGTTATCCCGAACATAAGATTAGGAGAATTCATTCTAAGAAGTCTCACTCTGGCTCTCATCATGCTTTTATGTATAAGAGTGAGGCATCTAGTTCTAGGCAACCCACTCATGTTAAATTGCCTAAAAAGAAATCTCCTATTGCATCAAATGAAGGTAATGTTTCATTTAATACTTTTGATGCTTCTTATGTGTTAACTAACAAATCAGGCAAAGTAGTTGCCAAATATGTTGGGGGCAAACACAAGGGCTCCAAGACTTGTGTTTGGGTACCCAAGGTGCTTGTTTCTAATGTCAAAGGACCCAAGACCGTTTAGGTACCTAAGAACAAGGCCTAAACTTGTTTTGTAGGTTTATGCATCCGGGGGCTCAAGTTGGATCATTGATAGCGGGTGCACAAACCACATGACAGGGGAGAAAAGGATGTTCTCCTCCTACGAGAAAAACAATGATCCCCAGAGAGCTATCACATTAGGGGATGGAAATCAAGGTTTGGTCAAAGGACTTGGTAAAATTGCTATATCACCTGACCATTCTATTTCCAATGTTTTTCTTGTAGATTCTTTAGATTATAACTTGCTTTCAGTTTCTCAATTGTGGAAAATGGGTTACAACTGTCTTTTTACGGATATATGTGTTACTGTCTTTAGAAGAAGTGATGATTCAGTAGCATTTAAGGGAGTATTAGAGGGTCAACTATACTTAGTTGATTTTAATAGAGCTGAACTCGATACTTGCTTAATTGCTAAGACTAATATGGGTTTGCTTGGCATCGCCGACTAGCCCATGTTGGGATGAAGAATCTTCACAAGCTTCTAAAGGGAGAACACATTTTGGGACTAACCAATGTTCATTTTGAGAAAGACAGGGTTTGTAGCGCATGTCAAGCAGGGAAGCAAGTTGGTGCCCACCATCCACACAAGAACATCATGACGACCGACAGGCCGCTTGAGCTACTCCACATGGATTTATTCGGCGCGATCGCTTACAAAAGTATCAGCGGGAGTAAGTATTGTCTTGTAATTTTGGATGATTATTCTCGCTTTACTTGGGTGTTCTTTTTGCAGGAAAAATCACAAACCCAAGAGACCTTAAAGGGATTCTTGAGACGGGCTCAAAATGAGTTCGGCTTGAGGATCAAAAAGATTAGAAGCGACAATGGGACGGAGTTCAAGAACTCTCAAATTGAAGGCTTTCTTGAGGACGAGGGCATCAAGCATGAGTTCTCTTCTCCCTACACACCTCAACAAAATGGTGTAGTGGAGAGGAAGAATAGAACTCTACTTGACATGGCGAGGACCATGCTTGATGAGTACAAGACTTCGGACCGGTTTTGGGCGGAAGCAATCAACACCGCTTGCTACGCCATCAACCGTCTCTACCTTCACCGAATCCTCAAAAAAACATCCTATGAACTCCTCACCGGTAAAAAGCCCAATGTTTCATATTTTAGAGTCTTTGGTAGCAAATGTTTTATTCTTGTTAAAAGAGGTAGAAAATCTAAATTTGCTCCTAAGGCTGTAGAAGGCTTTTTACTTGGTTATGATTCAAACACAAGGGCATATAGAGTCTTCAACAAATCCACTGGATTAGTTGAAGTTTCTTGTGACATTGTGTTTGATGAGACTAATGGCTCTCAAGTAGAGCAAGTTGATCTTGATGAGCTAGATGATGAAGAGGCTCCGTGCGTCGCGCTAAGGAACATGTCCATTGGGGATGTGTGTCCTAAGAAATCCGAAGAGCCTCCACAAGCACAAGATCAACCTTCATCTTCCATGCAAGCATCTCCACCAACCCAAGATGAGGATCAAGCTCAAGATGATGAAAATGAAGATCAAGAAGAGCCACCTCAAGAGGAGGACAATGATCAAGGGGGAGATGCCAATGATCAAGACAAGGAAGATGATCAGGGTCCAAGACCGCCTCACCCAAGAGTCCACCAAGCGATACAAAGAGATCACCCCATGAACTCCATCCTCGGTGATATTCATAAGGGGTAACCACTCGATCTCGTGTCGCTCATTTTTGTGAACATTACTCTTTTGTGTCTTCTATTGAGCCACACAGGGTGGAAGATGCATTAAAAGATTCGGATTGGGTGTTGGCAATGCAAGAGGAACTCAACAACTTCACGAGGAATGAGGTATGGCATCTTGTTCCACGTCCTAATCAAAATGTTGTAGGAACCAAGTGGGTTTTCCGCAACAAGCAAGACGAGCATGGTGTGGTGACAAGGAACAAAGCCCGACTTGTAGCCAAGGGATATTCACAAGTCGAAGGTTTGGATTTCGGTGAAACCTATGCACCCATAGCTAGGCTTGAGTCAATTCGTATATTACTTGCATATGCTACTTACCATGGCTTCAAGCTTTATCAAATGGACGTGAAGAGTGCCTTCCTCAATGGACCAATTAAGGAAGAGGTCTATGTTGAGCAACCTCCCGGCTTTGAAGATAGTGAGTACCCTAATCATGTTTACAAACTCTCTAAGGCGCTTTATGGGCTCAAGCAAGCCCCAAGAGCATGGTATGAATGCCTAAGAGATTTCCTTATCACTAATGGCTTCAAAGTCGGCAAAGCCGATCCTACTCTCTTTACTAAAACAATTGCAAATGATTTGTTTGTATGCCAAATTTATGTTGATGATATCATATTTGGGTCTACAAACAAATCTACTTGTGAAGAGTTTAGTAGGATTATGATTCAAAAATTCGAGATGTCTATGATGGGGGAGTTGAAGTATTTTCTAGGATTTCAAGTCAAGCAACTCCAAGAGGGCACCTTCATCAGCCAAACAAAGTACACTCAAGACATACTTACCAAGTTTGAAATAAAGGATGCCAAGCCCATCAAGACACCCATGGGAACAAATGGGCATCTCGACCTTGACACGGGAGGTAAATCCGTAGATCAAAAGGTATACCGGTCGATGATAGGATCTTTACTCTATTTATGTGCATCTCGACCGGATATTATGCTTTCTGTGTGCATATGTGCAAGATTTCAAGCCGATCCTAAGGAAGTTCACCTTAGGGCCGTGAAAAGAATCTTGAGATATTTAGTTCATACACCTAAGTTTGGTCTTTGGTACCCCAAGGGATCCACATTTGATTTAATAGGTTATTCAGATGCTGATTGGGCAGGGTGTAAGATTGATAGAAAGAGCACATCAGAGACTTGTCAGTTCTTGGGAAGATCCCTGGTGTCTTGGGCTTCAAAGAAACAAAATTCAGTAGCTCTTTCTACCGCCAAAGCCGAGTACATTGTCGCAGGCCATTGTTGCGCGCAATTGCTTTGGATGAGGCAAACCCTTAGGGACTATGGCTACAAATTTAGCAAAGTCCCTCTCCTATGTGATAATGAGAGTGCAATCCGCATGGCGGACAATCCCGTTGAGCACAGTCGCACTAAGCACATAGCCATTCGGTATCACTTTTTGAGGGATCACCAACAAAGGGGGGATATCGAGATTGCTTATGTTAGCACCAAAGAACAATTAGCCGATATATTTACCAAACCACTAGATGAGAAAACTTTTACCAAACTTAGGAATGAGCTAAACATTCTTGATTCTCGAAATTTTGATTGATACCTTGCACATATAGCTCATTATGTACCTTTGATCATATCTCTTTCATTTTCTATGACTAACGTGTGTTCAAGTGCATTTCATGCTAAGTCATAGATTGAAAGGGAAATGGAGTCTTCGGCGAAGACAAAGCTTCCACTCCATTGTACTGGTATTATTTACCCTTCGTCGTCACTCCGCATCGCTCTCTACTTTGGTATAATCTTCACTCTTACTTACTAGTACCAATGGGGAGAAAGTAATAAGGGCTCTAAAGACTCCGTTTATGGCGATTAATGCCAAAGGGGGAGAGAGTATTAGCCCAAAGCAAAAGGACCGCACCACCCGCCAATTTCAAAATTTTTCGAAACAAAGTTGTTTTCAATTGGTATCTTTGAAATTAGTATTCCTCTAAGAAATTCTATCTCAATTGGTATCTATATTTTAAGGAGGAGTTTTTCAAAAATTGGTGTCTAAAATATTTGATCTTATTTCAATTTGTAAAACCCTCTTGAACACTAAGAGGAGAATTTCATTAAGGGGAAGTTTTGTTTAGTCAAAGGAAAAGCATTTGAAACAGGGGGAGAAAATTTCAAATCTTAAAAATGCTTGTCGAAATCCTATTCATACACCTTTGACTATTTGCAAAAAGATTTTAAAAAAGAATTTCCAAAAACATTTGTAAAAACAAAACAAGTGGTGCAAGCGTGGTCCAAAATATTAAAAGGAAGAAAGCAATCCATGCATATATTTTAGAAGTTTAAATTGGTTTAATTCCAAACAACCTTTGCACTTACCTTATGCAAACTAGTTCAATTCTGCACTTATATTTGCTTTGGTTTGTGTTAGCATCAATCACCAAAAAGGGGGAGATTGAAAGGGAAATAGGGTAAAAGCTTTTCCTAAATGATTTTGATGGTTGAATTACCCGACACAAATAATTGGACTTACTAGTTTGCTCTAGATTATAAGTTCTACAGGTGCCAAAGGTTCAACACAAACCAATAAAAAGTCCAAGATAGGGTTCAAAAAGAAAGGAGCAAAAGAAACCGAATGCTGCCCTGGTCTGGCGCACCGGACTGTCCGGTGTGCCACCGGACACAGGGTAGATCAACTCGAACTCGCCACCTTCGGGTTTCTGGAAAAGCCACTACGCTATAATTTACCGGACTGTCCGGTATGCCAGCGGAGCAACGGCTACAGCGCAACGGTCGACTCCAACAGAAATCTGAAAAGCTCTACAGTACGCGGACAGTTCACGCAGAAGTCAGAGCAGCGCCAGAAGGCGCACCGGACAGTGAACAGTGCCTGTCCGGTGGCCCAGGCTGTCAGAGCTCCAACGGTCGAACCCTAACGGTTGGGTGACGTGGCTGGCGCACCGGACTGTCCGGTGCGCCCATCGACAGCAGCCCAACCCCAACGGTTGGTTTGGTAGTTGGGGCTATAAATACCCCCAACCACCACCACTTCAAGGCATCCAAGTTTTCAACCATTGCATTCAATACAAGAGCTCTAGACTTCACTCCAAGACACAAAACAAAAGATCAAATCTTCTCCAAGTCTCAATCTCATTCCAAAGACTTAGTGGCTTGTGAGAGAGACATTTGTGTTCATTTGAGTTCTTGTCGCTTGGATCGCTTTTCTTCTTCCCCATTCTTGTTCTCAACACCTTGTAATCAAAGCAAGAGACACCAAGTTGTGGTGGTCCTTGTGGGGTCTAAGTGACCCAATTGATTGAGGAGAAGAGCTCACGCGGTATAGGTGACCGTTTGAGAGAGGGAAAGGGTTGAAAGAGACCCGGTCTTTGTGATCACCTCAACGGGGAGTAGGTTTGCAAGAACCGAACCTCGGTAAAACAAATCACCGTGTCATCCGCTCTATTTCTTTGGTTGATTTATTTCGCCCTCTCTTTTGGACTCGATTATATTTCTAACGCTAACCCGGCTTGTAGTTGTGCTTAAAGTTTATAAATTTCAGATTTGACTATTCAACCTGTCTAGGCGACTTTCAGTAATGCTATAGGTCGATCTAGAACCTTATTAGCAGAACATGCGGTCTTCTTTTGTTTGTTTACTGACACAATTGTAAGATGGATACTCTAAAATCTATATCCTGTTACGATTGGCTATAGTTTCCACATACTATGTATAGTTTTTTAAATTTATCCGTCTTCATAGTTCTAATCTCTTTGGATAGCACCCTTGTATATCCTTAATATGTATTTAGTTGCAATCATGGTCATGGCTTAACTTAGGTCAATTCTAAGTACCATCACTGCTACAAAATATTGTTTTATAACAATGGGGCCAATTTTGAACAGAGGCGAAAATAGACCCCGGCCGCCGTGTGCCCTTTAGTTTGGATCATGGTGTTTGATAATTAATATGACCATTTAGATTAGTATTGTTAGCTAGTACGTAATGCATGTATAGTTCAACGGGATGCAAAATGCATGTGGACTCCGGCAACAAGGTGATTTAGACGGTCAATACCTCAAGCATGGTATTATAAGTTGCATTAAAGACCCATAATTAAGACATGCAAAAGTCCAAGACACTAGGTGCAAGTGCCTATAAAAATCGAAGTAGTGGCTGCTGCATGATGTTGGAATGGTCTGTCTCAAACTTGGTAGTATTTATTTGGAAGGATGCATATGGAAAGAGGTGACTTAGAACTTATAGATGGTAGCTTATCATGCCATTTATTGTTAACTATATATCAGGGTCATAACACTCGGCAAAGAATCAAGACCTGGGCATCGGTATAGGTTCTCTGCCGAGTGTAATGTCTATGACACTCGGCAAAGAAGCACGCTTAGCTGAGTGCCATGCCAAGCACTCGGCAAAGTACCTGACATGGGGACCCTCTCTGACGGATTCTTTGCCGAGCTCTGTCAGGCCGACACTCGGCAAAGGTAACTCCTTTGCCGAGTGTCGCCTGGGACACTTGGCAAAGACTCCGTCTCCGTCACCCTGTCGCCGTAACGGCTGTTTTTCTTTGCCGAGTGCTCTCTAGCACTCGGCAAACCACTTTGCCGAGTGCCCAAGAAAAAATACTCGGCAAAGGCGGCTTTGCCGATGCACTGTATGCCGAGCCCTCTTTGCCGAGTACGACACTCGGCAAAGCCTTTGTCAAGTGTTTTTAAGGCTTTGCCGAGTGCTTCAGGCACTCGGCAAAGCCGGCGATTCCGGTAGTGTTATAGATGGCAGCTAATGTCGTCTATGTATATATGTCTCCATAATGGTGTATGTTTTTGTCTATAATAATGGTGTATGTATTGAATGAAACTTGTAGCATTTGGAGCCTCTGTCAGCATTGGACAATAGAGTCGGCTATGATTTACTAACTGCTTCTATGAAAAGTTGTTTGTAGAGGCGACCTTGTATTTCAGTCGTCTTTGAAAAGTTGTTTGTAGAGGCGACAAAATTTAAGCATAAAATACTCAAATTTATTGAGTAAATAGTAAGTCAAAAGAGAAAAAAAAAATGTAGGAGACAAGAACACAATAATTTAGTCGGTAATATGACACGAGCTAGCTTAACTAAGTGCGGTAGGCCCTCGTGTGTTTCTGTCGTCCTCATCAGTCGTCTCTACCAAGTTACCTTCAAGTTGATTAGCCTATTCATGCATAGTCGCTCTCGTGTGTGCGACAAAAATGTTGAGCTGGAATTCAGGGACATATACACACGTGAAAATTTTGGTGTAGCCACGCACACGGCCGGTCACCACAAATCTGTACTGTTTTAAACTAGACTAGATAAATCTAGCACTTTAAATTTCTCAACTAGCTAGTGCCATCAATTGACATGTGCGGATTATGTGCTTGCATTATTCTTAGAGCCCAACTAGTAGCTAGCTAAACTCTAGCATAGTTTTGATGACACTTAGCTGTATGTAAGATCTCAATCTTCATAAGCAAATATAGGGCGAAAGATGAAGTTTTTATTAACAATCACATAAATCCCTCCGTACCAAAATAAAATTCGTTTTACTATTTTATACATTCATATAATACTTGATGTATGTGTTATATATATGTGTGTTTATATTCATAATCATCTAGTTAAATATAGACATAAAAATGAATAATATTTTGAAACTGATCATGCTGTCCTCCTCAATACAGAATATATATGTGGAGTACTGTTTTCTACTCCAGGGTGTGGTAGCAAGTGGCAAAATTGTTAATATTACAGTCAACTTGCCGATACTCTATATAAATACAAGAAAAACAAATTACCAAGGGACACCACGTGGAGGCCTATATAAGTAGAAAAAAAACAAATTATAAAGAGGTTAAGTTACAAATTTCGATCTGTTTTTTGGGCCTCCAGGTAGTGGATGTGAGGGCTATAAAGGAGTGTGTTTGTATGCGGTATGCACCATTTTTTTTCTCATGTATACACGTTAATTCAACAAAACACACTACTGTTTTATCTAGCACGTCCTTGTTTTAATATCATCTTGCTTGAATGACAAAGATCACTGGATCCAAGATGAGCTATAGCAGCCTTTATAATGTTGGACGAGACGATATTTTGAGTAAAAAAGAATCGTTCTGTATAGCACAGTCCAAGGACAAGAAAGATTATAATAAAATCACGTTTCGTACATTATTGGGATGTATAATTTTTTTATTATAACATATATATTACTATAATATTTCTAATTAATATAAATTTTGATAAATTTGCGATGTATGTGAATCTAATAATCATGAAAATAAAAAATACTACATCAAGATAATAAATAAATTATTAATGAAAATTTTAATTATTATCGAGTGAATGAATAAGTCGCGGTAATGTTGCTCAACTCGATACTACCGGTTGTAGGAAAGAACCGGCCGTGTTACTCAACTCAATATTGTCAGTTTAGCTGGTAGTGAAGTTTGACATCACTATCGGGGGGTTTTTTTTTTTTTACCATGCATGCATGCTGATAGGAAAGCCATAATCCTGTCATTTTTCTTTTGCCAGTTCATTTTTCCGTAATGATGGCTTATTAGTAAGTCGACGAAGCTTTGCTCCGAGTTACGCCTTGTTCGGTTACATGGGATATAATCCTATCATGGATTTAATCCGGGTATGGATTGGGTGAATCCATATCTCACACCCAATCCCATGGTGGGATTAAATCCATCAACAAATCCATGTGACTTTCAAAGCTAGTTATTCTTTTGATCCATGAATTCTAATGTAAACTTGTGCAATATCTCATGGATTTGTTCCATACCTAATGGGCTATGGATAGAATCCATGTCTTCCATAGTTTAAAAAATTCCCAAACCTTTGGGTTATATTCCATGATGGGTTTAACCGAATAAAAAAAATTAAGTAGTCATGGATTATTTTGGGGTATGGATTGAGACATGGATTTAATTCCAATCCATGCTAATCCAGAGCGGGATTGGTGTAAACGAACAAAGCCTTAGCGTGAAACATGGGAAAAGCATGTGAGGAAAGGGCTGGAGAAAGTTCGATCACCGCTGCCGGCGTATGACTGGAAAAAGAGAGATTAATAAGCCACGCAGAGAACGTGCAGATGCTAAAACTTGTCATTTTCACTACAATTCATACTGTTGTGACTACAATCTTTGTATTATAAATAGCTTGCCAGAGCCAGCGAATCCAGAGCACAAGATCCAAGAAACACAACTGCAAAAGCGAGGACTGGAGTACTCCTTAATTCCTTCTTGGATTCTCTTCTACTCTAGAGCTCTGCTAGACCGATCTCCCGTTAAGTTTCAGACACATGGAGAGCAACGCCTCGTCCAACTGCGCCACCGTGCCGCAGCCGCCGCCGTCGACAGGGAAGCTGATCACGATTCTGAGCATCGATGGTGGCGGCATCCGCGGCCTCATCCCGGCTACCATCATCGCGCACCTCGAGGCCAAGCTGCAGGAGCTGGACGGCCCGGATGCTCGGATCGCCGACTACTTCGACGTGATCGCAGGGACGAGCACCGGCGCCCTTCTCACGTCGATGCTGGCGGCGCCGGACCAGAACAACCGGCCGCTGTTCGCCGCCAAGGACCTCAACACGTTCTACCTCGAGAACGGGCCCAAGATCTTCCCTCAGAAAAAGTATACGCCGTTCATATCCGCCTGACGCTCTTTCTTCTTCCTTGGTTTGGTAGCTGTTACTTTCATTCATGCGTCAGTTATTTCGGCTGTTGTTCGTGTCACATGCATCGCATCTATCCACCAACTCTAAGCTACAGCTACCCAACGGGTCCGCCAAATTCATACTGTGGTCTGTGGTGGTGCACAGGGCCGGGTTCCTGACGCCGGTGGCGAACCTGCTGGGCCTGGTGAAGGGTCCCAAGTACGACGGCGTGTTCCTGCACGACAAGATCAAGAGCCTGACGCACGACGTGAGGGTGGCGGACACGGTGACCAACGTCATCGTGCCGGCGTTCGACGTCAAGTACCTGCAGCCCATCATCTTCTCCACGTACGAGGCCAAGAACGACACCCTCAAGAACGCGCACCTCTCCGACATCTGCATCAGCACGTCGGCGGCGCCCACCTACTTCCCGGCGCACTTCTTCAAGACTGAGGCCACCGACGGCAGGTCCCGCGAGTTCCACCTCGTCGACGGCGGCGTCGCGGCCAACAACCCCACCATGGTCGCCATGTCCATGCTCACCAAGGAGGTGCTCCGCCGGAACCCTGACTTCAACGCCGGCAGGCCCACCGAGTACACCAACTACCTCATCATCTCCGTGGGGACCGGGTCGGCCAAGCAGGCGGAGAAGTACACCGCGCCGCAGTGCGCCAAATGGGGCCTCTTTCAGTGGCTCTACAACGGGGGCTTCACCCCGATCATCGACATCTTCTCCCACGCCAGCTCCGACATGGTCGACATCCATGCTGCCGTGCTCTTCCAGGCCCTCCACTGTGAGAAGAACTACCTTCGCATTCAGGTATAGTGTATGTACAGGATACATGAAAACATCTAACATGGATATACTAAAGCAAAAAACAAAAATGTTCTTCATATAAAACGGATGACGACCATTGATGGCTGCTATTATATTGGACGCCTGTGTGTGTAGGATGATACTCTGATTGGGAACACATCGTCAGTGGACATCGCGACCAAGGAGAACATGGAGTCTCTGATCGGGATCGGCCAGGACCTACTCAAGAAGCCAGTGGCCAGAGTGAACATCGACACAGGTGTGTACGAGCCCTGCTCCGGCGAGGGCACGAATGCAGAGGCGCTAGCTCACTTCGCCAAGAAGCTCTCTGACGAGCGCAAGCTACGCAAGCGCAATCTCGACTCCTACTAGCATGCTTGAAGGATCATGTCAGCAGAGAAGCTTGAAGGAGCCCTGCCCTGCGCCTACACTAGCTAGCAATGTGCCTCACATAGATGCATGGTATTGGTAGCTAGTCATTTCTTACTTTTTATAACTATATTAATCAGGAAACATACACATATGTCGACCAATAAACATGTAAGTCCAATCATCATTTGTTTGTCTATTGTCTCAAAAGAATGATTTCATTCTGATGTGCGGTTGTTTAGTCTAATGACCTTCGTGATGCAAGCAGCCTCCTTTCTGGATTGCAATCTTGTGATTGACGATGGCAACAACAATGATATATACATATATATAATCTTGTGGTTGACGATGGCAACATGTAAACTCCTCCACTAGTTCGGCTTCAGAAGCTGTCATGACATCCGCCGGCTTGCGGAAACATTCGGTGGTGCTTCCTTCTGGCAGAGAATTCATGGAGACTGAAGGGACGCGTCAGCTCCACCCAAGCACGACACCTGAAATTTTTTCTGATTTCTGGGCCGTGACAGGGTCTTCTTGAAGATGGGCACAAATAGTAACCTTCTCACGAAATGCCCGACTGTTTTAATAGATGGTTAGCATATTTAAAGAGACAAGCAAAATTTTAGTGCCTCCTAAAATCAATTAACAGAGGCAGACCCACAACCGGAGACAACATTTTTTGCCAAGTGCTACGAGCTTTGCCGAGAGCCAAATATCGGACACTTGGCAACATCGACGGAGAAGTCCTCATGAGGATTGGAGAAGACAAGAGGCATGGACGGTACTGAATTGTCGACAGGGCAATCGACTCATCCTCTACTCTTACTCTGTCTCAGGTGCGAGAAAGGAGCACGAGCGCGAGACCAGCCATACGACATCTGCAAGATAGCTCACAACATCACATATAAGAACTCTAGGTTATTCCTTACGTATTCGTCGTTCATTGATTATTATATATCTTCTCTTTGCATTATCGTAACATTAGGGCAAAATATTACAGACTCAACTAGAAGAAGAGAGGAGGCTACTTGTGGAGTTGGAGGCAATGATGATGGCCCAGAAGACGGCTCGCTTGGCGATCAACACAGGATGGCGGAGATGTTTCATTACATGCAGGGCCTTGGTGTCGCATCGGGTTTTGCTCCACCACCTCTGTTGTTCCCTGCAGCTGACCCTGCTCAGTTCTCTACTCATGTGAGTATCAAAATTTTAGTCGTATATGATATATATTCATCTGGTCTCACACATGCAACATTTTCTCTACGCAGATTCAATCGACGACATCAAACGACCCTCATGGTTCGCCCAACCCTTCGTCGAACCAGTCCAACCGGTCACCTCACTGATATTTAAACTTAGTGGTGATTTGTGAAACCTATGTTTGTGAAACTTGTGATACTATCCGTTTGTGAGTGTTGGTAATACCTATGTTTGTGAAACTTGTTGATGTTCGTGATACTTGGTCTGAACTTAGTGATGTTTGTTTACTTGTGAGATTTGTGGTCTTTGTGAGATATGTGGTCTCTATGATGTATGTGTTGATTTTGTGAACTCTGTGATGTATATAGGATTATTATGTGATATATCTTTTATTTGTTTGAATGGAATAATAAAAGCAAATAAAGAGAGGTATCTGGTCACTTTGCCAAGTGTAACACTCAGCAAAGAGCGTCTTTACCGAGTGCAATGACCATAGCACTCGACAAAGAGAGCACACATGGGAACCGGTAAAGCTTCTTTGCCGAGTGCTATGGTCATGGCACTCTGCATAGAAGCTCCCTTTGCCGAGTGTCAGGAAGTGCACTCGGCACAGAGACTAGCATGGAGGCCCACTAGAGCTGCATTTGCCGAGTGCCAGGCAGGCCAGCCCTCGACAAAGAAGCTCTCTTTGTCGAGTGCCATCTTGTGAAAATCAGCACAGAGGCTGGCATGGGGGCCCACTGGAACTCCCTTTGCCAAGTGTAAGGCCAGTAGGCACTCGGCAAAGGCTTTGTCACCGTCACTTGGCACCGTCACAAAGTCTTTTCTTTGTCGAGTGCTTGACTTAAAGTACTTGGCAAAGAGGATGTTGTCAATGTATATGTCGGTGGGAAAATCCTCCGGCCGGGTGGCGGAATGCATCCGCCCTAATCCTAAGATGAGGAGGGGGCCTAAGCGCTTGCCTGTTTGGTGAATTTTAGATGAACACAAGAACACTCGAGGGTTTATAGTGGTTCAGGCCGCTGGAGCGTATACCCTACCTCCACTGTTCGTAAGTTGTATTGACCGTGTCCCTTGTAACGCTGTGTCCCCTCCCTTTTATAGTTTAATGGAGGTACATACAAGGATGTTGAGCCCCAACATGCGGGCCCAGGAGCATAATGGAAGGAATACATTATGTGAATAATTAATGCTGACAGCACACACGAGTAGAGGCGTATAGGCGGAGCCGTTCAGATTCCCTCTGCCTTAGTAACGCATGAGTAATCAGCGGGAGTCATGATGACTACAGTCTATGCAGCATTGATAGGCAGTGACCCTTTTCTTGGAAACGCACGAGTAATGGTGAGTCATTGTCCTTGCTATGGTAACGTGTGAGTAACAGCACGGCCCACGCAGCGTGGACTGGGTACGCCGCCTGTCACTGGAATGGACAGATGCACGTCTTATCCGTAATGAATGCAAAGACGCGCGTAGCCTAGAGGCTTCATGCCAGGTTCCGCCCGTTGGCTTACGCCACGCGCAGTAGGCCACGTGGCAGCATCGGGTCTCCGCCTGGGTGGGGAGCAGGAGTGTACGTGATAAGGTCCGGATTCCACCAGATTAGGTCTAGACACGTGTCGGCACCGGACCCCCGCCCGGGTCCTGATTAAGGGCTGGGTATATTCTGTCCTGGAACCCTGGGACCCCACTATGGGTGGCCCGGACCCCATACTGGGGGGTCCGGATCCCATTCCAGGGGTTCGGTTCGCACACGTGGAGGTCCTGGACCAAACTTGGAGGCCCGGACCGTATATAAAGGGGTCCGACACCTTCCCATGGGGGTCCAGAATCACTGGTGATGCCTCAGAGTATGTCACTTTCTCTGGACACGTGGCGGCACCGAACCCGCCCATGTGGTGGGGTCAGGTGCTATTGCTGGCTTAGAGTAGTTGCCCAAGGCTGGGGCAAGTCATGGCCTGGTCCCACATACAGCTTTTTTACCACGCGACTAAAAATAGCCGCGTGGGTACTGCGTTTTTATACAGCAGTAAGGGGTACCCTAGTTTCAGGGTACCGACAGTGGCCCCTGGGCCCACCTCAGGGGTGGATGCGAGCCTGCAGGTGGGGCCAAAGCTTGTACTTTGCCTCAATATGGCCTGATCGGTGATTGGTGCGCTATTTTAGCACGTCTGCTGATGCACCCACTGCTAATCCACCTTCGGTCACGTCAACTGCCATATCTGTCCCCGCGGCTGACTGACCCACGGGTCCCATGCCTGGTGGTTTTGTCGGGCCACGCGCGGGGCGCCTCGTTGCCGCTGCATTGGTTTTAAAAATAACCTTTTGTCTTCTATAGCGGCCCCAAGGAGGCACGCTATCGCGTGTGGCGGTTCACACCCCGCTCTTTCCGCACCCGAAATCCGGTTCACAAACTATATGACTTGTGGACCCAGGCCCCCGTGTCACAGACTGGGCTGCCTGGGTCCTAGGTGCCCGTCGAACGGGATTTCTTGCGGCGTTTTAGGGGCACGCGGGAGAGTTTCCCTGAAAAAGGATTCAGGTTTCCCTGAAAAAGGATTCACCCCACATGCAGTTACCTTTTCATGTTCTCTCCCAATCGACTGTGCCCTTTGCCTTCGTGCTCCTCTGTTCCACGCCCGCACCGCCGCACATGCCATGGCTTCGCTCAGTCATCCTGATCGCTTTTTGGCTGAGGAAGAGCTCAATCTGGTATGTGGCCTGCTTGGGTGGAGCACGCCAGGGCTCGCCGGAAGAATCCGTGTCGGCGCTGTCCCCCTTGGTGATCTCGCCGCTGGGGAGTTTGTGCTATTCACCTCATACATTTCTTGCGGGTTGGCGCTGTCGATTTTGCCCTTCTTCCTGCTACTGCTGGAGGAGTTCGGGCTTCAGCTTCAACACCTCACGCCCCACTCCATCCTCCAGGCAGTGATCTTCGTCCACCTCTGCGAGATGTTTGTAGGTGTGGCCCCCTGCACTTCCCTTTTCCGCTATTTCTTCGTGCTGGTCAGGTCCGGGAAGACTAGGGACCACATCGGTGCCTACTACTTTCAGACGAGGCCAGATCCGGCCGTAGTCTACATCCCCACCTTTGGTGGTGCGAGGTGGGAAAACTGGCGCAACGACTGGGTGATTGCCAGCACCGAGGCCAACGACCGCCTCATCCTGCCGAGCAATGGGCCAGCACTCCACCGCAAGCAATGGAGGACCAGGCCATCCCTCTCGCCAGAGTTCCTGCCCGTATTGGACAGGATCAAGGTCTTGGCCACAGGTGGCCTGACATCAATGCATGTGGTCGGCGATCTCCTGAAGCGCCAGATCATGCCGCTGCAGAAGAGGCCACGCCTATCCTACTGGTTCACCGGCCCGAATGACATCTGTAGGATCTAGCACGAGCTGGGTACCGATCTATCCTAGGACGAACTAGAACTCCTGGTGGGGGGATTACTGGGGAGACTTTTGTCCCTAAATCCCTGATACTCTCCTAGGACATCCCGACGCTTTGTGATGACCCAGGCCTAAGGACGGCGATCTTGGCCATGTTGCCGACCCTCGATGACAGCGGCGTGGCGGTTCGCCAGACCGGTGGCCGGGACCCCCTCCGCAGGATCTGGATTTCTGGTGCACCGGCTGCGGGTCCCCAGCCCATCAGTGTGGGTCCTAGTGCCAATCCTGCCATGGCCCCTAGCCCCTTGGACAAGGGTAAAGGGGCTGCAAGCAGTGCCTCCGCCCCAGGTAGCTCCGGAGGGTCAGAGGAGGAGAGGCGATGCAGGTTGCGTCGCGCTGACGGGTCGCTCGTTTCGGAGCCTGCCCAGAAGCGCCAGAAGGCTGCAGATGGGACCGAGGAGGCCAGCTCCTAGGCCCATGACGCGTAGAGGCACGTCAGTCCCCCGATCCCGCTGCCACTACCACCATCCGGGGGTGATTACCCCCAGGAGCACCAGCAGCAGCAACAGCAGCCACAACAACAACAGCCACATCCAGTGCGGCAACATCAGCAGGAGCGGCGATCGCCTCGATTCCAGGGTCACTGGAAAGTCCAAGGCCCCAAGTAAGTGTAGTCCCTTTTTCCACGAGCCTAATAATTATGTCGATAAGTCTTAACCCATCATCTGTTTTCTAGGGCTTCTTCCTCCGCTGCTCCCAAGGCCACGCCTCCTTCGCCAGATACTAGGCCCACCGACAGGTCTGATTCTCAGCAGCAGGGATCCGCTGAGGGTGGTCTCGGTTGTCCACTCCCAGCTGCTGCTAGGATAGCACCACCAGCCTCCCATGCCCTAGCTGGGAATCTAGCGGCAGTGGTGCTAGCGTCAGGCGGCGTCGCAGCAGCGGAGAAGGTCCCTGAAAGTCGCCTAGAGGGGGGGGGGTGAATAGGGCGAAACTGAAAATCTCAAAAATAATCACAACTACGAGCCGGGTTAGCGTTAGAAAAATAATAGAGTCCGCGAGAGAGGGCGCAAAAACAAATCGCAAGCGAATGATGAAGTGAGACACGCGGATTTGTTTTACCGAGGTTCAGTTCTCTCAAACCTACTCCCCGTTGAGGAGGCCACAAAGGTCGGGTCTCTTTCAACCCTTCCCTCTCTCAAACGGTCCCTCGGACCGAGTGAGCTTCTCTTTCTCAAATCACTTGGGAATCAAATTTCCCGCAAGGACCACCACACAATTGGTGTCTCTTGCCTCAATTACAAGTGAGTGTTTGATCACAAGAAAGAATGCCAAAGAAAAAGAAGCGATCCAAGCGCAAGAGCTCAAATGAACACTACAAATCACTCTCTCTAGTCACTAGGGCTTTGTGTGGAGTTGGGAGAGGATTTTATCTCTTTTGGTGTGCTTTGCAATGAATGCTAGCTCTTGTATAGTGGTTGGAAGTTGGAAAACTTGGATGCAATGAATGTGGGGGTGGTTGGGGTATTTATAGCCCCAACCACCAAATTTGACCGTTGGTGGAGGCTGTCTGTCGATGGCACACCGGACAGTCCGGTGCACACCGGACATGTCCGGTGCCCCCGCCACGTCATTAATGCCGTTGGATTCTGACCGTTGGAGCTTCTGACTTCTGGGCCCGCCTGGATGTCCGGTGCACACCGGACATCACCTGTTCAATGTCCGGTGCGCCAGCATGGGCGCGCCTGACACCTGCGCGCGCTGCGCGCGCATTAAATGCAGCGCAGGTAGCCGTTGGCGCCGAAATAGCCGTTGCTCCGCTGGTACACCGGACAGTCCGGTGCACACCGGACATGTCCGGTGAATTATAGCGGAGCGGCTGCTGCGCGAACCCGAGGCTGGCGAGTTGCTGAGGCCGCGCTCCCTTGGAGCACCGGACACTGTCCGGTGTACACCGGACAGTCCGGTGAATTATAGCGGAGCGCCTTGAGAAATTCCCGAAGGCGGCGAGTTCGAGCTGGAGTCCTCTGGTGCACCGGACATTGTCCGGTGGCGCACCGGACACTGTCCGGTGTACACCGGACAGTCCGGTGCCTCCAGACCAGAGGTGCCTTCGGTTGCCTCTATGCTCCTTTGTTGAATCCAAAACTTGATCTTTTTATTTGCTGAGTGTGAACCTTTTGCACCTGTATAACTTATACACTAGAGCAAACTAGTTAGCCCAATATTTGTGTTGGGCAATTCAACCACCAAAATTATTTAGGGACTAGGTGTAAGCCTAATTCCCTTTCAATCTCCCCCTTTTTGGTGATTGATGCCAACACAAACCAAAGCAAATATAGAAGTGCATAATTGAACTAGTTTGCATAATGTAAGTGCAAAGGTTGCTTGGAATTGAGCCAATATAAATACTTACATGATGCGCATGGATTGTTTTCTTTGTTTTTGATATATTGGACCATATTTGCACCAAAAGTTTTGTTTTTGTAAATTCTTTTCAAAGTCCTTTTGCAAGATAGTCAAAGGTAAATGAATAAGATTTTGCAAAGCATTTTCAAGTTTTGAAATTTTCTTCCTTTGTTCAAATGCTTTTCCTTTGACTAAACAAAACTCCCCCTCAAATAAAGTCTCCTCTTAGTGTTCAAGAGGGTTTTAAGACATCAATTTTGAAAATACTACTTGCTCCCCCTTTAGAACACAAAGAGATACCAATTTTGAAATTTACCAATTGAAAAACATCAATTTTAAAATTTGGGGTGGTGTGGTCCTTTTGCTTTGGGCTCATACTTTCTCCCCCTTTGGCATGAATCGCCAAAAACGGATACTTTGAGTGAGATATAAGCCCCTAGAAGTACTTTCTCCTCCTTTGGTCATAAAATAAATGAGTGAAGATTATACCAACGTTGGAGAGTGATGCGGAGCGACGGCGAAGGATGAGTAGTATAGTGGAGTGGAAGCCTTTGTCTTCGCCGAAGACTCCAATTCCCATATACCTATGACTTGGTGTGGAATACACTTGAAAACATATTAGTCATAGCATATAAAGGAGACATGATCAAAGGTATTCTTATGAGCTATGTGTGCAAGTTTAGCAAAAGAAATTCCTAGAATCAAGAATATTAAGCTCATGCCTAAGTCTGGTAAAAGATTGTTCATCAAGTGGCTTGGTAAAGATATCGACTAATTGATCTTTAGTGTTAATGTATGAAATCTCGATATCCCCTTTTTGTTGGTGATCCCGAAGAAAATGATACCGAATGGCTATGTGTTTAGTGCGGCTATGCTCAACGGGATTATCCGCCATGCGGATTGCACTCTCATTATCACATAGAAGAGGAACTTTGGTTAATTTGTAACCGTAGTCCCGCAGGGTTTGCCTCATCCAAAGCAATTGCGCGCAACAATGGCCTGCGGCAATATACTCGGCTTCGGCGGTAGAAAGAGCGACCGAATTTTGCTTCTTTGAAGCCCATGACACCAAGGATCTTCCCAAGAACTGGCAAGTCCCCGATGTGCTCTTCCTATTAATCTTACACCCCGCCCAATCGGCATCCGAATAACCAATCAAGGCAAATGTGGATCCCCGAGGGTACCAAAGCCCAAACTTAGGAGTATAAGCCAAATATCTCAAGATTCGTTTTACGGCCGTAAGGTGTGATTCCTTAGGGTCGGCTTGGAATCTTGCACACATGCAAACGGAAAGCATAATGTCCGGTCGAGATGCACATAAATAAAGCAATGAACCAATCATCGACCGGTATACCTTTTGATCCACGGACTTACCTCCCGTGTCGAGTTCGAGATGCCCATTTGTTCCCATGGGAGTCTTGATGGGCTTGGCATCCTTCATTCCAAACTTGCTTAGAATGTCTTGAGTATACTTCGTTTGGCAAATGAATGTGCCCTCTTGGAGTTGTTTGACTTGAAATCCTAGAAAATACTTCAACTCCCCCATCATAGACATCTCGAATTTCTGTGTCATGATCCTACTAAATTCTTCACATGTAGATTTGTTAGTAGACCCAAATATAATATCATCAACATAAATTTGGCATACAAACAAATCATTATCAAGTGTTTTGGTGAATAAAGTGGGATCAGCTTTGCCGACTTTGAAGCCATTTGCAATAAGGAAATCTCTAAGGCATTCATACCATGCTCTTGGGGCTTGCTTGAGCCCATAAAGCGCCTTAGAGAGCCTATAAACATGGTTAGGGTACTCACTGTCTTCAAAGCCGGGAGGTTGCTCAACATAGACCTCCTCCTTGATTGGTCCATTGAGGAAGGCACTCTTCACGTCCATTTGATAAAGCTTGAAGCCATGGTAAGTAGCATAGGCCAATAATATGCGAATTGACTCAAGCCTAGCTACGGGTGCATAGGTTTCACCAAAATCCAAACCTTCGACTTGTGAATACCCCTTGGCCACGAGTCGAGCTTTGTTCCTTGTCACCACACCATGCTCGTCTTGCTTGTTGCGGAAAACCCACTTGGTTCCTACAACATTTTGATTAGGACGTGGAACTAAATGCCATACCTCATTCCTTGTGAAGTTGTTGAGCTCCTCTTGCATCGCCATCACCCAATCCGAATCTTGAAGTGCTTCCTCTACCCTGTGTGGCTCAATAGAGGAAACAAAAGAGTAATGTTCACAAAAATGTGCAACACGAGATCGAGTAGTTACCCCCTTATGAATGTCGCCGAGGATGGTGTCGACGGGGTGATCTCGTTGTATTGCTTGGTGGACTCTTGGGTGTGGCGGCCTTGGTTGTTCATCCTCCTTGTCTTCATCATTTGCATCTCCCCCTTGATTGTTGCCGTCATTTTGAGGTGGCTCATCTTCTTGATCTTCTTGTTCAACATCTTGAGCCTCATCCTCAATTTGAGTTGGTGGAGATGCTTGCATGGAGGAGGATGGTTGATCTTGTGCATGTGGAGGCTCTTCGGATTCCTTAGGACACACATCCCCAATGGACATGTTCCTTAGCGCTATGCATGGAGCCTGTTCTTCACCTATCTCATCAAGATCAACTTGCTCTACTTGAGAGCCGTTAGTCTCATCAAACACAACATCACAAGAAACTTCAACAAGTCCTGAGGACTTGTTAAAGACTCTATATGCCCTTGTGTTTGAGTCATATCCTAGTAAAAAGCCTTCTACAGTTTTAGGAACAAATTTAGATTTTCTACCTCTTTTAACAAGTATGAAACATTTGCTACCAAAAACTCTAAAATATGAAATATTTGGCTTTTTACCGGTTAGGAGTTCATAGGATGTCTTCTTGAGGATTCGGTGAAGATATAACCGGTTGACCGCTTCGGCCCAAAACCGATCCGGTGTCTTGTACTCATCAAGCATGGTTCTTGCCATGTCCAATAGAGTTCGATTCTTCCTCTCCACTACACCATTTTGTTGTGGGGTGTAGGGAGAAGAGAACTCATGCTTGATGCCCTCCTCCTCAAGGAAGCCTTCAATTTGAGAGTTCTTGAACTCCATCCCATTGTCGCTTCTAATTTTCTTGATCCTTAAGCCGAACTCATTTTGAGCCCGTCTCAAGAATCCCTTTAAGGTCTCTTGGGTATGAGATTTGTCCTGCAAAAAGAACACCCAAGTGAAGCGAGAATAATCATCCACAATAACTAGACAGTACTTACTCCCGCCGATGCTTATGTAAGCGATCGGGCCGAATAGGTCCATGTGTAGGAGCTCCAGTGGCCTGTCACTAGTCATGATGTTCTTGTGTGGATGATGAGTGCCAACATGCTTCCCGGCTTGGCATGCGCTACAAATCCTGTCTTTCTCAAAATGAACATTGGTTAGTCCTAAAATGTGTTCTCCCTTTAGAAGCTTGTGAAGATTCTTCATTCCAACATGGGCTAGTCGGCGGTGCCAGAGCCAACCCAAGTTAGTCTTAGCAACCAAGCAAGTGTCGAGTTCAGCTCTATCAAAATCTACCAAGTACAGCTGACCCTCTAACACTCCCTTAAATGCTATTGAATCATCACTTCTTCTAAAGACAGTAACACCAATATCAGTAAATAGACAGTTGTAGCCCATTTGACATAATTGAGATACGGAAAGCAAATTGTAATCTAAAGAATCTACAAGAAAAACATTGGAAATAGTATGGTCAGGTGATATAGCAATTTTACCCAATCCTTTGACCAAACCTTGATTTCCATCCCCGAATGTGATAGCTCGTTGGGGATCTTGGTTTTTCTCATATGAGGAGAACATCTTTTTCTCCCCTGTCATATGGTTTGTGCACCCGCTGTCGAGTATCCAGCTTGAGCCCCCGGATGCATAAACCTACAAAACAATTTTAGTTCTTGACTTTAGGTACCCAAACGGTTTTGGGTCCTTTGGCATTAGAAACAAGAACTTTGGGTACCCAAACACAAGTCTTGGAGCCCTTGTGTTTGCCCCCAACAATCTTGGCAACTACCTTGCCGGATTTGCTAGTTAGAACATATGATGCATCAAAAGTTTTAAATGAAATGCTATGATCATTTGATGCATTAGGAGTTTTCTTTCTAGGCAACTTGGCACGGGTTGGTTGCCTAGAGCTAGATGTCTCACCCTTATACATAAAAGCATGGTTAGGGCCAGAGTGAGACTTCCTAGAATTAGTTCTCCTAATTTTGCTCTCAGGATAGCTGGCAGGGTACAAAATGTAACCCTCGTTATCCTGTGGCATGGGAGCCTTGCCCTTAACAAAGTTAGATAAATTCTTTGGAGGGGCATTAAGTTTGACATTGTCTCCCCTTTGGTAGCCAATGCCATCCTTGATGCCAGGGCGTCTCCCATTATAGAGCATACTTCTAGCAAATTTAAACTTTTCATTTTCTAAGTTATGCTCGGCAATTTTTGCATCTAATAATGCTATATGATCATTTTGTTGTTTAATTAAAGCCATGTGATCATGAATAGCATTGATATCAACATCTCTACATCTAGTACAAATTGAAACATGCTCAACATTAGAAGTAGAGGGTTTGCAAGATTTTAGTTCTACAACCTTAGCATGTAACATATCATTTTTAGTTCTAAGGTCGGAAATTGTAACATTGCAAACATCTAATTCTTTAGCCTTAGCAATTAATTTCTCATTCTCATTTCTAAGGCTAGCAATAGTAACATTCAACTCATCAATCCTAGCAAGCAAATCAACATTATCATTTCTAGGATAGGAAATTGAATCAATACAAACATGAGAATCAACCTTAGCAATTAATTTGGCATTTTCATTTCTAAGGTTGGCAATAGTGTCATGGCAAGCGCTTAGCTCACTAGATAATTTGTTACATTTTTCTACCTCTAGAGCATAAGCATTTTTAACCTTAACATGTTTCTTATTTTCCTTGATTAGGAAGTCCTCTTGGGAGTCCAAGAGATCGTCCTTTTCATGGATGGCACTAATTAGCTCATTTAATTTTTCTTTTTGTTCCATGTTAAGGTTGGCAAAAAGGATACGCAAATTATCTTCCTCACCACTAGCATTATCATCACTAGAAGATTCATATTTAGTGGAGGAGTTAGATTTAACCTTCTTCCTTTTGCCATCCTTTGCCATGAGGCACTTGTGGCCGACAATGGGGAAGAGGAGTCCCTTGGTGACGGCGATGTTGGCGGCGTCCTCGTCGTCGGAGGAGGACTCGGTGGAGCTCTCGTCGGAGTCCCATTCCCGGCAAACATGGGCATCGCCGCCCTTCTTCTTGTAATACTTCTTCTTTTCTCTCCTCTTTCCCTTCTTGTCGTTGCCCCTGTCACTGTCACTAGACATAGGACATTTTGCAATAAAATGACCGGGCTTACCACACTTGTAGCAAACCTTCTTGGAACGGGATTTGTAATCCTTCCCCTTCCGTTGCTTGAGGATTTGCCGAAAGCTTTTGATGATTAAGGCCATCTCCTCATTATCGAGCTTGGAGGCGTCAATTGGTTGTCTACTTGGTGTAGACTCTTCCTTCTTCTCCTCCGTTGCCTTGAAGGCCACCGGTTGCGCCTCGGATGTGGAAGGTTCGTCAAGCTCGTTGATCTTCTTTGAGCCCTTAATCATGCATTCAAAGCTCACAAAATTCCCGATAACTTCCTCGGGGGTCATTTGAGTATATCTTGGGTTGCCACGAATTAATTGAACTTGAGTGGGGTTAAGGAAAATGAGAGATCTTAGAATAACCTTAACCACCTCGTGGTCGTCCCACTTCTTGCTCCCGAGGTTGCGCACTTGGTTCACCAAGGTCTTGAGCCGGTTGTACATATCTTGAGGCTCCTCCCCTTGGCGAAGACGGAAGCGACCGAGCTCCCCCTCGATCGTTTCCCGCTTGGTGATCTTGGTGAGTTCATCACCCTCGTGCGCGGTCCTGAGTAGGTCCCAAATCTCCTTTGCATTCTTCAACCCTTGCACTTTGTTGTATTCCTCCTTGCTTAAAGAGGCGAGGAGTATGGTTGTGGCTTGGGAGTTGAAGTGCTCGATTTGGGCCACTTCGTCCGTATCATAATCCTCATCCCCTATTGATGGTACCTGTGCTCCAAACTCAACAACATTCCATATACTTTTGTGGAGTGAGGTTAGATGAAATTTCATTAAATCACTCCACCTAGCATAGTCTTCGCCATCAAAAGTTGGCGGTTTGCCTAATGGAACGGAAAGTAATGGAGTATGTCTAGATGTACGGGGATATTGTAAGGGGATCTTACTAAACTTCTTGCGCTCTTGGCGCTTAGAAGTTACGGACGGTGCATCGGAGTCGGAGGTGGATGTTGATGAAGTGTCGGTCTCGTAGTAGACCACCTTCCTCATCCTCTTGTGCTTGTCGCCTTTCCGATGCGACTTGTGAGAAGAAGATTTTTCCTCCTTCTCTTTGTGGTGAGAAGAGGAAGATCTTTTCTCCTTCCGTTTGGAGGAGTTCTTCTTCTTCTCCCTCCTCTTGGTGCGGGACTCTTCCGATGAAGTGCTCCCATGGCTTGTAGTGGGCTTGTCGCCGGTCTCCATCTCCCTCTTGGTGTGATCTCCCGACATCACTTCGAGCGGTTAGGCTCTAATGAAGCACCGGGCTCTGATACCAATTGAAAGTCGCCTAGAGGGGGGGGGGGTGAATAGGGCGAAACTGAAAATCTCAAAAATAATCACAACTACGAGCCGGGTTAGCGTTAGAAAAATAATAGAGTCCGCGAGAGAGGGCGCAAAAACAAATCGCAAGCGAATGATGAAGTGAGACACGCGGATTTGTTTTACCGAGGTTCGGTTCTCTCAAACCTACTCCCCGTTGAGGAGGCCACAAAGGCCGAGTCTCTTTCAACCCTTCCCTCTCTCAAACGGTCCCTCGGACCGAGTGAGCTTCTCTTTCTCAAATCACTTGGGAATCAAATTTCCCGCAAGGACCACCACACAATTGGTGTCTCTTGCCTCAATTACAAGTGAGTGTTTGATCACAAGAAAGAATGCCAAAGAAAAAGAAGCGATCCAAGCGCAAGAGCTCAAATGAACACTACAAATCACTCTCTCTAGTCACTAGGGCTTTGTGTGGAGTTGGGAGAGGATTTTATCTCTTTTGGTGTGCTTTGCAATGAATGCTAGCTCTTGTATAGTGGTTGGAAGTTAGAAAACTTGGATGCAATGAATGTGGGGGTGGTTGGGGTATTTATAGCCCCAACCACCAAATTTGACAGTTGGTGGAGGCTGTCTGTCGATGGCACACCGGACAGTCCGGTGCACACCGGACATGTCCGGTGCCCCCGCCACGTCATTAATGCCGTTGGATTCTGACCGTTGGAGCTTCTGACTTCTGGGCCCGCCTGGATGTCCGGTGCACACCGGACATCACCTGTTCAATGTCCGGTGGCGCACCGGACACTGTCCGGTGTACACCGGACAGTCCGGTGCCTCCAGACCAGAGGTGCCTTCGGTTGCCTCTATGCTCCTTTGTTGAATCCAAAACTTGATCTTTTTATTTGCTGAGTGTGAACCTTTTGCACCTGTATAACTTATACACTAGAGCAAACTAGTTAGCCCAATATTTGTGTTGGGCAATTCAACCACCAAAATTATTTAGGGACTAGGTGTAAGCCTAATTCCCTTTCAGTCCCAACTGGGGAATCTGCGCCCACTCCCAATAGTGGGGGTGACACAGGGGGCGCGTCCAGCTCCATCCCCTTGCCTGCTCCGGAGGAGATGGAGGTGGTATTTGGGCGGTGACTCCGGTCGGGTACCGAGCGAGAAGCGGCGCCAGTCCCCCTCCCACGCATGCTGTCCCACGCCCACCAGGTTCTTAGTGAAACTGAGGCAGCAATCTTGCAGGAGTGGGAGGCACTTGAAGCTGAGCACCAGCGCCTCAGTGACTGGCGCACCCAAGCGCACCAAGACGGTGTCCTGACAGTTCACCTCCGAGCGGTCCCAACTCGAGCGGGACCGCATGGAGTACAAGAAAGACCTCTAGAGGGTGTGTGCCAGGGAGCTGGAGGCGACCCGGAGGGAGAAGAAGGTGGCCAGGAGGGAGAAGAAGGTGGCCAGGAGGGAGGAAGCCGTGACCTAGAGGGAGGCCCTCACGACGGAGTACCAGACCAAGCTGAGTGCTCTAGACAAGACTCTGGAAGCCTAGCAGGCCCAGCACGTAAAGGCCATGGAAAGGCTGCATAAATGGCAGCAAGAGCTCGAGGGCAAGGCCAGCGACATCGCCCTCACCGAGGAAAACCTTAAGGAGAAGAAGCTGTCCTTGGACAGGCGGGAGATGGATCTCGCCAAATGAGAGACATATCTCATCTTGAGGGAAGAAATGCTCACCCGACGAGGCGAGTTGCTGGCCGAGCACGAACTCGAAGCAGAGGAAAAGGAGAGGAAGCTGGAGGAGCAGATCCGCTAGTTCGATGCGGCGCAGGCGGTGCCGGGTCCCCAAGCAATGGAGGCCACTAGAAAGGCCCTTGAAGATCTCCAAGCAGAACACCGCGCCGGGGTCCAGCGCATTGCCGAGTGGGCCGGCGAGGCAAGCACGACACTGGTGCCACTAGGGATGAGCCCCATCCCAGTGTCGGAGCCGCCAGTGTCGATCTCCGATGCCCTTCCGATGCTGGACTATGCCGTCGATCACCTCCGGCGCCTAGATCAGATCCTTGGTGCCCGCCTAGAGGCAGAGGGCAGCAAGCTCTACCGGGCGGTGGTAGACTATGTCCTGATGTGCTTCCAGAGTCACGACCCCGCCATATCCTTGGCGTCGGTGATCGATGGTCCAATAGCCGCCACAGAAGATGCCGCCCGGGAGAGTGTACAAGATGCAGTGGAGATGGTGGCCGCGCGCTTTCAGCGTGATCCTGCTGTTGGGGGTGTGCTTCGTAGCCGAAGATCCTAAAGAAAGAGAACATCTTCGGTAGACACTCTCAGGAGCAAGCATCGAAGCTATTACTTAGAGAGCTTCGGCACAATGATAGATCTCAAGACGAAGGGCTGAACCGACTTAAAGATGGATTGACTCAAAGATCCATGATGTTTGTGTCATTATTGTAATCAATTGTAAAGGGCTTAAATGTAATTTTACGCAGGTTGCACCCTGTGCCTATAAATAGGTGAACGGTACCCTGGCATTGTTCACGCGATCTTGTAATCACTGGCACGTTACGCTTGAATTATTGCTTTCCGCCAAGGCAAAGGTATAAATATGCTCAAATATTATGTTTCAATACTTATATATTCATATAATGAAATATGTTAATACATTTTATACTTTATATTTCATTTCTTATTGTTTGTTGTTTTACATGTATGATTACGAAGGTGGAATCTTCGTAATGTCTTACTCTTGACCTTCGTCCGAAGCTCATTAAATCCTTGGGGAGATAATGCTTCAGCGGACGAAGGGATTTTATACTTAACATTCTTGTGTTGCCTTGTTCTTAATTCATAGCATTTGAGAACAAGTCCCCAACATTGGCGCCCACCTCCGGTGAACTCACTTCCACTTTTTGAGTTGATGGCTTCATTCAAGAACTAGGCTGCGGCTGCTTCGGCTTCGAAGCTGGTCCTCCCGATCATAGGCGGTTCATGCTCAGAACCAGCCAACAAGAAACAGAAGAAGGAGGCACAAAGAAGGGTACAACATGTTGGTGTGCAGGGACCCTTCATCAAGTCAAGATGGTCTCACATCCCAATTACCTTCTCCCAAGAGGACCTTCAGCTCAAGGATTTCCCTCACAATGATGCTATGGTTATTTCTTGTGTTATCAAAGGATTCCTGGTCCATAATGTTTTGGTTGACACAGGCAGTGCAGCGGATATTATATTTGCTAAGGCCTTCAGACAGATGCAAGAGCCCGAAGATAAGATCCATGATGCTACACACCCTCTCTGTGGCTTCGGAGGAAGACAGATTCTAGCACTTGGCAAGATCACCATGCCAGTGACCTTCGGATTTGTTAACAACACCAGAACTGAGCAAGTTGTGTTTGATATTGTTGACATGGAGCCCCTATAATGAAATCATTGGTCGTGGAACACTTAATGCTTTTGAAGCAATTCTTCATCCAGCATATCTTTGCATGAAGATACCTTCGGAGCAGGGACCTATTGCTATTCATGGGAGTCAGAAAGCTGCCAGAAAAGCTGAAGGGAACTGGACAGATTCAAAGGCAATCCATAATATAGATGGAAACGAAGCTTGTGAGCAGTACAAGTACAGAAGGGAGAAGGCTGCTTCGGCCGATCAGCCGAAGCCCGTGCTTTTATGTGAAGATATTGCAGAGCAGAAGGTGCTGCTGGGTTCCCAATTGTCTGAAGAACAGGAGAAAACCTTGTTAAGGTTTTTGTTCAACAACAAAGATGTTTTTGCTTGGCAGCCAATGATCTCTGTGGTGTCAACAGGGATGTTATTGAACACTTGCTCAATGTGGACCCATCCTTCAGACCCAGAAAGCAGAGGCTTCGGAAGATGTCTGATGACAAAGCCGAAGGCGCTCGGAATGAAGTGAAAAGACTCCTTAGCGCTGGAGTCATTAGAGAAGTAAAATACCCAGAATGGCTAGCTAACACTGTTATGGTGAAGAAAGCCAATGGTAAATGGAGAATGTGCATTGATTTTACTGATCTCAACAAGGCTTGTCCGAAGGATGAATTTCCATTACCAAGGATAGATTCTCTGGTAGACGCAGCAGCTTCGTCAGAGCTCATGAGTTTACTAGATTGTTATTCAGGCTATCATCAAATCTGGATGAAGAAAGAAGATGAGCCAAAAACCAGCTTCATCACCCCCAGTGGTACATATTGTTACCTTCGGATGCCTGAGGGGCTCAAGAATGCTGGAGGAAGCTTCAGCAGAATGACAGCAAAGGTCCTTCATTCTCAGATAGGCAGAAACGTGCTAACATATGTTGATGATATCATAGTAAAAAGCACAAAGCAAGAAAATCACATTGCTGATCTGCAGGAAACATTTGCTAATTTTAGGCAAGCTAGTCTGAAGCTGAATCCGGAAAAGTGTGTCTTCGGAGTAAAGAAGGGGAAATTCCTTGGTTGTCTGGTTTCAACAAAAGGAATCGAAGCTAATCCAAGTAAAATCGAAGCTATCCTTCGGATGGAGCCGCCAAGCACAAAGAAAGGGGCTCAACGGCTGACAGGAAGACTGGCATCTTTGAATCGATTTATATCCAGATCGGCAGAGAGAAATTTACCATTCTTTGAAGTGCTGAAGTCAGCCGAAGTTTTTCAATGGGGATCAGCTCAGCAAAAAGCTTTCGAAGAACTGAAGCAGTATTTGATAGATTTAACAACCCTAACTCCACCAGCGCCAGGGGCTCCTCTGCTGCTGTATGTGGCAGCTTTGCACTCTGCAGTAAGTGCGGCACTTGTTCAGGAGAAGCTTGAAGGGCAATTGAAAAAGCAGGCTCCAATATACTTTGTTTCCGAAGTCCTCAGTTTATCAAAGAAAAACTATACAGAATTGGAGAAGGTGTTGTATGTTGTTTTAATGGCCTCCAGGAAGCTTCGACATTATTTTCAAGCGTACCATATAATTGTCCCTTCATCACAGCCTTTGAAGGATATTATGAGAAACAGAGAAGCTACTGGAAGGATTGGAAAGTGGGCTACGGAACTCAATGAGTTCTGCATTGATTATGTGCACAGATCTTCGATTCAGTCCCAGGCGCTAGCAGATTTCATCGCTGACTGGACGCCAGGGGCTCAGGAAGAAGAAGCAAGTAAAGATGCCGAAGCTTGGACAGTATTTTGCGATGGTTCCTGGGGAACCTTCGGGGCAGGTGCAGCTGCCGTTTTAATTGCACCTGCAAAAGTCAAAACATGCTACGCAGTGAAACTTGATTTTAGTTGTACAAATAATATTGCTGAATATGAAGTTTTGCTTTTGGGTCTTCGGAAGTTGAAGGCAATGGGGATAAGAAGGGCGGTTCTCAAAATTGATTCCCAAGTTATTTCTGGCCATATTGACAAAAGTTGCAAAGCAAGAGATCCGAAGTTTGAGAAATAGTTGGATACAGTTCAAAGACTTGAAGCTTCCTTCAAAGGGTTTTCTGTCAAGAATATTCCACGAGGAGAGAATGAGCACACTGATCTACTAGCCAAGTCAGCGACACAGGGGCTGCCTTTACCTTCGGAAGTATTCTTTAAAACAATAAAAGCACCTTCGGTTGACCTTCTTGAAAGAGCAGTACTCAATATATCTCCTGTCTATAGCGAAGATTGGAGAACTTAGATCATATCTTTTCTTCAAGGCAATTTCCTTTCAGATGACGAAGCTTATGATAAGAGAATAGCGGCAAGAGCCCGTCCATATGTAATAATAGAAGGGGAGTTATATAAGCATGGAGTTTGTTCTCCATTACTCAAATGTTTATCCAGAGCTGAAGGTATAGAGCTAATGAAAGAAATACATGCAGGCCTGTGTGGATCTCACATTGGATCTAGGCCTTTGTTGGGTAAAGTTTTTCGTCAAGGATTTTATTGGTCGAAGGCAGCTTCGGATGCAGCAGAATTAGTCCAAAAGTGCGAAGGTTGTCAAAAATGTGCAAGAGACCAAAAACAACCTTCGTCTCTAACTCAATTAATACAGCCCACTTGGCCATTGCAAAGGTGGGGCCTTGATTTGCTAGGCCCACTTCCACCAGCACAAGGGAATTTAAGATATGTTGTGGTGGCAGTAGAATATTTTTCTAAGTGGATTGAGGCGAAGCCTTTAGCCACAACAACTTCGGTTATTGTTCAAAAGTTTTTCTAGCAAAATATTGTGTGTCGCTTCGGGGTGCCAAAGGCTATCACTGTGGACAATGGAACACAATTTGATGCAGAAGCTTTCAGAGAGTTTTGTGAACGAATTGGCACGAAGATCCATTTTGCATCGGTTCGGCATCCGGAGTCAAATGGACTTGTTGAAAGAGCTAATGGCATTATAATGACAGGAACAATGAAGTTAATCTTCAATCAGCCCAGGGGAAAATGGCCAGATGAATTAATTAAAGTGGTATGGAGCAACAATACAACAGCATCAAGGTCAACAGGATTCATACCATTCAAGTTATTATTTGGTGACGAAGCAATAACACTAGAAGAAGCAAAAGCGGGATCAATAAGAACAGTGGCTTCGACAGAGGACGAAGCTGATTATTCTGTGGCAAAAGATGCTATAAAAGGGATCAGGCTTCAGGCTGTGGAGAACATCAATAAATACCAAGCCGAAACAATAAAATGGCGTGACAGAAAGGTTCGGTTAAAAAATATTAAGCCAGGACATCTGGTGCTTCGGAGAGTGGCCAACCACGACACAGTAGGCAAGCTTCAGCTGAAGTGGGAAGGTCCTTTTCTGGTAATATCTTCGTCAAGACCCGGTTCCTTCAGGTTGAAGGATATGGACGACAACGACATTCCTAGATCTTGGAATGCGGATGAGCTTCGGCGGTATTATGTGTAACCTGATGTAATCTTTTTTATTCTTTCCTATGGCACCCTTTTCCTTTCCAAAGGGGGAGAAAGGTTTTTAATGGGACCATAGCATGTAATTTCTCTTTTTCTTATACCAGCTCTACAAGAGCAATATCCCCCGAAGATGTAAATGTAAAAACTGGGCATGCACCATCGAGTGCAAAGAGAAAAAGGAAAAACAGGGAGAAGCTCGAAAGACGTCCCTAAGGGGATGCAGAGCACGACGAAGCTACAAAAGTTGTTCCTAAAAGGAGCGCAGCGTAAGTTTTCTGCTCAAAAGTTGTTCCTAAGGGAATGCAGAGCTTACAGCGAAAAATAAACGCTGATTCCGCTGAAGTAAAAGGCGAAGAAGCTCCTAAGGGAGGCTTACAACGAAAAATAAACGCTGATTCCGCTGAAGTAAAAGGCGAAGAAGCTCCTAAGGGAGGCTTACAATGAAAAGTCAGTGCTGATACACCGAAAAATAAGCGGTGAAGCCGAAAAATAAACGGCAAAGATTTGTTATTCCTAAGGGAATAAGAGTTGTGGTTATCGTTTCATATGTGTCTTCGAACATTCATTTGCACGATACATTACATCATACATTTGCATTCATAAACATTCACTTAGACATACATAGGATCATCATCATCATAACATACAAACTTCCTTCGGCTTTGAAAGAAAAGGCTTCGGAAAAAAGGGAAAAAGAGGCAATTTTATGCTTCGCTGTGTACGCAAAGAAGGGAAGGTGTTTTTCGCCTTCGGCTCAAAAGTATTAATTTCGTCCACACCAAAGCATTCATACATTGACGGAAAGGTAAAATTATATTACAAAGTGAAATTTGATTACATCATATTTTATACAAAGTTTTTTGAGCTATTTTTACAGACTATTCGAGCTTCGACAGCACCCATACAGCTTCATCCTTTTACTCTACAGCTTCAGCTTCGGCTTGGTTAACCTGTATGTAAGTATTATAAGCTAAATTCAAAATTCAAAGGAAAAGGTAAGTATAAGGTAGGATTTCGTTACCAGCTTAAGGTGGCTTCGAGCTTCGTCACCAGCTTTGCTCCGGCCACCCTTTGTCCATACTAATTTTATGAATCTATTCGCAATACTTCGGGCCAGGCTGGGAATGTTATCTAAGTCTGCTGGTGACAGGTTGCAGTTGAGTCTATTAACAATCTTTCCGTGTTCACAGACAGACTTCAAAAAGGCAACAACTGTGCCCCGAGAAGCTGCTAGGGCACAGAAATCGCCATGACCAGCTATAACTTCGTCAAGATCATTGATTTCACCTTCAATATGCTCGAAGGCACCAGGCAGGTCTTCAGCCGAAGGAGTGAATTTTTCGCTGCTGGCTCCAACAAAATGAAACACCTGCTTTAACTGTTGGATGCATCGATTGCTGAACTCCAGGCATTTATTCTGAAGATTTATCAAGGATTCTTTCAGTTCCGAGCTTTTTTGAATTTCGGCTTCAAGCTTTGCATCAAGTTTCAGCTTTTCTTGTTCAAAATTTTCTGATTGGGAAAGAAGCTTCGAATTTAATTCTGTTATTTTGGCTTCAGCATCTGCTAGTAAGCCTTCGATTGTTTGAAGCTCGAAGTCTTTCTTGTCGATGGTAGCTGATTGCTCCTTTATTTTGTTTTCTAAGTTCTCAATTATAACTTCGTGCCTTTTATCTTCTAAGTCCTGCTGCATTTTTAAGGCCTTGCTCAAAAGCATACTCTATGGACAGATGACCTTCGTTAGAAAATATTTGCGTTATTACAAATAGTAAGGGTTAGACGCAAGATGTTTACCTTAAAATTGGAATAGAACAAACTACCGACAATGTATTGTCGTCGGTAGCGGCTGATATCTGCTTCGAGCTTCGGGAAACCGATACTCTTTGATAGAGTACCGATGACCTTCGCGCCAGTCTGATCTCGTATGCAGCCTAACTTTTCGTCATCAATGCCACCGAAGAGAAGTGCTCCCGGCCGATACCCACAGGATATAGCATATTCTTTTAATTCCTCCTTCTCAGCTTTTGTCAGCTCTTGGCCAATTAAGTTTTGAAAGTCAAAGGTTTCATCTTCCAAAGTATCTTCGATCATCTCTTTCTTCTCGGGTTTTGCGGCCGTAGTCTCTTCGGTAGCTGCGGCAGCTTCTTCCGCGGCCATGTTTAGTAGCATCTTGTCTATATCAGCAGCTACGCTCTCTAAATTAATATCTTCGAATTTGGCATCTTTGGCTCTGACCTCTTCTGCGGGAGCCTCCGAAGGTACAGCTTCGGTAGCTGTCATGCTTTCAATGGCTGGCACCTTCGGAGCTGAAGCTCCTGGTGGAGTTGCTTCAATAACTTATGTCACAGTAACGATTCTTTGCCTCTTCGGTTTAGGTCCTTTTGTTTTTATGGGCTCCTTTTCCTTCTGAAAATGCTTCCTCAGATGTAACCCTAGTGGACTTAGTTTGACAGGCAAAGTTTCAGTCATTACCTTTAGGATTTCCTCTATTTCAGAAGCAGAGGATGTCGCAAAAGTCTTTTCTTCTTCATCAATTGATTTTTGCTTCGAAGCCGAGGTTTTTCTTTTCTTCGAAGCAACTGTTTTCGCCTCAGACTCTTGTTTTTTTCTTCTTTGATTGATCTTCGTCGTCCTTATTCAGAGCACTAGCCACTCTTTTTCTTTTTTTGTCCTTCGGCACCCTTGTCCAGTAGCTCGTAGTCAGGATATTCAAAGCCTATAGCATCCATCACTCGGTTTAGCCTTCGTTTCGGACGGGTGCCGAAGGCTGCTGTCATCAATTGATCTTCCTTTTTAGAATAATTTCCAAGAATTTCGTTACATATCACTTCGATTGTATCCAACCATTCTTGGCAGGGTACATTGAAATGTCTCTTGAATTTGTAATGATAGGGCAGCCGGATAAGTTCTCCTTCCTTCTTTTTTCCTTCGAGCTTCGGCATGGCCCACTCTTTCATAGTTGGAAATATTTTGAAAGCCAAAAATTCCTGCACTAAGTCTCTAGTGCCAATGTGCTCTGCGATAATCCTAAATTCAGCTAGAGCAATCTGACTTGGACTCCCTGGTAACATGTTGCACGGGGGTCGGGTCTCTCTGAAGATTAATTCCAATAGACTCTGGACCAACTTGTCTTCATCTTCGTCAACTCTCACATAGAACCATTCAGATTTCCAGCCTGTCGGCCACTTGCTTCGGTAACTGATCACAGGAAATTTTGTAGTCTTCCAGTAGGCAAAATTGTAGCAGCCGAAGTTTTCATGCAACCCATCTTTCCTGGCCTTGGTTTGGTAATGCAGCTCATGTACTCGGCAGAAACCTTCGGCAAATGGTTCCACCCCTTGGCTTCGGAGAGCCCAAATGTAAACGCTAAGCCTAACGATAGCGTTAGGAGTTAGCTGATGAAAGTAGATCCCAAACTTTTTCAGCACATCAGCAATCATCTTATTCAAGGGGAATCTCAAACCAGCTTTGAAGAAACTCTTAAAAACTACTATTTCATTTTTTCCCGGCTTCGGAGTAGTTTCCTCTCCACCAAAGCGAATTAGCTCTTTCTTCTCTTCATTGAAATAGCTCAATTTCAACATTTTAGTTAGGTCACCTTCGGAGACTGTGGATTTTCCAAAATCAAGGTGGCTGGGTTTGCTCGGCACAACGCTGCTATAATCATCCTCAGAATCGGTCTCCTCAACATCAACTTGCTCCGCCCCGGCGGCAGGGACGTCCTCCGATGTTACTAGCCCAGACCGCTTCATAGCTTTGGAAATCGAAACGGTCTCAACAGCTTCGGTCTCATCTCCCTCGCGATCAACCCTAGCAATGGAGCGAACTCTGGCCATTTAACTATGTCTTTCTTGAAATTTTTTGTTGTTAACTTTTCTGATTTTCCCGAAGCTCTTCCTTTCGTGACGAAGCAGATTCAAAAGCGGGGTTTCGTATGAGCATGATGATTAAGCTTCGGCTATGAATAAAATTTTGGCAGTAAAACAGTGCAATAGCAATGAATGCTGTGGTAACTTCACACCTACCCGTCTGTTTATATAGTGCCGCAGGTGAGAAGGTGAATCGTCAAAGACTCCCGCACCAAACAAACAGTCACCCGCACTCGCTGAACGGTGGGCCACAGGGTTCAAGAGGGTGAATCGCCAGGGCGCGCGTAACTGCTGCAAGATGGAGCCACCTCGAGCGCGGATTATTTTAATCGTTTCTCGCCAACAAGCTCAGGGAAGGTGTTTTTCGGATCTTCGGCATCCCGAAGCATAGAAGACTTTTTCGGATCAAGCTCGTTACGAAAAATGATCTAGCACCGCGAAGGGGCTACTGTTGGGAGTGTGCTTCGTAGCCGAAGATCCTAAAGAAAGAGAACATCTTCGACAGACACTCTCAGGAGCAAGCGCTGAAGCTATTACTTAGAGAGCTTCGGCACAATGATAGATCTCAAGACAAAGGGCTGAACCGACTTAAAGATGGATTGACTCAAAGATCCATGATGTTTGTGTCATTATTGTAATCAATAGTAAAGGGCTTAAATGTAATTTTACGCAGGTTGCACCATGTGCCTATAAATAGGTGAACAGTACCCCGGCATTGTTCACGCGATCTTGTAATCATTGGCACGTTACGCTTGAATTATTGCTTTCCTCCAAGGCAAAGGTATAAATGTGCACAAATATTATGTTTCAATACTTATATATTCATATAATGAAATATGTGGATACATTTTATACTTTATATTTCATTTCTTATTGTTTGTTGTTTTACAAGTATGATTACGAAGGTGGAATCCCCCCGTAGGAGGATGGGGGCGAGGACCTTCTCGCAGTGGCGCTCACCCTGAGGTGGTCACTATTGCTAGCAAGCCGCACGAAGCAGAGGTCGTTTTCGCTGTTGGTGCAGAGGTGGTCGCTGTCGCCGGCGATCCGTCGATGCAGAGGTTGCTCGGAGCCAACTTCCAGCGTGGCTCCTGCTGGTGCAGCGTAGTTCATTCCTACAGAAATGGAGCTAGGGCCCCTCTTGTAAGGGAATGTAATAACATATGCTTGCTCGGAAGCAAAATGTAATAACATATGTATACAGGATCTTAGTCTGGGAAGCCAAGTTGTGCGTCCGGACCCCCTAGATGGTGGTTCTAGGTACTAGGACACCTGCCGCAGGGTGGTGGAGTGTGCAGGCCCACGGTACGGGAACAGGCTGAGCGGCTACCTGGCTCCGGACTACCCCAGGAGACAAGCATCACTTCTCTAGTTCCAGACCCCAAGCTATCGGACGCACAGGACTTATAGTTCCAAATTCTAGGGCACCCGTCACGGAGTGATGGAGTGTGCAGGATTTTGGGTACGGAACCAGGCTAACCGGCCACACAGGCTCCGGATCACCCCATGGAATGGGCATCTGTTCTTTAGAACCGGCCCCCAGGATTTTTCCTATTTTTGTAAGGTACTTCTGAGTATTATTTATAAAGCACTGTTTAACACTTATCTGTGCATCGCCCATTCCTGTTGTTGACTTCCCTTGGTACCTGGCCCCTCGCCTAGGGTGCAGGCTCGATGTATCGAGGTTGGGCTCCATCGTATATGAAAGGATTGTCAACGGCATTCAGGAGGCAGCCTCGCCGAGACCTGGATCTGTACACAGCTTTAGTTTTAAAGAGCATTAGTGATACACCCGTAGAACCCGCCATCTGACACTAGCCATCCTTTGACACATGCTCAGGACTTGCAGGGTCTAGCCTGAGGGAGCCAAGTTGTGCGTCCGGACCCCTTGGATGGTGGTTCTAGATACTAGGACACCTGCCGAAGGGTGGTGGAGTGTGCAGGCCCACGGTACGGGACTAGGCTGAGCGGCTACACGGCTCCGGACCACCCCAGGAGGCAAGTATCTTTTTCCTAGTTCCGGACCCTAGGTTGCGAACCCACAGGACTTATAGCTCTAAGTACTAGAGTACCCGTCACGGAGTGGTGGAGTGTGCAGGGTTTCGGGTACGGAACCAGGCTAACTGGCCACACAGGCTCCGGACCACTCCATGGAACGGGCTCCCGTTCTTCAGGGCCGGCCCCCAGGCTGTCGGGCCCTCCTGCTTTCGCATAGAGGTCCTAAGCCGCAAGCCTAGCTATTCAATTCAGATGTCATCATGCCTGATAGGATAGGAACTAGTCGGGTGAGTTAGCTAAAATATAATCCGAAAACTGCAGGAGAAGACCTTGGGGCAGTAGGATAATACTATCATAGAGGTACATCTGAGAGGGTAGTTTTCTTTTATAACTTATCATGCATGGGTGCGGACCAACAGGCCGGGTTTATGGGGACAGACCCCACCAGGTTGGCGTACACGTATGCGCTACCTAGTTACAAAAAGGAAAAAACTTCGACCCCTCAGACTTGCTCTATAGATAAAACTTACAGAGATATTCTGGCACTGGGGGAGGCACTCCTTCAGTCGTAGCGAATGGGTTCCAACCCTAGGTTACTGTCACACCCGGGTTTCGGGGCACCAAGACCCGGGCGTGAACATAATCACCAGGTGTGCTGGGACCAAGTCTCACACATATGATGTATAGTGGCATAGGATCAAATGTCACATCTTTATATATAACAGGAGTTCTATACAAAATAAATAGTTACATTATAAGGAGACAACGGTCCAGCAACCCAAAGTTGACTGGGAGATGACGACCTAGACCTCTCACGAACACATCACGGCATCCTCCATGCGCCTCATCCGGTGGTACCTGTTCTTGACCTGTGGGGGGGTGTGAGACAGCAAGAGTGAGCTCACAGATGTTCATCGCTCAACAAGTTGTGGGGAATAATGTGCATGAACTCGCCAAAGGTGGGAGCTCACGTGAAGTGTAAGGCTTACCAATGAGGATGGTTAGAGCTGAGCATTGCTTTTAAAGTTAGTCAAAATTTTACTAGCAGTTACTAAGTATAAGTAAATACCAAACCCAATTAAGTAGTAGAACAAAAGTAACAACATCACCTGCGATGCAATGCATATGACAAATTGAATTTAGTTCCATAATTTAATCGTGTGAGTGTCCGAGCTGCTCATGACCGTGAGCACGGCTAGTATACCAGTTTTACACTCTGCAGAGGTTGCGCATCTTTACCCACAAGTCGTGTTGCCCATCTGCCAAGAGACGGCCAATCCCATACACCTCTACCGAGGAGGTGAGGCAGGGTAACACTACGAGGCCTTTACAAAGTTCCACTAGCTTCAGAAAACCCGCTACAGTTTATAGGAAGTTCCAATGCAGGAATCCCTTGCAGGACCGCCATCGCGGCAAAATCCTCCCGAGGGCCTCCCTAGCAGGAATCCCTTGCAGGACTGCCATCGCAGCAAAATCCTCCCGAGGGCCTCCCTACACTGACCACTCCCCTACTGCCCTTGCCCCTTTCGGGTAAGGTAGTCTTCCACTAGCTTTCCTAATTAATCAGCCAAGGGCGTCCCATTAAACCCTTGTGGTAGCACTGTTTTCCCGGGTGGTTCTCCATGTTCCAATTAACATAATGATCTTAACATGAACAGTAAATAACAACTGACAATAAAAGTATAATCATGAATAGTAATGTGTATCTCTATACCCAAAACCACATAAAGCGATAGCAAGTACTACCCAAAGATTCAGTGGTGAACAAGGTATAAAGATAGTCAAACTAGGGTAACCTATTGGGTCCCATCAAAATTAACATATGCAGATCATTATGATTAACTAGAACATGAGTGGGTAAAAAGAAGTGATCAAGGGCACAACTTGCCTGGGACTTAAGATTCCAGGTACCAGGATGATCTTCAGGTGACTCGTGACCTCACGCTAGTCGTAGCAATACAAACAAGCAGTGTATAGGCAAAATTAACATCACACCAAACATGTAAACAAAATACATTATAATAATCTACACATTAAAATAAGATTCTAGGAACAGGAATCATTAATTTTGGAGTTATAGATTTTAAGTTATGGATTTCCAAAGATTCTATGTGCTTAGTACAAGATTAATTAAGATAACAATTTTAATGTGACTTTTATGTAAAACCAGTGGCACTAAATGATAAATAATAATATTACAAAATTATAGGAACTGGAATGGGCTAATTTGGACTTAATATGAATTTTCTATGGATTATACAAGTTTTACAATTATTTCTATACTCAAAATAAATTTCTAAATCTCTTTTTCCTATTTTCTTTAATTACTGGACTGGGCGCACTATTATCAGAAACTGCAGGGGCTAACACGCAAAATTTCCCAAGACTCAGGATTCCCACAGACAGGACTGCGGGTTCTAAATCCTAAAAACATAAGGTTTCTTTCGTAAAGTGTACCCACGAAGGGGGTATCGGTAGGCCAGAGCCGTCCGATCGGAAATCTACGTCCTAGATTAGATCCATATCATTTTGAACTGGTATCCGATCTGAGCCACAGCTGCCCGGATCTACGGTTCCGGTACCAACACGACGCGGATAGCCATAGATCGCTAGATTCCTATCCTAAGGTCGGGATCAATCCCACTGATTCGGTACACGATTGTGCTATCCAGCCGTTCGCTTCGGGATCGACGGCATAGCCCCAATCCCCCCCATGTTCAATCCTAGCCGCGCGATGATTATCGGACGACAGTCCCAGGCTCTTCCACCTCCCGGTGTCATAAGACGGCGGAGCACGCGCCCACGGTGTTGGTCTCGCCGGTGCACGGCGCCACGGTGACCCTCGTCCACTATCTCAGCCCCGAAGACCGCTAGACACAATTTAAGTAGAATCGAGTGGTCCGAGGGAGTACCTAGAGTTAGCCGTGAAGCGCAGAGAGCTGGCCACGAAGTCTTGCGGTCCACGGCGGCGCGCAGACGTCGACGAGCAATTCAGTCGGCTCCGACCGCCGAATTCGCCCAGGAGAGACACTATCCCAAGCGGAATACCCCTGCGCGGAACCCGACACCCACCGGCTGACCGAAGACGCAAAGGAGGAACCCCCGGCGTTGAGATGGTAAACAGGAAAATGCCCGCGGCAGCGGTGACTGCGGTCGAGCCGTGTTGAGGATGCGCACGCGGTCGGTATTGAGAGATCCTCACGGAGGGCGCAATATATAGGGGCGAGAGCCACGGCTAGCTACTAACTTCCCAGAGAGAATCGCGGCGAAGACCATGGCGATGCAGAGAAGATCTACAGGGAACTCACGCGATTCTGTTGGGGAGGAGACCCTAACGACTCGGCCCCACGGTTCAGGTGCACAGGATGAGCGCGGATGAGGACGAAGGCGTGCAGGATCCACATGCTAGTGAAGGCAGGAGGAATCCAGGCGTCGATTGTCATGCGCCCACGCGGAATCAACGGATTCGGTTGAGGTGAGCTCGGAGCAAGAGGATGGTAATGACAGCCGGACCCCACACGGCAGTGGCCCAAAGCGAGACCGCATGGACTGACCAGTGGCCCTAGGCTGCCAGCGCAACCATACAGAGGCGATGTCTGCCGCGCGCGCAGAGAGATTAACGGGCGGGGCCCGCGCGTCAGTGGTGGGACGTGTGTGCGGAAGGGTGGATGACCGGATGGTCCCACATGTCGGCGCCAAAATCAGCTGGGCCGGCGTGCGTTTGAGGGGGAAAGAGGAGAGATGGGCCGAGCCAGTGGAGATTTGGCCCAGGTGCAGGTTTCCATCTCCTTTTTCTTTTTCTAATTTAAATTTCTATTTGTTTTAACTATTTTAAATTTAAATGAGTCACTAATTCAAACCTGTTTTGAATTTCAAAGTCCAGTTTATATGAAACAGCCAAAATAGTCCCAGAATGATGCAAAGATTTATTTTATTTATTTAGATAAGATGCTTCATATCCACTTATCCTAAAGAAGTCATTATATTGAATGTATATCTTACCCTTTTAATTTAGGAAGAATTTAATATGAATTCTAAAAGTGACTTTAACTCAAAAGAGAAATAGTTTATATATTTCTTGAAGGGGATAATAAATTGTAATTCTTTTATTATATATATGTATATTAACTCTCATTGCTTTAAATTTTACTATTTATTTTCGAAAGGTGAATTCCAAATTATAGTTTTCCATTAGTGATATTTTACTTTGATTTCTTCTACTAATCCCCAAAACAAGATTTTGGGTGTTACAAATCCTACCCCCCTTAAAAATAATCTCGTCCTCGAGATTTTTAAGAAAAAGGTATAACTATGTTATCTCAACACATATGCACAAACAAAATCTCATCATTATGCATACTTTATTAGCAAGATATGGGGTCAATTAGACCTTATTATTCCTTCTTAAAATAATATCATATCATCCACTAACTAAAGTAATATCTAGATCTTACAAATAGTAGTAATTTATATATATGTTTATGTAGCTTGGTGGAGCTGGTGGTGGTGGTGGAGGTTGTTGTTGTTGTTCTCTCTCCAACCGCACTTGCCTTATTTCTTGGCGGACCTGACGTATTTCCTCGCGTTCTTGTCTTATCTGATTTTGCATCTCGGTCACCAGGTCTGTTAATTGTTGTATTACCAGTCTTTGGGCAGCAACCACTTGATCGATTTCAATAGGTGGAGGATTTGGAGGATTCATTTCTGTTTGCTGTTGCGTGATAATCTTTCCTTTCCTGGTATTTACCATGAAAGTTAGAAGCATATGGTAATAGTTTTGCAAAGGAAATTATTCAATTAAGCGGAATGAATAAGCTAGTAGCTGGTTATGATCTGAAGATTCTTTAGTAGGGCTTAATCTTTGTTTTATGTCCAGATTGGGGTAACTAGTTGTATAAGGTGAATATCCATGGGTAAGATAGAATCTGTCAAGATGAGAGATATATATGGGTGAGATAGACTACAAGATGTAGGTTAAAAGTTTGTTTGTTGTTAGGTGGGAATAGATCATATTCGTTAGAAGGTTATGATATAAGCCAAGTGGTTGGGATAAGTATGCTTGCTAGAACAAGACAAGTCTCTACGAATAAGACATAATCTTTTGAGATTAGTTAGATCTAGTAGGATAGGGTAGAATCTTTTTCGAGATAAGATGGATCTATTAAGGTAAGAAAGAATCTTTTAATATAAAAGAGAATCTTTTAGGATAAAATGGATCTATTAATATAGGAGAGTATCTTTTAAGATAAGAGAATCTATTAAGATAGGAAAGAATCTTTCAAGATAAGATTGATCTATTAAAATAGATACACTTTATGGAGAGTAATCTAGGCTGTTTAGTTATCTTATGAATTCTATTTATGCCTATATGTATATGCAGATGCAATTGTGGACATTACTCCACCACTAATCACACTCAATCAGAAATCCAAATCAGACAGATATCATAAGAACAAACATTCAAATACATAGACACTTATAAACATAGTTTTGTTTTTGTTCCTAGGATTAGGTCTCCTATTCCTAAAAGTCACTTTAGGTACGGGACTTCAAAGTGTGAAATCCCCATTTGTCTTTAGAAGGAAAAGGTAAGAATAATCAGAGTAAGGCGGAAATAGATGAAAAAAAAAGTTTAAGATAAGTTTAGAAAAGAATCAGAGTAGCAAAGGTAAGTAGACAATGGTTGTCCAGTTCTATCTAGGTTTCGTCCTACAGTCAACATTCCTCTGATACCACTTCTGTCACACCCGGGTTTCGGGGCACCAAGACCCGGGCGCGAACATAATCACCAGGTGTGCTGGGACCAAGTCTCACACATATGATGTATAGTGGCACAGGATCGAATGTCACATCTTTATATATAACAGGAGTTCTATACAAAATAAATAGTTACATTATAAGGAGACAACGGTCTAGCAACCCAAAGTTGACTGGGAGACGACGGCCTAGACCTCTCACGAACACATCACGGCATCCTCCATGCGCCTCATCCGGTGGTACCTGTTCTTGACCTGTGGGGGGGTGTGAGACAGCAAGAGTGAGCTCACAGACGTTCATCGCTCAACAAGTTGTGGGGAATAATGTGCATGAACTCGCCAAAGGTGGGAGCTCACGTGAAGTGTAAGGCTTACCAATGAGGATGGTTAGAGCTGAGCATTGCTTTTAAAGTTAGTCAAAATTTTATTAGCAGTTACTAAGTATAAGTAAATACCAAACCCAATTAAGTAGTAGAACAAAAGTAACAACATCACCTGCGATGCAATGCATATGACAAATTGAATTTAGTTCCATAATTTAATCATGTGAGTGTCCGAGCTGCTCATGACCGTGAGCACGGCTAGTATACCAGTTTTACACTCTGCAGAGGTTGCGCATCTTTACCCACAAGTCGTGTTGCCCATCTGCCAAGAGACGGCCAATCCCATACACCTCTACCGAGGAGGTGAGGCAGGGTAACACTACGAGGCCTTTACAAAGTTCCACTAGCTTCAGAAAACCCGCTACAGTTTATAGGAAGTTCCAATGCAGGAATCCCTTGCAGGACCGCCATCGCGGCAAAATCCTCCCGAGGGCCTCCCTAGCAGGAATCCCTTGCAGGACTGCCATCGCAGCAAAATCCTCCCGAGGGCCTCCCTACACTGACCACTTCCCTACTGCCCTTGCCCCTTTCGGGTAAGGTAGTCTTCCACTAGCTTTCCTAATTAATCGGCCAAGGGCGTCCCATTAAACCCTTGTGGTAGCACTGTTTTCCCAGGTGGTTCTCCATGTTCCAATTAACATAATGATCTTAACATGAACAGTCAATAACAACTGACAATAAAAGTATAATCATGAATAGTAATGTGTATCTCTATACCCAAAACCACATAAAGCGATAGCAAGTACTACCCAAAGATTCAGTGGTGAACAAGGTATAAAGATAGTCAAACTAGGGTAACCTATTGGGTCCCATCAAAATTAACCTATGCAGATCATTATGATTAATTAGAACATGAGTGGGTAAAAAGAAGTGATCAAGGGCACAACTTGCCTGGGACTTAAGATTCCAGGTACCAGGATGATCTTCAGGTGACTCGTGACCTCACGCTAGTCGTAGCAATACAAACAAGCAGTGTATAGGCAAAATTAACATCACACCAAACATGTAAACAAAATACATAATAATAATCTACACATTAAAATAAGATTCTAGGAATAGGAATCATTAATTTTGGAGTTAGAGATTTTAAGTTATGGATTTCCAAAGATTCTATGTGCTTAGTACAAGATTAATTAAGATAACAATTTTAATGTGACTTTTATGTAAAACCAGTGGCACTAAATGATAAATAATAATATTACAAAATTATAGGAACTGGAATGGGCTAATTTGGACTTAATATGAATTTTCTATGGATTATACAAGTTTTACAATTATTTCTATACTCAAAATAAATTTCTAAATCTCTTTTTCCTATTTTCTTTAATTACTGGACTGGGCGCACTATTATCAGAAACTGCAGGGGCTAACACACAAAATTTCCCAAGACTCAGGATTCCCACAGACAGGACTGCGGGTTCTAAATCCTAAAAACATAAGGTTTCTTTCGTAAAGTGTACCCACGAAGGGGGTATCGGCAGGCCAGAGCCGTCCGATCGGAAATCTACGTCCTAGATTAGATCCATATCATTTTGAACCGGTATCCGATATGAGCCGCAGCTGCCCGGATCTACGGTTCCGGTACCAACACGACGCGGATAGCCATAGATCGCTAGATTCCTATCCTACGGTCGGGATCAATCCCACTGATTTGGTACACGATTGTGCTATCCAGCCGTTCGCTTCGGGATCGACGGCATAGCCCCAATCCCCCCATGTTCAATCCTAGCCGCGCGATGATTATCGGACGGCAGTCCCAGGCTCTTCCACCTCCCGGTGTCATAAGACGGCGGAGCACGCGCCCACGGTGTTGGTCTCGTCGGTGCACGGCGCCACGGTGACCCTCGTCCACTATCTCAGCCCCGAAGACCGCTAGACACAATTTAAGTAGAATCGAGTGGTCCGAGGGAGTACCTAGAGTTAGCCGTGAAGCGCAGAGAGCTGGCCACGAAGTCTTGCGGTCCACGGCGGCGCGCAGACGTCGACGAGCAATTCAGTCGGCTCCGACCGCCGAATTCGCCCAGGAGAGACACTATCCCAAGCGGAATACCCCTGCGCGGAACCCGACACCCACCGGCTGACCGAAGACGCAAAGGAGGAACCCCCCGGCGTTGAGATGGTAAACAGGAAAATGCCCGCGGCAGCGGTGACTGCGGTCGAGCCGTGTTGAGGATGCGCACGCGGTCGGTATTGAGAGATCCTCACGGAGGGCGCAATATATAGGGGCGAGAGCCACGGCTAGCTACTAACTTCCCAGAGAGAATCGCGGCGAAGACCATGGCGATGCAGAGAAGATCTACAGGGAACTCACGCGATTCTGTTGGGGAGGAGACCCTAACGACTCGGCCCCACGGTTCAGGTGCACAGGGTGAGCGCGGATGAGGACGAAGGCGTGCGGGATCCACATGCTAGTGAAGGCAGGAGGAATCCAGGCGTCGATTGTCATGCGCCCACGCGGAATCAACGGATTCGGTTGAGGTGAGCTCGGAGCAAGAGGATGGTAATGACAGCCGGACCCCACACGGCAGTGGCCCAAAGCGAGACCGCATGGACTGACCAGTGGCCCCAGGCTGCCAGCGCAACCATACAGAGGCGATGTCTGCCGCGCGCGCAGAGAGATTAACGGGCGGGGCCCGCGCGTCAGTGGTGGGACGTGTGTGCGGAAGGGTGGATGACCGGATGGTCCCACATGTCGGCGCCAAAATCAGCTGGGCCGGCGTGCGTTTGAGGGGGAAAGAGGAGAGATGGGTCGAGCCAGTGGAGATTTGGCCCAGGTGCAGGTTTCCATCTCCTTTTTCTTTTTCTAATTTAAATTTCTATTTGTTTTAACTATTTTAAATTTAAATGAGTCACTAATTCAAACCTGTTTTGAATTTCAAAGTCCAGTTTATATGAAACAGCCAAAATAGTCCCAGAATGATGCAAAGATTTATTTTATTTATTTAGATAAGATGCTTCATATCCACTTATCCTAAAGAAGTCATTATATTGAATGTATATCTTACCCTTTTAATTTAGGAAGAATTTAATATGAATTCTAAAAGTGACTTTAACTCAAAAGAGAAATAGTTTATATATTTCTTGAAGGGGATAATAAATTGTAATTCTTTTATTATATATATGTATATTAACTCTCATTGCTTTAAATTTTACTATTTATTTTCGAAAGGTGAATTCCAAATTATAGTTTTCCATTAGTGATATTTTACTTTGATTTCTTCTACTAATCCCCAAAACAAGATTTTGGGTGTTACAGTTACAGAGCCCTAATTTGGTCTAGTACTTCCGTAAGAATGGGTTCCAACCCTAGGTCCCCATCTACGTTTGACGAAAGAGGCCCCGCCTTTGGCTGTGGTCATTCCTAGATGAACCTGTCAGAAATCTGGACTCGTGGGGAGTCCAGATGGGTTTCCAGAGGAAGGCGGGCTTTAGCTCCATAGACCGGGGGACATGGGGTCCCACCGGTGGTCCGTTTAGTTGCCACCATCAGAGTGGGAGTCCCTAGTGAAGATGTCCTTTAGGTCCCCCTCGGGCGACTGATACCCGAGGTCTCGCTCAGCCGCGACTACCTCATCGTCGTCAACCTTTTCCTTGCCAGGACGGCGACGAGGCGGGGAGCCGTCCTTGGAAGACTGCTCACGCCGCTTGCTGACGCGCTCGCTGACGCACTTTGCGAGATCAATGATCTCGCAACACTCCACGGCACTGTGGCGACTGTTGGGGTGTATAGGGCACGAGCCACTGTACCCCTTTGTGGCTGTGGCCGCTTGTTGCGGTCGCCCTGGCCCCCGGTCGTAGCTGCAACGACCAGCGCGGTTGACTGCGGTCTTTCGTAGCCGCGTCCCTTCTTTTTCTTTTTGCCGTCCCGGGGGCGGCGCCCGAGCCACCTACTGGGTAACTCCGGTTTGTGGGGCTGAGTGCCATGCTCGGCCCTCGGTGGCTCTGGCGCACTTGTCAGCCAGAGCGAAGAGCGTGGGGACAGCCTCCACGTCATGTGTGGCCAGCTTCTCCAACATTTTCTTATCACGTACCCCCTCACGGAAGGCTGTGATGATGGAGGCATCGGAAATATGAGGAATAGTACCTCGTACCTTGGTGAAGCGAGAGATAAACGTCCAGAGGGTCTCTCCGGGCTCCTGCCTCACTGCGTGTAGGTGGGCCTCCACGCCATGCTGCTGGTAAGCGCTGGCGAAGTTCGCAACGAACCGTGCACAGAGCTCTTCCCAGGTGTAGATTGACCCTGGGGCGAGGTTCATGAGCCAAGTCCGGGTAGGCCCAGACAGGGCGACATGAAAATACGTCACCATCACCGCGGTGTTTCAACCTGCTGTCGTGATGGCGGTGGCGTACACCTGCAGGAACTCTGACGGGTTTGATGTTCCATCGTATTTTTTCGGAAGGTGCGGCCAGAACTTGGGCGGCCATGACGCCGCACGTAGATGGTCTGCGAGGGCGGCGCAGCCCACGCCGGCCAAGGGGACACCCGTTTGGGACCGGGCACCCATTGGTGTCTGCGGTGCTTCCGTAGTGAAATCTCGGTCGAGGTTTCGACCCTCGATGTTTTGTCGGTGCTCCCGCGCCCTTTCCAAAGAGATCCGGGTGTCCTCTCCTGTACGCCTAAGGTTGAGCTCTGCCCAGAGGTCGTTGGTCTGTGCTCCCCTTATGGAGGGCGAGCGTACAGACGCTGTCGCCTCGCGCTAGCGTCGGGATGACCGAGGCCTAGACCTAGTCGAAGTGGAATGCGCCATGTCGAGTAGCCGGTCGACGTTGTCACGCCACTGTTTCATGGCCCCTAGCGAGGCCGTGGAGCTAGGGGGTGGTGTAGCAACTCCCTGGCTGCAGACAACGTCGTAGGCGCTGCCCTCGATGGAGTCTGGGACGCCTGCGCTGGCGTGTGTTGCGGTACGGCGTGTACGGCAGCAGTCCCAGAGTCAGGGCAATCGGGTACTTGTGGCACGGAGGATGCAACCTCTTGCTCCATCGCGAAATCCTCCGAAGTCCCGGCACGGTGCTCGATGATCCGCACCATCATGCTGAGCAAGAAAACAAGCAAAAACTTGAAGCCTAGCCCCCTACCTGGCGCGCCAAATGTCGGAGGGTAAATCTACCCAGCCGGGTGGCGGATTGTACCCGCCCTAAATCTTAAAAAGAGGAGGGGCCTAAGCGTTTTGCTTGTTATGAGACTGGTGGATCAACACACGGGAGCACGCAAGGGTTTAGAGTGGTTCGGGCCGCCGGAGCGTAATACCCTACTCCACTATGTGATGTATTGCTTCGGGAGCTTGTATGAACTTGTGAGTGTCTGCCTAAGATTGGGTCTGTCTTGTAACGCCGCATGCCTCCCCTTTTATAGCCGAAGGGGGCATGCACAAAGGTACTGAACCCCGACATGTGGGCTCAGGGACATAACAAATATTGTACTTGGAGCCATGAATGTGTGCTGCTGAGGCGATCTTCTAGCACTATGACACCCGAGATCTTCATATCCTCGGCGTGCAGGGGAGGCTTCTTGTAGAAGGGATGATGAGTACGGTGCACCGCTCGGCACAAGCGCACTGTTTGCCAACAGACCGGTCAGACGCGCCACCTGCTGGATGACCCTGACGCCGCCTGCCATCGGATTGGACAGGACACATTAAATGTTGGGAGGGCGCGTCGCCTGCTGGCGTGGTGGCAGGCGGCGCGTCCTTTCAGCAATAAATGCAGAGGCTGCTCGGCTTGGTGGGCTTTATGAGGCTTGGCCCATTGGTTTATGTGTCGAGCCACAAACCATGCGGTAGCAGTGGGCAGTGCAGGAAAAGGTCTGGACACGTGCCAGCATCGGACCCCTACCTACGCCAGGGTCCTCCTCGTCCCGAGACCTTGCCAATGCTGGGGCCTTCCAGGGGATCCAGCATACCTTCTTGGGGCCCTAGACTTGTATGTATAGGGGTCCGATGTCCTTCTGCGGGGTCCGGACCTAGCGATGAACACCGGGATGTACTCCCTTTCTTTGCCACGCGGCGCTCTTGGACCTGCCATTTGGGTGCCATTCTCCACGTGGTCTTGAGGCGTTGCACGGGTGCGGCGCCTTTATGCAGTAGCAGAAGGTACCCCTGATTGAGGGTACTCACAATACCCTTTCGTGAATGCATATTTTTATAAGAGCCCCTGCGTTTTCTAGAAAATAACCCGTCGTCCACCGTGGTTGTGGACTGAGTCTATGGAATCTTGTGAGTAGCCCGTGAGCTTTTCTGTAATAGCGCGCATGATCCAAAGGATAGAGAAAATGAATAAATGATTATGGAAATAGATTTTTAGTATAAAATTAATTGCTGAAACTTGTTTAATCCCTAGAAAATACATATTAAGTCCAAATGAGTCCATTCCAATTTCTATAATTATATAATATTATTGTTTATCAAATTGTGCCACTGAATTGACATGAAAGACACTTTAAATTTATTTTCTAATTAACCTTATACCAAACATATAGAATCTTCAGAAATTCATAATTCACAATCCGTAACTCCGATTTGATCCGTTCAAGTTGCGTTAGTTTCGTATAAATATTTACTATGTAGTAACAACATTGATTATACCATGTCTCATGTTTTTATAATTAGATATATATTTATTCTTTGTTAATTGGATTAATCTATATCTATCGGATTAACTTCTAATCTTATGGTTATAATTTGACTAGATGATCTTTGATCAAATAATGACTTAGATTAAAGTTAAGATAATTATTTATAAAATAATTTCTCATATGATCTATACTAACCAATTTATAATATAAGCTTAATATTTAAATCACGTAGAGCTTTTATAGATCATAACTCCTTAACCATGACTCCGATCTTAGTAGTTCTCGATCTCACGATCTCTTAGAAACGCGTAGATCATTATTATGCAGTTTGTTCTTATGTTTGGTGTGATGTTAATTTTGTCTATACCATGTTTGTTTGTATTGCTACGACTAGTGCGAGGTTTCGAGGATTTGAAGATCACCCTGGTAACTGGAATCTCAAGTGCCAGGCAAGTTGTGCCCTTGATACACTTACGTTACCCAATAATGTTATTTATTATCACTATTCAATGCATAAGTTTAATTTTGATGGGACCCAATAGGTCACCCTAGTCTGTTTATCCTGATTACCTTGTTTATCCCTGAATCATTTGGGTAGTTATGCTATTGCTTTACATGGTTTTGGGATAACATTTCATTCTATCCATGTTCCAATTATTTTGTTATGTTATTTATGTTCATGTCAAGATCATTAATGTTAATTGGAACATGGAGCTTAACTTGAGAAACACGTGCCACCACAAGGGTTTAATGGGACGCCCTTGGCCAACTAACTAGGAAAGCTAGTGGAAGACTACCTTACCCGAAAGGGGCAAGGGCAGTAGGGGAGTTGCATGCAAGGAGGTTCTCAGGTTGATTTTGCTGCGATGGCGGTCAGACGAGGATTCTTACGAGTGCTCTTCCCATAAACTGTAGCGGGTTTTCGGAAGCTAGTGGAACTTTGTAAAGGCCTCGTAGTGGATCCCTAGCCATTCACCTTGGTAGTGTCTAAGGGCCTTGCAAACCCTGGCGACATGGGATACACGACTTGTAGGTACAGGGTACAACCTCTGTAGAGTGTAAAACTGGTATACTAGCCGAGCTCACGGTCATGAGCAGCCCATTGGTCATATGCATTGCATGGGATTTGTTATTAATTTTGTTCTATTATATATTATGGTTTGGTATTTACTTACATTTAGTAACTGCTAATAAAACTTTGACCAACTCATAAAAGCAAAGCTCAGCTTCAACCTTTATTTTATTGATCAGCCTTACACATCACATGAACTCCCACCTTTGGTGAGTTCAAGCCACATTATTCCCCACAACTTGTTGAGCGATGAACATGTGTGAGCTCACCCTTGCTGTCTCACCCCCCTTCACAGGAGAACAGGAGGTTCAAGTGGAGGCACGTATCGAGGAGTTCGATTCGATCTAGGTGACGTCTCCTAGTTGACTTTCTGGCGCCAAGGATGGATTTTAGATCCTGTTATATTTATCTTTTATTTTTGTAAGACTTCCGCTATGTAATAATGTCGACGTTTTGGACCTGGGGGGTCCCTGGACCGACGAGTGAATTTGTCGCTGCGTGCCCCTGCCCAGATGGGTTGGTGCGAGATGGAACACAAGAGGTGGGACAAGCCTTGTATTATCCTGCACCAGGGTGCTCGTAGTAGGGGTTACAAGCACGTCGCGAGAGGGAGAGAGAGGGAGCCCATTCGTTCGCTCCTTCCCCCGCGCGAACCTTTTTTTAGGATGGCCTTGGACCTCCCTTTTATAGATGCAAGGAGAGGGTCCAGATGTACAATGGGGGGTGTAGCTATGCGCTAACGTGTCTGGCAGAGAAATGCCTAAGCCCTATGTACATGCCGTCGTGGCTGTCGAGGGAGAGCTTGAGCCCTACATACATGATAATGTGGCCGTCGGAGAAGCGCCTGAGCCCTATGAAAGCACAGCTGGCGGTGCGGCAAGGATCCTGCTGACGTCTCCTTGCTGCCGTAAGGAGCTGAGAGTCACCGGTGTCATGGTTGCACGCGGGGCACCAACATTACTCGTCACCGGGGTAAGCCAGATGGGACACCGGTCTTGTTCCTTGTAGCCTGAGCTAGCTAGGGATAGGGTAATGATGTATCCCCTGTTGGCGCGGTCGGTCCGAACCCAAGGTCGGGCGAGGCGAGGACTTCTCCTGAGGCCGAGGCCAAGGTCGGGCGAGGACGCGATTCCTCCCGAGACCAAGGTCGAGGCCGAGTCCGGGGGTCGAGCGAGGCAGAGACTTCCTTCCGAGGCTAGAGCCTGAGGTCGGAGCCTGAGGTCGGGTGAGGCGGAGCTTCCCACTGCGCCCGAGGCCGAACTTGGTGGTTGATCATGACTTGTTGTCAGCTTCGCCTGGGTAGTTGGCACGATAGTTAGAGTGAGGCGAGCGGTGCTGTTTTCCCGTCATATCGGACAGTAAAAGGGGGGCGAAGTGACTGCGGTCACTTCGGCCTGGCCGACTGAGGCACGTGTGTCAGGATACGGCGTCAGGCAACCCCTGCATTGAATGCGCCTGCGAAGCGGTCGGTTGGTGAGGCGGTCTGGCCAAGGTTGCTTCACAATGAAGCCTGCCCGAGCCGGGCTTCGGAAGAGCCAAGGGTGTGCCCGCTGCCTGAGGAGGTCCTTGGGCGAGGCGTGAATTCGTCCGGAACTACTGCTCCTGCCCGAGGCTGGGCTCGGGCGAGGTCGCGTCCCTTGGGTAGACAAAGCCTTGACTTGAACCGCGCCCGTCAGTTGGTCTGAGGGTGTTTACCAGCCGTGATTAGGAGTGTTGGGGGTACCCCTAATTACGGAACCCGACAGTAGCCCCCGAGCCTCGAAGGGAGTGTTGGTACTTGCTTGGAGGCTTTTGCCGCATTTTTGGTGAGGGGACCGGCCTTTCTCGGTTTTACTTTCTTCTGGTGGGTGCGCGCGAGCGCACCCGCCGGGTGTAGCCCCCGAGGCCTCGGAGGAGTGGTTTGACTCCTCTGAGGTCTTAATGCTTTTCGTGGTGCCTCGGCCGGTCTGATCGTTCCCTCATGCGGCCTGGTCGTAGCCCGGGTGCATGGTCAGGTTCCGAGTTTTCAAGCTGGTTTGTTAACACTGTCAACAGTTTAGCCGTAGCCGGGTGAGAGAGCAGCCCCCGAGCCTCTGCACGGAGCGAGAGGATGATCAAGGACTTTCCCGACTTTTATCATATGCCCCTGCGTCGCCTTTCCGCAAGGAGGAGGGGGGAAGCGCCATGTTGCCCTCGGAGGGCACCAAACATGGTGTTTCCAGTGAGCTCCTAACGGGTGATCCAAGTAGACGCCCGTGCCCCGTTCGTTAGGGGTTGGGTGGTGGCCCAGAGGCGCGCTCCAAAAGTACCTACGGGTGATTCGCCGGACCCAGACCCCTTCGACAGGGTCCGAGGGCTCTATGCCTCCCTCCGGTGGGATTCCATTACAAATCGTTCCCGCCGGTCTCAGAAATGTCCTAGGGTACCTCGGGAGTGTAGCCCGAGCCTCGGCCATGTATCGGACGTACCCAGAGTCATCCCTCACTCTGCGTGCTCTGGGGTGGCTGTCGAACCCTTCCAAGGGGCCAGCCTTCGAACCCCTGATCAGTAATGGGCATGGAGCCTGAGTGCTTTGGGGCGGCTGTCGAAACCCTTCCGAGGGGCCAGCCTTCGAACCCCTGATCAGTAGGAGGGCTCAGGGCCTGCTTCCTTCGCCGAGAAGGATCCTTTCCGAATTATCCCCTTCCCCAGTCCCTGTAGCAAGAGAGAGAGAGAAAGAGGAAGAGGAAAAGGATATGAATTTAAATAATGAGGCACACCTTTATTGACGCGGTCGTCATGGCGGAGGTGAAACGACGCCCGCCTCGCCTGCCAGAGGTGTCGCTTGCTCTACCGGGGAGTTAATGCGACGGGACAGGCGATTCGCGTGGCGCCCGTTGCGCGTGCGAGCCGTTCGAGGAACAGGACATGGGTGCGTCGTCTTCACGCCGTGGAAGAGGGCTCTCCTGTCGCTTCAGGAGGGGACACGAGCCTACAGGCGATTTGACCGCTGCTTCCACTCGTCTGTTGCTGCAATTACTGCCAGCCCACTTTTGGCCATGCCAACCGTCGTGCCTATCCCCGCGGCTGACTGACCCATGATCGTTGCACTTAATTGGCACTGCTGGGTCACGCACAGGGTTGCCTCGAGTCGCGGCACTGGTTCCGCAGTCGAGGAGGCACGGCCTTCAGCGCAAGTGGCGGTGCGGCTTTTTGCACGTCGTAACCGGCGTGCCGGTTACATGACATGTAGGCCTGCTTCCTTCGCGCTGGCCCACCGGATGTGGTCGAAGCCGAAAGGGTGCGCATCCGGGGTGTGGTTGTTTGCTCCCTTCGCGGCGGTCCGCCCTTCGGTCCACTGGTTTCGGTGAAGATGGGGGAGCACTTGTAACCGCAGGGCGGTTTCATGCTTTGCGTGCGGCGGTTTGCCTCCTTCGCGTCTCGGGTCAGCTCGCATGACGTGTGGGACCCAGCCCTCGCGTCGTAGGGGGAGTACCCTGGAGCACATCAGTGGAGACTTTGCCCGTGACGCTAGGGGGTGCAAGTAAGGAGGTCTGCCTATAAAAGGGGACTGATCCCTCGGGTAGTGGCCATGCCTTCGTTCTCCCCTCATGCATTGCACCCTTCCACCTTTCGAGTCCCTAGATGGGGCGCACCGGTGTCGCCTTGCTCTTGCTGTCGTTGGAGGAGCGCGACCTTGTGGAGATCGGCGCTCTTCAGCCATCGCTCGGCTTCAAGGATTTTCGTCGTGCAGCCCGGCTGCATTCCCTCACCAATGGTCAGTTTGGTGGGGAGAAGCAAGTCGTGTTGCGGCCTCCACCCCGCCCTCAGCTTCAAGGATCTTCATCATCCGGGCTGAGGTGGGGAAGCGCGTCGAGCCGGGTTTCACCTCCCGTGTGGGCTGGCGACCCGCTTCTTCCTCCAGCATTCGGGGGAGAAGGGCATCCTCCAGCCCTGCGGAGGTGATGTCCTCCAGCCATGCTGGGGAAGGCGAACCGCTGCTGCCCGGCCAGGGTGTAGCCGTCCGTCCTCCACCTGGGCAACGGTCGTGCCGTACGCCGGTGGCTGCTGTCACCGCCCTTGCGGAGAGGGCGGACTTCGACAACGCGGGTCCGGTCGGCCGTAGACGTCGTTGTCTGCAGCGTGTCCGGCTCGCTGGCTCAGCTGGCTCCGGCGCCGCCTCCAAGGCCACCTCCCGCCGCTCGGCCCATCCGCGAGGACTTGAGTGGGGATCTGCCGGCGCAGGCTGGGCCGGCCGCCATTCGCCGTTGTGGCATTGGCGCGCAGGTGGCTGCCGTCGTCGGTGCTGAGGTGGTGGTAGCCAGAGGAGGTTGTCTCTGCCAACGAGATCGTTTGCGCCACCTGCGGCCAGATCTCCGGCTCCTCGGCCTTGACGGCTTGTCCTCACCCCTCGAGTGGGGACGTGGGCGAGGGCCCTTTCACAACAGCGTCCGTCCTGAGGTCATCGCTGCTGCTGTTTAGCTGCCCGAGGCGGAGGTCGTTGTCGCTACTGTTGCAGAGGCCGTCGGCGGGCCGCTTGGAGTTTGTTATCCCGCGGGCCCCCTGGTGTGGAGGTTGTTCTTGTTCATACCCGCGGGAATGGAACCAGAGTCCCGTTTGTAAAGGAGCATACTAGATTTTTGCCTGAGGAAAATGTAACTGCTTCAAGGACTTAGACATTTGTCGTAGGCCGGGAGAACCGCCGAGGGTTCTGCCGACGTCTAAGTCTTTGTAGCATAGTTACCCCAAGTATGTGTGTTTGTTCTTTGTGGCTGTCGAGGCCTGAACATTTGGGTATTCGAGTATAAAGCTGTGTTTCTTCCTCATTTCGAGCATTAGGACTTGCCTGTTGGCTAGCCGAACCACTTAACCGAGCGTGAGTTGCCTTTCGCGGAAGGTGATGAGTGAGGTATCCATATCCCGGAGGCGTAGGAGTCCCTCGGCTCGATCGGCCTTGCCACTCTAGGCCTCTCTTGCTCAGTTTTTAGAACCCTCGGCTGCTCTGCGATGAGCTGGAGCCAGAGGCAGCAGCGTTGGCGTGGACAGAGGCGAAGTCGACTCGAAAAGAGACTTCGTCAGCCCGGGAGCTGGCGGCTTCCCAGGCCAAGAAGATGTGGCAGCGGCGGTTGGAGCTTGGCCAAGACATCCACGGGCACGGGTGCTGGCGTCCTCCCTTGGGTGGAGGTCCTTTCGCCCGGGTCGCCGTCCGAGGTCGGGCCAGGTTCCACCGAGGGTGGAAACAACGCCGAGGGTGCTGGTCCTCCCCCCGCTGATGTTTGAGCCTGCATGAACAGTTCATCTGAAGTATGTGTATGTTTTTCACGGCCGCCGAGGCCTAAACACTTTATCGTCGTGTTAAAAAGTTGTGTTTTCTTTCCTCTCGTTTCGAGCATCACGACTTGTCTGTCGGTAGCAGAATCGTTTATCCAAGCGAGAGTTACTTTTCGCGGAAGGTGATGAGTGAGGTATCCGTATCCCGGAGGCGTAGGAGTTCCTCGGCTCGGTCGGCCTTGCCGCTTACGTGCACTCTCATTTGGTCGTAGGATTCTGTTATCAATACAGTCGAGAAGGCACGGAAGTCGTTTTCTACCCGAGTGTTTGGACTTGTTCGGTAGCGGGATCGCTTATTCGAGCGTGAGTTACTTCTCGCGGAAGGTGATGAGTGAGGTATCCGTATCCCGGAGGCATAGGAGTTCCTCGGCTCGGTCAGCCTTGCCGCTTACGTGTACTCTCGTCGTTTTCAGGATCCCGCTATCGATACGGAAGTCGAAAGCACGAAGGTCGTTTTGGTAGAAAATTTTTTCCGAGGAAAATTTTGACGCAGAGGGGGTTCCCCCCTTCTAGCCCCCGAGGGAGGGTCGGGTTTTGCTGAGGCAAGGCCGACCCTTCCTTGACGGTTGGACTTTATGTATGTAAAGAAAACGAGGTATACGAATGACTTAAAACATCTTAAGGGTAGAAGCGACATAGCTGTTGGATGTTCCAAGCGTTGCTGTAGACCTTGCCTTGGTCGTTGGCCAGCTTGTATGTTCCGGGCTTCAAAATCTTAGCGATGATGAATGGCCCTTCCCAGGGAGGAGTGAGCTTGTGGCGCCCTCGGGCGTCCTATCACAGATGAAGCACCAAGTCTCCCACTTGGAAGCCTCAGGGCCAAACGCTTTGGGCGTGGTAGCGTCGCAGCGACTGCTGGTACCGTGCCGAATGTAGTAAGGCAATGTCCCGAGCCTCTTTGAGCTGGTCTAGCGAGTCCTCTCGGCTGGTCTAGTTGCTTCGGTCGTCGTACGCCCTGGTCCTCGGGGAGCCGTATTCTAAGTCTGTGGGGAGGACGGCATCGGCCCCATAGACTAGAAAAAACGGCGAGAAACCCGTGGCTCGGCTTGGCGTCGTCCTCAGACTCCAGACTACCGAGGGTAGCTCTTTCATCCACCACTTGCCGAACTTGTTGAGGTTGTTGTAGATCCTCGGTTTGAGTCCCTGCAAAATCATACCGTTGGCACGCTCCACCTGCCCATTCGTCATGGGGTGAGCTACGGCGGCCCAGTCCACACGGATGTGGTGGTCGTCGCAGAAGTCCAGGAACTTTTTTCCGGTGAACTGCGTGCCATTGTCGGTGATGATGGAGTTTGGGACCCCGAATCGATGGATGATGTTGGTGAAGAACGCCACCGCCTGCTCGGACCTGATGCTAGTCAAGGGTCGGACCTCGATCCACTTGGAGAATTTGTCGATGGTGACCAGCAGGTGCGAGAAGCCCCCAGGTGCCTTTTGCAAGGGACCGACGAGGTCCAGACCCCATACTGCAAACGGCTAGGTGATGGGTATTGTCTGCAGGGCCTGAGCGGGCAGGTGCGTTTGCCTCGCATAGAATTGGCATCCTTGGCAGGAGCGTACAATCCTAGTAGCGTCGGCCACCGCGGTTGGCCAGTAGAAACCTTGTCAGAAGGCGTTTCCCATGAGGGCCCGAGGTGCTGCATGGTGACGCAAGCCCCCGAGTGTATTTCTTGCAACAGCTCTTGTCCTTGGGCGATGGATATGCATCATTGGAGGATGCCCGAGGGGCTGCGGTGATAGAGCTCCTTTTCATCACCCAGCAAGACAAATGACTTGGCGCGCCGAGCCAGTCGTCGAGCTTTGGCCTTGTCGAGGGGAAGCTCTCCTCGGAGGAGATATTCCAGGTACGGGGTCTACCAGTTCGGATCTAGCGTGACCCCATCCTGTTCCCCCTCGACGGGCAAGGCCTCCTCCTCGATGGCCGAGGGTACCTCGGGCTCGGCCGACGCCTCCTCGGGCTCGGCCGAGGGTACCTCAGGCTGGGCCGAGGCTTCCTCGGGCTCGCGCGTGTCGTCGATCTTGACGGATGGTTGCTGTAGGTCTCTGGAGAAGACATCTAGGGGAACCGTCGTCCGCCCCGAGGCTATCTTCGCTAGCTCATCCGCAGTCTCGTTGTACTGTCGGGCGATGTGGTTGAGCTCCAGCCCGTAGAACTTGTCTTCTAGGCGCCAAACTTCGTTGCAGTAGGCCTCCATCCTCCGGTCGCGGCAGTGGGAGTTCTTCATGACTTGGTCGATGACAAGCTACGAGTCGCCATGAGCATCGAGGCGCCGGACCCCTAGCTAGACGGCGATGCACAACCCGTTAACCAGAGCCTCGTACTGGGCCACATTGTTTGATGCCGGGAAATGGAGGCGTATGACGTAGCGAAGATGCTTTCCGAGGGGTGAAACGAGGAGCAAGCCAGCGCCTGCCCCTGTTTTCATGAGTGACCCATCGAAGTACATGGTCCAGAGCTCGGCCTGGATCAGAGCTGTTGGCAACTGGGTGTCGGCCCATTCAGCTAGGAAGTCTGCCAAGACCTGGGATTTTATGGCCTTCCGAGGGGCGAATGATAGCGTTTTGCCCATGAGCTCCACTGCCCACTTTGCTATCCTACCTAAGGCCTCACGGCACTGGATGATCTCCCCCAGGGGGAAGGATGACACCACAGTGACCGGATGAGACTCGAAGTAGTGTCGCAACTTTCGCTGTGTTAGTATCACTGCGTACAGCAGCTTATGGATCTGTGGGTAGCGGATCTTGGTCTCGGATAGCACTTCGCTGATGAAGTAGACCGGCCTCTAGACGAGCAGTGCATGCCCTTCTTCTCGTCTTTCGACTACGATCGCGGCGCTGACCACCTGAGTGGTCGCGGCTACGTAGATCGAGAGGGCTTCTCCTGCAACGGGGGGCACCAGGATGGGTGCATTTGTAAGGAGCGCCTTAAGGTTTCCGAGGGCTTCCTCGGCCTCGGGGGTCCAAGTGAAGCGCTCGGCCTTCCTTAAGAGGCGGTATAGAGGCAAGCCTTTCTCGCCAAGGCGTGAGATGAAGCGGCTCAGAGCCGCAAGGCATCCCATGACCCTTTGTACTCCTTTCAAATCCTTGATCGGTCCTATGTTGGTGATGGCCGCGATTTTCTCCGGATTGGCCTCGATACCCCGCTCGAAGACGATGAATCCCAGGAGCATGCCTCGGGGGACTCCGAAGACACACTTCTCGGGATTGAGTTTCACGCCTTTTGCTCTCAGACACTTGAACGTCGCCTCAAGGTCGGAGAGGAGGTCAGAGGCTTTCCTTGTCTTGACAACGATGTCATCGACGTAAGCCTCGACCGTTCAGCCGATGCGCTCTCTGAACACGTGGTTCATGCACCTTTGGTATGTTGCACCTGCATTCCTCAATCCAAATGGCATAGTAGTATAGCAATACATGCCAAAAGGTGTGATGAAAGAGGTCGCGAGCTGATCGGACTCTTTCATCTTGATTTGATGATAACCTGAATAGGCGTCGAGGAATGACAATGTCTCGCACCCAGCAGTCGAGTCCACAATTTGGTCGATGCGAGGCAGAGGGTAGGGAACCTTTGGACATGCCTTGTTTAAACTGGTGTAGTCTACGCACATCCTCCACTTCCCACCTTTCTTTTTCACAAGCACAGGGTTAGATAACCATTCTGGATGAAATACCTCTTTGGTGAACCCTGCAGCTAGTAACTTGTGGATCTCCTCGCCTATGGCCCTGCACTTTTCTTCGTCAAAATGGTGCAGGTGCTGCTTCACGGGTCGGGCGCTGGCCCGGATGTCCAGTGAGTGCTCGGTGACATCCCTCGGTATGCCGAGCATGTCTGAGGGACTCCACGCAAAGACTTCGGCATTTGCGCGAAGAAAGTCGACGAGCACTGCTTCCTATTTGGGGTCGAGCTCGGAGCCGATCCGAACTATCTTGCCGGCGTCGTTGCTAGGGTCGAGAGAGACAAACTTTGACCGCCTCAACTGGTTCGAAGTTGCCGGCGTGCCGCTTCGTGTCGGGCGTCTCCTTGGTGAGGTGCTCTAGGTTGGCGATGAGGGCCTCGGACTCGGCGAGGGCCTCAGCGTACTCCACGCACTCCACGTCGCATTCGTATGCGTCGCGATACATGGATCCGACGGTGATGATCCCGTTGGGGCCCGACATCTTGAGCTTGAGGTAGGTGTAGTTGGGGACAGCCATGAACTTGGCATAGCATGGTCTTCCCAATACCGCATGGTAGATTCCTCGAAACCCGACAACCTCGAAGGTGAGAGCTTCCTTTCGGAAGTTGGAGGGAGTCCCGAAGCAGACGGGTAAGTCGATCCGTCTGAGGGGCAGGATTCGCTTTCCGGGCGCGATCTCGTGGAAGGGTGCCGCACCGGCCTGGACCTCAGACCTATCAACCCCTAAGAGTTCCAGGGTCTCGGCGTAGATGATGTTGAGGCTGCTGCCTCCGTCCATGAAGACCTTGGAGAGCTTAACATTGCCGATGATCGGATCGACGACGAGCGGGTACCTTCCTAGGCTTGGCACGAAGTCGGGGTGGTCGCCTCGGTCGAAGGTGATAGGCTTGTCGGACCAGTCTAGGTAGACTGGCGCTGCCACCTTCACCAAGCAGACCTCCCAGCGCTCCTGCTTGCGGTGCCGAGCCGAGGCATTCGCCGCCTGCCCGCCGTAGATTATGAAGCAGTTGTGGACCTCTGGGAACTCTTCTTCCTTGTCACCCTCCTTCTTGTTGTTGTCATGGCCTTTGCTACCTTACGCCGGGGGCCCGGCCTTGTGGAAGTAGCGCCGGAGCATGACACATTCTTCGAGGGTGTGCTTGATGGGACCCTGGTGATAGGGCACGGCTCTTTGAGCATCTTGTCGAACGCGCCGGCCCCTCCAGGAGGTTTCCGAGGGTTCCTGTGCTCGGTCGCAGCGACGAGATTTGCGTCAGCGGCGTCGCGCTTCGCTTGCGACTTGTTCTCGGCCTTCTTCTTCATGCCCCGCTGGGCGGACGCCTTGGGGGCGTCTTTCTTCGGCTCTCCCTAAGGCTGCTTGTCTTTCCGGAAGATGGCTTCGACCGCCTCTTGACCCGAGGCGAACTTGGTGGTGACGTCCATCAATTTGCTCGCCTTGGTGGGAGTCTTGTGCCCCAGTTTGCTCACTAGGTCTCGCCAATTGGTGCCGGCAAGGAAAGCCCCGATGACATCCGAGTCGGTAACGTTGGGCAGCTCGGTGCGCTGCTTCGAAAACCGCCGGATGTACTCTCGGAGGGACTCCCCTGGCTGCTGGCGGCAGCTTCGGAGATCCCACGAGTTCCTAGGGCACGTACGTGCCTTGGAAGTTTCCCGTGAAAGCCTTGACCAGATCGTCCCAGTCAGAGATCTGCGCAGGAGGCAGATGCTCCAGCCAGGCTCGGGCGGCGTCAAAGAGGAAAAGGGGAAGATTGCGGATGATGAGGTCATCGTCGTCTGCTCCTCACAACTGGCATGCCAGTCGGTAGTCCGCGAGCCACAACTCCGGCCTCGTCTCCCCCGAGTACTTGGTGATGGTAGTCGGGGCTCGGAAACGGGCAGGGAACGACGCTCATCGTATGGCCCGGCTGAAGACTCGTGGACCAGGCGGCTCGGGCGAAGGACTCTGATCCTCCTCGCTGTCGCAGCGTCCCCCGCGCCTAGGATGATAGCCTCGGCGCACCTTCTCCTTGAGGCGGGCTCGACGGTCGAGATGGTGGTGCTTGTTGTCGAGGCGATCCCGGGCGGCAAGCGCCTCATCCCGCGTGCGCTCGGGGTGGAGCGAGGCCTCCCGCATGCGTCGAGAGGACACCACGCGATGCTCTGAGGGGTCGGCTCGCCTTCGGGAGGCAGAGCTCTCGGCATGTCGAACTGCAGCACCTTCCAGGAGATCTTTGAGTTTGCGTTGGATACGCCGTCCCTCAGTGGTGGATGGCTCCGGCATGGCTCGAAGTAGCATCGCCGCTGCAGCTAGGTCCTGGCCGGACCCACTGACGGCCGGGGGCAGCGCTGCCCTGGCGTTGTCGATGACGCGACGGCGGACGTCTTGGGCCCGATGGCGGGCTCCTTCGGCGAGGGTTCGGCCTGGCCACTCCTGCGCGATGTCCTATCAGAGCTGCACAAGTCGGCCTGCTTCCTCATTGACCCTGGCCTGCATCTCGCGGATTTGCTCGAGCTGTGCGTTCTGACCCCCCGCAGGGACTGGGACCACAGCCAGCTCCCGTGGGATGTCAACGCGAGATGCGGGCTCAGGGGGATTATCGACCTCCGGCATACCGAGATGGTTGCCTTCGTCGTGATCTCCCTGATCAACGTGGAAACATTCTCGACTTGGGCCATGACCCTCATCGTCAAGGTCGTGGACGTCGTCAGAGTAACCGGAGAGGCAGTGGTCACACGCGGACACGAAGTCCAGCACGGCGCTGGGATCACCGAGGCCGGAGAAATCCCAACCGGAGTCGGGGTCGTCATCCTCCATGGAATTCGTCGGTCCAGAGGTCGAGACGACCGTCAGTCGGTCCCAAGTTGACCACATATGATATCCTGGAAGGTTAGGATATGCCCTTACGAAAGCACTCACCATAGCGGGGTCGCTAGGTGGATCGAAGCTGAACCGAAAGGGTACGGGATGGAAAACGGACGGTACCTCTTGATCGATGGGCGGTGGTGAAGTCGCGTCGGGAGCGGAGCACACCGTCATCTTAGGTATGAGCTAACGCCCAGCAGATCCTTTGAGAGGGTGCTGGCGTCATCAGTCCGCTTGGGGTTGGCACGTTGCAGGGAAGTGACACCCGCCGTCGTCTTAGGTGCGAGGACAATGCCCGACATGTCCCCCGCTGGGGCGTCGGTGTCGTCGACTCGCTCTGGTGCGACAGCCGACGAGGTGCTGCCTCCTGCCTGGCCACGATTGCCCTGTCTCCTCCTCCAGCGGCGAGGAGGGTGGCGAGGCAGACCCGAATGCTCCTCTTTCGCCGCAGGGAGATGCAGTCGACGAGTTCGCCACCGCCGGGCGAGTCGAAGACCGTCGTTGTCGTCGCACCGCGAGGGGAGGAGTACCATGTCGTAGCTGCCGTCGAGGGACATGAACTCGAGACTCCCGAAGCGGAGCACTGTCCCAGGCTGAAGAGGTTGCCGAAGACCCCCCATCTGGAACTCAACGGGAAGGCGTCCGTTAACACGCAGCAGGCCCCTACCTGGCGCGCCAACTGTCGGCGTTTCGGACCCAAGGGGTCCCTGGACTGACGAGTGAATTTGTCGCTGCGTGCCCCTGCCCAGATGGGTTGGTGCGAGATGGAACACAAGAGGTGGGACAAGCCTTGTATTATCCTGCACCAGGGTGCTCGTAGTAGGGGTTACAAGCACGTCACGAGAAGGAGAGAGAGAGAGAGAGGGAGCCCGTTCGTTCGCTCCTTCCCCCGCGCGAACCTTTTTTTAGGATGGCCCTAGACCTCCCTTTTATAGACGCAGGAGAGGGTCCAGATGTACAATGGGGGTGTAGCTATGCGCTAACGTGTCTGGCAGAGAAATGCCTAAGCCCTATGTACATGCCAACGTGGCCGTCGGGGGAGAGCTTGAGCCCTGCGTACATGATAACGTGGTCGTGGGAGAAGCGCCTGAGCCCTGTGAAAGCACAGCTAGCGGTGCGGCAAGGATCCCGCTGACGTCTCCTTACTGCCGTAAGGGGCTGAGAGTCACTGGTGTCATGGTTGCACGCGGGGCACCATCATTACCCGTTGCCGGGGTAAGCCAAATGGGACGCCGGTCTTGTTCCTTGTAGCCTGAGCTAGCTAGGGATAGGGTAATGATGTATCCCCTGTTGGCGCGGTCGGTCCGAGCCCAAGGTTGGGCGAGGCGGGGACTTCTCCTAAGGCCGAGGCCGGGGTCGGGCGAGGACGCGATTCCTCCCGAGACCGAGGTCGAGGCCGAGTCCGGGGGTCAGGCGAGGCGGAGACTTCCTTCCGAGGCCGGAGCCTGAGGTCGGGCGAGGCGGAGACCTCCTCCTGAGGTCGGAGCCTGAGGTCGGGTGAGGCAGAGCTTCCCGCTGCGCCCGAGGCCGAACTTGGTGGTTGATCGTGACTTGTTGTCAGCTTCGCCTGGGTGGTTAGCACGGCAGTCGGAGCGGGGCGAGCGGCGCTGTTTTCCCGTCATATCGGACAGTAAAAGGGGGGCGAAGTGACTGCGGTCACTTCGGCCTGGCCGACTGAGGCGCGTGTGTCAGGATACGGCGTCAGGCGACCCCTGCATTGAATGTGCCTGCGAAGCGGTCGGTTGGTGAGGCGGTCTGGCCAAGGTTGCTTCACAATGAAGCCTGCCCGAGCCGGGCTTCGGAAGAGCCGAGGGTGTGCCCGCTGCCTGAGGAGGTCCTCGGGCGAGGCGTGAATTCGTGTGGGACTACTGCTCCTGCCCGAGGCTGGGCTCGGGCGAGGTCGCGTCCCTTGAGTAGACGAAGCCTTGACTTGAACCGCGTCCGTCAGTTTGTTTGAGAGTGTTTACCGGCCGTGATTAGGAGTGTTGGGGGTACCCCTAATTACGGTACCCGACAAATAAGTACTCTGATTATTGTGACATTTATCTCTATACACTGTTGTTATATGTGTTGTCTTTTTTGGTGCATGTATGAGATGCACCCAGCTTTATCCCTTAAAGCCCGGATGTTACACATGGCCATAAGGCACTGCCGAGGAGGGTCCCATCAGGCGACAGGCAAATCAGCAACGAATTGTGCTTGTATCTAGAATAAAATAAGAAAAACAAACTAGAAGGAGACGTGGGCCACATGCTTAGGAGAAGCTGGGCCGAGCTTCATGGCATACGTAAGTCTTCCTTCTTCTGTTCTTTTTTTCTTTTTTATTAAAGTTTTCTTGATTCTTTTCTATTTTAGTTTTTTTAAATAACAAATTCAATTTGAATCGAAGTCTGAGTTTCAAATAAATAAAACAAGTGTACAAGCAAAAACACCTACACGAATGCATGTATAAATTATATTAATTCTTTTGTCCATGCCACAAAACATATAATTCAATAAAGTATACTTTATACAAAAATATCTCACCATATTATTTAGTTACAAAAATAGTTCAAATACTCCACCAAAATTTATATTATCCTTTCATTTTACTTTTAGGAAAATATTTTCGATTTATAGGTTTATTAGTAAGACACTTTAAACTGTAGATTTTCACAGAATTTTCTCATATACCAAAATAGGTTTTTTAGGGTGTTACAGAGACGTACTCGGCTTTATTCCTTAAATCTAAGTGTGATAATATAGTAAAAATGTGACATTCGTTTTTGTACTATGAGTCATCATATGCGTGAGACTTGATCCCAGCACACATTTGAGCTATTCGCGCCCGGGTTTGGGTCCCTAGAACCCGGGTGTGACACGGTGGCACTAGGCAAAGTCTCCGTCACCGTCACCAGGCATCGTGACAGCGACTTTTCTTTACCAAGTACCAAGTGGCACTCGTCAATGTCTTTGACGACCGGCCGACAAAAAGTACTCGACAAAGAAGTCGTTGCTGATGTACAGTTCACCGAAACTTCTTTGTCGAGTGTAACTCTCGGCAAAGCCTTCGCTGAGTATTTTCCAGGCGGCAAAGCAGCTGTTTCCGATAGTGTTCCCTGCCCCCGTAGAGACATATTGGATCTATAGAATTTATGGTCGTCTTCGTATTTTATATACACGATGTGAAAGAGGACCATAAATCATATGGTTGTTGCGACCTCAATCAGAGTGGTGGAAGGTGAATCTGTCCAGCTTAATCCATTAACCAAGTCAGACGATATTAACCTAACATAGAGGAGGTGGCCTTTTTGGGAATTGGCTTTTTGGGATGCCTTCAAAAACTAAACACTTGATTATTTCCGGTGTTGCTGCTATATGCTGGGCTATCTAGATAAGTAGGAATGATTTAGTTTTTGACAAAAAACCCATGTTAACCTACTTGCAGGTACTCTTTAGGGCGACACATTGGTTTAGGACGTGGGCTGATCTTCATAAACAAAAAGAGGGTGTCCAAATAAAGGGAGCTTGCCGACGGTTAGAGTGCACGGCTCTACAGATTTTTGCGCAACATGAATGGAGGTTTACAAATCAAATTGCTTCGTATTTTTGTCTATAGATTGTGAGTATTTTCTAGTTATCAAACCGTTGTCTTTTATGGTATGTTTTAGGAGGTTTGTCCCTCCATATGTGACTAGTCGTGTGACTACTCCATGTAAAAACTTTTTGTGTGTTGGCTAATCCTCTAAATGAGGAGAAGCTGGGCTGGTATCCATTATCTAAAAATAGAGGAGGTGGTCGTGAGGAGCAATACCTTAGCGGCTCTCATATTTTTTGTTGCAACAATATAATTATGTGCTAGTACTTCTATGTCATGTTAAAAACACGACCGGGGAAGAAAAGACGTCCTCTCGATATTATATTAAGAAGAGACCGAAACATACTCTCGGCCTAGAAAATCTTTAAACCCTTATCCCCATCACTAGCAGACCGTCACCGCTCACTCTATAATGGTCCAGCCGATCGGTGGCATGCAGGACGTAACCGGAAGCGGATGGGGTACAATGTGGAGATTTTTTTAGCAAGCCTGCAATTCACTCCCGAAGGAAATCGAACTCGGGAATTAGAGGTACTACTTAGAAGTCTTAACATTATGCTAGAGGCCCTTTCACCTTCTATGTCTTGTTATAAGAGAAAAGAGGGACCTGTTTTTTTGTGCTCACTCAGTATATATATATCCTTTTAGCTATTTGAATGTGAAACTGAAGTGCTCGCTATTTATTTCTAAAGACATGCACATTGTTGTAGTTTCAGGAGGCTGACAAGTAACCCCAGTTGTTGTATTATTGTTGAGTACAAATCCACAACACAGTGAAAGAAAAACACACAGAAAATACTTGATTATTTGTAACAAACAGCATTATTACGACAATAATATAAATGAAGTTGTAAACAACTATTCAAATTACGAAGAGTACACTTCAATTTGGAATCAACACTATAGTGCCACATCTTGTGTGGTATGGGTCGCCGCCAATCGCCATATGCTGACATGCTCCTAGTTCTTCTTCTTGTCTCTTTCCCTGGGCGATTGTGTCGTACGGTCATCATTCCCTGGGCGATTGTGATCCGGATCCGGTTCGGCTCTGAGTCACATTTGCATCTTCTGTCAGGTCATCGGGTGCCTGAACATCGTCTTGCTCAATGCCATTGATGTAAAGGTCGATCGGGTTGCAATGCTCGACGATCTGTTTCCTTACGGCCTCCACTATGATCTTGACGCTGGGGCTGTTGGCGTAGTGTTCCCCGTAGCACAGAGCAATATCCGTGATCCTGTGGATGTTGGCGATGCCCGATGGAGCCCTGGTCTGGGTTGGCAGCGTCGCAGCGAACTCCAGCTGAAGATATGCGAGATTTGGCAATGCTCCTATCTCGAAGGCGAGCCATGGCACTGGGCAGTTGACGAATAACTTCCGAAGCAGACGGAAACCACCGTCCTCGATCACTACAGCTTCTGTGGGGACGAAATCCAGGCCTAGCACCAGGGTGTGCAGCTGGGCCAGGTCGGCAAGCACCTTGAGATCATCTGCCGTGATGCTGCAAATGGTGATCTGCAGGAAAGACAAGTGGTGTGAAGGCACACTGAGCCACCGGAGAACGCGTGCAAACACGCCCCCCGTCACCTTGAGCTTCCTGAGGTGCTCGGGCGGATAGGAGAGGGTGCCCAGGAACTCCATGGAGCAGCCGAGTCCGCAGTGAATGGTTAGGGACTGGAGGTGGGACCACCTGCCGATGGACGACAGAAGCGCCGCACAGCACTCTCCGTCGGTGGAGTGGCAGAAGGACCACGTGATCTTGAGCACCTTTAACCATTTTAGGTCGCCGAGAGCCCGGAGGAAGCTCACGGGGTTCTCGGTCAAGTCAACAGTGGCCAGCATCTCGAGGTCCTGGAGATGCCGTACATCGGGCGTCACTCTCGCGGCTGTTTCCATAGGACCACCACCGGCACCAGCAGCAGCACCAACGAGAAGGGTAAACAAGGGAACAATCTGCTGCTTGTTGGGCAGCTTGCTTATCCTCCTGACCCGTGTCCCCCTCAGATCCAGGTGCTTCAAACTCGTTAGCTTGAACACTTGGAGTGGGAGCTCATCGCTGATCTGCGTGCAGCTCGCGTCCAATGTCTGCAGACTCCACAGCTCCTTGATCTCCGGCGGGATCTTGCTTATCCGAGTGTTCCTGACGCTCAGGTACGTCAGGAAATACATCTTGCCTCTGCATATCTGCAGCAGGTCTTCGTCCTTGAGATTCTCCCAGCCTTCCAGATCCAGCACCACCAAGTTGACGAACTTGTCCATAGGGATGCCGCTGACAGCACCTGACACAGCCAGGGAACGTGTCTGAGATAGATCAATTTGTTGAAGCAGAGATGGGAGATTTGGGTCAGGATGGCGAAGGATTAGCCTCCGCTGTGTCCTGTTGTTGTTAGCTCCTGCTCCTGCTCCTGCTCCTGCTAGTAAGTACTTCTTGAGGCTACTGGCTGTGAAATAGAAACCCATCTCTGCAGATTTGGAGGCAAGGAACTGGTGCATAAAATGATTGACGTGCCACTGACAGTGGCAGCCCTCTTCTTCATCCGGACAGTGCCTACAGTCAGCACCTGCAGCAACACGCGTGATGACATTCCTGTCCGCCAGATGCGGAATAGTAAAGCGCATCGCCACTTCATTGTCTTCGTTCCATCTGAAGAAGAAGAAACGGTCATTGTCGAACTTGTAACCAGAAGGAAACATGGTCATGCATAAGGATTGTAGCTTGGACTCATAAGGAAGGTCATCATAAGCAAGGGTCAATGCTCGTTCGATACATTTCGGTAGTCGTTGGGGGCCTTCTTGCTCCAGCTCGCCGCTGTAAACTGCAAAGGTCGTCGACCTCTGATCCTCGGCGTCGACCTTCTGCTGCAATAATTGTTCTTTAAACAAGTCCGCCATACCGATTATGAACAATGGTACACCTTCACATCTAATCAGTATTTCATCAAACAATGGCTGCTGCTTCACGTTCACGTTGTTGTGCTTGTGCAGCAGGCAATCATAATCATCCACAGAACGACCAAAGGCGCTTGCCAGAAGCAGCCTTTCCGAGTCTATCCGATTCAAAGGCTTCACCTCATGCACAAGCCCATCATCAGAATCAAAGCAGCATACCCATGACAAACTTATAACGCGTGTTGTGATCAATATCCTGCTATCAAGATTATTGTTAGGAAATGCATCCTTGATCTTCTCCCAATCTGATGTGTCCCATATATCGTCAATAATGATGAAGTACCTAGCATAACGTGCATGCAGTGTGGGTATATAAGAGAAAAAAATACAGCAATTAATAAGATCAAAAGTCGTCGTTCAATGTTAAAATATAAATTAATGATACCACACGGAAATGCTAGCTGCAACAAGAGTTGAAATAATTAATATATCTTAAACATTTGCTTCAACTCAATGCATATTGAAGTCCTTAGTTTGTTCGAGTACATTAATTTAACATTTCGAATATGCCATGGTGCAGGCTAAAATGACTGTTTAAACCCATTGTAGACTAGAGTGGACGTAGAATCTGTTTTTGCAGTAAATATGGAAGCAAACATTTCAATAAGCATTAGAGTTTAAACTTAACAACTAGATAAGGAAAATACAATAGCTATATAAGAAGGTTAAAAGTTGATAGCTAGAATTTAGATGACATGAAAAGATGCAACAAGGACTTATATAACTGCTGCTGAAGCTAATTAAGATTTCGAATAAATACACACAGTAGTAAAAAATCTACAAATTGAGATGCCCCATATACATGTACCTCTTATCTCGCAGGTGTTTTGAGACGAGGTGAATAAGCAGCTTTATTGTCTTGCGTTGTGACTGGCTGGACGACGTCAATGTTGGTGCTGCTCGATCAGAAACTTGAGAGAGGATGTCTTGGAGAAGAAGCTTGTTTCTGTCGGGCCCCCGGGAGAACCGAGCCACAAGGTGGCACTGGAAAACGGAAACAGTAGCGTCCTCGGCCGGAATGCGCCTGAGTCGGCTGTGGACTTCCATGGCAAGAGTCGTCTTGCCCATGCCCGGAGGTCCGACAATGGACATGACTCTCAGGCTCTTGTCCGTCTCCTCCCGGGGTGTGAGCCACCTGAGGAGCTTTTTCGCCGGGCGGTCGATGCCAACAAGAGGGAGGGCACTCGCTGTTAAGTTGGTGCCACCACCAAGTTGGGGTGGTGCAAGCCCGATGTCGGCCTCGGGACGACTATTAGCTTGAAGAAGATGCTTAAACCTGCAGGGATGTTCGCTGCGATAGTAAAGCCGTTTTATGTTAGGAGAAAACGGATACGATCTATTGTTGCGGCTTAGGATGCACTGCGTGGCTCTTCTCAATCGCGTTCGTAGCAGCGTGCGGGGTGAGGGATCAACTTCTTGGATGACGCTGTCGAGTTTACTGAAGACAAGCTCATAGTGCTCCATCCATCTCCTCGTGTCGGCGTCCAGATGTTGCTGGCTAAGCGTCTTGAGAAACTCCGCAATGATGCTCAGCTCCGTCTCCATGAAGGCCAAGCAGCGCCGTCTAGTGTAACCTGCAGCGACGACGCAGCGAGGGCCGGCAGCACCAGCACCCAGCTGTTGAGAGATACTCGCCCGAACGGGCTCCAACACGCTTAGTACCTCCGCGATCTTTGCCACCCTCGTGTCCTCCTGATCCTGCTTGTTGGAAGGAGAAGGCTGCTGCTTCCGGGAACCATGTGGGTGCGCAGCCATGACACCAGTAGCTGCAGAATAAGAGAGGGAGAATATATAATAATGTCGATCGGCATTTATTTACTTTAATTTCCCAAGCAAAAGGAGAGAGGGACAGACTTACTTGATCCAGCTGCAGGATAATTAATGTCCGAACTCTCGATCAAATCTCAGCCTAGCTTGCATTGGATGCATCATGCATGCATGCAATGCAAGAGATCGAGCAATGCAAGCCACTCAGCCATGCTTGCAGCTAGCCTCGCGCATCATATAAAGCTAGCAAGCAAAGAGCCATGGGGGACGTGCGTCGGTGCAGGTTTGATTCGGTTCCAAACCCCCGAACGCACGGCGGCACATCGATATCATTCATGGACGCCACTCAGTCCAACCAATTCCTTTCTTCTTACATGGCCTGCATATATGCACAAGCTTTTGTGTCAGTAGAGGGCTTCCTTTATTCTCATGCGGTCATATGACATGCACCCCCATTCACGCCATCCTCCGCCAGATCGGAGGAGGAAGATGACACGAGCATCCACAAACATCCGCAGCAAAGTATCCACTAGACTGTCTGACGGTGCTCCCTGCGGAGGCACGGACGATTCGCGGGCTGGACGGTCTGCGATCTGGCGCAGCAGCAAACTCCTCCTCTCCTTACGTTCGGACAGTCCACGCCTAGGGTTAGACGGTCCACGATAGCGCAAAGGTCTTCTGCGAAGGCGCGGACGGACTGCGAAGGCGCCTAGGAAGCGGCTCCTTCTCCGGACGTTTCCGGATGGTCCGCACCTGGGGGCGGACGGTCCGCGATGACGCAGAAGGTCTTCTTCTCCGCGAAGAACCCTAGAACTCGCCCCGAGAGAGATCCCGTCGATGGGGAGAGTTCCAAGGGGTTGCTACGGGTCGGCAGGTCGCCCGGTGCTCCTCTAATCGGCATAGAGTCGAGTACAGATTATAGTAGAAGACTAAACTAGGTCTAATCCTATGGCTAAATTACTCCTACTCCTAGAAATTGGAAGAACAGAAAAGTAAAACTAAAAGGTAGATTTGATTTGATCCATTGTTGGGGGTTTAATCAGCCGAACCCTTCACCTATATAAAGGGGAAGGTCTGGATCTATTAAAAGTCGTGTCCCGAGTTAATTTCGTAGATTTAGCCAACAAATCCCGCAAGAAACTTGGAACCCTAGCTGGTTCTGCGCATGCACGGACCGTCCGACCTCAGGGCCGGACCGTCCGCACTGCCATTTTCTGTGCTCAACATATGCTCCCCTGCCTTTTGGTGGAGGTTGACGAACCAAAAGCATATGAACTAAGCCTGATGTAAGTCACCGGCTTTTCAATATGGTGATCATTCAATAGAGCACTAATGTATAAAGCCTGTTTCGGATTTCATCTTTCTCGGCCATGACCATTTGATCAATGAATCAAAATGAATAGAATGGAGGTGCCCCCAGTCTGGATAGACAAAGGGACTATGCATGCACCTTAGATTTATTATCGTACCAGTCCATATTTGGAAAGGACAATATATCGACGATGAGTAAACGAGTGGAAAGCACCCTGGCCTCACACGATGAATATGCGATGTTTGTTGCACCGCCTTTCAGGCCGTTTTGTTTTGGCGGGTGAATATGTCTTCTTATACATTCATCTGGTGTGGATGTTTCACCATTTAATTAAAATGAATTGTTGAAGTTGGTAAGGGTTGTGTTTAGTGCATATTACCCCTTCATAAAAGAGTGTTGTTTTAAGACATTGATGTTGATGTATAGCTGCATCCAAATTCGATGGTGTGAAATTGTAGTGTTGATTGCATCTATGACTTGATTTGAGCTTTATTGCATGTTGTTTCATGCTTGATGTCAGGTCGTGTAGTTTCCTTAGACAATTAGTCCAAGGTAGAAGTTCTTGTGTTAATTAAGACCAATTTTGGACCCATGTTTTGAATGGTGGTGCTATATGGGGTACCTTGGGTGTTTTGCTTGGAGTGGCCGAATTCGAGGATGAATGTTTTTTAAGGGAGGTAGAGTGTAATATCCCAAAAAAATGTTGACCAAATGTTGATTTTCGGTGCGTGGATGAGGGAAAGGGTTGTGGGCCGTTGGATGCAAAGTCAGAAGTCATCTGAGGCATCGTTTCTTTCTCCCACAAAACCCTAGGTGGCCAGCCCTTTTCCCTTCCCTCCCCCCTCTCTTGGCCGCTACCCCCCTTTTTCCCTTGGCTGGGCGCCCCCTCTCCTCCCATTGTAGCCACCCTCCATTGCTTCCTCCTCCCTAGATCTCCCCCCACACAGCAAGGATCGAGAGGAGCAGGAGCACGTTGAATTGAAGAGGAAGAGAGGATCAAGGAGATGTTCTACCTCATCTCTTCTTGCAGATTTTCTTAGGGAAACCTTAGGTAAGGATAAGATCTATATTCCTCCCTGTAATTATGTGGTTTTAGAGGTTGTGGATCATGGGGATTGAAGGATTAGAGGTTGGATTAGATGTGGGGTTAGATTTTGATCTCGAAATTAGTTTCTGCAGAATGGCAGATTTGACAGTTTCTGTTCATGCTAGTTTTTCGTGCTCTTAGTGGTCTCAAAAAAATAAAAATTCTATCTATGAGTCATAGATAATTTATAGATCTTTCTGTAGCCACGAAGAGCACCTCAATCAGACATCAGATCAAAAAGTTATTGCAGTTTGATTATAACAGTTTTTCAGTCTCACAATTCTGTGCAGAATCTGTTCTCTTAAGATTTAGGCAATTTTATCAACAGAATTAAAATTTAGGTTGGTAAAAAAGTTGTAGATAATTTCATAAGCTTTCCAGATTGTTAAAGAGTGCATTCATATGAATTTTGAAGCTCCAGTTATGTTTGTTTTACTGTGGCTGTTCCTGTTTGCCTGACAAAAATAAGCGGGTCTGTTCAGTGGTAGGTTTCATCTAGTAAATGGCTGAATTGGCTATTCCAACTATGGAGACTTTTGTATAGGGATAAAAGTTCTTACTGCCAGCAGAATTTCATAATTTTTGGTTGAGTAGTTTGGGAGATATCAAATTTTGAAGTTAACTATGCTGCTGTCTGAAATAGATTCAGTCAGTTATCCTGTCAGATGTTTTAAAACTTATAGATGGCAGAATTTAATTATCCATTGAATACCGAAGTTGTAGAGTATTTTGTGTAGATACTCCTAGAGTATTTGTTTGATATCACCACTGCTATAATTTTAAAGATACAAAATTAACAAACAGCGTTGCTGCTGTATGGCATGTGGTTCAGGGTGGGAGTCTTTCCACCAGGTCTTGGTTTCAAGTGTAGGAGCGATTTGTTGATTGTTGGCAAATGTTTGTGAAATATTTGTACTAAGTTTTATACCCTCTAGCAGGTGGCTACACTCCAGATCATGCCTAGTACATTTTTCTTCTTCGATGAAGGCAAGTGAAAGTAGCGGTGGTTGCTACTGTTTTGTCCTGTTATTTCTATCGCCTACACTCTAATATTCAGAATTATTGGATTCTTTCATAATTGAACTATATGATGATGTTTTACTTGATTGTATTATATTGATGCTCTGTCGTATATTGATGATGATTATGATTCGAGTATGACCCATGAGATTAATTCACACCTCTGAAGGTAGATGAAGTATTATTTGAGGTTTGTATTGTATCTGTAGGTAGATGAAGTATTAATTGAGGTTTGTATTGTATCTGAAGGAAGTGAAGTTTTTTGATAAATGCAACATGTCATATACATTGCATGACTCATTTGCATCTGAAGTTTTATTGTGACCTATGGTCCGACCGTACCGGTATAACTTAGCATCGTACGTTGCCCGAGGAGGGGTACGATACGGCTTCATACCCTTAGAGGTATGAAGGCAGAGGACATATGCATTCATTGAAGTGATATTTGCAGATGATGTGGTTTTATACCCTTAGAGGTATGAAGACAGAGGACCTACACATTGCATTCCTATTCATACATTGAGTGATATTTGCAGGTATTGTTGATGCAGGGAAGTGTTATAGAACCTATTGTGGTTGTTCGAGGAAATGAGATGGTATTGGTTATATTGAGACTGAGTTCTATATCTACAAGTATTTCTGATCTTAATTGTGATTCTTTTAATTCGTTTAATTCAATTTGTGGTTTAAATATCTCATCAAAATAATTTGCTTGCTGAGATGTTTCATCTCACTCTTGCATTACTCAATGCAAGTGATTGTTACTTATCAAGGGGAGTGGGAAGTAGCAGCACATCCACCTTCACTCTCATAATAACGCTGCCTAGGCGCAGTCATGATTTAATTAGAAACTTCTTGTCAAAGGATGTTTGTTTTTAACTAGTTGTGCGCACTGCTTAACTCAGTTCATGTCGTTATGGTTGTTTACCCATTGCTAGCAGATTATTAATGTCTATTATGTTTTCTTATCATGATATCTATTTATACTTTGTTGCTTCCTCGTTTATGCAATTTTCAAAGGAGATGCTGTCGAAATTTTATATATGAATGTTAGATGTGTAGTTTAGTAGCATTCTGGGGTGTTTGTGGATCCCAGGGTGTTACAATGACGGGGAGGAGGACAAAGGCGGAATCAAACCCAACACAACCAAAAATCAGCGACTACTCAAATGCGGGTTGGGATGGCTGCGAGGAGTATAGAGGGGAGTAGGTGCGAAGCCAAAGACGAGATGGTGGAGGTGAGGAAGAAGACAAGTGTGGCGGCGAGTAAGAGGAGTGAGGAGAGGATGAACCCTAGGGGAACAGAACTAGGAGACGATGCCAACAAACGGAAGGAACAAGAACGGAGGCAGGGACAGGAAGGTAAGAACACACCTTGCAATGGCGATCAGGCGACACTCATGCCAAATGTTCAAAGCGCGAAGGATTACGATTCCAATATTGCAATTCAAGTGTTTGAGAGTCCGATCCTATGAAGCCCGACGTAGTTGATGCCAAATCTGCAAAAATCTCCACATAAGGCTATTCTTATTAGTGGTGAGTTTCATGGACTGTTCCAATATTCCCACATCAGCTTTAAACTAGGTAACTATGTATACATAGTTTCATTCACATAAAACTCTACCGTTCCCATAAATTCTCTATATCTCTCCTCATAAGTCACAATTGCACTATTATGTTACCAAGCATGATGTGGTCACCGTATTCAATGATTATGAAATTCCTATATATTTTTTGAAGCTTAAATTACTGTAGGGAGGGCCTACGGTATTTTTATTGCTTAGTAAAAATAAAAATAGAAAAAACAATTATAGGAAAGTAAACGAAAAAAATTACAATACATAGCACTGAATCTAGGTCCTAATTTTATCCCCTATCTCTGGTTTGACTCGGTGACACAGTAGACACAATTCTGTTTTGAACATTACCCGACATTCATCCACCATGGGCGGGATCTCATTAAACACCCAATTATTTCTACTTTTCCAAATGTACCAGGTTAGAAGGATGATAGCTTCTAGTCTCCATGGGACCTGCCATCGTCTTCTAATCCTCAAAATGGTGTTGATTAAGTCAGTTGTTCTTGGCGGGGAGATTCCTATTAAGAGCCAGCATCTCCTAGCAAACTTGCATCTGAAAAAAAGATGAAGGACTGTCTCTTCGGCTTGTAGGATACAGTTGTCACAGGTGTATGAATCCAGTGGCATAGCTCGTTGCCTGAGGAGTGCCCGAGTATTTAGTCTGTCTTTAAGCAGTAGCCAGAAGAAGACCTTGTGTTTAGGTTGGCATTTTGATTTCCACAGCCAAGTGAAGATGGGGTGGGTCCACTGGTTGCCCGTCAAATGAGAATAGGCCTTTTGCGATGAGAAAAGGCTAGAGGAGCCATTGCAGAGCCATTTGTCTCTCTGATTATTATGCAGAAGATTAACCAAAAGATCATGCAGAGCTTGAAAATGCTCAAAGGCCTCCGCCGACAGAGGAGTGTGAAACATCTCATGTGAGGCTACCAGTCTTGCTTGGTGGATGGTGATGTCTTTGCTTGAGGCAAAAGACCAAAGTTCTGGGTATTGTGCCAATTTGCGCATACCATCCCAATTGTCATGCCACAAAAAAGTTGTTTTTCCATCTCCGATCTCCACCCGAGCAATTCCTTTGAAAAATTCTAGAGTTTTGAGGACGTCTCTCCACTAGAAAGAGCCAACTGGTTTGTCCGAGGGCAGCGAATGGCTATAATGATTGGCCCAGATGATGTTAATCCACAGGATGTTAGCTCTATTGTAGAATTTATGCAGATTCTTCATAAGAAGGGCTTTGTTTTGTAGCTCTAAATTTATCACACCCAACCCCCCTGAAATTTTGGCTTGCAAACTGTTTTCCAGGCTACTTGAGGAGGTTTCTTTGCATTTAAATCTGCTCCTCTCCAAAGGCAGTGTCATCTGAATTTGTCAATATGTTTGATCACCGTTTTTGGGAGCTTGAGGGTGCACATGTAATATGTTGGTAGTGAGGAGAAGACTGCATTAATCATTTGCAATCTGCCAGCCTGGGATAAGAAGACAGAGGTTGACGCAAGTCTTTTCAAAATTTTCTGAATAAGTGGAAGAAAAGCACCTAGGTTGGGTCTTTGTAATCCCAAGGGAAGCCCTAAGTAGGTGAACGGCATTGAGCCAATTTTGCAGTGAAATGTATTTGCAAGGATTTTCATTTTTTGGTCCGTGACATTGATGGGATAAATATTAGATTTGTGGTAGTTGACATGTAGCCCTGTGGATTCAGCAAAAGAATTGAGCATCGCCTTTAGGAAGAAAAGTTGTCTAGGACAAGCTTCCATTATGAGGATAGTGTCATCTGCATATTGAATAATAGGGAAGTCAGAACCACAAGTGTTCGGTAGAGGGAGCCGGAGGATGCCACAATCACAAGCCTTGTTGACAATCGACTGCAGGAGATCTGCTGCAAGAACAAAAAGAAGGGGGATAGAGGATCTCCTTGTCTGACTCCATGCTTGCAATGAAATCGTTTCCCAGGGACACCATTCAAAAGAACTTCTGAAGTGCCGGAGCCTAGAATCATAGAAACCCAGTGAATCCATTTGTCTCCGAACCCCTTGTGCCTCAAAACATCAATAATAGTTGCATGCTCCAATTTGTCAAAAGCTTTTTCAAAATCCAGCTTTAGAATGACCATTTCTCTTCTGGACTTATGGCAAAGAGAGATGTATTCAAAAGCCCAGGCTAGACAATCCTGAATTGACCTTGCCTTTATAAAACCATATTGATTCTGATGAACTAACTTAGTGATCACATGTTGCAAGCGGTTGGCTAGGATTTTTGTCAACACTTTAACACTTGTGTTAAGGAGGGAGATAGGCCTATAGTCACCAACTGAATCAGGGGAACTGTTTTTGGGAATCAGAGTCACATATGAACCATTGATGCTACGCATGCAGATTGATCCTTCAAAAAATTTATTACATAGTTCATAGAAATCAGGAGCAATCACCGGCCAATATTTCTTCACAAAGTCTGTATTAAATCCATCTGGACCTCACTACAGGAAACGCCTAAATTTTCATGGGCCAAAAACCCACGAAAAAAGCTTAAACCGACGAAAATAGATTATTTTCGTCGGCATACCGACGAAAATAGCCGCCGAAAATATGTTAGACGAAAATAAGCAACTATTTTCGTCGGCACCGACGAAAATAACATATTTTCGTCGGTTTGTCCAAGGCCGACGAAAATACACAGGCTATTTACGTGGGCCTCTTGGGCCGACGAAAATACAACAGCCATTTTCGTGGGCCTCTGTGGCCGACGAAAATACAGCAGCTACAGCAGCTATTTTCGTGGGCCTCTTTGGCCGACAAAAATAGCTGTTGTATTTTCGTCGGCCTCCGAACAGGCCGACGAAAATTAATGATACCCCCCCAAAACAGATTTTTCTGCACCTTTTAATTCACAGCAAAATACACATAATCCACAATGACATATACAGATTTCACAAGCAATACAGATTTCACAAACCACATTCACAAGCAATACCATAATTGTTTCAAACATAGTCCATACATAGTTCATACAGTTCATACAGTTTCAATACCATAATCACATCTATAATAAAGTGTATACATAGTCCATACATAGTCTATAATCAAACTCACTCCTGCGGGCTGTGGGAGTTTTGGCCACTCCCTCCTCCGCCACCAGGAAGGTGGCCACTCCCTCCAGAACCATGGACGAGGAAGCCTTGGACGTTGGCAGCACCCTCCGATCCCTGAGCATTTGACACTGAACCCTGCAATTCATCAAGCATTCAAATAAGGTTGTGTATTGCTATCCCTAATGTTTGGTCACGATTTGCATAAAATTAAACATGGAACGTCACCTGTGATCCTGCATGCATCCACGGGTACTGTTGTGCTGGCCACCCCAGAGGTGGTGGCACCCACCCCGTCAGTGGCGGTGCCATCCACGCTTAAAATGGCTGAGAGCCCGCCGGTGGCTGGACGACCGGTGGCACCCATCCCCGGACTAGCTGCGATCCTTGGGGTGGTGGAGGCGTCCAAGTGCCTGGAGGTGCCTGCGTCCACCCAACACCGGTCCCGGGTGGCTGCGACGCTGGAGCTTGTCCTGGCCACTGTCCCCATCCTTGTGCCTGTGAGCCATTTTTGATAATAAAAAAGAGTTGCTATGGAATTGAAGTGTTCAGATAGTGTTACCTGGGGAGGGCGAAAAGCGGGCAAGTTCATATCAGGGCCGAGTCTAGTAGTCATTTCCTGCAAATGGATGCAACGTTAGAATCGCAACATTATACTTTGAATTCAATGACAACACGTGATGAGATAGACGAATTACCTGAAAATAAGAAGCCATATATTGCGTCAGCTGCCCAACCTGCTCCTGCGCTGCTCGAGCCTGCTCCTGTGCTGCTCGAGCCTGCTCCTGTGCTGCCCGAGTCTCCTCCTCCAGCTGAGCCTCTCGAGCAGACCTGGAGGAGCGAGAACTCCCTCCCGAAGACGATGCCTTCCCTTGACCTATTGTCCTGTTATAATCCACAACGCCGGTGCCAAAGGCAAACCTGCATGATACACATAGTTGAGCCATTAAGTGGACACATTCTTGTTAATGAAATCGTCGAATCAAACACAAACACCTCACCTGCCATGCTTTCTACCCCCACCACTGTGGTACAACGCCGAGACATCTAAGTCTGAATGCATCCAGTCGAAGTCAGGCCCATGGCGTTGAGTCATTTCCTCCCCATATGCATTCTGCAAAGAAAGTTAGAGTTGGAGTTAGACACAAAATATGCAATTTAATTCGTAAATACAAACTTGTTTACCATTTTCTCCCTTGCCGCCTCGCTGCATAGCACATCAGGGTTAGCCGGATCAGGGCCACGGTGACCACGGACGTAAACCTCCATAAAACTTGGAGCAACTCCACTTTCAGCTTCCTGCATGAAAAAGAAGAGTTAAACCATAGAATTTTCATAGATGTAACATACAAGTTTGATTTATATACTTACCATGCGGCGTGCGGTACCAAGGTGTCCATCGGCGCCGTACCTATGCCCCGGTCCTTCAGTGCCACGGTTGACACGGTGCTTGTTGGACTCTGCAATCCACTCAGGCGACGCCCATCTCTTTGCCAACCACCTCCAGGCTTCCATGTCCTTCGCCAGCCAATCCACAACGCTCTCCAGGTACTGCTCCTCTGTGAGGTAGATCTCATTGGCCCCTAATGCTTTGCTCATTTTCTGCCCCTTTATCTTCTTGTAGTAGTAGTTGACGGCCGCGATGCGAGCATTGTACATGGCATCCTTGATGACCTTATCAGCGCACTTCCGAAAGTGCCTCTTCACACGTGCCCACTGAGCCTGATCGTCCTCGATGTCATCCGGCAATTCGAACCTCCCCTACATATCAATGGAGAAGTTAAGTTAAAGTAAGATTAGGAGAAGCAATAATTCAGTGAATTGCTTATATACGAAAGTAAACTCACCCAGAACTCGTCCCACACAGCCACCTGACAAGTCCTTCGTTTTTTTTCCGAACTTCCCCCTCCGCTACTGCTTTCCCCTGACTCCCCTGGCTGGACATAGTCCTTTAGACCCCAGTCAGCCCACTGCATAGCCGCGAACCTCTCGCCATTGAGCTCCACCATGCCAGGGTAGTAGAAGCGACAGAGGCTACCCAACACCGCGTTCACCTTGGGACGTCTGCCTGTACCGTCCCAAGTCAAGTCTTCCCATGACCTACAAACATTAATAAAAAAAGTAAACCAGTGCAATCACGTTCACATTAAAAAATTAACACAACAGAAATAAGCCCCACCATTCTCCATGCGGCCGGATGAGCCTCCTCTCGGCAGGTCTCGAACCAAGCGCATTGCTCTTCTTATACCTAAGTATACAAGTAAATTCAATATGATGAAATGATAAAAAATTAATATCAATTAAACTAATATGCATAATAATACCTGAAGGACGTAGAACCATCTGACGCGTCGCCCGCGCTGCCTGCCCCCATAGGGTCAACCTCCTCATCCTGCTCACCCTCCTCATCCTGCTCACCCTCCTCACCCTGCACATGAGCATCCTGCTGAGGAGTCTCCTGCTCACCCTCCTCACCCTGCACTTCGTCTAGACAGTCGAGAAGTTGCTGCTGCCTCTGTCGGCTCTGTGAGGTGCCCTGAAAAAGCCCACTGCCCGAGCTGTCCTCGCTGGCCGCGCTGCCCCCACTCCTCCTCGATCTCCTATGCTTGAACATGTTCAACTGTAGATAAATTAATGTCAAACCACAGTATATGAAACAAATAATATGAAAATTACTGTATACATAGCTTAATTGATTAACTAAAAGAAACATACTAATCAAAAGTCATCCGCATCCGATGATGCTTCTTCGGCTCGTTGTTTATTCATACGCTCTTGATTTCGTTGGATCCTTACTGATCTTCTAACGACGACAGGTCGTTTGCGCTTTGAACTAGGTTCTTCAATTAAGTCGCTTGAATTGCAACAGAGATTTTCAAGGCCTTCTCCATTGGTCACATGGAATTGGTGAGCTATGTCTTGATTCGACGCCGCTTCTGGTTGAAAAACAGCGTCATCGTTGTCCCTGCTCGTATTCACGTAGTCAGCACTCTCTGGAGCGACGACTTGTGGGTTGACTTTGATTGCAACCCACCAAGCCCTAAGGCTTGGGTGAGGATATGGCAGGTAGTACACCTGTTTTGCCTGATTTGCAAGGACAACATCGCTCATACTGCTCGGAATCCTAGAGCTATGCTTCACCTCGACATTACCATACTTGTCGACACGAGTCCCACTATGAGCATCAAACCAGTCGCACTCGAAAAACACGACTTTAAGTTCTTTGGGGCCATCGAAAATCAACTCTACAATGTTTTGAAGAACACCGTAATAGTCCACTACTTTGTCATCGTCAACATATGAACTTGCCAACACACCACTATTGGTGGTGGCTACCAATGGTCGACTCTTCTCCAATTTCGCGGTTCGGAAGCGATATCCATTTACATCATAGCGAGTATAGTTCCGGACGGACACAGAGGTATGTGCCATTTGCTGCAAGTCTGGGTGCACAGAGTTTTTGGAAACCTATACAAGGAATTAGTATATGCATTATATCTTCCAAGTCCAAAATTCAAAGATTAAGTATGGACAATGAGAGAATGACAATTACTAACATAATTACGAAACCACTGCACGAAGTTTGGTCCACCTTTCAACCCATCACGTCGAAGATTTTCTAATTGGATGGCCGTAGGTTTACTAGTAGATTTCCAACATTCTTCATCAAACATGCTGGACATATTAGAAACATGGACATTACACACTATAGAAATTATGAGATGAGAAAATGGAAGTAACTATGAGGAAAACTTACTCGAACGCCTCCTGTGTGCTGTCAATATTGCTATACATATATAGCATTAGCGTGTTCAAATCTGATCCTTCAATGTGACGTACACTCCCTTTTCCAACTGCTTTACCCGGATTCGCAAAAATTTGAAGGGTGCTTTGGGGCGATTCATTTTCGACATGAAGTCGCACTGAAGGAGCAAACACATTGTTGGCTCGAGCGAAATACCTGGTTGAGAATTGAGATATCTCCTTAAGGGCAAAAGCCTCCGCAATACACCCTTCGACTCTAGCCTTGTTGCGAACAGACGCCCTGAGCTTTTTCAACGCCCTTTCTATAGGATACATCCACCTGAATTGCACTGGTCCGCCTACCAAAGCTTCCCAAGGCAAATGCACAATTAGATGTTGCATCACATTGAAGAATCCTGGCGGGAAAACCTTTTCAAATTTACAAATAAGAATTGGAATTTCTTTCTCAAATTTCTGCATCAACCTCTTCGATACCGTCTTTGCGCATACTTCCCTATAGAAGTAACTCAGCTCTGCAAATATGCTCCAAAGCTCATCCTTAAAATAGCCTCGAAACATCACGGGCATCAGCCTCTCCATAATAATATGGTAGTCATGGCTTTTCAAACCGATCAATTTACCGGTCTTCAGATTGACTGTCCGTTTCAGATTTGCCACATATCGATCTGGAAATTTCAGATTCTTCAACCACTTAAATATTTCTTTCCTTTCATCTGGCTTGAGGCAGTAATCAGCTCGCGGCCTACTCTCATGCCCTTTATCGCTTACTTTCAACTCGAGCATCGGTCTCTTACAAATTTCAGCCATGTCTTTTCTTGCCTTCATATTATCTTTCGTTTTATCAGTCACATCGAAACATGTGCTTATGATGCTTTCAGCAACGTTACGCTCTTGGTGCATCAAGTCTATGTTGTGCGGCATGATCAAGGCTTTTGCATACGGAAGCTCCCATATTGATGAAATATGGGTCCAGTTGTGGTCCTCCCCGTAGCCTTGAAACCTATCATTTTCTCCTTGCTTCAGACAAGCATGCCATGCCATTATCTGCGGTGCAGTTTGCCTCTTTGGTGGCCCATTTCTGATTTTGGCTCCACTTCTGAATGCAGTAAGCGAATTCCTGAAATCATGCTTGAATGGAGTCCAACGTCGATGAGCATCAAAGAATGACACTTTCCCACCATGCTTCAATCTAAATGCATCCGTATCATTCATACATATGGGACAGCACAACCGACCATGAACACACCATCCAGACCAATCTCCATACGCTAGCAGATCATGCACTGACCATAAATAAGCAGCGCGCATGGTAAACTCCTTTTCAGTATGGCTGTCATAAGCCTTCACACCTCTCCACAATTGTTTCAGCTCTTCAATTAAAGGGCGAACAAACATATTCAGCTTTGGCCCTGGATGCTCGGGGCCTGGGATGACTAGTGCAAGGAACATGAACTCTTCTTTATTGACCAACTCAGGAGGAAGATTATATGGCACAATGAAGACAGGCCAACACGAGTAAGGGCTTGCACTGGTATTGAAAGGTGTGAATCCGTCCGTCGATAGACCAAGCCGTACACTCCTAGGGTCGTTTGCAAATTCAGGATCAAACTCGTCAAATGCCTTCCACGCATCACCGTCCAACGGATGGACCATTATGTCTGGATCAGTGATGAGACGTACACCATTCTTTGGCCACGTCATATGCTGAGCTATTTCCTTGTTGAGGAACAACCTTGAAAGCCGAGGAATGATGGGCAACCGACGAAGTTGCTTAGCTACGACCTTCGTAACAACCAATTCACCCTCATCATTTGTCACCTCGACATATCTAGAAGCTTCGCAATGCTTACAACGGTCCAGCTTGTCATCCTCCTTAAAGAATAGCATGCAACTGTTGGGACACACGTCGATCTTCTCATATGTCATCCCAAGACCAGCCAACATCTTCTTTGCGAAGTACATATTCTTTGGCAACTTATGATTCTCCGGGAGAACCTCGCCCATCAGTTGGACGATGTCATTGTAAGCACTGTTTGAAATGTTGTGCTTCGACTTTATCGCCATTAGTCTTGTGAGAGTCCCAAGAACTGACATCTGAGTGTGCTCGTGCAGTCTCTCTTCTCCCGCGGCGAGTAGCCGGAAGAATTCCTGAGCATCGCGTGGAAGCTGCCCCGGCTCCTCAGCATTCATTTCAACGTCCCTACCAAGATCATGCAACATGTCGTCCATCCTATCATGATCATCATCAAGTTCCACCTCCGCGTCAACGTGTCTAATAGACTCTCCATGACAGTACCATACAAGGTAGTTCGGCATAAACCCACTTTTGCAAAGGTGTTTCTCCATTTCTTCCTTCTTCTGAGGCCACTTGTTCTCGCAGCGATTGCAAGGACACTTCACTAGACGACCAGTTGCATCTTTGAAAGCGTGCTCAAGAAAAACCTTTGTTACAACCATCCATTCATTCGAATGTGCCCCATCCTTTCTCCACCCGTCATACATCACCCTCCGATCACCGTCCATTTCAAAGGCTAATTAAACAAAAGATAAATAACATCAACGATCGTCCGTGGCTTAGGTGAACTCCCTATTAGGTAAAGGCCCTAAACCCACCCAAGAGTGTAGGCCGATGCTTGTGATTTGTGACGTGTAGCCTACGATTGCCGTGAAATTTCGGCAGCATAACCCCGCTGCTCTCCAAGCACACGCCTGAACATGGTGTGTTGGAGAACAACTGGGTTACACAACCGAAATTCCCCGTCAATCGTAAGGCACATGTCACAAATCACAAGCATCGGCCTACACTCTCAGGCTGTCCAAAATACGTGGACAATTCCGGAACGGCAAACCTCACAAGCCAATGTGACGTTCGCTGTTCCCGAACGGGTGACACATACGGTTCGCTACGGTTAACGATTAAAACTAAACTCTAAACATTAAAAAATAACTCGGAGACAAATATGAATTTGAATTAAAGCAAACAACAGTTAAACTAATCACAACACGACAAGATGACTAATATAAATTAATGACTTTCAACATAAAAAGTGACTTTGGCTTGTTCCCACATAAAAAGTGACTTTAAGTGACTTTGACTTGAAGCCTATATGATGGTGAACAAGTTTCTTTAAGTGACTTTGGCTTGTTCCCACATAAAAAGTGGAGAAAAATGCCCCCAAAGATCAGCTGCTAGGCATTTCTGTAACTAAATTTGGAAGCACTGAGCGTAAGTGCACTTCGTTTTCAGCTAGTTTCTGGAGTTAATTTGCTGCCATTAGTCCTTGATGTATGTTTGTTAGTCTTTGTAATATTTTACACCAGTGCTATCTGGGCTAATTTTAATCTCAATTTAAACTTGAAGAGCTATTAGTTTAGTAATTTCGACAATTCTATCTGCACAACACTACTTATGTGCTGGATTTATAAAGTGGATTTTAGTATAGGTCATTCACTCGTTTGTTTCATTTGCTTACTAGTTTTATGAGCCTGCTGACTATTGTTCCATACAAGACTAATTGGCTCCTGCTGTCATGCAGCCCAACTATTGGATGTTAATGTCGAATCAAAGATAGTGCTTATTCCAATTGTAGTTGCTGTAAGTTCTTGTCTACCCTCTTGGATGGACACCTATCCTGTGTGTATATTTATTCCATGATTTTGAGTCCCAAAACATGTTATTAGAAACACACCTATTGAAAACGGCCCCTGTAGTTCCACACCATCTTATGATGAACATCTAGCTCTTTATCATGGGATAATTCTGTTTTTATTGAAAGTAAATAAAAACATAACTGCTATGTGTTATAAATTGCAGAGTAGAAACATAGCCTAGCGATACATAAAATCAAATTTCATCCTTCACTCTATGAGTTTGAACTTTGGAACGTGATGGATTATCGAATCCCAAACTAAAAAGACTTCTCTGTTAAGTAGATTATAATTCTTCTGAAATGAACGAATCCAAGCGACCCCTAATAAAAAAAAGGTGAGGATAATTTAATTCTTGCGGAGATTAAAACATAGAAAAAATAGTCTTCATTGGGTTCTGATGACGGACGGGACAGGGAACCATCTCCGTGCTCGTTTCCACGTACTGGCCCCACAAACTTGATCTAAATTAGTTTTTGGCGTGGTAAAATTCTACTAAAAAAGTCAACTCATAGTCTAGTATAAATAAAAAAAAACTAAACTTTAAGTAGATGTATCCTGTAATTGTTTTGGTGTACTCCGGTACAAGAATTGCGGACTGTGTGCTTTTGTTTATGTCTGAATCATCGGGCTTTCGTGATCTCTGATTGCAACATTGGATGGGTTGTGTTGTAGGGACAGTGACGGAACACCAAGGACAGTCTCACAGGTTCCCACTGCAGTTGAGGAGCTTTGGTTCCCACTGCAATTTAGATGCTTTGATAATTCTGTTTTTATACCAGCTAGCCACTAGCCATAGAAGCAAACCACATAACTGCTGGACATGAAAATATAATCTACTCATCTAGGTCATATCTATGCCAGGTAAACAAATTAGCAATCCTGTTTGTACTTTTGCATTAGCAAACAATTCATACCATCTTTGGTGGGTGGGTGTTTCCAATTTTTATTTAGTACTGTCAACCACACATCATTGAAAATATCAGTCTTTAAGATTAAAAACTATGACAAACATTTGAAAGTAAAAAGGTCTAGGGACTTAATCTAATTTGTTCACTGATATTACCAATGGGAATATATTTTGGTAGCAGATTTAATACCTTATAAATCATTTTTGTTCTTTAATAATATTGGTGATGTCCACATAAAAGTTTTTGGCTGGTGATATTTTCCTTCTCATTAGTGTTTTGACTCTAAAATGCAGTGACAAGTATTGCTTTTTACATATGTATTTATGATGGCTCAATGGGTCAAATATAGTCTCTGGGTGGTGTGGGTCTCATTTGACACTTGAACTCTTTTATTTGCAGGTAGACTGCCCTTTCCCTCCATCAGACAAAATTGGCATAAACTCTGTCCAAAGGAATTGAATGCTAATAGCAACCTTTTGTCCAACACACGTGGGTTAAGAAAATAAGAATTGAATGCTAATAGCAACCTTCCGATAAAGTTTTGTTGGTATGAAGATAAGAAAATTGATGATAATGTCTAAAGTAAAAGTCACTGAAGGAGATCCAAGCTGGAATAGTACTAATTATTTGGGGAGGCGAAATTGTGATTCTGGAGTGTGAATAAAAATTGGAAACATGTGTTTTTGAGATAATAAAGTTAATTAAGTTTGTGAGGATATGCATAGAAATTCAAGCTGATCGGTGATGCCTACTTAGTGCTTAGTGCTTAGTGATCGATAGGATACCTGCATAATATGCATGTGTAACCTTTGGTTATTGATCACAGGTATGTATTTTGCTATTTCTCTATTCATTTGTACAAGCACTCAAGCAGGTTATGTTTACTACATGTAAAGAAAAAGTAGCTGAAGTTGCTAGATTTAGTTACTTGCTATTTTATTTAGCCAAATTTGGAAGCTGAAGGAAACCAGTACAGCAAATCAGATAGGAATGTGCTCGTGAGGGGTCACTGTCAGGCATCGAGAACGATAAACTCTCCTTAGTTTATTCACAGATGCATATTTGATAATGGAAGCGGTCCATTATCTGTCCTAAATCTAAATTGCTCGTTTATTGCTAGTTTATTCACAGATGCATCGATGGTCTTGCAAACTTCGCCAGCAAAGCTTATTACGAGATGCAAGGAAAAAATTTTGGATCTCCTTCAGTGACTAACAAGACCAGATGATGGGAAGGGAACGTACCAGATTGAAGAGCCGCCAGGCGATGGGATCCGGAGATGGAGCAGGCCGAGATGGATCCGGAGATGGTTCCTGGACTTGGGGTTGGGAGCAGGCCGGCGGCTGTGGTCGGGTGGTAGGCTAGCTGTGGCTGAGTGCGCCAGACACGAGCGAGAAGGTCGGGCTGAGTGCGGCGCTGCGGGATTGGGACGAACGAGCGAGTGCGGCAGGCCGAGATGGACGATTTAGGGCCACTATTTTCGTCGGCCTCAGTGAGGCCGACGAAAATACGCCACATTTTCGTCGGTCCAGAGGCCCACGAAAATAACTTCCGTATTTTCGTGGGCCTGCCCACGAAAATATACCCCGGCCCACGAAAATACGCCACATTTTCGTCGGTCACGAGGCCGACGAAAATAACAACCGTATTTTCGTGGGCCGGCCGACGAAAATAACACGGCCCACGAAAATTTATGCGTTTCCTGTAGTGCCTGGTGATTTATTTGATGGCAGACATTTGATGATCTGATCAATCTCTTGACAAGAAAAGGGGTGCTCAAGTTCTGACAGGTTATCAATCGGCTGAATCAAGGATGATAAGTTAAAAACCATGGACGTTTGTTGAGAAGTCCCCAGTCTACTCTTGAAGGCATTAAAAAGCACAATTTCTTTCTCTGCATGTGAAATAGCCATATTTCTGTTATCATCCTTTAGTGACGAAATAAGGTTGTGTCGATGCTTGACAGTAGCATTGGCGTGGAAGAACTTAGTGCCAGCATCTCCTAGGGTAACCCATTTGATTTGACCTCTTTGTTTCCAATAAGTTCGCTGTTTAGACAAAAGATCTTGCAAATGGTGAATAAGGATCTCTTTGAAATTCCATTCCTGAATCGTTAAGTCTCTACTCTCCTCAATGAAGTCCAATAGCTGAATAACCAATTTAACCTTGTCAATCAATTTTGCTAAATTAGGGAGAGACTTATACCAACCCTGAATCGCTTTTCGTGCCCTTTTAAACTTAGCCATGAGCCTTTTAGCTGGGTCTGGTTGAAATAAAGGCTGACTCCAAGATTCTTGGAAGATTAAATGAAAATCTTCAAGCTCAAGTCAATAATTTTCGAATCTGAAGATGGACGGTTTGGGAACATTAATTTGAACATTGATCATCCAAGGAATGTGATCCGAGGTTCCCCTAGTGAGCGAAAGAGCAGAAGTAGCCGGGAAGTTGACAGACCATGCCTGTGAAACAAAACACCAATCCAACTTTTCGAGTAAAGGATGACGTTGCATATTTGACCAAGTGTAAGCTTGTCCTTTGAGAGGAATTTTTGAAGCTCCAGCTGACTGATTGCTAAATTAAAATTCAACATTCTAAGAGGGTCACCTCCTGGTTTATTGTGGTTCTCTGGAGATCTAATCATATTAAAATGACCCAGTTATCGAAGTGTCGTGATTCGTAGTTTGTTATCAAGGCTGCACGCACGTACAGCATCTGCACCAGATTCCTTTCGTGCATCGTGCATGCATTCTCTAGGGACTTTGCACGGCGTGCCTTTGCTTTCCCACAAAGCCATGCCATGTTCTCTTTGTGTCGAGGCCAGGCCAGGATTCCAACGATTGGTAGTTTATTTGCTTTCCATGCATTGCATGGGGAACTAACCAAGAGCTTCTTCTCGACCAGCAGCGAGCCCACTAGCTAAGATCGAGCGACGTAGTTGATGCCATGGACCTCGTGGTCGGCGCCTCCAACGACGCTGTGAATTCCCTACTGAACAAGCTCGGGAGCCTCCTGGCCCAGGAGTACACTTTGATCGGAGGCGTCAGCGACGACATCCAGTACATCAACGATGAGTTGGCCAGCATGCAGGCCTTCCTTAACAGGATTAAACAGGAAGCGAAGCACGACGAGCAGCGCCAGGACTGGATGAAGCAAGTCCGGGAGGTGGCCTACGACATCGAAGACTGCGTCGACAACGCCCGCCATCGCCTCAGTGGCGAGCCCCGCGGCAGCGGGAGGCTTGCCAGCCTCAAGAGGGCATGGTACCTGCTCACCACGCTGCACGCGCGCCACCGCATCGCCACTGACCTCGGCAACCTCAAGGCCCGAGCGCAGAACGTCAGCGAGCGGCGCACCAGGTACGGGGTCGAGAATCTGGGAAACCCGCCGCTGGTCGCTGCAGGTGGTGGGTCGACTTCAGACCTGGCCAACGCCCCCGTTGACCGCCCAGCACCCCCTCCCGCGCTCATCTGTGCCATGGCACCCGTCGGCATCGAGGACGCCAAGGAGGAGCTCAAGCCATGGTTCACGCTCATGGATGATGCGAAGCAGCAGGTCGCTAATGATCATCAGCCGAGGATCCATGCCATTGTAGGGTTTGGTGGCCTCGGCAAAACCACTCTTGCCAGGGCCTTGTACCGCGAATTTGGGAATGACTTTGATTGCAGGGCATCCGTTTTGGCGTCACAGAAGTTCCATCTCCCCACGGTTCTCAGAAGCCTTATCAGGCAGTTTCACGACCAGCAAGCAAGTGATTCCAAGAATGGCGCCAAGATGGAGGAATTGGGACAAGAGGCGCTCAAACAGCTCCTCGCCCGTCACATACAAGACAAGAGGTAATGTATAAAAGTCTAACTCGCCGAGCCATCTAGCTCTCTAAATTGTCCCTTTCTAGCTAAATTTAGCTAGCCACTATGGCTAGCCAAACTAACTTGTCTGTTAGAGTCTGTTGGAATTACATGTAGAGTGTAATTTTTATGAAGATATAAATAGAACAGTAAAAAATAAAGTCTCTTGAAGATGCTATGTCCGTGTTCTAAATTTTTTAGAAATCTATCTCAAAAGAACCTTTAGGTTAAGCTTGCTTGGCCTAAAGCAATATTGGGATGGGTGGCCGACCAGGAAGTCTTCTCGGCTGTCCATGAGTGAGGATAAAGTGCACACAAAATACTCATGTTGGTTTGTGGGGATGGTCTATGATCCTAAAGAGCTGACAGGAGTATGTACTATCGGTCCGAGAGTGGATGTGGTGTTACAAGTACACTGTCTTGGTTAGAGTGCCATGGAAGAAGGCATTATTGATGTCTAGCTGGTAGACCACCCAATCCCTAGAGAGAGCGAGGGAGAGGACGATCTGAACAATTATAGATTTCACGATAAGGCTAAAGGTCTTGTTGTAGTCCACTTTAGGAGCTACCTGAAGCCCTAATGAACCCAATGGGCCTTATATGGATCTAGAGTGCTATCAGACTTAAGCTTGTGCTGAAATATCCACTTACTAGTGACCACATTGTTGCTAGAGGACACAACACTAGGTCCCATGTGTGGTTGGTCAGCAAGGCCTCATACTGCTCCTCCATAGCACTACGCTAGTGGGGGTTAGCGAGCGCATTACTAACGAAGGATGATACATGAGAGGGAGGTGGAGCGGTGGGGGCCATGAGCACCAGCTAGTCTATAGGTCGGAGAACACCAGTCAATCATTGCTTGACCATTGGGTGGACGTGGCAGGGGTCGTGGTGGATGGCGTCTAGATGGTGCACCAACGGCTTGGCATGGGAATAGGTTGGGGCACTAGGTGGCTCATCGGTAGAGTGAACTAGTGGACAGGGACACACATGTTGCTAGTAGACATTGGCAGGATCAATGAAATGAGCCATATGTGTCGAGAAGTATAGGGTCGTACGTGGCATGATCAGAGGTGATAGGGTCATACGTGGTACGGTCGAAGGTGAAAGAGGCCGCCTCACGGGGCACTGTTCGACTAAGAGAAAGTTCTGTATGATGTTGGGAGCAACAAGTATGTTGTTGAGCTACAAGGGGCCAAGAAGGACTAGGTCACGTACCTAATGAGGTGACTGGCAGAGTCGACACATTGCTGACAATGATGGAAGAAGGAAAGGTGGGGTTGTAGGGATGGGGTAAAGAGACAGTACCTTGGTCAGGAGTGGTGTGGTACGAGGCGTTGTAGCTAGCAACCCAATCGGTGGAAGTAGCAGGAGTGGGCTACAATGACATGAGGTGAGAGGAGAGATCCAATGGAGACACCCTCCCACAAAGAAAAAAAGACTAAAAAACTGATATCCGAATAAGTATCCGTTTTCACCCCTGAAGAGGGTGGTCAACCACGACATTGATCGAAGCCACGATCGAGAGGGAAGCGTGGGCGCAGTCCCTAGCGCGCACTCGCGGACGAGGGCTAGAGGCGAGGGGACGTCGTGCATGCTGTTAGGCAGTGACGGAGGACCCATTATGGCTTAGTATGGCATCAGCCATGCCTAAATTTATAAAACCTCTATATCTTCCACTATAATCACAAATGGAGATTTGGTGCAATGGATAGACTGCTACATTTAAAGCTGTAGGTCGTAGGATCGATTCTTGTTGTCTATACTCTAGTATTAATCACAATCTATATGTATTGAGGTGAATTAAGATATACACATGTGGATTAGAGTCAATAATAGAGTATCCAAATAAAGATTGAGGGGTGGTGCGGCCGCGTCAGGGATGGGATACGCTAATGTTTAAAAAAAACCAATTTAATTACCAAAAGAAACAATGTTTGTTTCATAAGTACCTTTGGTAAAGTAATACTCACTTGGAATACTGACTTAGTTGTAAATAACTGTTGTAATAGGTACCATATCTTGATCGATGACATATGGTCTGTATCAGCATGGGAAAGTATTAGGGATTCTTTGCCAAAATGCAAGAGGGGCAGCTGCGTAGTGGTGACAACTAGGTTCAGATCTGTAGCTGAAGCCTGCCGCCGTCAACAAGGCCATGTCCATGAGCTGAAGCCACTCGATGAGTACAACTCCTACAAACTCTTCCGTCGGATCATCTTGAGTGCTCCTGATGTACCCTCTGTTGGTGCAAGAGCTCTTCTGAAGAAATGCGGAGGTTTGCCCCTGGCCATAATTCTAGTCGCAGGGCTAGTGGCTAGTAAGCTGAGATCAGCGTCAGATGTTGCCCCTAAAGAGAAGAAGGACCATTCGACTCAAGTGGACTGGGATGTAAGTGAAAAGTTGGATGAATTCATGGTAAAAGTGGAGAAGCAGGATGTTATTAGTACCCATATAGAAAAGGACAATGAGATTATTAGCGAACGGTTGGACAAATTCATGGTTCAAGTGGGCCAGGATTTAAGTGAGGATCTAGAGAAGAATCTCTCCACAGAAGGAGTCACAGAGATAGTGAACCACTGCTATACCCAATTGCCTGCAGACCTTAAGACCTGCCTACTCTACCTGAGCATGTTTCCCAAGGGTTGTTTCATCAGTAGAAAGCGTCTGATCAGAAGATGGATCGCCGAAGGGTTCATCGCTGAGAAGCACGGGAAGACAGTGGAGGAAGTAGCCGAGGACTGCTTCAACGAGCTCATCAGCAGGAACCTAATCCGAGCGGTCAACAACAGCAGCAACGGCAGGGTGAAGAGCTGCCAGGTCCACGACATGGTCCTCGAGCACATCGTCGTCAAATCAAACGACGAGAACTTCATCACGGTGGTTGGCGGCCACTGGCACACACCGTTCCCAAGCTACAAGGTGCGCCGGCTGTCCGTCCAGAAGAGCGATCAGCCAGTGAAGGAGACGGTGGAGAGGATGAAGCTGTCGCATGTCCGGTCTCTGACGGCGCTGGGCAGTTTCAAAGCTCTCCGTTCTACCCTGTCCAAGTTTCAGATACTGCAGGTGCTGGACCTTGAGAGCTGCAAGGATCTATCCCTGACCAACCAGCTCGACAAGATATGCGGGATGCATCAGCTCAAATACCTTAGTCTGCGAAGGACAGACGTCGAGGAGATCCCCAAGGAGATTGGTAAGCTGGAGTATCTTCAGGTACTTGACATAAGGGATACAAACATCTTGCAGTTGCCTCCATCTGTCGAGAAGCTACAGCATATCGTGCATCTTCTTGCTGGAAGCAAGAGCAAGCGGATCGGGCTGGCATTGACTGAAGGGATAACAAAGATGACGGCTCTGCAGACGCTGTCTGGGATTGAAATCGCTGGAAGCTCTACGGCCGGTAGTGATGATGTTGCCAGGGGTGGATCATATAACCAAGGAACAGACAAGAAGAAGGAGGCACAGCCAGGCTGCTGCTCAACAACCGCGAGCACCAATGCAACAGATGGCTATAGTGGCCGCTGCTGGCGATGCAAGGCGGCTAGCAAAGGGTCGACGAGAGGACTGCATGCCCTGGAGAATCTGACGAACCTGAAGAAGCTCACTGTCTACAGGCTTCGGACCTTCACCGAGATGGACAACGTTCTACTGGTGTCTGCCATTGAGCACCTCAGCAGCTGCTCCCTCAAGGTTCTTGCTATTGATGATGACTTCACGGGCTTCCTTGACAGCTCGCTCGTCGCTTCACAGGCCCCACCGGAGCACCTGCACACCCTGGGGCTCTCCGGCATGCTGTCCAAGGTGCCTGACTGGATCGTCCACCTGCACAACCTGGAGAGCCTGACCCTTTCCTTGACCTCGCTCACGGCGAGTACTTTGGTGGTCCTTAGCAAGCTCCCAGACCTCTTCTCTCTCGTTTTCACCATGGATTCTACGATGAAGAAGACGAACGTGCTCCAGATTCTGCACAAGGGAGGGGAGATCTTTGTGCAGGCTGGAGGGTTCGAGAAGCTCAAGCTGCTGCGCTTTGCCACGCCGGTGCTGCCACCTCTGAGCTTTCTGGGAGGAGCAATGCCGCAGCTTGAGAGCCTTGAGCTTACGTTCGTGACGATGGCGGGCGTGTACGGCCTGGAAAACCTTGCGAGCCTTCGGCAGGTGCTCCTGACAGTCAGCAGCCACGCACCCCAGGTTGCCAAGATGAAGGTGTCTCAAATAAAGGCGTTGACGAGAAAGAATCCGAACAAGCCCAGCGTGGTCGTTGACGAGTACAACGACCTATAAGCAGATACACATCTCCAAGCCAAACGAGCATGCACGTATAGCGTGCACTCGTCTATTACTTGCTTTTGTGTCGTTTTCCCCCAATTAATATGCAGTATAGCGTGTTCATTCATTGTAATGTGTAAGTATCGTACTTAATTAGTTTATTATGTAACACCCAAAATGAGGGGTGGTGAGAACAAAGAAAAAAAAAATGTTGGGATTATGTGAAAGTTTTTATTTATTTGATCCCGTATTTCTTTTTAGATTTCTTTTTAGATAACGGTAACACAATGTACCGCCATTCACCACCACTGTTCTGGCCAACAAAATACGAGCAAAGGAAAAAAGAAACATCCGAAGCAACCACGCAGGGTGCAATAAAAGCGAATAAACAAAATTAGGACGATACAATACTATAATAGAAACACATCTGCAGCTTGACGGTGATCTACATAAATGTTGTCTCCAAAGTCTCGACAGACGATCCTCATTGCTTCTTTGTCCTCGTCACGTGCGTCCCCTATAAAGTACCTACATATATGTCTTAGACAAACATTTTTTAAACACTCATTTCTACTAAGCCATAACGACGAGCATCATAACGCAGCCACCCCTACATACCATAATCAGTGATTTGGCTTTACTATTGAGTCCATATAGCCAATCACCGTACATATGATTTATACTCATCGGGGCTGCCACGCCAAAGGTAATATGAACCGCTCTCCAAACGAACTTAGCAAAATGACGCTCAAAGAATAAATGTTAAATCGTTTATTGAATGAATAAAAAACACATCTCTTATCTCCTTGCCAATTCCTACGCCCTAGATTGTCCTTTATTAGCACCGCCCCTTTTTAAGATACCACATAAAAACTTTGATTTTAAGCGGAATCTTACTGCACCATCTATAGTCTTTTCCCTACTAACAACCCCATTGATCATTAGCGTATTATACATTGAATGAGCCGAGAATTTTTTTTGTTCTGATGGAGACCCCACGTAAAAATATCTCTAGCCTCATTCAAAGTAACATTTGTCAATAAAGCTACCAGATTATGTCATGCAGCTAGGTTACGACCCTCCAACCCCTCCTGAAGGAAATATTGAGTGATACTAAATTCATTATCGAGGTTACGGAATCGTTCTTACGACGGACTATGCAATATAGAGATGGAAATATATTCTGCAAGGTGAAGTTTACTAACCACCTGTCCTCTCAAAACCCAACAATCTTCCCATTTTTGGCAATGAAGGTTTCTAGTTTCAAGAATTTCTCCTTCACTTTCATAAGACCTGACCAAAATTGAAAGTCGCTCGGATTTTTAACTAACTGTCTGATCGTCTTATCTTTGACATATTTCCTCCTCAATAAGTATTGGGACATCACATCCTTGTTTATCAGTTTGAACAACCACTTGCTCAAAAGACATTGCTTCTGGATGTCTAAATTTTTAATGTCCAGACCACCCTGGTCTTTTGGCTGATAGATTATACTCCATTTAATTAATCTGTATTTCTTTTTATTATCATATGCCTGCCAAAAGAAACTAGATCTATAGAAGTCCAGCTTTTCAAGTACTCCACATGGTACCTCGAAAAAGGACAGCATGAACATTGTTATGCTAGAAAGAACAGACTCAATCAGAACCAACCTCCTCCTACAGACAAATGTTTACCTTTCCAGCTACTCAACTTCTTGTTTATCATGTTCCGGCTTGGATGACTTGTTCCCACTTGCTTCCCTGCTTGATACACTGCATAAGGTCTGTCTTTTTCAAAACAAACATCGGTTAGTCTTAACACATGTTCGCTCTTTAGAAGCTTATGAAGGTTCTTCATCCCAACATATGTTAGACGACGATACTAGAGTCAGCCCAAGTTAGTCTTAGCAAGTAAACATGCATCAAGATTGGTATTCACTTTAGAAAAATCAACAAAATAAAGCTTGCAATCTAGTACAATACTTTAAATGGTATTGAACTATCAGTTTTTCTAAAGATAGTTACATCAACATTTGTAAACAAACAATTATGACCCATATGACATAACTGACTTACAGAAAGCAAATTGTAACCAAGCGATTCTACTAAAAACACATTTTAAATGAAATGCTCAGTAGTAATCGTATCTTACCCAAACCTTTTACTTTGCATTGGTTCCCATCTCCAAAGATGACCATGTCATGAGAATCCTTACACCACTACCAGATGGGTTGTACGGGTTCATAGGACTTACACCACTATTAGATGGCTTGTACCCTCACAGACCATCATCAAATACATTGTCACACCAGGGCTTTAAGGAACAAAGCCGGGTGCATCTCATACATGCGCCAAAGAAGACGACATATATAATAACAGAGTGTATAGAGATAAAGGTCGTAAAACATCAGAGTACTTATTACATAGCGAAAGACTTAATACAAAATAAAAGAATAAACATAAAACGAACTAAGGATCGTCGGCGCCAATGTCAACTGAGAAACGCCACCTAGATCAGATAATACTCCTCGCCTTGTGGCTCCTCCTGAACCACCTGTTCTTCTCTTGTGGGGGGGGGTGTGAGACAACAAGGGTGAGCTCACACATGTTCATCGCTCAACAAGTTGTGGGGAATAATGTGGCATGAACTCACCAAAGGTGGGAGTTCATGAAGTGTAAGGCGGATCAATGAAATAAAGGCTGAAGCTGAGCATTGCTTTTATAAGTTGGTTAAAATTTTATTAGCAGTTACTAAGTGTAAGTGAATACCAATCCATAGTAATAATAAAAAAAAGTAATAATAAAATAATCCCAAATGCAATGAAATGACAGATTAAGTTTAAGTTCCATAAATTAATCATGTGAGTGTCCGAGCCGCTCATGACCGTGAGCACGGCTAGTATACCAGTTTTACACTCTGTAGAGGTTGCACATCTTTACCCACAAGTCGTGTTACCCATTTGCCACGGAGTTGATCAGACCCCATACACCTCTACCAAGGAAGCGAGGCAGGGTACCACTACGAGGCCTTTACAAAGTTCCACTAGCTTCAGACTACCCGCTACAGTTTATAGGAAGCTCCAGTGCAGGAATCCCTCGCCTGACCGCCATCGCAGCAAAATCAACCCAAGGACCTCCCTACACTGACCACTCCCCTACTGCCCTTGCCCCTTTCGGGTAAGGTAGCCATCCACTAGCTTTCCTAGTTAATCAGCCAAGGGCGTCCCATTAAACCCTTATGGTAGCACTGTTTTCCCGGGTGGTTCTCCATGTTCCCATTAACATAATGATCTTATCATGAACATAGAATAATGAACAGATAATAACAAGTGTAATCATGAGTAGTGAATATCTCTATACCCAAAACCATATAAAGCAATAGCATGTACTACCCAAAAATTTAGTAGAAAAACCAGTGGTGAAACAAGGTATAAAGATAGTCAAAATCTAGGGTATCCTATTGGGTCCCATCAAAATTAACCTATGCAGATCATTATGAATAATAAGAACATGAATGGGTAAAAGAAGTGATCAAGGGCACAACTTGCCTTCCACGAGCTCCTGCTCAGCAGTCTCTACCAGCTGAACCCCAGAATCCTCTGTAGCTTGCTCGTCTACTCGCGTCAACACAATACATACATAGTATAGCAAAAATTAACATTACACCAAACATGCAAATAGAATATACAGTAATAAACTAGACATTAAAATAAGATTACAGGAACTGGAATCATTAAATTTGGAGTTATAGATTTCAAGTTATGAATTTCCTAAGACTTAATGTGCTTGAAATGGGATTAAATGATAAATTAATTTTCTAACTGTTTTCATGACAAAATAGAGACACTAAATGATAGAGAATCTTATTACAAAATTTTAGAAATTGGAATGGCTCAATTTGAAGCTAGAATGAATTTTCTATGCATTTTACAAGTTTCTAGGTTTGTTTTTGTATTAAAAACTAAATTCTATAATCATTTCTCTATTTTAAATCCTCTCTGGACTGGGCCTCATTTTCTGGAAATTTCAGGGGTCTCGGTGCAAGATTCCTAAGACACAGAAAATAGTACCCGAGGACCACGGGTTGTTTTTAAAGTTTGACGAGGTCTCTTTAACAAAATATACCCGCGAAGGGGTATGAGGGCATCTGAGCCGCCAGATCTAAAATCGTCGGTCCAGATTAGACCGAGACACTCATGAACCTGGGTTCATTCTCACTCGTCGGATTAGAATCCTACGGTTCACATTCATCGAGCCTGCGGTCTAATCACCACCCTCGGATCATGGATCTACGGTTGCGCGCGCTCGGCCGAACACGGTACGCTGGCGGATCTAATCTAACCCGTAGGGATCTGATCCAACGGCATGAGTTCTAACCCCACTTCACCCCGATGGACAGACACGACGAAGGCCACATTTGCGGTGGCGCCATGACCGGACACCGCGATTCCAGTGTTCTAGCATCTATCCTTCAATCAGCTGGTGGAAAACTGTAGCGCTGGACAATGCAAAATCGAGAAGCCCGAACTCACCGGAGATGGCGCGTCCAGGGGGGTCGATCCACGGCGGATTGTGGTTCCCGTGGTGGCAAAGGCTCTGGTGATGGACAGTCGGTCGTCGGAGACCGCGAGGCGCTCTTCGGCCACGAACAGCTTCACCGAGTCTGGGGATTGTCCCTGACCACCCTTCGACCCAAGCACGCCAAAGACAAGGCGACGACGGCGCCTGCGGTTTACCTTTCTCTCACTTGAACACTCAACACACGTCGACGGTGGTCAACAACGCGGTTCTAGGGCAGTTGCAAATGGAGGGAGAAGAGGTACACGCGTCCTTATGTAGCCCCGAGCCAGTTGGGTCCCGGAGGCTGAGTTGGAGAGAAAGACGGAAGGGCGGTTGTAACGGTGGGCGAGAGATAGAGTCTGGCAGCTGAGACGGAGAAAAGATAGGGAGGGGAGAAGACAGACCTGACTAGTGGGTCCCTGTGCTCAGCCACACAGGAGTTTGCCGCATCGAGCGTGCGCGCGTGAGATGGGGCAGCTAACAGGGGGACCCCAGGTGTCGGCGCCCTACTGTCCTAGTGGGCTGCTGCGCGCGCATGGGGGAAAGTGGGCCGAATTCCTAGGGTTTTGGCCCAGCTACAGAGTTCTCCTTTTTCTTTTCTTTTCTGGTTTTCTTTTCCTATCTTTTCTCTATTTCTTTGATTTTAGATTTAAATCCAAATTTAGTACAAAACTTAAATACCCAAATTTGGACACTATTATGGATAAAATATTATTTACAAAATTTATTTTGTTCTATATAATAATTATCTCCCACTTTATTTATATTGTTCTCAATTCCCTACATTGCACTTTTGGATCAGATTCAAATTTCCCTCTCATGGTTATATTTCTCTTTTTATTATTTTATTATCTAGTGCACAAACAAGTAAAACTCCATCATAATGCACAATTAAATAAAACTCAGCATGATGCACATATTAATTTATGTGTTATTGGTCATTTAATCCTCTTTTTAGGGTGTTTATTCACATGTGATAGTAAGTAGAGATGGTACACCCATACAGGTAAAGGAAATATTCTCTTATCATATGATTTACAATTTGGGTATTACATACATCACGCCATGTGCCCCTCACTCGATTACCATGAAAGATATAGAGGGAGATAGAAGGATGATCTTGGGTGAATCGGGCTGAGGAAGGGAGATGAGAAAGTGAGGGAGAAAAAAATCTGCTTATATATTATAAGGTTTTAAGTGGGTTGGTTTTGGCTAGTGCGTTAGACGTCCTCCAACGGGACATACTCTCACTCCCCATGTCCCCTCGTCCATGTACGAAAGAGCCCCGAAAGCCTTGGACCGTCCACCCTTAGTGCCACCTTCCATGGGAGAGAGAAGGAAACCACCCCGTGTACAGGGGGCGCTTAATCTCCTCCCATTTTTAATTGATGCTTTAACTATGAAATTAATTCTTTTTTAAGTTTAATTAACTCATAATAATTTGTATTATGATACTACAGATATGGTAGAATTTTTAGAAACTCCAAAAACTATGCATAAAAGTCAAATACCTCAGTTAAAGTGTATATGGGGAATGATCGGAGAGGAGATGATATAGGGGGAAGAATAGTTGAGAGGGAGGTATTTAAATATGAATAAAGTACGAATGGAAAATTTGAGAGGGGAATGGTTGGAGAGAGTCTTAGACACGATTAACAGAGAGAGGCCTCCTAAGAAGTTCGCCTCCGAAAATGGCCTAGAATAAGAAGTCAATATAGGAACATAGTACTTTGTCGAGTGTCGCAGGCACTCGACAAATCCTCGATAACACTCGACAAACGCTTTGTCGAGTGTGGCACTCGGCAAAGAGGACTCAATGAATTATACATCGGCAACAACCTCTTTGCGGAGTACTTTATGTTGGGCATTTGACAAAGAAAAGTCACCGTGACGACGCCAAGTAATGGTGACAAAGCCTTTACCGAGTGCCTGCTGGTCTAACACTTGGCAAAGGGAGTTCCAGTGGGCCCCCACGCCAGCCTCTATGTTGAGTGTCACAAGATGGCACTCGACAAAGAGAGCTTCTTTGTCGAGGTCCTGCCTGCCTAGCACTCGACAAAGAGAGCTCCAGTGGGCCCTCACGCTAGTCTCTGTGCTGAGTGCGCTGGCTAGCACTCGGCAAAGAAGCTTTACCGGTTTCCAGGTGTGCTCTCTTTGCCGAGTGCTATGGTCATTACACTTGACAAAGGCACTCTTTGTCGAGTGTTATACTCGGCAAAGTGACCAGATCATAACGCTATAAATCTGAACGGTATGCGATAACATTCCTCAGATCTAGATCTAACAGCCATAATGCAATCGAGCCGAAATGTTATCCTCACACTGATCTCCACCGCACGTTCTAGGATCAATGGTCAGTAAGCGACGAGGTGAAGGGTATGGCGGGATTTAATCTAGACCACCCATCAATATCTAATGGCTCGGGTTCATTACTACACGATATAATCTCACACACCCCACCACGATCGGACGGCCGAGATTCCGAACGCTGAATCTTTATACCTTGACTTGATCTTAGCCAGTCCCGGCCAGATCAATAACCATGGACAACCCTCGCATCTCTCTCTCTCTCTCATCTCGCTCCTTCGACCGCCGGCGCACAATGCCGGGGCACGGCGGCGCCATTGGCGAAGCATCCGCCCGGCTAGTTCTCGTCCCAACCATGGAATCAAATGTACACGATGTGGAGACTACAATGAGTACAGTCAAAGACTACTCACCGGAGGTAACGTAGCGATGGGCTCTGACCACGATAGGGGGTAAATCCACAATGGAGAGTATCTCTGGTGAAAAATTCCTGAGCCACCGAGACCTCCCGAGCTCCAAATCCCTCACACTCGCGATCTTCACCTTCCAGCGAACCTTCCTACACAGTTGGTCGACTCTGAGCCCCCACGATGTTGAGGGGATGCCGCGGCGGCGCTTTGCTGCGACAATTGTGGTCGACAGCGTCGATGCGGACGGATATGGAGAGGGGGGTCGCAGCTCGAGTATTTATAGGCGCAAGGGGATCGACTCGGGCCCACCAAATCCCGACCACAGCGATCGAATTCAACAACCCGCCCAGAACCTGGCGGTAATGGCGCCTATCTGTTGGGGGAAGACGGGTCTGACACCCCGGTCCCACATGGCGGTGGCACGCACGAGTGTAGGTCAGGTGCAGAGCGGCTGACCAGGCGGGGCCAGGCGGTAGGAGTCTGGCGTGGAGAAGGGGTGAGTTGGGCCGCGCGATGTTGGGCCGAGAGAAAGGAAGGGATGGCGAATTTCCATTCTAGCGGCCCAAACAGAATTCATTTTCTTTTTCTTTTCTATTCCCTTCTCAAATTCAATTCAAATTCAAACTCATGTTTTGAACTTCAAATTTCCAGTGTCAAAATAATACTAATGTGAATATAAACTCTACTGTTTACAATATTATTATTTATTCTTTTCCCTATTATTTATTTATGGAAGGACTAAATGACTTCATTAAAATTTCCTTTCTCATTATCTATTTTATGTTTTCATTTAAAATTTTGTGGTCAAATTTATGATTCCTTATTTCAATAAAATGCATCACCACAAATTCATAAGTATGAGATGCCCACTCTTTTATTCATTTATTGGTTACATGACTATTTTAATATCCTTAATTGATTATAAAAAGAAAAGGTCCAAATAAATTTCAAAGGTTAAAAAAAGTTCTCAAAATCTTATTACAAATATATTTATTTATTTTATTATTTTTCCTTCTACCAATTTTGGGCTTTACAGTAACATGTGTCCAAAAAATATATTATTATTTACCCTATGTTTATTAGATCAACTTTTCCAATCAGAGTTAAATGTGACACTTTAATTTGTCTATAATAAACTAACTAAAAGATTATATATGATCAAGTTATAACTTAGAGTAAATTTGAATTATTTATTTCTTTGCAATATTTTTCTCACAGATTTAGGTTAATTAACATAGGATATATTTTTACTGTTTAATCACTTAAAACTTCAGAAAACCATATCTTTTCAACCATAACCCCGATTTTAGCAATTCTCGAACATATGATCTCGTAGCGGCGCATAGAATATTCTTGCGTTGTTTGTTCTTATGGTTTAGTGTAATGTTACCATATCCATTATTTGCTTGATTGTATGCATTGCTACGAATAGATGCGAGGTGATGAGGAACCCGGAGCCCAATTTTGCGGCAATATCTGAACAACAAGGTTATCACAAGTATAAGGCAAGTTGTGCCCTTGATCACTTTTCTTTACCTAATAATGTTCTCTATAATCACCGTGATATGCACAGGTTAATTTGATGGTACCTAATAGGTTACCGTAGTTGTGTTCACCCCACACCTTGCAAACAAATGAACTATTAGGTAGTCTTGCTATTGCTCTATTTAGTTTTGGGATTATTATTACATCTGAACTATGATCATGATTTATTAATGTTGGTTTAGTTATTGTTCATGGTAAGATTATTGTGTTAATTGGAACATGGAGAACCACCTAGGAAAACAATGCTACCACAAGGGTGGAATGAGACGCCCTTGGCTGACTAATTAGAAAAGCAAGTGGAGGACTACCTTACCTGAAAGGGGCAACCGGGGTGTGAGGAGCTGCCGGTATAGGGAGGTTCTCGAGTCAATCATGTTGCGATGGCTTTTCGGACGAGGGATACTTGTATCGCCCCCTTCTCGCAAAAACCATAGCGAGTTTTCTGAAGCTAGTGGAACTTTGTAAAGGCAATGAATAGAAGCGAATAGAGATCAAAATGAGCAAACTTGAAAACCAACTCTGAAACCCGACATAAACCAGTTTTCTAACAACACAACACATAAAAGTCAAAAAATGGTCAAATGACCTTCAAAGATCATGAAATTTTATATGGAGAAGTTTGTAACACCATACATAAGATTTTCACAAAAAAGCAACTAAATCAAAGCAAGTTGAAAAAATGGCTTGAAGCGGTTTTTGTTGTATCCAATAGAATCGAAAAATTCAAAAAAAGGTCCCAAAATACAAAAACTCGGCACATACCTTGACTGAATCTATCCACATGAGATCAACTCAAAGATATCAAAACTCGAAGAAAAATTTAAACCCTTTCTCTCAATTTGGGTTTTGTCAAGAAATCTCCAAATGATGATTTCTATGTGCTCGTAGAAAATCAGTTGAGACCGAAGGATAGATAAGTTCCAAAGAAGTTATGGCACCTAAAAATTAACCATGAAGAACCCAAAACCTTTCAATCTAACATCTTCAAAAAATGACAATAAGAGACTTGAAAAAGGAGAGTTTTAGTAAGGGAAATTTGTGATACTTGAGCTGAGCTTCATGCCATCGTTTGAACAGGTCCCAAGTGTCCCAAAACACTCCAAAATTCAGCCTACAACCCACTAAATAATACAAACCCGACAGACCTACTTGGAGTCAGATATACGCTACATCTCCTTCACGGCCTCAACACGTGCCCATTCTTCCTCGACCTCTCGATCACCAAGTCCTTGTGCCATTACCTTGACTTGGTCAAGCACCATATTGACTTTGGTCAACATGTCTACACTATCTTCACATGTACACTTGTCATTGTCGCCAAGTGCTAGCTAGCCATCTATGGTCCATCCACCGACCCTCTATCCCACTATCAAAGACTTCACAACTGTCATTCTCCATTATCGTCGATTGTCTCAGTTGTAAACACCTGCATATTACAAGATAAGGGACATGTTGCTCGCACATAACCCATGTTATGGTTAGTCCCAACACTAAACCAAAGCTTCGATCACTTTTTGACAACCACTCATTATACATGCGCATGGGCACATATCGACCATTGTCAACATCGGTACAAAAGGAAAATGTGTGAACTCATCCAACAACCAAAATTGGGTGAAAAGGAAAGAACAAGGTCATTTGACATGAGAAAAGTTGGTTCCCAAAGACATGGACAATGGCTCAAGGCAACCAAGAAGAAGCAAAATTTGGTTCCTAGAGACATGGGTAATAGCTCGACACAACAAATTAAAGCAAGGGTGGCAGTCCTCAAGAAGTGATAGAAAGGGCTTAACACCACTAGCAAAAACCAACAAGCAACACAAAACTTCTAGAATAACGCTAATCTCTCTAGAAGAGGCAAATGTTCAACACAACTAGCAAAGTGATCAAATCAGTCTCAATGGCAGGCATCTAATAATGGAGTACCCCAAAAAGTGCGGTGGACTAGGATCGTCCTAATGATAATATGGTCTCAGAAGTTGAAGTCACCATGCATTGTCATCGCGCCTCCGCCATGCATCCATCGATGTTCGCAGGACAGGACTACATGACTAGCTGGCAGTGGCGGAGGACGAAAAAATTTAGGTATGGCTCTACACAACTGGACCGTATAATATTTAGCACACAACCAATCAACTTGTAGAACAACTCGTGATATATATAAAGAAATAGAACATTGTCTAAAATGAGAATAAATTGCTACAAAACATTTAATTGTCATACCTCTGATTTTGTTATATATGTCTTGGAGAACTAAGCAATTGCATTTTGAAAGGGAAATAGGGTTAACCTTTTTCCTAAAATTAATTTTGGTGGTTGAATGTCAAACACAAACATATGGACTAACTAGTTTGCTCTAGAACTCATGTATTACAGGTGCATAAGGTTCAAAACAAACCAATAAAAGATTCAAGTTAGGGACTACAATAAAAAGGAGCAATGACTTGAGTGTGCTGTGGGCTGGCGCACCGAACTGTCCGGTGTGCCATCGGACTATCCGGTGCACCATGTCCGTACGAAGATGAACCAGCCACTCTCGGGAAAACTGAGCCACGCTCCGCTATAATTCACCGGACTGTCCGGTGTGCCACCGGACTGTCTGGTGTGCCAGCAGAGCAACGGCTACTCGCTCCAATGGTCGACTGCAAAAGCCGCTGACAGAGGTACAATGAAGAACAGTGCACACAGAGTCAGAGGCACACCGGCCAGTGTCTGGTGTGGCACCAGACTGTCTGGTGCCACAAGATGACAAAGCTCCAACGGTCGACCGAGCTCTGAACCCTAACGGTTGGGTGACGTGGCAGTGAGAGCACCTAGAGGGGGGGGGGGGGTGAATAGGTGATCCTGTAAAAACTTGAAACTTAATCCACAAAGCTTGATTAGGAGTTAGCACAGTAAAGCCAAGTGGCTAGAGAGGAGTTCTTGCAAAACACAATAACCATAAGAAGATCAACACAGATAGGCATAGTGGTTTATCCCGTGGTTCGGCCAAGTCCAACACTTGCCTACTCCACGTTGTGGCGTCCCAACGGACGAGGGTTGCACTCAACCCCTCTCAAGCGGTCCAAAGACCCACTTGAATACCACGGTGTTTTGCTTTGTTTACTATATCCCGCTTGCGAGGAATCTCCACAACTTGGAGCCTCTCGCCCTTACAATATGATGTTCACAAAGAAGCACGGAAGTAAGGATGGGATGAGCAACGCACTCAAGACACAAAATCAGAGCACAACACGTACACAAGTCACAACTCGAGCTCACAACACAACCCGAAGAGTTCTCTACTCAATTGGAGCTTTAGTTGCTATCACAAAGAATCAAATGCGCGGAATTGGAGTCTTGGTGCTTAGGAATGCTTAGAGAATGCTTGGCGTACTCCTCTATGCGCTTAGGGGTCCCTTTTATAGCCCCAAGGCAGCTAGGAGCCATTGAGAGTGATAGTCGCCTAGAGGGGGGGTGAATAGGGCGAAACTGAAATTTATAAAAATAATCACAACTACAAGCCGGGTTAGCGTTAGTAATAAAGAAACGAGTCCGCGAGAGAGGGCGCAAAACAAATCGCAAGCAAATAAGAGTGTGACACAAGGATTTGTTTTACCGAGGTTCGGTTCTCGTAAACCTACTCCCCGTTGAGGAGGCCACAAAGGCCGGGTCTCTTTCAACCCTTCCCTCTCTCAAACGATCCCACGGATCGAGTGAGCTTTCTCTTCTTCTCAATCAAACGGGAACAAAGCTTCCCCGCAAGGGCCACCACACAATTGGTGCCTCTTGCCTTGGTTACAATTGAGTGATGATCTCAAGAACAAATGAGAAAGAAAGAAAGCAATCCAAGCGCAAGAGCTCAAAAGAACACGGCAAATCTCTCTCGCTAGTCACTAAGGGTTTGAGTGGAATTGGAGAGGATTTGATCTCTTTGTATGTGTCTAGAATTGAATGCCTAGCTCTTGTAAGTGGTTGAGAGTTGGAAAACTTGGATGGCAATGAATGTGGGGTGGTTGGGGTATTTATAGCCCCAACCACCACAAGTGACCGTTGGCTGGAGTCCTCTGTTCGATGGCGCACCGGACAGTCCGGTGCACACCGGACAGTCCGGTGCCCCTGCCACGTCACGGTTGCCGTTGGATTCTGACCGTTGGAGCTTCTGACTTGTGGGCCCTCCTGGGTGTCCGGTGCACACCGGACAAGTACTGTTTGATGTCCGGTGCACCGGCATGGGCGAGCCTGACGTCTGCGCGCGCTGCGCGCGCATTTAATGCACCGCAGGGAGCCGTTGGCGCCGCAGAGAGCCGTTGCTCCGCTGGTACACCGGACAGTCCGGTGCACACCGGACAGTCCGGTGAATTTTAGCGGAGCGGCTGCCGAGCGAACCCGAGGCTGGCGAGTTCCGGGGACGGCGTTTCCTTGGAGCACCGGACATGTCCGGTGCACACCGGACAGTCCGGTGAATTATAGCGCGCTGTCCACCGAGAAATCCCGAGAGCGAAAAGTTTGAAGTCGGAGTCCTCTGGCCGCACCGGACATGTCCGGTGCACACCGGACAGTCCGGTGCCTCCAGCCAGAGGTGCCCTCGGTTGCCTTGCTGCTCCTTTGTTGAATCCAACACTTGGTCTTTTTATTGGCTAAATGTGAACCTTTTGCACCTGTATAACTTATGCACTAGAGCAAACTAGTTAGTCCAATATTTGTGTTGGGCAATTCAACCACCAAAATTATTTAGGAGCTAGGTCTAAGCCTAATTCCCTTTCAATCTCCCCCTTTTTGGTGATTGATGCCAACACAAACCAAAGCAAATATAGAAGTGCATAATTGAACTAGTTTACATAATGTAAGTGCAAAGGTTGCTTGGAATTGAGCCAATATAAACTTATATGATGCGCATGGATGGTTTTCTTTATTTTTCACATATTGGACCACATTTGCACCAAGAGTTTTGTTTTCGCAAATTCTTTTGTAAATACTTTTCAAAGTCTTTTTGTAAGATAGTCAAAGGTAAATGAATAAGATTTGTAAAGCATTTTCAAGATTTGAGATTTTCTCCCCCTGTTTCAAATGCTTTTCCTTCGACTAAACAAAACTCCCCCTCAAATAAGGTCTCCTCTTAGTGTTCAAGAGGGTTTTCCATCAATTTCGAAAATACTACTTGCTCCCCCTTTAGAACACAAAGAGATACCAATTTTGAAATTTACCAATTTAAAATCATCAAATTTATAAAATTTAGGTGGTGGTGCGGTCCTTTTGCTTTGGGCTCATATTTTCTCCCCCTTTGGCATGAATCGCCAAAAACGGAATTATTAGAGCCCAATGAAGTACATTCTCCCCCTTTGGTCATGAAATAAATGAGTGAAGGTTATACCAACGTTGGAGAGATGATGCGGAGCGACGGCGAAGGATGAGTAGTAGAACGGAGTGGAAGCCTTTGTCTTCGCCGAAGACTCCAATTCCCTTTCAATACACCTATGACTTGGTTGAAATACACTTGAAAACACATTAGTCATAGCATATATAAAAGAGACATGATCAAAGGTATATTCATGTGCTATGCGTGCAAGACTAGCAAAAGAAATTCCTAGAATCAAGAATATTGAGCTCATGCCTAAGTCGGGTAAAAGATTGTTCATCAAGTGGTTTGGTAAAGATATCGGCTAATTGATCTTTAGTATTAATATAAGAAATCTCGATATCCCCCTTTTGTTGGTGATCCCGAAGAAAATGATACCGAATGGCTATGTGCTTAGTGCGGCTATGCTCGACGGGGTTGTCGGCCATTTTGATTGCACTCTCATTGTCACATAGCAAAGGGACTTTGGTTAATTTGTAACCGTAGTCCCGCAGGGTTTGCCTCATCCAAAGCAATTGCGCGCAACAATGGCCTGCGGCAATATACTCGGCTTCGGCGGTGGAAAGAGCGACCGAATTTTGCTTCTTTGAAGCCCAAGACACCAAGGATCTTCCCAAGAACTGGCAAGTCCCCGACGTGCTCTTTCTATTAATCCTACACCCCGCCCAATCGGCATCCGAATATCCAATCAAATCAAAAGTGGATCCCCGAGGGTACCAAAGCCCAAACTTAGGAGTAAAAGCCAAATATCTCAAGATTCGTTTTACGGCCGTAAGGTGTGATTCCTTAGGGTCGGCTTGGAATCTTGCACACATGCAAACGGAAAGCATAATGTCCGGTCGAGATGCACATAAATAAAGCAATGATCCAATCATCGACCGGTATACCTTTTGATCCACGGACTTACCTCCCGTGTCGAGGTCGAGATGCCCATTAGTTCCCATGGGTGTCTTGATGGGCTTGGCATCCTTCATTCCAAACTTGCTTAGGATATCTTGAGTATACTTCGTTTGGCTAATGAAGGTGCCCTCATGGAGTTGCTTGACTTGGAATCCTAGAAAATACTTCAACTCCCCCATCATAGACATCTCGAATTTCTGTGTCATGATCCTACTAAATTCTTCACATGTAGATTTGTTAGTAGACCCAAATATGATATCATCAACATAAATTTGGCATACAAACAAATCATTATCAAGAGTCTTAGTGAATAAAGTAGGATCGGCCTTGCCGACTTTGAAACCATTTGCAAGAAGGAAATCTCTAAGGCATTCATACCATGCTCTCGGGGCTTGCTTGAGCCCATAAAGCGCCTTAGAGAGCCTATAAACATGGTTAGGATACTCACTGTCTTCAAAGCCGGGAGGTTGCTCAACATAGACCTCCTCCTTGATTGGTCCATTGAGGAAGGCACTCTTCACGTCCATTTGGTAGAGCTTGAAGCCATGGTAAGTAGCATAGGCTAATAATATACGAATTGACTCAAGCCTAGCTACGGGTGCATAGGTTTCACCAAAATCCAAACCTTCGACTTGTGAATACCCCTTGGCCACGAGTCGAGCTTTGTTCCTAGTCACCACACCATGCTCGTCTTGCTTGTTGCGGAAGACCCACTTGGTTCCTACAACATTTTGATTAGGACGTGGAACTAAGTGCCATACCTCGTTCCTTGTGAAATTGTTGAGCTCCTCTTGCATCGCCATCACCCAATCCGAATCTTGTAGTGCTTCCTCTACCCTGGTTGGCTCAATAGAGGAAACAAACGAGTAATGTTCACAAAAATGAGCAACACGAGATCGAGTAGTTACCCCCTTATGAATATCGCCAAGGATAGTGTCGACGGGGTGATCTCGTTGTATCGCTTGGTGGACTCTTGGATGTGGCGGCCTTGGTTGATCATCCTCCTTGTCTTCATCATTTGCATCTCCCCCTTGATCGTTGCCGTCATTTTGAGGTGGCTCATTTTCTTGATCTTCTTGTTCAACATCTTGAGCCACATCCTCAATTTGAGTTGGTGGAGATACTTGCGTTGAGGAGGATGGTTGATCTTGTGCTTGTGAAGGCTCTTTGGATTCCTTAGGACACACATCCCCAATGGACATGTTCCTTAGCGCTGTGCATGGAGCCTGTTCTTCACCTATATCATCAAGATCAACTTGCTCTACTTGAGAGCCGTTAGTCTCATCAAACACAACGTCACAAGAAACTTCAACAAGTCCTGAGGACTTGTTAAAGACTCTATATGCCCTTGTGTTTGAGTCATATCCTAGTAAAAAGCCTTCTACAGTTTTAGGAGCAAATTTAGATTTTCTACCTCTTTTAACAAGTATAAAACATTTGCTACCAAAAACTCTAAAATATGAAATATTGGGCTTTTTACCGGTTAGGAGTTCATAAGACGTCTTCTTGAGGATTCGGTGAAGATATAACCGGTTGATGGCGTAGCAGGCGGTGTTGACAGCCTCGGCCCAAAACCGATCCGGTGTCTTGTACTCATCAAGCATGGTTCTTGCCATGTCCAATAGAGTTCGATTCTTCCTCTCCACTACACCATTTTGTTGTGGAGTGTAGGGAGAAGAGAACTCATGCTTGATGCCCTCCTCCTCAAGGAAGCCTTCTATTTGAGAGTTCTTGAACTCCGTCCCATTGTCGCTTCTAATTTTCTTGATCCTTAAGCCGAACTCATTTTGAGCTCGTCTCAAGAATCCTTTTAAGGTCTCTTGGGTTTGTGATTTTTCCTGCAAAAAGAATACCCAAGTGAAGCGAGAATAATCATCCACAATTACAAGACAATACTTACTACCGCCGATGCTTATGTAAGCGATCGGGCCGAACAAATCCATGTGTAGGAGCTCCAGTGGCCTGTCGGTAGTCATGATGTTTTTGTGTGGATGATGGACACCAACTTGCTTCCCGGCTTGGCAAGCGCTACAAATCCTGTCTTTCTCAAAATGAACATCGGTTAGTCCCAAAATGTGTTCTCCCTTTAGTAGTTTGTGAAGATTCTTCATTCCAACATGGGCTAGTCGACGGTGCCAGAGCCAACCCAAGTTAGTCTTAGCAATTAAGCATGTGTCGAGTTCAGCTCTTTCAAAATCTACTAAGTATAGCTGACCCTCTAACACACCCTTAAATGCTATTGAATCATCACTCCTTCTAAAGACAGTAACACCTGTATCAGTAAAAAGACAATTGTAGCCCATTTGACATAATTGGGATACGGAAAGCAAATTGTAATCTAAGGAATCTACAAGAAAAACATTGGAAATAGTATGGTCAGGAGATATAGCAATTTTACCTAACCCTTTGACCAAACCTTGATTTCCATCCCCGAATGTGATAGCTCGTTGGGGATCTTGGTTTTTCTCATATGAGGAGAACATCTTTTTCTCCCCTGTCATGTGGTTCGTGCACCCGCTGTCGAGTATCCAACTTGAGCCTCCGGATGCATAAACCTACAAAACAAGTTTAGTTCTTTGTTTTAGGTACCCAAACGGTTTTGGGTCCTTTGGCATTAGATACAAGAACTTTGGGTACCCAAACACAAGTCTTGGAGCCCTTGTGTTTGCCCCCAACAATTTTGGCAACAACCTTGCCGGATTTGCTAGTCAAAACATAAGATGCATCAAAAGTTTTAAATGAAACAATGTGATCATTTGATGCATTAGTAGTTTTCTTTCTAGGCAACTTGGCATGGGTTGGTAGCCTAGATCTAGATGTCTCACCCTTATACATAAAAGCATAATTAGGGCCAGAGTGAGACTTCCTAGAATGAATTTTCTTAATTTTACTCTCAGGATACCCGGCAGGGTACAAAAAGTAACCCTCGTTATCCTGAGGCATGGGAGCCTTGCCCTTAACAAAGTTAGACAAGTTCTTAGGAGGGGCATTAATTTTGACATTGTCTCCCCTTTGGAAGCCAATGCCGTCCTTAATGCCCGGGCGTCTCCCATTATAGAGCATGCTTCTAGCAAGTTTAAATTTTTCATTTTCTAAGTCATGCTCTCTAATCTTGGCATTAAGTTGTGCTATATGATCATTTTGTTTCTTAATTAAAGCTAGGTGATCATGGATAGCATCAACATTAATATCTCTACATCTAGTACAAATGGAAATATGCTCAACATTAGATGTAGAGGGTTTGCAAGATTTTAGTTCAACAACCTTAGCATGCAACAAATCATTTTTAGTTCTAAGGTCGGAAATAGTAGCATTGCAAACATCAAAATCCTTAGCCTTAGCAATTAATTTCTCATTCTCATTTCTAAGGCTAGCGATGGAAGCATTCAATTCATCAATCCTAGCAAGCAAATCAACATCATTATTTCTAGGATCAATGCAAACATGAGAATCAACCTTAGCCAACAAATTTGCATTTTCATTTCTAAGGTTGTCTAAAGTCTCATGGCAAATACTTAGCTCACTAGACAATTTTTCACATTTTTCTCTTTCTAGAGCATAAGCATTTTTAACCTTAACATGTTTTTTGTTTTCCTTGATTAGGAAGTCCTCTTGGGAGTCCAAGAGATCATCCTTTTCATGGATGGCACTAATTAATTCATTTAATTTTTCTTTTTGTTCCATGTTAAGGTTGGCAAAAAGAATACGCAAATTATCCTCTTCATTTTTATCATTATCCTCATCACTAGATGTTTCATATTTAGTGGAGGACTTTGATTTTACCTTCTTTTTGCCGTCTTTGGCCATGAGGCACTTGTGGCCGACGTTGGGGAAGAGGAGGCCCTTGGTGACGGCGATGTTGGCGGCGTCCTCGTCGTCGGAGGAGTCGCTTGAGCTTTCGTCGGAGTCCCACTCCCGACAAACATGGGCATCGCCGCCCTTCTTCTTGTAGTACTTCTTCTTCTCCTTCCTCTTGCCCTTCTTGTCGTTGTCCCTGTCACTATCACTTGATAATGGACATTTAGCAATAAAGTGACCGGGCTTACCACACTTGTAGCAAACCTTCTTGGAACGGGATTTGTAGTCCTTCCCTTTCCGTTGCTTGAGGATTTGCCGGAAGCTTTTGATGATTAGGGCCATCTCCTCGTTGTCGAGCTTGGAGGCGTCAATTGGTTGTCTACTTGGTGTAGACTCATCCTTCTTCTCCTCCGTTGCCTTGAAGGCCACCGGTTGCGCCTCGGATGTGGAAGGCTCATCAAGCTCGTTGATCTTCTTGGAGCCCTTAATCATACATTCAAAACTAACAAAATTCCCGATGACTTCCTCGGGGGTCATTTGTGTATATCTAGGATTGCCACGAATTAATTGTACTTGAGTAGGGTTAAGGAAAATAAGGGCTCTTAGAATAACCTTAACCACCTCGTGGTCATCCCATTTTGCGCTCCCGAGGTTGCGCACTTGGTTCACCAAGATCTTGAGCCGGTTGTACATGTCTTGTGGCTCCTCCCCTTGGCAAAGACGGAAGCGACCGAGCTCCCCCTCGATCGTTTCCCGCTTGGTGATCTTGGTGAGTTCATCACCCTCGTGCGCCGTCTTGAGTAAGTCCCAAATCTCCTTGGCGTTCTTCAACCCTTGTACTTTGTTGTATTCCTCCTTGCTTAGGGAGGCAAGGAGGATTGTTGTGGCTTGGGAGTTGAAGTGCTCGATTTGGGCCACTTCGTCCGTGTCGTAGTCTTCATCCCCTACGGATGGTACCTGTATACCATACTCAACAACATCCCATAATCTTTTGTGGAGAGAGGTTAGATGAAATCGCATCAAATTACTCCACATAGCATAATCTTCACCATTAAAAGTTGGTGGTTTGCCTAATGGGACGGAAAGTAAAGGTGTATGTTTAGGAATGCGAGGGTAGCGTAGGGGGATCTTACTATACTTCTTACGCTCTTGGCGTTTAGAAGTGACGGACGCCGCGTCGGAGCCGGAGGTGGAGGTCGATGAAGTGTCGGTCTCGTAGAAGACCATCTTCCTCATCCTTTTGTGCTTGTCTCCACTCCGATGCGGCTTGTGAGAAGAAGATTTTTCCTTCTTCTCCTTGTGATGAGAAGAGGAAGATCTTTTCTCCTTTCGCTTGGAGGATCTCTTCTTCTTCTCCCTTCTCTTGGTGCGGGACTCTTCCGATGAAGATGAGGTGCTCCCTTGGCTTGTAGTGGGCTTGTTATCGCCGGTCTCCATCTCCTTCTTGGCGGGATCTCCCGACATCACTTCGAGCGGTTAGGCTCTAATGAAGTACCGGGCTCTGATACCAATTGATAGTCGCCTAGAGGGGGGGTGAATAGGGCGAAACTGAAATTTATAAAAATAATCACAACTACAAGCCGGGTTAGCGTTAGTAATAAAGAAACGAGTCCGCGAGAGAGGGCGCAAAACAAATCGCAAGCAAATAAGAGTGTGACACAAGGATTTGTTTTACCGAGGTTCGGTTCTCGTAAACCTACTCCCCGTTGAGGAGGCCACAAAGGCCGGGTCTCTTTCAACCCTTCCCTCTCTCAAACGATCCCACGGATCGAGTGAGCTTTCTCTTCTTCTCAATCAAACGGGAACAAAGCTTCCCCGCAAGGGCCACCACACAATTGGTGCCTCTTGCCTTGGTTACAATTGAGTGATGATCTCAAGAACAAATGAGAAAGAAAGAAAGCAATCCAAGCGCAAGAGCTCAAAAGAACACGGCAAATCTCTCTCGCTAGTCACTAAGGGTTTGAGTGGAATTGGAGAGGATTTGATCTCTTTGTATGTGTCTAGAATTGAATGCCTAGCTCTTGTAAGTGGTTGAGAGTTGGAAAACTTGGATGGCAATGAATGTGGGGTGGTTGGGGTATTTATAGCCCCAACCACCACAAATGACCGTTGGCTGGAGTCCTCTGTTCGATGGCGCACCGGACAGTCCGGTGCACACCGGACAGTCCGGTGCCCCTGCCACGTCACGGTTGCCGTTGGATTCTGACCGTTGGAGCTTCTGACTTGTGGGCCCTCCTGGGTGTCCGGTGCACACCGGACAAGTACTGTTTGATGTCCGGTGCACCGGCATGGGCGAGCCTGACGTCTGCGCGCGCTGCGCGCGCATTTAATGCACCGCAGGGAGCCGTTGGCGCCGCAGAGAGCCGTTGCTCCGCTGGTACACCGGACAGTCCGGTGCACACCGGACAGTCCGGTGAATTTTAGCGGAGCGGCTGCCGAGCGAACCCGAGGCTGGCGAGTTCCGGGGACGGCGTTTCCTTGGAGCACCGGACATGTCCGGTGCACACCGGACAGTCCGGTGAATTATAGCGCGCTGTCCACCGAGAAATCCCGAGAGCGAAAAGTTTGAAGTCGGAGTCCTCTGGCCGCACCGGACATGTCCGGTGCACACCGGACAGTCCGGTGCCTCCAGCCAGAGGTGCCCTCGGTTGCCTTGCTGCTCCTTTGTTGAATCCAACACTTGGTCTTTTTATTGGCTAAATGTGAACCTTTTGCACCTGTATAACTTATGCACTAGAGCAAACTAGTTAGTCCAATATTTGTGTTGGGCAATTCAACCACCAAAATTATTTAGGAGCTAGGTCTAAGCCTAATTCCCTTTCAGAGAGCATTCCAGGAAGGCAAATCTTGCCTTTAGTCGCCTGGCGCACCGGACAGTCCGGTGCACCACCGGACACTGTCTGGTGCTGATTTCTTTCCTTCTTTGGCGAAGCCGACCGTTGGAGATTCAGAGCCATTGGCGCACCGGACACTGTCCGGTGCCCCCTTCTGACCGTTGGCTCGGCCACATGTCGCGCGCAGATTACGTGGCCGACCGTTGGCCCGGCCGACCGTTGGCTCACCGGACAGTCCGGTGATTTATAGCCGTACGCCGTTAATCACTTCTAGAGAGCAGCCAGTTGACAGTCGCCAGCCTGGCGCACCGGACACTGTCCGATGCACCACCAGACACTGTCCGGTGCACCACCGGACAGTCCGATGCACCCAGACTGCGCAGAGTCTTGGCTGCTTAGCCAAGTCTTTTCCAAATTGGTCTTTTCCTGTTTCTAGCACTTAGACACAATACATTAGTCTCCAAAACAATGTACTAAGTCTTAGGAACATACCTTTACTCTTGATTTGCACTTTGTCCATCAATTGGCATAGATTAACACTTAAGCACTTGTGTTGGCACTCAATCACCAAAATACTTAGAAATGGCCCAAGGGCACATTTCCCTTTCAATCTCCCCTTTTTGGTGATTTATGCCAACACAACAAAAAGCAACTAAAGAAGTGCAGCAAATTTGTTTTGATTCAAATTTGGCATATTTGGATCATTCTTTGCCACCACTTGGTTTTGTTTTTGCAAATCAACCTCAATTTCCTATCTCTAAGTCAAACATACTTGTTGAGACATAAAGAGAGTTGTTCCAAGAGAAATTGATCAGAGATTTCAAAAACTCCCCCTTTTTCCCATAATCAACTATTCTCCCCACAAGAGGCCAACTTTTGACAAAAGAGACAACAAGAGAGTTTTGACAAACCAAAAGCTCTATTGTACTATTTTCAAAATTCTCAAGTGGTAGCTGATCCATTTATTGCTTTGGCCTTATTTTCTCCCCCTTTGGCATCAAGCACTAAAACGGGATCAATCTTGGCCCTTAAACCCCATTGCCTCACCAAAATCTTCAAATAAGAGTACAAAGGCAATAAGGATATTGAGATGACCTTGGAGTAAGTTACCCTCTCATGGTCCAAGTCCACCTTTTCCCTTTCAAGCCACCTTTGAGACTAAATCAAGCAAACTCAAGCATACGGTTAGTCTCAAAGGGTCAAGTTGTAGCACATCTCCCCCTAAATATGTGCATCACTCAAACATGAACTTTTGAGGTCCGGGGAGTGTTTGTACAACTTGTGCGCCATAAATAAACAACAAAATGCATAAGGAACATGATCAAAGGCATGGACACATGTATGCTATAAATCAATCCAAGTTCCGCGAATCTAAGACATTTAGCTCACTACGCAGCCTACAAAAGGTCTTCTCATCTAAAGGCTTGGTAAAGATATCGGCTAGCTGGTTCTCGGTGCTAACATAAAACACTTCGATATCTCCCTTTTGCTGGTGGTCTCTCAAAAAGTGATGCCGGATGTCAATGTGCTTTGTGCGGCTGTGCTCAACGGGGTTGTCTGCCATGCGGATAGCACTCTCATTATCACATAGGAGTGGGACTTTGCTCAGATTGTAGCCAAACTCCCGGAGGGTTTGCCTCATCCAAAGTAGTTGCGCGCAACACTGTCCTGCGGCAACGTACTCGGCCTCAACGGTGGATAGGGCAACGGAAGTTTGTTTCTTAGAACTCCATGACACCAGGGACCTTCCTAAGAATTGGCACGTCCCCGATGTACTCTTCCTACCGACCTTACATCCAGCATAATCGGAGTCTGAATATCCAATTAAGTCAAAGGTAGACCCCTTTGGATACCAGATCCCGAAGCAAGGCGTAGCGACTAAATATCTAAGAATTCGCTTCACGGCCACTAAGTGACACTCCCTTGGATCGGATTGAAATCTAGCACACATGCAAACACTAAGCATAATATCCGGTCTACTAGAACATAAATAAAGCAAAGAACCTATCATGGACCGGTATGCTTTTTGATCAACAGACTTACCTCATTTGTTGAGGTCGACGTGTCCGTTAGTTCCCATCGGAGTCTTTGCGGGCTTGGCGTCCTTCATCCCAAACCGCTTTAGCAAGTCTTGTGTGTACTTCGTTTGGGAGATGAAGGTGCCGTCCTTGAGTTGCTTCACTTGGAACCCAAGGAAGTAGTTCAACTCGCCCATCATCGACATCTCGAATTTTTGAGTCATCACCCTGCTAAACTCTTCACAAGACTTTTGGTTAGTAGAATCAAATATTATGTCATCGAAATAAATTTGGCACACAAATAAGTCACCGTCACAAGTCTTAGTGAATAAAGTTGGATCGGCTTTCCCAACCTTGAAAGCATTAGCAATTAAAAAGTCTCTAAGGCATTCATACCATGCTCTTGGGGCTTGCTTAAGTCCATAGAGCGCCTTAGAGAGCTTACATACGTGGCCGGGGTACCGTTCATCCTCGAAGCCAGGGGTTGCTCCACGTACACCTCCTCCTTGATTGGCCCGTTGAGGAAAGCGCTCTTCACATCCATTTGGAACAACCTGAAAGAATGGTGAGCGGCATATGCTAGCAAAATACGAATGGACTCTAGCCTAGCCACAGGAGCAAAAGTCTCCTCAAAGTCCAAACCTGCGACTTGGGCATAACCTTTTGCCACAAGTCGAGCCTTGTTCCTTGTCACCACCCCGTGCTCGTCTTGTTTGTTGCGGAACACCCACTTGGTTCCCACAACATTTTGCTTGGGACGAGGCACCAGCGTCCAAACTTCATTTCTTTTGAAGTTATTGAGCTCTTCCTGCATGGCCAACACCCAGTCCGGATCTAGCAAGGCCTCTTCTACCCTGAAAGGCTCAATAGAAGAGACAAAGGAGTAATGCTCACAAAAATTAACTAATCTAGAACGAGTAGTTACTCCCTTGCTAATGTCACCCAGAATTTGGTCGACGGGATGATTCCTTTGAATCATCGCTCGAACTTGAGTTGGAGGGGCCTAGGGTGCTTCTTCCTCTTCCACTTGGACATCCTGTGCTCCCCTTGATCACATGCCTCCTCTTGATGAACCTGTTCATCGTCTTGAGTTGGGGAATGCACCATTGTTGAGGAAGAAGGTTGATCTTGCTCCTCGTGTTCCTGTGGTCGCACATCGCCAATCGCCATGGTGCGTATTGCGGTCGTTGGAACGTCTTCTTCATCTACATCATCAAGATCAACAACTTGCTCTCTTGAAGAGCCATTAGTCTCATCAAATACAACGTCGCTAGAGACTTCAACCAAACCCGATGATTTGTTGAAGACTCTATACGCCTTTGTATTTGAGTCATAACCTAACAAAAACCCTTCTACCGCTTTGGGAGCAAATTTGGAATTCCTACCCTTCTTCACTAGAATGTAGCATTTACTCCCAAAAACTCGGAAATACGAAACATTGGGTTGTTACCGGTTAGTAGCTCGTATGACGTCTTCTTGAGGAGGCTATGAAGGTAGACCTGGTTGATGGCGTGGCAAGCCGTGTTCACGGCTTCCGACCAAAACCGCTCGGGCATCTTGAACTCTCCAAGCATTGTCCTCGCCATGTCTATAAGCGTCCTGTTCTTCCTCTCTACCACACCATTTTGCTGTGGTGTGTAGGGAGCGGAGAACTCATGCTTGATTCCTTCCTCCTCAAGGTACTCCTCCACTTGATTGTTCTTGAACTCGGACCCGTTGTCGCTCCTTATCTTCTTCACCTTGAGCTCAAACTCATTTTGAGCCCTCCTTAGGAAGCGCTTGAGGGTCCCTTGGGTTTCAGATTTATCCTGCAAAAAGAATACCCAAGTGAAGCGGGAAAAATCATCAACTATAACAAGACCATACTTACTTCCTCCTATGCTTAGATAGGCGATGGGTCCGAAGAGGTCCATATGAAGCAACTCCAAAGGTCTTGATGTGGTCATCACATTTTTGGTATTTTGAGAGCTTCCCACCTGTTTACCTGCTTGACAAGCTACACAAGGTCTATCTTTTTGGAAAGTAACATTTGTTAGACCTGTCACATGTTCTCCCTTTAGAAGTTTGTGAAGGTTCTTCATCCCCACATGTTCTAAGCGGCGATGCCACAGCCAGCCCATGCTAGTCTTAGCGATTAAGCATGCATCTAGACCGGCCTCCTCTTTTGCAAAATCAACTAAATAGAGTTTGCCGTCTAATACACCCTTAAAAGCTAATGAACCATCACTCCTTCTAAAGATAGACACATCTACATTTGTGAATAAGCAGTTATATCCCATATTACAAAGCTGACTCACAGACAACAAGTTATATCCAAGCGACTCAACTAAAAACACATTGGAAATGGAGTGCTCGGATGAAATAGCTATTTTTCCTAACCCTTTCACTTTGCCTTGATTCCCGTCACCGAATATGATTGAGTCTTGGGAATCTTTGTTCTTGACGTAGGAGGTGAACATCTTCTTCTCCCCCGTCATGTAGTTTGTGCATCCGCTGTCGATAATCCAGCTTGATCCCCCGGATGCATAAACCTGCAAGGCAAATTTAGGCTTGGGTCTTAGGTACCCAACTCTTGTTGGGTCCTACAAGGTTAGTGACAATATCTTTAGGGACCCAAATGCAAGTTTTATCTCCCTTGCATTTTGCCCCTAATTTCCTAGCAATCACCTTTCTATCATTTCTACAAATTGCAAAAGAAGCATTGCAAGCATGATAAATTGTAGAAGGTTCATTAATTTTCCTAGGAACATGAGCAACATTTCTCCTAGGCATATGATGAATGACATTTCTCCTAGGCATATCTCTACTATGCACATAGGAAGAACTTGAAGCAAACATTGCATTTGAATCATAAGCATTACAACTCCTATCATGATGAACATTTCTAGAAAATTTCCTATCATAAATAAATGCATGATTCTTTTGAGCACTATTAGCCATAGGGGCCTTCCCTTTCTCCTTGGTGGAGATGGGAGCCTTATGGCTTGTTAAGTTCTTGGCTTCCTTCTTAAAGCCAAGCCCATCCTTAATTGAGGGGTGTCTACCAATAATGTAGGCATCCCTTGCAAATTTTAGTTTGTCAAATTCACTCTTGCTAGTCTTAAGTTGGGCATTAAGACTAGCCACTTCATCATTTAACTTTGCAATAGAAACTAGGTGTTCACTACAAGCATCAACATTAAAATCTTTACACCTATTGCAAATCACAACATGTTCTACACAAGAGTTAGATTTATTTGCTACTTCTAGTTTTGCATTCAAATCATCATTAACACTTTTTAAACTAGAAATTGTCTCATGGCAAGTAGATAGTTCACAAGAAAGCATTTCATTCCTTTTAACTTCTAAAGCAAGAGATTTTTGTGCCTCTACAAATTTATCATGTTCTTCATACAAAATATCCTCTTGCTTTTCTAACAATCTATTCTTATCATTCAAAGCATCAATCAATTCATTAATCTTATCAATTTTAGTTCTATCTAAGCCCTTGAACAAACTAGAATAATCTATTTCATCATCGCTAGATTCATCATCACTAGAAGAAGCATAAGTAGACTTTCGAGTACATACCTTCTTCTCCTTCTCCATGAGGCATGTGTGATGCTCGTTGGGGTAGAGGGATGATTTGTTGAAGGCGGTAGCAGCGAGTCCTTCGTTGTTGGAGTCGAACGAGGAGCAATCCGAATCCCACTCCTTTCCAAGATGTGCCTCGCCCTTTGCCTTCTTGTAGTTCTTCTTCTTTTCCCACTTTCCACTCTTCTTTTCCTGGTCACTCTCATTATCGAGACAATTAGCGATAAAATGACCAATCTTACCACATTTGAAGCAGGAGCGCTTCCCCTTCGTCTTGTTCTTGTTGGGATGCTCCTTGCGGCCCTTTAGCGCCGTCTTGAAGCGCTTGATGATGAGGGCCATCTCTTCCTCATTTAGCCCTGCCGCCTCAACTTGCGCCACCTTGCTAGGTAGCGCCTCCTTGCTACTCATTGCCTTGAGAGCAATGGCTTGAGGCTCATGGATTGGGCCATTCAATGCATCGTCGACGTATCTTGCCTCCTTGATCATCATCTGCTCGCTTACAAACTTCCCAAGTACTTCTTCGGGCGACATCTTGGTGTACCTGGGATTCTCACGAATATTGTTTACAAGATGTGGATCAAGGACAGTAAAAGACCTTAGCATTAGGCGGACGACATCGTGATCCATCCATCGTGTGCTTCCACAGCTCCTTATTTTGTTGATGAGGGTCTTGAGCCGGTTGTACGTTTGGGTTGGCTCCTCTCCCCTGATCATTGCGAATCTCCCAAGTTTGCCCTCCACCAACTCCATCTTGGTGAGCATGGTGACATCGTTCCCCTCATGCGAGATCTTGAGGGTGTCCCAGATCTGCTTGGCGTTATCCAAGCCGCTCACCTTATGGTATTCATCCCTGCACAATGATGCTAGAAGAACAGTAGTAGCTTGTGCATTTTTGTGAATTTGCTCATTGATAAATATGGGACTATCAGTACTATCAAATTGCATTCCACTCTCTACTATCTCCCATATGCTTGGATGGAGAGAGAACAAGTGACTACGCATTTTGTGACTCCAAAATCTGTAGTCCTCTCCATCAAATGAGGAGGTTTACCAAGTGGAATGGAGAGTAAATGAGCATTTGTACTTTGCGGAATACGAGAATAATCAAAAGTTTGAATTGACTGTTTTCTTTTTCTCGTAGTTGTCGTCGTCCTTTTGGGAAGAAGAGGACTCGTCGCTGTCGTCGTAGTAGACGATCTCCTTGATGCGCCTCGTTTTCTTCTTCTTCCCGTCTTTTCTTTTGTGACTCACGCCCGAGTCAGTAGGCTTGTCATCCTTTGGATCATTGACGAAGGACTCCTTCTCCTTATCATTGACCACCATCCCCTTGCCCTTAGGATCCATCTCTTCGGGCGATTAGTCCCTTCGTGAAGAGAACGGCTCTGATACCAATTGAGAGCACCTAGAGGGGGGGGGTGAATAGGTGATCCTGTAAAAACTTGAAACTTAATCCACAAAGCTTGATTAGGAGTTAGCACAGTAAAGCCAAGTGGCTAGAGAGGAGTTCTTGCAAAACAGAATAACCACAAGAAGATCAACACAGATAGGCACAATGGTTTATCTCGTGGTTCGGCCAAGTCCAACACTTGCCTACTCCACGTTGTGGCGTCCCAACGGACGAGGGTTGCACTCAACCCCTCTCAAGCGGTCCAAAGACCCACTTGAATACCACGGTGTTTTGCTTTGTTTACTATATCCCGCTTGCGAGGAATCTCCACAACTTGGAGCCTCTCGCCCTTACAATATGATGTTCACAAATAAGCACGGAAGTAAGGATGGGATGAGCAACGCACTCAAGACACAAAATCAGAGCACAACACACACACAAGTCACAACTCGAGCTCACAACACAACCCGAAGAGTTCTCTACTCAATTGGAGCTCTAGTTGCTATCACAAAGAATCAAATGCGCGGAATTGGAGTCTTGGTGCTTAGGAATGCTTAGAGAATGCTTGGTGTACTCCTCTATGCGCTTAGGGGTCCCTTTTATAGCCCCAAGGCAGCTAGGAGCCGTTGAGAGCATTCCAGGAAGGCAAATCTTGCCTTCAGTCGCCTGGCGCACCGGACACTGTCCGGTGCTGATTTCTTTCCTTCTTTGGCGAAGCCGACCGTTGGAGATTCAGAGCCGTTGACGCACCGGACACTGTTCGGTGCACACCGGACAGTCCGGTGCCCCCTTCTGACCGTTGGCTCGGCCACGCGTCGCGCGCGGATTACGCGGCCGACTGTTGGCTCACCGGACAGTCCGGTGATTTATAGCCATACGTCGTTAATCGCTTCCAGAGAGCAGCCAGTTGAAAGTCGCCAGCCTGGCGCACCGGACACTGTCCGGTGCACCACCGGACAGTCCGGTGCACCTAGACTACGCAGAGTCTTGGCTGCTTAGCCAAGTCTTTTCCAAATTGGTCTTTTCCTGTTTCTAGCACTTAGACACAATACATTAGTCTCCAAAACAATGTACTAAGTCTTAGAAACATACCTTTACTCTTGATTTTCACTTTGTCCATCAATTGGCATAGATTAACACTTAAGCACTTGTGTTGGCACTCAATCACCAAAATACTTAGAAATGGCCCAAGGGCACATTTCCCTTTCAGGCAGCGCACCAGATAGTGAACAAGACCTGTCCGGTGGCACACCAGACTGTCCGGTGGCGCACCGGACTGTCCGGTGCGCCCATCGACAGCAGCCTCCCCAACGACTACCTTGGTGGTTGAGGGCTATAAATACCCCAACCACCACAACTCCAAGCATCCAAGTTTTCTGAAGTTCTCATTCAATACAAGAGCTAGTGCATTCACTCCAAGACACATTTCCAAAAGATCAAATCCTCCCCAAGTCTAGAATTCATTCCAACCACCTAGTGACTTGAGAGAGAGTGTGTTCGTGTTCATTTGCGCTCTTGTTGCTTGATCGCTTTCTTCTTTCTCTTTCTTATTCTCAAGTGACTTGTAATCAAAGAAAGAGACACCTAAGTGTGTGGTGGTCCTTGCGGGGTCTAAGTGACCCGTTTGATTAAGGAGAAGGCTCACTCGGTCTAAGTGACCGTTTGAGAGAGGGAAAGGGTTGAAAGAGACCCATCTTTGTGACCACCTCAGCGAGGACTAGGTTCTTTGGAACCGAACCTTGGTAAAACAAATCACCGTGTTCATTCGCTTGATTCCCATTTGATTTGTTTTCCCCTCTCTCCCGGACTTGACTTTAATTGTAACACTAACCCCCACTTGTAGTGTGTGCTTAAGTTTATAAATTTCTGGTTTTGCCTATCCACCCCCCTCTAGGCGACTCTCAATTGGTATCGGAGCCTAGTGCTTTATTAGAGTCTAACAACTCGAAGTGATGTCGGGAGATCATGCCAAGAGGGAGATCATGACCGGCGACAAGCCCGCAAGCTTGGGGAGGACTCTTTCAAGAGAGTCCGGCAACAAGCATAAGGAGGAATCCTCTTCCTCCATCAAGTCCCATCGGAGAGGTGACAAGAAGAAGAAGATGAAGAAAGTGGTCTACTACGAGACCGACTCATGTCGCCCTCCACATCAAGCTTCGACTCGTCGTCCACTACTTCTAAGCTCCATGAGCGCAAGAAGTATAGTAAGATGCGCCTTCGCTATCCCCGCATCTCTAAGCGCGCTCATCTACTTTCCGTTCCCTTAGGCAAACCACCATATTTTGATGGTGAAGATTATTGTATGTGGAGTGATAAAATGAGGCATCACCTAACCTCTCTCCACGAAAGCATATGGGATATTATTGAGTTTGGAGCGCAGGTACCACAGGTGGGGGACAAGGGCTACGACTCGGATGAAGTCGCCCAAATACGGCACTTTAACTCCCAAGCAACTTCTATACTCCTCGCCTCTTTATGTCGAGAGGAGTATAATAAGGTGCAAGGGTTAAAGAGTTCCAAAGAAATTTGGGATGTTCTCAAGACCGCGCACGAAGGAGATAAGGTGACCAAGATCACCAAGCGCGAAAAAAACGAGGGTGAACTTGGTCGATTCGTCCTCAACAAAGGAGAAGAGCCGCAAGCAATGTACAACCGGCTAAAGACCAATGTGAACCAAGTGCGCAACCTCGGGAGCACTGAAAGGGAAATAGGGTCAAACCTTTTCCTAAATGATTTTGGTGGTTGAATTGCCCAACATAAATAATTGGACTAACTAGTTTGCTCTAGATTATAAGTTCTACAGGTGCCAAAGGTTCAACACAAACCAATAAAAAGTCCAAGAAAGGGTTCAAATACAAAGGAGCAAAACCAAACGAAGGCTGCCCTGGTCTGGTGCACCGGACTGTCTCGTGTGCCACCGGACAGTGTCCGGTGCACCAGGGAGAATCAACTCAAACTTCTCAGCTTCGGGTTTTCTCGGAAGCCACTCCGCTATAATTCACCGGGCTGTCCGATGTAGCACCGGACTGTCCGGTGTGCCATGTGGAGCAACGGCTAACAGCGCCAACGGTCGTCTGCAAAACTGAACAGTGCGTGAACAGTGCGCGGACAGCGCGCGCAGAGTCAGAGCAGGCGCCAGAAGGTGCACCGGACAGTGAACAGTGACTATCTGGTGCACCACCGGACTGTCCGGTGGCCCAGCTGTCAGAAGCTCCAACGGTCGAACCCTAACGGTTAGGTGATATGGCTAGCGCACGGGACAGTGTCCCGGTGGCGCAACAGACAGTGTTCGGTGGCGCACCGGACTGTCCGGTGCGCCCGTCGACAACAGCCATCCCCAACGACCACTTTGGTGGTTGGGGCTATAAATACCCCCCAACCACCACACTTCAAGGCATCCAAGTTTTTAGCCATTGCATTCAATACAAGAGCTCTAGACTTCACTCCAAGACACAAATAAGAGATCAAATCATCTCCCAAGTTCGGAATCACTCCAAACATTTAGTGACTAGTGTGAGAGAGATATTTGTGTTCATTTGAGTCCTTATCGCTTGGATCGCTTTTCTTCTTCCCCATTTCTTGTTCCCAAGTCATTTGTAATCAAGGCAAGAGACACCAATTGTGTGGTGGTCCTTGTGGGGACTAAGTGTCCCAATTGATTGAGATGAGAAGTTCACTCGGTCTAGGTGACCGTTTGAGAGAGGGAAAGGGTTGAAAGAGACCTAGTCTTTGTGACCACCTCAATGGGGAGTAGGTTTGCAAGAACCGAACCTCGGTAAAACAAATCACCATGTCACTCTTGTCATTTTCTTATGATTTGTTTTCGCCCTCTGTTTTCGGACTCGATTTTATTTCTAACGCTAACACCGGCTTGTATTTGTGCTTAATGTTTATAAATTTCAGATTCCGCCTATTCACCCCCTCTAGGCGACTTTCAATTGGTATCAGAGCCTGGTACTTCATTAGAGCCTAACCGCTCGAAGTGATGTCGGGAGATCACGCCAAGAAGGAGATGGTGACCGGCGAGAAGCCCGCCACAAGCCACGGGAAGGCTCCGTCGGGAGAGTCCGGCAACAAGGGGAAGGGATCCCCTTCACACACCAAGTCGCATCGGAGCGGCGACAAGAAGAAGAAGATGAAGAAGGTGGTCTACTACGAGACCAACTCTTCATCGCCATCCACCTCCGGCTCCGACGCGCCGTCCATCACTTCTAAGCGCCATGAGCGCAAGAAGTTTAGTAAGATCCCCCTACACTACCCTCGCATATATAAACATACTCCTTTACTTTCCATCCCATTAGGCAAACCACCGGTTTTGATGGTGAAGATTATAGTAGGTGGAGTGAAATGATGAAGTATCACCTAACCTCACTCCACACAAGCATATGGGACATTGTTGAATTTGGAGTACAGGTACCTTCCATAGGGGATGAAGATTATGATGCAGACGAAGTTGCCCAAATCCAACACTTTAATTCCCAAGCAACTACTATACTCCTCACCTCTCTAAGTCGAGAGGAGTATAATAAGGTGCAAGGGTTGAAAAGTGCTAAAGAGATTTGGGACGTACTAAAGACCGTGCACGAAGGAGATGAGGTGACCAAGATCACCAAGATGGAAACGATCGAGGGGGAGCTCGATCGGTTCATGCTCAACCAAGGAGAAGAGCCACAAGCCATGTACAACCGGCTCAAGACCTTGGTGAATCAAGTGCGCAACCTCGAGAGCACAAAATAGGATGACCATGAAATGGTCAAGGTTATTCTAAGATCACTTGTTTTTCTTAACCCTACACAAGTTCAATTAATTCATGGTGATCCTAGATACAAGCTAATGTCTCCCGAGTAGGTTATAGGAAAGTTTGTGAGCTTTGAGTTGATGATCAAAGGCTCCAAAAATCATCGAGCGAGGCGCCACCTCCACACCCGAGGTGCAACCCGTTGCCTTCAAAGCAACGGAGGAGAAGAAAGAAAAGTCTACATCAAGTAGGCTCCCCATCGACGTCTCCAAGCTCGACAATGAGGAGATGGCTTTAATCATCAAAAGCTTTCGCCAAATCCTCAAGCAAAGGAGGGGGAAGGATTACAAGCCCCGCTCCAAGAAAGTTTGCTACAAATGTGGTAAGCCCGGTCATTTTATTGCAAAATGTTATCAAGTGATAGTGACAGGGGCGAAAACAAGAAGGGAAAGAGGAAGGAAAAGAAGATATACTACAAGAAGAAGGTCGACGATGCCCATGTATGTCGGGAGTGGGACTCCGATGAGAGCTCCACTGACTCCTCCTCCGACGAGGACACCACCAACATCGCCGTCAACAAGGGCCTCCTCTTCCCCAACGTCGGCCACAAGTGCCTCATGGCGAAGGACGACAAAAAGAAGAAGGTAAAATCTAGAGCTTCCACTAAATATGCAACATCTAGTGATGAGGCTAGCTCTAGTGATGATGAGGATAATTTGCTCACTCTTTTTTGCCAACCTAAACATGCAACAAAAGGAAAAATTGAATGAATTAATTAGTGCTATTCATGAGAAGGATAAACTCTTGGATAGCCAAGAGGACTTCCTTATTAAGGAAAACAAAAAGCATGTTAAGGTTAAAAATGCTTATGCTCAGGAAGTAGAGAAATGTGAAAAATAGACTAGTGAGCTAAGCACTTGCCATGACACTATCTCTAACCTTAGAAATAAAAATGCCAAATTAATTGCTAAGGTTGAGAAATTAAATGTTTGTGATGATTCTCTTGTCAACCTTAAAAATGATAATGCTAGTTTAATTGCTAAGATTGACAAGTTGAATGAATCACTTTCTAGCCTTAAAATTGAAAATGAAAAATTAATTGTTAAGGCTAAAGATTTAAATGTTTGCAATGTTTCTATTTCCAATCTTAGAGATGAGAATGCTATTTTACATGCTAAGATTGATGAATTAAATGTTTGCAAACCCTCTACATCTACTGTTAGTCATGTCTCTATTTGCACTAGATGTAGAGATGTTAATATTGATGCTATCCGTGATCACATTGCTATGATTAAACAACAAAATGATCATATAGCAAAATTAGATGCTAAAATTGCTGAGCATGAATTAGAAAATGAAAAATTTAAATTTGCTCGTAGTATGCTTTAAGTGGGAGACGCCATGGCATTAAGGATGGCATTGGTTTCCAACAGGGAGGCAATGTCAAGCACAATGCCCCTAAAAGGTTGTCTAATTTTGTTAAGGGCAAGGCTCCCATGCCTCAGGATAATGAGGGCTATATTTTATATCCTGCCGGTTATCCTGAGGATAAGATTAGGAGAATTCATGCTAAGAAGAATCATTATGTTTCTCACCATGCTTTTATTTATAAGAATGAGGCTTCTAGCTCTAGGCGTTCTACCCATGTCGAAATGCCTAAAAAGAAATCTCCTATTGCATCAAATGACCATAACATTTCATTTAAGACTTTTGATGCATCATATTTTTTAACTAACAAATCAGGCAAAGTAGTTGCCAAATATGTTGGGGGCAAACACAAGGGGTCAAAGACTTGTGTTTGGGTACCCAAGGTGCTTGTTTCTAATGTGAAAGGACCCAAGACCATTTGGGTACCTAAGAACAAGGCCTAAACTTGTTTTGTAGGTTTTTGCATCCGGGAGCTCAAGTTGGATCATTGATAGTGGGTGCACAAACCACATGACTGGGGAGAAAAGGATGTTCTCCTCCTATGAGAAAAACCAAGATCCCCAAAGAGCTATCACATTCGGGGATGGAAATCAAGGTTTGGTCAAAGGATTGGGTATAATTGCTATATCACCTGACCATTCTATTTCCAATGTTTTTCTTGTACATTCTTTAGTTTACAATTTGCTTTCAGTTTCTCAATTATGCAAAATGGGTTACAACTGTCTTTTTACAGATTTAGGTGTTACTGTCTTTAGAAGAAGTGATGATTTAGTAGCATTTAAGGCAGTGTTAGAGGGTCAGCTATACTTAGTTGATTTGAATAAAGCTGAACTCGATACTTGCTTAATTGCTAAGACTAATATGGGTTGGCTCTGGCATCGCCGACTAGCCCATGTTGGGATGAAGAATCTTCACAAGCTTCTAAAGGGAGAGCACATTTTGGGAATAACAAATGTTCATTTTGAGAAAGACAGGATTTGTAGCGCATGCCAAGCAGGGAGGCAAGTTGGTGTTCATCATCCACACAAGAACATCATGACGACCGACAAGCCACTTGAGCTACTCCACATGGACCTATTCAACCCGATAGCTTACATAAGCATTGGCAGGAGTAAGTACTATCTAGTTATTGTGGATGATTATTCTCGCTTGACTTGGGTGTTCTTTTTGCAGGAAAAATCACAAACCCAAGAGACCTTAAAGGGATTCTTGAGACGGGCTCAAAATGAGTTCAGCTTAAGGATCAAAAAAATTAGAAGTGACAATGGAACGGAGTTCAAGAACTCTCAAATTGAAGGCTTTCTTGAGGACGAGGGCATCAAGCATGAGTTCTCTTCTCCCTACACACCTCAGCAAAATGGTGTAGTGAAGAGGAAGAATAGAACTCTACTTGACATGGCGAGGACCATGCTTGATGAGTACAAGACTTTGGACCGGTTTTGGGCGGAAGCAATCAACACCGCTTGCTACGCCATCAACCGTCTCTACCTTCACCGAATCCTCAAGAAGACATCCTATGAACTCCTCACCGGTAAAAAGCCCAATGTTTCATATTTTAGAGTCTTTGGTAGCAAATGTTTTATTCTTGTTAAAAGAGGTAGAAAATCTAAATTTGCTCCTAAGGCTGTAGAAGGCTTTTTACTTGGTTATGACTCAAACACAAGAGCATATAGAGTCTTTAACAAGTCCACTGGACTAGTTGAAGTTTCTTGTGACATTTTGTTTGATGAGACTAACGGCTCTCAAGTAGAGCAAGTTGATCTTGATGAGCTAGATGATGAAGAGGCTCCATGCGTCGCGCTAAGGAACATGTCCATTGGGGATGTGTGTTCTAAGGAATCCGAAGAGCCTCGACAAGCACAAGATCAACCATCTTCCTCCATGCAAGCATCTCCACCAACTCAAGATGAGGATCAAGCTCAAGATGATGAAAATGAAGATCAAGAGGAGCCACCTCAAGAGGAGGACAATGATCAAGGGGAATATGCTAATGAACAAGACAAGGAAGATGATGAGGGTCCAAGACCGCCACACCCAAGAGTCCACCAGGTGATTCAAAGAGATCACCCCGTGAACACCATCCTCGGCGATATTCATAAAGGGGTAACCACTCGATCTCGAGTCGCTCATTTTTGTGAACATTACTCTTTTGTTTCCTCTATTGAGCCACACAGGGTAGAGGATGCACTTAAAGATTCAGATTGGGTGCTGGCGATGCAAGAGGAGCTCAACAACTTCACGAGGAATGAGGTATGACATTTGGTTCCACGTCCTAATCAAAATGTTGTAGGAACCAAGTGGGTGTTCCATAACAAGCAAGATGAGCATGGTGTGGTGATAAGGAACAAAGCACGACTTGTGGCCAAGGGATATTCACAAGTCGAAGGTTTGGATTTTGGTGAAACCTATGCACCCGTAGCTAGGCTTGAGTCAATTCGCATATTACTTGCCTATGCTAATTACCATGGCTTTAAGCTATATCAAATGGATGTGAAAAGTGCCTTCCTCAATGGACCAATCAAGGAGGAGGTCTATGTTGAGCAACCTCCCGGCTTTGAAGATAGTGAGTACCCTAACCATGTTTACAAACTCTCAAAGGCGCTTTATGGGCTCAAGCAAGCCCCAAGAGCATGGTATGAATGCCTAAGAGACTTTCTTATCACTAATGGCTTCAAAGTCAGCAAAGCCGATCCTACTCTCTTTACTAAAACTATTGCAAATGATTTGTTTGTATGATTTATGTTGATGATATTATATTTGGGTCTACTAACAAATCTACTTGTGAAGAGTTTAGTAGGATCATGGTACAAAAATTCGAGATGTCTATGATGGGGGAGTTGAAGTATTTTCTAGGATTTCAAGTCAAGCAACTCCAAGGGGGCACCTTCATTAGCCAAACAAAGTACATTCAAGACATACTCACCAAGTTTGGAATGAAGGATGCCAAACCCATCAAGACACCCATGGGAACCAATGGGCATCTCAACCTCGACACGGGAGGTAAATCCGTAGATCAAAAGGTATACCGGTCGATGATAGGATCTCTACTCTATTTTTGTGCATCTCGACCGGATATTATGCTTTCCGTATGCATGTGTGCAAGATTCCAAGCCGATCCTAAGGAAGTTCACCTTAGGGCCGTGAAACGAATCTTGAGATATTTAGTTCATACGCCTAAGTTTGGTCTTTGGTACCCCAAGGGATCCACCTATGATTTAATAGGTTATTCAGATGCTGATTGGGCAGGGTGTAAAATTGATAGAAAGAGCACATCAGGGACTTGCCAGTTCTTGGGAAGATCCCTGGTGTCTTGGGCTTCAAAGAAACAAAACTCAGTAGCTCTTTCCACCGCCGAAGCCGAGTACATTGCCGCAGGCCATTGTTGCGTGCAATTGCATTGAATGAGGCAAACCCTTAGGGACTATGGCTACAAATTTAGCAAAGTCCCTCTCCTATGTGATAATGAGAGTGCAATCCGCATGGCGGATAATCCCGTTGAGCACAGCCGCACTAAGCACATAGTCATTCGGTATCACTTTTTGAGGGATCACCAACAAAGGTGGGGATATTGAGATAGCCTATATTAACACCAAAGAACAACTAGCTGATATCTTTACCAAGCCACTAGATGAGAAAACCTTTACCAAACTTAGGAATGAGCTAAACATTCTTGATTCTCGAAATTTTGATTGATCTTTTGCACACATAGCTCATTTATATACTTTTGATCATATCTCTTTCATGTGCTATGACTAATGTGGTTTTCAAGTGTATTTCATGCTAAGTCATAGATTGAAAGGGAAATGGAGTCTTCGGCGAAGACAAGGCTTCCACTACACTCCATCGTATTATCGACCCTTCGCCGTCACCCCGCACCGCTCTCCAATTTGGTATAATCTTTCACTCATATATTGTTTGCCAAAGGGGGAGAAAATTTCAACAAGGGCTCATATTTCACTCGACGTATCCATTTTTGGCGATTCATGCCAAAGGGGGAGAAAGTATTAGCCCAAAGCAAAAGGACCGCACCACCATGCCACCCAAAGCAAAAGGACCGCACCACCATGCCAATTTCAAAATTTTTCAAAATAAGTTTTAGTTTTTAAATGTTTTTCAATTGGTATATTTGAAAATTCTATCTCAATTGGTAAAACCCTCTTGAACACTAAGAGGAGAATTTCATTGAGGGAGAGTTTTGTTTAGTCAAAGAAAAAGCATTTGAAACAGGGGGAGAAAATTTCAAATCTTGAAAATGCTTCTCGAAATCTTATTTATATACCTTTGACTATTTGCAAAAAGACTTTGAAAAGAATTTCCAAAAGAATTTGCAAAAACAAAACAAGTGGTGCAAGCGTGGTCCAAGATGATAAATAAGAAGAAAGCAATCCATGCATATCTAGTAGAAATAATCATTGGTTTCACTCCAAGCAACCTTTGCACTTACCTTCTGCAAACTAGTTCAATTCTGCACTTATATATTTGTTTTGGTTTGTGTTGGCTCAATCACCAAAAAGGGGGAGATTGAAAGGGAAATAGGGTCAAACCTTTTCCTAAATGATTTTGGTGGTTGAATTGCCCAACACAAATAATTGGACTAACTAGTTTGCTCTAGATTATAAGTTCTACAGGTGCCAAAGGTTCCACACAAAACAATAAAAAGTCCAAGAAAGGGTTCAAATACAAAGGAGCAAAACCAACCGAAGGCTGCCCTAGTCTGGCGCACCGGACTGTCCGGTGTGCCATCGGACAGTGTCCGGTGCACCAGGAAGAATCAACTCAAACTCCTCAGCTTTGGGTTTTCTGGGAAGCCACTCCGCTATAATTCACCGGACTGTCCGGTGTAGCACCGGACTGTCCGGTGTGCCATGTGGAGCAACGGCTAACAGCGCCAACGGTCGTCTGCAAAAGTGAACAGTGCATGAACAGTGCGCGGACAGCGCGCGCAGAGTCAGAGCAGGCGCCAGAAGGCGCACCGGACAGTGAACAGTGACTGTCTGGTGCACCACCGGACTGTCCGGTGGCCCAGCTGTCAGAAGCTCCAACGGTCGAACCCTAATGGTTGGGTGACATGGCTGGCGCACCGGACTGTCCGGTGCGCCCGTCGACAGCAGCCATCCCCAATGGCTACTTTGGTGGTTGGGGCTATAAATACCCCCCAACCATCACACTTCAAGGCATCCAAGTTTTTAGCCATTGCATTCAATACAAGAGTTCTAGACTTCACTCCAAGACACAAACAAGAGATCAAATCCTCTCCCAAGTCCGGAATCACTCCAAACATTTAGAGACTAGTGTGAGAGAGATATTTGTTTTCATTTGAGTTCTTGTCGCTTGGATCGCTTTTCTTCTTCCCCATTTCTTGTTCCCAAGTCATTTGTAATCAAGGCAAGAGACACCAATTGTGTGGTGGTCCTTGTGGGGACTAAGTGTCCCAATTGATTGAGAAGAGAAGCTCACTCGGTCTAGGTGACCGTTTGAGAGAGGGTAAGGGTTGAAAGAGACCCGGTCTTTGTGACCACCTTAATGGGGAGTAGGTTTGCAAGAACCAAACCTCGGTAAAACAAATCACCGTGTCACTCTTGTCATTTGCTTGTGATTTGTTTTTGCCCTCTCTTTTCGGACTCGATTTTATTTCTAACGCTAACCCCGGCTTGTAGTTGTGCTTAAAGTTTATAAATTTCAGTTTCAGCCTATTCACCCCCCCTCTAGGCGACTTTTAAGCACCAAGTGGGATGACCATGAAATGGTCAAGGTTATCCTAAGATCCCTTGTTTTTCGCAATCCTACTCAAGTGCAATTAATTCGTGGGGATCCTAGATATAAACTAATGTCTCCCGAGGAAGTGATTGGTAAGTTTGTGAGCTTTGAGCTAATGATCAAAGACTCCAAACACATCGTCAACTTGGAGCAAGGCGCCACCTCCACACCCGAGGTGCAACCCGTCGCATTCAAGGCGACAGAAAAAGAGAAGAGGGAGTCTACACCAAGTAGGCTTCCAATCGATGCCTCCAAGCTCGACAACGAGGAGATGGCGCTCATCATCAAGAGCGTCCGCCAAATCCTCAAGCAAAGGAGGGGGAAGGACTACAAACCCCGCTCCAAGAGGGTGTGCTACAAATGTGGTAAGCTCGGTCATTTTATTGCTAAATGTCCAAATTCAAGTGATAGTGACAGGGGCGACGATAATAAGGGGAAGAAGGAGGAGAAGAAGAGGTATTACAAGAAGAAGGGCGGCGATGCCTATGTGTGTCGCGAATGGGACTCCGACAAGGACTCCACCGACTCCTCCTCCGACGAGGATGCCGCCAACATCGTCGTCAACAAGGGACTCCTCTTCCCAAACGTCGACCACAAATGTTTCATGGCTAAGGACGGCAAGAAAAAGAAGGTACATTCTAGAGCCACCCCTAAATATACAACATCTAGTGATGAGGGTAGCTCTAGTGAAAATGAAGATGATTTACTTACTCTTTTTGCTAACCTCAGCATGAAACAAAAGAAAAAATTAAATGAATTAATAGAAGCTATTCATAAGAAGGATGATCTCTTGGAAAGCCAAGAGGACTTCCTTATTAAAGAAAACAAAAAACATGTTAAGTTGAAGAATGATTATGCTCAGGAAGTAGAAAAATGTGAAAACTTGACTAAGGACCTTAGCATTTGCCATGATTCAATTATCAGTCTTAGAAATGAAAATGCTAGTTTAAATGCTAAGATTGATGAATTGAATATTTGCAATGAATCAATTTCTAGCCTTAGATCTGAAAATGCTAGTTTAGTTTCTAAGGTTAAAGAGTTAAATGTTTGCAATGATTCTATTTCCTGTCTTAGAAATGAGAATGTCAAATTAAATGCTAATATTGAGGAATTAAATGCTTGCAAACCCTCTATACCTACTGTTGAGCATGTTTTTATTTGCACTAGATGTAAAGATGTCAATGCAGAAGCTATTGATGATCACATTGCCATGATTAAACAACAAAATGATCACATAACTACATTAAATGCTAAAATTGCTGAGCATGAGCTCGAGAATGAAAAATTTAAATTTGCTTGTAGCATGCTTTATAATGGGAGACGCCCTGGCATTAAGGGTGGCATTGGTTTCCAACAGGGAAGCAATGTCAAGCTTAATGCCCTAAAAGATTGTCTAATTTTATAAAGGGCAAGGCACCCATGGTTCAGGATAATGAAGGCTACATTTTATATCCTGCTAATTATTCTGAGCACAAGATTAGGAAGATTCATGCTAGGAAATCTTATTCTATTTCTCACCATGCTTTTATGTATAAGAATGAGGCATCTAGCTCTAGGCAAACCACTCATGTTAATTTGCCTAGAAAGAAAATTCCTGCTACATCAAATGAGCATAATATTTCTTTTAAGACTTTTGATGCATCTTATGTTTTAACTAACAAATCAGGCAAAGTAGTTGCCAAATATGTTGGGGGCAAACACAAGAGCTCCAAGACTTGTGTTTGAGTACCCAAGGTGCTTGTTTCTAACGTCAAAGGATGTTTGGGTATCTAAGAACAAGGCCTAAATTGTTTTGCAGGTTTATGCATCCGAGGGTTCAAGTTGGATAATTGATAGCGGATGCACAAACCACATGACAGGGGAGAAGAGAATGTTCTCCTTCTATGAGAAAAACGAAGGTCCCCAACGAGCTATCACATTCAGGGATGGAAATCAAGGATTGGTCAAAGGTTTGGGTAAAATTGCTATATCTCCTGACCATTCTATTTCAAATGTTTTTTATAGACTCTTTAGGTTACAATTTGCTTTCAGTTTCTCAACTATGCAAAATGGGTTACAACTGTCTTTTTACTGAGTTAGGTGTTAATGTCTTTAGAAGAACTGATGATTCAATAGCATTTAAGGGAGTGTTAGAGGGTTAGCTATATTTAGTTGATTTTAATGATAACAAAGCGGAACTCGACACTTGCTTAATTGCTAAGACTAATATGGGTTGGCTCTAGCATCGCCGACTTGCCCATGTTGGAATGAAGAAAATCCACAATCTTCTAAACGGAGAACACATTTTAGGACTTACAAATGCTCATTTTGAGAAAGACAGGGTTTGTAGCGCATGTCAAACATGAAAGCAAGTTAGCGCTCATCATCCACACAAGAACATAATGACGATGGATAGGCCACTCGAGTTACTTCACATGGATTTATTCGGCCCGATTGCTTACATAAGCATCGGCGGGAGTAAGTACTGTCTAGTTATTGTGGATGATTATTCTCGCTTCACTTGGGTATTCTTTTTGCAGGAAAAATGTCAGACCCAAGATACACTCAAAGGATTCTTGAGACAGGCTCAAAATTAGTTCGGATTGAGGATCAAAAAGATAAGAAGCGACAACGGGATGGAGTTCAAGAACTCTCAAATTGAAAGATTTCTTGAGGATGAAGGCATCAAGCATGAGTTCTCTTCTCCCTACACACCTCAACAAAATGGTGTAGTGGAGAGGAAGAATAGAACTCTACTAGACATGGCGAGGACCAAGCTTGATGAATACAAGACATCGGACCGGTTTTGGGTGGAAGCAATCAACACTGCTTGCTACTCCATCAACCGGCTCTACCTTCACCGAATCGTCAAGAAAACATCGTATGAACTCCTTACTGGTAAAAAGCCCAATGTTTCATATTTTAGAGTCTTTGGGAGCAAATGCTTTATTCTTATTAAAAGAGGTAGAAAATCTAAATTTGCTCCTAAAGCTATAGAAGGCTTTTTACTTGGTTATGACCCAAACACAAGGGCATATAGAGTCTTTAACAAGTCCACTGGACTAGTTGAGGTTTCTTGTGACATTGTGTTTGATGAAACTAATGGCTCCCAAGTGAAGCAAGTTGATCTTGATGAGCTAGATGATGAAGAGGCTCCGTGCGTCGCGCTAAGGAACATGTCCATTAGGGATGTGTGTCCTAAGGAATCCGAAGAGCCTACACAAGCACAAGATCAACCGTCATCTTCCAACCAAGCTTCTCCACCAACCCAAGATGAGGATCAGGCTCAAGATGATGAAGATGAAGATCAAGAGGTTGAGCCACCTCAAGGAGAGGTCAATGATCAAGGCGAAGATGAAGATAATCAAGACAAGGAAGATGAGCAAGAAGTTTAGGGTCAAAGACCGCCACACCCAATAGTCCACCAAGCAATTCAACGAGATCACCCCGTAAACTCCAGCCTTGGTGACATTCATAAGGGGCTAACTACTAGATCTCGAATTGCACATTTTTGTGAGCACTACTCCTTTGTTTCCTTTATTGAGCCATACAGGGTAGAGGATGCATTAAGAGATTCGGATTGGGTGGTGGCTATGCAAGAAGAGCTCAACAACTTCACAAGGAATGAGGTATGACATTTGGTTCAACGTCCTAATCAAAATGTTGAAGGTACCAAATGGATATTCCGCAACAAGCAAGATGAGCATGGTTTGGTGATAAGAAACAAAGCCCTACTTGTGGCCAAGGGTTATTCACAAGTCGAAGGTTTGGATTTCGATGAAACTTATGCACCCGTAGCTAGGCTTGAGTCAATTCGCATATTACTTGCCTATGCTACTTACCATGGCTTTAAGATTTATCAAATGGACGTGAAAAGTGCCTTCCTCAATGGACCAATCAAGGAAGAGGTCTATGTTGAGCAACCTCCCGGCTTTGAAGATAGTGAGTACCCTAACCATGTTTACAAACTCTCAAAGGCGCTTTATGGGCTCAAGCAAGCCCCAAGAGCATGGTATGAATGCCTGAGAGATTTCCTTATCACTAATGGCTTCAAAGTCAGTAAGGCCGATCTTACCCTCTTCACTAAAATTGTTGAAAAAGACATGTTTATATGCCAAATTTATGTTAATGATATCATATTTGGGTCTACTAACAAGTCTACTTGTGAAGAGTTTAGTAGGATCATGGTTCAAAAATTCGAGATGTCGATGATGGGGGAGTTGAGATATTTCCTAGGATTTCAAATCAAGCAACTCCAAGAGGGCACCTTCATCAGCCAAACCAAGTATATTCAAGACATACTTAAGAAGTTTTGAATGAAGGATGGCAAACCCATCAAGACACCCATGGGAACCAATGGGCATCTCGACCTCGACACGGGAGGTAAATCCGTAGATCAAAAGGTATATCGGTCGATGATAGGATCTTTACTCTATTAATGTGCATCTCGACCGAACATTATGCTTTCTGTATGCATGTGTGCAAGATTTCAGGCAGATCCTAAGGAAGTTCACCTTAGGGCCGTAAAGAGAATCATGAGGTATTTAGTTTACACTCCTAAGTTTGGGCTTTGGTATCCCAGGGGATCCACTTTTGATTTAATAGGATATTCCAATGCCGATTGGGCAGGGTGTAAAATTGATAGGAAGAGCACATCAGGGACTTGTCAGTTTCTGGGAGATCCATGGTGTCTTGGGCTTCAAAGAAAAAAAAACTCCGTAGCTCTTTCCACCGCCGAAGCCGAGTACATTGCCGCAGGCCATTGTTGTGCGCAATTACTTTGGATGAGGCAAACCCTCAGGGACTATGGCTACAAATTGAGCAAAGTCCCTTCCTATGTGACAATGAGAGTGCAATCCGCATAGCGGATAATCTCGTTGAACACAGCCGCACTAAGCACATAGACATTCGGTATCACTTTCTGAGGGATCACCAGCAAAAGAGAGATATCGAAATTGCTTATGTTAATACCCAAAACCAATTAGCCGATATCTTTACCAAGCCACTAGATGAGAAAACCTTTAGCAAACATAGGAATGAGCTAAATATTCTTGATTCTCGGAATTTTGATTGAAACATTGCACACATAGCTTATTTTATATACCTTTGATCATATCTCTTTCTTTTGGTACAATTGCATATTTCTTATTCTTCTTGTGCCAAAACTACGACTAATGTGTTTTCAAGTGTATTTCTATACTAAGTCGTAGATTGAAAGGGAAATGGAGTATTCGGCAAAGACAACGCTTCCATTCAACTCTAACGGTATTATCTACCTTTGCCGGTATTCCGCAAACTCTCAATGGTATGACCTTTCACTCGTATTTATTTTACCATTTGAGAGGTAATGTTAGGCCCCAAAAGGGGAGAAAATGCAAAAGGGCTCCAAAGTTCTCCGTTTTTTGCGATTAATGCCAAAGGGGGAGAAATATTAAGCCCAAAGCAAAAGGACCGCACCACCACCATTTCAAAAATTTTGGAAATAAAAGATTTAATTGGTATTCACAAAAGTTTGTTTTTCAATTACTATTCAAAATAATTTCAAATTGGTATGAATTTTCAAAATTGGCAATCTACTTCAAAACCCTCTTGAAAGCCAGGGGAGAATTTCATTTAGGGGGAGCTTTTGTTTAGTCAAAGGAAAAGCATTTGAAACAGGGGGAGAAATTTCAAATCTTGAAAATGTTTCTTGCAATCTTATTCATATACCTTTGATTATTTGTAAAAGAATTTTGAAAAGACTTTGAGAAGATTTGCAAAAACAAAACATGTGGTGCAAAAGTGGTCCAAAATGTCAAATAAAAGAAAGCAATCCATTCACTCTTATTGATACTTAATAAGACTTTCAAATTGGTTTAATTCTAAGTAACATATGCACTACAATTAATTTTGGTGGTTGAATGTCAAACACAAACATATGGACTAACTAGTTTGCTCTAGAACTCATGTATTACAGGTGCATAAGGTTCAAAACAAACCAATAAAAGATTCAAGTTAGGAACTAAAATAAAAAGGAGCAATGACTTAAGTGTGCTATGGGCTGGCGCACTGGACTGTCCGGTGTGCCACCGGACAGTGTCCGGTGCACCATGTTCATACGAAGATGAACCAGCCACTCTCGGGAAAACTAAGCTACGCTCCGCTATAATTCAATGGACTGTCCGATGTGCCAACAGAGCAACGGCTACTCGCTCCAACGGTCGACTGCAAAAGCCGCTGACAGAGGAACAGTGAAGAATAGTGCGCGCAGTGTCAGAGCCGCAGAGTCAGAGGCGCACCGGACAGTGTCCGGTATGGCACCGGACTGTCCGGTGCCCCAAGAAGACAAAGCTCCAACGGTCGACCGAGCTCTGAACCCTAACGGTGGGTGATGTGGCAGCGCAACGGAGTGAACAGGACCTGTCTGGTGCGCCCATCGACAGCAGTCTCCCCAACGGCTACCTTGGTCGTTGAGGGCTATAAATACCCCCCAACCACCATAACTCCAAGCATCCAAGTTTTCTAAAGTTCTCATTCAATACAAGAGCTAGTGCATTCACTACAAGACACATTTCCAAAAGATCAGATCCTCTCCAAGTCTAGAATTCATTCCAACCACCTAGTGACTTGAGAGAGTGTGTGTTCATGCTCATTTGCGCTCTTGTTGCTTGGATCACTTTCTTCTTTCTCTTTCTTATTCTCAAGTGACTTGTAATCAAAGTAACAGACACCTAAGTGTGTGGTGGTCCTTGAGGGGTCTAAGTGACCCCTTTGATTAAGGAGAAGGCTCACTCTGTCTAAGTGACCTTTGAGAGAGGGAAAGGGTTGAAAGAGACCCGGTCTTTGTGACCACCTCAACGGGGACTAGGTTCTTTGGAACCAAACCTCGGTAAAACAAATCACCATGTTCATTTGCTTGATTCCAATTTGATTTGTTTTCCCCTCTCTCCCGGACTTGACTTTAATTCTAATGCTAACCCCCGCTTGTAGTGTGTGCTTAAGTTTATAAATTTCAGGTTTCACCTATCCACCCCCCCTCTAGGCGACTTTCACATTTGCCTATCCTTCTTTTGAAATGCCTTCGTAATATTTTGAAGATCAAGACCTTTGAACAATTCCCTCCCAATGTAGATCACCATTAAATCATTAAGCCAATAATCACCCATTTTGTTGTGCAACTCAGTTTTGATAATTTTCATGGCAGAAAAAGCCCTTTCAACCGTGGCCGTTGCTACTGGGAGTAACAATGCTAACTCAATGAGCCGATAGACCAAAGGAAATACAGTATCCCTGCTAATTTCAACCATTGTTTTTGCTAGCTTGCAAGATCATGACAAGCTTTGAATTCATCAACTCTTCACACATGAACAATAAATGTCAGTAACTGATCTTTGATTAACTTGCGATCATCAAAAGAGAAATCCTCCAAATATATCTCTGCAAGACTAGCAAGCTTATTCACATCAAACTTGTTGAATGAATCTCTTGGATCAAGACAAGCAAAACAAGTAAGTAATTCGGAGGATACCTCTTTGAATCGATGATCCAACTCTGATATAAGAGAGTCAATAGCAGCATAGAAGATATCAACACGATAAAAATGATCTTGAGTGATATTATTTCTTCCTCCTCTTCTTGACTGACCAAATCTTGGTATTGGACCATCCATATCTGGTATATCAATACCAGCTTCCACACAAAAAGCTTTGACTTCTTCAAGCAATGGATCCCAACCTTCACTTCTCAAATCATTCAAACTAATTCTCACATCAACAACTAAAGACATGGCCTGAACAATATTTAGATCCTTCTTTTGCAATAGAAGGGACAACTCATTTGTGATGCGAAGGGTTTGCAACATCATCTTCATGATTAACACAAAACAAAATGACTCCATGTTAGCAACCAAACCTCTAGCCCTTGATGGATTTCACTGTCCTTGATTCACAATTTCCAGAACTCCTATTATTGACTCCCACATTGTTTCAATACGAAGCAAAGTCTTGTAGTGAGATCCCCATCTTGTATCTCCAGGTCTAGCCAATGAAGTTTCTTGGTTTTGTCCTCTTCCAAATGAAATCTCACTATCATTCAATTTATCCACAAGAATTTTACGATGTTTATCAAGGAATACATTAATCCTCTTGCAAGATCCACAAACATTATTCACAATCAAGGTGACATATTCAAAAAAATCCTCAACAACTGGGCAACATCTTACGACAGAAACAACAATCAACTGCAATTGGTGAGCAAAACAATGGACATATAAAGCATAGGGGTTCTCATCATGAATTAGCTTTTGAACACCATTGAATTCACCTCTCATATTTGAAGCTCCATCATAACCTTGCCCTCGTATTCTTGCAATAGCTAAACCGTGGTCACTAAGCACCTCAACCACTCCTTTCTTTATTGCCTCAGATGTAGTATCTTTGACATGCTTCACACCTAGAAACCTTTCAATCACTTGTCCTTTTTTGTTGACATACCTAGAAACATATATAAGGTTATGAGTTATGGCATAAGGTATAAAATTAGAAATGTACCTGATAACTATGGCCATTTGCTCTTTGACCGATATATCACGAGACTCATCAACAAGAATAGAGAACAGACAATCACTCATGTCTTCTTTTATTGCCCTCGATATTGCCTCGGCGCAACAGCTTGCAAGTTATTTTTGAATTGTTCCAGAAGTCATTTTTGCATTCTTAGGACAAAGTTCATCAAATGCCTTTCTAACTTCCTCATTTCTAATTTTGTACCACTCAAGAGTCATAAGAAAATTCCCTTTATTTAGTGAAGTAACTGTTTCATCATGGCCACAAAATGGTTCACCTTGCAATGCAAGCAGACTTACAATACCCAAAGAAGTTTCCAATCGAGTTTCATACTTCACAAGTGCATCTTTGCTATGAGTTATGACTTTATTGAAAGTTGCCTAGAGGGGGGGTGAATAGGGCGAAACTGAAATTCTCAAAAATAATCACAACTACAAGCCGGGTTAGCGTTAGAAATATAATAGAGTCCACGAGAGAGGGTGCAAAACAAATCGCAAGCGAATAATGAAGTGAGACACGCGGATTTGTTTTACCGAGGTTCGGTTCTCTCAAACCTACTCCCCGTTGAGGAGGCCACAAAGGCCGGGTCTCTTTCAACCCTTACCCTCTCTCAAACGGTCCCTCGGACCGAGTGAGCTTTCTCTTCTCAATCACTTGGAACACAAAGTTCCCACAAGGACCACCACAAGTTTGGTGTCTCTTGCCTCAATTACATGTGAGTTTGATCGCAATGAAAGAATCAAGAAAGAAGAAAGCAATCCAAGCGCAAGAGCTCGAAAGAACACAAGCAAATCTCTCTCTCTAATCACTAGGGCGTTGTGTGGAATTTGGAGAGGATTTGATCTCTTTGGTGTGTCTAGAATTGAATGCTAGAGCTCTTGTAAGTAGTTGGGAAGTGGAAAACTTGGATGGATTGAATGGTGGGGTGGTTGGGGTATTTATAGCCCCAACCACCAAACTTGACCGTTGGTGGAGGCTGTCTGTCGTATGGTGCACCGGACAGTCCGGTGCACACCGGACATGTCCGGTGCGCCAGCCATGTCACCAAATGTCGTTGGGATTCGACCGTTGGAGCTCTGTCTTGTGGGCCCGCCTGGATGTCCGGTGCACACCGGACATGTACTATTCAATGTCCGGTGCGCCAGTATGGGCATGCCTGACTTCTGCGCGCTTCTGGCGCACATTGAATGCGCCTGCAGTGACCGTTGGCGCGAAGTAGCCGTTGCTCTGCTGGTTCACCGGACAGTCCGGTGTACACCGGACATGTCCGGTGAATTATAGCGGAGCAGCCGTTCTGATTTCCCGAGGCAGACGAGTTCCTGAGGCCGCTCTTCCTTGGAGCACCGGACACTGTCCGGTGTACACCGGACAGTCCGGTGAATTATAGCGGAGTGCCTCTGGAAATTCCCGAAGGTGGCGAGTTCGAGTTGGAGTCCTCTGGTGCACTGGACACTGTCCGGTGGTGCACCGGACAGTCCGGTGCCCCAGACCAGAGGTGCCTTCGGTTGTCCCTTTGCTCCTTTGTTGAATCCAATATTTGATCTTTTTATTGGCTAAGTGTGAACCCTTTTACACCTGTATAACTTATACACTAGAGCAAACTAGTTAGTCCAATTATTTGTGTTGGGCAATTCAACCACCAAAATTATTTAGGAACTAGGTGTAAGCCTAATTCCCTTTCAATCTCCCCCTTTTTGGTGATTGATGCCAACACAAACCAAAGCAAATATAGAAGTGCATAATTGAACTAGTTTGCATAATGTAAGTGCAAAGGTTGCTTGGAATTGAGCCAATATAAATACTTACAAGATATGCATGGATCGTTCCTTTGTTTTTAACATTTTGGACCACGCTTGCACCACATGTTTTGTTTTTGCAAATTCTTTTGTAAATCCTTTTCAAAATTATTTTGCAAATAGTCAAAGGTAAATGAATAGGATTTTGCAAAGCATTTTCAAGATTTGAAATTTTCTCCCCCTGTTTCAAATGCTTTTCCTTTGACTAAACAAAACTCCCCCTAAATGAGATCCTCCTCTTAGTGTTCAAGAGGGTTTTGATATATCATTTTTGAAATACTACTTTCTCCCCCTTTTTGAACACAATAGGATACCAATTTGAAAATACTCTTTGACAAACTAAGTTTTTGAAATTGGTGGTGGTGCGGTCCTTTTGCTTTGGGCTCATACTTTCTCCCCCTTTGGCATGAATCGCCAAAAACGGAATCATTAGAGCCCTCGAAGTACTTTCTTCCCCTTTGGTCATAAATAAATAAATGAGTTAAGATTATACCAAAGACGAAGTCCTTTTGCTTGATGCTCATGCTTTCTCCCCAAAAATGGAGAGTCGCTTGGAGTGACGGCGAAGGAAGAGTTACGGAGTGGAAGCCTTTGTCTTTGCCGAAGACTCCAATTCCCTTTCAATATACCTATGACTTGGTTTGAAATAGACTTGAAGAACACATTAGTCATAGCATAGGAAAGAGATACGATCAAAGGTATATAAAAGGGCTATGTGTGCAAATTAGCAAAAGAAGTTCCTAGAATCAAGAATATTTAGCTCATGCCTAAGTTTGTTAAAAGTTTGTTCATCAAGAGGCTTGGTAAAGATATCGGCTAATTGATCTTTAGTATTAATGTAAGAAATCTCGATATCTCCCTTTTGCTAGTGATCCCTAAGAAAATGATACCGAATGGCTATGTGTTTAGTGCGGCTATGCTCGACGGGATTATCCGCCATCTTGATTGCACTCTCATTATCACATAGCAAAGGGACTTTGGTCAATTTGTAACCATAGTCCCACAGGGTTTGCCTCATCCAAAGCAATTGCGCGCAACAATGGCCTGCGGCAATGTACTCGGCTTCGGCGGTGGAAAGAGCGACCGAATTTTGCTTCTTTGAAGCCCAAGACACCAAGGATCTTCCCAAGAACTGGCAAGTCCCCGATGTGCTCTTCCTATTGATTTTGCACCCCGCCCAATCGGCATCCGAATAACCAATTAAATCAAAAGTGGATCCCCTAGGATACCAAAGCCCAAACTTAGGAGTATAAGCCAAATATCTCAAGATTCGTTTTACGGCCGTAAGGTGAGCTTCCTTAGGGTCGGCTTGGAATCTTGCACACATGCATACGGAAAGCATAATATCCGGTCGAGATGCACATAAGTAGAGTAAAGAACCTATCATTGACTGGTATACCTTTTGATCCACGGACTTACCTCCCGTGTCGAGGTCGAGATGCCCATTAGTTCCCATGGGTGTCTTGATGGGCTTGGCATCCTTCATCCCAAACTTGTTTAGAATGTCTTGAGTATACTTCGTTTGGCTAATGAAGGTGCCCTCTTGGAGTTGCTTCACTTGAAATCCCAAGAAGTACTTCAACTCCCCCATCATAGACATCTCGAACTTTTGTGTCATGATCCTACTAAATTCTTCACATGTAGACTCGTTAGTAGACCCAAATATAATATCATCAACATAAATTTGGCATACAAACAAGTTATTTTCAAGAGTTTTAGTGAATAAAGTAGGATCGGCCTTTCCGACTTTGAAGCCATTAGCAATAAGGAAATCTCTAAGGCATTCATACCATGCTCTTGGGGCTTGCTTGAGCCCATAAAGCGCCTTAGAGAGTTTGTAAACATGGTTAGGGTACTCACTATCTTCAAAGCCGGGAGGTTGCTCAACATAGACCTCTTCTTTGATTGGTCCATTGAGGAAGGCACTTTTCACGTCCATTTGGTAAAGCTTGAAGCCATGGTAAGTAGCATAGGCCAATAATATACGAATTGACTCAAGCCTAGCTACGGGTGCATAGGTTTCACCAAAATCCAAACCTTCGACTTGTGAATACCCTTTGGCCATGAGTCGAGCTTTGTTCCTTGTCACCACACCATGCTCGTCTTGCTTGTTGCGGAAGACCCACTTGGTTCCTACAACATTTTGATTAGGACGTGGAACTAAATGCCATACCTTATTCCTAGTGAAGTTGTTGAGCTCCTCTTGCATCGCCATCACCCAATCCGAATCTTGGAGTGCTTCCTCTACCCTGTGTGGCTCAATAGAGGAAACAAAAGAGTAATGCTCACAAAAATGTGCAACACGAGATCTAGTAGTTACCCCCTTATGAATGTCGCCGAGGATGGTGTCGAGGGGGTGATCTCGTTGGATTGCTTGGTGGACTCTTGGGTGTGGCGGCCTTGGTTGTTCATCCTCCTTGTCTTGATCATTTGCATCTCCCCCTTGATCGTTGCCGTCATCTTGAGAAGGCTCATCTCTTTGATCTTCCCCTTCATCAACTTGAGCCTCGTCCTCATTTTGGGTTGGCGGAGATGCTTGCGTGGAGGAGGATGGTTGATCTTGTGCATGTGGAGGCTCTTCGGATTCCTTGGGACACACATCCCCAATGGACATGTTCCTTAGCGCGATGCACGGAGCCTGTTCTTCACCTATCTCATCAAGATCAACTTGCTCTACTTGAGAGCCGTTAGTCTCATCAAACACAACGTCACAAGAAACTTCAACAAGTCCTGAGGACTTGTTAAAGACTCTATATGCCCTTGTGTTTGAGTCATATCCTAGTAAAAAGCCTTGTACAGTTTTAGGAGCAAATTTAGATTTTCTACCTCTCTTAACAAGAATAAAACATTTGCTACCAAAAACTCTAAAATATGAAATATTTGGCTTTTTACCGGTTAGGAGTTCATAGGATGTCTTCTTGAGGATTCGGTGTAGATATAACCGGTTGATGGCGTAGCAGGCAGTGTTGACCGCCTCGGCCCAAAGCCGATCCGGTGTCTTGTACTCATCAAGCATGGTCCTCGCCATGTCCAAAAGAGTTTGATTCTTCCTCTCCACTACACCATTTTGTTGTGGGGTGTAGGGAGAAGAGAACTCATGCTTGATGCCCTCCTCCTCAAGGAAGCCTTCAATTTGAGAGTTCTTGAACTCCGTCCCATTATCGCTTCTAATTTTCTTGATCCTTAAGCCGAACTCATTTTGAGCTCGTCTCAAGAATCCCTTTAAGGTCTCCTGGGTATGAGATTTTTCCTGCAAAAAGAACACCCAAGTGAAGCGAGAATAATCATCCACAATAACTAGACAGTACTTACTCCCGCCGATGCTTATGTAAGTGATCGGGCCGAATAAATCCATCTGTAGGAGCTCCAGTGGCCTGTCACTTGTCATGATGTTCTTATGTGGATGATGAGTGCCAACTTGCTTCCCGGCTTGGCATGCGCTACAAATCCTGTCTTTCTCAAAATGAACATTTGTTAGTCCTAAAATGTGCTCTCCCTTTAGAAGCTTATGAAGATTCTTCATTCCAACATGGGCTAGTCGGCGGTGCCAGAGCCAACCCAAGTTAGTCTTAGCAATTAAGCATGTGTCGAGTTCAGCTCTATCAAAATCTACCAAGTATAGCTGACCCTCTAACACACCCTTAAATGCTATTGAATCATCACTTCTTCTAAAGACAGTGACACCTACATCAGTAAAGAGACAGTTGTAGCCCATTTGACATAATTGAGATACAGAAAGCAAATTGTAATCTAAAGAATCTACAAGAAAAACATTGGAAATAGTATGGTCAGGTGATATAGCAATTTTACCCAATCCTTTGACCAAACCTTGATTTCCATCCCCGAATGTGATAGCTCGTTGGGGATCTCGGTTTTTCTCATATGAGGAGAACATCTTCTTCTCCCCTGTCATGTGGTTTGTGCACCCGCTGTCGAGTATCCAACTTGAGCCCCCGGATGCATAAACCTACAAAACAATTTTAGTTCTTGACTTTAGGTACCCAAACGGTTTTGGGTCCTTTGGCATTAGAAACAAGAACTTTGGGTACCCAAACACAAGTCTTGGAGCCCTTGTGTTTGCCCCCAACAAACTTGGCAACTACCTTGCCGGATTTGTTAGTCAAAACATAAGATGCATCAAAAGTCTTAAATGAAATGCCATGATCATTTGATGCACTAGGAGTTTTCTTTCTAGGCAACTTAGCACGGGTTGGTTGCCTAGAGCTAGATGTCTCACCCTTATACACAAAAACATGGTTAGGGCCAGAGTGAGACTTCCTAGAATGAATTTTCTTAATTTTGCTCTCGGGATAACCGGCAGGGTACAAAATGTAACCCTCGTTATCCTGAGGCATGGGAGCCTTGCCCTTAACAAAGTTAGACAAGTTTTTAGGAGGGGCATTAAGTTTGACATTGTCTCCCCTTTGGAAGCCAATGCCATCCTTGATGCCAGGGCGTCTCCCATTATAGAGCATACTTCTAGCAAATTTAAACTTTTCATTTTCTAAGTTATGCTCGGCAATTTTAGCATCTAATATTGCTATATGATCATTTTGTTGTTTAATTAAAGCAATGTGATCATGAATAGCATTGATATCAACATCTCTACATCTAGTACAAATATAAGTGTGCTCAACGGTAGATGTAGAGGGTTTGCAAGATTTTAGTTCTACAACCTTAGCATGCAACATATCATTCTTAGTTCTAAGGTCGGAAATAGTGGTATTACAAACATCAAAATCTTTAGCCTTAGCAAATAATTTCTCATTCTCATCTCTAAGGCTAGCAAGAGAAATATTCAACTCATCAATCCTAGCAAGTAAATCAACATTGTCATTTCTAAGATTGGAAGTTGAATCAATACAAACATGAGAATCAACCTTAGCAATTAATCTAGCATTTTCATTTCTAAGGTTGTCAATAGTCTCATGGCAAGTGCTTAGCTCACTAGACAATTTTTCACATTTTTCAACTTGTAGAGCATAAGCATTTTTAACCTTAACATGCTTTTTATTTTCCTTGATTAGGAAGTCCTCTTGGGAGTCCAAGAGATCATCCTTCTCATGGATGGCACAAATTAATTCATTTAATTTTTCTTTTTGTTGCATGTTTAGGTCGGCAAAAAGGGTACGCAAATTATTTTCCTCATCACTATCATTATCATCACTAGTGGATTCATATTTAGTGGAGGATTTAGATTTAACCTTCTTCCTTTTGCCGTCCTTTGCCATGAGACACTTGTGGCCAATGTTGGGGAAGAGGAGTCCCTTGGTGACGGCGATGTTGGCGGCGTCCTCGTCGGAGGAGGAGTCGGTGGAGCTCTCGTCCGAGTCCCACTCCCGGCAAACATGGGCATCGCCGCCCTTCTTCTTGTAGTACCTCTTCTTTTCTCTCCTCTTTCCCTTCTTGTCGTTGTCCCTGTCCCTGTCACTTGATAATGGACATTTAGCAATAAAGTGACTGGGCTTACCACACTTGTAGCAAACCTTCTTGGAACGGGATTTGTAGTCCTTCCCCTTCCGTTGCTTGAGGATTTGGCGAAAGCTTTTGATGATTAAGGCCATCTCCTCATTGTCGAGCTTGGAGGCGTCAATTGGTTGTCTACTCGGTGTAGACTCCTCCTTCTTCTCCTCCGTCGCCTTAAATGCCACCGGTTGTGCTTCGGACGTGGAGGGTTCATCAAGCTCGTTGATCTTCTTTGAGCCCTTGATCATACTTTCAAAGCTCACAAAATTCCCGATTACTTCCTCGGGGGTCATTAGTGTGTATCTAGGATTACCACGAATTAATTGAACTTGAGTGGGGTTAAGGAAAATAAGAGATCTTAGAATAACCTTAACCACCTCGTGGTCGTCCCACTTCTTACTCCCGAGGTTGCGCACTTGGTTCACCAAGGTTTTGAGCCGGTTGTACATATCTTGTGGCTTCTCCCCTTGGCGAAGACGAAAGCGACCGAGCTCCCCCTCGATCGTTTCCCGTTTGGTGATCTTGGTGAGTTCATCACCCTCGTGCGCGGTCTTGAGAAGGTCCCAAATTTCCTTTGCATTCTTCAACCCTTGCACCTTGTTGTATTCCTCCTTGCTTAGAGAGGCGAGGAGTATGGTTGTAGCTTGGGAGTTGAAGTGCTCGATTTGGGCCACTTCGTCCGTATCATAGTCTTCATCCCCTATAGATGGTACCTGTGCTCCAAACTCAACAATATTCCATATACTTTTGTGGAGTGAGGTTAGATGAAATTTCATTAAATCACTCCACCTAGCATAGTCTTCGCCATCAAAGGTTAGCGGTTTGCCTAATGGAACGGAAAGTAATGGAGTATGTTTAGATGTACGAGGATAGTGTAAGGGGATCTTACTAAACTTCTTGCGCTCTTGGCGCTTAGAAGTTATGGACGGCGCATCGGAGTCGGAGATCAAAGTTGATGAGGTGTCGGTCTCGTAGTAGACCACCTTCCTCATTCTCTTGTGCTTGTCGCCTTTCCGATGCGACTTGTGAGAAGAAGATTTCTCCTTCTTCTCTTTGTGGTGTGAAGAAGAAGATCTTTTCTCCTTCCGTTTGGAGGAGTCCTTCTTCTTCTCCTTCCTCTTGGTGCGGGACTCTTCCGATGAAGTGCTCCCTTGGCTCGTAGTGGGCTTGTCGCCGGTCTCCATCTCCCTCTTGGTGTGATCTCCCGACATCACTTCGAGCGGTTAGGCTCTAATGAAGCACCAGGCTCTGATACCAATTGAAAGTCGCCTAGAGGGGGGGTGAATAGGGCGAAACTGAAATTCTCAAAAATAATCACAACTACAAGCCGGGTTAGCGTTAGAAATATAATAGAGTCCGCGAGAGAGGGTGCAAAACAAATCGCAAGCGAATAATGAAGTGAGACACGCGGATTTGTTTTACCGAGGTTCGGTTCTCTCAAACCTACTCCCCGTTGAGGAGGCCACAAAGGCCGGGTCTCTTTCAACCCTTACCCTCTCTCAAACGGTCCCTCGGACCGAGTGAGCTTTCTCTTCTCAATCACTTGGAACACAAAGTTCCCACAAGGACCACCACAAGTTTGGTGTCTCTTGCCTCAATTACAAGTGAGTTTGATCGCAATGAAAGAATCAAGAAAGAAGAAAGCAATCCAAGCGCAAGAGCTCGAAAGAACACAAGCAAATCTCTCTCTCTAATCACTAGGGCGTTGTGTGGAATTTGGAGAGGATTTGATCTCTTTGGTGTGTCTAGAATTGAATGCTAGAGCTCTTGTAAGTAGTTGGGAAGTGAAAAACTTGGATGGATTGAATGGTGGGGTGGTTGGGGTATTTATAGCCCCAACCACTAAACTTGACCGTTGGTGGAGGCTGTCTGTCGTATGGTGCACCGGACAGTCCGGTGCACACCGGACATGTCCGGTGCGCCAGCCACGTCACCAAATGCCGTTGGGATTCGACCGTTGGAGCTCTGTCTTGTGGGCCCGCCTGGATGTCCGGTGCACACCGGACATGTACTGTTCAATGTCCGGTGCACCAGTATGGGCGTGCCTGACTTCTGCGCGCTTCTGGCGCGCATTGAATGCGCCTGCAGTGACCGTTGGCGCGAAGTAGCCGTTGCTCTGCTGGTTCACCGGACAGTCCGGTGTACACCGGACATGTCCGGTGAATTATAGCGGAGCAGCCGTTCTGATTTCCCGAGGCAGACGAGTTCCTGAGGCCGCTCTTCCTTGGAGCACCGGACATTGTCCGGTGTACACCGGACTGTCCGGTGAATTATAGCGGAGTGCCTCTGGAAATTCCCGAAGGTGGCGAGTTCGAGTTGGAGTCCTCTGGTGCACCGGACAGTCCGGTGCCCCAGACCAGAGGTGCCTTCGGTTGTCCCTTTGCTCCTTTGTTGAATCCAATATTTGATCTTTTTATTGGCTAAGTGTGAACCCTTTTACACCTGCATAACTTATACACTAGAGCAAACTAGTTAGTCCAATTATTTGTGTTGGGCAATTCAACCACCAAAATTATTTAGGAACTAGGTGTAAGCCTAATTCCCTTTCATTTATGTTTTAAACTTGATCTTTGATTATCAAAATCCTCAAAAGTCGATCTTGCCCGATTGTGCAAACTACTCGGTCCCCCAACATGTTTTCTAAATATCAACAGGGCATTCTTCCATTGCTTGAAGCCTGTTTTTGTGAAAGTGTCATGACAGAATTTCTCATCTTTGCAATCATCTCTAAAAAGATAGCAATAATAGCAATAAGCACTATCCTTCACCAAACTATATTCCAACCAATTGTGTTGCTTAAACCAATGTTCCTGAAATGACCTTTTATCATGTGCTTTAGGAAAATTATGACCAATGGGTTGTGTTGGACCTTTTTCTATGAATGCCCTCCTAACTTCAATTCTAATATTAGGAGCAAATTGATCAATTGGAATGCGAATACCGGGATCAGAGATAATATGATCCATATGAAACTCATTTACTGTACTACCTGTTCTACTGACATCTTGTTCATATTGGACCTCTTCATTGTTCACCTCTTGGCCAACTCCACTCCCATGAGTACTTGGGTTTGTACCACTAGAAGCCTAGCTAAAATAGCTTTTTAAATCTACAAATTTGCGACTTCATCCTCTTTCTCTTTGATTTGGCATCATTATCACCTAAAAGTTTGTGACAAACATCAACATTCAAACAATCAAATTGTCCAACAGAAGCGGAAGGCCTCGGCGCGTGCTGCGTGCTCGACGGCTGGAACCTGGAAGCGGAAGGCCTCGGCGGGCGGAAGCGGAAGGCACAGCGGCTCTGCAGACTACGGCTGAGCGAGTGAGCGGTCTTGGCCTCGGCGGCTCGGGCGCTCGGCGGACGGCGGGCGGAGCCTCGGGCTCAAGCAGGCGAGCAGGGCGCGGAGCGGCTCGGGCCGAGCGGACGGCGGATGGAGGCGCGGAGCTGCTCTGCTCGCCTGCTCGAGCGAACGACGGACGGAGGCACGGAGCCGCTCGCCTGCTCGATACTCGGGATGAGGCACTGAGCAGACGACACTACGGCCAGGTCGGCAGTGGGTAGTGGTGGACGGACCAGTGGATCAAGGAGGCACGTAGCGGCGCGCTCGGCAGATGGAGGTGCGGAGGCGGTTAGGCGGACGGAGTCATGGAGAGCGCGCTCGGCGGATGGCGCCGGCTGAGTGGCAATGATGAGGAAATTGAGAATTTAGGGTTTAGATGTTGGCCAGTGCAGATCTTTTTTTTTGGTATGGCTTGGACCATAATGGGTCCTCCGCCCCTGCTAACTGGTGCAGTCGTGTTGTCCCTTTCCGTCCATTATGCCCAGTCAGCGGTTGCAGTCTTTGTCTGATCTGGATTTCCCTAGACAATATGAAGAGTGGCTATCCTAAATTCCAAATTTGTTTCGAGTACTGTTCATGCTTTAATTTTATGGGCTGTCAAAGACATGTTGTTGTGCTGCCCAAGTTGCACATTCCATTAATTGTCCAATATAATCTGCTGTTCCAGCTGGTTGTTAGTATCAACGCTGCTTCAAAACATTTGATCTATTTGAGACATGTTCCCTGACTATGTGGCGTGTTGGAGTTTGGACTATTTCAGGCTTTCAGCTCATTTGTACAACCGCAGCGCTGGCCCAATTCATCATTTTCTGCTAGGTAGATGTCAACCAATGTGCATGTAAGTAGTGATGGTGTGCATGATTAATTATCCAAAGTTTTAAACAGCTCCTCGATCGTAGGGGGTTTGATATGAGCATGTACCTAGTGGCAAGTGTATATGCTCATCTGCGTTGTGCTATGATCTTAAGAAAACTTGAGGTACGTTGTTTAAAACTTTGGATTTCAAAATCCATGAAATAATTAAAACGGTATTTTAGGACAGCTTTTTGTCCTCGTCTAATAAGCGGAAGTTGTAGATCCTGTTGAGAGCTGTATTTTATAATATAGAGTATATCTCCAACTGAGTTTATAAGAAAAAAAACAATTATGAATTATTTTTTATACAACTATTTTTATAAGACTCTTATATATAACACTAGGTCTATGCCCGTGGGTTGCCACGGAAAACTCATGAAATCGTTATATGTGTGTCAGTATCCTGAAACAGGGGTACCCCTTACTACTGTGCAAAGACGCAGTACCCACGCGGCTATCACTTAGTCGCGTGGTAGGAGTGCTGCGTGTGGGACCAAGCCACGGCTCGCTCCAGTCTCAGGCGGCTATTCTGGATCCATAGCAGCGCCCGACTCCACCACGTGGGCGGGTCCGGAGCCGTCACGTGTCTAGAGAAGACGATAGACTCGAAGATATCAACAGTGGGTCCGGATCTCATGGGAAAGTGCCGGACCCCTGTACATATAGACCGGACCTCCGGGAAAGGTCCAGGACCCCCACGGGCGCGACCCGGACCCCCGGGACGGGGTCCGGGCAGCCCACAGCCGGGTCACGGGACACTGGGACAGAGAATACCCAGGCCTTGCTCAGGCAGGGGTCTGGTGCCGACACGTGTCCAGGCCCAGCCTGGTGCGGACCTGTCCGCATAACGCTACTGCTCCCCGCCTAGGCGGAGACCCAATGCTGCCACGTGGCCTACTGCGCGTGACGTAAGCCAGCTGGCGGGGCCTGACGTAAGGCCTCCGGGTTGCGCGGCCCCTGCATTTATTGCGGATAAGGCGCGCCGCCTGACATGCGATGTGCTGCATCGGCATTTAATGAGGCCTGTCCACTTTGCTGTCAGACGGCGACCTGTCCATTCCACTGGCAAGCAGTGTGCCGCCTCAGCATTTAATGAGACCTGTCCATGTCGCTGGCAGGCGGCGTGCCTGTCTATTCCGTTGGCAGGCGGCACACCCATACTATCGCGTGCACTGTGCTCATCATCTCTCGTACGTTGCTAGGCAAGCTTCCTCTGCACGACAATGTTGCGCAGATCGCGGATATCAAGGCGCAAGGAGATTGCACAGGGCGACTAGCATTAGTTGCTCCGGGTATTCCATCCATTATGTTTCTGGGCCCACATGTCGAGGCTTAGCACCCTTGTACGTGCCCCCCTTGAGCTATAAAAGGGAGGGCACGCAACGTTACAACACACACGCACTTAGACTCTCAGACTCACAAGTTCATACAAGCTTTCAAGCTTAATACAGCACACAGTGGAGAAGGGTATTACGCTCCGGCGGCCCGAACCACTCTAAACCCTTGTGTGTTCTTGTGTTCATCGTCCATCTAGCAACAGGCAAAACACTTAGGCCGCCTCCTCATCTTAGGATTTAGGGTGGGTGCATTCCGCCACCCGGCCGGAGAATTTCCTCTCCGACATTTGGCGCGCCAGGTAGGGGGCTTGGCATTAGGTTTTTGCTTGTTTTCCTGCTCGACACCATGGTCCATATCGTCGAGCACCACGACTTCGTCCCCGAGGATTTCCCGATGGAGGAGGAAGCTGTCTCTTCCACGCCTCGGGCCTCCAGCCGCCCTGCGCCTGGTGCTGCTGCTGTGCGTTCTGCGCGGCAGCACACCCCTGCACAGGCGTCCAGAGCGTCAAGGGCTGCGCCTGGCGCCTTGTCTATGGCCAGGGAGTTGTTGCGCCACCCTCCTAGCTCCACGGCCTCGCCAGGGGCCATGAAGCAGTGGCGTGATGACGTCGACCACCTGCTTAGCATGGCACATTCTTGCTTGGCCAGGCCTAGGCCTCGGTCATCCCGGCGTCAACATGAGGCGTCGGCTTCGGTGCGCTCGCCTTCAGTTAGGGCTGCGCCGACCGAGGACTTACGGGCGGAGCTCAACCGCCAGCGTGCGGGAGAGGACGCACCAACCTCTCTGGAGGGGCCAGATGACCTGCAGGCAGAACTCAACCACAGGCGTGCGGGCAAGGATGCCCGTGTCTTTCTAGAGAGGGCGCGTGAGCGTCGACAAAACATCGAGGGTCGCAACCTCGACTACGACTTCGCTGTGATCGCACCGCAAACCCCGACAGGCGCCCTGATTGTGACGGGTGTCGCATTGACCGGCGTGGTTTGCGCCGCACTCGTGCATCATCTCCGTGCAGCGACATGGCCATCCAAGTTCCGGCCACACTTGCCGGAGAAGTACGATGGTACGTCAAACCCGTCGGAATTCCTACAGGTATACATCACCGCCATCACGGCAGCAGGTGGAGACACTGCTGTGATGGCAACATACTTCTATGTAGCCTTGTCTAGGCCAGCCCAGACTTGGCTCATGAACCTTGCCCCAGGATCGATCTACTCCTGGGAAGAGCTCTGCGCGCGGTTCACAACGAACTTCGCCAGTGCTTAACAACAGCATGGCATGGAGGCACACCTCCATGCAGTGAGGCAGGAGCCCGGGGAAACTCTACGGGCCTTCATCTCCCGCTTCACCAAGGTACTTCTGCGCGGATAGTCTTCGCGATAGACTTAGGTTTTTTTTCCGCACTTGTTGTGCTAGTCCGGCTGCACCCTTAGGCGACTTCTGCGCGGATAGTCTTCGCGATAGACTTAGATTTTTTTTCCGCACTTGTTGTGCTAGTCCGGCTGCACCCTTAGGCGACTTCTGCGCGGATAGTCTTCGCGATAGACTTAGATTTTTTTTCCGCACTTGTTGTGCTAATCCGGCTGCACCCTTAGGCGACTTCTACGCGGATTTGTCGCACGCGAGGGTAGCTAGCGCTTAGCCTCGCGGTGACCTCGTGGTGGTCGAATGTCGAAGACCGTCATCGCGGTCTTTTTCGACGCATGTCTTTGCGGGGGATTTTTCACGCATATATTACATGGCTCCGCCTCGTTAAAAACCTCACCCCCCGGGAGGAAAAGAGTGCGGGCCGGTGCAAGATTGCTTTTGCGAATTACAAGGGCGAAGACAGCCCTGAGGAGTCAAACAAAAAATTTGCGGAGGTTGTCGATGTTCCAGGAGTGCTCCAGGTCCTCGCCGTTTGGCGTTGTGAGCCTGTAAGCGCTGGGGGAAGCTTTTGTCTTGACGATGAAAGGGCCCTCCCACCTGGGCTCCAGCTTGCCCTTGGACTCCGTCCGGGCTGTTCGAATGAGTACGAGGTCCCCCTCGCTGAACTCCCTTGGGGTGACTGAATGGTCGCGCCATGCTTTGGTCTGGGCTTGATACTTGTTCAGGGCCTGTAGGGCGAAGACACGGTCTCCGTCGATGAGATCCTTTGAAGTTGGCTCGTCCACATCTGGGACGGCTGACGGAACTGTTCGCGGGGACCCGTGCTTTATTTCTTGCGGGGTCATGGCCTCCGATCCATATAGAAGACGGAAGGGAGTAAATCCGGTCGCCCTGCACTCAGTCGTGTTTAGTGCCCAGACTGCCTCAGGTAAGAAATCGGTCCATCTGCCCTTTTTTCATCAAGGAGCATTTTTTGATAGCTGTGAAGATTTTCCCGTTGGCGCGCTCCACGACCCCGTTGGACTGCGGATGATAGACTGAGGGATGATAGACTGCGGATGATAGACTGTGGCTGTGAAGATCTTCCACTGCCGCTACGCCGCCGCGCCATTCCAGGGGGTCAACTATCTCGATGAGCGAAGTCCCCTGGCGCCTCACCTGCAAGTGACGCCGTGGCCAGCTAACTTCCGGGCAGGGACCTATCCCAAGTACAACGGCAGCACCGACCCGGCTCAATACATAATGAGTTACCAGGTCGCCGTCGCATCGTCCGGGGGGGATGACGGCACAATGGCAAAGTCTTTCATCATCGCCCTCGAGGGCCCCGCACTCACCTGGTTCACCAGGTTGCCTCCGCTGTCCATCGATTCCTGGAGAAGTCTCCGGGACAAGTTCCTGCTCAACTTCCAAGGGTACCGCCCAGACACCGACGCCCTGGCCGAACTCTCGCTCTGCAAGCAGCTAGAGAAGGAGACCCTGAGGGAATATTACCGCAAATTCCTGACACTCAAGTCACAGCTACCCTCAGTCGATGACCAGATTGCCATCCACTATGCTATCAGTGGTCTTCGCGCCGGCGTCCTTTACAGCCACTGCATCAGAGATCCGCCAAAGAACCTCCAAGAGTTATACCAGCTGTTTGAAAAGTACGCCAGATCCGAAGAGCTCCATCAGCGCAAGATTGAGTCCCAGAGGAAGCCAAAAGATGCTCCACAGTCCAGTCGCACGTGGACAAGGACTCCGCAGCCAGACTCCGGTCGAGACGGCCGCATTCAGCAGCAGGTGCACAACATCGCCAACCAGCACCCCGCCGCCGACCCCCCTCGTCGCCAGGACTATCCCCCCCAGGGCCGTGGAAACGGCACTCGTGGCAGGGGCCGAGGGCGTGCGCAGCCGCCGCGCCGATTCTACTGCCTATTCCATGGCGAAGACTGCGCCCACCACACCAAAGACTGCCCCGAAACGAAGGCCACCAGAGACAGAATGGCACGGGCGCAGCCAGCCGACAACCCCAGAATTGTCGCGCACAATTACCAGCAACCCCCTCCGCCATATATCCACGCTCCTGAAAGGGAAATGTGCCCTTGGGCCATTTCTAAGTATTTTGGTGATTGAGTGCCAACACATGTGTTTAATTGTGAATTTGTGTACATGGATGAACAAGGTGCAAATCATGAAGTAAAGGTATGTTTCTAAGCCTTAGTACATTGGTTTTGTGGACTAACATATTTGTCTAAATGTTAGAAACAGAAAGAAGAAAAAGAGAAAAGGGGAGAGAATGACTTGGCTGTGTGCAGCCAAGTCCCAGCTCGGTCTGGGGCACCGGACTGTCCGGTGTGCACCGGACAGTGTCCGGTGCGCCAGACTGACTCGACTCGAACTGGCCGCTCTCGGGATTTTGGCCGGCGGCGTACGGCTAAAATTCACCGGACTGTCCGGTGTGCACCGGACTGTCCGGTGAGCCAACGGTCGGCCAGGGCCAACGGTCGGCCGCGCAATCCGCGCGAGACACGTGGCCGAGCCAACGGTCGGAAGACGGCACCGGACTGTCCGGTGTGCACCGGACTGTCCGGTGCGCCAACGGCTCGCAGATCCACGGCAGTCTTCCAACGGTCGGAAGCGCCAGAAAAGGAAACAAATCGGGCACCGGACAGTGTCCGGTGTGCACCGGACTGTCCGGTGCCCCCGACGACAGAAGGCCAGGATAGCCTTCCAGAATTGCTCTCAACGGCTCCTAGCTGCCTTGGGGCTATAAAAGGAGCCCCTAGGCGCATGGAGGAGACACACAAGCAACTCTTGAGCATTCTTGATCATCCACACAAGTTCTTTGCGCATTCGTTTGTGATTCTAAGTGATTCGAGCTCTGTTCTAGCGTGAACTCTGAGATAGTCATTCGAGCTCGAGTCTTGGCCGTGTGTGTGCGCTTTTGTTGTGGATTTGTGTGTGTTGCTTCCCTCCCTTACTCTGAGCTTTCTTTGTGATCATTTACTTGTAAGGGCAAGAGACTCCAATTTGTGGAGATTCCTTGCAAACGAGATAGTGAAAGGAACAACAAAACAACGTGGTATTCAAGTGGGTCTTTGGACCGCTTGAGAGGGGTTGATTGCAACCCTCGTCCGTTGGGACGCCACAACGTGGAAGTAGGCAAGCATTGGCTTGGCCGAACCACGGGATAAACCACTGTGTCCCTCTGTGCTTGATTCTTGTGGTATTGTGTTTTGTTGAGACTTCACCTTAGCCACTTGGCATTAATCGTGCTAACGCTTAACAAGTTTTTGTGGCTTAAGTTTGAAGTTTTTACAGGATCACCTATTCACCCCCCCCCTCTAGGTGCTCTCAATTGGTATCAGAGCCGTTCTATTCACAAAGGGACTAACCGCCCGAATAGATGGATCCTAAGGGGAAGGGTATTGTGATCAACGACAAAGAAAAGGAGACCTTCGTCAACGAGCCGAAGGACGACAAGCCCACCGACTCCGGCTCGGGCCATAGACGAAAGGAAGGGAAGAAGAAGAAGACGAGGCGTATCAAGGAGATCATCTACTACGACGATAGTGATGAATCCACTTCTTCCCAAAAGGACGACGACAACGACTACAGGAAGACGGTCAATTCGAACTTTTCATTTGATTATTCCCGTATTCAACATAGTTCGAATTCGCATTTGCTTTCCATTCCTCTTGGCAAACCTCCACACTTCGATGGGGAGGACTACGGATTTTGGAGTCACAAAATGCGTAGTCACTTATTCTCTCTCCATCCTAGCATATGGGAGATTGTGGAGAACGGAATGAAATTCGATAGCTCGGATAGCCCTATGCTTATAAATGAACAGATTCATAAAAATGCACAGGCTACTACTGTTCTCTTAGCATCTTTGTGCAGGGAAGAGTACAATAAGGTGAGCGGCTTGGACAATGCCAAGCAGATATGGGACACCCTCAAGATCTCTCACGAGGGGAACGACATCACCATGCTCACCAAGATGGAGTTGGTGGAGGGCGAGCTTGGACGGTTCGCCATGATAAGGGGAGAGGAGCCAACTCAGACATACAACCGGCTCAAGACCCTTATCAACAAAATAAGGAGCTACGGAAGCACGCGTTGGACGGATCACGATGTCGTCCGCCTAATGCTCAGGTCTTTCACCGTACTTGATCCTCATCTCGTGAACAATATTCGTGAGAATCCCAGGTACACGATGATGACGCCCGAGGAAGTGCTTGGAAAATTCGTAAGCGGGCGGATGATGATCAAGGAGGCAAGATACGTCGACGAAGCGTTGAACGGTCCGATCAACGAGCCGCAACCCCTTGCTCTCAAGGCAACACGAAGCAAGGAGGCGCTACCTAGCAAGGTGGCACAGATTGAGGCGGCCGGACTTAATGATGAAGAAATGGCTCTCATCATCAAAAGGTTCAAGACGGCGCTAAATGGTCGCAAGGGGCAGCCAAGCAAGACCAAGACCAAGGGGAAGCGCTCGTGCTTCAAATGCGGTAAGCTTGGTCATTTTATTGCTAACTGTCCCGATAATGAAAGTGACCAGGAAAAGGGGAACAAGAGGGAGAAGAAGAAGGCATACAAGAAGACAAAGGGCGAGGCGCATCTAGGAAAGGAGTGGGACTCGGATTGCTCCTCCTCCGACTCTGACAATGAAGGACTCGCCGCCACTGCCTTCAACAAATCGGCTCTCTTCCCCAACGAGCGTCTCACTTGTCTTATGGCAAGAGAGAAGAAGGTAAGTACTAAAGACTCCACTTATGCTTCTTCTAGTGATAGTGAGTCTAGTGATGATGATATAGATTATTCTTGCTTGTTCAAGGGCTTAGATAGATCTAAGATAGATAAAATCAATGAATTGATTGATGCATTGAATGAAAAGGATAGGCTTTTAGAAAAGCAAGAAGATTTATTGTATGATGAACATGATAAGTTTGTAGAGGCACAAAAATCATATGCTTTAGAAGTGAAAAGAAATGAAATGCTTTCTAGTGAAATATCTTCCTGTCATGAAACCATTTCTACCTTAAGAAGTGTTAATATTGATTTAAGTGCTAAACTAGAAGTAGCTAGTAAATCAAATTCTTGTGTTGAACATGTTGAAATTTGTACTAGGTGTAAGGATTTTGATGTTAATGCTTGTAGTGAACACGTAGTTCTAATTTCCAAATTAAATGATGAAGTGGCTAGTCTTAATGCCCAACTTAAGACTAGCAAGAATGAAGTTGATAAAATAAAATTTGCAAGGGATGCCTACACGGTTGGTAGACACCCCTCAATTAAGGATGGGCTTGGCTTCAAGAGGGAAGCCAAGAACTTAACAAGCCATAAGGCTCCCGTCTTCGTCAAGGAGAAAGGGAAGGCCCCTATGGCTAATAGTGCTAAAAAGAACCATGCTTTCTTATACCATGATAGGAGACATGCTAGAAATATTTATAATGATTTTGATTCACATGTTTATGATTCTCATGCCATGTTTGCCTCTAGTTCCTCTCATAAGCATGATAGAAATATGAGTAGGAGAAATGTTGCGCATATGCCTAGGAGAAATATTGCTCATGTGCCTAGAAAGAATGTTATTCATGCTCCTAGGAAAGTAGTGAATGAACCTTCTACCATTTATTATGCTTGTAATGCTCCTTTTGCTATTTGTAGAAAGGGTAAGAAGGTTGTTGCTAGGAAATTAGGGGCTAGATGCAAGGGAGATAAATCTTGCATTTGGGTCCCTAAAGATATTTGTGCTAACCTTGCAGGACCCAACATGAGTTGGGTACCTAAGACCCAAGCCTAAATTTGCCTTGCAGGTTTATGCATCCGGGGGTTCAAGCTGGATTATCGACAGCGGATGCACAAACCATATGACGGGGGAGAAGAAGATGTTCACCTCCTACGTCAAAAATAAGGATTCCCAAGATTCAATTATATTCGGTGATGGGAATCAAGGCAAGGTAAAAGGGTTAGGTAAAATTGCAATTTCTAATGAGCATTCTATATCAAATGTATTCCTAGTGGAGAGTCTTGGATATAATTTGCTATCTGTTAGTCAATTATGTCAAATGGGATATAATTGTTTATTTACAAATGTAGATGTGTCTGTCTTTAGAAGATGTGATGGTTCACTAGCTTTTAAGGGTGTACTAGACGGCAAGCTTTACTTAGTTGATTTTGCAAAAGAAGAGGCCGGTCTAGATGCATGCTTAATGGCTAAGACTTGCATGGGCTGGCTGTGGCATCGCCGCTTAGCACATGTGGGGATGAAGAATCTCCACAAGCTTCTAAAGGGAGAACACGTGATAGGTCTAACCAATGTTTATTTCGAAAAAGATAGACCTTGTGCAGCTTGTCAGGCAGGTAAACAAGTTGGAGGAGCACATCACAGCAAGAATGTGATGACCACGTCAAGACCTCTGGAGCTGCTGCATATGGACCTCTTCGGACCCGTCGCCTATCTAAGCATAGGAGGAAGTAAGTATGGTTTAGTTATTGTTGATGACTTTTCCCGCTTCACTTGGGTGTTCTTTTTGAAGGATAAGTCTGAAACCCAAGGGACCCTCAAGCGCTTCCTCAGGAGAGCTCAAAATGAGTTTGAGCTCAAGGTGAAGAAGATAAGGAGCGACAACGGGTCCGAGTTCAAGAACCTTCAAGTGGAGGAGTTTCTTGAGGAGGAAGGGATCAAGCACGAGTTCTCCGCTCCCTACACACCACAGCAAAATGGTGTGGTAGAGAGGAAGAACAGGACGCTAATCGATATGGCGAGGACGATGCTTGGAGAGTTCAAGACCCCCGAGTGCTTTTGGTCGGAAGCCGTGAACACGGCTTGCCACGCCATCAACAGGGTCTATCTTCACCGCCTCCTCAAGAAGACGTCATATGAGCTACTAACCGGTAACAAACCCAATGTATCTTACTTTCGTGTTTTTGGGAGCAAGTGCTACATTCTAGTGAAGAAGGGTAGAAATTCTAAGTTTGCTCCCAAAGCTGTAGAAGGGTTTTTATTAGGTTATGATTCAAATACAAAGGCGTATAGGGTCTTCAACAAATCATCGGGTTTGGTTGAAGTCTCTAGCGACGTTGTATTTGATGAGACTAATGGCTCTCCAAGAGAGCAAGTTGTTGATTGTGATGATGTAGATGAAGAAGATGTTCCGACGGCCGCTATACGAACCATGGCGATTGGAGACATTCGGCCACAGGAACAGGATGAACGTGATCAACCTTCTTCCTCAACGACGGTGCATCCCCCAACTCAAGACGATGAACAGGTTCATCAAAAGGAGGCGTGTGATCAAGGGGGAGCACAAGACGATCAAGTGATGGAGGAAGAAGCGCAACCGGCACCTCCAACCCAAGTTCGAGCGATGATTCAAAGGGATCATCCCGTCGACCAAATTTTGGGTGACATTAGCAAGGGAGTAACTACTCGATCTCGATTAGTTAATTTTTGTGAGCATTACTCTTTTGTCTCCTCTATTGAGCCTTTCAGGGTAGAGGAGGCCTTGCTAGATCCGGATTGGGTGTTGGCCATGCAGGAGGAACTCAACAACTTCAAGCGCAATGAAGTTTGGACGCTGGTGCCTCGTCCCAAGCAAAATGTTGTGGGAACCAAGTGGGTGTTCCGCAACAAACAGGACGAGCACGGAGTTGTGACAAGGAACAAGGCTCGACTTGTGGCAAAAGGTTATGCCCAAGTCGCAGGTTTGGACTTTGAGGAGACTTTTGCTCCTGTGGCTAGGCTAGAGTCCATTCGTATCTTGCTAGCATATGCCGCTCACCATTCTTTCAGGTTGTACCAAATGGATGTGAAGAGCGCGTTCCTCAACGGGCCAATAAAGGAGGAGGTGTACGTGGAGCAACCCCCTGGCTTCGAGGATGAGCGGTACCCCGACCACGTGTGTAAGCTCTCTAAGGCGCTCTATGGACTTAAGCAAGCCCCAAGAGCATGGTATGAATGTCTTAGAGATTTCTTACTTGCTAATGCTTTCAAGGTTGGGAAAGCCGATCCAACTCTCTTTACAAAGACATGTGATGGTGATTTGTTTGTATGCCAAATTTATGTCGATGACATAATATTTGGTTCTACTAATCAAAAGTCTTGTGAAGAGTTTAGCAGGGTGATGACGCAGAAATTCGAGATGTCGATGATGGGCGAGTTGAACTACTTCCTTGGGTTCCAAGTGAAGCAACTCAAGGACGGCACCTTCATCTCCCAAACGAAGTACACGCAAGATCTGCTAAAGCGGTTTGGGATGAAGGACGCCAAGCCCGCAAAGACTCCGATGGGAACCGACGGACACACCGACCTCAACAAAGGAGGTAAGTCCGTTGATCAAAAAGCATACCGGTCAATGATAGGATCTCTACTTTATTTATGTGCTAGTAGACCGGATATTATGCTTAGCGTATGCATGTGTGCTAGATTTCAATCCGATCCTAAGGAGTGTCACTTGGTGGCGGTGAAGCGAATTCTTAGATATTTAGTCGCTACGCCTTGCTTCGGGATCTGGTATCCAAAGGGGTCTAACTTTGACTTAATTGGGTACTCAGATTCCGACTATGCTGGATGTAAGGTCGATAGGAAGAGTACATCGGGGACGTGCCAATTCTTAGGAAGGTCCCTGGTGTCATGGAACTCTAAGAAACAAACCTCCGTTGCCCTATCCACCGCTGAGGCCGAGTACGTTGCCGCAGGTCAGTGTTGCGCGCAACTACTTTGGATGAGGCAAACCCTCAGGGACTTTGGCTACAATCTGAGCAAAGTCCCACTCCTATGTGATAATGAGAGTGCTATCCGAATAGCGGAAAATCCTGTTGAGCACAGCCGCACAAAGCACATTGACATCCGGCATCACTTTTTGAGAGACCACCAGCAAAAGGGAGATATCGAAGTGTTTTATGTTAGCACCGAGAACCAGCTAGCCGATATCTTCACCAAGCCTTTAGATGAGAAGACCTTTTGCAGGCTGCGTATTGAGCTAAATGTCTTAGATTCGCGGAACTTGGATTGAATTGTAGCATACTGTATTCATGCTTTTGATCATGTTCCCTTCTGCATATTGTTGCTTATTATGGTGCTCAAGTTGTACAAACACTCCCTGGACCTCACAAGTCCGTTGCAAAGTGATGCACATGTTTAGGGGGAGATGTGTTACAACTTGGCCCTTTGAGACTAACCATATGTTGAGTTTGTCTGATTTAGTCTCAAAGGAGAATTGAAAGGGAAAAGGTGGACTTGGATCATGCAAGACTTCCACTGCACTCCGATGAGGGGTAACTTATTCCAAGTTCATCTCATGACCTCTTATTGCCATTTGCTCTTAATTGAAGATTTTGGTGAGGCAATGGGGTTAAAGGGCCACAATTGATCCCGTTTTGGTGCTTGATGCCAAAGGGGGAGAAAATAAAGGCCAAAGCAATAAATGGATCAGCTACCACTTGAGAGATTTTGAAAATAGTAGAATAGAGTTTTTGATTTGTCAAAATTCTTAAGTTGTCTCTCTTGTCAAAAGTTGGCTTCTTGTGGGGAGAAGTATTGATTATGGGAAAAAGGGGGAGTTTTTGAAATCCTTGATCAATCTCTTTTTTGAATGACTCTCTTTATGCTTAAACATGTGTGTTTAACTTAGAGATAGAGATTTGTGTTTGATTTGCAAAAACAAACCAAGTGGTGGCAAAGGATGATCCATATATGCCAAAATTGATTCAAAATAAATTTAAGTGTTATTTGAATTGAGTTTGCACTTGTTCTAGTGGGTTTATGTTGTGTTGGCATAAATCACCAAAAAGGGGGAGATTGAAAGGGAAATGTGCCCTTGGGCCATTTCTAAGTATTTTGGTGATTGAGTGCCAACACATGTGTTTAATTGTGAATTTGTGTACATGGATGAACAAGGTGCAAATCATGAAGTAAAGGTATGTTTCTAAGCCTTAGTACATTGGTTTTGTGGACTAACATATTTGTCTAAATGTTAGAAACAGAAAGAAGAAAAAGAGAAAAGGGGAGAGAATGACTTGGCTGTGTGCAGCCAAGTCCCAGCTCGGTCTGGGGCACCGGACTGTCCGGTGTGCACCGGACAGTGTCCGGTGCGCCAGACTGACTCGACTCGAACTGGCCGCTCTCGGGATTTTGGCCGGCGGCGTACGGCTAAAATTCACCGGACTGTCCGGTGTGCACCGGACTGTCCGGTGAGCCAACGGTCGGCCAGGGCCAACGGTCGGCCGCGCAATCCGCGCGAGACACGTGGCCGAGCCAACGGTCGGAAGACGGCACCGGACTGTCCGGTGTGCACCGGACTGTCCGGTGCGCCAACGGCTCGCAGATCCACGGCAGTCTTCCAACGGTCGGAAGCGCCAGAAAAGGAAACAAATCGGGCACCGGACAGTGTCCGGTGTGCACCGGACTGTCCGGTGCCCCCGACGACAGAAGGCCAGGATAGCCTTCCAGAATTGCTCTCAACGGCTCCTAGCTGCCTTGGGGCTATAAAAGGAGCCCCTAGGCGCATGGAGGAGACACACAAGCAACTCTTGAGCATTCTTGATCATCCACACAAGTTCTTTGCGCATTCGTTTGTGATTCTAAGTGATTCGAGCTCTGTTCTAGCGTGAACTCTGAGATAGTCATTCGAGCTCGAGTCTTGGCCGTGTGTGTGCGCTTTTGTTGTGGATTTGTGTGTGTTGCTTCCCTCCCTTACTCTGAGCTTTCTTTGTGATCATTTACTTGTAAGGGCAAGAGACTCCAATTTGTGGAGATTCCTTGCAAACGAGATAGTGAAAGGAACAACAAAACAACGTGGTATTCAAGTGGGTCTTTGGACCGCTTGAGAGGGGTTGATTGCAACCCTCGTCCGTTGGGACGCCACAACGTGGAAGTAGGCAAGCATTGGCTTGGCCGAACCACGGGATAAACCACTGTGTCCCTCTGTGCTTGATTCTTGTGGTATTGTGTTTTGTTGAGACTTCACCTTAGCCACTTGGCATTAATCGTGCTAACGCTTAACAAGTTTTTGTGGCTTAAGTTTGAAGTTTTTACAGGATCACCTATTCACCCCCCCCCCTCTAGGTGCTCTCAGCTCCTGCCCCGCATCCACCACACCACGCTTACCAACACCATCAGGAAGTACAAATCGTACCTCCCCCACCCCCACCACCACACCAGCAACACCAAAACATCCCCCATGCCCCAAAGCAAGAAGACTTCGCCGATCAACCATATCGCGGAGTCATCCACATGATAACTGGGGGGTCCAGCACCGACTTCGACACCAAGCGGCAGAAGCGGGACCACTACCGCAGCATAAACCATGTCGCCGTCACGGGCCCAGTTGTGCAGACAAAGTGGTCCCACATACCGCTCACCTTCGACGCACGGGACGTCGACTTGCGCAGCGCCCCCCACTGCGATGCCATGGTTATCAATTGCAGCGTGGCAGGCTGGGACCTACACAAGGTCCTCGTTGACAATGGCAGCCAGGCGGACATCATCTTCCTCCACGCCTTCGATCGCATGGGCATAAGCCACAGCCTGCTTAAGCCTTCGGACAACCCGTTGTATGGCTTCGGCGGCAAAGGCACCTTCCCCGTCGGCAAAATAGAGCTGCCTCTCTCCTTCGGTGTAGCACCCAATGCCCGAAGCGAGCAAATAACCTTTGACATTGTGGATATGGTGTACCCTTACAATGCCATCATGGGCCGGGGCTCCATTAATAAGTTCGAAGCAGCCATTCACGGACTGTACCTATGTATGAAGATACCAGGTCCGTTAGGCGTTATCACAGTCTTCGGCAATCAACAGACTGCGCGTAACATAGAGCGGGACTTTGTGCCCGGTCAAAGAAACGTGCACTGCCTCACGGCCCAACGCGAAGCCCCCGCGCCTGCCAGCCCAACCAATAAGCAACATGACAAGGCGCAGCTGCAGAGCCACGACGGGACCAAGACTGTCCCCCTCGACCAGGCCACGCCCAGGCAGACAGTCACTATCAGCGAAGACCTTACTTCGCATGAAGAAGAAAAGCTCCTCTGCTGCCTGTCCAAGAACAAAGATGTCTTCGCCTGGTCGGCCCTCGATCTGGTCGGGGTCAGCCGTTCAATAATTGAGCATAGTCTGGGAATCGACCCTTCGGTACGGCCAAAAAAGCAGCGGCTTCGCAAGATGTCCGACGAAAAGACGGAGGCCGCCAAGGCAGAGGTGCACCGCCTCCTGGAGGCCAAATTCATCGAGCCAGTGGCTTACCCCACATGGCTCTCCAATGTCGTAATGGTGCAGAAAAAGAGCGGGAAGTGGCGAATGTGCATCGACTTCACCAGTCTCAATAAAGCCTGCCCAAAGGATAATTTCCCGTTGCCACGGATCGACAAAATAGTCGATAGCGCGGCCGGATGCGAGGTCATGTCCCTCCTCGATTGCTTCTCCGGTTACCACCAGATATACATGAAGGAAGAAGACAAGGCTAGCACCAGCTTCATAACACCCTTCGGCACATATTGCTTCATCAGAATGCCGGAGGGACTCAAGAACGCCGGGTCCACCTTCTCCAGGCTTACTAAAACAGTGCTCGAGGGGCAGGTTGGCAGAAATATATTCACATATGTAGACGACATTGTCGTCGCCAGCAAGAGCAAGGAGGACCACCTCGCCGACCTCGCCGAAACATTCGCGAACATGCGGGACGCACAACTCCGCCTAAACCCGGAAAAGTGTGTCTTCGGCGTTCGCCAGGGCAAAATATTGGGCTACCTGGTATCACACCGCGGCATCGAGGCCAACCCAACCAAGATTCAGGCTATCTTGGACATGACGCCCCCGCAGTCCGTCAGGGACGTCCAGCGCCTGGCAGGCAGATTGGCCGCTCTCAACAGATTCATATCCAGGTCCGCCGAGCGAAGTCTCCCCTTCCTCAAGACACTCTGTGGCGCAAAAGACTTCGCTTGGGGACCAGAGCAGGCGGCGGCCTTCGCCTCATTAAAGCAGTACCTGACAGAGTTGGCCGTCCTTACCAGCCCCGACCCCTCGCTCCCCTTACTGCTCTACGTCGCGGCCTCGCCACATGCGGTCAGCGCGGCCCTAGTGCAGGAGCAGACTGTCGAGGGCGTGGTTCGGCAGTGCCCCGTGTATTATGTCTCTGAAGTGCTGACACCGTCCAAGTGCAACATGACAGAGCTGGAGAAGATTGCCTACGCAGTCGTCATGTCGTCGCGCAAACTGCGCCATTACTTCGAAGCATTCAAGGTCCGAGTCACCTCAAACAGGGGGCTCGGCGAACTATTCAGAAACCCGGAGGCGTCGGTGAGGATTGCCAAGTGGGCGGCCGAACTCTCCGGCTACCACATCTGCTTCGAGCCCAGGACAGCTATTAAGTCTCAAGTCCTGGCAGACTTCGTCGTCGACTGGACTGGGCCAACTACACAGCCGGATCCGTCCGCAGAGAAGACTTGGACGATCCATTGCGACGGCGCATGGTGCCATGCGGGGGCAGGCGTCGCTGCAGTCATAACCTCACCAGTCGGGGTCAAGCACAGATATGCAGCACGACTCAGCTTCAATCTGGAATCCGACAGATGCACAAATAACATAGCAGAATACGAAGCAGTCATCCTCGGCCTCCGCAAGCTAAGGGCCCTCGGAGTCACCACTTGCATCATCAAAACAGACTCCAAGGTAGTTGCCGGCCAAGTCGAGAAAGACTATGCAGCCAAGGACCCCGCACTCATGCAGTACCTCGCGGCCATCCGAAGTCTCGAGAGGCAGTTCAAGGGGTTCACCGTGCAGCATGTGGACCGGGCCAAGAATGAGGAGGCCGACGCATTGGCCAAGGCCGCGGCCAGGGGCGAAACTCTGCCCTCCGACGTGTTCTTCCATGTCATCGGCACGCCAGCAGTCCGGAGCCCCGAAGGGCTCCAAATAACCAATGACAGCGAGGGCCACCGCACAGTCAACCTCATCATGACCGAAGACTGGCGGGCACCCATAACCCTGTTCCTACAGGGGTATTATCATCTAGCCGACATCAGTGAGGCCAAGCGTCTCAGACATCGAAGCCGAGACTTCGCTCTGATTGAAGGCCAACTCTACAAAAAAGGGGTCAGTCAGCCAATGCTTAAGTGCGTCACCGAGGCCGAAGGCATGCAGATTCTACGTGAAGTCCACAGTGGCACGTGCGGCTCACACGCGGGGCCGAGGGCCCTAGCTGCTAAAGTGATCCGCCAGGGTTTTTACTGGCCCGCAATGATCTGCGCCGCAAATCGGGTCACTCGATCCTGCGAAGCCTGCCAGAAGTTTTCCCCTCGGTCAGGCGGCCCTTCGCAGTATACAAAGCTGATCGCCCATACATGGCCTCTCCAGCGCTGGGGTCTCGACATTGTCGGACCCCTGCCCACCGCTCAGGGGAACCTTAAGTTCGCCTTCGTCGCGGTCGAGTACTTCACCAAATGGATCGAGGCACGGGCTGTCTCTACAATAACATCAAAGACTGCCCAAAAATTCTTCTGGCAGAACATCGTTTGCCGCTTCGGAGTATCGTCCGAACTAACAGTCGACAACGGCAAGCAGTTTGATAACCAAGACTTCAAGGATTTTTGTTTCTCCACTGGCACCAAGCTTGCCTTCGCCTCAGTCTATCATCCGCAGTCCAACGGGGTCGTGGAGCGCGCCAACGGGAAAATCTTCACAGCTATCAAAAAAATGCTCCTTGATGAAAAAAAGGGCAGATGGACCAATTTCTTACCTGAGGCAGTCTGGGCACTAAACACGACTGAGTGCAGGGCGACCGGATTTACTCCCTTCCGTCTTCTATACGGATCGGAGGCCATGACCCCGCAAGAAATAAAGCACGGGTCCCCGCGAACAGTTCCGTCAGCCGTCCCAGATGTGGACGAGCCAACTTCAAAGGATCTCATCGACGGAGACCGTGTCTTCGTCCTACAAGCCCTTAACAAGTATCAAGCCCAGACCAAAGCATGGCGCGACCATTCAGTCACCCCGAGGGAGTTCAGCGAGGGGGACCTCGTACTCATTCGAACAGCCCGGACGGAGTCCAAGGGCAAGCTGGAGCCCAGGTGGGAGGGCCCTTTCATCGTCAAGACAAAAGCTTCCCCCAGCGCTTACAGGCTCACAACGCCAAACGGCGAGGACCTGGAGCACTCCTGGAACATCGACAACCTCCGCAAATTTTTTGTTTGACTCCTCAGGGCTGTCTTCGCCCTTGTAATTCGCAAAAGCAATCTTGCACCGGCCCGCACTCTTTTCCTCCCGGGGGGTGAGGTTTTTAACGAGGCGGAGCCATGTAATATATGCGTGAAAAATCCCCCGCAAAGACATGCGTCGAAAAAGACCGCGATGACGGTCTTCGACATTCGACCACCACGAGGTCACCGCGAGGCTAAGCGCTAGCTACCCTCGCGTGCGACAAATCCGCGCAGAAGTCGCCTAAGGGTGCAGCCGGATTAGCACAACAAGTGCGGAAAAAAAATCTAAGTCTATCGCGAAGACTATCCGCGCAGAAGTCGCCTAAGGGTGCAGCCGGACTAGCACAACAAGTGCGGAAAAAAAATCTAAGTCTATCGCGAAGACTATCCGCGCAGAAGTCGCCTAAGGGTGCAGCCGGACTAGCACAACAAGTGCGGAAAAAAAACCTAAGTCTATCGCGAAGACTATCCGCGCAGAAGTCGCCTAAGGGTGCAGCCGGATTAGCACAACAAGTGCGGAAAAAAATCTAAGTCTATCGCGAAGACTATCCGTGCAGAAGTCGCCTAAGGGTGCAGCCGGATTAGCACAACAAGTGCGGAAAAAAACCTAAGTCTATCGCGAAGACTACCCGCGCAGAAGTCGCCTAACGGTGCAGCCGGATTTGCACAACGAGTGCGAAAAAACCGAAGACTATCTGTGCAGAAGACCGGACTAGCTCAACAAAAGGCTGAAACGACAACATCAAACCGTCCACGCCAAGACCAACTATAGTCACGCCAACACAGCGCAACAAAACAAACCAGACAAAGTACACAACGCCTTCGCACACACATATGCACGCGAGGGCACACAACTTCATCATACAAGCCTCTACATATACAAGCGAGGGCACCACACTCTACATCGGCTCAACCTTAGGAATAATTCCCATCTCCCTATAATTAAATAACATTATCCTGAGCTCCTCACCCGCAAAAAGACTTCGCAGTTCCCCTTCACCTATAGTCTCGGCGGTCGGCAAAGATAACAGTTCCTGCCGACCAGCCCCACTTACGCCAAGCCGAGCCCCCTCCACCCCACTAACCATACGTTTCGCAACTGCCCTTCGCCGCCGTCGCCCGGTGCAAGGACCCGGCACATCTCCTGCATCCGCGGCGTGCGGCAAGGCCTCCGTCGCAGCCACATCCAAGGCCGCGAAGTAGTCCAAGTCCTCCGACGACTCCGTCCACTCAATCGAGCTCTCAGAGTCAGCACAGTCAAAAAACTCAGATGAAGAACCACCACAGTCATTACCATCTTCCGCGGTCGTAGCCGCCAAAAATTTAGTAGTAGCGGTTGCGTGCGCAGGCCCAAAATCTTGAACCTGCGCAGCAACCAAAATTCAGTAACATGTACAAACTTCCCCAACCCTCTACACCTACTACGCCACCTGCAACGGCCCTGACGTTGCGGGAGCCTCCGCTGCTGGCTCTGCCGCTGCTTCCGCTGTTATCTCCGCCGCTACCGCTGCGGGATCCTCAGCACTCGGCGCGGCAGCTGTAGTAGCATCAGGCGCGCCTTCGGCGACCTCTGGGGGCAGGCCTTCGCCGGCCGTCGCGGATGCGGCCGAGGTTGGCGCCAGGGCGACCTCGGACACAGCCTCCGCCGGGGCCGACTCCGGGTCAGCCAACATGCTGTTCAGCGCCCCGAAGTCGTCGACCCTCTCACCACGCACCGCCTAAGCCAAAACACACAAAATTCATCAAACACGCACACAGCCCACGTCCGACAAATACCAAGCAAGCGAAAACGTTACCTGAGCCCTCGCCGTCTCGGCGCGCTCCCTGACCACCTCGCGCCCGTATGAACCCCACAGCCGGTCGAAGATAGCCCCGGCAGAATCCTTCACTACGGGGTCCTCGACCTTGAAGATATCTCGCTCAAAGTCCTCTTCGACTTGGTCGAAGACCTCGAAGTGCCGGCACCCTTCGCGGGAGAGCGCGTTCATCGCCCCCTCGCAGGTGACCAGGGAGGCATACGCCATAAACCCCTCCACGACGGTGGGGAGCGCCTGCAGCTCCTCTTGCACCCACTCCAGGCACCGAAGTCCGGGCTCTCGGTCCGGTACTTCGAATTCACCGGTCCCCGCGCCCAGGCCACGGTATGTATCTACGAGCAGCTGGCGCGTCCGCTCTGCCTCCGCTCGTGCCGCGGCCTCGGCCCCCTTCATGCGGCTCTCCAGGGCGGTGAGCCGCTCCTGCAACTGCTCGGCGCGCTCCCTGGCAAGGTTGCCCTCCGCCCGTGCCAGGTTGGCCTCCGCCTGCGCAGCCTGCGCCTTGACAAGAGCTTCATTGGCCTCCCTCCTTTCCCCCGCCAGCTGGCGACGGAGGGCGGCCTTCTCGTCCTCCAGTGTGGCCACCTTCTCCGCCAGCTTGCGGCACTTGCTGTCGGCGGCCGATTTTTCGCGGACGGCGTCAGAGTGTTGCGTCCGAAGCCTTTCGAATTCGGCAGCCACGGCTGCCGTGAGGGCCCCCGACGCAGTGCGGCTAGCGAAGTCAGCCACCTGCAGAACAATCGTAAGACTGCGGTGTAAAAAAAAAAGGGGGGGGACGAGGTCCAACTCAGCGGACCTGACGTAGCGCCTCCGTCGCCTCCGCCAGCCGGCGGGACGCAGCGCCCGCCTCATCCATGACAACCGCGAGGGCCGACGCCTCGCCACCGGCGCTTAGAACCCCGCCCTTCGCCTTCGGCGCTGCGGCAGCCGTCGTGGCCGCCGCGCCAGGCGCAACCACAGCAAGTTGGCCTTCGCCCAACCCTGCAGCGTACCAATGAAACGATCAAAAAAAACGACCTACCACCGAGATAGTCGTCCACGCTAATATCGGTGGCGAAGTCGGCGACGCGTTTGCCCGCCAACGGCAACGCTCGAGCCGCCCTCGCGACCTCCGCCACTCCGCCAGTCGGCGGCACCGCCTTCGCCGACTTCGATGCAGGGACGCTTGCCTCCGGCGCCTTGCTAGATGCAGGGACGCTTGACTTCGCCGCCAGCGGCGGCCGGCCTCCGCCGGAGGCCGCAGCCTTCGCCATCCCCCGCTGCCTTTTCGGCCTGGCTTCAACGAGCCTGATAGCCGCCTGGCGCTTTTGCGCAGCTCCCTGGCGATCCTTGTCCATCACTGCTGACACAACAGCAGCAATATTCCGCCCGTAAGGAAAAACCCTCCATTCACGAACCATGCGAGATATAAAAAAGTCCTCGCCAGCCACGCGGGGGACAGGAACATTCCTAGGCCAACAACCCCCGGTAACCCTCAGCATCCGAGCCGAAGACTCCCGGAGCTCGGGCGAAGACATCCTTTCCCCCGGGGCCGCGCACGTCTTCGTCAACTCTCTAGCAAAACGATCAGAAACCCCAAGTCCTCCCGTGGCAGTACCTAATTTTCTCTTTTTAGAGGACGGGGCGGCCGCCGGCGCGGGGTCATCTCCGGTCTCCACCGCCGGTCTCTTCCCACGACGGTCCACATCGTCTTGACCAGGGTAGCCGTCATACGGCAATTGATTTAATTCAAACACCCTGTTCAAGCGGTCATTCGACCCGCGGATATCCCAGCTGCGCTGGCCCTCTGTCCTCGGCACGTAGCGTCCAACAAGCCGCACCGCCCCATCCTCCGCCTCACGCACAACGGCGGCCGGATCGCGACTATGCAGATTCAGGGCGAAGGCGGGACTCCGCACCACCCTTCCACCATGAAAAGGCATCTGGCGAGGGCATACTTCGCCCAACGCCCAGCCACGCGCCAATGGCCACACCCCATACGCCACAAACTCTTCAACCAAGTCGCGCCCACTGCTCAAACCGGCGGCGCACCGAAGAGCCCCTTCGTCCTCATCCTCCTCCGCCACTTCAAAGGGCGGATACGCTGAGTAAAAATGAGAACACATCGCGGACACGGGGAGTCCCTCATGGCCTTCGACGGTACCCTCAGTGACGTAAAACCAAAATTCATTCCAGTTGCCCCACTTGTTGCGGGCGCAAGGAACCAACTCAACCACCTGCATCGTGGTTTTGCCGGTCTTCGGCGTGAATGTGCAGGACCCAAACTGAGCGACTTCGCCTCCAATCATCCTCTTCTGCCAATGCAAACAATAATACTTCGCAAAAACTTCCACCGACGGCTGTCCGCCGTACGAAGTCGTCGCCCAGACATACTTCGACAGTGCCACTATGGCATTCGGTGTCAGCTGATGTATTTGAACGTTGAACCTGCGCAGGACTTCGCCAACAAACCGGTGTGCAGGCAGGCGGAGCCCGGCGGCGAAGAACGCCTCAAAAACGACCAACTCGCCCTCTGGCTCGGGGACTTCCTCCGCCCCCGGGACTCGACCAACTCCGCTGCCGAAGTAACCCAACCGCTGCATATCTTGCACGCGGGCCGACGAGATCCGCGATACGCCGAAATCAACAGAGTCGCCGGCGTGCAACTCCTCCACCATTAAGCTACTCGGCGTCTCCTCAGACGAGGCGGTGGCCGGCGGCGAGGGAACGGCCGGCGGTGTAGCGGCAGCGGAAGAAGACGAGGACGGCATCGCAACGTACCGTCGGCGGCGGCGGGCGGTCTGCTTCACTCAAGCCAGATCTCCGGTGAACAAGACCGCGGCAGGCAGACGAGCAGCAAGTCGGCGGAAAGGGCGGCTAGGGTTTTCGCGGAGCGCGGAAAGTGAAGTTCAAAAAGCGCCGACCCCCGCCCCATTTTATAGACAGGACGCGGCGCTTCGGGAAACCCGCAATCCAACAGTACGCCGTCAATCAACGGTCACATCAAAAACCCCCGCGGAACCACTTCGAGCGAGGGCAGCGTCTCCGCCATCTAACGACGTCTTCGGCACCAGGTGACTTTGTCGAACTGGTCCCTCGGAGGGCAAATGTTGGGGCGAAGGCAAAGGCGCCATCCTTCGCTCGAAGCCCTCGCTGCAGCAGCTGAACTGACAGAAACAAAACAGGCGGGGACACCCTTCGCTCCTTCCGTTCCAGGCGAAGACTGGCGACGAAGGGCATCCCACGGCGCGGCCTCGCCCAGCTCGGAGGCCCACGTGCAATCCGGCCCGTCGTAACGGGCCCCGCTTGGCCGCCCTGTGTTACGGGCCTATGTTGTGAAAGCATTCCTGTAATTACGGTTTGTAACCTCGCTTTATGGGAATATTCTTGGGATAACCTAGGTACCTGAGGGCACATGCGTCCTTAGCTCAAGGTGCTGGGCGCTGCTGGTACCTATAAATACCCCTGTACAGTGCCCGTGAGAGGCCAGATGAACGGAGCTTTTGCCATCACACGCGAGTGCCCTGTTGTCATCACCGTTCACCCGTGTTGGATCCCCTTGCAGTTGAGAGCAAGTTCCAACAGAGGGCACGCAACGTTACAACACACACGCACTTAGACTCTCAGACTCACAAGTTCATACAAGCTTTCAAGCTTAATACAGCACACAGTGGAGAAGGGTATTACGCTCCGGCGGCCCGAACCACTCTAAACCCTTGTGTGTTCTTGTGTTCATCGTCCATCTAGCAACAGGCAAAACACTTAGGCCGCCTCCTCATCTTAGGATTTAGGGCGGGTGCATTCCGCCACCCGGCCGGAGAATTTCCTCTCCGACATTTGGCGCGCCAGGTAGGGGGCTTGGCATTAGGTTTTTGCTTGTTTTCCTGCTCGACACCATGGTCCATATCGTCGAGCACCACGACTTCGTCCCCGAGGATTTCCCGATGGAGGAGGAAGCTGTCTCTTCCACGCCTCGGGCCTCCAGCCGCCCTGCGCCTGGTGCTGCTGCTGTGCATTCTGCGCGGCAGCACACCCCTGCACAGGCGTCCAGAGCGTCAAGGGCTGCGCCTGGCGCCTTGTCTATGGCCAGGGAGTTGTTGCGCCACCCTCCTAGCTCCACGGCCTCGCCAGGGGCCATGAAGCAGTGGCGTGATGACGTCGACCACCTGCTTAGCATGGCACATTCTTGCTTGGCCAGGCCTAGGCCTCGGTCATCCCGGCGTCAACATGAGGCGTCGGCTTCGGTGCGCTCGCCTTCAGTTAGGGCTGCGCCGACCGAGGACTTACGGGCGGAGCTCAACCGCCGGCGTGCGGGAGAGGACGCACCAACCTCTCTAGAGGGGCCAGATGACCTGCAGGCAGAACTCAACCACAGGCGTGCGGGCAAGGATGCCCGTGTCTTTCTAGAGAGGGCGCGTGAGCGTCGACAAAACATCGAGGGTCGCAACCTCGACTACGACTTCGCTGTGATCGCACCGCAAACCCCGACAGGCGCCCGGATTGTGACGGGTGTCGCATTGACCGGCGTGGTTTGCGCCGCACTCGTGCATCATCTCCGTGCAGCGACATGGCCATCCAAGTTCCGGCCACACTTGCCGGAGAAGTACGATGGTACGTCAAACCCGTCGGAATTCCTGCAGGTATACATCACCGCCATCACGGCAGCAGGTGGAGACACTGCTGTGATGGCAACATACTTCTATGTAGCCTTGTCTAGGCCAGCCCAGACTTGGCTCATGAACCTTGCCCCAGGATCGATCTACTCCTGGGAAGAGCTCTGCGCGCGGTTCACAACGAACTTCGCCAGTGCTTAACAACAGCATGGCATGGAGGCACACCTCCATGCAGTGAGGCAGGAGCCCGGGGAAACTCTACGGGCCTTCATCTCCCGCTTCACCAAGGTACGTGGGACTATACCCCGTATCTCAGATGCTTCCATCATCACCGCCTTCCGCCTGGGAGTACGTGATGAGAAGATGTTGGAGAAGTTGGCCACGCATGACGTGGAAACTGTCACAACACTCTTCGCTCTGGCCGACAAGTGTGCCAGGGCCGTCGAGGGCCGTGCATGGCACTCGGCACCACAGACCAGGGTCGCCCAGATGGGCAGCTCGGGTGTCGTCGCCCAGGACGGCAAAAAGAAGAAGAAAAAGAACCGCGGCCATGGGGAGCTGTCGTCTGCCGCTCTGGTTGTCGCAGCTGCGACTGGGGGTCGGAACGAGCGCAACAAGCGCCCACGGCCACAGAGGGGTAACAGCGATTCATGCCCTATACACCCCAATAGTCGCCTTAGCGCCGCGGAGTGTCGAGAGATCATCGAACTCGTGAAGCGCGTCAGTGAGCGGCGCGAGCAGACCTCTAGGGATGGCTCCCCACCTCGTCGCTGCCCTGGCAAGGAAAGGGTCGACAGCGACGAGGTGGCCGCGGGAGAACGGGACCTCGGGTATCAGTCACCCGAGGGGGTCCTGAAGGATGTCTTCACCGGAGGCTCCGACTCCGGTGACGACAGCTAGCCAGGCTACTGGGGTGACCCCGCCCTTCCCGGTCTATGGGTCCGAAGCCTGTCTTCCCCCAGAAACCCTTATGGGCTCCCCACGGGCCCAGTCTTCTGATGAATCTATGCAGGAACAGCTGCGGCGTAAGGACATGGGCTTCAACAACGAGCGTAGATGGCAAGCGGCGATCCAAAATGCACGATACAACCAAGCGCTCGGGCGCCACCACCAGCGGATCGTGCATAGTAGGGAGCTCGGGGTCCGGGACCTGGTCCTAAGGCGAATCCTAAACCAAGAAGGGCTCCTCAAACTCTCCCCCAGCTGGGAACGACCCCTCAAGGTGATGGAAATACGCTGACCTGGGTGTGTCCGCCTTGCCACAACTAAAGGAGTGCCTCTTCCCAACCTCTGGAACATAGAGCATCTCCGTAAGTTCTATTCATAGGAGCAGGTCTGAGGGGTTGGGGTCCCTTCTTTTTGTAACTAGGTTGTGCATACGTGTATGCCAGCCCGGTGAGGTCTGCCCTCATAAGCCCGGCATGTTGGTCTGCACTCATGCATATCGAGTTATAAAGAAAGGATTTACCCCCTCAGATGTGCTCCTGTGATGGTTTTATTCTGCTACAGATTCCAGATATTATTATTTTTTATCTAACCCACCCATACGGTCTCCCACCCTTGCTGGTATAATGAAATCCAAATTGAGTAGCCAGGCTTGCAGTTTAGGACCCCTCTACGAAAGTAGGGGGTCCGGCAGCCTGGGGGCAGTTCTAGAGAATGGGTACTCATCTCCTGGGGGTCTAGAGCTGTGTAGCCGCTTAGCTTGGTTCCGCACCCTAAGCCTGCACGCTCCACCACTCTGCGATGGGTATCCTAGTATTTGGAACTATAGCCCTGTGGGTCTGGGAACCTGGGGTCCGGTTCTAGAGAATGGACGCACATCCCCTGGGTGGTCTGGAGCCGTGTAGCCGCTTAGCCTGGTCCCGTACCGTAAGCCTACACGCTCCACCAATCTGCGATGGGTATCCTAGTATCTAGAACTGTGATTCAGGGGGTCCGGGCACATGGCTTGGCTTCCCAGGCTAAATCCTGCAGGTCCTGTTGTGTGAATCAAAGGATGGCTAATACCAGACGGTGGGCCTTATGGGTGTGCTACTAACACTTCCTAGCTGAAAGTGTGAATAGGTCCAAGTCCCAGTCGAGGCTACCTCCTGGGGGCCGGGACACCAACTCTTTCTTAGGTATGATGGTATCCAGCCGCGACACGTCAAGCCTACATCCCGGGGGGCCAAGTACCAGGAGAGGAGTTGGTAAAGCCACACACAGCAAGGACAAATACTGCATAGATAAGAGTTGTTTTATTGATAGTTCCCAAAAATATCTTACAAAAACAAAAGTTATTACATCCGCCTTCAAGCGGAGCCCTAGCCTCATTTCTATAGGTGTGAGCTACTCGACATCAGTAGGGTCATGCTAGAAGCGCGCGGTCGCCGTCTCCACGACATCTTGTACGACCTCCTAGGCGACGTCTTCAGTATCGGCAACCGGACCAGCGGTCACCGTTGGAGGTGACATCGAGGCCATTAAAGCCAAAGAGATGGAGGCGCGAAAGATGGAGCCACAGCTCAGCTCGCTTCCCACCTCATGGAGTTGGAGCTAGACCAGCTCATGGAGGTGTACCATGGGATGCAGGTGAAGCTCACGCGAAAGATGAAGTCGCAGCTCAGCTTGCTTTCTACCCAGCAGCAGCACGAAGAAAGACGAGATCGGCAGCGCCAACCCGCAGGGGAGGTTGGAGACGAAGAACACGAACTCCCCGGTGGCGAGATTGCCGAGGGGAGAGGCGCTGACACGGATCCTTCCAGTGAACGTCGGCGCACCCCATCCGAGCAGGTTGCGGACCAAGTTGAGTGCCACCTCAGACTAGAGGCACTCGGGAGGATCTAGCAAGGCCATGGCGGCTACGGCGGCAGAAGAAGTGCAAGTCCAAAGGGGCGCGGAGAGCTCGAAGGCGAAAAGGCGCAGCAGTTGGGAGAAAATGCGGAAGCTTAAACCGCTGCACATGGGGTGAACCCCTTTTAAAGGAAGACTCCCTTGCTCGTGCCCTGAGACGCCGCGAAAAATGTCCCGGCGCACACCGAAGCAACCCGGCCTATGACACGAGGGCCCGGGCCCACAAGTCATTCAGCTGGGGTGCGGGTCTCCAAGTGCGAAGAAGGCGAACCTGCCACGTGAGGAGCGAATCGCCGCGCCTCTTCATCTCCGCCGAAAGCAGCGGCCCAGCCTCTGACACGGGGGCCGGGCCCACGAGTCATGCTCCATGGCGTCGGTCTCCGAGTGCGAAGAAGGCGAACCGCCGCGTGAGGAGCATGCCGCCGCCCGCGGCGGTGTGCCTCTTCATCTCCATCGAAAGCAGTGGCCCAGCCTCTGACACGGGGGCCCAGGCCCACGAGTCATGCTCCATGGGCGTCGGTCTCCGAGTGCGAAGAAGGTGAACCGCCGCGTGAGGAGCATGCCACCGCCCGCGGCGGTGCGCCTCTTCATCTCCGCCGAAAGCAACGGCCCAGCCTCTTGCATGGGGGCTCGGGCCCACGAGTCATGCTCCATGGGCGTCGGTCTCCGAGTGCGAAGAAGGCGAACCGCCACGTAAGGAGCATGCCGCCGCCCGTGGCGGTGCGCCTCTTCATCTCCACCAAAACCAACTGCCCAGTCTCTGGCACAGGGGCCCGAGCCCATGAGTCATCCTCCTTTGGCGCCGGTTCCTGGGTGCAAATAAGTCAAACCGCCGCTCGCGCCAGTACTATGCCTCCTCGAGGCTGCCGCAGAAGACAAAGAAGGTGAATTTTTAAACCAACGCAGCGGTATCGAGGCGCCTCGCGCGTGGTCCGGCGAAACCATCAAGTATGGGGCACGGGTCAAGTCAGTCGCGAGGACAGATGTGGCAGTTGGCGTGACCGAAGGCGGACGGGCAGCGATTACGTCAGCAGGTGCACGAAAGCGGCGCGCCAATCGCCAATCATGCTTTGGCCCCACCTGCAGGCTCGTATCCTCCACTGAGGTGGGCTCGGGGGCCACTGTCGGTACCCTGATGTAACACCCCTACTGATCCCACACATTGGATGTTACCAAATACCCTTCCCACTAAACTTATGCAACACAAGAAATGAATTAAAGAGAGAAAGTATTGCACAATCCGGCAGCACCTCCCTTGAAAGAAACATAACAAGGGGGGGGAAACATGGAGTTCATACAGGATATAAAAGACAGATAATTCACATAGTATAATCAAAATGCAAAAGTAGTAAAACACATTCATGACCAAATAAAAGGTTAGGTAACTCAGCCCACCCCAAAATCAGCTCAACTATCATGAAAGGCTAGAACATAATAATTCCCTAGACTTGACCCTCCCTGATTAACAACATTATTAAGCAGTGGTTCCTTTATTAAAGGTGTAGTGGTTGTGCTGCTACAACCCTCCTTTCCCAAAGCAGAAATCAGGTGCCTGCATCAGACAATGCAAGAGTGAGATGACACATCTTACCAAGTAAATAGAGCAAACAACAATTGGACAATGTAAACCAACCGTGCTTAAACAACCACATAGTTCAAAACTTCTTCTTGAATATTAATTTGCAGCAAGTAAGCAAGTAACTAATTACTCAATGCCAAGATGAATCACAAGGTAAAGATCCACACTATCCACATCCACATAATAGATTCCACACCTCTCCCATGAATGCTCATGGCTACAGATGCAGTAATGACTTCTGCCTTCATATCTCTAAGGATATGAAGCTGCATCATACCCCTTCTCAGGCAACATATGATGCTCATTGTACCGGTACGGTCGGACCATAAGATCATGACGAACTTCCATGCAATGATTAATGAATGCATTATGCATGACAACATGAGTTCTTCCCAAATAAAATGTGCTAGACATATACTTCCACCCATTCCACATAATAAACCACTTGAGTAACATGATCAAACCACAAACTCAACATATGTAATCAATAAAACATGAATATCTTCAAACGATGGTACTCAATTAAAAATATGAATACGAACACAACAGCTCAACATAATCAAGTATAAGACTCTTCATTCGACAGACGGAATTACCATCACTGTTTTACTTGCCTTCACCGAAAGTTTGGGCAAATCCCTAAGTACGATCCGGAAGTCCACCACCTGTTTTTGACACACAACTTAGTGCACCAATTTCACATAATAAGCCTTAAAAACAACACCGCACCTACGCGCAATCTCAAACCTCGCCGCGGGATACAATTCTCCCCACACCCACCAAACTGCAGCGGTGCTGCTTAACAATTCCATAACTTTAAAATTAAGACAGCGGTGGTGACAAACAAAAACCCCAAAGACATCTACATAAAATTCCCCACAAGTTTTGTATACAATTTATGATTAAATTACAACATCTAATTACCCCAAAACGGTCCACAAGATAAACCCTGCAATCTGTTCTTTTTTCTCTTTTGGGCAGCGACATACCCGGATTCAAACAGCGATAACTTTAAAATATAATTCCGAATCGAGCGCATAAGTACTTGTTGGAAAGGTAAGACAAAGCCCTACAGGATTCTCATACTGATTAACACTAATTACTCACGAAAAATCCCTAGAAACTGCTAATATTGTTGTTGTTCGTCTACCTAAAAATCTGTTTTTTGGACAGCCACATACCCGGATTCAAACGGCGATATCTTTTAATTTATAACTCCGAATTGAGCGCATAAATACTCGTTGGAAAGTTATGCCAAAGTTCTACATGATTCCCAAACTGATTCCCATTACTTTCCCACGAAAAATTCCCAGAAACTGCTAGAACTACTGCTGTTCGTCCACCCCCTAAAATTCTGGACAGCCCCTCTACCAAATCGCATACACAACATCTAATCAATTGGATTGCAGCACAAATGAACAAGAGATAAACACAAAAATCACTTTGGATTCTTCCCTTTCTCCTTCCTTCTTCCTCCCTCCAAACTCCAATTGAGATCGCCACACGACGGAGAACCACACGGGAGGGCTTCACCTTGGAAAGAGGGGGCGGCTAGGGTTTTGGGTGGTGTGGCTGCAATGGTTTGAGGGAGGAGGAGATGGGAGGGGGGCGACGGCCAAGGGTGTGGGGGGAATGGGGAAGGGCGGCTGCACAAGGAGAGAGGGTTAGGGGGAGGGCGGCTAGGGTTAAGGGGAGATTAATGGGCCGGATAGAGGTTCACGACCCAATTCGCCTACGCAACAGCTCCCGACCCCGTCGCAAGCATCTAACCAAAGAAATTCCACTATCCTACTGGTGAATGTTTTTCTTCCAAAATTTCCAAATCCCCAAAGCACATCAACCGAATGGGAAAAAAACAAAAACAACAAAAAAGAATAACCTCCAACTTCTCTTCTTTGCGAACTGGGTATCACACTCTACCCCCCTTAAAAAGAATTCAACCTCGAATTCTGACGCTTCTATCAGAACGACAAAAGGAAAGATTAATGAATCAATAACACTTACCCACAACGAAAAGTTCCGGATATTTTTGCCGCATCAGCTCCTGAAGTTCTTAAGTAGCCTCACGCTCAGACTGATTAGACCACACGACCTTAACATACTTGATTGATCTCTTCCTCAAAACACGCTCCAAGGATTCCAAGATACGCACCGGACGACACTCTAGAGTCAGATCCTGCTGCACAGCAACTGGTTCCATCTCGATCTGATGGTCCGGATCCCGCAAGAACTTCCTCAACATAGAGACATGAAATACCGGGTGTACCCCTGCCATGGAATCCGGCAGTTGCAAGCGATAAGCCAGGCTGCCCACTCGGGCCAAGATAGTGAACGGTCCAATGTATCTCGGGCTAAGCTTTCCGGAGACACTGAACCGAACAACTCCTTTAGTAGGTGATACCCTGAGAAGGACTTGGTCACCCACTGCAAACTCCAAATCCTGCCTCCTCAGATCAGCATAACTCTTCTGACGGCTCTGAGCGACCAAAATATTCTGACGGATTTCCCGAACCTTCTCAGAAGTCTGCTGAACCCAATCAGAACCAACCAGGGATCTCTCTCCCAAAGTCTCCCAGCACAGAGGGGAGATACACCGCCTGCCATATAAAGCCTCGAATGGTGCCATCTTCATGCTAGCCTGGTAGCTGTTGTTATAAGCAAACTCTGCCAAAGAAAGATGATCCTCCTAGCTACCCTTCCATGACAGCACACAAGCATGCAACATATCTTCCAAGGTTTGGATTGTTCGCTCCGACTGACCATCAGTCTGAGGGTGAAAAGTGACATTAAGTGAAAGCTTGGTGCCCAATGCACTGTGAAGACTCTCCCAGAATTTGGATACAAATTTGGAGTCTTGATCAGAAATAATGGACTTAGGTACCCTGTGAAGCCTGACTACTTCCTTCATATACAAGGGAACCAAATCTGAAGCTAAATTTGTGGTCTTCATGGGAATAAAATGTGCAGACTTAGTCAAGCGATCCACTACCACCCATATAGCATCTCTGCCCCGAGGAGAACGAGGTAAACCCACCACAAAATCCATGGTGATATGCTCCCATTTCCACTCTAGAATTTCCAATGGCTTCAGTAAACCTGCAGGCCGCTTAAGCTCGGCCTTCACACGCTGACATACTTCACAGGCGACCACATACTTAGAAACGTCAACCTTCATCCGCTTCCACCAGAAGTTTTGCTTCAAATCTCGGTACATTTTGGTTTCGCCAGGGTGAACGGTGTAAGACGTTTTATGAGCTTCTCTCAAGATATCCATCTTCACCTCTGATTTCTGAGGCACACAAAGATGGCCCCTGAAACGAACCAAATCATTCTCATCAATGGTGAACTCCTGGGTTTTACCATCACCAACCCTCTTTCGAGCTTCCTGCAATAGACGATCCTGCTGCTGAGCCGCACGCACTCTCTCCATGAGGGAGGATTGAATGAGCATCCGAGTCTCCTCGCTAGCGGTGCCAACATAACACAAAGCGATCCCTAAATGGTCCAGATCAGCGATCAACGGCAAGGCCACCTTTGGAACCGTGGACCTGCTAAGGGCATCAGCCACTACATTAGCCTTCCCCGGGTGATAATGAATGGACAAATCATAATCTTTAATCAATTCAAGCCACCGACGCTGCCTCAAATTCAGTTCCTTCTGAGTAAAAATATACTTGAGACTTTTATGATCGATGTAAATGTCACAAGCCTCGCCATAAAGATAATGCCTCCACGACTTTAGAGCAAAAACCACCACGGCCAATTCAAGATCATGAGTTGGGTAATTCCCCTCATGCTTCCTCAACTGCCTTGAGCCATAAGCAATCACTCTGCCTTCCTGCATCAACACACAGCCAAGACCAATACGAGAAGCATCCGTATAAACTGTGAAACGCTTACCGCTCTCAAGCAAAGCTAGGATAGGGGCGTCCACCAACTTGCTCTTCAATGTCTGATAACTGACCTCGCAATCGCTGGTCCAGACAAAGAGAACACCCTTCTCCAAGAGTCTAGTCAAAGGCTTAGCAATGCTGGAAAAATTTGGTACGAAGCCCGATAATATCCAGCGAGCCCCAAGAAACTACGGATTTCAGAGACACTAGAGGGTCTCTTCCACTCCACCACAGCCGCAACATTCTTGGGATCAACCGCAATGCCCTATTGATTAATCACGTGCCCCAGGAAAGCCACTTCGGATAGCCAAAAGGCACACTTCTTCAACTTTCCATAGAACTGATTCTTCCTTAGGGCACCCAGAACGAGACGGAGATGCTGCTCATGCTCGGCCTCGGTCTTTGAATAAATCAGAATATCATCTAGGAACACGACCACAAAGTCGTCCAGGAATTCATGCAACATCCTATTCATTGCTTCCATAAAAGCAGCAGGGGCATTAGTTAAGCCAAAAGACATGACTATGAACTCATAATGCCCATACCTGGTGCAAAAAGCGGTCTTCTCAATATCCTCCTCACGAATCCTCAGTTGATGATAACCAGAGTTCAAATCAATTTTGGAGAACACCTGAGCACCCCTCAACTGTTCAAAGAGAACCTCAATACGGGGTAGCGGATATTTATTCTTGATTGTCATTTGATTCAAAGCACGATAATCCACACATAGCCTCTTGCTTTTATCTTTCTTCTCAACAAACAATACTGGGGAAGCCCATGGCAACCTGCTAGGCCTAATGAAACCCTTAGCCAGCAGATCATCCAATTGCCGCTTCAATTCAACCTGGTCCTTTGGAGCCATCCGATACGGTGCCTTATGAATAGGCTGCGTACCCGGAATCAGCTTGATTTCAAAAGCTGCATCGCGCTCCGGAGGAATGCCCGGAAGCTCTGCCGGAAACATGTCAGCAAGGTCACACACCACACGAATGACCTGCACCCGCAAGGCAGCCTCACCCTCCACCACCATGGAGAAAAAGATTCCCGACTTCCTTGACCGGCGATCCGGAAGCAATTGCGCCAGCAAGGACAACGTGAATTTTGGGGAACTTCCCAAGAATACCACCTCCCTACCCGACGGCGCCTGCAACAACACTGTCTTCCAAAAAAAGGATATAACTATGCGATACTGAGATAACCAATCCATCCCCAAGATGACATCGAATGCCCCCAAGGAAATCACAACAAGATTGGTCGAAAAGACCTCATCATCAAGAATGATAGAACACCCCTAACAAACTGAACAGCTACTAATGGGGCCATTAGCAGAACTAACCAAAATTGGGTGACCCAACCTCTGTACTGAAAGACTAGCCCGCGACACAAAATTCTCCGAAACAAATGAATAGCTAGCGCCAGAGTCAAAAAGAGCATGGGCCACAAACGAATCAACTGAAACCGTACCTGTCACCACGTCTCCTTGCTCTCTACCATCCGCAGCGGGTAGCACATAAGCTCCAGAAATACCCGCAGAAGAGGAAGCTCCCGGAGTGAAATTAACAGAAGAACCCCACTGAGCCGCCGGGTGAGGCAGACGCGGAGCTCCAAACTGAGGCGGCATAGGAGTAGACGGTGCAGGAGTAGGCGCGGCCAGATACTGAGGAAAACCCTGCATCGGCATGAACTGAGAAGTCCCAGGCACATAAAGCTGCTGCGGAGGAAGAGGAACTGAAAACTGCTGCTCAACACTTGACATCATGTTGATAGTGCCCTGAGAAGAGGCGGAAGTCACCGGCTCCCATCTAAGCTTCCCATGAGGATTCCTCCTACACACCACATCCTTGTGGTCCTGACTGCAGATAGAACACCTGCTACTCCACTGGCACTCTGCACGACGATGCGCATCACCACAACGGAAACACACCAGCCCCAGCCCGGGCTTAGGAACAACCTGAAACCTATGAGTACTTCCTCCCGAAGTACCCAAGTCAGAAGATTTTCCACGGTAAGGATGGTGGCACTGATGCTGAGACTTGCCCCTCTTGTGGGCTGGACCTCCAGTGTTGCCCCTACTCGCATCCTGGCCACGAGGCTGATCAACCCCCGAAGACTTCTGCGACTCCATGGTATACTGGTGCTGCATCTCCACACCCAGTTCCTGCTCCACTGTAGTACGGAAGTCCACCAACAGAAAGGCTCCCAAGGCATGCCTGATAGAGGGTTTCAGGCCCTGACAAAACTGGCTCGCCTTCTCCATCTCATTATAAGCCACATGAGGGACAAAGCGGACCATCTTGTTGAAGCCCACTTCATACTCTGTGACAGACTTCTTCTCTTGCTTGAAAGACTGCAAATCAATCTTCATTTTCTCTAGGAAGGTGACCGGGTAGAACCTCCTTTCAAACTGCCTGATGAAGACATCCCAAGACAGGACTCCTGGTGAAAAGGAGTGCGCTGCCTGCACACCTCTCCACCAAATTTGAGCCTCTCCCTTCAGTAGCTATGTGCCAAAGCGAACGCGATCACCATACACAATCTCAAAGACATTCATCTTATCCTCCACGTAAGTTAGCCAATCTGCCGCCTCGACTAGAGCACCACTGCCATCAAAAGTATCTAGCTTCATGCCCATCCACTGCATCAGAGAAAGACCACTGACTGGAAGAGGCACCTCGACCTCGCCACCTAGAGCAGCACCCGCACGGACAGCGCCCCCGGGCACTCCTCCACCACCACCACCCTGATCAGCACCCGTAGGGGCAACAGGAATAGCCTGCCTTAGAATGGCCAACTCCTGCTGCATGGCCTGCATTGCGGCTAACATTGCCGCCGGACTCATCGGGTCCCCACTAGGAACTTGCAGACTACCCCGAGCCCTACGAGGCGGCATAGCTGCAGCCACAGGGGTGAGAATAATAAGTAAATAAGATTGGCATAGCATTTCTTCAGATAATGTCAAACTAGCATAGACAATAGCATACATATCAATAGTAAAGCAGAAACCCCATCCTACATGTGCGGTGTGTCAATTTATTGTTATTCCACTTGCTAGGACCTACAGCCTATCGCTCTGATACCAACTGTAACACCCCCACTGATCCCACACATTGGATGTTACTAAATACCCTTCCCACTAAACTTATGCAACACAAGAAATGAATTAAAGAGAGAAAGTATTGCACAATCCGGCAGCACCTCCCTTGAAAGAAGCATAACAAGGGGGGAAACATGGAGTTCATACAGGATATAAAAGGCAGATAATTCACGTAGTATAATAAAAATGCAAAAGTAGTAAAACACATTCATGACCAAATAAAAGGTTAGGTAACTCAGCCCACCCCAAAATCAGCTCAACTACCATGGAAGGCTAGAACATAATAATTCCCTAGACTTGACCCTCCCTGATTAACAACATTATTAAGCAGTGGTTCCTTTATTAAAGGTGTAGTAACTGTGCTGCTACAACCCTCCTTTCCCAAAGTAGAAATTAGGTGCCTGCATCAGACAATGCAAGAGTGAGATGACACATCTCAGCAAGTAAACAGAGCAAACAACAATTGGACAATGTAAACCAACCGTGCTTAAACAACCATGTAGTTCAAAACTTCTTCTTGAATATTAATTTGCAGCAAGTAAGCAAGTAATTAATTACTCAATGCCAAGATGAATCACAAGGTAAAGATCCACACTATCCACATCCACATAATAGATTCCACACCTCTCCCATGAATGCACATGGCTACAGATGCAGTAATGACTTCTGCCTTCGTATCTCTAAGGATATGAAGCTGCATCATACCCCTTCTCGGGCAACATATGATGCTCATTGTACCGATACGGTCGGACCATAAGATCACGACGAACTTCCTTGCAATGAATAATGAATGCATTATGCATGACAACAACATGAGTTCTTCTCAAATAAAATGTGCTAGACATATACTTACACCCATTCCACATAATAAACCACTTGAGTAACATGATCAAACCGCAAACTCAACATATGTAATCAATAAAACATGAATATCTTCAAACGATGGTACTCAATTAAAAATACGAATGCGAACACAATAGCACAACATAATCAAGTATAAGACTCTTCATTCGACAGACGGAATAACCATCACTGTTTTACTTGCCTTCACCGGAAGTTTGGGCAAATCCCTAAGTACGATCCGGAAGTCCACCACCTGTTTTTGACACACAACTTAGTGCACCAATTTCACATAATAAGCCTAAAAAACAACGTCGCACCTACGCGCAATCTCAAACCCCGCCGCGGGTAACAATTCTCCCCACACCCACCAAACTGCAGCGGCGCTGCTTAACAATTCCATAACTTTAAAATTAAGACAGCAGTGGTGACAAACAAAAACCCTAGAGACATCTACATAAAATTCCCCACAAGTTTTGTATACAATTTATGATTAAATTACAACATCCAATTACCCCAAAACGGTCCACAAGATAAACCCTGCAATCTGTTCTTTTTTCTCTTTTGGCCAGCGACATACCCGAATTCAAACAGTGATAACTTTTAAAATATAATTCCGAATCGAGCGCATAAGTACTTGTTGGAAAGGTAAGACAAAGCCCTACATGATTCTCATACTGTTTAACACTAATTACTCACGAAAAATCCACAAAAACCGCTAATACTGCTGTTGTTCGTCCACCTAAAAATCTGTTTTTTTGGACAGCCACATACCCGGATTCAAAGGGCGATATCTTTTAATTTATAACTCCGAATTGAGCACATAAATACTCGTTGGAAAGGTATGCCAAAGTTCTACATGATTCCCAAACTGATTCCCATTACTTTCCCACGAAAAATTCCCAGAAACTGCTAGAACTACTGCTGTTCGTCCACCCCCTAAAATTCTGGACAGCCCCTCTACCAAATCGCATACGCAACATCTAATCAATTGGATTGCAGCACAAATGAACAAGAGATAAACATAAAAATCACATTGGATTCTTCCCTTTCTCCTTCCTTCTTCCTCCTTCCAAACTCCAATTGAGATCGCCACACGACGGAGAACCACGCGGGAGGGCTTCACCTTGGAGAGAGGGGGCGCGGCTAGGGTTTTGGGTGGTGTGGCTGCAATGGTTTGAGGGAGGAGGAGATGGGAGGGGGGCGGCGGCCAAGGGTGTGGGGGAATGGGGAAGGGCGGCTGCACAAGGAGAGAGGGTTAGGGGGAGGGCGGCTAGGGTTAAGGGGAGATTAGTGGGCCGGATAGAGGTTCACGGCCCAATTCGCCTACGCGACAGCTCCCGACCCCGTCGCAAGCATCTAACCAAAGAAATTCCACTATCCTACTGGTGAATGCTTTTCTTCCAAAATTTCCAAATCCCCAAAGCGCATCAACCGAATGGGAAAAATCAAAAACAACAAAAAAGAATAACCTCCAACTTCTCTTCTTTGCGAACCGGATATTACACCTGAAACAGGGGTACCCCTTACTACTGTGCAAAGATGCAGTACCCACACGGCTATCACTTAGTCGCGTGGTAGGAGTGCTGCGTGTGGGACCAAGCCAGGGCTCGCTCCAGTCATGTCCATGCTATGATTCCCAACCATGAAACGTTTGAGTTGCATCAGCCTTCAGGTGTTGGGAGTGTGGGGTCAGAACATTATCCTGTCAGAGGGTTAGGTAATTTGCCAAAACTTTCCTTTCCCATTTTTGATGGAGGGAATCCAAAGCTGTGGCAATCCCGATGTGAAGATTATTTTCACATGTATTCAGTGGATCTTAGAATGTGGATCAAGGTGGCTTCTATGCAATTTGTTGGACCTGCTGCACTTTGGTGGCAGTCGGTAGAGTATAGAGCAGCTACCATGACTTGGGGTGACTTTGGGTATATGATCCAACAAAGGTTTGGGAAGGACCAATATCAGTTGTTGCTACGACAGCTATTTCAGATTAGGCAAATAGGGACGGTAGTGACATATGTAGAAGATTTTTTACAATTGGTTGACAAGCTCAATGTAATACCCAATTTGTAATTAATATGAAGAGAGTAGATCTCATTCCATGTCTTCACCCCATACTCATTATCACATGGTAACCACCATATATAAAGGGAACAAATGACTAAGCATACCCAAAATAAACTATGCATCATGCTGGGGTTTTGTTTGTTTGCTCATTTGATAATAATAACAATAATATTAATAAAAATATAGTGAAGATTTGAGGATTTGGAATGAACCCCAAATTGAAATTTAGGAAGATTTGGAAAATAGAAAAGAAAAGGAAAATAGTATATAAATATAAAGAAAAATATATATAAATAAATATATATTAGTACTCTTATTTGCGCATATAATATGTGTGAAACCTACAGACCAAATTTGAACTCAAATATCATATTTGAAATTGAGGAGGAAGTTCAAAATAGAATAAAAAATATAAAAGGAAGCCTATCGGATCGTTCTGGGCCAAAACCGAGTTCACGGCCAAGTACATCTTTTTCTTTGCTGGCCCAACCCGTCTCCCTGCCGGCCCAATCGTGCGCGCCCGCATACCGGCCCACCTCTGCCATGCACACTGGAGACACTTGAGTCGCTAACGACGGGGTCCACATGACCATTCCACCCACGCTCGGCCCACTCAGTCTCCCGGGCGCACGACGCTAGTCATTGACTGGTGGGCCACTATGGCGGAGGTCTTCTTCTCCGCGAGACTGGCATGCTGGTGTAACAGAACGCTGCCACACCCGCGCTATCTTCGCCACGTTCTCCTCGCCCCCGCTAACTTGATAGCCTTTCCGCTTGCGCATATAAGTTGGGATGGGGCCCCTCGGTCGCGCTCGCGCGCCCCATACCACCGAGAACATCCCTGCCACCGTTCGATAGGTCCGGGAAGAGGGATTGAGAGAGAGAGGCGGAGGGTGCCAGCGAGGTCGTAGCGACTCCTCAATCCGCATCGCCAAACGTGGTCCAGTGGGTGCCTTGGGGGGAACGCCTGGAAGGGTGGATCGTAACGCGCGTGCATCGTGGACGAATTGTGGTCCTGGTCCAGGCAATTCCTCGCCGGGGCTCGTATCTCCATCACGGGCCCGCCGTCCACCGTGGCCCTGAGTTTCTGCTACACCACCGCTGGTGAGACTTCATCCCTTGGGTTCGCTACCTTTTTCTCTTCTCTTTGCATCAAGTAGGGAACGAATTGGGTTGTTGGATTGGAGGCTGCGATTACTCCGGTGAGCCCTCGCCGTGCGCGCTGGTCGGCACCGCCGCCATGCTCGTCTAGGGTCTCGGCTGGGCTCTGCGCCGTCGGATCCAGAGTCAATGGCCTTGATTAGACCCAAGTTACCGGTTCAGGGGGAATAGATCTAGAGCGTTGATAATAGATTGGGCGATCCACGATGTTTTGGCCACCATAAAATCTGAGCCATCCATATCCCATCCTAGGACTCCTGTTCGATACCGATTCGTTTTAACCCAAATCTAATCCGGACCCCTGAAATTTGATCGGACGGCTATGGTTACTTCGAACCCCTAGGTTTGCGCAAATTGTAATTTAGCCCTCGGGAAACAAGGGAAAAAAATCCGCCATCCCTCGTGACTATGTTCTGTGTCTTGGTATTGTTACGCAGAGGCCCCTGCATTTTTGTTTAATATACACGCAGTCCAGATATTTGGAAAATCAGAGAAAAGTAATTAGAAATATTTTTTAATAAGAAAATAAATGCTAGAACTTTAATAAATCATAGAAAATTCATATGAACGTCAAATCAACCCATTCTAGTTTCTAAAATTTTGTAATATTATTCTTTATCACTTAGAATCTCTGTTTTGTCATGAAAACAGTAAGAAAAATAATTGCTCACTTAATCCTATTTTAAGCACATAAAACCTTTGGAAATTCATATCTTAAAATCTATAACTCCAAAAATTATGATTCTTGTTCCTAGGATTTTATTTTAATGTGTAGATTATATTTGTGCATTTTGTTTACATGTTTGGTGTGATGTTAATTTTCTCTATATGTTGTGCTTGTTTGTATTATGGCGAGTAGAAGAGCCTGTGACTGAGGATCCTGGTGACCAGCAGATAGAAGTAGCTGAGCAGGAGCTCATTGAAGGCAAGTTGTACCCTTGATCCACTTTTGTTACCCAATAATATTCTTTAATATCATTTATTCAATGCATAGGTTCAATTTTGATGGGACCCAATAGGTCACCCTAGTCTGATTATCTTTTACCTTGCTTACCCCTGAATCACTTGGGTAGTTTTGCTATTGCTTTATATGGTTTTGGGAAAATATTTCATTATATCCATGTTCCAATTATTCTGTTATTTTATTTATGTTCATGTCAAGATCATTATTATCTTTAATTGGAACATGGAGCTTAACTTGAGAAACACGTGCCACCACAAGGGAGGAATGGGACCCCTTGGCTAACTAATTAGGAAAGCTAGTGGAATACTACCTTACCCGAAAGGGGCAAGGGCAGTAGGGGAGTTGCATGCAAGGAGGTTCTCGGGTTTATTTTGCTGCGATGGCGGTCAGATGAGGGATTCTTGCAAGTGCTCTTCCCATAAACTGTAGCGGGTTTTCGGAAGCTAGTGGAACTTTGTAAAGGCCTCGTAGTGGATCCCTAGCCATTCACCTCAGTAGTGTCTAAGGGCCTTGCAAACCCTGGCGACATGGGAAACACGACTTGTGGGTAAAGGGTACAACCTCTGCAGAGTGTAAAACTGGTACGGTCAAGAGCAGCTCAGGACTCTCGCATGATTAATTTATGGAACTTAAATTCAACTTGTCATTAATTAAAATTTGACTAACTTTGTTATTAATTTTGTTATATTATTTATTATGGTTTGGCACTTACTTACATTTAGTAACTGCTAATTAAAATTTGACCAACTTTAAAAGTAATACTCAGCTTTAACCATTCTCTTTGGTAAGCCTTACACTTCACATGAGCTCCCACTTTTGATGAGTTCATGCACATTATTCCCCTCAACTTGTTGAGCGATGAACATGTGTGAGCTCACCCTTGCTGTCTCACACCCCCACAAGAGAAGAATAGGTGGTTAAAGAGGAGCCTCATAGTGAGGAGTTCGATTCGATCTAGGTGGTGTCTCCCAGTTGACTTTCTGGCGCCAAGGATGGATTTTAGATCCTGTTATATTTATCTTTTATTTTGTAAGACTTCCGCTATGTAATAAATACTCTGATTATATTGTGACATTTATCTCTATATACTCTGTTATTATATATGTTGTCTTCTTTAGCGCATGTATGAGATGCACCCGACTTTGTTCCTTAAAACCGGGTGTGACAGAATTGGTATCAGAGGAAATGTTGACCGTAGGACAAAACCTAGATAGAAATGGACAAAACCCTTACCTACTTATCTTACTCTGAGTCTTTCTATACTCATCTTTTCTTGATCCTGTCTCACCTTTTCTACTCTAATTACTCTTATCTTTTCTACTCTAAGACAAGATGGATTTCACACATTGGAATCCTACACTTATGATCTTTTTAAGAGATAGGGAACCTAAGACAAAATCAAAAGTATTTTCTCTATTTAAAAATGTTGTTTGATTGTTCTGATGATAAATGTCTGATTTGCTTCTTTGATTGTTTGAAATATTATATATGGACATCTTAGCATGTACCACCATAAGGTAATGAATTAGCTTTAGTATATGAAACACCAATCTGCTTAGCTAATAAATCCCCCGAAGTAACATGCGTCGTAATTACCTGCCTTGTCTACTATTCTCTCTTACCATATATTTCTAACTCTGATGGCCAATACCTGGAAGCGTGGTGGAATTGATTTACCTCCCAATCGACACACTCGGAGGATATTTAGACAACCCCAGCCACAACCAGTAGAGATGGATCCTCCACCACCGCCCCACCAGCAGGAGTTGACCCACTGGTTGCAGCTTAGATGAGGATGATGCAACAAATGGCAAACACTATGGCAGATATGCATGCTCAGATGCAACAAGAATGCCAGGAGATGCGCTAGGAACGAGAAGAGATACGTCGAGAGCTACGCCAAGAGCGAGAAGAGATACGCCAGGAGAGAAGGGTGCAGCAGCAACAACAGCAACAACAACAAGTACCATTGCCTCCACCTCCACCACCAGTTCCACCCCGGGACAAGCACCGGGAATTCATGAGCCATAAGCCACCGACATTTGCTAGCTCTCCTGATCCACTGGACGCGAATGATTGGTTGAAGTCCGTAGAGAAGATGTTGATTATTGCATAATGCTTTGACCGGGAGAAGGTTCTATATGCTTCTGGTCGCCTAAAAGGTCCTGCTACTGATTGGTGGGATTCATATACTTCTGCCCACGACACTGCTAATACTATCACATGGGTAGAGTTTTCTACGCAGTTAAGGAACTATCATATACCAGCTGGACTGATGAAGATTAAGAAAAAAGAGTTTCTATCATGGAAGCAGGGGAGCATATGTCAGTCAGTGAGTACCGCGACAAGTTCATTTAGCTCTCTAGATATGCGCCGGATGAAGTTGCTGAAGATGAGAGGAAGCAAGAGCATTTTATTGAAGGACTTAATGGACCTCTGCAGTATGCTCTAGTGGCACATACATTTCCATCATTTCAGAGGCTACTCGATAAGGCTCTAGCTATTGAACACAAGCGTGTTCAGCTAAGAGATTTGAAGAGAAAGGCTATATCCCAAGGACAAGGAAGCAGCAGTTTTCGTCCTCGCTACAGTTCACCCCAGGGTACACCAGTTCGCACTAGCGGAGGCCAGCGCCCAATTCAGCAATCACCTCAGAGGACTCCATCGACTCGTCAGGCTACCCCCACTGGCACCCCCGACAAAGTTTTCAGGACAGAGTGCAGGCACTACTTGCTTCAAGTGTGGGAAGACTGGACATTATGCAAATGTTTGCCCACAGAGGATTGCTACTACCCCAGTTCAGAATAAGCAGCAGACTCCAGGATCTGGCAAGGGATACTCTATTGCCAGGGTTAATCAAGTCAGCATTGATGCTACTCCTGATGGTGCTGACATCGTACTTGGTATGTTTTACATTAATGCTATTCCTGCAACCATATTATTTGATTCGGGTGCTACACATTCATTTATGTTTGCTCGATATGCCAACACAAATGAGATACCGCTGCTAATAAGAGAAAACCAATGATAGTAATCAGACCTAAAGGGCCTGTTGAGGCAAATCACATGACACGTAGATTGACATTAACAATTATGGGAAGAGAATTTGGAGCTACAACTATAATATTAGAGGCAAGCAGTATAGATCTGATCCTTGGTACGTCATGGTTAAGAAAGGCAAATGCCATTATAGCATGTGGTAGGGGTACGGTAGAACTCACCAGCCCTAAAGGAGAAAGATTTCAAATGCATATTGCAGTAACCACCTCTTCCAGACGTGCGATGTTTTTTCATAGCTGAGGAGTTTGTTGGTGATAACATCCGCGTGGTTTGGGATTTTCCGGATGTCTTTCCAGAGGAGTTACCATTGATGCCACCAGATAGGGATGTTGAGTTTGTTATTGATCTCTTACCTAGGACTGCCCTTATTTCTAAACGGCCATACAAGATGTCCATAGAAGAATTAAAGGAACTTAAGAAACAATTAACAGAATTACAAGAGGCTGGGTACATTCGTCTGAGTTCCTCACCTTGGGAGCGTCGATTCTGTTTGTACAAAAGAAGGATGGATCACAAAGGATGTGTGTGGACTATAGATCCCTTAATGATGTTACTGTGAGGAACAAGTATCCGTTACCATGTATTGAGGATTTATTTGATCATATGAGAGGTGCAAGGGTATTTTCGAAGATTAATCTCCGATCAGGTTACCATCAAATGAAGATTAGGCCATCGAATATTACCAAGACGACTTTCTCGACTCGATATGGATTATATGAGTTCACCGTTATGTCATTCGGACTAACTAATGCTCTAGCTTATTTTATGAATTTGATGAATAAGGTGTTTATGGAGTATTTGGATAGATTCGTTGTAGTATTCATCAATGATATTCTTATTTATTCCAAGAGTGATAGCGATCATGAGAAACATCTGAGATTGGTGCTACAGAAGCTACGAGATAATCAACTCTACGCCAAGTATAGCAAATGCGAGTTTTGGATTGATGAGGTGCCATTCCTTGGACATATCATTTATAATGGAGGGATATCAGTGGATCCTGCTAAAGTCAAGGAGATTATGGCGTGGAGCATACCCACTACAGTTACTAAGGTTCGGAGTTTCTTGGCACTTGCAGGATATTATCGGAGATTTATTGAAGGATTTTCTAAGATCGCTAAGCCTATGACCTCACTTCTGGAGAAGGGCAGAGAATTTAAGTGGGACGAGAAGTGCCAAGACAGCTTTGATCAATTGAAAAAGAGATTGATGTCACCACCGGTGTTGGTTATGCCAGATCTACAAAAGGGATTTGATATTTATTGTGATGCATGTGGCCAAGGCTTGGGATGTGTGCTCATGCAAGAAGGACATGTGATCGCCTATGCATCTCGTCAGTTGCGGAAACATGAGTTAAACTACCTCACTCATGACTTAGAACTGGCAGCCGTTGTGCATGCGCTTAAGATTTGGAGACATTATATTATGGGAACCAAGTGTCAAGTATACATGGATCATAAGAGTTTGAAGTATATATTCACTCAGAAGGATCTCAACCTTAGGCAATGTTGTTGGTTGGAGCTTATTAAGGATTATGATATGGAGATTCACTATCATCCAGGCAAGGCAAATTTGGTTGCAGATGCCTTGAGTCAAAAGGAGCACGTTCATTCAACTATTGTTGCCCAGCTACCTGAGGAGATTATTGAGGACTTTAGGAGACTTAACCTGGGGATAGTTGCTCACACTGAAGGAGTTACTATTGATGTGGAACCTACCTTGGAACAAGAAATCCATAAAGGACAAATTGGTGATGCTAAAATACAAGAGATTAAGGATCTGATTACTGAAGGTCAAGGTCCAGAATTCACGGAAGATGAGCAAGGCACTGTGTGGTTCAAGGACAGGATATGTGTTCCTGATATTGAAAGCCTTCATGAGACTATTTTAAAGGAGGCCCATGAATCAGATTATTCTATTCATCCTGGTAGTACCAAGATGTATCAAGATTTGAAACAGAAATACTTGTGGTATGGATTGAAGAGAGATGTAGCTGCACATGTGGCTATGTGCGATGTATGTCAAAGAGTTAAGGCTGAACACCAGAGGCCAGCTGGACTGCTGCACCCACTAAAGATACCCGAGTGGAAGTGGGAAGAGACTGGTATGGATTTCATTACTAGATTGCCTCGCACCCAGAAAGGATATGATGCTATATGGGTGATTGTGGATAGATTGACTAAAGTAGCTCACTTCATTCTTGTCAAGACTACTTATAAAGGTTCTCAACTGGCAGAGTTATAAATGGTCCGGATTGTGTGTTTACATGGAGTACCAAAGAAGATCATGTCTGATTGAGGTTCACAGTTCACCTCAAGATTCTGGAGAATCTTTCATGAGAATATCAATACAAAGTTGAGCTTTAGTACGACTTATCACCCTCAAACTGATAGACAGACTGAAAGGACTAATCAAGTATTGGAAGACATGTTGAGAGCTTGTGCCCTTCAGCATGGAGGAAGTTGGGATAAAAGTATACCTTATGTTGAATTCTCATATAATAATAGTTATCAAGCCAGTCTGAAGATGTCACCATTCGAGGCTTTGTATGGCAGGAAGTGCAGGACTCCTTTGTATTGGGATCAGACTGGAGAAAGACAGTTCTTTGGGCCTAAACTAATTCAAGAAGTAGAAGAACAAGTCCGTATCATTCAAGAGAATTTGAGGGTAGCTCAAACCAGGCAAAAGAGCTATGTTGATAATAGAAGGAGACCACTGGAATTTGAGGAAGGAGATTATGTGTATCTCAAGGTGTCACCACTTCGTGGAATGAGGAGATTCAAAGTCAAGGGCAAATTGTCCCCTCGCTTCATTGGACCATTCATGATCTTTAGGCAAGTTGGGGAGATGGCATACCAACTCAAGCTACCTGCTAGTCTATCTTATGTGCATAATGTGTTTCATGTGTCACAACTTAAGAAGTGTCTCCGTGTCCCTGAGGAACAGTTACCAATGGAAGAGCTTAGTGTTCAGGGAGATTTGTCTTACATAGAGTATCCTGTCAAGATTCTTGATACATTTACTCGAGTTACAACAAATAAGGTTATAAAGATGTGCAAAGTACAATGGAGTCACCATGGAGAAGATGAAGCAACATGGGAAAAAGAAGAAGAGCTTCGCATAGATTTTCCCCATCTTTTTCCTACTTCTTCCTAAATCTCGAGGATGAGATTCTTGTTAAGGGGGTAGGATTTGTAATATCCAATTTGTAATTAATATGAAGAGAGTAGATCTCATTCCATGTCTTCACCCCATACTCATTATCACATGGTAACCACCATATATAAAGGGAACAAATGACTAAGCATACCCAAAATAAACTATGCATCATGCTGGGGTTTTATTTGTTTGCTCATTTGATAATAATAACAATAATATTAATAAAAATATAGTGAAGATTTGAGGATTTGGAATGAACCCCAATTGAAATTTAGGAAGATTTAGAAAATAGAAAAGAAAAGGAAAATAGTATATAAATATAAAGAAAAAAATATATAAATAAATATATATTAGTACTCTTATTTGCGCATATAATATGTGTGAAACCTACAGACAAAATTTGAACTCAAATATCAGATTTGAAATTGAGGAGGAAGTTCAAAACAGAATAAAAAAATATAAATTGAAGCCTACCGGATCGTTCTGGGCCAAAACCGAGTTCGCGGCCCAGTACATCTTTTTCTCTGCTGGCCCAACCCGTCTCCCTGTCGGCCCAATCGTGCGTGCCCGCATACTGGCCCACCTCTGCCGTGCACACTAGAGACACTTGAGTCGCTGACGACGGGGTCCACATGACCGTTCCACCCACGCTCAGCCCACTCCTCAGTCTCCCGGGCACACACCGCTAGTCATTGACTGGTGGGCCACCCTGGTGGAGGTCTTCTTCTCCGCGAGACTGGCGTGCTGGTGTAACAGAACGCCGCCACACCCACGCTATCTTCGCCATGTTCTCCTCACCCCCGCTGACTTGATAGCCTTTCCGCTTGCGCATATAAGTTGGGATGGGGCCCCTCGGTCGCGCTCGCGCGCCCCATACCACCGAGAACATCCCTGCCACCGTTCGATAGGTCCAGGAAGAGGGATTGAGAGAGAGAGGCAGAGGGTGCCAGCAAGGTCGTAGCGACTCCTCAATCCGCATCGCCAAACGTGGTCCAGTGGGTGCCTTGGGGGGAACGCCTGGAAGGGTGGATCGTAACGTGCGTGCCTCGTGGACGAATTGTGGTCCTGGTCTAGGCAATTCCTCGCTGGGGCTCGTATCTCCATCACGGGCCTACCGTCCACCATGGCCTTGAGTTTCTGCTGCACCACCGCTGGTGAGACTTCATCCCTTGGGTTAGCTACCTTTTTCTCTTCTCTTTGCATCAAGTAGGGATCGAATTGGGATGTTGGATTGGAGGCTGCGATTATTCCGGCGAGCCCTCGTCGTGCGCGCTGGTCGGTGCTGCCGCCATGCTCGTCTGGGGTCTCGGCTGGGCTCTGCACCGTCGGATCCAGAGTCAATGGCCTTGATTAGACCCAAGTTACTGGTTCAGGGGTAATAGATCTAGAGCGTTGATAATAGATCGGGCGATCCACGATGTTTTGGCCACCATAAAATCTGAGCCATCCATATCCCATCCTAGGACTCCTGTTCGACACCGATTCATTTTAACCCGAATCAAATCCGGACCCCTAAAATTTGATCGGACGGCTAGGGTTACTCCGAACCCCTAGGTTCGCGCAAATTGTAATTTAGCCCTTGGAAAACAGGGAAAACAACCCGCCATCCCTCGCGACTATGCTCTGTGTCTTGGTATTGTTACGCAGAGGCCCCTGCATTTCTGTTTAATATGCGCGTAGTCTAGATATTTGGAAAATCAGAGAAAAGTAATTAGAAATGATTTTTAATAAGAAAATAAATGCTAGAACTTTAATAAATCAAAGAAAATTCATATGAACTCCAAAAATCAACCCATTCCAGTTTCTAAAATTTTGTAATATTATTTTATATCACTTAGAATCTCTGTTTTGTCATGAAAACAGTAAGAAAAATAATTGCTCACTTAATCCTATTTTAAGCACATAAAACCTTTGGAAATTCATATCTTAAAATCTATAACTCCAAAAATTATGATTCTTGTTCCTAGGATTTTATTTTAATGTGTAGATTATATTTGTGCATTTTGTTTACATGTTTGGTGTGATGTTAATTTTCTCTATACGTTGTGTTTGTTTGTATTGTGGTGAGTAGAAGAGCCTGTGACTGAGGATCCTGGTGACCAGCAGATAGAAGTAGCTGAGCAGGAGCTCATTGAAGGCAAGTTGTACCCTTGATCCACTTTTGTTACCCAATAATATTCTTTAATATCATTTATTCAATGCATAGGTTCAATTTTGATGGGACCCAATAGGTCACCCTAGTCTGATTATCTTTTACCTTGCTTACCCCTGAATCACTTGGGTAGTTTTGCTATTGCTTTATAAGGTTTTGGGAAAATATTTCATTATATCCATGTTCCAATTATTCTGTTATTTTATTTATGTTCATGTCAAGATCATTATTATCTTTAATTAGAACATAGAGCTTAACTTGAGAAACGCGTGCCACCACAAGGGAGGAATGGGACCCCTTGGCTAACTAATTAGGAAAGCTAGTGGAATACTACCTTACCCGAAAGAGGCAAGGGCAGTAGGGGAGTTGCATGCAAGGAGGTTCTCGAGTTGATTTTGCTGCGATGGCGGTCAGACGAGGGATTCTTGCAAGTGCTCTTCCCATAAACTGTAGCGGGTTTTCGGAAGCTAGTGGAACTTTGTAAAGGCCTCGTAGTGGATCCCTAGCCATTCACCTCAGTAGTGTCTAAGGGCCTTGCAAACCCTGGCGACATGGGAAACACGACTTGTGGGTAAAGGGTACAACCTCTGCAGAGTGTAAAACTAGTATACTAGCCGAGCTCACGGTCAAGAGCAGCTCAGGACTCTCGCATGATTAATTTATGGAACTTCAATTCAATTTGTCATATGCATTGCATGGGATTTGTTATTTATTTTGTTCTATTATTTATTATGGTTTGGTACTTACTTACATTTAGTAACTGCTAATAAAATTTGACTAACTTTAAAAGCAATGCTCAGCTTTAACCATTCTCTTTGGTAAGCCTTACACTTCATATGAACTCCCACTTTTAGTGAGTTCATGCACATTATTCCCCCACAACTTGTTGAGCGATGAACATGTGTGAGCTCACCCTTGCTGTCTCACACCCCCCCCCCCACAGGAGAAGAATAGGTGGTTCAAGAGGAGCCTCATAGCGAGGAGTTCGATTTGATCTAGGTGGTGTCTCCTAGTTGACTTTCTGGCGCCAAGGATAGATTTTAGATCCTGTTATATTTATCTTTTATTTTGTAAGACTTCCTCTATGTAATAAATACTCTGATTATATTGTGACATTTATCTCTATACACTATGTTATTATATGTGTTGTCTTCTTTGGCGCATGTATGAGATGCACCCGGCTTTGTTCCTTAAAACCGGGTGTGACACTCAATGCTTACCAACAAATAAATGATCCTCTATATTATACATCAAAGTTTGTGGATGGCCTTAGAGATGATATTAAGGCCATCGTAATGCTTCAACAACCCCAAGATCTCGATACTACTGTTGTTCTTGTTCAGTTGCAGGAAGAAGCAGGTGTTATGCTACAAAAGCGGGATTATCGATGGAGTGAGGCTGCATCTACATCCAAATCTTCAGTTCGATAGGCTACTGGCCAGCAACAGGTTTCAGGAGGGCATATAAAAGGGTTTCTACACCAAAATTTTCTTCAGCCTCCATAGATGACCGGATTACTTCATTATATGCCTATCGAAAAGCCAAAGGTCTTTGCTATAAGTGTGGATTGCAGTACTAGAGAGATCACAAATGCTCAGAGATAGTCCAGTTACACTTAGTTGAGGAATTGTGGTAAATGGCCCAAGTGCCTGAATCTGAACCTGAGTATGCTTCACCAATGGATGAATATGAACCTGAACTGAACGTTTTGACGTTATCTCAAGCAGCAATGAATGGGTCTGCAGCCCCTCGTACAATGAAGTTTGTGGGTCAGATAGCAGGCATTGATATTCTAGCATTATTGGATTCAGGTAGTTCACATTCCTTTGTCAGTGCTGCAGTGGCTGAGCAGTTGACAGGAGTGACTGTTGTTATCCATCCCTTGCAAGTACAGGTTGCTAATGGATCGCAGCCCTCCTACACTCACCAAATTGTTGATGCTTCTTGGTCCATCAGTGGAGTTTCCTTTACATCTACACTTAAGGTGCTTACATTGTCTACCTATGATATTATAATTAGCATGGACTGGCTTGAACAACATAGCCCCATGCTCATTCATTGGGCTCAAAAGTGGCTCAGTATTCCACTTAAATAATCTATTGTCACCTTATATGGTGTTAAGTCTTCAGTCACACAAACTGTAGTTATACAGGTGTGCAGCATACAAGAATTATCGGACAAAGAACAGATTACCTTATTCGGCCTACTGCCGACATCTAGGCTCTATTGTTCCAATTTCCCTTAGTCTTTGAGATACCTTCGGATATGCCCCTAGCCAGGGATTGTGATCACCAGGTGCCACTAATCAATGGGGCCAGACCAGTGCAGATGAGACCATATAGGTATGCACCTGCCCTAAAAATGAGATTGAGAGCCAAGTGTCTGAGATGCTGCAGTCTGGGATAATTCAACACAGCCATAGTGAGTTTGCTTCACCTGTGATATTGGTTAAAAAGAAGGATCAAACATACCATTTTTGTGTTGACTACAGACATCTAAATGCTTTGATAGTCAAAACAAAATATCCAGTGCCTGTTATCGATGAGTTCTTGGATGAGTTGTGTGGAGCAGTATGGTTTTCCACTCTTGATCTTCGAGCTGGCTTCCATCAGATAAGGATGAGTCATAAAGACCAACATAAGACTGCTTTTCAAACGCACCATGGTCACTATGAGTTTAGAGTCATGCCCTTTGGTCTATCAGGAGCACCTGCCACATTCCAGAGTGCTATGAATTCAACACTTGCTCCACTGCTAAGGAAAAGTGTATTAGTATTTTTCGATGACATTTTGGTGTATATCAAAACTTGGGAAGAACATATACACCATTTGAGACAAGTTCTTCAGATTCTACAAAGAGAGTAGTGGTATATTAAGCTCACTAAGTGCTCATTTGCTAAGCAATAGATAGCTTATCTTGCACATGTTATTAGCCCCAATGGAGTGGCTACCGACCCAACAAAAGTGGAAGTTGTCTCGTCTTGGCCAACACCAACTAACTGCAAGGAACTTAGAGGATTCCTCGGCTTTGCGGGGTATTATAGGAAGTTTGTTAAGAATTTTAGAGTGATTGCTCGACCACTTACAGATCTACTGAAAAAGGGGTAGTGTTCCTTTGGACACAGGTCCATGAAACAGCCTTCCAGACATTGAAGCAGTCACTGGTATCAGCTCCTGTTTTAGCTCTTCCAAATTTTGCCAAACCGTTTGCAATTGAAACTGATGCCTCCAGTAAGTGTATTGGAGCTGTGCTGTTACAAGACCATCACCCCTTGGCCTATGTGAGCAAAGCACTTGGTGTCAAAAATCAGGGATTATCCACTTACGAAAAGGAGTATCTCGCCATACTCATGGTTGTTGATAAGTGGCGACAGTACCTTCAACATGGTGAATTCTTCATATATTCAGACCATAGAAGCTTGTCTCACCTCACTGAACGACGTTTAACCACACTGTGGCATCAACGGGTGTTCTCCAAGTTAATTGGGCTACAGTACAAAGTGGTGTACAAGAAGGGTATTGACAATGGAGCGGTCGATGCATTGTCACGATGACCATCATCCGAATTATTTAGTCTGTCTTCAGCCACTCCTCAATGGATGCTTCAAGTTATGGAGGGCTATACAGGAGATGATCAGGCTCGGAAATTGCTGGTAGCCTTAATAGTTAGTCCTAATGACTCGGGACATTATACATTGAATTCAGGCATCATCAGGTACAAAGGTCGTGTATGGGTTGGCAATAATATACATCTTCAGCAGCAAATCATGTTGGCATTACACGATAGCCCTGTTGGGGGTCATTCTGGCTTTCAAGTGACATATCACCGAATTAAACAACTTTTTTCTTGGCCATCTATGAACACTATTGTCAAGCAGTACGTGAGTTCTTGTTCTACTTGCTAACAATCCAAGCCTGATCGCAACAAATACCCAGGGTTTCTTTAGCCCTTGCCAATTCCCAAGCAAGCGTGGGAGGTGATTAGTATGGACTTCGTGGAAGGTCTTCCAAGGTCTGCCAATGCCAACACCATTCTGGTGGTAGTTGATACCTTTTCAAAATATAGTCATTTCCTCCCATTACTGCATCCTTTCTCTGCACTAAAGGTGGCTCAGCTATTCATGGACTGTGTTTACAAACTGCATGGGCTTCCTGTTTCAATTGTGACAGACCGGGATCGAATATTTACTAACCGACTGTGGCAAGAGCTTTTCTGGCTGTCAGGTAATACATTGAAGATGAGCACGTCTTATCACCCCCAGACATATGGTGTGATACCCATTTTGTAAGAAAATCGAAAAGGAGAAAATTATATCCCTTTGTATACATGGGTGTGTCATCTCTATATATCATTTCATGTGAACACATTACTTACACAAATAAACCATTAACAAGAGATACCACTAAATTATGCATCATGCTGGTTATTATCTTTGTGTGCATTTTGTGACAAAATAAAAATAAAGAGACAAGAAATATAGAATTCAAAAGGAAATCTAGAATCTAAAAGAAATTCTAGAATTTAGAAAAGCAAAGAAAATGAATATTATGTGGATAAAAATAAGTAAAAAAATATATATTAATCCTACACTAGAGTTTGAATTTGTATAATTGACTCAAGAGTGAAACACATGAGAGGATTCAAATTCAAATCTAGAATTCAAAATAAAATAGCAATGCAAAATGGAAAAGGAAAATAATAAGGAAGCTGCGCCTCGGCCCCTTCTTCCCTGATCGGCCCAGCTCCATTTCACCTTGCGACGCCAGCCCAGCCCACCGTCATGTGCCTGCAGATGACATATGGACCCCACCTTGACATAGCCACCATCCACATCTCGCGCGCGCTGGCGTCTCTGTTAGTCGGACCGTGCTGTCATAAGCTGGTGTGTGACCATGTTTCACTACGTTCGCGGGCCCTTAGAGCAGAACCTCAACTGCGCTCCTCCGTCTCACTGTCACGTGGGCCGGTTTTGTCAGCGCTATCTTCTCCACGCTCGCGAACCCGCCGCGAGCTCCACGCGTAATCCGTAAGCCCCGAGAATCGGTTGAAGTCCACCTCGACACAGGTATAAGACCCCTCTAGGCGCCCTGTGGGTCCTCCTACCTCCTCCCTGCACAGAAACACGCCGTCAATGCCGCCAGTATTGTGTTCGCGGAAAGGGAGAGTTTCCGCCGCCGCGAACAATTGCATGTTGGCGCAGCGCCAACTCCATTGTGCCTGGGCGGGAAGCTTTGCCGAGTCCCCACGGAGATACTGGTCGCCTGGGCGGAAGGAGAGGACCACTGGGTGACCGGAATTTCGCCGCCGCGCAACCGGAGCTGTTCTGCGCCGTGGGCAGACTATCTCGGTGCATCGATTGCCGGTGAGAACGCCTCCTCCAATCTCGCCATGGCCTAGTAGTGCTATCGCGCCTGTTTAATTAGAAAATGGGGCCAGGGTTGGCGAGACCGGCCGACTCCGGCGAGGTTGGGGCGTGGCGCCGCCGTGGGGGAGCTTTGCCCGCTGCCGGCGTTGGTTCCGCGGGAAGGAGATCTTTTGGCCATTGATATCTCAAGCAACGGTCACGATTAGAATCGAAATAACGTTTCAACCCGAGGAATCTACACCGTTCGATAAAATCAGACGGAGTAGGGTTGATCGGGGGAATTTTAGATCGTGGCCGTTGATCCTCGATCCGAGGGCGTCCGACACGTATTGATTTACTTGTTACCTAGATCTAATTTGGGCCATCCGTGTCCGATCCGATTGCCTGTATGCGGTGATACCCCTTCGGTCGCACGTATTATAAAAGAGACCCCTGGAAACTGAAGAATCAACCCGCGGTCCGCGTGAGCTGTGCGCTGAGTCTAGGGTATCTTGCGCTGCGGTCCCTGGCCTTTTTTGAAAATGAGGCCAAATCCAGTGCCTATTTAAATTGTATAAATGAATTAGAAATTGAGTATTTAATACAAAAATAAATCCTAGGACTTGTTTATTCCATAGAAAATTCGTATGAAGTCCAAATTACTTCATTCCGGTTTCTAAAATTTTGTAATTTTATTCTCTATCCCTTAGAGACTCTGTTTTGTCATGAAAACAGTATGAAAAATAGTCTCTCACTTAATCCTATTTTAAGCACATGAAACCTTTGGAAATTCATAACTTAAAATCTATAACTCCAAAAATTATGATTCTTGTTCCTAGGATTTTATTTTAATGCGTAGATTATTATTGTGTATTTTGTTTACATGTTTGGTGTGATGTTAATTTTCTCTATATGCTGTGATTGTTTGTATTGTGGCGAGTAGAAGAACCCGTGACTGAGGATCCTGATGAGCAGCAGATAGAAGTAGCTGAGCAGGAGCTCATTGAAGGCAAGTTGTGCCCTTCACCACTTTTTACCCAATAATGTTCTTTAATGTCATTTATTCATGCATAGGTTAATTTTGATGGGACCCAATAGGTCACCCTAGATTGTTTATCTCATTACCTTGTTTACCCCTGAATCACTTGGGTAGTTTGCTATTGCTTCACATGGTTTTGGGATAATCATTTATTATATCTATGTTCCAATTCTTTTGTTATTCTATTTATGTTCATGTCAAGATCATTAATGTTAATTGGAACATAGAGCTTAACTTCAGAAACACGTGCCACCACAAAGGAGGAATGGGACCCCTTGGCTGACTAATTAGGAAAGCTAGTGGAAGACTACCTTACCCGAAAGGGGCAAGGGCAGTAGGGGAGTTGCATGCAAGGAGGTTCTCGGGTTGATTTAGCTGCGATGGCGGTCAGACGGGGGATTCTTGCAAGTGCTCTTCCCATAAACTGTAGCGGGTTTTCGGAAGCTAGTGGAACTTTGTAAAGGATTCATAGTGTTGCCCTGCCTCGCTTCCTAGGTAAAGGTGTATGGGAGTCGCGACCCCTTGGCAGATGGGTAACATGACTTGTGGGTAAAGGGTACAACCTCTGCAGAGTGTAAAACTGGTATACTAGCCAAGCTCACGGTCATGAGCAGCTCAGGACTCTCTGATGATTAATTTATGGAACTTAAATTAAATTTGTCATTTGCATATGCATGGGATTGTTATATTTTTGTTCAATTACTTTATTTAAGGTTTGGTATTTACTTGCACTTAGTAACTGCTAATAAAATTTTGACCAACTAAATAAAAGTAATGCTTAGCTTTAAACCCTGTCATTGATTAGCCTTACACATCACATGAACTCCCACCTTTGTGAGTTCATGCCACTGGTTCCCCACAACTTGTTGAGCTATGATCTTGTGTGAGCTCACCCTTGCTGTCTCACACCCCCCACAGGAGGAGAACAGGTGGTTCAAGAGGAGCCACAAGGCGAGGAGTTTGATCTGATCTAGGTGGCGTTTCTCAGTTGACATTGGCGCCAACGATGATCCTTAGTTCGTTTTATATTTATTCTTTTATTTTGTAATAAGACTTCCGCTATGTAATAAATACTCTGATTATTGTGACATTTATCTCTATACACTCTGTTATTATATATGTTGTCTTCTTGGTGCATGTATGAGATGCACCTGGCTTTGTTCCTTAAAGTCGGGTGTGACATATGGACAAACGGAGCGTGTTAACCAGTGTTTGGAAACATATCTCAGGAGTTTTGTTCATGCCTGCCCTTCTAAGTGGTCTTCTTGGTTGTTAGTAGCTGAGTACTGGTACAATACGACCTACCATTCTTCATTGGGGCGTTCACCTTTTGAAGTGTTGTATGGCAGGACACCACGCCATCTGGGACTCAATATTTCTAATGCTTCTACTCAACTAGACCTTAGTACTTGGCTTCAGCAAAGGGAGTTGATGCTTAAGCTCTTTAGAAACACCTGTTGCGAGCCCAACAACGGATTAAATCTCAATCTGATAAAGAACAGACAGAGAGGGAGTTCGCAGTGGGTGACATGGTTTATCTAAAGTTACAACCGTATGTGCAGTCCTCTGTGGCACCCAGGGCAGCTCACAAGTTAAGCTTCAAGTTTTTTTGGGCCCTATATGAGTCTTGCGAGAGTTGGAAAAGTGGCCTATAAATTGCAGCTGCCTTCTTCTGCTACTATCCACCCTGTGATTCACGTATCTCAACTGAAACATGCAGTGGGAAATCGACCATTATCTATGTCGAGCGTCAGGCTTTGGCACTCGGCAAAAAAGCTACTTTGTCGAGTTTCCTACGCCTGACACTCGACAAAGAACACTTTGCCGAGTGCCATTCCTGGGTACTCGGTAAAGTATATTTTTATTTTTTTCTTTTCCCAACCAAACTTGTGTGGTATGTTCCTACACTAGGTAGACCTACACATAGTGCGTCACAGCTTTCTCGAAATATTCTCAAATTTTTATCACAGCCTCTACATATGATATCATGACATGTGGACAAGTTTCATGATTTTCTGACTTTGTTTATGTTTTATGCAATTTTTAAACAACTTGATGGCAAGTTCACGGTCATGTTTAGTGAGCATGGTGCTCCAAGATTTCGGTCTGCTCCAAAAAATGGTTCTAACTTGTGTTAACTAACATGGATATCATTTTTGCATGCATGGTTTTCCATGTTTCGAGTGACTTGCAGTCCAAATCTGAATTATCCGAGTAAATTCAATTAAATGAACTAAAACTAATAGTTATAGAAAACACTTTTATAATTGTGTCAAAATGGTATATGTAGGTCTACATAGTATAGCAACGTACCACAAAAAGTTTGGTTGGGAAAAGAAAAAAAATAAAATACTTTGCTGAGTGTCAGACGTGGGACACTCGGCAAAGCATTGTTTACCGAGTGTGCACACAGGGACATTCGGCAAAGTTTTTTTAAAAAACCTAAAGTCATTCTTTGTCGAGTGCTTGCCAGTGGGCACTCGGCAAAGACGTCTTTGCCGAGTGCTGGATCCTGAGCACTCGACAAAGTGTATTTTTTAATTAAAATTTTTTTTGCCAAATGGCAGATCGCGGGCCAGATCTACTGTTGCAAACTGTTCAATGAGCTATATTCTTCTACCTCCTCGCAAATTGAATGTGCGTGCAAAAGAAGCCATGATTTGTGGCTCCAGCGTGGTATTAATTGTGGCATGGAGTGGAAGCCGGAGCTAGAGTGTAAAGGATCGAGCACATCGAGTTCTTATTCCTTCTTAGGTTGTGTTGACGCCTTTTTTGGGCACCAAACACTAACAAGAACCGGCGGCGGTGCTCTCTGCACTAGCGCAGACTGTCCGCGGCCAGGGGGCGGATGGTCCGCGACCTGGCGTAGGGCTAGTGTTCGGCAGGGAAAGCCGGACAGTCCGGTGCGCCAGACCAGGGCAGCCTTCGGTTATCCCTTGCTCTCTTTGTTTGAACCCATTCTTGGTCTTTTTATTGGCTTATTGTGAACCTTTGGCACCTGTAGAACTTATAGACTAGGGCAAACTAGTTAGTCCAATCATTTGTGTTGGGCAATTCAACCACCAAAATTAATTAGGAATATAGGTGTAAGCCTAATTCCCTTTCAATCTCCCCCTTTTTGGTGATTGATGCCAACACAAACCAAAGCAAGTATAAAAGTGCATAATTGTAAGTGCAGAGGTTACTTAGAATTTGAGCCAATATAAATACTCATAAGATATGCATGGATTGTTTCTTTATCTTTAACATTTTGGACCACGCTTGCACCACTTGTTTTGTTTTTGCAAATTCTTTTGTAAATTCTTTTCAAAGTCCTTTTGCAAATAGTCAAAGGTAAATGAGTAAGATTTTGAGAAGCATTTTCAAGATTTGAAATTTTCTCCCCCTGTTTCAAATGCTTTTCCTTTGACTAAACAAAACTCCCCCTTGATAAAATCTTCCTCTTAGTGTTCAAGAGGGTTTTGAGATACCAATTTTTTGAAGGTGCTACTTTCTCCCCTTTTTGAACACAATAAGATACCAATTTGAAAATCATTAGTTTTAAAATTAGGTGGTGGTGCGGTCCTTTTGCTTTGGGCTAATACTTTCTCCCCCTTTGGCATGAATCGCCAAAAACGGATACTTAGAGTGAAATATAAGCCCTTCAAACTGCTTTCTCCCCCTTTGGTAAATAACATATGAGTGAAGATTATACCAACGTTGGAGAATGGCTTGGAGCGACGGCGAAGGATGAGTTATGGAGTGGAAGCCTTTGTATTCGCCGAAGACTCCAATTCCCTTTCAATACACCTATGACTTGGTTTGAAATTCACTTGAAAACACATTAGTCATAGCATATATAAAAGAGACATGATCAAAGGTATAATTATGAGCTATGTGTGCAAGACATTAAAAAAAATTCCTAGAATCAAGAATATTTAGCTCATGCCTAAGTTTGTTAAAAGTTTGTTCATCTAGTGGCTTGGTAAAGATATCGGCTAATTGTTCCTTAGTGTTAATATATGCAATCTCGATATCTCCCTTTTGTTGGTGATCCCTTAGAAAATGATACCGAATGGCTATGTGTTTAGTGCGGCTATGCTCAACGGGATTATCCGCCATGCAGATTGCACTCTCATTATCACATAGAAGAGGAACTTTGGTTAATTTGTAACCATAGTCCCTAAGGGTTTGCCTCATCCAAAGTAGTTGCGCGCAACAATGGCCTGCGGCAATATACTCGGCTTCGGCGGTAGAAAGAGTGACGGAATTTTGCTTCTTTGAAGCCTAAGACACCAAGGATCTTCCCAAGAACTGGCAAGTCCCTGATGTGCTCTTTCTATTAATCTTACACCCCGCCCAATCGGCATCCGAATAACCAATTAAATCAAAAGTAGATCCCCTAGGATACCAAAGCCCAAACTTAGGAGTATGAATCAAATATCTCAAGATTCGTTTTACGGTCGTAAGGTGAGCTTCCTTAGGGTCGGCTTGGAATCTTGCACACATGCATACGGAAAGCATAATATCCGGTCGAGATGCACATAAATAGAGTAAAGAGCCTATCATCGACCGATATACCTTTTGATCTACGGATTTACCTTCCGTGTCGAGGTCGAGATGCCCATTGGTTCCCATGGGTGTCTTGATGGGCTTGACATCCTTCATTCCAAACTTGTTTAGAATGTCTTGAATATACTTCGTTTGGCTGATGAAGGTGCCCTCTTGGAGTTGCTTCACTTGAACTCCTAAGAAGTACTTCAACTCCCCCATCATCGACATCTCTAATTTCTGTGTCATGATCCTACTAAATTCGTCACATGTAGATTCGTTAGTAGACCCAAAGATTATATCATCAATATAAATTTGGCATACAAACAAATCATTGTCAAGAGTTTTAGTAAATAGAGTAGGATCGGCTTTTTCGACTTCGAAGCCATTAGCAATAAGGAAATCTCTTAGGCATTCATACCATGCTCTTGGGGCTTGCTTGAGCCCATAAAGCACCTTAGAGAGTTTATACACATGGTTAGGGTACTCACTATCTTCAAAGCCGGGAGGTTGCTCAACATAGACCTCTTCCTTGATTGGTCCATTGAGGAAGGCACTTTTCACGTCCATTTGATAAAGCTTAAAGCCATGGTAAGTAGCATAGGCAAGTAATATACGAATTGACTCAAGCCTAGCTACGGGTGCATAGGTTTCACCGAAATCCAAACCTTCGACTTGTGAATATCCCTTGGCCACAAGTCGGGCTTTGTTCCTTGTCACCACACCATGCTCGTCTTGCTTGTTGTGGAAGACCCACTTGGTTCCTACAACATTTTGATTAGGACGTGGAACCAAATGACATACCTCGTTCCTAGTGAAGTTGTTGAGCTCCTCTTGCATTGCCATCACCCAATCCGAATCTTGAAGTGCTTCCTCTACCCTGTGTGGCTCAATAGAGGAAACAAAAGAGTAATGCTCACAAAAATGTGCAACACGAGATCTAGTGGATACCCCCTTATGAATGTCGCCGAGGATGGTGTCGACGGGGTGATCTCGTTGGATTGCTTGGTGGACTCTTGGGTGTGGCGGCCTTGGTTCTTCATCCTCCTTGTCTTGATCATTTACATCTCCCCCTTGATCATTGCCGTCATCTTGAGGTGGCTCATCTCTTTGATCTTCTCCTTCATCAATTTGAGCCTCATCCTCATTTTGAGTTGGTGGAGATGCTTGCGCGGAGGAGGATGGTTGATCTTGTGCCTTGGGAGGCTCTTCGGATTCCTTAGGACACACATCCCCAATGGACATGTTCCTTAGCGCGATGCACGGAGCCTCTTCATCACCTATCTCATCAAGATCAACTTGCTCTACTTGAGAGTCGTTAGTCTCATCAAACACAACGTCACAAGAAACTTCAACTAGTCCCGAGGTCTTGTTAAAGACTCTATATGCCCTTGTGTTTGAGTCATATCCTAATAAAAAGCCTTCTATAGTCTTAGGAGCAAATTTAGATTTTCTACCTCTTTTAACAAGAATAAAGCATTTGCTACCAAAGACTCTAAAATATGAAATATTGGGCTTTTTACCGGTTAGGAGTTCGTATGATGTCTTCTTGAGGATTCGGTGTAGATACAACCGGTTGATGGCGTAGCAGGCGGTGTTGACCGCCTCGGCCCAAAACCGATCCGAAGTCTTGTACTCATCAAGCATGGTTCTTGCCATGTCTAATAGAGTTCTATTCTTCCTCTCCACTACACCATTTTGTTGTGGCGTGTAGGGAGAAGAGAACTCATGCTTGATGCCCTCCTCCTCAAGGAAGCCTTTGATTTGAGAGTTCTTGAACTCTGTCCCGTTGTCGCTTCTAATTTTCTTGATCCTTAAGCCGAACTCATTTTGAGCCCGTCTCAAGAATCCCTTTAAGGTCTCTTGGGTATGGGATTTTTCCTGCAAAAAGAACACCCAAGTGAAGCAAGAATAATCATCCACAATAACTAGACAGTACTTACTCCCGCCGATGCTTATGTAAGCTATCGGGCCGAATAGGTCCATGTGTAGGAGCTCCAGTGGCCTGTCAGTCGTCATAATGTTCTTATGTGGATGATGAACACCAACTTGCTTCCCTGCTTGGCATGCGCTACAAATCCTGTCTTTCTCAAAATGAACATTTGTTAATCCTAAAATGTGCTCTCCCTTTAGAAGCTTATGAAGATTCTTCATCCCAACATGGCCTAGTCGGCGGTGCCAGAGCCAACCCATGTTAGTCTTAGCAATTAAGCAAGTGTCGAGTTCAGCTCTATCAAAATCTACTAAGTACAGCTGACCCTCTAACACTCCCTTAAATGCTATTGAATCATCACTTCTTCTAAAGACAGTGACACCTACATCAGTAAAAAGACAGTTGTAGCCCATTTGACATAATTGAGATACGGAAAGCAAATTGTAATCTAAAGAGTCTACAAGAAAAACATTGGAAATGGAATGGTCAGGTGATATAGCAATTTTACCCAATCCTTTAACCAAACCTTGGTTTCCATCCCCGAATGTGATCGCTCTTTGGGGATCTTGGTTTTTCTCGTAGGAGCAGAACATCTTCTTCTCCCCAGTCATATGGTTTGTGCACCCGCTATCGATGATCCAACTTGAGCCCCCGGATGCATAAACCTACAAAACAAGTTTAGTTCTTTGTTTTAGGTACCCAAACTGTTTTGGGTCCTTTGGCATTAGATACAAGAACTTTGGGTAACCAAACACAAGTCTTTGATCCCTTGTGTTTGCCCCCAACAAACTTGGCAACTACCTTGCTGGATTTGATAGTTAAAACATATGATGCATCAAAAGTTTTGAATGAAATGTTATGATCATTTGATGCAATAGGAGTTTTCTTTCTAGGCAATTTTACATGGGTTGATTGCCTAGAGCTAGATGTCTCACCGTTATACATAAAAGCATGATTAGGGCCAGAGTGAGACTTCCTAGAGTGAATTCTCCTAATTTTGCTCTCGGGATAACCGGCAGGGTACAAAATGTAACCCTCGTTGTCCTGAGGCATGGGAGCCTTGCCCTTTACAAAGTTGGACAATCTTTTAGGAGGGGCATTGAGTTTGACATTGTCCCCCTTTTGGAAGCCAATGCCATCCTTGATGCCAGGGCGTCTCCCGCTATAGAGCATGCTTCTAGCAAATTTAATTTTTTCATTTTCTAGGTCATGCTCGGCAATTTTTGCATCTAATTTAGCTATATGATCATTTTGTTGTTTAATTAAAGCCATATGATCATGAATAGCATCAATGTTAATATCTCTACATCTAGTACAGATAGAAGTATGTTCAATGGTAGATGTAGAGGGTTTGCAAGATTTTAATTCTACTACCTTAGCATGTAATATAACATTTTCACTTCTAAGGTTAGAAATAGTAACATTGCAAACATCAAAATCTTTAGCCTTAGCAAGCAATTGTTCATTCTCAATCCTAAGGCTAGCGAGAGAATTGTTCAATTCTTCAATCTTAGTAAGCAAATCATCATTATCATTTCTAAGATTGGGAATTGAAACATCACAAGCATTTGAATCAACCTTAGCAATTAAATTTGCATTCTCATTTCTAAGGTTGACAATAGTATCATGGCAAGTGCTTAGCTCACTAGATAGTTTTTCACATTTTTCTACTTCTAGAGCGTAAGCATTTTTAACCTTAACATGCTTCTTATTTTCCTTAATTAGGAAGTCCTCTTGAGAATCCAAGAGGTCATCCTTCTCATGAATAGCACTAATTAATTCATTCAATTTTTCTTTTTGTTGCATGTTGAGGTTGGCAAAAAGGGTACGCAAATTATCCTCCTCATCACTAGCATTACCCTCATCACTAGAGGTTTCATATTTAGTGGAGGATCTTGATTTTACCTTCTTCCTTTTGTCGTCCTTTGCCATGAGGCACTTGTGGCCGACGTTGGGGAAGAGGAGGCCCTTGGTGACGGCGATGTTGGCGGCGTCCTCATTGGAGGAGGAGTCGGTGGAGCTCTCGCCGGAGTCCCACTCGCGGCACACATGGGCATCGCCGCCCTTCTTCTTGTGGTACCTCTTCTTTTCCTTTCTTCTCCCCTTCTTGTCGTCGCCCCTGTCACTGTCACTAGAAATAGGAAATTTGGCGATAAAGTGATCGGGCTTACCACACTTGTAGCAAACCTTCTTGGAGCGGGGCTTGTAATCCTTCCCCCTCCTTTGCTTGAGGATTTGGCAGAAACTTTTGATGATGAGCGCCATTTCCTCGTTGTCGAGCTTGGAGGCGTCGATGGGTTGTCTACTTGACGTAGACTCCTCCTTCTTCTCCTCTGTCGCCTTGAATGCCACCGGTTGTGCTTCGGGCGTGGAGGGGCCATCTAGCTCGTTGATCTTCTTTGAGCCTTTGATCATCAATTCAAAGCTCACAAAATTCCCGATTACTTCCTCGGGAGTCATTAGTGTATATCTAGGATTGCCACGAATAAATTGAACTTGAGTAGGGTTAAGGAAAACAAGTGATCTAAGAATAACCTTAACCACTTCGTGGTCATCCCATTTTTTGCTCCCGAGGTTGCGCACTTGGTTCACCAAAGTTTTGAGCCGGTTGTACATATCTTGTGGCTCCTCCCCTTGGCGAAGACGGAAGCGACCGAGCTCCCCCTCGATCGTTTCCCGCTTGGTGATCTTGGTTACCTTGTCTCCTTCATGCGCGGTTTTTAGCACGTCCCAAATCTCTTTAGCACTCTTCGACCCTTGCACCTTATTATACTCCTCTCGACTTAGAGAGGCGAGGAGTATAGTTGTGGCTTGGGAGTTGAAGTGTTGGATTTGGGTCACTTCGTCCTCATCATAATCTTCATCCCCTACGGATGGTACCTGTACACCAAACTCAACAACATCCCAAATACTTTTGTGGAGTGAGGTTAGATGATATCGCATCATATCACTCCACCTAGCATAATCTTCACCATCAAACGTTGATGGTTTGCCTAATGGGACGGAAAGTAAAGGTGTATGTTTAGGAATGCGAGGATAGCATAGGGGGATCTTACTAAACTTCTTGCGCTCATGGCACTTAGAAGTAATGGACGGCGCGTCGGAGCCGGAGGTGGAAGGTGATGAAGTATCAGTCTCGTAGTAGACCACCTTCCTCATCTTCTTTTTCTTGTCGCCACTCCGATGCGACTTGTGGGAATAGAATTTCTTCTCCTTCCCCTTCCCCTTGTTGCGGGACTCTTCCGATGAAGCCTTCCCGTGGCTTGTAGTGGGCTTGTCACCGGTCTCCATCTCCCTCTTGGCGTGATCTCCCGACATCACTTCGAGCGGTTAGGCTCTAATGAAGCACCGGGCTCCGATACCAATTGAAAGTCGCCTAGAGGGGGGGTGAATAGGGCGACTTTGAAAATGGTGTTCCCTGGCCGCGTGGTTAAATCGCTTTATCTCCGACGGCTGTAATACGGGCTGTCGGAGATAAACTTATGTCCGACGGCCCATCTGACAGCCGTCGAAGATAGCGCGTTATGTCCGACGGCCAACCCAGGCGCTCGGACATAAGGCTACCTCCGACGGTCTCCTGCGCGGCCGTCGGATAAGATGTTTGTTTTTACTGTTGCGAATGTGCCTCACATAGATGCATGGTATTGGTAGCTAGTCATTTCTTACTTTTTATAACTATATTAATCAAGAAACATACACATATGTCGACAAATAAACATGTAAGTCCAATCATCATTTGTTTGCCTATGGTCTCTAAAGAATGATTCCATTCTGATGTGCGGTTCTTTAGTCTAATGTGCCTCGTGATGCAAGCAGCCTCCTTTCTGGATTGCAATCTTGTGATTGACGATGACTACAACAATGATATATACATGTATATAATCTTGTGATTGACAGTTTTTAGATAATGGATGCTAGTCCAGCTTCTCCTCCTCACTTGGAGGATTAGCCAACACTCAGAAAGTTTTTACATGTAGTAGTCACACGACTAGCCACATATGGAGGGACAAATCTCACGAAACATACCATAAAAGACCATGGTTTGATAACTAGAAAAAGACACACAATCCATAGACAAAACTACGAAGCAATTCGATTTGTAAACCTCCATCTATGTTGCGCAAAAATCTGTAGGCCGTGCACTCTTATCGTCGGCAAGCTTCCTTTATTTGGATACCCTCTTCTTGTTTATGAAGATCAGCCCACGTCCTAAACCAATGCATCGCCCTAAAGAGTACCTGCAAGTAGGTTAACATGGGTTTTTGTCAAAAACTAAATCATTCCTACTTATCCATATAGCTCAGCATATAGCAGCAACACCTGAAATAATCAAGTGTTTAGTTTTCGAAGGCATCCCAAAAATCCAATTCCCAAAAGCGTGCCTAACTGATCTCGGTTGATTGAAACCCAAACTCCAAAAAACTAACCTCCACATGAACTGAGCATAGTGATAATCAAAAAACAAGTGTTGAATTGATTCATCCAAGTGACAAAAGGCACACTTTCTATCTCCATGCTAGTTACGCCTCAGAAGATTATCTTTTGTTAAAACCACCCCTCTAATTAAATACCACATAAAGATCTTTATCTTCAATGGTACCTTCAAAGACCATAGTCTTATTATAAGTCACATGATTATTGTTAAGGAGTGCTCTATACATTGACCTGACAAAGAAATGACCCATCATAGATAAATCCCATTTGAACATGCCATTTTCCCCATATAGCTCAACATGAGCTACTCTGAGAACCAACAGGTGCCATAACCTCAGGTTTTCACCCACCAACGCTCTCTGAAAAGAAACATTAAGCGGAACCATTTCGAAAATCGACGCCACTTTAGCATCCTTTTTGTGCACTATGTTATACAACGATGGATATTGGGTCATTAGAGGTTGCAACCCCAACCAGAGGTCCTCTCAAAACCTAATCTGAGTCCCATTTTTCAAGATAAAAGAACCTAAATTTAGGAAGGTGTCCTTCACTTTCATCAAACCTGCCTAGAAATAGGAGTCACTTGGTTTTGAGGTTACTTTTGTGAGCGTGTATCTACTCAGGTATTTTTTCCTAAGCAAAGTTTGCCACAAACCTTCCTCATTTAACAATTTAAACAACCATTTACTTAGCAGACACTTGTTTTGGACGTCTATATTCTGAATACCCAAACCCCCTATTTCTTTTGGCTGGCAAAGAATTTCCCATTTAGTAAGTCTATATTTCTTTTTGTGATCACTACCTTGCCAAAAGAACCGTGATCTAAAGTAGTCTATTTTTTCTAGGACTCCCCTTGGGACCTCGAAAAAAGACAACATGAACATTACCAAACTGGTTAGAATAGAATTTAACAGAACTAGACGACCTCCAACTGACATCAGTTTCCCTTTCCAGCTACTCAATTTCCTTTCAATTTTGTCTTCCACTACTTTCCAGTCAATATTACTTAATTTCCTAAAATGCATTGGGATTCCAAGATACTTGAAAGGGTATACCCCTTTTTTCAACCAAATAGGCAAAGATAACTGTCTTCCTCATTCTCCGCCTGGCCAAAACAAAACAACTCACTCTTGCGATAATTAATCTTTAACCCCGACAATAGTTCAAAGGCTAACAACAAAAGCTTTAAGTTAGATGCCTTGGCCAAGTCATTATCTAGAAACAACAAGCACTAGTACAATTTGGCTCTATACAAGCGGTAGGATTTTTAAATCACAGGCGGTTCGGTTAGAAAACCGCCTGTGATGTCCCAGGCGGTTTAGTACGCTTGTGATGTAATAGTATCACAAGCGGTTTTTGTTTAGGACCGCCTGTGATGCTCTATCCTTTTCACAAGCGGACCCTAAGACAAAACCGCCTGTGATTGTAAAAATATGAAAATACAATTTAAATATGAAAATAATTTTAATTTTTAACAGAAATATGCAAATACAATTTAAATGAATTAATATTTAATTTTTAACAATAATATGCAAATACAATTTAAATGAATTATAATAGCACACATAGATAACTAGAGAGATTTTAAATTAATTGGCAACCACAATTCATAGTCGATCATACATGATAACAAATACAATTTGATTCATACAATTTTTCATGAACTACCATTTTTCCGCATGTATGGCTTTAAGTTCTTATCAATTTTCTTTTCCACACGCTTGATTCTCTCTGGACCGTTAAAGACGAACATCTCTTCATACTTATTGTATTCCTCATCTTGGTCTCCCACATTCTCAACTCCAACAATTTTTTGCTTTCCAGAAATAACTACATGCATCTTCTCATCTGCTGGATCGAGTACATAGAACACTTGTGCAACACATTCGGCGAGAACCCACGGGTCATCTTTATATCCTACTTTCTTTAAGTCTACCAGTGTGAGTCCGTAGTTATCCACTATCACCCCCACGGGATGTTGTACCCATTGGCACTTAAACAAGGGTATTTTCATGCTTGGGCCATAATCAAGTTCCCATATTTCCTCTATGAATCCAAAATATGTGGTCTTCTGTCCATGTAGGTCAAAAGCATCGATACGAACACCGCTATTTTGTGCAACACTTTTCATGTCTTTTGATTTAGTGTAGAATGTGTACCCATTGATGTCATATGCTTGCCATGATGTCACAAAACACGATGGCCCAGAAGCCAAATTCTTCATTGTTTTCTCATCCGAAGAGTCTCCGAATGGGATGTTTTTGTCCATTAACCATTCGCTGAAACGATGTTTGTGCTCCCTCATGATCCAGTCCTCTGTGCGGTTCTGATTTTCTTTACGAAGCTCATTCAGGTGTTCCTCTATGTAAGGCTCGGCTATCGTGAGATGTTGTAGTACACTACCATGAGCACAATGTACTAGCTTGTAATCCTCAACGCGAAAAGTTTTCTTGCCCATTCTCCCTCTCCCACATAGTTTACCCTCATGTTTAGGTACAGGCACACCTATCATTGTTCCGTCACTGATGTAATCTATACAGCTCTCAATCACTTCTTCTGTAGTGTATCCCTCCATGATTGAACCCTCTGGGTGAGCGCGATTTCGCACATAACCTTTTAATACTCCCAGGTATCGCTCCAACTGAAACATATGATGTAAATATAGTGGCCCTAATATTTTTATCTGATCCACGAGATGTATGATTAGGTGTACTTGCATATCAAAAAATGATGGAGGAAAACACATTTCAAGCTTGCACATAGTCTCGATGATGTATGCCTTTAGATAGTCCAAGTCTTCTAAAGCTATTACTTTTTGTGAAACCGCATTGAAAAAGTAACACAAGCGTGTGATGACAACTTTGACATGCTCTGTTTCGAGGGCTCTTACCGCAATTGGGAGGAACACCGTCATCATCACATGGCAGTCATGAGAGTTGTAGCCAAATAGAGACAAGTCCTTCATCCTGACTAGTCTGCTGATATTGGATGAGAAACCTGTGGGCACTTTGACCCCACGCAAACATTTGCAAATCTTTGTTCTCTCCTCAACTGACAAGTTGTAGCTAGCTGGGGGGAGGTAAGGCTTCCCTTTGCCTCTATCCACTGGATGAAGTTCCGGTCTGATTTGAAGATCTACTAGATCATTGCGTGATTTAAGTCCGTCTTTTGTCTTACTCGGCATGCCCAGCAAGGTTCCAATGATGCTGTCAAAAACATTTTTTTGTTACATGCATCAAATCAATGCTGTGGCAAATTTCCATATCCTTCCAGTATGGGAGGTACTTGAAAAATATTGATTGCTTCTTGAAAGTTGTGTAAGTTGAAGGGTCAATTCTCTTTCTCTTTTCTCCTTTGTTTTTTCCCTTTCCGAATACAACATGAATGTTCTTTACAATTTCAAAAACAAGTTTCCCACTATAAGGCTTTGGTGCACCTTCACTTTCCAGTTGATTGTTAAATTCCTCTTTCATCTTTCGGTACTTATGCTGCTTCATCAAGAACCGTCTGTGTCCCATGAACACCAACTTCTTGGATGATTTAAGGTACATGGAAGCAGTTCCATCGACGCACACTACACAACCATTCTTTCCTTTAGTCTTTTGCCCTGATAGTGTGGCGCCACCGGGAGAATCATGGATGGTAACAAATATAATTGCTCTTAAGTTGAAATACTCACGGCAATACTCATCCCATATTCTAACTCCTTCATTCCAGAGCTTTGTCATATCTTCCATAAGAGGTTCTAGGAACACATCAATATCAACACCAGCTGATTTCGGACCTTGAATAAGAATAGTCAACATAATATACTTTCTTTTGTGACACAGCCATGATGGAAGGTTGTACATCGTTAAAGTCACGGGCCAGGTGCTATGTACACTTCTTTTTTCACCAAATGGATTCATTCCGTCTGTACCCAAACCAAATCTTACATTTCTGGTTTCTTTGGCAAACTCAGGATACATAAGATCGAAATTTTTCCATTGTGATGCATCAGCAGGGTGTCGAATCTGTTTGTTATTCTGCTTGCGATTTTCAGCATGCCAACGCATAAGCTCAGCCTCCCTAGGGTTTGAGAACAAACGTTTTAAGCGATCAATTACTGGAAGATACCACATCACCAAAGCTGGGTTCTTTGACTTCTTTTTCCCATCCATGTCATCAAAAGTGTCATCGTCACTTTCAGGTCCAATAGTGGATTTCTTGTTTTTATTTTTCTTCGGGAATTTTTTTACACAGTCTTGATTGTAGCTCTTCTTGTATCGACTGACATTGCAAACTGGGCATCTTGATGCGTTCTCAAAATCGCCACGATACAGAATACAATGGTTCGGACATGCATGAATTTTTTGCACACCCAGAGCTATGGGAGATATAAGCTTCTTCGCTTTATAAGTGCTTGTTGGTAGTTTGTTGGGTTTTGGTAGTAATTGAGACAGAAAATTCAAAAGATCTGTGAAGCTAGTATCAGACCATCCGGCGCTAGCCTTCAACTTCAGAAGTTCTAGAACTGTACGCAGTGTAGTAAACTCTTTGTCACAACCCTTTGATTCATCATATAAAGGTTCTTTTGAGGCACTTTCCAGTCCCTCCATTTTAGATAGCCCTTTCTGCGATCCCACAGAACTTAAAATTTCTGGTTCCATATGGCGCAACATCTCTTCACAATCAAATTCTTCAAATTCTTGATTAGCATCCACATTATCCACTTTACCATCAACTTTAAGATCTAAAATTCCGACAACTCTCTCGTCATTACCAGGCACTTCACACGGATCCAACTCACCATGTTCTGACCATATCGTGTAATTGTTTTTAAACCCTCTTTTTAGCAGATGTGATTGGATTACTCCTATATCTCTCCAAGCTATCTTATTATCACAATCGATGCACGGACATAATATCTCCTTGCTCTTTCGCAAATTCGCGTGCTTGTTGGCTGCTTCAATAAAGCTTCTCAAATTTCGAATGTACGACGGATGTGGTCTTGGCACATTGTACATCCAACCTCGGTCCATTACCTATCCCTATATTGATTAACGTCAATATCGAGATGTAACATGAAAAAAATAAATGTTCATGAAAGTGAAACAAGATCATATCGAGATGTACCTAGTACATGAGACAAAAAATTTTAAAATATCCCTAATTAATTGAATTTAATCCCTAAATCATGAACGAATTAATGTGCATGAAAATGAAACAAGATTGCAGCAATATAGGTACCTTGAGGTGAGACAACTCTTCAAAAAAATCTTTAAATTAGATCAACTACAAGTCCAAATCTTGGAATTCCTGAGTTTTTCTTCAATTCCGGTCTATATTACAAAATTGAGGCAAAAAATCGTATCAAAATGATAAAGAAAACAAACGGAGATCATATATATGCATAAACTCTTGAAATCAAGCCCGAAAATCAAAAACAAAACCTTCTCCCCGTAGATCAAAAAAATCCGCCGCCGCTACAGTAGTGTGCAGCCTATAGCGGCGTCGGGCTCCGGAATTAGGGTTCCTGCGCTGGAACCACCGAGGCTTTTATACTACATACACATCACAGGCGGATTTTTAGAAAAACCGCTTGTGATGTATAACATCACAAGCGGTTTTATATTTCGACCGCCTGTGATGTTTACATATCACAAGCGGTCGGAATATAAAACCGCTTGTGATGTTATACATCACAAGCGGTTTTTCTAAAAATCCGCCTGTGATGTGTTTACTATATTAAAGCCTCGGTACGGTGGCTTAGGGTTTAGTTTTCGCCCGCTCGGACTGATACTACGCCGCCAGGCTGCTGCGCCGCCGTTCCCGTCCCCGTCTCCGAGCCGTGAGCGCCCGCCACGCCGTCGCCGAGCCCGAGCCCAAGCGCCACCGTCTCCGAGCTGGGCGCCCGTCCCCGTCCCCGAGCGCCACCGTCTCCGAGCTGGGCGCCCGTCCCCGTCCCCGAGCGCCACCGTCTCCGAGCTGCGCCACCGTCCACCAGCGCCGGCGTGCAGCTCATCCTTGAAGGTCGTCCCTGCCCCTTGTTCATCTACAAGGCACAAGATGAACTCGTCATCCCTGCTCCTCTCCTTCCCCCTTGTCTGCACTCTGCAGTTTTGCATACTGCGTAGCAGTACCCATTTGTTTGGAACACCATCGTCGCAACCAGCACATCCTCGTCTGCCATGCGGCAAGGGTCAGACACCTGCACACCATCGTCGCAACCAGCAGAACAAAGTAAAATGAAACCGATCGAAAATAATAATCATCTTGAGAAATTGCAAGCAACTTAGATACTAGTAGTAGCTATAACAAAGTACCCTGTTGTTATAGTAGTAGCTATAACAACAAAGGTAGTAGTACTCTTAGGCACCCGGCCGATCATTTGTACCCTGATGTTCTATAGTATAAGCATATATTTTTTTTGTACCCTGATGTTCTATAGTATAGGATTGAAAGGCATTAATTTCGGAAATCATATAACACGACTGATCCAACACAATTAAGTAGCTGGTGGCAGCTGGCTAATATCAGAAACCATGTAGCTGTGTTCGGTTAGAAACCATATCAGAACTACATATGTGCCCACGTGGATTGGATGTGATTAAAAAAACAATGAATTTTTTTGATTTATTTGGGAACGGAACCCACTCAATCTCATCCAACCCATATGGATTGAGAGCAAAACGAACAAACCCACGTGGATTGGATGCTGCTGCTGCTTTTTGCTTGGATGCTGATCTGCTCTAGGTAGCAGACTAGCAGGTACTCTATTGTTTCACTTATGCTGCATTCACTGGTTTCACTTATATATAGCTCATTCACTGGTTTCACTTATGCTGCATTGCTGCTAGCCTGCTACTGTTATGTTTCAGTATTTCAGTTCTAAACTTCCAATTTAATTTCAGTTCTATATGGCTTATATGCCTACAAATACATATATACATATATATATGCCTAGGAATATACATAGGTCGCCCTAATCGCGATTAGGCGCCTGGTCGGTCCTGTCGGTCGACTAGCTGGTCGCCCGACTTGAAATCAGTGGTCCACAACTGTCCAGTCATATGGTTGCTAGCTCCCGTGTCTAGCACCCACACTTCATTTGGGCAGACCACTGGCACCACTTTGTCTTCTGCAAGGTGAACTGTTAGTGTAGATCCACCTGAAGCCTGCTCCACTTGGGCGAACAAAAGAGTTGCATGTTCAGTGCCGCCCACAGCTATATTTGCCTCTGGTGGTTTATGTTCTTTTTCATCCTTCTTTGGACGCTTACAGTCTTGTGCCCAGTGACCATAGATGCCACAATTTCTGCACCTCCCTTTCCTCCTCGGAGTTCCTTTGGAAGTGAGCTTGCCTTTGTTAGAACTGCCACTACTGCCCACATCAGAACGATGTGTCATCTTGGGTTTCCACTGACCAGCACTTCCATTGTTACCTTCCTTCTGAGAGGATCCCTGAAAACGATGTTTGTGTTTTTCCAACCACTCATCTTAGAGAGTGTCAAGTCAATGAACTATCTTCGAGTACTATTGTCAAGTCAATGAACTATCTTCGACCAGCCTTGTCATCCCTATTCTCTGTAGGACCCCAAGAAGAGATTAAGTCCTGTAGTCTACCACCTCCCGTTATTTGTGGGCTTCACCGATGGCTGGAAACATTTGGTGATAGCAAACGACCTTCGGGTTGAAGACGTCTGCGAGCTTGTTAAGGGGCCATACGATGGTGAGCCGGTGTACTATGTCCGGATGTGTGGTCACAAAATTTAAAGCTGCCCCGGCTGCATGTGTGTGCTTCTCTTCTCTTAGGTGGGGTGCTAAGTGATCTTAGTAGCCGACATAAGAGAAAAGAAGCGCACAGATGAAGCCGGGGCGGCTTTAAATTTTGTGACCACACATCCGGACAGAGTACACCGGCTCACCATCGTCTGGCCCCTTAACAAGCTCGCAGACGTCCACAGCCCGAAGGTCGTTTGATGTCACCAAATGTTTCCCGCCCTCGGTGAAGCCCACAAATAACGGGAGGTGGTAGACCACAGGGCTTAATCTCTTCTTGGGGTCCTACAGGGCTTAATCTCTTCTTGGGGTCCTTCAGCATGGCTGTGATGTTATAATGCTGAATGACCCCAAGAAGAGATTAAGCCCTGTAGTCTACCACCTCCCGTTATTTGTGGGCTTCACCGATGGCTGGAAACATTTGGTGATAGCAAACGACCTTCGGGCTGAAGACGTCTGCGAGCTTGTTAAGAGGCCAGATGATGTTGAGCCGGTGTACTATGTCCGGATGTGTGGTCACAAAATTAAAAGCTGCCCCGGCTGCATGTGTGTGCTTCTCTTCTCTTAGGTGGGGTGCTAAGTGATCTTAGTAGCCGACATAAGAGAAGAGAAGCGCACAGATGAAGCCGGGGCGGCTTTAAATTTTGTGACCACACATCCGGACAGAGTACACCGGCTCACCATCGTCTGGCCCCTTAACAAGCTCGCAGACGTCCACAGCCCGAAGGTCGTTTGATGTCACCAAATGTTTCCCGCCCTCGGTGAAGCCCACAAATAACGAGAGGTGGTAGACCACAGGGCTTAATCTCTTCTTGGGGTCCTATAGGGCTTAATCTCTTCTTGGGGTCCTTCAGCATGGCTGTGATGTTATAATGCTGAAGGACCCCAAGAAGAGATTAAACCCTGTAGTCTACCACCTCCCGTTATTTGTGGGCTTCACCGATGGCTGGAAACATTTGGTGATAGCAAACGACCTTCGGGCTGAAGACGTCTGCGAGCTTGTTAAGAGGCCAGACGATGTTGAGCCGGTGTACTATGTCCGGATGTGTGGTCACAAAATTAAAAGCTGCCCCGGCTGCATGTGTGTGCTTCTCTTCTCTTAGGTGGGGTGCTAAGTGATCTTAGTAGCCGACATAAGAGAAGAGAAGCGCACAGATGAAGCCGGGGCGGCTTTAAATTTTGTGACCACACATCCGGACAGAGTACACCGGCTCACCATCGTCTGGCCCCTTAACAAGCTCGCAGACGTCCACAGCCCGAAGGTCGTTTGATGTCACCAAATGTTTCCCGCCCTCGGTGAAGCCCACAAATAACGAGAGGTGGTAGACTATAGGGCTTAATCTCTTCTTGGGGTCCTTCAGCATTATAACATCACAGCCATGCCTTCTCTGTCTAACTGCATTGGAAAGTGCCTTTTCTCCAAGTTCCCTTATTGATGGAACCAGTATATCAGACTAACAGTATATCCCTTTATCGATGGAACCAGCTTGAATGGCAGACAACGAGCAGCCTAGTATGGATGTGGTCTGCACCGGTGCGTCTCACAAAGTTGATGAAGACGCGACCAAACTTGAATGACAGACAACGAGCAGCTCCAGTGAAGGGAGCGGGGAGGATAGTTCTAGTGACGACAATCCTTGTACTCCTATACCTCCAAGGAAGAAAAAAACATCAGATGAGCTTGATGCCGACTATATTCCCAACAATGAAGAGGTAAATAGAAATATGTCGACTATATTGTAAAATAATGTTCATATATGAAAGGCCATTAATTTTTTCACTATATAGATTTCAAATGAAGAGAAGAAAGAGGATGCATCTTCTACACGAAACACGGAGGATGCTCCGATGCCTGAATCATCCGTTTCACATAAGCGGAAACGAGGGCGACGAGGTCCAAATCAGATGAAAGAAGGTGCAGTTATGTATGTAACAAAACTAAATGCAGAGGGGTTTCCTGAAGAACCACTTGACGTGGTTACAAAGTTTCGAAATTCCTGCGGGGCTACTGTTAGAGATATAGTGCCAATCACACTTCAAAAATGGAAGGATTTAGATGAAGACACCCGCAACAAGCTATGGGCTAAGTTGTCTGAGTCATTCAAGTTCCCAAAAGGCACAGAGGATGCAGTAAGGAAGTCGATGCTCTCTGCTATGGCCAAGATGTTTCGTGGGTGGAAGGCCGAGATGAATAGGGACTTTGTTAAGAAGAATAAGGTTCCTCCGCCCAAGAAAATGGGGAAAATCACTCAAGCTCAGTGGGAGGAATTTGTTCGTCAGAAGACCGATCTGAAGGCCAAAGAACTGGGCGAAACTAATTCTCAGAGAGCGAAGATGAACAAACACCCCCATCGCCTGGGGTCAAGCGGATATCACCATAAAGTTGTGCAGTGGAACAAGATTATCGAGGAAGCTATAACTAACGGCACTTTGGACCCAATATTAAAAGATATCGATGAGAGAGCTATTCGTTGGATCTTAGGTCGAGCAGGTTTGAGTGAGGACGGCAAACTTTTGCATCCAGAATTGGTAGGCGAAGTTTCGTCAAAAATTCAAGAATATGCAGATAAGAGAAAAAAAGGAGAATTTAAGCCTCGGAGGGAGAATGACATACTAACTGCAGCCCTAGGCAATCCTGAACACACTGGACGGGCTCGGGGAATCTCTTCTAAGATTTCCTGGAGAGAGGCGTTTCCAGAGTATGCGTCGTCATATAGGAAACACGAGAAGTCGAAAAGGACCCTTGAAGAGACTATTGATGAAAGGGTACAAAAGGCTATTAATGACGTGATGAACAAAATGAAGAAAACAGAATGCATATCATTTGAACTCAAGCCAAGCCACATGAGTCCACCTATAGTCCCTAGCAGCGTTGGATCTGTGCAAGACTTGACCAAGTACCCTGTAGACGATATTGTTGAGGACAAGCCTTGCTTTCTTCATATTCCAATCAATCGATCAGGGACAAAAACAAAGCAAGCTGCTACTGGTTTGGTAAAACCAGGACTTGTTAACTACAAGGACAATCCTGTCCCGCCACACTATGCTGTGGTCCAAGTTCTAGAAATCACAAACAGTGGTTGTGAAGATTGGGAGATAGATTTTCCAGTTGAGGGGATCACAACTTTGCAAGAGGCAATGAACGAGTTGGTTCTTTGGCATCGGCGCGACATCAAGTTTGGTGATGAGCCGAATTCAACACCAGTGCGGGAAGATATGACACCGACCTCCAAAAAAATCGTTGAAACAATCATATCGCCTCTTGCGAAGGAACTCGACGAGGGGGACGTAGACAAAATTGTTCCTCAGAATGTCGACGTCAACATCAAAAAGGAACCAAAGGTTGGCACCAATGTTGAAGGGCCAACTATTTCAAAGAAAATTCATAAGCGAATCGCCACAGACGATGTCAAGAAACCGTCAGAATCAGTGGCACGCTACCTGCATAAATTGCAGAGAGTTATGACTAATCAATCAAAAGCAATATCAGCATCTCATGGAGTAGGCACACGGTCGGCCCAAATAGACAATTTCGAAGTATGGGAAGAAGATGGAATGATTCATACTCGAGAATCATTACGTCTTAAAACCAATATCTCGGTATACAAGAAGGAGGATGTTCCTCCTAAATTTGTGAATGGGAGGCCGTTCTTAACGACAGTGCAACTTTCTAAGTTGTCAACTCCGGAGATTAGAATGCATGAGTGGTACATGGTGGCTAGCAACAAATACAAACTCGAGGATTTCACATTTGTTGTGCCAGAAGATGCATTTTGGAGCAATGATCATATAAATCCTGTGCGGCATTTATTCTTTGACGATCTCTGGTCATTGTACCACCGACAAAGGATGGAAACCAACTACTTAACCCTCTTTTGCTTGTAAGTACCTCTAAACTTTCATATTTGTTAGTTTTGTACACGCACACATAAACGAGAGTCTAACGATTAACACTATTACACGTAGGATGCAATACATGGATGATAAGAAGAAACAACTTAAGACAGGGTTTCTTGACCCGTTGATGATATCCCAAGCTTGCTACAAAGTAGTAGCTCGGAGGCAAGGAGAAGAATACAAAGACTTGGACGATGCTGAATTTGAGAAAGCCGTCAAACAGAATCAGAGAAAGAAAATGAAGGTAATGGCGGCATACATTGGACGAGCCATGTATAATCATGTACAACATGGCAAGGACTTAATAATAGCTCCGCACCACTTTAAGTAAGTTATCGACATGGTTTAATTTTGAACTATAAATTATGGCAATCGTGATATTAACATGTGTTTTCGTCTATGTCTATATAGTGACCACTACATTTGTATCATGATCTGGCCAAAGGATGGTAAAGTCGTGGTCTTCGACTCACTGAGAATGGAAAAGGCTACGTATAATGACTTCTTGAAGATTTTAGAGAAGTATGATTATTATTGCACACTTGTACTTATTACAACTTAACAAATGTATTCTTAATCTCACAATGCTATTCTTATATGCAGTGCATACCGTTTTTATTGGAAAGATCTTGGCGGCGAACATCCAGAGGACAAGCCAAATTTGTCAATATCATTATTTCCATATGGTGACAAACAACCTCCGGGTACTGTCCTGTGCGGTTATTATGTATGCGAATGGTGTCGTGTCACCTTCCATTACATGGTCAATCGTGAGGATGTAAGTTCGCTATCATTGTCTATATTGCAATTTTTATGTTATATTGTTGCTCATCACATTACTCTTAGCACCGATTGCTTTTTGCTTTCATTGCAGGTTCCTAAATCTAAGATCAATGCTGAATGGTTAGAAAGAGATATGGTTTCCACCGGCGTGGCTAAGGTTGTAAGAGACTTGCTATACTTTATGCGCCGTGAAGTTCTTCATCAACAAGGGCTATTCTACAATGTAAATGGAAATTTGCAAAATATCCCAGAACTAAGTTTGTACACAATATCACACAGTGTTTAGGTCTTTAGTTAGGAACTTTAGATGTTTAGTTGTCTATGGAACTTTGAGATGTTGAGTTGTTATGCAACTTGATGTGTATAAATCTGTGTATGATGGAACTTGATATATATGTGGATGAATCTGTGTATGGAACCTGCTATAGAACTTGTTTGAATCTTTGTATGATGAATATGTGTTTGAAACACAATGTGTTTGAATCTGTGTTTGAATCTGTTATTATTTCTGTTTCTGTATATGAATCTGGAAAATATATATGAATCTGCTTCTGTGTATATGAATCTGGGAAATACAGGCGGCTTATAATTAAAACCGCCTGTGATGTGTCTCTATCACAGGCGGTTCTTTTAAACCGGACCGCCTGTGATGTGTGACTATCACAGGCGGTTCTTTTAAACTGGACCGCCTGTGATGTGTGTCTATCACAGGCGGTTTTTGATTGACCGCCTGTGATGTTGTTTTACATCACAGGCGGTGCACCACAAGCGGTTCCTGGAACCGCCTGTGTAGAGGCTAACCGGACCGCCTGTATAGAGGATACCTGTAGTAGTGAAGGTGTCATCTGCATATTGCAAAATTGATAAACCACTGTCAACTAGGTGCCGGATAAGACCTTCAAATTGTCCATCATTTTTTGCCCCGTTAACCAATATAGCCAACATATCCACTACTATGTTAAACAGAACCGAAGAAAGAGGATCCCCTTGTCTCAAGCCTTTGTAAGTCTAAAAATTTACTCCTATCTGGTCATTGACTTTGATTCCAACATGACCCCTTGTCATGATTGAATTAATCCAATTACACCATTCACTGGAAAATACCTTCATACGTAGAGTCTGTTGCACAAAGGCCCAGTTCACTTTATCATAGGCTTTTTCAAAGTCGATTTTAAAAATGACCCCACTTTGTTTCTTACGATGGAGCTTGTGGATCGTTTCATGTAAAATAATCACCCCTCTATTATACTCTGTCCCAGAATGAAAGCAGTCTGGGTGGGTCCAATTAACTTATTAGCTATATCAGAGAGCCTATTTGTAAGTACTTTTGTAAAAGTTTTAAAACTTACATTCAGTAAACATATAGGCCTATACTGCTGAATAGTTAAAGCATCCTTGCATTTTGGAAGTAGAATAATTGTTCTGAAATTAAGACTATATAACGGAAGGTTTCCTGCATGAAATTCCCCGAATAAAGCCATAAGTTTAGTCTTGATTAGGTCCCAAAAGGCTTGGAAAAACTCAGCCAGGAAGCTATCAGGGCCCGACGCCTTTTTATGCTGCATCTAGAAAATCGCTTTCCTAATTTCATCTTCAATGAACTCAGAAGTAAGGTAAGAACTTTCCTCCACTGAGACCTGGGGAATATCATGAACCAGGCTCTCGTCTAGAGTAATCGCAGAAGTCAGCGCCGGTCCAAATAGCCCCTTGTAGTAAGAAGTGATATACCTCTTAAGTTCGGCATCACCTTTAACCACTTCATTCCTGTTCCTGAGCTGGAAAATTCTAGACTTTCTATGCCTTCCACTTGCGATCAAATAAAAATATCTTGTGTTGGCATCAGCCTGGAGCAAATGAGTCAATTTTGCTCGTTGATACCACTTAATCTCGTCCTCCCTCAACAACTCAGCTAATCTATTTTGAAGGCACTGCTTTAAATCTAACTCTTGTTATTGACAGCGGCAACATGTAATCTTGTGTGGACGACGCCATGTTGGCCGCTGCCACTACCACCGCCGCCGCCCTCTGCCCTGACTCCACGGCGGGACGACTCCCGTGTTAGATACTTCAGCTTCTCAGTTAGGTTCTTGGCAGGAGTTTTGTGTTGTGAGCTTAGTGATCAGTGCGGGCCAGGGAGTTTGTCCGGCGCCACGCCGTCATGACTCGTGAGTCATGTGTGCGTGCGTGTGTCATCGTGGGAGAGCTGTTCGAGTCTTCAGGATCGTGGGGGTATCGCAATCGTGGGAGAACTCGCGGATGTGTAATTAGAATGCGTTGAGTGAGTTAATGAATAAATACAAAAACACAAAAAGGAGGCAGTCCGCCCGTTTTTGGCCTGGCAAAAAAACTCGTCAAACTCATCGTTTCCTAGCTTCCTATGAGGGGACCGATCGACACCATGCTGGAGGCTTGAGGTTCGGCCACGCGAATGGTCCCGGTGAAGAATGCGGTCGCCCTACTTGCTGGCGTGGCCGGGGAAGTCGGTTTGGAGGCCGCTTTTATAGAGGGCCGGGCCTACACAAGGGAGATCGGCGAGTCTAGCTGGAATAGAGCACGTGGCCAAGAAGAAAATGACAACAAGCGGGCAGCGAAGGAGGGCTACGCGGCTGACGACAAAGGCAAGATACACAAAGCAGAGTTGTGCTGTGAGATTATTGCCGATGGATTGTCCTATGTTCAATCGTCCCAAACCAAGTGCTATATATCTAGCTTATGCGGGACCAAAGGTATGACTCATACGAAGGAGACTGCCACTGCTTTCATTTCTGTTAAAGAGGGTGCAATGTCGCCAAAGTTGGTTAGATCGATCAGAAATGGCAGGTCTTATTCTGGTCAGATGGCGGTGGACGATACAAGCTCATATTATGGTTTGTTCGTCCCGTTTCCTAGCATAGTGGAGTTGAAGTGGATGGTAGCTATGGAATATGTGCATACAGCTGGTGGTGAGGGTATCATGCATAGCCAACAGTTGGATCAGAAGATTGAACCTATGCAGTTGCTCTAGAAAGCATGGGTTAAAGTGTACGGGGTACCCTTTGAGATAAGGTCCTTTCTTCCTCTATATGGGCAATCAGTTCCATCTTAGGAGCCACACAGAAAGTAGATTTGAGATACACCAAGAAATTAGGAGTCTGTAGAATTATGGTTGGTGTCACTGATGTGGCCAAGATACCAGATGCCGCTGATCGATATAGTGGTTGGGGAAGGGCTTTATGAATTTTTCTTTAAAGTTGATAAAGTTTGGAGAAATGAGGTGTGGGAATATTTTAGGCCCGACGATAATAAATACTGAGGGAGGAGATAAAGGGCAACAAGAAGACTCAGATGATGAGTTTGACGAGCTCAAGGATAATAAACCAAATCTCGGGTCTACAACTATTGATAGTGGAAATCAGCGGACTAGTGAAAGAAATGTTGAGGCTGCTCATACTGTACTGTAGTAGCAAACTCTTTTGTTTTGGATCAGACACAGAAGATCCCAACCACATTTGAGCCACGGGCTGGTAGAGCAGAAAAGACTGATAATACCGTTGGCGCTGAAAAGATGAACGATGCTAGTCCGCAGGACAATGGCAGAGCAGCTGCAGGCTTGGGCGGCCCAAACTCCCAGGCAGCTGGTGAAGGTGCTGACTGTACGTCCAAGCCGGCAAGGCTGAGGGCTACGGCTTCGGTGCTTTTAATTCAGGTGTAGCTTTTGTTGGCTCCCTGCATGTTTCTCCTGGTGGTACAGATCTAGCGCGTCAGGTGGATTTGGGTACACTGTTTATTACTAGTCCGTCTTCTCAACAACAAATTTCTTTTAATATTTACCCTACCCTTTCATTGCCTTCCGAAGATTGTGATACATTTATTTGCCGATTAATACAGCTTCGAAGGACGTTTCCTCCTACCAGTCCGATGCAGCTGTCTTGGACAAGAACTCGGTTGTTTTGGATTCTTTTACCGTGTGATTAGTTGATGTATGGTAGTAGCCTCTTTCGTACTTGACGAGTCAGGCTCTTGGTGACCAGGATAGGTCCGTGTATAGACTTTTGTTTGGTTGTTTGTATTAGTGCGTCCAGACCACATATAGCTAGTGTTTGGTTGCTTATACTAGAGAAGAGTACATAAATAAATATTTAAATTTTATATAGCATGAGTAGCCTAGTTTTGTTCATAAAAGTCTTACGGACATAAATATTAAAAGTATTCGATGATTAAATCTTTTAATCAGAAGATATAATAAAAAAAGAAATAGAAATGTGCTCGTTTTTTCTGTCGCTGCATGATCCCAACCAGCATGCGCTCCTACCTAGCTATCAGGCGTATGCGCTCAGCCTGGCTGAGGTCTCCTATTTGCACGCCGCCAACCTGCATGTGTTCATGCCTAAACCAAACAACAAACATTGCTTTGTGTATCCACGGCTGTAACTTTCCTACCCGTGCACCCAACCAAACACATGGTTACTGAGGTACCACGCGCAGTTCTATAGGCTTTATGCAAAATGTTTAATATTAAAGCTAATATGAAAAAATCAGAAATGGCACAAACTTTGTCTTTGTTAGCTCGATCTAACGATCAGGTGATGGTGTCCTTGCAGGAGGCAGTCAAATCTTTCTCCTTTACTCAAAGAGTAAAGAAAAATAAGTTAGACATTGCCGAGAATAAGATAAGTGCTAAGAGAACCGATACAGATGAAGATACCATGAGCAAAGCACAACGCTTGGCTACCAAGCACAACTTGGAAACATGTGAGTTCTCCTTTATTACTTACAAACCCAAAACGATTACTTGTAACATGAAAAATATTGGGGTCAATCTTGGAAAGAGTGAGAAAGAAGTGTTAAAATCGGTGGTTGGGATTAAGAATATAGAGATTGATAGGACTTACAGTTGCTGCAAAATCACCTTGCCCCCATAAACTTAGAGAAATAAAGGATGAGGAGGACGAGGAGATTGATGCAGAGTTATCCCACATTACTCAAAAATGGGATGACGATGCGGCTCCTAGTGATCTAGACCGACGCTATTACATGAATGTAGTGCCGCCCAGGAAAAAAGCAAACCGGACCAGATCCGATGGGAAGGTTACTCACCTCCCCAAAAAACCAATCACCCCTTCTAAAATTAGTTTATAATGAAAGGGATTTTTTTGGAATAGTAGTGGTCTAGGAGACTTTGCTAAACACAACTTTTGGTCTAATTTATCTAAAGAACAACACCTCAACTTCATTGCTATTATGGAAACAAGTAGAAGTGATTTCTCGGATACAACACTAAGACACCTGAGTGGTGGAGTTGATTTTCTTTGACACTCCATGCCACCAAGGGGGAGATCGGGATGTATGCTCTTAGGAGTAAATCCTAGAGTGTTTAACATTGGAGCCATAGATGAGGGAGATTTTTACTGTAAATTTCGCCTTAAGAATAAAGTTGATGGCTTCATTTGGGCCCTTTTTGCTGTATATGGCCCAACACAGGATGGCCTTAAGAGCACCTTCCTAGCAGAAATGGCGAGCGTGTGTTGTACAGAGCCTCACCCTTTCGTTATCGGATGAGACTTCAATATCATGAGAAGGCCCGAAGACAAAAATAATAACAACATTATTTACCGATGGCCCAAGTTGTTCAACGCAGTCATAGAGAGCCTTGATCTAAGGGAAATAGAAATGATGGGCCAACAGTACACCTGGTCAAACGACTTAGACCTACCAACGTTCGAAAAGTTGGATAGAATGCTTATGAGTCCAGAATGGGAACTTAAATTTCAAATGTTACAGTCAAAGCTCTAGATAGAGCCCAGCCAGACCACACGCCTCTTTTAGTAAATGGCAGAGTGGCTGCTTCGACGGGAAACCATGTTGTGTTTAAATTTGAGTTAGGTTGGCTAATTAGAAACGATTTCCATGATATGGTTACCTCTATCTAGGAGCAGGAAACAAGGGGCAACAATGCCATGGAAAATTAGTAAAACAAAATTCAGGCTATACGCCAACACCTTAGAGGGTGGGCAAAAAATATGGCTGGAACAATGAAGAAGGAAAAAATCCAACTTACTAAATTAATTAATGGCCTGGATAAAAAGGTGGAGGTTACTCGTCTCTCGCCTAATGAACTAGCTTTGAAAGCTTATATTAATGAACGGTTGGCTGTCATTCTAAGAGAGGAGGAAATTCGACTCTTCTAAAGAGCCAAAGTCAAGCATCTGCTTGAAGGTGACAATAATACAGCCAATGCAATTGATTCAAAGTCGGACCGTCTGCAGTAGGTTCGGACCATCCGGGTATGGGGTCCGGTCCGTCCGACGTCCCGGAAGGTTCTCCTGATCGATTCGTCTGATAATGCAGCCAATGCAATTGATTGGAGGACACCTATAATTAACTGCCTACGAAATCCCAGTGTTAGGACAAACAAGAACGTTCAACATCCAGTTTTTAAATATGTTTAATGGATGATGAACTCTACCGCCTAACTTTCAACGATGTCCTGCTTAATTGCTTGGGCCTAGATGATACTATATTAGCCATGGTCGAAGTACATGAGGGGAGTTGTGGTACTCATCAATCGGCTCCAAAGATGAAGTGGTTATTGCAAAGATCTGGCTTCTATTGGTCTAACATGATAACTGATTGTTTCAAGTACTACAAAGGATGCTAAGTGTGTCAGAAATTCGACGACTTACAATTAGTCCCTGCAGCCGAATTACATTCTATCATTAAACCTTGGCCTTTCAGGGGATGGGGATTGGACTTTATAGGAGAGATACATCCTTCATCGATAAATGGGCATTAGTTCGTGTTAGTCGTCACAGACTACTTTACCAAATGGATTGAAGCCGTTGCTCTGAAGAACATGACGCACAGAGAGGTAATTGAGTTTATAATTGAACATATTATTCATAGATTCGACATTCCTTAGACTTTGACCACAGACCAAGGGACTTCTTTTATGTCAAAGGAGGTAGTGAGTTTGCTGAACCATATAGAATTAAATTGCTCAATTCTTCTCCATATTATGCTCAGGCCAATGGGTAGGCCGAGTCTAGCAATAGGACATTGATTAGCCTGGTAAAAAAGAAGATATCTGATCATCCTAAGCATTGGCACAAGGTCTTGTCTAAAGCTTTATGGGCTCATAGAATATCTAAACACCGTGCTACTAAAGTATCTCCATTTGAGCTTGTTTATGGGCAGGAAGCAGTGTTGTCTGTAGAGGTAAGCTTAAATGCTGTTAGGTTCGCCAGGCAAAATGATCTAACTGTCGATGATTATTATAATTCAATTATGGACAAGAGAGTGATAGCTCTAGGAGAAATAGAAAAGGACAAGATCATAGTCACCAAAGCTTACAACAAGAAGATCAAGGCTAAGTCATTTTAGGTAAGAGACCTAGTATGGAAGACCATCTTGCCACTAAGGAACAGAGACTAGGGATGTTCCTAAAACATCCGACTTGTATCACAAATCTAATATTTTAGCATAGATATACATAGAATTTAAAGCTAATTTTTGGTAACGTTATTAATAATATTATGAAGTATTTAAATAATTTTTTATATAATTTTTTATGTATATTATTTTCTCCCTACAACAAAAAATGTGAAAAAACATCTGAATCCGTATTCGAATAGACATCCGAAGTTTATATCAATTATTTAAAAATATATAGAATGAATTTAATATTTATTTTTTGTGAAGATTAATAGCCTTAATGCTAAAAACAAGAACATAAATTTACATAGCAAATTTTATATGTTATTTGTTTATAATCGAAGAAAGAAGACCAAAAATTTGACATCCGAATAAATATCCGGATCCATCTCTAACAGAGACCGTAAGTTTTGGAAAGTGGTCGCCAAGCTGGAAAGGCCTTACAAAATCACAAAGGTAATATCTAGTAACGCCTACTTGTTGCAAACATTACTAGGCGAGGACTTGCCCAAAGCACTAAACGAGCGTTTCCAAAAAGCAATACCATCCTATTGTGTGGCAAGATGCCTAAGAGAATCAATGTGATCACATCGAGTTAGTTCCCGCCTGTGTTAGTGCTTTTGGTTTGCTCGGCTTCTCCAAAAGGCAAGGGTCATGTGTTGAGCACCATTTGTGGCATTAGGTAGGACCAGACGGTCCCGAAAAGATTGAATCAGGTGGTTAAAACTCCTATCTCCTCGCGCGTTTAGCCCTCTAATCCCGCGGAAGATGTTGGAGAACGAATAGGAACGGGTCCAGACCTGCCCCTTATATATTTGAAGGGGTACGGTCGATTGAAAACCAACAATCGATCAATCAATCAATATACCTTTAGTTTTTTACATTTTGTCGTAGGAGTAGCCAGTAACTTAGATTCATCTCTCTAATCTTCACCTCTCTCCGGCTCTACATCATTTGGAGACGTATTGGGTGGCCTACCGATCCCAAGACAAAACCTAGGATTTCTCCTCTCGACGGTGTCCCTCCTAGGAGCGAGATCCAGGTGCTGTTCGGCGAACTCCGCCACCTCTGCGCACGCGCGGACCGTCCGTCCACCAGGCGCGGACCACTCGGCTTGTCAGGTAGAACCCTAGCCTCTCCACCGTTTCGCGAACTCATCGCAGTAATCGGTGCCAACAACAGGTTATGGGACTCTTAAGATAATTCATGAGAGAAATAGATGGACCAAGTATTAAATATACAACATGAGCTAGTTATTGTATCACTAGATTTTTAGTTGGTTATATGGGACGACATGACAATATTATGAACCATACTATAACCTATATTATTAACATTGCTCTTGTTGTTACAAGCTCCGGGATAAATAATGCAAAAAAAACCCACTGTCAATTGGAGTCTGAAGCAAGATATTCCATGAAAGCTCCTTTCTAACTCCTGGCTTTTATTTTAAACCACTCATGCGTATAGTAGTCCACTAGTGTCATAATCTCCGTCAAAATCATTTCATCTTTTTACATGGACAGATTTCCATGACAAATCTCACAGGTCACCCTTCCACTCCACCACATCATTCGTCGCCATAACGCTTCCTCAGAAGAGATCGACAATTTTGTGTTTGACAGCAGGTTGGTTGTGGGGCAGTCCCCTGAATCGACAAGCCGTTCAGATATCCAAATTATTTCGAGACTCTCAGGATGTCCAGAGTATAGATGGCCAAATGGGCCGTGCTTGATGGGCCGGCCCGAAGCACGGCCCATTTAATAGTGCCGTGCTGGGCCCGGCACGACAGCCGTGCCGTGCTTAGGCCGCTGCCTCGGCCCGCAGTGCCGGCCCGGCCCGCCACGATTATATTTTTTTTATTTTATAAAACATAGTATATATATATTAAGATTTTATATTTGCTATTTTCAACAAAAACGCTAGAGTTCTACTGGTTAGTCGCTTACAGATAGTGCTCTTAGTCGTGTAGAAGGAGGGCGTGGGTTTGAAACCTCAATTCCACACAGTTTTTTTGACATTTTTCTGATTTAATGGGAACCTGGACACGTTAAACGGGTCGGCCCGGCACGGCTACCAGGCCGGCGTGCCGTGCCTGGGCCGCGTCTGCGGCACGCGGGCCGATCGGGCACGGCCCGATTGTGTGTCGGGCCTAACGGGCCCGTGCCGGGCCGCCCGTTTGCGTGGGTTCGAAACCTCAATTCCACACAGTTTTTTTGATATTTTTCTGATTTAATGGGAACCTGGACACGTTAAACGGGCCGGCCCGGCACGGCTACCAGGCCGGCGTGCCGTGCCTGGGCCGCGTCTGCGGCACGCGGGCCGATCGGGCACGGCCCGATTGTGTGTCGGGCCTAACGGGCCCGTGCCGGGCCGCCCGTTTGGGCAACTCTAGTCCAGAGGCACTCGGGGTCGATCTCAAGCACTAATCTCAGTAGACTTAAGGGGAAAAACTGCTTACAAGATGAAAAAAAATACAAACCATGCAATAAATTAATTGAGCCAAAGTGGCAATGCAAACCACTGTCAGATTGGCCAATGGAACTAAAAACTTCATGTCTTTGACAGCCTAAAACACGAAAACGAAATCACATCACTAAGCTCATAAGCAAGAACAGTAGCCAAAAATAAATTTGGAATTTGGGATAGCCGCTCTTCATATTGTCTAGCGAAATCCAAATCAGACAAAGAGCAGAGGTCGATCCTACACACACAAGACTGCAAGCACTGAGTGAGCATAATGAACTCTAAGACTGCAAGCACTGAGTGAGCATAATGAACTCTAGTAATAATAGAGCGAAAGGAAAGGGACAGCACGACTGCACCAGCTAGCCGTGTAGTCCTGTCCTGCAAACACCGATGGATGGCAAAGGCGATGACTTGAACTTCTCAGAGACCATTAGGACGAACCTTATTCATCCTTCAAAGCAGGCTTCATCATTTCCCTCCGATGCTCATCAAGTTGTCTCCTCAAATGTTCCTTCACATTGTCTTGATAGGATCCACTAAGTGAGACTTCCTTGAGACTCTGCAGATGCTCTAGCCCATAAAACTTCAAGGATGACACATTAGAGGAGCAGCGGATTTTGAGGACCTCAAGTGTAGACATTACCATCCACGATCTCTCAAACGTAACAGACTGTAACCTGCTGTTGCAAGCAATCTCGAGGACCCAGAGATTTGGGAAACATTGTTCTCCCCTGAACCGGAGCTCGCCATATTGGAAGTCCATGAAAGAAAGATGGAGAGTATTTAGGTTTGGTAAATCCTTGAGGAGATCAACCTCGTCCTGAGTTATCATGGTCAGCTGTAATTTCAATTTCCGAAGACTGGACAAAAGCTTGATCCATGCTGGCAGTTTGTCTACCTGTCCATATAGCTTAAGGCTCTTTAGCTTCTTAGGTGGTGGGGAAATGGCATCCAGACCAGCAGCTAGCTTCTTGTCGAGCCACAGTGACAAGGATGTCAAATGGGCGTGACCCGAGATAGCAGAACACAACTCCAGGCAATTCTCCTGTTTGATGCCAGACACTCCAAGTTTGCGCAACTGGGTAAGGTTCTTCAGCTCCTCCAGTACAAGCCGGCCGCTTGCAGCGCTGACGTCGATGACACTAATATTGTTTAAGGCCACCATCTTCCCAATCCCTCGCGGAACCTCAATGCCACCATTGTTGTTGTGAGGGCCAGGTAACAGCTGGCAGGGGCTTGTCTGCAACCGGACGCCCCTGATCCTGTTGATCGACGATGGCACCCCCCCTGATCTTGGTGGTGGTGGTGGTGGTGGCTGTGGTCTTTCAACACCGACGATGTCAATATCCAACTGTACAGTAGTGCCGGCACGAATGTGCTGTAGCTTCAGCAGGCTGATGATGCTCCGTGGAAGTGCCACAATGGAGGTATGTCTGATGTCCAGAGTCTGCAGCTGCCTGAGGCCACCAAGAGAATCCGGCAGGCGGGTGATCTCTTTACATCCTCGTAGGGAGAGGAACTTGAGACGAGGCAGCAGCTTGACCATCTGTTGGAGGTCGGCATCTGTTACTGACGATGTGTCCTCCAGATCCAGCACCCGGAGGATCCTCATCTTGTCAGTGATGAAGAACGGCTCCCACCTACCGAAAACAGTCAGTGACCGCAGACGCGAGAAGTCGATGCTCTGATACACAATCTTGTCTCTATCCCAGGTGCTCCCAATGGTAAGATGCCGTCCTGTTTGCTGCGAATTCATGCTGCAATGCCCCTCTAGTTCAAACACAAGGTTCTCCTCCATTGAGCGTGAGACGATGTACTCACGGAAGAAACCATTGACTTGGCACAAGGGCATCCTCATGATGCCTCTCAGAATTGTGGATCCTGGCACTTGGACCATGTTTAGCTTGCGGAGATGGACAAAGAACTCCTCCCCGCTCTCATCAGCAGTCTTTTCTTTGGTGTCCCTGGAGTACCCTTCTGCGATCCACCGCCTCACTAAACGCCTCCGCCGGATTTTGTGGTTCACCGGGAAGATTGACAGATAGAAGATACAAGGCTTGAGCCAATCGGGGCAGGAATGGAAGTAGGAATGCACCCAGTCAAACAGACCCCGTAAACTGCCAAATGTTGGGTGGGTCTCCAACAGCCGCATGAAATTATCATCACAATCTTCGAATCCCCCCCATGCCTCGGCAAAGAAGTCACCTAAAGCAACTATTACTTGGGGTAGTCCGCCGCACTTTTGTAGCACCGCTTTTGCTCGATCAATGTCGGCGGGGCTCGGCTCTTTTGGCCAGCTACTATTTATCCAAAATCCTTCATACTTAGATGCCTGTCGTCCAATGAATTGGAAAAAAAAAAAAACAATCATGTCTTTACAAGGTCTATATGGTAAAAACTAATAACCTATATTCTACTATCACTATTAACTTTAGTAGCCATGGTATCGATTATGTTTTATACAAATTAAATCTCCCATATCTAACATTGTTAATATCTTAACAAATGATAATTTAGCTAAGAGAAACCGGACACTGCTAGCCAGCGGTATTGTTTATGTGATTGCATGCAGTGAAACAATAAAGCACATTTTTTTATTGTTGCCATGCTAAAACTATTTGGAATATTATTCATATTGCGAGGAAGGATAAACAAAGATTTTTGTAGGGGTTGCTGCTGTTATTTTGATAATTTTAACATTGTTTTTGACGAAAAAAAAGGATTTCTTTTATGCAGACTATTTTTTATTTATAGGGAACATATTGATTGCAAATATAGGCGCTATTGAGACGTGAGTAAATGTGGAAGGTTTAGTAAGGCTAGGGTGATTCCCCATCTAATCTCTCACTTGAGGACCATGAATTTGAATTTCCACCAAAATTTTCACTTTCACCTAGGGTTCCTCGATTTGCTAAAATTGGAGGTGAAATCTCAATATTTTTTAAGTGTTTTCTGTTGGAATGAGTTTCCATGACGTGGCAAGGGTTTAGGCTCTGTTTGTTTACCCTTTAGATTATATAATAGAGCTTAAATAAGTTGGGCATATATTATCAGGTGGATTATGTAATCTAGACACCTATATTATGATAATCTATAAGCAGGGTAATATGTGCTTATATAATGAAAGAAAACAAATAGGGCCTTAGTTATAAACTCAGTCCAACTGGTCTTGTTTTATTTTGGTTCGTTTTTGTGGTGTTCATAGGATCAACTGGTTCGCGTTCTTCTTGTTGAGTTTGTGATCCAAAATTATGAAGAACTCGGCCAAGTTGGCGAGCCAAGCGGAGGCCCGTCGCCGGGAGGCTTGGGGGGTCGTTTCCCTACTCATTTTAGGGTTTCACCTCTATAAATATCTTTGTAAGCCGCAGGAGATAGTTATCTCTTATTTGTAAATCTCCTGCGATCTATAACCACCCGAGAATAGTGAGATTATTGCTGGCCGGCGCCCGTGGTTTTTTCCCCTTCACCTTGGAGGGGTTTTCCACGTTAAATTTGTGTCTTCTCTGTGATTGATCCCCTTTGTGTCGTATTCGTTTCTAGCAAGTGGTATCGGAGCTGGTTGTTTGGTGATCGGTGTGCTAGGGTTTCCTGCCGGCACACGGATGTCGACGACAATGAAGTACGATCTTCCGCTGCTGGATCTCGACACGCGTTTCTCACTGTGGCAGGTGAAGATGCGGGCGATTCTCTCACAGTCTGATCGCGACCTGGATGATGCCCTAGATGGATTTGGCAACAAGGACGCCAGGACATGGACTGATGAGGAGAAGCGCAAGGATCATAAGGCGCTCGCACATATTAACCTTCATCTGTCTAACAATATCCTACAGGAGGTTCTGGCGGAGAAAACCGTCGCTGCTCTCTGGTTGAAGCTGGAGTCGATCTGTATGTCAAAGGATCTAACCAGCAAGATACATGTCAAAATGAAGTTGTTCTCCCACAAGTTGCAGGAAGGAGGCTCCGTTCTGATGCACATATCGGTGTTTAAGGAGATCGTGGTCGATCTGACGTCTATGGAGGTAAAGTTTGATGATGAAGACCTAGCTCTTCTTATCTTATGTTCCCTCCCTACATCGTTTAGCAATTTTCGAGATACCATCCTATACAGTCGTGATACCCTAACCGTGGCTGAAGTGTATGAAGCTTTGACTGCGAAAGAAAAGATGAGACAAATGGTTAACTCGGAAGATGCTGCTGGCTCGAGTGGAGAAGCTTTGTATGTTTGTGGCCGCACTGAGCAGAAAAAGTCCAACTCAGGTGGCAAAGGAAAGGGAAAGAACCAGAGGGGTCGCTCCAAGTCAAGGGGGGCATCTGATGAATTATTTTGCAAATACTTCAAGAAGACGAACCATGTAATTGAGAACTGTTACAAACTGCAGAACAAGGAGAAGTGGAACAAGGAGAAGGGTAAGATCGGTGGTACTGTCTTTGTTGCATCCGAAAATAATTCTGATAATGGTGATGTTCTTATTGCCTTTGCTGGTTGTGCTGCTGATGATGCCCAATGGATCCTCGATTCTGCTTGCTCGTATCATGTTTGCACTAACAAATCTCTGTTCAGTACCTATGAAGCTATGCAGAATGGAGGTACTCTTCGGATGGGTGATAATTCCCCCTTGCACTATTGTTGGCATGGGCACCGTGCAGATCAAGATGTTCGATGGGATTGTACGCACATTGACTGAAGTGCGGCATGTTCCATCCATGTCTAGGAACCTCATCTCTCTGAGTACTCTGGACACAAAAGGTTACAAGTATACCGCCGGTGACGGTGTCATAAAGTTAACAAAAGGCTCTCTTGTGGTTATTAAAGGTGATTTGAAAGCTAAAAACTTATATGTGCTTCGAGGTAGTTCTGGCTCTGCTAATGTTGTTGTTGCTTCTAATTCTGAGACTACTAAAATTTGACATATACGCCTTGGCCATATGAGTGCACCTGGTTTGGTAGAATTGAGCAAGAGAGGCCTTCTTGATGGTTGCCATGCTGATACCCTTGATTTCTGTGTGTACTGTGTTTTCGGTAAGCATAAAAGGGTAAAGTTCAGTTCTGTTGTTCATAATACCGAAAATATTCTTGATTATGTTCATGTTGATTTGTGGGGGCCGTCACGTATAACTTCTCATGGTGGTGCTCGTTACATGTTGACTATCATTGATGATAATTCATGTAGAGTTTGGCCTTATTTTCTTAAGCAAAAATCAAATGCCTTTGAGTCTTTCAAGGTTTGGAAGACTATGGTTGAGAAGCAGACTGAGAGGAAGCTGAAAGTTCTGAGAACTGACAATGGTATAGAGTTTTGTTCTGATGATTTTAACTCTTTCTGCAGGAAGGAGGGCATTGTGAGGCACCACACTATACCATATACGCCTCAGCAGAACGGTGTGGCAGAGCGTATGAACAGAACAATAATCTCCAAGGCTCGGTGTATGTTGTCAAACTCAGGTTTGAGCCGAAAGATTTGGGCTAAGGCCGCTTCCACTGCTTGTCATTTGATCAATTGTTCACCATCCACTGCTATCGATAAGAAAACTCCAATTGAGGTTTGGTCTGGTTCTCCCTATGATTATTCTCAGTTGAGAGTGTTTGGTTGTACTGCATATGCACATGTTGATAATGGTAAACTTGAGCCTAGAGCAATTAAGTGTGTTTTCTTGGGTTATGGATCTGGTGTTAAAGCATATAAATTGTGGAATCCTGATACACAGAAGGCATTTTTTAGTAGAAACGTTGTGTTCAATGAATCTGCTATGTTCCCTTCGGTTGTATCTACCAGTGCTACTAACCAGAATTCTGAGTCTATCAGTGTGCAGGTGGAGCATGGGGGGATGTTGATGATCATGCTCCACCATCTACTGAACCTGCTGAAAATTCACCTGCTAAACATTCATCACCTGTTGTGGAGTCTCATCCTCAGTCTCTTGCTGAAGGCCGAGCTAGGAGGCAGATAGTTCGGCCCTAAAGACTGGTTGAAGAGTGCAATGTTGCTTTTGCTTTGGCTGTTGCTGAAGAAGTTGATAATGTTCAGGAACCATTTAATTATTCAGAAGCTATATTGTCTACTGATAGTGAAAAGTGGATGGGTGCTTTGCATGAAGAAATGGAGTCTCTTGATAAGAATGGCACTTGGGAACTAGTTCGGCTGCCTCCTGGCAAAAAGGCAATCAAGTGCAAATGGATCTTCAAAAGAAAAGAAGGTATGACTCCAAAAGAGCCTCCGCGCTTTAAATTAAGGCTAGTTGCCAAAGGTTTTAGTCAGATTCTAGGAATTGATTACTCTGATGTCTATTCTCCTGTTGTCAATCATAGTTTAATTCGTACCTTTCTTAGTCTTGTTGCTGTACATGACTATGAGCTTGAGCAGTTAGATATGAAAACTGCTTTCTTACATGGTGATTTGGAGGAGAACATTTATATGGACCAGCCTGAGGGGTTCATTGTTCCTGGAAAAGAAGACTATGTGTGCAGGTTGAAGAAGTCCTTATATGGTCTGAAACAATCTCGCAGACAGTGGTATAAGAGGTTTGATTCATTTATGCTTTCTAATTGCTTTCAGAGGTCTTAATATGATAGCTGTGTTTATCTAAAATGTGTTAATGGATCACCTACATATTTGCTGCTATATGTTGATGATATGTTGATTGCTGCCAAGAGCATGAAGGAAATCGCTGCTTTAAAGGCACAGCTTAGTAGCGAATTTGATATGAAGGATCTGGGTGCTGCAAAGAAAATCCTTGGCATAGAGATAGTCAGGGATAGGAAGTCTGGACTGCTGTACTTGAGCCAGAAGAATTATATTGAGAAGGTCCTTCGTCGTTTCAACATGCAAAATGCTAAACCTATGAGTACTCCGTTGGCTCCTCATTTTAAACTGTCTGCTAAACAGTGTGCTGAAACTGATGCTGAGCTTGAATATATGTCAAAAGTTCCATACTCTAGTGTTGTTGGGTCACTCATGTATGCTATGGTTTGCTCTCGTCCTGATTTGTCTCATGCTATGAGCGTTGTTGCTAGATACATGTCTAATCCTGGTAAAGAGCATTGGAAAGTTGTTCAGTGGATTTTCAGATATCTACGTAGTTCTTCTAGTGCATGTTTATGTTTTGGTAAATCTGGAGATGGTCTGGTTGGCTATGTTGATTCAGATTATGGTGGTGATTTAGACAGGAGGAGATCTCTTTCAGGTTATGTCTTTACTGTTGGAGATTATGTTGTGAGTTGGAAAGCTCGTTTACAGGATACTGTTGCTTTGTCTACCACAGAAGCTAAGTATATGGCAATTGCAGAAGTTACTAAGGAAGCCTTATGGTTGAAAGGTATATATTCAGAGCTATGTGGAATTAAGTCTTGCATTACCATCTATTGTGATAGTCAGAATGCTATTCATCTCACCAAAGATCAGATGATTACTGAGAAATCCAAACATATTGATATTCGTTATCACTTCGTTCGTGATATCGTTGAAAAAGGTTTGGAGAAGGTATGCAAGATCAGTACTCATAATAATTATGCTGATATAATGACAAAGCATGTTTCTGTTGCTAAGTTTGAGCTATTGGTATTATAAATTAGCCCTTAGTGGCTGTTGGCGCCGACAATATGATGATGCATTTGTTTAAGGTGGAGTTTGCTATTATGATGCTACCATGAATTTATCTAAAGGTGGAGTTTGTTGAGTTTGTGATCCAAAATTCTGAAGAAGTCAGCCATGTTGGCGAGCGAAGCGGAGGCCCGTCGCCAGGAGGCTTGGGGGATCGTTTCCCTACTCATTTTAGGGTTTCACCTCTATAAATATCTTCGTAAGCCGCAGGAGATAGTTATCTCTTATTTGTAAATCTCCTGCGATCTGTAACCACCCGAGAATAGTGAGATTATTGCTGGCCGGCTCCCGTGGTTTTTTCCCCTTCACCTTGGAGGGGTTTTCCACGTTAAATCTGTGTCTTCTCTGTGATTGATCCCCTTTGTGTCATATTCATTTCTAACACTTCTTTGTTCATCGATGCAGCAGTATTTTTTTCAGAACACCACCTAAATATTGAACTCCTCTCAGTTTCTTGTTCGTTGCTGGGACTTGATTAGTTTGCAGCAACAGCATAGCAGCTTGAATGCTTTACAGCACTCGTGCAAACTACTTCTGCGTTTTGTTTGCTTGCTCAGATTGGAAGATCTTGTGCCGACACATTTCAGCAGTTAGCCTGAGCTTGAGTACTATTTCTATTCTTTTCTGCAGGCCGATTCGGCAACAACTTCCAATGCTAACTGGAGCAGTAAACAGCAGAGGAACAGCAAGGTTCTGGTATGTGGAAGGTGATTTTCATGCTACGGAGATAAATTACTTGAGTAAAGGGGTGGTTCCCACCTCTTTTTAGCCTCTAAAATACCAAACTATATACTAAAATAGATCTTTAAAATAAGATTTCTAGGGCCTAAAGTTTAGAAGGGTGACTAAAAAAAATCAAATACCCTCTAATTAAGACAGTGTTTAAATGCATTAAAGCTAATAATTATCTGCAGACATTCAACCAACCTATCTAATAGTTTAGCTATCAACTACTTTTAACAAATCAGCTAATGGTTAGCCAACTATTTATTAGCTAACTAATTCCACTAGTAACTTTTTCACCAGCTAACTATTAGCTCTAATGCATTCAAAGATGACCTAATTTTGTATAGCTTTCACTTAATCTATTTAAAATCTTGTGTGCGTGCACTGTTTATTTATCTAGCGATTGTACTGGTCAATCTCCATATATGTGTGTATTCTGTAGTGTAGGTGCTGGAATTACAAATTTTTTTAGTTTTCAGTTCAGCTAGTGTGTAACTATAGCATGCGCATAATTCTTCTCAAAAGCTCTTAATTAGTTTAATATTCCACTAGCTCATTGGAGCTTTTGATAGCAATCTAATTAGCTAGTAATTTAGTAAGTGCTTTGCTTTCGCACAATTTTGAGAAATGTTTAATTGTTCCTAGGGTCGATATATCACTGGTTGATGTGTGTGACTTCGACAATTAAAAGAGGTGTTGGCTTATAATCAAGATATAGGCTAATTAAGATTTTGAAAAGAATTTCACTAATTTTGCATCTAAAGTAAATCTTTTAAACTCTATAAGGACAAAAGGATGGGCTTTAATTCTCTAGTTATTTTGGTGGTTTATTGGTGGATTAGAAATACCATAACGCCTGCATTTTTGAATGAAGGAGCTTCACCAAATATGTTTGGCCTTCATCAAAATATCAACAAGGATAACGTTGGCCTCTTGTGTAGGTCGGGGCCAGCCACATTGGGTTCCCTATGGCTAGTATAGTCATGTGTTGGGTTACTCTCATGTAATAGGCACATTTTTTGTTTTAGGTTTTAGTTTTTGTCTTTTGCCCTTAGGGCGTTCTGTACTCACTTCTTCTAGGACCTTTTCCTAGTACTAAAGATGTGCAGTTGTCCTGCGCGTTCGGAAAAAAGAAAACACTAAAATTTTACTCAATATACATATATATTAATATAAATTCTAATATAAAAATCTATAACCATAAAGTATGTTATATATATATTTCTAATGAGTTAAATGCATTAGCGGCCCCTGAACTTATCAAAGGATGTCACTTAAATCCATGAAATTTGAAAAATGCATTTTCACTCCCTTGAATTTGTTAAGTGACACACTACAATGGTTACGTTGGTATGGTCTCAAATAGACATGCGTGGTTGGTTTAAGAATCTAGAAATGCATTTGCTAAGTTTGTAGACCTAAGTGACATACCTTGATAAGTTCAAGGGCCATCGATACATTTAACTATTTTCTACTTTACACACTTCTATACCATATCGACCATAACAACGCTTCTATAAATTATATATTTTTTCTACTAATTACACTTCTATAGAGTACTCTTTCCTATGTCTCACCCCAAGGTCTACCATTGACTAGAACAAACCTAGTCAATCCTTAGTTGACTGCATAAATTCCTTCTTTTTAACAAATGGCAAACAATTATTATTAAATAATGCAATATGCACAAGAGTTTTGACTTGAGTTGATGATAAAAAAAATTTCATGCAAACGATAAGATAAAAAAAACAAAATCTAGATTCATCATGTTATGGTAAATAGGATGCAATGAGTGCCACTATAACTTAAGCTAAGATTTCAAATAAATGTATATTGAAGAGATATAGGGAGATCCCTTGCAGAGGTGGAAAATATGAATATAGATAAAGAATATATGGATCAATAAGTGATAAATTAATGACAAAATCACACTTGGATAGAGATTGCACGGTATTTATTATATAATATATATGTTTATTAATTGTGCTAGAATATGAAGGCAGTAAAACAAAAAAAAAAGAGCTTGTACCAGCACTTGTGTACAAGGTAACACCATATAGTAACAAATTAATGGATTATATAATTAATGAATCTGTGCATATATGAGTAGATCGAGTAGTTACCCTCTCTTTGAAGAGCTCAAAAGCGTCGTCGATTTCTAGGCCTTGGACGTTCCAACGATTGGATTTTGAACAGTATTCGGCGACACTTTCTTCATGTGTAATGACAATGATACGGTTCTCCTTATTAGCATGTCCAAAGAGCAAGGCTGCCTTGATTGAGTCCCACTCATCTTTGGACTGCAAATCATCGATGACAATGAGACAAGTGTGCTGCCGTAGAAGGTCACGGCAATGTTGAATCGGATCTTTGATTCTCAACATGCTGCCGTGTTGGAGGGAGCCCGAGTGCAAATCCAAGAGTAAGCTCCATGAGAAGTCCCTTAAATTGAATGGATGGGGTACATCCACCCAACCGAACTTTTCAAAAGTAGTGCGACGATGATGAATCACTTGGTTGTAGTAGACATGTTTGACAAAATATGATTTGCCAACACCAGCAATCCCATACACGGCTTGCACCACTAGATTGCGGTCATCAAGAGACGATATATCTGCCTGCCGGCCGACAACTTTAAATTCATCTATCCATTTCACTGCGGCTTCCATCTTCAGGGCCATCTCCACACCCTCATCCATACTCTGCAAACAGGAATTTTAATGTTTTATCATGTGTTCGATCGATTCATCAAGAAATGACATTTCAACAAAAGGCGACCCATGTAGTATATATGCTGTTCATTTGAGGGGATTTTCCCTTTATTTTCTTTATTGGAAAATATAAGAAATGAAATTAAAAAAAAAAAGGAGAAAAGGCCGGCCACTGGGCCGCTACCAGGCGCTCGGCCGAGCAGCCCAGCAGCGGCTGGCGCCGGTCAGCTGGCCCTGGGCAAGCTCGCCTTGGATGGACGGCTGGGATCAAAGGCAAGTGATGATCATGCCTTGCGGGGAGGAGAAGAAAGGGCAGAGGGAGGCTGCCCTAGTAGCAGCCGCCAAGGCTGTGTGGCGGCGGCGTTCAACGCCCAGCCGTATCCTACGGCTTGCTCGCACGGCCGGCCGGCTTCTCCGCTGCTCCTCTGCAACCACCTGCTGCTCGCCCGGCTCCATAAGTATAGCATCTTGCCCCCTGTTCAGGCCAGCTCGCAGAGACGCAAGTTTCTCTGTTCTTCTTCCCCTCTCAGTTACAGTCGCGATTTGGAGCGATTTGTTCGTTCCTGGTGTTCTTGTGGTGATTCTTGCCAGTGGTGATTGGGAGTGGAAGAGAGTAGAGCTGCGTTGGTGGCTCTCTTGTGCCCTGTTGCTCGATCCGTGCGCCTGTGTGGTGTTCGGTCTGTTCTGATTATTGTCCACCGTGGCCTGGTGCTTGGGCTCCCTGCTGCGCGGTGTTCCTCTTCTCGGGCTGGTGTCGAGGACGTCTCCCTCGACTCTGGCAGCGGCTCTAGTATCTCCGTCAACCTCCCGCCGTGCAGGTCCGGACGTGGGCGGCGGAATTGGTTTTCTGGGACAGAACCTCGTGTTCGCTGAGCTGGTCTTCCCACGTAGACAATCTACGTGCTGTGAGTTACCCGTTGCCTCTATTTATTTATTGAGTAATTTTGTGCAATCTGCTAGTATTATTTACTTGGGTGTGATTGCACAATTTGTGGGCAGATTTATTAGCTCAATGATGATAGCGGTGTAGTGAGACAACGTGACAGTCTGGGTTTTAGTGTGTTGTTAATTTTCAGCATTGATATTATTTGTGCCTAGTTATTTCTTACTATTGTGCAAGCTGATTATTTAAGTTCATTATTGTTCCTTAATTCTTATGCACACTGTTTTGATCTTAATATTCATGCTTGAATTCTAGGCTCATAATATTTATTCTAAAACCCTGATTTGGTAAGATAGGACTGTCACGTTAGTCGAGGATCTTTGATCACCACTTAGCGTTGGAGGGCTGTTTAGTGCAGCAACCCGCTATTTTGAGAGCAATATTTCAAGATAAACAATTATGTTCATTTGTTTAATCTGCCTTCTTCATCTGCAAGCCATGTTTAATTATGAAATGGACCTGTGTAGCTATTTTACATGCTTACATGTCATAGAATTGCTACTGTTCATTGCTGCTATAATTTCATATGGTATTTATCTGAGTTATATGATTATTTTATTCGGAATTAGAATATTTAATTTATTTAAATATGAAGGAAGCATGTCACTTATTTCTCTAAATTTACATCAATCCAGAAAACCAATCCGTGTAATGGCCTCCAGTTCTGATGTCATTAAGCCTGAAGCGTTCGACGGCGCAAGCTTTAAACGCTGGCAGATTAAGACTCGCATGTGGCTCACTGACCTAAAATTATTTTGGGTAGTGACGTCGGCTGTTCCCCAGGCTGCATCAGATGATTCTGATGATGCAGCGAAAGCCGCCGCACTAGCGGAGAAGGCCAAGTGGGACGAAGCCAATGAGGCATGCTTGTCTCGTCTGTTGAACGTCTTGTCGAACCGCTTATTTGACGTGTACTCTGGTTTTACCTCCGCTAAGGGTCTATGGAGTGAACTTGAGAACGAGTTCTCTGAAGTTGACAATGGCAATGAGTCATTCACAACGGAAAACTACCTTAACTATAAAATGGTTGAGGGAAGGTCTGTTATGGAGCAGCTACAGGAGATTCAACTCCTTGTTAGGGACTTGGTCCAATATGGCTGCGTCCTACCAGACAGTTTTCAGGTGAATGCAATACTGGCAAAGCTCCCGCCTTCTTGGCGAGACTTTGTGACTTCACGCCGCCACATGAAGAAGCAAATGACTCTCACTGAGTTGTCAGCTGCGATAAATGTGGAAGAGCGTGCAAGGTCCAGTAACAAGCCATCCCAGCAACTCCAGGCTCACGTTGTTGAGAAGGGTGGAGATAGAAAATTCCAGAAGAAGAAGAAGAACTCTCCACAGAAGAATATGAACCAACCTAAGTCCAAAAAGATGAAGAAGAAAAAGGAGGACTTTATCTGCTACGTTTGTGGTGTCTCCGGGCATACAGCTCGGAGGTGCAAACTTAGGAAGGGAAAAGGTCCTCCACCTCAGCGCAAAGAAGGGAACGTGGTGGTTAACTCCACCCCAGGGTATGCACCTCAGGCCTTTATGGCAAGTCCATCAGATGACTGGTGGATGGATTCCGGTGCTACTGTTCATATTTGTGCTGATCGATCCATGTTCTCTTCATTCCAGGGATACAGCAGCGCACCAGTCTTGATGGGAAATGGTGTTCCGGCAGCAGTTCGAGGTACTGGAGAGGTCTACCTGAAGTTAACTTCAGGAAAGACGCTCGTGCTGAAGGACGTACTCTATGTGCCATCGATGAGCCGGAACCTCATTTCAGTGTCGCTGCTATGTCGACAGGGTCTCAAATTAGTGTTTGAGTCTAATAAAGTGGTCCTATCTAAGTTTGGTACTTTTGTTGGAAAGTCATATGAGTCAGGCGGTTTGTTCCGTCTTTCTGTTTTGAATAATCATTCTTCTTACCATGTTAATGTGGTCTGTAATAACGATTCCATTAATAATATATGGCATTCCCGTTTGTGTCATGTGAATTTTGAGGCCATTAAGAGATTAAGTGACATGTCTTTAATTCCTGAATATAAACATGTTAAAGGTGTAAAATGTGGTATTTGTGTGCAAGCCAAGCAGCCTAGAAAACCGTTTCATACGGTTGAAGGCAGAAGTACCACTCCTCTAGAACTAATTCACTCAGATATCTATGAGATGAATGGTATAATCACAAAAGGCAGTAAAAGATACTTTCTTACCTTGATAGATGATGCTACCAGGTTCTGTTATATTTACTTACTCAGAACTAAAGATGAGGCACTAGAACACTTTAAGATCTATAAGACTGAAGTTGAAAACCAGCTAGACAAGAAAATTAAAAGGTTACGGTCTGATAGAGGAGGTGAATACCTTTCCAACCTTTTTGATGAGTACTGCAAAGAGTGTGGAATCATTCATGAAACCACTGCTCCATATTCACCTCAGTCAAATGGGATAGCTGAAAGGAAGAACCGAACGGTGTGTGACTTAGCTAATGCTTTGTTGCAAAGTTCGGGGATGCCTGACATATGGTGGGGCGAGGCAGTACTCACAGTATGCTATGTCCTGAACAGGGTGCCGCCTCGCAACCGTGAGGCCACGCCCTATGAAGGATTTAAAGGAAGGAAGCCAGATCTTTCGCATCTTCGGACTTGGGGTTGCCTTGCAAAGGTGAACGTCCCGTTGCCGAAGAAGAGAAAGTTAGGCCCTAAGACCGTAGACTGTGTCTTCCTGGGTTATGCACATAACAGTGCAGCTTATAGATTTCTAGTGGTCCATTCCGAAATAAGCGAAATCGCTGTAAATGTAATAATGGAGTCTCGGGATGTGACATTCTTTGAGAGCATCTTCCCTATGCGGGATAAGGAAGTAGTAGCCCCAGATGGTCCATCTCGGACATATTCTCTGCCCTCGAGTGTCAATGACCAGACTCCAGATTTGGAGTTAAGGAGGAGTAAGAGACAAAGGACTGAAAAGTCTCTGGGTGATGATTATATTATTTATCTAGTGGATGAAGAACCACGCTCCCTCACAGAGGCATATACATCTCCGGATGCAGAGTACTGGAGGGAGGCTGTCCGTAGCGAGATGGATTCAATCATCTCGAACGGAACTTGGGAGATAACTGATCTCCCAGCTGGTTGCAAGCCTGTGGGCTGTAAATGGATCTTTAGGAGGAAGAGGAGACCTGATGGTACTATTGAAAAGTACAAGGCCCGTCTTGTGGCTAAGGGTTTTACTCAAAAGAAAGAGGAGGATTATTTTGATACTTATTCTCCGGTGGCTCGATTGCCCACAATCCGTGTGCTTATAGCGCTGGCAGCTGCGTATAAACTTCTTGTTCATCAAATGGACGTAAAGACAACATTCCTAAATGGAGAGCTGGAAGAGGAAATTTATATGCAGCAACCAGAAGGATTTGTGGTTAAAGGACAAGAGAGCAAAGTGTGTCGCTTGATTAAATCCTTATACGGTCTTAAACAAGCTCCCAGACAATGGCATGAGAAGTTTAATAATACTCTGACCACTGCCGGGTTTTGTGTAAACGAAGCCGACAAGTGTGTGTATTATCGTTTCTCTGGGGGCAAAGGTGTCATCATGTGTTTATACGTTGATGACATATTGATATTTGGGACCGATTTGGAGGCTATCATGGAGACAAAATTATTCCTCTCCAAGAACTTTGATATGAAGGACTTGGGTGAAGCTGATGTTATACTGAACATCAAGCTGATAAAGGGTGAGGATGGGATTACTTTGTCACAATCCCATTATGTGGAAAAGGTCCTGACTTGCTTTGGACATATGGACTGTAAACCAGTCACCACGCCCTATGATCCATCCTACACGCTCAGTAAATATGAAGGCGAGCCTGTGAACCAGCTACTATATTCGCAGATCATCGGATCTCTCATGTACCTGAGCAGTGCAACTAGACCAGATATCTCATATGCAGTATGCAGACTGGCTCGTTATTCGGCCAGTCCAGGAGATAGACACTGGGTAGCGTTGTACAGAGTGCTTCGGTATTTGAAGGGAGCGATGAATCTTGGTATTAAATATACCGGATTTCCGTCAGTACTTGAAGGATTCAGTGATGCAAACTGGATCTCTGACTCAGATCAAATGAAGTCTACAAGTGGCTATGTGTTCACTTTAGCTGGTGGGGCCGTGTCATGGAGATCGTCTAAACAATCAGTGTCGACACGTTCCACTAAGGAGGCTGAATTAGTTGCACTTGATTCAGCAGCATTGGAGGCTGAATGGTTGAGAGACCTATTGTCAGACCTTCCAATGCTAGCAAAGCCGATACCTGCTGTCCTAGTATACTGTGACAACACTTCTGTGTTGCTGAAAGTGAACAGTAGAAAGGACAACCAAAAATCCTCGAGGCATATCAGAAGATGACTTGATTCATGTCGGCATGCTAGAGAGACGGGTGTAATAACCGTAGATTACATCAAGTCTGAAAGGAACCTTGCTGATCCTTTCACCAAAGGGCTGGCTCAAAAGCCAATCCAAGCAGCGTGCATGGGAATGGGACTCGTACCCTGTTAGCGGTTTCAACTGCGGATAACTGTCCTGTGTGACCGGAGGTCCCGAGATCCAGGCTCCAGGAAACGAAGCACTGTGAAACCAAGAGCACAAAAGATAAAGAGTCTCATGAGCTGCTGTGCTCTGTCTGTATGGCAGGTTGAGCGATATGCTCTTAATGAAGTCAATGCTATAAGCAGGGAAATTGTCCTACAGAATTTCCTTAACGATTTCACCTATATGAGCTGACTGTGGGGTCGCAGTCCAGGAGAGAATGGGGTTTTCTCTCTAGTGAGCTCATGAATAGATATTAAAGGGCATGACCGTAACGCCCTGCCCCGTAAGAGAAGCAGATAATCTGCCTAGTACTATGTGCCTTTTGTGCGAAGATTCTCACACTAGGGTTTGTGGATCAAGGCGTAGTCCTCCGCTTACTCGTGCAGGGTTGGAACACACTGGGATAGGCTTTGGTTCAAACCTAACAAGTACCTCTGCCGAAAAGTAGTATATAAACAGTACGGGAGCTCAATAACATTGATCAGAAAATAAGAGTGAAAATGGTGGGGATTGCTGTTCATTTGAGGGGATTTTCCCTTTATTTTCTTTATTGGAAAATATAAGAAATGAAATTAAAAAAAAGGAGAAAAGGCCGGCCACTGGGCCGCTACCAGGCGCTCGGCCGAGCAGCCCAGCAGCGGCTGGCGCCGGTCAGCTGGCCCTGGGCAAGCTCGCCTTGGATGGACGGCTGGGATCAAAGGCAAGTGATGATCATGCCTTGCGGGGAGGAGAAGAAAGGGCAGAGGGAGGCTGCCCTAGTAGCAGCCGCCAAGGCTGTGTGGCGGCGGCGTTCAACGCCCAGCCGTATCCTACGGCTTGCTCGCACGGCCGGCCGGCTTCTCCGTTGCTCCTCTGCAACCACCTGCTGCTCGCCCGGCTCCATAAGTATAGCATCTTGCCCCCTGTTCAGGCCAGCTCGCAGAGACGCAAGTTTCTCTGTTCTTCTTCTCCTCTCAGTTACAGTCGCGATTTGGAGCGATTTGTTCGTTCCTGGTGTTCTTGTGGTGATTCTTGCCAGTGGTGATTGGGAGTGGAAGAGAGTAGAGCTGCGTTGGTGGCTCTCTTGTGCCCTGTTGCTCGATCCGTGCGCCTGTGTGGTGTTCGGTCTGTTCTGATTATTGTCCACCGTGGCCTGGTGCTTGGGCTCCCTGCTGCGCGGTGTTCCTCTTCTCGGGCTGGTGTCGAGGACGTCTCCCTCGACTCTGGCAGCGGCTCTAGTATCTCCGTCAACCTCCCGCCGTGCAGGTTCGGACGTGGGCGGCGGAATTGGTTTTCTGGGACAGAACCTCGTGTTCGCTGAGCTGGTCTTCCCACGTAGACAATCTACGTGCTGTGAGTTACCCGTTGCCTCTATTTATTTATTGAGTAATTTTGTGCAATCTGCTAGTATTATTTACTTGGGTGTGATTGCACAATTTGTGGGCAGATTTATTAGCTCAATGATGATAGCGGTGTAGTGAGACAACGTGACAGTCTGGGTTTTAGTGTGTTGTTAATTTTCAGCATTGATATTATTTGTGCCTAGTTATTTCTTACTATTGTGCAAGCTGATTATTTAAGTTCATTATTGTTCCTTAATTCTTATGCACACTGTTTTGATCTTAATATTCATGCTTGAATTCTAGGCTCATAATATTTATTCTAAAACCCTGATTTGGTAAGATAGGACTGTCACGTTAGTCGAGGATCTTTGATCACCACTTAGCGTTGGAGGGCTGTTTAGTGCAGCAACCCGCTATTTTGAGAGCAATATTTCAAGATAAACAATTATGTTCATTTGTTTAATCTGCCTTCTTCATCTGCAAGCCATGTTTAATTATGAAATGGACCTGTGTAGCTATTTTACATGCTTACATGTCATAGAATTGCTACTGTTCATTGCTGCTATAATTTCATATGGTATTTATCTGAGTTATATGATTATTTTATTCGGAATTAGAATATTTAATTTATTTAAATATGAAGGAAGCATGTCACTTATTTCTCTAAATTTACAACAATATATACTAGTTAGCTGTCTGTATATTATTATAGTTTCTATATATCATATAGGTAGATCTTGCTTAAATAAGATATTTATTCAAACACGATTATTTTTTTTATTTTCAAATTATTAGTGTGTATATATATATGTTTATATTTAAAATATCTATTCTTTGTATAGCAAAATCGAACATGCACTATAGGTAGAACTTGATGAATCTAAAATTTGTAGTACATAGCTTTTTATGATATTTAGGAACCCAAATGTTTTTTAAGTTTATTTTTTTAATTCATTACTTACTTATTTATTTTGAATACCATCACATGCATGGATACACAGCCTGTATCAAAGTTGTATTCATGATGAAATATAAAACTTGAAAGTTGAAGCTTTCTTTTATTTGAGATTGTTCATATTTCAAAATATCCAGTAAAAATTGTAAAAGTTAATACAAAGGGTATCAACCCGTATTTGGTCAAGAGGTTACGTGTGTGATATTTATGAGAAATTGCAACACTACTGGAATCCGACTCTCTTTGTCGAGTGCTTTTTATCGGGCACTCAGCAAAGAAGTATTTATCGAGTGCCGCACTCGGTAAAGTCCTACTCTCGTTAACGACCGTATTTACCGAGAGCAGGACTCTCGGTACAATAAGACACTCGGAAAAGACCACTTTGTCGAGCGCCAAGCACTCGGCGAAAGTCGACGCTCAGTAAAGAACCGTCAACAGTCGACTATAGCTGACGGTCGTTATCTTTGCCTAGCGCCAGGCGTTGACACTCGGCAAAGAAGATACTTTGCCAAGTGTCGGTCCAGCAACACTTGGCAAAGCGTACTTTTTCGAGTGCCTTACTTGGACACTTGACAAAGTATATTTCTATTTTTTTTCTTTTTCCCGCCAAACTTTTTGTGGTTTGTTCCTACACTATGTAGACTTACATGTTGAATTTTTGACACAATTATAAAAGTGTTTGCTATAACTATTAGACCTGGTAAAGGGGCCCACAGAGAGCTTCTTTGCTGAGTGTATGTATAATGGACACTCGGCAAAGAGTGAGCCGGCTCCATCGCTGTTACCTGGCGCCGTGACGGCGACTTTCCTTTGCCGAGTACCGAGTGATACTCGGCAAAGACTTTGTCGAGTGCCCGATAAAAAGTACTCGGCAAAGAAGTCGTTGCCGATGTATAGTTCGTAGAGCTTTTTTTGCCGAGTGTCACACTCGGCAAAGCCTTCGACGAGTGTTTTTCAGGCTTCAGACACTCGGCAAAGAAGCTGATTCCGGTAGTGCAAGTCGATACAATCGTGGAGGGACGAGAAACTTTATTTTCTACTAGTTAGGTGCCTGTACTTTGCTACGGTTTCTATATATTATATAAATAGATCTTACTTAAATAAGATATATATTCAAACATGATTTTAAACCTAAAGATTCCTAGATAACGCCAAAGGAAGACAACCGGAGACTAGGACAGAATCAACACATATGCCGAGAGTCGGCGCGCCTTCGGATTGAGCCAAACCAATGCCCAGCGTTGCGTCTCATGCGGATTTAAATGCGCGGCAGCATGCTCCTAGGATCATATGGACCAAATGGCCAAATAGGTCGTCTAGCGGTCAGGCTCAAGACAAAACTTATTTAGGGCCCCTTTGGCAGGGCTCTGGCTTCTCCAAAAACGGCTTTGGCTCTGGCTCACGAGGTGAAGCCACTTCTTTAGATGAGCCAAAGCCATTCTGAAAAATCATTTGGCAAAACGGCTTGATCGTTGTTTTTCAGAAAGACCCTTGTATAGTTTGGACTGGTGGGAGGGCTATTGTGCGTGGCTAGGGATTGAGGGCAGGACCAAAAAAATAATTTGGACTGGTGGGAGGGCTATTGTGCAAAAATGACGTGAGCTGAAGCCGGGTGAGCCACTTTTTTTGGCTCATGCCCTCTAGTTCATTTTGGAAAAGCACTTCACTGATGAAGCCATTTGAAAAAGAGGTGTTTGACACAACTTTTGCATGAGCCAGAGCCGAAGCTGAAAAATAAGCCCTACCAAAGGGGCCTTTAATAGTGTCACGGCATGACCCGACACGATTCAAAATGAACCGTGCCTACGTCTTGACAGCCCGTAGCCCCGGCCCAGCCCGACAATTATATTTTTTAAATTTTCAAATTATTAGTATATATATTGACAATATCTATCTTCTGTGATACTACAAATTTGACATTTAAATGTCTTTTATGTGGCAGTGGTCAAAGTTAGACAAATTTAAATTAGGATACTACGAATGATATGAAATAATGCGCTTTCAATCCTAAGCAGGATTTATTTAAAGGTTCAACTGTATGCGGCGAAGGAATGGTGCAGGACAATAACGAAAATAGTATTGTCGTTATATATAATCTTGACATTCAAGATACATACTTGTGTATCATTATGTAGTTGATGATGATGTAACTCTGCTACTTACGAAAATATATAATTGATGCTGTAATTCGATGTCATTGCTGATCATGTTGGCGTTGAAACGACAAAGCAAAACGAGATGAATCGAAGAGTAAAAAAATTCCAGAATTTATTGATGTTGTTATGAGCATACCTCATTGGAAAAGATAAGAACAGAACGGTCAGTTGAGAACTGTTGCAGCTCCAATTCTCGCAGTGGTTCTCCGACGCACGATTTCGCGAGGTTGAGCGTCTCGGTGTGCACGACGATGCAGCTACTATTGTAATTGTTAGGTAAGAGTTCCCTGACGGCCTTCAAGTCATCCATGCTGGTCAGGTTTTCCAGGAAGACTAGGTATCTCTGATTGCTCATCACTTCCTTCACAAATTCGATGAGTGCGCCTTCTGTACTATGCTGTGGACTATAGTTTTGATGCAATTCTTTCAGCAATCTTCGGATGAAGTCTTGGGGATCGAAGGGGTGCATCATCTGCACCCAAGCACGGAATCTGAAATTTTCGCAGATTTCTGGGTAGTTCATGATGGATATCACCCCAAGATCGGCTACTGGCCCAACCACTGAGATCACTTGAAGCTGAGAGCCGATACGTTCCTTGTTTATCAACTCGATGAGACCTTGTGGGATGCTATGCTTCTTCTGCGCCATTATATGAAATACAAATGTTAAGAAGAAAACATGTATACTTACCGCACATCATGTTGACACTGAAAATGACAAAGAGAGAGAATTATTTTTTTTTAAATGAGTACCTCATTGAAGAATACACAGACAGAATGGACAGATGAGAACTGCTCCAGCTCCAATACTTGGTGTGATTGCCCGACGCACAAGCTTGCCACTTCGAGTTGCTGGGTGTGCACGACGACGCAGCTACCGGTCTTCTCGTTGGGTAGGTGTACTCTGACAGCCTCCCAGTCAACCGCCCTCGACACATCTTCCAGGAAGACTAGGTACCTCTGATTGCTGACTTGTTTCTTGAACTCCTCCATTAGTGCGGCTTCAGAAGCCGTAATGACATCCGCCGGCTGGAGGAAACCTTCGGTGCTTTCTTGTGGCAGACAATAATTTGTATAGAATTGAATCAGCAAGCTCCGGATGAATTCATGGAGATTGAAGGGACGTGTCAGCTTCACCCAAGCACGACACGTGAAATTTTGCTTGATTTCTTGGTCGTCACAGGTCTTCTTGATGATGGATGCCACCCCAAGATCGCCTGCTGCGCCCCACAATGAGATCACCTGAAGTGGAAGGTGATGGTCTTCCGTGTTAATCAACTCAATGAGATCACTTGGGGTGCTATTCTTCTTCTTGGCCTTGGCGTCCCTCGCCTCGAGAAGGATGCCCACCGCTGTTGCATCGGCTCCCGTTTGCTGATGCGTCTTCTCACTGAGGAGCTCGGGGCCACCGCAGTCGCCAATTTGCATGTAGCGCCCGTTCCTCTGGCCCATGGCTTCAACCCTGGACTTGAGCAGCTCTATAGCAGCGACTGCATCGTCAAGGGCCGTAGGAGGCGGCGCTGCTAGCCCGCAGGTCCTGCCGCAGGCACGGAGCCGGCCGAGCAGTGGGCTCCACCAATGGGGCTTCATGTCCACGAGGACAGCGGACTCGATGCAGTCCTCCACATCTAAGGCCATGTTTCGGACCTGCCTCACCAAGGTCCTCACCATCTCGTTGCTGGCACGCTCCCTGGAGACATTGAGGAAAGAATGCATCATCTCGAACTCATCGGAGATAAGCATCAGGTCGCGCTGCATATGCTTCTTGAGTTTCTTCTCCTCCTCAATCGCTGATTTCGCAGCGTTTAGCGTCCCCTCCACCGCTGACTTGGCCAATCCAAGCACAAGGTCCGCCGCCATTGCTGCTCTCTCAGCTCAGTCTCTCTCCTCCAAATTATTTCTTGTGTGCTGGAATGGAAGCAACAGCTTGCAAGTTTCAGTGCCTCGGACATCGCAATTTATAGAATTGAATCAACTCGATGGATCCCACACGGCCACACCACAAGGCGGGTTCCAGCACTGGTCGGTACCAGCTGATGACGTGGCCTATAGTCGCGGTCCCATTGTCGGTCATTTATGTCGCGTGGTCGGTTTGACTGTCAATCGGACGTTACGTTCGCATTGAGGCCCCGTTTGGTTACCCCAAACTAAAGTTTAGCCCCTGTCCAATCGAATGTTTGAACCTCCGTTTCGGGTATTAAATGTAGTCGGATTATAAAACAAATTTGTCAGCCGAAGATTAAAAGACGAGACGAATCTAGTCCAGTTGGTTGGGTCTATATTTCATACTCCTATTTGAAAGTCAAACGCTTGATGTGACCCGGGCTAAACTTTAGCAGGGGCAACCAAACACCCCCTGAATCTGTATGGGTCATTTCATGTCTTGGTCAAGTTCCGACATTAGCATGACCGCTAATAACCTAAGACAAGCACTACCGGAATCAGACACACGGCAAAGGCAATCTTACACTCGGCAAATGCTTTGCCGAGTGTTACACTCGGCAAAGAACGCTCGGTGAACTGTACATCGGCAACAACCTCTTTGCCGAGTACTATTTGTCGGGCACTCGGCAAAGACTTTGCCGAGTGCCAAATGACACTCGGCAAAGAAAAGTCACCGTCACGGCGTCAAGTAACGGTGACAGATCCTTTGCCGAGTGCCGTCTGTGGCACTCGACAAAGAGGTCAATGTTGCCGAGTGTTTGCTCGAGAGGCCCTCGGCAAAGACTGACCCAGTGGGCCCCACTGCCAGTCCCTGTGCCGAGAGCTCTAGTAGGCACTCGACAAAGGAGGCTTCTTTGCCGAGTGTCTGTTGGACAGGTACTCGGCAAAGAACCCTCCAGTGGGCCCCTTTGCCAGTCCCTTTGCCGAGTGCCTTGGCAATGGCACTCGGCAAAGATGTCTTTGCCGGTTCCCAGGTTTCCTTCTTTGCCGAGTGCCATTGTCAGCACTCGGCAAAAATGGCTTTACCGGTTCCCAGGTTGCCTTCTTTGCCGAGTGCCATGGTCATAGCACTCGGCAAAGCGCCCCTTTGCCGAGTGTTACACTCGGCAAAGTGACCAGAATGTCCCTTTTTTATTTGCTTTTGTTGTTCCATCCAAACAAACAAAAGATATATATGATTCACATCACATTATATATCAATCACATCACAGAATGAACATATTTATCATCAACACCATATATATCACAAAGTCTCACTAAAGTCTCACAAATATAAGTAAGGATCATCACAAAACAGATATAAGTCTGCGTCATCACTAACATCACCAAGTATCTCACAAGATAAAGTTTAACTAACATCACCAACACTCATAAAGGTAAGTCTGGATCATCACAAAACAGATCATCAACGAGGTGGGCATCTGGACTGGTTCGGCGAAGGGCTGGACGAAGCATGAGGGTTGTTCGACGCCGCCGATTGACCCTGCATAGAGAAGAGATTGTATGTGTGAGAACATATGAATAAATATCATGCAGTACTAAAATTTTGATACTCACAGGAGTAGTGAACTCTGTAGGGTCAGCTGCAGGGAACAACGGAGGTGGTGGAGCATGACCCTGTGCGGCGCCAAGGCTCTGCATGTACGCGAACATCTCCGCCATCCTCTTCTCCAGCTCCTCACGTTGCCTCCTCTCATCATCTAGCTGAGTCTGTAATATTTCGCCCTAATGTTACGATAATGCAAAGAGAAGATATATAAAAATCAATGAACGATGAATAGATAAGGAATAACCTAGAGTTGCTGGATACGATGCTGTGAGGTGTCCTGCCGAGGTCGTATGGCTGGGCTCGCGCTTGTGCTCCTTGCTCGCACCTGAGAGAGAGTGGGAGTGGAGGACGAGTCGATTGCCCCGTCGGCAATCCAGTACCGCCCATGCCTCTTGCCTCCTCCGACCCTCATGAGGACATCTCCATCGATGTCCTCGGTCCTCGGATCGTAATCTGGCCCATGGACCTCCTTGGCCATGGCGGTGTACTCACTGAGTCGGCTGTGGATGGCGGGGTTGGTGTACGCCTCGGGCCTGTCATCCGAGTTGTAGGTGACGTCGGACGTTGCCTTCCCCTTGTGGGCCATGGCATATGCTAAGAACGTGGAGCAAGGCGCGCCACCATGTGCCGCCGACTGCGAGAAAACCAACGATATGGTTAGAAATCATGTCTAATCGAAAGTTATATACCTAAATAAAAAAGAGCGCGTACCCATGCTTCCGCGTATTTGCCCAGGCTACGACTGCCTTGATAGTGGGAGGGACCTTGCATCAGCAAACGCCGTTCCCGGCTAGCGTTGTGCGCCTCGTCCCACTCAGCCGAGCACCACCTCTGCACCATCTTCTCCCAGCACTCAGGATGCGCGGCGCACCAATGAGGAATCATCTAAAAAAATATAAGTACACCGCATATCAGAAGATAAGAATAAGCATATTTAGTACCAATAATAAAGTTTTGTATTTACCTGCAAGTACTGGTCCGCAGTCAATGACATGGTTCGGGCGTCCTTCTTGTTCACCTTCTCCCCAAGGACGGAGCCGTGGTAAGTGACGATGGCCTGGATGCGCGCCTCGTAGTGCATGTCCACGACGAGCTTCTTACAGCACGTCGTAGACACCACATCCGCCCTGGCCTCGTATCCAGCATCGCACCTGAAGAAATCCTACATACAAAGACGATGTATCCATACATTATTTCAAGAATATGCAACAAATGCGACTTATTAAACAATATAGTGCGAGGAAGACTTACCCACAGCTCTTGCTTCACCCGCTCCGCCTTGTTGTTGAATTGTCTGCCGTCCCGATCTACTGCATCGGGGGCGACGGCGTAGTGGTCGAAGGTGTATGCTGGGCTCGTCACTCTAGCGTACTCGACAAGTCCAGGGAAGTGTTCCCGGCATAGAAGGCCGAGGATGCCATTGGGGGTGCGGCCGTGACCCCCTGCAGTCTCCAAAACCATCCAAGACCTGTCGAAGTGATTAAGATGAAGTATTAGTTTCTATTATTAATTTGAACATATAATATGAAAAAGCAGCAACAACATCTAAAGTTACCTACCTCTCTCCATCGGGTCGTATCAGCGGACGTCTGTCACGAAGTATGGGTCGCTTAGGTAGGCTCGCGGGACCTCGCAGGTAGATACTCCTCGAACCTGAGGAGCCAGAACCTGAGACGTCCTGCTGAGCGGCGGCGTCGTCGTCGTCCTGCTGCGCCGCATCGTCGTCGTCCTGCTGTGCTGCATCGATAGCGGCTTGCTGCTCCACCTGCTGCTGTACGGCGTCGTCCTGCTGCGCCTCCTCCTCCGTCCTACGGGTGCTCCTCCTCCCCCTCCCCCTCCCCCTCCTCGTCCTCGTCCCACCGCCCACCATCTTTGTCCAACAACCTGCAATTAAGAGTAAACAATTAAGCACAGATAAAAAAATATGTATTTAGAAACATATGCAAAATAAATGAAATATAGCATTACATCGATTAAAAATAATCTTCATATGTGTCCGGGTTAGCCGGATCATAAGTGTCATCATCACTATCAACCATTTCATAGTCAACATCATCTGAAGGCGCAATTTCGTCATTGGCATTGCCTTCAAGTATTTCTAAGTCATTTTTATTTTGCACCTCATCATCCTCGTCATCAACAACCATTTCAATATCTACTTCCATTCCGATCGCTTCGGTTAAGTCTATCTCAAATTGCCCTTCGAGCCCATCTTCTTGGAAGAACTCTCCGTCATATGTGTCCGGGTCTAAGTTATAATCTTCATCGTTTGGAACAGGTAATTTAGCGTGCGGTGATACCTTATACACAACATCCCAACCCTTAAGATGTTGTTTCGTTTGGCACACATATGGAAGATAATACACTTGTGTGGCCTGTTGGGCCACAATATAGACATCGTCTCCTGTTAAGGTGGAATCCTGTCGAATTTCGACTATCCCAAGATTAGAATGTGTCCGTCTCGTAACTTCAGGGTCAAACCAATGACATTTGAATATCACTGGAGTAAGAGGTTTGGAACCATAAAAATTGAGTTCATATATTTCTTCAATTCTTCCATAATACTCGACCTCGTCAAGCCCGGGCGTAAAGACTCCAGAACACGTGGTTTTTCGATTGGGCCGACTTTGGTCGTAGCTTGTTGTGTGAAAACGGTATCCATTGACGTCATACCCAGAAAATTTCCTGACCCTATAGGCAAAGCCATTGGCTACTTGTCTCAACTCGGCACTCATAGACGGCTCTCTTTGGCCCTGCAAGTTCAAACACGCTAGATTGTTATATTATTCGCACGTAAGAGCAACTTGGAATAACAAACTAAGCACGTACCTTATGTTTAAACCAGGAAATGAAATCGGGCAATCCATTTCCCGCACCCTTTCTAAGAAGGGTATCATATTCCTGTGGAGTTGGGTCCCTTGATCGACGCCAGAATTCATGAAGAAATTGCTCCATGTATGGCGTCACCTCTTCAAGGTTGGTCAATACATATAGCATGATATGGCGCCACTCTTCATGTCTCAGGGTCTTGGTGGTCGAACCACTCGCGCTTCTGAGTTGCCCTCGAAAAATGCTGAGGTTCGATTCATTGCCGCCATCATTGTAACGAGGGGGTGGATTATGCACGCTCGGCAGTTTGTCACCATAGTAAGTTGTTGTGAAGTTTGACACCTCCTCCAGTATGTATGCCTCTGCAATGGAAGCATCGATTTTGCATTTATTTCTACATTTCTTTCGGATACTCTTTAGACATCTCTCGATTGGATAGCACCAACGTCCCTGCACGGGCCCCCCCATTCGTGCCTCATACGGGAGATGAATAATCAAATGCTGCATCGGATTGAAGAAGCCGGGTGGAAAGATCTTCTCCAGCTTACACAGTAACACGGGTGCCATCCTTTCCAAGTCTGCAATCATGGTCTGAGCTAACTCTTTTGCACAAAGCTGGCGGAAGAAATAGCTCAACTCTGCAAGCGCTAGCCAGACATGCTCAGGGACATAGCCTCGAACCATCGCCGGAAGAATTCGTTCAATCCATATGTGGAAGTCATGACTCTTCATCCCTAAGACTCGCAGAGTAGATAAGTTCACCCCCCTACTAAGGTTAGCTGCATACCCATCAGGGAACATTAACATCTTGATCCATTGTAGTACTTCCTTCCTCTGGGCCCTGCTCAGGACGAAATCGGCCTTAGGCCTTCTCCATGTCTTACCACCACTAGGCGGCTTCATCTCTTGGTTTGGTCTATCACATAACTCTGCCAGATCCACTCTTGCCTTTACGTTATCCTTTGACTTATCAGGAATCTCCATAATTGTCGCCCAAAGTGCCTCGGCGACATTCTTTTCAGTGTGCATCACGTCAATGTTGTGTGGAAGGAGCAGGTCATCATAATAGGGGAGCCGAGTCAAGCCCGACTTATGTGTCCACATATGTTGCTCACCATATCCCACAAAACCACCTTCTGGGTTGGCCACGAGACCATCTATCTGTTCACGAACTTCGGCACCAGTCATCATTGCAGGTGGGCGGTCTGTCACCACGACACCTTTCGTAAAGTTCTTGATGTCTAGTCGGAATGCATGGTCAAGAGGGAGAAATTGTCGATGTTTATCGAATGACGAATATTTGCCACCCTTCTTCAACCAAATGAACCTAAGAGCTTCCTTGCAAACTGGGCATGGGAACTTACCGTGAACACACCAGGCGCAAAATAGCCCATACGCCGGAAAGTCATGCATGGAGTACTGGTACCAAACATGCATTTTGAAGTTTGTCTTCGTAGCTCGGTCGTACGTCCATACCCCTTCCTCCCAAGCACGGACCAATTCATCAATCAAAGGCTCCATGTACACGCCCATTTTATTCCCCGGGTGTCCAGGAATTATCAACGACACGAATATGTTCTGTCTTTGAAAGCATACGCGGGGGGAGATTGATGGGGATAACGAACATGGGCCAACATGTGTATGGGGCAGCGGTCATTCCATAGGGATTGAACCCATCTGTGGCCAGCGCAACACGAACATTACGAGCCTCTTTGCTTTCTCATGGTGAATGGCATCAAAGTGGGTCCATGCTTCACCATCGGATGCGTGAACCATCTTGTCAGGATTGTATCGTTTGCCTTTTTTGTGCCATATCATCTGTTTCGCGGATTCCTCTATCATGTATAGACGCTGGATCCTCGGTATGAACGGAAGGTGGCGTAGGATTGTCACGGGGATGTCGAGCTGCCTCTTCTGTCCATCACCAGAGTCTACCTCCATGAACCTAGATGATTTACACTTCGGACAGTACTTTGCCTCAGTGTGTTCTTTCCTAAATAGGATGCAGCCCTTCGGACAAGCATGTATCTGCTCATACGTCATCTTGAGTGCACGAAGGAGTTTCTGTGCCTCGTACATGCTCTTTGGCAGAACGTGATCCTCCGGAAGCAGGCTGCCAATAACTGTCAACAAACCATCGAATGCGTCTCGACTCATGCTATACTGTGACTTCAACGCCATTATACGCCCAATGGCATCCAGTTGAGAAACCTTTGTCTTGCCGTGAAGGGGTTTCTGTGCCGCGTCAAACATGTCGTAGAATGCCTTTGCGGTCGCCTCTGGCTCGTCCTCCGTACGTCCTTCGGCGAACTGTGCCTCGTGATAGTCGTTCAACATGTCTCCTACCCCGGCATCAGTATCGTAATCCTCGACGCGTTGTCTCACCACCTCCTCTCTCGTGCGATGCGCTTCACCATGGAAGATCCACCGAGTATAGTCCGGCGTAAATCCATTCTTCCAAATATGTTCTACCATGGCCTTCTTTGGTTTTCTTTTCTGGTTGTCACATTTGCTGCACGGACAAGGGACTAGGCTAGCTCCTTTAGCAGCTTCGCCATATGCCCGTTCCACGAAAGCATCGGTCTTCCTAATCCATTCAGGGGTGACATCATTACGTCGAACGCGGCCCGTGTACATCCACTCACGGTCCTCCATCCTCTAACATATATAACCGAGTATAGTTTAATATAGACATGTAATGCATGTACACTACGTTCCTACCTTCTAATAGGTGATGATAGGTCCTAATCCCACCCGCGGTTGCGTAGATGGAGTTAGTTTCCATGCTCTACTCCGATCCGAGATAGAATTTCGGCAGCACCTCCCCGCTGTTCTCCGGATACACGTCCTGGCAGGGAGAGTGTACTGTCCGGAGAACAACAGGGAGGTGACGCCGAAACTCTATCTCGGACCGGAGTAGAGCATGAAACTAACACCATCTACGCAACCGCGGGCTGTCCAAAAAACGTGGACAATCCGAAACTGATACATTTGTAGATATGCAAAGATCTGCATATCTACACTGAATCTCTTTCGAACGGGAGACGCCTAACTGGGTTACGTGATCTACGACCATGATGCGAAAATAGAGGTTATACCTAGGGTGGCGGTGGAGTCAGGCTAGTGGGGCTGTGGCGTGTCGGTGCAGTGGCGACGCGACACGGTGCAGGCAGACCCGCAGCGGCTAGGAAGACAAGTATCTTCTCTGTAAAAAAGAATCACAAGTATGTTAACACAAGTATTTGAAACACGAATTAAATATTCAATGTCCACTATGGATGGTTATTGCTTAACCACAACCCACTAATAACTAGATAGATAACTATAAGTATAACCACAATCGACTAAATACTAACCACCTAATACTACCCACTAACTACTAAATAACTAAGTATAAATTTTGACAGCACCTCCCCTGCACGGGGAGGATACTAAAACCTGCATATTCAACTCACATTCATCACATCTGATCAAATTCATTTTTATCACATTCATATTCACGATATTCATACCTACCAAAAATGCTAACAAAACTAACAAACAACTAATTATAGCAACAAAACTAACATACCTAACAAAAATGCTAACGACGGTGCTCGCGATGGAGCTCGCGACGGTGCGGCGAGGCGTGTGCGGCGGGCGTGGCGGGCACGGCCGTGGGGAGGGGGTCCGACGCGGCGAGTGGCCGCCGCGGCGAGCAGGCGGGCGGGCGCCTGAGTGGGGCGGGGGGCCGCGGCGTGCCGGCGTGGGGAGGGGCAGCTGGCGCGGCGGCGGGAGGGCTCGGCGCGGCGAGTGGGGAGGGCCCGGCGCGGCGAGAGGCGTGCCGGCGTGACGGGGCGGCGGCGGGAGACGGCGCGGCGGCGGGCAGAGGGCGTGGCGGCGGGAGACGTCGCGGCGGCGGGGAAAAAAGAGAAAGAAGAGAGCGTGAGAGAAGAGAAAGGAGAAAGAAGAACGGCCGGTTGTTTATTTCCTGACTTTGCCGAGTGCCCGCGATCTGGCACTCGGCAAAGATTTTTTAAAAATATTAAAATATTCTTTGCCGAGTGCCAGATCGCTGGCACTCGGCAAAGCGTTCATTGCCGAGTGCCAGCTGGATGACACTCGGCAAAGAATCTTTTACAAACCTTTGCCGAGAGTCGCCCCGCTGACACTCGGCAAAACATGCTTTGCCGAGTGTCGTTTGTGGACACTCGGCAAAATACTTTTTAATTTTTTTTATTTTCCCTACCAAATTTTTTGTGGTATGTTCCTACACTATATAGACCTACATGTACCATTTTGAGATAATTAGAACAGTGTTTTCTATAGCTAATACATTTAGTTTTTTTATTTGAATTTCTTCGAAAAACTCACATTTGAACTACAGGTCTCTCGAAACTTGGAAAACTATGCATGCAAAAATAATATCCATTCTACTTAGCACAAGTTACGACCGATTTCAGGATCGGACCGGAAACTTCGAGCACCATGCTAACTCAACATGGCCGTGAACTTGCCACACAGCTGTTTAAAAAATTTATAAAACGCAAACAAACTTAGAAAATCATGAAACTTGTCCACATTTCATAATATCATATGTAGAGTATGTGATAAAAAATTTAGAATGTTTGGAGAAAGTTGTGAGACATTATGTGTAGAAACCTAAGAGAACCACACATGAAATCATAGAGTTTCAATGTGGATCTCTTAGGTTTGTACACATAGTGCGTTACAGCTTTCTCGAAACTTTTTCAAATTTTTATCACAGCCTCTACATATGATATCATGACACGTGGACAGGTTTCATGATTTTCTGACTTTGTTTCTATTTTATACAATTTTTTAAACACCTAGATGGAAAGTTTACGGTCATGTTGAGTGAGCATGTTGCTCGAAGTTTCCGGTCCGCTCCTGAAATCGGTCGTAACTTATGCTAAGTAGTATGGATATCATTTTTGCATGCACGGTTTTCCAAGTTTCGAGTGACCTGCAGTTCAAATCTGAATTTTCTGAAGAAATTCAAATAAACAAACTAAATGTACTAGCTATAGAAAACACTGTTATAATCGTCCCAAAATGGTACATGTAGGTCTACATAGTGTAGGAACGTACCACAAAAAGTTTAGTGACCAAAATTAAAAAAATAAAAATATGCTTTGCCGAGTGTCTACATAGGACACTCGGCAAAGACTCTCTTTGCCGAGTGCCAGATATTTGACACTCGGTAAAGACTGACGGCCGCCAGTTGTAGACGGCCGCTAACGGCCCTTTGCCGAGAGCCATATTTGCCGAGTGCTTGACACTCGGCAAAACAGTCTTTGCCGAGTGCTTGGCTGTGCCGAGTGCCCTGCACTCGGTAAACAAGATCTTTACCGAGCGCAGGACTCTGCCGAGTGCGGCCCTCGACAAAGTCGACTTTGCTGAGTGCCCGATAAAAAGCACTCGTCAAAGCCGCCGGCACTCGGCAAAGAGCCGAATTCCGGTAGTGAAGGCGGTCGATTTGCTGCTTCAAAATATAATGGATGCGGTGATGAATCTTGCCTCTAGGTCTTTCGCGAGGATGATGTGAAGGATGCAACATCGACCTGTTGATGCAAGTCTACTTCAATGACCCGTGCATCTACCATCTTCTATACTTTTTATCAAAGATACTACATGTGAATGAGTCTATTTCTTCAAATCTCAGAGAGGTTGGGTGAGCATTCCTTCTACTTCACTCTTTGAACAGATGCCCTCAATCGCTACAGTTTCGCCACCCCCGCCCCCCAACAACTAGAAATGCACTATTGCCCTATTGTCGGCGTTTCGAGACCGGGGGGTCCCTGAGCCGACGAGTGAGTGTGCCGCGTGCCCCAGCCCAGATGGGTCGAGCGCGTGGGCGAGCGTGAAGGGGGGAAGCGAGGTGGCCGGAGACGGGCGTGAAAGAGGTGGAAATCCCGCGGCCTTCGTGTTCGTCCCGCGCCCAGGTCGGGTGCGCTTGCAGTAGGGGGTTACAAGCGTCCACGCGGGTGAGGGAAGCGAGCGGCCCCAAGAGAGCGCCTGCCCCGTCCTCGTCCCCGCGCGGCCAACCTTCTCTAAGAAGGCCCTGGTCCTTCCTTTTATAGGCGTAAGGAGAGGATCCAGGTGTACAATGGGGGTGTAGCAGAGTGCTACGTGTCTAGCGGGGGAGAGCTAGCGCCCTAAGTACATGCCAATGTGGCAGCCGGAGAGATCTTGGCACCCAGCTAGTGTGGTGTCGTGGCTGTCGGAGGAGCAACGGAGCCTGGCGGAGGGACAGCTGTCGGAGCGGTTGGGTCCTTGCTGACGTCCCCCTGCTTCCGTAAGGGAGCTGAGAGCCGCCGTCGTCACGGGGCTAGCGGGGCGCCATCATTGCCTATCTGGCGGAGCTAGCCAGATGGGACACCGGTCTTGTTCTCTGCGGCCCGAGTCGGCTCAGGGTAGGGTGATGATGGCGCTTCCTGTTGACGTGGCGGGCTTGTGCCCTAGGTCGGGCGACGTGGAGGCTCCTCCGAAGCCGAGGTCGAGTCTGTCTTTCATGGCCGAGGCCGAGCCCGAGCTCCTGGGTCGGGCGAGGCGGAGGTCGTTCGGCAGAGGCCAGGGCGGAGTCCGACCCCTGGGGTCGGGCGAAGCGGAGTTCGTCGTCTTCTAGGGCCTAGCCCGAGTCCGAGCCCTGGGTCGGGCGGAGTGGAGTTTGCCGTCTTCCAGGGCCTTAGCCCGAGTCCGAGCCCTGGGTCGGGCGGAGCGGAGTTCGCCGTCTTCCGGGGCCTTAGCCCGAGTCCGAGCCCTAGGTCGGGCGGAGCGGAGTTCGCCATCTTCCGGGGCCTTAGCCCGAGTCCGAGCCCTGGGTCGGGTGGAGCGGAGTTCGCCGTCTTCCGGGGCCTTAGCCCGAGTCCGAGCCCTGGGTCGGGCGGAGCTTCCTATGGCGCCTTTGGCAAGGCCTGACTGCCTGTCAGTCTCACTCTGTCAAGTGGCACTGCAGTCGGAATGGCGCAGGCGGCGCTGTCCTTCTGTCAGACCGGTCAGTGGAGCGGCGAAGTGACGGCGGTCACTTCGGCTCTGCCGGGGGGCGTGCATCAGGATAAAGGTGTCAGGCTATCTTTGCGTTAAATGCTCCTGCGACTCGGTCGATCGGCGCGGCGATTTAGTCAGGGTTGCTTCTTAGCGAAGGCAAGGCCTCGGGCGAGCCGGAGATGTGTCCGCGCGTTAAAAAGGGGGGCCTCGGGCGAGACGGAAACCCCTCGAGGTCGGCTGCCCTTGCCCGAGGCTAGGCTCGGGCGAGGCGTGATCGAGTCGCTCGTATGGACTGATCCCTGACTTAATCGCACACATCAGGCCTCTGCAGCTTTATGCTGATGGGGGTTACCAGCTGAGAATTAGGCGTCTTGAGGGTACCCCTAATTATGGTCCCCGACAGTAGCCCCCGAGCCTCGAAGGGAGTGTTAGCACTCGCTTGGAGGCTTTCGTCGCACTTTTTTGCAAGGGGACCAGCCTTTCTCGGTTGCATTTTGTTCCGGTGGGTGCGCGCGAGCGCACCCGCCGGGTGTAGCCCCCGAGGCCTCGGAGGAGTGGTTTCACTCCTTCGAGGTCTTAATGCCTTGCGTAATGCTTCGGCTGGTCTGGTGGTTCCCTCATGCAAACTGGCCGTAGCCCGGGTGCACGGTCGGGGCCCATGTTCTCGGGCTGGTATGTTGACGCTGTCAACGGTTCGGCCGGAGCCGGGTTTGTGAGAGCAGCCCCCGAGCCTCCGCACAGGGCGAGAGGGTGATCAGAGATAGACTCGGCTTTTTTACATACGCCCCTACGTCGCCTTTCCGCAAGGAGGAGGGGGGGAGAGCGCCATGTTACCCTCGATGGGCACCGAACATGGTGTCTCCGGTGAGCTGCAAGCGGGTAATCCGAGTGGACGTCCGTGCCCCATTCGTTGGGGGTCGGCTAGGGGCCCAGAGGCACGCCCAAAAGTACCTGCGGGTGATCTGCCGGACCCGGTCCCCTGGCGACGGGGTCCGAGGGCTCGATGCCTCCCTCCGATGGGATTCCGTTACAAGATCGCTCCCGCTGGTCTCGGAAATGTCCTAGGGTACCTCGGGAGCGCAGCCCGAGCCTTGGTTATGTATCGAACGTACCCCTGGTCATCCCTCGCTCGGCGTCTGAGGCGACTGTGAACCCTTCGGGGGCCAGCCTTCGAACCCCTGATCAGTAATGGGCGTGGAGCCCAAGTAGCCTGAGGCGGTCGTGGAACCCTTCGGGGGGCCGGCCTTCGAACCTCTGACCAGTAGTGGGTGTAGGGCCCACGCGATCTGAGGCGGCTGTTGAACCCTTCGGGGGGCCAGCCTTCAAACCCCTGATCAGTAAGGAGGCTCGGAGCCTAGTTCCTTCACGGGGAAGGATCCCTTTTGGGGTATCCCCCTTTCCCGGTCCCTGTCGCAAGAGATAGAGAAAGAGGAAAAAAGGAAAAAGGATACGAAACCGAACGACGCGGCGTACCTTTTTTGGCGCGGTTGTTTCGGCGAAGGCGAAGCGTCGCCCGCTGCTCCTGCCAGAAGCGCCGCCTGTCCAGCCGCGGAGTTAATGCGACGGGGCGAGTAGTTGGCAGGGCGGCCGTTGCGCGCGCGCGAGCCGTTCGAGGAACGGATCACGGGCGCGTTGTCTTCATGCCGTGAGAGGGGGTTCTCTTGCTGCCCCTGGATGGGACGTGAGCTTGGTTGACGACGTGACCGCTGCTCCCGCGCGCCTGCCACCGTCATTACTGCCGGCCCACCTTTGGCCGCGTTGGCCGCCGCGTCAGGCTGGCGCTGCTGGGTCGCTCGCTGGGTCACCTCGAGTCGCGGTATTGGTTCCGCAATCGAGGAGGCGCGGTGGTGGCACAGGCGGTATAGTTGCTTGCATGCAGCATCCGGCGCGCCAGTCGCGCGACGCGTGGGCCTGGGCCTCCATGCTGGCGTGTCGGGAGTCGGAGAAGCGCGTCCACTTGGCGCGGTTGCATGCCGCCTGCATGGCTGCCTGCCCCTTTCGCCCGTTGGTCTGGGCAAAAGTGGAGGGTCACTTGTAACCGCTGGGCGGTTGCGTGCACCACGCACGGCGGTTTGGCTTCTTCTGCTCGGAGCCGGTCTGCATGACATGCGGGACCCAGCCCCCGCGCCGCAGGGGAGGGCTTTGGAGCGTGTTGGAGAAGACTCAGCCCGTGACGGTTGGGGGTGCAAGCAGGGAGAGTCGCCTTTAAAAGGAGGGCGACCCCTTTCGTAAGGCGACCATGTCTGCTTGCTCCCTTATGCACCGCATCTTTCCACCTTCCAAGCCCCCGGATGGGGGAAACCGCCGTCTTTTCGCCTCATCGTTGGAGGAACGCAACTCCGTGGGAGTTGGTACCTTTCAGCCATCGTTCGGCTTCAAGGATTTTTATCATACAGCCCGGTTGCTCCCCTCCGCTGGTGGTCACCCAAGACGGTGACCTCCAGCTCCTGGATGGGGAGAGGCAAACCGGGCTGTGATCCCGGTCCCGCCCTCAGTGTTGAGGGTGTTCGTCATCCTCGCTGGGGCGGGGAGCGAGGCAAGCCGGGGCTCCACCTCCTGCGCGGGTCGGCGGACCACCTCTTCTTCCAGCTTTTGGTGGTGGCAATCGCCCTTTAGCCCTACGGCGGAGACGTCCTCCAGCCATGCCGGGGAAGGCGAATTGTTGCTGCCCAGCTAGGATGCAACATTCCGTCCTCTTCCTCGCATTCGTGGCGAGGACGGCTGCGAGGATCTGCCGGGATGCTTGGGGGCGACCCGTGTTTTGCTGGTGATTCGCCCAGAGCTTGTCGCTCCACGGGCTTCCCCGGCGTGGAGGTTGTCCATACCCGTGGAGACAGAACCGGAGTTCCGTTTGTGACAGCACTTCGAATGCCGGTGTTTTTTGTTCATTTCGGCTTTCGGGGCCTGAACATGTATGTAATTACGGCACGGAGCCGTGTTCTTTCCTCATTTTTGAGCACTAAGACTCGTCTACTGATTATCTGAACCGCTTCACCAAGCATGAGTCGCCCCGTGTCAAGGTGACGAGTGAGGTATCCGTATCCCGGAGGCGTAGGAGTCCCTCGGCTCGGTCGGCCTTGCTGTCCGAGGCTCCTCTAGCTTAGTTAAAGAGACCCCTCGACCGCTCTTCGACGAGCCGAAGCCAGGGGTAGCAATATCAGTATGAACAGAGGTGGAGTCGGCTCGAAAATGAAACCTGGTTGGCCGGAGCCTAGCCGGGTTATCCGTTGGCGGGATCGACGTCGGAGTTGATCAGCCGAGGCCTCAGGTCGGGCTGGCGCCCTTGGAAGATGGTTGGCCGAGGCCCCAGGGGTAACCGGCCGAGCCGCCTGCTCGGGCCGGATTCCCGGAGAAGTCCCTGGCAGCGATTGCCCGGGCGTGGTGATGACGTCGTCCTTCGGAGCGGAGACCCTCGGACCGCGTCGCCGTCCGAGGCTAGGTTGGGCCTCGCCGAAGGTGCCGTCGATGCCGAGGGTGTTGCTGCCCCCTTCCAGCGTCAAGACCCGAGCCTGCAGGATCAGATTGTCTTGTAGCGTGTGCCTTGTGCGGCCGTCGAGGCCAGAACACACACCCTCGCTGCGTTGTAAAGCTGCGTCTCTTTTCCTCTTGTTTCGAGTATCTGGACTTTTTGTCGGTAACAGGGATGTTTGTGCGAGCGAGAGTTGCTTCTCGCGGAAGGTGATGAGTGAGGTATCCGTATCCCGGAGGCGTGGGAGTCCCTCGGCTCGGTCGGCCTTGCCGCTTACGCGTACTTTCACCCGTCCATGAGGCCCTGTCACCGACTCGGTCGAGAAGGCTTCGAAGGATCGCTTCGGCAGAAGGGCTTCCGAACGTAAAGACTTGTTCGATCCGCGGAGCCACTTTATCCGAACGCGAGTTACTTATCGCAGAAGGTGATGAGTGAGGTATCCATATCCCGGAGGCGTAGGAGTCCCTCGGCTCGGTCAGCCTTGGCTGCTTACGTGTACTCCATCGTTTCCAGGACCCACTTTTCGAAGTAGTCAAAAAGCACGAAAGATATTCTGGTAAAAGAGATTTTTTTTTCCGAGGAAAATTTTGACGCAGAGGGGGTTTCCCCCCTTTTAGCCCCCGAGGGAGGGTCGGGCTTTGCCGAGGCGAGGCCGACCCTTCCTTGTTGACTAAACTTTGCGTGGGTGCGAGGTATATGAACAACTTGGAAACATCTTAAGGGTAGAAGCGACGTAGCTGTTGGATGTTCCAAGCATTGCCGTAGACCTCGCCTTGACTGTTGGCCAGCTTGTACGTTCCGGGCTTCAGAACTTTGGCGATGACGAATGGCCCCTCCCAGGGGGGCGTGAGCTTGTGCCTCCCTCGGGCGTCTTGCTGCAGCCGAAGCACCAGGTCGCCCACCTAGAGGTGTCGGGGTCGGACCCCTCGGGCGTGGTAGCGTCGCAGGGACTGCTGATACCGCGCCGAGTGTAGTAAGGCCCTGTCCCGAGCCTCTTCTAGCTGGTCCAGCGAGTCTTCTCGGCTAGCTTGGTTGCTTTGATCGTCGTAGGCCCTCGTCCTCGGGGAGCCGTATTCCAGGTCAGTGGGCAAGACGGCCTCGGCCCCGTAGACCAGGAAGAACGGTGTGAAACCCGTGGCTCGGCTCGGCGTTGTCCTCAGGCTCCAGACCACCGAGGGGAGTTCCTTCATCCATCGCTTGCCGAACTTGTTGAGGTCGTTGTAAATCCGAGGCTTGAGCCCTTGTAGAATCATGCCGTTGGCACGCTCTACTTGCCCATTCGACATGGGATGAGCTACGGCAGCCCAGTCCACCCGGATGTGGTGATCCTCGCAAAAATCCAAGAATTTTCTGCCGGTGAACTGGGTGCCGTTGTCGGTGATGATGGAGTTTGGGACCCCGAAGCGATGGATGATGTTGGTGAAGAACGCCACCGCCTGCTCGAACCTGATGCTGTTCAGGGGTCGGACCTCGATCCACTTGGAGAATTTGTCGACGGCGACCAGCAGGTGCGTGTAGCCCCCGGGTGCCTTCTGCAGAGGGCCGACGAGGTCCAGACCCCACACAGCGAAGGGCCAGGTGATGGGTATCATCTGCAGAGCCTGAGCGGGCAGGTGGGTCTGCTTCGCTTAGAATTGACACCCTTCGCAGGTGCGGACAATTTTAGTGGCGTCAGCCACCGCCGTCGGCCAGTAGAAGCCTTGCCGAAAAGCGTTCCCGACGAGGGCTCGAGGCGCTGCATGATGGCCGCAAGCCCCCGAGTGTATCTCTTGCAGGAGTTCCTAACCTTCGGCGATGGAGATGCATCGCTGGAGTATGCCCGAGGGGCTGCGGTGGTAGAGCTCCTTCTCATCGCCCAGCAAGACGAACGACTTGGCGCGTCGCGCCACCCGCCGAGCCTCGGCTTGGTCGAGGGGTAGCTCTCCTTGGCGGAGATATTGCAGGTACGGGGTCTGCCAATCTCGATCAGGCGTGACCCCGCTCCGCTCCTCCTCGATGCGCAGCGCCTCGCCCTCGGGGGCCGAGGGTACCTCGGACTCGGGCGTGTCGTTGATCTTGATGGAGGGTTGGTGCAGATCCCGGGAGAAGACGTCCGGGGGAACCGTCGTTCGCCCCAAGGCTATTTTTGCCAGCTCGTCCGCAGTCTAGTTGTAGCGCTGGGCGATGTGGTTAAGCTCGAGCCCGTAGAACTTGTCTTCTAGGCGCCGAACCTCATCGCAGTAGGCCTCCATCTTCGGGTCGCGGCAGAGGGAGTTCTTCATGACTTGGTCGATGACGAGCTGCGAGTCGCCGCGAGCGTCGAGGCATCGGACCCCTAGCTCGATGGCGATTCGCAATCCGTTGATCAGAGCTTCGTACTCAGCCACATTGTTGGACGCCGGGAAATGGAGGCGCAGCACGTAGCGTAGGTGTTTCCCGAGGGGCGAGATGAAGAGCAGGCCCGCGCCGGCTCTCGTCTTCATCAGCGACCCGTCGAAAAACATGGTCCAGAGCTCCGGTTGGATCGGAGCCGTCGGCAGCTGGGTGTCGACCCATTCGGCTACGAAGTCCGCCAATACCTGGGACTTGATGGCCTTCCGAGGGGCGAACGAGATTGTCTCGCCCATGATTTCCACCGCCCACTTTGCGATCCTGCCCGAGGCCTCTCGGCACTGGATGATCTCCCCCAGGGGGAAGGATGACACCACAGTTACCGGATGAGACTCGAAGTAATGTCGCAACTTTCGCCTCGTCAGGATCACTGCATACAGTAGCTTCTGAACTTGTGGGTAGCGGATCTTGGTTTCGGACAGCACCTCGCTGACGAAGTAAACTGGCCTCTGAACAGGCAATGCATGCCCCTCTTCTTGCCTTTCGACCACAATCGCGGCGCTAACCACCTGAGTGGTCGCGGCGACGTAGACCAAGAGGGCTTCTCCATCAGCTGGGGGTACCAAGATAGGCGCCTTGGTGAGGAGCGCCTTCAGGTTCCCGAGAGCTTCCTCGGCCTCAGGGGTCCAAGTGAAGCACTCGGCCTTCCTTAAGAGGCGGTACAGAGGCAGGCCTCTTTCGCCGAGGCGTGAGATGAAACGGCTCAAGGCCGCGAGACATCCCATGACCCTCTGTACACCTTTTAAGTCCTTGATGGGTCCCATGCTGGTGATGGCTGCGATCTTCTCTGGGTTGGCTTCGATGCCCCGCTTGGAGACGTTGAACCCCAGGAGCATGCCTCGGGGCACCCCGAAGACACACTTCTCGGGATTGAGCTTGACGTCCTTTGCCTTGAGACACCGGAATGTCACTTCAAGGTCGGAGAGGAGGTCGGAGACTTTCCTTGTCTTGACTACGATGTCATCGACGTAGGCCTCGACCGTACGACCGATGTGTTCGCCGAACACATGGTTCATGCACCGCTGGTACGTCGCACTCGCGTTCCTCAAACCGAACGGCATGGTGACATAGCAGTACATGCCGAAGGGCGTGATGAAAGAAGTCACGAGCTGGTCAGACTCTTTCATCTTGATTTGATGATACCCTGAGTAGGCATCGAGGAAAGACAGGGTTTCGCACCCAGCAGTGGAATCCACGATTTGATCGATGCGAGGTAGAGGGTAGGGAACCTTCGGACATGCTTTGTTGAGACCAGTGTAGTCTACACACATCCGCCATTTCCCCCCTTTCTTTCTCACAAGCACTGGGTTGGCAAGCCATTCGGGATGGAATACCTCTTTGATGAACCCTACTGCCATTAGCTTGTGGATCTCCTCGCCTATCACTCTGCGCTTCTCCTCGTCGAATCGGCGCAGAGGCTGCCTGACCGGTCGGGCTCCGGCCCGAATATCCAGCGAGTGCTCGGCGACATCCCTCGGTATGCCGGGCATGTCCGAGAGACTCCACGCAAAGACGTCGGCGTTTGCGCGGAGAAAGTCGACGAGCACTGCTTCCTATTTGGGGTCGAGCCCGGAACCGATCCGGATCTGCTTGGAGGTGTCGCCACTGGGGTCGAGAGGGACGACCTTAACCGTCTCCGCTGGCTCGAAGTTGCCGGCGTGTCGCTTCATGTCTGGCACCTCTCTGGAGAGGTTTTCCAGGTCGGCGATGAGGGCCTCGGACTCGGCGAGGGCCTCGGCGTACTCCACGCACTCCACGTCGCATTCGAACGCGTGTTTGTACGTGGGGCCGACGGTGATGACCCCGTTGGGGCCCGGCATCTTGAGCTTCAGGTAGGTGTAGTTGGGGACGGCCATGAACTTCGCGTAGCATGGCCTCCCCAATACCGCGTGATAGGTTCCTCGGAACCCGACCACCTCGAACGTCAAAATCTCCCTTCGGAAGTTGGAGGGCGTTCCGAAGCAGACAGGAAGGTCGAGCCGTCCGAGGGGCTGGACGCGCTTCCCAGGAATGATCCCGTGGAAGGGCGCAGCTCCTGCTCGGATGGAGGACAGATCGACGCGCAGGAGCCTGAGGGTCTCGGCGTAGATGATGTTGAGGCAGCTGCCCCATCCATCAGGACCTTGGTGAGCCTGACGTCGCCGATGATGGGGTCGACGACGAGCGGGTATTTCCCCGGGCTCGGCACGTGGTCGAGGTGGTCAGCTTGGTCGAAGGTGATGGGCTTGTCGGACCAGTCTAGGTAGACTAGCGCCGCCACCTTCACCGAGCAGACCTCCCGACGCTCTCGCTTGCGATGCCGAGCCGAGGCATTCGCCGCATGCCCTCCGTAGATCATGAAGCAGTCGCGGACCTCGGGGAACTCTCCTGCTCGGTGATCTTCCTTTTTGTCGTCGTCGCGGGCCCTGCCACCCTCTGCGGGTGGCCCGGCCTTGTGGAAGTGGCGCCGAAGCATGACGCACTCCTCGAGGGTGTGCTTGACGGACCCCTGATGGTAGGGGCACGACTCCTTGAGCATCTTGTCGAAGAGGTTAGCACCTCCGGGGGGCTTCCGAGGGTTCTTGTACTCGGCGGCGGCGACAAGGTCCACGTCGGCGGCGTCGCGTTTCGCTTGCGACTTCTTCTTGCCTTTCTTCTTGGCGTCGCGCGGAGTAGACGCCTCGGGAGCCTCTTCTGACGGGCGGCCCTGGGGCTGCTTGTCCTTTCGGAAGATGGCCTCGACCGCCTCCTGGCCAGAGGCGAACTTGGTGGTGATGTCCATCAGCTCGCTCGCCCTGGTGGGGGTCTTGCGACCCAACTTGCTCACCAGGTCGCGGCAGGTGGTGCCGGCAAGGAACGCGCCGATGACATCTGAGTCGGTGATGTTGGGCAGCTCGGTGCGCTGCTTCGAGAATCGCCGGATGTAGTCCCGAAGAGACTCTCCCGGCTGTTGCCGGCAGCTTCGGAGGTCCCAGGAATTCCCGGGGCGCACATACGTGCCTTGGAAATTGCCGGCGAAGGCTTGGACCAAATCATCCCAGTTGGAGATCTGCCCCGGAGGCAGGTGCTCCAACCAGGCACGAGCAGTGTCGGAGAGGAACAGGGGGAGGTTGCGGATGATGAGGTTGTCGTCGTCCGTTCCACCCAGTTGGCAGGCCAGGCGGTAGTCTACGAGCCACAATTCCGGCCTCGTTTCCCCCGAGTACTTTGTGATAGTAGTCGGGGGTCGGAACCGGGCCGGAAACGGCGCCCGCCGGATGGCCCGGCTGAAGGCCTGCGGACCGGGTGGTTCGGGCGAGGGACTCCGATCCTCCCCGCTGTCGTAGCGTCCCCCACGCCTGGGGTGGTAGCCTCGGCGCTCCCTTTCGTCGAGGTGGGCCCGACGGTCGTGACGATGGTGCTCGTTGCCGAGGTGGCCCGGGGCCGCAGGCGCGGTGTTGCACGTGCGCCCGGTGTAGACCGAGGCTTCCCGCATGAATCGGGAAGTCGCGGCATGAGGTTCCGAGGGGTACCCCTGCCTTCGGGAGGCAGAGCTCTCGGCTCGCCGGGCCGCAGCGCCTTACAGGAGATTCTTGAGCTCTCCCTGGATTCGCCGACCCTCGGTGGTTGATGGTTCTGGCATCGCGCGGAGGAGCATCGCTGCGGCTGCCAGGTTCTGACCGACCCTGCTGGATGCGGGTGGCGGCCTGTCCCTGACATCGTTGGCGACTCGGTGCTGGAAACCCTGGGGCAGGTGATGTATTTCTCCGGCCGGGGGTTGGCCCGCCCATACCTACCCAACGTCCCGGCGGATCGACTCGAGCGCTCCTGCTCCCTCGTCGAGCCTGGCCTGCGCCCCGCGGACTTGCTCGAGCTGTGGGTCGTGACCCCCCGCCGGAACGGGGACCACAGCTAGCTCCCGCGGGATGTCGGCGCGAGGCACCGGCCTAGGGAGATCACCGTCCTCCGGCATGCCGAGATGGTTGCCTTCGGAGGGATCCCCTAGCTCGACGTGGAAACATTCGCGACTCGGGTCGCAGTCCTTGTCGTCAAGGCTGCGGCTACCGTCGGAACAGTAGGAGAGGCAGTACTCACATGCGGTCATAAAGTCCCGCATGGCACTGGGGTTGCCAAATCCAGAGAAATCCCAACAGACGCTGGGATCGTCATCTTCCTCGGACCCAGAGGGCCCGTAGGTCGAGACGTCCGTCAATCGGTCCCAAGGCGACCGCATACGAAACCCCAGAGGGGTTGCACTCGCCTCAACGAGAGCGCCCGCCAAAGCGAGGTCGCTAGGCGGGTTGAGGCCAAGTCAAAATGACGTAGGATGGGAATCAGTCAGTACCTTTTGGTCGATGAGGAGCGACATAGTCACGTCGGGGACTGATTGCGCCGTCGTCTTGGGTACGAGGGCGACGTCCTATAGGCCCTCCGCGAGCGTGCTGGCGTCGTCCACTTGCTCGGGATTGGCGTGTCACAGGGGACGGCGCTCGCCTTCGTCTCAAACGCGAGGTCGACGCCTGACGCGCCCTTCGTTGGGGTGCTGGGGACGTCGATTCGCTCGACAGCCGACGGAGCGCGGCCTCCCGCTCGGCCTTGGTTGCCCCGCCTCCTCCTCCGATGGCGGGGGAGAGGACGGGGCGAGCTCGAATGTTGTTCTTCCACCACGTGGGGAAGACGTCGTCGATTCCGCCGCCGGCGGGCAGGCTGTCGGCCGCCATTGTCGTCGTCGCGCGGCGGTGGAAGGAGTATCATGTCGTAGCTGCCGTCGAGAGACATGAACTCGAGACTCCCGAAACGGAGCACCGTCCCGGGTTGGAGAGGTCGTTGGAGACTGCCCATCTGGAGCTTGACGGGAAACTGCTCGTCAACACGCAGCAGGCCCCTACCTGGCGCGCCAACTGTCGGCATTTCGAGACCGGGGGGTCCCTGAGCCGACGAGTGAGTGTGCCGTGTGCCCCAGCCCAGATGGGTCGAGCGCGTGGGCGAGCGCGAAGGGGGGAAGCGAGGTGGCCGGAGACGGGCGTGAGAGAGGTGGAAATCCCGCGGCCTTCGTGTTCGTCCCGCGCCCAGGTTGGGTGCGCTTGCAGTAGGGGGTTACAAGCGTCCACGCGGGTGAGGGAAGCGAGCGGCCCCAAGAGAGCGCCTGCCCCGTCCTCGTCCCCGCGCGGCCAACCTTCTCTAAGAAGGCCCTGGTCCTTCCTTTTATAGGCGTAAGGAGAGGATCCAGGTGTACAATGGGGGTGTAGCAGAGTGCTACGTGTCTAGCGGGGGAGAGCTAGCGCCCTAAGTACATGCCAATGTGGCAGCCGGAGAGATCTTGGCACCCAGCTGGTGTGGTGTCGTGGCTGTCGGAGGAGCAACGGAGCCTGGCGGAGGGACAGCTGTCGGAGCGGTTGGGTCCTTGCTGACGTCCCCCTGCTTCCATAAGGGAGCTGAGAGCCGCCGTCGTCACGGGGCTAGCGGGGCGCCATCATTGCCTATCTGGCGGAGCTAGCCAGATGGGACACCGGTCTTGTTGTCTGCGGCCCGAGTCAGCTCGGGGTAGGGTGATGATGGCGCTTCCTATTGACGTGGCGGGCTTGTGCCCTAGGTCGGGCGACGTGGAGGCTCCTCCGAAGCCGAGGTCGAGTCTGTCTTTCATGGCCGAGGCCGAGCCCGAGCTCCTGGGTCGGGCGAGGCGGAGGTCGTTCGGCAGAGGCCAGGGCGGAGTCCGACCCCTGGGGTCGGGCGAAGCGGAGTTCGTCGTCTTCTGGGGCCTAGCCCGAGTCCGAGCCCTGGGTCGGGCGGAGCGGAGTTCGCCGTCTTCCGGGGCCTTACCCCGAGTCTGAGCCCTGGGTCGGGCAGAGCGGAGTTCGCCGTCTTCCGGGGCCTTAGCCCGAGTCCGAGCCCTGGGTCGGGCGGAGCGGAGTTCGCCGTCTTCCGGGGCCTTAGCCCGAGTCCGAGCCCTGGGTCGGGCGGAGCGGAGTTCGCCGTCTTCCGGGGCCTTAGCCCGAGTCCGAGCCCTGGGTCAGGCGGAGCTTCCTATGGCGCCTTTGGCAAGGCCTGACTGCCTGTCAGTCTCACTCTGTCAAGTGGCACTGCAGTCGGAATGGTGCAGGCGGCGCTGTCCTTCTGTCAGACCGGTCAGTGGAGCGGCGAAGTGACGGCGGTCACTTCGGCTCTGCCGAGGGGCGCGCGTCAGGATAAAGGTGTCAGGCTACCTTTGCGTTAAATGCTCCTGCGACTCGGTCGGTCGGCGCGGCGATTTAGTCAGGGTTGCTTCTTAGCGAAGGCAAGGCCTCGGGCGAGCCGGAAATATGTCCGCCGTTAAAAAGGGGGGCCTCGGGCGAGACGGAAACCCCTCGAGGTCGGCTGCCCTTGCCCGAGGCTAGGCTCGGGCGAGGTGTGATCGAGTCGCTCGTATGGACTGATCCCTGACTTAATCGCACCCATCAGGCCTCTGCAGCTTTATGCTGATGGGGGTTACCAGCTGAGAATTAGGCGTCTTGAGGGTACCCCTAATTATGGTCCCCGACACCTATGCATGCTTTCCTATAGTAGCATTGCTAACTCCCTTGATGAGTATATCAAAATGGAGAAAAGTTCTTTCTTAGAGTGTATTGAACTATTTTGTAGAAGTGTTGTTTCATTTTTTGGTGAGGAGTATAGTTGTCGTCCCACTGTTTACGATCTTAGGGGACTGCTAGCTAAGGAGGAGGAAAGGGGATTTCCTAGTATGATATGAATAATAGATTGGATGCATTGGAAGTAGAGGAATTGTCCTATTAGATAGAGACGATACTTTATAAGTGGGCACATTGGGTCCCTACCATCATGCTCGAGGTGGATGCCTCATATGTCTTATGGATTTAGCATGCTTTTTTGGGCGGTAAAGTCGAACAATGATGTGAACATGCTCAACCAGACATCATTATTCACTGATGTGCTCAAGGGTGAAGCACCAAAAGTGAATTTCATTGTGAAGGGTCACGACTACAACCTCACCGATGACATCTACTCTCGGTGATTGGTGTTTGTGAAGACCATTCCCCTCCCACAAACTCTAAAGCAATGTATGTTTGCTGCATGCTAGAAGGATACACAAAAGGATGTAGACAGAGCATTTGAGGTCTTGAAGGCTCGATTCCATATTCTTGCTACCCTAGGTTTATTCCTTTTTCCACCAAGTTCTCAATGTGATCATGTATTCATGTATCATTCAATATAATTTGATCATTGAGCATGAGCGTGGAGAAACATACGATGTGGACAACTATGAGATAGCCAAGTCCTCCATTACAACACCAACACCAACCCCCACCCCCGAAGCACCGATGGACTTTGCAACTATCATGTAGCATGGGGCCACGATCCATGCTTAGATTGATGCATGATCATATCCAAAATAATTTAATGGAGTATATTTGGGATCTACACCACAAGAATTAGATTGTTTATGAATTATATTATTTTTATTTTTTCCATGTAATGTATTTTTAATTTTTTTATGAATTGTGTAATTTTTAATCTTTTTTCAAGTGTAATTTTAATTTGTTTTATGAATTGTGTATTTTCAGTAATGTAATTCTGAATTCCTTTTATGAACTACCTAATTTTTATTTGATTATTTTTGTGTTCGATGATTTTTTTCTAATAAAACATTATGTTTCATTTGCAATATGATTTGTGGAGCTGATGTGGTGTTGAGGTGGCTACAAATTGATAGCTAGTAGACAAGGGCTGACGACGGTCGATAGCGTTTTCTGTAATATGTTTGGTAACTGACTTGACAGACGATAAAGGATAGAAGCATTAGATCCAGCCTAAGGAGATAGAACGCATGCTAGAGGTGGGCCAAAGTTAGCCAAGCTAAGATTCAAATCGCTTGTTATAAGTGATGTAGACATGATTTATTGGTAGCCTAGACAAAATTAAAAATATTAGGTAATATAAAACAATTAATCATAAGAAATTTATAAGATCTATTTAATGAATCACTTGTAAATGTGCTAATCAAGTTTAATCATATCTTTCGAGTTCTTACTGGAACCACCATGTTATGGCAGTATTATGAAGTGCTGTGAAAAATCTTGCTTAGTGCAACACACAATCAAGTGATTCAACCATTCATCTGAAATCATGTTACATAGTTTACTCTTATTTATCCTTGTTGTAGGGAAGGCTCTGTCAATGGATGTTATTGAAACTTGTAGTATTAATCCCAATTCAAGAAATTTGTAACTAAAGAAAAAAATGTGCTTTTTATTTTAATTATCTTTGTTGCTACACTTCCAACATTTGTACAATTAGAAAAGCATGATGTCTTCTCAAATAAAGAATAATAAGTCTATAAATGACTTTTATTACTGCATGATTAGTATTCGATAAATCATCATCATAAATTTCAGCACGTTGAGCAATCTTTTAGATGTCAAATTTGAAGAACAATTTTTTTTGGATCAAGACATAAGAAGTAAACTAATAGCTCAGTGCTTGCTTCATCAAGTCGACGATTCATCTCTACACAAATTCTATCAACCACAACATAGAAAATCTTAATTCAAAAATGATAGTGGTTAGTGACAATGAACCCTCCATACCTCGATCTTCCTCATACTAGTATTTTATCATACATGTTTGGCATTAGAATACATTTTTATTACAAAATTGTTGCACCTCATCAAATAAGTTTTCCATCCACTCGCCCTCATGGTTAACATTATAATTGACTCTATAGATAGACAATGCTAATCATTCCTTTACAAGATCTACGAAAGCTCATATATGATACCAAGCAATCATAATATGATCTTTAAAATAAAAAGCAAATTTAAATGATTCATCTTTTCAATTTGACCTCTTGGTGCACGACTATCTATCTCCACCATTCCAAACACTGCTATCACTAAGTTACATATTTAACATAAATGAATCAAAGTTTTACACCTAATAAGATTGGTTTCTTGATGTTGTCTTGTTCCACAGAACATCTCATCACTCTCAAGGTTCCAAAATATTTTAATTGTGGGCATGTTTTAGTGCATCTCTCGTCTTACATGGTAAACTTGGGATGCTCAAAATCATAGAAATATAATAAAAAGTCATGAATATATGAGCAACAACTAGCAACAAAAATGGCCATAAATTGTAACTGATGAGCAAAGCAATATACATAAAAATATAGGAGTTGCCATCCAATGTTCATTTTTTGTTGCCCATTAAATTCACCGCTAATATTTGGGATCCACCAGTGGGACTTCATGTCCATGAGGACAACAGACTCGATGCAGTCCTCCACATCTAAGGCCATATTTCAGACATGCCTTACCAAGGTCCTCACCATTTTGTCGCTGGCGTGCTCCCACGTTGAGGATTCGTAGCGGTTAGCGTCCCCTCCACCGCTGACTTAGCCAATCCAAGCACGAGGTCTGCTGTTGCTGCTCTCTTGGTCTCTTCTCCAAACCCTATTTCTTGTGTGCTGGAATGGAAGCAATAGCTTGCAAGTGTTTCTTAAGCTGCTACTATTGCAACAAATTGCTCGAGGTGTGCAAGTTTTAGTGTTTGGGACATCACAATTTATAGAATTGAATCAACTACTACCATGGGTGGTTGATTGTTGACACTTAGATGGATCCCACACCACAAGGTGGGTTCCAACACTGCTGGTATCAGCAAATTATGTGGCCTCGCGCACGATCAATACAGATAGATGTAGTCCCACTACCGGTCATTTATGTCGTGTGGTCAGTTTGGCTGTCAATCGGAAGTTACGGTCAGTACTTTTCGCATTGAATCTGTATAGGTCATTTCAGTACACTGTTGTTGTGATGTCTTCGTCAAGTTTGGACATTAGCTTGACCTAAGACAAGGTGGTCGATTTGGTGATTCAAAATATAACGGATGTAGTGACAGAAACTTGCCTCCAGGTCTTTCACAAAGAGTATGTGAAGGATGAAACATCAAAGCTATATCAACTAGGATCGTGAAGCCGACCATGACCAATTGATGCAAGTCTACTTCAATGACCCGTGCATCTACCATCTTCTCTACTTTCATCGAAGGTAGCACATGCGGAGGAGTCTATTTCTTCTAGTCTTAGAGAGGGTGGGTGAGCATTCCTCCTACTTCACTCTTAGAACTAATGCACTCAACCACTACGGTTTCTCCTCCCATTGGAAATGCATTGTTGCCCTATGCATGCTTGCCTACGGTAGCATTGCTAACTACATTGATGAGTATAATAAAATGGAGAAAAGGTCTTTCTTAGAATGTATTGAACTATTCTATAGAAGTGTTATTTCATGTTTTGGTGAGGAGTATAGTCATCGTCCCATTATTGATGATCTTAGCCGACTGCAAGCTAAGGAGGAAAGGTGATTTCCTAGTATGATATGAAGTATAGATTGGATGCATTAGAAGTAGAGGAATTGTCCTATTGGATAGACAAGCTACTTTATAAGACGACACATTGGATCCTTTTAAGCACCGGATTTGGCATGTCTGGACGGTCTAGCCATGTGGCTCGGACGTTCCACACCCCATATAGTCAATAGGTGTAGTCCAGACGGTCCATGATTAGATTAATTTAGACGATAATCCTTATCCCACATGTTCTTATCTGGCTAACCGCATGGGAATCTATTGGAAAATGCCTAGGAAAGGATTAGACCTCCACCCCTATATAGCGGGTACAGCCGATTGAGACATGACCCAATCGATCAAATCAATCTATTTACCAATTCCTTTATATTTTTGCTCTAGGAGTAGTAGTAACTTTCTAGATTAGTTTTCCTCATCCCCAATCTTCACCTTTAATTTCCTCAACTCGATTTCGTTTGGAGGCATATTGGGTGGCCTACCAACTCCAAGACAACCCTAGGATCTTTCCTCCATGATGGGGTCCCTTTTGGGGCATGAGATCTAGGATATGCAGAAGACCATCATAGCCTCTACGCACGCGTGGACGGTCTACTGCCCTATAGAGAAGATTGGAGCCCTTTGCTTAGTCGTAGATGGTCTAGCCGCTCATCGCGGATGGTCCACGCTCACGTAGAGAGGACCCCAAGGTCCTACGCGTTGTATGCTAGCCTTAGGGTTCATTTGGTGATTGGCCAAAAAGTGAGCCATCACACTGTTTGGCGACTCCACTGGGGACAAGGGTAGTTCGATTTGGTAAAATCGGCTTCCAATGGCCAGTTGCAAAGATCACACCAACGTCTACCCAAGTAACATCATTAGGCCGACTATAGAAAGTTGTCGACCGAGGAGCAGCAACGGTTCAAAAATCTCATGAAGCAATGGGACGACGATGCATTGCGACGATGTGCCTAGGTGCGCGAAGAGGTGAAGGAGAAATTTCTAGTGCACTACACGATGGATCGACACCAGAAGATCGTCAAGCAAGAAGAAATCAAGCTCGACGCTCTCGTGCCTCTGCTCCATGATAGCACTGTAAGTGATTCCAATGATAATCAATCTATTATGCATCTCATGGAATTACAACATGACCAGGTAGAATAGTGTTGGGGGCCTTCTCCTTCCGAAGGTTCTCAAAAACATAATTAACCATTTGCTTTCAGCATAAGCTATTACAGGAAGCTTCGTCTTCAGGATGCAAGCCTCTTCCTCATGACGAAGGCATACAAGATGAAGATAGATCTAAAGAGGATAAAAGTAAATGCCGAAGGTATCACCAAATGGACAGCTTCGGCTCACAACGGAGATGAAGTATAATGATGATGCTGACCGAAAGAGGAAAAGGCTACTTAGTCCTTAATAACTTGTATTATGATCATATGTGAATATTGGGGACATAAATGTACTTTTACTCTGGCTGCGTCCTGTGCCTACAAATAGATGAACAGTAGCACCGTACTGTTCACGCTAGATTGTAATTACTCTCTCGCATCTTCACATTCGAGCAAGTCGAAGGTATCAATGCAATACTAATTCTGTTGATGTTTATACATGTTTTACAGAATGTGAATATGAAGGAATTAATAAGATGTAATTTCTATCTTTGCCCCTTCGTATTCATGTTCTCATATTAAATAATGGAGGCATGTCCTTCATGACCTTTGTCTGATGATCATTATATCCACGGGGAGATAATGCTTTGGAAGACGAAGGTCCCTAATAATTCACAATTGTGTTTCCTTGTTCTTGATTCACAACATTTGTGAACAAGTGACCAACAAATAGTGAATAGGGGGGATTAGAATAAACTAAAAAAACTCACACGTGCATTTAAAAAATCTACTATTCCTAGTTTTCCATCCCATGATGTCGCAATAGAGGCAACCTCACTAGATACATCGGTAGCAAATGGGCATGCGTAATCCCAAGCATTATATGGTATGCTGATGAACTCATATTCAGGGCAGTCGTTGCCCCCACAACACCTAGTTGACACAGTAGCGCCTTTGGTGGTGGCTGGACTGTCTTAGTATAATCTCAGACCATCCAACCCTTTGTCGAACCCTTTGATAACTCAACACGGACCGTCTGAAGTCCCACCGGACCGTCCAAAGTCACACAAGATCATACAATGATTCAACACGGACCGTCTGGTGTGTAGTACGTAGAATGGTACAATACTGACAAAACACAACCATACTCTGCACCACCGCAGCACTACCCTCTCCACCCTTGGTCCATCAAAGCCAAAGCATTCCAATGACTAGGGTCGAGTCTACCTAACACATAGGGAAATTGAAGGGTTCCCAGCACCATACACCACAGATTACCCCCATACAAACAACCATCATAACCATGTCCGACCATTCGAACTTCACGTTTTGGGTTCCAGTCCTATACCGCTAGTCACTATGGATAAAATTCGGGAAGAGATAGCCAAATTATTTTGAGATAGGCTAGAAATTAGTATGTCCAATACAAGGTCGTCATATTGGAAGCCCTACGATCACTGATTTGACACGATCCAATATCCACAAGGGACCAGGTACCAAATTTTTCTAAATTTTTCGATGAGGCCAATAAGGGTATGCACAAACACATAGGCCAATTTTTAGCATAGGTAGGAGATTTGGCCGATGAGAGGATTTTCTCATTCACTTATTCTCATTATCCTTAACGGGTACCACGCTCGCATGGTACGTTGCCTTGCCACCTAATTCTATTAGCTCTTGCGGAGAATTAGAACAAAATTTTCATGAACATTTTTTCTTAGGACAATATGAGTTAGAGCTAGTTGACTTAGCCTGACTATGATAGGAGCGGGAGGAATCAATTAATGACTATATCCGGAGGTTTTAGGATACTACAAACTAATGCTTCTAGATCCAAGTCGCTAACAAGTAGCTAGTAGGGTTAGCTTTTAATGGGTTACATTCATATTTAAAAGAAAAATAGATGGTACCTAATTTTTTACGTTAACTCAATTGCTTCACCGAGCTTTGGCTTGTGAAAGCCGAAGCAAAGATACACCTAAAATGTCTCGTCATAATGTCTATCTAGTTGATTGTGACCAAAATAGGTTAGGCGACAACGCATAAGAGGTATATGTTGTTGAACTAGTTTGGCCGATCAAGGCCAAACCCTGAGCTTGCTCCTCTTTATAGCCAGTTCAAAAGAATCAATACGAAGATGTTAAATTTACTTTTAATGCTAATAAATGTGTCTATATATTTGATGAATTACTAAAAAGTGAGAACATCAAAATGAATCATACTATTTCACTGCCAATGAATTAAAAAGGCGAGCTTATTGTAAGTGGCATAATTCCTTTTCTCATGCCACTAATGATCATAATATATTTTATCGATAGGTACAATCAAATTTTCTCATGCCACTAATGATTGTAATGTATTTCATCAACAGGTATAATATGCCATAAATGAGGGCCGATTAAACTTCTAGGAAATGCAGATTGACAAGTAGGTCTTCCCTATCAACATAATATCTCTAGAAAACAAGAGCATCTTGGTTCGACCGAATGTGGCCGATAAATACAAAGGAAAGAGCGTTGTCATCAGCAATCTTGGGTCCTTGACGAGGGAAAGAGGGTCCTCTCTAGGGAGGTACTAATAGAAAAGACCACTGATGGTAGGGAAACACAAAAGATCACCATCCGAACAGAAGACACTAGGGGGCAAGCCCGATCGGACCATCGATCAAGGCTTCTTGTCCAGCGCCACATAGACGGTCTGACCATCTCTACTGGACGATCCAAGCACCGAGCGTACAACTCGGTCTCTTTGGCTAGACGGTTTGGAAGCCATCGGAGATGCCTACACCCATGACCACACACCTGCAAGCCAGGACAACACGAAATAGGTACGTGGAAACGAAATGAGACCAAGACATGGTCAGTTGATTAAAGTTAGACTTACTTTTGGTCAGTTATTAGCCCAATATATTAAAAAAAGGTCGTTCCATGCGATCGGCCAGCAAAGCAACCTCATTCTCCCATCGAGGGGAGACATGCAAAAGAGAATGATTCACCTCAGGAGATAAGGCAGAATAAATTGGCTTGAGATGTTGTCCAACTGATCTCAAACACACAATCCACACCACTAGCATTATGGACACTTGCACCTAATTATACATCTATGTATCCACTAGCTTATCCACCTCTTTATGCATACCCACATCCACCATATATGCCTAACCAGATGTGGGAGCACTTATGTTGCACACACAATATTCTTATGGGATGCCGCAGGCATGGGGGGCATCCCAAACTTCTGTTTTGACCGATTGAGTGCTCCTCATTCTAGTCCCCAAGCACATGATCAGCAAGAATGCCGGAATCCTTGGGCATAAAGTCCGACTAATCCATAGGGGGCATTGGGTGAAAACTCCCCCATTAGCAGCACCCATACCCAAGTCATTGACTTTTAGTTATAAAAAGCTAGAGAGAATGACAACCTGTAATGTTATTAAGGTAGCGTCTTTGAAGGAAAAGATAGAAAAAGCTGAAAAGAAGAATGATGAAGCAACGAAGATACATAATGCTGACATTTTGAAGATAAAGAAACAAGATGAATTTATCAAGGAGCTTCAGGCCAACCTTGAAGCTGCAAAAAGGAGCAATGCTGATAAAGATGTGGAGAATCAAAAGTTATTGGAAATTTTAAAGCAGCTTCGAGAAAACTCTATTGTTGTTGCTTCCCGGTGCTGTGATATCCTCAAGAAAATTTTTTCTTCAACTGGTGCCATCTCAAGGGCTACTTCGTACACAAGTGGGGACACTAAGGGAGCACTCGGCTGGATAGGCTAGATATAATATCTTTAGTCACACCCGGATTTAAGGGACAAAGCCGGGTGCATCTCATACATGCGCCAAAGAAGACAACATATATAATAACAGAGTGTATAGAGATAAATGTCACAATAACATCAGAATACTTAATACATTACAGAAGTCTTACAAAATAAAAGATAAATATAAAACGAACTAAGGTCCATCCTTGGCGCCAATAAGTCAACTGGGAGATGCCACCTAGATCAGATCAAACTCCTCGTTGTGTGGCTCCTCTTGAACCACCTGTTCTTCTCCAGTGGGGGGTGTGAGACAGCAAGGGTGAGATCACACATGTTCATCGCTCAACAAGTTGTGGGGAATAATGTGGCATGAACTCACCAAAGGTGGGAGTTCATGTGATGTGTAAAGCTGATCAACAATAGGGGTTAAAGCTAAGCATTGCTTTTAATAAGTTGGTCAAATTTTATTAGCAGTTACTAAATGTAAGTAAATACCAAACCATAATAAATAATAGAACAAAATTAATAAATAATCCCATGCAATGCATATGACAAATTGAATTTAGTTTCATAGTTTAATCATGCGAGAGTCCTGAGCTGCTCTTGACCGTGAGCTCGACTAGTATACCAGTTTTACACTCTGCAGAGGTTGTACCCTGTACCCACAAGTCGTGTATCCCATGTCACCAGGGTTTGCAAGACCCTTAGACACTATCGAGGTGAATGGCTAGGGATCCACTACGAGGCTTTTACAAAGTTCCACTAGCTTCCGAAAACCCGCTACAGTTTATGGGAAGAGCACTTGCAAGAATCCCTCGTCTGACCGCCATCGCAGCAAAATCAACTCGAGAACGTCCTTGTATGCAACTCCCCTACTGCCCTTGCCCCTTTCGGGTAAGGTAGTCTTCCACTAGCTTTCCTAATTAGTCAGCCAAGGGCGTCCCATTCCACCATTTTGGTGGCATGTGTTTCTCAAGTTAAGCTCCATGTTCCAATTAGAGTTAATGATGATCTTAACATGAACATAAATAACATAACAAAATAATTGGAACATGTATTTAATGAAATATTAACCCAAAACCATATAAAGCAATAGCAAACTACCCAAATGATTCAGGGGTAAACAAGGTAAAAGATAATCAGACTAGGGTGACCTATTGGGTCTCATCAAAATTAAACCTATGCATGAATAAGTGATATTAAAGAACATTATTGGGTAAAAAGTGGTCATGGGCACAACTTGCCTTCAAGGAGCTCCTACTCAGCAACTTCTATGTGCTGGGCACCAGGATCCTCAGCCACTGGCTCTTCTACTCGCCACAATACAAACAAGCACAATATATAGAGAAAATTAACATCACACCAAACATGTAAACAAAATACATAATAATAATCTACACATTAAAATAAGATCCTAGGAACATGAATCATTAATTTTGGAGTTGTGGGTTTTAAGTTATGAATTTCTGAAGGTTTTATGTGCTAAGTACAAGATTTATTAGGGTAACAATTTTAATGTGGCTTTCATGTCAAAACAGCGGCACTAAATGATGAACAATAATATTATAAAATTATAGGAACTGGAATGGATCAATTTGAAGTTCATATGAATTTTCTATTATTTATACAAGTTCTAGCAATTATTTTTGCACTAAAATCCATTTCTAATTAATTTTCTCTGATTTTATAACTCTCTGGTCTGGGCGCATAATTCTAGGAAACGCCAGGGGCCACAACGCAAGAATCTCTAAGACACAGAGTACTGTTAACTGGACTGCGGGTTGATTCGCTATAAACTGAGGGGCGCATATGTAAAACGAACTAGCGAAGGGGTATCGCATGCCCTGGGCCGTCCGATAACGGACAATCGGTTCAGATTAGAATCTGAAGCGCACGCAACGCTGACCCATGGTTCAGGGATCAACAGTAGAGAGACCCCAGCATGCTCTGACTGCCCATCACCAGATCAACCGCACACATTCAATCACGCCTAAAGGGGATCCCATGATTTCATCAGAACCGCCCAACATCTATCCTACGGTTCAAAACATTTCACAACTCTCTCTGATCCTGGCCACTCATCCAGAGATCAACAGCACAGGGGTTGTCTTTCGCTTTTCCCCCCAGCTTAGCTGTCGCCACGGCGGTGCTGACCGCACGACGGCGGCGATTACGCCGGCGAGCGACCCAGCCGAGCGCAAGCTCCAAATTGGAATGCGCTAAACGTTGATAGGAACATGGTGAACACGGGGAAGGTTTGCATACCTAAGGTAACGTGGGGTAGGGTACTGGCCGCGAAAGACCGAGAACCACGGCAGCTCCAATGCTCCGGCGATCGATTGCTCCGGCGTCTAGAGTCCTCCGCGTCCGAGGAGGTGGTGTGCGCGATTCCCGCTCGGCTACCCACACGTCGAGGTTCCTCACATCGACCGATCGCCATCAACGTCGGAAGTCAGGTGCGGCGGCACTTCTCTCCCCTCGGTTACCGGCGGAATTCCTCACCCACACCCGGTGGTGTTCAACGAAGTGGGCGAAAGGTGGGGCAGGAACTCCCCCAGAGTTTGCTTTATGGCTATCGGGGAATTGACATGGTACGCGACGCAATGGCCCTCCCCTAATTCTTATGTGGTCGTGCGCATCAGCACCGTTCAGTTCGGGAAGAAAAACAGTGACACCCCCTGACATGCGGGGCCAGTGGTTCAATGAGTCACGGTCAACGGGCGAGCGCCCGCGCATGGACGACAGACTGAAAGGGAAATGTGCCCTTGGGCCATTTCTAAGTATTTTGGTGATTTAGTGTCCAACACAAGTGCCTAAGTGTAAAAAGGTGGACAAAGTAAAAATCAAGAATTAAGGTATGTTTCTCAGACTTAGTACATTGTTTTATGGACTAATGTATTGTGTCTAAGTGCTGGAAATAGAAAAAATCGAGTTGGAGAAGAGATGGCTCGAGCAGCCAAACTCTGCCCAGTCTGGGTGCACCGGACAGTGTCCGGTGCGCCAGGCTGGCTCGAGCGAAGTGGCTGCTCTCGGGAATTCACCGGCGACGTACGGCTAAAATTCACCGGACTGTCCGGTGTGCACCGGACTGTCCGGTGAGCCAACGGTCGGCCGGGCCAACGGTCGGCCGCGCAATCTGCGCGGGACACGTGGCCGAGCCAACGGCTAGAAGATGACACCGGACTGTCCGGTGTGCACCGGACATGTCCGGTGCGCCAACGGCTCTCAGGCTGCCAACGGTCGGCTTCGCTATTTAAGGAAGGAAATCGGGCACCGGACAGTGTCCGGTGTGCACCGGACTGTCCGGTGCCCCCGATGACAGAAGGCAAGAATGGCTTTCCAAACTTGTGCTCAACGGCTCCTAGCTGCCTTGGGGCTATAAAAGGGACCCCTAGGCGCATGGAGGAGAAAAACAAGCATCCTTTGAGCATCATTGATCACTCACACTTCATTCTCGCGCACTTGTTCGACATTTTAGTGATTTGAGCTCCGTTCTAGTGTGCTAGTCTCTTGAGCTCAAGTCTGGGTTTTGCGTGTGCGTATTCGCTGTGATCTTTGTGTCGTGTGTGAGTTGCTAATCCCTCCCTTGCTCTGTGATTCTTCGTGAACATCTTGTGTAAGGGCGAGAGGCTCCAAGCTGTGGAGATTCCTCGCAAACGGGAATAAGAGAAGCAAAGCAACACCATGGTATTCAAGTTGGTCTTTGGACCGCTTGAGAGGGGTTGATTGCAACCCTCGTCCGTTGGGACGCCACAACGTGGAGTAGGCAAGCGTTGGTCTTGGCCGAACCACGGGATAACCACTGTGCCATCTCTGTGATTGATATCTCTTGGTTATTGTGTTGTGTTGAGATCCTTCTCTAGCCACTTGGCATATTACTGTGCTAACAAGTAACCAAGTTTTGTGGCTTAAGTTTTTGAAGTGTTACAGGATCACCTATTCACCCCCCCTCTAGGTGCTCTCAATTGGTATCAGAGCCGTTCTCTTCAAGAAAGGGACTAACCGCCTGAAGATATGGATCCTAAAGGCAAGGGGATGGTGATCAACGACAAGGAGAAGGAGTCCTTCGTCAATGAGCCCAATGATGACAGGCCCACCGACTCAGGCTCGGGCCACAAAAGAAAAGACGGGAGGAAGAAGAAGACAAGGCGCATCAAGGAAATTGTCTACTACGACAGCGACGAATCTTCCTCCTCCCAAAAGGACGACGACGACTACGATAGGCGAAAGACGGGACGAGTATCACAAGGTGAGCGGCTTGGACAATGCCAAGCAGATCTGGGACACCCTCAAGATCTCTCATGAGGGAAACGACGTCACATTACTCACCAAAATGGAGTTGGTGGAGGGCGAGCTTGGACGGTTCGTGATGATAAGGGGCGAGGAGCCGACACAAACATACAACTGGCTCAAGACCCTTATCAATAAAATAAGGAGCTACGGGAGCACGCGATGGACGGACCACGACGTCGTCCGCCTAATGCTAAGGTCATTTATCGTTCTTGATCCTCATTTGGTGAACAATATACGTGAAAATCCCAGGTACACCAAGATGTCGCCCGAAGAAGTTCTTGGGAAGTTCGTAAGCGGGCGAATGATGATCAAGGAGGCAAGATATGTGGACGACGCGTTGAACGGTCCTAGTCATGAGCCTCAACCCATTGCTCTCAAGGCAACAAGGAGCAAGGAGGCGCTACCAAGCAAGGTGGCGCAAGTTGAGGTGGCCGGACTCAATGATGAGGAGATGGCCCTCATCATTAAGCGCTTCAAGACGGCGCTTAAAGGTCGCAAGGGGCAGCCGAGCAAGACCAAAGCCAAGGGGAAGCGCTCATGCTTCAAATGCGGTAAGCTTGGTCATTTTATTGCTAACTGTCCCGACAATGATAGTGATCAGGACCAAGGGAACAAGAGGGAGAAAAAGAAGCATTACAAGAAGGCCAAGGGCGAGGCACATATCGGAAAGGAGTGGGATTCGGATTGTTCCTCCTCCGACTCTGACAATGAAGGACTCGCCGCCACCGCCTTCAACAAGTCATCCCTCTTCCCCAACGAGCGTCACACTTGCCTCATGGCAAGAGAGAAGAAAGTAAGCACTCATACTAGTACTTATGCTTCTTCGAGTGAAGATGAGTCTAGTGATGATGATGAGATAGATTACTCATGCTTATTCAAGGGATTAGATAGAACCAAGGTAGACAAAATTAATGAATTAATTGATGCCTTGAATGACAAGAATATGCTTTTAGAAAAACAAGAGGATTTGTTGTATGAAGAACATGATAAATTTGTAGAAGCACAGAAATCTCTTGCTCTAGAAATTAAGAGGAATGAAATGCTCTCTAGTGAATTATCTTCTTGTCATGAAACTATTGCTAAGTTAAAAAGTTTTAATGATGATTTAAATGCTAAACTAGAAGTAGCTAGTAAATCTAATTCTTGTGTAGAAATTGTTGAAACTTGTAATAGGTGTAAAGATTTTGACATTGATGCTTGTAGTGATCATTTAGTTTCAATTTCCAAATTAAATGATGAATTAGCTAGTCTTAATGCCCAACTTAAGACTAGCAAGAATGAATTTGACAAGCTAAAATTTGCAAGGGATGCCTACACGATTGGTAGACACCCCTCAATTAAGGATGGACTTGGCTACAAGAGGGAAGCCAAGAACTTGACAAGCCATAAGGCTCCCATCTCTGCCAAGGAGAAAGGGAAGGCCCCTATGGCTAGTAATGTGCAAAAGAATCATGCCTTTATGTACTATGATAGAAGACAACCTAGAAATGCTTATAGGAGTTGTAATGTATACAATGCCTTTGATTCTCATGCCATGGTTGCTTCTAGTTCTTCCTATGTGCATAATAGAAATGTTGGTAGGAGAAATGTTATTCATAATATGCCTAGGAGAAATGTCGTTAATGTTCCTAGGAAAGTTAATGAACCTTCTACAATATATCATGCTTTAAATGCTTCTTTTGCTATTTGTAGAAAGGATAGGAAGATAGTTGCTAGAAAATTAGGGGCAAGATGCAAGGGAGACAAAACTTGCATTTGGGTCCCTAAGGATATTTGTGCTAACCTTGCAGGACCCAACATGAGTTGGGTACCTAAGACCCAAGCCTAAATTTGCCTTGCAGGTTTATGCATCCGGGGGTTCAAGCTGGATTATTGACAGCGGATGCACAAACCATATGACGGGGGAGAAGAAGATGCTCACCTCCTACGCCAAGAATAAAGATTCCCAAGATTCAATAATATTCGGTGATGGGAATCAAGGCAAGGTAAAAGGGTTAGGTAAAATTGCAATCTCAAATGAGCACTCTATCTCTAATGTGTTTTTAGTAGAGTCTCTTGGATATAATTTGCTATATGTTAGTCAATTATGCAATATGGGATATAACTGTTTGTTTACAAATATAGATGTGTCTGTCTTTAGAAGATGTGACGGTTCACTAGCTTTTAAGGGTGTACTAGACGGCAAGCTTTACTTAGTTGATTTTGCAAAAGAAGAGGCCGGTCTAGATGCATGCTTAATGGCTAAGACTTGCATGGGCTGGCTGTGGCATCGCCGCTTAGCACATGTGGGGATGAAGAACGTCCACAAGCTTCTAAAGGGAGAACACGTGATAGGTCTAACCAATGTTCATTTCGAAAAAGATAGACCTTGTGCAGCTTGTCAAGCAGGGAAACAGGTGGGAGGCTCTCATCACATCAAAAATGTGATGACAACATCAAGACCCCTGGAGCTGCTACATATGGACCTCTTCGGACCCGTCGCCTATCTGAGCATAGGAGGAAGTAAGTATGGTCTAGTTATCGTTGATGACTTTTCCCGCTTCACTTGGGTGTTCTTTTTGCAGGATAAGTCTGAAACCCAAGGGACCCTCAAGCGCTTCCTAAGGAGAGCTCAAAATGAGTTTGAGCTCAAGGTGAAGAAGATAAGGAGCGACAACGGGTCCGAATTCAAGAACCTTCAAGTGGAGGAGTTTCTTGAGGAGGAGGGGATCAAGCACGAGTTCTCCGCTCCCTACACACCTCAGCAAAATGGTGTGGTAGAGAGGAAGAACAGGACGCTCATAGATATGGCGAGGACTATGCTTGGAGAATTCAAGACCCCCGAGTGCTTTTGGTCAGAGGCCGTGAACACGGCTTGCCACGCCATCAACAGGGTCTACCTTCACCGCCTCCTCAAGAAAACGTCGTATGAGCTGCTAACCGGTAACAAACCTAATGTATCGTATTTTCGTGTTTTTGGGAGTAAATGCTACATTCTAGTGAAGAAGGGTAGGAATTCCAAATTTGCTCCCAAAGCCGTAGAAGGGTTTTTATTAGGTTATGATTCAAATACAAAGGCGTATAGGGTCTTCAACAAATCATCGGGTTTGGTTGAAGTCTCTAGCGACGTTGTATTTGATGAGACTAATGGCTCTCCAAGAGAGCAAGTTGTTGATCTTGATGATGTAGATGAAGAAGACGTTCCAACGGCCGCGATATGCACCATGGCGATTGGAGATGTACGGCCTCAGGAACATTTGGAGCAAGATCAACTGTCTTCCTCAACTATGGTGCATCCCCCAACCCAAGATGACGAACAGGTACCTCAAGTGGAGGCACATGATCAAGGGGGAGCACAGGATGTTCAAGAGGAAGAAGCACCTCAGGCACCTCCAACCCAAGTTCGAGCGACAATTCAAAGGGATCATCCCGTCGACCAGATATTGGGTGATATTAGCAAGGGAGTAACTACTCGCTCAAGATTAGTTAATTTTTGTGAGCATTACTCTTTTGTCTCTTCTATTGAGCCTTTCAGGGTAGAAGAGGCCTTGCTAGATCCGGACTGGGTGTTGGCCATGCAGGAGGAACTCAACAACTTCAAGCGCAACGAAGTTTGGACACTGGTGCCTCGTCCCAAGCAAAATGTTGTGGGAACCAAGTGGGTGTTCCACAACAAACAGGACGAGCACGGGGTGGTGACGAGGAACAAGGCTCGACTTGTGGCAAAAGGTTATGCCCAAGTCGCAGGTTTGGACTTTGAGGAGACTTTTGCTCCTGTGGCTAGGCTAGAATCAATTCGTATCTTGCTAGCATATGCCGCTCACCATTCTTTCAGGTTGTACCAAATGGATGTGAAGAGCGCTTTCCTCAACGGGCCGATAAAGGAGGAAGTGTATGTGGAGCAACCCCCTGGCTTCGAGGATGAACGGTACCCCGACCACGTGTGTAAGCTCTCTAAGGCGCTCTATGGACTTAAGCAAGCCCCAAGAGCATGGTATGAATGCCTTAGAGACTTTTTAATTGCTAATGCTTTCAAGGTTGGGAAAGTCGATCCAACTCTTTTTACTAAGACTTGCGATGGTGATCTTTTTGTGTGTCAAATCTATGTCGACGACATAATATTTGGTTCTACTAACCAAAAGTCTTGTGAAGAGTTTAGCAGGGTGATGACACAGAAATTCGAGATGTCGATGATGGGCGAGTTAACCTACTTCCTTGGGTTCCAAGTGAAGCAACTCAAGGACGGCACCTTCATCTCCCAAACGAAGTACACACAAGATTTGCTAAAGAGGTTTGGGATGAAGGACGCCAAGCCCGCAAAGACGCCGATGGGAACCGACGGACACACCGACCTCAACAAAGGAGGTAAGTCCGTTGATCAAAAAGCATACCGGTCCATGATAGGTTCTTTGCTTTATTTATGTGCTAGTAGACCGGATATTATGCTTAGCGTATGCATGTGTGCTAGATTTCAATCTGATCCGAAGGAGTGTCACTTAGTGGCTGTGAAGCGAATTCTTCGATATTTAGTCGCTACGCCTTGCTTCGGGATCTGGTATCCAAAGGGGTCTAACTTTGACTTGATTGGGTACTCAGATTCCGACTATGCTGGATGTAAGGTCGATAGGAAGAGTACATCGGGGACGTGCCAATTCTTAGGAAGGTCCCTGGTGTCATAGAACTCTAAGAAACAAACCTCCGTTGCCCTATCCACCGCTGAGGCCGAGTATGTTGCCGCAGGACAGTGTTGCGCGCAACTACTTTGGATGAGGCAAACCCTCAGGGACTTTGGCTACAATCTGAGCAAAGTCCCACTCCTATGTGATAATGAGAGTGCTATCCGAATAGCGGAAAATCCTGTTGAGCACAGCCGCACAAAGCACATTGACATCCGGCATCACTTTTTGAGAGACCACCAGCAAAAGGGGGATATCGTAGTGTTTCATGTTAGCACCGAGAACCAGCTAGTCGATATCTTTACCAAGCCTCTAGATGAGAAGACCTTTTGCAGGCTGCGTAGTGAGCTCAATATCTTAGATTCGCGGAACTTGGATTGAAATGTAGCATACCTATGTTTATGCTTTTGATTATGTTCATTCTGCATATTGTTGCTTATTGTGGTGCTCAAGTTGTACAAACACTCCCTGGACCTCACAAGTCCTGTTTGCAAGTGATGCACATATTTAGGGGGAGTTGTGCTACAACTTGACCCCTTGTGGCTAACCATGTACTTGAGTTTGGTTGTTTTAGTCTCCAAGGAAAAATTGAAAGGGAAAAGGTGGACTTGGACCATGCGAGACTTCCACTGCACTCCGATGAAAAGAGTAACTCTTCCAAGTTCATCGTTATACTCTTATTGCCTATTTGCTCTTAGTTGAAGATTTTGGTGAGGCAATGGGGTTAAAGGGCCAAGATTGATCCCGTGTTGGTGCTTGATGCCAAAGGGGGAGAAAATAAAGGCCAAAGCGATAAATGGATCAGCTACCACTTGAGAGATTTTGAAAATAGTAGAATAGAGCTTTTGGTTTGTCAAAACTCTTTTGTTGTCTCTCTTGTCAAAAGTTGGCTTCTTGTGGGGAGAAGTATTGATTATGGGAAAAAGGGGGAGTTTTTGAAATCTTAAAACAATTTCTCTTAGAATGACTCTCTTTATGTCTTAACATGTGTGTTTGACTTAGAGATAGAAATTTGAGTTTGATTTGCAAAAACAAACCAAGTGGTGGCATAGAGTGATCCATATATGTCAAAATTGAATCAAAACAATTTTGAGTTCTTATTTGATTTGATTTTGTACTTGTTCTACTTGCTTTATGTTGTGTTGGCATAAATCACCAAAAAGGGGGAGATTGAAAGGGAAATGTGCCCTTGGGCCATTTCTAAGTATTTTGGTGATTTAGTGTCCAACACAAGTGCCTAAGTGTAAAAAGGTGGACAAAGTAAAAATCAAGAATTAAGGTATGTTTCTCAGACTTAGTACATTGTTTTATGGACTAATGTATTGTGTCTAAGTGCTGGAAACAGAAAAAATCGAGTTGGAGAAGAGATGGCTCGAGCAGCCAAACTCTGCCCAGTCTGGGTGCACCGGACTGTCCGGTGGTGCACCGGACAGTGTCCGGTGCGCCAGGCTGGCTCGAGCGAAGTGGCTGCTCTCGGGAATTCACCGGCGACGTACGGCTAAAATTCACCGGACTGTCCGGTGTGCACCGGACTGTCCGGTGAGCCAACGGTCGGCCGGGCCAACAGTCGGCCGCGCAATCTGCGCGGGACACATGGCCGAGCCAACGGCTAGAAGACGGCACCGGATTGTCCGGTGTGCACCGGACATGTCCGGTGCGCCAACGGCTCTCAGGCTGCCAACGGTCGGCTTCGCTATTTAAGGAAGGAAATCGGGCACCGGACAGTGTCCGGTGTGCACCGGACTGTCCGGTGCCCCCGATGACAGAAGGCAAGAATGGCTTTCCAAACTTGTGCTCAACGGCTCCTAGCTGCCTTGGGGCTATAAAAGGGACCCCTAGGTGCATGGAGGAGAAAAACAAGCATCCTTTGAGCATCATTGATCACTCACACTTCATTCTCGCGCACTTGTTCGACATTTTAGTGATTTGAGCTCCGTTCTAGTGTGCTAGTCTCTTGAGCTCAAGTCTGGGTTTTGCGTGTGCGTATTCGCTGTGATCTTTGTGTCGTGTGTGAGTTGCTAATCCCTTCCTTGCTCTGTGATTCTTCGTGAACATCTTGTGTAAGGGCGAGAGGCTCCAAGCTGTGGAGATTCCTCGCAAACGGGAATAAGAGAAGCAAAGCAACACCGTGGTATTCAAGTTGGTCTTTGGACCGCTTGAGAGGGGTTGATTGCAACCCTCGTCCGTTGGGACGCCACAACGTGGAGTAGGCAAGCGTTGGTCTTGGCCGAACCACGGGATAACCACTGTGCCATCTCTGTGATTGATATCTCTTGGTTATTGTGTTGTGTTGAGATCCTTCTCTAGCCACTTGGCATATTACTGTGCTAACAAGTAACCAAGTTTTGTGGCTTAAGTTTTTGAAGTGTTACAGGATCACCTATTCACCCCCCCTCTAGGTTCTCTCACAGACGCGTACGCCCCACACTGCAGTGACCTAGTCATCAGCGAGAAGCGCAGCGGCTACCAGTGGGCCCCCTCGGTCGGCGCCACGTTCCCGAAGTCGGCCGTGCGCGGGGGAGCACCCAGTGAGTTGGGTCGCGCGGATGGAGTGCAGGATGGGCCGAATAGGTGCGCAAGCCCATTTAGGTTAGGCCTTTTCTCATTTTCCATTTTGTTTTATTTTGAATTTCCTTTTCTAAATTCAAACCTACTATTTGAATTATAATTTGGTTTGCAGATTTCACAGGTCATAAAAATACCAGTTTTAGAAATATATTTATATTTATATTTTCATTTATAGTTTATACTCCTTTTCTTTTCTTTCCTTCTTCATGATTATTTCTCATTTCCAAATATTCGAGTTAGTCTTTATATTTCTAATTTGTTTATTATTTTATTCATATTGTTGTGACTACTATTAAGTGCACAAACAATTAAAAGCCAACATGATGCACAATTTAGTGATATGTCTTTTTATTAATTATTTATTTTTAAATGAGGTGTTCATATGTGATGGCGAATAGAGATGACACACACATATAGATAAAGGAAAAAAATTCTCCTTTTATATTTTCTTACAAATTGGGTATTACAAATCCTACCCCCCTTAACAAGAATCTCGTCCTCGAGATTTAGGAAGGACTAGGGAAAAGATGGGGAAAATCTATTCGAAGCTCTTCTTCTCTCTCCCATGTAGCTTCATCTTCTCCATGGTGACTCCATTGCACTTTGCACATCTTTATCACCTTATTTCTTGTAACTCGAGTCAAAGTATCAAGAATATTGATAGGATATTCTGTATAAGTCAAATCTCCCTGAACATTGAGCTCTTCCATTGGTAACAGTTCCTCACGGACACGGAGACACTTCTTAAGTTGAGACACATGGAATACATTATGCACATCAGATAGACTATCAGGTAGCTCAAGTTGGTATGCCAGCTCCCCAACTCGCCTAAAAACTCTGAATGGTCCAATAAAGCGAGGAGACAATTTGCCCTTAACTTCAAATATCCTGATTCCATGAAGTGGTGACACCTTGAGGTACACATGATCACCTTCCTCAAACTCTAGTGGTCTTCTTCTATTATGAGCATAGCTCTTTTGCCTGGTTTGAGCTACCCTCAAGTTTTCCCGGATTATACGGACTTGTTCTTCTGCCTCTTGAATAAGTTCAGGCCCAAAGAACTGCCTTTCTCCAGTCTGATCCCAATATAGAGGAGTTCTGCACTTCCTGCCATATAAAGCTTCAAATGGTGACATCTTCAGACTGGCCTGATAACTATTATTATATGAGAACTCAGCATATGGTAGACTTTTATCCCAACTACTCCCATGTTGAAGGGCACAAGCTCTCAACATGTCTTCCAACACCTGATTAGTCATTTCAGTTTGTCCATCAGTCTAAGGGTGATAAGCCGTACTAAAGTTCAACTTTGTATTCATATTCTCATTAAAGCTCCTCCAGAATCTTGATGTAAACTGTGAACCTCGATCAGACACGATCTTCTTTGGTACTCCGTGTAAACACACAATCCGAGCCATGTATAACTCTACCAACTGTGAACCTTTATAAGTAGTGTTGATAGGAATGAAGTGAGCTACTTTAGTCAGTCTATCCACAATCAACCATATAGAATCATATCCTTTTAGGGTGCAAGGCAATCCGGTAATGAAATCCATGCCAATTTCTTCCCACTTCCATTCGGGTATCTTCAACGGGTGCAACAATCCAGCTGGCCTTTGATGTTCAGCTTTGACTCTTTGACACACATCGCACATAGCCACATGTGCAGCCACATCTCTCTTCAATCCATACCACCAGTACTTCTGCTTCAAATCCTGATACATCTTAGTGCTACCAGGGTGAATAGAATAATCAACATCATGGGCTTCCTTCAATATAGTCTCACGAAGGCTATCAATCTCAGGAACACATATCCAGTTCTTGAACCATACTATGCCTTGCTCATCCTCCGTGAATTCTGGACCTCTACCTTCAGTAATAAGATCCTTGATCTCTTGTATTTTGGCATCACCAATCTGACCTTTGTGAATTTCTTATTCCAAGGTAGGCTCCACATCAATAGTAACTCCTTCAGTGAGCAACTATCCCTAGGTTAAGCCTCTTGAAATCCTCAACAATCTCATCGGGTAGCTGGGCAACAATAGATGAGTGGACATGCTCCTTTTGACTCAAGGCATCCGCAACCAAATTCGCCTTGCCCGGGTGACAGTGAATCTCCAAGTCATAGTCCTTAATAAGCTCCAACCATTGGCGTTGTCAAAGGTTGAGATCCTTCTGAGTGAATATGTACTTCAAACTCTTGTGATCAGTGTACACTTGACACTTGATTCCCATAATATAATGTCTTCATATCTTAAGTGCATGCACTACGGTTGCCAGTTCTATGTCATGAGTGGGATAGTTCAACTCATGTTTCCGCAACTGACAAGACGTGTAGGCAATCATGTGTCCTTCTTGCATAAGCACACATCCCAAGCCTTGGCCACATGCATCACAATAAATGTCAAACCCTCCTATAGATCTGGCATAACCAACACTGGGGGTGACATCAATCTCATCTTTAATTGATCAAAGCTATCTTGGCTCTTCGAGTCCCATTTGAACTCTCTTCCCTTCTCCAGAAGCGAGGTCATAGGCTTAGCAATCTTAGAAAACCCTTCAATAAATCATCGATAATAGCCTGCAAGTCCCAAGAAACTTCAGACTTCAGTAACTGTAGTGGGTATGCTCCACGCCATTATCTCCTTGACTTTAGCAGGATCCACTGAGATTCCACCGTTAGAAATGATATGTCCAAGGAATGACACCTCATCAATCCAGAACTCCCATTTGCTATACTTGACATAGAGTTGATTATCCCTTAGCTTTTGTAGCACCAATCTCAGATGTTCCTAATGATCACTATCACTCTTGGAATAAATAAGAATATTGTCGATGAATACCACGACGAATCTGTCTAGATACTCTATGAACACCTTATTCATCAGATTCATAAAATAGGCTGGTGCATTAGTTAGTCCAAATGACATAAGCATGAATTCATATAAACCATATCGGGTTGAGAAAGCCATCTTGGGAATTTCAGATGGCCTAATCTTCATTTGGTGATAACCCGATCGGAGATCAATCTTCGAGAATACCTTTGCACCTCTCATCTGATCAAATAAATCCTCAATGCGGGGTAACAGATACTTGTTCTTTACAGTAACATCATTTAGGGATCTATAATCCACACACATCCTTTGCGATCCATCTTTCTTCTGTACAAACAGAATCGGCGCTCCCCAAGGTGAGGAACTCGGATGAATGTACCCAGCCTCTTGTAACTCTGTTAACGGTTTCTTCAGCTCTTTTAAATCTGCTACGGACATCTTGTATGGCCGTTTAGAAATAGGAGCAGTCCCAGGTAAGAGATCAATGACAAACTCAACTTCCCTATCTGGTGGCATCCCAGGTAACTCCTCTGGAAAGGCATCCGGAAAATCTCTAACCACACGAATGTTATCACCAACAAACCCCTCATCTATAAAGAATGTCGCACGTTGGGTAGAAGTAGTTACTGCAATTTGAACTTGAAACCTTTCTCCTTTAGGGCTGGTGAGTTCTACAGTACCCCTACCACATTGTATAATGGCCTTTGCCTTTCTTAGCCATGACATACCAAGGATCAGATCTATACTGCTTGCCTCTAATATTATAGTGGTAGCCCAGAATTCTCTTCCCATAATTGTCAATGTCAATTTATGTGTCATATGATTTGCCTCAACAGGCCCTTTAGGTGTAATTACTGTCATTGGTGTTTTCATATTTCGCAGTGGTAATTCATTTGTGTTGGCATATCAAGCAGACATGAATGAATGTGTAGCACCAAAATCAAATAATATTGTTGCAGGAATTGTATTAATGTAAAACATACCAAGTGTGATGTTAGCTCCTTCCGTAGTAGCATCAGCGTTTACCTGATTAACCCTGACAATAGAGAATCTCTTGCAAGATCCCGGAGTCTGCTGCTTGTTCTGCACAGGTGTAGTAGCACTCCTATGCGGACAAACATTAGCATAATGACCTGTCTTACCACACTTATAACATGTGGTACCAGCACTCTGCCCTGAGAATTTTGTCATGGTGCCAGTGGGGGCAGCCTAACAAGTCGGTGGAGTCCCCTGAGGTGTGTGCTGAGCTGGACACTGGCCTCCTCCAGTGCGAACTGGTGTACCCTAAGGTGAAACGTAGCGAGGATGAACGCTGCTGCTTCCCTAACCCTGGGATATAGCCTTCCTCTTTAGATCTCCCAGCTGAACACTCTTGTGTTCAATCGCTAGGGCCTTATCAAGCAGCCTCTGGAATGATGGAAATGTATGTGCCACTAGAGCATACTGCAGAGGTCCATTGAGTCCTTCAATAAAGTGCTCCTACTTCCTCTCATCTTCAACAACTTCATCAGGTGCATATCTGGATAGCTGAATGAATTTGTCGCGATACTCGCTGACTGACAAGCTTCCCTGCTTTAGCGATAGAAACTCTTTCTTCTTTATCTTCATCAGTTCGGCAGGTATGTGGTAGTTCCTGAACTAAGTAGAAAACTCTACCCATGTGATAGTATCAGCAACATCGTGGGCAGTAGTGTAAAAATCCCACCAATTAGCACCAGGACTAGTAAGACGACCAGAAGCATATAGAACCTTCTCCCATTCAGAGCATTGGGCAATAATCAACATCTTCTCCACAGACTTCAACCAATCATCAGCGTCTAGTGGATCAGGAGAACTGGCGAACGTCGGTGGCTTATGGCTCATGAACTCCCTGTGCTTGTCCCGTGGTGGAACTGGTGGTGGAGGTGGTGGCAGTGGTGCTTGTTGCTGTTGTTGTTGCTGTTGCACCCTTCGCTCCTGGTGCATCTCCTCTCGCTCTTAGCGCATCTCTTGGTGTTCCTGCCGCATCTGTGCGTGCATATCCACCATGGTTTTTGCCATCTGTTGCATTATTCGTATCTGAGCTACAATTGCGGGATCAGCTCCCGCTGGTGGAGGATTTGTAGGATCCATTTCAACTTGTTGTTGTTGTGGTTGTCTAAATATTCTCTGAGTGTGTCGATTGGGAGGTAGATCAATTACACCACCCTTCCTGGTATTGACCATCTGAGTTAGAAACATATGGTAAGAAAGAATTGTAGACAAGGCAGGTAATTACGAATCATGTTACTTTGGGGGATTTATTAGCTAAGTAGATTAGTGAGTTACCTATCAAAGCTAATTCATTACCTTAAGGTGGTACATGCTAGGATGTCCATTTATAATATCTCAATCAATCAAAGAAGCAAATCAGACATTTATCATCAGAACAATCAACCAACATTTTTAAATAGAGAAAATAGTTTTAATTTTGTCTTAGGTTTCCTATCTCTTAAAAATGTCATAAATGTAGGATTCCAAGGTGTGAAATCCATCTTGTCTTAGAGTAGAAAAGATAAGAGTAATCAAAGTAGAACAGCAAAAGTTGAGACAGGATCAAGATAAGATAAGTATAGAATGAATCAGAGTAAGGTAAGTAGGTAAAGGTTTTATCCATTTCTATCTAGGTTTTGTCCTACAGTCAACATTTCCTCTCATACCACTTCTGTCACACCCGCATTTAAGGGACAAAGCCGGGTGCATCTCATACATGCACCAAAGAAGATAACATATATAATAACAGAGTGTATAGAGATAAATGTCACAATAACATCAGAGTACTTATTACATTGCGGAAGTCTTACAAAATAAAAGATAAATATAAAACAAACTAAGGTCCATCCTTGGCGCTAATAAGTCAACTGGGAGACACCACCTAGATCAGATCAAACTCCTCGTTGTGTGGCTCCTCTTGAACCACCTATTCTTCTCATGTGGGGGGGGTGTGAGACAGCAAGGGTGAGCTCACACATGTTCATCGCTCAACAAGTTGTGGGAATAATGTGGCATGAACTCACCAAAGGTGGGAGTTCATGTGATGTGTAAAGCTGATCAACAATAGGGGTTAAAGCTGAGCATTGCTTTTAATAAGTTGGTCAAATTTTATTAGCAGTTACTAAATGTAAGTATATACCAAACCATAATAAATAATAAAACAAAATTAATAAATAATCCCATGCAATGCATATGATAAATTGAATTTAGTTTCATAGTTTAATCATGCGAGAGTCCTGAGCTGCTCTTGACCGTGAGCTCGACTAGTATACCAGTTTTACACTCTGCAGAGGTTGTACCCTGTACCCACAAGTCATGTATCCCATGTCGCTAGGGTTTGCAAGACCCTTAGACACTACCGAGGTGAATGGCTAGGGATCCACTACGAGGCTTTTACAAAGTTCCAGTAGCTTCCGAAAACCCGCTACAGTTTATGGGTAGTGCACTTGCAAGAATCCCTCGTCTGACCGCCATCGCAGCAAAATCAACCCGAGAACCTCCCTGCATGCAACTCCCCTACTGCCCTTGCCCCTTTTAGGTAAGGTAGTCTTCCACTAGCTTTCCTAATTAGTCAGCCAAGGGCGTCCCATTCCACCCTTATGGTGGCACGTGTTTCTCAAGTTAAGCTCCATGTTCCAATTAAAGATAATGATGATCTTAACATGAACATAAATAACATAACAGAATAACTAGACCATGGATATAATGAAATATTAACCCAAAACCATATAAAGTAATAGCAAACTATCCAAATGATTCAGGGGTAAACAAGGTAAAAGATCATCAGACTAGGGTGACCTATTGGGTCCCACCAAAATTAAACCTATGCAAGAATAAGTGATATTAAAGAACATTACTGGGTAAAAAGTGGTCAAGGGCACAACTTGCCTTTAATGAGCTCCTACTCAGCAACTTCTATCTGCTGGGCACCAGGATCCTTAGCCACTGGCTCTTCTACTCACCACAATACAAAAAAGCACAGTATATAGAGAAAATTAACATAACAACAAACATGTAAACAAAATACATAATAATAATCTACACATTAAAATAAGATCCTTGGAATAGGAATCATTAATTTTGGAGTTGTGGATTTCAAGTTATGAATTTCTGAAGGTTTTACGTGCTAAGTACAAGATTTATTATGGTAACAATTTTAATGTGGCTTTCATGTCAAAATAGTGGCAATAAATGATGAACAATAATATTACAAAATTATAGGAACTGGAATGGATCAATTTGGAGTTCATATGAATTTTCTATGATTTATACAAGTTCTAGCAATTATTTTTGCACTAAAATCCATTTCTAATTAATTTTCTCTGATTTTATAACTCTCTGGTCTGGGCGCGTAATTTCAGGAAACACCAGGGGCCACGACGCAAGAATCTCTAAGACACAGAGTACTGTTAACTGGACTGCGGGTTGATTCGCTAGAAACTGAGGGGCGCATATGTAAAACGAACCAGCGAAGGGGTATCGCATGCCCTGGGCCGTCCGATAACGGACAATCGGTTCAGATTAGAATCTGAAGCGCACACAATGCTGACCCACGGTTCAGAGATCTACGGTAGAGAGACCCCAGCGCGCTCTGACCGCCCATCACCAGATCAACTGCACGCATTCAATCACGCCTAAAGGGGATCTCATGATTTCATCAGGATCGCCCAACATCTATCCTACGGTTCAAAATATTTCACAACTCTCTCTGATCCTGGCCACTCATCCAGAGATCAACGACATTGGGGTCGTCTTCCGCTTTTTCCCCCAGCTTAGCTGTCGCCACGGCGGTGCTGACCGCACGACGGCGGTGATTACTCCAGCGAGCGACGCAACCGAGCGCAAGCTCCAAATTGGAATGCGCTAAATGTTGATAGGAACATGGTGAACATGGGGAAGGTTTGCATTCCGAAGGTAACGTGGGGTAGGGTACTGGCCGCGGAAGGCCGAGATCCGCAGCGGCTCCAACGCTCCGGCGATCGATTACTCCGGCGTCCAGAGTCCTCCGCATCCAAGGAGGTGGTGTGCGTGATTCCCGCTCGGCTACCCACCCATCGAGGATCCTCACGTCAACCGATCGCCAGCAACATCGGAAGTCAGGTGCGGCGGCACTTCTCTCCCCTCGGTTATCGGCAGAATTCCTCACCCGCACCCGGTGGCTTTCAACGAAGTGGGCGAAAGGTAGGGCAGGAACTCCCCCAGAGTCTGCTTTATGGCTATCGGGGAATTGACGCAGTACGCGACGCAACGGCCCTCCCCTGATTCTTCCGTGGTCATGCGCATCGGTGCCGTTCAGTTCGGGAAGAAAAACAATGATACCCCCCGACATGCGGGGCCCACGGTTCAATGAGTCACGGTCAATATGCGAGCGCCCGCGCATGGACGACAGACTCGTACGCCCCACACCGCAGTGACCTAGTCATCGGCGAGAAGCATAGCGGCTGCTAGTGGACCCCCTCGGTCGGCGCCACGTTCTCGGAGTCGGCTGTGCGCGCGGGATCACCTAGTGAGTTGGGCCACGCGGATGGACAGCAGGATGGGCCGAATAGGTGCCGCAAGCCCATTTAGGTTAGGCCTTTTCTCATTTTCCATTTTGTTTTATTTTGAATTTCCTTTTCTAAATTCAAACCTACTATTTGAATTATAATTTGGTTTGCAGATTTCGCAGGTCATAAAAATACCAGTTTTAGAAATATATTTTTATTTTTATTTTCATTTATAGTTTATACTCCTTTTCTTTTCTCTCCTTCTTGATTATTTCTCATTTTCAAATATTCAAGTTAGTCTTTATATTTCTAATTTGTTTATTATTTTGTTCATATTGTTGTGACTACTATTAAGTGCACAAACAATTAAAAGCCAACATGATGCACAATTTAGTGATATGTCTTTTTATTAATTATTTATTTTTAAATGAGGTGTTCACATGTGATGGCGAATAGAGATGACACACACATATAGATAAAAGAAAAAAAATTCTCCTTTTATATTTCCTTACAAATTGGGTATTACATCTTTGGAGCTCATCGGCATTCCATGATCTTGGAATGTTGTTTCCTTCCATGTCCTTGAGCCTATAGGAACCTAGTCTGTTCGAAGCTGAGACAAGAAAAGGACCTTCCCATTTTACTTGTAATTTTCCTGTTGTGTCTGGGTGGCTACCTTTCGGAGGACAAGGTGTCCCGATGCTATGTTCTTGACTTTTACTTTTCTATCTCGCCATCTCAGGGTTTCTGCTTGATATTTCCTTATATGCTCGACTGCTTCGAGTCTCGATTCCTCTATGGCATCCTTCAAAATGTTTTCATTATCCTGATTTTGTGTCGAATCTATGACTCTTGTTGAGCCCAACTTGACTTCTTTAGGGGTAACTGCTTTGTCCCTAAAGAGGAGCATGAATGGTGTGAAGTTCGTAGATCTTGATATAGTGGTGTTATGGTTCCATACAACTTTGGTAAGCTCTCCTGTCCACTTCCACTTCACTAACCCAACCAAATACTTTGTAATTCCCAGCAAAATTCTTCCATTTCCTCTTTCCACTAACCCATTGGATTTTGGATGCCTGACCGAAGCAAAGTGTATGTTTGTCCCCACCTAGCTACAAAATGCTCTGAATGCTTCGGAGTCAAACTGGGTGCCATTATCGACAATGATGGACTTTGGCACTCTGAAGCAACAAATCATGTTTTGCCAAAAGAACTTTTGAATGGTAGCCGAAGTTATTGTTGCTGGAGACTTTGCTTTGATCCACTTCGAGAAATACTCAACCGCGACCACTGCATACTTTAGGTTACCCTAGGCAGCTGGCATTGGGCCAATTATATCCATTCCCCATCTTTGCTAGGGCCAAGTAGGTTGCATCAACTAGGTCAGGGACAAAGGCTGTTTTTGGTCTCTTGCACATTTTTGGCAGTTGTCACACTTCTGCACAAACTCCGCTATATCCGAAGCTGCCTTTGGCCAATAAAATCCTTGACGAATTTTTTCTTAACAGAGCTCTAGGACCAATTTGTGAGCCACATAGACTAGAATAAATATCTCTTATCAACTCTTGGCCTTCGTTTCTAGAAATGCACTTTAACAAAGGTGAACAAACACCTTCTTTATACAACTCCCCATCTATAATTTTGTAAGGTCTTGTCCTTATTTCCATTCTCTTGGTGTATGCTTCGTCATGGACTGGATGACTTCCCTGGAGGAAGTTATAATTTTGTTCTCCAGTCTTCACTGTGTGTTGGAGACATTGTTAAGATAGCTCTTTCCATCAAATCGACCGAAGGTTCTTTTAGTACTTCGAAGCAAACTTGGGCAGACTTGGGCAACATGTCAGCATGTTCATTATCCAACCTTGGGATGTTTTTTACTGAAAAACCTTCGACGAAAGATTATTCCATCCTTTGAACCAAGTCGAAGTATTTCTCTAGGCTTGGATTTTTCACTTTGCTCAACTTATCAGCCTGGCCTATGATAACCTGAAAGTTTGATTTCAATACTGCTCTTCTTACACCCATTGCTTTCAGCTTCCTTAGTCCCAACAACAAAGCTTCGTACAATAGAATTGCAGACTGACGGTATATGATGCCTTTACTTTAGATGGTGACACAATAACAGCTGCAGCTCCAGCTCCAAAGGATCCCCATGAGCCATCATAGAAAACTATCCATACAGCTTCATCTGATTGGGCTACTTCATCTTGTGAGCTTGTGGTCCAATCAGTAATAAAATCTACCAATGCTTGAGACTGAATGGAGGACTTGTGCATAAAATCAACGATGTACTCGTTGAGTTCTGCTGCCCATTTTCTAATTCGGCGCGAAGATTCTCTATTTCTTATGATGACTTTAAGTGGCAGTGATGAGGGTGCAATGATAGTGTGGGACTGAAAATAGTGTCGAAGCTTTCTCGAAGCCATCAGGACCGCATAAAGGACCTTCTTCATCTCTATATAATTTCTTTTGGATGGACTCAATTCTTCAGAGATGAAGTAAACAACCATCTACATTTTTGCACTTTTGTTTACTGTCTCCTGGACCAATGCATCGCTTACAATTGTCTTTGAAGCTGACACATAGAGTAACAATGGAGCCCCTAGCGAAGGTGGAGATAGTGAAAGGAAAATTTGTCCTTGGGCCATTTCTATTTGTTTTGGTGATTGAATGCTCAACACATTACTATGGACTAACATATTTTCCTATGAGCATGAGCATAGGTAGTTGCAAAAGCAAATTGAGAAAAAAACACTTTTAGGCTTGAAAATGGGCATACTACAAGCTATATGGTTCCAAGTGAAAAAGGTATGCTTCTAGCACTTACTCAATTGTTTTAGGTACTAATCATGTATTTCTAAGTTCTAGGGACTATATGAAGTCGAGCCAAAAGAAGCAAAAGAAATTAGGCATGAAAAGGATAAAATCGGGTTGGTCTGGGTAGCACCGGACGATCTAGTGCCACCCACCGGACAATCCAGTGTGCACCGGACAGTCCGGTGACCATCCGACCGAATAGGCCACTCTCGGGCTCCTTCGGCTATAATTCACCAGACAGTCCCCGTGAAGTGCCAAACAGTCTGGTGTCTGAAGACCACCAACAGCTACCTGACATGTTGTAACATCCCAAAATCCCACCTAAGGTTTGAAACCCTAACCTCCTAATTCCCCCCTTATTTTACCTTTCTCCCTTAACCCTACCCTTAGAACCCCTTCTCATGTGCATACACTTGAAATAATTAGAGCACCTCACATAGACTATATTTCTCACTCAAGATCACTTAGAAAATATTTTTGGTCTCCAAAGAAAAAGAAATAAAAAGAAACAGAAATAGAAAAAGGAGAAGAAAGGAATTAGAATTAGAAAAAGAAAAGAAAAAGGAAAACTTTCCCCTCCCTCGGCTGGGCCGAATTCCGGCCCAACCCGCCCCACGCTCCTGTGCTTCCCCTCCTCTCTCCCCGGCCCAGGCGGCCCAACCCCGTGCGCGGCTCCCTCCCGCTGACACCCGGGCCCCGCCCGTCAGCGCCTCATCCCCCTCCCTCTCGCGTCGTTTCCTCTCACTGACAGCCAGGGCCTACCGGTCAGTTTCATCCCCCTCGCCCATCCCTCACCGGCGCATCCGCCGCCGAGCCGCCCCATCGCCTCGTCGCCTCGCCATTATTGCCCGCCCAACCTCCGCGACAACCCTGCCACTGTGCTTGAGCCGTCCCCTCACCCCCCCCCCCCCCGCCTGCCCGAGCAATCGCAATCGGTGTTAGCGCCATTCACTCCATCATGGCGAGCTCGCCGGTGCTCGCCATCTCCTCCATCCCCCTCCCTCCCCCGAGCGCCTATAAAAGGACCCGCCCAAGCCCCGTCTTCGCCACACAGCTCCGGTCATCCCCACTGCCCTCTTCCTGGAGCTGTTCGAGCTAGCGCTGCCGTGCTCCCTTCATCGCTCCGGTGAGCTCCCCTCCCCCTCTCTAGCGATCCTCTGTCCAATTAAGCTATGCCAGAAGCTCCGCCACACTCTCACGGTCACAGGGCACCACTTCTCCCCCTCTATTGTGGCCGGCAACCTCACTGGCGGCATCACCACCGCGGGCACCCGCCACCGTGCCGCGAACCGGCCGCCATAGGCCCCCGCAGGCAAAATTCGTCCCACCCCTGTGACCCCCATCACCCGGCCATGCTTCGCCACCGTTTCCCCACCACAAAACCGGACCGACGGCGGAGAACCGCCGCGGGGCTCGCCACCGACCGGACTCCGGTCGAGCTACCGCCCCTCCCTCCGTGCCGTTAACGCCGTCCCCCCCCCTCTCTGGCGTGCGGGCCCGCGCCGCAGCGCCGTTCCCCGCCGTCGCCCCACGCGGCTGGGCCAAGTGGGCCGAAAGCGCGCCCGCCCGCGCGCGCTCGCGCTAGCTGGGCCGAAATCCCCCCCAGCCCAGCTGACTAGAAAATCCTTTCTCTTTTTCTTTTCCCATTTTCACATATATATTTAGATGCTAATATTTTATGCACCAAAAATAGTCTAAATAAATTATAGGGCACAAAAATAATAAAGTATAAGAATTTGCACACCCCACAAAGGTCACTATGTTTGATGTATTGTTATTATCTGTGTTTGATTAGCGGAAGACGGATCTGATCCTCCAGAACTTATAGCTCCGGAAGAAGGGCAAGAACCCGACCCCTCCGAGATAAACCTCTTGTGCCAAGAAAGCTTCGACGAAGGCAAGTTCATCCTTCCCTTGATGCATTATTTACCTATTTCTATCTACCACTACCTAAGCCTAGATTGTGGGATGGGAATCGAATTGCATGGTGAGCATGAGAGAGCCCGTATTAACTATTACCTTGATTAAAAGATATGGGGCAAGTAAAAAGGGTACAAGTGGCATGTTTCCCAAAAGTGTGCGATGAAGGGTATTCACCCTCATCACCTGGTGAGCAGGATGATCAGGGACTCCCTGGTTTAGGGGAGGGCCTAAGGTGATGGCTCAGCTGGTTTAGGCGTGAGCAGAAGGATTGTCCTCTCGTATAAGGACCGGTTTGTCATCTTTCATTACCTGTACTCACAAAAAGTACAACCACTCGAGGCTGTGTGGACAGCCACTCGATCTGAACTCGTACGGTCCAACCCCAGGGTTATGAAGGCTAGGGAGCACCGGGAGGATAAGGAGGGGGAATGTGTTGTCCGGTTTGGACATGGCGGTGGCCTGACTCCTTCCGGTATAACTGTTAAGGTTCGGACGTGCGAGGAAGGAAAGAGTTTCGGATTCGGATCTCATTGGCCATGAGATCGCAGAGCCGAACTAGTGGGTAAAGTGTACCCCTCTGCGCAGAGTCTAAACCTATTCGAATAGTCCGTGTCCACTGCTATGGACGAGTCTGGTATGGTATGACAATTAGTGTTTCTACTACAACCGGGAACAGGGAAACGTGTGTGTATGTTCTAGAAAGAAAGTGGTGCCACGGGAGCGGGAAGCTCAGTGGTGGTCAAGCAAGTGTTATTTCTAATGTCTTGGGAAAAACCTACATCAATGAGTACTGCCTTTCTCTAAAAAAGTATGAGTGACTTCAACTCCACCATATATAGCATGTACAATATAGGTCACTTTCTCTTTACGAGAGTCGGGTGGGCTTGCGGAATACCTAGTGTATTCACCCAGATTTATTTATGTTTTTCAGCAGCTGAAGACTTCTTTTCTGCTATGCTTGATTGATGGGGCTGTGTCTTCACCCAGTTCTGCCTGTGGCCTGGGCTATTTTATCTTCCACTGCGCTTTATGATTTTTGGCTCACTCTCGAGCTTGTACCCCCGGTATTGTAATAACACTATTCAGACTCTGTAACTATTTGAAGTAATGAATGTGGTTACTAGCCTCCTGGGACTAGTAATTGTATCACATTTGAGTCCCAAAGGATCGGGACACTTCACATGTCAGCCGCAACCAACAGTCAGGAGGTACACCGGACAGTCCGGTGCCCACCTGAAGAAGAAAGTAGCCAATCAGGGATCATGTGACCGTTGCACTGTGCAGTGTCTGGTGTGCACTGGACAGCCAGTGCACCCACGGACAAAAGGCAACCAGGGCCTTCCAAATGGAGCTCCAACCGCTCCTAGGTCCCTTAGGCCTATAAAAGGACCCCTAGGCACATGGAGCTGTTACCCAAGCGCCCTTTGAGCACACTACATCTCCGATCCTTCGCGACCATGCTGCTGATTTGTTAGAGAGAGATTTGGGCGTGTTCTTGATTCGTGCGCTGTAATACCCAAAATTATATAAGAGTTGGTCTCATTATGTGTTTTTCCATTCACTCATTACCTCATGGAAATAATCACATTTAAAGAATTAAATAAGACACAACCATAAAATATGCATCATATTGGAGTTTTGCTTGTTGGTGTACTTAATAATAAAATAATAATAATGTAATAATGAGATGGGAATTTGAATCTAAATCAAAGGTGCACTTTAGAGAATTGGAAATAAAATAAAGAAAACGACAGAGGAATATAATACAACTCAAAATAAGCTTAAAAATAAATAAGTCCATCACATTTTGAGTACGTTCAAATGGTACTTTAATCTGAGGATAAAGTTTGTCACAAGGTTTGAATTTAAATTTGAATTCAAATTGAATTTGGGAATAGAGAAAAGAAAAATAGGAAAAGAAGAAGCTAAAACAGGAACTTGGGCCAACTCTTCCTCCTTTCGGCCCACCTCCCCTTTACCACCGCGCGGCCTGTCTCCCTTCGCGGACGCGCACCGACACGCGGGACCCGCTTGCCATTCACTCTCACGCACGCTCTTTGGCCACTGGCCCCCACTGGTCAGCGCCATCTCCTGTCTCAGCCGCATGATTCACGCCCGCTCTCAGCCTTTCACTAGGTCGTGGGGCCCTCTTATCATCCTGGTCTCCATGACGGTAACAACCCGTGCGGGTCGCACGGTGAGCCTCCCTCTTTCTCGCGCTAGCTGGACCAACCCCGTTCCCCCTTCGCGCATAAAGCTTCTGCTGCGGCCCTATCTTAATCGCTTTGCCGCACTTGTCCCACAACTCGAGCGCCACCGCCGTAGCAGAGAGAGAACCAGAGAACCCGTCCGTGCCGCTGCCCGAGGAAAGCTCGCCCCCTTGCCGATCTGGACGCGTGGTCAGGCCGTGGTGCATCACAGGCACGTGGTGAAGCTGTTCGTGGTCTCGGCAGGGCGAATTAGGCATCGGGGCGGAAGGAATTGCTCACCGGACCTCCTCACCATCGCAGAGCCGTTCTTCGCCGTGGTCGTGCTGCGTCGCCATACAATCACGGGTAATTAGCGCCTAATCCTGTTCCCGATATCGTGCACATCGTGTGAGTCTACTGGGAGTTAGATTTTGGGGTTCTAGGCGTCCGTGGAAGCTCGCCGGAGAAACCTCGCCGCGGGAGCACTCGTCATCGTCGCGTTGTTACGGCGAGAGGTAGGAGACGAGGTTCATCCGTTGGATACTCATTGGACGGCAAGGATCAGAGCCGTAGATACCCCTTCGATCAATTAAATCCATGCCGTAGATCTATAGTCCGAGGGGCGCAAATGAGTTTAGTTAATATAAAATCCGGGTCGTTGATCTCTGATCCACTGGCCCACATTCCTTACCATTTCTCGATGTTACTGATTTAATCTAGCGCGTCCATCTTTGATCGGCCGACCGAGATCCATGAATACCCTTTCGGCCCTGTAAACTTACATAAGAGGCCCTGCGTTTTACTGAAATAAACCCGCCATCCATGCACTAGTAACCTGAGTCTAGGAAAAATTGCGTGCCAGCCCCTGGCTTTTCCAGAATTTTGCACGCAAACCAGAGAACCGAGAAAATGGGAAATTAATATTAGAAATTGATTTTTAATACAAAAATAAATTCAGAAACTTGTATAATTCATATTAAATTCATTTTAACTCCAAATGGATCCATTCCATTGGCAATAATTTTGTTTTAATATTGTCTATCTCTTAGTACCTCTGTTTAGCCATGAAACATGAACTAAAATTTTTCACATGAATTATGCTATTCTAGGTACTAAATAATTTTAGAAATTCATAATTTAATAACCGTAACTCTGAATTTAGTGATTCTTGTTCCTACGATCTCGTTACGCAGTGTAGAATATTATCATGCATTCGGTTCTATTGTTTGGTGTGATGTTAATTTTTGCTATACTATGTATGTTTGTATTGATGCGAGTAGATGAGAAAACCATAGAGGATCTAGGGGTTCAGCGGGTGGAGACTGCTGAGCAGGAGCTCATTGAAGGCAAGTTATGCCCTTGATCACTTCCTTTTTACCTGGTCATGTTCTTATTAATCATAATGATCTACATAGGTTAATTTTGATGGGACCCAATAGGTTACCCTAGTTTGGCTATCTTTATACCTTGTTTTACCACTGAATTTTTGGGTAGTACATGCTATTGCTTAATGTGGTTTTGGGTATGGAGATATACATTACTCATGTTCACACTTTTATTATCAGTTTATTATTTACTATTCATGGTAAGATCATTATGTTAATTGGAACATGGAGAACCACCCGGGAAAATAGTGCTACCACAAGGGTGGTATGGGACGCCCTTGGCTGACTAACTAGGAAAGCTAGTGGAGGACTACCTTACCCGATAGGGGCAAGGGCAGTAGGGGAGTGGTCAGTGTAGGGAGGTCCTTGGGTTGATTTTGCTGCGATGGCGGTCAGGTGAGGGATCCCTGCACTAGAGCTTCCTAGAAACTGTAGCGGGTTTTCTGAAGCTAGTGGAACTTTGTAAACGCCTTGTAGTGGAATCCTGCCTCGCTTCCTTGGTAAAGGTGTATGGGGTCCGATCAACCCCGTGGCAAATGGTTAACACAACTTGTGGGTAAAGAAGCGCAACCTCTGCAGAGTGTAAAACTGGTATACTAGCCGTGCTCACGATCATGAGCAACTCGGTCACTCACATGATTAATTTATGGAATTAAATTCAATTTGTCATTTGCATTGCATTGGGACTGTTTATTATTATTTTGACTTACTATTACTATGGTTTGGTATTTACTTACATTTAGTAAGTGCTAATAAAATTTTGACCAACTTATAAAAGCAATGCTCAGCTTGAACCTTTATTTATTGATCAACCTTACACTTCACATGAACTCCCACCTTTGGTGAATTCATGCACATTATTCCCCACAACTTGTTGAGCTATGATCTTTTGTGAGCTCACTCTTGCGATATATAAACCCCCCCCCCCACAGGTGAAGAGCAGGTGGTTGAAGAGGAGCCGCCCAACAATGAAGCTTACGACTTGATCTAGGTGGCGTCTCCCAGTCTGCTTTGTGGCGCCAGGGAAATATTATTTAGTTCACTTTATTTTTATCATTTATTTTGTAAGACTTCCGCTATGTAATAAGTACATTTATGATATTTATGACATTTATCTCTATATATTCTATCATTATATGTGAAGTTTTTCCTTGGTGCACATATGAGACGCACCCGGCTTTATCCTTTAACTATGGGTGTGACATGCGCTCTCTTTTTGCTTGTGTGCGTGTTGTTGCTGCATTGTGCTCTTATATGCGTTCCTAATCCCATCCTTACTCTGGTTTTGATTGTAAACATTTGTGTAAGGCATGAGAGACTCCAATTTGTGGAGATTCCTCACAAAGGGATATTGATATAAGGAAGACTACTATGGCACTCAAGTTTATCTTTGGATCACTTGAGAGGGGTTGAGTGCAACCCTTGACAAAAGGAGTTCACCACAATGTGGAGTAGGCATTGGCCGAACAACGTGCGATTACTGTTTTCTTGGGTTTTCTACTCACTTCTAATATGGCTCCTAAGTTTAATACTCATCTTAAAGGAGCAATCAAGTGAAGAGTTCTTCCTTCTTCTCCCTTCTCATCCTCACTTGGTTTGAGTTCTCACTAACAATTTGTATAAACCAAGTTTGTGTTGTTTAGAGTTAATTTTTGCAGAATCACCTATTCACCCCCTCTAGGTGCTCTTAGATACTGTTGCAAGCTTTATTAGATAATCTTTCAACTCCCCAAAAGCTTGCTACTGAGGATGACCCCATTGAAAGACCTTTGCTGATTTCAGGACTTTTAAGAATGGCAAGCTTGTTCAACAGACCTTGAAATGAATCTGTTCAAGGAAGCCAACCTTCCTGCTAATCTTTGAGCTCCTTTTCTTGATATTGGTGGCTCCATTCAAAGTATTGCTTCGATTTTGCTTGGATTTGCTTCTATACTTCATGTTGACACAAGGCAACCCAAAAATTTGCCCTTTTTCACTCCAAAGATGCATTTCTCCCGGTTAAGATTCAAACCCGCTTTTTTGAAAATGTCGAATGTTTCTTGGAGATCTGAGATATGATGTTGCTGCTTCGTACCCCTCACAATGATATCATCAACATAAGTTAGGACATTCCTACCCAGCTGTGAACTTAGCACTTTGCCTGTCATCTGGCTAAAGCTTCCAACAGCATTCTTAAGTCCCTCAGGCATCCGAAGATGACAATAGGTGCCACTGGGGGTTATGAAGCTAGTCTTTGGCTCATCTTCCCTTCTCATCCATATTTGATGGTACCCTGAGTATCAATCAAGCAGACTCATGAGCTCCAAAGTTGTAGCTGCATCCACAAGTGAATCAATTCTTGGTAACGAGAACTCATCCTTCGGGCATGCTTTATTCAGGTCTGTAAAGTCATTGCACATTCTCCATTTGCCGTTGGATTTCTTGACCACAAATGTATTGGCCAACCACTCCGGGTATGCAACTTCTCTCATGACTCCAGCACTAAGCAATCTTTTGACTTCAGCTTTAGCACCTTCGACCTTGTCTTTAGACATGTTTTGAAGTTTTTGCTAGCACTTGGGTCTACATTTAGGGCATGCTCTATTATACTTCTGTCCACTCCACACATGCCATTTGCTGACCAGGCAAATACATCCTTGTTGTGAAACAAAAACCTTCGTAGGTTAGATTCTTGCTCCAAAATTAGTTAGTTGCCGAAGAATACCCTTTGCTCTGCAACATCATTACAGAGAAGCATCAGTTTCTGCTGATTCGCCGAAGATGCCTTTTCTTTTACTAGTATCTCATAATCTTGGATTTGTACTTCGACTTCATCTATGTTGTAAATAATTTTCGGTTCTTGTAGGTTTCCTTCTACCCTTCTTGCTGCCACTTGGCTATCGTTAAATGATATCACTCTTTGATTGCTGGGTATTTTCATGCAAAGATAGGCTAAATGCAAAACTGCTTCGAACACATTAAGAGTTCCTATTTTGATGACGACATTGTATGGGAATTCCATATCAATGACATCGAACATGATATCTTCTATTCTTGTGTTATTATTGTAGCCGAAGGTGACAAGCATAATTAGCTTCCCTAGTGACATCACTTGCTGTCCTCCGAAGCCACAGAGAGGAAAAGTTGAGTCTTGGAGCTTATCTTTGGGCTCCAACATTTTCCTGAAAGCCTTGACAAATATGATATCTGCAGCACTGTCTATGTCAACCAAAACATTATGGACTACGAAACCTTTGATTACACAAGAGATAACCATAGCATCTCTGTGCGGATAATATTTAAGACGAAGATCATTCTAAGAGAAGGTAATAGGAATATGGGACCACTTGGTCCTGATGTGGGGTCCTTGGACACCTACATGCTGCACCCTTCTTTGGGCCTCTTTCTTCTGCTTTTTATTGTTGGGTTCGAAGCACTACAGGAAACGCCTAAATTTTCGTGGGCCAAAAACCCACGAAAATAAGCTTAAACCGACGAAAATAGGTTATTTTCGTCGGCATACCGACGAAAATAGCCGCCGAAAATATGTTAGACGAAAATAAGCAACTATTTTCGTCGGCACCAACGAAAATAACCTATTTTCATCGGCATTCCAAGGCCGACGAAAATAACCTATTTTCGTCAGCTTTCCCAAGGCCGACGAAAATAGGTTATTTTTGTCGGCTTTCCCAAGACCGACGAAAATAAAGTGTATACATAGTCCGACGAAAATAGCTGATGTATTTTCGTCGGTCTCCGAACAGGCCGACAAAAATTAATGATCCCCCAAAACAGATTTTTCTGCACCTTTTAATTCACAGCAAAATACACATAATCCACAATGACATATACAGATTTCACAAGCAATACAGATTTCACAAACCACATTCACAAGCAATACCATAATTGTTTCAAACATAGTCCATACATAGTTCATACAGTTTCAATACCATAATCACATCCATAATAAAGTGTATACATAGTCCATACATAGTCTATAATCAAACTCACTCCTGCGGGCTGTGGGAGTTTTGGCCACTCCCTCCTCCGCCACCAGGAAGGTGGCCACTCCCTCCAGAACCATGGATGAGGAAGTCTTGGACGTTGGCAGCACCCTCCGATCCCTGAGCATTTGACACTGAACCCTGCAATTCATCAATCATTCAAATAAGGTTGTGTATTGCTATCCCTATACCTATACATTAATATGTTTGGTCACGATTTGCATAAAATTAAACATGGAACGTCACCTATGATCCTGCATGCATCCACGGGTAGTGTTGTGCTGGCCACCCCTGAGGTGGTGGCACCCACCCCATCGGTGGCGGTGCCATCCACGCTTGAAATGGTTGAGAGCCCGCCGGTGTCTGGGAGACCGGTGGCACCCATCCCCGGACTGGCTGCGATCCTTGAGGTGGTGGAGCCGTCCAAGTGCCTGGACGTGCCTGCGTCCACCCAACACCAGTCCACAGTGGCTGCGACGCTGGAGCTTGTCCTAGCCACTATCCCCATCCTTGTGCCTATGAGACATTTTTGATAATAAAAAAAGAATTGCTATGGAATTGAAGTGTTCATATAGTGTTACCTGGGGAGGGCGAAAAGCGGGCAAGTTCATATCAGGGCCGAGTCGAGTAGTCATTTCCTACAAATGGATGAAACATTAGAATCACAACATTATACTTTGAATTCAATGACGCGTGATGAGATATATGAATTACCTAAAAATAAGAAGCCATATACTGCGTCAGCTGTCCGACCTGCTCCTGCGCTGCTTGAGCCTGCTCCTGTGCTGCTCGAGCCTGCTCCTGTGCTGCCCGAGTCTCCTCCTCCAGCTGAGCCTCTCGAGCAGACCTGGAGGAGCGAGAACTCCCTGCCGAAGACGATGCCTTCCCTTGACCTATTGTCCTATTATACTCCACAACGCCGGTGCCAAAGGCAAACCTGCATGGTACACATAGTTAAGCCATTAAGTGGACACATTCTTGTTAATGAAATTGTTGAATCAAACACAAACACCTCACCTGCCATGCTTTCTACCCCCACCGCTGTGGTACAACGCCGAGGCATCTAAGTCCGAATGCATCCAGTCGAAGTCAGGCCCATGGCGTTGAGTCATTTTCTCCCCATATGCATTCTGCAAAGAAAGTTATAGTTCGAGTTAGACACAAAATATGCAATTTAATTCGTAAATACAAACTTGTTTACCATTTTCTCCCTTGCCACCTCGCTGCATAGCACATCAGGGTTCGTCGGATCAGGGCCACGGTGACCACGGACGTAAACCTCCATAAAACTTGGAGCAACTCCACTTTCAGCTTCCTGCATGAAAAAGAAGAGTTAAACCAAATAATTTTCATAGATGTAACATACAAGTTTGATTTATATACTTACCATGCAACGTGCGGTACCAAGGTGTCCATCGGCGCCGTACCTGTGCCCCGGTCCTTCAGTGCCACGGTTGGCACGGTGCTTCTGGGACTCTGCAATCCACTCAGGCGATGCCCATCTCTTAGCCAACCACCTCCAGACTTCCATGTCCTTCGCAAGCCAATCCACAACGCTCTCCAGGTACTACTCCTCTGTGAGGTAGATCTCATTGGCCCCTAATGATTTGCTCATTTTCTGCCCCTTTATCTTCTTGTAGTAGTAGTTGACGGCCGCGATGCGAGCATTGTACATGGCATCCTTGATGACCTTATCAGCGCACTTCCGAAAGTGCCTCTTCACACTTGCCCACTGAGACTGATCCTCCTCGATCTCATTCGGCAATTGGAACCTCTCCTACATATCAACGGAGAAGTTAAGTTAAAGTAGGATTAGGAGAAGCAATAATTCAGTGAATTGCTTATATACGAAAGTAAACTCACCCAGAACTCGTCCCACACATCCACCTGACAAGTCCTAGGTTTTTGTTCCGAACTTCCCCCTCCGCTACTGCTTTCCCCTGGCTCCCCTGGCTAGACATAGTCCTTTAGACCCCAGTTGGCCCACTGCATAGCCGCGAACCTCTCGCCATTGAGCTCCACCATGCCAGGGTAGTAGAAGCGACAGAGGCTACCCAACACTGCGTTCACCTTGGGATGTCTGCTGTACCGTCCCAAGTCAAGTCTTCCCATGACCTACAAACATTAATAAAACAATTAAACCAGTGCAATCACGTTCACATTAAAAAATTAACACGACAGAAATAAGCCCCACCATTCTCCATGCGGCCGGATGAGCCTCCTCTCTGCAGATCTCGGACCAAGCGCATTGCTCTTCTTATACCTAAGTATACAAGTAAATTCAATATGATGAAATGATTAAAAACTAATATGCATAACTAAGTTGAATCAACATTAATTAATAATACCTGAAGGACGTAGAACCATCCGACGCGTCGCCCGCGCCACCTGCCCCCATAGGGTCAACCTCGTCCTCATCCTGTACATGAACCTCCTGCTCACCCTCCTCACCCTGCACATGAGCATCATCTGCAGGAGCCTCCTGCTCACCCTCCTCCCCCTGCACTTCGTCTAGACAGTCGAGAAGCTGCTGCTGCCTCTGTCGGCTCTGTGAGGTGCCCTGAAAAAGCCCACTGCCCGAGGTGTCCTCGCTGGCCGCGCTGCCCCCACTCCTCCTCGATCTCCTATGCTTGAACATGTTCAACTGTAGATAAATATGAAAATTAATGTCAAACCATAGTATATGAAACAAATAATATGAAAATTAATAATGTGAAAATTGCAATACATAGCTTAATTGATTAACTAAAAGAAACATACTAATCAAAAGTCATCCGCATCCGATGATGCTTCTTCGGCTTGTTGTTTATTCATACGCTCTTGATTTCGTTGGATCCTTACTGATCTTCTAACGACGACAAGTCGTTTGCGCTTTGAGCTAGGTTCTTCATTTAAGTCGCTTGAATTGCTACAGAGATTTTCAAGGCCTTCTCCATTGGTCACATGGAATCGGTGAGCTATGTCTTAATTCGACGCCGCTTCTGGTTGAAAAACAGCATCATCGTTGTCCCTGCTCGTACTCACATAGTTAGCACTCCCCGGAGCGACGACTTGTGGGTTGACTTTGATTGCAACATGTAACACCCTAAAGTTCAATTTTGTGAAGACAAGGGAAAATTCTCAAAAATTTTGAATCAAAACACCTTTCTTTAAAGATAATCATAATTTAGAAGTTTCCACTCATGAATATGTTAAAAATACATAATTAAAGGTACTTAGATAATCTAAATTGCCTTTGGGTTAGGATATATAAAAGAATTAGGATTAAACTATTTCTTAATATATATAGTCTATAATATAAATTTGATTTCCCTAGAAGTAATAAGGTAGGGATTATTCTACTATATGACTAAAAGCTTGTCTAAAAGAACCAAAATAAATAAAGAAATACATAAAATAGGTTTTTGCACATTATGCTGAAGTTCTATATGCGTATCCAAATTAAGTGTTTGAACTTTAAACTTGTGTTGATTTGAAATTTAAAAGGAGTAGGGAAGAACTAAGAAAAATACTACATAAAATAAAATAAAATCAGAATAAAAATTCTTCACACTTATATTATTAAATTATACTATTCAAAATGAGGACAAGTTATTCACAAAAGTTTGAATTTAAACTTGAATTCAAATTGGATTTGGAAAATGGATAAAAGAAAATAGAAAAGAAAAAGAAAAAGAATAAAAACTCTACTTGGGCTGTGACCACTCAATCTGGCCCATCTAGTTTTCCATACCGCGCGGCCCACTCACCCCGAATCCTGGCGCCGACACCCAGGTCCCACGGGACAGTGGCTGACTTCGATCCTTCGCTCGCCTGCGCTCGTCTCACCAAGTCGCTGGTATTTGGGCCCCTCCCGTCAGCACTCGGGATCACGCATAGCACGCTGCTCACACACTGACCTGTGGACCCTACCTGGCAGATGTTCCTTCCCTCCGTAACAAACACCGACGAAGACGCCGCCGTCGCTGCCGGGGAATCTGCGTGTGGATAGTTGACGACCAATGGGATCCGTAGAAGCCGTTCGCTACCGCCCGGGATCTCTCTCCGTCCGACGCGCGACCCGTTCCCCTCTGCGCCCATAAATAGTGCCTGCCAGATCCCGTCGAGGGAGACCTCCTCGGCCGCCGCTAGCTCGGAGCGTACTGGGGCCACAAATCGACCGTCGCTGGGTGTTGGGGTGATCGCGGGTGACGGCTGAAGCTGGCCGGGGTCCTCCCGGGCGAAGAAAGTCCCTGGGTGATCACGAATTTCTCACCGGAGATCTACCTCCGCCGTGAATCCGCCCTCCACCGTGGCCGTGGCAGTCTGCGCCCATATCACTGGTAAGAAGTACTCCTCTAGGTTCGCCTTGATCTCCTCTACGCGTAGCAGTCGTTCAATCGGTCTTTGGAGCACTGGTTCGCCGGATGGCTGAACTCCGGCCAACCCTCCGCCGCGGTTGGGCGTTGCGCCGCCGTTCGGACACCGAAGGAGAGAAGACGACCCGTGAGCCGTTGGATTGAAAGGGAACGGCTAAGATTAGAGCTGAGATACCCCTTCGCTCAGTTTGATCGCAGCCGTCGATGACCGATCGGGCGATCCGCGATGATTTGGCCATCATAAAATCCGAGCCGTAGATGCAAGATCTGGCGGCTGGGATCGTATACCGGTTCAATTGATGTGGGCGATCTAATCCGAGCCCCTGATTTCCGATCGGACGGCCGTGATCAGTCGATACCCCTTCGGTTGGCAGATTTGCAAACGAACCCTTATAATGTTAGTTAATCAACCCGCCATCCTACTACACTGTGCTCTGTGCCTTAGGAAACTTACACCGAGAACCTTGGGCTTTCTGGAATTCGAGGACCAGTCCAGAGGGTTATAAAATCATAGAAAATGATTTAGAAAATGATTTTTAGTGTTAAAATAAATCCAGAAACTTATTTAATTCATAACTAATTCATTCTAGCTCCAAATTGAACCATTCCAGTTTCTAAAATTTTGTAATTTTATTCTCTATCACCTTGAGCCTCTGTTTTGTCATGAAAACAATTGGAAATTTAATCCCTCACTTAATCCATTTTAAACACATAAAATCTTTGAAAATTCATAACTTAAAATCTACAACTCCAAAATTAATAATTCTTTTTCCTGTGATCTTATTTTAATAGGTAGATTATTAATATGTATTTTGGCATATATGTTTGGTGTAATGTTAATTTTGCCTATACACTGTTTGTATTGCTACGACTAGCAGTGAGGACACGAGTCATCTGAAGATCATCCTGGTACCTGGATTCTCAAGGCCCAGGCAAGTTGTGCCCTTGATCACTTCTTTTCACCTACTCATGTTCTGATTAATCATAATGATCTGCATAGGTTAATTTTGATGGGACCCAATAGGTTACCCTAGTTTGTCTATCTTTATACCTTGTTTACCACTGAACTTTTTGGGTAGTACTTGCTAGTGCTATATGTGGTTTTGGGTATGAAGATACACTATTCATGGTTACACTTTTGTTATCAGTTGTTATTTGTTGTTCATGATGAGATCATTATGTTAATTGGAACATGGAGAACCACCCGGGAAAACAGTGCTACCACCAGGGTGGAATGGGACGCCCTTGGCTGATTAATTAGGGAAGCTAGTGGAAGACTACCTTACCCGAAAGGGGCAAGGGCAGTAGGGGAGAGGTCAGTGCGGGGAGGCCCTCGGGAGGATTTTGCTGCGATGGCGGTCCTGCAAGGGATTCCTGTACTGGATCTTCCTATAAACTGTAGCGGGTTTTCGGAAGCTAGTGGAACTTTGTAAAGGCCTCGTAGTGGATCCCTAGCCATTCACCTCGGAAGTGTCTAAGGGCCTTGCAAACCCTGGCGACATGGGATACACGACTTGTGGGTAAAGATGCGCAACCTCTGCAGAGTGTAAAACTGGTATACTAGCCGTGCTCACGGTCATGAGCAGCTCGGACACTCACATGATTAATTTATGGAACTAAATTCAATTTGTCATATGCATTGCATCGCAGGTGATGTTGTTATTACTTTTGTTCTATTACTTAATTGGGTTGGTATTTACTTATACTTAGTAACTGCTAATAAAATTTTGACCAACTTTAAAAGCAATGCTCAGCTCTAACCATCTTCTTTGGTAAGCCTTACACTTCACATGAGCTCCCACCTTTGGCGAGTTCATGCACATTATTCCCCACAACTTGTTGAGCGATGAACGTATGTGAGCTCACTCTTGCTGTCTCACATACACCACAGGTCAAGAACAGGTACTGCAGGATGATGCTCATGGAGGATGCTGCGATGAGTTCGTGAGAGGTCTAGGTCGTCGTCTCCCAGTCAACTTTGGGTTGCTGGACCGTTGTCTCCTTATAATGTAATTATTTATTTTGTATAGAACTCCTGTTATATATAAAGTTGTGACATTCAATCCTGTGCCACTATACATCATATGTATGAGACTTGGTCCCAGCATACCTGGTGTTTATGTTAACCCCGGGTTTTGGACCCCTAAAATCTGGGTGTTACAGAAGTGGTATCAGAGGAATGTTGACTGTAGGACGAAACCTAGATAGAACTGGAACAACCATTATCTACTTACCCTTGCTACTCTGATCATTTCTAAACTTATCTTAATCTTTTCTCATCTATTTCCGCTTTACTCTGATTATTCTTATCTTTTCTTTCTAAAAGACAAACTTGGATTTCACACTTTGAAATCCTGTGCCTAAAGTGACCTTTAGGAATAAGAGACCGAATCTTAGGAACAAAAACAAAACTATTTTTATGGTTAACTATGCACTTGAATGTTTGTTCTTATGATATCTGTCTGATTTGGATCTTTGATTGAGTGTGATGGGTTGTGGAGTAATGTCCACAATTGCATCTGCATATACACATAGGTATAAAAATATATTTATAAAATAACTAGACAAACTAAATTATCCTTCAATAAAGTAACTAGCCTAACAATACCCATCTTATCTTAAAGATTCTCCCTTATCTTAATAGATTCATCTCATCTTAAGAGATTCTATCCTACACTCATAGATCTATCTTATCTCAAAAGATCTTAACTTATCCTAATGAATATAGATCCATCTCATCTTAAAAGATACTCATCTTATCTTGAAAAGATTTTATCCTTATCCTAATAGATCTAACTGGCCTCAGAAGATTCTATCTTACCTTTATGGATCTGTCTTATCCTAATAAGCATACTTATCCACCCTAGTTTAACAACCATGATCTAATGCAAATTAATTAGATCTTATCTAGTCAAACAAGTCACACCAATCTAACCTAGATCTGATCAAATCTAAAGTGACTTATCAAACATGTTAGATAATACTGATGAAATAGTTTAGACTCTACCCCTATAGAACAGGTCTTAACTTAGTTCACCCTGCACTAAATTAAGAATGACAGATTGACTTGGCCATATGCAACTACCTTAACCATCTGATAGTTGCATAACCCCTCAATTATAAACTAGCAAGAGACTCTATCTTATCATAACTAATCTCAAAACATCCTAACATATTCTACCCTGTAGGACCTATCTAACCTAAACTAGTCTAATCTAGTCATATCCAATTTAATCTAGATCTTATCTTACCTGATGTGACCTGACCTAGTGTGGTCTAATGTTATCTAACTTAATATGGCCCACTTAAACAGATTAATGACACTAGTAGAAGTGATTAAACCCTACTAGCCATATATTAACCTAACCTAGAGCCATGATGAATGATATAACCTTTCTATTCCCACCTAACAACAAACAAACTTTTAACCTACATCTTGTAGTCTATCTCACCCATATATATCTCTCATCTTGACTGATTCTATCTTACCCTTGGATATTCACCTTATATGATTGGTCACCCCAATCTGGACATAAAACAAAGATTAAGCCCTACCAAAGAATCTTTAGGGTATAACCAGCTACTAGCTTATTCCTTCCGCTTATTGAATAATTTCCTTTGCAAAACTATTACCTTCTAACTTTCATGGTCAATACCAGGAAAGGGAAGATTATCACGTAACAACAAACAGAAAATGAATCCTCCAAATCCTCCACCTGTTGAAATCAATCAAGTGGTTGCTACCCAAAGACTGGTAATACAACAGTTAACAGACCTGGTGACCGAGATGCAGAATCAGATAAGACAACAACGCGAGGAAATACGTCAGGCCCGCCAAGAAATAAGGCAAGCACGGTTGGAGAGACAACAACAACAACAACCCCCACCACCACCAGCTTCACCAAGCTACATAGATATAAATTATGATGATTTGTAAGATCCAGATGTTACTTTAGTTAGTAGATGATATGATAATATTTTAGAAGAAATAATAAGGTCTATTGACCCTATGTTTTGTTGAAAAATTATACCTCATGCTGAGATTTCTTTGGTTGTGCATATGTTCCGAGAACAATATGAGTATACATCCCTTTTTCCTACAAATCTCGAGGGCGAGATTATTTTTAAGGGGGGTAGGATTTGTAACACCCTAAAGTTCAATTTTGTGAAGACAAGGGAAAATTCTCAAAAATTTTGAATCAAAACACCTTTCTTTAAAGATAATCATAATTTAGAAGTTTCCACTCATGAATATGTTAAAAATACATAATTAAAGGTACTTAGATAATCTAAATTGCCTTTGGGTTAGGATATATAAAAGAATTAGGATTAAACTATTTCTTAATATATATAGTCTATAATATAAATTTGATTTCCCTAGAAGTAATAAGGTAGGGATTATTCTACTATATGACTAAAAGCTTGTCTAAAAGAACCAAAATAAATAAAGAAATACATAAAATAGGTTTTTGCACATTATGCTGAAGTTCTATATGCGTATCCAAATTAAGTGTTTGAACTTTAAACTTGTGTTGATTTGAAATTTAAAAGGAGTAGGGAAGAACTAAGAAAAATACTACATAAAATAAAATAAAATCAGAATAAAAATTCTTCACACTTATATTATTAAATTATACTATTCAAAATGAGGACAAGTTATTCACAAAAGTTTGAATTTAAACTTGAATTCAAATTGGATTTGGAAAATGGATAAAAGAAAATAGAAAAGAAAAAGAAAAAGAATAAAAACTCTACTTGGGCTGTGACCACTCAATCTGGCCCATCTAGTTTTCCATACCGCGCGGCCCACTCACCCCGAATCCTGGCGCCGACACCCAGGTCCCACGGGACAGTGGCTGACTTCGATCCTTCGCTCGCCTGCGCTCGTCTCACCAAGTCGCTGGTATTTGGGCCCCTCCCGTCAGCACTCGGGATCACGCATAGCACGCTGCTCACACACTGACCTGTGGACCCTACCTGGCAGATGTTCCTTCCCTCCGTAACAAACACCGACGAAGACGCCGCCGTCGCTGCCGGGGAATCTGCGTGTGGATAGTTGACGACCAATGGGATCCGTAGAAGCCGTTCGCTACCGCCCGGGATCTCTCTCCGTCCGACGCGCGACCCGTTCCCCTCTGCGCCCATAAATAGTGCCTGCCAGATCCCGTCGAGGGAGACCTCCTCGGCCGCCGCTAGCTCGGAGCGTACTAGGGCCACAAATCGACCGTCGCTGGGTGTTGGGGTGATCGCGGGTGACGGCTGAAGCTGGCCGGGGTCCTCCCGGGCGAAGAAAGTCCCTGGGTGATCACGAATTTCTCACCGGAGATCTACCTCCGCCGTGAATCCGCCCTCCACCGTGGCCGTGGCAGTCTGCGCCCATATCACTGGTAAGAAGTACTCCTCTAGGTTCGCCTTGATCTCCTCTACGCGTAGCAGTCGTTCAATCGGTCTTTGGAGCACTGGTTCGCCGGATGGCTGAACTCCGGCCAACCCTCCGCCGCGGTTGGGCGTTGCGCCGCCGTTCGGACACCGAAGGAGAGAAGACGACCCGTGAGCCGTTGGATTGAAAGGGAACGGCTAAGATTAGAGCTGAGATACCCCTTCGCTCAGTTTGATCGCAGCCGTCGATGACCGATCGGGCGATCCGCGATGATTTGGCCATCATAAAATCCGAGCCGTAGATGCAAGATCTGGCGGCTGGGATCGTATACCGGTTCAATTGATGTGGGCGATCTAATCCGAGCCCCTGATTTCCGATCGGACGGCCGTGATCAGTCGATACCCCTTCGGTTGGCAGATTTGCAAACGAACCCTTATAATGTTAGTTAATCAACCCGCCATCCTACTACACTGTGCTCTGTGCCTTAGGAAACTTACACCGAGAACCTTGGGCTTTCTGGAATTCGAGGACCAGTCCAGAGGGTTATAAAATCATAGAAAATGATTTAGAAAATGATTTTTAGTGTTAAAATAAATCCAGAAACTTATTTAATTCATAACTAATTCATTCTAGCTCCAAATTGAACCATTCCAGTTTCTAAAATTTTGTAATTTTATTCTCTATCACCTTGAGCCTCTGTTTTGTCATGAAAACAATTGGAAATTTAATCCCTCACTTAATCCATTTTAAACACATAAAATCTTTGAAAATTCATAACTTAAAATCTACAACTCCAAAATTAATAATTCTTTTTCCTGTGATCTTATTTTAATAGGTAGATTATTAATATGTATTTTGGCATATATGTTTGGTGTAATGTTAATTTTGCCTATACACTGTTTGTATTGCTACGACTAGCAGTGAGGACACGAGTCATCTGAAGATCATCCTGGTACCTGGATTCTCAAGGCCCAGGCAAGTTGTGCCCTTGATCACTTCTTTTCACCTACTCATGTTCTGATTAATCATAATGATCTGCATAGGTTAATTTTGATGGGACCCAATAGGTTACCCTAGTTTGTCTATCTTTATACCTTGTTTACCACTGAACTTTTTGGGTAGTACTTGCTAGTGCTATATGTGGTTTTGGGTATGAAGATACACTATTCATGGTTACACTTTTGTTATCAGTTGTTATTTGTTGTTCATGATGAGATCATTATGTTAATTGGAACATGGAGAACCACCCGGGAAAACAGTGCTACCACCAGGGTGGAATGGGACGCCCTTGGCTGATTAATTAGGGAAGCTAGTGGAAGACTACCTTACCCGAAAGGGGCAAGGGCAGTAGGGGAGAGGTCAGTGCGGGGAGGCCCTCGGGAGGATTTTGCTGCGATGGCGGTCCTGCAAGGGATTCCTGTACTGGATCTTCCTATAAACTGTAGCGGGTTTTCGGAAGCTAGTGGAACTTTGTAAAGGCCTCGTAGTGGATCCCTAGCCATTCACCTCGGAAGTGTCTAAGGGCCTTGCAAACCCTGGCGACATGGGATACACGACTTGTGGGTAAAGATGCGCAACCTCTGCAGAGTGTAAAACTGGTATACTAGCCGTGCTCACGGTCATGAGCAGCTCGGACACTCACATGATTAATTTATGGAACTAAATTCAATTTGTCATATGCATTGCATCGCAGGTGATGTTGTTATTACTTTTGTTCTATTACTTAATTGGGTTGGTATTTACTTATACTTAGTAACTGCTAATAAAATTTTGACCAACTTTAAAAGCAATGCTCAGCTCTAACCATCTTCTTTAGTAAGCCTTACACTTCACATGAGCTCCCACCTTTGGCGAGTTCATGCACATTATTCCCCACAACTTGTTGAGCGATGAACGTATGTGAGCTCACTCTTGCTGTCTCACATACACCACAGGTCAAGAACAGGTACTGCAGGATGATGCTCATGGAGGATGCTGCGATGAGTTCGTGAGAGGTCTAGGTCGTCGTCTCCCAGTCAACTTTGGGTTGCTGGACCGTTGTCTCCTTATAATGTAATTATTTATTTTGTATAGAACTCCTGTTATATATAAAGTTGTGACATTCGATCCTGTGCCACTATACATCATATGTATGAGACTTGGTCCCAGCATACCTGGTGTTTATGTTAACCCCGGGTTTTGGACCCCTAAAATCTGGGTGTTACCAAGCCCTAAGGCTTGGGTGAGGATATGGCAGGTAGTACACCTGTTTTGCTTGATTTGCAAGGACAACATCGCTCATACTGCTCGGAATCCTAGAGCTATGCTTCACCTCGACATTACCATACTTGTCGACACGAGTCCCACTATGAGCATCAAACCAGTCGCACTCGAAAAACACGACTTTTAGTTCCTTGGGGCCATCAAAAATCAACTCTACAATGTTTTGAAGAACACCGTAATAGTCCACTACTTTGTCATCGTCAACATATGAACTTGCCAACACACCACTATTGGTGGTGGCTGCCAATGGTCTACTCTTCTCCAATTTTGCGGTTCGGAAGCGATATCCATTTACATCATAGCGAGTATAGTTCCTGACGGACACAGAGGTATGTGCCATTTGCTGCAAGTCCGGGTGCACAGAGTTTTTGGAAACCTATATAATGAGAGATTAAGTATATGCATTACGAAGATTAAGTATGGACAATGAGAGGACGACAATTACTAACATAATTACGAAACCACTGCACGAAGTTTGGGCCACCTTTCAACCCATCACGTCGAAGATTTTCTAATTGGATGGCCATAGGTTTACTAGTAGATTTCCAACATTCTTCATCAAACATGCTGGACATATGAGAAACATGGAGATTACACACTATAGAAATTATGAGATGAGAAAATGGACTTAACTATGAGGAAAACTTACTTGAACGCCTCCTGTGTGCTGTCAATATTGCTATACATATATAGCATTAGCGTGTTCAAATCTGATGCTTCGATGTGATGTACACTCCCTTTTCCAACTGCTTTACCCGGATTCACAAAAATTTGAAGGATGCTTTGGGTGATTCATTTTCGACATGAAGTCGCACTGAAGGCGCAAACACATTGTTGGCTCGAGCGAAATACCTGGTTGAGAATTGAGATATCTCCTTAAGGGCAAAAGCCTCCGCAATACACCCTTCGACTCTAGCCTTGTTGCGAACAGACACCCTTAGCTTTTTCAACGCCCTTTCTATAGGATACATCCACCTGAATTGCACTGGTCCCCCTACCAAAGCTTCCCAAGCCAAATGCACAATTAGATGTTGCATCACATTGAAGAATCCTGGCGGGAAAACCTTTTCAAATTTACAAATAAGGATTGGAATTTCTTTCTCAAATTTCTGCATAAACCTCTTCGATACCATCTTTGCGCATACTTCTCTATAGAAGTAACTCAGCTCTGCAAATATGCTCCAAAGCTCATCCTTAAAATAGCCTCGAAACATCACGGGCATCAGCCTCTCCATAATAATATGGTAGTCATGGCTTTTCAAACCGATCAATTTACCGGTCTTCAGATTGACTGCCCATTTCAGATTTGCCGCATATCGATCTTGAAATTTCAGATTCTTCAACCACTTAAATATTTCTTTCCTTTCATCTGGCTTGAGGCAGTAATCAGCTCGCGGCCTACTCTCATGCCCTTTATCGCTTACTTTCAACTCGAGCATCGGCCTCTTACAAATTTCAGCCATGTCTTTTCTTGCCTTCATATTATCTTTCGTTTTATCAGTCACATCGAAACATGTGCTTATGATGCTTTCAGCAACGTTACGCTCTTGGTGCATCAAGTCTATGTTGTGCGGCATGATCAAGGCTTTTGCATTCGGAAGCTCCCATATTGATGAAATATGGGTCCAGTTGTGGTCCTCCCCGTAGCCTTGGAACCTATCATTTTCTCCTTGCTTCAGACAAGCATGCCATGCCATTATCTGCGGTGCAGTTAGCCTCTTTGGTGGCCCATTTCTGATTTTGGCTCCACTTCTGAATGCAGTAAGCGAACTCCTGAAATCATGCTTGAATGGAGTCCAACGTCGATGAGCATTAAAGAATGACACTTTCCCACCATGCTTCAATCTGAATGCATCCGTATCATTCATACATATGGGACAGCACAACCGACCATGAACACACCATCCAGACCAATCTCCATACGCTAGCAGATCATGCACTGACCACAAATAAGCAGCGCGCATGGTAAACTCCTTTTCAGTATGGCTGTCATAAGCCTTCACACCTCTCCACAATTGTTTCAGCTCTTCAATTAAAGGGCGAACAAACATATTCAACTTTGGCCCTGGATGCTCGGGGCCTAGGATGACTTGTGCAAGGAACATGAACTCTTCTTTATTGACCAACTCAGGAGGAAGATTATATGGCACAATGAAGACAGGCCAACACGAGTAAGGGCTTGCACTGCTATTGAAAGGTGTGAATCCGTCCGTCGATAGACCAAGCCGTACACTCCTAGGGTCGTTTGCAAATTCGGGATAAAACTCGTCAAATGCCTTCCACGCATCACCGTCCGACGGATGGACCATTATGTCTGGATCAGTGACGAGACGTACACCATTCTTTGGCCACGTCATATGCAGAGCTATTTCCTTGTTGAGGAACAACCTTGAAAGCCGAGGAATGATGGGCAACCGACGAAGTTGCTTAGCTGCGACCTTCATAACTACCAATTCACCCTCATCATTTGTCACCTCGACATATCTAGAAGCTTCACAATGCTTACAACGGTCCAGCTTGTCATCCTCCTCAAAGAATAGCATGCAACTATTGGGACACACGTCGATCTTCTCATATGTCATCCCAAGACCAGCCAACATCTTCTTTGCGAAGTACATATTCTTTGGCAACTTATGATTGTCCGGGAGAACCTCGCCCATCAGTTGGACGATGTCGTTGTAAGCACTGTTTGAAATGTTGTGCTTCGACTTTATCGCCATTAGTATTGTGAGAGTCCCAAGAACAGACATCTGAGTGTGCTCGTGCAGTCTCTCTTCTCACACGGCGAGTAGCCGGAAGAATTCCTAAGCATCGCGTGGAAGCTGCCCCGGCTCCTCAGCGTTCATTTCAACCTCCCTACCAAGATCATGCAACATGTCGTCCATCCTATCATGATCATCATCAAGTTCCACCTCCGCGTCAACGTGTCTAATAGACTCTCCATGCCAGTACCATACAAGGTAGTTCGGCGTAAACCCACTTTTGCAAAGGTGTTTCTACATTTCTTCCTTCTTCTGAGGCCACTTGTTCTCGCAGCGATTGCAAGGACACTTCACTAGACGACCAGTTGCACCTTTGAAAGCGTGCTCAAGAAAAGTCTTTGTTACAACCATCCATTCATTCGAATGTGCCCCATCCTTTCTCCACTCATCATACATCACCCTCCGATCACCGTCCATTTCAAAGGCTAATTAAACAAAAGACAAATAACATCAACGATCGTCCGTGGCTTAGGTGAACTCCCTATTAGGTAAAGGCCCTAAACCCACCCAAGAGTATAGGCCGATGCTTGTGATTTGTGACGTGTAGCCTACGATTGCCGTGAAATTTCGGCAGCATAACCCCGCTGCTCTCCAAGCACACGCCTGAACATGGTGTGTTGGAGAACAACTGGGTTACACAACCGAAATTCCCCATCAATCGTAAGGCACATGTCACAAATCACATGCATCGGCCTACACTCTCAGGCTGTCCAAAATACGTGGACAATTCCGGAACGGCGAACCTCACAAGCCAATGTGATGTTCGCCGTTCCCGAACGGGTGACGCATACGATTCGCTACGGTTAACGATTAAAACTAAACTCTAAACATTAAAAAATAACTCGGAGACAAATATGAATTTGAATTAAAGCAAACAACAGTTAAACTAATCACAACACGACAAGATGACTAATATAAATTAATGACTTATTTTCGTCGGCTAGGCTGAGGCCGACGAAAATACGCCACATTTTCGTCGGTCCAGAGGCCGACGAATTATATTGCCTCGATCGATCAGCACCACCAAAGTAACGCCCACAGATGGCCTTTCAACATAAAAAGTGACTTTGGCTTGTTCCCACATAAAAAGTGACTTTAAGTGACTTTGACTTCAAGCCTATATGATGGTGAACAAGTTTCTTTAAGTGACTTTGGCTTGTTCCCACATAAAAAGTGGAGAAAAATGCCCCCAAAGATCAGCTGCTAGGCATTTCTGTAACTGAATTTGGTTCAGTGGCTGAAATCTGAAATCAGTGAATGGTGTCTACTTTGGAGCTCATTTGTGATTAATGCAAGTGGTTTTGGACTAAAGTTGCTACAGCTAAGTTGAAGAACTTAGTAATGAGAACAAGTTTTATAAAGTGGGAAAGACTTGGTTCTACAGGAACTTGGGAGTAAAATGCCTCTAAACACTCTCTGTCAGACCAAGTTGGAGATGGATTTAAGTGACTGCTGCTGGCAGTTTCAGTCAGTTTTTACTCACCTTTGGAGCTCTGTAGTAATTAATCTATGGATTATGAGCCCTATTATGTGTAGCAAAGTTAAAGGTCATCTGAAGGAGAGCAAGTTTCATGCATAGAGTGGGCTTGCTACAGTGTAGAGTTGACAGAAAAAGGAATGCCAAAAGACTCTGTCAGACTGGGTATGGAGCTGTTTCAGACCTCTGAAACTGAATTTTCAGTGTTTTTACTAAATTTTGGATCACCACAACATTTGTTCTATATGATTTCAACCATGAGTTTCTATGCAAAACAGGTAGAGATATCCATGGAGAATAACTTTTGTGAAGGGATAGTGGTCTGTTACTAAAAGAAATTGGGTGATCAATGCAGCTAAACAAGGAAATGTGCAAGGGGGGCAGTGTTGGCTGATTCAGTAAATTCAGAGGACTGAAACTGTGTTTCAGTGATGTGTGGCCAACTTCAGAGCCACATAACTTGTGATCTACATATTTTGGGTCCTGGATTTTTATAGTAAACCTGAAGAGCCATGGTTGGGGAACAAATTTGTTCAGGAATGCTTGAGCTATCCTTGTTTGGAATAGAGAGAAAAAGGTGTTCGAACTATGTCTATCAGGCATGGAAATGCAAACCTGAATCAGTCACTGTGGATTTGGTTCAGTATTTTTCTCCTGACTTTGGAGCTATTTAGTGTCTGATCTAAGGATTGTAAGGCTTAAATCTGTATGGAAGATTGATAGTGGGTTAGTTGGTGAACAAGGTTCCTTAAGGTCGGTTCCCCTGTTGTTGCTTGGAGCTGGGAAAAATAAAGGGGTGAAGTTGTGAGTTCAGTCAATTAGTGGCAGTTCAATAGGGATCAAAAATATCTGCAGTAAAGATCTATATCCACTAACGAATCCAGCTGCTTCTATGGCAGTTATGGATAGGAATAAGCTTTGCTGCGGGAGGGGAAGTAACATGGGATATGCCTTGCTGCTGTGGAGTTTTTTTTATTTGTATTTACCTCTGTCCATATCCAGTGAATAGGTGGGATATTTTAATAGTGGGCTCGACCAGATACAATGTTATGGGCTGGGGTTGTAAACCTGTGTGGAGTAGGTGTCAAACATGCAAGTATGTAAGCCATGCAGTGCTGGTCCTGCTACTAGATAGTGGGTACTACTTAGTGAAGTCTGAACTTATGTTTGCTGTGTTCTTCAATTAAGTCTATACTTCTATCAATAGTTAATAAAAGTTATACACCAACATATGGTCTTCTACTTTGTTATAATCCTCCATGTCCAGAACTGTATGGATTGGACACTAACATGCTTCCAAAGTGGCTTCAGAACACAAAATCTCCAGTTTCAGAATTCACACTAAGTCTGAAATCCAGCTTCTGACATACCACGTTTGAGCCAGTTTTACAAGCAGTTGCATATGTTTTTAGGGCTGAGTAATTTAACCAAATTTGTGGACCTACGGTAGCTCAATCAGGTGTGAGTAATTTAACCATAAACCAACATCAAATATGCGCCATAAAATGTTATCAGAGGAAGGATTTGACTGCACAGATGTTTTCCAGGAGCACAATCCCACAGTATCGAACCATGAAACATACGCGGTACAGTATATCGATGACATCTTTAGCAACCCACGAGATGCAAGGAATTGAATGCTAATAGCAACCTTTTGTCCAACACACGTGGGTGTGCGCACTAACAAGACCAGATGATCGGAAGGGAACGTACCGGATTGAACCGAGCCGGCGGGCGATGGGATCCGGAGATGGAGCCTGGCGGGGGGCGGGGGCGCCTACCTCCCTGCGGCGGATCGAAGTGGCGTCCTCCTGGACTTGTGGTTGGGAGCAGGCCGGCGGCGGCGGCGGTGGGAGATCGGGTGGTAGGCTAGTTGTGGGGTGCCGTGGCCGCGAGATGGCGAGAGAGGCCTCTGCCCGCGCGCGACGCGGTGGCGACAGGGGAGCAGGAGTGTCAGGACGTGTGTCGGTCGATTCGATGGGTTTTAGCGAGGGGAAGGAGCGGGGACGGGAGGGAACAGCGTGCCGGACACGAGCGAGAAGGCCGGGCTGAGTGTGGCGCGGCGGGATTGGGACGAACGAGCGAGTGCGACAGGCCGGGATGGACGATTTAGGGCCACTATTTTCGTCGGCCTCAGTGAGGCCGACGAAACTACGCCACATTTTCGTCGGTCCAGAGGCCGACGAAAATAACTTCCGTATTCTCGTGGGCCTGCCCACGAAAATATTCCCCAGCCCACGAAAATACGCCACATTTTCGTCGGTCACGAGGCCGACGAAAATAACATCCGTATTTTCGTGGGCCGGCCGATGAAAATAACCGGCCCACGAAAATTTATGTGTTTCCTATAGTGAAGCTTGAGTCGCATGGAGAATAAGCTTCTTCATGGAAACCGGTGAAGCTTGATTGCTTGCCATGCTCTTCATTGTGATGAAGCTCATCGTGGTCGTGAGATCATCGAAGGTAGACGCCAATGTTGGTTACTTGATCTCAATTCCCTGAAGGTATTGAAAATCAAGGCAACATAAGTTAAAAATAAAGACCTATGTCCCAGGTTTAAGACTCCTCCGGAGTACGAAGGATGAAGGTCTTCGAACAAGAATGCATAACAAAAGTGAAATGTAATAGAAAGAGATATATGGAATAATATATGAGAACTTATCTCTATTGCCTTAACATTCTCAGTATGTATCTCATTACATTAGAGAAATTTACAAACATACCTTTGGCTTCTGAACAATGGGATGCACGAAGGTTCTTTGAAGGCTAAGAACTACGAAGTTATAGCCCTTGGAAAAGGTACCATATGTAGGGCACTTTTCATTTATTTATAGGGAGATGAACCACATTAATATAGATTTACAATAATGCCCATCAATTTTTACATAAGTTGTTCACAAATGACATCAAGACAGTAATGTATTTCTCCATTCTTAGCTCCATAGGTTTCAACCTTTATCGTTTGGTAACCTCCCCTTTTGGCTTGTGCCCGAAGATGTTGCTTTCGATAGTCATCTTTGTTGCTTATGCATAGATAAAGTGCCTTTGTACACTGCTTTAGCCGAAGCTTAGCTTCGTCCGTGAGTGGGAATATTCCTAAAATACACTTGTTAATGCCGAAGCGGTATGTTAGATAAGTGATCTCCGATAATAAGTGATCTTTGGCATAAGAGGCCTCCAACACTATCAAACCTGGTTTCAAGCCATTCAAACAAAAGCCAAGACCATTTCGTCCGAACTTGCATCCGAGGATCAAGGAAAAAATCCACCAACTCTTAGAGGGTAACTTCATTAGACCATGCAGGTATGCAGATTGGGTATATAATATTGTGTTGGTCGAGAAGAAAGATTTCTATAGGCTCAGAGTATGTATTGATTTTTGTAATTTAGATAGAGCAACTCCTAAAGATGAATATCTTATGCATGTAGTTGACATTTTGATTAACATTGCATCAGGAAATAGAGTCATTACTTTTTTATTGTAATGCAAGATATAATTATATATTTATGGCTGAAGAGGATGCTTCTAAAATGGCCTTTATATGTCTAGGCTTTATTGGTTTATTTGAGTGGGTTGTTATGACAATTGGGTTGAAGAATGTCGGTGCCACCTATCAGAGGGCTATGAATTTAATCTTCCATGAGCTATTGGGGAATATCATGGAAGTTTATATTTATCATATAGTAGTCAAATTGGCTACATTTAATTCTCATCTAGCTGGTTTGTGCAAAGCCTTTCATAATAAGCGTCGGTATGATCTAAAAATGAACCCAAGAAAATGTGCTTTTGGTGTGTCGGCTAGCAAGTTTCTAGGATTCATCATTCACGAGCATGGTATAGAAATAGATCCCGACCGACTTAGGGCTATTTGAAACATGGGAGCTCCTACTTGTAAGCTTGAAATGTAGAAATTTCTCGGCAAAGTGAATTACTTATGGAGGTTTATTTCTAATCTTGCTAGGAAAATTGATGCTTTCACTCCTATTTTTTGGCTTAAGAATCATGTCGATTTCACTTGGGGGCAGAGCAACAACATTCTTTTGATCTTATCAAAGATTTCTTATCTTTGGTTCCGATGCTTAAGGCAGCAAAAAGCAGACCCAATTTCAAATTATATATTGCGACTGAGAATGAGGTCAATGGAGCTATTCTAACCTAAGAGACCAGAGGAAAGGAGCATCCTATAGCATATTTAGGTCAATGATTGGTGGATGTCGAAACAAGGTATACCTTTTATTGAAAAATATGTTTATGCTTGTTTTATGCATGCATGAAACTTAGATATTACCTATTATCTAGCTATTGTACTATTTTCTATCAAACCAATGTTATCACATATATGTTGCAAAATCCAATCATGAGTGGTAGGAATGGTAAATGGCTTATGCACTCATAGAATATGACTTGGCCTATGAATCTTTGAAATCTATGAAAGGCCAGGTTATAGCTGATTTCATTATAAAGCGTCGCATTGAAAATTCTTCTGAGCTAGATTTATCGTACATTATAGTTACTCCCTGGACTTTATATTTTGATGGACTGGTTTGCAATGAAGGACAACGGATTGACATCATGCTTGTTTCAGCATGGAATGCCACTTTTGACTTATATAGCCTTGAAAGCTTATTGCACTAATAATCAAGCCGAATATGATGCTCTCTTATTCGGTTTAGAACTCTTGGACTATATGGGAGTAAAGCATGTAAAAGTGTTTGATGATTCTTAGTTGGTTATCCAACAAAGTTTGAAAGAATATCAATGTTTAGATGGTGTTTTGAATGACTATCTTGAAAGGTGTTGGGACATAATTTGCTCTTTTGAGAAATTTGCCACTCAACATATATCGAGAACTGAGAATTACAGAGCTAATAACTTGGCACAAGAAGCTTCAGGTTATCGGGTAACCCGAGGGAAATTCCATGTTTCTAAAAATCTTATTATTAGAGTTGCACTAGGTCCCCAGGTTCCAGACCGTCCAGGTGGATGCCTCGGACCATCTGACACCAACAGAAGCATCGCCTTGGTTGATTCAGCTAGTAATGCAGTTGATCCAGTTGATTGGAGAACACCTTGGACTGCATACCTGCATGATTCAATTACTAGGATAGATAGGAATATTCGGTAGATGGATTTTAAGTATGTTCTTATTGATTGTGATCTTTATCACCGAACTCCTAACAATGTTTTGCTAAAGTGCTTGGGCCCTGAACATGCTACATTAGCTATGGCAGAAGTGCACGAAAGCATTTATGGTACCCATCATTCGGCTCCAAAGATGAATTGGCTTTTGAGAAGATGTGGTTTTTATTGACCTGATATGATAACTTATTGTTTTAAGTACTATAAAGATTGCCAAGTATGTCAAAAGTTCGGCGATCTACTATTGGTACCTGCCACCAAACTACAACTTATTATCAAGCCTTGGGCCTTTAGGGGATGGGTCTTATATTTTGTAGGAAAGATTTATCCTTCATCGTCAAAGGGGCATCAGTTTGTGGTAGTCACCATAGATTATTTCACCAAGTGGATAGAATTCGTTGCTTTGAAAATATGACAAAGGGAGGTAATTGAGTTTGTGACTGAGCATATCATTCATAGATTCGACATTCCCTAGACTTCGACTACGGATTCGGGGACTTCTTTTATGTCAAAAAAGGTATGTGAATTTGCTGAATTATATAAGATTAAATTACTCAATTTATCTCCACATTTTGCATAGGCCAATGGTCACACTTAGTCAAGTAATAGGACATTAATGAGCCTTATCAAAAAGAAGATATGTGATAATCCTAGGCATTGGCACAAGGTTTTGTTTGAGGCTTTATGGGCTCATAGAATATCTAAACATCGTGCTACTAAAGTCTCTCCTTTTGAGCTTGTGTATGGGCAGGAAGTTGTTTTGCCTAAGGAGATAAACCTAAATGCTATTAGGTTTGCTAGGCAAAATGATCTAGCCGTCGATGACTATCATGATCTAATGATGGATAATATTGATGAAGTGATCGATAGGAGATTCATGGCTCTGAGGGAGATTGAGAAAGACAAAATCATAGTTGCTAAGGCCTATAACATAAAGATAAAGGCTAAGTCATTTCAGGTTCAAAATCTAATATGGAAGACAATCTCGCCATTAAGGAGCAAGGAACAAAAGTTTGGCAAGTTGTCCCTAAGGTGGGAAGGGCCTTAAAAGTTGCACATGTGATTTCTAGCAATGCATATATATTACAAGCATTGCAAGGTGATTAGCTGCCCAAGGCATTGATGGTTGTTTCCTGAAGCAATACCATCCTAGTGTATGACAATATGCTTAGAGAATCGATGGTTTCACTTTGAGTTGCTTACAGCCTCTACCAGGTGTTTTTGGTTTGCTTAGCTTCCCCAAAAAGCAAGAGGCATGTATTGAGCACTAGATTTGGCACACCCGGACAGTCCATGGTTGTAGCCTGAACAATTCACAATTAGAATGATTCAAGCGATAATCCTTATCCCACGTGTGCTTATCTGGTTATCGTGTGGGAATCTATTGGAAAACACCTAGGAATGGATCCAGACCTCCACCCCTATATATATGAGGGGGTATGGCCAACTGAGATTTGACCCAATCGATCAAATCAATATATTAACAATTCATTTATAATTTTGCCCTAGGAGTAGTAACCTAGTCTAGATTAGTTTTCTTCATCCCCAATCTTCAGACCTCTCCTCGGCTCGACGTTGTTTAGAGGCATCTTGGGTGGCCTATCGACCTCAAGACAACCTTATAATCTTTCCTCCCTGATAGAGTCCCTCTTGGGGGGCGAGATCCGTGGTCTATAGAAGACCATCATAGCCTCTACACACGCGCGGATGGTTCGCTGCCCTACAGAGAAGAGTAGAGCCCTCTACGCAGTCGCAGGCAGTTTGGCCACTCATCGAGGATGGTCCACGCTCACATAGTGAGGACACTAAGGTCCTGCAGGCCATGCGCTGGCCCTAAGGTTCATTTGGTGATTGGTCCAATAGCGAGCCAACATATCCCTGCCATCATGCATGCTCGAGGTAGTTGCCTCAATGTGACTTGTGGATTTAGCATGCTTTTTGGTGGTAGAGTCAAACAATGATGTGAACATGTTCAACCGGTCATCATTATTCACTGATGTGCTCAAGGGTGAAGCACCAAAAGTGAATTTTATGGTGAATGGTCATGAGTACAAATAAGGGTACTACCTCACCTATGACATCTACTCTCGGTGGTTGGTGTTTGTGAGATCATTCCCTGCCCACATACTCTAAAGCAATGTATGTTCGCTGCATGCTAGGAGGTTACACAAAAGGATGTAGACAGAACATTTTAGGTCTTGAAGGCCCAATTCCATATTCTCGCTACCCTAGTTCTCAATATGATTATGTGTGTATATATCATTCAACATAATTTGATCATTGAGCATGAGTGTGGAGGAACATACGTTGTGGACGACTCCGAGGTAATCAAGTCTTCTGTTGCAATACCAATTAACCATCACCCCCCCGAAGCACCGACGAGATTTGCAGCCATTCTGTAGCATGAAGTCACAATCCATGCTAGCTCGATGCATGATCATCTCCAACATTATTTAATGGATCATATTTGAGATCTACACCACAAGAATTAGATTTTAATGAATTATATGGTTTTTATTTTTTCAAGTAATGTAATTTTTTATTTTATGTATTGTGTAATTTTTATCTTTTTCAAGTAATGAAACTTTAATTTGTTTTATGTATTGTGTTCTTTTGTTTTCAGTAATATAATTTTAGCTTTTTTATTGTGTACATAATTTTTATTTGCTATGTTTTGTGTTTGATGATTTTTTTCTAATTAAACGTCGGGTTTCATTTGCGATATGATTTGTGGAGCCGATGTGGTGTTGAGGTGGCTTTTGGTTGATGGTAAAGATTATGCACTGGAGCGAGTGTTCTAATAGATAAGGGCTGACAACGGTCGATAGCATAGTCTGCAGTATGGTCAGTAACTGGCATGGCAGAGGATAAAGGATAGAAGCAATAGATCCAACCTAAGGAGATAGAAAGGTTCACTAGTACACAGAAGCTCTGTAGTGGCGGTTGAAAACGTATTTACACTGGCGTTTTTCAGTTCCGCCAGTGCTAGGGGCCAGTGGAAATCAGCATTTCCACTGGCGGTTATTTTGGAACCGCTAGTGGAAAGTGCATTTTCATTGGCGGTTTTCTTAAGGAAACCGCCAGTGATAATGCACTTTCCACTGGCGGTTTGCTTTATAAAACCGCCAGTGGAAATGCACTTTTCACTGGCGGTTTTCTTTATTTAGCCGCCAGTGGAAGTTTTCCCGCCTTTTTTCAAAATTTCAAACAATACTGAATTATAGATATATTTATTTACACACACACAAACATATATATATAGATCTATATTGATATTGAAAGCAACATGGAATTAAATTCTATCATACATTTATATACATCAAAGTATTCTGTTTACAACCATATATGCTTCATGCATTCTATACATCAAAAGTTTTCACCTAAGTTCTAATAACTATCTCGGCTAAGAGATAATCTACTAATTTCTGTTAGTATTCTAAACTCTGGCAAAGCTAATGTTCCGGAAGCATCGTGATATTTTCCTTCTGCGGGAATGACCTCTTTCAATATGAATGTGCAGAGGTCCTCGACTATGCCATACAATGCAGCTTCGGTCAAGTTCTCCGGGTTTCCTCGTTGAAATTGCTGTAAAGGAATTTTATAAACATCATCTATTTATACTCAATAATAACACATTTGCATCTTTAATGACATAAATACATACTTGACTATTACTAATAATACCTTGTCAGGATTCGTGATGTATCGTCCGTTCACTCTCATGAACTCGCACGCATAGAATCCACATAGGACCGATCCTTGTGGTTGCTTGTGGCACTACATAACGGGAGATTGGTTATTTAGTTGCAACATTGTGTATGATATGTATTCATAAAATCACATACTTACCGGCCAGTGATGATGGATGTCTAGTGGCACGCGTTGTTTCGACAGGTCGTACTTTCCACCTTTAAACTTATAAAACCTAAAAGCCCTGTGATCTCAAATAGAATCACCATGTTATTCTCAAATTTTAATCGATAAAAGTATGCATGCATAGAAAAGGCTTACAGCTCTAAGATTCTTAGGAATTCTGCATATGTCGAAGGGTCGAAGTTCAAGGAGTCGAGCACCAGCACCTTTCCAACCTTAGGATAAATGAGGAAGCATATCCAGTGGTCCCTGTACGAATCAAATTTGTGATGCATGTGTATTGAAATTATTAATTTTATTTATGCAAAATCACACTTACTTAAAGTTGTACGGGGCCATTATGGCTTCCCTGTCTTGAAATTGAAGCATTGCATGTCCTATGTAGGTGGCGTATCGAGCTTCAAAATCCTTCTTCATATCCTTTATACGCTTCTCAACTTCTTCGTCCGTCTTTCCTCGTAATTCATCGTTGTCTTTCCTGATTCTAAAAGTGTGGCTTTCCTCGGATATAAGTATTGGGTTGAGATACCCAACCCTTTTACTGGCACTAGCATTGGGCTTGGTACCGTAAAGGATCTCCTGCTGATCATGTTGCATTCTGCAAGTCACACGTGCATGTCAGATATTGAAATTTTATACAGCTCACTAATAATAACACACATATGTGGAAGTATGAGCGACACTTACAATGCAAACATCGTTACAAGTTGCACGTCGAGTCTCTGAAGGTTCATCATTAACCACATGTCCTCGAATGTAACAACGGCCTTTTGGTCCGAACCAATAAAAGCATGGTCTGGTATATGCACACTGATGGTGTCGATGTCAACCGATGATGCCCGCATGTACCAGTCATGCAACCTTTTAACACCAGCCGGGACCTTTCTTAGTTTCTCAAGAGGTAGCAGAGGTCTGCCCGGCACATATTTTTTAGGCACGTTTTTGTAATCTGCCTTAGTTGGCTTCTTTATCTTTGCGGCCAATGCCTCAGCCATTTTTGCAGACTCCTCGTGCTCGGCCAAATCAACAGTTTGTGACGTGAGGCTCCGTCCAATCCCTTTCAAAAACCGAACTGTGCCAGCAGTACTAGCTTTACTCTTCTTTTTCTGATACGGGGACACCAATTTTGGTATAGGAAGTTTAGATTTCTTTGATGGCCGTGGATCCTTTGATGGCTGTAGAGAAGGTGGATCCCTTGATGGTGGCGTAGACAGTGGGTCACCAAGAGGATGGGGAGGAGAAGGTGGTGGAGCCCTGAATGGTGATGCTTGTGGCGGAGACGGTGGGTCAGAAAAAGGATGAGGAGCAGCATGTGAAGTTTGAGGAGGTGATGATGGATGTACAATAGGAACAGCAATTTGAGAAGGCGGAGACGGTTGGGCCTGCGACGAATTCGACCAATCAAGCAATTCGACATCCCTTCGAGGCCAAAGGATAAAATTCTTGATAGCTTGTCCAAGTTTCTCGATACCTTCGGGCCCAGGGATGTCTAACATGTCGTCCTCGGATCCTTGGACGACCGTCGTCACTTCTACTTTGCAATAATCATCTGGAATATCGTTTCCATGGAACTTGCGTCCTGGGATCGCAAGGCCTGTGGCTACTTTCTTTGTACGTTTATTGTTAATACCATATCTTATAACCAGTGTGCACGCCTCAGGCCTTGTGATGTCATCAACTGGATAACGGACCTTATTTCCCGTTGAAGCAACAGAGCTTGGGAATGTCGTACAATCGGTGGAAGCCGGCGGTTGAGCTGCTGGAATTATTTGTATCTGTGGAGTGGTCATCTGTTGAACAGACATCGCACTCGCCAACTGTTGCATCAATTCTGGAGGAGGATTCGATAGCATTTGAGACATCATGGCTTTGAACTCTTTCTTGGCCTCCTGCTTAAAATAATTCGCCATCTCTTCCTTGTATCGATCACGTTTCTTGTACAGACCTTCCCACTGTGGTCCGAATCCTTCCTTAGACGAGATTCCTCGTACACGACCAGGATGCTCAGGGTTACCGAGACCAGCCGTTAGGATGTCTCTTTCCCTTTGTGGCTTAAAAGTTCCTTGGCTCTGCTTAGCTGCCATTGTATATATGTTTTTTGCCGCTTCTTCGACAATGGGATCATCAAAAGATACACCGGTCTCGGTTTCCCTTGGTTTTCTAGCATGGAGCCAATTTGCCGCCCTTTCACCTAGTTGCTCGGACAGCGTCGGCAACCCTGTGGCCTTCTTCTCGACGTCTTCTTGTGTCCATTTAGAAACCTGACGCTTGTAACCACCTGTGCCTAGGTGGTGGCGGTACTTGTTCTTCTTTGATAGTTCCGAATTTGCCTCACTTAGAGATACGAAATCAGGGCTGCTCCTCTGCTCTAGAAATACTGCCCACTGACCTGCTGAGATTTTATATTTTTTGGTCGGGTCCAGACCTTTCTTTGCAAACTTTGTGTTCATCTCAGACCTCCAGTTTCGGAAATTGATTGCAAGCTGCTTCATCGTGTATTCCTTCACGAGTTCTTCTGAACCGCGAGGCAGAACGAACCTCATTAATAGCTTATTCCATATTTGATTCTTGACATCATCTGACACATCTCTCCATTGTCGTATTGTTATGTCAAGATTATCTCTAACTAAAAACCCAAGTGCATTCCGGAACTTAGGTAGTGCCTCTTCTGGAGCTAGGGGCTGACCTTTCGGGCTCACGTCTGAGATTTTGTATGTTTTGTCGGGAAACTTGTTCAGCCCCCTGTCACCTCTTTTTCGATCGCTCTGCTTCCTTTTCCTTGATGTCTCGGTTGTTGTCTTGGTCTGTTCCGGTGCGTCTTGGGTCGGCTCCAGTACGTATTCGTGTCGTGCCACGGCTTCTTCGAGTATCGCACGAAATTCAGAAAGGACCTCCTATTCATGTAATAAAATGCACAAGAGATCATGCATGTGAAACCAGTAGGGTACACATACGAAGCTAAAGATGCGTACTTTTACCTCAGCTTCTCATGGATCATAAGTAGGGTCACGTTCCAACTCACGGAGAGCGGCCCTATCTATGCTAATGGTAGGAAAAGGGTCGCTAGGCGTTTCATATCCTTCACTGCTGGATTGTTCTTGAGCAACACTCTTGTCCATGTGGTCGGGCACTAATCCTTGGTCCTTGATCGGAGAACTCATTGAGTTGTATATGGTGAGGATCACCGGCCATGTGCTATGCTTGCTGCTCCTCTCAGCAAATGGGTTTATTCCATCAGTACTCAGTGTGAACCTAACATTTCTTGGTTCATCGGCAAAGTCTCGGTGGTTGTCATTGAAATCTTGCCACTGCTTCCCATCGGCTGGATGTCGAAGCTTCCCATCGTTTTTGTGCTCATCAGAAGCATGCCAGCTCATAAGTCTGGCATCCTCAGGATTAGCGAACAAACACCTCAATCGATCGACGACGGGGAGGTACCACATCACCAAAGCAGGAATCTTTTTGAGCGCATAATAGTCTACTTCTTTTTCTTTGCTCGTGGATTTTGAAGTCTTTTTTTGGGCTTTCTTTCGCTTCTTCCCTTTAGACACGGATGCAACACACTCTTCCTCTCGATAGACTTTATTCGTCTTGTACCTACTTGCACCGCACTTTGGGCAGCTCTCCAAGTCTTTATAATCATCACCTCGATAAAGGATACAGTGATTTCTACACGCGTGGATCTTCTCCACACCCATAGTGAGCGGACTGATTAGTTTCTTTGCATAGTACGTGTTAGCAGGCACTTTGTTCTCCTTTGGAAGCATGTCTGCGATAATACTCAAGAACGCATCGAAGCCAGCATCAGACACACCATATCTAGCTTTTAACATCAACAGCTTTAGCACAGACCGGAGCGTCGTGAACTCTTTGGTACAACCCTTAGACTCGTCGTACAAAGGCTCTTCTGCTGCCTTCTTCAGGGACTCCATACCTTTCATTAAGAACATCGATTGATCTGTATGACGACGCAACATTGCCTCTAGCAACTCTGCATCTTCCTCATCCATAACACTTGGCAGAACATGAGGTCTATCATGTTCATTTCCTCCAGCGTAACCATGATCAGTAACATTTTGCACTACATGTTCGCTCTGTGGAAGAGGTTGGTGTGTCTCGTGAACGAACTGAAATCTGTCGTCCATGTTCTCAGGGTTTCCAGTCGTATAAGGCGAAGAGCTACCCTCTCCATGCTTTGTCCAAATTGTGTAATCCTTCATAAATCCTCGGCATACCAGATGAGATATGATTTGTTCTGTGTCATTAAATACAGCAGCATTTTTGCAGTCCATGCATGGACAATATATGTGTTTTGTCTTTGTTCTCCAAGCATGGTTCGTAGCGACATCAATAAACCTATGGACCTCGGATATGTATGATGGATCTAGCCTTGATAAGTTATACATCCAGGATGTCCTCTCCATCACCACCTGTAAAAAAGTAACATAAACACACAAGAACCAAATAGAGAAAATAACCTAGCTATACACTTTCTCTCAAATGGTGAAACCCTAGATCCAAAATGTACTAATTTGAGGGAATAGAGAAAATAACCTAGCTATAGTACTAATTTCACTGGCGGGTTGCTTAAGAAACAGCCAGTGGAAACCTTTTTTCACTGGCGGTTATCCTAACACAACTGGAAGTTGGGCTGCGAGCTATAGTTCTTGTCGGGAAGGATGAAGGGGTGAAACCCTATATCCAAAATGTGGCTAAATTTGAGGAAAATGAACAAAAATTGGCAAGAGGAACATAAAACCAAACTTTTCTAGCCATACTCTTCTCTCTAACACATGGTGAAGGCCTAGTTCCAAAATTGAGCAAAGATGAACAATAATTGGCAATAAAACATAATTAAACCAACCTTTCATAGCAACTAATAAAAACAATCTTAATTACCAAACCTATCTTCTTCTCTCTCCACACAACACATGAACCATTCATTAAACAACTTAATATGTCATGGATAAACTGGATTTGAGAACTAAACATGAAAAAGGAGAGAGGATAGACAAAATCTAACCATATTAAACAACTTTATTTGAGGGAATAGAGAAAATAACCTAGCTATACACTTTCTCTCTCAAATGGTGAAACCCTAGATCCAAATTAAAATGTGGCTAAAATTGAGCAAAAATGAATAAAAATTGACATTAGCAACATAAACCAACCTTTCTTAGCAATCTTCTTCCAAAAAATGAAGATCAAAACCTCTCCCCATGTATTCTGTGAAATCTGGACCTCCAAAATCGCCTCCAATGGAAGTTGGCTGCGAGCATACAGTTCACTGTCGGGGGAAGAAGAGGGGTATTTATAACAGACAGTTCACTGGCGGTTGGCTTAAGAAACCGCCAGTGGAAACCTATTTCCACTGGCGGTTATCTTAACACAACCGCTAGTGGAAATAGGATGTTTCCACTGGCGGTTAAGTTAAGATAACCGCCAGTGGAAATCAATTTTCACTGGCGGTTGGTGTTACACAACCGCCAGTGGAAACATCCTATTTCCACTGGCGGTTGCGTTAAGATAACCGCCAGTGGAAATAGGTTTCCACTGGCGGTTTTTAAAGCCGGGCCCACCTGTTTCTTTCACTGACGTTTGATAACGGAAACCGCCAGTGAAAAGTTGAACGTGCCGCAGGCTTTGAGCTCTTTTCTACTAGTGGTTGCTAGAGGTGGGCCAAAGTTAGCCAAGCTAACACTCAAATCGCTTGTTATAAGTGATGGAGCTAGGATTTATTGGTAGTCTAGATAAATTTAAAATATTAGATAATATAAAAACAATTAATCGTGAGAAGTTTATAAGATCTATTTAATGAATCACTTATACATGTGCTAATCAAGTCTAATCATATCTTTCGAGTTTTTACTGGAACCACCGTGTTATGGTAGTGTTATGAAGTGCTTTGAAAAATACTTGCTTAGTGTAACACACCATCAAGTGATTCAACCATTATCTAAAATCCTGTTACATAGTTTGCTCTTAATTATATTTATTGCAGAGCAGGCTCTTTCAATGGATGTTATTGAAACTAGCATTAATAATGCCAACTCAAGAAGTTTGTAACTAAAGAAAAATAATGCGCTTTTTGGTTTCAATCATCGTTGCTGCTACAATATAATTTCAACATTTGTACAATTAGAAACGCATGATGTCTTCTCAAATGAAGAGTATAAGTCTCTAATTAACTTTTTAATACCGCATGATCAGTTTCCAAGAAATCATCATCATAAATTTTAGCACGTCAAGCAAGCTTGTTGATATCAAATTTGAAGAAAATTTTTTTCGATCAAGACATAATTAAGAAGTAAACTAATAGCTCGATGCTTGCTTCACCAAATCAATGATTCATCTCTACACAAATTATATCAACCACAACATAGAAAATCCTAATTCAAAGATGATAGTGCTCAGTGACAATGAACCCTCCATACCTCGATCTACATCTGACTAGAACTTTAACATACACTAGTCGGTTACCTGTGTGTTGCAACGGCTCACAACAACCAAGGACACTAAGCAAGGCTTGTTTTATTAGTAAGAAATCATTCGATGAATTTTTCTTTGTTGCCCACATACCTCAACATAACAACCATTTGTTATTTCATTGATATATCACGTGACAAATAATCTATAAGAATTGGGAACTTCACTTCTTCAATTTTCGCGATGATCGCCTGAATTATTTCTTGTACACAACATCTAACAAGATCCTTTTGAATTTTCGGAGAAATATTTGACAGTTTAGACCATCACAGTCAAAAGTGTTTCTCATAATTTTATTGTGATCCATGTACCAATTTATAACCTCCCTAGATTTTCCCCTATTTAAGGATGTAGAAGATTCATCATGTCTATAGAAAGCCAATCCCTATGCTAACAGAAACCTTGAACACTTTAATGATGATGTCAAACGAATTTTGTATAACTCTTCTTCAGATGCACTAGTATGCTTCTTTGATTCTTGAAATTATCACAATGCTTTAAATAGTTGCTGTGAATACTATATATTGACCCCCCACTAACATACTCAGACAATGATTTGTATGCATGCATGCTTCAAATATTAACTATTAAACCCGATTATTTTAGTGAACACCTCACAGCCAAATTGATCTATCATTCTGCTTTGGTTGCTCGAAGAGAAAACAATAATAGAAATACTTATATGTTGCATCCAGAGGCTCACTAGCTAGATTCTATCCAACTGGCTATGATTACGAAAAGGCTCTTACCACAACATGGGAAGAAGTATAATACGCGACAACGCATGCCAGCAGCGAGATCGCTTGAAAACCGGATCGAAATCCCACACTCCTATAAAGGACTCCAACGGGGGCATGCGATATAACAACTCCAGAGAGCTGCTTCCTTAATATATTGAACCCAATTAAAGCACATGAGTACGTAGTGAAGCAAAGAATATCAGCGGGGCCTCCGAGATGCCATCGTCGTTACAACATACTAGTATCTAATGGAATTCGATAATATTAGCAGTGTTCGGTTCTTACGGAACTGGAATGATTCCTGCTGGATGAATCCAGGACAAACGAACGAGCTAGGCCTGAAGCAGAGGGAAGTGTCTGTAATAATCTGACCCCCTCTCTCTCTTTGCTTATTGTCATTTTATGTGTCCGGCTTTAGCTTTAGATTGATAAATTCAACATGATTAGGATCGATCTGATCCATTCAGAAGTACTCTAGAGTGTACGTAAAAGTGCTCGTATATATATTAACACTTGGTATTTATATTTTGGTTTATTGCCGTTTAACTAAGGATTATTATATTAATCATTTCTTGTCGTCGATCACCCTCTGTAACCGCGAGCTTCTTTTGTTAAAATATCAAAGCTGTAGATCTCTGATTATTATTGGCCTGATTGAACTTGAGTTGATTCTACAATTTTAACTTTTAATTTATCATCAAAATTTTGTGATCGATAGCAGTTATATATGCATGCATTTAAAACGACACATCAGATGTACTCAAAAGTCAAAATATATGGTCATTCTACTGCTGTCCAGCTTGTTGTGCCATCGCCTCTCAAGGCCTGCAAAATTAAAGGCGCGGCATGCAGGACCACAGTCGTCAAAGAACGAGGACGATGAACCAAAGACATTTTTTTTATTACACTATGTTGAGCACCATATTGAGCCTGCGGACGGTCCGGCCCTGAGGCCGGACGGTCCGCGGTCCGGACAGTCCGCGTCTGGGGGCCGGACGGTCCGCGCGTGCGCAGAGCAGATTAGGGTTCCGAGTTTTGTGTTACGGTTGTTAGCTAAAATCACGGGAAAAGCTCGGAAATTAGTTTGTAAAGGGTCCAGCCCCCCTCCTCTATAAATAGAGAGGTATACGGCCGATTTGTAATCATCAGTCGAATCAATACAACTTCTATTTCGCCCTAGTTTAGCCTTCCAATCCCCAAATTCTCCGCCCCTCCTCGACTCTACGTCGATTAGAGGAGTCTAGGTCGGTCTACCCGAGCCTAGACAACTCCTAGGATCTCTCCTCCCCGACGGGGTCCCTCCCGGGAGCGAGATCCAGGCGCCGCCGGCGATCTTCCGCCGCCCCTGCGCACGCGCGGACCGTCTGGCCCTAGGGCGCGGACCGTCCGGCCGTCAGGCAGGGAACTCGAGCTCCTGCACCAGGTCGCGGACCGTCCGGCCCTGTGCCGCGGACCGTCCGCGCCTGACCAGAGAGCACCGCCGCCTCGCGCCAGGTCGCGGACCGTCCGGCCCTGGGCCGCGGACCGTCCGCGCCTGACCAGAGAGCACCGTCGCTGGTTCTCTTGAGTAATTGACACCTCCAAAAAGGTGTCAATATACTTTTTGGCGACTCCGCTGGGGACAACACATATAGACCTATCAAATCGGCCCTAAATGGCCGGTTCAAAAGATAGCTCTGAGGTTTCCACCAGCAATATCATCACACCGACATGGGAAGCCTTGCCGGCTGAAGAACAGCTCCTGTTCGAGGAGCGCCAGGAGCAGCTGATCCAAGAAGCAAAGGCGAAGTTCCTGGCTGACTTCAAAGTGGACAGGAACAACAAAGTCGTTCGGCAACGGGCGACAGATCTGGCTTCGCTCTGACCTACTACTATTACCCCAAATGTAAGTAGCACCAACGAACTCCAATCCCTTAAAGCTTACATAGACGAACAGCGAAAACAGATGCAAAATATCATAGGGGTTATGCAAAACGATTGTAGGAGACTAGTACATGCATTTGATAAATCTAGTATAGCAAATTTTCCTTCACACGAGGTTGAATTAGGAGATAATACACGTAATACATCGGTTAAAGGTTGTCACGACCAGTCACAACCCCCTTATGGGATGCCGATGGACACGTACCCTGAGCAAACGCAAATCGGCAGTAAACCAGCCGATCTACACATGTCCGGACCGTCCACTCGCGAGCGCGGACCGTCCGGGTCAGCCACAGCCGGGCCCATTTTTAATGAGTTACCTAGACACGCACCCGAGCCACCACATAGGGCACCGAATTTAAACTATCCAGTCGGACGGTCCGCATACAACGACGGACGGTCCGCATATAATCACGGACGGTCCGGGTACGTATCCGGACAGTCCGCGCATGAGTCTTTTGAGGGGGATTATTACCTGAATCCTCGCCCGTCCCAACAACACTTCCCATCACATTATGCAATGCACCAGCCCATTAATTCAGGATCCAGAGCCCAGGAAAGCTTTCCGGCCCCACCTAGAAGGCCGAAAAGAAACGATCAAACATATGAGCCATATAGGGCAAATGGAAATGCACCACGTAGCTCAAACCAATGGGGGGAACGACAACATACTAACATGCAACCAACCCCACCTATGTTTGACCAGAGAGCCGGTGGTCTTGCACCGGCTGCCATTGGTATAGTGAGGGAAGAAATAGCCGAGACGTTCCGAGATAAGCTCGGAGTAAGCATGATCCCTGGGGGGCAATCATATCGGAAGCCTTATGACAGCCGATTTGATCACCACCCATACCCACAGGGAACCAGGATACCCGAGTTTGCAAAGTTTTCGGGTGACCAAGGAAAGAGCACGCGTGAGCACATAGGCCAGTTCCTAGCACAATTAGGAGAATTGGCCGACACCGAAGCATTCCGTGTGCGTTTATTTTCATTATCCTTAACAGGGACTGCATTCACATGGTATGCCACGCTCCCTCCTAATTCCATTTTGTCATGGGGAGACTTAGAGCAAAAATTTCATGAACATTTCTTCTCTGGTGATTATGAGCTAGATTTAGTAGACTTAGTGGCCCTACGACAAGAAAATGATGAATCAGTTAGTGATTATATGCGAAGATTCCAGGATACGAGAAACCGATGCTTTCAAATTCATTTAACAGATAAACAACTGGCGGGAATAGCCTTTGATGGATTGCGCTATTATTTAAAAGAGAGATTAGAAGGCATCCAGTTCTTTACTCTAGCACAATTACATCAGAGAGCTTCGGCTTGTGAAAGCCGAAACAAAGAACTAGTCAGAACGGTTCATCATAATGTCCCTATAGTAGAACACAATCAAAGTAGTTCGGACGATGAACCAAAGAAAGTTTACACTGCCGAAATAGTTTGGCCCGAGCAGGCCAAATCTTCGGCTTGCTCCTCCTTGCAGTCAGTTCAAAAGGAACGACAGGAGGAGGTTAAGTATACATTTAATGTCGGCAAATGTGATAAGATATTCGATGAATTACTAAAAAATGGTAACATTAAAATTGATTATATCGTTCCACCTGCCGACGAACTAAAGCGTCGCGCATACTGCAAGTGGCACAACTCATTTTCCCATGCCACTAATGATTGTAATGTGTTCCGACGACAAATTCAATCGGCCATTAATGAGGGACGATTGAAATTTCAGGAGGACACGGAGCCCTTCCCAATGAATGTGATCGACTTTAATGGCAAAAAGGTCCTAATTCGGCCCAACACAGCCGATAAGGGCAAAGACAAAGAAGTCATCATCGGCAACGCACGGGAGGCCGATGGAAACAACAAAATTTCTTGCAGGAAAGTGATGGCCGAGAAGACTCCTGATGGAGGGGAGACACTGAAAGGTAACCATCACAAACTCCAGCGCTGGGGGGCAAGCACAGACAAGGGGATATGCGCGAGAACCCATACTACGCATCGCGGACGGTCCGGTGTCTAGGCGCGGACGGTCCGAAGCGTTCCGACGGAAGGTCCGGCAACGTCGAAGAGCCGCGGCGACCACGGACCTTCAAACCACGACGACCAGAAATAGGTACGTGGAAAACTAACACGTTCAAGGCAACTGGTCGGTTGGTAAAATCTAGCCCGACCTTTGATCAATTATTGTCTAAATATGTGAAAAAGAAGGCTGGCTCCAGCGACCGGCCACCAAAGGGACCTCGCTTATCCACCCAGGTGCGACGGCAGGTTAGGCCGATTGGACCACCACGCCAATCAGAAAGGACGGGAGGTCATAATGTTCAATTAAGACCTAACGTACCTGCATGGACACCTCCACCACCATATCTACCTATGCCATATTCATACACATGCATACCTCCACCATACGTCCCAAATCAAATGTGGGGCATGCCACCATACCCATTTAGGATGCCACAGTACCCCGCTTGGGGGGCACCCCAAACATCTGTATTCGATAGGTTGACACCTCCAGTACAAGACCGATTGAGAGCCCCTCAATCTGGTCCACAAGCATAGGCCCAGCAAGATTTCCGAACAATTCGGCCCCAAAGGCTGACTAATCCGGCAGGGGGGGCATACAGCTACAACCTCCAACAGTACGAAAAAGGGAGGCGTCATTAAAATAGGAACGACAGATGTCGTCGTACAACAAAATAACGAAGGGCCGATGATTTTTGGTGAATCGGCCAACACAAACAAAAAAGAAAGTACGACTATCAATAAAATAGCCGATCCAAAATACTCCATGCCCCGATGGTGCCCATCGGGATTGACACGATTGCAAAAGCGAAAATTACAACGCCTTAGAGCAAAGGAGAATCAGGAGAAGGAGGCGGAAAAAATATTCAATGACACACATCCGCAGTATCCGCCACCACAAAAGAGATGGAGACCAAAGGCCGTTGAGGAAAATCAAACGGCCATAAAGACAGAAAATAAAACAGCAACTGTGCAGCTCTTTGCAGGTATAGCAGACAGTCTGGCTATAAAGACCAGACCAACCGTACAGGACGCGGACCGTCCGACCCCTGAGGCCGACTCATCCGCAATACACCATGACACCTGCAACGACGTACCAACACCCATGGAGGAAGACGACCCGCAAGGAGAAGACCTGGTCGACTACAAAGCTACGCCAGAACACTTAGAAAATTAGGAAAGCAAGGTGACGAATTGGTCAGGACCAGTATGGCGCTCGACGGTATTGGGACTAACAGTTCGATTAAAGCTAAAGGGGTCAAGTCCGTTGAGTCAACCATCGGGACTAAGGCCACTGCGTGTCATCCTAGTAAGTGTCAAGATGACTAAGAAAACTGATGTGATCACATCGAGTTAGTTGCTTTTGATTCGCTCAGCTCCACCAAAAGGCAGGGGGCATATGTTAAGCACCGAATTGAGCCTGCGGACGGTCCGGCCCTGAGGCCGGACGGTCCGCGGTCCGGACAGTCCGCGCCTGGGGGCCGGACGGTCCGCGCATGCGCAGAGCAGATTAGGGTTCCGAGTTTTGTGTTACGGTTGTTAGCTAAAATCACGGGAAAAGCTCGGAAATTAGTTTGTAAAGGGTCCAGCCCCCCTCCTCTATAAATAGAGAGGTATACGGCCGATTTGTAATCATCAATCGAATCAATACAACTTCTATTTCGCATTTTATCTTAGGAGTAGTTCTAGTTTAGCCCTAGTTTAGCCTTACAATCCCCAAATTCTCCGCCTCTCCTCGACTCTATGTCGATTAGAGGAGTCTAGGTCGGTCTACCCGAGCCTAGACAACTCCTAGGATCTCTCCTCCCCGATGGGGTCCCTCCCGGGAGCGAGATCCAGGCGCCGCCGGCGATCTTCCGCCGCCCCTGCGCACGCGCGGACCGTTCGGCCGTCAGGCAGGGAACCCGAGCTCCTGCACCAGGTCGCGGACCGTCCGGCCCTGTGCCACGGACCGTCCGCGCCTAACCAGAGAGCACCGCCGCCTCGCGCCAGGTCGCGGACCGTCCGGCCCTGGGTCGCGGACCGTCCGCGCCTGACCAGAGAGCACCGCCGCTGGTTCTCTTGAGTAATTGACGCCTCTAAAAAGGCGTCAACACACTAAATATATTTCCAATTGGTGTTTGCACCGTACCCTAGACAAGCAAAGAACCGCCTGCTAGCTTCTTCTCTTCACAGTTCACAGATCGAGAAGGTCTCTCGTGCTTTTCGTTGACCAATAAAGCCCGGCCGTATGCATGAAAGATGCTAACGAACCCTAAGCAAGATAATTAAGGGAGCATGTATAGATGCTGAAGCAAAGAGTTTGCGTTGCTCTTTTCGTTAAAGGTGTGCAAGTCACCAATTGCACTCAAGGTATTTATCCACGGGGCGCACACATGGGTGTGCCAGATATAATTAGGAAATTTCGGATTTTATCTAATTTAGAAATAAAACAGCATTATGTCTGCGATATCACTACTCTCGCGCTTTTTGCCTTTTTCTTTGTTCGCGTGGATTTTAAAGTCTTCTTTGGGGTTTCTTTCGCTTCTTCCCCTTTAGACACGGATGCAACACAATCTTCCTCTCGATAGTCTTTATTCGTCTCGTACCTACTTGTACCGCAATTCGGGCAGCGCTCTACTTGTACCTATGCTAACCGAAACCTTGAATACACTTAAATGATGATGTCAAACGAATTTTGTATAGCTCTTCTACAGATCGATCGATGCACTAGTATGCTGTACTCTATCTTGATTTGATTCTTGAAATTATCACAATGCTTTAAATAGTCGTTGTTGTGAATACTATATATTGACACACCACTAACCATACTCAGACAATGATTTGTATGCATGCTTCTAATTAACTATTAAACCCGATTATTTTAGTGAACACCTCACAGCCAAATTGATCTATTATTCTGCTTGGTTGCTGGAAGAGAAAACAATAATAGGAATACTATATATGTTGCATCCAGGTGCTCACTAGCTAGATTCTATCCAACTAGCTATGATTGGGAAAAAAAAGGCTCTTACCACAACATCGGAAGAAGTATAATACGCGACAACACATGCCAGCAGCGAAATCCCATGAAAACCGGAAATCCCACACACCTATAAATTAAACGACTCCAATGGGGCATGCCATGCATGCATGTAGATAGCTATAGACTGGCGCACCTATACAGCCTAACAACTGAGATCTAGCTGGAGCTCCTGCTTCCTTAATATATTATTGAACCAAAGCGCATGCGTAGTGAAGCAAAGAATATCAGCCTAACAACTGAGATCTAGCAGTAGAATTCGATAAAGCAGAGGGAAGTGTCTGTAATTAATGTGGTCCCCCGTCCATCTCTTTGCTTTGTCATTTTATGTGTCCGGCTTTAATTTGGCTTCAATCCTCGATGATCCCCTTGTCACTAAATCAGCCCTTAGATTGATTTATATTCAACATGATTAGGGTTGATCTGATCCATTTGGCTTCAATCCTCCGTGATCCCCTTGTCACTAAATCAGCCCTTAGATTGATTTATATTCAACATGATTAGGGTTGATCTGATCCATTCAGAAGTACTCTAGAGTATGTAAAAGTGCTCGCATATTAGCACTTGGCATATTTTGGTTTACTATTATATTGCTGTTAAAAACTACGATTAATCATTTATTTCTTGTCGATCACCCTCTGTAACCGCGAGCTTCTTTTGTTAAAATATCAAAGCTGTAGATCTCTGATTATTATTGGCGTGATTGAACTTGAGTTGATTCTACAATTTTAACTTTTAATTTATCATCAAAATTTTGTGATCGATCGCAGTTATATATGCATGCATTTAAAACGACACATCAGATGTACTCAAAAGTCAAAATATATGGTCATTCTACTGCTGTCCAGCTTGTTGTGCCATCGCCTCTCTCAAGGCCTGCAAAATTAAAGGCGCGGCATGCAGGACCACAGTCGTCAAAGAACGATCGAGGACGATGAACCAAAGACATTTATTTATTACACTAAATATATTTCCAATTGGTGTTGCACCGTACCCTAGACAAGCAAAGAACCGCCTGCTAGCTTCTTCTCTTCACAGTTCACAGAGATTCGGTCTCGATCGCGTGGTGGAAGCAACATAAAGCTAGCTAGTTAGGAAGTGATTTGATGATTTAGATTTTTTTTTTCGAGGCAAGCGCGTCGACCAATAAAGCCCGGCCGTATGATAAAGAACCTAAGCAAGATAATTAAGAGCATGTATAGATGCTGAAGCAAAGAGTTTAGTTTGCGTACAGCTCTTTTCGTTAAAGGTGTGGCAAGTCACCAATTGCACTCAAGCTAAGGTATTCATCCACGGGGCGCACATGGGTGTGCCAGATACATATAATTAGGAATTTTCGGATTTTATCTAATTTAGAAATAAAACAGTAGCAAAATCATATATACAAATAGATATGGGCACGTGCACGTGCATTGAATTTCAAAAACCCCGTAAGAACGAATGCATATACTCCAAATAAAACAGGATTAGTAATTTACGATTGTGTCTTATTGCTCTCGTGGTATTGTTGCGACTGAATCTAGGACAAAACCAACCGCGCCAACAGGTCGTTGGGACCCTCTTGCATGAAACAACAACCAGCTCCGGCTCCTCTAAATAAACAGCTCCTCCGTGTGAGCTGGTGACTTTTTACGAATGGTTTGACAAAACGGCTCCTCTCATATGTATTTTTTTAAAAAAATTTGGTGTACACGGCTAAAGTCTGTAGTACCCCTAGATATGAAGATGTTGATGATCTCAAGCGATGTCATCACGAAAAAACCTATCCATCGTATGATCATTGGAGCATAGATATGATCAGTCATCGGTTGCATTTCTACATCTAGAAGTTATGGTGGGCACGTAATATGGGTTCCGATCGCACTTACAGAAATATTTGTCTTCTTGATGGTTCTCACGAATGTAATTATGAAGGCACATGGTAGCTGCAACAATCATTTTTTGCTTTTCCGTCTAGTAACTTGGCGTCTTGAGAAGTATACGCCACTTCATTTTTCACACACCAAATATGTGTTCTACGACGTTGTGAATACTTGAATGCAAATGGTTAAAATGATCTTGCTCACCATTTGATGGAGGACCCCTCTCCAATCAAGAACATGGTACCGTGCACCCTTGTGTGGTGCCAAGTATCCAGGACGTTTGGGATAACCGGTATCTATAGTATAATATTTTCCCACAACAATGTACAAAACTATATACTTTTTAGCACAACCGTTAGTAGAAATAGAATTCCACTGGCGGTTTGCTTAACAAAACCGTCGGTAGAAATTTACTTTCCACTTGTGGTTTCCTTTATTAGGCCGCCAATGGTAGTTTTTCCGCCTTTTTTCAAATTTTCAAACAAAATTGAATTTTACATATATTTACACACAAACATATATATATATATATATATATATATATATATATATATATATATACATCAAAGTCTTGTGTTTAATTACAACCATCACACATTCTATACATCAAAGTTTTTACCTAACTTCTAATAACTATCTCGGCTAAGAGAAGTCTAATATTTTATGTGAGTACTCTAAACTCTGCCCTAGCTAATGTACCGGTAGCATCGTGATATTTTCCTTCAACGAGAATGACCTCTTTCATTATGAATGCGCATAGGTCCTCAATTATGCCATACAATGCACCTTCGGTCAAGTTCTTCGGCTTTCCTCGTTGAAATTCGTGTAAAGGTTGTAAACATCATCTATTAACACTTGATGACACATTTTCATATTCAATGACATAAATGCATACATGATTATTACTAATAATACATGATAAGGGTTCGTGATGTATCGTCCATAAAGTCTCATGAACTCACACTCATAAAACCCACATAGGACCGATCCGGATGGTTGGCACTACATAACGGGAGATTGGTTATTTAGTTGAAACATTTTCCTATGTACTTACATGTATGATATGTATTCATAAATTCACATAATTATCAGGTATTTATAGTGGATGTCTTGTGGCACGCGTTGTTTCGATAGGTCGTACTTTCCACCTCTCATCTTATAGAATCTATAAGCCCTGTGATCTCAAATAGAATTACCATATTATTCTCAAAATTTTCATCAATAAAAGTATGCATGCGTAGAAAAGGTGTACAACTCTAAGATGCTAAGGAATTTTGTATATGTCGAAGGGTCGTAATCCAAGGAGTCGAGCACCGGCACCTTTCAAACCTTGGGATAACTAAGGAAGCATATCCAGTGGTCCCTGTACGAGTCAAATTAGTGATAAATGTGTATTGAAATTTTTAATTTTATATATGTAAAATCACACTTACTTAATGTTGTACGGGCCACTATGGCTTCCATGTCTTGAAATTGAAGCATTGCATGTCCTATGTAGGTGGCATATCGAGCTTCAATTTTTTCTTCATATCATGTATATGCTCTAAACTTCTTCGTCGTTTGTCTTTCCTTTTAATTATTCATTATCTTTTCTGATTATGAATGTGTGATTTTGCTCGGATATTGAAAGGGAAATGTGCCCTTGGGCCATTTCTAGTATAGTTTTGGTGATTAAGTGCCCAACACATATTGAGTGAGTAATCTTGTGCCAAATGATTGATGAAGGGTAAATCAACAAGAAGGTATGATTCTAGACTTAGTACATTGGTTTTTGTGTACTAATATATATTTATCTAAGTGCTGGAATCAGAGAAAAGAGAAGAAGAAAAGATCTTGGCTGGAACAGCCAAAACTCAGCGCAGTCTGGCACACCAGACTGTCCGGTGGTGCACCGGACAGTGTCCGGTGCGCCAGGCCAGCCTCCGCTGAACATGCCACTCTCGGGAACTGACGGCGGTGTACAACTATAATTCACCGGACTGTCCAGTGGTGCACCGGACTGTCCGGTGAGCCGTCTGCGGCGAAGTCGTCGCTCTCGGGAATCGTCCAACGGCGTACGGCTAAAATTCACCGGACGGTCTGGTGAGGCACCGGACTGTCCGGTGAGCCAACGGTCGACTGCGCCAACGGTCGGCCGCGCAATCCACGCGTGACGCTTGGCCGCACCAACAGTCGGCAGGGGGCACCGGACTGTTCGGTGTGCACCGGACAGTGTCCGGTGCGCCAACGGCTCCATTTCTGCAATGGTCGACTGTTCTATTTTTGGAAGGAGATATGCATCGGACTACGAACAGTGCCTGTCCAGTGGTGCACCGGACTGTCCGGTGGTGCACCGGACTGTCCGGTGCGCCACCCAACAGAAGGCAAGAATTGCCTTCCCAGATTGCTTCCAACGGCTCCTAGCTGCCTTGGGGCTATAAAAGGGACCCCTAGGCGCATGGAGGTGTCACCCAAGCATTCTTTGATCATCTCTAAGTACCAAGACTCCATTCTCGCGCATTTGATTCATTGTGATAGTGACTTGAGCTCTAGTTGAGTAGTGAACTCCCTGCATTGTGTTGTGAGCTCAAGTTGTGACTTGTGTGCGTGTTTGTGTTCGTGCTTTGAGTCTTGTGTGTGTTGCTCTTCCCTCCCTTACTTCCGTGCTTCTTTGTGATCATCTTTTGTAAGGGCGAGAGGCTCTAAGTTGTGGAGATTCCTCGCGAAAAGGAATAGTGAAAGAAAGGAAAACACCATGGTATTCAAGTTGATCATTGGATCACTTGAAAGGGGTTGAGTGCGACCCTCGTCCAGTGAGACGCCACAACGTGGAGTAGGCAAGTGTTATACTTGGCCGAACCACGGGATAAATCTCCGTGTCTCTTGTGCTTGTTTTCTTCGTGACAACTATGTTTCACAAGAGCTCGATCCTTAGCCACTTGATTCTATTGAACTAACACTTAACCAAAGTTTGTGGCTTCAAAGTATTTGATTTTTACAGGATCACCTATTCACCCCCCTCTAGGTGCTCTCAATTGGTATCAGAGCCGTTCTCTTCATGCAAGGGACTAATCGCCCGAAGAGATGGATCCTAAGGGAAAGGGGATGGTGGTCAACGACAAGACAAAGGAGTCCATCGTCAACGAGCCAAGAGATGATAAGCCCTCGGACTCTGGCTCGAGTCATAAAAAGAAGGACGGGAAGAAGAAGAGGCGCATCAAGAAGATCGTCTACTACGACAGCGACGAGTCTTCTTCTTCCCAAAGAGACGACGACTACGACGAGAAAAAGAAAACGGTCAACTCAAACTTTTCTTTTGATTATTCTCGTATTCCATTTGACTCTAATGCTCATTTACTTTCAATTCCACTTGGGAAACCTCCGCACTTTGATGGAGAAGACTACCCATTTTGGAGTCACAAAATGCGTAGTCACCTATTCTCTCTCCATCCAAGCATTTGGGAGATTGTTGAAAACGGAATGCTCTTTGATAGTACTGACAACCCCGTTTTCATTAATGAGCAAATCCATAAAAATGCACAAGCTACCACTGTTTTGTTAGCATCCTTATGTAGAGATGAGTACAATAAGGTGAGCGGCTTGGACAACGCCAAGCAAATCTAGGACACCCTCAAGATCTCTCATGAGGGGAACGACGCCACCATGATCACCAAGATGGAGTTGGTGGAAGGCGAACTAGGGAGGTTCGCAATGATCAGGGGAGAGGAGCCAACGCAAACGTACAACCGGCTCAAGACCCTGGTCAACAAAATCAGGAGCTATGGAAGCACGAGATGGACCGATCATGACATTGTTCGGCTTATGCTCAGGTCCTTCACTGTTCTTGATCCTCATCTTGTGAATTCAATCTGTGAAAATCCTAGGTACACAAGGATGACGCCCGAGGAAATACTCGGAAAGTTTGTAAGCGGACGTATGATGATCAAGGAGGCAAGATATGTTGATGAGGCATTAAATGGCCCAATGCCTATCTACGAGCCTCAACCCGTCGCTCTCAAGGCAACAAGTAGCAGGGAGACGCTAACTAGCATGGTGGCGCAAGTCGAGGCGGCCGGGCTAAACGAGGATGAAATGGCCCTCATCATCAAGCGCTTCAAGACGGCACTAAAAGGACGCAAGGAGCATCCCAACAAAAGCAAGACAAAGGGAAAGCGCTCCTGCTTCAAGTGTGGTAAGACTGGGCACTTTATCGCTAACTGTCCCGATAATGATAGTGACTAGGGACAAGAAAAAAGCGGCAAGAGGAAGAAAAAGAAATCCTACAAGAAGGCGAAGGGCGAGGCGCACCTCAGCAAGGAGTGGGATTCGGATTGCTCTTCGTCCAACTCCGACGACGAAGGACTCGCCGCCTCAGCCTTCAACAAGTCGTCCCTCTTCCCCAACGAGCGTCACACCTGCCTCATGGCAAAGGAGAGGAAGTAAGCACTCAAGACAACTCTACGTATGCTTCTTCTAGCGATGAAGAGTCTAGTGATGATGAAGTAGACTATTCTAGCTTGTTTAAAGGTCTAGATAGAGCCAAGGTAGAAAAAATCAATGAATTGATTGATGCATTAAATGAAAAGAATAGACTCCTAGAAAAGCAAGAGGATTTATTGTATGAAGAACATGATAAGTTTATTAGTGTACAAAAATCTCTTGTTTTGGAAACTAAAAGAAATGAGATTTTATCTTCTGAAATTTCTGCTTGCCATGAATCTATTTCTAGTTTGAGGAGTGTTAATGATGAGTTAATTGCTAAGTTAGAGGTAGCTAACAAATCTAGTTCAAGTGTCGAACATGTCGTAATTTGTAATAGGTGCAAGGATTTTGATGTTAATGCTTGTAATGAACATCTTGCATCCATTACTAAACTAAATGGTGAAGTGACTAGTCATAATGCCCAACTTAAGACTAGCAAAAATGATTTTGACAAACTAAAATTTGCAAGGGATGCCTACACTGTTGGTAGACACCCCTCTATTAAGGATGGGCTTGGCTTTCGACGGGAAGCCAAGAACTTAACAAGTCAAAGGGCTCCCATCTCCGCCAAGGAGAAAGGGAAGGCCCCTATGACTAGTAATGCTCAAAGGAATCATGCTTTTATCTATAGTGATAGGAAATTTTCTAGAAATGCTCATAGGAGTTATGCTTATGATTCACATGCTATGATTGCTTCAAGTTCTTCTTTTGTGCATGGTAGAAATATGCCTAGGAAAAATGTTGTTCATGTGCCTAGGAAAGTAAGTAGTGAACCTTCTACAATTTACCATGCTTGCAATACTGCTTTTGCAATTTGTCGTAAGAATAAGAAAGTGATTGCTAGGAAGTTGGGGGCCAAATGCAAAGGAGACAAGACTTGCATTTGGGTCCCAAAGACTATTATAACTAACCTTGTAGGACCCAACAAAAGTTGGGTACCTAAAACCTAAGCCTAATTTGCCTTGCAGGTTTATGCATCCGGAGGCTCAAGCTGGATTATCGACAGCGGATGCACAAACCACATGATGGGGGAGAAGAAGATGTTCACCTCCTACGTCAAGAATAAGGATTCCCAAGATACAATAATATTTGGTGATGGGAATCAAGGCAAGGTCAAAGGCTTAGGCAAGATAGCTATCACTAATGAGCACTCTATCTCTAATGTATTTCTAGTAGAGTCGCTAGGATATAATCTGCTGTCTATTAGTCAATTATGCCACATGGGTTATAATTGTCTATTTACAAATGTAGATGTGTCTGTCTTTAGAAGGAGTGATGGTTCACTAGCTTTTAAGGGTGTACTAGATGGCAAACTCTATTTAGTGGATTTTTCGAAAGAGGAGGCCGATCTAGATGCATGCTTAATTGCTAAGACTAGCATGGGCTGGCTCTGTCATCGCCGTCTAGCACATGTTGAGATGAAGAACCTTCACAAACTTCTAAAGGGAGAACATGTGTTAGGTCTAACAAATGTGTTTTTCGAAAAAGATAGACCTTGTGCAGCTTGTCAAGCAGGCAAACAGGTGGGAAGCGCTCATCACAGCAAGAATGTGATGACCACATCAAGACCTTTGGAGCTACTTCATATGGACCTCTTCGGACCTGTCGCCTACCTCAGCTTAGGGGGAAGTAAGTATGGTCTTGTTGTTGTTGATGATTTTTCCTGCTTCACTTGGGTATTCTTTTTGCAGGATAAATCAGAAACCCAAGGGACCCTCAAGCGCTTTCTAAGGCGAGCTCAAAACGAATTTGAGCTCAAGGTGAAAAAGATTAGAAGCGACAACGGGTCCGAGTTCAAGAACCTTCAAGTGGAGGAGTTTCTTGAGGAGGAAGGAATCAAGCACGAGTTCTCCGCTCCCTACACACCACAGCAAAATGGTGTGGTAGAGAGGAAGAATAGGACGCTTATAGACATGGCGAGGATGATGCTTGGATAATTCAAGACGCCCGAGCGGTTTTGGTCGGAAGCTGTGAGCACAGCCTGCCACGCCATAAACCGGATCTACCTTCATCGCCTCCTCAAGAAGACGTCGTATGAACTTCTAACCGGTAACAAACCCAACGTGTCTTATTTTCGTGTATTTGGGAGTAAATGTTATATTATAGTGAAGAAAGGTAGGAATTCAAAATTTGCTCCCAAAGCTGTAGAAGGATTTTTACTAGGTTATGACTCAAATACAAAGGCGTATAGGGTCTTCAACAAATCATCGGGTTTGGTTGAAGTCTCTAGCAACGTTGTATTTGATGAAACTAATGGCTCTCCAAGAGAGCAAGTTGATCTTGATGATATAGATGAAGACGATGTTCCAACGGACGCAATTCGTACCATGGCGATTGGAGATGTGCGACCACAGGAACACCAAGTGCAAAATCAACCTTCTTCCTCAACAATGGTGCACCCCCAACTCAAGATGATGAACAGGTTCCTCAAGAGGAGGCGTGTGATCAAGGGGGAGCACAAGAAGACCAAGTTGAGAAGGAAGAAGCACCATGGGCCCCTCCAACTCAAGTTCGAGCGACGATTCAAAGGAATCATCCCGTCGACCAGATTTTGGGTGACATAAGCAAGGGAGTAACCACTCGCTCTAGATTAGCTAATTTTTGTGAGCATTACTCTTTTGTCTCTTCTATTTAGCCTTTCAGGGTAGAAGAGGCCTTGTTAGATCCGGACTGGGTGTTGGCCATGCAGGAAGAGCTCAACAACTTCAAGCGAAATGAAGTTTGGACACTGGTGCCACGTCCCAAGCAAAACGTTGTGGGAACCAAGTGGGTGTTCCGCAACAAATAGGACAAGCACGGGGTGGTGACAAGGAACAAGGCTCGACTTGTGGCAAAAGGTTATGCCCAAGTCGCAGGTTTGGACTTTGAGGAGACTTTTGCTCTTGTGGCTAGGCTAGAGTTGATTCACATTTTGTTAGCCTATGCCGCTCACCATTCTTTCAGGTTGTTCCAAATGGACGTGAAGAGCGCCTTCCTCAACGGGCCAATCAAGGAGGAGGTGTACGTGGAGCAACCCCCTGGCTTTGAGGATGAACGGTACCTCGACCACGTGTGTAAGCTCTCTAAGGCGCTCTATGGACTTAAGCAAGCTCCAAGAGCATGGTATGAATGCCTTAGATACTTTCTAATTGCTAATGCTTTCAAGGTTGGGAAAGCCGATCCAACTCTTTTCACTAAGACTTGTGATGGTGACCTATTTGTATGCCAAATTTATGTCGATGACATAATATTTGGTTCTACTAACCAAAAGTCTTGTGAAGAGTTTAGTAGGGTGATGACACAGAAATTTGAGATGTCAATGATGGGTGAGTTGAACTACTTCCTTGGATTCCAAGTGAAGCAACTCAAGGACGGCACCTTCATCTCTCAAACGAAGTACACGCAAGACTTGCTCAAGCGGTTCGGGATGAAGGACGCCAAGCCCGCAAAGACTCCAATGGGAACCGACGGACATGTCGACCTCAACAAAGGAGGTAAGTCCGTTGATCAAAAGGCATACCGGTCTATGATAGGGTCTTTACTTTATTTATGTGCTAGTAGACCGGATATTATGCTTAGCGTATGCATGTGTGCTAGATTTCAATCTGACCCAAGGGAGTGTCACCTTGTGGCCGTTAAGCGAATTCTTAGATATTTAGTTGCTACGCCTTGCTTTGAGATCTGGTATCCAAAGGGGTCTACCTTTGACTTGATTGGATACTCAGACTCCGACTATGCTGGATGTAAGGTTGATAGAAAGAGTACATCAGGGACATGCCAATTCCTAGGAAGGTCCCTGGTGTCTTGGAGTTCTAAGAAACAAACTTCTATTGCCCTATCCATCGCTGAGGCTGAGTATGTTGCCGCAGGACAGTGTTGCGCGCAACTACTTTGGATGAGGCAAACCCTCTGGGACTTTGGCTACAATCTGAGCAAAGTCCCACTCCTATGTGATAATGAGAGTGCAATCCGCATGGCGGACAATCCTGTTGAACACAGCCGCACAAAGCACATAGACATTTGACATCACTTTTTGAGAGACCACCAGCAAAAGGGAGATATCGAAGTGTTTTATGTTAGCACCGAGAACCAGCTAGCCGATATCTTTACCAAGCCTTTAGATGAGAAGACCTTTTGCAGGCTGCATAGTGAGCTAAATTGTCTTAGATTCGCGTAACTTGGATTGATCTACAACATACATGTGTTTTATGCCTTTGATCATGTTCCTTTATGCATATTATTGCTTATTTATGGTGCTCAAGTTGTGCAAGGGATCCCCGGACCTCACAAGTGCATGTGTGAATGATGCACATATTTAGGGGGAGAAATGCTACAACTTGACCCTTTGAGACTAACCGTGTGCTTGAGTTTTCTTAATTTAGTCTCAAAGGAGGATTGAAAGGGAAAAGGTGAACTTGGACCATGCAAGACTTCCACTGCACTCCGATGAGAGGGTAATTTACTCCAAGTTCATCTCCATGCTCTTAGTGCCTTTTACTCTTAATTGATGATTTTGGTGAGGCAATGGGGTTTAAGGGCCAATAATGATTCCGTTTTGGTGCTTAATGCCAAAGGGGGAGAAATTAAGGCCAAAGCAAATGGATCAGCTACCACTTGAGAATTTTGAAAATAGTAGAGTTAGAACCTTTGTTTTGTCAAAATTCTCTTATGTGCAAAATTTGGCCTCTTGTGGGGAGAATGTAGGATTATGGGAAAAGGGGGAGTTTTTGGCTCTTGATCAATTTTCTCATGGAATACCTCTCTTTATGCCTAAACAAGTGTGTTTGACTTAGAGATAGGAAATTGAGTTTGATTTCGAAAACAAACCAAGTGGTGGCAAAGAATGATCCAAATATGCCAAATTTGAATCAAAAACAATTCTTGTTCTCAACTGCTTTGATGTTGCTCTTCCTTTTAGTTGCTTTTTGATGTGTTGGCATAAATCACCAAAAAGGGGGAGATTGAAAGGGAAATGTGCCCTTGGGCCATTTCTAGTATAGTTTTGGTGATTAAGTGCCCAACACATATTGAGTGAGTAATCTTGTGCCAAATGATTGATGAAGGGTAAATCAACAAGAAGGTATGATTCTAGACTTAGTATATTGGTTTTTATGTACTAATATATATTTGTCTAAGTGCTGGAATCAGAGAAAAGAGAAGAAGAAAAGATCTGGGCTGGAACAGCCAAGACTCAGCGCAGTCTGGCACACCGGACTGTCCGGTGGTGCACCAGACAGTGTCCGGTGCGCTAGGCCAGCCTTCGGTGAACAGGCCACTCTCGGGAACTGACGGCGGTGTACAGCTATAATTCACCGGACTGTCCGGTGTACCACCGGACAGTCCGGTGAGCCGTCTGCGGCGAAGTCGTTGCTCTCGGGAATCGTCCAACGGCGTACGGCTAAAATTCACCGGACGGTCCGGTGAGGCACCGGACTGTCCGGTGAGCCAACGGTCGACTGCGCCAACGGTCGGCCGCGCAATCCGCGCGTGACGCGTGGCCGCGCCAACGGTCGGCAGGGGGCACCGGACAGTGTCCGATGCGCCAACGGCTCCAATTCTACAACGGTCGACTGTTCTATTTTTGGAAGGAGATCTGCATCGGACTACGAACAGTGCCTGTCCGGTGGTGCACCGGACTGTCCGGTGCGCCACCCGACAGAAGGCAAGAATTGCCTTCCCAGATTGCTTCCAACGGCTCCTAGCTGCCTTGGGGCTATAAAAGGGACCCCTAGGCGCATGGAGGAGTCACCCAAGCATTCTTTGATCATCTCTAAGCACCAAGACTCCATTCTCGCGCATTTGATTCATTGTGATAGTGACTTGAGCTCTAGTTGAGTAGTGAACTCCCCGCATTGTGTTGTGAGCTCAAGTTGTGACTTGTGTGCATGTTTGTGTTCGTGCTTTGAGTCTTGTGTGTGTTGCTCTTCCCTCCCTTACTTCCGTGCTTCTCTGTGATCATCTTTTGTAAGGGCGAGAGGCTCCAAGTTGTGGAGATTCCTTGCGAACGGGAATAGTGAAAGAAAGGAAAACACCGTGGTATTCAAGTTGATCATTGGATCACTTGAAAGGGGTTGAGTGCGACCCTTGTCCAGTGGGACGCCACAACGTGGAGTAGGCAAGTGTTATACTTGGCCGAACCACGGGATAAATCTCCATGTCTCTTGTGCTTGTTTTCTTCGTGACCACTGTGTTTCACAAGAGCTCGATCCTTAGCCACTTGATTCTATTGAACTAACACTTAACCAAAGTTTGTGGCTTCAAAGTATTTGATTTTTATAGGATCACCTATTCACCCCCCTCTAGGTGCTCTCAGATATCTATATTGGGTTGAGATACCCGACCCTTTTACCGACACTAGCATCAGGATTGGTATCGTGTAGGATCTCCTGCTGATCATGTTGCATTCTGCAAGGCACATGTGCTTATCAGATATTGAAAATTTATACAGCTCACTAATAATAACACATATATGTGGAATTATGAGTGACACTTACAATGTAAACACCGTTACGAGTTACATGTCGAGTATTTGAAGGTTCATCATTAACCACATGTCCTCGAATGCAATAAATGCCTTATCGCTTAAACCATGAAAAGCATTTCCTGGTACATGTACACCGATGGTGTCGATGCCAACTGAAGATGCCCGCATGTACCAGTCATGCAACCTTTTAATACAAGCCAGGAGCTTCCTTAGTTTCTCAAAAGTGAGTATAGGTCTGTCCATCACATATTTTAGGCACATCTTTATAATCTGCCTTAGTTGGCTTCTTTACATTTACGATCATTGCCTCAGCCTTATTTGCTGACTTCTCGTGCTCGGCCAAATCAATAGTATGTGAGGTGAGGTTCCGTGCAATCCCTGACAAAAATCTCGCTGGGCCAGCAATAGTAACTTTACTCTTCTTTTTCTCATGCAGGACACCAATTTTGGTATAGAAAATTTAGATTTCTTTGATGACTTGGATTCATTGATGGCTGTGGAGAAGGTGGATCCCTTGCTGGTGGCGTAGGTAGTGAGTCACCAAGAGGATGAGGAGGAGCAGGTGATGGAGCCCTAAATGGTGATGCTTGTGGCGGAGACAGTGCGTCGGAAAGAGGATGAGGAGCTGTTGGGGGCCTTCGGCTTCCGAAGGTCCTTAAAAACGAGATTTGACAATATTTCTAGAGTATAATACATGAACAGGTACCTTCGGACATGGACTCTTCGGACAAATCAAAATTGTTGTACGAAGAAACACAAAGAGAACGAAGGATGGAGCAGAGCCGAAGCTGTGCGCAAGGAAGCTTCGGCATGATAGCGGAGAAGAGGAAACCGACTTAAAAAGGAAAAGACTATCTAGACCTCAATAGATTATTATAGAGTTGTTATCAAAAGCAAAGGACCTGGATGTAATTTTACATGGGCTGCGACCCGTGCCTATAAATAGGTGAACAGTACTCCCGTACTGTTCACGCTGACTTGGCATTCGCTTTTGCGTCACACTTGTACTTTCCTTCAAGCTGAAGGTACAAATGTAACTCAATATTATTCTTATCCATTTATGATTATATAACAAACAATATATGAACGATGTCATATGATTATTCGTGTTATTTCTCATGTTTCATATGCTTCGTCTTCCATTAATATACGCTGTTGTGATGAAGGTATGTCCTTCATGACCTTCGTCTGAAAATCGTTATATCCTTAGGGAAATAACGCTTCGAAGGATGAAGGGTGTTAACCATTAACCTATTTTTGTGTTGCCTTGTTCTTAACTTATAGCATTTGAGAACAAGTCCCCAACATTGGCGCCCACCTCCGGTGAACTCACTTCCACTTTTTGAGCTTCGACCACCTTCGGCAAGCATCGACCTTCGTCATGCCGCCAAAGAAAGCTTCAGCGACAGGGGCTGGTGCTCTACAGCCACTGGACCCGAACCAAGATACCCTTTCTCTTCGAGAGGCCCGAAGCCAGAAGAAGAAGGCCACTAGTCCAACACCCCAAGAGGATGACTTGGACCAAGAAATCAGGAATATGGAAATGTTGCATCAACAGGTGCAAAGGAAGAAAGAAAAGATGGCCTGGCTAGCTGACCTACAAAGGCAGATAGACGAAGCCTCTGAAGAGGTTCGTCTTCTCACTCAAGATGAACAGAACCGAAGGCCCCAACACAGAGAGTTGCACCAAGAAGGCTTCTTCAACGAGGACGACTGGTATGAGGATTTCCATCATGGGAATTTTGCTTTTGATGATGCTTCTCCTTTGTCAGCAGAGCTGCAGGCTACACCTTGGCCCCCATCTTACAAGCCACCCCAGCTCCCCATGTATGACGGACACTCAGATCCGAAGCAATTTCTGATGAGTTACGAAGCAACAATATCTTCGTATGGTGGCAATACTGCGGTCATGGCGAAATCCTTCGTCATGGCAGTGAAAAATGCTGCACAAACCTGGTACTCCCCTCTTCGGCCAGGAACAATCACGTCATGGCAGAAGCTGAAGGACATGCTAATTACCAGTTTCCAAGGATTTCAGATGAAGCCGGTCACTGCTCAGGCTTTGTTCCAATGCACGCAAGATCAAGAAGAATACCTCCAGGCCTATGTCCGAAGGTTCTTGCGATTGAGGGCACAAGCACCAACAGTGCCCAATGAAATTGTCATTGAGGCCATGATCAAGGGGCTTCGACTAGGACCTTCGGCCCAATACTTCGCCAGGAAACCCCCTCAGACCCAGGAGAAACTGCTTCAGAAGATGGATGAGTACATCCGCGCTGACAATGACTTTCGGCAGAGAAGGGAGGAAGCTTACAGGTTCTCTGAGATGACCAGGGGCTTCAGAGGGAGAGTTCACCCCAGGCATGTCAGATCAATTCATTCTACTCAGAATGACGACAGGGGAACCCAGCAACAGAGGCCATAATATTCTTCTCAGGCTTCGGGGCAACAACAGAGTTACCCTCGGCCCTCAGCTCCAAGGGGCAGAGGCGCTAAAGGCTTCGGAGGAAGGTTTGGGGATCAACCTAGGAAAATTTATTGCCTATTCTGCGGAGAGGACAAGGGCCATACCACCAGGATGTGCCATGCCACCATTCAAAAACAGAAAGAGATAGCAGAAGCTACAGCCCAACAGAGTCAGCCGAAGAAGGTCATGCATACTGCTTCGTATCATTCACCATACATTCCAGAATATGTTGGCAACCATTCTACAGCTTCTGTTGCTTCGGCAAGCCAACCTCAGACATCTTGGCAACATCCCCCACCTCCACCACCAATGCAACCCGCTTATCCCCAAGGCCAGCAGCCAGAAGGGAGCCAGCACAGTCACCAGCAAAGAGACTTTAGGGAGCAGTCTGAAGCTCGCACAGTCAATAGTACTGTGCCAGAATCAAAGCACATCTACTAAGATATATCCTACCTCAGAAACAGCCTTTACATTTGTCATCATTTACCTTTTCAATAAAGAACAATCATCAAAAATTCAGTTCTTTTGTTGTTTTCAATTTCTTGTAATAACTTTGTCATTATCATAATGAATATATCCTCTTCGAATATTGACGAAGTTCTAAAGGTTCTGACGAAGGAATGCATTGCAAGTTATCGTCGAAGCAACAAAAGTCGTTCTTAAGGGGACGCAGAGTAAGTTTTCTGCTCAAAAGTCGTTCCAAAGGGAATGCAGAGCTTACAGCGAAAAATAAACGCTGATACCGCCGAAGTAAAAGGCGAAGAAGCTCCTAAGGGAGGCTTACAGCGAAAAATAAACGCTGATACCGCCGAAGTAAAAGGCGAAGAAGCTCCTAAGGGAGGCTTACAGCGAAAAATAAATGCTGATACCGCCGAAGTAAAAGGCGAAGAAGCTCCTAAGGGAGGCTTACAGCGAAAACTCAGCGCTGATGAACCAAAAATGACCAAAAGATTGACTAGGGAATGTGTGTAGGCCTTCGGCGCAAATATCACTTTGCATATCATTACATCATGCATCATGTGCATAGCATAGCATCATACATCATATGGCATCAATACATCATATGGCATCAATGGCACAAGAAGGGGGTGCAATATGGATCTACGGAAAGGTACACAATGTTGGCCTACATTACTGAGCTTCGGAGATCGGTCTGAAGATGTGTCAAGGCACAAAATAGGTTTTCAAGAAATACAGCTCCGTCATTATGATATGAAAAGGAGATCCATTGGTCACAAGGCATAGTTGTTTTTTTGGAAACCGTAATATTTTTACAGAATATGGATATTCTTTACGAAGCATGAAAAGAAGGGAAGGTGTTTTTTCACTGAAGGCTCAAAAACGGTATGTACGTAAAGTTTCATGCATCGTAAAAAGTTGAATCATAAACAGCTTATATATTACATTCAAAATTACAAAATATTATACATATTGTCCAGCAAATATTACACTCCAAATGGCTTTACAATAACAGCTAATCTTCTCGTAAAACTACTTCTGTAGCTTCGTTTAGTAGTTGATCAACAACTTTATCCATAATAGCTTCGGCCATTTTTCTAATCTCATCATCCCCCTTTGCTTTGGGGTCCGCCAATGGATCGGCGGGCTCTGGGGGAGGAGTTTGTACGGCTGTGTTACAAAGTGTAAATAAGTCTGAAGTCATAAAATTAAAACATAAAGTCAAAACTTAGTAGTCCATACCTATTCGCCTCTCGAGATCCGCACTTTGCTTAGCGGTCTCTGCCACTTTTCTAGCATCGTGAATACCTTTTTCACTTCTCCTTATGATTTCTTGAGCCATCTCCCGACCGCCATTTTCCCAGATGTCGGTGAAAAATTTTCCACCAACCAAGCTTGCTTCGGCCGAGGGGTCTTTCACATCTTCAGTAGTTAAGGCAGCCTCGGTTTGCGCCAAAGATTTCACATGATCGCAGCCTCTTCTCTCCAAAATAGTAGCAATCCCCCTAGCACCAGAGAAGGCGCATATGTCCCCACGGCCACTCAAAATTTCTTCAAAGGCTTCGGCCTCGCCGTTGATCCAGTCGATTGGACCTTCGGGATCTCCTAGTATGAAGTTGCTTTCATTCAAAAATGCGTCGGCGCTGGTGAAACTACTCCTAATTGTTTCCACACATTTCATGGATTTTTCATAACATTTTTTCTTTTGAAGACCGAAGTTCTACAGCTGTTTTCTCCCAATGGTTCTTCCAGTAGTTGCTAGCTTCAAGGTTAGCTTCGGCAGTTGCACACTTTAGGTTCGCCTCAGCCAGCTGTTTTTGAAGATTTTCAATTTTGCACTTCTGGGCTTCAGCTTGAGCCTTGGAAGCAGCTTCGTCCTCTCTTATTTTGTTAAGCAATGAATGTAAAATTTTGTCTTTCTCAAGACCTTCGTTCCTTAGCTCAATCACTTCGGAACGAAGGTTATTCAATGCCATGGTACATCCCTCGTCTTCAGCGCTTTTCTGCCTCTGAGGGCATTGCTGAGAATAAGGCCCTGCAAAAGGAATATGATGATAAGAAATAAACACACGAATTTCTAACCAGGCAAAAAGTTTATTTTCTCACCTTTAAGCTGTTATATGCTAAGCTATCGGCTATTTCATCTTTTGACAAAACTGAAAGCCCATCTTCCAGAGTTGGGAACCCGAAGCTTCTTGCCATCTCCCGGCAGACAGAGATCTCCTTGTTGTCTGGGAGACAATACAAGAAGTCTTCTTCTTCGCTGACATTGAATATCAACGTCCCTTTCGGATATTTTAGTTTCTGGGCATAACGATGAGCTTCTCGTTTTTCTTCTTCAGATAGTATTTTGCCCGAAGCATGTCGCACGATATAATCAGGCAATTTGAAAGATGCTTCAGGAGTGGAAGAAAGAGTCTTTTCACACAGAATTTGCTTTAAAGTCTCCTCTCTATTTTCTTCTTCAGTTTCCAAAGATTTTTCTTTGGCACACTCTGAACGTCCAGTTTTGATTTCAGCCTGGTGCTTTGTAGCTTCGCCCCTAGAGGCTGTTGTTTCAATTTGTGCTTTTTAAGATTTGGCAACTTTTTTTGGCATGGAGCTTGAAGACTTTATTGTCTCCAGTACATCCAAAACATTAACCATCCTTTTCCTTTTGGGGGTCACAGCTGGACCCTTCTGAGTTTGTGGCACTCCAACTTCTGCTAAAGGACTTAAAACTTCTGATATTTTTGTCCCTTCAGTTTTCGACTCTTCAATTCTTTTAGCCTTCGGTGTTGCAGACAGCTCTTCAGCTTTCTGCGCAAATATAGATTTTTTGGCTTCGGTAGCCGAAGGACCCTCGTCAACAAACTCGGGCAATGTGGCCGGCTCTATGTAGCATGGCCGGTGCGTAAGAACCTTCACCTTTTTTCTCTTTGGCGCTGGCTCACTAGGAGCGGCCGAAGCAACTTCCTTCACAGAAGCTTTACCTTTTCGTTTTTCACCCCGTATTGGGTAATGGTAATCAGGATAGACGAATCCAATAGCATCAAAAACTCTGTTCAGCCTCTTCTTTTTCCGACCACCGAAGGCCGCTGATAGCGCATTGTCTTCTGTCTTGGAGTATGGTCCAAGCAGATCATCGCTTGTGGCTTCAATACATTTCAGCCAATCATCATCTGGCTCGATAAATTTATCATCATATCTGAAGGTGAATTTCATCCTAATCAGCCCACCTTTGACAGGCTTGTAAATTGTTTCTTTTGGCATTTCCCACTTTTCTACAAGAGGCCATACTCTGAAAGCTATGTGCTCCTGGACCAAATCTCTTGTCCCAATGAAGGAGCAGACTATGCCGAAGGCCCTCTAGCATTCTTCGGCTGCTTCATCCAATTCCACCTTCGGTTTCCGGAGTCCGAAATGCTGCCAGATAGGGCGCATGATGACATCTTTAATATCTGCTCGTGCCTTCAAATCGTTTTTCACATAGAACCATTCCTTCATCCAGTCCCCGGGCCATCTCTTCCGAAAAGTTGGCACGGGATAGCTTGACCCAGAGCGGGCACCGAAGCTATAACAGCCAAAATTGTTATGATATTGCTCTTTACCCCAGGGTTTCGTCTCATATATTAGCTCATGTATATTACGAAAGCTTTTTGCATTTGGTTCCAAGCCCTGGCTCTTCACGGCCCAGACAAAGATTCCCATTCTTATAATTGCTTCGGGCGTAATTTGATGAAGGTAGATCTGATAAATCTTCGAAACCTCAACCACAAATTTGCTTAATGGAAACCGAAGCCCAGCCTTAAAAAAGCTTCGGAAGATCACAACTTCATTTTCTTCAGGAGTAGGCACAGTCTTCTCTCCGTCATCAGCCCTTACAATAGACATGTCCCGAAAGTATCTTCCCCTCATATTATCAAGATGGCTTTGCTTAATAGTCGATTTTCCAAAAACCGCATGACTTGGTCGCCAAGGTCGATCTTCGGAGTCTTCTCCGCCGCTCTCCACATCATAGCTGTCACTTTCATTGGTATCTTCAGACAAACCCTCCAGAGTTTCCCTGGCAATCTTCTCCACGTTTGTCCTTGCTATCGACTCAATAAAGCCAAGATTCATCTCCTCAGAAAGGCTCAGCTTTGTCTCAGCGGTAGCCTTCTTATCTTCAGACATCTTCGAAAGAGCTGAAAAAAGCGCTCTCAAAGCCGAAGCTTAAAAATTTAAAAAATCTGGTCAAGATTGTGTAAGCAAAGAGCTGTTTGAGCAGGCAAGGTAGATGGCAAGAAAGCGTACCAAATGAGCTAGCGGTGTGCTCTTATTTATACGTCTGGTGTATTGTGTGCGGGAGGACCCGCTTGTCAGTAGCTGTTGCTATTCTAGCAAAAGGAAAGGTGTTTTTTCGGACCTTCGGCTCGGAGCCTTCGTCCTTGTCGCAATCTAAATTTATCATTCTAACAAATTAATATTGCGAGGGGCTACTGTTGGGGGCCTTCGGCTTCCGAAGGTCCTCAAAAACGAGATTTGACAATATTTCTGGAGTATAATACATGAACAGGTACCTTCGGACATGGACTCTTCGGACAAATCAAAATTGTTGTACAAAGAAACACAAAGAGAACGAAGCATGGAGCAGAGCCGAAGCTGTGCGTAAGGAAGCTTCGGCATGATAGCGGAGAAGAGGAAACCGACTTAAAAAGGAAAAGACTATCTAGAACTCAATAGATTATTATAGAGTTGTTATCAAAAGCAAAGGACCTGGATGTAATTTTACATGGGCTGCGACCCGTGCCTATAAATAGGTGAACAGTACTCCCGTACTGTTCACGCTGACTTGGCATTCGCTTTTGCGTCACGCTTGTACTTTCCTTCAAGCTGAAGGTACAAATGTAACTCAATATTATTCTTATCCATTTATGATTATATAACAAACAATATATGAACGATGTCATATGATTATTCGTGTTATTTCTCATGTTTCATATGCTTCGTCTTCCATTAATATACGCTGTTGTGATGAAGGTATATCCTTCATGACCTTCGTCTGAAAATCGTTATATCCTTAGGGAAATAACGCTTCGAAGGACGAAGGGTGTTAACCATTAACCTATTTTTGTGTTGCCTTGTTCTTAACTTATAGCATTTGAGAACAAGTCCCCAACAGGAGCAGCATGTGAATTTTGAGGAGGCGAAGATGGTTGGGCATGGGACGACGACGACGGTGGTGGATCAACCAATTCGACATCCCTTCGACGCCAAAGGATGAAATTCTTGATAACTTGTCCAAGTGTCTCAATACCTTTAGGCCCAGGGATGTCTAGCATGTTATCCTTGGATCCTTAGATGACTGTCTGTAATAGCTTTTTGGACTGTAGAGTATTGGGAGGTCCTTAGGTCGAACTATCTGTAATAGCTTTTCGAACGAGGGATTCATATGCTTCCTTCTTATTGAATCTATAGAGGATTTTCTCAAACTAGTGGAACTTTGTAAAGGCCTCATAGTAATTCCTTAGTCATTCACCTTGGAAGTGTTGAATGGTCTTGTTAACCCAGGCTTCAAGGGAAACATGTCTTGTGGGTAAAGATGTGCAATCTCTACACATTGTAAAACTGGTATATCAGTCGTGCTCACGGTAAAGACCGACTCAGGACTCTCGCATGGTTAAATTATGGAGTTAAACCTAACATGTCATTTATTGCATTGCATTGTGGGAATTATTAATTGTGATCTCTTATTTAATTGGGGTGGTATCTGCTTATACTTAGTAACTCCTAATAAAATTTTGACCAACCTTAAAAGCACTTCTTAGCCTTAACCATTTTTCTTAGTAAGCCTTACACTTCACATGAACCCCCACCGTAAGTGAGCTCATCCACATTATTCCCCACAACTTGTTGAGCGATGAATGTATGTGAGCTCACTCTTGCTAAACTCACATCAGGTCAAGAACAGGTATCGCCAAGATGAGGAGCATGAAGGATGCTATGATGAGTTCGAAGAGGTCTAGGTTGTCGTCTCCCAGTCAACTATGGTTGTGGAGAATTGTCGTCGTCATATGAGGTAATTATTTAGCTATTTTATACAGAATCCCTATTATATAATAAAGATGTGATATTGATTTGTGTACCATGAGTCATCATATGTGTGAGACTTGATCCTAGCACACATTTGATTCGCGCTCGGTTTGTCCTTAAATCCGGATGTGACAGAAGTGGTATCAGAAGAATGTTGACTATAGGGCGTAACCTAGATGGCTAGATAGACCTAGACAAACCTTACATACTTTCCTATGCTACTCTGATTCTTTCTAAACTTCCCTTAATCTTTCTCATCCTTTGCTGCTTTACTCTAATTACTCTTACCTTTTCTTTCTTGAGACTAAAAGAGGATTTCACACTTTATTATATACCCAAATTGTCCCTAAGAAATAGAAGTCCCAATCATAGGAACAAAAAAACTATTTTTGTAACTATCTATGCGCTTGAATGTTTGTTCTTATGGTACCTGTTTGATTTGGCTCTTTGATTGAGTGTGATGAGTTGTGTAGTAATGTCCACAATTGTACCTATATATAAAAATCAACTTAAAAAGTAACTATTCAACTTAAATTATTCTCCCTTAGAAAGAATTAAATAAATCAAACAAGAATATGTCCTATCTTAACATAACCATTTTATCTAACAGATCTATCTTATCCTAATAGATCTATCTAATCTTAAAAGATTCTCTCTTACTTTAATAGGTTCATCTTATCCTAACAAATCTACTTACCCACCCTAAAAGGACCAACCAGGATTTAATCCAATTAGACCAACCTAATCTAACCTAATTAGATCTAATAGCGTCTAATTTAATCACATCAAATCTAATATAATAAATACCTAGTCTAATCAGCTAATCTTTCTTGCACCTAACTGTCACACCCGGATTTAAAGGCAAATCTGGGTGTGTATCATATGTGCGCCAAGTAAAGATCCACACATACAATAAGTTAGTGTATAGAGATGAATGTCATAATCTTTATTACAAAATGGAAATGTCTTACAAAATAACTGATAATAAATAAATTGAACTAAGATAATTGTTCCCTCGGCACCAATAGGGTTGTGTTTGATATTTGGGAATTTGAAGCTCAAACCAGAAATTTAAACTTAGTTTGAATCCTGGAATTTTGAAATAAACTAGAAATAAGAAAAGGATTCCCTGCTTGCACCTGGGCCGAATTACCCTGCTGGCCTAGCTTGCTAGTTGCTACCGCGCAGCCCAGCAGCTGAACCCTGGTGCCGACATGTGGGGCCCGCTGTGCAGCCACTCACCTTGTTTCACGCGCGACACCTTGTGCCGCTGACGCCGTGGAGCCTGCGCGCCTGTGACTCACTGTTCCTGGGCTCCTTCGGTCACCGCCTGGTGCGGTCGGCACGTTAGAATCATCCCCATCCTCTGGTTGTTGAGAGCCTGCATCGTAACAATTTGGGCGAAATCCGTGCATGCTGTCCCTTGTACTGTTGGGACCTCTGACCGGGTGTATATAATCTGACCCCATGACCCCCCACCCTTCCTACCTCATTAGGGTTCGACTAGAAACCGGGCATCACCACGGGGTGTGTGGGGAGCGCGAGGCAGGCCCTATTTGTTTCGGCTTCTGGCAGCTTTTGGCCACCAAAAGCTGCTGCGGACTGCCAAACGCTCAGCTTTTCAGCCAGCTCCTATAAAATTCGTTGGGGCAAAAACCATCCAAAATGAACATAAACACATAATCGTTGTAATAGTAGGAATCCGTCACTTTCTAAATCCTGAGCCCTATGAACAACTTTATCTTCCTCCACACGTAATCGTAATGATACTCAAATTCTCCCCACAGCCAGATTCTCCCCACAGCCAGATTTTCAGAAAAGCTAGTCAGAAAAAAGCTGAACCAAACAGGCCCAAAGAAAGCACTGTCGCAGGGAAAACCCTGATGTTGCGATGTCGTGAGCTTGGGAATTGGCCAGGGTACATCTCCAGCATGTTTGGGTTTATGTGCTAGCCTCAGTTCGATGCAATGACCATTAGGGCAACCGGAATTTCTCGTCGTCGGGGCAGCACCGCCTTAGGTGGTGGTTGGGCGCTGCCCCTACTTCTCTACACCCAGTGAGCCTCTAATCAATCTGCCTTAATCGTAGGTATGATTAGAATCATGTTTTCCTGAAAGCAGAATCCTTGAATATGTTGGTCGTGTGCGCCGGCGAGCTCTCTTGGCGGCGCCCTGTTCTTTCGCCGCGGTCGACTGTCGCGATGGGGAAGAACCGACCAGGACCATTGATCCATCAATAGGCGGTCGAGATCAGATCACCGTATCGGTTGGGACAGGGCGGATCTGCACCGTTGGATGTTGTGCGGACGAGCGAGATTGGGGGAATGCATACCAATTCGGGCAGAGCGAACCAGAGCTGTTGAGATCCGATCAGGCGGATATGGAAAGATGCAGGTTATTTAAAATCAACACTGTAGATCTCGAATCGAAGGGTCGGCTGTGTACCGCTTTCCTCTGGGGGGAGAATCTAATCCCCACGGTGGAATCCCGATCGGACGGTTGTGATCGCACCATACCTCTTCGTTGTGCGCCCTTTCTAAAAGAGCTCCCAATCTTTATCTAAACCAACCCGCGGTCCACACAGAGTATAATCATTTGAAATTAGCCCTTTTATATGTAGTCGAGCCCCTGGGTTTTCTAGAAATAGTGCCCGTCACCCAGGAATTTGAGAAAGCATTAAATAACTAAAGAAATTGATTTTTAGCACAAAATTTATTAACCAACTTTAGGAAATTCATAACTTATTTAATTTAGCTCCAAATTGATCCATTCCAGTTGCATTAAATTCATCATAATATTGTTTATCATCTAGTAACCTTAGTTTGTTATGAAATCTAGATTAAAAACTATGCACTTAGTTTCTTTTTATCCAACACTTAAATCTTCAGAAAATCATAACTCTTTAACCGTAACTCCGAATTTAGTGGTTCTCGAACCTAGGCTCTCAGTACGATGCGTAGATCATTATTATACAGTTTGTTCTTATGTTTGGTGTGATGTTAATTTGCCAATACCATATTTGTTTGTATTGCTACGAATAGTAGTGAGGTTACGAGAATCTAAAGACCAACTGGGTACCTGAGAATCTCGAGTCTAAGGCAAGTTGTGCCCTTGATCACTGTTCTCTTTACCTAATAATGTTCCTATTAATCACTGTAACATGCTCAGGTTAACTTGATGGGACCTAATAGGTTTCTCTAGCATTGTTTATCCCCCACCTTGCAAATAGATGAACTATTGGGTAGAATTGCAATTGCTCTATCTGGTTTTGGGAAATTAATGTTATATTATGATCATGTTCCAATTATATTGTTGTTTTAATTATTGTTCATGATAAGATCATCATGTTAATCGAAACATGGAGAACCACTCGGAAAAACAGTGCTACCACAAGGGTGGTATGGGACGTCCCTGGCCGACTAATTAGGAAAGCTAGTGTAGGACTACCTTACCCTAAAGGGGCAAGGGCGGTAGAGGAGCTATGTATAGGGAGGTTCTCGGGTCGATCATGCTGCGATGGCTTTTCGGATAAGGGATTCCTATAGGTGATTAAACAATAAAAGATAAATTATATGTTAATTAATATAAATCATGTGAGAATTAGTTAAACTTTAATCCGAGATATAACTTGATTATAGGTTGTATTTTTAGTGAGGTTATAATCATGGACAGTTAACTTTGATTAGCAAGATAAATCAATAATCATAGGATAAACAATATAAAAGTAAGTAATATGTTGTAAATAATGTTGTTATTGCGTAGACAAATTTAATAAGAGACTAATGCAACTTGAACGGACTAAATCTGAGTTAAAACGAGCAATATAGGGATTAATTTAGTTTTCGGTCATTTTTATAATTAAATCGAGCTCTAGAGACTTATTTGCAATTCTCAGGGACTGTTAGGTAATCATCTTACCGCACAAGTGGACGGTGGGTTGATTAATACAGAGCACAGGGTCTCTTTTACAAAAGTAGACGGACGAAGGGGTATGGGCTTTTGTAGATCGTTGGATCGATAGTCTACAGTGCAGATTAGATCGAAGTCTCGGTCGTTGGATCAGAGATCGACGACAGAGATTTTATGATAGTGGATCGAATTTCCCCCGCTAGATTGAGCCGGACGACCCACAACCTCGGCCGAATCGGTACGAGACCGATCCCATCACAGTCGTCGGATCTAAAATCAATGCTCAAGATTAAAGGATCCCATGGCCAACCGATCCGAGATCAACGGCTACGATTTTCGATCATAATGGGGTATTTGAGATTCAATCGTCAGCGCTCATCACCGAATCGACGACCAGGGTCGTTTCTCCCCGCACGATCCTGTTCACGCCAGAACGGGGCTGCGGCATCCTGCCCGCGGTGGCTGCTGCAAGGCAATGGATGAGATGAGTCTTTGATTGATGGCTTGAGGTGTTATAGTGGCATGTATTTATATAGGTTGGGAGGTGGGTGGTTACATGAGAAATCTAATCTGGTACTTATCTATTACAACGATATCATATATATTAGGAACTCTAACAAACTCGAACTCAAATCTGTTACATGATAGGTCTAATCTGGTACTTATCTGTTACAATCATATCCTATCTATTAGAAACTCCAACAAACTCGAATCTAGATAGGTAATAGTGATGCAAGATCCGGCAAGTGGAATAAAAAATAGGAGGAAAAACTCACGTGGGTTGTGTTCCTTAAGTGGCCGAATAGATAAGTCTTTTATTTGCTATTTTTTCCTATTTTTATTTCTAGATTTAATTATCCCAATTCAAATCTGATTTTAAATTTTGAAACCATATTTATATGCACAACCAAAACACCAACATGAATGCAAATATTTTACATTTATTTACTCCTTATTTACTTTGCTCAAATAAGTATTTTTATGCTTGAAATTTAATAAGCATGGAATTCACATAGTTATATAACCCAATAGGTTTAATTTATATAGAATAACTCACTATCCTATTTATTATAGTTTTTATATAGCCAAGATTTTATATTTACTATTTTTAAAATTTTAGGGAAGAAAGTCTCAATTCATATCTTTGTTATAATACGCTTGAAATTTTAAATCTTTAGTGAATTTTCTTAACTCGCCAAGATACAATTTTGGAGTGTTACAAGAATTCTCAGTTTCAGCGAGTGATGTCAAGGATCCTTTAGCCGAAGCCATCGCCTTTAGTGGAAAATTTTATTCTGAAGTATGGGTGAATGGTGGCTGAAAAATGGTAGATGAAGCTATTAGGCAAAATGAAAAAGAATCTCGTATTGCTTTAGAAGAAACGTGGAGAGCTAAAGAAGTCGCAGAATGTGAAAGGCTTATATGTATGTTTGTCATGATTTAGCTTCGTAAATTCTTTTAGCTTGGTAATTAACAAAAAAAATATACTTTGTTGCAGCCAAACTTTCTTCTCCTCCAGAGCCATACGACCCTAAGGCCGATCCAGCCCTAAAGGGCACTCTTGATGTGATCAGGATAGCAAATGAAACGGTTGATGAAGCTATGAATAGGCTCCTGAACAAAGCTGCTGGTAAAATCTTGAAGAAGGATGATTAAATCTTGTATATTAAAATACTTGTAGAATTTTTTGTATGTTGTTTTCTTATGTAAAAAACTATTGTCAACTATATATGTCATGATGTAATATATTTCTTTGTGGAGCGTGAAATCTTTGTACATACCGTTTTGAGCCACAGGCGAAAAAACACATTCCCTTCTTTTCACGCTTCATAAAGAAAAATCCGCTTTTTGGCTGAAGCAACATTATTAGACTCGAAGGTGTTGTCGTAGATCTTACATAAGAAATACATGATGCCAAAGGCATGGATCTTGCATAAAAAATACTATTGCCGAAGCTGTAGATCTTTGCATAAGAATATCGTTGCCAAAGGCATGGATCTTGCATTGTTGAAACATCCTTTCATAATTCTTTGTCAAAGATAGGCTTAACCTCATGAGTTAGCCAACATTTTTGAAGGAGCAATTTCCCTTCTTTTTCCACTGTTTCGGATGATGTGAGATGATGAATGATGCGATGCTATGCAGCATGATGCGATGATATGATGCAACAATTGTTAATGCATAAACGCTTTGTAAAAGTAAGACTCTGCATCACCTTAGGAACGACTTTGGAGTCTCTTCACCTTTTACTTAGGTGGTATTTTAGCTCTGCATCCCCATAGAAATGACTTTGGAGCTAAGATCTGCATCCATTTAGGAACGACTTTGGAGCTTCTTCACCTTTTACTTAGGTGGCATTTTAGCTCTGCATCCCCGTAGGAACGACTTTGGAGCTAAGCTCTGCATCTGCTTAGGAACGACTTTGGAGCTTCTTCACCTTTTACTTATGTGGCATTTTAGCTCTTCATCCCCGTACGAACGACTTTGGAGCTAAGCTCTACATCCCCTTAGGAACGACTTTGGAGCTTCTCCACCTATTACTTAGGTGGCATTTTAGCTCTACATCCCCATAGGAACGTCTTTAGAGCTTTTTCACTTTTTCTGTTACACTCGATGGTGTAACTCCAGATTTGTTACAATAGGCCGAAGGTTGTACCTTCTCAAATTGTCTTTGAGGTAGAGAAATAAAACCAAGAGAAATAAAAATTACATTGAGTGTGTATGAAAGTTTTTTTATTGATCCCCTTTGTTGCTTCAATAAATGTGTCTTGATTCTAGTACAGTGTTGTTGACTGTTCGAGCTTCGAACTCTTCGTGTGCGTATCGTTGTTGCTGAATTTAGCGGTGCCCTTCTGGCTATTGATTGTGAGACGAAGTTGGAGCCATGACTGGTGGTGCTGGTGGCAGGGCCCATGCAACTAGGGAGTGGCTTGTCGAAGCTACTGATACAATGGGTTATGAAAATGGTTGTTGATTACCCATATACTCAGGAATGTATAGGGAATAGCACAAAGCAGTATGCAGAACTTGCTTCGGCTAATTCTATGGTGCTTCAGCCTTAGCCATTTCCTTTTGCTTCTGCATCGTGACTTGGCATGTCCTAGTTGTATGTCCCTTATCTTCTCCACAGAACAAGCAAAACAACCTTCTTGGTTGCGAGCTGAATCTTTCTCTGAAGCTTTGTCCTCCTCTGCCTCTTGGGGCTGGTGGCCTGAAGGAGCTTTGTTGTGTTTCTGATGATTGGGAGCTGTGTTGATGCCCTTGAGTATGATTTCCCCTGTCTTTGCTTGAGCTACGATTATGGATCGTCCTGACATGCCTTGGGTGGAGTCTTCCTCCGAAGCCCCTGGTCATCTCAGGGTATCTGTAGGCTTCTTCCCTTCTTTGTCGGAAGTCATTGTCGGCTCTGATGTACTCGTCCATCTTCTGTAGAAGCTTCTCCAGAGTTTGTGAGGGCTTCCTGGCGAAATACTACGTTGTTGGTCCTAGTCGAAGTCCCTTGATCATGGCTTCAATAACAATCTCATTTGGCACCTTTGGGGCCTGAGCTCTAAGACATATAAACCTTTGAACATACGCCTGCAAGTATTTCTCGTGGTTCTGTATGCATTGGGATAGAGCTTGAGCAGTCACTGGCTTCGTCTGAAAACCCTAAAAGCTGGTGACTAGCATTTCCTTCAGCTTCTGTCATGATGTGATTGTCCCTGGCCGAAGAGAAGAATACCATGTTTGAGCCACACTTCTGACTGTCATGACGAAGGACTTTTCCATGACAGCGGTGTTGCCACCATATGATGATATGGTTGCTTCGTAACTCATGAGGAACTGCTTCAGGTCAGAGTGCCCATCATACATGGGGAGCTGTGGTGGTTTGTACGAAGGTGGCCATGGGGTAGCCTGTAACTCTGCTGCTAGGGGAGAAGCATAATCAAAAGCAAAGTTACCATGATTGAAATCGTCATACCATAGATCATCATAACTTGGGCTTTCCTGACGAAGCTCTCTCCATTGTGGCCTTCGTCCTTGCTCGTTGCCTTGTGTGATATGGTGCATCTCTTCAGCAGCTTCATCAATCTTCTTCTGGAGTTTAGACATCCAAAGCATTTTCTCCCTTCTTCTCTCCACTTGTTGGTGGGTAGCCTCTAGATCTCTGATCTCTTGATCCAGCTCCTCTTCCTGTGGTGTTGGGCTAATAACCTTCTTTTTCTAGTTTCGAGCCTCTCTCAGAGGGAGCCCCTCTTGGTTGGTGTCCAGTGGTGCAAGGGTAGCCCCTAGCGCTATTGCCTTCTTTGGCAGCATGGCGAAGGTGGTTGTTCGAGTTCTTGGTGTCGAAGGTGGTCATTTGAGTTCATTGGAGGTGGGCGCCAATGTTGGTCACTTGTTCTCAAATACTGTTAATCAAGAACAAGGCAACACAATTGTCAAACATTAAGGACCTTCATCCTTCGAAGCATTTGTTGGGGCGAAGGCGAAGAGGCCACCCTTCGCTCCAGCCTTCGTCAATCTCGCTGCACCAACGGAGGCAATACGACCGGTGGGGTCCACCCTTCGTCCTCTACACTACGAGACGAAGGCCTACGACGACGTCGCCCCCGTCCCGCATCCTCACCCGACTACGAGGCCCACGTGAGATTCGGCCCATTGTAACAGGCCCTGCGCGGCGTCGTGTGTTACGGGCTCGATTTGTAATAGCTTTTCTGTAATGACGGTCTGTAACCCTCCTTTATGGGAATATTCTAGGGATAGTCCAGGTGCTTGAGGGTACATGCGTCTTTACTTCGAGACGTTGGGCACTCAGGCACCTATAAATACCCCCGTACAGTGCCCTTGAGAGGCTGGATTAACAGAACAATTGTTGCCTCTAGCTAAACTGTGTTCACATCTTTCTCCCCCCCGTTGGATCAACTTGCACGGAAGCGCAAGTTCCAACATTGGCGCCCACCGTTCGTGCTACGAGCAAATCACCCGCGATGGCACCCAAAAGAGCTAATTCGAAGGCAACCCCATCCATCGACGAAGCAGCGAAGGCAGCACTGCTAGCTGAGAAAAAGGGCAAGGCCCTCGCCGACAACACCCACCAAGGAGTTGGCGAAGACGAAGCACATAGTAAGAGACAGCGCAACGATCAACACACTCCAGAGGGCACCCTCCGCACCTGCAGCTCCAAAGGGCAGCCACAAGCACCACCCCTAGGCTTCACTCCACCAGAGGGTGAGGACGCAGCAGAGGATGGTGAGGTCCTCGGCGTCTCCATAGAAGAACAGCTACAGCTACGGGCCCTACGCCTCAAAAACCGCAACCTCCAGAAGCAGAAGGAAATCCTCGAGGCCAAGCGCCAACGTGTCTCTGCGCAGGCCAAGGTGCACCAAATGATACGAGATGAGGAGCAGAAGGCTCAAGAGCTTGAGCAGGAAATTGCGCTCATGCAGCGCGAAGGCCAACATGATCTACAGTACGGCCCTCCCCTCCAGCAGCGCGCGCCAGTCGAAGACCTATTCGTTCCTCAGCGCGGACCCTTCATCCCGCACGCCGCAGCTTTCCAAGGCATCAATTACCTTGATGAGCGGAGCCTCCTGGCGCCGCAACTGCAGGTGTCACCATGGCCCGCCAACTTCAGGGCAGGGACCTACACCAAGTACAACGACAGCATCGACCCTGCGCAGTACATCATGAGCTATCAAGTCGCTGTCGCATCATCCGGAGGGGGCGACGCCACGATGGCCAAGTCCTTCATCATCGCCCTCGAGGGTCCGGCCCTAACCTGGTACACCAGGTTGCCCCGTTGTCCATCGACTCCTGGAGAAGTCTCCGGGACAAATTTTTGCTCAACTTTCAGGGGTATCGCCCAGACACCGACGGCTTGGCCGAACTGTCACTCTGCAAGCAGCTGGAGAAAGAAACCCTGCAGGAGTACTACCGCAAGTTCCTGACTCTCAAGTCACAACTGCCTTCGGTCGATGACCAAATTGCCATTCACTACGCCATCAGTGGCCTTCAGGCTGACGTCCTTTACAGCCACTGCATCAGGGACCCGCCCAAGAACCTTCAAGAACTCTATCAGTTGTTTGAAAAATACGCTAGATCTGAAGAGCTCCACCAGCGCAAAGTCGAGTCCCAGAGGAAACCCAAGGACCCTCCGCAGTCCAGCCGCACATGGACAAGACCTTCATAGTCAAACTCCAGTCGGGACAACCGCAGTCAACAGCAGGTCCATAACATTGCCAACCAGCACCCCGCAGGAGAGGCCCCACGCCATCAAGACTATCCCCCCTAGGGCCGCGGTAGTGGCACCCATGCTTGGGGCCGAGGACGAGCGCAGCAGCCGTGCAAATTTTACTGCCTGTTCCACGATGAAGACTGCGAGCACCCAACGAGGGATTGCCCGGAAACAAAGGCCACCAGGGACAGGATGTCTCGGGCGCAACCAGTCGACAACCCACGGGTTGTCGCGCACACATATCAACACCACCTACCACAACCATACAACCACGGCCCCGCCCAGCATCCACCTAACCACGCTTACCAACACCATCAGGAGGTACAAATCGTACCACCTCCACTTCTGCCTCCGCACCCGCATCAGCCAAACATCCACCACCCAAACCACCCCCAAGCGCCAAAGCAAGAAGACTTCGCCGATCAGCCATATCGCGGAGTCATCCACATGATCACTGGGGGATCTAGTGTCGACTTCGACACGAAGCGACAGAAGAGGGACCACTACCGAAGCATCAACCACGTTGCCGTCACCGGCCCAGTCGTGCAAACGAAGTGGTCCCACGTGCCGCTGACCTTCGACGCCATAGATGTCGACCTACGCAGCGCACCCCACATTGATGCCATGGTCGTCAACTGCAGCGTGGCAGGCTAGGACCTGCACAAAATTTTAGTTGACAACGGCAGCCAAGCGGACATCATTTTCCTCCACGCCTTCGACCGCATGGGCATAAGCCACAGTTTGCTTAAGCCTTCGGACAACCCCATCTATGGTTTCGGCGGCAAGGGCACCTTTCCTGTGGGCAAGATCGAGCTACCTTTGTCCTTCGATGTAGCACCCAATGCACGAAGCGAGCAGATCACCTTCGACATCGTCGACATGGTATACCCGTACAACGCTATAATGGGTCGGGGCTCCATCAACAAGTTTGAAGCGACCATTCACGGACTTTACCTATGCATGAAAATCCTGGGACCGCAAGGCGCGATCACAGTCTATGGCAATTAACAGACCACGCGCAACATTGAAAGAGACTTCGTTCCAGGGCAACGGAATGTACACTGCCTTACGACGCAGCGCGAAGTCCCCGAGCCCACCCGCCCAACCACCAACGAGCATGAAAGGGCACAACTGCAGAGCAACGATGGAACGAAGACAGTCCCTCTTGACCAGGCAACACCCAAGCAGACGGTCATCATAAGCGAAGACCTGACTTCGCACGACGAGGAGAGACTCATCTCCTGTCTTTCCAGAAATAAGGACGTCTTCGCCTGGTCTGCCCTCGACCTGGTCGGAGTCAGTCACAGCATCATCGAACATAGACTGGGCATCGACCCTTCAGTGCGGCCGAAGAAGCAGAAGCTGCGCAAAATGTCTGATGACAAAACAGAAGCCGCCAAAGATGAAGTACACCGCCTGCTTGAGGCCAAATTCATCGAACCAGTCACCTACCCTACGTGGCTTGCTAACGTAGTCTTGGTGCAAAAGAAGAGTGGCAAGTGGCGGATGTGCATCGATTTCACTAGCCTCAACAAGGCCTGCCCCAAGGATAATTTCCCTCTGCCTCGGATCGACAAGATCGTCGATAGTGCGGCCGGATGCGAAGTCATGTCACTCCTTGACTGCTTCTTTGGCTATCACCAAATATATATATGAAGAAGGAAGACAAGGCCAGCACCAGTTTCATCATGCCCTTCGGCACGTATTGCTTCGTCAGAATGCCGGAGGGACTAAAGAACGTTGGGTCCACCTTCTCTCGCCTCACCAAGACGGTGCTCGAGAGCCAAGTAGGCCAAAACATTTTCACGTACGTGGACGACATCGTTGTCGCCAGCAAAAATAAAGAGGACCACCTAGCCGACCTCGCAGAAACATTCGCGAACATGCGGGACGCACGACTTCGCCTAAACCCCGAAAAGTGTGTCTTCGGAGTTTGCCAGGGGAAGATACTAGGCTACCTGGTGTCGCACCGCGGGATCAAGGCCAACCCGACCAAGATCCAGGCCATCATCAACATGACGCCTCCGCAGTCAACCAGAGACGTCCAGCGCCTGACAGGCAGATTGGCCGCGCTCAACAGATTTATCTCCAAGTCCACAGAGCGAAGCCTACCTTTCCTCAAGACGCTACGCGGCGCAAAAGACTTCACGTGGGGACCAGAGCAAGCAGCAGCCTTCGCTTCACTCAAACAGCACCTGTCAGAGTTGGCAACCCTTACAAGCCCCGACCCCTCGCTACCTCTGTTGCTCTACGTCGTAGCTTTGCCACACGCGGTCAGCGCAGCCTTGGTCCAAGAGCATGACAGAGAGATCACAACTCGGCAGTGTCCAGTTTATTACGTTTCCGAAGTCCTCACAACTTCCAAATGCAACATGACGGAGTTAGAAAAAATTGCATACACAGTCGTCATGGCATCGCGCAAGTTGCGCCACTACTTCGAAGCGTTCATGGTGCGGGTCACCACGGACAGGGGACTCGACGAATTATTCAAGAACCCGGAAGCGTCCGTCCGTATCGCCAAATGGGCAGCCAAACTCTCTGAATACCACATCACCTTCGAGCCCAAGACAGCAATCAAATCACAAGTCCTCGCAGACTTCATCGTCGACTGGACAGGGCCGGCACGACAGCAACAAGAGCCCTCGGAAAAAGTATGGACCATCTACTGTGACGGCGCATGGTGCCACGTGGGGGCAGGCGTGGCAGCAATCATCACATCACCTACCGGCGTCAAGCACAGATACGCTGCACGCCTCAGCTTCGCTCTGGAGTCCGACAGGTGCACAAATAACATAGCAGAATACGAAGCCATCATCCTGGGTCTTCGCAAGCTAAAAGCACTTGGCGTGGCCACATGCATAATCAAGACAGACTCCAAAGTCGTTGCTGGCCAGATCGAAAAAGACTATTCAGCAAAAGACCCCGCACTTCTGCAGTATCTTTCGGCCGTCCGCAGTCTTGAGAAACAGTTCAAGGGTTTCACCCTGCAGCATGTGGACCGCTCTAGAAACGAAGAAGCCGACGTGTTGGCCAAAGCAGCAGCCAGAGGCGAAGCCCTGCCCTCCGATGTGTTCTACCACGTCATTGGCACCCCAGCCGTCCGCAACCCAGAGGGCCTGCAAATAACCACCAATGCCGAGGGCCATCGCATTGTCAATCTCATCATGGTTGAACACTGGAGGGCCCCAATAACCCTGTTCTTGCAAGGATACTACCAACCAGGTGATGTCAATGAGGCCAAGCGCCTCAAATACTGAAGTCGGGACTTCACACTTATCGAGGGCCAGTTATACAAGAAAGGGATCAGTCAACCCATGCTCAAATGCGTCACGGAAACCGAAGGCATCCAGATCCTGCGCGAAGTCCATAGTGGCACTTGCGGCTCTCACTCGGGGCCTAGGGCCCTCGCTGCCAAGGTGATCCGTCAAGGTTTCTACTGGCCCGCTATTATCTGCGCCGCAAACCGAGTCACGAGGTCGTGTGAAGCCTGCCAGAAGTTCTCTCCCCGCTCGGGCAACCCCTCGCAATTCACAGAGCTGATCGCCCACACATGGCCTCTTCAACGCTGGGGGCTAGACATCGTCGGCCCTCTGCCCACAGCCCAAGGAAACCTCAAGTTCACCTTCGTTGTCGTCGAGTATTTTACCAAGTGGATCAAGGCAAGGGCAGTATCCACAATCACGTCGAAGACTGCACAGAAATTTTTCTAGCAAAATATAATCTGCCGACTCGGAGTCCCGTCTGAGCTCATAGTTGACAATGGCAAACAGTTTGACAGCCAGGATTTCAGGGATTTTTGCTCCTCCATCAGCAGTAAGCTAGCCTTCGCCTCAGTATATCACCCATAATCTAACGGCGTTGTGGAGCATGCCAACGGCAAGATTTTCACTGCCATCAAGAAAATGCTCCTCGACGACAAGAAGGGCAAATGGGCCGACCTGCTACCTAAAGCAGTCTGGGCGCTGAACACGACTGAGTGCCGAGCGACTGGGTTCACCCCTTTCTGCCTACTATACGGATCGGAGGCCATGACCCCGCAGGAAATCAAACATGGGTCACCGCGAACAAGCGCTTCAGCCGTCCTCGACGTAGATGAACCAACCTCCAATGACCTCATTGACGGAGACCATGTCTTTGCCCTACAGGCTCTCAACAAATACCAAGCTCAAACGAAGGCCTGGCGCGACCACGCCGTCATCCCAAGAGAATTCGACAAAGGGGACCTCGTACTCGTCCGGACAACTCGGACAGAGTCACGGGGCAAGATGGAGCCAAAGTGGGAGGGCCCATTCATCGTCACGATGAAGTCGTCCCCCAGCTCATACAGGCTAACAACACCATCCGGCGAGGACCTAGAGCACTCCTAGAACATCGAGAATCTCCGCAAATTTTTTGTTTGAATCCTCAGGGCTAACACATCCTTGTAATTCATCAAACAGTAACATTTCGGCCCGCACTCTTTTCCTCCCGGGGGGTGAGGTTTTTAATGAGGCGGAGCCATGTAATATACCCGCAAAAATCCCCCGCAAAAACTAAGACAATATGTCGAAAAAGACCGCATCAACGGTCTTCGGCATTCGACCACACCGAAGTCACCGCGAGGGGTGGCGCTGGCCACCCTCGCGTGCGACACTCCGCGCAAAAGTCGCCTAAGGGTGCAGTCGGACTAGCACAATAAGTGCGCAAAACCGAAGCCTTTCCAAAAGACTCTCAGTGCAAAAGTCGCCTAAGGGTGCAGCCGGACCAGCACAATAAGTGCGCAAAATCGTAGCCTTTTCCAAAAAACTCTCTGTGCAAAAGTCGCCTAAGGGTGCAGCCGGACCAGCACAATAAGTGCGCAAAATCGAAGTCTTTTCCAAAAGACTCTCCGTGCAAAAGTCGCCTAAGGGTGCAGCCAGACTAGCACAATAAGTGCACAAAATCGAAGTCTCTTCCAAAAGACTCTCCGCGCAAAAGTCGCTGAAGGGCGCAGCCGGACTAGCACAATAAGTGCGCAAATTGAAGTCTTTTCCAAAAGACTATCCGTGCAAAAGTCGCCTAAAGGTGCAGCCGGACTAGCACAATACGGGTGCAAAATCGAAGCCTTTCCAAAAGCCTCGCCGTACAGAAGTCACCTACAAGCGCAGCCGGATCAACGAAGGCGCGCAGCCTTATCATACAAATTATGGTCACATATACACAGCGAGGGCATCGCATATTACATTGGCTCAACCTTCAGGATAATACTCATCTTCCAATAGTTGAACAGCATTATCCTCAGCTCCTCACCCTCAAAAAGATTTCGTATCTCTCCCTCACTCACACTCACCCCAATCGGCGAGGACAACAATTCTCGCTTACCAGTCCCGTCCACACGAAGACGCCCACTATCCATCTCACCACGTTGACGCCCACCACTTCGCGACAATCAACTCACCCTCCGTTTCGCCACTACCCTCCGCCGCCTATACCCAGTACTCGCGCCCGGGGGCTCCTCGGAACCCTCCGCGCGCGGCGAGGGCTCCGCCACAGCCACATCCAATGCCACAAAATAATCCAAGTCCTCATCCGAAGACTCCTCCGACCATGCAATCGAACTCCCAGAATCATCAGACTCAAAACACTTAGACACAGAGCCAAATGAATCGTCATCAGCAGCCACGGTCGAAGCCGCCACAAAAATAGCATTGTCAGTAGCGGTTGCGTGCGCAGGCCCAAACCCCAGAACCTGCGCAGCAACCGAGGTTCAGTATCACACAAACAAAATTTACAAACTCCTCAACACCTATTCAGCCACCTGCGAGGGCCCGGCTGCGGCTGTGGGGTCCTCGGTCGCTGCTCGGCAGCCAGCTCGGCCACCACCTTCAGGGCATCTTCGCCAGTCGGCGCAGGGGCTGGTGCGGGGTCTTTGCCGGCCGCAGCGGGCGCAGGGGTCGCCGAGGGGCCTTCACTGGCATCCGAGGGCGGCATTGGATCGACCTCTGTGGCCTCGAGCGGCGCGCTGTCCAGACCAACAAGGTCCTCGACGTCTTCGTCACGAACCATCTGCAGCAACAGCACACTCATTCGGCAAAGCCACACACACCCACGCATACAACCACACTTATTTAGCCTTTACCTGCTCTATTGCTCGGTCGGACCGCTCCCTGACCGCCTCTCGGCCGTGCGGACCCCACATCCTATCAAAGAGTGCCCCCGCTGACTGCTTCACCATGGGGTCTTCGACCTTGAAGATTTCACGTTCAAAGTTTTCGTCCGCTTGTTCGAAGACCTCGTAATGCCTGCACCCCTCGCGGGACAAAGCATTCATGGCCCCCTCACAGGTGATGAGGGAGGCGAAGGACATGAAACCCGTCGCAATGGTCGGGAGCACCAGCAACTCCTCCTGCAACCATTCAAGGAAGCGAAGGCCCGCTTCTTGGCCGGGCACTTCGAAGTCAGCAGTCCGCGCACCCAGCTCGCGGTACGCGTCCACGAACTGCACGTGCGTCCGGTTGACCTCCACGCGCGTCGAGGTCTCGGCCTTGTCCACGCGGCTGCGCAGGGCGTCGAACCTCGCCTCCAACTCCTCGGCGCATTGGCGGGCGAGACTGCCCTTCGCCCGCGCCACTTTGGCCTTGGCCTGCGTAGCCTGCGCATCAACGATGGCCTTGTTCGCCTCCCTCCTCTCCTCCGCCAGCTGGAGCCAGAGATCCGTCTTCTCGGCCTCCATGGTGGCCACCTTCTCCGACAGCCTGCGATTTTTGCTTTTCGCGACCGACTTCTCCCGCACAGCATCCGCATGCTGTGCCCGGAGACGCTCGACCTCGGCGGCAACGTTCGCAGTCAAAGCACCCGACGCGACGAGGTCAGCGAAGTCGGCCGCCTGACACATAAACCCATGAGACCCGAACCCTCCTAAAAACAACAAGCATCGAAGTCCAACACAACTTACCTGCTTCAGCTGCTGTGACGGCTGCTGCGACGCTTCCCTCAGTCGCTGAGACATGGAGCCCGCCACGTCCTTAGCGGCAGCGGCTGACAAAATCTCGCCGCTCGCGCAGAAAGTGGCCCACGGGTCCCGTGCGGCTCCCTTCGCTCTCGTCGCTGTCGTTGGCGAAGTGGTCGTCATCGGAGGCGGGACAATGGCCAGATGCCCTTCACCCGAACCTGCACCACAATACCGCTTAAAGACCTCGTCGAGCAAAAAAGAGAGAGAGAGAGTTTTAACTTACCAAGATAATCCTCGACACTAATGTCCGTGCCGAAGTCGGCAACACGTCGTGCCGGCGAAGGCGGCCTTCATCCTTTCACGAGCCTGCCCAGGGGTGGCTTGCTCCCGCCAGAGGCGGCAGCCTTCGCACCGGTCGATGCCTTGCTGGGCAAGGGGGCGGCCGGCCTCGCAGCCGGCGCCGGTTTGCTACCACCAATGGCAGCAGCCTTCGCGCCCCCACGCCCTTTTCGCCTCGCGCATGGGATCCGCGATCCAGACGACCGCCCGGCGTTTCTGCGCAGCGTCTTGACGGTCCTTCTCCATCACTGCTGATACAACAGCAGCAATATTCCGCCCGTAAGGAAAAACCTTCAATTCGCGAGCCATGCGAGATGTAAAGAAGTCCTCGCCAGCCGCGTGGGGGATCGGAACATTCTTGGGCCATCGACCCCCGGTAACCTCCAGCATTCGCACCGAAGACTCCCGGAGCTCGGGCGAAGACTTCTTTACGTCTCGCGCCGAAGACTCCCGGAGCCTTAGGATGAGTAAGCGGCTCTAGTCTCTCTCTCCTTTACGATCTTAGTCGAGATCTCCCTGCTTAACCCCTTTCAAGATGTTTTGTTATGTGTTACCTTTTTTCCCAAAATGATCGGCCTCCATGGAGGGTCCTTACCTCAACATGGCCATCATACAGGTAAACAAACTTTTCATCATTATGAGTGATAAAATACGAATTATTTATATAATCGATATATTCAATAGATCCTTCTAGTTGGTTTGTAGATAATAGAATTTGAAGACCTTTTAGGTTACATACAAAATCATCGTACTTGAAGGTTATAAATACTTCGTTATACCAACGGCTATATTGTACTCCTGGATACCATTTATCAAACATTGTATCAATTCAATTTCAATTTTCAATATAGTATAGTATAGTAAAGATGAAATAGAACTTTAGTTAGTTCTCCTACAGGAGAGACCCATGGGTAATTTATCATATTATGATTCTGAATAGAATAGATTGGTAGACTAACAACCTGTCCGGTTAGATCTTTTATAAGACCATCGAGGATAATACCATCAATATATGCTAATATATCAGTTTGATTTGTATGATAGAAACTATCACTCAACTGTATTGTATTGTATCTTTACAAGTGCTTTAACGTTATTCTGTTCACCTAAGCCTTTATAGTGGCCTTCCTTGAGATCCCTCAACTTAGTGAGTTGCGGGGGTGTGTAATATCCATATCCATCTACTAAGACTAAGACGGTGTTTAATAACACTTTTGCTAACGCGTGCATTAGAAGTGCATCAGATGCAAATCTACACTTATAGACATGTAAATCATCACCGTTCACACATTCTGTGGTTAAGACCCCTCTATCTTCTTCCATTTCCATTTCCATAGTAACTAACTGATAGAGGAAATTCTCTTTCTTTAAATAATATTTATCTAAATGATATAGATCAATCGGATAAAAATGGTACTCCCCAGTAGTGTATATTATCTCTTTCAAACGATCTTTGATGAAAGACGTAGCACCTCTCACCCTCCAATCATCGTTATAGACTGAATCGATGGCTTGCATCAGCAAAACTAGTTCATTATTACAGAAGGTCATATCATAGTAGAATCTTTCTCTTGTTGTTGTGTTTTAGTTGGATTTTCCTGAGTAAACACAGCGCCAACTTATGAATAAGTTAAGTAAAATAGTCAAGTATTTTCTAGTTGGTAAATTTAGATAATGAAAAGCTCTAAATATTTCCAATTCGACCAACTTTTCTCTAACAAGGAGCTCCTGCTTCAATACTAGGAAGGCACAAGGTCTCGTCCCCTTCACCCGCACACCGGAGCAGTCTCCTTTCGTTCATGAGATAAGATGAATCGCTAAGAGTGAGCTTCTGCACAGCACAGTAGAGGATCTGAACTCATAAGGCTCGCAGAGGACTCATTGAAGAGTGTTCTAAAAGAAACCTCCTCGCATCTAAGTTTTATAAAACTAGTGGGTGTAAAAATCCCAAATTGACAGATCTCTATCATCATGTACATGAAACATCAAAAACTTCAAAATAAACTACAACCACCTGTCATTGAACCATATGCAGACCTCTTGAGCTACCCACAGCAAGTCTGGTGGCATTGTAGCCCACACTCGCCCATCCCTATGCTTAAACAACCCCCAAAAGACCCCTATGAAAGCAGAAATCAATAGCTTGAGTCTTCTTGGCAGGTGCCTCTTGGCAGCCAAATTAGCTCTATTTAAATTGTAGGTCGCATGAGCCACCATAATGAGCATTTAGACTTGACCAAACCGCGACAGCATACGGACATTAGAAGCTCTGAAATAATGCAGACTCAACCGGGCTGTACCTGCACATGACATACGGCTTAGAGCAGTGCAGTTGCCTTCTTTCTTTGTTCACCTACATTTTCTTGTTCTTTATTGAATTGGATTTGACTGACGACAAGACGCGCTGCTAGTGCTAGTTTCAGTAAGCCTGTCTCTTCTAGAGGAAAGCAAAGCTGGCCCGGGATTAAGAAGAGCTCCTATTTTCATACTCTAAGCTTGGATAATCCGCATCAAGAAGATTCGAACCCCTGCTAGCACTGCGTAAGACAACCAGTCAATCTGGAGTTTAGTAGAACTTGCTTTTAGTCTTTCTTTCTTACACAGAAATATAAGTTTCTAGGTGAAAGCTCAGTTTATCCAATTACATATTAATACCTTAAGATTCTGATGGCATCACTTTCTCTCGCATAAGGTCCAGTTGATATCAAACAAAGGTGGATCCTGCAGATTTTATCACCCGGTGGCGAAATGCAAGTGTTTACAGTGTAACACCCCACTGGTCACACACAATGGATATTACCAAAAACCCCACCCACCTAACTTACTCAACACAAGAGATGTAATAAAGAAAAAAAATATAGCAAAATCCGGCAGCACCTCCTTTGAAACTAGCATAACAAGGAGGGGAAACATGAAGTTCATACAGGATATAAAGACATATAATTCACATAGTAGAAACTAAATGCAAAGGTGGTAAAACTCATTTATGACCCAACTGAAGCAAAACAAATGGGATAAGGAACTCAGCCCACCCCAAAACAAACGCTCAACCAAGAACAAAGTAATTCACTAGACTTGACCAACTCTGATTAACAACATTATTAAGTGGTGGTTCCTTTATTAAAGGTGTAGTGGCCGTGCTGCTACATCCCTCTATTCCCAAAGCAGAAATTAGGTGCCTGCATCAAACAATGCAAGATGTGAGATAACACATCTTAGCAAGTAAACATAACAACAACAAATAGGACATTGTAAATCAACTGTGCTTACACAACCACGTGGTTCAGAACTTCTTTCTTTTTTTTGAACAGCAAATTGTAGCAAGTAAACAAGTAACTAAATACTTAACGCCAAGAAGAATCACCATGCACAAGTCCAGATTATCCACATCCACATAATAGATTCCACACCTCTCCCATGAATGCACATGGCTACAGATGCAATAATGACTTCTGCCTCCATATCTCTAAGGATATGAAGCTGCACCATACCCCTTCTCGGGCAACATATGATGCACAATGTACCGGTACGGTCGGACCATAAGATCGCGACGAAACTACAATGCAATGGATGATGAGTGCATTATGCATGACAACATCATAAGTTCTTCCCAAATAAAAATGTGCTAGACATATACTTCCACCCATTCCACATAATAACCACTTGAGTAACATGATCAAACCTCAAACTCAACATATGAAATCCATGAAACATGAACATTCTCAAATGATGGTACTCAATAAACAAAAAAAATATGAATATGAACACAATAGCACAACATATTCAAGAATAAGACTCCTCATTTGCCAGACGGAATAACCATCACAGTTTTACTTGCCTTCACCGGAAGTTTGGGAAAATCCCTAAGAACGATCCGGAAGTCCACCACCTGTTTTTGACACCCAACTTAGTGCACCAAATTCACATAAAAAAACCTCAAAGACAACGCCGCACCTACGCGCAATCTCACCCCCCCCCCCCCCCCCCGCCGCGGGTAACAATTCTCCCCTCACCAACCAAACTGCAGCGGAGCTGCTTAACAATTCCATAACTTAATAATTAAGACAGCAGTGGTGTCAAACAAAAACTCAAGAGACAACTACATAAAATTCCCCACAAGTTTTGTATACAATTTATGATTAAATTCTAACATCTAATTACCTCTAAACGGTCCACAAAATAAACCCTGCAATCTGTTTTTTCTGATTTGGGCAGCGACATACTCGGATTCAAACAGTGATAACTTTTAAAATATAATTCCGATTCGAGCGCATAAGTACTTGTTGGAAAGATAAGAAAAATCCCTACATGATTCTCATACTGATTAACACTAATTAATCCCGAAAAATCCCCAGAAACTGCTAATACTGCTGCTGTTCATCCTCCTGAAAATCTGTTTTTTGGACAGCCACATACCCGGATTCAAACGATGATAACTTATAATTTATAACTCTAAATTGAGCGCATAAATACTCGTTGCAAAGGTAACACAAAGTTCTACATGATCCCCAAACTGATTCCCATTAATTTTTCACGAAAAAAGCCTAGAAACTGCTAGAACTACCGCTGTTCATCCACCACCTAAAATTCTGGACAGCCCCCTCTACCCAATCGCAAACGCAACATCTAATCAATTGAATTGCAGCGCAAATGAACAAGGGATGAACACAAAAATCACCTTGGATTCTCCCCCTTTCCTTCCTCCCTTCTTCCCTCCACCAAAACGATTGAAGATTCGCACCACGTGACGATGATCCGAGCGGCAAGGATTGGCACCTTGGGAGGAGGAGATTGGGGGGGGCTAGGGTATGGTGGTGTGGCTGCAAGGATTGAGAGAGGAGGAGATGGGAAGGGGGGCGGCGGCCAAGGTTTGGGGGAAGTGGGGGCGGCTGCACAAAGGGGGAGGGGGTTAGGAGGGAGGGCGGCTAGGGTTTGGGAGGAATAATGGGCCGAATCACCAATCGCGGCCCAACTAGCCCACGCGATAGCTCCCGACCCCATCGCAAGCGCCAAACCAAATAAATTCTACTGCCCTAGTTGTGAATGTTTTCCACAAATTCCAAATCCCCAAAACAACAACCGGATGCGGAAAAAAAACAAAAAGAACAACCCCCAACTTCTCTTCTTTGCAAACCGGGTATCACACTCTACCCCTCTTAAAAAGAATTCGACCTCGAATTCTAACGCTTCTATCGGAATGACAAAAGAAAAGATTAATGAATCAACAACACTTACCCACAACGAAAAGTTCCGGGTACTTCTGCCGCATCAGCTCCTCAAGTTCCCACATAGCCTCGCGCTCAGACTGATTAGTCCATAAGACCTTGACATACTTAATTGATCTCTTCCTCAATACACGCTCCGAGAATTCCAATATACGCATCGGACGACATTCTAGAGTCAGATCCTGCTGCACCGCAATTGGTTCCATCTCAATCTGATGGTCCAGATCCCGCAAGAACTTCCTCAACATAGAGACATGAAAAACCGGGTGTACCCCTGCCATGGAATCCGGCAGTAGCAAGCGATTAGCCAGGCTGCCCACTCGGGCTAAGATAGTGAACGGTCCAATGTATCTCGGGCTGAGCTTCCCAGAGACACCGAACCGAACAACTCCCTTAGTGGGTGATACCCTGAGAAGGACTTGGTCACCCACAGCAAATTCCAGATCCCGCCTCCTCACATCAGCATAACTCTTCTGATGACTCTGAGCTGCCAAAATATTTTGACGATTTTCCCGAACCTTTTCAGAAGTTTGCTGAACCCAATCAGGACCAACCAGGGATCTCTCTCCCAAAGTCTCCCAGCACAGAGGAGAGATACACCGCCTGCCATACAAAGCCTCAAATGGTGCCATCTTGATGCTAGCCTGGTAGCTGTTGTTATAAGCAAACTCTGCCAGTGCAAGATGATCCTCCCAGCTACCCTTCCATGATAGAACACAAGCACGCAACATATCTTCCAAGGTTTGGATTGTTCGCTCTGACTGACCATCCGTCTGAGGGTGAAAAGCGACACTAAGCGAAAGCTTGGTGCCCAATGCACTATGGAGACTCTCCCAGAATTTGGATACAAATTTAGAGTCTCGATCAGAAACAATAGACTTAGGTACCCCGTGAAGCCTGACTACTTCCTTCATATACAAGGGAACCAAATCTGAAGCTGAATTTGTGGTCTTCATGGGAATAAAATGCGCAGACTTAGTTAAGCGATCCACTACCACCCAAATAGCATCCCTGCCACGAGGGGAACGAGGTAGACCCACCACAAAATCCATGGTGATATGCTCCCATTTCCACTCTGGAATTTCTAATGGCTTCAGCAAACCTGCAGGCCGCTTATGCTCGGCCTTCACGCGCTGACATACTTCACAGGCGGCCACATACTTAGAAACGTCAACCTTCATCCGCTTCCACGAGAAGTTTTGCTTCAAATCTCGGTACATTTTGGTTTCGCCAGGATGGACGGTGTAAGGCGTTTTATGAGCTTCTCGCAGGATATCGAGCTTCACCTCTGATTTCTGAGGCACACAAAGACGGCCCCTGAAACGAACCAAATCATTCTCATCAATGGTGAACTCCCGCGGTTTACCATCACCAACCCTCTTTCGAGCTTCCTGCAATAGACGATCCTGCTGCTGAGCCGCACGCACTCTATCCATGAGAGAGGATTGAATAAGCATCTGAGTCTCCTCGCTAGCGGTGCCGACATAACACAAAGCGATCCCCAAACGGTCCAGATCAGCGATCAACAGCAAGGCCACCTTTGGAACCCCGGACCTGCTAAGGGCATCAGCCACCACATTAGCCTTCCCCGGGTGATAATGAATGGACAAATCATAATCTTTAATCAATTCCAGCCACCGACGCTGCCTCAAATTCAGCTCCTTCTGAGTAAAAATATACTTGAGACTTTTGTGATCGGTGAAAATGTCACAAGCCTCGCCATAAAGGTAATGCCTCCACGACTTTAGAGCAAAAACCACCGCGGCCAATTCCAGATCATGAGTTGGATAATTCCCCTCATGCTTCCTCAACTGCCTTGAGCCATAAGCAATCACTCTACCTTCCTGCATCAGCACACAGCCAAGACCAATACGCGAAGCATCCATATAAACTGTGAAACGCTTACCGCTCTCAGGCAAAGCTAGGATAGGGGCATCCACCAACTTGCTCTTCAATGACTGATAACTGACCTCACAATCGCCAGACCAGACGAAGGGAACACCCTTCTCCAAGAGCCTAGTCAAAGGCTTAGCAATGCTGGAAAAATTTGGTACGAAGCGCCGATAATACCCAGCAAGCCCCAAGAAACTTCGGATTTCAGAGACACTAGAGGGTCTCTTCCACTCCACCACAGCCGCAACATTCTTGGGATCAACCGCAATACCCTGTTGATTAATCACGTGCCCCAGGAAAGCCACTTCGGATAGCCAAAAGGCACACTTCTTCAACTTGCCATAGAATTGATTCTTCCTTAGGGCACCCAGAAAGAGACGGAGATGCTGCTCATGCTCGGTCTCGGTCTTTGAATAAATCAGAATATCATCCAGGAACACGACCACAAAGTCATCCAGGAATTCATGCAACATCCTATTCATTGCTTCCATAAAGGCAGCAGGGGCATTAGTTAAGCCAAAAGACATGACTATGAACTCATAATGCCCATACCTGGTGCAAAAGGCGATCTTCTCAATATCCTCCTCACGAATCCTCAATTAATGATAACCAGAGTTCAAATCAATTTTGGAGAACACCTGGGCACCCCTCAACTACTCAAAGAGGACCTCAATTCGGGGAAGCGGATATTTATTCTTCATTGTCACTTGATTCAAAGCGCGATAATCCACACACAGCCGCTTGCTTTTATCCTTCTTCTCAACAAACAATACTGGGGAAGCCCATGGAGACCTGCTAGGCCTAATGAAGCCCTTAGCCAGCAGATCATCCAATTGCCGCTTCAATTCAATCTGCTCCTTTGGGGCCATTCGATACAGGGCCTTATGAATAGGCTGCGTACCCGGGATCAGCTTAATCTCAAAAGCTGCATCGCGCTCCGGAGGAATGTCTGGAAGCTTTGCCGGAAACACGTCAGCAAAGTCACACACCACCCGGATGTCCTGCACCCGTGAGGCAGCCTCACCCTCCACCATCATGGAGAAAAAGATCCCCGACTTCCTTGATCGGCGATCAGGAAGCAATTGCGCCAACAAGGATAGCGAGAACTTCGGGGAACTTCCCAAGAATACCACCTCCTTACCCGATGGCGCCTGCAATAACACTGTCTTCCAAAAGCAGGATATTACCACGCGATACTGGGATAACCAGTCCATACCCAAGATAACATCGAATGCCCCCAAGAAAATCACCACCAGATTGGCCGAAAAGACCTCATCAACAAGAATGACAGAACACCCCTGACAAGCTGAGCAGCTACTAATGGAGCCATTAGCAGATCTAACCAAAATTGGGTGACCCAGCCTCTGCACCAAAAGACCAGCCCGCGACACAAAATCCTCTTAAACAAACGAATAGCTAGCGCCAGAGTCAAAAAGAGCATGGGCTGCAAACGAATCAACTGAAATCGTACCTGTCACCACGTCTCCTTGCTCCCTGCCATCCGCAGCGGGTAGCACATAAGCTCCAGAAATACCCGCAGAAGAGGAAGCTCCCGGAGTGAAATTAACAGAAGAACCCCACTGAGCCACCGGATGAGGCTGGCGCGGAGCTCCAAACTGAGTCGGCATAGGAGTAGACGGTGCAGGAGTAGGCACGGCCTGATACTGAGGAAAACCCTGCATCGGCACGAACTGAGAAGTCCCAGGCACATAAAGCTGTTGTGGAGGAAGAGGAACTGAAAACTGCTGCTCAGCACTTGACATCATGTTGATAGTGCCCTGAGAAGAGGAGGAAGTCACCGGCTCCCATCTAAGCTTCCCATTAGGATTCCTCCTACACACCACATCCTTGTGGTCCTGACTGCAGATAGAACACCTGCCACTCCACTGGCACTCTGCACGGCGATGCGCATCACCACAGCGGAAACACACCAGCCCCAGCCCGGGCTTAGGAACGGCCCGAAACCTCTGAGTACTTCCTCCCAAAGTACCCGAGTCAGAAGATTTGCCATGGTAAGGATGGTGGCGCTGATGCTGAGACTTGCCCCTCTTGTGGGCTGGACCTCCAGTGTTGCCCCTCCTCGCGTCCTGGCTACGAGGCTGATCAACACCCGAAGACTTCTGCGACTCCATGGTATACTGGTGTTGCATCTCCACACCCTGTGCCTGCTCCACCGTGGTACGGAAGTCCACCAACGGAAAAGCCCCCAGTGCATGCCTGATAGAAGGCTTCAGACCCTGACGGAACTGGCTCGCCTTCTCCATCTCATTATAAGCCACATGAGGGACAAAGCGGACCATCTTGTTGAAGCCCACCTCATACTCTGTGACAGACATCTTCTCCTGCTTGTAGGACTGCAAGTCAATCTTCATTTTCTCCAGAAAGGTGACCGGGTAGAATCTCCTTTCAAACTGCCTGATGAAAACATCCCAAGATAGGACTCCTGGTGAGGAGGAGTGCGCTGCCTGCACGCCTCTCCACCAAATTTGAGCCTCTCCCTTCAGCAGCTGAGTGCCAAAGCGAACCCGATCTCCATATGCAATCTCGAAGACATTCATCTTATCCTCCACATAAGTCAACCAATCTGCCGCCTCGACCGGAGTACCACTGCCATCAAAACAATCCAACTTCATGCCCATCCACTGCATCAGCGAAAGACCACTGACTGGAAGAGGCACCTCGGCCCCGCCACCTGGAACAGCACCCACAGGGACAGCGCCCCCGGGCACTTCTCCACCTCCAGCACCCTGAGCAGACCCGCAGGGGCGACAGGAATGGCTTGCCTCAGAAGGGCCAACTCCTGATGCATGGCCTGCATCGCGGCTAACATTGCCGCCGGACTCATCGAGTCCCCACTAGAAGCTTGCGGACTACCCCGAGCCCTACGAGGCGGCATAGCTGCAGCCACAGGGATGAGAATAATAAGTAAATGAGATAGGCATAGCATCTCTCCAGATAATGTCAAAACTAGCATAGACAATAACATAACATATCAATAGCAAGACAGAAATCCCATCCTACATGTGCAGTGTGTCAATTTATTACTACTCCACTTGCTAGGACCTACAGCCTATCCTCTGATACCAACTGTAACACCCCACTGGTCACACACAATGGATATTACCAAAAACCCCACCCACCTAACTTACTCAACACAAGAGATGTAATAAAGAAAAAAAATATAGCAAAATCCGGCAGCACCTCCTTTGAAACTAGCATAACAAGGAGAGGAAACATGAAGTTCATACAGGATATAAAGACATATAATTCACATAGTAGAAACTAAATGCAAAAGTGGTAAAACTCATTTATGACCCAACTGAAGCAAAACAAATGGGATAAGGAACTCAGCCCACCCCAAAACAAACGCTCAACCAAGAACAAAGTAATTCACTAGACTTGACCAACTCTGATTAACAACATTATTAAGTGGTGGTTCCTTTATTAAAGGTGTAGTGGCCGTGCTGCTACATCCCTATATTCCCAAAGCAGAAATTAGGTGCCTGCATCAAACAATGCAAGATGTGAGATAACACATCTCAGCAAGTAAACATAACAACAACAAATAGGACATTGTAAATCAACTGTGCTTACACAACCACGTGGTTCAGAACTTCTTTCTTTTTTTGAACAGCAAATTGCAGCAAGTAAACAAGTAACTAAATACTTAACGCCAAGAAGAATCACCATGCACAAGTCCAGATTATCCACATCCACATAATAGATTCCACACCTCTCCCATGAATGCACATGGCTACAGATGCAATAATGACTTCTGCCTCCATATCTCTAAGGATATGAAGCTGCACCATACCCCTTCTCGGGCAACATATGATGCTCAATGTACTGGTACGGTCGGACCATAAGATCGCGATGAAACTACAATGCAATGGATGATGAGTGCATTATGCATGACAATATCATGAGTTCTTCCCAAATAAAAATGTGCTAGACATATACTTCCACCCATTCCACATAATAACCACTTGAGTAACATGATCAAACCTCAAACTCAACATATGAAATCCATGAAACATGAACATTCTCAAATGATGGTACTCAATAAACAAAAAAATATGAATATGAACACAATAGCACAACATATTCAAGAATAAGACTCCTCATTTGCCAGACCGAATAACCATCACAGTTTTACTTGCCTTCACCGGAAGTTTGGGCAAATCCCTAAGAACGATCCGGAAGTCCACCACCTGTTTTTGACACCCAACTTAGTGCACCAAATTCACATAAAAAAACCTCAAAGACAACGCCGCACCTACGCGCAATCTCACCCCCCCCCCCCGCCGCGGGTAACAATTCTCCCCTCACCAACCAAACTGCAGCGGCGCTGCTTAACAATTCCATAACTTAATAATTAAGACAGCAGTGGTGTCAAACAAAAACTCCAGAGACAACTACATAAAATTCCCCACAAGTTTTGTATACAATTTATGATTAAATTCTAACATCTAATTACCTCTAAACGGTCCACAAAATAAACCCTACAATCTGTTTTTTCTGATTTGGGCAGCGACATACTCGGATTCAAACAGCGATAACTTTTAAAATATAATTCCGATTCGAGCGTATAAGTACTTGTTGGAAAGATAAGAAAAAGCCCTACATGATTCTCATACTGATTAACACTAATTACTCCCGAAAAATCCCCAGAAACTGCTAATACTGCTGCTGTTCATCCTCCTGAAAATCTGTTTTTTTGGACAGCCACATACCCGGATTCAAACGATGATAACTTTTAATTTATAACTCCAAATTGAGCGCATAAATACTCGTTGCAAAGGTAACACAAAGTTCTACATGATCCCCAAACTGATTCCCATTAATTTTTCACGAAAAAAGCCTAGAAACTGCTAGAACTACCGCTGTTCATCCACCACCTAAAATTCTAGATAGCCCCCTCTACCCAATCGCAAACGCAACATCTAATCAATTGAATTGCAGCGCAAATGAACAAGGGATGAACACAAAAATCACCTTGGATTCTCCCCCTTTCCTTCCTCCCTTCTTCCCTCCACCAAAACGATTGAAGATTCACACCACGTGACGATGATCCGAGCGGCAAGGATTGGCACCTTGGGAGGAGGAGATTGGGGGGGGGGCTAGGGTATGGTGGTGTGGCTGCAAGGATTGAGAGAGGAGGAGATGGGAAGGGGGGCGGCGGCCAAGGTGTGGGGGAAGTGGGGGGCGGCTGCACAAAGGGGGAGGGGATTAGGAGGGAGGGCGGCTAGGGTTTGGGAGGAATAATGGGCCGAATCACCAATCGCGGCCCAACTAGCCCACGCGACAGCTCCCGACCCCATCGCAAGCGCCAAACCAAATAAATTCTAATGCCCTAGTTGTGAATGTTTTCCACAAATTCCAAATCCCCAAAACAACAACCGGATGAGGAAAAAACAAAAAGAACAACCCCCAACTTCTCTTCTTTGCAAACCGGGTATCACATATAGTGCCCAGGATTTGGTCCATAAGGGGTAAAGATCTGCATTACTAACCTACAATCCGCGGGTGAATAAGGAGATACACGGTCTTGCGCTTCGCAAACATTTGAAGAACTATCTTATCGCGCCACCGTCAACCTTGATTTTAGCTTTTATGATTTCTCCACATTCCCCCTAATTCCTTTTCTTTAATCCCCGGCTTAAACCCTTATTTCATTCCATTGCATGAATTCTGGACCCTATATATGCATTTTTCTAGCGCTAGGAATCGTATTTCTTTAATCCTGGGTATTGGGGAAGCAACAACTAGACAATCCAAAAGTGCTCTTCACCAGGAATCCATCCCCGGACCACTTGACTTGTACCTGGAACAGAGAATCAGCCAATGGAAAGCAAGGCTTGCAGTTAGATGTGGGAGATGCTCAAGACAGAGCGTGATGGCAAGAGTGGAGCGAATAATAACAGTTCTTAGCTATCACATTCAGAAAAAACTATAGCATCCCTTGCCCCGCAAACCATGTGCTTTCATTCAATTGTTAGATCAGATCATTTGCAAAAGAAACCCATCCTTGCTTTTAGGAAAGTATCATACCAAGACGAAGAGGAATAAGGAAGGGCGAAGCATTGAGAAGAATGAAAGCCTAGTGATTGCAAGCAAGTTTGGAATTTTTCAGGCACGGGGAGCCCTATTTCTAAGTTTACAAACATGCTGTGGATAGGTTGGATCAGTCAAACCTGGTGGTTGAAGCATGTAAATCGGCTCTTCCAAGTCACCATGCAGAAAAGCAAGCATTATTGACATCCAATTGATGTAATGGCCAACCAAAAGATAAGGCAATGGTAAGTACAACACGTACTGATGTGGGTCGAACAACAGGGCGGAAAGTGTCTGTGAAATCTACTCCTTCCTCTTTGCTCTGCACCTTTGGCTACTAGCCGGGCTTTGAAGCGTTCTAACATCAGCTCTTCTTTATACTCGGTAAACCCATTTACTGCTCCCGATGTTGCCCGATTGTTCTTATACCACATTTCTAAGTTGCACGGGCGGGCTACCAACTCACATTTTGACGGATCTAGATTGTGGTTGTGTTTTGCGATATCATGAAGTGTTTCGTATATTGTCGGAAGTGGAAAAGGCGCGCAGCATTCTTGATCAGATCTCTTCCTGGGTTTGTCTCCGCTTTTCTTAGGCTTCACTAGTAAATTCTTCGTTTCATTGCTTGTCTCGTCTACGCCTGACAAGATAAGGTCAGAGTGCAATCGGTGCGTGCTTGGCCCGGACGTTAATCTGGCAATAAGACGCAGTATGCTTTTCTCAAATGGTTTGGAGTAAGAGTGTATGGAAAGGCGCGGAGTTCGGAGTGGAATCGGCTACCTCAGTGCTTGCCTACATCTCATGTGAAAAATAAACTCGCTAACGCTCGGGCTTCAACTCCAAACTTGTAGCACTGGTCAACGTACTATTCCTCTTGGCTCTACTACTCTCAAAGAGCATTCAACAAAGAAGATAGCTCTCTAGATCCTATATAGCTAGCTACTCAAGATATAAGTGAATTGTCTGTGCCGGACTTGCATAAGTAGAGCTGGGTCAGTTCAGGAATCTGCTTACGTTGTAGACTAGTGACTCATTATCGTCAAGATGGTAAAGGCTGTCTTTTCTCGCTTCAAACCAGGGGCATAGTTTCTTCTTTAGGTAAGGCTCCTCTCTGGAAGAAAATTTCATTGGCTCACTAGATACTGAGGCTGGTCAAGGTTCACCCAAACACGCAAATCGTAAACATAAAAATCCCTCGAATAAGAAATGTGATAGCTCGGGCACTTTCTTCGTCAACATGGGAATCCGAAACAAAGACTAGCCTCTTCAACAAGGGAAGGCTATCTGCCTACATCCACTTACATGGGATGGGACTACCTCCTTCCAAACAAACACTCTGATCATCGGCTCAAAATCGATCTGTAGGCATAGGAGAATGAATCGGATAGGGCTACTACTTATTTTTAGGAGACTTACTTACGTTCTCTTTCATCGGCGTTCTGGCTATCAAGTCAAAGGGTCTTTCATGACAAAAAAGCTGCGACAGGCTTCTGAGAAATAGAAAGTCTCTTTTCGCTACTCCTTACTAATAAAAAAGTGAAGATCCTTACGCGTACTCTATTCGGGAAGAATGATCTTCGGTAAAAAGAGAAATAAGTCTTCAATTAAGCTGTATTAATCCCAGCTTACTCTGGCATTGAATGGTTCCCCTAACCCTTCTTGATCTGACAGTATGAAAATCCCCTACATTAAGCATTTGGTTTTTATGTATCCGCCAGAATCTCCTTTTTTTTCTTAACACTGTTGGCCCTCCTGTCAAACACCATTTCTCCCACTAGAGAAACTGAAAACTCCCCGGCCCAAGAATCTAATAGAGTCACCTGAGACTCATCAACCGAAGAAGCAAAGGTGGTGATAGTGAAATAGGATCAGTCGAGCATATTATAACCTCGGATTCTGAGTACGAAAGAAAGGGTGTATCCCACCAAAACAAAAGGCATACTGGGGATGCCGTTTCCTACTAATATCAAGGAATTGAGAGGCTACCCTCATTCAGCTTTCGCAGGCCCGGGCACTTTGGAGTTTTGCTTGGCTTTTCTAGTGCTTCAAAAAGCAAATCTGGTTCGTGTGGGGCTAATGGAGAAAAGATGTACAGTGATGCAAAATGTCAAGGGCGCGCAGCGTGGGCATATTCTGAGGCAGTGAATGAGTCCGTTCAAGACTTCGATCCTATGCTTTCCTAATCTAGCGACTTTCGGATTATTCTTATTCCCTGAAAAAAAGGAGCCCTTACTCATCTTAAACAAAAGGCTTAGCGCCCTCAACTTACCAATTTCACTATAGGCTGGCTGGCTCTTGGTGGAAAGGTTCAATTTCTGATTCTTTTCTTGGAGCTGCAGATGTAAAGAAGAATTGAATGTCGGCTATTGCTTGATCTTATCCGGCTGGCTGGCCATAAACAACCAACTACTGCATAAAGAACAGAAGGATAGGGCTGAAACGTGGCTAGAAATGCGGAAAGCAATCGATTGAATCCAACGCGAGTCAACAGCGGGGTCTATTAGTGCATTAGCGAGGGTGGTATCAAAGGCATAAAAGGGTTAGAAAGTCATAAGCCACAGCGCTAACACGCATCCATTTTCTTGCTAGATGCTGACCAATTGGTCATGAACATCGTAAGGCGTTTCTCTTCGCGAATCCCTGCCGTAGTATCAGCTACCCCTACTCGCTTAAAGCCCTTTACCGAAGAACTTCCACAATGGTTTCCCTTTGACATCTTGTAAGTCACAGCCTCCTTACCTAAATGAACGAGCCAATAAACTGGTGATCGGTCCATTTACTATTTATTATAGTCTATGACGGAAGATCGTCTCTTTGCACATGAGATGCGTACTTTGTGGTTGGCCAGGATAAGCAAAGCCTACATCATCTAGGACTTGCCATTGAAAAAAACCTTTCTATTCGGTCATCAACAGCTCGGGTCCATTTAGCTTCGGTGACCAGATAGATCCATCATCTTCGAGGAGGAGGAAACATAAGTCCAATACGCGTTATGGAAGACTAGGGATTGCTAATCCGCCCACGCGGGAAGCCTTCTCCCTCTCAGGCTCAAGAGTCAAGATAGCCCGCCCTAAACAAGAAGCAGCTTATTCTTTCTACTATGGCAATGGCAATGGCATGGCGGATAAAGCAAACCAAAACGCGCAACGGCTTTCGCGCTAGTTGCTCCATCCGTTGCTTGTTTGGTTTCGATGCATAAATCAACCTCTCGTTCAGGCGGTAATCCTGGTAGAGTCTCATGGAAGACGTCGGTAAATTCTGACACCACTAGAATAGATGATAGGTTCTTGACCTTCGATTTCGTCTGCATGGCTGATAAAAGGTAGGCGGTACAACCTGACTCGATTAGATGATGTGCCTGTAAAGCTGAGATTGTCGTGATTCGATCACCAACTTGTCTGAATTGCAATGAAAATGGCTTAGTCCCCGATTTCTGGAATGTCACCTTCCTGCGTGGACAATCAATCGTGGCATGATGCATAGTCAACCATTCCAAGCCCAGCATCATATCGTCCTACTTTTGCAACTATTGGGTCTACTCTTAGCTCTCGTCCTGCAATCTGTATCTTAAGGTATGAACACCTCAATTCCTGAATGAAGAATTCAAAGGTTCCGATCAACATTGTTTTTCCACTCTCTATTGTCGCCAGCCCACACCACATCTTTTGACCCAAGCTTTAGATGATACTGAGTGACTACATCCAGTATCAATCAGTACGTAAGCAAAGCACCCAGAAATATTGAAGATACCTGCTATCAGTTCTGTGGCCACGGTAGTGTCATCTGTCTGATCTAGTCTGTCGATTGGTCCCCCAGCCTCGCTGTGATGTGCCTAAACTGTGACTCGCGTGCCTCCTCTGCCTCCAAATCTCACGTCCCGCTGAGAGATGGGACCTCCACGACCTCTCGGCTGTTGTGTACCGCCACCTCTCGCCACTACTCCCTGTGTCATCGGTTTGGTTCGGTCTGTACACCAAGCATGAGTTTTGAATTTGGCTTGGGACACTCCCTAGCGAAATGACCGAGCCCACCACAATTGTAACAAGTGCCATTCTTCCTGTAGCAAGTTGACTCATGATGTCTCCCTTGACAATATCTACACCAAACCTTCTCGTAATTCACAACGCCAGAATTTTGCTTAGCTAGATTTGCTGATGGCGGGGAATTCATTGACTGACTTGGCCTTGATTGATGATCCATCAACTCGTGGCTTTACATTGAGAACAAAGCTTTGCTGACCCGCTCATATGACTCCACTCGTAGCGCATGTGCCATCAGATCCACTAGTCTCACTATACCAGGAAGGTCGATTATTTGTGTAAATCTGGGACCTTCCAGATATTGCCATCGCAAGCGGAAGTCATCTGCCACAATGTCGGGAGCATACCTCATCAAGTTGTCGCATTTCATATTGTAGTCCTGAACAGTACCACTCACTTGTTTTAGGCTAACGAATTGTTGTCGAAGCGCTTCCCGAGACATAACATCTAAATATTGATCATTGAATTCTCGCTTGAACCACGCCCAAGGAATGGTTGGATTTGAACCATCATTATCTCCATTATGTCTCTTCTTTGCCTCCTGCCACCAGAAAGGAGCATGGAAACATGAGAAGCAAAGAAAGAATGAACATATGGGCGTTAAGAGTTTTTTTAGTTAAATAGCTGGGAATAAGGCTTACCTTTCGTAAGTCCAATATGCGAGTAAGAACATGTGCGGGGATAGGCATATGTTTGAGGATATGGAGGAAATAGAACGATTTCACTAATGGGCCTATGTCTTGTATAGGGGCCCTTCCCCGACGGCTGCGCACGTCCCCATCAAATCCATAGCAAAACTATCAGAGACCCCCACTCCCCCAACTGTAGTACCTAATTTTCTCTTCTTAGTGGCCGGGGCAGCCCCCTGCGAAGGCCTTTCCTTAGTCACATCCACCGGTTTCTTCCCGCGGCGGTCGGCAACGTCTTCCCCGGGATAACCACCGTATGGCAAGCGGTTTAGTTCGAAGACCCGATTCAATCTAACGTTGGACCCACGGATATCCTAGCTCCGTAGACCCTCTGTTCTCGGCACATAGCGCCACACAATCCTCACCGCACCGTCTTCTGCTTCACGCACGAATGCGGCGGGATCCCGGCCATGCAGATCCAACGCGAAGGCAGGACTTCGCACCCGCTGCCCGCCCAAGGAGGGCATCTCATGAAGGCATACTTCGCCCAACGCCCAGCCATGTGCTAAGGGCCACACCCCATACCCGATGAATTCCTCAATTAAATCGCGCCCGCTACTCATGCGGGCAGCGCACCGAAGGGCTCCTTCGTCTTCATCATCATCCGCCACCTCAAACTGTGGGTACGCCACATAATAATGGGAGCACATCATGGCCACGGGGAGCCCGGGGTGGTCTTCGACTTCGCCTTCGGAAACATAAAACCAGAAATCCCACCAGTTGCCCCATTTGTTGCGGGCACAAGGAACTAACTCCACGACTTCCATCGAAGTCTTTCTGGTCCTCGGCGTAAACGTGCACGATCCAAACTGTGCAATCTCGTGTCCAATTTTCCTTTTCTGCCAATGCAGACAGTAATGTTTGGCGAAGACCTCCACAGACGGCTGACCACCATACGTAGTCGGCGCCCAGACATACATCGCCAGGGCCACCACAGCATTCGGCGTCAACTGGTGGACCTGGACCTCAAACCTCTGCAGGACCTCCGCCACAAAGCGATGCGCGGGCAGACGAAGGCCAGCGGTGAAAAACACCTCAAACACAACCAACTCGCCCTCGGGCTCGGGGACCTCCTCCGCCCCCGGAACACAACCCACTCCGCTGCTAAAATAACCAAGCTGCTGCATATCCTGAACGCGGACCGAGGAAATCCGCAAAACACCAAATTCCACCGTATCACCCGGTCACAGCTCCTCCGCCGCCACATTGCTCAATGTATCCTCGGACGATGCGCCCACCAGCGGCGAGTTTGCAGCAGACGAGGAAGAGGACGGCATGGCTACGTACCGTCGGCGTCGGCGAGCGGTCTGCTTGACGCGGGCCAGATCTCCGGCGAGCAGGAGCAAGGAGGGCAGGCGAGCGGGCGAACGATTTCAAATGGAGGCTAGGGTTTTGCGGCGCACAGAAAGAAAACCTGAACCGTGCCGCCTCACCCCTTTTTATACATAGGATGTGACACTTCGGGAAACCCGCAGTCCAACAGTACCGCGTCCATCAACGGTCACATCAAAAATCCCCACGGAACCACTTCGAGCGAGGGCAGCGTCTCCACCATCTAGCGATGGCTTCGGCACCAGATGACTTAGTCGAACTGGTCCCTCGGAGGGCAAATGTTGGGGCGAAGGCGAAGACGCCACCCTTCGCTCCAGCCTTCGTCAATCTCTTTGCACCAACGGAGGCAATACGACCGGCGGGGTCCACCCTTCGTCCTCTACACTGCGAGACGAAGGCCTACGATAACGAGCCCCCGTCCCGCATCCTCACCCGACTATGAGGCCCACGTGGGATTTGGCCCATTGTAACAGGCCCTGCACGGCGTCGTGTGTTACGGGCTCGATTTGTAATAGCTTTTCTGTAATGACGGTTTGTAACCCTCCTTTATGGGAATATTCCAGGGATAGTCCAGGTGCCTGAGGGTACATGCGTCTTTACTTCGAGACATTGGGCACTCAGGCACCTATAAATTCCCCCGTACAGTGCCCTTGAGAGGATGGATTAACAGAACAATTGCCGCCTCTAGCTAAACTGTGTTCACATCTTTCTCGCCCCCCCCCCCCCCCGTTGGATCAACTTGCACGGAAGCGCAAGTTCCAACAGTATTATCTCATTTCGGATATAATGATCTTCAGACGGAGGTCATGAAGGACATGCCTTCATGATTTATAAGAAAAAGGAGTTTATACACACGAGGTGTGTTATCCATTCATATATTTATTCCATGATAAACATATAAACATTATTAGAATTTATATTACATTGATACCTTCAACTTGTTTGAAGGTGATGACGCGAGAGCAATTACAATCCAGCGTGAACAGTATGGGGGTACTGTTCATCTATTTATAGGCAACCATAAGTGTTCGTATGTTGTTACATTTATGCCCTCAACAATTACATACAGAGTTTACAAGATGTCACAAGGGCACTATCGCCATTTGTATTTCATGACTTGACCAACACCTTCTCCTTGCATCGTCTCATTGTTTCATCGTGATGAAGCCTGCTTAACGAAGCGTGCTTTGTTGTACTTCCTTTGTGTTATGCCAAAGCCACATTGTCTACCCATTTCACCATGTTGAAGCCTGTTGGACGAAGCTTGCTTCGCTCCTCTTGTGTTATATCGAAGCTTTTCTGGTGATGAAGCTCCTGTAATATTTAGTAGTATGCTGAAAACAAATGGTTAGCCATGTTTTTGAGGACCTTCGAAAGAGTAATGCCCCCAACAAAGTCTATCTTGTCAAATACCGATCTTCATAAAGGGAGGGGCGTCGGGAAGGGGGTATGGTTGGATGGCATCATTGGCTGAGAGCTAGGGCTTGTTGGTTCTCCAAGCTCGCAGGCCACCGAGGATGGGTCATGTTGGCATGGAGAGCGAGATCGGACCTGCCGGGTGGGATGTTGTTCCAACGATGATGAGCGGGGCAGGGGCATGAAGAAGGGGGCGAGGTCTAACTAAGTTAGGAACGGGATGTCAGGGCGGATGGGCCTGGGCAACATCAGGAAGAATTGAGCTAGAAAGATAGATGCGACAACTAGACAAAGGAGGAGGACATGAGTCGAGAGGATTGGACCGATTCGACGAGGAGGCATAGGAGAGGGTTGCTTTTGCCCACCCAAAATTTTATTGCTTTTTCCATAATTAACACTAGGTATAAGCAGTGGCAGAGCTCTATAAAACTATCGCCCCAGGCCACTCTATAAAACATGAAGGTAACCCCAATATATTGTGCGGTTAAATATATCGCTAAAACAAAATATACCATAAACATAGACTAAGATATTATTTACCTCAATTCAGTATCTAAAAATACAATAAACTTGAAAAAATATATATAAAGGTACCTAATTAGAGGTGATTTGGTCCTTTCCCGACTCTAATAACTTCATCAACATTAGCACTTGAATTTGAACCTACACCTACACATTGCAAGTTAATTATTTGTATAAAATGAGAGATACAACATGACAATATAACTAACGAATGCAAAATTGTATACCACTTGAACAATCTAGTATTTAGCTTGTTGTTCACTACAATCACTAGTAATAAAAAAGAAGTTGAGAAGAGCTTTACTGCTTAGTGCTTACAGTTAGTTGGAGTCTATCACCCTAGAGGCGTGTGGAGCAGTGGATGTGGATGGAAATTGGAATAGAGGCCGTCAGGCTGACTGCCTCACTGCAACACTGTCCGAGTGGGCACTGGTGGCTGGCCGAGCCGCTGAGGGGCGAGCCGGCGCCCGACGGCCGACGCTGGCCCTGGCAGCCTGGCTGGATGGCCAGACCCAGACGACGGAGCAGCGGAGGGCGGACCGACGGTCGAACTCTGGAGGGCGAACGGCGGACGGACGTCGTCGCCTCGTCGGTCGGTGGAGGGCGAACGGTGGACCGGCAGATGGGCGTCGGACGACCGACGACGAACGCGCAAACAGGCACGCTGCGTGTGAAGCGAAGCAGGTGGAGGCAGCCGGCGGGCGCCGTCGTGCGTGGTCACGTGGATGCGCAAGCAGGCAGGCAGCGAAGCGGCTAGGAGCGTGGGATGGAAGGCAGCTAGGTAGAGAAGAGTAGCAGGCCTTTGAGGCCTGTTAGGGTTTCTTTTAGACCAAAATTCTCTCTATGTATAAATGTTTTGGGCTACGTCCCAGGCCACGGCCTAGGTGGCCCGGGCCCAATATCCGCCCTGGGTATAAGAGGATTTAGAAAATTGAGGGGGAGTCATGACCCACTTTACGTCCTTTTGCGCCCGCCCTTAGACATGAGTGCTTATAATTTCAACATATGTGGTGACTTTGTCAATCTCAAGATCATTCGATTTAGGGGTTGCTTGGGATGGCTCCAGGTTCCAGCTCCAGTATGGAGCTATAGTTTATAATAACAATTTAATTAGTTTTAAAAATATTTTTAATCTAAATAACAAAATGAGTTATCTAAATGCCTTTTAAATGCTTACACCTCTATCTCCATGATTTTCTGAAGCATCTAAGGACATGCTCCATTAACACCACCAAATTTTCTCGAGTTGGAGCTATCTCAAATAGGGCCTAGTCTCAGCCGTACGAAGGTAGGGGGTTTGAGCATGTACCTAGTGGCAAGTGTATGCTCATGTATGAGCATGTGCGGCGTTGTACTATGATCTAAAAAAACTTGAGGTTATTTAAAACTTTGTATTTCAAAATCCATGAAATTAAAACGTTATTTTAGGACAGCTTTTTGTCCTCATCTAATAAGCGAAAGTTGTAGATCCTATTGAGAGCTATATTTTATAATATAAAGTATATCTTCATCTGAGTTTATATGAAACAAATTATGAATTATTTTTTATACAACTATTTATAAGATGCCAATATCTAACATTTGATTTTTTTTAAGAGACGCACATTCTAAAATAAAAACCTCTTTAAAAAATGAGTTGCAGAGAAACGAGCATTCTAACACAAATAATTTCTAAAGGGGGTCACATTAGGACGATTCTCGCCTTTAATTATAACCCTATTACTCTATAATACTCTAACTGAAAGAGAAATAGGGTTTAACCTTTTTCTATAAATAATTTTGGTGGTTAAATGTCCAACACAAAAATTGGACTAACTAGTTTGCTCTAGATTATATATTCTACAGGTGCATAAAGATTCAACACAAACCAATAAAAGATCAAAGTTAGGGTTCAAAAACAAAGGAGCAAAAGAACCGAAGGATGCCCTTATCTGGCGCACCGGACTGTCCGGTGTGCCATCGGACAGTGTCCGGTACACCAGGACCGTACAACTCCGAACTCTTCACCTTCGGGTTTCTCCAGCGCCACTCCGCTATAATTCACCGGATTGTCCGGTGCACCAAGCGGAGCAACGGCTCTCCAGCGCAACGGTCGACTGCACAGTGCCCTGACAGCGCTACAGTACGCAGCAGAAGTCAGAGGCGCACCGGACAGTGTACAGTGCCTGTCCGGTGCGGCACCGGATTGCCCGATGTCACTAGAAAACAAAGCTCCAATGGCCGTCTGCGTCCGAACCCTAACAGTTGGATGACGTGGCTGTCCCACCGGACAGTGTCCGGTGGCGCACCGGATCGGTGCGCCCATCGACAGCAGTCACCCCAACGGTTGTTTTGGTGGTTGAGGGCTATAAATACCTCCAACCACCTCCACTCCAACCATCCAAGCATTCATCACTCTCCATTCAATACAAGAGCAAAGTGCAACACTCCAAGACACAAATCAAAGCCACCGATCCGATCAAAGTCCCGAATTCAACTCTAGTGCATTAGGACTTGTGAGAGGATCATTTGTGTTTCTTTGTTGCTCTTGTTTGCTTGGTTGGCTTTCTTTTCTTTCTCACTTCTTACTCTCAAGCTTTATAAGCGAGGCAAGAGACACCAATTGTGTGGTGGTCCTTGCGGGGTCTAAGTGACCAGTGAGATTAAGGAAGAAGCCTCACTCGGTCTAAGTGACCGTTTGAGAGAGGGAAAGGGTTGAAAGAGACCCGGTCTTTGTGACCACCTCAACAGAGACTAGGTTCTTTAGAACCGAACCTCGGTAAAACAAATCACCGTGTCATCCGCTTTATTTCTTGGTTGATTTGTTTTTCCCCTCTCTCCCGGACTTAACATTTATTCTAACGCTAACCCCGGCTTGCAGTGTGTTTAAAGTTGTAAATTTCAGTTTTCACCTATTCACCCCTCCTTTAGGTGACTTTCAATTGGTATCAAAGTCCGGTACTTCATTAGAGTCTAACCACTTGAAGTGATGTCAGGAGGATCTGCCAAGAGGGAGATGGAAATGGGCACAAGCCACGCGAAGGCTCCATCAAAGGAGTCCGGTGCCAAAGGAAGGGAGGAATCACATCCACGAGTCAAGTCGCATCGGAGTGGCGACAAGAAGAAGATGAAGAAAGTGGTCTACTACGAGACCGATTCTTCGTCGCCATCCACCTTCGGCTCTGACACGGAATCCGTCACTTCTAAGCGCCATGAGCGCAAGAAGTTTAGTAAGATCCCCTTACGCTATCCCCGCATTTCTAAACGCGATCCTTTACTTTCCGTTCCATTAGGCAAACCGCCATTTTTTGATGGTGAGGATTATTGCATGTGGAGTGATAAAATGAGGCATCACCTAACCTCACTCCAAGCTAGCATATGGGATATTGTTGAGTTTGGAGCATAGGTACCTACCGTAGGGGACGAGGGCTACGACTCGGACGAGGTCGCCCAAATCCGGCAGTTCAACTCCCAAGCCACTACTATACTCCTCGCCTCTCTATGTCGAGAGGAGTATAAGAATGTGCAAGGGTGAAGAGTGCCAAGGAGATTTGGGACGTGCTCAAGACCGCGCACGAGGGAGAAGAGGTGACCAAGATCACAAAATGGGAAACGATCGAGGGGGAGCTTGGTTGTTTTGTCCTCAACCAAAGAGAGGAGCCACAAGCTATGTACAACCGGCTCAAGACCTTGGTGAATCAAGTGCGCAACCTTGGGAGCACCAAATGGGATGACCATGAAATGGTCAAGGTTATTCTAAGATCACTCGTTTTTCGCAATCCTACGCAAGTTCAATTAATGCGTGGTGATCCTAGATATAAGCTAATGTCTCCCGAAGAGGTTATAGGGAAGTTTGTGAGCTTTGAATAGATGATCAAAGGCTCCAAACAAATCGTCAACTTGGAGCAAGGCGACACCTCCACACCCGAGGTGCAACCCGTCGCATTCAAAGCGACGGAAGAGAAGAAAGAAGAGTCTACGTCAAGTAGGCTCCCCATCGATGCCTCCAAGCTCGACAATGAGGAGATGGCGCTTATCATCAAAAGCTTTCGCCAAATCCTCAAGCAAAGGAGGGGAAGGACTACAAACCCCGCTCCAAAAGGGTGTGCTACAAATGTGGTAAGCCCGGTCATTTTATCGCTAAATGCCCTATGTCTAGTGATAGTGACAGGGATAACGACAAGAAGGGGAGGAAGAAGGAGAAGAAGAAGTACTACAAGAAAAAGGGCGGCGATGCCCACGTGTGTCGGGAATGGGACTCCGATGAGAGCTCCACCGACTCCTCCTCCGACGAGGATGCCGCTAACATCACCGTCAACAAGGGTCTCCTCTTCCCCAACGTCGGCCACAAGTGCCTCATGGCAAAGGACGGCAAAAAGGAAGAAGGTAAAATCTAGAGGCTCCACCAAATATACAACATCTAGTGATGAGGATAGCTCTAATGAAGATGAGGATAATTTGCTTACCCTTTTTGCCAACCTTAACATGCAACAAAAAGAAAAACTAAATGAATTGATAGGTGCTATTCATGAGAAGGATGAACACTTGGATAGCCAAGAGGAATTCCTTATTAAGGAAAACAAAAATCATGTTAAAGTGAAAAATGCTTATGCTCAGGAAGTAGAGAAAAATGAAAACTTAACTAAGGAGCATAGTATTTGCCATGACACTATTTCAAACCTTAGAACTGAGAATGATAGTTTAATTGCTAAGGTTGAAAAATTAAATGCTTGCCATGATTCAATTGCCAATCTTAGAAATGAAAATGCTAGTTTAATTGCTAAGATTGATAAGTTGAATGAATCAATTTCTAGCCTTAAAACTGAAAATGCTAGTTTAATTTCTAAGGCTAGAGATTTAAATGTTTGCAATGACTCTATTTCCTGTCTTAGAGATGAAAATACAATATTACATGCTAAGATAGATGAATTAAATGCTTGCAAACCCTCTACATCTATTGTTGATCATGTTACTATTTGTATTAGATGTAGAGATATTAACATTGATGCTATTTATGATCACCTTGCTTTAATTAAACAACAAAATGATCATATAGCTCAATTAACTAGTAAAATCAATGAGCATGAGATAGAAAATGAAAATTTTAAATTTGCTAGAAGCATGCTCTATAATGGGAGACGCCCTGGCATTAAGGATGGCATTGGTTTCCAACAGGGAAGCCATGTCAAAACTAATGCCCCTAAAAGATTGTCTAATTTTGTTAAGGGCAAGGCTCCCATGGTTCAGGATAACGAGGGCTATATTTTATATCCTGTTGGTTATTCCGAACACAAAATTAGGAGAATTCATGCTAAGAAGTCTCATTCTGTTTCTCACCATGCATTTATATATAAAAATGGGACATCTAGCTCTAGGCATTCTACACATGTTAAAATGCCTAAAAAGAAAACTCCTACTGCATCAAATGAGCCTAATATTTCATTTAAGACTTTTGATGCTTCTTATGTTTTAACTAACAAATCAGGCAAAGTAGTTGCCAAATATATTGGGGGCAAGCACAAGGGCTCCAAGACTTGTGTTTGGGTACCCAAGGTGCTTGTTTCTAACATCAAAGGACCTAAGACTATTTGGGTACCTAAGAACAAGGCCTAAATTGTTTTGCAGGTTTATGCATCCGGGGGCTCAAGTTGGATTATTGATAGCGGATGCACAAACCACATGACAGGGGAGAAAAGGATGTTCTCCTCCTATGAGAAAAACGAAGATCCCCAAAGAGCTATCACATTCAGGGATGGAAATCAAGGTTTGGTCAAAGGACTTGGTAAAATCACTATATCACCTGACCATTCTATTTCCAATGTTTTTCTTGTAGATTCTTTAGATTATAACTTACTTTTAGTTTCTCAATTATGTAAAATGGGTTACAACTGTCTTTTTACGGATATAGGTGTTATTGTCTTTAGAAGAAGTGATGATTCAGTAGCATTTAACACTACGGGAACGCATAAATTTTCGTGGGCCAAAAACCCATGAAAATAAGTGTAAACCGACGAAAAAAGTCTATTAAATAAATTCGACAAAAATGTGTAACTATTTTTGTCGGTACCGACGTAAATGACTTATTTTCGTCGGCTTCCCCAAGGCCGACGAAAATAGGTGCTCTATTTTTGTCGGTACCGACGTAAATGACTTATTTTTGTCGGCTTCCCCAAGGCCAACGAAAATAGGTGCTCTGGCGGGGTATTTTCGTCGATCACCGTGGCCGACGAAAATAGGGCGCTTTATTTTCGTCGGCTTCCACGTGCCCACGAAAATAGCCGGCCCGGAGCTATTTTCGGCCTGCATGTATTTTCGCCGGCCTCCATGCAGGCCGACGAAAATTCATGGTACCCCCCCCCCCCCCAAACAGATTTTTCTGCACCTTTTAATTCACAGCAAAATACACATAATCCACAATCACATATACAATAAACAGTTTCAATACAGAATTCACAAACCACATCCACAATCAATACCATAATTGTTTTAAACCACAATCACATCCATAATAAAGTCCATACATAGTCCATAAACAAACTCACTCACGGCAAATCTCACTCCTGTGGGTTGTGGGAGTTTTGGCCACTCCCTCCTCCGCCACCAGAAAGGTGGCCACTCCCTCCGGAACCATGGACGAGGTAGTCTTGGACGTTGACAGCACCCTCCGATCCCTGAGCATGTGACACTGAACCCTGCAGTTCATCAATCATTCAAATAAGGCTGTGTTTTGCTATCCCTATACCTATACATTGCTATGTTTGGTCACTATTTGCATAAAACTAAACATGGAACGTCACCTGTGATCCATTGTGCTGAGGAGGCTGTGCATGCATCCACGTGTAGTGTTGTGCTGGCCACCCCTGAGGTGGTGGCACCCACCCCGTCGGTGGTGGTGCCATCCACGCTTGAAGTGATTAAGAGCCCGGCGGTGGTGGAGCCATCCAAGTGCCTGGAGGTGCCTGCGTCCACCCAACACCGGTCCACAGTGGTTGCGACGCTGGAGCTTGTCCTGGCCACTGTCCCCATCCTTGTGCCTGCGAGCCATTTTTGATAATAAAAAGAGAGTTGTTATGGAATTGAAGTGTTCAGATAGTGTTACCTGGGGAGGGCGAAAAGCGGGCATGTTCATATCAGGGCCGAGTCGAGAAGTCATTTCCTGCAAATGGATAAAACGTTAGAATCGCAACATTATACTTTGAATTCAATGACACATGATGAGATAGACGAATTACCTGAAAATAAGAAGCCATATACTACGTCAGCTGTCCGACCTGCTCCTACGCTGCTCGAGCCTGCTGTTGTGCTGCTCGAGCCTGCTCCTGTGCTGCCCGAGTCTCCTCCTCCAGCTGAGCCTCTCGAGCAGACCTGGAGGAGCGAGAACTACCTGCTGAAGACGATGCCTTCCCTTGACCTATTGTCCTGTTATATTCCACAACGCCGGTGCCAAAGGCAAACCTGCATGATACACATAGTTGAGCCATTAAGTGGACACATTCTTGTTAATGAAATTGTCGAATCAAACACAAACACCTCACCTGCCATGCTTTCTACCCCCACCACTATGGTACAACACCGAGGCATCTAAGTCTGAATGCATCCAGTCGAAGTCAGGCCCATGGTGTTGAGTCATTTCCTCCCCATATGCATTCTGCAAAGAAAGTTAGAGTTGGAGTTAGACACAAAACATGCAATTTAATTCATAAATACAAACTTGTTTACCATTTTCTCCCTTGCCGCCTCGCTGCATAGCACATCAGGGTTCGTCGGATCAGGGCCACGGTGACCACGGACGTAAACCTCCATAAAACTTGGAGCAACTCCACTTTCAGCTTCCTGCATGAAAAAGAAGAGTTAATCCATAGAATTTTCATAGATGTAACCTACAAGTTTGATTTATATACTTACCATGCGGCGTGTGGTACCAAGGTGTCCATCGGCGCCGTACCTGTGCCCCGGTCCTTCAGTGCCACGGTTGGCACGGTGCTTCTGGGACTCTGCAATCCACTCAGGCGACGCCCATCTCTTAGCCAACCACCTCCAGGCTTCCATGTCCTTCGCAAGCCAACAACGCTCTCCAGGTACTGCTCCTCTATGAGGTAGATCTCATTGGCCCCTTTTGATTTGCTCATGTTCTGCCCCTTTATCTTCTTGTAGTAGTAGTTGACGGCCATGATGCGAGCATTGTACATGGCATCCTTGATGACCTTATCAGCGCACTTCCGAAAGTGCCTCTTCACACGTGCCCACTGAGCCTGATCCTCCTCGATCTCATTCAGCAATTGGAACCTCTCCTACATATCAATGGAGATGTTAAGTTAAAGTAAGATTAGGAGAAGCAATAATTCAGTGAATTTCTTATATACAAAAGTAAACTCACCCAGAACTCGTCCCACACAGCCACCTGACAAGTCCTTCGTCTTTGTTCCGAAGTTCCCCCTCCGCTACTACTTTCCCCTGGCTCCCCTGGCTAGACATAGTCCTTCAGACCCCAGTCGGCCCACTGCATAGCCGCGAACCTCTCGCCATTGAGCTCCACCATGCCAGGGTAGTAGAAGTGACAGAGGCTACCTAACACCGCATTCACCTTAGGACGTCTGCTTGTACCGTCCCAAGTCAAGTCTTCCCATGACCTACAAACATTAATAAAACAAGTAAACTAGTGCAATCACGTTCACATTAAAAATTAACACAACAGAAATAAACCCCACCATTCTCCATGTGGCCGGATGAGCCTCCTCTCGGCAGGTCTCGGACCAAGCGCATTGCTCTTCTTATACCTAAGTATACAAGTCAATTCAATATGATGAAATGATTAAAAACTAATATGCATAAGTAAGTTGAATCAACATTAATTAATAATAGCTGGAGGACATAGAAAAAGAACCATCCGACGCGTCGCCCGCGCCGCCTGCCCTCATAGGGTCAACCTCCTCATCCTGCACATGAGCCTCCTGCTCACCCTCCTCACTCTGTGCATGAGCATCCTGGTGAGGAGCCTCATGCTCACCCTCCTCACCCTACACTTCGTCTAGACAGTCGAGAAGCTGTTGCTGCCTCTGTCGGCTCTGTGAGGTGCCCTAAAAAAGTCCACTGCCCGAGCTGTCCTCGCTGGCCGCACTGCCCCCACTCCTCCTCGATCTCCTATGCTTGAACATGTCCAACTGTAGATAAATTAATGTCAAACCACAGTATATGAAACAAATAATATGAAAATTAATAATGTGAAAATTGCAATACAACGGTCCAGCTTGTCATCCTCCTCAATGAATAGCATGCAACTGTTGGGACACACGTCGATCTTCTCATATGTCATCCCAAGACCAGCCAACATCTTCTTTGCGAAGTACATATTCTTTGGCAACTTATGATTCTCCGGGAGAACCTCGCCCATCAGTTGGACGATGTCGTTGTAAGCACTGTTTGAAATGTTGTGCTTCGACTTTATCGCCATTAGTCTTGTGAGAGTACCAAGAACCGACATCTAAGTGTGCTCGTGCAGTCTCTCTTCTACCGCGGCGAGTAGCCGGAAGAATTCCTGAGCATTGCGTGGAAGCTGCCCCGGCTCCTCAGCGTTCATTTCAACCTCCCTACCAAGATCATGCAACATGTTGTCCATCCTATCATGAGCATCATCAAGTTCCACCTCCGCGTCAACGTGTCCAATAGACTCTCCATGCCGGTACCATACAAGGTAGTTCGGCATAAACCCACTTTTGCAAAGGTGTTTCTCCATTTCTTCCTTCTTCTGAGGCCACTTGTTCTCGCAGCGATTGCAAGGACACTTCACTAGACGACCAGTTGCATCTTTGAAAGCGTGCTCAAGAAAAGCCTTTGTTACAACCATCCATTCATTCGAATGTGCCCCATCCTTTCTCCACCCGTCATACATCACCCTCCGATCACCGTCCATTTCAAAGGCTAAACAAAAGACAAAGAACATCAACGATCGTCCGTGGCTTAGGTGAACTCCCTATTAGGTAAAGGTCCTAAACCCACCCAAGAGTGTAGGTCGATGCTTGTGATTTGTGACGTGTAGCCTACGATTGCCGTGAAATTTTGGCAGCATAACCCCGCTGCTCTCCAAGCACACGCCTGAACATGGTGTGTTGGAGAACAACTGGGTTACACAACCGAAATTTCGCGTCAATCATAAGGCACATGTCACAAATCACAAGCATCGGCCTACACTCAGGCTATCCAAAATACGTGGACAATTCCAGAACGGCGAACCTCACAAGCCAATGTGACGTTCGCCGTTCCCGAATGGGTGACGCATACGGTTCACTATGGTTAACGATTAAAACTAAACTCTAAACATTAAAAAATAACTCGAAGACAAATATGAATTTGAATTAAAGCAATCAATAGTTATTTTCGTAATTATTCTCATTGATTAGTGGAGAGGGGAAGATTAGTGCTCCCCTCTGCAGGGGGAACGTTTCTCTCACCCCCGCGAGAGGGCCCCCAAAGGGGAGCCATGAAACCGAGGGGGAGCAGCCGGGGCACCCCATGCCTGACAGGAGAGGGGGTCAGGCACGGTTGGAGAGAGAGCCTAACGATCTATGACTCAACCATGACCGTGCATGCCAACTGAGAAGCACAGGTTGTTCGCTTCGGATTAAAACCAGATATTTGAATTGCTGCAGTTATAATTTATAAAGATAAAATACCGTAGAAATAATAAAATGGGTACGGATTAAAGCCAAGTGAACAGGCACATGCTAGCAACACTATATGCTTCTACAGACTTTGCGTATGCAGCACGTACACACGCGACACATGGGACTCTAGTACACCATTTTCAGTCTATACTATCATAATGTTCTAGTGCATAGGGCTCATTTGGTTGACGCCTGGCCTAGAGCGGATAGGCAGCTCAATAGTATTTGGTTCACGAGTGAGTTGGATATGAATATCTTGATAGAACGCCTAGATGCTAGATGTCCTTTCTACCAAACAAATTGCCTAACAAGTAATTTTATCTCATCTACTCTTATTTAACAAAACAGATTACTAATTTATTCCATCCATCCAATCAAATAGACAACATAGCTATATGTATCTCCAAATTCATGAACTACCATACCTGAGACGAGTGCGGCCGCGAGCTCGAGGGGCAGGCGCGGTGAGGGGCGGGCGCGGCGAGAGGCACGGCGACGTGTGGGCACGGCGACAGGACGTGTGCGCACGGCGGCGGGACGTGTGGGCATGGCGCAGGGACAGCGCTGGGGCGTGTGGGCGGCGGCACGGCAAGGGGCACGGCGCAGGGACGGCGAGGGGCACGGCGTAGGGACGTGTGGGCGCAGGGGCGTGTGGGCGCAGGGACGGCGAGGGGCACAGCGCAGGGACGGCGAGGGGCACGGTATTGGGACGGCGTTGGGCGGCGCGGCGAGGGGCGTTGGGCGCAGGGGCGTGTGGGCGCAGGGACGTGTGGGCGCAGGGATGGCGAGGGGCACGGCGCAGGGACGGCATTGGGTGGCGCGGCGAGGGGCGTTGGGCGGCGGTGGGATTCAAATCGAGCGGCGCAGCGAGGGGCGTTGGGCGGCGGCGGGATTCAAATCGAGTGACCAGGGGAGGGACGATTTAGGGGCCCGGTCCCTTTATTTTCGTCGGCCGGACTGAGGCCGACAAAAATAGTGGTCGGTCAAGAGGTTATTTTCGTCGGTAAGGGCCCGGCCCACGAAAATATTCCACATTTTCATCGGTCCAGAGGCCGACGAAAATAACTGCCGTATTTTCGTGGGTCGGCCGACGAAAATATCCTGGCCCACAAAAATTTATGTGTTTCCTATAGTGTAAGGGAGTATTAGAGGGTCAGCTATACTTAGTTGATTTTAACAAAGCTGAACTCGATACTTGCTTAATTACTAAGACTAATATGGGTTGGCTCTGGCATCACCGACTAGCCCATGTTGGGATGAAGAATCTTCACAAACTTCTAAAGGGAGAACACATTTTGGGACTAACAAATGTTTATTTTGAGAAAGACGGGGTTTGTAGCACATGTCAAGAAGGAAAGCAAGTTGGTGCGCACCATCCACACAAGAACATCATGAAAATGGACAGGCCACTGGAGTTACTCCACATGGATCTATTCGGACCGATAGCTTATATAAGCATCGGCGGGAGTAAGTACTGTCTAGTAATTATGGATGATTATTCTTGCTTCACTTGGGTATTCTTTTTGCAGGAAAAATCACAGACCCAAGAAACTTTAAAGGGATTCTTAAGACGAGCTCAAAATGAGTTCGGATTGAGAATCAAGAAGATAAGAAGCGACAATGGGACAGAGTTCAAGAACTCACAAATAGAAGGCTTTCTTGAGGAGGAGGGCATCAAGCATGAGTTCTCTTCTCCCTACACACCTCAGCAAAATGGTGTAGTGGATAGGAAGAATAGAACTCTATTGGACATGGCGAGGACCATGCTTGATGAGTACAAGACTCCGAATCGGTTTTGGGCTGAGGCGATTAACACCGCCTGCTACTCCATCAACCGACTCTACCTTCACCGAATCCTCAAGAAGACATCATATGAACTCCTCACTGATAAAAACCCCAATGTTTCATATTTTAGAGTCTTTGGTAGCAAATGTTTTATTCTTATTAAAAGAGGTAGAAAATCTAAATTTGCTCCTAAGGCTGTAGAAGGCTTTTTACTAGGACATGATTCAAACACAAGGGCATATAGAGTCTTCAACAAATTCACTGGATTAGTTGAGGTTTCTTGTGACATTGTGTTTGATGAGACTAATGGCTCTCAAGTAGAGCAAGTTGATCTTGATGAATTAGATTATGAAGAGGCTCCATGCGTCGCGCTAAGGAACATGTCCATAGGGGATGTGTGTCCTAAGGAATCTGAAGAGCCTACACAAGCACAAGATCAACCGTCATCTTCCATGCAAGCATCTCCACCAACTCAAGATGAGGATCAGGCTCAAGACAATGAAAATGAAGATCAAGAGGATGAGCCACCTCAAGAGGAGGACAATGATCAAGGGGGAGATGACCATGACAAAGACGAGGAAGATGAGCAAGAAATTTAGGATCAAAGACAGCCACACCCAAGAGTCCACCAAGCAATTTAAAGAGATCACCCCGTGAACTCCATTCTCGGTGACATTCATAAGGGGGTAACTAGTAGATCTCGAGTCACTCATTTTTGTGAAAATTACTCTTTTGTGTCCTCTATTGAGCCATACAGGGTAGAGGATGCACTAAAAGATTTGGATTGGGTGCTCGCAATGCAAGAGGAACTCAACAACTCCACGAGGAATGAGGTATGGCATTTAGTTCCACGTCCTAATCAAAATGTTGTAGGTACCAAATGGGTATTCCGTAACAAGCAAGATGAGCATGGTGTGGTGACAAGGAACAAAGCCCAACTTGTAGCCAAGGGTTATTCACAAATCGAAGGTTTGGATTTCGTGAAACCTATGCACCCATAGCTAGGCTTGAGTAAATTCGTATATTACTTGCCTATGCTACTTACCATGGCTTTAAGCTCTATCAAATGGATGTAAAAAGTGCCTTCCTCAATGGACCAATCAAGGAAGAGGTCTATGTTGAGCAACCTCTCGGCTTTAAAGATAGTGAGTACCCTAACCATGTTTATAAACTCTCAAAGGCGCTTTATGGGCTCAAGCAAGCCCCAAGAGCATGGTATGAATGCTTGTGAGATTTTCTTATCACTAATGGCTTCAAAGTCGGAAAAGCCGATCCTACTCTCTTTACTAAAACTATTGCAAAAGATTTGTTTGTATGCCAAATTTATGTTGATGATATCATATTTGGGTCTACTAACAAATCTACATGTGAAGAGTTTAGTAGGATCATGATACAAAAATTCGAGATGTCTATGATGGGGGAGTTGAAGTATTTCCTAGGATTTCAAGTCAAGCAACTCCAAGAGGGCACCTTCATCAGCCAAACAAAGTATATTCAAGACATACTTAGCAAGTTTGGAATGAAGGATGCTAAGCCCATCAAGACATCCATGGGAACTAATGGGCATCTCGACCTCGACACGGGAGGAAAGTTTGTAGATCAAAAGGTATATCGGTCGATGATAGGATCTCTACTCTATTTATGTGCATCTCGACCGGATATTATGCTTTCCGTATGCATGTGTGCAAGGTTCCAAGCCGATCCTAAGGAAGTTCACCTTAGGGCCGTGAAAAGAATCATGAGATATTTACACTCCTAAGTTTGGACTTTGGTACCCCAAGGGATCCACCTTTGATTTAATAGGATATTCAGATGCTAATTGGGCAGGGTGTAAAATTGATAGGAAGAGCACATCAGGGACTTGTCAATTTCTGGGAAGATCCCTGGTGTCTTGGGCTTCAAAGAAACAAAACTCAGTAGCTCTTTCTACCGCCGAAGCCGAGTATATTGCCGCAGGCCATTGCTGTGCGCAATTACTTTGGATGAGGCAAACCCTCAGGGACTATGGCTACAAATTGAGCAAAGTCCCTCTCCTATGTGACAATGAGAGTGCAATCCTCATGGCGGATAATCCCGTTGAACATAGCCGCACTAAGCACATAAACATTCGGTATCACTTTCTGAGGGATCACCAACAAAGTAGGGATATCAAGATTGCTTATGTTAGCACCAAAGAACAATTAGCCGATATCTTTACCAAGCCGTTAGATGAGAAAACCTTTAGCAAACTTAGGAATGAGCTAAATATACTTGATTCTCGGAACTTTGATTGAAACATTGCACACATAGCACACATATATACCTTTGATCATACCTCTTTTATGTCTACGACTAATGTGTTTTCAAGTATATTTCTATGCTAAGTCATAGATTGAAAGGGAAATAGAGTCTTCGGCGAAGACGAGGCTTCCACTCCACTTTATCGGTATCATTTACCCTTCGCCATCACTCCACATCACTCTCAAATTGGTATAACCTTTCACTCATATTTACTTGTACCAACGGGGGAGAAAGTAATAAGGGCTCACAAAGTCTCCATTTTTGGCGATTCATGCCAAAGGGGGAGAAAGTACTAGCCCAAAGCAAAAAGGACCGCTGAAAGTTGCCTAGAGGGGGGTGAATAGGCGGAATCTGAAAATTATAAACTTAAGCACACACTGCAAGCCGGGATTAGCGTTAGAATTAAAATTGAGTCCAAAAGAGAGGGCGAAAACAAATCACAAGCAAATGAAGAGTGTGACACTGTGATTTGTTTTACCGAGGTTCGATTCTTGCAAATCTACTCCCCGTTGAGGTGGTCACAAAGACCAGGTCTCTTTCAACCCTTTCCCTCTCTCAAACGGTCACTTAGATCGAGTGAGCTTTTCTACTCAATCAAATGGGACACTTAGTCCCCACAAGGACCACCATAACTTGGTGTCTCTTGCTTTGATTACAAAGGTGTTGAGAACAAGAATGGGGAAGAAGAAAGCGATCCAAGCGACAAGAACTCAAATGAACACAAATATCTCTTTCACACTAGTCACCAAATGTTTGGAGTGATCTTTGGACTTGGGAGAGGATTTGATCTCTTGTTTATGTCTTGGAGTGAAGTCTAGAGCTCTTGTATTGAATGCAATGGCTGAAAACTTGGATGCCTTGAATGTGTGGTGGTTGGGGATATTTATAGCCCCAACCACCAAAGTGGTCGTTGGGGATGGCTGCTGTCGACGGGCGCACCGGACACTGTCCGGTGCGCCAGCCACATCACCCAACCGTTAGGGTTCGACCGTTGGAGCTTCTGACAACTGGGCCACCAGACAGTCCGATGGTGCACCGGATAGGTCCTGTTCACTGTCCGGTGCACCTTCTGCGCCTGCTCTGACTTCTGCATGCGCAGTCCGCACACTGTAGCGTTGTCAGCCAACCGTTGAACTTGACCGTTGCCCTATAGCCGTTGCTCCCATTGGCACACCGGACAGTCTGGTGTTACACCGGACAGTTCGGTGAATTATAGCGGAGAGCAATTTCTAGAAACCCGAAGGTGGCAAGTTCGGAGTTGATCTCCCTGGTGCACCGGACACTGTCCGGTGGCACACCGAACAGTCCGGTGCGCCAGACCAGGGCAGCCTTCGGTTGGTTTTTCTCCTTTCTTTTTGAACCGTATCTTGGACTTTTTATTGGTTTGTGTTGAACCTATGGCACCTGTAGAACATATAATCTAGAGCAAACTAGTTAGTCCAATTGTTTGTGCTGGGCAATTCAACCACCAAAATTTATTTAGGAAAAGGTTTGACCCTATTTCCCTTTCAATCTCCCCCTTTTTGGTGATTGATGCCAACACAAACCAAAGCAAATATAAAAGTGCAGAATTGAACTAGTTTGCATAAGGTAAGTGCAAAGGTTGCTTGGAGTGAAACCAATATAATTATTTCAATAGATATGGATGGATTGCTTTCTTTCTTTTAACATTTTGGACCACATTTGCACCACTTTGTTTTGTTTTTGCAAATTCTTTTGGAAATTCTTTTCAAAGTCTTTTTGCAAATAGTCAAAGGTATATAAGTAAGATTTCGAGAAGCATTTGAAATTTTCTCCCCCTGTTTCAAATGCTTTTCCTTTGACTAAACAAAACTCCCCCTTAATGAAATTCTCCTCTTAGTGTTCAAGAGGGCTTTACAAATTTTTGAAGATATTAGTACTTTCTCCCCCTTTTGAAAACACATTAAGATACCAATTTGAAAACTTCATTTTTAAAATTCGTTGGTGGTGGTGCGGTCCTTTTGCTTTGGGCTAATACTTTCTCCCCCTTTGGCATGAATCGCCAAAAACGGATACTTTGAGTGAAATATGAGCCCTTAGTTACTTCTCTCCCCCTTTGGCAAACAATATATGAGTGAAGGATTATACCAATGTGGAGAGATAGCGGAATACCAGCAAAGAGTAGATAATACCGATGGAGTTGAGTGGAAGTGTCGTCTTTGCCAAATACTCCATTTCCCTTTCAATTCTATGACTAAGCATGAGAATACACTTGAAAAACACATTAGTCATAGACATAAAAGAGATATGATCAAAGGTATATGAATGAGCAATGTGTGCAAAGTATTAATCAAAGTTCTGAGAATCAAGAATGTTTAGCTCATTCCTAAGTTTGCTAAAGGTTTTCTCATCTAGTGGCTTGGTAAAGATATCGGCTAATTGTTCTTTAGTGTTAATATAGGCTATCTCGATATCCCCCTTTGTTGGTGATCTCTCAAAAAGTGATACCGAATGGCTATGTGCTTAGTGCAGCTGCGTTCAACGGGATTATCCGCCATGCGGATTGCACTCTCATTATCACATAGGAGAGGGACTTTGCTAAATTTGTAGCCATAGTCCCTAAGGGTTTGCCTCATCCAAAGCAATTGCGCGCAACAATGACCTGCGGCAATGTACTCGGCTTCGGCGATAGAAAGAGCTACTGAGTTTTGTTTCTTTGAAGCCCAAGACACCAGGGATCTCCCCAGAAACTGACAAGTCCCTGATGTGATCTTCCTATCAATTTTACACCCTGCCCAATCAGCATCGGAATATCCTAATAAATCAAAAGAGGATCCCTTGGGGTACCAAAGACCAAACTTAGGAGTATAAACTAAATATCTCAAGATTCTCTTCACGGCCCTAAGGTGAACTTCCTTAGGATCGGCTTGGAACCTTGCACACATGCATACGGAAAGCATAATATCCGGTCGAGATGCACATAAGTAGAGTAAAGATCCTATCATCGACCGGTATACCTTTTGATCTACGGATTTACCTCCCGTGTCGAGGTCGAGATGCGCATTGGTTCCCATGGGTGTCTTGATGGGCTTGGCATCCTTTATTCCAAACTTGGTGAGTATATCTTGAATGTACTTTGTTTGGCTAATGAAGGTGCCCTCTTGGAGTTGCTTGACTTGAAATCCTAGAAAGTACTTCAACTCCCCCATCATAGACATCTCGAATTTTTGAACCATGATCCTACTAAAATCTTCACAAGTAGATTTGTTAGTAGACCCAAAAATGATATCATCAACATAAATTTGGCATACAAACGAATCTTTTGCAATAGTTTTACTAAAGAGAGTAGGATCGGCTTTACCGACTTTGAAGCCATTAGTGATAAGGAAATCTCTTAGGCATTCATACCATGCTCTTGGGGCTTGCTTGAGCCCATAAAGCGCCTTTGAGAGTTTGTAAACATGGTTAGGGTACTCACTATCTTCAAAGCTGGGAGGTTGCTCAACATAGACCTCTTCCTTGATTGGTCCATCGAGGAAGGCACTTTTCATGTCCATTTGATATAGCTTAAAGCCATGGTAAGTAGCATAGGCAAGTAATATGCGAATTGATTCAAGCCTAGCTACGGGTGCATAGGTTTCACCAAAGTCCAAACCTTCGACTTGTGAATAACCCTTGGCCACAAGTCGTGCTTTGTTCCTTGTCACCACACCATGCTCATCTTGCTTGTTGCGGAATACCCACTTGGTTCCTACAACATTTTGGTTAGGACGTGGAACCAAATGCCATACCTCATTCCTCGTGAAGTTGTTGAGCTCCTCTTGCATCGCCAGCACCCAATCTGAATCTTTAAGTGCATCCTCTACCCTGTGTGGCTCAATAGAGGAAACAAAAGAGTAATGTTCACAAAAATGAGCGACTTGAGATCGAGTGGTTACCCCCTTATGAATATCGCCGAGGATGGTGTTCATGGGGTGATCTCTTTGAATCGCCTGGTGGACTCTTGGGTGTGGCGGTCTTTGACCCTGATCATCTTCCTTGTCTTGATCATTGGCATCTCACCCTTGATCATTGTCCTCCTCTTGAGGTGGCTCATCTTCTTGATCTTCATTTTCATCATCTTGAGCTTGATCCTCATCTTAGGTTGGTGGAGATGCTTGTATGGAAGATGATGGTTGATCTTGTACTTGTGGAGGCTCTTCGGATTCCTTAGGACACACATCCCCAATGGACATATTCCTTAGCGTGACACACGGAGCCTCTTCATCATCTACTCATCAAGATCAACTTGCTCTACTTGAGAGCCGTTAGTCTCATCAAACACAATGTCACAAGAAACTTCAACTAGTCTGTGGACTTGTTAAAGACTCTATATGCCCTTGTGTTTGAATCATAACCAAGTAAAAAGCCTTCTACAGCCTTAGGAGAAAATTTAGATTTTCTACCTCCTTTAACAAGAATAAAACATTTGCTACCAAAGACTCTAAAATATGAAATATTGGGCTTTTTACCGGTAAGGAGTTCATATGATGTCTTCTTGAGGATTCGGTGAAGGTAGAGACGGTTGATGGCGTAGCAAGCGGTGTTCATTGCTTCCACCCAAAACCGGTCCAAAGTCTTGTACTCATCAAGCATGGTCCTCGCCATGTCAAGTAGAGTTCTATTCTTCCTCTCCACTACACCATTTTGTTGAGGTGTGTAGGGAGAAGAGAACTCATGCTTGATGCCCTCTTCCTCAAGAAAGCCTTCAATTTGTGAGTTCTTGAACTCCGTCCCATTATCGCTTCTAATCTTTTTGATCCTTAAGCCAAACTCATTTTGAGCTCATCTCAAGAATCCCTTTAAGTTCTCTTGGGTTTGAGATTTTTCCTGCAAAAAGAATACCCAAGTGAAGCGAGAATAGTCATCCACAATTACAAGACAATACTTACTCCCGCCGATGCTTATGTAAGCAATCGGGTCGAATAAATCCATGTGGAGTAGCTCAAGTGGCCTGTCGGTCGTCATTATGTTCTTGTGTGGATGATGGGTACCAACTTGCTTCCCTGCTTGACATGCGCTACAAACCCTGTCTTTCTCAAAATGAACATTGGTTAGTCCCAAAATGTGCTCTCCCTTTAGAAGCTTGTGAAGATTCTTCATCCCAACATGGGCTAGTCGGTGATGCCAGAGCCAACCCATATTAGTCTTAGCAATTAAGCAAGTGTCGAGTTCAGCTCTATTGAAATCAACTAAGTATAGCTGACCCTCTAACACTCCCTTAAATGCTAATGAATCATCACTTCTTCTAAAGACAGTAACACCTATATCCGTAAAAAGACAATTGTAGCCCATTTTGCATAATTGAGAAATTGAAAGCAAGTTGTAATCTAAAGAATCTACAAGAAAAACATTGGAAATAGAATGGTCAGGTGATATAGCAATTTTACCAAGTCCTTTGACCAAACCTTGATTTCCATCCCTGAATGTGATAGCTCTTTGGGGATCTTGGTTTTTCTCATAGGAGGAGAACATCCTTTTCTCCCCAGTCATGTGGTTTGTGTACCTGCTATCAATGATCCAACTTGAGCCCTCAGATGCATAAACCTACAAAACAAGTTTAGGCCTTGTTCTTAGGTACCCAAATGGTCTTGGGTCCTTTCACATTAGAAACAAGCACCTTAGGTACCCAAACACAAGTCTTTGACCCCTTGTGTTTGCCCCCAACATATCTGGCAACTACTTTGCCTAATTTGTTAGTTAAAACATATGATGCATCAAAAGTCTTAAAGGAAATGTTATGATCATTTGATGCAATAGGAGATTTCTTTTTAGGCATTTTAACATGGGTAGAATGCTTAGAGCTAGAAGCCTCATTCTTATAAATAAAATCATGGTGAGAAACAGAATGAGTCTTCTTAGCATGAATTCTCCTAATCTTATCCTCAGGATAACCAGCAGGATATAAAATATAGCCCTCGTTATCCTGAGGCATGGGAGCCTTGCCCTTAACAAAATTAGATAACCTTTTAGGGGCATTGAGCTTGACATTGCCTCCCTGTTGGAAGCCAATGCCATCCTTAATGCCCGGGCGTCGCCCATTATAAAGCATACTACGAGCAAATTTAAATTTTTCATTCTCTAATTCATGCTCGGCAATTTTAGCATCTAATTTTGTTATATGATCATTTTGTTGTTTAATCATAGCAATGTGATCATGGATAGCATCAATATTAACATCTATACATCTAGTGCAAATAGAGACATGACTAACAGTAGATGTAGAGGGTTTGCAAGCATTTAATTCATCAATCTTAGCATGTAAAATAGCATTCTCATCTCTAAGATTGGAAATAGAAATATTGCAAACATTTAAATCTTTAGCCTTAGCAATTAATTTTTCATTCTCAATTTTAAGGCTAGAGAGTGATGCATTCAACTTGTCAATCTTAGTAATCAAACTAGCATTATCATTTCTAAGACTAACAATTGAATCATCACAAACATCTAACTTCTCAACCTCAGCAATCAATTTAGCATTCTCAAATCTAAGGTTGGAAATAGTGTCATGGCAAGTGCTTAGCTCACTAGTCAATTTTTCACATTTTTTACCTCTAGAGCATAAGCATTTTTAACCTTAACATGCTTCTTGTTTTCCATAATAAGGAAGTCCTCTTGGCTATCCAAGAGTTCATCCTTCTAATGAATAGCACCTATCAATTCATTTAATTTTTCCTTTTGTTGCATGTTTAAGTTGGCAAAAAGAGCAAACAAGTTATCTTCATTATCACTAGAGTTATCCTCATCACTAGATGTTGCATATTTAGTGGAGGCTCTAGATTTTACCTTCTTTTTGCCGTCCTTTGCCATGAGGCACTTGTGGCCGACGTTGGGGAAGAGGAGACCCTTGTTGATGGCGATGTTGACAGCGTCCTCGTCGGAGGAGGAGTCGGTGGAGCTCTTATCGGAGTCCCACTCCCGGCATACATGTGCATCGCCGCCCTTCTTCTTGTAGTACCTCTTCTTCTCCTTCCTCTTTCCCTTCTTGTCGTCGCCCCTGTCACTATCACTAGATAATGGACATTTAGCAATAAAATGATCGGGCTTACCACATTTGTAGCAAACTTTCTTGGAACGGGGCTTGTAATCTTTCCCCTTCCTTTGCTTGAGGATTTGGCGGAAACTCTTGATGATGAGCGCCATCTCCTCATTGTCGAGCTTGGAGGCGTCGATGGGGAGCGTACTTGATGTAGACTCTTCTTTCTTCTCCTCCGTTGCTTTGAAGGCAACGGGTTGCACCTCGGGTGTTGAGGTGGCGCCTCGCTCGATGATTTGTTTGGAGTCTTTGATCATCAATTCAAAACTCACAAACTTTCCTATAACCTCCTCGGGAGACATTAGCTTGTATCTAGGATCACCACGAATTAATTGAACTTGTCTAGGATTAAGAAAAATGAGTGATCTTAGAATAACCTTGACCATTTCATGGTCATCCCATTTTGTGCTCCCAAGGTTGCGCACTAGGTTCACCAAGGCCTTGAGCCGGTTGTACATGGCTTGTGGCTCCTCCCCTTGGTTGAACATGAATCGACCGAGCTCCCCCTTGATCGGTTCCCTCTTGGTGATCTTGGTCACCTCGTCTCCCTCGTGCGCGGTCTTGAGCACGTCCCAAATCTCTTTGGCACTCTTCAACCCTTTCACCTTATTATACTCCTCTCGACTTAGAGAGGTGAGGAGTATAGTAGTGGCTTGGGAGTTGAAGTGCCGGATTTGGGCAACCTCGTCCGAATCATAATCTTCATCCCCTACGGATGGCACCTGTACTCCAAACTCAACAACATCCCAAATGCTAGTGTGGAGTGAGGTTAGATGGTGCCTCATTTTATCACTCCACATACAATAATCTTCACCATCAAAAACCAGTTGTTGGGGGCCTTCGGCTTCCGAAGGTCCTCAAAAACATGATTTAACAATGTTTTCCAAGTGGAATATGTGAACAGGTATCTTCGGAATCGGGTCATGGGTATACAAGAGTATGGTCAGTACGAAGCCTGAGCGAGACGGAAAGCGATTATGACGAAGGATAAGATGATCACGAAGATGTGCGCAGAAAAGCTTCAGCATGATAGCAGAGAAGGGGAACCGACTTAAAGATGAAAAGGCAAATTAGACCCCGAAGAATTACCATAGAGTTATTGATAAATGTAAAGGGCACAAATGTAATTCTACACGGGCCGCGTCCCTTGCCTATAAATAGATGAACAGTACTCCTGTACTGCTCAGGCTGACTTGGCATTCGCTTTTTGCATCACGCCTGTACCTTTACTTTTCGTCAAACCGAAGGTACATTTATAATTTATTATTCTGGATATGATAATGCTAATAAAGATAAGTTGGTGATATTATATATGTTATTCTTCATATTTCGCATATGAATTCTTCCTTATTATTTACCGTGCTTACGAAGGTTTTTCCTACATAACCTTCGTCCGGAATTCATTATACCCGAAGGGTCATAATGCCTTGAAGGACGAAGGACTTTAGCATTTAACACATTTTATGTTGCCTTGTTCTTAACTCTTAGCATTTGAGAACAAGTCCCCAACACCAGTGGTTTGCCTAATGGGACGGAAAGTAATGGAGTATGTTTAGAAATGCGAGGGTAGTGTAAGGGGATCTTACTAAACTTCTTGCGCTCATGGCGCTTAGAAGTGACGGACGGCACGTCGGAGCCGGAGGTGGATGGCGACGAAGAGTCGGTCTCGTAGTAGACCACTTTCTTCATCTTCTTTTTCTTGTCGCCGCTCCGATGCGACTTGGTGTGTGAAGGGGATCCCTTCCCCTTGTTGCCGGACTCTCCCGATGGAGTCTTCCCATGGCTTGTGGCGGGCTTCTCATCGGTCACGACCTCCTTCTTGGCGTGATCTCCCGACATCACTTCAAGCGATTAGGCTCTAATGAAGTACCGGGCTTTGATACCAATTAAAAGTTGCCTAGAGGGGGGTGAATAGGCGGAACCTGAAAATTATAAACTTAAGCACACACTACAAGCCGGGGTTAGCGTTTGAATTAAAATCGAGTCCAAAAGAGAGGGCGAAAACAAATCACAAGCAAATGAAGGGTGTGACACGGTGATTTGTTTTACCGAGGTTTGGTTCTTGCAAACCTACTCCCCGTTGAGGTGGTCACAAAGACCGGGTCTCTTTCAACCATTTCCCTCTCTTAAATGGTCACTTAGATCGAGTGAGCTTTTCTCCTCAATCAAATGGGGCACTTAGTCCCCACAAGGACCACCACAACTTGGTGTCTCTTGCCTTGATTACAAAGGTGTTGAGAACAAGAATGGGGAAGAAGAAAAGCGATCCAAGCGACAAGAACTCAAATGAACACAAATATCTCTCTCACACTAGTCATTAAATGTTTGGAGTGATCTTTGGCCTTGGGAGAGGACTTGATCTCTTGTTTATGTCTTGGAGTGAAGTCTAGAGCTCTTGTATTGAATACAATGGCTGAAAACTTGATGCCTTGAATGTGTGGTGGTTGAGGGTATTTATAGCCTCAACCACCAAAGTGGTTGTTGGGGATGGCTGCTATCGACGGGCGCACCAGACAGTCCGATGCGCCAGCCACGTCACCCAACCGTTAGGGTTCGACCGTTGGAGCTTCTGACAACTGGGCCACCGGACAGTCCGGTGATGCACCAGACAGGTCCTGTTCACCGTCCGGTGCGCCTTCTGCGCCTGCTCTGACTTCTACGCGTGTAGTCCGCGCACTGTAGCGTTGTCAGCCGACCGTTCAACTCGACCGTTGCCCTGTAGTCGTTGCTCCCGCTGGCACACCGGACAGTCCGGTGTTACACCGGACAGTCCGGTGAATTATAGCGGAGAGCAATTTCTAGAAACCCAAAGGTGGCAAGTTCAGAGTTGATCTCCCTGGTGCATCGGACACTGTCCGGTGGCACACCGGACAGTCCGGTGCACTAGACCAGGGCAGCTTTTGGTTGGTTTTGCTCCTTTCTTTTTGAACCCTATCTTAGACTTTTTATTGGTTTGTGTTGAACCTATGGCACCTGTAGAACATATAATCTAGAGCAAACTAGTTAGTCCAATTGTTTGTGTTGGGCAATTCAACCACCAAAATTTATTTAGGAAAAGGTTTGACCCTATTCCCTTTCAACCGCACCACCACCTTTCGAAAATTTTTAATGATATATTTCAAATTAGTCTGATGATTTTCAAATGGTATATTTTCAATATTAGCATCTCAATATATTTCCAATTGGTATCTATTAAAACCCTCTTGAAAGCTAAGAGGAGAATTTCATTCAAGGGGAGTTTTGTTTTAGTCAAAGGAAAAGTATTTGAAACAGGGGGAGAAAATTTCAAATCTTGAAAATGCTTCTCGAAATCTTATTCATATATCTTTGACTATTTGCAAAAAGACTTTGAAAAGATTTCAAAAAGAATTTGCAAAAACAAAACAAGTGGTGCAAATATGGTCCAAAATGTTAAATAAAAGAAGCAACCATGCATATCTAGTAAAAGTATAAATTGTTTTAATTCCAAGCAACCTATGCACTTACCTTATGCAAACTAGTTCAATTCTGCACTTATATATTTGCTTTGATTTGTATTGGCATCAATCACCAAAAAAGGGGGAGATTGAAAGGGAAATAGGGTTTAACCTTTTCCTATAAATAATTTTGGTGGTTGAATGCCCAACACAAAAATTAGACTAACTAGTTTGCTCTAGATTATATATTCTACAGGTGCATAAAGGTTCAACACAAACCAATAAAAGATCAAAGTTAGGGTTCAACAACAAAGGAGCAAAAGAACCGAAGGGTGCCCTATTCTGGCGCACCGGACTGTCCGGTGTGCCACCGGACAGTGTCCGGTGCACCAAGACCGTACAACTCTGAACTCTTCACCTTCGGATTTCTCCAGCGCCACTCCGCTATAATTCACCGGACTGTCTGGTGTGCCACCAGACTGTCCGGTGCACCAAGTGGAGCAATGGCTCTACAGCGCAACGGTCGACTGCACAGTGCCCTGACAGCGCTATAGTACACGGCAGAAGTCAGAACAGAAGTCAGAGGCGCACCGGACAGTGTACAGTGCCTGTCCGGTGCAGCACCAGACTGTCTGGTGTCACTAGAAGACAAAGCTCCAACGGTTGTCTGCGTCCGAACCCTAATGGTTGGGTGACGTGGCTAGCGCACCTGACAGTGTCTGGTGGTGCATCGGACTGTCCGGTGCGCCCATCGACAGCAGCCACCCCCAACAGTTGTTTTGGTGGTTGAGGGCTATAAATACCCCCCCAACCACCTCCACTCCAACCATCCAAGAATTCATCACTCTCCATTCAATACAAGAGCAAAGTGCAACACTCCAAGACACAAATCAAAGCCACTGATCCGATCAAAGTCGTCAATTCAACTCTAGTGCATTAGGCCATGTGAGAATATCATTTGTGTTTCTTTGTTGCTCTTGTTTGCTTGGTTGGCTTTCTTTTCTTTCTCACTTCTTACTCTCAAGCTTTGTAAGCGAGGCAAGAGACACCAATTGTGTGGTGGTCCTTGCGGGGTCTAAGTGACCCATGAGATTATGGAAGAAGCCTCACTCGGTCTAAGTGACCATTTGAGAGAGGGAAAGGGTTGAAAGAGATCTGGTCTTTGTGACCACCTCAACGGAGACTAGGTTCTTTAGAACCGAACATCGGTAATAAATCACCGTGTCATCCACTTTATTTCTTGGTTGATTTGTTTTTTCCCTCTCTCCCGGACTTAACATTTATTCTAACGTTAACCCTGGCTTATAGTGTGTTTAAAATTATAAATTTTAGTTTCCGCCTATTCACCCCCCTCTAAGCGACTTTCACTAACGTAGACCTCGTGGTTCTGCAATGCCCCCACTCGGACATGATGCCCGCTATGATACCTGCTTCCGTGTCTTCAACACCCTCCCTCGTGCCTGCTCCGGATACACCGTCTTCCTACCCCCGCCTGCTACGCCCGCATCGAAGATAGGCACACTGCAGCACCCCCAGTCCCCTCTTCGTGCTCCCCGCCGACGCCTGCCTCACGCTCCTGCTTGTCCGTCACTCCCTCTCCTCCGCCACCGCATCTCGCCTCTCGCGCACGTACAAAGGTGTGTCTCCCCCCCCCCCCATACCCCACCCCGCTAGGTGATTGGCAAGAACAACGGCCTCATCGAGGGCATGCAAAACGTCGTCCAGTCCGCCCCCATCAAGCTCGACTCCTAGGGTCTCCTCTAGATGGGGGATGTCAAGTTCTATTTCCTCCTCCCCTCTGCTCCATCTTTAATGTCGGCATAAAGCGTCGGGCCTCCGTGGTCTAGTGCACGATCCCGCTACCTCCATCTGATGACAACGAGGATGTACGGGAAGAGGCCATGCCAGCGGTGAAGCGTCGGAGGTACGTGCATAACGGTACTAAATTCTTGCATTTCTTGATCTCTGTTGAATGCCTCCGGACGAGCCTAGGGAGCGCGTCATTCGTGGCTTTAGCTTCCACGACATGGTCATCGAGACGCCACGCCACGACGTGAGCCTCTGGGACTTGGACGCCGAGGGGGTCCGCGACGTGCAGCTTGCCTACGCAGAGTGTGAGCGGCAGCTCGGGGAGCACCTTGCGGTGAAGTATGTTCAGGTAGAGCCGTAGAGGGGCTTTTAACGTGTGTGCATCCCATTTCTGCTTAGTTTGTCTTTATCATACGACTAAGACATATAGTAAACACAAATATGTTCATTTTCCAGATTGACTTACTTCTACTATCTGATTGTTTGTGGATAACTTTTTTATGCTAATTTCATTATTATGTAGGTGTTGTCTCAGATGTGAAATGTGATGATATAAATGGGGAGGAGAAGATGCATCAACATGAGATGGTGAGGGATATGGAAGCACAATAGTTATCATGATTCCTGAGGCTAGCATAAAATTATTTAGGCTTCCTTTAATGTTGTAAATAGTCTAATTCTTCTTATAAATATTTTTTTCTGCCAAATATTGAAAACGATGATGGTGTCACGGCATTGTTACCTGCTATTGTTGCATGTTCCCTCCCATGCTTGGAGGTCCTAATCGAGGTCTGTAGTCTAATATGATAGGTAAAACATGTGTATTCCCTCCCCTATATCTTCTTACTTCATGGTCATTTTCTATTAAGACCTTTGGCTCTTGGCACACAAGTCAAACTCATCACTGATATCTTGCATGATTTATTTGATTTCAATTTTGAAATTGACCTCTGCACCCACAAAGATACATCCATTTCTACGATTCCATATCCACCATGCTACCAAATGATGAACAAATAAAATCCCCTATGATATTGTTGAGACCTTGGTTCCACTTTCATACGAGTTAGACACACACTTCTTGTATTTTTTTAAGTTTACAGGTGCTATGTAGCCTTTTGAACATTTATTATGAAACTATGTTCATGATTTGTTGTGTGATCACAAACAGCTCTGGGAGTCAGGGCCTACGCCACTGCCGAGAGCTCCGGGAGGGAGGTTGCTAGTCAACAGCGGCCAGGCGGCCGCCTCCATGGCATGGTCATGTCCATGAGGGAGAGCAGAGGAGATCCGTCGAGTCCATTCTCTAGAGTCCAGACTCCAGACCAGGGTAGAACAAGGCTGAGGCGTCCAGTTTCATCGATTCATCACGTCAGTTACCATGCGCACGCCACATGGCTGATTACCAAGGCGGGCCTTTCTTGTCCTCTTCACACCTTTCTTGATGTAGTGTCCAGCTCCCAAACGGAAACGCCATTGAAAATGTGTTCCTCCCTTTTAAGAAAGCGACTCTCCTGGGCTCAACGTTGTTACTGTAGCAGGCTGTGAGTCAACACTTGAACACAGAGTCCACTCTCAAATCGCAGCAGTATCCACCATATGTTTAGTTTTTTCAAATTTTAATAAGAAAAAGGAGCTCTGTATGCACTAACTTTGTATGCTATCATTTTAGTTCCAGCGTTGGTTGGAGCCTTTAACTAACTGCATGAGAAAGTATTCCGCAACTATGATCTAGCGCTTTGTAGTCAAGAGAAAGATGTTGTGTATACTCGGGCACTCGATGTTGCCAAGTAACAGAAGGTATGCCACTTCTCCCTTCCCTGCATTTATGTTTTCATGTTTTGTATGGATGGGCATATTGATGTTGTATCTCGATATGGCTTACTTTGGATGGTGTATTATGTTGCACAAATCTCGATATATATCTTCTCCTTTCATTTTCTATGCTAGAGTTAGCTTCATTCGATATATTTTTCCCTTTTATTTGTCTTTGCTTCAAACAAATTTATTATTTTCTAAAGTATTGACTTTTTGTGTCCTATTATAAAAGTAAAACCTAATAGTTAAATCTTAGTTGTATCTGTACTCTATAACAAGATGAAAGTGGTGGCGGCCAAGATGAAAGTGGTGGCGGCCGTATCAAAGGAGAACGTGCAACAAGATGAGCCAGAAGGTGAGAAGATTTCTTTTCCTAGATCAACTTGCATCTACTGCCGATTGTTTGTCGACAAGTTTTTTATGCTAATTTTGATTTTTATGTAGCTGCTATCTCAAATGTGAAATGTGACAACCCAAAAGAGAGGGCAATGTGCAGCAAACCAAAAGGTTAGAGGATTTCACTTCCTCAATTGCTTTGGTTACACTGTTTGTTTGATGCTGGTTTTGTTATCATGTAGTTGTTGCCTCATATGTGAAATGTGATGACCTAGAGCATGAGGAAGTTTCCAATAAAAATGGGGAACCGGAGGAGTGTAACAAATGTGAAATTTATTTTTTGCACTCTATATGCTATCTTAGAAGTTTCAAAAGTTCCTTGTTTGTGCGTAATTCAAAATTTATTGTTAGCCATTGTTCCTGAACAACCCTTGATTTTATTTCTTGAATGTGCACCTGGTTCGTCTAATGGAATCATGGAACCACATGTTGTGCTACTATTTTGGTTAAGAGCTACAATGACCTTAAGGCGGTTGTTTTGTATGTTGTCTCTTAATTTTGTCTACTTTCTATATTTCATTTTGCATCTGTATTGTTGTTTGCTGATTACAAAATGAAAAATGTCTGATACCAACCATTAATAATTTGGGACTCACTAAGCAAAGCTAAAGGTAAGTGTTTGAACAACTATCTATCTACCTATGTGATATATAAAACCCACAACAATGCGGCATCTATGTAATTGTTGTGCACTAAAATTTATCGAATAATTTGTACACCGTCGCAACGCAAGGGTACATACCTAGTAAATGTATAAGGAGGAGAATATTTTCCTTGACGGACTATTCATGGAGGTGTCCCCTGAGTACGTATGTCCGCATTCATTTAATTATTAGAGAGATTGTCTTTTAAAATTATTTTTGTGGCACTGTTCCAGGGGATATATGCTAGCTCATGGGTGCACAGAATTTGACTGTAGGAGAGGTAAGAACAGTTTGAAGGATTTTGATGCGGGTGCGCCCCCTCCTGCTTGTCGCACTCGCACGTGCACCTCCTCTAGCTACGCGACAGCGTGCTGTAGTGATGAACACTGAAATATTAGTCAAGCCATTTTTTTTCTGTAAAAGAGACAACAAAAATACAAAAAAAAATCGGCGCCGGCGCGGCACGCCCCCATCCATATGCCCATGAGGCTGCCCCATGCTGCCTAGAGAGTAGAGATCCCATATCGTCGTCTCCAGACGCCAAAACAATTGGCCTTTCACACCAATATAGCAATAATGAGTAAAAAGTCCAAGATATTTCCCTGTTTACATAACCCCTTCAAATTATTTTTCTACTTCATTTTATCACTGCCCCCTTAACAAAATTTATTTTTTATTCCTTTATATACAAATAGCTAAGAGCATAATTTAGCCTTGAAAAAACATATTATAGATTTTTTATATTCATTTTGATAGATTAGAGATCAGATAAGAATAATTGATGCATGATTTTTATATTATAAATAGCTAAGAGTATAATTTAGCCGAGAAAAACATAATTTAGAAAAAAACATATTACAATTTTTTATATACGAATTGATGCATGATTTATTTGGTCGTATGCACTATGTGCTGCATGCATATTTCCCCTACACACTGAAACGGGAATCCCTTGATTTGTGTTATTCGTGGCTGCCATAAAAAATCAACTTGCCTAATTAAATTCTCTAATCAACGTCCCTAATCAAATTCCTTGATTTATTGCGGTCATATGAACATTACGAGCTGTTGATTGGGAGTGAATTAACATTTACGCTATATTCAATACTATTTATGTTTAAACTTGGGGATTTTTATGATCATGAATACAATGCATCAGAGTTATCAACGTTGGCTCGGTATTTATGGTCAAAACTGATGATTTTTACGCTAAAAATGGAGATTTTTACGCTCGAACCTAGAGTGCGTCCACCAATGTATATTGTACCGCATGCATATTTTCCGCGTTCATGGTGAAAATGGAATCCCTTGATTTATATGGTGGGCGCATGGATGTGGGTTGCTGTTGGTTGGGAGTGAATGAATATTTAATTACGCTATATATAACAATATTTATGTTTAAACTTGAGAATTTTTACGATCATGAATACAACGCATCAGAGTTATCAACGTTGGCTCGGTATTTATGGTCAAAACTGATGATTTTTACGCTAAAAAATGGAGATTTTTACGCTCAAACCTAGAGTGCGTCCACCAATGTATATTGTACCGCATGCATATTTTCCGCGTTCATGGTGAAAATGGAATCCCTTGATTTATATGGTGGGCGCATGGATGTGGGTTGCTGTTGGTTGGGAGTGAATGAATATTTAATTACGCTATATATAACAATATTTATGCTCAAACTTGAGAATTTTTACGATCATGAATACAACGCATCAGAGTTATCAACGTTGGCTCAGTATTTATGGTCAAAACTGATGATTTTTACGCTAAAAAATGGAGATTTTTACGCTCAAACCTAGAGTGCATCCACCAATGTATATTGTACCACATGCATATTTTCCGCGTTCATGGTGAAAATGGAATCCCTTGATTTATATGGTGGGCGCATGGATGTGGGTTGCTGTTGGTTGGGAGTGAATGAATATTTAATTACGCTATATATAACAATATTTATGCTCAAACTTGAGAATTTTTACGATCATGAATACAACGCATCAGAGTTATCAACGTTGGCTCGGTATTTATGGTCAAAATTGATGATTTTTACGCTAAAAAATGGAGATTTTTACGCTCGAACCTAGAGTGCGGCCACCAGTGTCCTGCATGCCATATTTTTCATGTGCGGATCAAAAGGGAATCCCATGATTTATGGTGTCCGTAACTACAATAAAAAATCAAATTCTTTAATTAACTCATACGATCGGCCATAAATTTTCGAATCTGTCATAAAAGTAAAAACCGCATGCATACGCCTTGTTAACCGTATGTATGCATGCATGCGCTTAGCGTGGGACGTGGGCCAGTGGGGCTGGGCATGAATAGACGTGAGGAAGGAGCCGACCAGAACTTCATGTAACTATTAATTGGAAGCAATAATATACCCTCTCCTTATATACACTACCGGAATCAGCTTCTTTGCCGTGTGTCTGAGACACACGGCAAAGGCTATTTTACACTCGGTAAATGCTTTGCCGAGTGTAACACTCGGCAAAGAAAGCTCGGCGAACTGTACATCGGCAACAGCATCTTTGCCGAGTACTTTTTGTCGGGCACTCGGCAAAGACTTTGCCGAGTGCCATTTGGCACTCGGCAAAGAAAAGTCACCGTCACGGCGCCAAGTGACGGTGACGGATCCTTCGCCGAGTGCCTACGGCGACACTCGGCAAAGGAGGTTTATTTGCCGAGTGTCTGGTGGACTGGCACTCGGCAAAGAACCCTCCAGTGGGTCCCTTTGCCAGTCCCTTTGCCGAGTGCCATTTTCAGCACTCGGCAAAGATGTCTTTGCCGGTTCCCAGGTTTCCTTCTTTGCCGAGTGCCATTTTCAGCACTCGGCAAAGATGGCTTTACCGGTTCCCAGGTTGCCTTCTTTGCCGAGTGCCATGGTCAGCACTCGGCAAAGATGGCTTTACCGGTTCCCAGGTTTCCTTCTTTGCCGAGTGCCATGGTCATAGCACTCGGCAAAGCGACCTTTGCCGAGTGTTACACTCGGCAAAGTGACCAGGATGTCCCTTTTTTATTTGTTTTTGCTGTTCCATCCAAACAAACAAAAGATATATATCATTCACATCACATTATATATCAATCGCATCACAGAATGAACACATTTATCATCAACACCATATATATCACAAAGTGTCACTAATATAAGTCTCACAAATATAAGTCAGGTTCATCACAAAACAGATATAAGTCTGGATCATCACTAACATCACCAAGTATCTCACAAGACCAAGTCTAGCCAAACATCACCAACACTCACAAGACCAAGTCTGGATCATCAACGAGGTGGGCATCTGGACTGGTTCGGCGAAGGGCTGGACGAAGCATGAGGGTTGTTCGACGCCGCCGATTGACCCTGCATAGAGAATAGATTGTATGTGTGAGAACATATGAATATATATCATGCAGTACTAAAATTTTGATACTCACAGGAGTAGTGAACTCAGCAGGGTCAGTTGCAGGGAACAACGGAGGTGGTGGAGCATGACCCTGTGCGGCGCCAAGGCTCTGCATGTACGCGAACATCTCCGCCATCCTCTTCTCCAGCTCCTCACGTTGCCTCCTCTCATCATCTAGCTGAGTCTGTAATATTTCGCCCTAATGTTACGATAATGCAAAGAGAAGATATATAAAAATTAATGAACGATGAATAGATAAGGAATAACCTGGAGTTGCTGGATACGATGCTGTGAGGTGTCCTGCCGAGGTCGTATGGCTGGGCTCGCGCTCGTGCTCCTTGCTCGCACCTGAGAGAGAGTGGGAGTGGAGGACGAGTCGATTGCCCCGTCGGCAATCCAGTACCGCCCATGCCTCTTGCCTCCTCCGACCCTCATGAGGACATCTCCGTCGATGTCCTCGGTCCTCGGATCGTAATCTGGCCCATGGACCTCCTTGGCCATTGCGGTGTACTCACTGAGTCGGCTGTGGATGGCGGGGTTGGTGTACGCCTCGGGCCCGTCATCCGGGTTGTAGGTGACGTCGGACGTCGCCTTCCCCTTGTGGGCCATGGCATATGCCGAGAACGTGGAGCAAGGCGCGCCACCATGTGCCGCCGACTGCGAGAAAACCAACGATATGGTTAGAAATCATGTCTAATCGAAAGTTATATACCTAAATAAAAAAGAGCGCGTACCCATGCTTCCGCGTATTTGCCCAGGCTGCGGCTGCCTTGATGGTGGGAGGGACCTTGCATCAGCAAACGCCGTTCCCGGCTAGCGTTGTGCGCCTCGTCCCACTCAGCCGAGCACCACCTCTGCACCATCTTCTCCCAGCACTCAGGATGCGCGGCGCACCAATGAGGAATCATCTAAAAAAATATAAGTACACCGCATATCAGAAGATAAGAATAAGCATATTTAGTACCAATAATAAAGTTTTGTATTTACCTGCAAGTACTGGTCCGCAGTCAATGACATGGTTCGGGCGTCCTTCTTGTTCACCTTCTCCCCAAGGACGGAGCCGTGGTAAGTGACGATGGCCTGGATGCGCGCCTCGTAGTGCATGTCCACGACGAGCTTCTTACAGCACGTCGTAGACACCACATCCGCCCTAGCCTCGTATCCAGCATCGCACCTGAAGAAATCCTACATACAAAGACGATGTATCCATACATTATTTCAAGAATATGCAACAAATGCGACTTATTAAACAATATAGTGCGAGGAAGACTTACCCACAGCTCTTGCTTCACCCACTCCGCCTTGTTGTTGAATTGTCTGCCGTCCCGATCTACTGCATCGGGGGCGACGGCGTAGTGGTCGAAGGTGTATGCTGGGCTCGTCACTCCGGCGTACTCGACAAGTCCAGGGAAGTGTTCCCGGCATAGAAGGCCGAGGATGCCATTGGGGTTGCGGCCGTGACCCCCTGCAGTCTCCAAAACCATCCAAGACCTGTCGAAGTGATTAAGATGAAGTATTAGTTTCTATTATTAATTTGAACATATAATATGAAAAAGCAGCAACAACATCTAAAGTTACCTACCTCTCTCCATCGGGTCGTATGAGCGGACGTCTGTCACGAAGTATGGGTCGCTTAGGTAGGCTCGCGGGACCTCGCAGGTAGATACTCCTCGAACCTGAGGAGCCAGAACCTGAGACGTCCTGCTGAGCGGCATCGTCGTCATCGTCGTCCTGCTGCGCCGCATCGTCGTCGTCCTGCTGTGCCGCATCGACAGCGGCTTGCTGCTCCACCTGCTGCTGTACGGCGTCGTCTTGCTGCGCCTCCTCCTCCGTCCTACGGGTGCTCCTCCTCCCCCTCCCCCTCCCCCTCCTCGTCCTCGTCCCACCGCCCACCATCTTTGTCCAACAACCTGCAATTAAGAGTAAACAATTAAGCACAGATAAAAAAATATGTATTTAGAAACATATGCAAAATAAATGAAATATAGCATTACATCGATTAAAAATAATCTTCATATGTGTCCGGGTTAGCCGGATCATAAGTGTCATCATCACTATCAACCATTTCATAGTCAACATCATCTGAAGGCGCAACTTCGTCATTGGCATTGCCTTCAAGTATTTCTAAGTCATTCTCATTTTGCACCTCATCATCCTCGTCATCAACAACCATTTCAATATCTACTTCCATTCCGATCGCTTTGGTTAAGTCTATCTCAAATTGCCCTTCGAGCCCATCTTCTTGGAAGAACTCTCCGTCATATGTGTCCGGGTCTAAGTTATAATATTCATCGTTTGGAACAGGTAATTTAGCGTGCGGTGATACCTTATACACAACATCCCAACCCTTAAGATGTTGTTTCGTTTGGCACGCATATGGAAGATAATACACTTGTGTGGCCTGTTGGGCCACAATGTAGACATCGTCTCCTGTTAAGGTGGAATCCTGTCGAATTTCGACTATCCCAAGATTAGAATGTGTCCGTCTCGTAACTTCAGGGTCAAACCAATGACATTTGAATATCACTGGAGTAAGAGGTTTGGAACCATAAAAATTGAGTTCATATATTTCTTCAATTCTTCCATAATACTCGACCTCGTCAAGCCCGGGCGTAAAGACTCCAGAACACGTGGTTTTTCGATTGGGCCGACTTTGGTCGTAGCTTGTTGTGCGAAAACGGTATCCATTGACGTCATACCCAGAAAATTTCCTGACCCTATAGGCAAAGCCATTGGCTACTTGTCTCAACTCGGCACTCATAGACGGCTCTCTTTGGCCCTGCAAGTTCAAACACGCTAGATTGTTATATTATTCGCACGTAAGAGCAACTTGGAATAACAAACTAAGCACGTACCTTATGTTTAAACCAGGAAATGAAATCGGGCAATCCATTTCCTGCACCCTTTCTAAGAAGGGTATCATATTCCTGTGGAGTTGGGTCCCTTGATCGACGCCAGAATTCATGAAGAAATTGCTCCATGTATGGCGTCACCTCTTCAAGGTTGGTCAATACATATAGCATGATATGGCGCCACTCTTCATGTCTCAGGGTCTTGGTGGTCGAACCACTCGCGCTTCCGAGTTGCCCTCGAAAAATGCTGAGGTTCGATTCATTGCCGCCATCATTGTAACGAGGGGGTGGATTATGCACGCTCGGCAGTTTGTCACCATAGTAAGTTGTTGTGAAGTTTGACACCTCCTCCAGTATGTATGCCTCTGCAATGGAAGCCTCGATTTTGCATTTATTTCTACATTTCTTTCGGATACTCTTTAGACATCTCTCGATTGGATAGCACCAACGTCCCTGCACGGGCCCCCCCATTCGTGCCTCATACGGGAGATGAATAATCAAATGTTGCATCGGATTGAAGAAGCCGGGTGGAAAGATCTTCTCCAGCTTACACAGTAACACGGGTGCCATCCTTTCCAAGTCTGCAATCATGGTCCGAGCTAACTCTTTTGCACAAAGCTGGTGGAAGAAATAGCTCAACTCTGCAAGCGCTAGCCAGACATGCTCAGGGACATAGCCTCGAACCATCGCCGGAAGAATTCGTTCAATCCATATGTGGAAGTCATGACTCTTCATCCCTAAGACTCGCAGAGTAGATAAGTTCACCCCCCTACTAAGGTTAGCTGCATACCCATCAGGGAACATTAACATCTTGATCCACTGTAGTACTTTCTTCCTCTGGGCCCTGCTCAGGACGAAATCGGCCTTAGGCCTTCTCCATGTCTTACCACCACTAGGCGGCTTCATCTCTTGGTTTGGTCTATCACATAACTCTGCCAGATCCACTCTTGCCTTTACGTTATCCTTTGACTTATCAGGAATCTCCATAATTGTTGCCCAAAGTGCCTCGGCGACATTCTTTTCAGTGTGCATCACGTCAATGTTGTGTGGAAGGAGCAGGTCATCATAATAGGGGAGCCGAGTCAAGCCCGACTTATGTGTCCACATATGTTGCTCACCATATCCCACAAAACCACCTTCTGGGTTGGCCACGAGACCATCTATCTGTTCGCGAACTTTGGCACCAGTCATCATTGCAGGTGGGCGGTCTATCACCATGACACCTTTCGTAAAGTTCTTGATGTCTAGTCGGAATGCATGGTCAGGAGGGAGAAATTGTCGATGTTTATCGAATGACGAATATTTGCCACCCTTCTTCAACCAAATGAACCTAAGAGCTTCCTTGCAAACTGGGCATGGGAACTTACCGTGAACACACCAGGCGCAAAATAGCCCATATGCCGGAAAGTCATGCATGGAGTACCGGTACCAAACATGCATTTTGAAGTTTGTCTTCGTAGCTCGGTCATACGTCCATACCCCTTCCTCCCAAGCACGGACCAATTCATCAATCAAAGGCTCCATGTACACGCCCATTTTATTCCCGGGTGTCCAGGAATTATCAACGACACGAATATGTTCTGTCTTTGAAAGCATACGCCGGGGGGGAGATTGATGGGGATAACGAACACGGGCCAACATGTGTATGGGGCAGCGGTCATTCCATAGGGATTGAACCCATCTGTGGCCAACGCAACACGAACATGTCGAGCCTCTTTGGCTTTCTCATGGTGAATGGCATCAAAGTGGGTCCATGCTTCACCATCGGATGCGTGAACCATCTTGTCAGGATTGTATCGTTTGCCTTTTTTGTGCCATGTCATCTGTTTCGCGGATTCCTCTGTCATGTATAGACGCTGGATCCTCGGTATGAACGGAAGGTGGCGTAGGATTGTCACGGGGATGTCGAGCTGCCTCTTCTGTCCATCACCAGAGTCTACCTCCATGAACCTAGACGATTTACACTTCGGACAGTACTTTGCCTCAGTGTGTTCTTTCCTAAATAGGACACAGCCCTTCGGACAAGCATGTATCTGCTCATACGTCATCTTGAGTGCACGAAGGAGTTTCTGTGCCTCGTACATGCTCTTTGGCAGAACGTGATCCTCCGGAAGCAGGCTGCCAATAACTGTCAACAAACCATCGAAGGCATCTCGACTCATGCTATACTGCGACTTCAACGCCATTATACGCCCAATGGCATCCAGTTGAGAAACCTTTGTCTTGCCGTGAAGGGGTTTCTGTGCCGCGTCAAACATGTCGTAGAATGCCTTTGCGGTCGCCTCTGGCTCGTCCTCCGTACGTCCTTCGGCGAACTGTGCCTCGTGATAGTCGTTCAACATGTCTGCTACCCCGGCATCAGCATCGTAATCCTCGACGCGTTGTCTCACCACCTCCTCTCTCGTGCGATGCGCTTCACCATGGAAGATCCACCGAGTATAGTCCGGCGTAAATCCATTCTTCCAAATATGTTCTACCATGGCCTTCTTTGGTTTTCTTTTCCGGTTGTCACATTTGCTGCACGGACAAGGGACTAGGCTAGCTCCTTTAGCAGCTTCGCCATATGCCCGTTCCACGAAAGCATCGGTCTTCCTAATCCATTCTGGGGTGACATCATTACGTCGAACGCAGCCCGTGTACATCCACTCACGGTCCTCCATCCTCTAACATATATAACCGAGTATAGTTTAATATAGACATGTAATGCATGTACACTACGTTCCTGTAACACCCACTTTGTAAGAAAATCTAAAAGGAGGGATTATATTCCTTTATACATATGTGTGTGTCCTCTCTATCTATCATTTCATGTGAACCCCTTACTTACACAAATAAATAATTAACAAGAGACACTCAAATAACTTGTGCATCCTTTGGAGTTTTGTTTGCTTGGGCATTAAAACAATAACAATAATAATGCTAGTAGAAAATAAAACAATGACTTGAGAAGAAGTTTGAATCCTAAAATTAAGAATTAGGGTTTGAAATAGAGAAGGAAAGAGAAAATACTATATAATAAAAGAATAAATTAATGAATAGGTAAATTTATTCCACAATAATTTATTCAAATCACATACTCAGAAATTTGAATGCAAGTTCACCACAAGTTTGAAATTTAAATTGAGATTCAAAAAGAAAGAAAGAAAAGAAAATAAAAGAAAATAAAAAGGAAACAAAGAAAAAAGAGAAAACAGCCTGTTGGGCCGACTCCCCCATCTCTGCCCATCTCCACTTATCTCCTTGCGGTGGCCCATTTTCTTTTTCTCTTCATCACCGTGCGCTCCATCTCCCCACTAGCACGGCTGACGAATGGGGCCACCCAGGCTTCCGCGTCTTCCCTAACCGTCCGCGGGACTCGCGGGATAGCTCCGTGCTCGCCGCCGCCCGTGCTTCTTGGTGGACTCAATCTCCACCAAATCCCCGTGGATTCCGCGCCAACCTCCTACCGATTTTCGCGGAACGCACCTCGCCTCCCTTCGCCACACCAATAAAGCACCGCGTGCTTGTCGCAGACAGCAGGGATTCCCACCGTGTGGCTCGGCCGCCGAAGTGTGAGGGCGAACGTGAGAGCCGTGTGCGGAGTTGGGCTTCTTCGACGTCGAAGCAGGGGCGAACCACGGTGCTTCCCCGTGCGGCGCAGGGATCGTCCGTGGCTTCACCTCGTTCATGGGCGGTGTTGGGGAATCGCCATCGCGCTGCAGCCTCCGTGGGATTCGCTGCCGCATCATCGTCCTGATGGTACACCGGGGTCTGGGGGGCCGATAATGGGTGGTGGCGCTTCGTCAACGCATGTGGATCATGCACCTGAGCGATTCCGACCGTGGGTGATGCAATCTGGGCAGCGATTTCTCGCCGTATGCCGTACTCCGCCCCAAATCCGCCGTGTGCCGGGGTTGGGGCTTATGGGTTCACAATCCACGGCAAGGATATTCTAATTAACTTAGTGGCAGCTCCAATTCGGTTTTGCATCATTCAGGTGTGAGCTTTGCGCTTGGGGGGCGGTTCCCAGTGCGGGCAGTCATGGCGCCGCCGCTGCTGGGTGTGCGCCGTCGGTGTTGGTGTTGCCCGGGATGGGGGCAAGGCTGTGTGCCCGTGTGCCGTTGATCACGTGTTGGACGGTGGAGATTAGACTTCTAGTCGTCGCATTGAAGCTAAGCTCCACGCCATCCATCTGGTGTTCAACGGAGTAGATTAGATCGCGTTAAATAAAATCTGGGTCGTCCGCGTGGGATCGGATGGCTCAGAGCGGGCGATACCCTTTCGGCTACATGTTTTTCAAAAGAGTCCCTGAACTTCCTAGGAACCAACCCGCCATCCCTCGCGTCTGTGCACTGTGTCTTAGGATCTTTGCGCAGAGGCCCCTGCCTTCTAGATAAATTGAGGCCCAGTCCAGAGCAGTGTAAAACCAGAGAAAATAATTTATAAATAGATTTTTAATATGAAAATAATTACTAAAACTTTATAAATTCATAGAAAATTCATACTAACTCCAAATTAATCCATTCCAGTTCCTAAAATTTTGTAATTTAGTTCTCTATCACCTAGAGCCTCTGTTTTGTCATGAAAACAATTAGAAATTTAATCTCTCACTTAATCCATTTTAAACACATAAAACCTTTGAAAATTCATAACTTAAAAATCTATAACTCCAAAATTAATGATTCATGTTCCTATGATCTTATTTTAATATGTATATTAATAATGTGTATTTTGTTCTTATGTTTGGTGTAATGTTAATTTTGCCTATACCATGTTTGTTTGAATTGCTACGACTAGCAGTGAGGTCACGAGTCATCTGAAGATCATCCTGGTACCTGGAATCTCAAGTCCCAGGCAAGTTGTGCCCTTGATCACTTCTTTTTACCCACTCATGTTCTAATTAATCATAATGATCTGCATAGGTTAATTTTGATGGGACCCAATAGGTTACCCTATATTGTCTATCTTTATACCTTGTTTACCACTGAACTTTCTGGGTAGTACTTGCTAGTGCTATATGTGGTTTTGGGTATGGAGATACATTATTCATGATTATACTTTTATTGTCAGTTGTTATTTACTGTTCATGATAAGATCATTATGTTAATTGGAACATGGAGAACCACCCGGGAAAACAGTGCTACCACAAGGGAGGAATGGGACCCCTTGGCTGATTAATTAGGAAAGCTAGTGGAAGACTACCTTACCCGAAAGGGGCAAGGGCAGTAGGGGAGTGGTCAGTGTAGGGAGGCCCTCGGGAGGATTTTGCTGCGATGGCGGTCCTGCAAGGGATTCCTGCATTGGAACTTCCTATAAACTGTAGCGGGTTTTCGGAAGCTAGTGGAACTTTGTAAAGGCCTCGTAGTGGATCCCTAGCCATTCACCTCGGTAGTGTCTAAGGGCCTTGCAAACCCTGGCGACATGGGATACACGACTTGTGGGTAAAGATGTGCAACCTCTGCAGAGTGTAAAACTGGTATACTAGCCGTGCTCACGGTCATGAGCGGCTCGGACACTCACATGATTAAATTATGGAACTTAAACTCAATTTGTCATATGCATTGCATCGCAGGTGAAGTTGTTACTTTTGTTCTACTATTTAACTGGGTTGGTATTTACTTATACTTAGTAACTGCTAATAAAATTTTGACCAACTTTAAAAGCAATGCTCAGCTCTAACCATCTTCTTTGGTAAGCCTTACACTTCACGTGAGCTCCCACCTTTGGCGAGTTCATGCACATTATTCCCCACAACTTGTTGAGCGATGAACGTATGTGAGCTCACTCTTGCTGTCTCACACACCCCACAGGTCAAGAACAGGTACCACAGGATGAGGCGCTTGGAGGATGTTGCGATGAGTTCGTGAGAGGTCTAGATCGTCGTCTCCCAGTCAACTTTGGGTTGCTGGACCGTTGTCTCCTTATAATGTAATTATTTATTTTGTATAGAACTCCTGTTATATATAAAGATGTGACATTCGATCCTGTGCCATGATTCATCATATGTGTGAGACTTGGTCCCAGCACACCTGGTGATTATGTTTACGCCCGGGTTTTAGACCCCTAAAATCCGGGTGTTACAGAAGTGGTATCAGAGGAATGTTGACTGTAGGACGAAACCTAGATAGAACTGGACAACCAATACTTACTTACCTTGGCTACTCTGATTCTTTCTAAACTTTTCTTAATCTTTTCTCATCTAATTCCGCTTTACTCTGATTATTCTTATCTTTTCTTTCCAAAGACAAATGTGGATTTCACACTTTGAAATCCTTAACCTAAAGTGACTTTAGGAATAGGAGACCTAATCTTAGGGACAAAAGCAAAAAAACTATTTTTGTAGATATTGGTATGCTTGAGTGTTTGTTCTTATGGTACTTGTTTGATTTGGATCTTTGATTGATTGTGATGAGTTGTGGAGTAATGTCCACAATTACATCTGCCTATACATATAGACATAAATAGAATTCATAAGATAACTAAACGATTTAGATAATCCTCCATTAAAGCGTATCTATTTTATATAGAATCCCTCTTCTCTCAAAAGACTCACTCTTACTATAATGGATCCCTCTTGACCTAAAGGAATCTATCTTATCCTAATAGATCCATCTTATCTTAAAAGATTCTTTCTTATCATAATAAAATCATCTTATCTTAAAAGATTCTCTCATATCTTAATAGACCTATCTAATCTTAAAAGATTCTTTCTTACCTTAAAAGATTCATTATTCCTAGAAACTTATCTTGATCTAATAAGCATACTCACCCCACCACTTTGCTTATCTCATAATAGTATAACAAACATGACCTGTTTCAAAATAAATTTAGTAGATCTTATCCAGTCTAATCTGATTACACCAATTTAATTCTGATCCCATCTAATTTGATCAGATCTAACCTAATGAACAAACATGTTAGATAATACTAGTGAAAGAAGATTGGATCCTACTCTTATAAATATGTTTTAATCCAAGTTGAACTATGATTCTAATTTAGACTAGACCACATACAACAACCTGACCATATGCAACTACCTTAACCACCCGATAATTGCATAACCTCTCTGTTTCAACCCACTCGAGATTCTGACCGACCTGCACCATATAATCTATCATATCTAAAAAAACAACATATCCTAATAATATATATCCTACCCTGGTAGATTTATTAGATCTTAACTAGTTCAACCTAATCTAGGTTCTATCTAATCTATTACGATATAATCTAGAGTGAGTTACTGGTACAAAGAATAAGGCCATGCCTCTAAATCACTTAAGCCTAAATTTGTGACTTATGTAAACTCGGCTACACCCAACAAACTTGACCTATATAACAGGTTACATAACCTATCCAACCCATCTAGAAGTAAACAACCAAACCAGATTTTGATTAATCTCATTTAACTCATGACCACCTACTAAACTAACTGCTCTATCTATGTGTCACCTACAAAGTTGTCTCAACCACCTGTTCCTAACTCGGATGGAGACACAAGATAATCAACCTCATCAAGAAAGGATAAACAACCACTCAAGTCTTCAAGGACAAGGCTGGATCGCCAGATGAATCAAGATCCACTATCTATGATGGAGTCTTTCCTTACCGTACTCTTTCTTACCCAAACCCCTCTATGCTTTAAAAACATCTTTCACCATACACAATAAAGTAGATATACATACTGATGCTTCCCTAATCATCTTATAATTTGTGTTATAAAACAACGAAAAAAAAATCATTTGGAATTAAAACCACATGAAAACTGAAACATAGACTACAAACCATACTTGTTGCACCCTCTTTCTTACAAATCTCGAGGTCGAGATTCTTTTTAAGGGGGGTAGGATTTGTAACACCCACTTTGTAAGAAAATCTAAAAGGAGGGATTATATTCCTTTATACATATGTGTGTGTCCTCTCTATCTATCATTTCATGTGAACCCCTTACTTACACAAATAAATAATTAACAAGAGACACTCAAATAACTTGTGCATCCTTTGGAGTTTTGTTTGCTTGGGCATTAAAACAATAACAATAATAATGCTAGTAGAAAATAAAACAATGACTTGAGAAGAAGTTTGAATCCTAAAATTAAGAATTAGGGTTTGAAATAGAGAAGGAAAGAGAAAATACTATATAATAAAAGAATAAATTAATGAATAGGTAAATTTATTCCACAATAATTTATTCAAATCACATACTCAGAAATTTGAATGCAAGTTCACCACAAGTTTGAAATTTAAATTGAGATTCAAAAAGAAAGAAAGAAAAGAAAATAAAAGAAAATAAAAAGGAAACAAAGAAAAAAGAGAAAACAACCTGTTGGGCCGACTCCCCCATCTCTGCCCATCTCCACTTATCTCCTTGCGGTGGCCCATTTTCTTTTTCTCTTCATCACCGTGCGCTCCATCTCCCCACTAGCACGGCTGACGAATGGGGCCACCCAGGCTTCCGCGTCTTCCCTAACCGTCCGCGGGACTCGCGGGATAGCTCCGTGCTCGCCGCCGCCCGTGCTTCTTGGTGGACTCAATCTCCACCAAATCCCCGTGGATTCCGCGCCAACCTCCTACCGATTTTCGCGGAACGCACCTCGCCTCCCTTCGCCACACCAATAAAGCACCGCGTGCTTGTCGCAGACAGTAGGGATTCCCACCGTGTGGCTCGGCCGCCGAAGTGTGAGGGCGAACGTGAGAGCCGTGTGCGGAGTTGGGCTTCTTCGACGTCGAAGCAGGGGCGAACCACGGTGCTTCCCCGTGCGGCGCAGGGATCGTCCGTGGCTTCACCTCGTTCATGGGCGGTGTTGGGGAATCGCCATCGCGCTGCAAGCCTCCGTGGGATTCGCTGCCGCATCATCGTCCTGATGGTACACCGGGGTCTGGGGGGCCGATAATGGGTGGTGGCGCTTCGTCAACGCATGTGGATCATGCACCTGAGCGATTCCGACCGTGGGTGATGCAATCTGGGCAGCGATTTCTCGCCGTATGCCGTACTCCGCCCCAAATCCGCCGTGTGCCGGGGTTGGGGCTTATGGGTTCACAATCCACGGCAAGGATATTCTAATTAACTTAGTGGCAGCTCCAATTCGGTTTTGCATCATTCAGGTGTGAGCTTTGCGCTTGGGGGCGGTTCCCAGTGCGGGCAGTCATGGCGCCGCCGCTGCTGGGTGTGCGCCGTCGGTGTTGGTGTTGCCCGGGATGGGGGCAAGGCTGTGTGCCCGTGTGCCGTTGATCACGTGTTGGACGGTGGAGATTAGACTTCCAGTCGTCGCATTGAAGCTAAGCTCCACGCCATCCATCTGGTGTTCAACGGAGTAGATTAGATCGCGTTAAATAAAATCTGGGTCGTCCGCGTGGGATCGGATGGCTCAGAGCGGGCGATACCCTTTCGGCTACATGTTTTTCAAAAGAGTCCCTGAACTTCCTAGGAACCAACCCGCCATCCCTCGCGTCTGTGCACTGTGTCTTAGGATCTTTGCGCAGAGGCCCCTGCCTTCTAGATAAATTGAGGCCCAGTCCAGAGCAGTGTAAAACCAGAGAAAATAATTTATAAATAGATTTTTAATATGAAAATAATTACTAAAACTTTATAAATTCATAGAAAATTCATACTAACTCCAAATTAATCCATTCCAGTTCCTAAAATTTTGTAATTTAGTTCTCTATCACCTAGAGCCTCTGTTTTGTCATGAAAACAATTAGAAATTTAATCTCTCACTTAATCCATTTTAAACACATAAAACCTTTGAAAATTCATAACTTAAAAATCTATAACTCCAAAATTAATGATTCATGTTCCTATGATCTTATTTTAATATGTATATTAATAATGTGTATTTTGTTCTTATGTTTGGTGTAATGTTAATTTTGCCTATACCATGTTTGTTTGAATTGCTACGACTAGCAGTGAGGTCACGAGTCATCTGAAGATCATCCTGGTACCTGGAATCTCAAGTCCCAGGCAAGTTGTGCCCTTGATCACTTCTTTTTACCCACTCATGTTCTAATTAATCATAATGATCTGCATAGGTTAATTTTGATGGGACCCAATAGGTTACCCTATATTGTCTATCTTTATACCTTGTTTACCACTGAACTTTCTGGGTAGTACTTGCTAGTGCTATATGTGGTTTTGGGTATGGAGATACATTATTCATGATTATACTTTTATTGTCAGTTGTTATTTACTGTTCATGATAAGATCATTATGTTAATTGGAACATGGAGAACCACCCGGGAAAACAGTGCTACCACAAGGGAGGAATGGGACCCCTTGGCTGATTAATTAGGAAAGCTAGTGGAAGACTACCTTACCCGAAAGGGGCAAGGGCAGTAGGGGAGTGGTCAGTGTAGGGAGGCCCTCGGGAGGATTTTGCTGCGATGGCGGTCCTGCAAGGGATTCCTGCATTGGAACTTCCTATAAACTGTAGCGGGTTTTCGGAAGCTAGTGGAACTTTGTAAAGGCCTCGTAGTGGATCCCTAGCCATTCACCTCGGTAGTGTCTAAGGGCCTTGCAAACCCTGGCGACATGGGATACACGACTTGTGGGTAAAGATGCGCAACCTCTGCAGAGTGTAAAACTGGTATACTAGCCGTGCTCACGGTCATGAGCGGCTCGGACACTCACATGATTAAATTATGGAACTTAAACTCAATTTGTCATATGCATTGCATCGCAGGTGAAGTTGTTACTTTTGTTCTACTATTTAACTGGGTTGGTATTTACTTATACTTAGTAACTGCTAATAAAATTTTGACCAACTTTAAAAGCAATGCTCAGCTCTAACCATCTTCTTTGGTAAGCCTTACACTTCACGTGAGCTCCCACCTTTGGCGAGTTCATGCACATTATTCCCCACAACTTGTTGAGCGATGAACGTATGTGAGCTCACTCTTGCTGTCTCACACACCCCACAGGTCAAGAACAGGTACCACAGGATGAGGCGCTTGGAGGATGCTGCGATGAGTTCGTGAGAGGTCTAGGTCGTCGTCTCCCAGTCAACTTTGGGTTGCTGGACCGTTGTCTCCTTATAATGTAATTATTTATTTTGTATAGAACTCCTGTTATATATAAAGATGTGACATTCGATCCTGTGCCATGATTCATCATATGTGTGAGACTTGGTCCCAGCACACCTGGTGATTATGTTTACGCCCGGGTTTTAGACCCCTAAAATCCGGGTGTTACAGTTCCTACCTTCTAATAGGTGAGGATAGGTCTTAATCCCACCCGCGGTTGCGTAGATGGAGTTAGTTTCCATGCTCTACTCCGATCCGAGATAGAATTTCGGCAGCACCTCCCCGCTGTTCTCCGGATACACGTCCTGGCAGGGAGAGTGTACTGTCCGGAGAACAACAGGGAGGTGACGCCGAAACTCTTTCTCGGACCGGAGTAGAGCATGGAAACTAACACCATCTATGCAACCGCGGGCTGTCCAAAAAACGTGGACAATTCGAAACTGATACATTTGTAGATATGCAAAGATCTGCATATCTACACCGTATCACTTTCGAACGGGAGACGCCTAACTGGGTTACGTGATCTACGACCATGATGCGGAAATAGAGGTTATACCTAGGGTGGCGGTGGAGTCAGGCTAGTGGGGGAGTGGCGGGTCGGTGCAGTGGCGACGCGAGGCAGACCCGCAGCGGCTAGGAAGACCTCTGCAAAAAAAATAAACAAGTATGTCAACAAAAAAATTCGGCAGCACCTCCCCTGCACGGGGAGGTTTCCAAAACCTGCAAATAAAATTAACAGCACGATGGCTGACATTCACACATATATCAACGGCACGATGGCCGACAATCACATTTAATCGACATTCATATCCACCATCACACAATCATATCTAATCGACATACAACTAAAACTAGGACCCCTACACAATCATATCTATCGCTTTTATTGTGAAGTGGAACTACTTATGTATATCAACAAATGTGAATTAGTGCATATATATTCTCTATTGCCTAGCTCAAAGGAACGGGCATACAATCTACCTAGTATAGTATAGTATTACTACATACGTACCTGCTGCTGGAGCGCAAAGATGTGTGCGACGCAGACGGCGGCGAGCGGGCAGACGACGCGGCGAGGACGGCGGCGAGCGGGCAGACTGCGCGGCGCGGGCGGACGGCGGGCGCGACGGTGGGCGCGACGGCGGGCGGCTCGAGCGCCGCGACGGCGGGCGACGGCGGTGGCGCCGCGACGGCGGCCGACGGCGGGTGGCGCCGCGACGGCGGGCTCGACGGCGGGCGCGACGGCGGGCGCGACGGCGGGCGGCTCGAGCGCCGCGACGGCGGGCGACGGCGGTGGCGCCGCGACGGCGGCCGACGGCGGGTGGCGCCGCGACGGCGGGCTCGACGGCGGGCGCGACGGCGGGCTCGACGGCGGGCGCGACGGCGGGCTCCGGTGGGCGACAGCGGCGTTTAGAAAGTGAGAGTGAGAGAGAGACAGGGAGTGCGGGCGCTGTATGGCTATTAAAACGTTCTTTGCCGAGTGCCCGCGATCCGGCACTCGGCAAAGATTTTTTAAAAATTAAAAAATAAACTTTGCCGAGTGCTGGATCTCGGGCACTCGGCAAAGTAGCCTTTGCCGAGTGCTGGATCTCAGGCACTCGGCAAAGTCGCCTTTGCCGAGTGCTGGCTGTAGAGCACTCGGCAAAGATGTGTTGTACAGACTTTGCCGAGTGCCCAAGGACAGACACTCGGCAAAGTTGTCTTTGCCGAGTGTGAACTGGACAGCACTCGGCAAAGTATTTTTTATTTTTTTATTTTTGGCAACCAAACTTTTTGTGGTGTGTTCCTACACTATGTAGACCTACATGTATCATTTGTGGACAATTTTAACAGAGTTTTCAATCGTTAGTAGATTTAGTTCGTTTATTTGAATTTCTTCGGAAAATTTAGATTTGAACTGTAGGTCACTCGAAACTTGGAAAACCGTGCATGCAAAAATGATATTCATGTTACTTAGCATAAGTTACGACCGATTCCAGGAGCGGACCGGAAAATTCGAGCAACATGCTCACTAAACATGGCCGTGAACTTGCCATACACATGTTTAAAAATTGTATAAAACACAAACAAAGTCAGAAAATCCTAAAACTTGTCCACGTGTCATGATATCATATGTACAGGCTGCGATAAAAATTTTAGAATGTTTGGAGAAAGTTGTGGGACACTATGTGTAGAAACCTAGGAGAACTACATTGAAACTCTATGATTTCATGTGTAGTTCTCCTAGGTTTCTACACATAGTGTCCCACAACTTTCTCCAAACATTCTAAAATTTTTATCGCAGCATGTACATATGATATCATGACACGTGGACAAGTTTCAGGATTTTTTGACTTTGTTTGTGTTTTATACAATTTTTAAACATGTGTATGGCAAGTTCACGGCCATGTTTAGTGAGCATGTTGCTCGAAGTTTTCGGTCCGCTCCTGGAATCGGTCGTAACTAATGCTAAGTAACATGAATATCATTTTTGCATGCACGGTTTTCCAAGTTTCGAGTGACCTACAGTTCAAATTTAAATTTTCCAAAAAAATTCAAATAAACGAACTAAATCTACTAACGATTGAAAACTCTGTTAAAATTGTCCACAAATGATACATGTAGGTCTACATAGTGTAGGAACATACCACAAAAATTTCGAGAGACAAAATAAAAAAAATAAAAATATACTTTGCCGAGTGTCCAGAGATGACACTCGGCAAAGTATGCTTTGCCGAGTGCCTACTATGTGGCACTCGGCACAGAACCTCTTTGCCGAGAGCCAACGGATGACACTCGGCAAAGACTAACGGCCGTCAGCTTTGGGACGGCCGCTGACGGCCGTTTGCCGAGAGCCCCCTGTGCCGAGTGTTTGACACTCGGCAAAGTTGTCTTTGTCGAGTGCCGTTCTGTGCCGAGTGTTCAGCTCTCGGCAAAGCACGGTTTGCCGAGTGCCTAACTTTACCGAGTGCGGCACTCGGCAAAGCTTTCTTTGCCGAGTGCCCGACAAAAGGCACTCGGCAAAGAAGCCAACACTCGGCAAAGCCTCGGATTCCGGTAGTGATAGAGATATATACATATTTGTATGTTATTAGCATCATTGGGAATAGATTGGTTGCCATGTCCACATCAACTATAATGCTTGATGTCATATCACATTATTCCTTATCTCTTCTTTTATTTCAAATTCCACACCTTAAAAACGGCGGCGCCGGCACATGAGCTGTGTGCCGGCAAAGGCACCCATGAGGAGGCTGCCATGCTGCGTACATACGTGTATATATGCCATATATCGTCGTCGTTTTGTAAGCTGCCAAAACGATGGGCCTTTCACACTCACCAATAGCAATGTTACAAGGGTGTACGCGATCGAGGGCTTGCATATATATATATTGATTGATTGGCATCGTTCTCATGGCTGCGCGCTCGATCCATATATAACCTATCTAGCTACAGGCTGTGGGCTCTCTCTCTCTCTCTCATTGCGTTTCCGCAAGATATGTATACGGAGAGAGAGTTGATCTCAGACGCGCATGGCGTGGCACACCCCGCTCTAGCCTCTCGGCCGCGTGCTTTCTTTCCTGCAGGGACGATCGGAGGCCGGGTTTGGTCGTGCCACGCTGTGTGCGTCCGATGCGCCCTCTCTCGACTAACATCTACGCTACTAGTTGTATTGTAGGCTAGCTTAATACTACAGGGAGAGATCGAGAAGGCTACGTACGTACGTATAGCTAGCTTCTACGAGTTTATTTGTTGTTGCTGCTTAATTACTACAGTATTATATAATGCTACTGTCACAGGTACGTATATAAATCATCATTTCATACCTTTTATTAATTTGTAGCTACATATATAAACTCTTCTCTTCTTCTTTTTTTCTTTTGCAAGTGTACTGTATCTTAAATGTTCACTACTCATCTCTCCTTTCTTCTTCACCGACAACAACGACCAATATATATAACATCTCCTCCTAACAATCGATCATTTCTATCTCTTTTTTACGCTACATACATTTTTTTAAAAAAATTTGGTTCCACAACATATAGGCTGGTTTTCCCTCACGTCCGACCTTTAATTATTTGCGTCGCTTCAATTCTGCGCTTGCACCCACCCCATGCATCGTCGTTGTGGTTGTTGAGCTTGCCTCCGTCGGATGGCAGATGCTAAGACACACTATATGAAGTTTGAAATATAGGAGGAGGAGGAGGATAGTGAGCTGCTGCCAGGGTTAGAGGTAGTATGATATTGCACTATAGCTAATCGTCCGTTGGCTAAAGAATTGATATTTTAATTAGCTAGCTAAGTATTAGCTAGTTTAATAAAAAAAATAGCTAAACTATTAGCTACACTGTATAGTTGTTTTAAACTAACTTTAATAGCTAACTATTAGCTCTAGTATATTTAAAGGTTGCCTAAAAACTTCAACAGTTGCAGGAGTCTATAGATGCGAAGCAGACAGGAACAGTGCCTATGGCAGCTAGCTGGCTCTAGCTGCGGGTTGTTCTGTAGTATGTGAAAAGGATCAGCGCATATGTTTTCTCCTCTTTTATGGCCTTTTTCTTGTTCTTTAGGCTTCGAATCTACTGGATCTTAGTTTATAGTAAATTGCAGTGATATTTTAAAATATAAAAATCTAGTTTTGTTGAACACTCTACATAAGTAGATATATATACACATTTGATATATCTATGGTTCTTTAGTTTAATGTTTTTTGCCGTGTGTTTTTATCTATGGTTTTCTGCCTTTGATTGATACATGTAGTTCTTGTTCTTCAAATATATATGACAAAAGTTTTGTGGCATGATAAATTGTTTTTATGACTGATGATCTGTCATAAAAAAAAGTTACCAACATTAGAGCATGCATGTATATATGACTGATCAATTCTAGATTTAACTTGGTTCAGTAACGAAAAGAGTGTAAAAGTAATAAAAAAATGTGTGGTTGGACTTTCTTTTGACAAAGTTAAAGAACATCTTTGTTGAACGTCCAAAACTCAAGTTACAATCGTGAACGCCCAAATAAAACTCCGACCAGTAATTTCCGCCAGTTCTACCTAAATTGCTGTTGTGATTAAAAATTAGGTGTCTCCTTGGTTGCCGTCACTACCGGATACAGCTGCTTTGCCGATTATTTCAGTCACTTGGCAAAACCTGAAAAACACTCGGCAAAGAGCTTCCGATAGTGCTTAATGCTTTTGTGTGGCGTGCCTGTGGTTGCTTTAATTAATTCGGTACGGCTTCCATCGTATGTTTGATAATTTAGCTCATTGCCGTACGTCTAGGGAGATGCTAACAATCAATACAGTGTATGTAACTAATGTTTGCACCGTCATTAATATCCTTATACGTTAATTAACATGTTTTAATCCTAATTAAGCCTGTGACATATGATAATAATTCATATTACGGTGCTATATATATGATTTTTCTAAAAAAATTAAAAATAATTAATATATACTAATTAACTGAGGTAGAAAAATATATTAGAAAGTAAGGAAAAAATGTATAGGGGAATTATATATGGAGAGACTATATACTTGCGCTTCTAGCTATACCGAAAGGATTGTAGAGGTTTTAAAAGAATTTACTCCATTAATTAATGTCTAGGGTTCTTCGCTGCTGCACTATATACACAAAAAATATAAACTTTCTATGGTTTTCTAATTTCCTAAAGATTTGTTCTAACAAACCGTAGGAAAATTACTAACTTACGAGAGACTACTGGTAGCTCTAGAAAATAATCATGACTTTCTATGATTTGTTATAAAAGCTGTAGCAAGTTAGCTTTTAGATGCTGACTAACAGCGTGAATCTACTAACTTCCGAGAGGGACTGCTGGCTATAATAAGTTGGCTAACTTTTTAGATGGCTCTAGAAAGTTAGGTTTATTTCCGACAAAAAAATTCTGAGAGCCAAATTTTCGACGTGATAGCTTTTCTTCTGAGGGTGAAAGTTAACTGTTTTAGTGTAGTGCTGGATGGATTTTGCTTCTCCTAAATTTTGAACCAACTAGCATAGCATAACCTTTTTTTTTCTTTGCTGCATGGATTTCATGCTAGTAGTACGTACGTGTTGGGCGGGACACCTACGTACGCTCGTGTCGTCGACCTGCATATGAATACTGGAGAAGCTAAGGTGCAAGATCTGATCATATCTGACAGCGCCGCACACACATACGATGCATGTACATATAGAGCCGGCCGGCGGGGAGCAAATCCCAAACGGTGCATGCTCACGCCTCCAGAATCTTCTAGCTCGAGCAGCAGCTTCAAATATACGAGTGCGTGCCGCTCTTTAATTTGTCCCCATTGTATACGGCGTGTCGTCGTCTCAGCACCACGCCGCCACAGGTGTCGTCTCACATGTGGTCGATCGTGCCACAGCCATGCGTTTCGCTCCTGATTAAAGTTAGTTGTTTTGAAACTAGCTAGCACACACAGAATCTCTATAATGATGATTTTAGATGCATTTGTATTGACGTTTTTCGTCGGTGCCTCTAGAGACTACTGGAAAACACTGACGGTTATTTTTGGAAACACTAGTGGAATGGCGGCAACCATAAGTAGTAATAGCATTTTTGCGGTTTTTTTAATAAATCGTCAGTGAAAATGCACTTTCCACTTGGTATTTTCTATATTTGGCTGTTAGTGGTACGTAGTTTTTTCGTCTTTTTTTTAATTTTTTCAAAACAAAACTGAATTGTATATATATTTACACACGCAAATATATATATATATATATATATATATATATTCATATTTATATTAAAATCAACATGAAATTAAATTCTATCATACATCTATATACATCAAAGTCTTGTATTCACAACCATCACATATTTTATACATCAAAGTTTTCAACTAGACTATCTCGGTTAAGAGATAATCTACTAATTTCTAAATTAAAGTACTCTAAACTCTTACCTAGCTAATGTACCAGTAGCATCGTGATATTTTTCTATAACGGAAATGACATCTTTCAATATGAATGCGCACATGTCCTCAATTATGTCGTACAATGCACCTTCGATCATGTTCTTCGCCTTTCCTCGTTGAAATTCATGTAAAAGAAGTTTATTATAAACATCATATATTTACACTTGAAAACACATTTGTATCTTTAATTGTTGAGTTTATGATCCAAATTCTGAAGAAGGCGGCCAAGTTGGCATCGCTGCGCTCCGGCCCAAGCAGTACGGATCGTTTCCCTACTCATTTTAAGGTTTCACCTCTATAAATATCTTTGTAAGCCGTAGGAGATAGTCATCTCATTTTAAATCTCCTGCGATCTGTAACCACCCGATAATAGTGAGATTGTTGCTGGCCGGCGCCCGTAGTTTTTTCCCCTTCGCCTTGGAGGGGTTTTCCACGTTAAATCTATGTCTTCTCTGTGATTGATCTTCTTTGTGTCGTATTCATTCATAACAAGTGGTATCAAAGCTTGTTTGGTGATCGGTGTGCTAGGGTTTCCTGCCGGCGCACGGATGTCGACGACAATGAAGTACGATCTTCCGCTGCTGGATCTCGACACGCGTTTCTCGCTGTGGCAGGTGAAGATGCAGGCGATTCTCTCGCAGTCTGATCGTGACCTGGATGATGCCCTAGATGGATTTGGCAACAAGGACGCCAGGACATGGACTGGTGAGGAGAGGCGCAAGGATCGTAAGACGCTCGCACATATTCACCTTCATCTGTCTAACAATATCCTGCAAGAGGTTCTGGCGGAGAAAACTGTCGCTGCTCTCTGGTTGAAGCTAGAGTCGATCTGTATGTCAAAGGATCTGACCAGCAAGATGCATGTCAAAATGAAGTTGTTCTCCCACAAGTTGTAGGAAGGAGGCTCCGTTCTGATGCACATATCGGTGTTTAAGGAGATCGTGGCCAATCTGACGTCTATGGAGGTAAAGTTTGATGATGAAGACCTAGCTCTTCTTCTCCTGTGTTCCCTCCCTGCATCGTTTAGCAATTTTCGAGATACCATCCTATACAGTCGTGATACTCTAACCGTGGCTGAAGTGTATGAAGCTTTGACTGCGAAAGAAAAGATGAGATAGATGGTTAACTCAGAAGATGCTGCTGGCTCGAGTGGAGAAGCTTTGTATGTCCGTGGCCGCACTGAGCAGAAAAAGTCCAACTCGGGTGGCAAAGAAAAGGGAAAGAAACAGAGGGGTCGCTCCAAGTCAAGGGGGCCATCTGATGAATTATTTTGCAAATACTACAAGAAGATGAACCATGTAATTGAGAATTGTTACAAACTGCAGAACAAGGAGAAGAGGAACAAGGAGAAGGGTAAGACCGGTGGTACTGTCTCTGTTGCATCCGAAAATAATTCTGATAATGGTGATGTTCTTATAGCCTTTGCTGGTTGTGCTGCTGCTGATGCCCAATGGATCCTCGATTCTGCTTGCTCGTATCATGTTTGCACTAACAAATCTCTGTTTAGTACCTATGAAGCTGTGCAGAACGGAGGTACTCTTCGGATGGGTGATAATTCCCCTTGCACTGTTGTTGGCATGGGCACCGTGCAGATCAAGATGTTCGATGGGATTGTACGCACATTGACTGAAGTGCGGCATGTTCCATCCATGTCCAGGAACCTCATCTCTCTGAGTACTCTGGACACAAAAGGTTACAAGTATACCGCCGGTGATGGTGTCATAAAGGTAACAAAAGGCTCTCTTATGGTTATTAAAGGTGATTTGAAAGCTGAAAACTTATATGTGCTTCGAGGTAGTTCTGGCTCTGCTAATGTTGTTGTTGCTTTTGATTCTGAGACTACTAAAATTTGGCATATGCGCCTTGGCCATATGAGTGCACCTGGTTTGGCAGAATTGAGTAAGAGAGGCCTTCTTGATGGTTGCCATGCTGATACCCTTGATTTCTGTGAGCACTGTGTTTTCGGTAAGCATAAAAGGGTAAAGTTCAGTTCTGCTGTTCATAATACCAAAAATATTCTTGATTATGTTCATGCTGATTTGTGGGGGCCATCACGTATAACTTCTCATGGTGGTGCTCGTTACATGTTGACTATCATTGATGATAATTCACGCAGAGTTTGGCCTTATTTTCTTAAGCAAAAATCAGATGCCTTTGAGTCTTTCAAGGTTTGGAAGACTATGGTTGAGAAGCAGACTGAGAGGAAGCTGAAAGTTCTGAGAACTGACAATGGTATGGAGTTTTGTTCTGGTGATTTTAACTCTTTCTGCAGGAAGGAGGGCATTGTGAGGCACCACACTATACCATATACGCCTCAGCAGAACGGTGTGGTAGAGCGTATGAACAGAACAATAATCTCTAAGGCTCGGTGTATGTTGTCCAACTCAGGTTTGAGCCGAAAGTTTTGGGCTGAGGCCGCTTCCACTGCTTGTCATTTGATCAATTGTTCACCATCCACTGCTATTGATAAGAAAACTCCAATTGAGGTTTGGTTTGGTTCCCCCTATGATTATTCTCAGTTGAGAGTGTTTGGTTGTACTACATATGCACATGTTGATAATGGTAAACTTGAGCCTAGAGCAATTAAGTGTGTTTTCTTGGGTTATGGATCTGGTGTTAAAGCATATAAATTGTGGAATCTTGATACACAGAAGGCATTTTTAGTAGAAACGTTGTGTTTAATGAATATACTATGTTCCCTTCGGTTGTATCTACCAGTGCTACTAACCAGAATTCTGAGTCTATCAGTGTGCAGGTGGAGCACGGGGGGGATGTTGATGATCATGCTCCACCATATGCTAAACCTGCTGAAAATTCATCACCTGTTGTGGAGTCTCATCCTCAGTCTCTTGCTGAAGGCTGAGCTAGGAGGCAGATAGTTCGGCCCCAAAGACTGGTTGAAGAGTGCAATGTTGCTTTTGCTTTGGTTGTTGCTGAAGGAGTTGATAATGTTCAGGAACCATTGAATTATTCAGAAGCTATATTGTCTACTGATAGTGAAAAGTGGATGGGTGATATGCATGAAGAAATGGAGTCTCTTGATAAGAATGGCACTTGGGAACTAGTTCGGTTGCCTTCTGGCAAAAAGGCAATTAAGCGCAAATGGATCTTCAAAAGAAAAGAAGGTATGACTCCAAAAGAGCCTCCACGCTTTAAAGCAAGGCTAGTTGCCAAAGTTTTTAGTTAGATTCCAGGAAATGATTACTCTGATGTCTATTCTCCTGTTGTCAAGCATAGTTCAATTTGTACCTTTCTTAGTCTTGTTGCTGTACATGACTATGAGCTTGAGCAGTTAGATGTGAAAACTGCTTTCTTACATGGTGATTTGGAGGAGGACATTTATATGGACCAGCCTGAGGGGTTCATTGTTCCTGGAAAAGAAGACTATGTGTGCAGGTTGAAGAAGTCCTTATATGGTCTGAAACAATCTCCCAGACAGTGCTATAAGAGGTTTGATTCATTTATGCTTTCTAATGGTTTTCAGAGGTCTCAATATGATAGTTGTGTTTATCTAAAATTTGTTAATGGATCACCTACATATTTGCTGCTATATGTTGATTGCTGCCAAGAGCATGAAGGAAATCGCTGCTTTAAAGGCACAGCTTAGTAGCGAATTTGATATGAAGGATCTAGGTGCGGCAAAGAAAATCCTTGGCATAGAGATAGTCAGGGATAGGAAGTCTGGACTGTTGTACTTGAGCCAGAAAAATTATATTGAGAAGGTCCTTCGTCGTTTCAACATGCAAAATGCTAAACCTGTGAGTACTCCGTTGGCTCCTCATTTTAAACTGTCTGCTAAATAGTGTGCTAAAACTGATGCTGAGCTTGAATATATGTCAAAAGTTCCATACTCTAGTGTTGTTGGGTCACTCATGTATGCTATGGTTTGGTCTCGTCCTGATTTGTCTCATGCTATGAGCGTTGTTGCTAGATACATGTCTAATCCTGGTAAAGAGCATTGGAAAGTTGTTCAGTGGATTTTCAGATATCTATGTAGTTCCTCTAGTGCTTGTTTATGTTTTGGTAAATCTGGAGATGGTCTGGTTGGCTATGTTGATTCATATTATGGTGGTGATTTAGACAAGAGGAGATCTCTTTCAGGTTATGTCTTTACTGTTGGAGATTGTGCTGTGAGTTGGAAAGCTCGTTTATAGGATACTGTTGCTTTGTCTACCATAGGAGCTGAGTATATGGCAATTGCAGAAGTTACTAAGGAAGCCTTATGGTTGAAAGGTATATATTCAGAGCTATGTGGAATTAAGTCTTGCATTACCATCTATTGTGATAGTCATAGTGCTATTCATCTCACCAAAGATCAGATGATTACTGAGAAATCCAAACATATTGATATTTGTTACCACTTCGTTCGTGATATCATTGAAAAAGGTTTGGTGAAGGTATGCAAGATCAGTACTCATAATAATCCTGCTGATATGATGACAAAGCATGTTTCTGTTGCTAAGTTTGAGCTATGCTCAAACTTAGTTGGTATTATAAATTAGCCCTTAGTGGCTGTTGGCACCGGCAAGATGATGATGCATTTGCTTAAGGTGGAGGTTGCTATTATGATGCTACAAGGAATTTGTCTCAAGGTGGAGTTTGTTGAGTTTATGATCCAAATTCTGAAGAAGGCGGCCAAGTTGGCATCGCTGCGCTCCGGCCCAAGCGGTATGGATCGTTTTCCTACTCATTTTAGGGTTTCACCTCTATAAATATCTTTGTAAGCCGCAGGAGATAGTCATCTCATTGTAAATCTCCTGCGATCTATAACCACCCGATAATAGTGAGATTGTTGCTGGCCGGCGCCCGTGGTTTTTTCCCCTTCGCCTTGGAGGGGTTTTCCACGTTAAATCTGTGTCTTGTCTGTGATTGATCTTCTTTGTGTCGTATTCATTCATAACATTAATAACATAAATACAAACATGACTATTACTAATAATATCTAGCTAGGTTTCGTGATGTATCGTTTGTTTTGTCTCATGAACCCACACATATACAACCCACATAGGACATATCCGGTTGTGTTAAGAGAACCTAAATAGGTCTCCACTGGCGGTTCCTTAAGTTAGGCCCACATGTTATTTTCACTGGCGCTCTATAACTGAAACTGCCAGTGAAAAATTGTGTGTGTCGCCGACTTTAAGCTCTTTTCTACTAGTGTGAACTGCTGCAGTTGTAGTCTATAGAGACAAAATACTGTAAAAATAGTAGAAACTATTTCGGATTAAAGCCAAGCAAACATGTCAAACTGTTTCTTGCATCCGTTTGTATATTGATAACTGAGACATCTTTGTACGGTCTGATTTCTATTTAACATACATGTAACCTCTATTTTTTATCCATAGCCTATACAAAAGAACCAAACTATCTTATGTGTAACTACAATTTTAATTGAAGAGTTAAATGCATGAGTTGTCGCTAAAATTGTTAATGTACGCCACTTAAATCTATGAACTTTAAAATTGCATTTCTAGGGTCCTTGAGCTTGTTAAAGGGCACGTCGCATGGATGAGTTCAAGGACCTAGAAATGTGTTAGATTGTCTCCAATGGTTCGCGTAAAATAGGAGACGCAAAAATTTAGATGACATTGTTTGACGCTGTTTGCAGAATAAAGTTTAAAATAGGGAATGAGATAGAGGATTGGATAGAGGATCTGCTGGAGATATCCTTATGGACTTAAACCCCCTAACTCCGGGAACCATATTACAAACACAAGGTTGATATGTGACCTTGTTGTTTGAATTTGTGATGAGTTATTATCAACAGAGCAGTGTAACACTATAAAAACCTTCAATTAAAAATAATACATTTAGTTATTAATGGTAATTATGACAATGAATTTTCTTTTAAGTGTTTAATTTTTTATTTGCATTTGGAATTATTTTTGAATGCTCGTGATTGATTTTTTGGATATTTAATAGCATTCCTTCTTAAATGAAAATCCTAGTAAATAATATAATAATTAGTCTAAAAATAAATGTTTTATTTATAAATAATTTTGGTTTAATTATTATAAATTTTAGGGTTATTTAAAATATATTTTTGAAATTAGAAAAGAAATAAAATAAAAAAGAGGAAACCCTAACCCTAAATGGGCCACTAGGGGCCCAACAAACCTCACAGCTGCTGCGCCCCCTGGCTCCTCCCAAGCCGCTGTTGTCACCTCCTTTTCCTCCCCCCCCTCCTCTCTCTCACAGACGCCCCAGCCCCACCTGACCTTCCCTCTCTCTCTCCCTGCCTCGCTTCCCTTCCCCAACCCGACCGCGCCCAGTGCACCTCCCCGCGCAGCCACCCCTGCGCGCTCGACCGAAGGCCGCCGCACCGCCAGGAAGCCAGGAACGCACCCGCGACCAGGAGCCCAGCCCGACGCCCATGCACGGCACCCAGGAGATCGTGCCATGCGCGCAACGGCCAAGCTCCGCCCGCACTAGGAGCCATGCGCGCGCTCGACCAAAAATGAATACGATCACTATTCACTATCTTGGTGATTTTCATACTAGAATATATTTACAATTAAACCTCGCTCTAGCACTTGGATTGATATTGGTTAGTATTGATATAAGTATAATTTTATTGATATAAGAAAAATAAAAGAAATACTAGGCCACGTATTCCTGGTCAGATGAAGATATAGATTTTACTATTCATGATAAATGTATTCATAAGTATAGCACTTAATTACGTAGAATTAGTAAAATACTTATTTATGTCATAATAACCATGAATATGTTATTAAAAGTCCTATTTAGTAATTTATAATTAATTCTTAGTGTATTAATGTCAGAAGAATTATAAATAAATAATTTTTAGTTATAAATATAAATTCTATTTAGAAAAGAAAGGAGAAAACCGAAATAGTAGAATTTATAATAATGTTAAAATGACTTAACTAGGCACTCATACTTTTCTAATAAAGAAATTGATAGTTATGTTGATAAATATAGGTTTCTTACTAAAGAATTAGATAACTTGGTTCTAGTTTAAAATGACCTTTTAATAGATATGAAAGTGCATTCATCCCTTTTGTGAGTTTTGGTGATTTGGATAACAACACATTTAAAAGACTAACAAGTTTGCTAAGTGTTGAACAGGAAATTCAGTATGATGAACATACTTGAATAGTGTATAATGACAGTGAACAAAGGTTCAACACAAGGTTAAATAACCAGTGAGACAATCCAAATGGATACAATATGATCTCTATATTGGTTTGAATATATGGACAAGACCTAAGAAATCACTACATACATATGATCAGAATAGGGGATGAAGTGATTAAGAGGATTGGTCAAACCAAAGTGAATAAGATATGAGGAATCGTGAATGGGCTTGACCATATTATTATCAGTCCATATATGCTTCTATGAGAATCAAACTAGAGCTTGATTGGTCTTAACAATTATATCTAAAAGACATTCAAGCAAGGTTCACAATATTGAAGAAATGATTCTCTCAATGGATGCTCAATATGATGTGACTCAAGAATGGCTTCATAGGGTGAAGATCGCAAGGAAAGGGCTTCGAGGAACTAAGCGAAGGTGAAGGCCAAGCGACGGCTTGTGGACCGAGGTACCATGGCTAAGGTGAAGAAGAGAGTACTTGCACTAAGTTGATGAACTAATCAGCTATGAAGAGTTATAACATGTTGATGCATCAGTACGGTGACTTGAAGCCATGATTTGAACTCACATATGGTGATATGGTACAAGTCACAGGGTTTGATTTATGTTTGCTTCAAAAGGTGAGACAAAGATGTTTGTGATCCTTATGAAGCAACGCCATGGAGAAATCACACATGAGACGCCAATGACTCAAGGAGTTTACTTAATTAATTTTATTTAATTTGAGTATAGGAATCGTCGTACTATAAAGGGGGATCCAAAAAGAAGGTTGGTGTTTGCCAAAGCTCAAACCTCTATATTCAAAAGCTATTTTTGAAAAACAAAAATCTCTTTAACATTCTATGGTAGACCATGGTTAGGTTTGAGAAACCTAGAGTGTTCTTGTTGAAATGCAGCTGAACTTCTTCAACTGCAGCTGAGCTTTTCAGCTGAGTTGAGCTTCTTCAGATGCAGCTGAGCTTTTCAGCTGAGCTGAACTTCAGCTAAGTTGAGCTTCTTCAGCTGCAGCTGAGCTGAACTTCAGCTGTGTTGAACTTTCTCAACTCCAGCTGAACTTCAACTTCAACTGGGGTCCAGGCAGGTTCAACCGGGGTCCAGGGCAAGTTCAACCGGGGTCCAGAGAGGTTCAACCGGGGTCCAAGAAAAGTTCAGCCGGGGTTTTTTTCTCGGACCTCACTGGTCAATACCAGTTGAACCGGTCCTAGGGGAGGTTCAACCGGTGTCAGGGTCACCTGATCGGTCTGACCTCCTGACTGGCAGACTGACTGCCAGTCTGACCCCCAGGCGGTTGAACCGGCCTTAGGGGCGGTTCAACCGGTGTCAGGACCTGTTTTTGCAGTCTGCGCGTCAGTCTGCCAGTCAGACTGGCAGACAGGCTGCCAGGCCTGCCAGGGGCGGTTCAACCGCCCTAGGGGGCGGTTCAACCGGTCTTAGGCAGAAAAATCTGCCCAACGGCTAGTTTTGAGCTCCACCTATATATACTCCCTCCTACCTCTCTCCCCACAGACAAGAGCACGACCCAAACTCCATTTTCAACTTGAGAAACACCTCCCACTCTCTCTCACACATCTCTTGCCTCTCACATTTCAAATCTTCGGAGAGAAATCTTTGAGTGAGTTTGAGAGCTGTGGTTTTTGTGCTTCATCTCCAAATCTCTCTTGCTCTTCTTCATTCGAGCTTTGGTACTACATCGAGTTCTTTGTGGATTCATTACTCTTGGAGCTTCTAGCTCCTAGACGACTAGGTGTCTCTTGTGAGTCTCCAAATCTTGTGGAAGACCACAAGAAAGTTTGTATTACCCGCTCGTTTGAGCAAAGATTAGTTTGTGAGCTTGACCTTTGTGGTCGGCAAAGGGAGGATTAGGGTTGAAAGAGACCCGGCTCTTTGTGGGTGCCTCAACGAGGAAGTAGGGCACCTTGGTGGTGTGACCGAACCTCGGGATAAATCTTGTGTCTCTTGTGTTCTTGCTCATTGTGTTTGTTTGTGTTCTTCATTCTCTCACCATTTCGTGAAAGATTTGTTTATATCTTTTTGGTGTGTGGATTTTGAGAAGTGCCCTTCTCAGATCTACTACTTTGAACCCTGTGGATCATTTAGAACATCTCATTTCCAAAGTTAACTGGGTGAATTTCGAGATCAATTCAGTTTTACCCAGTTTGCTTCTAGTTTTTATTGAAAAAGTTTTAACTTGCCTATTCATCCCCCCTCTAGGCAACTTTCAATTGGTATGAGAGCCTAATCCTCGTTCTAACGCTTAACCGCGTGAGGAAAAGATCATGTCAGGGGGACTAAGAAACGAAAGTGGTTCTAAGCTTGAAAAAGTTGAGGTTGCCTCGACTTTATCTTTTGGTGCAGATGTTGATCCTAGGGCAATAGATCTTGCCATGAGAATCGCCGAAAGGATGTTCCTCAAAATGAAGGAAGATGAGGCGAAAAACAAGATTGAAGAAGAAGAAAATGATCGATGGAGACCAAACGACGAATCCACCTCTTCACTAGGTTCGTCTTTCAAATCCACTTCTCATATGTGCTTTGTTGCTAATGGGAGTGACAGTGAAAGCGAAAGTGAGGATGAGGATGAACATGAAAGTGACAATGAAGATGAGGATGATCTTCAAAAATTCTTCGCTCAACTAAGTAAGAAAAATCGGATGAACTTGCTCAAACTCATGGAAAGAGCGGAAGAACAAAAAGAAATGATTCATAAGCAAGAAGACTTCCTCATCCGAAAAATCGAAGTCTTAGAGAAGTTGACCAAAGAGCATGAGAAGCTAAAGTGCTCTCATGATGATTTGATCCAAAGGTATGAACACATTTCAATTGAGAAAATTAACACTGCTAATCATTCATCATATATTGCTCAACTAGAAAATAAAAATGCTATGCTTAAGAACACAATAGAAAAGCTAAATGTTGAAAATCTAGCTTTGCAAGAAAAACATGATATGCTTGTGTGCTCTCATAATAAATTGATGGATTCACATATCATGTTAGAAATGGCTCATGAGGTTGTGTTAACTAATTTGAAATCATACCAACCTCACACATGCGCATGTACTCAAGTAGAAACTACATTATCATGTGCTAACAAATGTTGCTCTCAAGAAAGCCAATCTTCCATTGAGCTAGAAATTTCAGGAATTAGTGATATTTCTATCACACAAGAAAATAAAGAGCTCAAGAAAGAAGTTGGAATGCTAAGAAGGAGCTTAACTCGTTTGAAGGGAAAGTGTCATGCTCAACCTTCTCAAGATAACTGTGACAATATGGTGAAAAAGCTTGAGAAGGGGACAACCGTAGCATGCACAAAACCCCTTCAAAAGAATACCAAGCTTTCCAAGAAGGGCATGAGCAAAATCCATGGTGAGAAAATTAATGCTCATATGATTTGCTCTAACAATGTACCTATGTGCTTCAACAAAGAAAGATCAAAGAGAAGCGATAGGAGGTGCTATGGATGCAAGGAGAAGGGCCATGAAATTGATTCATGCCCCCACATGAAGAACCAAGACCTTGCACGATCAAGAAAGATGACCATCAAAAAGGATGAAAGCAAAAGGCAAATGCATTGCAAGGACAAGCATCGCATTTGCTACAATTGCCGTGAAAAAGGTCATCTATTCAAGGTTTGTCCAAAGGGTAAAACTCCTAAACCTAACTTGTCAATATATTCAAATATGCTTAGGAGACCCAAATTTGACTCTTGTGCTAGAAAGGTGATGAGTTCACCACATTCTAGGACTAAGGCTATTTGGGTGCCTAAGTCCTTATTGCCTAACCTTGATGGACCCATCATGAGATGGGTACCAAAATGTGTTTGAAACTATTTGCAGGTACCCAAAGATGATATGAAGCTTTGGGGTGCTTGAGCGGTTTAACTCAATTCTTATCTCAAGCTATCAATCTTACATTGTCTATCCTTTAAGATTGACCCAAAGATGAATTGAGTTGTTATATCACTAACTTCATATTCATCTCTAGCAAGAACTTGTGTTGTAGGGAATAAGGATTAACCTTTGTGGGAATCAAGCAAAAGGCCTACAACCAAGTGTTATCCAAAGGATGGTAACAATTAATTCTTAAGTGCACATTGCTTTTAATTGGTATATTCCTTTGTGTCTTTTGTAGCCACATAGGAAAAATGAAGCACTTGAGAATGAACTTAAAATATTTTACCTTGTCTTGGAAAAGTTCCAATCATATGGTAGATTGCAAGTTTATATTTTTATATTGTGACAATCTACATGCTTTAAATTAGTTGTATGTATCTTGTGGCATATTTCCAATTTATTATCGTATTATTGCCATGACCTAGACATAAAGAGGATTATCCCATGTTCTTAAATGAATAGAGTGCTAAGTAAGAAATTCAAATTCTTAAAGCACTTACCAAAAGGGGAATTCTCTATATGACTAGACTTGTGAGACTAATGTCTCTATCTAAGTGTTTATGTAGTCTCAGAACATGAGAATGTGTTTCTCAAATGGAGTGTGACATTCAACATTCAAAGAAGATCGAACCAATACTATGTGATGTATTCATTCTCATTTAAATTGGTTTTGAGTCTTCTACATTAATCACTCACCATGCTATGAATTAAACTTGCCATGTAAACTTAATTAAATAATCATGCTTTTTTCACCTTGTTTAATTTTGGGGTTATGCGTGATGCTTGTAAGGGCAATTTAGTTCATATCATGAGGTTTCCTTATTTTAGTAACCTTCTTGTCATTCATATACTAGAGGTTTCTAAATAGGAAACTATTGTTTGTGTTTCTAATGCAATCTCTTTTAAGCCATTTCATGGAAATTCATAAGTAGAGATTGTGCTCTTTCATTTGGTAAAATCACAAGCATTAAAGGTTAATCTTCACATAAAAGAAAGATTAGAAATGCTCAAGGCAAAGGTATGGAACTAGTTGTTTCATTTGGTATGAGACCAATAATAGTTCCTTTTAAGTGGCATTCTTTCAATTGGTAATAATCTATTCCATGGAAAGAAATGTCAATATAAAGGGTAAAATTCCTTTTTGCTTAAATTTGTAAATTGGTGCATATTGTTAATTCACTCCTCCATGTGCATTAACTTAAAAGGAATTTAATTTATGCCTTTACGCCTCATAAATGATGATTTGTTTGCCATTCATATATAGATAACATCATTCATTAAATACTTCCTTGTACTACTATTACCTCTTTTCAAAGTGTTTTATCGACTAGTTTTAAAAGGAAAAGAGATAACAAAGAAGGAAGTCTCCACAAATGATGAAAAGAATACTAAGGTGACACCACCACAGATAGTAAGATCTATCAAATTGGTATAACAAATGGTACATTCTATATGGTGGTAAGTACTCTTAGGCATAAGTTAATTCATTGCAAATTTGTCATGCCTTGACCATGATATGTAATATATTCCTCATGAGACTCTTAACTGAATTGAAAGTGCATGTGGCAAGTCATTCAAATACTTGATGCACATATCTAGTGGGAGAACATTATATATCTTGTGTCATAGAGAATAAGTTTCACTTGAATGAGCTATACTAAGACAAACCAAATGGTAAATTTGTATCTCATTCATATGGATTGTAATCTTTGTTTTCTAAATAGCTACTCTTGATGCAGTTTAAAATTCCCTTATCGTTAATTCTAAAAGTGCATAAGAATCTTTTTGTTGATATTCATCTCATACATATGCACTAACATGGATATGATTTTTAAACTGTAAAAGGTACAATTAGTGATCCATACTCTCTAAATTTTGGAAACCCATATTTTGATATCTTAGAAATCTACTTCAATCAGTATCCATACGCTTCACATTGAATTGGATCACTAAGTTGTAAATTCCATGCATAACTTGTCTTCATGATATGAATGCTTGTGCGACTAACCTTGATAAGCTAGGTGCAACCAAGAACAAGCTAGGTTCATCATCAAGAAGGCAACACAACGATGTATCAAGAAAAGGAGAAAAGGCTCCTATTCTTAATTCTAGTTTTTATCTATGAGTTTACATATTAACTTGGAACCATAGTAAGATGGTTGTCAAGTATATGTGGATGCCTATACAAAGAGAAAGGCCATAATAAGGAATGTGTGGGTACCCAAGGCTCTTACTACTAATCTTAAAGGACCCAATTCAAATTGGGTACCAAAATACGAAGCTTAAACTTGTTTTGCAGGATCACTCCTTAAATGGATCAAGCTGGGTGTTCGATAATGGATGTATAAATCATATTTGGAGATAGTAGCAAGGGTGGTAACAATTGAATCTCAAGTGCATATTATTTTAAATTCTTACCTCCTTTATGACTTGTGTAGCCACTAAGGAAGAGGGAGCATGTCACACCCGGTTTTAGAAGGCAAACCGAATGCGAACCATGTACGTGCCAGGATCAGTTATTCATGTACACAGCAGTTACATAACATGGACATCATCACACAGTGCTCAAAATAGTATTAAAAGGGAAATAATAGTCGATTACATCATACGTCTGAGACGTCCATATAGTCCTTACAATAAATCAAAGTGCGAAAACGAAACGTAGATAACCGCGGCCTTCACAGGCAGCCAACTGGGGGTTGCCGCTAACCCACACCTAGAACTCGTCGTAGTCTTGGAACTCCTAGAAGTCTCCTTCCACAGCTTCATCTTCTCCTGAGTAGTGGTTGCAATGCTGACAACCTGGGGGGGTTTGGTGTGTAGAGCAAGGGTGAGTACACATCAACATACTCAGCAAACATCCTGTTTGGCTGTAGTGGACTAGCTTTATGTGGGGGGTAAGTCAAGCAGTTGCTTTTAATTGGTCAGATTATTATTTACTAATAGGAAGCCAGGTTTTAGCATTAACCCAAGTTATTAGCCCGATGTACCCTTTCCAAACGGAAAGAATACCACTTACCAGCACCATAGACATAACCAAAACCATCGATCTCATAGCCACCTGTAAACCAAAATGTCTCTGATCAAGTACCACTAATCATTGGAGCTCCCTTGGCCGCTCATAACCGCGAGCACGGCTGATATATCAGTTTTCAAACACTCTGCAGAGGTTGTGCACTTTACCCACAAGCCGTGATCCCCTTTCTGCCCGGAGAGAGCTTCTCCCCATTGACCACTACCTAGGTGGTCCAGCAGGGCATCACTACGTAGCCTTTACAAAGATTCCCCAGGGCTGTAGCCGCCCGTTAGGTTTCCTAAATGTACCGCACTCCTCCCCAAGGGACAAATCAACCTTGGCAGAGCGAGCCGCATACACCGAGCCCCATTGACGGCACAACGGCTAAGCGAACTACACCCCGGTTCCTCTAATTATTCAGCTAAGGGCGTCCCACTCCACCCTCATGGTTGCACTGTTTTCCCGGGCGGTCATCCATAGAACAGGTCCTTACGGAGAGGCACTCGAGAAACCGCTCGAGCCCCCTTGAAGACCACAAGTACAACATCATAATAAGAGAAGGGAAAACAGCGTATCATATATAATCTCATCATGTTCATTGATTAGAGTTTGAGCAATAGCATAGAGCTAAATAATAATAATCCGACCCAAATAGGTAAACAAGGACATGGATAACAAAAGCTGGTCAATCCTTTAGTATAAATGTGTAATGCGGGAGGTGAATTAAAGAATGAATAGGATAGAGATAGGTCAAAGGACACTTGCCTCCACCAACCGACTGCTGCTCAGGGGCTTCTCCTGCGAGTTCTTCGGGCTCTCCAACCGGATCGTTCTCTAAGCGATTGCAAGCATACATACATCCATCCATTGAAATTAGGAAACCAACAATACACCATACAAGAGAACAAGTAGATTAAACATGCATAAAATATCACATACAATAATGAGTTTACCATGGTTAGAAAGAAATGAGAAAAGGTCTCGCGAGAGTTAAAGCTTATGCCCGAGACGCACTACGGGTTGGTGAATAACTAGACGTCACGTGTTCTAGTTCCAATTGGTTCTAACAAAAGAATTAGCTACATGCACTAATGTAAACATGACCACTTTTAGTAGATTAACATTGAATAAGATAGACGATTAGCTATACAAATTAACTAACGTAACCAATTTCCAAATTGTGACTCCTATCTTATTAATATAAACAACGTGATTAGCGCATATAGGATACGGGGGGGGGGGGTAGACGGGGCTAGGGGGTAGACGATCGTGTCGCGAGTGCAACAGGGCGCTATGCGTCGCGTCGCGAGCACGACGAGCTACGCCAGAACGCTGCGCGAACACGCGCACGCGCAAAGCCACACTTAACGTGCCGCGAACGAGTCGCGCACGCGTCGGGGCCATGCACTGGCCGAGCTCGAGGCCGCGCGCCGAAGGCACGCTGGGCCGAGCTCGAGGCCACGCCGAGGGCCGACACGACGCGAGCAAGGCACGGCGGGGCGAGCGGGCAAACATGCCAGGGCAAGCGAGCACAGGCGAGCGAGGACGCCGCAGACCACTGCGAGCGAGGCACGGACGGGGCGAGGACACGGTCGGGCGAGGCCGGGCGCGGTGGCGGGGCGATCGGGCCGGGGCGCGACGGGAGCGGCCGAGCCGGGACACGGGGCGGCCGAGCCGGGGGAGGGGCGGCGCGGGCGGCCGGGCCGGGGGCCGGGGCGGTTGAACCGGGGGGTGGCGGCCGAGCTCGCCGGGAGGCGGGCGGCCGAGCCGGGGCGGCGCGGGGCGGGGCGGTTGGGCCGAGCGCGGGGCTCGCGCGGGCGGCCGAGGTGGCCGGGGCCGGGCGAGGTCGGCCGGGGTGGCCAGGGCCGGGCGGGGGCGAGGCCAGGGCGGCCGGGGTGCGGGGGAGGGCGCCGGAGGGAGGAGAGGGAGGAGGGAGAGTGAGGAGAGGAGGGAGGAGGAGGGGGGAGCCTCACCGGAGGGGGACGGCGCGGCGGCGGCGCCGGGGAGGGGTGGCGGTGGCGCTAGGGCAGGGGAGAGGCGGCGGCGGCGCTAGGGTTAGGGTGAGGGTGAGGGAGAGAGAGAGAGAGGGAGAGGGAGGGGATTTTTGGAAAAAGAAAAAAAAAGAGAGGGGGAACGGTTGGGCCGACTGGGCCCAAAGGGGGGGGAAAGGGGGTGCGCGGCTGGGCCGGCGCGGGGCCCACGCGGGAAGGGGGGAGGGGGGCGGCTGGGCCGCCAGCTGGGCCGGCCGAAGGGGGGGCGGTTGGGCCGAAAGGGGAGAAGGGGGGGGAAGAGAAAAGAAAAAGAAAAGGCTTTTCTTTTTTCTAATTTCTAATTTCCTCTAGATGAAAGCATTCACATTTTTAATCAATCAAAAAGTATGCATGGTTCGGCATGGTGCATCACACAAAATAAAGTGTTTTAAGGTTTTGCTTTACACGAGGTCTAAAGCCAAAACCCGCTGTGACTTTGGAAAAGATCAAGGCTTAGCGAGAAGAAAAGGGAAAAAGGAAAGAGTAACGCCTGAATTTGGTGAGAGAAAAGAAGAAAAAATTCTACCCCCAAATTCAGGGCGTTACAAACCTATCCCCCTTAAAAGAATCTCGCCCTCGAGATTCAGGGTTGGCTAGCAAAGAGCTCTGGGTATTTAGCCATCAGATCATCTTCACGCTCCCAGGTTGCTTCTTCCTCTGAATGGTGATTCCACCTGACTTTGCACATTCTGATCGTCTTCCTTCGGGTGACTCTGTCTGCAACCTCAAGGATTTGCACTGGCTTCTCAACGTAGGTCAAGTCCTCCTGGACTTCAAGACCTTCCACTGGCAACTGCTCTTCTGGCACACGCAAGCACTTCTTCAACTGAGACACATGAAAGACATCATGCACTGCGGACAAATTCTCTGGCAGACTGAGCTGATAGGCCACTTCTCCACGCCTTGAGAGAATTTGGTATGGACCAATGTAGCGGGGTGCTAGCTTGCCTTTGACTCCGAATCTTCTGACTCCTCTGATCGGTGACACTTTCAGATAGACAAAGTCTCCGACTTCGAAACTCAGCTCTCTTCTTCTTGTATCTGCATAGCTTCGCTGCCTCGATTGCGTTATCTTCAGATTTTCTCGGACCATCTTGATGTTCTCTTCGGCTTCAAGCAAAATGTCTGGCCCGAACACTTGCTTTTCCCCAGGCTGATCCCATTGCAACGGAGTTCTACAACTCCTTCCATAGAGCGCTTGAAATGGTGACATCTTCAAACTGGCCTGGTAACTGTTGTTATAGGAGAACTCTGCATAAGGCAATCGCTTGTCCCATCCGGACTGATCTTGCAGCGCACAGGCTCTCAACATGTCTTCAAGAATTTGATTGGTCTTTTCAGTCTGGCCATCTGTCTGCGGATGATAAGCTGAACTGAAATTCAGATGTGTACCCAAGGCTTCATGCAACTGCTGCCAGAAATGAGAGGTGAACTGCGTTCCTCTGTCTGACACTATCTTCTTTGGCACACCATGTAGACAAACGATCTGAGACACATACAATTCTACCAACACTGCACTGCTGTAGTTGGCCTTGACAGGTATGAAGTGGGCTGACTTGGTCAAACGGTCCACCACTACCCAAATGGAATCGTAGCCGGCTCAAGTGCGAGGCAATCCGACTATGAAATCCATACCGATTTCATCCCATTTCCACTGAGGAATTTGCAACGGTTGCAACAATCCAGCTGGTCTCTGGTGCTCTGCCTTAATCCATCGACAACTATCACACATAGCCACATACTCTGCGATCTCCCTCTTCATTCCGTACCACCAGAATTTCTTCTTCAGATCCTGATACATCTTCTCACTACCAGGGTGAATCGAATAAGCAGTCTCATGAGCTTCCTTGAGAATCAACTCCCGAATGGATTGGACATTAGGAACGCACAATCTGTCTTTGAACCATATCACACCTCTGCATCTTTTCGAAAATCTTTGCCTCTGCCATCTAGAATCAGTCGCCGAATCTCACTGATCTTTTCATCATTCTTCTGCGCTTCTTTGATTTCTCGCTCCAAGGTAGGTTCCAACTCAACTATGACTCCTCGCGAATTGTTCAGAAACCCGAGACTCAACCTGTCAAACTCCTTGGCCAACTCATAAGGCATCGGACGAGCGTCCATCAGATTGACTTGACTCTTCCTACTCAAAGCATCTGCCACTACGTTTGCTTTGCCTGGATGGTAATGAATCTCCAACTCATAGTCTTTGATCAGCTCTAACCATCTTCGCTGCCTCATATTCAGCTCTAACTGAGTGAATATGTACTTCAGACTCTTGTGGTCTGTGTAAACATCACATTTCTATCCATACAGATAGTGCCTCCATGTCTTCAGTGCGTGAACCACTGCTGCCAACTCTAGGTCATGGATTGGGTAATTCTTCTCATGAACCTTCAGCTGTCGGGACGAGTAAGCCACAACTCTTCCCTCTTGCATCAACACGCATCCCAAACCTGTGTAACAAGCATCACAGTACACAGAGAAGGGCTTGTGCACATCAGGCAAGACTAAGACAGGCGCTGTTGTCAACTTCTCTTTCAGCACTTCGAAGGCCTCTTGACATTTCTGGGTCCACTTGAACTCAACCTTGTTGCCTAGCAACGCTGTCATTGGTTTCGCAATCTTCGAAAACCCTTCAATGAATTGCCGATAATATCCGGCCATTCCAATGAAGCTCTTGATTCCTCGAGCATCCGTTGGCGCTTTCCAGTTCAGAATGTCTGCCACTTTCTTCGGATCCACAGCCAATCCTTCTCTATTGATTATGTGACCCAAGAACAGGACTTCATTGATCCAGAACTCACATTTGCTCAACTTTGCATACAACTGGTGCTCTCGCAATCTCTGCAATACCATCCTCAAATGATCTGCATGCTCCTCTTCGTTGTGAGAATAAATCAGAATATCATCAATGAATACCACCACAAACTTATCAAGATAATCCATGAATACACTATTCATCAGATTCATGAAAAAGGCCGGCGCATTGGTCAATCCAAAAGACATCACAGTGAACTCATACAACCCATACTTGGTAATGAATGCCGTCTTCGGAATGTCCGAAGGTCGGATCCTGAGCTGATGATAACCTGATCTCAGATCAATCTTGGAGAACACACTGGCTCCCCTCAACTGATCGAACAGATCTTCTATCCTGGGCAAAGGGTACTTGTTCTTGATTGTGACTTCATTCAGAGCTCGATAATCGATACACATCCTTTTGGTGCCATCTTTCTTCTCCACAAACAAGACAGGAGCGGCCCAAGGCGAGGTGCTTGGCCGGATGTAACCTTTCTCTGACAGCTCATCAATCTGCTTCTTAAGCTCAACCAACTCTGGTCCAGATATTCTGTAAGCTCTCTTAAAGATAGGGGCGGTTCCAGGAAGAAGCTCTATGGCAAACTCAACTTTCCGCTCTGGTGGCATACCCGGTAAGTCCTTTGGAAACACGTCTGGTAACTCAGACACAACCTTGATACTCTCAATTGGGTCTGCTTCACTGCTATCGACAGCCATCCGATAACAACTTCCTTTCTTTGGCTCGGGCGGGACTAACCTGGTCACCACTTCCTCTCCCAGTGGGGACACCAACTTGATTGTCCTTTTATCACAACTGATAACTGCCTGATACTTATCTAGCCAATTCATCCCTAGGATGACATCTATTCCCTGAGTACCCATTACTATAAGGTTGGTGGGAAACGCTATCCCCCTTATTTCCACGCTTACATTCAAACAGATGCTATCAGCTCGAATTCTACCACCGGCTAAGTCAATTTGAATGGGGGTTGACATGGTAGTAATTGGAAGATTATGTGCTTCTACCCATGATGCAGTAATGAAAGAATGTGTTGCTCCAGTATCAAATAACACTTCTGCAATATGGGAGTCGACTGGGAACATACCTACTATCATGCCGGGGGTCTCCTGAACTGCTTCAGCCTCCAAGTGGTTCAGTCTTCCATGATTGTAGCGCGGCTGAGGGCGGTTGCCTGCTCCAGGCTGAGACACATTCTGCTTTGCTAGGGCATTGGGGCCTGACTGCTGCTGGGCTGCCTTCTTCGGGCATTGCATCACCCAATGGCCTTGCTCTCCACAGTGGAAACATGCTCTGTTTCCAACCTGAGCTGGTGCTGCCTGACTGTTCTGCTGGTTTGCTAGGGCAGGAAGACGAGGTGTCTGCTGATTCTGCCTCTGAAACTGACCTCCTGACTGATTGTTCTGACGGTTCTGGTACTGGTGCTGAGGATACTGCCTTTGGAACTGCTGACGCTGTTGAGGTGGACGCTGGTTCTGCCTGAACTGCTGAGGTTGATTGCCTGAGAAATGAGGGTGGCTGCTGCTTCCAGGCTGGGGTCCACTGATCTTGCGCTTACGATCCTCCATCTCCCTACGCTTTCTTTCTATCATAATTGCTCTGTCAATCAGGTGCTGGAATGTCGGGAAGGTGTGATTCATCAGCTGATAGTGCAGAGGGTCAACCAAGCCTCTCAAGAAACGGTACTGTCGCTTGGCGTCGGTGTTGACATCTTCAGGAGCATAGCGAGACAACTGCAGAAACCTGTCTCGATACTCACTGACAGATGATGACCCTTGCTTGAGGGCCAGAAACTCCTTCTTCTTCACTGTCATCAGACCTGCAGGCACATGGTACTGACGAAAGCTACCTCTAAACTCTTCCCAAGTGATGGCATCGGGGTTGGCATGGGTGGCGAGATAAGACTCCCACCATGATTGGGCTGCTCCTCTCAACAGACGGGGACCATACAGAACTTTCTCTCTATCATCGCACTGAGCGGTATGCAACTCCCGCTCCACAGTGCGTAGCCAATCTTCAGCATCCATGGGGTCAGAAGAGTGAGCAAATGTTGGAGGATGACCTCTCATGAATTCAGCACGCTTGTCTCTGGGCATCTGAGGCATCTGAGGTTGAGGTGGGGCCTGCTGCTGCTGCTGCTGAATGGCGGCCAGAGTCTGACCGATGGCTTGAACTGCCTGAGTCTGCATCAGAAACATCTGCTCGATCGACATCGGGGGCGGGGGCGGGGGCGGCAGGTGCTGCTACTGGGGCACCTCATCCTACGGAGCGGCTCGCTCCTGCTGAGCACGCCTTCCTCCTCTGCGCCTGTTCTCTGACATCTGCAGAATGCAACCACACATCAGAACTGATCTGGCAAATCTTGCAGCATAAGAAAAGAGTATAGAATTCTCCAACAGCACTGAACAGATGAGCATCTTCACTGATCTCCAACACAGACCACACAGCTTCTCAGATAAAGAGGAAAGTGGAATAAAAGGTTTCCCAACTATATAACTAACCCCATTAACATATAACAGGTAAACCATAATGCAGGGGGTACCCACACTCTGGTGACAGTCATTACAAAGATCCAAACCAAACATAGTTCATCATGACAAACATAAATGCACAGGATATAGCAAACTACCCTGTCCATCATCCAAGTGACGACGTTCCGCGCGCTCAGCCTGCAGCAGGGCGATCTCAACACGAGCCCTACTCAGCTCGTCTAGTGCATGGTCCAGCTCCGTGTTTAGCATGGCGGCTAGGTTGACTGTGCTGCTCAACCTAGGATTGTCCTCACCAGCAGGTGAAACAATCACGCCTCCTGTGCTGCCAGATGGACGGCGAGGGTAATACTTCAGGTCGAGACCGTCAGCTACCCCACCGAGAACCGAGCAGTAGTGCGAAAGCGCACGCCGTGCAGCATCCTGCATGGCTGCCTCAGCTGAGTCCCGCTCAGAGATAGAATAGTGCTCTGAGCAGGCCTCCGCACCCTGGAGACTGTTCTCCGGACGGCGCACCAAGCAGGTCGCCTCCCAGCGGTCCGGGTAAACCCCGCGACTATGCTGGTAGACCACACAGCGATACTCGATGGACCAAGTACGCCGGTCAAGTGCCCGACGTAGCAGGGTTTCGAGCGCGTCGTGGAAGTGACACCCGCGAGCAGCGTCACGAGTGATGGGTCGAGCAACCCATCCTTCCGGCTCATGGTCAGCAGGGAAGTCAGTGTCGTGGCTCGAGCTGTCGTCGCCATCTCCGTCGTCTAGGTCTCCTCCAGCAGCTACTCCAGAGGCTGGGGCGCCCAGTGGTGGTGCAGGGGGCGCCTCCAGGGGAAGCACAGGAGAGCAGCTCCTCACAGACTCTATCTCCTGCTGGAGCGAGAAGGAAGAGCCCTGCTGCTCCTGTCGTCGACCTTCCTGCTCCTCATGCAGGCGGTGGTGCAGTCTCTCCAAGTGGCTGGACTGTTCGGCTACGGGACGGCGAAGCGGACGCTCAGCAAGGCGGGAGGGTAAGAAGGGGATGACGGACTTTTGTGCAGTGTGTCTAAGTCGAGCCATCTACAAAAGACACCACAAGCAAAAGAGTGAGAACAGAATTAATATGACCAGCAAATAATGAACCATAAATAAATGAAGGATTAGAATAAAACAAAATTTTCAGCAAGGTATAATATATAGTAGAACATAGGTTTGGTCAGTATGACCAACTTTTGAAGGGGTACCAAAGTCAAGGCAGGGACAGAGGTCTATAATCCTTAGAACGACCATTCTACTCTAGGTTAGCGGTCCTACAGTCAGCACGGCTTTGATACCAGCTTATGTCACACCCAGTTTTAGAAGGCAAACCGAATGCGAACCATGTACGTGCCAGGATCAGTTATTCACGTACACAGCAGTTACATAACATGGACATCATCACACAGTGCTCAAAATAGTATTAAAAGGGAAATAATAGTCGATTACATCATACGTCTGAGATGTCCATATAGTCCTTACAATAAATCAAAGTGCGAAAACGAAACGTAGATAACCGCGGCATTCAAAGGCAGCCAACTAGGGGTTGCCGCTAACCCACACCTAGAACTCGTCGTAGTCTTGGAACTCCTGGAAGTCTCCTTCCACAGCTTCATCTTCTCCTGAGCAGTGGTTGCAATGCTGATAACCTGGGGGGGTTTGGTGTGTAGAGCAAGGGTGAGTACACATCAACATACTCAGCAAGCATCCTGTTTGGCTGTAGTGGACTAGCTTTATGTGGGGGGGTAAGTCAAGCAGTTGCTTTTAATTGGTCAGATTATTATTTACTAATAGGAAGCCAGGTTTTAGCATTAACCCAAGTTATTAGCGATGTACCCTTTCCAAACGGAAAGAATACCACTTACCAGCACCATAGACATAACCAAAACCATCGATCTCATAGCCACCTGTAAACCAAAATGTCTCTGATCAAGTACCACTAATCATTGGAGCTCCCTTGGCCGCTCATAACCGCGAGCACGGCTGATATATCAGTTTTCAAACACTCTGCAGAGGTTGTGCACTTTACCCACAAGCCGTGATCCCCTTTATGCCCGGAGAGAGCTACTCCCCATTGACCACTACCTAGGTGGTCCAGCAGGGCATCACTATGTAGCCTTTACAAAGATTCCTCGGGGCTATAGCCGCCCGTTAGGTTTCCTAAATGTACTGCACTCCTCCCCAAGGGACAAATCAACCTTGGCAGAGCGAGCCGCATACACCGAGCCCCATTGACGGCACAACGGCTAAGCGAACTACACCCCGGTTCCTCTAATTATTCAGCTAAGGGCGTCCCACTCCACCCTCATGGTTGCACTGTTTTCCCGGGCGGTCATCCATAGAACAGGTCCTTACGGAGAGGCACTCGAGAAACCGCTCGATCCCCCTTGAAGACCACAAGTATAACATCATAATAAGAGAAGGGAAAACAGTGTATCATATATAATCTCATCATGTTCATTGATTAGAGTTTGAGCAATAGCATAGAGCTAAATAATAATAATCCGACCCAAATAGGTAAACAAGGACATAGATAACAAAAGCTAGTCAATCCTTAAGTATAAATGTGTAATGCGGGAGGTGAATTAAAGAATGAATAGGACAGAGATAGGTCAAAGGACACTTGCCTCCACCAACCGACTGCTGTGTCACACCCGGATTTTAGGGGTCCAAAACCCGGGCGCGAACATAATCACCAGGTGTGCTGGGACCAAGTCTCACACATATGATGAACCATGGCACAGGATCGAATGTCACATCTTTATATATAACAGGAGTTCTATACAAAATAAATAATTACATTATAAGGAGACAACGGTCCAGCAACCCGAAGTTGACTGGGAGACGACGACCTAGACCTCTCACGAACTCATCGCAGCATCCTCCAAGCGCCTCATCCTGTGGTACCTGTTCTTGACCTGTGGGGTGTGTGAGACAGCAAGAGTGAGCTCACATACGTTCATCGCTCAACAAGTTGTGGGGAATAATGTGCATGAACTCGCCAAAGGTGGGAGCTCACGTGAAGTGTAAGGCTTACCAAAGAAGATGGTTAGAGCTGAGCATTGCTTTTAAAGTTGGTCAAAATTTTATTAGCAGTTACTAAGTATAAGTAAATACCAACCCAGTTAAATAGTAGAACAAAAGTAACAACTTCACCTGCGATGCAATGCATATGACAAATTGAGTTTAAGTTCCATAATTTAATCATGTGAGGGTCCGAGCCGCTCTTGACCGTGAGCACGGCTAGTATACTAGTTTTACACTCTGCAGAGGTTGCGCATCTTTACCCACAAGTCGTGTATCCCATGTCGCCAGGGTTTGCAAGGCCCTTAGACACTACCGAGGTGAATGGCTAGGGATCCACTACGAGGCCTTTACAAAGTTCCACTAGCTTCCGAAAACCCGCTACAGTTTATAGGAAGTTCCAATGCAGGAATCCCTTGCAGGACCGCCATCGCAGCAAAATCCTCCCAAGGGCCTCCCTACACTGACCACTCCCCTACTGCCCTTGCCCCTTTCGGGTAAGGTAGTCTTCCACTAGCTTTCCTAATTAATCAGCCAAGGGGTCCCATTCCTCCCTTGTGGTAGCACTGTTTTCCCGGGTGGTCGCTCCATGTTCCAATTAACATAATGATCTTATCATGAACAGTAATAATAAACATATAATAAAAGTGTGATCATGAATAATGTACCTTCATACCCAAAACCACATAAACCACTAGCAAGTACTACCCAAAAAGTTCAGTGGTATACAAGGTATAAAGATAGACAAACTAGGGTAACCTATTGGGTCCCATCAAAATTAACCTATGCAGATCATTATGATTAATCAGAACATGGCTGGGTAAAAAGAAGTGATCAAGGGCACAACTTGCCTGGGACTTGAGATTCCAGGTACCAGGATGATCTTCAGATTCTCGTGACCTCACTGCTAGTCGTAGCAATACAAACAAGCATGGCATAGGCAAAATTAACATCACACCAAACATAAGAATAAACTGAATAATAATAATCTACGCGTTGCTACGAGATCGTAGGAACAAGAATCACTAAATTTGGAGTTATAAATTTCAAGTTATAAATTTCTGTAGCTTTTATGTATTTAATACAAGATTAAGTATTAGATAAATTTAAATGAGCCTTTCATGCCAAAACAGAGGCACTAAATGATGAAGAATATTATTACAAAATTTTAGAAACTGGAATGGTTCAATTTGGAGCTAAAATGAATTTTCTATGAATTAACTAAGTTCTAGGAATTATTTTTGTATTAAAAATACCTTTACTAATTCATTTATACGTTTTAAACGTGCTCAGGACTGGGCGCCAATATCTGGAAAGTCCAGGGAGTATTCTATAAATGTTCCCGAGACTCAGGGAAACAGACCCGAGGACCGCGGGTTTATTTCGAAAATCCTGGAGGGGTCTTGTGCAAAACAGACGAGTGAAGGGGTATCGTGATATATCCACCATCCGATCGAACCCAGATGGCCAAGATTAAATCAAATCTCAGCCGAACCGGTACGTGATCGTGACGGTTGAATTTAGAATCAGCGGTTCGGATTTTATACTAGCGTAATTGCCCCGGAGTCGCCCGATCACAATCGGACGGTCCTACTTACACGAGTCAACCGGTACGCGCTGCCCTAATCCTGGCCGTCCGAAGATCATCCAACGAACCGCGATTATCTTCCCCACTCTACCATACCCGCGGTGGTGCAACGCGCATTAGCGGCGGCGGACACTCCGGTGACGGCCATCCGGCCAAGCCCGAGCGACAAAACCAAATCGGATAGGACTACGCGATGCTTATGCTATTGCGAACACGGTTTGAGGGTACTCACCGGCATTGGAGGTGTGGTGGCTGCTGCCCACGGAGGAGAACGGATCCGCGATGGAGGTCGGACCACGGCGAGCAATTCGAGTCGCCCCAAGGCCACGCAGTTCAAATTGAAGGCGCGGACAGCTTCATGGGTCCCCGGCGAACGCCCCCACCCACTTGCACGCTTTGATTGAGGCCGACCACGAGGAAATCGCTCGGCGGCATGGAGAAGGGAGCAGAGATGGGGCGCGCCGAGCGGAGGCCGCAGCGGAAGGAGCTCGGGCACTAGAGTGTTGAGGGAGAGCCCGCGCGTAGATGCAACTGGATGGCCCATCGAGGGCGGCGTCTTCCAGGCTAGGCACAACGCCCCCAGCACGCGATGGACAAGGTAAGGGGCGCTGGCTTTGACTGATTTTATACCCAGGCCATCGCCCGAGCACAGGAGCAACATCAACACGCGACCACGGCGGCATCGGTCTTCCGTTGGCGTGTTTCAGCTCGGTCCGAGGAATCCGTCAGAGTTCGTTCGGATTTTGCCCGCGCCATCGCGAGGAGCAGCTCCGGTGGTTTCGCGGTTAGTTGAAGACGCCTGACGCTTGGGTCCCACAAATCAGTGAGGTGAGTGGGCGGTGTGGGTACGCTTCGAGCCTGACGACCGGGCCCCACGCGACAGCCAGATGAGCTACGCACGCGCGAACCGGTGATTCTGCAAGCGGGACCCACATGACAGTGTCACACGCACAGATGGCGGGAGTGAAGTGCTGGGCTGTGCGGAGGAGTTGGCCAAATGGGCCGAAGTGAAGGCCTGCGGCCCAAGTCTCTGTTTTATCTTTTTCTTTTATGTTTTGTTTTATTCCATATTTATTTGAATCCAAATTTGAATATGAGTTTCGACATTGAGTCAATTATACAAATTCAAACTATACTGTAGGCATAATATATCTTCATTTACTTATTTTTCTCCTCATAATGTTCATTTTCTTCTCTTTTCTAAAGTCTAGAATCCCTTCTAGACCTCAATTTCCATTCTAGATTTAACATATTCATTTTTATATTACTATATTTTTTTTACATTGTCACGAGTAATGCACACACAATAAAATCCCAGCATGATGCACAATTTAGTAGTATCTCTTGTTAATGGTTTATTTGTGTAAGTAATGTGTTCACATGAAATAATAGATAGAGATGACACACCCATGTATACAAAGGGATAAAATTTTCTCCTTTTCGATTCTCTTAAAAAGGGGGGTAGGATTTGTAACACCCACTTTTCCCTAGATCTTCTTAATCTCGAGGACGAGATTATTTTTAAGGGGGTAGGGTTTGTAACACCCACTTTGTAATTTGCTAAGAATAATACTAGTAGAGAAAACAATTTCTCTTTATGTGGGTTGATCTTCATGTATCATCACTTGTGAACACCATATTCAAAAAAATAATAATAATAAGTAAATAAATAATAAAAGGATAAATCATTAAATTGTGCATCATGCTGGTGTTATATGTTTGTGCATTCACTCATGGAAATAATGAGACAATAAATACATTAAAGTCCCAAATTGGAATTTAAAGAGCTAAAAGGAATTTTAGAATTTGAGAAAAGAGGAGATAAGTACTAGATAAATATAAATAAAATATGATTACTCAAATAATTGTACTTGAGCATACTATATCATAAACTTATATTTTTGGTTAAGGAATAAACTTCACAACAGCACTTGAATTCAAAATTTGAAAAACATAAACTTAGGAAAGAAAAGAAAACAGAAAATAAAAAGAGAAAAGAATAAAACCCTACCTGGGCCGGCGGCCACCTATTCGGCCCATGTGGCCAATCCCTCTGCGCGGCCCAACGCCTGCGCGCGCCACTCCCTCTGTCTCGCGGGACCCGCGGGCCAGACTCACACCGCATCACGTGTACCGGGTATCGCTGCCTCGTGGGACCCAGATGTCGGCCACGATATGTACTCCGCAGCCCACGTCTCCGTTCCTGTGAATCACTCTCGCGCTTCTCTGTGTCACTGGCAGTGGCCCCCACATGTCATATTCGTCCTCATCCCCTCCGCGACTGCCTACCACCTCCGCATCTGCCGCGCCGAATCTACCGGGTCCGCGCCACGTTTTCCGTTAGGGACCCAGGGCTATATGGGGGGGGAGAGGACCCGGCCACGTCGCTGTGACACCCTCGGGAATCTCCCCTTGTTCACCACTTCGAGCCGCCAGTAGAGAAGCCGGATTAGGGAGAGAGTTTCGCCGACCTCCGCGCCATCGCCGTTGACTCAGCCTTATATCGCCGATTAGTGGCCGGTGCGGTGTCGTGTTCGTTCATCGGCGCCTGGGGATTGTTGGCGTGAAGTATTGCGCTCGGTCGACCGCCCAAACGCCCTGGATTTCTCGCCGTTGCAGCTTCTCCGCCGCGGAACTGTGTGTGCACGTGGGCAGCTTCCCTCCGATCATCACCGTGGGTAAGTCGCCTGCCCATTTAATCACCATAGTCCCAGCATTATTCTGCGCAGTTAGGATCGAAGTTTAGAACCCGGGCGTGCGGGGTTGGTGGCCACTGGCCATGGCGCTCCGCCGCGGGTGGGCATGCGCCGCCGTCTCAGGCAGCGGGTGGGGAACGAGAACCGTGGGCCCTAGATTCTGTGATGGACGGCCAGGATTTGGTAGATGATAGAGTTCGGTCAGATCCAATATCCACCGTTAGATCCTGTGTGGACGACCGCGATTAGTCCTGCGCATACCCCTTCGTTTCATTAAAACTGTGCCGTCGATTTTAGATCCAGTGGTCAGGTATGTGTACCGGTTCGGGGATCTAATCCTAAGCGTTGATTTAGATCCAACGGCTCATGGTGGCCGATACCCCTTCGGATTGCACGTTTTGCAAAAGAACCCTTCCAGTATTGATAAATCAACCCGCCATCCACCCTGTCGGTGCTCTGAGTCTTAGGAAAACTATAAATTAGCCCCCTGCTGTTAGCAGATATTGAAGCCCAGTCCAGGACCTTATAAAACCAGAGAAAATGATTATTAAATGGATTTTTAATAGGAAAATAATTGCTAGAACTTCAATAATTCATAGAAAATTCATACTAACTCCAAATTAATCCATTCCAGTTCCTAAAATTTTGTAATTTTATTCTCTAGCACTTAGTGTCTCTGTTTTATCATGAAAACAGTAAGGAAATTTATTTATCACTTAATCCTATTTAAAGCACATAAAACCTTTGAAAATGCATAACTTAAAATCTATAACTCAGAAAATTATGATTTCTGTTCCTAGGATTTTATTTTAATGTGTAGATTATTACTGTGTATTTTGTATATATGTTTGGTGTAATGTTAATTTCTCTATATGCACTGTGCTTGTTTGTATTGTGGCGAGTAGAAGAGCCCGTGACCGAGGATACTGGTGAGCAGCAAGTTGAAGTAGCTGAGCAGGAGCTCATTGAAGGCAAGTTGTGCCCTTGACCACTTTTTACCCAATAATGTTCTTTAATATCACATACTCATGCATAGGTTAATTTTGATGGGACCCAATAGGTCACCCTAGATTGTTTATCTCATTACCTTGTTTACCCCTGAATCACTTGGGTAGTCTGCTATTGCTTTACATGGTTTTGGGATAATCATTTATTATATCTATGTTCCAATTATTCTTGTTATTCTGTTTATGTTCATGTTGAGATCATTAATGTTAATTGGAACATAGAGCTTAACTTGAGAACCACGTGCCACCACAAGGGAGGAATGGGACCCCTTGGCTGACTAATTAGGAAAGCTAGTGGAAGACTACCTTACCCGAAAGGGGCAAGGGCAGTAGGGGAGTGGTCAGTGTAGGGAGGTCCCTGGTTGATTTTGCTGCGATGGCGGTCAGCCAGGAACCCTGCATTGGAACTTCCTATAAACTGTAGCGGGTTTTCGGAAGCTAGTGGAACTTTGTAAAGGCCTCGTAGTGTTGCCCTGCCGCGCTTCCTAGGTAGAGGTGTATGGGATTCATGACCCCTTGGCAGATGGGTAACATGACTTGTGGGTAAAGGGTACAACCTCTGCAGAGTGTAAAACTGGTATACTAGCCGAGCTCACGGTCACGAGCAGCTCAGGACTCTCTGATGTTTAAATTATGGAACTTAAATTCAATTTTGTCATTTGCATTGCATGGGTTTATTATTAATTTTGTTCTATTACTCTACTTATGGTTTGGTATTTACTTACACTTAGTAACTGCTAATAAAATTTTGACCAACTACTTAAAAGCAATGCTCAGCTTTAACCCCTGTCATTGATTAGCCTTACACATCACATGAACTCACACCTTTGTGAGTTTGTGTCCACTGGTTCCCCACAACTTGTTGAGCTATGATCATGTGTGAGCTCACCCTTGCTGTCTCACACCCCCCCCACAGGAGAAGATCAGGTGGTTCAGAAGGAGCTGCCTAACACTGAGGAGTTCGATCTGATCTAGGTGGCGTTTCCCAGTCGACATTGGCGCCGACGATCCTTAGTTCGTTTTATCTTTATTATTTCATTTTGTAATAAGTCTTCCGCTATGTAATAAATACTCTGATGTTTTATGACATTTATCTCTATACACTCTGTTATTATATATGTTGTCTTCTTGGCGCATGTATGAGATGCACCTGGCTTTGTTCCTTAAAGTCGGGTGTTACAGAAGTGGTATCAGAGGAAATGTTGACTGTAGGACGAAACCTAGATAGAAATGGACAAAACCCTTACCTACTTACCTTACTCTGATTCTTTCTACACTTATCTTGATCCTGTCTCACCTTCTACTGTTCTACTCTGATCATTCTTACCTTTTCTATTCTAAGACAAGATGGATTTCACACCTTGGAATCCCTACCCCTATGACATTTTTAAGAGATAGGAAGCCTAAGACAAAATTAAACTATTTTCTCTATTAAAAATGTTGGTTGATTGTGCTGATGCTAAATGTCTGATTTGCTTCTTTGATTGATTGAATTATTATAGATGGACATCTTAGCATGTACCAACATAAGGTATTAAATTAGCTATAGTAGGTGAAATATTAATCTGCTTAGCTAATAAATCCCCCAAAGTAACATGATTGTAATTACTGCCTTGTCTACTGCTCTTTCTTACCATATGTATCTAACTCAGATGGTCAATACCAGGAGGGGTGGTGGAATTGATTTGCCTCCTAACCAACACACTCGAAGACAACCTCAGCCACAACCTGCTGGGATGAATCCTCCCAATCCTCCACCAGGCGGAGTTGACCCACTGGTTGCTGCTCAGATGGCGGTGATGCAGCAGATGGCAGACACTATGGCTGATATGCGTGCTCAGATGCAGCAAGAACGCCAGGAGATGCGTCAGGAAAGAGAAGATATACGACAGGAGCTGCGCCAGGAGCGAGATGAGATACGCCAGGAAAGGAGGGCACAACAGCAGCAGCTGCAACAGCAAATGCAACAGCAACAACAGCAGCAACAAGTGCCACTGCCTCCACCACCACCACCAGTTCCACCCCGAGACAAGCATAGAGAGTTCATGAGTCATAAGCCACCCACATTCGCTAGCTCACCTGATCCACTGGACGCGGATGATTGGCTGAAGTCCGTTGAGAAGATGCTGAATATTGCACAGTGCACGGACCGGGAGAAGGTTTTATATGCTTCTGGACGTCTGACTGGTCCTGCTGCTGACTGGTGGGATTCTTATACTGCTGCCCACGATGCTGCTGATACTATTACCTGGGCAGAGTTCAGTACGCAGTTCAGGAACTACCATATTCCAGCTGGTATGATAAAGATCAAGAAGAAGGAATTTCTGTCGCTAAAGCAAGGAAGTATGTCAGTCAGCGAGTACCGCGACAAGTTTATTCAGTTATCTAGATATGCCCCTGAAGAAGTTGCTGAAGACGAGAGGAAGCAGGAGCATTTCATTGAAGGACTTAATGGACCACTGCAGTATGCACTAGTGGCACACACATTTCCGTCATTTCAGAGGCTGCTTGATAAGGCCCTGGCTATTGAACACAAGCGTGTTCAGCTGGGAGATTTGAAGAGAAAGGCAATATCTCAAGGACAAGGAAGCAGCAGTGTTCGTCCTCGCTACAGTTCACCACAGGGTACACCGACTCGACCAGGAGGACCACGCCCAGTTCAGCAATCACCACTGAGGACTCCCCCTCCTCGACAGGCTACCCCTACTGGCACCCCGACGAAGTTTTCAGGACAGAGTCCGGGCACTCAATGTTTCAAGTGTGGGAAGATTGGTCACTGTGCAAATGTCTGCCCACAGAGGATTGCTACTACTCCAGTTCAGAACAGGCAGCAAACTCCAGGATCTAGCAAGGGTTATTCTATTGCCAAGGTTAATCAAGTCAGCGTTGATGCTACTCCGGATGGAGGGGACCTCGTACTTGGTATGTTTTATGTTAATGCAATTCCTGCAACCATATTATTTGATTCTGGTGCTACACATTCATTCATGTCTGCTAGATATGCCAACACAAATGAAATACCACTGCTAAATATGAGAAAACCCCTGATAGTAATTACACCTAAAGGGCCTGTTGAGGCGAATCAAATGACACGTAGATTGACATTAACCATTATGGGTAGAGAATTTGGAGCTACTGCTATAATATTGGAGTCATGCAGTATAGATCTGATCCTTGGTATGTCATGGCTAAGAAAGGCAAAGGCCGTTATAGCATGTGGTAGAGGTACCATAGAACTCACTACTACTAAAGGAGAAAGGTTTCAAGTTAACATTGCAGTAACCTCCTCATCTATGCGTGCAATGTTCTTTATGCCTAAGGAGTTTGTTGGTGACAATATCCGGGTGGTTAGAGATTTTCCGGATGTCTTTCCAGAGGAGTTACCAGGGATGCCACCTGATAGAGAAGTTGAGTTTGTTATTGACCTCTTACCTGGAACCGCCCCTATTTCTAAACGGCCATATAGGATGTCCGTAGAGGAGTTGAAGGAACTTAAGAAGCAGTTAACTGAGTTACAAGAGGCTGGGTACATTCGTCCGAGTTCCTCACCATGGGGAGCACCGGTCTTGTTTGTACAGAAGAAGGATGGATCGCAACGGATGTGTGTGGATTATAGATCTCTTAATGATGTTACGGTGAAGAACAAGTATCCGTTGCCCCGTATTGAGGATTTGTTTGATCAAATGAGAGGTGCTAGAGTATTCTCGAAGATTGACCTCCGATCGGGTTACCATCAGACGAGGATTAGACCATCGGATATTCCCAAGACGGCGTTCTCGACTAGATATGGATTATATGAGTTCACAGTTATGTCGTTTGGATTGACTAATGCACCAGCTTATTTTATGAACTTAATGAACAAGGTGTTTATGGAGTATTTGGACAGATTCGTCGTGGTATTCATCGACGATATTCTTATTTATTCTCAGAGTGATAGTGATCACGAGGAACATCTGAGGTTGGTGCTACAGAAGCTACGAGATAATCAACTCTATGCCAAGTTCAGCAAGTGCGAGTTTTGGATTGGCGAAGTGCCATTTCTTGGTCATATTATTTCTAATGGAGGAATAGCAGTGGATCCTGCTAAGGTTAAGGAGATAATGGAGTGGAGAGTACCCACTACAGTTACCGAGATTCGGAGTTTCTTAGGACTTGCTGGATATTATCGGAGATTTATTGAAGGATTTTCTAAGATTGCCAAGCCTATGACATCGCTTTTGGAGAAAGGAAAAGAATTTAAGTGGGATGAGAAATGTCAAGAGAGCTTTGATCAATTGAAGGAAAGATTGATGTCTCCACCAGTATTGATTATGCCAGACCTACAGAAGGGATTTGACATTTATTGTGATGCATGTGGCCAAGGACTTGGATGTGTGCTCATGCAAGAAGGACATGTGATTGCCTACGCGTCTCGTCAGTTACGCAAACATGAATTGAACTACCCTACTCATGACTTGGAATTGGCAGCCGTTGTGCATGCACTTAAGATTTGGAGACATTATATCATGGGGACCAAGTGCCAAGTATATACGGATCATAAGAGTTTGAAGTATATATTCACTCAGAAGGATCTCAATCTTAGGCAACGCCGTTGGTTGGAGCTTATTAAGGATTATGATTTGGAGATTCACTATCACCCGGGCAAGGCAAATTTGGTTGCAGATGCCTTGAGTCGCAAAGAGCATGTTCATTCAGTTATTGTTGCCCAGCTACCCGATGAGATTGTTGAGGACTTTAGGAGACTTAACCTGGGGATAGTTGCTCATATTGAGGGAGTTACTATTGATATGGAACCTACTTTGGAGCAAGAAATTCGTAAAGGTCAAGTTGGTGATGCCAAAATAAAAGAGATTAAGGATCTGATTACTGAAGGTCGAGTTCCGGAATTTACGGAAGATGAGCAAGGCACTATATGGTTCAAGGACAGGATGTGTGTTCCTGATATTAAAAGCCTTCGAGAGACTATTTTAAAGGAGGCCCATGATTCGGATTATTCTATTCATCCTGGTAGTACCAAGATGTATCAGGATTTGAAACGGAAGTATTGGTGGTATGGATTGAAAAGAGATGTGGCTGCACATGTGGCTATGTGCGATGTATGTCAAAGAGTTAAGGCTGAACATCAGAGGCCAGCTGGACTACTGCATCCACTGAAGATACCCGAGTGGAAATGGGAAGAGATTGGTATGGATTTCATCACTGGATTGCCTCGCACCCAGAAAGGATATGATGCTATATGGGTGATTGTGGATAGATTGACTAAAGTGGCTCACTTTATTCCTGTCAAGACTACGTATAAAGGTTCTCAGCTAGCAGAGTTATATATGGCTCGGATTGTGTGTTTACATGGAGTACCAAAGAAGATTGTGTCTGATCGAGGTTCGCAGTTTACCTCAAGATTTTGGAGAAGCTTTCATGAGAACATGAGTACAAAGTTGAATTTTAGTACAGCTTATCACCCTCAGACTGATGGGCAGACTGAAAGGACTAATCAAGTATTGGAGGATATGTTGAGAGCATGTGCCCTTCAGCATGGAGGAAGTTGGGATAAGAGTCTGCCTTATGCTGAGTTCTCTTATAATAATAGCTATCAGGCCAGTCTGAAGATGTCACCTTTTGAAGCTTTGTATGGGAGGAAGTGCAGGACTCCTCTATATTGGGATCAGACTGGAGAAAGACAGTTCTTTGGGCCTGAACTGATTCAAGAAGCAGAAGAACAAGTCCGTATAATTCGAGAAAATTTGAGAGTGGCTCAAACCAGGCAAAAGAGCTATGCTGATAATAGAAGGAGGCCACTGGAATTTGAAGAAGGAGATTATGTGTACCTCAAGGTGTCACCACTTCGTGGAATGAGGAGATTCAAAGTCAAGGGCAAATTGTCCCCTCGCTACATTGGACCATTCCTGATCTTTAGGCGAGTTGGGGAGATGGCATACCAACTCGAGTTACCTGCCACTCTATCGGATGTGCATAATGTGTTCCACGTGTCTCAACTGAAGAAGTGTCTCTGTGTCCCTGAGGAACAGTTACCCATGGAAGAGCTCAGTGTTCAAGGTGATTTGACTTACACGGAGTACCCGATCAAGATTTTGGATACTTTGACTCGAGTTACGAGAAATAAGGTGGTAAAGATGTGCAAAGTCCAATGGAGTCACCACGGTGAAGATGAAGCAACTTGGGAAAGAGAAGAAGAGCTTCGCATAGATTTTCCCCACCTTTTCCCTAGATCTTCTTAATCTCGAGGACGAGATTATTTTTAAGGGGGGTAGGGTTTGTAACACCCACTTTGTAATTTGCTAAGAATAATACTAGTAGAGAAAACAATTTCTCTTTATGTGGGTTGATCTTCATGTATCATCACTTGTGAACACCATATTCAAAAAAAATAATAATAAGTAAATAAATAATAAAAGGATAAATCATTAAATTGTGCATCATGCTGGTGTTATATGTTTGTGCATTCACTCATGGAAATAATGAGACAATAAATACATTAAAGTCCCAAATTGGAATTTAAAGAGCTAAAAGGAATTTTAGAATTTGAGAAAAGAGGAGATAAGTACTAGATAAATATAAATAAAATATGATTACTCAAATAATTGTACTTGAGCATACTATATCATAAACTTATATTTTTGGTTAAGGAATAAACTTCACAACAGCACTTGAATTCAAAATTTGAAAAACATAAACTTAGGAAAGAAAAGAAAACAGAAAATAAAAAGAGAAAAGAATAAAACCCTACCTGGGCCGGCGGCCACCTATTCGGCCCATGTGGCCAATCCCTCTGCGCGGCCCAACGCCTGCGCGCGCCACTCCCTCTGTCTCGCGGGACCCGCGGGCCAGACTCACACCGCATCACGTGTACCGGGTATCGCTGCCTCGTGGGACCCAGATGTCGGCCGCGATATGTACTCCGCAGCCCACGTCTCCGTTCCTGTGAATCACTCTCGCGCTTCTCTGTGTCACTGGCAGTGGCCCCCACATGTCATATTCGTCCTCATCCCCTCCGCGACTGCCTACCACCTCCGCATCTGCCGCGCCGAATCTACCGGGTCCACGCCACGTTTTCCGTTAGGGACCCAGGGCTATATGGGGGGGAGAGGACCCGGCCACGTCGCTGTGACACCCTCGGGAATCTCCCCTCGTTCACCACTTTGAGCCGCCAGTAGAGAAGCCGGATTAGGGAGAGAGTTTCGCCGACCTCCGCGCCATCGCCGTTGACTCAGCCTTATATCGCCGATTAGTGGCCGGTGCGGTGTCATGTTCGTTCATCGGCGCCTGGGGATTGTTGGCGTGAAGTATTGCGCTCGGTCGACCGCCCAAACGCCCTGGATTTCTCGCCGTTGCAGCTTCTCCGCCGCGGAACTGTGTGTGCACGTGGGCAGCTTCCCTCCGATCATCACCGTGGGTAAGTCGCCTGCCCATTTAATCACCATAGTCCCAGCATTATTCTGCGCAGTTAGGATCGAAGTTTAGAACCCGGGCGTGCGGGGTTGGTGGCCACTGGCCATGGCGCTCCGCCGCGGGTGGGCATGCGCCGCCGTCTCAGGCAGCGGGTGGGGAACGAGAACCGTGGGCCCTAGATTCTGTGATGGACGGCCAGGATTTGGTAGATGATAGAGTTCGGTCAGATCCAATATCCACCGTTAGATCCTGTGTGGACGACCGCGATTAGTCCTGCGCATACCCCTTCGTTTCATTAAAACTGTGCCGTCGATTTTAGATCAAGTGGTCAGGTATGTGTACCGGTTCGGGGATCTAATCCTAAGCGTTGATTTAGATCCAACGGCTCATGGTGGCCGATACTCCTTCGGATTGCACGTTTTGCAAAAGAACCCTTCCAGTATTGATAAATCAACCCGCCATCCACCCTGTCGGTGCTCTGAGTCTTAGGAAAACTATAAATTAGCCCCCTGCTGTTAGCAGATATTGAAGCCCAGTCCAGGACCTTATAAAACCAGAGAAAATGATTATTAAATGGATTTTTAATAGGAAAATAATTGCTAGAACTTCAATAATTCATAGAAAATTCATACTAACTCCAAATTAATCCATTCCAGTTCCTAAAATTTTGTAATTTTATTCTCTAGCACTTAGTGTCTCTGTTTTATCATGAAAACAGTAAGGAAATTTATTTATCACTTAATCCTATTTAAAGCACATAAAACCTTTGAAAATGCATAACTTAAAATCTATAACTCAGAAAATTATGATTTCTGTTCCTAGGATTTTATTTTAATGTGTAGATTATTACTGTGTATTTTGTATATATGTTTGGTGTAATGTTAATTTCTCTATATGCACTGTGCTTGTTTGTATTGTGGCGAGTAGAAGAGCCCGTGACCGAGGATACTGGTGAGCAGCAAGTTGAAGTAGCTGAGCAGGAGCTCATTGAAGGCAAGTTGTGCCCTTGACCACTTTTTACCCAATAATGTTCTTTAATATCACATACTCATGCATAGGTTAATTTTGATGGGACCCAATAGGTCACCCTAGATTGTTTATCTCATTACCTTGTTTACCCCTGAATCACTTGGGTAGTCTGCTATTGCTTTACATGGTTTTGGGATAATCATTTATTATATCTATGTTCCAATTATTCTTGTTATTCTGTTTATGTTCATGTTGAGATCATTAATGTTAATTGGAACATAGAGCTTAACTTGAGAACCACGTGCCACCACAAGGGAGGAATGGGACCCCTTGGCTGACTAATTAGGAAAGCTAGTGGAAGACTACCTTACCCGAAAGGGGCAAGGGCAGTAGGGGAGTGGTCAGTGTAGGGAGGTCCCTGGTTGATTTTGCTGCGATGGCGGTCAGCCAGGAACCCTGCATTGGAACTTCCTATAAACTGTAGCGGGTTTTCGGAAGCTAGTGGAACTTTGTAAAGGCCTCGTAGTGTTGCCCTGCCGCGCTTCCTAGGTAGAGGTGTATGGGATTCATGACCCCTTGGCAGATGGGTAACATGACTTGTGGGTAAAGGGTACAACCTCTGCAGAGTGTAAAACTGGTATACTAGCCGAGCTCACGGTCACGAGCAGCTCAGGACTCTCTGATGTTTAAATTATGGAACTTAAATTCAATTTTGTCATTTGCATTGCATGGGTTTATTATTAATTTTGTTCTATTACTCTACTTATGGTTTGGTATTTACTTACACTTAGTAACTGCTAATAAAATTTTGACCAACTACTTAAAAGCAATGCTCAGCTTTAACCCCTGTCATTGATTAGCCTTACACATCACATGAACTCACACCTTTGTGAGTTTGTGTCCACTGGTTCCCCACAACTTGTTGAGCTATGATCATGTGTGAGCTCACCCTTGCTGTCTCACACCCCCCCCCCCACAGGAGAAGATCAAGTGGTTCAGGAGGAGCTGCCTAACACTGAGGAGTTCGATCTGATCTAGGTGGCGTTTCCCAGTCGACATTGGCGCCGACGATCCTTAGTTCGTTTTATCTTTATTATTTCATTTTGTAATAAGTCTTCCGCTATGTAATAAATACTCTGATGTTTTATGACATTTATCTCTATACACTCTGTTATTATATATGTTGTCTTCTTGGCGCATGTATGAGATGCACCTGGCTTTGTTCCTTAAAGCCGGGTGTTACAGCCTGGGTATAAAATCAGTCGAAGCCAGCGCCCCTTACCTTGTCCATCGCGTGCTGGGGGCGTTGTGCCTAGCCTGGAAGACGCCGCCCTCGATGGGCCATCCAGTTGCATCTACGCGTGGGCTCTCCCTCAACACTCTAGTGCCCGAGCTCCTTCCGCTGCGGCCTCCGCTCGGCGCGCCCCATCTCTGCTCCCTTCTCCATGCCGCCGAGCGATTTCCTCGTGGTCGGCCTCAATCAAAGCGTGCAAGTGGGTGGGGGCGTTCGCCGGGGACCCATGAAGCTGTCCGTGCCTTCAATTTGAACTGTGTGGCCTTGGGGCGACTCGAATTGCTCGCCGCGGTCCGACCTCCATCGCGGATCCGTTCTCCTCCGTGGGCAGCAGCCACCACACCTCCAATGCCGGTGAGTACCCTCAAACCGTGTTCGCAATAGCATAAGCATCGCGTAGTCCTATCCGATTTGGTTTTGTCGCTCGGGCTTGGCCGGATGGCCGTCACCGGAGTGTCCGCCGCCGCTAATGCGCGTTGCACCACCGCGGGTATGGTAGAGTGGGGAAGATAATCGCGGTTCGTTGGATGATCTTCGGACGGCCAGGATTAGGGCAGCGCGTACCGGTTGACTCGTGTAAGTAGGACCGTCCGATTGTGATCGGGCGACTCCGGGGCAATTACGCTAGTATAAAATCCGAACCGCTGATTCTAAATTCAACCGTCGCGATCACGTACCGGTTCGGCTGAGATTTGATTTAATCTTGGCCATCTGGGTTCGATCGGATGGTGGATATATCACGATACCCCTTCACTCGTCTATTTTGCACAAGACCCCTCCAGGATTTTTGAAATAAACCCGCGGTCCTCGGGCCTGTTTCCCTGAGTCTCGGGAACATTTATAGAATACTCCCTGGACTTTCCAGATATTGGCGCCCAGTCCTGAGCACGTTTAAAACGTATAAATGAATTAGTAAAGGTATTTTTAATACAAAAATAATTCCTAGAACTTAGTTAATTCATAGAAAATTCATTTTAGCTCCAAATTGAACCATTCCAGTTTCTAAAATTTTGTAATAATATTCTTCATCATTTAGTGCCTCTGTTTTGGCATGAAAGCCTCATTTAAATTTATCTAATACTTAATCTTGTATTAAATACATAAAAGCTACAGAAATTTATAACTTGAAATTTATAACTCCAAATTTAGTGATTCTTGTTCCTACGATCTCGTAGCAACGCGTAGATTATTATTATTCAGTTTATTCTTATGTTTGGTGTGATGTTAATTTTGCCTATGCCATGCTTGTTTGTATTGCTACGACTAGCAGTGAGGTCACGAGAATCTGAAGATCATCCTGGTACCTGGAATCTCAAGTCCCAGGCAAGTTGTGCCCTTGATCACTTCTTTTTACCCAGCCATGTTCTGATTAATCATAATGATCTGCATAGGTTAATTTTGATGGGACCCAATAGGTTACCCTAGTTTGTCTATCTTTATACCTTGTATACCACTGAACTTTTTGGGTAGTACTTGCTAGTGCTTTATGTGGTTTTGGGTATGAAGGTACATTATTCATGATCACACTTTTATTATATGTTTATTATTACTGTTCATGATAAGATCATTATGTTAATTGGAACATGGAGCGACCACCCGGGAAAACAGTGCTACCACAAGGGAGGAATGGGACCCCTTGGCTGATTAATTAGGAAAGCTAATGGAAGACTACCTTACCCGAAAGGGGCAAGGGCAGTAGGGGAGTGGTCAGTGTAGGGAGGCCCTCGGGAGGATTTTGCTGCGATGGCGGTCCTGCAAGGGATTCCTGCATTGGAACTTCCTATAAACTGTAGCGGGTTTTCGGAAGCTAGTGGAACTTTGTAAAGGCCTCGTAGTGGATCCCTAGCCATTCACCTCGGTAGTGTCTAAGGGCCTTGCAAACCCTAGCGACATGGGATACACGACTTGTGGGTAAAGATGCGCAACCTCTGCAGAGTGTAAAACTAGTATACTAGCCGTGCTCACGGTCAAGAGCGGCTCGGACCCTCACATGATTAAATTATGGAACTTAAACTCAATTTGTCATATGCATTGCATCGCAGGTGAAGTTGTTACTTTTGTTCTACTATTTAACTGGGTTGGTATTTACTTATACTTAGTAACTGCTAATAAAATTTTGACCAACTTTAAAAGCAATGCTCAGCTCTAACCATCTTCTTTGGTAAGCCTTACACTTCACGTGAGCTCCCACCTTTGGCGAGTTCATGCACATTATTCCCCACAACTTGTTGAGCGATGAACGTATGTGAGCTCACTCTTGCTGTCTCACACACCCCACAGGTCAAGAACAGGTACCACAGGATGAGGCGCTTGGAGGATGCTGCGATGAGTTCGTGAGAGGTCTAGGTCGTCGTCTCCCAGTCAACTTCGGGTTGCTGGACCGTTGTCACCTTATAATGTAATTATTTATTTTGTATAGAACTCCTGTTATATATAAAGATGTGACATTCGATCCTGTGCCATGGTTCATCATATGTGTGAGACTTGGTCCCAGCACACCTGGTGATTATGTTCGCGCCCGGGTTTTGGACCCCTAAAATCCAGGTGTGACAGAAGTGGTATCAGAGGCATGTTGACTGTAGGACGAAACCTAGATAGAACTGGACAACCATGACCTACTTTCCTTACTCTGATTCTTTTATACTTTTCTTGATCCTGTTTCACCTTCTACTGTTCTACTCTGATTAACCTTACCTTTGCTACTCTGATTCTTTCTAAACTCATCTTAATCTTTTCTCATCTATTTCCGCTTTACTCTGATTACTCTTACCTTTCTGCTTCCAAAGACAAACTTGGATTTCACACTTTGAAATCCTGTGCTTAAAGTGACTTTTAGAAATAGGAGACCTATTCTTAGGAACAAAAACAAAAAAAAAACTATTTTTTTTGTATATGGATATCTATGAACTTGAATGTTTGTTCTAATGATACTTGTTTGATTTGGATCTTTGATTGAGTGTGATGAGTTGTGGAGTAATGTCCACAATTGCATCTGCATATACACATAGGTATAAAAAAATATATTTATAAAATAACTAGACAACCTAGATTATCCCCATTGGAATACATCTAGCTTAAAAGATTTATCTTATCCTAAAAGATCTCATTCTAACCAATTCATCTTATCTTAATAAAGATTCTCTATTACCTTAATAGATTCATCTTATCTTGAAAAGATGTAATCTTATCCTAATAGATCTAACTGACCTCATATCTTAACCGATCTAATCTAGATGCCATCTAATCTAATATGATCCAATCAAAAGTAAGTTATTAACAGGTTAGTTAATCTGGTGATATGGGTTAGACTCTGCTTCAACAAACATAACCTAACCTAAATTAATGTCTTATATCAACTCGTCCATAAACACCAATATAACCTATATCACAGACTGCCTAGTCCATATGTTCCAAAAGAAAAATACCACTCTGTCCAAACCTACCTACCTCGTGTACCCCGTCTATCCTAACTATATGTCCTTAACTCGGATGGCAACTCCAAGAAGAAAGGCCAAACAAGACCAACCACGTCAAAGAAGGATAAGCATCAACTCAAGACTTCAAAGATCAAGCTGAATCGCCAGCGGAATCAAGATCCACAGTTCAGGATGAAGTCTCTCCTTATCATACCCTTGCCACAACCTCTACTGGCCACAACCATACCTCATCTGACCCAATAAATGGCTAGACATACAATATTCATATTTTCTAAATCATCTACTAACTGTTATGTAAAAAAAAACTTGAACAAAACCTTGATTCCTAAAACCAAATGAGAAACTAAAATTCTAGACCAAACCTATTGTATCCCTTTTCTTACAAATCTCGGGGACGAGATTATTTTTAAGGGGGGTAGGATTTGTAACACCCACTTTTTAAGAGAATCGAAAAGGAGAAAATTTTATCCCTTTGTATACATGGGTGTGTCATCTCTATCTATTATTTCATGTGAACACATTACTTACACAAATAAACCATTAACAAGAGATACTACTAAATTGTGCATCATGCTGGGATTTTATTGTGTGTGCATTACTCATGACAATGTAAAAAAAATATAGTAATATAAAAATGAATATGTTAAATCTAGAATGGAAATTGAGGTCTAGAAGGGATTCTAGACTTTAGAAAAGAGAAGAAAATGAACATTATGAGGAGAAAAATAAGTAAATGAAGATATATTATGCCTACAGTATAGTTTGAATTTGTATAATTGACTCAATGTCGAAACTCATATTCAAATTTGGATTCAAATAAATATGGAATAAAACAAAACATAAAAGAAAAAGATAAAACAGAGACTTGGGCCGTAGGCCTTCATTTCGGCCCATTTGGCCAACTCCTCCGCACAGCCCAGCACTTCACTCCCGCCATCTGTGCGTGTGACACTGTCATGTGGGTCCCGCCTGCAGAATCGCCGGTTCGCGCGTGCGTAGCTCATCTGGCTGTCGCGTGGGGCCCGGTCGTCAGGCTCGAAGCGTACCCACGCCGCCCACTCACCTCACTGATTTGTGGGACCCAAGCGTCAGGCGTCTTCAACTAACCGCGAAACCACCGGAGCTGCTCCTCGCGATGGCGCGGGCAAAATCCGAACGAACTCTGACGGATTCCTCGGACTGAGCTGAAACACGCCAACGGAAGACCGATGCCGCCGTGGTCGCGTGTTGATGTTGCTCCTGTGCTCGGGCGATGGCCTGGGTATAAAATTAGTCGAAGCCAGCGCCCCTTACCTTGTCCATCGCGTGCTGGGGGCATTGTGCCTAGCCTGGAAGACGCCGCCCTCGATGGGCCATCCAGTTGCATCTACGCGCGGGCTCTCCCTCAACACTCTAGTGCCCGAGCTCCTTCCGCTGCGGCCTCCGCTCGGCGCGCCCCATCTCTGCTCCCTTCTCCATGCCGCCGAGCGATTTCCTCGTGGTCGGCCTCAATCAAAGCGTGCAAGTGGGTGGGGGCGTTCGCCGGGGACCCATGAAGCTGTCCGCGCCTTCAATTTGAACTGCGTGGCCTTGGGGCGACTCGAATTGCTCGCCGTGGTCCGACCTCCATCGCGGATCCGTTCTCCTCCGTGGGCAGCAGCCACCACACCTCCAATGCCGGTGAGTACCCTCAAACCGTGTTCGCAATAGCATAAGCATCGCGTAGTCCTATCCGATTTGGTTTTGTCGCTCGGGCTTGGCCGGATGGCCGTCACCGGAGTGTCCGCCGCCGCTAATGCGCGTTGCACCACCGCGGGTATGGTAGAGTGGGGAAGATAATCGCGGTTCGTTGGATGATCTTCGGACGGCCAGGATTAGGGCAGCGCGTACCGGTTGACTCGTGTAAGTAGGACCGTCCGATTGTGATCGGGCGACTCCGGGGCAATTACGCTAGTATAAAATCCGAACCGCTGATTCTAAATTCAACCGTCACGATCACGTACCGGTTCGGCTGAGATTTGATTTAATCTTGGCCATCTGGGTTCGATCGGATGGTGGATATATCACGATACCCCTTCACTCGTCTGTTTTGCACAAGACCCCTCCAGGATTTTCGAAATAAACCCGCGGTCCTCGGGTCTGTTTCCCTGAGTCTCGGGAACATTTATAGAATACTCCCTGGACTTTCCAGATATTGGCGCCCAGTCCTGAGCACGTTTAAAACGTATAAATGAATTAGTAAAGGTATTTTTAATACAAAAATAATTCCTAGAACTTAGTTAATTCATAGAAAATTCATTTTAGCTCCAAATTGAACCATTCCAGTTTCTAAAATTTTGTAATAATATTCTTCATCATTTAGTGCCTCTGTTTTGGCATGAAAGCCTCATTTAAATTTATCTAATACTTAATCTTGTATTAAATACATAAAAGCTACAGAAATTTATAACTTGAAATTTATAACTCCAAATTTAGTGATTCTTGTTCCTACGATCTCGTAGCAACGCGTAGATTATTATTATTCAGTTTATTCTTATGTTTGGTGTGATGTTAATTTTGCCTATGCCATGCTTGTTTGTATTGCTACGACTAGCAGTGAGGTCACGAGAATCTGAAGATCATCCTGGTACCTGGAATCTCAAGTCCCAGGCAAGTTGTGCCCTTGATCACTTCTTTTTACCCAGCCATGTTCTGATTAATCATAATGATCTGCATAGGTTAATTTTGATGGGACCCAATAGGTTACCCTAGTTTGTCTATCTTTATACCTTGTATACCACTGAACTTTTTGGGTAGTACTTGCTAGTGGTTTATGTGGTTTTGGGTATGAAGGTACATTATTCATGATCACACTTTTATTATATGTTTATTATTACTATTCATGATAAGATCATTATGTTAATTGGAACATGGAGCGACCACCCGGGAAAACAGTGCTACCACAAGGGAGGAATGGGACCCCTTGGCTGATTAATTAGGAAAGCTAGTGGAAGACTACCTTACCCGAAAGGGGCAAGGGCAGTAGGGGAGTGGTCAGTGTAGGGAGGCCCTTGGGAGGATTTTGCTGCGATGGCGGTCCTGCAAGGGATTCCTGCATTGGAACTTCCTATAAACTGTAGCGGGTTTTCGGAAGCTAGTGGAACTTTGTAAAGGCCTCGTAGTGGATCCCTAGCCATTCACCTCGGTAGTGTCTAAGGGCCTTGCAAACCCTGGCGACATGGGATACACGACTTGTGGGTAAAGATGCGCAACCTCTGCAGAGTGTAAAACTAGTATACTAGCCGTGCTCACGGTCAAGAGCGGCTCGGACCCTCACATGATTAAATTATGGAACTTAAACTCAATTTGTCATATGCATTGCATCGCAGGTGAAGTTGTTACTTTTGTTCTACTATTTAACTGGGTTGGTATTTACTTATACTTAGTAACTGCTAATAAAATTTTGACCAACTTTAAAAGCAATGCTCAGCTCTAACCATCTTCTTTGGTAAGCCTTACACTTCACGTGAGCTCCCACCTTTGGCGAGTTCATGCACATTATTCCCCACAACTTGTTGAGCGATGAACGTATGTGAGCTCACTCTTGCTGTCTCACACACCCCACAGGTCAAGAACAGGTACCACAGGATGAGGCGCTTGGAGGATGCTGCGATGAGTTCGTGAGAGGTCTAGGTCGTCGTCTCCCAGTCAACTTCGGGTTGCTGGACCGTTGTCTCCTTATAATGTAATTATTTATTTTGTATAGAACTCCTGTTATATATAAAGATGTGACATTCGATCCTGTGCCATGGTTCATCATATGTGTGAGACTTGGTCCCAGCACACCTGGTGATTATGTTCGCGCCCGGGTTTTGGACCCCTAAAATCCGGGTGTGACATGCTGCTCAGGGGCTTCTCCTGCGAGTTCTTCGGGCTCTCCAACCGGATCGTTCTCTAAGCGATTGCAAGCATACATACATCCATCCATTGAAATTAGGAAACCAACAATACACCATACAAGAGAACAAGTAGATTAATGTAAAGCCCAAAATTAGTAGGAGAAAAAAAATGAATAAATAAGTAAATTTATAAGTGGATGTTTCGAGGATCCCTTGATTTTCTCTACATACTCAACTAATGGCATTAAACTATGTAAATAACAAATAAATAGATACATAAATGTGCATTCCATGAAGTTTTCTTATAAGTTTACATTTGTATTCAAATTTGTGAGACAAGTTTAAGTTTGAAAATTTAGAATTTGGAAATAAAAGAGAAAAGAGAAGAAAAATAAAAAGAATACACATTATAAGATAACAGTAATAGATAATATTAATTCAGACAGTAAAAGTACAATTCATGTAGACTTTTGTTCGATATTTGAAATCTGGAGTGCAAACAAAATTTTGAATTGAGTTGAATAATTGGAATGGAAAATAGGAAAGAAAATAAAAAGAAAAGGATTAAAACCTTACATGGGCCGCCCACCTCAGTTCTGGCCCATTGTCTCTTTCTCACCCCGCGCAGGCCCGAATTCCATTTCCCCCCCCCCCCCCCCCGCGCACACGCCACTGTCCGGCCGGCCCAGCTTCTTTTTCCCTCTGCGCAGTGCCATCTCCCATTGACTCGTGGGCCCCGCTTGTCATCTCTTTCCCCACCCCGTCCAACAGAACGCGCGTGCCTAACGGGTGAAACAGAAGCCGCACGATCCTCATGGTGTTCCCTCAACCGAATCCCAACAAAACACCATGATCCGCGCGGCGCCGCCGGGATCGCTGGGGTTGTTGAGGTCCGCCTAGGTTATGAAACAAAGAATTCGCTGGCCGCCTCATACTCATCAATCGAAGAGAGAGAAAGAATCAAGCTCGCCGGTGACTTTCGGGTTCGTTGCTGGTGCGTTCGGTCGGAGTTCGGGGAAACCAAGGGCGCTCCGCGACGGCCCCATTTCTTCGGTAGTCGTCTGGGTGTTATTGTGGAGGGAGCCGCCGCCAGGGAGCTCCGACTTGCCATCGATCTGCTGCACGCCGCCGCGGGTCCGCTCCCCACCGTGGCCAGCTGCGTCGCAGCTCCTTCTCGGTGTGTAGTCGCCCCCAGGTTGTTCCCTGTCCTCTGCTCTGCGTGTTGCTCGCTTCCGGTGGGAGGATTGGGTCCCTGGGCGTCGAATCGGCTGCACGCCGGTGGAACTCCGCCGTGGGGAGGTCCTGGCGCTGCCTCTGGCCGGCGAGGGAAGGGGGAAGGTGCGCTAGCCGTCTGTTCCATGATTAGTGGATGGGATTGAATCGGCTAGGTGAGCTATTCGGCGATTGAAATCGGGACGTTGGTCCGTTGATCTACGGCCGAGAGCAGGGGCATGCTATTTTAAATCGTGATCGTGGGTCTTAGATCTAACGGCTAGTAGCGCATACCGGTTCGTTGGGTGCCAGATCTAATCTTGGCTCTCGGTTTTGATCCAACGGCTGTGGATCGCCCATACCCCTTCGCCTTGTCATTTCGCTAAAGAGTCCTTGTAGTTTATAGAAATTAACCCGCCGTCCGTATGGATGTAGTTCTGTGTCTTGGGAAGTTTTGCCCCGAGGCCCCTGCCTTCCTCCGTAATAGTGCGCCCAGTCCAGAATTCATAATAAATGGATAAACAAAATCTGAAAATGATTTTAATGAGAAAAAGAATTGTTAAAACTTATAAAATTCATAGAAAATCCATTTTTAGTCCAAATTAGTCCATTCCAATTCCTAAAATTTTGTAATTTTATTATCTATCACTTAGATTCTCTGTTTTGTCATGAAAACAGTAAGAAAATCTATTCCTCATTTAATTCCATTTTAAACACATAAAACCTATAAAAATTCATAACTTAAAATCTATAACTCCAAAAAAAATTATGATTCCTGTTCCTAAGATTCTATTTTAATGTCTAGATTAATACTGTGTATTTTATTTACATGTTTGGTGTGATGTTAATCTTATTTATACCATGTATGTCTGTATTGCTACGTTTAGCGGTGAGGACACGTGTCACCTGAAGAGCAAGTTGGTACCTGGAATCTCAAGTCCCAGGCAAGTTGTGCCCTTGATCACTTCTTTTTACCCACTCATGTTCTAATTAATCATAATGATCTGCATAGGTTAATTTGATGGGACCTAATAGGTTACCCTAGTTTGTCTATCTTTATGCCTTGTTTACCACTAAACTTTCTGGGTAGTACTTGCTAGTGCTATATGTGGATTTGGGCATTGAGATACATATTATTCATACTTTTGTTATCAGTTGTTATTTACTGTTCATGATAAGATTATTATGTTAACTGGAACATGGAGAACCACCCGGGAAAACAGTGCTACCACAAGGGTTTAATGGGACGCCCTTGGCTGATTAATTAGGAAAGCTAGTGGAAGACTACCTTACCCGAAAGGGGCAAGGGCAGTAGGGGAGTGGTCAGTGTAGGGAGGCCCTCGGGAGGATTTTGCTGCGATGGCAGTCCTGCAAGGGATTCCTGCTAGGGAGGCCCTCGGGAGGATTTTGCTGCGATGGCGGTCCTGCAAGGGATTCCTGCATTGGAACTTCCTATAAACTGTAGCGGGTTTTCTGAAGCTAGTGGAACTTTGTAAAGGCCTCGTAGTGTTACCTTGCCTCGCCTCCTCGGTAGAGGTGTATGGGATTGGCCGTCTCTTGGCAGATGGGTAACACGACTTGTGGGTAAAGATGCGCAACCTCTGCAGAGTGTAAAACTGGTATACTAGCCGTGCTCACGGTCATGAGCAGCTCGGACACTCACATGATTAATTTATGGAACTAAATTCAATTTGTCATATGCATTGCATCGCAGGTGATGTTGTTACTTTTGTTCTATTACTTAATTGGGCTTGGTATTTACTTATACTTAGTAACTGCTAATAAAATTTTGACCAACTTTAAAAGCAATGCTCAGCTTCAACCATCCTCTTTGGTAAGCCTTACACTTCATGTGAGCTCCCACCTTTGGCGAGTTCATGCACACTATTCCCCACAACTTGTTGAGCTATGAACGTATGTGAGCTCACTCTTGCTGTCTCACATCCCCCCCCACAGGTCAAGAACAGGTACCACAGGATGAGGCGCAAGGAGGATGCTGCGATGTGTTCGTGAGAGATCTAGGCCGTCGTCTCCCAGTCAACTTTGGGTTGCTGGACCGTTGCCTCCTTATAATGTAATTATTTATTTTGTATAGAACTCCTGTTATATATAAAGATGTGACATTCGATCCTGTGCCACTATACATCATATGTGTGAGACTTGGTCCCAGCATACCTGGTGTTTATGTTCGCGCCCGGGTCTTGGTGCCCCTAAAACCCGGGTGTGACAGAAGTGGTATCAGAGGAATGTTGACTGTAGGATGAAACCTAGATAGAACTGGACAACCAATACTTACTTACCTTTGCTACTCTAATTCTTTCTGAACTTTTCTTGATCAATCCTCAACTATTCCCGCTTTACTCTGATTATTCTTACCTTTTCTTTTCTAAGACAAATGTGGATTTCACACTTTGAAATCCTGTGCCTAAAGTGACCTTTAGGAATAGGAGACCTACTCTCAGGAACAAAAACAAAACTATTTTTATGGTTATCTATGCACTTGAATGTTTGTTCTTATGATACTTGTTTGATTTGGATCTTTGATTGAGTGTGATGAGTGGTGGAGTAATGTCCACAATTACATTTGCATATACATCTAGGTGTAAAGGATAGCATTTGAAAGATAACTAGACAATCTAGATTATCCCCTTAGAAAAAAAAAAAATATATATATATATATATAGTATTCCGTATCTATCTCATCTTGACATATTCTATCTTACCTTTGGACATTCACCTCGTACAACTAATTACCCTAGTCTTGACATAGAATATCTGGCCCAGCCCTGCCAAAGAAGTTTCAGTACATAACCAACTATTAGCTTATTCATTCTGTCTACTAAATGATTCCCTTGCAAAGCTATCTTACCATATGCTTCTAACTTAGATGGTCAATACCAGGCGGGGTGGTGGAATTGATTTACCTCCTAATCGACACACTCGGTGGATATATCGACAACCCCAACCACAGCCAGCAGAGATGAATCCTCCTAATCCCCCACCAGGCGGAGTCTATCCACTAATTGCAGCTCAAATGAGAATGATGCAGCAAATGGCTGACACTATGGCAGATATGCGCACCCAAATGCAGCAAGAACGCCAGGAAATGCGCCAGGAAAGAGAGGATGCACGTCAGGAAATGCACCAAGAGCGGGAAGAGATACGCCAGGAGAGAAGGGTGCAACAACAGTAGCTGCAACAACAACTTCAACAACAGCAGCAACAGCAACAGGTGCCATTGCCTCCACCTCCACCACCAGTTCCACCCCGAGATAAGCACCGGGAATTCATGAGCCACAAACCACCAACCTTCTCCAACTCCACGGATCCACTACAAGCTGATGACTGGCTAAAGTCTGTAGAGAAGATGCTCAACATAGCTCAGTGCTTGGATAGAGAGAAAGTACTCTACGCATCAGGTCGTCTTGCTAGTCCTGCTGCAGATTGGTGGGATGCGTACTGCGCTGCTCATGCTGCTGTCGATACAATTACCTGGGTAGAGTTCTCCACACAATTCAGGAATTACCATATTCCTGCTGGACTCATGAAGATTAAGAGAAAGGAGTTTCTATCCCTCAAGCAAGGAAGTATGTCCGTGAGTGAATATAGGGACAAATTCATCCAGTTGTCTTGATATGCTCCTAGAGATGTTGAGGATGATGAGCAAAAGCAGGAGCTTTTTCTGGACGGGTTAATTGGACCCTTGCAATATCAACTGGTATCGCACACATTCCCATCCTTCCAAAGGCTACTTGACAAAGCTATTGCTGTAGAAAACAAGAGGAGTATATTTGGAGAGAAAAGAAAGGCTGCTAACCAAGGGCAGGCTGGAAGTAGTTCCCGTCCTCGCTATACTACCACTCCAAGTACACCAGCTAGTGGCAGTTCTGGACAACAAACTCAACAGGCACCAACTGCTCCTCCAAAAGCAAGCACCCCAGCAGGACCCGTTGCTCCCAACACATCCACCAACAGGGCATGCTTCAAGTGTGGACAACCGGGACACTACGCCAACTACTGTCCTAACAGGGCCGCCTACACTACACCAGCTCCAATGAAGCAAGGTCAAGCCTCGGCAGGAAAGAGTCAGCCCCTATCTGTCAACCGGGGATAAGCTCATCATGCAGAAGTAGAAGCCGAACCAGGTGAACTGGAAATTCAAGAAGAAGAGCCAGTGGAAGACGAAGTGGTCGGTGAAGAAGTCAACGAACAACAAGAATAGAGCATATATATAGAAAGATGCATAAATATAGATATATATATAGATATATTTTACTATTTGTAAGACCTACATATTAATTTAGCTAGTAGTAGTATTTTACTATTTTAGTAATAATAATAATAAGGTATATTGACCCTATGTTTTGCTAATGCGTTATGCATCATGCCGAGATTTCTTTGTTTGTGCATATATTCCGAGACAATATGAGTATACATCCCTTTTCTTACAAATCTCGAGGACGAGATTTCTGTTAAGGGGGGTAGGATTTGTAAAGCCCAAAATTAGTAGGAGAAAAAAATGAATAAATAAGTAAATTTATAAGTGGATGTTTCGAGGATCCCTTGATTTTCTCTACATACTCAACGAATGGCATTAAACTATGTAAATAACAAATAAATAGATACATAAATGTGCATTCCATGAAGTTTTCTTATAAGTTTACATTTGTATTCGAATTTGTGAGACAAGTTTAAGTTTGAAAATTTAGAATTTGGAAATAAAAGAGAAAAGAGAAGAAAAATAAAAAGAATACACATTATAAGATAACAGTAATAGATAATATTAATTCAGACAGTAAAAGTACAATTCATGTAGACTTTTGTTCGATATTTGAAATCTGGAGTGCAAACAAAATTTTGAATTGAGTTGAATAATTGGAATGGAAAATAGGAAAGAAAATAAAAAGAAAAGGATTAAAACCTTACATGGGCCGCCCACCTCAGTTCTGGCCCATTGTCTCTTTCTCACCCCGCGCAGGCCCGAATTCCATTCCCCCCCCCCCCCCCCCCCGCGCACACGCCACTGTCCGGCCGGCCCAGCTTCTTTTTCCCTCTGCGCAGTGCCATCTCCCATTGACTCGTGGGCCCCGCTTGTCATCTCTTTCCCCACCCCGTCCAACAGAACCCGCGTGCCTGACGGGTGAAACAGAAGCCGCACGATCCTCATGGTGTTCCCTCAACCGAATCCCAACAAAACACCATGATCCGCGCGGTGCCGCCGGGATCGCTGGGGTTGTTGAGGTCCGCCTAGGTTATAAAACAAAGAATTCGCTGGCCGCCTCATACTCATCAATCGAAGAGAGAGAAAGAATCAAGCTCGCCGGTGACTTTCGGGTTCGTTGCTGGTGCGTTCGGTCGGAGTTCGGGGAAACCAAGGGCGCTCCGCGATGGCCCCATTTCTTCGGTAGTCGTCTGGGTGTTATTGTGGAGGGAGCCGCCGCCAGGGAGCTCCGACTTGCCATCGATCCGCTGCACGCCGCCGCGGGTCCGCTCCCCACCGTGGCCAGCTGCGTCGCAGCTCCTTCTCGGTGTGTAGTCGCCCCCAGGTTGTTCCCTGTCCTCTGCTCTGCGTGTTGCTCGCTTCCGGTGGGAGGATTGGGTCCCTGGGCGTCGAATCGGCTGCACGCCGGTGGAACTCCGCCATGGGGAGGTCCTGGCGCTGCCTCTGGCCGGCGAGGGAAGGGGGAAGGTGCGCTAGCTGTCCGTTCCGTGATTAGTGGATGGGATTGAATCGGCTAGGTGAGCTATTCGGCGATTGAAATCGGGACGTTGGTCCGTTGATCTACGGCCGAGAGCAGGGGCATGCTATTTTAAATCGTGATCGTGGGTCTTAGATCTAACGGCCAGTAGCGCATACCGGTTCGTTGGGTGCCAGATCTAATCTTGGCTCTCGGTTTTGATCCAACGGCTGTGGATCGCCCATACCCCTTCGCCTTGTCATTTCGCTAAAGAGTCCTTGTAGTTTATAGAAATTAACCCGCCGTCCGTATGGATGTAGTTCTGTGTCTTGGGAAGTTTTGCCCCGAGGCCCCTGCCTTCCTCCGTAATAGTGCGCCCAGTCCAGAATTCATAATAAATGGATAAACAAAATCTGAAAATGATTTTAATGAGAAAAAGAATTGTTTAAAACTTATAAAATTCATAGAAAATCCATTTTTAGTCCAAATTAGTCCATTCCAGTTCCTAAAATTTTGTAATTTTATTATCTATCACTTAGATTCTCTGTTTTGTCATGAAAACAGTAAGAAAATCTATTCCTCATTTAATTCCATTTTAAACACATAAAACCTATAAAAATTCATAACTTAAAATCTATAACTCCAAAAAAATTATGATTCATGTTCCTAAGATTCTATTTTAATGTCTAGATTAATACTGTGTATTTTATTTACATGTTTGGTGTGATGTTAATCTTATTTATACCATGTATGTCTGTATTGCTACGTTTAGCGGTGAGGACATGTGTCACCTGAAGAGCAAGTTGGTACCTGGAATCTCAACTCCCAGGCAAGTTGTGCCCTTGATCACTTCTTTTTACCCACTCATGTTCTAATTAATCATAATGATCTGCATAGGTTAATTTGATGGGACCTAATAGGTTACGCTAGTTTCACTACAGGAATCATAATGATTCCCGTCGGCCAGGATAATTCCCGTCGGCCAGGGAAAAAGCCGACGGGGATAACGTAATTCCCGTCGGCTAAACTGAAGCCGACGGGAATAACGTAACACCCGTCGGCCAGAGAGGAGGCCGACGGGAGTTAACTTAACTCCCGTCAGCCAGTAAATAGGCCGATGGGGATTACTTAATCCCCGTCGGCCAAAGCGCAGGCCGACGGGGATTAGGCATTTATGAGCGCGGGTTCGCCCGCGCAGGCTCATTTCTTCTCTGTTTCTTCCTACGCCGCCGCCGCCTGCCTATTGTCGCCGCCGCTTCTAACCGCCGCCGCGCCGCCGCTTCTCCCCGCCGGCGTGCCTTCCCGGCCGAGCCCGACGCCGCCCCTAGGAGCGCCGCCCGTCCACGCCGCCCCTCGGAGCCCGACGCCGCGCACTCGGGCGCCCCGGCGTCGCCCGTCCGCCGCCCGTCCGCCGCCCGTCCGCTCGCGGCGCCGTGCGCCCAGCCGCCCCACCGCCGCGCGCCCGTCAGCGCCGTCGCGAGCCCGGCCGCCCGTCCCCGCCGCGCGCCCGCCCGTCCGTCGCGGCCGTTCCCGCCCTCGCTCATCTCCGCCGTGCCCCACACCGCCCACATCACAGTCGGGTCTCTCGGAGCGTCGTCGCTGCCTCCTTGAGCGCCGCCGCCGCGTCCAAGCGCCGCCTCCGCCCCCGACCGCATCTCCGAACACCCACGTGAGTAATTATGTGTGTACATGTTAATGCATTGGATTTTGAATGTTAATTATGTGTGTACATGTTTATTTTCGTCGGTTTTTTATGGCCGACGGGAGTTAACTTTCATGTGATTAGTATTAATTTAATAACACATGTTATTAGAGTGTGATTATAGTTAATTTAATATCACATGTGTGACTTCATGTTAGGTAATTATTTATTGTATTCTTATAGTAGATTTAACTTATACTATTGAATTGTTAAATTTGATGTTATTTATTGATTAGATTTAACTTATAATATTAGGATGTATGAATGTTTCGATATTGATTAATTTGATGTTATTTATGTGTATATATAATTATTTATGTATATATATAGTTTTACTACTTACCTATAGATGTATATATGTATGTATATATGTGTGTGACGTGTTGAAACTTGATTGTCTCACACACACTCTTTACTCGTACACAGCCGCAATAATGGGTGATAGACGTGATTGGATGTATGAAGGTTTCAAGAAGGGTGGGTGTCACACTAGTGAATGGTTTGCCAAGACGCAAATATTTCTGGACCATGCAGCTGCTTTGTCACAAATAGATAATATTAGGTGTCCATGCAATAAATGTAGAAATATGACGAGCCACACCAAGAGGCAGGTCACACTACACCTGTGCTCGCATGGTTTCGTGCCAGGCTATAAGGTCTGGTATCTCCACGGTGAAGATGCTGAACGAGCAGCAGAAGTAGAAGTTGATGACGGTGAAGATGATGTTGATAGGATGGACCAGATGCTTGAGGATCTGCATCCTGAACTGGCACCAGATCATCATGATTCACCTACACCGGAGGTTCAGAAGTTCTTCGACCTACTCAAAGCGTCAGAAGAGCCTCTTCACGGGCACACTGACGTGACCGTCCTCGAATTCGTGACCCGACTGATGTCAATCAAGTCAAAATTTGCATTTTCAATTAATTGTTACAAGGAGCTTGTGGATTTGATTAGCGAGGTTCTTCCTACGGGTCACAAGATGCCCAAAGACATGTACCAGTCCAAAAAATTGCTTGAAGGTCTTGGTATGGAGTATGAGAAGATTGATGTTTGCCAAGACAACTGTATGCTTTTTTGGAAGGAACATGACAGAGAACAAAAATGCTTAAAATGTGGGAAGTCAAGGTACGTGGAGCTTGTAAATGAAGATGGGGAGAAGGTGGTGACAAAGGTTGCACATAAACAGCTTCGGTACATGCCTCTCACTCCTAGAGTGAAACGTTTGTTTCTCTCGAGGAAGACCGCTATGCACATGAGGTGGCATAAAGATTGTATGGACAGACAAGATGGGTTAATGGTGCACCCGTCAGATGGTGATGCATGGAAGGCACTTGACAAATTTGATCCAGATTTTGCCAGCGATGCAAGAAACGTTCGTATCGGCTTGGCAACTGATGGTTTCACGCCGTTCAATATGACCGCTGCGTCGTATTCATGTTGGCCTGTCATTGCCATACCGTACAACCTTCCACCTGCTCTTTGCATGAAATATGAGTTTATGTTCCTATGTCTTGTTATACCTGGGCCTGAGCATCCTGGCGTACGCCTCAATGTGATGCTTCAACCACTGATTGAAGAGTTAAAGAAGCTATGGCAAGGTGTGGAAGCCTATGACTGCTTCAAGAAGCAGAAATTCAATCTTCGTGTTGCATATCTGTTCTCGGTTCATGATTTTATGGCGTATGGTATTTTCTCTGGATGGAGCGTGCATGGTAGATTGACGTGTCCTTATTGTGCTAAAGATACAGATTGTTTTCGTCTTAGTGCTGGTGGCAAGATATGTTACTTTGATTGCCATAGATGTTTTCTACCCTTCAATCACCCCTTCAGAAGGCAGAGAAAGGAATTTAGGAAGGGCACCATTGTCACGAAGGGACCGCCCAAGCGACGTAGTGGGATAGAAATTACAGAAGAGCATATGAAACTTGTCCTAGACGAGAGTGGTAAAAGGTATCAAGGTTTTGGTGAGGAGCATAACTGGACTCACATATGTGGCTTGTGGGAGCTTCCTTATGCTAAGTCATTGATTTTGATGCACAACATCGATGTCATGCATCAAGAGAGTAACTTTTGCCAAGCCCTCATAAATACATGCATGGATTTCCCTGATAAAACGAAAGACAATGACAAGGCACGCATGGACTTAGCAGTGATATGTGATCGTCCAACCCAAGTGCTTAGAGAAAACGGAGGCAAACCAAAAGCTGACTATTGTCTGAAATCTAAGCAACGGAGAGAAGTGATGAAGTGGATGAAGGATATTAAATTCCCCGATGGTTATGCCGCTGGTTTTAGAAGATCTATGAACTTGAAGACAATGAAGATGAATGGACTGAAGAGCCATGACTTCCACATAATTATGGAGAGGCTCATGCCTGTAATGTTTCGTGGGTACATTTCCGAAGCTGTGTGGAAAACGTTAGCTGAAGTTAGCTATTTCTACAGACAGTTGTGTGCTAAAGAAATCAGAAGAGATGTGATGGAACAGCTGGAGAAAGAGGCACCGGTGCTTTTGTGCAAATTGGAAAAAATATTTCCACCGGGTTTCTTCAATCCTATGCAGCATCTCTTTATACATCTTCCATATGAGGCTAAGGTCGGTGGTCCTGTTCAATATAGGTGGATGTTTCATATAGAAAGAGCATTAAAGAAGCTTAGAGCAATGGTGGGCAATAAGGCAAGAGTTGAAGGATGTATTGCGGAACAATTTAAACTAAAGGAGGTAGCACACTTCACAAGTTGTTACTTTGCAGAAGAACATAATGTATTTGCTCGAAAGAAAAGGTACCATGATGATGAACGAGAGATGCCTCCGTGTAGTGATCTTTCGATTTTTCAGACAAACGGCAAAGCCATTGGTCCACCCAAGGCATATCACCTCAGTATGGAAGAACGGAAGTCTGCTTTACTGTACATGTTCACAAATATGCCTGAGGTGGAGAAATACTTTGTGTAAGACTTGTTTTCTTAAACTGTTCATATGTGAATTAGTTTATGTTATCAAATATCTCATGTCATACAATAATATTTGACAGCGAGTTTGATGAACAAAACATGAGGTGTCTCGGTAGGCCAACAGCGAGAGACATAGACAAATTGCGACGCGATGGTATGCATGGGCGACCTAATTTCATTATGTGGCTTCGGGACCGTGTAAGTCTTAATTATGTGGCTCCAAGAGCTAATTTCATTTAACTAATATTACAGAATTTGCTAATGCTTTGTGGCATGATTGACAGTTTGGGGAGGAAATGAATTTGAATGATGACTTACGTCAGTTATCTATTGGAAGCGTAACTGCCAAAAGCTATGGATGTTACGACGTCAATGGATATCGCTTTCGTTCAAGCATTTTCGAATCAAGTCATCCTATAGCCGCCACTCAAAATAGTGGAGTCGTTACTAGGGCAACCGACATGGAAGGACACGAAGCCTGCTATTACGGGAAAATCAAAAATATAATCGAGATTACATTTGCTGGAAATAAGCCTTTAGCGCTAGTTTTCTTTGAGTGTAAATGGTATGACCCGAAGTATTATAGGACCGAATTTGGGATGACACAGATCCAACCTGAGAAATTGCTTCAAGGACACGACACGTATATCCTTGCCCATCAAGCAGACCAAGTTTATTTCTCGACATATCCATGCAAAAAGTTATCTAAATGGAGGGTTGTGTACAATGTAAATCCCCGCGAACGCCTATACACTCCTGGTGAGGACGAATATCAAATTGGTCACCTTGAGCAGGTTGATGAGGTGTTTCAAGAAGAAGAGTTGCCAACTAGTTTTCATATTGATCCTGCACCGGCATTAGATTCACTAGTCGCAGACGTTAACGACTTAACTTTTCCCGAGAGGCGGAGAAGACAACCTGTTAGGAGAAAAGTTACATGGCGACCTCTGCATAGAAGAGAACAAATAGATCCTGATTTTGATGATATTTAACAAGTAAAGTTGTTTTGTTATTTCATTTGTTTATATTTTAAGTATTATGTCATTTTTGATGCACTAATGAATAATTTCTTATTTTTTATGCAGGATGCCGCCAAAATCAAAGAAGTCAGTGAAAGGGTTGTTCAAGGGCCTGGGCCTTTTTCAGGGCAGTTCTTCGAGCAGCAGCAGACGTCGAGAGCTGTTGAGCGCGGTACATGGAGATGAGGTAACATATCTTGTACAAATAAATTTATTTACATATTTACAAATAAATTTATTTACATATTTATGTACCAGGATGAGCAGCACACTGAGGAGCAGCACATTGAGGAGGAGCAGCACAATGAGGAGGTGGAGCACAATGAGGAGGTGGAGCACGGGACATGGGACCAGGCCGCACAGCATCACCAGCCATGGGACCAGTGGGACCACCAGAGAGAGCAGCAACAGGCGTGGGACCAGTGGGGCCAACAGGGCGAACCAGCTGACAACCCGATGGATGATGGCTCAGGAGGCTCTTCAGCGACACGCACACGTCGCTCAAGAAAAAGCCACTCAGTAAAGCCTCGTCACGCGATAGAGCGAGAGGCTGATAGGACTTTAATCATGCCACATGGAGATCGGTGAGTGTAATATATTAACTTATCTCATATAACTATTATGTGTATTATTAATGTTTTTGTGTAATGCAGGAATTGGGAGGACCTGTCCTTCGACGGCAAGGGACACCACACTCAGGTTAACCTTACGTTGGGTTCTCTTTGCCGCCTTCACTACCCTGGTATAGTGAAGGTGTCAAACGGTGATACCGAGGATGAGGTGCTCGTCAGTACCTGGGATGAGTACAAGTTTAAAAAGGAACGAAACCACACCGACAGACAGGGACTTGTGCGTAATGACTTTTGGGTATGAATTCTTTATTATTTTTGTTATGTTTCTTAATATGGTAAATCTATGACTTATACCATTGTATTTGTATTCTTTATGTTGTAGCTTCGATATCGGTTGCCTGACGGAGAGGATTACATGGGGCACGCTGAACGTGTCTTGCAAAACAATGCAAAGAAGCTGGTGAAGGATGCCATATACTATGCGAGAATTCAGGCTACAAACCTGTATTTTCAAAAGCATCCAGAAGAAGCAGGCCCCTTGAATAAAAAGGAAGGGTCCTCAAAGATATATTTGACTGAGGATCAATATCGTGAGGTTAGTATTCAATTTGTTTTACCCTTTATATTTATTGTTGTGATTGATATAATATGTAACATTGTGTGTGTGCAGGTGATGGTTCCATGGATGGCGCCCGTGCCTGATGCGTACTATGCTTGGTGTCGATATTGGGCTTCCGAAGGCTTCCAGAAAGCGTCAGCGCATCACAGACAATGTCGAGGGACCAATCCTAACCACAAGTTTGGCGGTGACGACATGATACGAAAAGCTAAAAGAATGGTAAGTTTGATCTTTCTATGTCGATCAACAAATAATACGATTGCTTATGAATGTTTTTTGTTTATACAGGAAGCTACGAGTGGCCAAAAGCCTAGTGACATTGAGGTGTACCAAGAGGGCCACAAAGGACCAGACCCGGACAACCCTGACCAGCTCTGCAGCCAGACAGCCACGGATCGCTTGGTGAGTTTTGGCTCAAAAGTTCAAACGTTCAAAGTATATAAATTCCTGCATTTGTAAGGTTGTGAATGATGTATAGGCGGCATATGGGGAGGAGATGGTTCGTCGCCATGGCCCTGACTACGACTGGCGCCATGAACCGGTGGATCCCTCGGTGGTGTACGCAAGTGGTGGTGGCAAAGCGCATGGACGGTAAGCTCTAACTTATGAAATTATATGGTTGACACTAAATTGATTATGCAGTAATAACATTTTTTGAATCACTTATAGATACGCACTCTTCGACGGATTCATTGACTCGTCGTCGGTGAGATCTCAGAGGACGGGTTCATCTTCCCGTAGCTCATGCTCTCGTCGACCGAACGAGCAGGAGTTGGAGATTATGAGGATGCGTGAAGAGATGAGACAACAACGCGAATTTATGGAGGCTTGCAATGCTCATAATCAAGCGATGTATCAAGTGAGTACACATAATCCGAACTCTAAATTATTATATTTCAATACAACATCTTCAGTAGTAACACATATGTGTTTAACAGTTAATGCAGCAACAGGGCATTACATCAAATTTTCCACCGCCACCACAATGGAGCCAATTTGCAAACACACCAGTTCCACCACCACAGTTCACCACCCCTCCGACACATATACCTGCACCTGGAGATAGGGTACGTTTGATAACTCTCCATTAATTTATACACTTGTATACTTTTTGATATTTGCATTTAACGTGTTGATATTTGCTAACTTGCATAGGTTACGCCTGAAGCGGGTGGCAGTGGGTCTGATCCAGCAGTAGGGACTGGATTTGTTGACTCGCTCTTCGCGTTCCCTCCTCCTGGTGGTGAAGGCGGCAGCGGTCATAGCTCTAACCACCCAAGTGGTGGTTATCTCTAAACACTTAAACTTATGTTTGAAATGTCGTATTCGTTGATGGATGTTATGTTCAATACTATGTCGTACTCGTTGTTTGACGTTGGTGGATGTTATGTTTGAACCCAAGCAGACTTGCGTTCTTCCATACTGATGAGGTGATATGTTTTAATTATAAATGCACTATGTCTAAATGCATGTGTTTGTGGATGTTGTATCTCTACATGTGTTTGTAATGTGGCTGTTATATGTGATTTATCATATGTTTGATATATGTTATGTGTGCAGAAATAGTGACATAATTTAGTGCTGTTTTTGTAGCAGTATACAGTAATTCCCGTCGGCCCAGTTAATTCTCGTCGGCTATGGTCGAACCGACGGGAATTAACTACTTACTCCCGTCGGCCCAGTTAATTCCCGTCGGCCACGTGGGGCCGACGGGAATTAATTAATAACTCCCGTCGGCCACGGAAACCGACGGGAATTAGAAGTGAATTCACGTCGGCCACGAAAACCGACGGGAATTAGCGTTAATTTCCGTCGGCCACAACCTAGCCGACGGGAATTAATTATTCCCGTCGGCCGCCGACGGGGATAACCTTATCCCCGACAAGGGACGCCTGTCGGCCTGAAACCGACGGGAATAAGCCCTAAACCGACGGGAATTACTTATTCCCGTCGGTTTAGGGCTTATTCCCGTCGGTTTCAGGCCGACGGGAATTAAGTGAATTCCTGTAGTGTTTGTCTATCTTTATGCCTTGTTTACCACTAAACTTTCTAGGTAGTACTTGCTAGTGCTATATGTGGATTTGGGCATTGAGATACATATTATTCATACTTTTGTTATCAGTTGTTATTTACTGTTCATGATAAGATCATTATGTTAATTGGAACATGGAGAACCACCCGGGAAAACAGTGCTACCACAAGGGTTTAATGGGACGCCCTTGGCTGATTAATTAGGAAAGCTAGTGGAAGACTACCTTACCCGAAAGGGGCAAGGGCAGTAGGGGAGTGGTCAGTGTAGGGAGGCCCTCGGGAGGATTTTGCTGCGATGGCAGTCCTGCAAGGGATTCCTGCTAGGGAGGCCCTCGGGAGGATTTTGCTGCGATGGCGGTCCTGCAAGGGATTCCTGCATTGGAACTTCCTATAAACTGTAGCGGGTTTTCTGAAGCTAGTGGAACTTTGTAAAGGCCTCGTAGTGTTACCTTGCCTCGCCTCCTCGGTAGAGGTGTATGGGATTGGCCGTCTCTTAGCAGATGGGTAACACGACTTGTGGGTAAAGATGCGCAACCTCTGCAGAGTGTAAAACTGGTATACTAGCCGTGCTCACGGTCATGAGCAGCTCGGACACTCACATGATTAATTTATGGAACTAAATTCAATTTGTCATATGCATTGCATCGCAGGTGATGTTGTTACTTTTGTTCTATTACTTAATTGGGCTTGGTATTTACTTATACTTAGTAACTGCTAATAAAATTTTGACCAACTTTAAAAGCAATGCTCAGCTTCAACCATCCTCTTTGGTAAGCCTTACACTTCACGTGAGCTCCCACCTTTGGCGAGTTCATGCACACTATTCCCCACAACTTGTTGAGCTATGAACGTATGTGAGCTCACTCTTGCTGTCTCACATCCCCCCCCCCCACAGGTCAAGAACAGGTACCACAGGATGAGGCACAAGGAGGATGCTGCGATGTGTTCGTGAGAGATCTAGACCGTCGTCTCCCAGTCAACTTTGGGTTGCTAGACCGTTGCCTCCTTATAATGTAATTATTTATTTTGTATAGAACTCCTGTTATATATAAAGATGTGACATTCGATCCTGTGCCACTATACATCATATGTGTGAGACTTGGTCCCAGCATACCTGGTGTTTATGTTCGCGCCCGGGTCTTGGTGCCCCTAAAACCCGGGTGTGACAATTAAACATGCATAAAATATCACATACAATAATGAGTTTACCATGGTTAGAAAGAAATAAGAAAAGGTCTCGCGAGAGTTAAAGCTTATGCCCGAGACGCACTACGGGTTGGTGAATAACTAGACGTCACGTGTTCTAGTTCCAATTGGTTCTAACAAAAGAATTAGCTACATGCACTAATGTAAACGTGACCACTTTTAGTAGATTAACATTGAATAAGATAGACGATTAGCTATACAAATTAACTAACGTAACCAATTTCCAAATTGAGACTCCTATCTTATTAATATAAACAACGTGATTAGCGCATATAGGATACGGGGGGGTAGACGGGGCTAGGGGGTAGACGATCGTGTCGCGAGCGCAACAGGGCGCTATGCGTCGCGTCGCGAGCACGACGAGCTACGCCAGAACACTGCGCGAACACGCGCACGCGCAAAGCCACACTTAACGTGCCGCGAACGAGTCGCGCACGCGTCAGGGCCGTGCGCTGGCCGAGCTCGAGGCTGCGCGCCGAAGGCACGCTGGGCCGAGCTCGAGGCCACGCCGAGGGCCGACACGACGCGAGCAAGGCACGGCGGGGCGAGCGGGCAAACATGCCAGGGCAAGCGAGCACGGGCGAGCGAGGACGCCGCGGACCACTACGAGCGAGGCACGGACGGGGCGAGGACACGGTCGGGCGAGGCCGGGCGCGGTGGCGGGGCGACCGGGCCGGGGCGCGACGGGAGCGGCCGAGCCGGGACACGGGGCGGCCGAGCTGGGGGAGGGGCGGCGCGGGCGGCCGGGCCGGGGGCCGGGGCGGTTGAACTAGGTGGGGCGGTTGAACCGGGGGGGTGGCCGAGCTCGCCGGGAGGCGGGCGGCCAAGCCGGGGCGGCGCGGGGCGGGGCGGTTGGGCCGAGCACGGGGCTCGCGCGGGTGAGGGCGGGGCTCGCGCGGGCGGCCGAGGTGGCCGGGGCCGGGCGGGGTCGGTCGGGGTGGCCGGGGCCGGGCGGGGGCGAGGCCGGGGCGGCCGGGGTGCGGGGGAGGGCGCCGGAGGGAGGAGAGGGAGGAGGGAGAGGGAGGAGAGGAGGGAGGAGGAGGGGGAGCCTCACCGGAGGGGGACGGCGCGGCGGCGCTAGGGCAGGGGAGAGGCGACGGCGGCGCTAGGGTTATGGTGTGGGTGAGGGAGAGAGAGAGAGAGAGAGGGAGAGGGAGGGGATTTTTGGAAAAAGAAAAAAAAAGAGAGGGGGGGAACGGTTGGGCCGACTGGGCCCAAAGGGGGGAAAGGGGGCGCGCGGCTGGGCCGGCGCAGGGCCCACGCGGGAAGGGGGGGAGGGGGCGGCTGGGCCGCCAGCTGGGCCGGCGGAAGGGGGGCAGTTGGGCCGAAAGGGGAGAAGGGGGGGAAGAGAAAAGAAAAAAGAAAAGGCTTTTCTTTTTTCTAATTTCTAATTTCCTCTAGATGAAAGCATTCACATTTTTAATCAATCAAAAAGTATGCATGGTTCGGCATGGTGCATCACACAAAATAAAGTGTTTTAAGGTTTTGCTTTACACGAGGTCTAAAGCCAAAACCCGCTGTGACTTTGGAAAAGATCAAGGCTTAGCGAGAAGAAAAGGGAAAAAGGAAAGAGTAACGCCTGAATTTGGTGAGAGAAAAGAAGAAAAAATTCTACCCCCAAATTCAGGGCGTTACAGAGCACTTGAGGGTATACATCAATTGTTGATTATGAAGTAAAAGTCCAATTGGAATAAAAATGAATCTTATCATATGGTCAACAATCCAAAATTATGTGACGTATTCTCTATCTAGTTAATTTGGATTTGATTCTTCTATATTAGACACTTACCATAATATGGATTAAGTCAGCCCTTTAGACTTCATTGAACACCATGCATATTATCCATGTCATTCAAAATATATTGTGCATGAGGGCTCAAAGGAAATTTAGTCCATATTATGAGGTTTCTCTATTTTTGCAACTCGCTTGCCTTCCGCATATAATAGGTTGCAAAATAAGAAACTAGTGCTTGTGCTACTAATGCCATCTCTTGTGTTGAGTTTATCCATAGAAAATATATGTTAAGAGGTGGTGCTTGTTTTAAATTGGATAAATCACAAGCTTAAAGGACACTATTCAACTAAAGTAAGATGAAGTTGATAAGAGGCCAAGGTATGAAAACTTCCTCTCCTTCAGTTGTTTTAGTATTTTGTCCTTAGTGGAATGTACCATAGTATATGTTAAATTCCTTGCAATATAAAATGTTCAATAGTGCATATAACTTTGACATCAACTATATGTGTGTACTAATTTAAAGGAATTTAGTCTATCCTTTTGGGTTTCAAGAAAGATGATTTATTTGCCATCCACATATAAGGATCATCATTTGTGAAACCCTCCCTTGTGTTTTTAATGCTCTCTTTTCTAAGTGTTTCAACAAGGTCCTTCCAAGTGCTTTCAAGATGGATTCAAAATCTACAAATATAAAGAGACTTGGTTCTTTCAATCATTGAGCTTCAATGGGTCTCATATCAAGTATGATCGAACCAAGCAAAAATGAATGAAGTTCAAGATCGCTTGGTTGGATGAAATCATAAAGAGAAAAGAAATCTTAGTGAATCAAGAAGGAAGTTGAACTATCCTGAAAACCAAATAATGAAGAAGTAGTGACATAATCATATAATATCCTTCATTAAAAGTCTCACACCTTAGAGAATATCAAATGAGGATGAATGGTTCCATAGAAATGAAAAATGGATTTCTCTTGATCGTGTGAAGAGGATAAGTTTCTCTTTGAAATGTCAAGCCTATCAAAAGCTAAGATGGAAATTCATGATTAATGGAGACCATGTGGCGTAGAACAAAGGTGTGTCACTCCATGAACTATTGTATTTCATTTTTGTATCTAGGCTCTTACGTGCTAGTGTGTGCATGTATATGCAATATCTTAAGTCACATCATAAGGTTGCACTTGTGGTGACGATTAAAGAATCTCTAGATATTTGATTAATACCTCTTGTGGTGATGTCATAAGTGAGTCTTAAGACATCTTAGAGAGGTATGAGTCAAACATGCTAACTTCTCAAGAATCTTGGCTTAAAATATTGCATATCATGTCTATTAGAATACTTTTTGAGTATGAATAATTCCTTCAATTGGTACAATTTCACATTTTCATACTTTGTTTGTACCAAGGTTTAAATTGTAGAACTTAATCCCCTGGCCTCACAAGTCTAAGTGCATAAGCTAAACAAGTATTCATCACTTGTATGCACACATTTGGGGGAGAATAGTCTATAATTTGAATCTTTGAGACTAACTTCATTTTCAAGTCTATTATGTGTGTAGTCTCAAATTAGAAAGGAATGTTCGGGCAAAGACAATCACTTCCACTGCAAATTTTGATGGGTATCAAAGATTCTTTGCTCCAATAAATGTATCTTTTATACATTTCATAAGGGAATGAGTTTCTCTTTTATATGCTACTCCAACATCATCTAAAACTGGTAAACATGTATCATATTCTTTTGGTTTGCAAATGTCTAAAGTAGCATAACTTATAAATTCTCCTGTCTAGAACTTAATTGATTAAATAGTGCACATGTTCCTTATGTTGCATGATTATGTTCAATTGATACTCCTTTTATGCCAATGGTACTTTAAGTTGCAAATAAGTACTCTCAACAAGTATCAATTGAATTCATATATATGTGCGCACTAAAACTTGAGGAGAACTTAGTGTAATATGCAATTAGTGATCTGCTTATCTAACAAACTGTATCAACTGGTGGTTTTCAATTGATATTTTTCATACATGATCACTAGCTGTAGAATCCATACTTGTGCAGTTCTCATGTTGCCTCTTGTTGTGATAAGAAAATACTAGGTGACGTCTAGACTCCAAGTATCAAGTTTCACCTTCGATTTAGTATGACAATCTTCATTTGATATCTTGGACTTATGTCACAACTATACCAACAAGAGCGTGCAAATGAATTCAAAATCCAACACAAGTTTGGAACACCCCCCTTGAAAAGGTAAAACACAAAGGTACATCACTTCATGTCACTTCTACATTACTTTTTTGTCATCTAAGGATCCTTTTCATGATAGTGTGTTCACATCTTGCTTAAATCATAATTTCTACCCTTTATATTCTTTGTATCCTTTTTGGAGATTTATGACAAAGGGGGAGAAATTTTGCATTAAAGCTTATCTTTATTTTTGAAAAGGGGAGAAATAATTAACAAAAAGGGGGAATCATAAGAAAAACATAAGATGTAGAAAGTTGATGAGTGCATACTATGTCATGAGCATCACGTTTATTTTATGACACACTGCACCCTATGAATAGTATGATATAAGTTGTCTCCATACTTTGACCCAAATATGTGCTTTTGGCATTTGAGTACAAAATTGGTATTTTCTGAAATGCACATATTTAGGGGGAGAAATTATATCATATGATTCAAAATCTTATTTATCAAATCTTATGTAAGTTTTAAATGTATTGTCATCAATCACTAAAAAGGGGGAGATTGAAAGTGCATTTATCCCTTTTGTGAGTTTTGGTGATTTGGATAACAACACATTTAAAAGACTAACAAGTTTGCTAAGTGTTGAACAGGAAATTCAGTATGATGAACATGCTTGAATAGTGTATAATGACAATGAACAAAGGTTCAACACAAGGTTAAATAACCAGTGAGACAATGCAAATGGATACAATATGATCTCTATATTGGTTTGAATATATGGACAAGACCTAAGAAATCACTACATACATATGATCAGAATAGAGGATGAAGTGATTAAGAGGATTGGTCAAACCAAAGTGAATAAGATATGAGGAATCGTGAATTGGCTTGACCATATTACTATCAGTCCATATATGCTTCTATGAGAATCAAACTAGAGCTTGATTGGTCTTAACAATTATATCTAAAAGACATTCAAGCAAGGTTCACAATATTGAAGAAATGATTCTCTCAATGGATGCTCAATATGATGTGACTCAAGAATGGCTTGATAGGGTGAAGATAGCAAGGAAAGGGCTTCGAGGAACTAAGCGAAGGTGAAGGCCAAGCGACGGCTTGTGGACCGAGGTACCATGGCTAAGGTGAAGAAGAGAGTACTTGCACTAAGTTGATGAACTAATCAGCTATGAAGAGTTATAACATGTTGATGCATCAGTACGGTGACTTGAAGCCATGATTTGAACTCACATATGGTGATATGGTACAAGTCACAGGGTTTGATTTATGTTTGCTTCAAAAGGTGAGACAAAGATGTTTGTGATCCTTATGAAGCAACGCCATGGAGAAATCACACATGAGACGCCAATGACTCAAGGAGTTTACTTAATTAATTTTATTTAATTTGAGTATAGGAATCGTCGTACTATAAAGGGGGATCCAAAAAGAAGGTTGGTGTTTGCCAAAGCTCAAGCCTCTATATTCAAAAGCTATTTTTGAAAAACAAAAATCTCTTTAACATTCTATGGTAGACCATGGTTAGGTTTGAGAAACCTAGAGTGTTCTTGTTGAAAAGCAGCTGAACTTCTTCAACTGCAGCTGAGCTTTTCAGCTGAGCTGAACTTCAGCTGAGTTGAGCTTCTTCAGCTGCAGCTGAGTTGAACTTCAGCTGAGTTGAGCTTCTTCAGCTGTAGCTGAGCTTTTCAGCTGAGCTGAACTTCAGCTAAGTTGAGCTTCTTCAGCTGCAGCTGAGCTGAACTTCAGCTGTGTTGAACTTTCTCAACTCCAGCTGAACTTCAACTTCAACTGGGGTCCAGGCAGGTTCAACCGGGGTCCAGGGCAAGTTCAACCGGGGTCCAGAGAGGTTCAACCGGGGTCCAAGAAAAGTTCAGCCGGGGTTTTTTTCCCGAACCTCACTGGTCAATACCGGTTGAACCGATCCTAAGGCCTTGTTCGTTTGTGTCGGATTGGTGGGTCGGAACAATTCCCGGCCGGATTGCTTCTATAATTTATATAACTTTGATTAGCCGGAACGATTCTGGGTGCAATCCGACGCAAACGAACAAGGCCTAAGGGAGGTTCAACCGGTGTCAGGGTCACCTGACCGATCTGACCTCCAGACTGGCAGACTGACTGTCAGTCTGACCCCCAGGCGGTTGAACCGGCCTTAGGGGCGGTTCAACCGGTGTCAGGACCTGTTTTTGCAGTCTGCGCGTCAGTCTGCCAGTCAGACTGGTAGACAGGCTGCCAGGCCTGCCAGGGGCGGTTCAACCGGTCTCAGGCAGAAAAATCTGCCCAACGGCTAGTTTTGAGCTCCACCTATATATACTCCCTCCTACCTCTCTCCCCACAGACAAGAGCACGACCCAAACTCCATTTTCAACTTGAGAAACACCTCCCACTCTCTCACACACATCTCTTGCCTCTCCCATTTCAAATCTTCGGAGAGAAATCTTTGAGTGAGTTTGAGAGCTGCGGTTTTTGTGCTTCATCTCCAAATCACTCTTGCTCTTCTTCATTCGAGCTTTGGTACTACATCGAGTTCTTTGTGGATTCATTACTCTTGGAGCTTCTAGCTCCTAGACGACTAGGTGTCTCTTGTGAGTCTCCAAATCTTGTGGAAGACCACAAGAAAGTTTGTATTACCCGCTCGTTTGAGCAAAGATTAGTTTGTGAGCTTGACCTTTGTGGTCGGTAAAGGGAGGATTAGGGTTGAAAGAGACCCGGCTCTTTGTGGGCACCTCAACGAGGAAGTAGGGCACCTTGGTGGTGTGACCGAACCTCGGGATAAATCTTGTGTCTCTTGTGTTCTTGCTCATTGTGTTTGTTTGTGTTCTTTGTTCTCTCACCATTCCATGAAAGATTTGTTTATATCTTTTTGGTGTGTGGATTTTGAGAAGTGCCCTTCTCAGATATACTACTTTGAACCCTGTGGATCATTTAGAACATCTCATTTCCAAAGTTAACTGGGTGAATTTCGAGATCAATTCAGTTTTACCCAGTTTACTTCTAGTTTTTATTGAAAAAGTTTTAACTTGCCTATTCACCCCCCCCCTTTAGGCAACTTTCAAGATATCATATTGAACAAGGTTCGTTATAGATGTTTAAGTATAGCCGTATTAAATAGAAACTTAAAAGAATATGTAGATCATATGTTTCTTAATAAAAATAGAAGATAAATATATGTCCAATTAATAGATTATTTATATTTTCTTAATTAAAAGATAACAAGGGTCATTGCTTTTATAAACTAAAATGATAGTTTATACATAATTTCTTTCTAATGAATTAGATCATTTGTTCCTACAATAGAATTAAAGATAATTAATAGATTAATTATACTTTATCATAATTTATTAATCAAACATATAGTCAATTTGTTCTTAACTAGATTTATGGCATGATTAATGATTTTATAGAATTTAGTCCATATTATATACGAATCACTTAGCTTTTCCTAAAGGATAAAATAAAGTAATAAGAGTTTAAGTTCTTTTATAACTTAAAATGTTAATGTATGTATTGACTCTGAATGTAGTTTCTTAATAATAGGCTATGCATTTTTCTAATCAAAGTAAGACAATTAACGGTTTCTTTCTTTTACACGACAATCCACTTAAGGGTCTATAACCTAGTTTTTCATAAAATAGGTGTTTAATAATAATGATCTTTTTACATAAACCTATTTAGACTTATATCTTAGTTTATCATAAGTGAAGGTTTAACAATTAATTATAATGCGTTCCATAATGCTTCTAAAATTAATAATGTGTTTCGTAGCCCATTAACCTTAGATATATAACTTATATCTTTTCTAAAAGGTTAAAAAGGTTTAATATCGTTATAACATGTTTTATCATCTTATAAACCCTTAACCTTAGACATATCACATATGACGCTTTATAAAAGATTAATTTGGTGAACCTAATGTTGTATATTTTAATTAAGATATTTTAAGCTCATGTCTTGTTTTATAAAGTATAAATCACATATTTTTGAAAAAAATACCTTCTTAGTATAACCATTACTTGCGACGTTTTTGAAAAGTGAATGCTCTTTTCGTTAAGCTTTCTTTTAGCTTTGCGTATGGTGAATGTCGTATGTTATTGAGTGGTGTTTGTTTCTTCTTGTTTATTTGTGTGATATTCAGTGGTTGATCTAGTAGTTAAGAATCAAGATCTATTCCGATCCGTGGAAGAACCTAAATTTTTCAATAAGCAAGGCAAGTAGACTTCTCCCTCTACATACTATGTTTGATCCCAAACAATACATTTAATAAAGTTTATTCTTCGATATATGTATGCATAATTTGATGGGTTACCTATTCGGATACACCTAACCTTTTCTACCATATTCCTTGATCAAACTTGAGTATTATACTTTACCTTCGTAGCTATGCTATTGCTACAACTTAGCTTTATACAGTCACTCTGGTTTGTGATATTAATGTTCCAAATGGTAAGTTTACTTTATTGTACTAATCCGACGATTAAGCAAGATCATATGATTTAATTGGACCATGGAGTGACCACCCGGGAAAACAGTGCTACCATGAGGATGGTATGGGACGCCCTTGGCTAAATAACTAGGGAAGTCTTATGTTGGGTGTTGGTCGTGGTCGACCAGAACGGGGCATCTGGCAAGCGCTTATAGTTCCGACTCAGGCAGATTGGATACGGGCATAGTTCCCCTGCAGACTGGTCTATAAGTTGGTTAGGTTAGGTATGTTTTATGCAGTTTGACCATTTCCAGCATTTGCATAATGAGGACTCTAGGGAAAAGCCTTGTAGTGAGACCCTAGCCATTCACCTCGGAAGTGAATACGGGTCTAGCTAACCCGGGCTAGAAGGAAATCGTGACTCATGTGTAAAGATGTGCCACCTCTACAGAGTGTAAAACTGATATATCAGCCGTGCTCACGGTTATGAGCAGCCTGGACTCCTCGCATGATAATTGAACTTGAAGATAGAAATAAATCGAGATCTGATGATCTGCCAATGGTTTGCTTAAGTGGTTTCACTTAAATGTTTTTGATATACTCTTATACCTTTGTTCAATGGGAATACTTGGAATTCACACTTATTAGTAAGGCAGGTGTTGTTAATAAAATGTTGACCAACTAAAATGCTTACTGCTCAATCTTAGCCTCACCTTATTAAACTTGCATTAATTTCCCCCACTTGCTGAGCTCCGACCATAAGTGAGCTCACCCTTGCTTAAATTTTGATCAAAAGTTTGCAGATGAAGTTATGATATTGAGCTCCATGGATGCTAGTCTAGTGATACCCCCGGTCATCTTCCTGTGGATGGATGTCAATGTTTTATTGTACTTTGATGAATAAAGGTTAAGACATTATGTTTGTTTGAAGTGTAATATGTTAATATAATCGTTATTTACGCTTTTATGCATTGTTCTTTTGATATATTACACTATGACGTCAATATATGTGTGGAAATAGATTCTGGCACACATATGCTATGCGTCCGGCTCTGCCACCAGAAACGGGTGTGACAAGCAGCACCTTGGGTTCAGTCGTATGGACTAACCAAGGAGTGAGTTTGTGCAATATGTCTCTTGCCTTGTAATGCGCAGGTGTAGAGTCTATAGGCAATGATCAACAACAAAGGTGAAGACCATGCAGGTTCATGTCGATGAACCGAGGATAGTGAAGGACGAGTGTCGATACTTGACTGAGGGACTAGAGAAGTCGGTGACTAGCTAGCTGCGATGGCTGACACTTAGGGACGCTAGTACGTAAGGACATAGAGAAGCAGATCATGTTGTTGACGCATTTGAGAATTGGCAGAACACATGTCTAGGATATGGTGGACGTGTATGAAGTACACTACTCACAATAGTTTGGTGGTTGGGTCACAAAACCACCTAGTGACAGGTTAGTGGGTTTGGCCTCAAAACTCAATTGCACGGTTTAGAAGGGAATAATTAGAAGTGGCACATGGAGCCATAACAAAGGTTGCATTAAGACAAAAGCAAATTTGTGAAGGAAGTGTGGTCGTTAGATCATCACAATGAGAGTTGGACAATTTTGCTCCTAACTGAGTGGTTGAGCTCTAAATATCTAGAAGCAATGGTTGGGGCATGTATAGTAGAGAGACACCAAAACGGTTCTCCAAGCACAAGAGACAACTAAAAGACTATTATACAATGGAGTGTCTATAAATGTAGTCAATTAATAAATGCAAAAGTGAATACGTCTGCCGAGCATCGAATCGATATAATAGACGACGAATTCATACAAGAGAAATGAAGGTGTCTGTTACTACTTGGGTTACGAACCAAAGACGTTTATTTACGGAGAGATATGGGTGTGGAAATTAGATGCAATAGTCAAAGCCATATGTGAAGATATGTACCACACACTATATTTATATGTGCGTGTTTCTTCTGCTAAATTGCAACAACACCTCTCTGTTCCATATTATAAACTTACAACACATTTATATTTAGGTGTTGCTTGGTTCAGACCTTATTAAGAAAATGGTAATGAGATCTCTTACCGGCGGTAATGGTTGTACTATTTATAATTGGATTGGATAGTAGTACCTAATACTACTAGAAAGAGTTTAACCAAACAAAAGTATAAATATCCATTACTCCCTATAATGTATTTGCGTTACATTTCGGTAAACCAAACACCATCCATATCTAAGTTCATTCATAATCAATACTAAGTATTAATATACTTTAGAATCAATAGAGTCCAGTTAAAGAAAACCTCTATTATTGATTATCCATGTGGACGTGGTCGCAAATTATTACAGCAGCCCACGACGTGGCCATTTGTTAATTACATGAATGCCAGAGAAAACCTCTATTATTTATGATCCGCGTCGACAGCTTGCTTATTAGGATCTATTTGGTTTAACTTTTTTTCTGAGAGAATCTAGCTATAAGAATCTGTGTATCGAGAAAATTACGTGCCAAAGAAAATAAAAGAGCAATGGACATCTTCGAGGCTTCCACCCGTGACACGGAGATATGATCATAGTTGAATATGACAAAATAATCCTCATCAAGTACGCCAGATTATAGATTGATCTCATTGTGGTAGAATTCTTATGGGAGTCATTATATACACTAACGATTGTTCAAACATATCATTCCGAAATCTAACATGTGCAAGTATGACTTCGTTGAGTGATCAATTATGATTCCATTGAATAATAAGATATTATCTATCAAGATGACGGCGCTTATATTGCTTGGATGCAAATAGGTTATGTGAGTACAATATTACTTCGCCAATTGAGATATGCCATCTCAATTTTGAACGTGTTCATAAGTTAGATAAGTTAAGAATCTCTTGTACATGCTTTTGTTCTGGGTATCTGGTATAGATACATGGGTCGCACAAATCAATTGCAGTACAGAACAGACAAAATATAAAGTGCAAAAAGGGTGAATCCTCAATCCCCATCTCATATTCAGTCCGAGTCAGAATCTTGAGCAGTTGAAGATCTAACCCTCCTATTCTTAGACTCGCTTTCTTCATCATCATCGTCGTCATCTTTCTTCTTCTCATCGATTATCCCTAGAATTTGTTTTTGGTTGTTAAAACATTTGTCATTCCAAAAAAATGTCACGTACTGACAGATACTTTTTATGGATACCTTTCATCTTGAGAATGTTTTCCAACGCTCTTGTTGTAAAATCGTCTTTACTTCCGAGATCTTGAAACCCAACTAACCGGTCAACAGCAATACCCTTCCTGAAATAGGACATGGATGACAGTATGGTGAAGCAGGAAGATTGCAGGGTACCAAACAGCAACAAACATTATCAAAGAGGTAGGAGTAATGAAAAACTTGTACACTTACTTGAACAATATTACACACGGCAAGGTTTTGATTGCCAGTTTGGCCACAAAGAATGGAGCATTCTGCAGTTAATTATAGATGACATTAGGCTTCATAATTATTAAAACAAAGTAATTTATAGCCAAGTGGTAGTCGTAAACACACTTCAGCATCAAGCTTGATGAATTTTGTTCCCACATAGACAGGAGCAAGGGCCTTCAAATGCTTATCCATGATCCTAGCAAATATCCACAGAAAATATTTCCATAAGTACCAACAACAAAAATAATATCTCAAGAAAACAAGAAAGACAAGTTATGGCATACTTGCAACGGTAAAATTCACGGTGATAGAAATGACATATGACTCTTTCACTGCCAGTAACCTCCCCAAGGAAGTCCCCTTCAATTACCTCCCTGTATTCACCGTGACCTTGCCTTTTTAGCACTTCACGCTTCTCAACCTCTTTCTGTTGCACAGAGAGCTTTCAGGAATAAAAAGAATATAACGCTTGCATAAGCTTCATAAGTGAAAGATGAAGATCAGTACCTTAAGGGCAGCAATTCTCTCCGCGTGCAACTTCTCAAGTTCAGGGTCCTGGTGAAAAGTTCCATGAATTTGACAACCCACGATATAACACATACTATTTGCACACAAATAAGGCAAATTCAAGGGAAAAAGTAAATAAACTTTTTTCTTCGACTCACATCCATCAACTCATCAAGATCAACTTCATCATGGCTTGCAGGTGCTGCTTGAGCCTTGTCTTTAGCCACCATTTCCTAAGATCATGTGCGGCAATGTCAGCATGACAAAATTAAAATCCATAATGGAACACATAGAAAACATGCTCCGTTTACAATGTCAGAAGTGAAATTCAAAGGTAAAAAAAGGAAGAAACATTTAATATCTATACCATAATGGAATGTAAAAACTACTGAAAATGGTAGAAACAAGATGGGGAGTCTGCCAACCACTGTAAAATGACGGAAACAAAGCAATGATACAACAAACAAAGAATTAATGCGGGTTCACAGGATCAACAAAAAATGTCCAAAAAAACAAAATTGATAAATGATTTTTCCATGATAGTCAGGCAATGCTGTATGCAGGAGTCAATCAATCCATCTTTTGCCATATAGCATACAAAAAAAACTCAAATTTTACCAATCCATGGTGACAGTGGTGAGAAGCCTTTACACTGAGCCTAAAGGTCCTAGGTTCGACGCAGCCTCAGAAGTAAGGCTTGCCTTGGTTATTCCTTCCCCATACCACACTCATGTGGGAGCCGCTAGCATGGATCTGTCTTCTTTTTTTTTTGTCCATGGTCCTCCAACAAGCTAGGAGTTCTAAATTTTATCAATTTCAAACAATTCCTAGCTCATGCTCACTGCTGAAATAAGGCCTTTAACTAAAAAACCACTGCCATACACAAACCACCTGAGACAATGCAAAGTGTCACATGTACCTATAAGATCTTCTTTAGCGGATCGAGAACTCAAGAAGAGTTATTTGAATACCCGGCTCGCGATACAACTCTCATCCCAAGAGAGAGGAAAATTCAGTTACTTATTCCCGAAGCACACTCCACTCCGCACCGCACAAAATCCAGTACATCCAGCTACACAAAACTCGTTTGCACAGAGCCATCATAGTTTGTTCACGAGAAGTACTTGTGCACCAAGCACCATCACTCTATCGAACGCCTGAAACGCAATAGGTTCTGGATTGATCGTGCCCATTCCATTACTCCCATGGATCACATCCCCACTACACTCTCGAACACAACACCACATTACATTCGAACTAGCAACCAGGTCCTGACACTCGAGCAAACATGCAAGCGTTCCCAGAGGTGCAATTCAGCACCTCCGGGGCGTAGTCAGTAGCTAATATTCCGACCAGAAAACCTAGTCTGAATCAAACTCCGCGTACGCGCACGCCAGCCCTGAGATCCTGCGCGCGGGCACTAGCCACCTCCTAGTCAAACTCCGCGATCCAATAGCGGTATCAAAGGCAGAGCTGCGGCAGCGTAAGGCGGCGCCGGAATATTGGGGAAGAAGTCGGTCACCTTCTGGAGGTCGCGGGCGGCGGCGGCGATGACGTTGCCGAAGGCAAGGTTAGAGAGCGTCGACTTCACTGCGTCCGGATCCATCTCCGCTGCCTCCTGCTAATGCTCCTTCTCGATCAGGCGTCTCCCTCCTCCGCCGCACCGGCTCGCCGGATTTGCTCTGTTTTCGTGAAGGAAAAGCGAAGCGAAGTGAGCTAGGCCTCGGTGGCTGGCAAGCTCTTCACGTCGCTGGAAATGGGCCCACTAGACCGAAGTATTAAGCCCAACAGGCCCGCTTCCGAAGTTGAATTGAAAGAACTTGGGCAGTTCGCCTTGTAACTTTGTAAGTGATAAATCTTTACAGTTTTCTACTTTTTGGGGAAAGAAATCGGACGGCTGAATAATTTCGTTCTCTTTTCTATATGCCACTATATAATCCATCTGTTTACACTTTTCAAAACTCACTCAACCAGATCACCTCTACACATTAACCTCCACTAAGCAAATTACATCTAGACTTAACACATCATCAAAGCAAACGGTTTAGATCGTTGGATAATTCTCTATTACTCACTCAAATTCAATAACGGAGGCGTTTGGATCCCTTCATTTTAGAGGAATTAGAATTCACTCAATAAAGTAACTTATTTAGTTTGGAATTTGATATTCCACCACTTTCTAAAGTCCAGATATAAGCTTACCTCAAATTTATGGGGTGGAGGATGGGAAATGATTTTATGCATTAGTAGAATTTTTTCTACTCTGTAACTTACATAACACTCTTCGTCTCACTCCTCTATAGTAAAAATATAACACATAAATATCTCTAACATTTTGCTAATAATAGTATACAAATATATTTTGCATAAAACACAATTAGCTTAATTGATATATGACTAAATTATTATTATTAAAATGAAATTCAATTTCAATGATCCAAACAATGTGTAATATTATTTAGGTTATCCCTCATCTCTCTCGTTCCCGGCCCCTAGCATTCCCATCTCCCTCGTTGCCGTCATCAACTCCTCCCCTCGCATTGTCGTCATCAGCCCCTCATCAGAATCATAGCGTTAGAACCGTCTGCCCCTCCTTAGAATCATATCATTAGTATGGGTTATATACTATCTAAAATATAAGGAAGTTAGTTTTATCCTAAATCAAGCTATAGTAATTAAAATTTGAGGGTTTGGTTGGAGCTGCCCTTACTCTCTCGAGCCCATAATATTTGTTGACTTTAGCACAGTAAAGATATATGGTAGACAAAACATAGAAATATATTAGAAAAAAAAGGAATATTGAAAAACAGCTATTTTAAAATTTTAATATTTGAACGTCAATATTTTTGGAGGGAGTATAGAATTCGATGAATCTCCGTTGTCAATTGTTATTCTGAATGAGGATAGGCTGATACGCGGATTTACACATGACAAAGTCACTTGGTATAAAATTTCTTGGTTGTCAGGAAAAAACTGTTGCTATTACAATGTACAAAATAAGAAGATATCAATATTGCCACATTTCAACGCAGTATGCCTGACTTCCTGCTTTTGTATCGCCTCCTGTACAGCTGGGTAATGCCACGCCGAGTCCCCTAGCTATTATAGAAGCCCCAGAGACCTCAGCTGGCTGATGTGCTCCGCAGGGAGCGGCGGCGGACACCAGTCTGTGCGCTCGCCATCGACATCCTCTACGACATACTCCTGGACGTATGACACCAAACATGAATAAACCACCATGATAGGTGAGACAGAATGTGATAATGAATACACGGTAGCGCTCACACGCACCTTGGTTAGCATTCGTTTTGCAAGAATGTGATAATGCCGCTGCCAGATCCGCTGGCCAACCATTGTCGCGACCAGGACACTGTAGAATATGCCGATGACCGTGAAAAGCCCAAGCACAATAACCCCCATGATGAGAAGCAGCGGTAGCCCAGCTTCCCCAGCACCTCCCAAGCAACCACCACACTCACCAGCTGTGGTAGCACAACCTTCGAAGCAGGTGGTGCAGTCAGTCCACATGCATAACGTGCCAGGTAGATGGCAATCTGCACACATCCTGAAATTGAACACATGTTGGTACAACCACCTGTGAGAATATATGACGAGCACGGTGTACATGCATGTGTAGTTGTGTACAAGTAAACATCAGTGTTCCACAAGGGAGCAGCAGTGGATAGGCAGCATGCTCCCAGATCCAGAGCCGTGCTGCCTGAGGGACAGCAGGTGGTAGACTGGCGGCCGAGGAAGCGAGCACGGACGGCCACAGCCCAGAAGGAGGGCAGGCCACAGGCCACAAGCGCTACCAAAAGGAGGTTAGTGGCGGGCGGCGTCCAGGAGGAGAATGGCGGCGGGTGATGGGTGCAGCCAGGAGAAGGCACAGGCGGTCGGTGACGAGCATAACAAGGACAAGGCAGAGGGGTGGGCAACAAGCGTGTCTGGGAGAAGGCAGAGGCGACAGGAGACGCAAGCGAGCAAAGGCGAGTGTGGCTGGAACTGAGAAGAGGTGAATGGATAAGGTTGGAGTGGGCAAGGTGCCAAGGTGGGTTTCTGTCCAATCTTTTTTTTCTCGAAAACACAGTAAAGCTACGCTTCATTATATTAAGAAAAGGTAGAATAAGGTCCAAAATGCCTAGGAACACATGTTAGTCATCAAAGTATGGTTCAGCGCCTAGGCCTAATGTAACCTTGCTGAACATGCTTTATCAATCCAAGTGCAACAAACTATCTATATACATTCAAATAATTAGATAAAAAATATAATCTCTTCATGTTACTTCATGTAGATTTTTCCTATGCCACAATAACTGTGTCGAACAATGTTTTTCAGGGTTAAGACATAGCTTTAGTATAAGGCCATACTTCGATGAGTTGAAGAATGAGCTAACTAATGCATACCCTGGTTGACAGCAACAAAGACATAATTCTCGACAAGGCTGAGCCAAATCATTTCGTACTCTTCGGTCATAACAGGTTATGAAGCAACCTGATAGTCCCAATAGAGCAAAAAATAATAATGCACCTGTCATCAAGAGATAAGTTCACAATCAGTTCAGAAGGAAAACATTATGCGCCACATAATTGACTAAAATGTTAGCAACATAGTGTTCCAATAAAAGTTTGAGCAGTCTGCCTCATATTGTTGAAGTATACACATCAATGATACAACTTTCTATATACCAACAATAATACAACTTTCCATGTATGCTCTCTGAGCTCAATTTTGTCACATGGTTGTACTCTTTTTATGAATCATAATAATTGCAAACACATGTTATCACTTATGTAAGAATAGCAAACACTCATTAATCTAGGCCACGGATAGATGTTTAAGTTGCAAGCAAAGCTTTTCATGGCACCTTGCACGTTAACTCCCAATAATTGCATTTTTATTCTGACAAAAAACATATAATTTTAAGGTTCTTTTCCTTATTATTTACTCATATCCTTTTTACATTAATTTAAAAACTTAAATAATTCCCATTCAATTAATGAGTTCCAAGAATCCATGGTGACAATAGGTATCATAGAAATTAGGGCATGATTTTTTATCGATCAGGCATGCAAAAACAGGTGAAAGTAGTAACAAAGAAAGGATTAAGCAGTTTACCACATATGTAATAAAAACTAACTTCGTTATCAAAACCCCAGGCTGTCCTCAACCAATATTGCTGGTACCCATCAAGAAAATGTACCAAGTATGCCAATGCAGAGATGACCTGAATGAACAAATAAGAAAATACCACTGATCACTCAATTGAAAGTAGATAAGGGATATGAAAGAATATTTCAAAAACTTACAGTCTGGACTAGAGCAAAGATGAATAGTATATCTCTAGTAACAAAGAAACGAAACTTCAGTGTTCGCCATTTCCTGTCAGTGTGGGAATGAACCCTCAAATAATATGGAGCCTTACAGGTGGTACAATGGGAAAATGCAAAACCCTCCTGTTTGTTAAGCATCAAAACATGATTAGTTTACTGGTCTTGCAAAGAAATCAATAATCAATTTTAGAAACAAACTCCAGATAGGGCAGGCAGCAAAATGAACACAAAATACCGAATTCTTCCGTACTTATTACATCTGGCAAAGACACTATTTAATTTGTATTGCGCAAAAGATTTCACATTTCATGAGTTGACTTGACAGGAAAAAGGTGTAGCTTTTGTAACCCAAACAGTAAACTGTATTCCTCAGTTGGTTAACATGTTTCTTGGCATAACCTGAATCATCCAAGTTCAACCTAAAATCCCATCCAAGTCTGCATCTGCAGTTACCTAGCAGCACAACTTCCAAATAGATGTAGACATTCCAACGTCCTAACAGAAAGCAGAATTTGCAATACTACCAACCACATTTTGACCTGGGAAACCCCGTCTAACCACTGCACCAACATATTGGAATTCCGAGTGGAGTATAATATACCATTGTGCTATCAGCTGTAAAAACAAAGAACTCGAGCACTTCCGGTCAGCATCTATATAACAAAGCACAAGCAGAGGAAAGACAGGGAAAGAAACAGCAGAAGAGGAGGGAAACAGAGCTGCAGAGGAGATGCGAACTGCAGAGCATATCCAAGTCGAGTATAGGCAGTGCACATCCAAGTCAAGAACAGGGGCAGTGCAAACCCAAGAGGAGGGAAGCCAAAAGGAGAGGAAGAGATGCTTATGTGCCTGCCCTGTGACTGTATGAAGAGAAAGGGAAGAAACCGTGAATCAATCAACAGAGATGAGGGAGGACCAAAGGGGGGCAGTAGGCGCCAATCAGGGTCGCAAATCAGTGGACAAGAGGAAGGGGGGCTCGAATCTATGAAAGAGGCATGCGGGAGAGATGGGTTTTGACCTTGCAGGACCTGTAGGCGCCCAATTCCCCGACAGTCTCCTTGGCATGCAAATCCCATGCGTCCACTCCCGCGCCAACTTTTTCGCGCGCAACTCCTTTACTGGTCCTGCCCATGCGCAAGCTCATGCAACGTCCATCTCAGGTCATTCAGGCCTTAAACAGCACCAGATCGCACCTAAGCGACGCCATACCCCGATTCGTCATGACAAGACCGACGCCCAGCCTGGAAATTCGACTGGATGCCTAGGTGACGACTTCAAATTCATGAAAATGGCCCAACCAAAGCAAACACACTAGATCGACACAAGGGCAAGGAGGTCATGCAAATATGTAATTCACTAATGCACCATGTGAAAACAAGAAGCTATGGCAGGTGATGTCGACAAAACCAGGCAACTAGCAAAGCTTTGTAACCACATGAGCCAATTCCATTTGCCCATTAGACAGATGAGAGATGACACTCAGTATGGCATTAACCAAACATAGGAACATAAGCAAAAAAAAAATGGTTCCAATAAGAGGTCAATAGCTAATTCAATCAATCTGTTAGGCAAAATACTGAGGGAATAAAAGGTCAGCATCTCTCATGTTCTATTGGGTAAGTGGTTGCAACTACTCACTGACTTGCTACTACACACAAAAAAAACATCGACGTATTTTGACAATTATAAATATGCACAACACATCTCCAGAAGGCAAAGGTGTAAGGCTCCCAGCCTCCCACCATTTACATAGCTAAACCAATAAACCGTGAAGATTACCACTGTAACCTTCAACATAATCATAGCATATTCCCATCATTTATAGCAAAACTCTGGAGAGAAACAAAACTGTAGCTCACTGAGAAGATTGACAAGAACAAAAAATGACAATGTACAGTAAACGCTGCTAAGTGCTTTTCAAGCTACATCAATATAATCCTTAGCTCGCAAAACATCATATGGCACGAAACAGCACCCAAACAGAACAAAAAACTACTACATATGAGAACATGCCGCGAGGATCAACCTCCACGTGTTCACAGAACCGGGCAAATCAAGTCACAGATTCAATTCAACCTTGGACGGATTCACCGTGCAATTCAATCATTCGCTGCACTCAGATACCACCGAAACAGCTCCAAGCAGAAAATGCAGACGAAACCCCTTCCACCCCAAGTCTAAGTGACATCATCTAACAGTTCCTGAGCGTCCACCCGCACAGGGGGGCTGTAAGCCTGTAACCGAGTAAGGACTGCAGCGAGCGCTCACCTTCACCGCCCTCCAGTGGTCGAGGCAATCGCGGTGCACGTACTTGGACGTCCCCTTGCACTTGCAGGGCGCGATGAAGTCCCTCCCTGCGCACGCACACCCACCCACACAGGCGGTCAGATCTCCGCCGCCCTGCCGTCCCGGCCAAAACAATCATGGGGAACCCAAAAAAAACCGCAGCCAGCAACGGCACGCGCGAGTCGGAGCCTCCCTCACCGTCGGTCTCGAGGCAGATCCGGCACTGGAGCTGCTCCCCGCCGCCGCCCGCCTCGAGGTCGATCTCCGACGGCGGCGGAACCAGCGGCGACGACGCCTTCTCCTCCATCGCCGCCCTCCCCTCCCAGTCCCCACGGACCACCATGTGACGACTTCGAAGGTCTGAGTAGCTTTGTTGGATGATTAACTACTTTTAGGCCATATGGTGGGCCATAGTCATTAGCTGTCATTAGCTGTCATTAGCTGTCATAGTGGCTTATAAGCCGTATCTGTAACAGAATCAGAGAACAAGAGAAATAACAGAAGAAAAACCGAATCATACCTTGCGTCAGTTTCTATTTCCCCACCGTGATTCCTTCCGGTTCTTCTGCTGTCTCACGTCTCGGCGTTTGGGGTGCGCCGGTGGCCAAGGGTCAGTACAATTGGTATCAGATTCAGTTTTCTTCGGCCGCGCTTCTTCTTCTCACGTGCTTCTCCAACGTCGACTTGTTGTGCGCTGCGTCGACTGTGGACTGATCGTCATCACGGCTCCACCACCGCGTCCATCGGTCCAGACCTCATTTGTGCTGGAGGCGATGGCGGCTGCTGAGAAGGCTGGAGCAGTGAAGTGGGATCAAGTGTTGAGCACCTTGGATACAATCGTGCAGAGGATCGAATCGGTGGAGCGCGCTCAACAGCAGTTGGCGGGACAACAGTCGTTGGCGAATTCGGTGGCTGAGCAAGCGGCGCGCGCTCGTGATGAGATGGCACGCCAGATTGCCGAGACAGGCAAGCGGGTGGCTTCGTTGACATTGGAGCAGATGGCGGCTGGCATGGAACAGTTTGGGGATGGATCTCCTACGTCGCCTTCGACTTCACCTGTGTTTGCTTCTGATCTGAGGCGTGATGTTCCTCCTGGGGGACATCGTGCTCCACACGATCGTGGTGGTCATCGTCGTCGGCATGGGGAGCGCGGTGGCCGTCATGAACCGGATGGGCATCAGGAATTTGGCGAGGCACCTCCTCCGTTCATGAAGTTTTCCTTTCCCAAGTTTGGTGGTGAATCTCCTTCGATTTGGCTGGACAAGTGCCATGATTATTTTCAGATGTATCAGGTATCCCGCTCTATCTGGGTAATGGCTGCTTCCATGCATATGGAAGGGAAGGCAGCCAAGTGGCTTCAGGTCTTTAAACTTCATCATGCTTTGGGGAATTGGGAGCACTTTTCTTCTGCTGTGTTGGATCAATTTGGATTGTATGAATATCCTAAAGCTATGGATGATCTGTTGAATTTGAGACAGACTGGCTCTCTTGAGGAATATGTTTCAGTATTTGATGATTTGCGTTACAGTACTGCTGTCCATAATCCTCAGCTGGATGAGATTTTCTTTGTCGCTCAGTTTGTTAAAGGCTTGAAGCGCGAGATTCAAGGTCCTGTGCGTTGTCAAGTACCAACTACGGTGAATCGTGCTGTTCTGTTGGCCACCTTACAGCAGGATGTTTTGGACAAGAGTCGGCCTAAGTTTCAGTCCACTGTTGGGGGGAAAAGAGGTATTCCAGGGCTACCGGCTGACTCTCAGGAAGGTGTGGGGTTGTCCAAGGAACGACAATTGCGGGATTATCGCCGGGCTCATGGTTTATGTTTTACTTGTGGTGACAAGTTTGATGCTGGACATGCTGCTAAATGTGGAAAACGAGTACCGGCGGTGCTTAATGTTTTGACTGTGGATGACATGGCTTTGGAATTATCAGATGAAGTTTTACAGCAGTTGGATCAGGAGGATCACTCTGTGGTGGACTTGTGCAGTTTGTCGGTTCATGCAGTTTCTGGGACTGAAGGAGTGGATAGCATTCGCTTGCGTGCTTTGGTTAAAAACCAGGTGTTTCTATTGTTGGTCGATTCAGGCAGTTCAGCAACTTTCATCAATTCCACGTTTGTCCAACAAGCAGGGTTGTTTCCTCAGCCTGTTTCCACTATTCGAGTCAAGACTGCTAGTGGGCAAGAACTGGTGAGCACTACTATGGTGAAGGCAGTTGAGTGGTGGTGTGGTGGACACACTTTCACCACTGACATGAGGGTATTGGATTTGGGGCCTTATGATGCTATTTTAGGGTGTGATTGGTTGAAACAAAACAGTCCCATTACTTGTAATTGGAATCAAAAGTCTCTGGGATTTTCTTATCAAGGCTCCTGGGTGCAGTTGCAAGGTCTGTTACCTACGGTCCAGCAGACAGTGACTGAATTGTCGGTGGTCCAGTTGAGCAAGTGGTTTTCTGGCAATGAGGTGTGGGCTTTGGCTTTGTTGGATTTCTATCCAGATGGCACCTCTTCTTCTCAGTCTGCTGCTACCAGTCTAGCAGTTCATAATCTTCTTCTTCAGTATAAGGATGTTTTTGATGATCCTAAAACTTTACCACCAGCGAGAGTATTCGATCATGCCATTCCCCTCATTCCTGGTGCTGTTCCAGTGAATTCAAGACCTTATCGTTATTCTCCATTTCATAAGACTGAAATAGAACGTCAGGTGGAAGAATTGCTGACAGCTGGTTTGATTGAACCTAGTGTCAGTCCATTTGCCTCTCCGGTGTTGCTTGTGCAGAAAAAGGATGGGTCATGGCGTTTCTGTGTGGATTATCGCAAGCTTAATGAGCTTACAGTGAAGAATCGATTTCCTATGCCAGTGGTGGATGAAATCTTAGATGAATTGCATGGCACCAAATATTTTACAAGTCTGGACTTGAGGGCGGGTTATCATCAAGTTCGCATGAAGGAGGGCGAGGAATTTAAAACAGCTTTTAAAACGCACAGTGGTCATTTTCAGTTTAAAGTAATGCCATTTGGATTGACCAATGCCCCTGCCACTTTTCAGTGCGCAATGAATTCTATTTTGACTCCTTTTCTGCGTAAATTTGCCTTGGTTTTTATTGATGATATACTCATCTACAGCCCTACCTTCGACTTGCATTTGCAACATTTGCAACTGGTGTTAGACACCCTCAGGCAACATCAGTTTTATTTGAAGCAGTCTAAGTGCCAGTTTGCACAACAGAAACTCATGTATCTGGGCCATATTATTTCTGTGGAAGGAGTCTCTACCGATCCTAGCAAGACTGAAGTCATGTTAAAGTGGCCTACTCCTTCTACTGTGACTGAACTTCGAGCTTTTTTGGGACTTACTGGTTATTATCGACGTTTTGTTAAACATTATGGTCTCATTGCCAAGCCTTTGACTACTTTGTTGAAGAAGAAACAATTCCTTTGGAGTGAGGCTGCGACTGTGGCTTTTACTGCTCTGAAACAGGCCATGGCCAGTACCCCTGTCCTTGCATTGCCTAATTTCGCTGAAGTTTTTACAGTTGAGACTGATGCTAGTGATGTTGGGTTGGGTGCAGTGCTTATGCAAAAAGGACAGCCTCTAGCATACTTGAGCAAGGCTTTATCTGAGAAGAACAAACATTTGTCCATCTATGACAAAGAGTTTCTGGCCTTGATTATGGCAGTAGAAAGATGGAGATCTTATTTGCAGTACCAAGAGTTTGTTATTCTTACTGATCATCAAAGTTTGTGTTATCTGGAAAGTCAGCAACTGCAATCTGATCTCCAGAGGAAGGCTATGTCTAAACTCATGGGTTTGCAGTTCAGAATTGTATATCGAAAAGGAAGGGAGAACTTAGCTGCTGATGCATTATCCAGGATGGGATCTGTCCTATCTTTGCAGACTGTGTCTGAAGTTCAACCAATGTGGTTGCAAGAAATCCTTAATTCTTATATGACAGACCCGGTGGCCCAACAACTTTTGGCTCAGTTGGCTGTCAGTAGTCCTAATGAAGAAGGTTTTTCCATACACCAAGGTCTGATAAAAAAAGGGAATCAGCTTTGGGTGGGTCACAATTCAGCTCTCAGGACCAAACTTATTTCTGTTTTACATGATAGTGCTTTGGGAGGTCATTCTGGTATCATGGCTACATATCAAAGGGTGAAGAAAGCATTTTATTGGCAAGGTCTTAAGAGGGATGTGGAGGACTTTGTGAAACAGTGCTGCATTTGTCAGAAAGCCAAATCTGAGCATGTCCACCCTGCTGGTCTTCTTCAACCTTTACCTATTCCCACTGGTATTTGGCAAGATATCTCTATGGATTTTATAGAAGGGTTACCTAAATCGGATGGCTATTCTGTTATTTTAGTAGTGGTGGATAGGCTATCCAAATATGCCCATTTTTTCCCTCTCAAGCACCCATTTACAGCTGGTCAAGTGGCTCAAGTTGTGTTTGACAACATCTGCAAGTTACATGGATTGCCTAAATCGATTGTCTCAGATCGCGATAAAGTGTTCACTAGCACTTTCTGGAAGCAGTTGTTTACTCTGATGCAGACCAAGCTCTTATTGTCTACTGCCTACCACCCACAGAGTGATGGTCAAACTGAACGTGTCAATCAATGTCTTGAGATGTATCTCAGATGTGCTACTCATGATTCTCCTACTAAGTGGAAGCTGTGGTTACCTTTGGCTGAATTTTGGTACAATACTACATATCACACCTCTCTGGGTTGCTCTCCTTTTAAAGTCGTCTATGGCTATGATCCCCCTGTGGCTGCTGCTCCTAGTCTTTTGTTACCTGAATCTGGTGGGAATGGGGTTGTGCCTGCGATTGATATGGCTGTCCACGATCTGCTGTTGTCTCGCGAACGACATCTGGAATTGCTTAAGGTGCAGTTGGCTCGAGCCCAGAATCGTATGAAACAGAAGGCTGATCGTTCCCGTACTGAGAGGGAGTTTCAAGTTGGTGAATTGGTGCTGCTTAAACTGCAGCCATATGTGCAACATTCTGTGGTTTTTCGTTCCTGTCCGAAGCTGGCTTTTCGTTACTTTGGGCCTTATAAGGTGTTGCAGCGTATTGGGCAGGTGGCTTACAAGTTGGATTTACCCCTGGATTCTAAGATCCATCCTGTCTTTCATGTGTCTCAGCTCAAGAGTTTCACCCCAAATCATTGTCCAGTGTTTTCTGAGTTGCCCACTACTCTGTCTTTAGATCAGGGCGTTCTGAAACCAGTTCGTATTTTGGATCGTCGTTTGGTCCGTAAAGGGAATCAGGCTGTTCCTCAAGTGCAGATCCAGTGGACTAACAAGAAGGATGAAGCTACTTCCTGGGAGGATTGGAATGTGCTTATTCAGCTCTTTCCTGAATTAAGTACTTGGGGTCAAGTACCAACTGAAGAGGGGGCGAGTGTGACGACTTCGAAGGTCTGAGTAGCTTTGTTGGATGATTAACTACTTTTAGGCCATATGGTGGGCCATAGTCATTAGCTGTCATTAGCTGTCATTAGCTGTCATAGTGGCTTATAAGCCGTATCTGTAACAGAATCAGAGAACAAGAGAAATAACAGAAGAAAAACCGAATCATACCTTGCGTCAGTTTCTATTTCCCCACCGTGATTCCTTCCGGTTCTTCTGCTGTCTCACGTCTCGGCGTTTGGGGTGCGCCGGTGGCCAAGGGTCAGTACACACCACCTCGGCTGGCGCCCCTAGAGCCTCCTCGCCGCCGCGCCCATCCGGATCCCTAGCCTGCCCGCCCGCCCGCTTCGACCGAATCGAACCGACGGGGCGGGGCGAGGAGGTTGGAGAGGAGTTGATGTGTGCGTGCGGCGGTGCGGGTTGCGGTGGTCTGGTGGACTAGCGGCGAAGCGAGGTATGTAGCCCTGTTCCGCGACACGGCGGCGGGTTAGCCGCGGGATAATGACGTGCGGGGCCCTTCAGGTGGCTGGTGGGACCAGAATGCCAGTGGCTGTGGTCGAGGCGCGATGGGTGTCGCGCGCGCCCGTGTCGTCGAATGGTTGACAGGAGGAAGCTTCGGCCTTCCACTATCAGTCGACTCGACTACACTGTTTCATACTCCCTCCAGTGCATTAAAGGTAGTCGTTTAGGACATGATTGTGCATACCAAGGAGTGATTAATTATCATAGAGTTTTCCCTGTTTGCCCCTATTAAATAGAGATATGGGTGCATTAACGTTACTAAAACAATCAGGCCTGATTGGTTGCTGCAGCAACTCCAAGGCATTCTAGACTGCAGGTCTCAAGTTCGATTCCTCTTAAATGCATTTTTTTTGTGCAATTACTAGGGGCAACAACGTCCAAATCCCAGACCCACGCGCGCTATGACTTCTTTTTGTGCACGCTCGGTCACGCGCAGGATGACTTCTTTTACTGCACCGGAGGGAGTACACGATATTGGAAACAGTGACGCCCTGTTTCGAAACGTAGTATTTTTGCAGTTTTAAAAAAATACTATGGTATTTAATGATGTTATAGTATTGGAACACAAAAGGTGTTTAGTTTGTACAGGCAAAACACAGTTTTAAATACCATGGTTTACCTGAAACCATGGTATTTTTGGAGTTTTCGAAACTTCACTCAGGACCTCAGTTTTTTTCTTTTCTCTCTACATATACTTTGTTTTTCCAATGGAACCAAACAGATCTCGGTTTGAAGAATATTATGATTTTACTATGGTAAAGTAATACCGTAGTATTTTTGTCATGCACAGTTGTAAACTATAGTATCTCGAAACTACATCATTTCAAAACTGCATTTCCAAACAGGCCATGAGGTGTTTAAAAGCAAAGTATTGTACTCGCACCGTGTTTCATACGTACAATAAGAGACTGTTGGGTTCCGCAGGAACGGTGGCCCTGAAAGATTCCAGATCGGATTGCTTGTCTAATTAGGGTCTGTTCGTTTGTTACGGTTTGAAAACAGGCCTGTTTTTATTCCTGACCTAAATAGAGTGGATCCAGCTGGTTCACTCAAACCTGGTGAATTTGTGTTACCATGGCCAGGATTCTATCCAGAGGAGACAACACAAGGCTTTGTTCCAGGCCATGGAAGGAGGAGAAAGTTTAAACCGGGTATGTTTTGCTTCCAGCTCAAAGCTAAACAAACGATTGAAATGGCTCCAACTGAATTTCAAATCGGACCAATTTATTCCACGTGGAATGAGCCTAAAAACAGGCCAATCCGATCCATACGAACGGGCACTTAATATAAGTATTGATGAACTGGAATAAATCCTGGTTTTATTCTGAAACAACCGAACAGGCCCTAACTTGGTTCATACTTTTTAACGTGTTGTTTCCGCGGTTTTTTTTTAATTCGTTACTGATTTTGTTTGTTCAGGATGTGTCACAGGTGTGATGGGGGGAATGAACCAGATTGGTGGTGGATGTGGAAGATGGCACTCTACCAGGTGTTAAAATGGTTTACAATCTAACACATGCCACGATTCTGAACAGAACTGGTACTCTTTCGTGCTAAAGTGGTAATCCAGTAGCATTTTTGTTGTACAGAAAGCGAAACGCATGCTTTTGTTCGTGATGAGAAAACAGAATCGAAAGGACATATATGTTGTTAAAAAGAAGTAGCAAAATTGAAAAGGATATGTGTTTTTTAAAAACAAAAAGTATCAATTGATGTGTCTGAGCCCAGGTTCGAACTGGGGACCTTTAGTGTGTGAGACTAACGTGATAACCAACTACACCACCCAGACAATTTGAATGTAGTAGGGATCAAACCTCTATAAGCATCTATTAACGTTTAGCTTGTGATCCTCCATTTTCCAAGCACGCCGCGCTTTCCAATCATGAAGGGAATTCTAGCTTAGCTTCTCCAGTTTTCCAGGGATCAGAAAATCTTGGTTCCTTGCATTGTTTTGACTTGGGTTTATTTAAACTGGTGCACGCTGTCAAATTGGATGAAAAAATTGTCCTGGGAACGTTCTGTAACTGTGACATGCTATGTCCTGGAGTTGAAGGGCATAATAATTCTGAAATGCTGTGCGATTTGATTCCATTATTCCGTTCATCCAAAAAATAAGCCGTTCCTCCATCCGAAAGTGCATGTATTATGTACAAGGTCACATAACGCTTCCTGCTTATAGTTACAGTATTTTTTTTTTCACGATCTTCTACATTCATTGCTACTAGGGCTACTATCTGATGATGTATTTGCAGTGCTTCTGCTGATATGGCGACTATTATAGCATACGGCACAGCAGGCAGAGTAGCAAACACTGGTATCTGCATTGCAAGGTGTCTCAGATGGCATTCTGCATTGTGACGAACGCCAACGCCGCCTCTACGAACGACGAAAAAATCTCAGTTCCACCGCTTCGAGTTCTTAAGCGACTTGGATTTCTGCTTGCTCTGCTGGAAGGCCTGCATCTTCTGCTTCTTCCTGACGGCTTTCTCTGCCTGCGTTTAAGAGTTCAGAAAACGGAAAGGGATGCTATGTTTTAGACTGGCACAAACTGAAGTAAACCGATTTCACAGCTCACGCCTGAAGCGACATAAATGTTTGTTTACCTTCGACATCTTGGACTTGGCTTTTACTTTGGGGGCTCTCTCCTCGAGCTCTTCCTCGCGTGCAAGTTCCCTTTCTCGGGCTTCAAGGTTCCTCTCAAGGTAGTACTGCGAACATTTGGTAAAGAAAGAAACTTCATCACTGCTGGTTTTCTCGTCTTCCAATGGCCTAGATAAGCGCATTGATCCGATGCTAATTCATCCCACTGGATGGCTGGAGCCATTATGGTTTTGTTGCCCATTTGGTTCATGTCAGGTTCAGCATGGGAACCTTTTGACACTAGATAGATTTCTTAGGTAGGTTCCCTTTCACTGAAAAGTTCCTGTCATATAATTTGGTGCATGACCATCTAATGGTTTCACTGAGAACGACAATACCGATCATTTATGCCATGTTAAGCAGAGAACACTATTGATGGATGTTAAGGGGGACTGTTATATGCAAAGAGTTCAACATATTTCATTCCCGTTAGAATCAGAGATCTGAAAACCATAGATGAAGAAAGTATAAGATCATAGGACAGCTCACGTTGTAATCTCCTTGATAGTCTTGGATCGTCTGATCTTTCACTTCAATGACTCTGTTGACAATTTGTTTTATGAAGTACCGGTCATGAGAAACTGTTATGACGGTGCCTGTATATTCTGATATTGCCTCCTGTCATGCATGCAAAATGTTATTAGGACTGCTGCTAGAAAATTTCCTCAACACATATCAGAGATAGAATTGAGGACCGGCTAGATCATAAAAACTGATTATTGTATAGAATGAGAACCGTGTCTCTGACCTCAAGCATTTCTTTTGATGGGATATCAAGATGGTTTGTCGGTTCATCCAAGATGAGTAGAGTAGATGGAGTCACCATGAACTTGCAAAATGCAAGCCTTGCCTAAGGAAACACAGATAAAGAGTGAACAAACGTACACAGGCCACTACTACTGTTCCAAAAAAAAAGCATCACTGTGAACCGCCACTGTCGGGTAAAGGTGACTTACTGTAAGGAATGAAAAAAACTAAAAGGCAAAAACTGTACTGAAAATGTGCATTACCTTCTCTCCACCACTTAAAAATTGAACTTTTCTATCCAGCATGTCATCCCTGAAGTTGCAACGGCCAAGGAGACCTTTGATATCATCAAGTATCCAATCTTCCGCAGCTTCTGCTACAGTGTCTAACACGGTCTTCTCTAAATCAAGAGCTTCTGCCTGGTAAAACATCATAGCCCATTAATCTAATAGGAAAGGGATAACTTTACTGTATTTGTTGAGTAGGAACATGACTAATAACCAAGTCCCCCCATGGTGACATTTTATCTGAAATAACCACAATAGAAAATAACAAACAGAGTAGCTCGGTTTACCTGATTCTGCTCAAAATAGTTCGGCAACACATTATGCTCCCCAAGAAGCACCTCACCACCTTGTGGCTTCTCCATCCCCAACATAAGTTTAAGCAGTGTGCTCTTCCCACAACCATTGGGCCCAATAATAGCTATCTTTTCACCTCTCTCTACTATCAGATTAGCATTGTTGAACAAAGTCTGTACACACAACACAGCAATCAGGATATGTGCAAAAGTTTGATGTAGAGAATATCACAGTGTATAAATCGAAAAAAAATAAAATCTTGGAAGAAATGAGCATTTGCACAACATTGTTGACCTTATTCTCAAATCCGAATTGAAGATTGTTTATCGTCAACACAGTTCTCCCACTTCTTCCACGCTCAGGGAATCTGATCTTTAGCTGCTTCCTTTGGAAAGGTTTCTCAATCAACCCTTCTTTTTCAAGCTTCTCCAATTTCTGTTGAAACAAGATAAAAGTTACTAGTCACACACAAGTGTGTAGAAGTATATGAAGAAAAATAGCAACTAAAATTACAACTCGGTCACAGTGATTGGTTTCCCAATAAGCAATCCAAGTAGTTACCTTCTGCTCGCTGGAAGCACGCCCTGCATTAACTCCAGCACCAAGTCTGTTTATCAGCTCCTTTGTCTGTTCAATCTCCTTCTGTTGCTTCTCCCACGCAGCATACTGTGCCTCCACTGCTACCGCCTTTGCTAGAATGTACTCTGAATAGTTACCCTTGTATGTCTTGGACACACCAAATTCAGTTTCCACTATCTTTGTGCACAACTGATCAAGGAACGCCCTGTCATGAGATATAATGACCATCGGCACATCCTGTGTCTTGAGATACATCTCCAGCCACTCAATGGTATCTAAATCGACATGGTTCGTAGGCTCATCAAGCAAAAGCAAATCAGGGTCCTGCACAAAGTCAAATTTACAATGTCATTAACAAATTGGGACACTAAGCTTAGGACATTTAAAACTAAAAGCAATTTCCATCAATAACCTAACCCAGTGACAATGTATCAGAATTCACTGTCAATTTGCCAGTACAACGCAATTACATTTGCAGCCATTACAATTCCTCATATTGTACTTATGTAAGGTCAGGATCATGCGTGACGTGAAGGTTAATTATCTATACCTGAAGAAGTATCTTGCCTAGAGACATCCTCATTTTCCACCCACCGCTGAAGGAGGCGACGAGGCGGTCGGCGTCCTCAGGCATGAACCCGAGCTCTGGCATGAGCTTCTGCACCTTGACGTCCACCATGTCGAGGTCCACGTCCTGGGAGCGGCGCTGCAGCAGGTCGAGCTCATCGAGGAGCCGGCCCATGAGGTCCATGTCTTCAGTGGCGCCCTCGAGCGCCGCCTGCACCTGCTCGAGCCGCCGCTTGACCTCCATCTCCTCCTCGAAGGCGCTGAAGAACTCTTCCCTGACGGTGCGGGAGGCGGAGACCTCGAACTCCTGGCTGAGGAAGGCGATCTTCATGTTCTCCTTGGCCTTGATGACGGCGCCGCCGTCGGGCTTCTCGAGCCCCGCGATGATGCGGAGCTGCGTCGTCTTGCCGGCGCCGTTCACGCCGACGAGCCCCACCTTCTCGCCGCGCTGCACCTCCCAGGACACGTCCTTGAGCACCGTGACGCCCTTGTAGGACTTGGAGATTCCCTCCAGCCGCACCCCGGACGGGATGCTAGACGCGCCGCTGCTGCCGCCCGACCGCTTCTTCTTGGTCCCGGCGGCGGCCGCGGCAGAGGGGTCGGAGGAGGTGAGGAAGGAGGAAAGGTCCTGGGTTTTGGCATCCTCTTCCACCTCGGTGGTTGTGGTGGTGGAGGCAGAGGAGGAGGAGGTGGTAAGGCGGCAGTACAGGGGGGCATGGCGGCGGCGCCGGAGACGGCGGGATGTGGGGACGGCGCGGGAGGACGAAGGAGCAGAGGGGAGGAGTGAGGAATGGAGGCGGAGGGAGCGTACGAGCTTGCCGGAGAGGAGGTCCATGGCGGCCATGGAGTTTTCCGTCTCTCGGAGCTGGAGCGGGGGCCGGGGGCCTCTGTTTCTTGGTTGGGTTGGGTGGAGAGAGAGCGGCCACACAGCACAGGCCCAACCAGGGGAGAGTGTGTGGGTGAGGAAGGAGGAAGGGTAGAAAAAGAAAGTGTTCTATCAAAAACAGATTTCGATGCGTAATTGTTAAGTAATAATAAACAATAATAAGATTCGATTTCTTTAATTTTTTAATCTCAAAAGTGTATTTTACCATTTCAACTTTGTTTGCGTTTTTAGAATAAAATTTCTTGTTGCAGAAATTCAGTTTTTTTAATCACAAAGGAAGTCATGTGCTCTCTCCGTCCTAAAATATTATTCGTTTTAGCTCTTAATTTTGATATTTACATTTAAATAAACGATAATAAATCTTAAGATATATATATCACACATTGATCAAATATCGCATCTATTAAAATTCTAAAAATAAATTTTAATTTGGTACAGATAGAGTATTTCTTTTTTCCATTAGGTATTTAAATTGCTTTACGCCTTGTTTTGAGTAGACATGTATATATCCATCTCAATCCACGTACATCATAGCAGTTTAAATTCTACGTATAACGATATAAAGGATCCAATTAAGGTATAAATATAATTTCGATGTTTTTACTATAGGATATAGAACTTAGTGATCAGTGACATTGACACCAAAAAAAGATCAGGAATTTAGTCTTCCGGTTTTATGTGCTTTGGTTTCATGATTTTCCTATGAAAGCATAGTCTTAGATTCTTCTAGAGGTGGGAAGAAGATAATAGTTCTATTTTTTTCTTCCTTCCTTTGAGAGGTCTCTGTTTGTTGATTTCATGTGGTCTAAATGTCCTGAGAAAGTAAAATAGGTAGAAACTTTCTCCCCATGAAGTTGATGCTTTCCTACAGGTTAGGAATAGTCACTGGCATGCGACATCCACTGCCAGAGCTGTATTTTCCAATGATTTTCCTAAAATAAACTGTTAAGAAGGTTGGATTTAAATACTCTCTTCTGCAAACTTGCCTCTGGCCTCTGTTTTGTTTATGCTAAGGATATGTTCTAAACCTCTAAAATGATTAATTGGTAGCTAAAAATCTTGTAGGTTTAGAGCAGGTGAACTAATAGACCAACTAAATATTATTTAAACCTCTCAAATAGTTATTAGTTGTTAGCTACTCTCATCCAACTAAAATCAACTAATAACTTATTAGCTAATTGATGAGTAGTTTTAGAGGTTTAGAACGGGACCTAACATGTCTTTCCTTTTGTTTGGAAGGAGAGGGAATGCACTCGAACCTTGCTTTCCCATTTTCAGTTTTTCATGGTACGCTAGAGCCCATTTTTGTGGAACTTCCATATTGTGGTCACAAGAGCTAGATATGGTGGGAACAGGCAGAGTACCATGACGAAAATGTTTTTTTTGGACAAAATCAGGAGAGCCCTTTTTGATTTTGTTTTAATGGATGCGTGCGATACTCCTTTTTGTTTTTTGGCAGTAGTGCGGCGATGGGCCGAGTCCTTGTGTGGCCTGCATTCGTCCACGGTGGGCCACTGCCGGGCCGAGCGGGACCCAGACGTGTGGCCGCGGACGGAATCGTGTGGAGCTTCCCAGCCACTCGCAGCCACCCACGTGGTGGTCAAGAGCGCGCCGGGGATAAGCAGCCATCCGGTTCTTGCTCGCCTAGTCGCCTAATAATGATCGCAATTAGAAAATTATCCGCTCGCGACTATACTTGTCACTCTCACTTTTGCGTACTGTGGGGGATAGATATCCCCGGGTCCACTGAAAGAGTAAAGGACCTCACGAAAGGCCCGAGGGCCCAATAAATCGTAAGGTTATTCTTTCGTGGGCCTGGGGGGAAACAACCAGCAAAGCAGAGCGACGTGAGGCCGGATTGGTGAGGCCGGATTGGTGCAAACCCGGACGGCCCATAGCGTCGAGCGAGTGGCCGCAACGGAGATCCGACTTTCCCGCGCTGGAGCCTCCATGCAACGAAGCCACGTGAGGATAAGTCGGCGAGGGTTACGTAAAGGATAATCTCAAGAGGCACTACCGGAATCAACCGCTTCGCCGAGTGCCTGAAGCACTCGGCGAAGCGTTCAAAACACTCGGCAAAAGCTTTGCCGAGTGTTACACTCGGCAAAGAAGGCTCGGTGAACAGTGCATCGGCAAAGCCTTCTTTGCCGAGAGCTTTTTATCGGGCACTCGGCAAAGATCTTTGCCGAGTGCCAGAGAGCACTCGGCAAAGAAAAGCAGCCGTTACGGCGTCGAGTGACGGAGACGGCGGCTTTGCCGAGTGTCCCACCTGACACTCGGCAAAGAAGTTAGTTTTGCCGAGTGCCTTCCGTGCAGCACTCGGCAAAGAATCCATCTTTGCCGAGTGCCACATGGGACACTCGGCAAAGAACCCGCCAGGGAGGGTCCCCATGTCAGGTTCTTTGCCGAGTGTCCCGTGTGACACTCGGCAAAGCCGACCTCTTTGCCGAGTGCCAGGGACGCAACACTCGGCAAAGAACCTAAGCCGGTGCCCAGGTCTGTGCTCTTTGCCGAGTGTTATGACCTTGACACTCGGCAAAGAGCCTCTTTGCCGAGTGTTACACTCGGCAAAGTGACCAGTATATACCTTTTTTATTTGTTTTTTGTATTCCATCCACACAAACAGAAGATATCACATATATATCACATATATACATCACACATATCATCACAGACATAAATAGCCAACACAAACATAAAACCGTCACCACAAACATAAATATCCATCACAAACATAAGTGTTCAACATAAGTATCAAACACAAACATAAGTCTCTAACGTCGCAAGCTCTCACATAAGTATCAAACACAGACATAAGTATTATACACAAGTACAGAAGTCTAAAGCAATGAAAACACAACACTCATGGAGGTGGGCGGCTTGACCGGGGCTGCGTTGGGCTGAACCCTTCCGGAGGATTGTTGGATGCCTCCCCAGATTGGCCCTGCACAGAGAAGAGATTGCATGTGTTATACCAGATGCATTACAAACATCTAACTACAATTTTGATACTCACAGGAGTGTGGAAGAGAGCAGGGTCAACTGGAGGGAACAATGGAGGTGGCGGAGCGATGCCCTGTGCGGCGCCAAGGCTCTGCATGTACTGGAACATCTCCGCCATCCTCTGTTGATCTGCCCGGCGGGCCTCCCGCTCCGCCTCCCGCTCCGCCATGATCCTCGCCTCCATCTCGCGACGTTCCCTCCTCTCTTCTTCTAGTTGGGTCTGTAATATTACAAGCCAACGTTATAGTAACTCAAAGAGTAGGTATATAACTCAAGGAAGGACGAGTTACACTAACCTCGAGTTGCTGTATGCGATGTTGTGAGCTGTCCTGCCGAGGTCGTATGACTGGACTCGAGCCCGTGCTCCTTGCTCTCACCTGAGACAGAGTGGCAGTGGAGGACGAGTCGATTGCCCCGTCGGCAATCCAGTACCGCCCATGTCTCTTGCCTCCTCCGACCCTCATGAGCACATCGGTGTCGATCGGCTCGGTGCTCGGATCATAGTCTGGGCCATGGACCTCCTGCGCCATGGCGGTGTAGTCATGGAGGCGGCTGTAGACGGCGGGGTTGGTGTAGGCCTCGGGCCCGTCATCCGGGTTGTAGGTGACGTCGGACGTCGCCTTACCCTTATGGGCCATAGCATAGGCCGAGAAGGTGGAGCAAGGCCTTCCACCATGTGACGCCGACTGCAACGAAAACCAACGAGATAGTTAGAAATAATATCTAACTTAGTGCTATATATCTAAATAAAAAAGGTGGCGTACCCATGCTTCGGCATATTGGCCCAGGCTCCGGCTGCCTTGGTGGTGGGAGGGGCCTTGCATCATCAAACGCCGTTCCCGGCTAGCTGTGTGCGCCTCGTCCCACTCAGCCGAACACCACCTATCCACCATCTGCTCCCAGCACAGAGGATGTGCGGCGCACCAATGTGGAATCATCTGCAAAGTAAACACGTAAAGTGCATATCAGAAGATAAAATAAAATTCATGTATCGAGTACTGGTACCAAACATGCATGACTTTACCTGCAGGTACTGCTCCCTGGTCAACGACATGGTTCGGGCTTGAGTTTTGGTCACCTTCTCCCCAAGGACGGAGCCGTGGTAGGTGATGATGGCCTGGATGCGGGCCTCATAGTGCATGTCCACGACGAGCTTCTTACAGCTCGTGGTGGCCACCACATCCGCCCTAGCCTCGTATCCAGCATCGCATCTGAAGAAATCCTGCATACAAAAACGATGTATCCATACATTATTTCAAGAATTTGCAACGAATGCGACATATTTTACATTATACTAAGACTTACCCACAGCTCTTGCTTCACCCGCTCCGCCTTGTTATTGAATTCCCTGCCGTCCCGGTCTACTGCATCGGGGGCGACGGCGTAGTGGTCAAAGGTGAAGGCTGGGCCCGTCACTCCGGCGTACTCCACAAGTCCAGGGAAGTGTTCCCTGCACAGCAGGCCGAGGATGCCATTGGGGGGGCGACGATGACCCCCAGCATAATCCAAAACCGTCCAAGACCTGTCCAAGTGATAAATAAAAAGTATTAGTTTATATTATGATTTTGAACACATAATATGAACAAGAATGAAGAACATAAAGTTACATACCTCTCCCCTTCCGGCCGAATCAGCGGCCGTCTGTCCCGAAGTATGGGACGCTGAGGGAGACTCGCGGGGCCTCGCAGGTAGATGCTCCTCGAACTAGAGCCGCCTGAACCTGAGGCGTCCTGCTGCTGGTCGTCGTCGTCCTGCTGCTGGCCGTCGTCGTCCTGAGGCGCCGCCTGCTGCTGCGCTGCCTGCTCTGCCTCGTCCTGTTGCGCTGCCTGCTGTGCATCGTCCGCCGTCCTACTCCTCCTCCCCCTCCTCCTCCTCAGGAAACCGCCCACCATATTTGTCCAACAACCTGCAATTAAGAGTAAACAAATAAGCACATATAAAAAGATGTATTTAAAAACAGGTGCGAAATAAAAAGTCATATAGCATTACATCGATTAAAAATAATCTTCATATGTGTCGGGGTTAGCCGGATCATAACTCTCATCATCACTATTTGCTGCACGGACAAGGGACTAGGCTAGCTCCTTTAGCAGCTTCGCCATATGCCCGTTCCACGAAAGCATCGGTCTTCCTAATCCATTCTGGGGTGACATCATTACGTCGAACGCGGCCCATGTACATCCACTCACGGTCCTCCATCCTCTAACATATATAACCGAGTATAGTTTAATATAGACATGTAATGCATGTACACTACGTTCCTACCTTCTAATAGGTGAGGATAGGTCCTAATCCCACCCGCGGTTGCGTAGATGGAGTTAGTTTCCATGCTCTACTCCGATCCGAGATAGAATTTCGGCAGCACCTCCCCGCTGTTCTCCGGATACACGTCCTGGCAAGGAGAGTGTACTGTCCGGAGAACAACAGGGAGGTGACGCCGAAACTCTTTCTCAGACCGGAGTAGAGCATGGAAACTAACACCATCTACGCAACCGCGGGCTGTCCAAAAAACGTGGACAATTCGAAACTGATACATTTGTAGATATGCAAAGATCTGCATATCTACACCGTATCACTTTCGAACGGGAGACGCCTAACTGGGTTACGTGATCTACGACCATGATGCGGAAATAGAGGTTATACCTAGGGTGGCGGTGGAGTCAGGCTAGTGGGGCTGTGGCGGGTCGGTGCAGTGGCGACGCGACGCGGTGCAGGCAGACCCGCAGCGGCTAGGAAGACAAGTATCTTCTCTGTAAAAAAGAAACACAAGTCTATTAATACAAAAAAAAATCGACAGCACCTCCCCTGTACGTTGAGGTTTTTAAAACCTGCAAATAACACTAACAGCACGATGACTGACATGCACACAGTAACAAAAAAATCACCTAAAGTATACACTGCAAAGGTAATAGAGCAATCTAATTAGTGCTGAGAACAAGTGAGCACAAGAATTAAATCCTAATTTAAGGGTGTGTATTAGGATTATCTAATACACATGATTCTAACCTCGGTCTGCGCAGGGTTTTGAGAGCATTTAGGATTATCTAAAGCACATTCAGAGTCATCGTTGCCGAGCTCAACACAAGGTAAAAGCAGCTCCGACTTTGCCAGACGGGCCGCACACGGCCAAAAGAGCTATCGTTCCCGGGCCTCAACACACCCAGACTCGAGGCAGCTCCAATTTTTCGCCAGCGATCTTGATCCAACACCCACCTCTGGTTTTTACCCGACCTCCAAAACAAAGTAAAGTCTCAACGCGGAGGCGGTAGCGGCAGCAGCGTCGATCGATCGGCCTACGTTCGACTTGCTGCCTCGACGGACGGCCGGCTCGATCTCGACCGATCGCCGGTCATCGATCGGAGGTCGATGGAGTTCACCACTCCCCCGCCCGCGACCCGGTCGCCGCCCGCGATCGGAGAGCGACGTCGGGAAGCTGAACCGGCTGGTGATCCCGAAGCAGCACGCGGAGAAGTACTTCCCGCTGGACGCGGCGGCGAACGAGAAGGGCCTCCTGCTCAGCTTCGAGGACCGCACGGGGAAGCCCTGGCGCTTCCGCTACTCCTACTGGAACAGTAGCCAGAGCTACGTGATGACCAAGGGCTGGAGCCGCTTCGTCAAGGAGAAGCGCCTCGACGCCGGGGACACAGTCTCCTTCGGCCGCGGCATCAGCGAGGCGGCGCGCGGCAGGCTTTTCATCGACTGGCGGTGCCGACCCGACCCGCCCGTCGTGCACCACCAGTACCACCACCGCCTCCCTCTCCCCTCCGCTGTCATCCCCTACGCGCCGTGGGCGGCGCACGTGCACCACCACCACTACCCAGCAGATGGGCACACGGAACCAGTAACACCTTGCCTGTGCGCCACACTCGTTGCCACTGAAATGAGAGCATCATCTTCGCAACTGTCACTCACACGCTCCAACCTCTCCAGGCCGCCACAACCTAGAATAGCCAGAGTCGATGGCGCCCAGCCACGGCCGTCGTCGTCACCACGCCAGCCACAGTCGTTGTGGTGCCGGTCGTGCCAACCGCAGCCACGGCGAACGGCCGGCGTTCCTTGAGAAAGATGTCGCACTGGACGCTGCCCGGGTGGCTGCAGAAGGGGCAGGATCGGACCTGGAGGTGGACGACGACCTGGACCGCCGTTGGGAAGGCCGGATCAGCGAGCTGGCTAGCCTAATCTAGGAGGCTGGTCGTTGTCTACTGCTCCTCCCTGCTAGCATGGGCGGGTGGCGTGGTGGCTCGCACGACTGACTCGTGGCGGCGGCGTGGTTTGCCTGGGTCAGGGGCGTTGGTCGTCGGCGGATCTACGACTGTCAACGGCGCCTTCTGCAGGTGGTGGGTCGTGGGGCTAGGGACGAAGCTTAAGGAGGGGAGAATGTTAGGAACCGACCCATATAGTACACACCAGCCCAACTAGCTGAAATGAGCACTACAAGGAGCAGGAATAAAGGAAGGGCGAGGATCATCCAAGAATCATTTTTTAGAACCTGAACTCTCTATCTTCCAACTACTGCTCATCTTCTTCCTCCCTTCTCTCAAGTATCTAGATTCTCTTCCATTCTATTCCCTTGTCGCTACTGGTTTGACTTTAAGAGATTAGTGTTGCTAACAGTGTGGTGATGGCAAATATCAGTCTCCCCATGCCATGGGAAATCCGTAACTCCTCACGCTGCCTCATGCCCCCAACACCACCGCTGCAGGCTCCTCTTCGGCGCTCCCGTTCGCCCGCGCGCTCAACCCTGGTATGCCACCACCACCACCGTCTCACAAGCTACTCCCCGCTGCCCCTGCCCCTGCCCCTTGCCCCGCTGCCGCTTGCAGGCTCCTCCACCTCGAGCTCCGACCGCACGAGGCCAAGGACCGGCCGGAGCCTCACGCCCCTGTCTACTATGGTTCTGACTAGCCGCCGAGCGCCCGAGCGGCATCATCAGGTGTTTCACAGAGGACACGTACGTCGAACCGTTCTGACTTCTGCTTTCCCGAGACCCCAGTGTGGCGGACGGGTAACCATTTTTTTCCGTCAGGGTAGCCAAACATTTGTGTACAGTACGTTTTTTGTTTTTCGAAAGAGCAGTCACATAAAAAAAACTGACCTCAAGTCTGCAGCTCCGTGGGCCGTATCGGTGTGTGCTACGCAAGTTCAGGCCCATCAGACCATCAAGCGCAAAAGCCTAGCTAGCATTCCCCTTCACACTGCCGGGTCCGATTAGAGCCCAATTACCCCCACCGCGTCCCCTAATCGTCTCGCACGTACCGTACGGTCTCAGGCGCATCGGTCTCGCCGCTCCACAGACGCCGCAGACGACGGCGGAGGCGGCGAGATGACGGTCTTCCACTTCCTCAACTGCGCCTTCCTCACCTTCGGCCCCCACGTCGTCTACTACTCCGCTACCCCACTGTACATCTCCCTCCCTCCCCGACTGAACATTACAAGAAAACAGAAAACAGTGTTTACCTTGGAGGCGGGCGAACGGAGGCGGTGGGGCGCGGCGGTGGGGCGCGGGCGGCCGGGCGCGGCCGGCGTTGAGGGCAGGAGTTGAGGGCGGCGGCGCGGCCGGCGTTGAGGGCGAGCGCGCGCGGGCGGCGAGCGCGCGAGGGCAGAGACCTCGGGCAGTGCGGCGGCGAGGGCAGGCGACGGCGCGCGCGCGGGCGGCCGGGCGCGGTCGGCGGTGAGGCGGCCGACGGTGAGGCGTGGGAAGGCGGCGGCGGTGAGGCGCGGGAAGAAATTAAGAAGAAGCAAAGCATGCAGAAGGAAGAAGAAAGCCGGCCGCGCGGCCGGTTAAAGTTTGTTTCTTTGCCGAGTGCCCGTGATCCGGCACTCGGCAAAGATTTTTTTAAAATATTAAAATATTCTTTGCCGAGTGCCAGATCAGCGGCACTCGGCAAAGAGTTCTTTGCCGAGTGTCCCCCGTTGCGGCACTCGGCAAAGGTTCTTTACTACCTCTTTGCCGAGTGTCACACATCTAGCACTCGGCAAATAAGTCTTTGCCGAGTGTCATCCCTAGACACTCGGCAAAGTGCATTTGTATTTTTTTTATTTTGTCTCCCAAACTTTTTGTGGTATGTTCCTACACTATGTAGATCTACATGTATCATTTGTGGACAATTTTAACAGAGTTTGAAATAGCTAGTAGATTTAGTTTGTTTATTTGAATTTCTTCGGAAAATTCAAATTTGAACTGCAGGTCACTCGAAACTTGGAAAACCGTGCATGAAAAAAATGATATTCATGTTACTTAGCATAAGTTACGACCGATTCCATGAGCGGACCGAAAACTTCGAGCAACATGCTCACTAAACATGGCCGTGAACTTGCCATCCACATGTTTAAAAATTGTATAAAACACAAACAAAGTCAGAAAATCATGAAACTTGTCCACGTGTCATGATATCATATGTACAGGTTGTGATAAAAAATTGAGAATGTTTGGACAAAGTTGTGAGACACTATGTGTAGAAACTTAAGAGAACTACACATGAAATCATAGAGTTTCAATGTGGATCTCTTAGGTTTGTACACATAGCGCGTCATAGTTTTCTCGAAATTTTTTCAATTTTTTATCGCAGCCTGTACATATGATATCATGACACGTGGACAAGTTTCAAGATTTTCTGACTTTGTTTGTGTTTTATACAAGTTTTAAACATGTTGATGACAAGTTCACGACCATGTTTAGTGAGCATGTTGCTCGAAGTTTTTGGTCCGCTCCTGGAATCGGTCGTAACTTATGCTAAGTAACATGAATATCATTTTTTCATGCACGGTTTTCCAAGTTTCGAGTGACCTGCAGTTCAAATCTAAATTTTCCGAAGAAATTCAAATAAACGAACTAAATCTACTAACGATTGAAACTCTGTTAAAATTGTCCACAAATGATACATGTAGGTCTACATAGTGTAGGAACATACCACAAAAAGTTTGGGAGACAAAATAAAAGAAATAAAAATATACTTTACCGAGTGTCTAGGGATGGCACTCGGCAAAGAGTTCTTTGCCGAGCGTCAACTGGGCGACACTCGGCAAAGAAGACTCTTTGCCGAGTGCCAACCGTTGGCGCTCGGCAAAGACTGACGGCCGTCAGCTTTGGGACGGCCGCTGACGGCCCTTTGCCGAGAGCCCCGTTTGCCGAGTGTTTGACACTCGGCAAACATGGATTTGCCGAGTGTGGACCTGTACCGAGTGTCCTACTCTCGGTAAAGACGCTCGTTACCGAGAGCCAAGCTTTGCCGAGTGCGGCTCTCGGCAAAGCCGTCTTTGCCGAGTGCCCGAGAAAAGGCACTCGGCAAAGCGGCCGGCACTCGGCAAAGTCTCGGATTCCGGTAGTGAGGTTCACTATCTTTTAGCCACTTGTTGTTATCTTATCCATGTGTACTGCCCCACGGTCGAGTATATAAGGCCTAGGGGGCACCCCTTCAGAACGATCGACCCATTACGTAGCCACTTACACAAACTCTCTGTATTCTCGATCCGGAGAACCCTCTTGTAATCATATCCACCAAGCATACTCATCAGGACGTAGGGTGTTACGCATCACTAAGCGGCCCGAACCTGTAAACCTTGTCCACCGTCTCTCGTGCGATCGGCACGAACCATTTTGCTACAGTTGTCGACACCTTCCTACTCCTAAAACACCTTGAGGGGCAACCCCGGGTGTGCGGTCGGACCCAAAACACCGATAGCTGGCGCGCCAGGTAGGGGGTGTGTCGACAATCCAAGCTAGCTCAATGGCCATCTCCTTCTACAGCAAGATCACCCTACGCCCCGGATCTGTGTTCTGCTTCGGAACAATCTCATTCGTAGCGGACGAAGAAGGAATTCTGCACCGTATCGCGGATCCGCCGGAAAAGGAATCTTCCCCAACAAACTCCGAAAATACCGGAGAAGCGCAACCTCCGGCTCTCCGAAAGAAGATCACTACGACGGCAGCACCGTTCTACCCCGACGTCCTCTTCATCGGAAGAGCGGAATCGCCCGTCATCTCCGACGACGAGCCGACTGTACCCGGGGAGGAACCGCCTCAGCGAGAGTCCCGTCAACGGAGGAACCGGCGCAGGAACGTTCGACGACATCACGCAGCCGGAGAGTAGAATCCAGAACAACCTGTCTCGCGAGACGAGGTTTCGGAGGTAGGAGAAACCCCGGAAGAACGCGTCTTCAGAGAGCGAAGGAACTCCCGACGACGTGATCGCCGACGAGCTCAGGAACAGGCTGAGCAGGATGCAAGGCAACGTCGAGAGAATCCATTCTTCGGGCGCAACCTGAACCCCGACTTCGCCCGAGCCATGAACACGCCGAGCGAAGTCGGAGGGGTGCTGGCTCGGATAGCTGAAGGACTTCCTCGGACTCCTGACGCCGACGGCTACCGACGACTGTTCACCCAGGCGGCCAACCATCTTCTACCGCTTGCCCACCCGCCGAACGATCTACGACACGCCATCAACAGTCGCCGAGACGCGCGGAGCTCCATCAATGCTTCGCGAGAACGGCGGCATGAGAACGAGATTCGTCGTCGAGAGGAGTATGACAGGTATCATGGCATCCCGACTCAGAGCCAAGCTACCAGGACTGAGTCGGCAACGGCTTCAACTGGCGGAACCACCTGGGGACGGTCGAGGAATCACAATCACAACTCCCCTCCCCGGGACAGACATCGACCCCGACGACAGGAGGACACGTGCGGAGTGTCCGCCCTTACTCCGCGCCTTAGGGCCATCCAATGGCCTCCCAACTTCAAGGTATCCAATGTTGACAAATATGAACCTAAGCAGGATCCATGGGGTTGGCTAGCCGTCTACACCACCGCTGCTCGAGCTGCCGGGGCGTCCGAAGACGTGATGATCGCGTACTTACCCATTGTCCTTGGGCAAGACTCGCTGCAATGGCTGCGACATCTACCCCGACACTGCATCGACGTCTGGGGAGACTTCAGTCGACGCTTCACCGCCAACTTCCAGTCCCTCTCCGACAAGCCGGCGCAACCGTGGGACCTCAAATCTATCAAGCGCCGGGGGGACGAGACTCTCCGGTCGTACCTCAAGAGGTTTCAAACCATGAGAAATCGTATCCCCGATGTCACGGAGGCGGCCGTGATCGAGGACTTCTACCGAGGATCCAATGATTCGGCTTTCGTCCGAGCCATACTACAGAAGGCGCCGACTACCTCCGAGGAGCTGTTCCGGGAAGCCGACCTCTACATCACCGCCGACGAGCGAGCCCAGGACCTCATCGGAGGAGCAAAGCCCGCACCGGCAGCACCACGACGCGACACGAACCAGCAACCTGACAAGCGGTGGGAGAAGAGGCCACGCGAAGAAGTGCACGCTGCCGGACCACCTGCCTCTCGCGCTCGAGGAGGACCTCGTGGAGGCGAACGTACGTTGGATGACATCCTCGACGCCCAGTGCCCGTACCACAAGGACATGCGCCACACTCTTCGAAACTGCCGAGACTTCAAACACTCCGTCGGACACGGCCGACCCTTCCAACCTCTACCTCCTCCTCCGCCGAGGGGAGGACCAGATGAACCACGACAACCCCATCGGCAGGAGGAGGGAGGAGGAGGAGGAGCTTTTCCACGCGTTGACAGGGAGGTCAACGTCATCTTCGGCGGACACGGATCGCAGGAGAGCAGAAGACAGCAAAAGCTCAATGATCGCCAGATACTGGTGGCGACCATCGGCCCTCCCGCCCCATACCGGTGGTCGGAGCACCCGATCACCTTCACTCGGGCAGATCAATGGCTCAACTTCGACCACCCGGGCAAATACCCGCTTCTCGTCGATCCGGTGATCCGAGAGAGCCGGGTGAAGAAGGTGTTAGTGGACGGGGGGAGCAGCATCAACGTCACCTTCCCCCGGACACTCCAAAGCTTGGGAGTTCATCTCAAAGAGCTCCACGAGTCGGACACTCCTTTCTTCGGCATCGTGCCGACGGAAGGGGAATACCCGCTGGGCCACATCTACATGCCAGTCACCTTTGGAACTCCGGAGAACTACAGAACCGAGTTCCTGAGGTTTGAAGTGGCGAACTTCGACTGCGGGTACAACGCCATCATTGGGAGGCCAGGATTGGCCAAGTTCATGGCCATTCCGCATTACACCTACATGATACTGAAGATGCCAGGACCGCAAGGGATCATAACTGTGCGCGCCGACTTCCAAGGCGCCGCAGAGTGTTTCCGGGTGGCTATTCAAGCAGCCCTCACCGCCAAACCATCGACGGCTCCCTCTACTTTGGCGAACTCTAAGCCTGAGGAGGACCTCGCAATACCGGCGAGTGAAGCTCAGACCGCGACCTCTATGCGGCCGACTGAAGAAACCAAGAGAATCAACCTGGGGTTCGCTGATGAGCGCAAGACGGCCATCATCAGCTCCAGTTTGGATGACAAATAGGAAAGTGCGCTCGTTCGGTTTCTGCAAGACAACCGAGATGTATTCGCATGGCAACCTGCGGATATGCCGGGAGTCCCAAGAGAACTGGCCGAGCACAAACTGAAGGTTTTTCCCCAGGCGAGGCCGATTCGACAAAAATTACGTCGTTTCACGCCTGATAAGAGGGAAGCCATTCGCGCCGAGTTAGCTCGCTTGGTCGCGGCTGGATTCATTAGAGAAGTATTACATCCCGAGTGGTTAGCCAATCCTGTTCTTGTACTCAAAAAGAATAAAGTGGACTGGCGCATGTGTGTTGATTATACTGATCTCAACAAACACTGTCCGAAGGATCCTTTCGGGCTCCCGAGGATAGATCAGGTGGTGGACTCCACCGCTGGATGTTCTATGCTATCTTTCCTGGACTGCTATTCTGGATACCATCAGATTAGTCTGGCAAAGGAAGATGAAGAAAAAACGGCATTCATTACTCCGTTCGGCGCTTTCTGTTATACCTCCATGCCGTTTGGCCTCAAAAACGCGGGAGCGACTTACCAGAGAGCCATTCAAACATGCTTAGCCGATCACTGGGGCAAGCGTGTGGAGGCTTATGTGGATGATGTGGTGATCAAAACACAGGACTCAAAAGACTTCATCGAAGACTTGCAACTGGTTTTCAACAGCCTGAGGCGGTATAGATGGAAGCTTAATCCCGAAAAATGTGTTTTTGGGGTACCAGCCGGAAAGTTACTCGGGTTTATTGTCAGCCACCGGGGAATTGAAGCTAATCCAGATAAGATTGAGGCTATCATGAAGATGGAAGCACCTCGATCGCAAAAGAAGGTTCAACGGCTTACTGGATGCATGGCGGCTCTAAGCAGATTTATATCCAGGCTGGGAGAAAAAGGTCTGCCATTTTATAAGTTACTCAAGAAGGTGGATAAATTCCAGTGGACTTCAGAAGCGCAAGAAGCTCTAGATGCTCTGAAAAAATTCTTGACAACACCACCAGTACTGAAACCACCTCGGCGAGCCACGTCAACTCAACCAGCCGAAGATTTGCTGCTATATATCTCTTGCACGACTCACGTGGTGAGCACCGCGTTAGTAGTCGAGCGAGTAGAAGAAGGACATGCCTATCCAATACAACATCCTGTCTACTTCATTAGTGAAGTCCTAGGCCCCTCAAAGAAAAAATACCCTCAAGTTCAGAAGCTATTGTATGCAGTACTTCTAACTGCCCGCAAGCTGCGTCACTACTTTGACGATCACAAAGTCACAGTAGTCACAAGTTTTCCAATAGGGGATATTCTTCACAACAAGGAAGCAATCGGTCGAATAGCCAAGTGGGCTTGTGAGCTGGGATCTCATGACATCGAGTTCCGGCCTCGCACTGCCATCAAAACCCAAGCACTGGTTGATTTCGTATCGGAGTGGACTGAACAACAAGTACCAGACAACCCGGAGACTGCAGAAGTATGGCGAATGTATTTTGATGGCTCACTAAAGCTGCAGGGAGCAGGAGCGGGGATTCTCTTCACTGCACTTGGAGGCGAACACCTCAAGTACGCCCTCCAGTTGCTATTCCCGGCCTCCAACAATGCAGCCGAATATGAAGCTTTGATCCATGGATTGAACATTGCCATATCATTGGGCGTCAAAAGATTAATGGTATACGGGGATTCTCTGGTAGTCATCAGCCAGATAAATAAGGAGTGGGATTGCTCAAACGATTCGATGGGAAGATACTGCACTGCCGTCCGAAAGCTGGAGGATAAATTCGAGGGTCTAGAATTTCATCATGTGGAAAGAGATCGGAACACGGCAGCCGATGTACTGTCCAAGCTAGGGTCCAGTCGAACTCAGGTCCCACCCGGGGTTTTTGTGCAAGAAATTCTGCAGCCAAGTATCTCAATGGATCAAATAGAAGAGTGCAACATCATAGATCAACCCGAGTCAGATCCCGATGACTGGAGAAGGCCAATCATTAAGTACATAAGGAATGAAGAAGAACCAGACGACAAGAATTCAGCAGAGCGCATTGCAAGACAGTCGGCCCACTATACACTTATTGGAGAGACATTATACAGAAGGGGTGCATCAGGTGTCTTCATGAAATGCATCCTCCCATCTACTGGAAGGCGACTCCTGGAGGAGGTCCACGCTGGACAATGTGGAATACATGCAGCCTCTAGAACACTGGTCGGGAAGGTCTTCAGGTCAGGATTCTATTGGCCAACAGCAAAGAACGATGCAACCGAGTTAGTTCGAAGGTGCGAGGCCTGCCAGTACTTGTCAAAGCAACAACACATGCCAGCACAGCAACTGCAGACCATACCAGTAACTTGGCCTTTCGCATGTTGGGGACTGGATATGATTGGACCTTTCAAGAAAGCTCAAGGGGGATACACTCATGTATTGGTAGCAATTGACAAGTTCACTAAATGGATAGAATTCAAGCCCATTGCCTCCTTAACCTCTGCTAAGGCCGTGGAATTCATACAAGACATAATATTCAGATTCGGGATACCAAACAGCACCATAACTGATTTAGGATCCAACTTCACGAGTTCAGAATTCTTTGACTTCTGCGAGCAAAAGAGCATTCAGATCAAGTATGCATCTGTAGCCCATCCAAGAGCCAACGGGCAAGTTGAGCGAGCCAACGGGATGATATTGGATGCACTCAGGAAAAAGATTTTCGATAAGAATGAAAAATTCGCAGGAAAGTGGATAAGGGAATTACCCTATGTTGTTTGGAGCCTAAGAACCCAACCTAGCCGAGCTTTGCATGGAAACACTCCTTTCTTCATGGTCTATGGGTCGGAGGCAGTGCTGCCCGCTGATCTCAAGTTTGGGGCGCCAAGGCTGATCTTTGAAAGCATAGTAGAAACTGAGACCACCAGGCTGGAGGACATAGACGTACTCGAGGAAGAACGGTTAAACGCAGTAATCCAATCAGCAAGATACCAGCAGACTCTAAGGCGCTATCACGACAAGGCTGTGCGGCAACGATTCTTCTCAGTAGGGGAGCTCGTCCTTCGCCGAATTCTAACGGGAGAAGGACGACACAAGTTATCACCCTTATGGGAAAGACCCTTCGTAGTAGCAGAAGTCACTCGGCCCGGATCATATCGCCTCACACAGATGGATGGCACAGAAGTTGGGAACTCCTGGAACATAGAACACCTGAGAAAGTTTTATCCCTAGCCGTACCTCAAAACTGCTGGGATAACGGTGATGTACTCTGTAAAGTGGAAATATGTCATCAATAAAGAAAAGGTCTCAAGGATACTCAATTTATTTACGATTGACTTGCATTCTTACTTAACTCAGGGTGACCACTATGCCCTGCTAACGGAGCAATCGACTTAAGTCGGCAACGACTTAAGGCGGTGCAACATGCTCACGCTTACTTAACTCAGGGTGACCACTATGCCCTGCTAACGGAGCAATCGACTTAAGTCGGCAACGACTTAAGGCGGTGCAACATGCTCACGCTTACTTAACTCAGGGTGACCACTATGCCCTGCTAACGGAGCAATCGACTTAAGTCAGCAGCGACTTAAGGCGATGTAACATGCTCGCGCTTACTTAACTCAGGGTGACCACTATACCCTACGAACGCAGCGATCGGCTTAAGTTGGCGGTAACTTAAGACCAGTACAACATGCTCGTGCCTATATAATTCAGGGGATGATTTCCATATCCCGCAAACAAATTTCATAATCATCATGCGTCATTATTGCTAACTTATTAACTAATAAATTCTGATACAGTGAAAGAGTAATTATATCATTCGAATGGTAAACTGGTGTCCTCTAACAAACACTCGATCATGCGAACCGTGCGCTTGGAGCACGCGAAATGTTTTTTCTATTTTGCAATGTCTTTTCCAGGAGCAACCGACGAAGAAGGGCGACTCGAGGAATCAGGGGCAACGTTCACGTCAGCCCTTATATCTTCGGGAACAACCACGCCGGGTCTCCTCATCAAAATTCGTCCCGCCCAAATAGCCTTGTCCAGGGCTTTGTCGCGTTGGGCCTTGAGAGTAACAGAAGTTTCTTCAGCAGTTTTAACAGCCAGTCGAGCACTCTCTAACTCCTGGGCAATGGATTTTTTGGAAGCCCGGAGCCCTTTGATAGTAGCATCCTTCGCTGATATCAACTGCTTAAGCCGGGTTACCTCCTCCATGGATTCTTGCAGCTTACGACGATGAAGGTCTAATTCTTCCATGGTGAAGCGATGACTTCTTTCCAAAATGGTCAGCGAATTGCTAGAATCTCGATACAACCTGTCAAGATTGTCACGAGAAGCGGCAAGGATACGTTTTTCTTCCTGCAAGCACAAGTCAGTTCCTTCAAAAACCAGGCAAGTAATAGGAGCGCAGTAAGGCAAAGCACAGTTTCGTATATCACCTTTTCAGAGTCGAGCTGAGCATGCAGGGAAGAACTCAACGCATTGGCATCATCTAAGGCGGCAGAGACCTGACTCAGCTCAATCTGACTTTGAGAGTACTTTTCCTCAAGATCAGTGCATCGCTGAGCCAATTCAGCCTGATCTTGAGAATGTTTTTCCTCAAGAATTGCAATCTGTCGAGTCATTCCTAGCAAGAGGTAACCAAACAAAACGAGGTCAGAAGGTAAAACAGTCCACAACAAACGCGAAGAAAAGAAAAAGGGCACTAACCAGCGTTAGTTGCCTCCAACTCGGATACACGACGATGAAGTGACACTGGATTCCAACACGAAAGAGACGAAGCCACTTCTGGGACAGGAGCACCCTGCAATCTCAGCTGGCTGGTCATCCCATCCACCAAAACCTGATGAGAAGAACAAATGAGCATAATGGCAAAAGTTCATGCAATGTAAAAATCAAGCTAAAAAACAGCACAGTACCTGGAGGTTGGAAAAGAATGAAGGGATCCCCAGATCAGGAGAAATCAGCTGATAACCAGGCGCAAGGTCACCACCCGAAGCAGTTTGCAACGGAACGGTGGGAATCAGTTCAGCGCCTTCAACAGAGCCGGACACCCGTTCAGCGGGGACGCTGCCCTCTAAAGCGACGCCCTGGTCCAAAGTTTGGGCCACCACCATGCAACCAGAGTGTGGAGGTGACCCCGCGTGAACGTCCATGGAAGTGCCGGAAGGAGACCCTGTCTGGGCACCCTCGGGGGCTGGGTCATAGTTGGCACTGCCCACTTGAGCTGGATCATCCCCGGCAGCACCCTCGGGGGCTGGGCAGTGGCTCGCACTCTTCGCCCGAGCTAAGTCATCCCCGACGACACCCTCGGGGGTTGGGCATGTGTCAGCACCATTCTTGAGGTCCAGACTCTCCGCAGTAACCACCTCTAAGGTTGACGGGCCCTCGGCTACTTCCATGGAATCAGGACAATCCAAGTTAGCATCCCGACCCTCGAGATCGCGCTCTAAGGTTGACGAGGCACGAGATGACCTCAACCCAGCATCCGGCACGGCACCACAAGCTTCCGTTACATCATCATCCACTGGCCCTGATAACAAGTCCTCTGGGACCATATCCTCAAGAGTTTGATCAAAGTCGGCCAGGGATATTTCTTGCAGACCAACGAGGGCAGATAAAGCAGGAGAAGGAACTCCACTACTTTCCCCACTGGCGAGGAATTGCCGACTGTTCTTCCGAGTCAGAGGGACCTCATTCTCTTCCTCTCTGTCGTCTTCATCAGCAACACAGGCAACACCCCCATTGGGATCAGCAACAGACATACCACACCCATTGGGATCAGCATTAGTAAATTCAGGCACAGGAACCTCCTCAGCAGCAGGAACCGAGGGACCAGCACCCTGATCCAAACTAGATACTCGCCGAATACGTCTCTTTTTCTTTTTCTGCTCATCAACAGAAAGATCAGTTTGATTGGTTCGGCAAGGACGCCTCGAGCGAACACGGACAGGTCTCTGAACATCCAAGGTTATACCGACCTCTGGGAGAGGCGCCACTGCCAATGTCTCAGCAGGAGTAGCGTCAGAAGAATCTTCAGCCAACATATCAAGCATGGCATTCATTTCTGCATCATTAGGATCCAAAGGCACCTCGAAATGGACTTGTCGTTCATCATCAGGAATTTTCCCAAGTGAGGCAACCAAAGCATTGACTTCTTCATCAGAGGGCCGCGTTCTAAGGCCCAAATTGCCATCAGTCGCAGGTGGATTTGACACGAAAAGAGTGAAGGCTTTGGCAGGAGGCAGATTCCAGGCCGAGTACGCCACCGGAGCACCAACATTGGATACTTTGCCCCTGAGAATCATCTCCAGTCGGCTCACCAAATCTGCAGAAGGGATTCTCTTGTTGATAACTCGAGTTGAGTCGGCTAGCCCTTGATACAGATAAGCCGGGTGGACCCTATCTTTCAGTGGCTGAATGTTTTTGAAAACGAAGTCAGCAACTACAGCTTCAGCAGTTAAACCTCTCTCTTTCAATAGTCCAACTTCAGCTAGCAGCACACTGGCTTCGGCTACCTCCTCGTCTGTGGGCGACTCGGTCCAGCTTGGGGTGCGAACGTCTGGCTGTCTTCCCGACCGGGGGGGAGAGAATTTCCATAGTTATCAACTATAAACCACTCCAGACGCCATCCCTTAATGCTGTCTTTAAGGGGAATCTCAAGATATTCAGTCTTCCGTCCCCGGCGCATCTCCAAACTGGCACCTCCGACCAACTGATGTTGTCCCCCGGCCATCCCAGGGCGACAATGATACAGGTGTTTCCACAAGCCAAAATGCGGCAGCACGCCAAGAAAGGCTTCGCATAAGTGGACGAAGATGGAAATTTGCAGAATTGAGTTAGGGTTCAGATGGGTTAGGTTGATGTGGTAGAAATCAAGGAGACCACGGAAAAAGGGAGAAATAGGAAGGCCAAGGCCGCGGAGAAGAAAAGGAGCGTAAACCACGGACTCGTGGGTATCCTCTGTCGGGACCGTAGTCCCGTGGCAAATCCGCCAAGAACAGAGTTCCCGTGGAGGAAGAACCCCGATGGACACGAGGTGGAGGAGTTCGGCTTCGGAGATGATAGACATGTGGTTACCTGCAAAAGGCAACTGGCTGTTGGGATCGATTGGAGGAATCACCACAGCGGACGAGCTTGCGATTTTCCTCTTGAGAGCCATCTCGATTCTACCGGTGAGCAGATTGGAGGCGAGCGCAGAGAGGATTCGGAAGCGGGAATGCAAGAACTAGGGTGCGGAAAGCAAAGGCGGCTAAAAGTGCAGCTCTTATGGGATATTCTCGGACCAGATACCGTTTCAAAAAGTGCCCAGTCATCACCCGGCAGTTATTTCCAAAATCCCAGCATGCCACGTGGTCATTCGGCAGTTATTTCCAAAAACTGGTGGGCCATCTCATCACTCGGGTGTTATCCTCAAAATAACTCGGCATTGCCTCTAAAATGCCGACGTCACCACTCAGTCACTCGGCGTAGCCTCTAAAACGCCGATCTCGAGCTCAATCGCTCGGCATTACTTCTAAAATGCCGACAGCGACCTTTAATCACTCGGCGTTGCCTCTAAAACGCTGATCTCGAGCTCAATCGCTCGGCATTACTTCTAAAATGCCGACGGCGACCTTTAATCACTCGGCGTTGCCTCTAAAACGCTGATCTCGCGCTCAATCGCTCGGCATTACTTCTAAAATGCCGACGGCGACCTTTAATCACTCGGCGTTGCCTCTAAAACGCTGATCTCGAGCTCAATCGCTCGGCATTACTTCTAAAATGCCGACAACGACCTTTAATCACTCGGCGTTGCCTCTAAAACGCTGATCTCGAGTTCAATCGCTCGGCATTACTTCTAAAATGCCGACGGCGACCTTTAATCACTCGGCGTTGCCTCTAAAACGCTGATCTCGAGCTCAATCGCTCGGCATTACTTCTAAAATGCCGACGGCGACCTTTAATCACTCGGCGTTGCCTCTAAAACGCTGATCTCGAGCTCAATCGCTCGGCGTTACTTCTAAAATGCCGACGGTGACCTTCAATCACTCGGCGTTGCCTCTAAAACACCGGTCTCATTGATAGTCGCCTAGAGGGGGGGGGGTGAATAGGGCAAAACTGAAATTTACAAAAATAATCACAACTACAAGCCGGGGTTAGCGTTAGAAATATAAACGAGTCCGCGAGAGAGGGCGCAAAACAAATCGCAAGCGAATAAGAGTGTGACACGCGGATTTGTTTTACCGAGGTTCGGTTCTCGCAAACCTACTCCCCGTTGAGGAGGCCACAAAGGCCGGGTCTCTTTCAACCCTTCCCTCTCTCAAACGATCCCACGGATCGAGTGAGCTTTCTCTTCTTCTCAATCAACCGGGAACAAAACTTCCCCGCAAGGGCCACCACACAATTGGTGCCTCTTGCCTTGGTTACAATTGAGTGATGATCACAAGAACAAGTGAGAAAGAAAAAGAATGCGATCCAAGCGCAAGAGCTCGAAAGAACACAAGCAAATCACTCTCTCTAGTCACTATGGTGTTGTATGGAATTTGGAGAGGACTTGATCTATTTGGTGTGTCTAGAATTGAATGCTAGAGCTCTTGTAGTAGTTGAGAAGTGGAAAACTTGGATGCAATGAATGGTGGGGTGGTTGGGGTATTTATAGCCCCAACCACCAAAAGTGACCGTTGCTAGAAGCTGTCTGTTCGATGGCTCACCGGACAGTCCGGTGCACACCGGACAGTCCGGTGCCCCTGCCACGTCACCATTGCCGTTGGATTCTGACCGTTGGAGCTTCTGACTTCTGGGCCCTCCTGGATGTCCGGTGCACACCGGACAGGTACTGTTTGATGTCCGGTGCACCGGTATGGGCGATCCTGACGACTGCGCGCGCTGCGCGCGCATTAAATGCACCGCAGGTAGCCGTTGGCGCCGAAATAGCCGTTGCCCCGCTGGCACACCGGACAGTCCGGTGCACACCGGACAGTCCGGTGAATTTTAGCGGAGCGGCTGCCGCGCGAACCCGAGGCTGGCGAGTTCCGGAGACCGCGCTTCCTTGGAGCACCGGACATGTCCGGTGCACACCGGACAGTCTATTATAGCGCGCCGGTTTCCGAGAATTCCCGAAGGCGAAGAGTTTGAAGTCGGAGTCCTCTGGTGCACCGGTGGCGCACCGGACATTGTCCGGTGTACACCGGACAGTCCGGTGCCCCCAGACCAGAGGTGCCTTCGGTTGCCTCTTTGCTCCTTTGTTGAATCCAACACTTGGTCTTTTTATTGACTGAATGTGAACCTTTTGCACCTGTATAACTTATGCACTAGAGTAAACTAGTTAGTCCAATGTTTGTGTTGGACAATTCAACCACCAAAATTATTTAGGAACTAGGTGTAAGCCTAATTCCCTTTCAATCTCCCCCTTTTTGGTGATTGATGCCAACACAAACCAAAGCAAATATAGAAGTGCATAATTGAACTAGTTTACATAATGTAAGTGCAAGGGTTGCTTGGAATTGAGCCAATATATACTTATATGATGCGCATAGATTGTTTTCTTTGTTGTTGACATATTGGACCATACTTGCACCATAGGTTTTGTTTTTGCAAACTCTTTTGTAAATTCTTTTCAAAGTCATTTTGCAAGATAGTCAAAGGTAAATGAATAAGATTTTGCAAAGCATTTTTAAGTTTTGAAATTTTCTTCCTTTGTTCAAATGCTTTTCCTTTGACTAAACAAAAACTCTTCCTCAAATAAAGTCTCCTCTTAGTGTTCAAGAGGGTTTTTAAGACATCAATTTTGAAAATACTACTTGCTCCCCTTTTAGAACACAAAGAGATACCAATTTTGAAATTTACCAATTTAAAATCATCAAATTTATAAAATTAGGTGGTGGTGCGGTCCTTTTGCTTTGGGCTCATATTTTCTCCCCCTTTGGCATGAATCGCCAAAAACGGAATCATTAGAGCCCTATGAAGTACTTTCTCCCCCTTTGGTCATGAAATGAATGAGTGAAGATTATACCAAAGTTGGAGAGATGATGCGGAGCGACGACGAAGGATGAGTAGTAGAGCGGAGTGGAAGCCTTTGTCTTCGCCGAAGACTCCAATTCCCTTTCAATATACCTATGACTTGGTTTGAAATACACTTGAAAACACATTAGTCATAACATATATAAAAGAGACATGATCAAAGGTATATTTATGAGCTATGTGTGCAAGACTAGCAAAAGAAATTCCTAGAATCAAGAATATTGAGCTCATGCCTAAGTCTGGTAAAGGATTGCTCATCAAGTGGCTTGGTAAAGATATCGGCTAATTGATCTTTAGTGTTAATGTAAGAAATCTCGATATTCCCCTTTTGTTGGTGATCCCGAAGAAAATGATACCGAATGGCTATGTGCTTAGTGCGGCTATGCTCGACGGGATTGTCGGCCATTTTGATTGCACTCTCATTGTCACATAGCAAAGGGACTTTGGTTAATTTGTAACCGTAGTCCCGCAGGGTTTGCCTCATCCAAAGCAATTGCGCGCAACAATGGCCTGCGGCAATGTACTCGGCTTCGGCGGTGGAAAGAGCGACCGAATTTTGCTTCTTTGAAGCCCAAGACACCAAGGATCTTCCCAAGAACTGGCAAGTCCCCGATGTGCTCTTCCTATTAATTTTACACCCCGCCCAATCGGCATCCGAATAACCAATCAAATCAAATGTGGATCCCCGAGGGTACCAAAGGCCAAACTTAGGAGTATAAGCCAAATATCTCAAGATTCGTTTTACGGCCGTAAGGTGTGATTCCTTAGGGTCGGCTTGGAATCTTGCACACATGCAAACGGAAAGCATAATGTCCGGTCGAGATGCACATAAATAAAGCAATGAACCAATCATCGACCGGTATACCTTTTGATCCACGGACTTACCTCCCGTGTCGAGGTCGAGATGCCCATTAGTTCCCATGGGTGTCTTGATGGGCTTGGCATCCTTCATTCCAAATTTGCTTAGAATATCTTGAGTATACTTCGTTTGGCTAATGAAGGTGCCCTCATGGAGTTGCTTGACTTGGAATCCTAGAAAATACTTCAACTCCCCCATCATTGACATCTCGAATTTTTGTGTCATGATCCTACTAAATTCTTCACACGTAGATTTGTTAGTAGACCCAAATATAATATCATCAACGTAAATTTGGCATACAAACAAATCATTGTCAAGAGTTTTAGTAAATAAAGTAGGATCGGCCTTTCCGACTTTGAAGCCATTAGCAATAAGGAAATCTCTAAGGCATTCATACCATGCTCTTGGGGCTTGCTTGAGCCCATAAAGCGCCTTAGAGAGCCTATAAACATGGTTAGGGTACTCACTGTCTTCAAAGCCGGGAGGTTGCTCAACATAGACCTCCTCTTTGATTGGCCATTGAGGAAGGCACTCTTCACGTCCATTTGATAAAGCTTGAAGCCATGGTAAGTAGCATAGGCCAATAATATACGAATTGACTCAAGCCTAGCTACGGGTGCATAGGTTTCACCAAAATCCAAACCTTCGACTTGTGAATACCCCTTGGCCACGAGTCGAGCTTTGTTCCTTGTCACCACACCATGCTCGTCTTGCTTGTTGCGGAAGACCCACTTGGTTCCTACAACATTTTGATTAGGACGTGGAACTAAGTGCCATACCTCGTTCCTTGTGAAATTGTTGAGCTCCTCTTGCATCGCCATCACCCAATCCGAATCTTGAAGAACTTCCTCTACCCTGTGTGGCTCAATAGAGGAAACAAAAGAGTAATGTTCACAAAAATGAGCAACACGAGATCGAGTAGTTACCCCCTTATGAATATCGCCGAGGATGGTGTCGACGGGGTGATCTCGTTGGATTGCTTGGTGGACTCTTGGGTGTGGCGGCCTTGGTTGTTCATCCTCCTTGTCTTCATCATTTGCATCTCCCCCTTGATCGTTGCCGTCATTTTGAGGTGGCTCATCTTCTTGATCTTCTTGTTCAACCTCTTGAGCCTCATCCTCAATTTGTGTTGGTGGAGATGCTTGCTTGGAGGAGGATGGTTGATCTTGTGCATGTGGAGGCTCTTCGGATTCCTTAGGACACACATCCCCAATGGACATGTTCCTTAGCGCTATGCATGGACCCTGTTCTTCACCTATATCATCAAGATCAACTTGCTCTACTTGAGAGCCGTTAGTCTCATCAAACACAACGTCACAAGAAACTTCAACAAGTCCTGAGGACTTGTTAAAGACTCTATATGCCCTTGTGTTTGAGTCATATCCTAGTAAAAAGCCTTCTACAGTTTTAGGAGCAAATTTAGATTTTCTACCTCTTTTGACAAGAATAAAACATTTGCTACCAAAAACTCTAAAATATGAAATATTGGGCTTTTTACCGGTTAGGAGTTCATAAGATGTCTTCTTGAGGATTCGGTGAAGATATAACCGGTTGATGGCGTAGCAGGCGGTGTTGACCGCCTCGGCCCAAAACCGATCCGGTGTCTTGTACTCATCAAGCATGGTTCTTGCCATGTCCAATAGAGTTCGATTCTTCCTCTCCACTACACCATTTTGTTGTGGAGTGTAGGGAGAAGAGAACTCATGCTTGATGCCCTCCTCCTCAAGAAAGCCTTCAATTTGAGAGTTTTTGAACTCCGTCCCGTTGTCGCTTCTAATTTTCTTGATCCTTAAGCCGAACTCATTTTGAGCCCGTCTCAAGAATCCCTTTAAAGTTTCTTGGGTATAAGATTTGTCCTGTAAAAAGAACACCCAAGTGAAGCGAGAATAATCATCCACAATTACAAGACAATACTTACTACCGCCGATGCTTATGTAAGCGATCGGGCAGAACAAATCCATGTGAAGGAGCTCCAGTGGCCTGTCGGTAGTCATGATGTTTTTGTGTGGATGATGGACACCAACTTGCTTCCCGGCTTGGCATGCGCTACAAATCCTGTCTTTCTCAAAATGAACATTGGTTAGTCCTAAAATGTGCTCTCCCTTTAGAAGCTTATGAAGATTCTTCATTCCAACATGGGCTAGTCGGCGGTGCCAGAGCCAACCCAAGTTAGTCTTAGCAATTAAGCAAGTGTCGAGTTCAGCTCTATCAAAATCTACCAAGTATAGCTGACCCTCTAACACTCCCTTAAATGCTACTGAATCATCACTTCTTCTAAAGACAGTAACACCTGTATCAGTAAAAAGACAGTTGTAGCCCATTTGACATAATTGGGATACGGAAAGCAAATTGTAATCTAAAGAATCTACAAGAAAAACATTGGAAATAGTATGGTCAGGTGATATAGCAATTTTACCCAATCCTTTGACCAAACCTTGATTTCCATCCCCGAATGTGATAGCTCGTTGGGGATCTTTGTTTTTCTCATATGAGGAGAACATCCTTTTCTCCCCTGTCATGTGGTTTGTGCACCCGCTATCGAGTATCCAACTTGAGCCCCCGGATGCATAAACCTACAAAACAAGTTTAGTTCTTTGTTTTAGGTACCCAAACGGTTTTGGGTCCTTTGGCATTAGAAACGAGAACTTTGGGTACCCAAACACAAGTCTTGGAGCCCTTGTGTTTGCCCCCAACAATTTTGGCAACTACCTTGCCGGATTTGCTAGTCAAAACATAAGATGCATCAAAAGTTTTAAATGAAATGGCATGATCATTTGATGCATTAGTAGTTTTCTTTCTAGGCAACTTGGCACGGGTTGGTTGCCTAGAACTAGATGTCTCACCCTTATACATAAAAGCATGGTTAGGGCCAGAGTGAGACTTCCTAGAATGAATTTTCCTAATCTTGCTCTCAGGATAGCCGGCAGGGTACAAAATGTAACCCTCGTTATCCTGAGGCATGGGAGCCTTGCCCTTAACAAAGTTAGATAAGTTCTTTGGAGGGACATTAATTTTGACATTGTCTCCCCTTTGGAAGCCAATGCCGTCCTTAATGCCAGGGCGTCTCCTATTATAGAGCATGCTTCTAGCAAGTTTAAATTTTTCATTTTCTAAGTCATGCTCTCTAATCTTAGCATTAAGTTGTGCTATGTGATCATTTTGTTTTTTAATTAAGGCTAGGTGATCATGGATAGCATCAACATTAATATCTCTACATCTAGTACAAATGGAAACATGCTCAACATTAGATGTAGAGGGTTTGCAAGATTTAAGTTCAACAACCTTAGCATGCAACATATCATTTTTGGTTCTAAGGTCGGAAATAGTAGCATTGCAAACATCAAAATTTTTAGCCTTAGCAATTAGTTTCTCATTCTCATTTCTAAGGCTAGCAATAGAAGCATTCAACTCATCAATCCTAGCTAGCAAATCAACATTATCATTTCTAGGATCAATGCAAACATGAGAATCAACCTTAGCAATTAATTTGACATTTTCATTTTTAAGGTTGGCAGTAGTGTCATGGCATGTGCTTAGCTCACTAGATAATTTGTTACATTTTTCTACTTCTAGAGCATAAGCATTTTTAACCTTAACATGTTTCTTGTTTTCCTTGATTAGGAAGTCCTCTTGGGAGTCCAAGAGATCATCCTTTTCATGGATGGCACTAATTAGCTCATTTAATTTTTCCTTTTGTTCCATGTTAAGATTGGCAAAAAGAATACGCAAATTATCCTCCTCATTTTTATCATCATCCTCATCACTAGATGTTTCATATTTAGTGGAGGACCTTGATTTTACCTTCTTTTTGCCGTCCTTGGCCATGAGACACTTGTGGCCGACGTTGGGGAAGAGAAGGCCCTTGGTGACGGCGATGTTGGCGGCGTCCTCGTCGTCGGAGGAGTCGCTTGAGCTTTCGTCGGAGTCCCATTCCCGACAAACATGGGCATCACCGCCCTTCTTCTTGTAGTACCTCTTCTTTTCTCTCCTCTTGCCCTTCTTATCGTCGCCCCTGTCACTTTCACTAGACATAGGACATTTTGCAATAAAGTGACCGGGCTTACCACACTTGTAGCAAACCTTCTTGGAACGGGATTTGTAATCCTTCCCCTTCCGTTGCTTGAGGATTTGCCGAAAGCTTTTGATGATTAGGGCCATCTCCTCATTGTCGAGCTTGGAGGCGTCAATCGGTTGTCTACTTGGTGTAGACTCCTCCTTCTTCTCCTCCGTTGCCTTGAAGGCCACGGGTTGCGCCTCGGATGTGGAAGGCTCGTCAAGCTCGTTGATCTTCTTCGAGCCCTTAATCATGCATTCAAAGCTTACAAAATTCCCGATAACTTCCTCGGGGGTCATTAGTGGATATCTAGGATTACCACGAATTAATTGTACTTGAGTGGGGTTAAGGAAAATAAGTGCTCTTAGAATAACCTTAACCACTTCATGGTCATCCCATTTTGCGCTCCCGAGGTTGCGCACTTGATTCACCAAGGTCTTGAGCCGGTTATACATGTCTTGTGGCTCCTCCCCTTGGCGAAGACGAAACCGACCGAGCTCCCCCTCGATCGTTTCCCGCTTGGTGATCTTTGTGAGTTCATCACCCTCGTGCGCCGTCTTGAGTAGGTCCCAAATCTCCTTTGCGTTCTTCAACCCTTGTACTTTGTTGTATTCCTCCTTGCTTAGAGAGGCAAGGAGAATGGTTGCGGCTTGGGAGTTGAAGTGCTCGATTTGGGCTACTTCGTCCGTGTCGTAGTCCTCATCCCCTACGGATGGTACCTGTACACCATACTCAACAACATCCCATATACTTTTGTGGAGGGAGGTTAGATGAAATCGCATTAAATTGCTCCACATAGCATAATCTTCACCATTAAAAGTTGGTGGTTTGCCTAATGGGACGGAAAGTAAAGGTGTATGTTTAGGAGTGCGAGGGTAGCGTAGGGGGATCTTACTATACTTCTTACGCTCTTGGCGTTTAGAAGTGACGGACGCCGCGTCGGAGCCGGAGGTGGATGTCGATGAAGTGTCGGTCTCGTAGTAGACCACCTTCCTCATCCTCTTGTGCTTATCCCCACTCCGATGCGGCTTGTGAGAAGAAGATTTTTCCTTCTTCTCCTTGTGGTGAGAAGAGGAGGATCTTTTCTCCTTCCGCTTGGAGGAGTTCTTCTTCTTCTCCCTTCTCTTGGTGCGGGACTCTTCCGATGAAGTGCTCCCTTGGCTTGTAGTGGGCTTGTTATCGCCGGTCTCCATCTCCCTCTTGGTGTGATCTCCCGACATCACTTCGAGCGGTTAGGCTCTAATGAAGCACCGGGCTCTGATACCAATTGATAGTCGCCTAGAGGGGGGGGGGTGAATAGGGCGAAACTGAAATTTACAAAAATAATCACAACTACAAGCCGGGGTTAGCGTTAGAAATATAAACGAGTCCGCGAGAGAGGGCGCAAAACAAATCGCAAGCGAATAAGAGTGTGACACGCGGATTTGTTTTACCGAGGTTCGGTTCTCGCAAACCTACTCCCCGTTGAGGAGGCCACAAAGGCCGGGTCTCTTTCAACCCTTCCCTCTCTCAAACGATCCCACGGATCGAGTGAGCTTTCTCTTCTTCTCAATCAACCGGGAACAAAACTTCCCCGCAAGGGCCACCACACAATTGGTGCCTCTTGCCTTGGTTACAATTGAGTGATGATCACAAGAACAAGTGAGAAAGAAAAAGAATGCGATCCAAGCGCAAGAGCTCGAAAGAACACAAGCAAATCACTCTCTCTAGTCACTATGGTGTTGTATGGAATTTGGAGAGGACTTGATCTATTTGGTGTGTCTAGAATTGAATGCTAGAGCTCTTGTAGTAGTTGAGAAGTGGAAAACTTGGATGCAATGAATGGTGGGGTGGTTGGGGTATTTATAGCCCCAACCACCAAAAGTGACCGTTGCTGGAAGCTGTCTGTTCGATGGCACACCGGACAGTCCGGTGCACACCGGACAGTCCGGTGCCCCTGCCACGTCACCATTGCCGTTGGATTCTGACCGTTGGAGCTTCTGACTTCTGGGCCCTCCTGGATGTCCGGTGCACACCGGACAGGTACTGTTTGATGTCCGGTGCACCGGTATGGGCGATCCTGACGACTGCGCGCGCATTAAATGCACCGCAGGTAGCCGTTGGCGCCGAAATAGCCGTTGCCCCGCTGGCACACCGGACAGTCCGGTGCACACCGGACAGTCCGGTGAATTTTAGCGGAGCGGCTGCCGCGCGAACCCGAGGCTGGCGAGTTCCGGAGACCGCGCTTCCTTGGAGCACCGGACATGTCCGGTGCACACCGGACAGTCTATTATAGCGCGCCGGCTTCCGAGAATTCCCGAAGGCAAAGAGTTTGAAGTCGGAGTCCTCTGGTGCACCGGTGGCGCACCGGACATTGTCCGGTGTACACCGGACAGTCCGGTGCCCCCAGACCAGAGGTGCCTTCGGTTGCCTCTTTGCTCCTTTGTTGAATCCAACACTTGGTCTTTTTATTGACTGAATGTGAACCTTTTGCACCTGTATAACTTATGCACTAGAGTAAACTAGTTAGTCCAATGTTTGTGTTGGACAATTCAACCACCAAAATTATTTAGGAACTAGGTGTAAGCCTAATTCCCTTTCACTCATGTTCAATCGCACGACATTACTTCTAAAATGCCGACGTCGACCTTCAATCGCTCGGCATTGCCTCTAAGACGCTGGTATAGCGCTCAGTCGCTCGGCGTTACTTCTAAAAACGTCGATGCAGTCTGCAATATTGCTCGGCGGCTACTTCTGGAAGCGTCAGTATGATGATCAAGTTGTTCGTCTATTGTCTCAAAAGAATCAGATTTATAATCAAACAAAACGAGTCATCAAGAGGAAACCAAAGTCATTCTTCATTAAGGGAAGTGACAATACTTACAAATCAACTCATTATGAGTTGATACTTCCCTACTGCTACTACTACTACTACGCTACACTATACTACTCTACATTACTAATACTACTACATTATTTCACTATACTATTTCTAATCTATACTAATATCTAAAAAGACCAGTGGCATCTAGCCACTGGCCCTGCCCCTGCCGCCGCCGCCGCCCTTGGTGCTGCCCCTGCTGCTGCCGCCCTTGGTGCTGCCCTTGCTGCTGCCGTTGCCGCCGCCCCTGCCACTGCCGCTGCCGTCGCCGTCGCCACCGTCGTCGTCGTCGTCGTCGTCGTCGTCCTCGCCGCCGTCGTCCGAGTCCTCCTCATCCGAGGAGTACTCCGACTCATCCGAGCCCTCGAGCCCGAAGCGCTCGACGACCCGGATGTACGTCCAGACCTCCGCGGCTATCCCCTGGGAGTCGTCCGAGTCATCGGACGACGCCGGGGGAGAGACGGGAGCCGGAGACCCCTCGGACTCGGAGGAGAACTCCTCCTCCGAGTATTCCGAGTCACCGAAATCCTCCGATGGAGGAGTCGGCTCGCGCTTGCGCTTGTTGTTTTTGCCCATGGTGGAAGCAAGCGAGAAAGAAGAGAAGGAAGCAGTAAGGAATAGCGAAGAGATGTGAAGAAACCAGAGGGGCAACAGCGTTATTTATAGAAGAGAAAGGCAACCGCTCACCTCCAACCGCGGTCACTGAACAGTCGCAAAGCATTCAATATGCACTTCCACCCGTCCGAAGACACGTCAGGCGGCTGACGCCGTTTCATGCAGCACTACACCCATTGGGACTCCAGTCAACAGCGCAAAGGGTATGATTACACTCGCCGTCCCATCACATTACAACTCAGAAGCAGCCGGCTAAAACACTCAGCGTACCAAGCCGTCCCTTGCCCACACCCATTGGGGGGGACGCCCAGGAATTGTCAGTATATTTTTCAAAATGGTCACATCTGTGCAGAGCATGCAGTGAATGCCTCAAGACAAAAATGAGATATCAACAAGAGTTAGAGGGAAGCCAAGTATAGCCAGCAGAGTGCAAAATATGGTCGACAGACACGACTTGAAGACTAGACAGAGAACGTCCATCGAATGTCCAATCAGTCGCAGAGCAAATAAATTACGCTACCTAGCAAGATATGGAAGGATTGCAAATTCGGTTGCAAAAGACAAAATACATGCTGACCTCTGAAGCATAATATTGATGACATAGCACGGATGACATCATGCCAACTTTTTTATAAGCAGAAAGAGTTATCTTTAGCAAAAGGACATAAAAAGAAGACCTTAAAGCGAATTATCCTCAAAAAATCCACTTGAAGGTCGGGGGCTACACCCATTGGGTGCACCTTCGGTGCACCCCATGGATTATCATTCTAAGCCGAGATAGTGCCAATTTCTAAGAGCATGGGACAAGATTAAAAAGCCAATCCTCAACCGAAATGAAGGAACACAAATGGAAATAATCTCTACTGAAGACCTTCGAGTAGATTATTTTCTAAAATCTACTCGAAGCTCGGGGGCTACACACATTGGGTGCACCTCCGGTGCACCCAATGAAGTTCAGAATCCTACAAATAGGAATGCCGATCTCTAAGGCACAGGCACGAAACTAGGTTTTGGTCAACAAGTGATCGAAGCAGGAGAGAACAACAGGAAGCCATCTTTCTTCAAATCACCTGCAAGCTGGACCTGAGATCTTTGGGTTGATTACCTCTAAATTAACCCAAAGATCGGGGGCTTGTGGGGGATAGATATCCCCCGGGTCCACTGAAAGAGTAAAGGACCTCACGAAAGGCCCGAGGGCCCAATAAATCGTAAGGTTATTCTTTCGTGGGCCTGGGGGGAAACAACCAGCAAAGCAGAGCGACGTGAGGCCGGATTGGTGCAAACCCGGACGGCCCATAGCGTCGAGCGAGTGGCCGCAACGGAGATCCGACTTTCCCGCGCTGGAGCCTCCATGCAACGAAGCCACGTGAGGATAAGTCGGCGAGGGTTACGTAAAGGATAATCTCAAGAGGTTCACTATCTTTTAGCCACTTGTTGTTATCTTATCCATGTGTACTGCCCCACGGTCGAGTATATAAGGCCTAGGGGGCACCCCTTCAGAACGATCGACCCATTACGTAGCCACTTACACAAACTCTCTGTATTCTCGATCCGGAGAACCCTCTTGTAATCATATCCACCAAGCATACTCATCAGGACGTAGGGTGTTACGCATCACTAAGCGGCCCGAACCTGTAAACCTTGTCCACCGTCTCTCGTGCGATCGGCACGAACCATTTTGCTACAGTTGTCGACACCTTCCTACTCCTAAAACACCTTGAGGGGCAACCCCGGGTGTGCGGTCGGACCCAAAACACCGACACGTACCTACTACGTTTATGTTTATGTTTAAATATATAGTATAAAATACAAAAACATATTGTTGATTAGATAGATATGGATGTAAGTTTGGAGCAAACTACCCTGTTTTGAATCTCTGTTTATGTATAATTTTTATTTTTTTTACTATTTAAATATAAGAGGGTAGATGCTTTATATAGTAGAGACCAGCATGTCCATGTAAGAGGATATATACTTATCGAGTATTTACATGTGTTGGATGCCCATCGGTTATTTCTATAAGAGAAATAATAAAATTATATAATAACGTTATAATGATAACACATAATGGCAGTATATCAGCTGCAAACGGATATATTAGTGTAATTATGATGCAACCAAGACACAAGCAAGAAGGTGAAATGACTCTGGATATTTTTTTTTTAAAAAAAAAGGTTCTCTCATCTCAGTGTTTGTGTCTTCGTTGAATGTTGCGTCATTGGTCCAATTACACCTAATATGTTACCATAAATAATGGCCGATAGTCAAACAACATATAAATCTATCGATCTCACTCCTATAGTGTTTACTAGAACAGTACACATTACTTAGAGATAATGTAGATTCGCAGTTCGTTGCATACTCATGCAAATAATGCAATACTAGAACTAAATTAAAACTAACGACTTACACAATCAATTATTTCATAAAAAACACCGTCCTCACATTTCGATACTAACAAAAAAAAAGGCTAGGCTAAGTTAGATGGACTAGTTAGTATGCTTTTCAATAGATGCACATTTTAAAATTGCAGATAGCCGTCGGGTAAGTAAAATTGTATGCCCACATCGCAACTTGAGCTGACGTAGCCGCGGAGCGTCACTGCGCGTGGGGCCGGACGGGCCCGCATGCAGTGACTCCGGCGTGGGGATCTGTTTCCACCCATATCTTACTCGAATCATTGCAAGTACTCGATCCTGTATAACCATGGATGAGTTTTTTTTTATTGCCATCCGAATCGGGTTGCCAACCCATGCTGCTGGACGAATCAGCCCACCAGCGGACCAGCCCAATAGCGTACGTGGGCTAGATTTCGGCAGGATGAGTGGGTCGCTTTGTTACGAGTTCCAAATATGATGCCCATACACACACCAAGTTCAGTAGGCCGAGCTGTATGCTTTTCTTTCTTCTTCAATTTCATTTTACTAGGCTCAAAAAACTAAATTTCATTTTACATGGCCTATAATAGTGATATTAAATCAACATATCCATAAATCCAACGTTTTTTTTTTGGAGAAAACAATTTGGTCACGCATTGTCGACTCTATAGCAAACGGAACCACTATGTAAAGTGATGAGGTCATCACTCCTATATATACAATGTATGGACCAATAACACGAGTACGTGTGTGACAACAAAATCTTGAAGTTTGTTCTAACTAGGGCCAGACGAAATGGTCGTGGATTGTTGGCTCACTCGATTCTTGGTTAGTTCAGCTCAGCTCGAATCAGCTCATTTGAATTTTTTCCCGAGCTAAGCTGACATCCTAGCTAGGTCTGTTCGCTAACGAGCCAACTCAGTTTTTAACGAGCTAGCTCGCGAGCTAAACGAGCTATCATATTTTAGCAAAACGAAAATATATGCATATCATTTACATAACAATTGATGAACATGTTATATGTATGTGTGTTGTCTATGACCTATAAGTTAAACTAATGATTGATGAACTATATATGTATTAAATTGGTCTATGTGAATATAAATGTAGGTTAAACTGATTGTCATGTGTGATTGTGAATTGATGAGTAATAGGTTGTGTTAATTTGGTGGTACGTTGATGTGGTCTGTAAAAATATAAGTATAATTACTATTTTCTATTGTTAAATTAGTTTGAAATTAACTATTATATGCATATTGTTTTTCCTGCTATGACTCGCGAGCTAAACGAGCCGAGCTGAGCTAACTCTGTGGCTCGTTAGCTTAATGAGTCGAGCCGGGCCAGCTCGAACTCAGACGAGCCGAGCTGGATCGATATCCCACCCTAGTTCTAACCTAGTTTGTTGGTCACATGCTTTTGGCTCTGGAGAGAAACCAATAACAAGACAACACATATGAGTTGATTCTACCTTCTCCCTTCAATGAATTTCTTTCTCTTTTGAAGGGATTGACTAAAGGAAGAAGGTCAGAGATGAATAAAATCTTAGGGTGTTTTGGGTATGATGAAATAATACAACAAATCATGACGAAATAACAAATCATCTTAAACAATTAATTCAACTTCATCTCATTCCATTCTGAATGGTTACAAAAATACCTTTGCCTTTACAAAAGAGAGCACGAAGATAAGATGGAACACCTTCAAAGGCTGAGAAACTCGGTCCAATACATTCTCCAATCGTGTCAATGATTGAAATCCAACGTTTTTTGAGAAACAATTTGGTCATGCATTATGGGCTCTATAGCAAATGGAACCACTATGTGAAGTGATGAGGATATCAGTCCTATACATAGAATGTATGTACCAATAACACAAGTACGTACATGACAGCTAAATCTTGAGTTTTGTTCTAACTAGGCTGGATGAAATGCTCGTGGCCCGTCGACTCACTCAGTTCGTGGTCAGTTCGGATCGGCTCGTTTGAATTTTTTCTCGAGCTAAACTGACATCCTAGCTAGCTCTGTTCGCTAACGAGCTAGCTCGGTTTTTAACGAGCTAGCTCACGAGCTAAATGAGCTATCATATTTCAGCAAAACAAAACTATATGCATATCATTTATGTAACAATTGATGAATATGTTATATGTATGTGTGGTGTCTATGGCCTATAAGTTAAACTAATGATTGGTGAAATGTATCTATGTGTTAAATTGGTCTATGTAAATATAAACTGATTAACTTGTGTGTGAATTGTGAATTGACGAGTTATGTTAATTTGGTGGTATATTGATGTGGTATGTGAAAAATATATGTATAATTATTATTTTCTATTGTTAAATTAGTTTAAAATTAACTAAAATTGATTATATATATAGTTTATATACTAAGAGTCATGGGCTTCCAATAACTAGAGGAAGCCTAGGTCGGACGGTGCAATCCGGTCAAGCCGGACCAGGTCTGGACGTCTATAAAACAAGACCCAGAGTGTTAGGGTTCAGTTTTTCATATTCCCGATTCATTAGCGACGGCGCATGCGACGACGGCGGTTGCCCGAGAACGTGCGCGGCGGTGGACCCCCCAACCAGTGGCCGCAGCTCCCTGACCTCGACACGCGGTGGCGGCGGTTCCTCGATCCATAGTAGTGGCGACGTTCCCAGGTCGGCGGTGGAGGCTCCCCGATCCAGAGGGCGAGCGATGGCGGGGCCCTTGTGTGGGCAAGCGGTGGCGTCCCTGGGGCCCCGAGGCGGCGACACTTCCAAGGCCGGCGAGCAAGCGGCGCCCCTCGACGTGCGAGTAGCGACGACGACGCACGAGGCACGAGGTGCGCGCAACGACGATCGCGCATGACATCCTCCGATCCGGCGCAGTTCAGGTGGCCGGAGTGACGTCGTACATCTGTGCTTGTGTCGTCGACGACGTCCTCCGACGACTACCTCCTCCGATTCGTGTTTTCTTTTCGATTATTGTGTTTTATGTCTACCATATTTATTATTTATGCTAAAAACTGTACGATTTTATGCTTGAACACGGAGTTCGTATATCGGTTTACTGCATGCATATTTTTTGCATGCACATTGGAAATGCAATTCCTTGACTTATGTTGTTTGTAATTACCTAAAAAAATAAAATCATTTATATTCGTAAATGTCAGATTTGTACATCTGCCATAAAACTATCCCTAATTCCCGCATGTTCGTAATTATCATAAAAAACAAATCAAATCACTTATGTTCGTAAATGCCAGATTTTTACGTGCAATAAAATTGTCCATAATTTCCGCTGGCGTTCTTAGTTGGACCGATATATTATGCTACACGGTGTAAGTATTTATGCGACGTTGTATAAGAATTTATGCTCTATGTGACTTATGTCATCCAATTTTTTGCGCGCGTGAACTAGAAAGCAAAATATAATCCAAAATTTGCGTGCATGCAATGGAAACTTCCACGATTTACCATAATTTTTTGACCTATATAAAAATAGAAACCGCATGTATGCAGCTACCATGTTTTTCGGATCTATTATAAAAATAAGATCGTAATAACAACATACTAGAGCTATCAACCTCTCACATTGGCTCGGTATTTACGCTTATAACCGAGGGGTTTTATGCTCAAAACTTAAGGTTTTTACGCTCGAACCTATAGATGCGTCCACCAGTGAACAACATGCCAGATTTTTTACGCAATGCACTGAATTGTATAAATACTTACATCGTGTAGCATAATTTGTATAAGTATATATCATAAACTGGTATAACGAGCCTAGTTAAATGGTTGTTGGAGCTATTCTATATTTATGGAGGAAATAAAGCATTTAAATAATTTTTTTGTTTCCATGCATACCAATCGATTTCCTTTCATCGCAAATCTTGCCATCCTAAATTTGTGCGCATGCAGTAGGAAACATATTTTTACGCAGTGTACCGAATTGCATAAATACTTACACCGTGTAGTATAATTAGTATCAGTATATATCATAAACTAGTTCTAACGTGTTTAGTTGTATGACTGTTGGAGGGATCCTATATTTATGAAGGAAATAAAACATTAAATACGATTTTTTGTTTCTATGCATGCCAATTTATTTCCTTTCATTGCACATTCTTTCCATTATAAATTCGTGCGCATGCAGCGGATAACAGATTTTTACGCAGTATACCGAATTGCATAATTATCTACACAGTGTAGCATATTTAGTATCGATATATATTATAAAATGGTCCTTACGAGTCTAGTTGTATAGCTGTTGCAACGATCCTATATTTATGAAGAAAATAAAGCAATTAAAAATAGAAATCGCTACGCATCTCTTTACTAAATTTACGCGTATGCAAGAGAACGTGTTTGACTCATGCATGCATTCTTTTTTTGCGTGCACAGACATGGGGCGGGTGGTGCACCGACAATCTGATTGAGTCGGCGCGCCGGGTTGGACCAGGTTGCAGGAGTGGTCGGCTTGGGCTTCATTTAACTATTGAAAGCCCTGGGCTCCAATTATATATATATATATATATATATATATATATATATATATATATATATATATATATATATATATATATATATATTCTACTCTGTCTCACGAGCTAAACGAGCCAGCTCGAACTCATAAACGAACCAAGCTAACTATGTGCCTCGTTAGCTTAATGAGCCGAGCCAGCTCGAACTCGAACGAAATGGATCGACATCTAGCCATAGTTCTAACCTACTTTGTTGGTCACATGCTTTTGGCTCCTGAGAGAAACCAATAACAAGGTAACACAAATAAGTTGATTCTATCCCTCCAATGAATTTCCCTTTTGAAGGGATTGGCTAAAGGGAGAAGGTCAGAGATGATTGAAATCTTAGGATGTTTTGGGTATGATGAAATACTACAACAAATCATGACGAAATAACAAATCATATTAAACAATTAATACGACTTCATCTCATTTATTTTATCCTGAATGGTTACAAAAATACCTTAGGACTTTACAAAGAGAGCGCGAAGATAAGATGCAACACCTTTGAAGGCTGAGAGAACTCGGTCCAGTCCGTTCTCCAATCGTGTCAATGTATGTCACTATGTATGTCAATGTTGATGTACAGCTTCTTGTGAATTTATAATGGTCTCTTGACGGTCTCATGCGAAATGCAGGCAGGAGGCAGCATTGTCTTCTGATGCTAAGCTCCAGTAATGTTAGTTTGGAAGATTTATATTTACCCACCGGCCACCGGTACGTACCATAATGCAGAAAATGATGCTACTCCAGGTGGATCTTTAACCATTTACATTCTCGAGGAGTCACCATCTTCTCTGAAACTGTCCTCTTGTTTAATGGTGATGGTCGAGTCTGAGAAGCACGCTGACCCGTCATTGGCAAAGCTTTGTCCATGCACCTTGTGATCTGACCAGATGTTGAGGTTGGCTGGCCGGCCGGCCGGCCGGAATAATATTAACTCGAGGAGCACCACAGCTGAGCCACCGCTGCAGCGCACTTGCCGCCACCGTTCTGCCAAGTTGCCGTCGTCTTGCCTCCTCTTCTTCTTCTTTTCTATCCCCTTTGCGTGCGCCAACAAACCACAATTGAGAAATGTTTCTTTCTAGGGTTCTTGAGAAAAAGGTAGGAGAAGATTTTATCTCCAACTAGCCCCCCACCCCCCCACCTAATGCAACATCCACAGGAGAACTTTACATGGAATTAACAATCTTGAGAGGGCTCAGTTGCAGGCCTTGGTGATCAGGTAATTATCGTGTTCCAACCACCACCACCACCAACTAAAGGCACTATGATTCTGAATGGCACCATAGGGATAGGCACTGAGCCCTGTAGGTTGCCTAAAACATATCTGAATGGATATACAGTAGGTTCGCATGTTTCGCCTCAGCCTGATGTGCAGAGAGCAATACAAAAAAATAAATTAAAAGGATGAACAAAATAAATAACTAAAAACAAAATTTTAAAAGATGACCAAAAGATTGTGGTGTGTGTGTGTGGGGGGGGGGGGGGGGGGGGGGGGTGAAATAGAAACACTGAGCAAAATAAATATAAAAATATAATCTCTACTATGTAAAGCACCGTTTTCCACGGTCATAGTGCTCCCTCACATTTAAATGGTAAAAAAGCTAAAACAATGCACAAATGAGGATTTCAACCATGGTTGTTGACTCTAAACCCACATTCACACACACTTATACAACACAACACACATGACTTTATGTTTTATACTATATATTTGAGCGATGGAAACTGTAGCATGCACACTTTGCTAGTTCCAGTAATAAGTTCCTAAGAACGATACAAGGAATAACAAGGTTTGGAAGGGCATAATTCTCAAATAGGTGAAGGCTGGAGAAACTACAGCATGCTAAACAGGCAAGGAAGTGTCAAGTGTAGAAACTAAGCATGGATCCATGTGCACATACGCAGGCTTCCAGGAGACGGAACAAGTAATCCGAATACTGGAACTGATGGTAAACTCAAAACTGTCCAAGTACACTTCAGAGGGTTGCACTCTCTGAGGACAACTTTTCTTCATTAAAGAGACGAATGCAAACAAGAGAATAAAGTCACCTGAATGCCACAGCACCCATCACTTCACCGTTTTAGATGCAATGAGCACTCTCCCGTGGACTTGATCGCCAAAAGGCATAAGATGCTGCCAACTTGTAATCGCGTCGGATGCAAGAGCACCGTTTGTTTTTCCCTTCCCAACAGGTAATGTTCGGTAATCTGCAATCATCCGTTTCCTGACATGACAGCACCAGCCAAGTAGTAAGCTCGCGACAAGATGTCAAAGTCACTGTCAGAAACGCCTTTTTTTTTTCTTTGTACAGCAAATGGCAAGCGAAGGATACAGCAAGGCGGACGGGATGAGTCCTGAGCCGCCTTCACTTGCATCTGCCTCGGGCAGTGGAATTGGTGCGTCCGGTGCCCGGTGATGCTTCGTCTTCTCGAGTACAAGCGCGACATCCACACAAAATAATTCAGTAACTGGTACGTCCTTCAGCCTGGCGAGAGGTGCATCTAATCTAACATTGCAGATTGTGACCTGAGAAAATTAGTAAAAGAGTAAGCGAAGACTACAACAAGCCAACAAAATATAGACACATCGTGACCATAAAGCAGCGACATTAGCAACTTTATGCATCACCCAGTGAAGTAGGTGCATCAAGAACAGCATAGGGCAGGACAAATTCCTTGGCAGCGATAACTTTATATGCCCCCACCCATCTTGCTTTGGGGACGGAATTTCTAAAATGCGGAAACAGCAGATTTATGTCATACCAGCTGTGTGACTAAACTGGCTTTCATGTGTGTGTAAACAGGAAGCTTTTATTATACCCACCAATGATTTCCGCTGCAGAGATTATTCGTAGTGCTGAAGTTTCTTTGATACTAACCATAGAAACCTTCAACGCCATGTAGCCACTGAGACGGGCACAGCTAATGGAGCAGCTGCGTCGGAGATTCTACCAGCTTGAATCCTGCCGCACATATGAATGAATGAGGGATCTGTGGTTAAACAATTAGTGAAAAAAATTCAACGGTGTGTATAATCTAAGGAACATCTCCATCAAACGTAGTGATGGATCTGATTCTTTTTCAGTGGCTTGTCACACTAGTCAGTAACACTATTCGTTTGGTTGCTTGTCCTTTCTGCTTCTGCCTTTCCTTGGTTCTCCAGGTGAAGCACAATGCCATATACTTGTTCTCTTCTTCAGTTTGTTCTCCACTGAAATCATCCCTAGAAAAGAAGGCACTTCCTCTTTCATTATCAGGAAGATGAAACCCATAGATATTTAGTCCCATTCGGAGAACATAAGCATCAACTTGACGCTCTAGAAGTCGTCTTGGCAGTAGAACTGACTAAATGAAAACCAACCACTCCGTTAATATTGTGTTCAGAGAAAGGGGGACAGAAAATTGGGAAGTTGCTATTTCGTGTCAAGGTCAAACCAATGGAAACTGGAAGTATGCAACATCATATGTACCAAGAAAGTTGCAATTTATGTTGCGAAGGCAATAGAAGGTAAAGGATCAAACATACCATCAAACTCAAATGGCATACCTTTGTTAATGGGATCTTGACAATTTGGCTAATGAAATTGTTAATTAATAGATCTAACAGCGTACTTAAACTCAATATAATAGCATGAACTGAAAACAGCTACTCCTTCCATCCCAAAAAGAATACAATTCTTGCTTCGTGGGGAGTTAAATGATTTCAAATTTGACAAAATCTACACAAAGAAGTACTGATTTATGATGCCAAATAAATATCATTAGGCCCCGTTTGGATCATTAGAATTGAATTCCATTCTAATAATAGTAATTTTGGCATATATCAATTAAGTTAATTCAGTTTTATACAAAATATATTTGTATATTATTATTAGCAAGATGTCGGAGATATTTTTGTGCTATATTTTTACTATAGAGGAGTGAGACGAAGAGTGTCACGTAAGTTACAGAGTAGAAACAAATTCTACTACTGTATAAAACCATTTCCTATCCCCCACCCCATGAATTTGAGATAGACTAATATATGAACTTTGGAAAGTGGTGGAATGTCAAATTCCAAACTAAATAAGTTATTTTATTGAGCGAATTCCAATTTCTCTAAAATGAAGGGATCCAAACGCCCCGTTAAATTAATTATGGAATATTTTTCACAGTAAACCTATTTGAAGACATATGTTAATGTTATTTTATGTAAACTTGGTCCAAACCTAGAATTGCATTCCTTTTCGGACCAGGGAATACTTCAGATAAACAATAATAAAGGTAAAACTGTACCATATTGATTCTGCTTTGAAACACATACATCTACTTCTAATCCACATATTTCTTCGCACATTATCACTATCAAAGATAAGGGACCAGAATGCTATAGTAGAGCATGTGAATCCTCATTGCCAACGCAAATGCTAGTGCCACAAACCTCTCCTGTTTGGGTACAGTCAAACCTCAGAACTAATGGAAACAAACAAGACTATATCCTTGTCACTCTGAATTATATTCTAAATGAATGTGCTTACCCAAAAAAATCATAATTTTATGTCAAAATGCTTCATAGCATTTATAAAGAAAGAAATAGTACGGAAAAATGTTCTAATACTTTCTATCCTAGGAGCTAAAATGGTGGACTGCAGTCCATTTTAACCATACTTTGCACAGAACTGATTATATCCCAGTATTCCACAGTGTAGAACAGCAACACAAACTGGCCCACAATAAATTCAGATGGAGTCATTTACTTACATGTTGCGTTTATGGGAAAATCAACCTGAGGTTCAGATAAGCTATGCCATTGAACTAGTGGTACTTATTGATAGGAAATATTTTACATCTTAACAAAAAGTTATAAATGGCATAACTGTTTAAACTATAAGGTTCCATAATTTTAAATGTATAACCTTCACAATTCAAGAAAGATTTAATGGCCTAAACTCACGACATATTTCTGAACCACTAATAAGAATGATCCAAATAGTCAGACTTAAATGCAATGGCTATAAACTTCATTCAACTGACAGAAAGCCATACAAACATATGATATCCGCTGAAGGGCTCACATATGCATGTCCAATATGTGTCCTTCATCAGGGAGCAGGCCCAGAACACACAGGCTACAATCTTCTGCTCATCCTCCTACCAATTTTGTTATGTTTGAATGGACCATTACACAAACTAAATTACACAATCACCTATTATATGCTAAACATATACATGACTAATCACTACACCTATAAGCTCATGAAGACAATGGGTTATCATCCAACTTGTGTCCTCCTAGATAGCTTACCTGTTGGAGCAGGAAGAACATATGCTTTTAAGTCTTAAAGGGACTCTTCAATAAGCATGAAATGCACTATAAAAAAAGAGCAGAGCAACCTTGTATAACCAGAGCGATGCACAAGTGTAAAATGCCAAAAAAATCATTGATATCATCAATTCTCTTAGTGAGGACTAGAAATACAAGGATAACTGCCAAAATAGTCATGTAGATAAGGAAGACTATTATTCCCTAGAAATGTTATTCAGAAAAAAAGAATCCCTCCTCATATTACCACAAAATTTCCACGGTACACATGAACAGGTCAAAAAAAAGGAAAACAAAAGTCACGGTTTTGAGTTGTTGTGGTGTGCTGTGACATTAGGAACATGACTTAGCGCCTAGACATAACCAGGATCTTGTGGTGTTGGGGACACACCTGAACTCCTAGGACCTCAAACCATGGCACACTATCAATACAGATCCTCAACAGAATGATCATGTCCCCCCTCTCTCTCTTTTTTTCACAAAACACTTCACTAAGATCATTATCATAGAAGAAGCAATGCTCTACAAAGGTAGATCAGGTGTAGAAGTTACAGATCACTGATTTTAAGCTCTGTTATACGAAACAGAGCATGGGAACTCATTTATACCGTTTATTTAATACCGATATGCTTTTTTTAAGACACTCCTACAGTTTAGGTACTGATATGCTTCACTCATCGGTGATGCAAAGCAATCATCACCCTTTTTTAATGGACAGAAGGATATAAGACCATTGTCAACAGAACAAACAGGCACAAACTTCCACACAAATTACAGTAAATAAATGTCATTTCTGTGCACCACTTAAAGCATCTAGTTCAAGCCAACATAAATTAATTTCAACATCGTAGCCATACAATATAGACTGACTACAATACACCACGTTCGAGACATAACATCACAGTAGTATATACTGACGTTGCTGTGAATTATTTAGAAAACCACAAAGCTACAAAGTCATAACTCAAAGGAAATGATCAATTAATCAGAATTATTGAAAGTCTAAATGGAAACTAATGTCCCAAGACATTCACTTGTTCCAAAACTAAAATGTTCATTCACATATGACCAAAAGCACCTTTCCGCACTCAAGAAGCCAAATTGAGACAACATTAACATTATCAGATACCATAGGTAGGATAACAAGGCACAATTGATGAGTGTTCATACTCTACAGGTCTTGCAAAAAAACACATTGCCTCCAGTCACAATTAACCAAGAAAATACAAAGGGAAAATGCAACAATTGTCCACAAAGACATTTCTTTCCTCTTTTATTTCTTACAATCTATGGGCAAATGATTTGCCAATGTAAGGCTATTCTCTGGAGCTTAAAAAAATTTGATCAAGTTACCCAGGGAGGCAGGGAAGATCAAAATGTTTGAGGTTACACCAAATTACTAATCTAAAATACTGCACTGCATGTCCCACGTTCCGGAATTCAATTGCAGGCCCTCCAAATGGAATTAAAATGAAGAGACTAGACATAAACAAGTAAGAAGCTACACGAGAAGTTCTATCGGACCTTCAGCTTAGCCTAAAATGCCAGTGGGCAGAAGTTACCCATTAAGGAGCAAAACAGACTCAGCAGAATTTGCCTTCTTTATCCTTCTTTTTGGTCAAGATGTACAGTTGATAATGTAGTAGCCCTGGTATGTCAACAACTCATCACGGCACAATTGTACACAAAGCTTCCAGAACGGCGGGTGCCAATGATCTTCCAATCTGGCTGTTCATTATTGGGTACCCAGGAACAAATTTCAATCACCCCGCTACCACCAACACTCATCGCGCCAATTACAATGAGCATATCTCCACAACTACGAAAAGCAATGCCCCAGCCATGAACTGATGTATACCTCCCAGGTAACAGTCCAAGAGTGATCCAGGCATTATTTTCCTTGTCATACTTCCTAACCTCCTTGGTTGCATAGTCAGCAGCATAAAGCTCATTATTCACAACAGCAACAAGAGGCGGAGCACCGCTTCCCCCATTAAGGCCCTGCGCCATGTCCGGGATCAAGCGCCAGGAGCCGTTCTCCAAATCAAACTCATCAGCACAGCTAAGGACCTCGTTGTGCCTCTCAGCTTTCCCACCAATGACGTAGAACTTGCCGTCCATGAAGAAACCAGAGCACATCTGCCGTGCCCTGCTCATGCTCGGTAGGGTAGTCCATGTCTGCATCTCAGAATCATAAAGCTCGGCGGAGCTCAACGGACCACTCTGGCCGATACCACCAGCCACAATAGCCTTATCGCCGAAGCTTGCCGAGCCAAACAAGCACCTCGGCGTGTTCATCATCTCTCCTGTGGTCCAGGAGTTAGTTAGAAGGCTATACCTCAGCACAACATGGGCTTCCACCCTCTTCCCGAAGACGAGGATACTGGTGCCCACGGCCAGGGATTCCTTGTCAGCGAGCATGAAGCACTCTATGGGAGGCATGGAAGGGACGCCGAACCACCGCTGGCGGCACGGGTCGAAACCTTCCCACTCGAGAACGTTGCACGAGCAATAGATCATCTGCTCGGCAATCCCCGCCGCCCGCCTCAGCCTGTATAGGTTCCCAGACCTCACAAGGGAGTAGAAAGACCGGTCAACACATGCCACATCGTAATAGTATGACCGGGGAAGACGGAGCAGGCACGAGATGGCCAACTCCCGGCCGATCCCGCCGATGAGCTCACTCATGTTGGCCTCACTGTTCTCATCATCACCCCCCATGCCAGAAGCCCAGGATTTGGTTGCAGAATCCCACAAACCACTGCCAGTCCTATTCTTCTTCTTCTTGCTATGACAACAATTCACCAGACCCTCCACATGTCCCCCCTTCTGCGCCCGCGCCACCTGCAGGCTCCCAATCACACAGTTCCTGCTCACAGAAGGAAGCTCTCCGGAGAGGGTCGAATCAGGGGCAGAGCTTGATGAGCTAACCGAGTCTAACGCCTGTATGATGCACTGGTCCCCCAACATGACCTGAGCAGCCTTGGAATCTCACAGCGAGTCTACAGTGATCCTGAAGGCCGCATCAATCAATCTTCCGGCAGCCAAATCCACACAGACCAGCAGGAAACCACTTGCAGGGGCGGGCGCAGCCAAGGGCATGGGCGTACGCATGTACACCTGATAATGTTTAGAAAAAATCCAAGTTAGTTGGCATAACACAGCACGCATGTAGTATACACTTGCAATTAGATCAAATCCGAATACAGGTAGCTTGATTATTTACGGTTTGGGTTGGGTGCGCGGTTTCGCACAACAGGGAAAGGGAAGGGGTGGGGCGGGCGTACCTGATGGTGTTCGCCGCCGGCGAAAGGCCCGATGGAGGCTGAGCGGCGGCGGCGGCGGCGGCTGTTGCCCGGTCGTCGGGACTTGGGAGAGAGGGAGAGAGCGCGTGTCACGCACTCACGCGGCGAGGGGAATGGGAGAAAAGGCAGGACCGCAGCCCGCAGGGACAAACGCAGGCCGTGCCATCGGGGTCCGTATGTGTTTGGTCTCATATCCCCATCCAAATTTATAGATGCCTATACAGCTTGTTTAGCGTTCACTTGACGTCACTAATTTTCAGAATATTTGAATTTACTATAACTGATAGTCAGTTAACTAATGGAGTGTTTGAATACATTAGAGCTAATAGTTAGTTACTAAAATTAGTTAAGACATCCGAACCCCCTAACTAATAATTCAACTATGAGCTATTTTGGGTAAATTAGTTAATAGTTAGAGCTAGTTTGGGAACACTGTTTTCCTAAGGGATTCCAATTTTCCCAAGAAAAAATGAACTAATTTCCCTTTGGAAAATGGAAATCCCTTGGGAAAACAGGGTTCCCAAACTAGACCTTAGATAGTTATTTATTAGCTAGCTAAATTCCACTAATAATTTTTAACTAACTAATTATTAGTTCTAGTGCATTCAAACACCCTCTAAAATTTGTTGGTAGAATTAACTAGCTAACAAATAACTACCTAACAATTAACTAACTTAATAAAAATAGCTAATAGCTGAACAATTAGCTAGGGTGTTTGGATGTTTCAACTAATTTTAGCCACTAACTATTAGCTCTAGTGCATTCAAACACCCTCACTAAAACTAATAGTTAGTTAGCTAAAAATTGCTAGTGGAATTAGCTACCTAACAAATAGCTATTTAACTATAAATTAATTTACCAAAAATAGCTAATAGTTGAACTATTAGCTAGGTTGTTTGGATGTCTCAACTAATTTTAGCCATTAATTATTAGCTCTAGTGCATTCAAACACCCCATGTCATGTATTATACCCGTCAGAGATATTAAATATAATATAATTATAAAACTAATTACAGATACTAAACGATAAGACAAGTATTTTAAGTCTAATTAGTCCATGATTCGATTTTGTGATGCTAGAGAAAATATTTGCTAATAATTGATTAATTAGGTATAAAATTTTATCATCTTCGACTATATAATTAGTTTTATACTCATAATAGATATTGACGGTCTAAACTTTTGTTCTTAAAACCAAACACCCTAAGCTTTTTGTAAATAATACATACATAATCCATAATATAACATATTATTTTTCTATTTATATAACTAATCTAGTGATCTTAGCCTAAATGCACTCTAGAAAAAATACTCACCAATTCATTAATTCTTCTTTTTTGGGAGATAATTGATTGTTCTATTCTAGGCAATGACGAACTAATTATGTGTGTTATTTTCATTCTCTAACAATTTTTTAAAAGAAGAAACAAATCGATGTTCACTACTCACATATGATTTCTAGAGATCACATCCAATTGTGTATGAGAGCGATTCCAAGTGCTTTTGTATTAAGTGGCACTAGATGGTCGAGTTGCAAAGCCAGTGGTGGTGGTTGCCACCTCCTAGATAGCGTGGAAAATGTGTCTCCATTGAAGCATGCAAAAAGTTATGTGTGGCTCCATATAAGGCTTTACGAGGGATATCGTGGTCAAATCGCAGGAGATACAAAGAACACACTATAAGAGTGCCAAATGGTCCAAGCAGATCACCTGCTAGAGCTCAATTGTAAGCATTCTATGTGAGAGAGTGAGACTTATAAGTCACCACTAGCAAGAGAATCGGTGACAACCTTGGACTTGCCTCAACAGAGAGTGAGTGGTTGGCAATCCAACAAACCATGGGAGAAAAATCATCAATGCCAACATTTGTCTTTTTGTTGGTTTGTAACTCGTGATCACTAACTTGTTATTACATGTTCATATATATGTTAGTGTTAAGTGTTGTTCTTGTAACCTCTTTTCTTGTATAGTAAATTAGTTGCTCTATTTTGCTAGCAAACTTTTGTAGCTTTCCTTGGCTTGTGTAGCTAAGTTGTTTAGCTCCCTAGTTTGGCTTATGTAGCTTTGCTAGTTGAGTTGTGCTAGTGTGCTTAGGCTTTATGTGCTTTCTCACTAGCATGTAGGTGCTCCTAGGTTGCTTGAGTACTAGTTGCATAGGTTCATGTGAGTGTGACCTTACCAACAAGAATTTTGTGGATGAGCTTCGCCTTGCCTAGAACCATAGTTACTTAACTAGGATCTTTATATGGTGCTTTTGATAGATAAAAGGGGGTGTGGTATTTGCTAGACTGGTTAGTTTAATTCTGCACTTGTTTTGGTTAGCCAATTTGTTTAAGTTTTTTCAAAAAAAACTATGTACCCTCCTCTAGTCCGTAATCAGATCCTAACACTACCAGATCAAAAGCACCAAACTAGTGCATTCCATAATTCTTTGCTAGCTATACATGTTGTGTAAGAGTTCACACATTTGTCATTATGAGTGCTAATCACAATGTCTCAAAATAAGTTATCGACAACCTCGAACACTTTCTCTTCATCAGAATTTAAATGTTTGAGTTTCCCTTGCATAGCGTAATAGCAGCTCATTGCTATCAACCACGAGACCATCTTGCCATACCTTCTCTCGTAAAATGCCCCGTCAAATTTACTTGGAGAGAGAGAGTGAGAGCACCTAGAGGGAGGGTGAATAGGTGATCCTATAAAATTCAACACTAAATTCCAACAAGCTTGATTAAAGAGATATTAGCGCAAGTTAATCAAGTCTATGAGACGAGCTCTTGCGAACACAAACAATTACAGAGAGGAGCAACACAAGAGACACGCGATTTTTATCTCGTGGTTCGGCCAAGTAACATTTGCCTACTTCCACGTTGTGGCGTCCCAATGGACGAGGGTTGCACTCAACCCCTTTCAAGTGATCCAATGATCAACTTGAATACCACGGTCTTTTCCTTTCAAGTGTTTTCCCATTTGCGAGGAATCTCCACAATTTGAAGACTCTCGCCTTTACAATAGATATCACAAAGAAAGCACAGAGTAAGGTTGGGAAGAGCAACACACACGAGACTCAAAAATGCACAGCACACCCACGCACACACGTGAAGACTCGAGCTCAAATGACCACACAGGGAGTTCGTGACTCGGATGGAGCTCAAATCTATAACACAACGAAGCAAATGCGCGGGAGCAGAGTCTGGATGCTTTAGAATACTTAGTGAATGCTTGGGTAGCTCCTCCATGCGCTTAGGGGTCCCTTTTATAGCCCCAAGGTAGCTAGGAGCCATTGGAGGCCAACTTGGAAGGCCAAACTTGCCTTCTGTCGGGTGATGCACCGGACAGTCCGGTGCATCACCGGACAGTCACTGTAGCTGTCCGGTGCACGATCTCCTTCCTTTTCTGTCACATCTGACTGTTGCTCCCCTGGGCTGATTGGCGCACTGGACACTGTCCGGTGCACACCGGACAGTCTGGTGCACCAGCCGACCGTTGGAGCAGTCCACGTGTCACGTGAAGATTGCGCGGCCGACCGTTGGCGTTGGCGACCGTTGGCTCACCGGACAGTCCGGTGCACCACCGGACAGTCCAGTGAATTATAGCCACGTCGCCCCTTTGCTTTTCCCGAGGGCGACGAGTTCGCCGCGGATGACTCACCGGACCGTCTGGTGCACCACCGGACCGTCCGGTGAATTATAGTCGTACGCCGTCGTCGAATCCCAAGAGCGGCATTTTCACCGGAGACCAGCCTGGCGCACCGGACACTGTCCGGTGCACCACCGAACAGTCCGGTGTGTCAGGCCAAACTGGACTTCGGCTGCACACAACCAAGTCTTTTGTAACTCGCTTCTTTTCTTCTCTGCTCTGTTTCTAACACTTAGACAAATACATTAGTATACAAAAACTAATTACTAAGTCTAGAAACATACCTTGTTATATGATTTGCACTTTTTGCTTGTTTGGCACATCTCAACTCACTTACTATGTGTTGGACACTTAATCACCAAAACATTGTAGAAATGGCCCAAGGGCACATTTTCCTTTCAATCTGCCCCTTTTTGGTGATTTATGCCAACACATCAAAAGGCAACCAAAATAAGTGCAACATCAATGCAAATGAGGACCAAATTGTTTTTGACTATAATTTGGCATATTTGGATCATTCTTTGCCACCACTTGGTTTGTTTTTGCAAATCAAATTCATTTTCCTATCTCTAAGTCAAACTCACTTGTTTGGGCATAAAGAGAGATAATCCAAGAGTGAAATTGATCAAGTGCCAAAAACTCCCCCTTTCCCCATAATCAAAAATTCTCTCCCACAAGAGACCAAATTTTGCAATAAGAGTATTTTGGACAAATCAAAAGTTCTAACTCTATTGTTTTCAAAACTCACAAGTGGTAGCTGATCCATTTGCTTTGGCCTAAATTTCTCCCCCTTTGGCACTAAACACCAAAACGGGATCATTCTTGGCCCTTTAACCCCATTGCCTCACCAAAAATGTCAATTAGGAGCAAAAAGGCAATGAGAGCATAAGTATGAACTTGGAGGTGAGTACACTAACACTGGAGTGCAGTGGAAGTCTTTGCAACGTCTAAGTCCATTTTCCCTTTCAATGCACCTTTAAGACTACATCAAGAATCCTCAAACACACAGGTTAGTCTCAAAGGGTCAAGTTGTAGCACATCTCCCCCTAAATATATGCACCATTTGGATATTGACTTGTGAGGTCCGGGGAGGTCTTGTACAACTTGAGCACCACAAATATACAACTAGTAATGTACATGCGTAAAGTAACATGATCAAAGGCATAAAACACATGTATGTTGTAGATCATTCCAAGTTACGTGAATCTAAGACATTTAGCTCACTACGCAACCTGCAAAAAGTTTTCTCATCCAACGGCTTGGTAAAGGTATCGGCTAGCTGGTTCTCGGTGCTAATATGGTACACATCGATATCTCCCTTTTGCTAGTGGTCTCTCAGGAAGTGATGCCGGATGTTTATGTGCTTAGTGCGGCTGTGTTCAACAGGATTATCCGCCATGCGGATTGCACTCTCATTGTCACATAGGAGTGGGACTTTGCTCAGATTATAGCCAAAGTCCTAGAGGGTTTGCCTCATCTAAAGTAGTTGCACGCAACACTGTCCTGCGGCAACATACTCAGCCCCAGCGGTGGATAGGGCAACGGATGTTTGTTTCTTTGAACTCCAGGACACTAGGGACCTTCCTAGGAATTGGCACATCCTCGATGTGCTCTTCCTATCAACCTTGCACCCGGCATAATCGGAGTCTGAATATCCAATCAAGTCAAAGGTAGACCTCTTTGGATACTAGATCCCGAAGCAAGGCGTAGCAACTAAATACCTAAGAATTCGTTTAACGGTCACAAGGTGACATTCCATGGGGTCGGATTGAAATCTAGCACACATGCATACACTAAGCATAATTTCCGGTCTACTAGCACATAAATAAAGCAAGGAACCTATCATAGACCTGAGAGCACCTAGAGGGGGGGTGAAGAGGTGATCCTGTAAAACTTGAAACTTAAGCCACAAAAACTTGGTTAAGCGTTAGCACAATAATGCCAAGTGGCTAGAGAGGAGTCTCAACAAAACACAATAACCACAAGAGATCAATCACAGAGATAGCACAGTGGTTTATCCCGTGGTTCGGCCAAGACCAACGCTTGCCTACTCCACGTTGTGGCGTCCCAACGGACGAGGGTTGCAATCAACCCCTCTCAAGCGGTCCAAAGACCAACTTGAATACCACGGTGTTTTGCCTTGATTTTCTATATCCCGTTCGCGAGGAATCTCCACAACTTGGAGTCTCTCGCCCATACACTTGAAGTTCACAAAGAAGCATGGAGTAAGGGAGGGGTGAGCAACGCACACAAGACACAAAATCAGAATGTCAGCACACACACAAGTCGCAACAAGAGCTCGCAACACAACCCGACGAGTTCACAACTCAACTAGAGCTCTAGATGCTATCACGAAGAAACAAATGCGTGGAATCGAAGTCTTGGTGCTTAGGAATGCTTTGAGTATGCTTGGTGTACTCCTCCATGCGCCTAGGGGTCCCTTTTATAGCCACAAGGCAGCTAGGAGCCATTGAGAACATTCCTGGAAGGCAGATCTTGCCTTCTGTCGACTGGCGCACCGGACAGTCCGGTGCACCACCGGACACTGTCCGGTGCGGATCTCCTTCCTTATTTGGCGAAGCCGACCGTTGCAGATTAAGAGCCGTTGGCGCACCGGACACAGTCCGGTGCTCCAATGTGACTGTTGGCTCGGCCACGCGTCACGCGCGGAATCCTCGGCTGACCGTTGCCCCGGTTGACCGTTGGCTCACCGGACAGTCCGGTGCCTCACCGGACAGTCCGGTGAATTATAGCCGTATGCCGTTAATCAACTCCCGAGAGCGACGAGTTCGCCTGTGAATGGCTCACCGGACAGTCCGGTGAATTATAGCCGTACACCGCCGTCGAAGTCCCGAGAGCGGCCTGTTCGCCAGAGCCAGCCTGGCGCACCGAACACTGTCCGGTGCACCCAGACCGAGCAGACTTTGGCTGAACAAAGCCATCTCTTTTCCAACTCGATTTTCCTATTTCTAGCACTTAGACACAATACATTAGTCCATAAAACAATGTACTAAGTCTAGAAACATACCTTTTGACTTGATTTGCACTTTGTCCACCACTTTGCATAGATTAACACAAAAGCACTTGTGTTGGCACTCAATCACCAAAATACTTAGAAATGGCCCAAGGGCACATTTCCCTTTCAATCTCCCCCTTTTTGGTGATTTATGCCAACACAACATAAAGCAACTAGAACAAGTGCAACATCAATACAAATGAGAACTCAAAATTGTTTTGATTCAAATTTGGCATATATGGATCACTCTTTGCTACCACTTGGTTTTGTTTTTGCAAATCAACCTCAAATTTCTATCTCTAAGTCAAACACACATGTTAAGACATAAAGAGAGTCGTTCCAAGAGAAATTGATTCAAGATTTCAAAAACTCCCCCTTTTTCCTATAATCGACTATTCTCCCCACAAGAGGCCAACTTTTGACAAAAGAGACAACAAGTGAGTTTTGACAAACCAAAAGCTCTCTATTCTACTATTTTCAAAATTCTCTCTATTCTACTATTTTCAAAATTTCTCAAGTGGTAGCTGATCCATTTATTGCTTTGGCCTTTATTTCCTCCCCCTTTGGCATCAAGCACCAAAACGGGATCAATCTTGGCCCTAGAACCCCATTGCCTCACCAAAGAATACAAAGGCAATAAGAGAACATGAGATGAACTTGGAATAAGTTACCCTCTCATCAGAGTGCAGTGGAAGTCTTTCATGGTCCAAGTCCACCTTTTCCCTTTCAAACCTTCTTTGAGACTAAAACAAGCAAACTCAAGCACACGGTTAGTCTCAAAGGGTCAAGTTGTAGCACATCTCCCCCTAAATATGTGCATCACTTGCAAGAGGACTTGTGAGGTCCGGGGAGTGTTTGTACAACTTGAGCACCACAAGTAAGCAACAAAATGCATAAGGAACATGATCAAGGCATAAACACATGTATGCTATAAATCAATCCAAGTTCCGTGAATCTAAGACATTTAGCTCACTACGCAGCCTGCAAAAGGTCTTCTCATCTAAAGGCTTGGTAAAGATATCGGCTAGCTGGTTCTCGGTGCTAACATAAAACACTTCGATATCTCCCTTTTGCTAGTGGTCTCTCAAAAAGTGATGCCGGATGTCAATGTGCTTTGTGCGGTTGTGCTGAACAGGATTTTCCGCTATTCGGATAGCACTCTCATTATCACATAGGAGTGGGACTTTGCTCAGATTGTAGCCAAAGTCCCGGAGGGTTTGCCTCATCCAAAGTAGTTGCGCGCAACACTGTCCTGCGGCAACGTACTCGGCCTCAGCGGTGGATAGGGCAACGGAAGTTTGTTTCTTAGAGTTCCATGACACCAGGGACCTTCCTAAGAATTGGCACGTCCCCGATGTACTCTTCCTATCGACCTTACATCCGGCATAGTCGGAGTCTGAATATCCAATCAAGTCAAAGTTAGACCCCTTTGGATACCAGATCCCGAAGCATGGCGTAACGACTAAATATCTAAGAATTCGCTTCACAGCCACTAAGTGACACTCCCATGGATCGGATTGAAATCTAGCACACATGCATACGCTAAGCATAATATCCGGTCTACTAGCACATAAATAAAGTAAATACCCTATCATTGACCGGTATGCTTTTTGATCAACAGACTTACCTCCTTTGTTGAGGTCGGTGTGTCCGTCGGTTCCCATCGGCGTCTTTGCGGGCTTGGCGTCCTTCATCCCAAACCGTTTTAGCAAGTCTTGCGTGTACTTCGTTTGGGAGATGAAGGTGCCGTCCTTGAGTTGCTTCACTTGGAACCCAAGGAAGTAGTTCAACTCGCCCATCATCGACATCTCAAATTTCTGCGTCATCACCCTGCTAAACTCTTCACAAGACTTTTGATTAGTAGAACCAAATATTATGTCATCGACATAAATTTGGCACACAAAGAGATCACCATCGCAAGTCTTAGTGAAAAGAGTTGGATCGACTTTCCCAACCTTGAAAGCATTAGCAATTAAAAAGTCTCTAAGGCATTCATACCATGCTCTTGGGGCTTGCTTAAGTCCATAGAGCGTCTTAGAGAGCTTACACACGTGGTCGGGGTACCGTTCATCCTCGAAGCCAGGGGGTTGCTCCACGTACACCTCCTCCTTGATCGCCCCGTTGAGGAAAGCGCTCTTAACATCCATTTGATACAACCTGAAAGAATGGTGAGCGGCATATGCTAGCAAAATACGAATTGATTCTAGCCTAGCCACAGGAGCAAAAGTCTCCTCAAAGTCCAAACCTGCGACTTGGGCATAACCTTTTGCCACAAGTCGAGCCTTGTTCCTCGTCACCACCCCGTGCTCATCCTGTTTGTTGCAGAACACCCACTTGGTTCCCACAACGTTTTGCTTGGGACGAGGCACCAGTGTCCAAACTTCATTGCGCTTGAAGTTGTTGAGCTTTTCCTGCATGGCCAACACCCAGTCCGGATCTAGCAAGGCCTCTTCTACCCTGAAAGGCTCAATAGAAGAGACAAAAGAGTAATGCTCACAAAAATTAACTAATCTAGAACGAGTAGTTACTCCCTTGCTAATATCACCCAAAATTTGGTCGACGGGATGATTCCTTTGAATCGTCGCTCGAACTTGAGTTGGAGGTGCCTAAGGTGCTTCTTCCTCTTCAACTTGAACATCCTGTGCTCCCCCTTGATCACGCGCCTCCACTTGACGTACCTGTTCATCATCTTGGGTTGGGGGATGCACCATTGTTGAGGAAGAGGGTTGATCTTGCTCCAATTGTTCTTGTGGTCGCACATCACCAATCGCCATGGTGTGCATTGCGGCCGTTGGAACGTCTTCTTCATCTACATCATCAAGATCAACAACTTGCTCTCTTAGAGAGCCATTAGTCTCATCAAATACAACGTCGCTAGAGATTTCAACCAAACCCGATGATTTGTTGAAGACCCTATACGCCTTTGTATTTGAATCATAACCTAATAAAAACCCTTCTACAACTTTGGGAGCAAATTTAGAAGTTCTACCTTTCTTCACAAGAATATAACACTTGCTCCCAAATACACGAAAATAAGACACATTGGGTTTGTTACCAGTTAGCAGCTCATTCGAAGTCTTCTTGAGGAGGCGGTGAAGGTAGACCCTGTTGATGGCGTGGCAAGTCATGTTCACGGCTTCCGACCAAAAGCGCTCGGGGATCTTGAACTCTCCAAGCATCGTCCTCGCCATATCGATGAGCGTCCTGTTCTTCCTCTCTACCACACCATTTTGCTGTGGTGTGTAGGGAGCGGAGAACTCGTGCTTGATCCCTTCCTCCTCAAGGAACTCCTCCACTTGAAGGTTCTTGAACTCGGACCAGTTGTCGCTCCTAATCTTCTTCACCTTGAGCTCAAACTCATTTTGAACTCTCCTGAGGAAGCGCTTGAGGGTCCCTTGGGTTTCGGATTTATCCTACAAAAAGAATACCCAAGTGAAGCGGGAAAAATCATCAACTATAACAAGACCATACTTACTTCCTCCTATACTTAGATAGGCGACGGGTCCGAAGAGGTCCATATGAAGCATCTCCAAGGGTCTTGATGTGGTCATCACATTTTTGGTGTGATGAGAGCCTCCCACCTGTTTGCCTGCTTGACAAGCTGCACAAGGTCTATCTTTTTCGAAATGCACATTAGTTAGACCTATCATGTGTTCTCCCTTTAGAAGCTTGTGGAGGTTCTTCATCCCCACATGTGCTAAGCGGCGATGCCACAGCCAGCCCATGCAAGTCTTAGCAATTAAGCATGCATCTAGACCGGCCTCTTCTTTTGCAAAATCAACCAAATAAAGTTTGCCGTCTAGTACACCCTTAAAAGCTAGTGAACCATCACACCTTCTAAAGACAGACACATCTACATTTGTGAATAGACAATTATATCCCATATTGCATAATTGACTAACAGATAACAAATTATATCCAAGAGACTCAACTAAAAACACATTAGATATAGAGTGCTCAGATGAAATAGCAATTTTACCTAACCCTTTTACCTTGCCTTGGTTCCCATCATCGAATATTATTGAATCTTGGGAATCCTTGTTTTTGACGTAGGAGGTGAACATCTTCTTCTCCCCCGTCATATGGTTTGTGCATCCGCTGTCGATAATCCAGCTTGAACCCTGTTGGAGCGAAGGCAGAAACGCCACCCTTCGCCCGAAGTCTCCACCGCTTAGCCCCTGCCCTGACAGACAAAGCAGGCAGGGACACCCTTCGCTTCATCGGCACCAGAGACAACATGGAGACCCTTCGCTCGATTCGGCACCAGACAAAGGCCTGCGGCAACGCCTCCCCACGGCGCGGCCTCGGTCAGCTCCGAGGCCCACATGAGTTCAGGCCCATTGTAACGGGCCCTGCGTGGCCGCGTTTGTGTTACGGGCCTAATTTGTAAAGGTGTACTTGTAATTACAGCTTGTAACCCCGCTTTATGGGAATATTCTGGGGATAAACTAGGTACCTGAGGGCACATGCGTCCTTAACGCAAGGCGCCGTGCACTCGGATACCTATAAATACCCCCGCACAGTGCCCGTGAGAGGCCAGATTAACAGAGCTTTTGCCATCACGCGCGAGTGCCCTGTTGCCATCACCATTCACCCGTGTTGGATCTCCTGGCTGTCGAGAGACAGTCCCAACATTTGGCGCCCACCGTGGGGCTCGAACCCACGACCACAACATTTCGCCGCAAGAAAGGGCAAGGCCCTCGCCCTCACCCAATCCACCCACCAAGAGGCCACTGAAGACGACACCCTCCGCACCCGCGACCCTGAGGGACAACCCTCAGGCTTCGCACCTCCCTCAGGCTTCGCACCTCCCCCAGGCTTCGCACCTCCCTCAGGCTTCGCGCCACCGGAGGGCGCGGACCTCGCCGAGGACGGTGAGGTCCTCGGCATCTCCGCAGAAGAACAGCTACAGCTGCGCGCTCTGCGCCTCAAGAACCGCAACCTCCAGAGGCAGAAGGAGATATTGGAGGCCAAGCGCCAGCGTGTGTCCGCACTCGCCAAAGTGCGGTAGATGATACGCGACGAAGAGCACAAGGCCCAGGAACTCGAGCGGGAGATCGCGCTGATGCAGCGCGAAGGCCACCTCGGCCCGCAGCACGAGTCATCCCTCCAGCAGCGCGCACAAAACGAAGACACGCGCGAAGGCCACCCCGGCCTGCAGCATGAGCCACCCCTGCAACACCGCGCGCAACCGGAGGACCCGCGTTTCCCCCAGCGCGACTTCACTTTCCCGCACGCCGCGCCATTCCAAGGAGTCAATTATCTCGATGAGCGAAGTCCCCTGGCGCCTCACCTGCAAGTGACGCCGTGGCCAGCTAACTTCCGGGCTGGGACCTACCCCAAGTACAACGGCAGCACCGACCCGGCTCAATACATAATGAGTTACCAGGTCGCCGTCGCATCGTCCGGGGGGGACGACGCCACAATGGCGAAGTCCTTCATCATCGCCCTCGAGGGCCCCGCGCTCACCTGGTTCACCAGGTTGCCTCCGCTGTCCATCGATTCCTGGAGAAGTCTCCGGGACAAGTTCCTCCTCAACTTCCAAGGGTACCGCCCGGACACCGATGCCCTGGCCGAGCTCTCGCTCTGCAAGCAGCTAGAGAGGGAGACCCTGAGGGAATATTACCGCAAATTCCTCACACTCAAGTCACAGCTACCCTCAGTCGATGACCAGATTGCCATCCACTATGCTATCAGTGGTCTTCGCGCTGGCGTCCTTTACAGCCACTGCATCAGAGACCCGCCGAAGAACCTCCAAGAGTTGTACCAGCTGTTTGAAAAGTATGCCAGATCCGAGGAGCTCCACCAGCGCAAGATTGAGTCCCAGCGGAAGCCAAAAGACGCTCCACAGTCCAGCCGCACGTGGACAAGAACTCCGCAACCAGACTCCGGTCGAGATGGCCGCGGTCAGCCGCAAGTGCACAACATTGCCAACCAGCAGCCGGCCGCTGACCCCCTTCGCCGCCAGGAATATCCCCCCCAGGGCCGCGGAAGTGGAACTCGCGGCAGGGGCCGAGGGCGTGCGCAGCCACCCCCTCCACCGCGCCGATTTTACTGCCTTTTCCATGGCGAAGACTGCGCCCACCCAACCAAAGACTGCCCCGAAGTGAAGGCCACCAGAGACAGAATGGCGAGGGCGCAGCCAGCCGACAACCCCAGAATTGTCGCGCATAACTACCAGCCACCCCCTCCACCATATATCCACGCTCCCGCCCCGCATCCACCGCACCACGCTTACCAACATCATCAGGAAGTACAAATCGTACATCCTCCGCCTCCACCACCACACCAGCAACAACAAAACATCCCCAACGCCCCAAAGCAGGAGGACTTCGCCGATCAACCTTATCGCGGAGTCATTCATATGATAACTGGGGGGTCCAGCACCGACTTCGACACCAAGCGGCAGAAGCGGGACCACTACCGCAGCATAAACCATGTAGCCGTCACGGGCCCAGTTGTACAGACAAAGTGGTCCCACGTACCGCTCACCTTCGACGCACGGGACGTCGATTTGCGCAGCGCCCCCCACTGCGATGCCATGGTCATCAATTGCAGCGTGGCAGGCTGGGACCTACACAAGGTCCTCGTTGACAACGGCAGCCAGGCAGACATCATCTTCCTCCACGCCTTCGATCGCATGGGCATCAGCCACAGCCTGCTTAAGCCTTCGGACAACCCGTTGTATGGCTTCGGCGGCAAAGGCACCTTCCCCGTCGGCAAAATAGAGTTGCCCCTCTCCTTCGGTGTAGCACCCAATGCCCGAAGTGAGCAAGTGACTTTTGACATTGTGGATATGGTATATCCATACAACGCCATCATGGGACGGGGCTCCATCAATAAGTTCGAAGCTGCCATCCACGGACTGTATTTGTGCATGAAGATACCAGGCCCGCTAGGCGTAATTACAGTCCGCGGTGACCAGCAAACAGCGCACAACATAGAGCGGGACTTCGTGCCCGAGCAGAGGAACGTGCACTGTCTCACGACACAGTGCGAGGTCCCTGCGCCCGCCAGCCCAACTGACAAGCAGCACGACAGGGCTCAGTTGCAGAGTCAGGATGGGACCAAGATTGTCCCCCTCGATCAGGCCACGCCCAAGCAGACAGTCACTATCAGCGAAGACCTTACTTCGCATGAAGAAGAGAAGCTCCTCTGCTGCCTGGCCAAGAATAAAGATGTCTTCGCCTGGTCCGCCCTCGACCTGGTCGGAGTCAGCCGATCCATAATCGAGCACAGTTTGGGAATCGACCCCTCGGTGCGACCAAGAAAGCAAAAGCTTCGCAAAATGTCCGATGAAAAGACAGAGGCCGCCAAGGCGGAGGTGCACCGCCTCCTAGAGGCTAAATTCATTGAGCCAGTGGCTTACCCCACATGGCTCTCCAATGTTGTAATGGTGCAGAAAAAAAGCGGGAAATGGCGGATGTGCATAGACTTCACCTGTCTCAATAAGGCCTGCCCAAAAGACAATTTCCCGTTGCCACGGATCGACAAAATAGTCGATAGCGCGGCCGGATGCGAGGTCCTGTCTCTCCTCGACTGCTTCTCCGGCTATCACCAGATATACATGAAGGAGGAAGACAAGGCCAGCACCAGCTTTATAACACCCTTCGGCACTTATTGCTTCGTCAGAATGCCGGAGGGTCTCAAGAATGCCGGGTCCACCTTCTCCAGACTCACCAAAACAGTACTCAAAGGGCAGGTCGGCAGAAATATATTTACATATGTGGACGACATCGTCGTCGCCAGCAAAAATAAGGAGGACCATCTCGCCGACCTGGCCGAGACATTCGCAAACATGCGAGACGCACGACTCCGCTTAAACCCGGAAAAGTGCGTTTTCGGTGTTCGCCAGGGCAAGATATTGGGCTACCTGGTGTCGCACCGCGGCATCGAGGCCAACCCAACCAAGATCCAGGCCATCATCGACATGTCGCCTCCGCAGTCCACCAGGGATGTCCAGCGTCTGACAGGCAGATTGGCCGCTCTCAACAGATTCATTTCCAGGTCGGCCGAGCGAAGTCTTCCTTTCCTCAAAACTCTCCGCGGCGCAAAAGACTTCGCTTGGGGGCCGGAGCAAGCAGCGGCCTTCGCCTCATTAAAACAGTACTTAACGGAGCTGGCCACCCTCACGAGCCCCGACTCCTCGCTCCCCTTATTGCTCTATGTCGCGGCTTCGCCGCACGCGGTCAGCGCGGCACTAGTGCAGGAGCAGACAGTCGAAGGCGCTGTCAGACAGTGCCCCGTTTATTACGTCTCCGAGGTCCTGACACCGTCCAAATGCAACATGACAGAGCTAGAGAAGATCGCCTACGCAGTCGTTATGTCCTCACGCAAGCTGCGCCATTATTTTGAAGCATTCAAGGTCCGCGTCACCTCAGACAGGGGGCTCGGCGAACTGTTTAGAAACCCGGAGGCGTCGGTGAGGATCGCCAAGTGGGCAGCCGAACTCTCCGGCTACCACATCAGCTTCGAGCCCAGGACAGCCATCAAATCACAAGTCCTGGCAGACTTCGTCGTCGACTGGACCGGGCCAGTAACACAGCCGGACCCGACCACAGAGAAGGTCTGGACGATCCACTGCGACGGCGCATGGTGCCATGCGGGGGCAGGCGTCGCCGCAATCATAACCTCACCAGTCGGGGTCAAGCACAGATATGCAGCACGACTCAGCTTCAATCTGGACTCCGACAGATGCACAAATAATATAGCAGAGTACGAAGCAGTTATCCTCGGCCTCCGCAAGCTAAGGGCCCTCGGAGTCACCACTTGCATCATCAAAACAGACTCCAAGGTAGTTGCCGGCCAGGTCGAAAAAGACTATGCAGCCAAGGACCCCGCACTCATGCAATACCTCGCGGCCATCCGAAGTCTCGAGAGGCAGTTCAAGGGGTTCACCTTGCAGCATGTGGACCGGGCCAAGAACGAGGAGGCCGACGCATTGGCCAAGGCTGCGGCCAGGGGCGACACTCTGCCCTCCGACGTGTTCTTCCACGTCATCGGCACACCAGCAGTCCGGAGCCCCGAAGGGCTCCAAATAACCAATGACAGCGAGGGCCACCGTACAATCAACCTCATCATGACCGAAGACTGGCGCGCACCCATAACCCTGTTCCTGCAGGGGTATTATCACCCAGCCGACATCAGTGAGGCCAAGCGCCTCAGACATCGAAGCCGAGACTTCGCTCTGATTGAAGGCCAACTCTATAAAAAAGGGGATCAGTCAACCAATGCTTAAGTGCGTCACCGAGGCCGAAGGCATGCAGATTCTACGTGAAGTCCACAGTGGCACGTGCGGCTCACACGCGGGGCCGAGGGCCCTAGCTGCTAAGGTGATCCGCCAGGGTTTTTACTGGCCCGCAATGATTTGCGCTGCGAATCGGGTCACTCGGTCCTGCGAAGCCTGCCAGAAGTTCTCTCCTCGGTCAGGTGGCCCTTCGCAGTATACAAAGCTGATCGCCCACACATGGCCTCTCCAGCGCTGGGGTCTCGACATTGTTGGACCCTTGCCCACCGCTCAGGGGAACCTTAAGTTCGCCTTCGTCGCGGTCGAGTACTTCACCAAATGGATCGAGGCACGGGCTGTCTCCACAATAACATCAAAGACTGCCCAAAAATTCTTCTGGCAGAATATCGTTTGCCGCTTCGGAGTACCGTCCGAATTAACAGTCGACAACGGCAAGCAGTTTGATAACCAAGGCTTCAAGGATTTTTGTTTCTCCATTGGCACCAAGCTTGCCTTCGCCTCAGTCTATCATCCGCAGTCCAACGGGGTCGTGGAGCGCGCCAACGGAAAAATCTTCACAGCTATCAAAAAAATGCTCCTCGACGAAAAAAGGGCAGATGGAGCGATTTTTTACCCGAGGCAGTCTGGGCACTAAACACGACTGAGTGCAGGGCGACCGGATTCACTCCCTTCCGTCTTTTATACGGATCGGAGGCCATGACCCCGCAAGAAATAAAGCACGGGTCCCCGCGAACAGTCCCGTCGGCCGTCCCAGATGTGGACGAACCAACTTCAAAGGATCTCATCGACGGAGACCATGTCTTCGCCCTACAGGCCCTGAACAAGTATCAGGCCCAGACCAAAGCATGGCGCGACCATTCAGTCACCCCGAGGGAGTTCAGCGAGGGGGACCTCGTACTCATTCGGACAGCTCGAACGGAGTCCAAGGGCAAGCTGGAGCCCAGGTGGGAGGGCCCTTTCATCGTCAAGACAAAAGCTTCCCCCAGCGCTTACAGGCTCACAACGCCAACCGGCGAGGACCTGGAGCACTCCTGGAACATTGACAACCTCCGCAAATTTTTTGTTTGATTCCTCAGGGCTGTCTTCGCCCTTGTAATTCGCAAAAACAATCTTGCACCGGCCCGCACTCTTTTCCTCCCGGGGGGTGAGGTTTTTAACGAGGCGGAGCCATGTAATATATGCGTAAAAAATCCCCCGCAAAAAGACATGCGTCGAAAAAGACCGCGATGACGGTCTTCGACATTCGACCACCACGAGGTCACCGCGAGGCTAAGCGCTAGCTACCCTCGCGTGCGACAAATCCGCGCAAAAGTCGCCTAAGGGTGCAGCCGGATTAGCACAACAAGTGCGAAAAAAAAACTAAGTCTATCGCGAAGACTATCCGCGCAAAAGTCGCCTAAGGGTGCAGCCGGATTAGCACAACAAGTGCGAAAAAAAAAAATCAAAGTCTATCGCGAAGACTATCCGCGCAAAAGTCGCCTAAGGGTGCAGCCGGATTAGCACAACAAGTGCGGAAAAAAAAATCAAAGTCTATCGCGAAGACTATCCGCGCAAAAGTCACCTAAGGGTGCAGCCGGATTAGCACAACAAGTGCGAAAAAAATCTAAGTCTATCGCGAAGACTATCCGCGCAAAAGTCGCCTAAGGGTGCAGCCGGATTAGCACAACAAGTGCGAAAAAAATCTAAGTCTATCGCGAAGACTATCCGCGCAAAAGTCGCCTAAGGGTGCAGCCGGATTAGCACAACAAGTGCGAAAAAAAAAATCTAAGTCTATCGCGAAGACTATCCGCGCAAAAGTCGCCTAAGGGTGCAGCCGGATTAGCACAACAAGTGCGGAAAAAATCTGAGTCTATCGCGAAGGCTATCCGTGCAGAAGTCGCTTAAAAGCGCAGCCGGATCAGCACAACAAGTGCGAAAAAACCGAAGACTATCTATGCAGAAGACACCTAAGGGTACACCTGGACTAGCACAACAACGGCCGAAACGACAACATCAAACCATCCACACCAAGACCAACCATAACCAAGCCAACACAGCGCAGCAAAACAAATCAGTAAGTACAAAACGCCTTCGCACACACACATGCACGCGAGGGCACACAATTCCACCATACAAGCCTCGACGTACACAAGCGAGGGCACCACACTCTACATCGGCTCAACCTTAGGAATAATTCCCATCTCCCTATAATTAAATAGCATTATCCTGAGCTCCTCACCCGCAAAAAGCCTTCGCAGTTCCCCTTCACCTACACCCTCGGCGGTCGGCAGGGACAACAGTTCCTGCCGACCAGCCCCACTCACACGAAGCAGAGCCTGCTCCTCCGCGCTAACCCTACGTTTTGCAACCGCCCTTCGTCGACGGCGCCCAGTGCTAGGGCCTGGCACGTCCGACGCGTCCGCGGCGTGTGGCGAAGCCTCCGCCGCAGCCATGTCCAAAGCCGCAAAATAATCCAAATTCTCCTCCGACGACTCCTCAGTCCACTCAACCGAGCTCCCGGAGTCGACAAAATCCAAAAACTCAGATGCAGACCCACTATATTCATTACCACCCTCCGCGGTCGAAGCCGCCAAAAACTCAGTAGCAGCGGTTGCGTGCGCAGGCCCAAAATCTTGAACCTGCGCAGCAACCAAAATTCAGTACAACATCCAAAAATCCTCAACCCTAAACAACCACTATGCCACCTGCGAGGGCCCTGACGCTGCGGGGGCCTCCGCCGTTGGCTCCGCCGCCACCTCCGCCATTGTTTCCACCGCCTCCGCCGCCGGATCTTCGACGGTCGGCGCAGCTGCTGCGAGGGCATCGGGAGCGCCTTCGGCCACCTTCAGGGGCAGGTCTTCCACTGTCGCAGCAGATGTGGGGGCGCCTGGTGCGTCCTCCATGGTCTCCGGGGTCGGCTCCGGGTCAGGCAGGGCGTCGTTCAGTGCTCCGAAGTCGTCCACCCGCTCGCCTCGCTCCGCCTAAAACAAAACATACAAAAAGTCAGCAAACACACGCACAGACCACATTCAGCAAACGCAGAACAAACAACAACGTTACCTGAGCCCTCGCAGCCTCGGCCCGCTCCCTGACCACTTCACCACCATACAGACCCCACATCCGGTCGTAGAGGGCGCCGGCGGACTCCTTCACCACGGGGTCTTCGACCTTATAGATGTCTCGCCCAAAATCTTCATCTGCCTGGTCGAAGGCCTCATAGTGCCGGCACCCTTCGCGAGAGAGTGCGTTCATCGCCCCCTCGCAGGTGACCAGGGAGGCGAACGACATTAATCCCCCCAGGACGGTGGGGAGCTCCCGCAGCTCCTCTTGCACCCATTCCAAACAGCGAAGCCCGGCCTCTCGCTCCGGCACCACGAAGTCACCGGTCCGCGCACCCAGCTCGCGATATGTGGCCATAAGCTGTGTGCGCGTCCGTTCGGCCTCCGTTCGCACCGCGGCTTCGGCCCCCTTCGCGCGGCTCTCCAGAGCGGTGAGCCGCCCCCGCAGGTCTTCGGCGAGATCCTTGGCAAGATTGGCTTCCGCCCGTGCCAGCCTAGCCTCCGCCTGCGCGGCCTGCTCCTTGGCGATGGCCTCGTTGGTCTCCCTCCTCTCCCCCGCCAGCTGGCGCCGGAGGTCAGCCTTTTCCTCCTCCAGGGCGGCCACCTTGTCCGCCAGTTTACGACACTTGCTGTCGGAGGCAGACTTCTCACGGACAGCGTCAGCATGTTGCGTCCGAAGTCCCTCGACTTCGGCAGATAAGGCTGCCGTAAGTGCCCCCGACGCAGTACGGCTGGTGAAGTCAGCCACCTGCAGAGCACACGTAAGGCCTTGGCCGTAAAAAAAAAGCTCCGCGGACCTGACTCAGCGCCTCCGTCGCCTGACTCAGCGCCTCCGTCACTCCTTTCAGCCGGCGGGTCGCCGCGCCAGCCTCGTCTCTGACCAACGCGAGGGCCGACACCTCGCCTCCGGCGCCAAGGGTCCCGCCCCTCGCCTTCGACGACAGCGCAGCCGTCGCGATTGCCCCGGCAGGCACAGCTATAGCAAGTCGGCCTTCGTCCGACCCTGCAACGCATCAACGATCAAAAAAAAAGCGGCCGGGTGAATTACCCCCAAGATAATCGTCCACACTAATGTCCGTGCCGAAGTCGGCAACGCGTTTGCCCGGCGGCGGCAACGTTCGGGCCGCCTTCGAAGCCTCCGCCACTCCGCTGGCCGGCGGCACCACCTTCGTCAGCTTGGAGACTCCGGCGCCCGCCGTTGTCTCCGGCGCCTTGCTGGGTGCAGAGGCGCCCGCCTTCGCCGGCAACGGCGGCTTGCCTCCGCTGGAGGCCGCAGCCTTCGCCGTCCCCCGCTGCCTTTTCGGCCGGGCCTCGTGAATCCTGACGGTCGCCTGGCGTTTTTGCGCCGCCCCTTGGCGATCCTTGTCCATCACTGCCCACACAACAACACCGATATTTCGCCCGTAAGGAAAAACTCTCCACTGACGAGCCATACGAGATGTAAAACAGTCTTCCTCAGCCGCGCAGGGGACAGGAACATTTCTAGGCCAGCAGCCCCCGGTAACCCTCAGCATCCGAGCCGAAGACTCCCGGAGCTCGGGCGAAGACATCCTCTCCCCCGGGGCCGCACACGTCCTCATTAACTCTCTAGCAAAACTATCAGACACCCCGATTCCTCCCATCGCAGTACCTAATTTTCTCTTTTTTGAGGAGGGGGCGGCCGTCAGCGCAGGGTCGCCTCCAGTCCCCACCGCCGGCTTCTTCCCACGGCGGTCCGCTTCGTCTTGACCAGGGTAGCCGTCGTACGGCAATTGATTTAACTCGAAGACCCTGTTCAAACGCTCATTTGACCCGCGAATATCAAAGCTGCGCTGGCCTTCCGTCCTCGCCACGTACCGCCCCACGAGCCGCACCGCCAAGTCCTCCGCATCACGCACAAAGGCGGCCGGGTCACGGTTTCGCAAGTTCAGTGCAAAGGCAGGACTTCGCACCACCCTTCCTCCGTGAAAAGGCATCTGACGAGGGCACACTTCGCCCAGCGTCCAGCCGTGCGCCAAAGGCCAGACCCCGTACGCCACAAACTCTTCAACTAAATCATGACCACTGCTCTGGCCGGCGGCACACCGAAGGGCCCCTTCGTCTGCATCCTCTTCTGCCACTTCAAAAGGCGGATACGCAGAGTAATAGTGAGAGCACATCTCAGACACGGGGAGTCCTTCATGGCCTTCGACAGTAGCCTCAGCAACGTAAAACCAAAATTCATTCCAATTGCCCCACTTGTTGCGGGCGCACGGAACCAACTCCACTACTGGCATTGTGGTCTTGCCGGTCTTCGGCGTGAATGTACACGACCCAAACTGGGCAACTCCGTCCTCAATCACCCTCTTCTGCCAATGCAAGCAGTAATTCTTCGCAAAAACTTCAACCGACGGCTGTCCGCCGTACGAAGTCGTCGCCCAGACATACTTCGCCAGCGCCACCACGGCGTTCGGTGTCAGCTGATGAATTTGAACGTTGAATCTACGCAGGACTTCGCCAACAAACCGGTGCGCAGGCAAGCGGAGACCGGCGACGAAGAACGCCTCGAAAACAACCAACTCACCCTCCGGCTCGGGGACTTCCTCCGTCCCCGGAGCACGAGCGACTCCGCCGCCAAAGTAGCCCAAGCGCTGCATCTCTTCGACGCGGGCCGACGTCATCCGTGACACACCAAAATCAACAGAGTCGCCAGCGCGCAGCTCCTCCACCATCACGCTACTCAACGTCTCCTCAGACGAGGCGGCGGCCGGCGGCGTGGCATCGGCGGAAGAAGAAGAGGATGGCATTGCTACGTACCGTCGGCGGCGGCGGGCGGTTTGCTTCACTCGAGCCAGATCTCCAACGAGCAAAGGGAGCAGTAGAAGAAGAGGAGCAGAAAGACGGCGGGCGGCTAGGGTTTTCACGGAGCGCGGAAGGCAAAGTGCAAACAGCGCCGTCCCCCGCCCCCCCTTTATAGGCAGGGCGCGGCTCCTCGGGAAACCCGCAATCCCACAGGGCGCGACGCTTCGGAAAACCCGCAGTCCAACAGTACGATGTCCATCAACGGTCACATCAAAAACCCCCGCGGAACCACTTCGAGCGAGGGCAGCGTCTCCGCCATCTAGCGACGTCTTCGGCACCAGGTGACTTTGTCGAACTGGTCCCTCGGAGGGCAAATGTTGGAGCGAAGGCAGAAACGCCACCCTTCGCCCGAAGTCTCCACCGCTTAGCCCCTGCCCTGACAGACAAAGCAGGCAGGGACACCCTTCGCTTCATCGGCACCAGAGACAACATGGAGACCCTTCGCTCGATTCGGCACCAGACGAAGGCCTGCGGCAACGCCTCCCCACGGCGCGGCCTCGGTCAGCTCCGAGGCCCACATGAGTTCAGGCCCATTGTAACGGGCCCTGCGTGGCCGCGTTTGTGTTACGGGCCTAATTTGTAAAGGTGTACTTGTAATTACAGCTTGTAACCCCGCTTTATGGGAATATTCTGGGGATAAACTAGGTACCTGAGGGCACATGCGTCCTTAACGCAAGGCGCCGTGCACTCGGATACCTATAAATACCCCCGCACAGTGCCCGTGAGAGGCCAGATTAACAGAGCTTTTGCCATCACGCGCGAGTGCCCTGTTGCCATCACCATTCACCCGTGTTGGATCTCCTGGCTGTCGAGAGACAGTCCCAACAAACCCCCGGATGCATAAACCTGCAGGGCAAATTTAGGCTTGGGTCTTAGGTACCCAACTCTTGTTGGGTCCTACAAGGTTAGTCACAATTGTCTTAGGGACCCAAATGCAAGTTTTATCTCCCTTGCATCTTGCCCCTAACTTCCTAGCAATCACCTTCTTATTCTTTCTACAAATGGCAAATGAAGCATTGCAAGTATAATAAATTGTAGAAGGTTCTTTCATTACTTTCCTAGGAGCAAGAACAATATTCTTTCTAGGCACATGATGAATAACATTTCTCCTAGACATATCTCTACCATGCATATAGGAAGAACTAGAAGCAAACATGGCATGAGAATCAAAAGCATCATAAGCATTACAACTCCTATAAGCATTTCTAGACTGTCTCCTAACATGGTACATAAAAGCATGGTTCTTTTTAGCACTACTAGCCATAGGGGCCTTCCCTTTCTCCTTGGCGGAGATGGGAGCCTTATGGCTTGTCAAGTTCTTGGCTTCCCTCTTGAAGCCAAGTCCATCCTTAATTGAGGGGTGTCTACCAATCGTGTAGGCATCCCTTGCAAATTTTAGCTTGTCAAATTCATTCTTGCTAGTCTTAAGTTGGGCATTAAGACTAGCCAATTCATCATTAAGTTTGGAAATTGAACTTAGGTGTTCACTACAAGCATCAATGTCAAAATCTTTACACCTATTGCAAATCATAACATGTTCTACACAAGAGTTAGATTTACTTGCTACTTCTAGTTTAGCATTTAAATTATCATTAACACCTTTTAAAGTAGAAATGGTTTCATGACAAGTAGACAGTTCATAAGAAAGCATTTCATTCCTTTTAACTTCTAGAGCAAGTGAATTTTGTGCACTAACAAATTTATCATGCTTTTCATATAAAAGGTCCTCTTGTTTCTCTAAAAGTCTATCCTTTTCATTTAAGGCATCAATCAATTCATTAATCTTATCTATTTTAGTTCTATCCAATCCCTTGAACAAACTAGAGTAATCTATTTCTTCATCACTAGACTCATCATCACTAGAAGAATCATAAGTAGTACTATCTCGAGTACATACCTTCTTCTCCTTCGCCATGAGGCATTGAAAGGGAAATGTGCCCTTGGGCCATTTCTAAGTATTTTGGTGATTTAGTGCCCAACACATGTGCTTAATTGTAAAATGGGACAAAGTACAAATCATGGAGAAAAGGTATGTTTCTAATCCTTAGTACATTGGTTTTGTGTACTAATATATTTGTCTAAGTGTTAGAAACAGAAAAGGAGATGAAAAGAAAAGAGGAGAAAGTCTTGGCTGTGTGCAGCCAAGACCCAGCTCGGCCTGGAGCACCGGACTGTCCGGTGTGCACCGGACAGTGTCCGGTGCGCCAGGCTGCCTCGGCTCGAACTGGCCGCTCTCGGGAATTCGCCGACGGCGTACGGCTAAAATTCACCGGACTGTCCGGTGTGCACCGGACTGTCCGGTGAGCCAACGGTCGGCTAGGGCCAACGGTCGGCCGCGCGATCAGCGCGCGACACGTGGCCGGGCCAACGGTCGGGAAGGAACACCGGACTGTCCGGTGTGCACCGGACATGTCCGGTGCGCCAACTGAGCGCAGATCTGGAGCAGCCAGCAACGGTCAGAAGTGCTGTTTTTGGAAACAAATCGGGCACCGGACAGTGTCCGGTGTGCACCGGACTGTCCGGTGCGCCACGAGACAGAAGGCAAAGATGGCCTTCCAGATTTGTTCCCAACGGCTCCTAGCTGCCTTGGGGCTATAAAAGGGACCCCTTGGCGCATGGAGGAAGTACCCAAGCATTCCTTGAGCACTCTTGATCACTCACACATCAATCTTGCGCACTTGTTTGAAATTCTAGTGATTTGAGCTCTGTTCTAGTGTGTTAGCCTCTTGAGCTCAAGTCTGGGTTTTGTGTGTGCGTATTCGCTGTGATCTTTGTGTTGTGTGTGAGTTGCTAATCCCTCCCTTACTCCGTGATTCTTTGTGAACATCTTTTGTAAGGGCGAGAGGCTCCAAGTTGTGGAGATTCCTCGCAAACGGGATTGAGATAAGAACAACAAAACACCGTGGTATTCAAGTGGGTCTTTGGACCGCTTGAGAGGGGTTGATTGCAACCCTCGTCCGTTGGGACGCCACAACGTGGAAGTAGGCAAGCATTGGCTTGGCCGAACCACGGGATAAACCACCGTGTCCCTCTGTGCTTGATTCTTGTGGTATTGTGTTTTGTTGAAGACTTCACCTTAGCCACTTGGCATTAACTGTGCTAACGCTTAACAAGTTTTTGTGGCTTAAGTTTGAAGTTTTTACAGGATCACCTATTCACCCCCCCCCCCCTCTAGGTGCTCTCAATTGGTATCAGAGCCGTTCTATTCACAAAGGGACTAACCGCCCGAATAGATGGATCCTAAGGGGAAGGGTATAGTGATCAACGACAAAGAGAAGGAGACCTTCGTCAACGAGCCAAAGGACGACAAGCCTACCGACTCCGGCTCGGGTCAAAGACGAAAGGATGGGAAGAAGAAGAAGACCAGGCGCATCAAGGAGATCATCTACTACGACAGCGACGAGTCTACTTCTTCCCAAAAGGATGAGGACCACAACGACTACGAGAGGAGAAAACCGGTTAATTCGAACTTTTCCTTTGATTACTCTCGTATTCCGCAAAGTTCACATTCTCATTTACTCTCCATTCCACTTGGCAAGCCCCCACACTTTGATGGAGAGGACTACGGATTTTGGAGTCACAAAATGCGTAGTCACCTATTCTCTCTCCATCCTAGTATATGGGAGATTGTAGAGAGTGGAATGCACTTTGATAGTTCGGATAGTCCTATGTTCATTAATGAACAAATTCATAAAAATGCACAAGCTACTACTGTTCTTCTAGCTTCCTTGTGCAGGGATGAATACCATAAGGTGAGCGGCTTGGACAACGCCAAGCAAATCTGGGACACCCTCAAGATTTCTCATGAGGGGAACGACGTCACCTTACTCACCAAGATGGAGTTGGTGGAGGGCGAGCTTGGACGGTTCGCGATGATAAGGGGCGAGGAGCCAACGCAAACGTACAACCGGCTCAAGACCCTTATCAACAAGATAAGAAGCTACGGGAGCACGCGATGGACGGACCACGACGTCGTCCGCCTAATGCTCAGGTCCTTTACCGTACTTGATCCTCATCTCGTGAACAATATTCGTGAGAATCCCAGGTACACGATGATGACGCCCGAGGAAGTGCTTGGAAAATTCGTGAGCGGGCGGATGATGATCAAGGAGGCAAGATACGTCGACGACGCGTTGAACGGACCACTCCACGAGCCTCAACCCATTGCTCTAAAGGCAACGAGGAGCAAGGAGTCGCTACCTAGCAAGGTGGCGCAAGTTGAGGCGGCTGGCCTTAATGATGAAGAGATGGCTCTCATCATTAAGAGATTCAAGACGGTGCTTAAAGGTCACAAGGGACAACCAAGCAAGACCAAAGCCAAGGGGAAGCGCTCATGCTTCAAATGCGGTAAGCTTGGTCATTTCATTGCTAACTGTCCCGATAATGAAAGTGACCAGGAAAAGGGGAACAAAAGAGAGAAGAAGAAGCAATACAAGAAGGCAAAAGGCGAGGCGCATCTAGGAAAGGAGTGGGATTCGGATTGCTCCTCCTCCGACTCCGACAACGAAGGACTCGCCGCCACTGCCTTCAACAAATCGGCTCTCTTCCCCAACGAGCGTCTCACTTGCCTTATGGCAAGGGAGAAGAAGGTGAGTATTCAAGACTCCACTTATGCTTCATCTAGTGATAGTGAGTCTAGTGATGATGACATAGATTATTCTTGCTTGTTCAAGGGCTTAGATAGATCTAAGATAGAGAAAATCAATGAATTAATTAATGCATTGAATGAAAAGGATAGGCTTTTAGAAAAGCAAGAAGATTTATTGTATGATGAACATGATAAATTTGTAGAGGCACAAAAATCATATGCTTTAGAAGTGAAAAGAAATGAAATGCTTTCTAGTGAAATATCTTCCTGTCATGAAACCATTTCTACCTTAAGAAGTGTTAATATTGATTTAAGTGCTAAACTAGAAGTAGCTAGTAAATCAAATTCTTTTGTTGAACATGTTGAAATTTGTACTAGGTGTAAGGATTTTGATATTAATGCTTGTAGTGAACACCTAGTTCTAATTTCCAAATTAAATGATGAAGTGGCTAGTCTTAATGCCCAACTTAAGACTAGCAAGAATGAAGTTGATAAAATAAAATTTGCAAGGGATGCCTACACGGTTGGTAGACACCCCTCAATTAAGGATGGGCTTGGCTTCAAGAGAGAAGCCAAGAACTTAACAAGCCATAAGGCTCCTGTCTTCGTCAAGGAGAAAGGGAAGGCCCCTATGGCAAATAGTGCTAAAAAGAACCATGCTTTCTTATACCATGATAGGAGACATGCTAGAAATGTTCATAATGATTTTGATTTACATGTTTATGACTCTCATGCCATGTTTGCCTCTAGTTCCTCTCATAAACATGATAGAAATATGAGTAGGAGAAATGTTGCGCATATGCCTAGGAGAAATATTGCTCATGTACCTAGAAAGAATGTTAGTCATGCTCCTAGAAAATTAGTGAATGAACCTTCTACCATTTATTATGTTTGTAATGCTCCCTTTGCTATTTGTAGAAAGGGAAAGAAGGTTGTTGCTAGGAAATTAGGGGATAGATGCAAGGGAGATAAAACTTGCATCTGGGTCCCTAAGAATATTTGTGCTAACCTTGCAGGACCCAACATGAGTTGGGTACCTAAGACCCAAGCCTAAATTTGCCTTGCAGGTTTATGCATCCGGGGGTTCAAGCTGGATTATCGACAGCGGATGCACAAACCATATGACGGGGGAGAAGAAGATGTTCACCTCCTACGTCAAAAGTAAAGATTCCCAAGATTCAATTATATTCGGTGATGGGAATCAAGGCAAGGTAAAAGGGCTAGGTAAAATTGCAATTTCTAATGAGCATTCTATATCAAATGTATTCTTAGTGGAGAGTCTTGGATATAACTTGCTATCTGTTAGTCAATTATGTCAAATGGGATATAATTGTTTATTTACAAATGTAGATGTGTCTGTCTTTAGAAGATGTGATGGCTCACTAGCTTTTAAGGGTGTACTAGACGGCAAGCTTTATTTAGTTGATTTTGCAAAAGAAGAGGCCGGTCTAGATGCATGCTTAATGGCTAAGACTTGCATGGGCTGGCTGTGGCATCGCCGCTTAGCACATGTGGGGATGAAGAACCTCCACAAGCTTCTAAAGGGGGAACACGTAATAGGTCTAACAAATGTGCATTTCGAAAAGGATAGACCTTGTGCAGCTTGTCAAGCAGGGAAACAGGTGGGAGGAGCACATCACAGCAAGAACGTGATGACCACGTCAAGACCCCTGGAGCTGCTACACATGGACCTCTTCGGACCCGTCGCCTATCTAAGCATAGGAGGAAGTAAGTATGGGTTAGTTATTGTTGATGACTTTTCCCGCTTCACTTGGGTGTTCTTTTTGCAGGATAAGTCTGAAACCCAAGGGACCCTCAAGCGCTTCCTCAGAAGAGCTCAAAATGAGTTTGAGCTCAAGGTGAAGAAGATAAGGAGCGACAACGGGTCCGAGTTCAAGAACCTTCAAGTGGAGGAGTTTCTTGAGGAGGAAGGGATCAAGCACGAGTTCTCCGCTCCCTACACACCACAGCAAAATGGTGTGGTAGAGAGGAAGAACAGGACGCTAATCGATATGGCGAGGACGATGCTTGGAGAGTTCAAGACCCCCGAGTGTTTTTGGTCGGAAGCCGTGAACACGGCTTGCCACGCCATCAACAGGGTCTATCTTCACCGCCTCCTCAAGAAGACTTCGTATGAGCTACTAACCGGTAACAAACCCAATGTATCTTATTTTCGTGTATTTGGGAGCAAATGCTACATTCTAGTAAAGAAGGGTAGAAATTCTAAGTTTGCTCCCAAAGCTGTAGAAGGGTTTTTATTAGGTTATGATTCAAATACAAAGGCGTATAGGGTCTTCAACAAATCATCGGGTTTGGTTGAAGTCTCTAGCGACGTTGTATTTGATGAGACTAATGGCTCTCCAAGAGAGCAAGTTGTTGATTGTGATGATGTAGATGAAGAAGATGTTCCGACGGCCGCTATACGAACCATGGCGATTGGAGACGTTCGGCCACAGGAACAGGATGAACGTGATCAACCCTCTTCCTCAACGACGGTGCATCCCCCAACTCAAAATGATGAACAGGTTCATCAAAAGGAGGCGTGTGATCAAGGAGGAGCACAAGACGATCAAGTGATGGAGGAAGAAGCACAACCGGCACCTCCAACCCAAGTTCGAGCGATGATTCAAAGGGATCATCCCGTCGACCAAATTTTGGGTGACATCAGCAAGGGAGTAACTACTCGATCTCGATTAGTTAATTTTTGTGAGCATTACTCTTTTGTCTCCTCTATTGAGCCTTTCAGGGTAGAGGAGGCCTTGCTAGATCCGGATTGGGTGTTGGCCATGCAGGAGGAACTCAACAACTTCAAGCGCAACGAAGTTTGGACACTGGTGCCTCGTCCCAAGCAAAATGTTGTGGGAACCAAGTGGGTGTTCCGCAACAAACAGGACGAGCACGGGGTGGTGACGAGGAACAAGGCTCGACTTGTGGCAAAAGGTTATGCCCAAGTCGCAGGTTTGGACTTTGAGGAGACTTTTGCTCCTGTGGCTAGGCTAGAGTCCATTCGTATCTTGCTAGCATATGCCGCTCACCATTCTTTCAGGTTGTACCAAATGGATGTGAAGAGCGCGTTCCTCAACGGGCCAATAAAGGAGGAGGTGTACGTGGAGCAACCCCCTGGCTTCGAGGATGAGCGGTACCCCGACCACGTGTGTAAGCTCTCTAAGGCGCTCTATGGACTTAAACAAGCCCCAAGAGCATGGTATGAATGCCTTAGAGATTTTTTACTTGCTAATGCTTTCAAGGTTGGGAAAGCCGATCCAACTCTCTTTACAAAGACATGTGATGGTGATTTGTTTGTATGCCAAATTTATGTCGATGACATAATATTTGGGTCTACTAATCAAAAGTCTTGTGAAGAGTTTAGCAGGGTGATGACGCAGAAATTCGAGATGTCGATGATGGGCGAGTTGAACTACTTCCTTGGGTTCCAAGTGAAGCAACTCAAGGACGGCACCTTCATCTCCCAAACGAAGTACACGCAAGATCTGCTGAAGCGGTTTGGGATGAAGGACGCCAAGCCCGCAAAGACTCCGATGGGAACCGACGGACACACCGACCTCAACAAAGGAGGTAAGTCCGTTGATCAAAAAGCATACCGGTCAATGATAGGGTCTTTACTTTATTTATGTGCTAGTAGACCGGATATTATGCTTAGCGTATGCATGTGTGCTAGATTTCAATCCGATCCTAAGGAGTGTCACTTGGTGGCGGTGAAGCGAATTCTTAGATATTTAGTCGCTACGCCTTGCTTCGGGATCTGGTATCCAAAGGGGTCTAACTTTGACCTGATTGGGTACTCAGATTCCGACTATGCTGGATGTAAGGTCGATAGGAAGAGTACATCGGGGACGTGCCAATTCTTAGGAAGGTCCCTGGTGTCATGGAATTCTAAGAAACAAACATCCGTTGCCCTATCCACCGCTGAGGCCGAGTACGTTGCCGCAGGTCAGTGTTGCGCGCAACTACTTTGGATGAGGCAAACCCTCAGGGACTTTGGCTACAATCTGAGCAAAGTCCCACTCCTATGTGATAATGAGAGTGCTATCCGAATAGCGGAAAATCCTGTTGAGCACAGCCGCACAAAGCACATAGACATCCGGCATCACTTTTTGAGAGACCACCAGCAAAAGGGAGATATCGAAGTGTTTTATGTTAGCACCGAGAACCAGCTAGCCGATATCTTTACCAAGCCTTTAGATGAGAAGACCTTTTGCAGGCTGCGTAGTGAGCTAAATGTCTTAGATTCGCGGAACTTGGATTGAATTGCAGCATACATGTATTTATGCCTTTGATCATGTTCTTTCTGCATTTTGTTGCTTATTATGGTGCTCAAGTTGTACAAACACTCCCTGGACCTCACAAGTCCGTTGCAAAGTGATGCACATGTTTAGGGGGAGATGTGTTACAACTTGACCCTTTGAGACTAACCATATGTTTGAGTTTGCTTGTGTTAGTCACAAAGGAGAATTGAAAGGGAAAAGGTGGACTTGGACCATGAAAGACTTCCACTGCACTCCGATGAGGGGTAACTTATTCCAAGTCCATCTCAATGAACTCTTATTGCCATTTGCTCTTAATTGAAGATTTTGGTGAGGCAATGGGGTTAAAGGGCCACAATTGATCCCGTTTTGGTGCTTGATGCCAAAGGGGGAGAAAATAAAGGCCAAAGCAATAAATGGATCAGCTACCACTTGAGAGATTTTGAAAATAGGGCAATAGAGTTTTTGGTTTGTCAAAATTCTTATGTTGTCTCTCTTATCAAAAGTTGGCTTCTTGTGGGGAGAAGTATTGATTATGGGAAAAAGGGGGAGGTTTTGAAATCTTGATAAATCTCCTTGTAATGACTCTCTTTATGCTTTAACATGTGTGTTTAACTTAGAGATAGAGATTTGAGTTTGATTTGCAAAAACAAACCAAGTGGTGGCATAGAGTGATCCATATAAGTCAAAAATGAATCAAAATAAATTTGAGTTATTATTTGAAGTGTTTTTGTACTTGTTCAACTTGCTTTATGTTGTGTTGGCATAAATCACCAAAAAGGGGGAGATTGAAAGGGAAATGTGCCCTTGGGCCATTTCTAAGTATTTTGGTGATTTAGTGCCCAACACATGTGCTTAATTGTAAAATGGGACAAAGTACAAATCATGGAGAAAAGGTATGTTTCTAATCCTTAGTACATTGGTTTTGTGTACTAATATATTTGTCTAAGTGTTAGAAACAGAAAAGGAGATGAAAAGAAAAGAGGAGAAAGTCTTGGCTGTGTGCAGCCAAGACCCAGCTCGGCCTGGAGCACCGGACTGTCCGGTGTGCACCGGACAGTGTCCGGTGCGCCAGGCTGCCTCGGCTCGAACTGGCCGCTCTCGGGAATTCGCCGACGGCGTACGGCTAAAATTCACCGGACTGTCCGGTGTGCACCGGACTGTCCGGTGAGCCAACGGTCGGCTAGGGCCAACGGTCGGCCGCGCGATCAGCGCGCGACACGTGGCCGGGCCAACGGTCGGGAAGGAACACCGGACTGTCCGGTGTGCACCGGACATGTCCGGTGCGCCAACTGAGCGCAGATCTGGAGCAGCCAGCAACGGTCAGAAGTGCTGTTTTTGGAAACAAATCGGGCACCGGACAGTGTCCGGTGTGCACCGGACTGTCCGGTGCGCCACGAGACAGAAGGCAAAGATGGCCTTCCAGATTTGTTCCCAACGGCTCCTAGCTGCCTTGGGGCTATAAAAGGGACCCCTTGGCGCATGGAGGAAGTACCCAAGCATTCCTTGAGCACTCTTGATCACTCACACATCAATCTTGCGCACTTGTTTGAAATTCTAGTGATTTGAGCTCTGTTCTAGTGTGTTAGCCTCTTGAGCTCAAGTCTGGGTTTTGTGTGTGCGTATTCGCTGTGATCTTTGTGTTGTGTGTGAGTTGCTAATCCCTCCCTTACTCCGTGATTCTTTGTGAACATCTTTTGTAAGGGCGAGAGGCTCCAAGTTGTGGAGATTCCTCGCAAACGGGATTGAGATAAGAACAACAAAACACCGTGGTATTCAAGTGGGTCTTTGGACCGCTTGAGAGGGGTTGATTGCAACCCTCGTCCGTTGGGACGCCACAACGTGGAAGTAGGCAAGCATTGGCTTGGCCGAACCACGGGATAAACCACCGTGTCCCTCTGTGCTTGATTCTTGTGGTATTGTGTTTTGTTGAAGACTTCACCTTAGCCACTTGGCATTAACTGTGCTAACGCTTAACAAGTTTTTGTGGCTTAAGTTTGAAGTTTTTACAGGATCACCTATTCACCCCCCCCCCCTTCTAGGTGCTCTCAGGCATGTGTGACGTTCGTTGGGGAAGAGGGATGACATGTTGAAGGCGGTGGCGGCGAGTCCTTCATTGTCGGAGTCGGAAGAGGAGCAATCCGAATCCCGCTCCTTTCCGATATGTGCCTCGCCCTTGGCCTTCTTGTAATTCTTCTTCTTTTTCCTTTTGTTCCCTTTTTCCTGGTCACTTTCATTATCGGGACAGTTAGCAATGAAATGACCAATCTTACCACATTTGAAGCATGAGCGCTTCCTCTTTGTCTTGGTCTTGCTTGGATGTCCCTTGCGACCCTTTAGCGCCGTCTTGAAGCGCTTGATGATGAGGGCCATCTCTTCATCATTGAGCCCGGCCGCCTCAACTTGCGCCACCTTGCTAGGTAGCGCCTCCTTGCTCCTTGTTGCCTTGAGAGCAATGGGTTGAGGCTCATGGATTGGACCGTTCAACGCGTCGTCCACGTATCTCGCCTCCTTGATCATCATTCGCCCGCTTACGAACTTCCCAAGGACTTCTTCGGGCGACATCTTGGTGTACCTAGGATTTTCACAAATATTGTTCACCAAATGTGGATCAAGTACAGTAAAGGACCTTAGCATCAGGCGAACGACGTCGTGGTCCGTCCATCGCGTGCTTCCGTAGCTCCTTATTTTGTTGATAAGGGTCTTGAGCCGGTTGTATGTTTGGGTTGGCTCCTCTCCCCTTATCATTGCGAATCTTCCTAGCTCGCCCTCCACTAACTCCATCTTGGTGAGCAAGGTGACGTCGTTCCCCTCATGAGAGATCTTGAGGGTGTCCCAGATCTGCTTGACATTGTCCAAGCCGCTCACCTTATGGTACTCGTCTCTGCACAAAGAGGCTATCAACACAGTAGTAGCTTGTGCATTTTTATGAATCTGTTCATTAATAAATATAGGACTATCTGAGCTATCAAATTTCATTCCATTCTCGACAATCTCCCAAATGCTTGGATGGAGAGAGAACAAGTGACTACGCATTTTGTGACTCCAAAATCCGTAGTCCTCCCCATCAAAGTGTGGAGGTTTGCCAAGAGGGATGGAAAGCAAATGTGCATTTGAACTCTGTGGAATACGAGAGTAATCAAAAGAAAAGTTCGAATTGACCGTCTTTCGTTTCTCGTAGTCGTAGTCGTCCTTTTGGGAAGAAGTAGACTCGTCGCTGTCGTCGTAGTAGACGATCTCCTTGATGCGCCTTGTCTTCTTCTTCTTCCCATCTTTCTGTTTATGGCCCGAGCCCGAGTCGGTAGGCTTGTCATCCTTCGGCTCGTTGATGAAGGACTCCTTCTCCTTATCGTTGATCATGATTCCCTTCCCCTTAGGATCCATCTCTTCGGGCGATTAGTCCCTTTGTGAAGAGAACGGCTCTGATACCAATTGAGAGCACCTAGAGGGGGGGTGAATAGGTGATCCTGTAAAACTTGAAACTTAAGCCACAAAAACTTGGTTAAGCGTTAGCACAATAATGCCAAGTGGCTAGAGAGGAGTCTCAACAAAACACAATAACCACAAGAGATCAATCACAGAGATAGCACAGTGGTTTATCCCATGGTTCGGCCAAGACCAACGCTTGCCTACTCCACGTTGTGGCGTCCCAACGGACGAGGGTTGCAATCAACCTCTCTCAAGCGGTCCAAAGACCAACTTGAATACCACGGTGTTTTGCCTTGCTTTTCTATATCCCGTTCGCGAGGAATCTCCACAACTTGGAGTATCTCGCCCTTACACTTGAAGTTCACAAAGAAGCACAGAGTAAGGGAGGGATGAGCAACGCACACAAGACACAAAATCAGAATGTCAGCATGCACACAAGTCGCAACAAGAGCTCGCAACACAACCTAACGAGTTCACAACTCAACTAGAGCTCTAGATGCTATCACGAAGAAACAAATGCGTGGAATCGAAGTCTTGGTGCTTAGGAATGCTTTGAGTATGCTTGGTGTACTCCTCCATGCGTCTAGGGGTCCCTTTTATAGCCCCAAGGCAGCTAGGAGCCGTTGAGAACATTCCTGGAAGGCAGATCTTGCCTTCTGTCGACTGGCGCATCGGACAGTCCGGTGCACCACCGGACACTGTCCGGTGCGGATCTCCTTCCTTATTTGGCGAAGCCGATCGTTCCAGATTAAGAGCCGTTGGCGCACCGGACACTGTCCGGTGCACACCGGACAGTCCGGTGCTCCAATGTGACCGTTGGCTCGGCCACGCGTCACGCGCGGAATCCTCGGCCGACCGTTGCCCCGGCTGACCGTTGGCTCACCGGACAGTCCGGTGAATTATAGTCGTACGCCGTTAATCAACTCCCGAGAGCGACGAGTTCGCCTGTGAACGGCTCACCGGATAGTCCGGTGCACCACCGGACAGTCCGGTGAATTATAGTCGTACACCGCCGTCGAAGTCCCGAGAGCAGCCTGTTCGCCAGAGCCAGCCTAGCACACCAGACACTGTCCGGTGCACCACCGGATAGTCCGGTGCACCCAGACTGAGCAGACTTTGGCTGAACAAAGCCATCTCTTTTCCAACTCGATTTTTCCTGTTTCTAGCACTTAGACACAATACATTAGTCCATAAAACAATGTACTAAGTCTAGAAACATACCTTTTGACTTGATTTGCACTTTGTCCACCACTTTGCATAGATTAACACAAAAGCACTTGTGTTGGAACTCAATCACCAAAATACTTAGAAATGGCCCAAGGGCACATTTCCCTTTCAAGACCGGTATGCCTTTTGATCAACGGACTTACCTCCTTTGTTGAGGTCGACATGCTCGTCGGTTCCCATTGGTGTCTTCGCGGGCTTGGCGCCCTTCATCCCAAACCTCTTGAGAAGATCTTGAGTGTACTTCATTTAGGAGAGGAAGGTGTCGTCCTTGAGTTGCTTCACTTGGAACCCAAGGAAGTAGGTCAACTCGCCCATCATCGACATCTTGAACTTTTGTGTCATCACCTTGCTAAACTCCTCACAAGACTTTTGATTAGTAGAACCAAATATTATGTCATCGACATAAATTTGGCACACAAAAAGATCACCATCACAAGTCTTAATAAAAAGAGTGGGATCGGCTTTCCCAACCTTGAAAGCATTAGCAATTAAGAAATTTCTAAGGCATTCATACCATGCTCTTGGGGCTTGCTTAAGTCCATAGAGCGCCTTAGAGAGTTTGAACACATGGTCGGGGTACCTATCATCCTCAAAGCCAGGGGGTTGTTCCACGTATACCTCCTCCTTGATTGGCCCATTGAGGAAAGCGCTCTTTACGTCCATTTGAAACAACCTGAAAGAGTGGTGAGCGGCATAGGCTAATAAAATTCGAATAGACTCTAGCCTAGCCACAGGAGCAAAAGTCTCCTCGAAATCCAAACATGCGACTTGGGCATAACCTTTTGCCAGAAGTCGAGCCTTGTTTCTTGTCACCACCCCATGCTCGTCTTGCTTGTTGCGGAACACCCACTTGGTTCCCACAACATTTTGCTTTGGACGTGGCACCAGGCTCCAAACTTCATTCCCCTTGAAGTTGTTGAGCTCTTCCTGCATGACCAACACCCAGTCCGGATCCTGCAAGGCCTCTTCTACCCTAAAAGGCTCAATAGAAGAGACAAACGAGTAATGCTCACAAAAATTAGCTAAACGTGATCGAGTCATTACTCCCTTGCTGATATCACCTAGAATTTGATCGACGGGGTGATTTCTTTGGATTGTCGTTCGAACTTGAGTTGGAGGGACCCGTGGTGCTTCTTCCTCCATAACTTGTTCTTCTTGTGCTCCCCCTTGATCACGCACCTCTTCTTGAGGAACCTGTCCATCATCTTGAGTTGGCGGATGCACCATTGTTGAGGAAGATGGTTGATCTTGCTCTTGTTGTTCATGTGGTCGCACATCACCTATCGCCATCATGCGCATTGTGACCGTCGGAACATCATCTTCATCTATGTCATCAAGATCAACTTGATCTTTTGGAGAGCCATTAGTCTCATCAAATACAATGTCGCTAGAGACTTCAACCAAACCTGATGATTTGTTGAAGACTCTATACGCCTTTGTATTTGAGTCATACCCTAGTAAAAACCCTTCTACTGCCTTGGGAGCAAATTTAGAATGTCTACCTTTCTTCACCAGAATGTAACATTTGCTCCCAAATACACGAAAGTAAGAGACGTTGGGTTTGTTACCAGTAAGGAGTTCATACGAGGTCTTCTTGAGAAGGCGATGTAGGTAGAGCCGATTTATGATGTGGCAAGCTATGTTCACAGCTTCCGACCAAAACCGCTCGAGCGTCTTGAATTCTCCAAGCATCGTTCTCGCCATGTCGATAAGCGTCCTGTTCTTCCTCTCTACCACACCGTTTTTTTGTGGTGTGTAGGGAGCGGAGAACTCGTGCTTGACGCCTTCTTCCTCAAGATACTCCTCCACTTGCATATTCTTGAACTCGGACCCGTTGTCGCTTCTTATCTGTTTCACCTTGAGCTCAAATTCATTTTGAGCCCTCCTTAGAAAGCGCTTTAGGGTCCCTTGGGTTTCTGATTTATCCTGTAAAAAGAACATCCAAGTGAAGCGGGAAAAATCATCAACAATTACAAGACCATACTTACTTCCTCCGATGTTAAGGTAGGCAACGGGTCCGAAGAGGTCTATGTGAAGAAGCTCCAGTGGTCTTGATGTTGTCATCATATTCTTGTTGTGATGAGTGCTTCCCACCTGTTTCCCTGCCTGACAAGCTGCACAAGGTCTATCTTTCTTAAAATAAACATTGGCTAGTCCTAACACATGTTCTCTCTTTAGAAGTTTATGAAGGTTCTTCATCCCAACATGTGCTAGACGGCGATGCCAGAGCTAGCCCATACTAGTCTTAGCCATTAAGCATGCATCTAGATCGACATTCTCTTTTGAAAAATCAACTAAATAGAGCTTGCCGTCTAATACACCCTTGAATGCTAATGAACCATCACTCCTTCTAAAGACAGATACATCAACATTTGTAAACAAACAATTGTAGCCCATGTGGCACAATTGACTTACAGACAGGAGGTTGTACCCTAATGACTCTACTAAAAATACATTTGAAATAGAGTGCTCGCTTGTGATGGCTATTTTTCCCAAACCTTTGACCTTGCCTTGATTCCCATCTCCAAAGATAATCGTATCCTGAGAATCCTTGTTCTTGACGTAGGAGGTGAACATTTTCTTCTCCCCTGTCATGTGGTTTGTGCACCCGCTGTCGATAATCCAGCTTGAGCCCCCGGATGCATAAACCTGCAAGTAATTTAAGCTTGGGTTTTAGGTACCCAACTCTTGTTGGGTCCTACAAGGTTAGTCACAATAGTTTTTGGAACCCATATGCAAGTTTTGTCTCCCTTGCATTTGGCTCCCAATTTCCTAGCCAATACTTTTGCATTCTTACATGTAAGAACGAAAGAAGTGTTGCAAGCATGGAAAACAGTAGTAGATTCATTACACACTTTCCTAGGCACATGATGCACAACATGATTTCTCTTAGGCCTACTTCTACCATGAACAAAAGTAGAACTAGAGGCAAACATAGCATGTGAATCAAAAGCATCATGATCATAATTCCTATTATAATTGGAATGACTAGCGATTTTCCTATTATAAATGAAAACATGATTTCTTTAAGTACTACTAGCCATAGGGGCCTTCCCCTTCTCCTTGGTAAGAATGGGAGCCTTTTGGCTTCTTAAGTTCTTGGTTTCCCTTCGAAAACCAAGTCCATCCTTAATTGAGGGGTGTCTACCAACAGTGTAGGCATCCCTAGCAAACTTTAATTTATCAAAATCATTTTTGCAAGTCTTAAGTTGAGCATTAAGACTTGCCACTTCATCATTCAATTTAGTAATAGCAATAAGATGTTCATCACAAGCATTAACATCAAAGTCCTTGCATCTATTGCAAATAAATACATGTTCTACACAAGATCTAGTTGCATTTGCCTTCTCTAGTTTAGCATTTAATTCATCATTTAAATTCTTTAAACTAGAGACATATTCATGGCATGCGGACAACTCAGAGGATAGCATTTCATTCCTTTTAATTTCTAGAGCAAGAGATTTTTTAACACTAACAAATTTATCACGTTCTTCATACAAAATATCATCTTGTTTTTCTAAAAGTCTATCCTTTTAGAGCATCAATTAATTCATTAATTTTCTCTACTTTGGCTCTATCTAAACCTTTAAATAGACTAGAGTAATCTACTTCATCATCGGAAGAATTATCATCGCTAGAAGTAGTGTACTTAGGGGTATCTCGAACACTTACCTTCTTCTCCTTAGCCATGAGGCAAGTGTGGCGTTCGTTGGGGAAGAGTGAAGACTTGTTGAAGGCCGAGGCAGCGAGTCCTTCATCGTCGGAGTCGGATGAGGAGCAGTCGAAATCCCATTCTTTTCCAAGATGAGCCTCGCCTTTCGCCTTCCTATAGCTTTTCTTCTTCTCCTTCTTCCCATGTCTTTCTTGTCCCTGGTCATTTTCATTATCGGGACATTGAGCAATAAAATGACCAGTCTTACCGCATTTGAAGCAGGAGCGCTTTCCCTTTGTTTTATTCTTGTTGGGATACTCCTTGCGTCCTTTAAGTGCGGTCTTGAAGCGCTTGATGATAAGCGCCATCTCATCTTCGTTGAGGCCGGTAGCCTCCACTTGAGCTACCTTGCTTGGTAGTGCCTCCTTGCTGCTAGTTGCCTTGAGCGCAACGGGCTGTGGCTTGTAGATGGGCTGAGGGCCATTTAAGGCGTCATCTACATACCTTGCCTCCTTAACCATGAGAGCACCTAGAGGGGGGTGAATAGGTGATCCTGTAAAAACTTGAAACTTAATGCCACAAAAACTTGATTAGGAGTTAGCACAATAAAGCCAAGTGGCTAGAGAGGAGTTCTTGCAAAACACAATAACCACAAGGAGATCAACACAGAGAGGCACAGTGGTTTATCCCGTGGTTCGGCCAAGTCCAACACTTGCCTACTCCACGTTGTGGCGTCCCAACGGACGAGGGTTGCACTCAACCCCTCTCAAGCGGTCCAAAGACCTACTTGAATACCACAATGTTTTGCTTTGTTTCACTATATCCCGCTTGCGAGGAATCTCCACAACTTGGAGCCTCTCGCCCTTACAATTTGATTATCACAAAGAAGCACAGAAGTAAGGTTGGGATGAGCAACACACACAAGACATAAAATCAGAGCAACAATATGCACACAAGTCACAACACGAGCTCTCAACACAACTCGAAGAGTTCTCTACTCAAATGGAGCTCTAGTTGCTATCACAAAGAATCGAATGCGCGAATATGAAGTCTTGGTGCTTAGGAATGCTCAAGGGATGCTTGGTGTTCTCCTCCATGCGCCTAGGGGTCCCTTTTATAGCCCAAGGCAGCTAGGAGCCGTTGAGAGCAATCCAGGAAGGCAATTCTTGCCTTCTGTCGACAGGCGCACCAGACAGTCTGGTGTACCACCGGACACTAACCGGTGCGGATTTCTTTCCTATTCTGGCGCAGCCGACCGTTGGAGACTTGGAGCCGTTGGCGCACCGGACAGTCCGGTGCGCACCGGACAGTCCGGTGCTCCTATCCGACCGTTGGCTCGCCACGCGTCACGCGCAGATTGCGCGGCCGACCGTTGGCCTGGCCGACCGTTGGCTCATCGGACAGTCTGGTGCCTCACCGGACAGTCCGGTGAATTATAGCCGTACGCTATTGACTTGGTTCCCGAGAGCGGCGACTTCGCCGCAGCCGACGCACCGGACACTGTCCGGTGCACCACCGGACAGTCCGGTGATTTATAGCCGTACGCCGCCGTCGAGACCCGAAAGCAGCCTTTTCACCAGAGCCAGCCTGGCGCACCGGACACTGTCCGGTGCACCACCGGACAGTCCGGTGCACCCAGACCGAGCAGAGTCTTGGCTGCTCGAGCCAAGACTTATCCAATTGTATTTTCTCTTATTCTAGCACTTAGACAAATATGTTAGTACACAAAAACCAATGTACTAAGTCTAGAATCATACCTTTGTATTGATTTGCACTTTGTCCACCATTTGGCATAGTTTAACACTTAAGCACTTGTGTTGGACACTAAATCACCAAAATACTTAGAAATGGCCCAAGGGCACATTTCCCTTTCAATCTCCCCCTTTTTGGTGATTTATGCCAACACAACATAAAGCAACTAAAAGAAGTGCAATATCAATGCAATTTCGAACAAGAAATGATTTCGATTCAAATTTGGCATATTTGGATCATTCTTTGCCACCACTTGGTTTGTTTTTGCAAATCAAACTCAATTTCCTATCTCTAAGTCAAAATCACTTGTTGAGGCATAGAGAGAGGTATTCCAAGAGAAATCGATCAAGAATTCAAAAACTCCCCCTTTTTCCCATAATCAAGCATTCTCCCCACAAGAGACAGACTTTTAGCACTAAGAGACAATAAGAGTATTTTGACAAAACAAAACTCTACTCTACTATTTTCAAAATTCTCAAGTGGTAGTTGATCCATTTCTTGCTTTGGCCTTATTTTCTCCCCCTTTGGCATCAAGCACCAAAACGGGATCAATCTTGGCCCTTAAACCCCATTGCCTCACCAAAATCTTCAAATAAGAGTACAAAGGCAATAAGGGTATTGAGATGAACTTGGAGTAAGTTACCCTCTCATCGGAGTGCAGTGGAAGTCTTGCATGGTCCAAGTTCACCTTTTCCCTTTCAATCCACCTTTGAGTCTAAATCAAGCAAGCTAAAACACATGGTTAGTCTCAAAGGGTCAAGTTGTAGCACACCTCCCCCTAAATATGTGCATCACTTGCAAATGGACTTTTGAGGTCCGGGGAGTGTTTGTACAACTTGAGCACCATAAATAAACAACAAAATGCATAAGGGAACATGATCAAAGCATAATACACATGTATGCTACACATCAATCCAAGTTCCACGAATCTAAGACATTTAGCTCACTATGCAGCCTGCAAAAGGTCTTCTCATCTAAAGGCTTGGTAAAGATATCGGCTAGCTGGTTCTCGGTGCTAATATAAAATACTTCGATATCTCCCTTTTGCTGGTGGTCTCTCAAAAAGTGATGCCGGATGTCAATGTGCTTTGTGCGGGAGTGCTCAACAGGATTGTCCGCTATGCGAATAACACTCTCATTATCACATAGGAGTGGGACTTTGCTCAGATTGTAGCCAAAGTCCCTGAGGGTTTGCCTCATCCAAAGTAGTTGCGTGCAACACTATCCTGCGGCAACGTACTCGGCCTCAGCGGTGGATAGGGCAACGAAGGTTTGTTTCTTAGAACTCCACGACACCAGGGACCTTCCTAGAAATTGGCACATCCCTGATGTACTCTTCCTATCGACCTTACATCCAGCATAATCGGAGTCTGAATATCTAATTAAGTCAAAGGTAGACCCCTTTGGATATCAGATCCTGAAGCAAGGCGTAGCGACTAAATATCTAAGAATTCGCTTCACGACCACTAAGTGACACTCCCTTGGATCGGATTGAAATCTAGCACACATGCATACACTAAGCATAATATCCGGTCTACTAGCACATAAATAAAGCAAGGAACCTATCATGGACCGGTATGCTTTTTGATCAACAGACTTACCTCCTTTGTTGAGGTCGATGTGTCCGTCAGTTCCCATTGGAGTCTTTGCGGGCTTTGCGTCCTTCATCCCAAACCGCTTGAGCAAGTCTGGCGTATACTTGGTTTGGGAGATGAAAGTGCCGTCCTTGAGTTGCTTCACTTGGAACCCAATGAAGTAGTTCAACTCGCCCATCATCGACATCTCAAATTTTTGAGTCATAACCCTGCTAAACTCTTCACAAGACTTTTGATTAGTAGAACCAAATATTATGTCATCGACATAAATTTGGCACACAAATAGATCACCGTCACAAGTCTTTGTGAAAAGAGTTGGATCGGCTTTCCCAACTTTGAAAGCATTTGCAATTAAAAAGTCTCTAAGGCATTCATACCATGCTCTTGGGGCTTGCTTAAGTCCATAGAGCGCCTTAGAGAGCTTACACACGTGGTCAGGATACCGTTCATCCTCAAAGCCAGGGGGTTGCTCTACGTACACCTCCTCCTTGATTGGCCCGTTGAGGAAAGCGCTCTTAACATCCATTTGGTACAACCTGAAAGAATGGTGAGCGGCGTAGGCTAACAAAATACGAATCGACTCTAGCCTAGCCACAGGAGCAAAAGTCTCCTCAAAGTCCAAACCTACGACTTGGGCATAACCTTTTGCCACAAGTAGAGCCTTGTTCCTCGTCACCACCCCGTGCTCGTCCTGTTTGTTGCGGAACACCCACTTGGTTCCCACAACATTTTGCTTGGAACGCGGCACCAGTGTCCAAACTTCATTACGCTTGAAGTTATTGAGCTCTTCCTGCATGGCCAACACCCAGTCTGGATCTAGCAAGGCCTCTTCTACCCTAAAAGGCTCAATAGAAGAGACAAAAGAGTAATGCTCACAGAAATTAGCTAATCTAGAGCGAGTGGTTACTCCCTTGCTAATGTCACCCAATATCTGGTCGACGGGATGGTTCCTTTGAATCATCGCTCGAACTTGAGTTGGAGGGGCCTGTGGTGCTTCTTCCTCTTCAACTTGGACATCCTGTGCTCCCCCTTGATTACACGCCTCTTCTTGAGGAACCTGTTCATCATCTTAAGTTGGGGGGTGCACCATCGTCGAGGAAGAAGGTTGATCTTGCTCCTTGAGTTCCTACGGTCGCACGTCTCCAATCGCCATGGTACGAATCGCGTCTGTTGGAACATCATCCTCATCTACATCATCAAGCTCAACTTGCTCTCTTGGAGAGCCATTAGTCTCATCAAATACAATGTCGCTAGAGACTTCAACCAAACCCGATAATTTGTTGAAGACTCTATACACCTTTGTATTTGAGTCATAACCTAACAAAAACCCTTCTACAGTTTTGGGAGCAATTTTTGAATTTCTATCTTTCTTCACCAGAATGTAGCATTTACTCCCAAAAACTCGAAAATACGAAATGTTGGGTTTGTTACCGGTTAGAAGCTCGTATGATGTCTTCTGGAGGAGGCGATGGAGATAGACTCGGTTTATGGCGTGGCAAGCCGTGTTCACAGCTTCCGACCAAAACCGATCGGGCGTCTTGAATTCTCCAAGCATCGTCCTCGCCATGTCTATGAGCGTCCTGTTCTTCCTCTCTACTACGCCATTTTGCTGTGGTGTGTAGGGAGCGGAGAACTCGTGCTTGATTCCTTCCTCCTCAAGGTATTCCTCCACTTGAAGGTTCTTGAACTCGGACCTGTTGTCGCTCCTTATCTTCTTCACCTTGAGCTCAAACTCATTGTGAGCTCTCCTTAGGAAGCGCTTGAGGGTCCCTTGGGTTTCAGATTTATCCTGCAAAAAGAATACCCAAGTAAAGCGGGAAAAATCATCAACAATTACTAAACCATACTTACTTCCCCCGATGCTGAGGTAGGCGACGAGTCCGAAGAGGTCCATATGCAGCAGCTCCAGGGGTCTTGATGTAGTCATCACGTTCTTGATGTGATTAGCACTTCCCACTTGTTTACCTGCTTGACAAGCTGCACAAGGTCTATCTTTTTCGAAATGCACATTTGTTAGTCCTAACACATGTTCTCCCTTTAGAAGTTTGTGAAGGTTCTTCATCCCCACATGTGCTAGACGGCGATGCCACAGCCAGCCCATGCTAGTCTTAGCAATTAAGCATGCATCTAGACCGGGCTCCTCCTTTGCAAAATCAACTAAATAGAGTTTGCCGTCTAGTACACCCTTAAAAGCTAATGAACCGTCACTCCTTCTAAAGACAGACACATCTACGTTTGTGAATAAGCAATTATATCCCATATTACATAGTTGACTAACCGACAAAAGATTATAACCTAGCGACTCTACTAAAAATACATTGGAGATAGAGTGCTCATTTGAGATGGCAATCTTGCCTAAGCCTTTAACCTTGCCTTGATTCCCGTCACCGAATATGATCGAATCTTAGGAATCTTTATTCTTGACGTAGGAGGTGAACATCTTCTTCTCCCCCGTCATGTGGTTTGTGCATCCACTGTCGATAATCCAGCTTGATCCCCGGATGCATAAACCTGCAAGGCAAATTAGGCTTGGGTCTTAGGTACCCAACTCTTGTTGGGTCCTACAAGGTTAGTGACAATAGTCTTAGGAACCCAAATGCAAGTTTTGTCTCCCTTACATTTTGCCCCTAATTTCCTAGCAACCACTTTCTTATCCTTTCTACAAATAGCAAAGGAAGCATTGCAAGCATGGTAAATTATAGAATGTTCATTACTCACTTTCCTAGGTACATGAACAACATCTCTTCTAGGCATATGATGAACAACATTTTTCCTAGACAAATTTCTATCATGCATAATAGAAGAACTTGAAGCAATCATGGCATGAGAATCAAAAGCATCATAACTTCTATGAACATTCCTAGAATATCTCCTATCATGGTACATGAAAGCATGGTTCTTTTGAGCACTATTAGCTTCCCTTTCTCCTTGGCGGAGATGGGAGCCTTATGACTTGTTAAGTTCTTGGCTTCCCTCTTAAAGCCAAGTCCATCCTTAATTGAGGGGTGTCTACCAATCGTGTAGGCATCCCTTGCAAATTTTAGTTTATCAAATTCACTTTTGCTAGTCTTAAGTTGAGCATTAAGACTAGCCACTTCATCCTTTAATTTAGAAATGGAAACTAGGTGTTCACTACAAGCATCAACATTAAAATCTTTACACCTATTGCAAATCTCAACATGTTCTATACAAGAGGTTGATTTATTAGCTATTTCTAGTTTAGCATTCAAGTCATCATTGATACTCTTTAAGCTAGAAATAGATTCATGGCATGTAGACAATTCACATGAAAGCATTTCATTTCTTTTAACTTCTAACACAAGAGAATTTTGTGCACTTACAAATTTATCATGCTCTTCATATAAAAGATCTTCTTGCTTTTCTAGAAGTCTATTTTTCTCATTCAAAGCATCAATTAATTCATTGATCTTATCAATTTTATTTCTATCTAATCCTTTGAATAAACTAGCATAGTCTACTTCATCATCGCTAGATTCATCATCACTTGAAGAGGCATATGTAGTAGCATTTCGAGTACTTACCTTCTTCTCCTTTGCCATGAGGCAGGTGTGATGCTCGTTGGGGAAGAGAGACGATTTGTTGAAGGCGGTGGCGGCGAGTCCTTCGTCGTCGGAGTCGGACGAAGAGCAATCTGAATCCCACTCCTTTCCAAGGTGTGCCTCGCCTTTAGCCTTCTTGTAAACCTTCTTGTTCTCTCTTTTCCCATTCTTTCCTTGTTCCTGGTCACTATCATTATTGGGACAGTTAGCAATAAAGTGACCAATATTACCACACTTGAAGCAGGAGCGCTTTCCCTTCGTCTTGCTCTTTTTGGGATGCTCCTTGCGACCCTTTAGCGCCGTCTTGAAGCGCTTGATGATGAGGGCCATTTCTTCCTCATTGAGCCCCGCCGCCTCAACTTGTGCCACCTTGCTAGGTAGCGCCTTCTTGCTATTTGTTGCCTTGAGAGCAATGGCTTGAGGCTCATGAATTGGACCATTCAACGCCTCATCGACGTATCTTGCCTCCTTGATCATCATCCGCCCGCTTACGAACTTTCCAAGTATTTCTTCGGGCGACATCTTGGTGTACCTAGGATTTTCACGAATATTGTTTACAAGATGTGGATCAAGGACAGTGAAAGACCTTAACATTAGGCAGACGACGTCGTGGTCCGTCCATCGCGTGCTTCCATAGCTCCTTATTTTGTTGACAAGGGTCTTGAGCCTGTTGTATGTTTGGGTTGGCTCCTCCCCCCTGATCATTGCGAACCTTCCTAGTTTGCCTTCCACCAACTCCATCTTGGTGAGCATGGTGACGTTGTTCCCCTCATGTGAGATCTTGAGGGTGTCCCAAATCTACTTGGCGTTGTCCAAGCCGCTCACCTTATGGTACTCATCCCTGCACAATGAGGCTAACAACACAGTAGTAGCTTGAGCATTTTTATGAATTTGTTCATTGATGAACATGGGACTATCCGTACTATCAAAGTGCATTCCATTTTCTACTATCTCCCATGTACTTGGATGGAGAGAGAACAAGTGGCTAAGCATTTTGTGACTCCAAAATCTGTAGTCCTCTCCGTCAAAGTGAGGGGGTTTTCCGAGGGGAATGGAAAGCAAATGAGCATTGGAATTTTGCGGAATACGAGAATAATCAAAGGAAAAGTTTGAATTAACCGTTTTCTTTTTCTCGTAGTCGTTGTCGTCGTTGTCCTTTTGGGAAGAAGAAGACTCGTCGTTGTCGTCGTAGTAGACGATCTTCCTGATACGCCTCTTCTTCTTCCTGTCCTTCTTCTTTTGACTTGAGCCTGAGTCAGTGGGCTTGTCGTCTTTCGGCTCATTGATGGAGGACTCCTTCTCCTTGTCGTTGATCACTATTCCCTTTCCCTTAGGATCCATCCCTTCGGACGATTAGTCCCTTCTTTGAAGAGAATGGCTCCGATACCAATTGAGAGCACCTAGAGGGGGGTGAATAGGTGATCCTGTAAAAACTTGAAACTTAATGCCACAAAAACTTGATTAGGAGTTAGCACAATAAAGCCAAGTGGCTAGAGAGGAGTTCTTGCAAAACACAATAACCACAAGGAGATCAACACAGAGAGGCACAGTGGTTTATCCCGTGGTTCGGCCAAGTCCAACACTTGCCTACTCCACGTTGTGGCGTCCCAATGGACGAGGGTTGCACTCAACCCCTCTCAAGCGGTCCAAAGACCTACTTGAATACCACAGTGTTTTGCTTTGTTTCACTATATCCCGCTTGCGAGGAATCTCCACAGCTTGGAGCCTCTCGCCCTTACAATTTGATTATCACAAAGAAGCACAGAAGTAAGGTTGGGATGAGCAACACACACAAGACACAAAATCAGAGCAACAATACGCACACAAGTCACAACACAAGCTCTCAACACAACTCGAAGAGTTCTCTACTCAAATGGAGCTCTAGTTGCTATCACAAAGAATCGAATGCGCGAATATGAAGTCTTGGTGCTTAGGAATGCTCAAGGGATGCTTGGTGTTCTCCTCCATGCGCCTAGGGGTCCCTTTTATAGCCCCAAGGCAGCTAGGAGCCGTTGAGAGCAATCTAGGAAGGCAATTCTTGCCTTCTGTCGACTGGTGCACCGGACAGTTCGGTGCACCACCGGACACTGTCCGGTGCGGATTTCTTTCCTATTCTGGCGTAGCCCACCGTTGGAGACTTGGAGCCGTTGGCGCACCGGACAGTCCGGTGCTCCTATCCGACCGTTGGCTCGCCACGCGTCACGCGCAGATTGCGCGGCCGACCGTTGGCCCGGCCGACCGTTGGCTCACCGGACAGTCCGGTGCCTTCCCGAGAGCAGCGACTTCGCCGCAGCCGACTCACCGAACACTGTCCGGTGCACCACCAGACTGTCCGGTGATTTATAGCCGTACGCCGCCGTCGAGACCCGAGAGCAACCTTTTCACCAGAGCCAGCCTCGCGCACCGGACACTGTCCGGTGCACCATCGGACAGTCCGGTGCACCACCGGACAGTCCAGTGCACCCAGACCGAGCAGAGTCTTGGCTGCTCGAGCCAAGACTTATCCAATTGTATTTTCTCTGATTCTAGCACTTAGACAAATATGTTAGTACACAAAAACCAATGTACTAAGTCTAGAATCATACCTTTGTATTGATTTGCACTTTGCCCACCATTTGGCATAGTTTAACACTTAAGCACTTGTGTTGGACACTAAATCACCAAAATACTTAGAAATGGCCCAAGGGCACATTTCCCTTTCAAACCATCATGCGCCCGCTTACGAATTTTCCGAGTATCTCCTCGGGCGTCATCTTTGTGTACCTGGAATTTTCACGAATAAGGTTCACAAGATGGGAGTCAATAACTGTAAAGGACCTGAGCATTAGTCGGACGACGTCATGGTCCGTCCATCTTGTGCTTCCATAGCTTCTAATCTTGTTGACCAAGGTCTTGAGCCTGTTGTAGGTCTGTGTTGGCTCTTCTCCCCTGATCATGGCGAATCTCCCTAGCTCGCCTTCCACCAACTCCATTTTGGTGATCATGGTAGTATCGTTTCCCTCATGTGAGATCTTGAGGGTGTCCCAAATTTGCTTGGCGTTGTCCAAGCCACTTACTTTATTGTATTCATCCCTGCAAAGCGAAGCTAACAAGACAGTAGTAGCTTGGGCATTGTTATGAATTTGTTCATTAATGAATACAGGATTATCCGTACTATCAAAATGCATCCCATTTTCCATAATTTCCTAGATGCTAGGATGGAGAGAAAATAGATGAGTACGTATTTTATGACTCCAAAATGAGTAACCCTCTCCATCAAAGTGTGGGGGTTTTCCAAGAGGAATAGAAAGTAAATGGGCATTTGAATTGTACGGCATGCGAGAATAGTCAACAAAGTAGTTTTGATTAACCGTCTTTTTCTTTGACGAAGAATCGTCATCGTCGTCGTCTCTTGGTGAAGAAGAAGATGCATCGCTGTCGTAGTAGACGATCTTCTTGATGCACATCTTCTTCTTGCCGTCCTTCTTCTTGTGACTCGAGCTAGAGTCGGTTGGCTTGTCGTCTCTAGGCTCGTTGAGGAAGGACTTCTTTTCCTTGTCGTTGACCACCATCCCCTTTCCCTTAGGATCCATCTCTTTGGGCGGTTAGTCCCTTAGATGAAGAGTACGGCTCTGATACCAATTGAGAGCACCTAGAGGGGGGGGGATGAATAGGTGATCCTGTAAAATTCAACACTAAATTCCAACAAGCTTGATTAAAGAGATATTGCGCAAGTTAATCAAGTCTATGAGGCGAGCTCTTGCGAACACAAACAATCACAGAGAGGAGCAACACAAGAGACACATGATTTTTATCCCGTGGTTCGACCAAGTAACACTTGCCTACTTCCACGTTGTGGCGTCCCAATAGACGAGGGTTGCACTCAACCCCTTTCAAGTGATCCGATGATCAACTTGAATACCACGGTCTTTTCCTTTTAAGTGTTTTCCCGTTTGCGAGGAATCTCCACAATTTGGAGCCTCTCGTCCTTACAATAGATATCACAAAGAAAGCACAGAGTAAGGTTGGGAAGAGCAACACACACGAGACTCAAAAATGCATAGCACACCCACGCACACACGTGAAAACTCGAGCTCAAATGACCACACAGGGAGTTCGTGACTCGGATGGAGCTCAAATCTCTAACACAACGAAGGAAATGCGCGGGAGCAGAGTCTGGATGCTTTAGAATACTTAGTGAATGCTTAGGTAGCTCCTCCATGCGCCTAGGGGTCCCTTTTATAGCCCCAAGGCAGCTAGGATCCGTTGGAGGCCAACTTGGAAGGCCAAACTTGCCTTCTGTCGGGTGGTGCACTAGACGGTCCGATGCACCAGCGGACAGTCACTGTAGCTGTCCGGTGCGCGATCTCCTTCCTTTTCTGTCGCATCTGACCGTTGCTCCCCTGGGCTGATTGGCGCACCGGATAGTCCGGTGCACCAGCCGACCGTTGGAGCAGTCCACGTGTCGCGCGAAGATTGCGCGGCCGACCGTTGGCGCTGGCGACCGTTGGCTCACCGGACAGTTCGGTGAATTATAGCCACGTCGCCCCTTTGCTTTTCCCGCTCACCGGACAGTTCGGTGCACCACCGGACCGTTCGGTGAATTATAGCCATACGCCGCCGTCGAATCCCGAGAGCGGCATTTTCACCGGAGACCAGCCTGGCGCACCGGATAGTCCGGTGTGCTAGACCGAGCTGGACTTCGGCATCTCAACTCACTTACTATGTGTTGGACACTTAATCACCAAAACATTATAGAAATGGTCTAAGGACACATTTTCCTTTCAGAGAGAGATTTGTTATGTCATTCCTTAGGCATCCACAAGGAAGAAGACAACCGCACGAGAAAATAGAAAAAAGACGATCTACAACAACCTCATAAAGAAAGAAAGACGACCATAGTAGGGATCAACGAGCAGTCGCGGTGATGCTCCCAAAAAAATCCGATCGCCCTCATAATTAAGCATGTGTCTATGATTTAGGCATCTGTTCCGGAGATCTACTCTCCGTGCAACTAAACCAATAAGAGAGAGTAGAGATAAATGTGTAAGGGAAGGAAGGAAGCAGAGAAGGTTCACCCGGCCCCCAACTCTCCTAACTCTCTACTCACATATCAATTATCACATCCTTGGAAGGGAAGGAAGGAAGGAGAGAAGGTTCACCCAACTCTCTGGGAAGTGGGAAGACCAGGCGGAGCACACACGCGCGCCATCCAATCCGATCCATCGCTGTAAGAGCATACGTAGATGCTGCTCCATGTGCGTGGAAGTGGAATTTGGAGGTGGCACCACCGGCCGGCCAGAGCTCATTTGAACCAAGTCCTAGCTATCAAGGTACATGATGACGTGCGCTGCTCATTTGAACAAAGTCCCAGCTATGAAGCTAGGCGAACGTCTGACGTGGGTCGCGTTGACTGCTTCTGTGCTGAAAGTAAGGTTGCCAAGTGGAGTCGGGCATCGTGTTTTCCACACATGCCGTTGTACGCATGCAAATGGAATCTAAGCTACAGAGCTAGTAGGCAAACAGAAATCTAGAGTGTTCCGTTTATTTATTATTTAAGAGCTTTTTTCTTGACAGTATAGGCAGAGATGAACTTTTTGTTCATGCTCGGTTCATGTTGATATTTTAGGAGAGGTGCTACCATTTTTTCTATGATATTCTATTAAAGGTTTCACTCATCTCTACTACACCTTAAGGCTGGAGCGAGGCTGCGAGGGCGTCCACCAATCTCACCGTGCCCCCGCTCCAGCCCCCGCGCCATGCCGTCTTCCTTCCTCCAATCCCGCCCCCGCCACCGCGCCCCCGTCCGCCTCCGTCTGCCACCGCACCCCTCCCCGCGCGATCCCCGCCCCCAGCCCCCGCTCGACGCGCCTTCGTCAATCCCGTCCACGGCGCCCTGAGATCGCGCAGACCCACCATTACCGTGCCCTCGCCCTCGACACGCGCTCAACCCGGCTGTGCAGCCCCGCGCCGCCATACCCTCGCCCTCGCCCTCGCCTCCCCGGACCTCACCGTGCCCCCGCTCCATCTAGACGCTGAGTGTGGGCGTAGAAAACCCCTCCTCGCGTTGCCAGCACACCCCAGAGACAACGCAGTGATCCCGCGTTTGTGGTTCCAATCCGCGGAAAGCACACCACCCGCCTCCCTGAATTTCGCATGTCCCCTCTGTCTTCGATACGGCAACCACCGCCCCCACTCCCCGCGTACGACATTTGGATCTCCGATCGCACCTTCATCGACGAGCGCCACCGCCTCCTGCTCTAGCACCTCGGCATCGCCTCCGCCGCCTACCGCCTCTTCCCCTGTCTTGCCACTACCACCCCAGAAGAGCCCAGATCCAACCGCGGGCTCGGGAGGCCCTCGCTGCACGAAACTCAGCTCCATAACCTAGATGACGACACAGAGCTCGATTTCAGGGAGGTGCACGAGGATGAGGTGCTACGGGAGGTCTAGGAGGAGCCACCTTCATCGTCGAGGTCGACAAGCTCGCCCCCAAGGTTAGCACTTGCCACAGTACCCACGCATCCATCCATTTATCCTAATATTCCATCTTTTTTCGAACCCCGTCGATAGCAGATTCAGAACGAACGGAAGAGGGCTTCCAGAGTTGACCAACCAAACAAGCCAATTATATTAATTTGATTGAGTGTAACGATATTCGTCAACCCACATGTGCCCCAGTCTCAGCGTCCTTGAGGAAAATTAATGTTTAGCCAATTTGCCTCAAGTTACTTTGTGTTCCAAGTTTGTATGAACATCTATTATATTTTGGGCCACTTATTTTTCCACACATAAAAAATCCGTGTCTGTACTGGAATATAATCTGGTACTTTCATAGTCCTGCCAATAACATATACATCTATTTTTTTATCATATTTGGTGAAGCAAAAGGATACGTTATTACTTAGTCATCTTCAGAAGATGCTTACTGCTCTTGGAATGTATTCTAAGAGTTTTGAAAAGTCGTTTCTTGAATGTACTTCTAAATTTTATGTGTGGGAGGTAAGTATAGAGTTTCTTATGTTCTTCTTGTCATCTACTGAGGTAGAACCAGTCAGACACACAATCTAACTCATAATATGCACCTGACTGTGTTTGGAAGCTACTATCCTAACATGAGGAAGCCACTGATTGCAACTACTGAAAAGCAATTGCTAAAACGCCATACATCTGCAATTATTGGGAAGGTCACCATTTACCTTTGTAATACCTACTTTTATACAGCCTGTCAAAGCATGTGATTTTTTTATGTTTATTATTGGGCATGATCTGATCCTTTGTTTTCTATCAATATCATGTTCCAGGAAACAAACATATCTCTAAACTTACTATTTTTCGCACAACTTATTTTCTTCATATCTGACTAGGAGAGCTTACTTCCTACACTTGAACTCCTTCCGTGTTCCTACCCAACAAGTAGGGCCTTGTTTTGATGGAGAAGTAATGAAGTCCTGCTGCTTGAGAACATGCAAGTCTGTGGGTTTTTGAAGAACAGTAGCCTGCCAAGCATTCATTATTCTTTGGTTGAGTCAGCGGAAGTTGTTTATTTTTTTGTCAAACAATTAAGTATTACTCTTGGACCTTGGGTATACCATCTGGTGATTGGTTTGCTGGTGAATTTTGGTCTCCTGGACTGGTGTTGGTCATGATGTTCGAATTGTTAAATATTTCAATTATGGGTTTAATCAGTCTTACATTTCCTCTTTCTATTGGAACATGGAGCAACAAATGAGAGCTCCAACTCTTTAAAAAATTGGATTATACTTTGGTCGGACTTATGAGATGAAAAAATATTTTTTAAAAAATGATTCAATATAAAGTAACATTAGAAACAAAGAAAAGATAAAGCATGGTGGGGGAAAACCTGGTTGGAAATATGCTTATCATGATATTGTTCCACTAGAAAAAATAGAGCACGGTGGACCGAAAACTAGACCCTAACAGCTAAATTAGCCAAAAGAAATTGGGTTGCAGTGTGAAGGTTCGTAAGATATGAGCTTCACGGCTTGATCACCTATATGTGAATATGTCACAAATCGCTTGTATTATATACCTTTTCCTCCTAGCTATATGATCCTTAGCCATTAGTGTCCAGAAAATTTCAGTACACATAGCCAGGTACATAACATGTTCGTATCCATATACTGCTATTTATTTATGACGCTTTTAGGCAGTTTCTGAATGAACCTGAAAAAACATACAGAGAGAAATGTCAGTAGCTCTACATAGAAAAGATGGGGATGGGGGTAATGTATCAAAATTAGTAAGGGAGGCTTACAAGTGCGTTTTCTGTTGGACTTGGTGCAAAAAAATTAGAGGCAGAGCTGAACCGACTAATAGAGGCAGAGCTGGATAAGTCGAAGTTGTGATGGTCAAATTTATCGTTTGGTAGCTGGAATATTTTATAGCAGTTTAAATGATCATGCGTATCCTGCCATTTTGAGATTATCCTTAAGGGAGCAAGTGTTTATGGTTTGTTGTGCGGAGCCCAGGTCGATAAGTTACCCCAATTGTAATTCTTTTTCTCTGTAACTCTTCTCTGTTTGGTATATCCATTGAAATTCTGAACAAAAGAATACCAAGTGACTAGATAGAACACCAGAAACATGCTTAGAATGCTGTGAAGAGTTGACACTTTTTTGCGGAATAATGTATTTGGATTTGTGTTGCTGAATTTAACTCTGCAGGAATGGCGTGACAAAGCCCTGTCTCAAATCCCACTGTTGCATTCGAGTACATGCTTCTTGAGAAGGCTCCTGATCTCTACCGAACGGTTTTTTCTCTGGCTCAAGCTAGATAAGCCCATGGATTGACCCGAGTGTGCTAAACCTGAAGCACCAGATAGGGATGTCTGAATAGCAACTCGTCATCAGAGGATGGAATCATGGAGGATTATGATTAGTACCAAGAGGTGGCGGTGAATATGCTGCATCCAATTAAATAGGACCAGTTGCAGTTCTTAACAAGGTTTGATGAGATCATTAGCAAATGTCAGGGTCTGGACAATGTTTGTTTCTTGCACGACATCTCGACATAGAATGGGAGGGTATGTTGTTCGTGGTCTGGTTGTGGCATGTTAATTCCATAGCATATTTGGATTCGTGAATTTTCAGATTTGTATAACTATGAAGTTCTATGAAGGATCCATCACAGACAAGATGGCTCGGCTCAAAGGTGGCAAGCTCCCTTTATCAGAAGTTTTAAGGTATTTTGAAATTGCCTAAAGATTTTTATCTATGCATCTGTTGCACCATGGCAACCATTAAGATCAACATATATGATAAAAAATTCTTAATTTGAGCAAGCGGTTTCTATGAGGCAATGTGTATCATATCCTGGAGTTTTCCCCTCAAACGATCATACTTAGACTAGAAAATTATTATAAAATTGCCCTTTTTAGTAATATATTGATTTATTATGTCTACAAAAAATAGTAGGGCATTTGTTCTCTAACTGTACAGTACAATAGTTCAAGAAAAAAAACTCTGTACAGTACAATGGCATGGCATCCAAAAACCATGTGCTGTCATAACTGTCACCTATCCTTATATCAATTTAGTATGACTTCAATTCTTTGTTTCCCTTTGGTACTGCTTATTATGGTATTAGCCCGAAGTGTCTTGTATGCTTATCTATTACTACTCTATAAGGGTGCGTTTGGTTGCAATGACAGGACGGGATGGGACGGGACGATCCCTTAAATAAGGTTGTTTGGTTCAGGGTCAGGGGTTGGGATAGACCTATCCCAATGTTGTCCCCCAGTTATCCCTCAAAATTGGAGTGACAAGAGAGGACGCCAGGGGATGTCTCTGTCCTGGCTGTCCTGCAACCAAACACACCCTAAGAGCATAACGAGGGCGTGCACATGCCTCACCATGCCCCCGCCACACTGACCTATGCCATTCACCATCGCGCAGTCACTGCCCTTCCCCACGCGCCTCGGCCGCCACTGTGCCGTCACCGCCCGCCCCCACGCGCCTCGGCCGCCATCTGTGCAATCGTCGCCATCACCTTCCTTCCCCACGCGCCGAGGCCGCCATCCGCGCCATAACTTTCCTTCCCCACGCGCGCGCCGAGGCCGCCACCCGCGCCATAACCTTCATTCCCCATGCGCGCGCCGAGGCCACCATCACCTTCCTTCCCCACGCACCGAGGCCACCATCCGTGCCATCGCCTTCCTTCCTTACGTGCGCCCCCCTCCGTGCGTGCCCCGCCCTTGTCCTTCGCTCACCCTATGCCCTGCCACCTCCGCCGTGACAGCCTCCCTCACCTTGGATATCCATGGGACGGCGCAGTGCGACCCCGACCTCAGTGTTCCATGGAAGGGCGCGGTCCACTCTGCTGAGCTCCTCGTCCTTGCATAGGCGTACGCGCAGGCCGAGGAGCTCTCCGTCGAGCGCGAGCATCTCATCGCTGAGCTCCAGTTCTTGCAGAGCGCCAGCCGCGAGCGCGAGATCTCCCAGGCCCGCCTCCAGCAGGTACGAACGATTTGGGTCCTGGCTCTTTGTCTTTGTGATTGGATTTGGGGAAGGCCATCTCTCGGTTGCGGGAGCAGGAAGGAGAAGCGACGGTCCAGGGACAAGCTGTCGTTGTCGTCGGCAGGGGCGAGGGCTGTGAGGACGAGCACCAGTCCAGGCTGCAGAGGCAGCAGTCGTCGCGGTCGCTGTGGATGCGGCACATGAAGGTCATCATCACCGTCGACGCCGTCATCTGCCACTCTGCCTCGTGCTATTCGTGGCCTGGCTGGCGGTGTGCAAGGGGTTCCAGTGTGTGTCCGGGTGATGGTGGTCAGTCGTGTATAGTGTTTTGAGGAGAGCTGAGGATGGATTCAATGCAAATTGCCTATTTTGATTGATTAGAAGAGGGTACCTGTATGTCTGTTTACATGGCAGCTTCTATTTTCCTGCTGCAGCTCTTCTGAATGTGAGAACAAAAAAGTGGAGAACCTTCTCGTCAGCGATGGGGGAACTAGATGATGATGATGAGGAGGAAGTGGAGCACATCCTGTGACGGCGATGCGGGTAGCACTAGGGAAATCCAGCCGCATCTACTCGCCTTCGCTCAGGCTTTTCCCGCTGGCCACAACTCTGGGACCATCCACATCTACTACTGGGACAAGGTAAGCATGGTCTGCATAAAACCCCGAATGACGCTCTTGAACTCTGAACCATGACCCCGAGTCATTTCCTGATTTCAATTCCAGCCGCAAGTGGTCGTCTAGAGCTTGTGCATTACTGAAAAGAAAAATCCCTATACCAAGCCAATCTACTTGGTTCTTTAGTTTGATTTTATTTTATTATTTACTAGAGTTGTTTTGGTTATTAATGTTTCAATTGCTGAAGTTATACTCTGCATCTTGTTAGTGCATAACTTACTATTATGTACTGCACTGATTCTTAATTTTCAAGTTTGCTAACATTGGAACCCAGTAACTATGCAATCTGAAGGGTGAGATAAAGAATTATAACTATTTATCTTTATTTTTCTTCTCATACATTCATGTTATATACTTAGACCTTTTTTGCTCTGGTTCAGTGGTATAATCCGCATCTTAGACTGGGCTGATATTATTAATGCTCACATAGTTCCTGGAACTGGGATTGTAGATGGCTTGAAGTTGAAGGTACTTTATGACATATATACGTAAGCCTTTTGCAATTACTGAGTTAAAGAGAATAGTCAATGCTACAACTGCTAATATCTAATATATTGCATTTCTCATAGTAACTATTGTGTTCTAATATCTAATATATTGCATTTCTCATAGTAACTATTGTGTTCTCGCATTGAAGGGTTTACCTAAAGGAAAGGGCCTACTTTTGCTTGCTGAAATGAGCTCAACTGGCAACCTTGCTTGGACTATACTGCTGCGGTTGTAAAGAGTGTCGAGCAACATCCTGCTTTGTAATAGGATGTAGATCAGTAAATCCTACATCTTGGTCTCCAGCGCCGTCGAGCCCAGCATTCATCCATGCCACTTATGGAGTTTAGATGGCTGCTGGAGGAGATGCCCTTGGGCAACAATATAATACTCCCATTTTTGTGAGTGCATTTTTGCCATTCGGTTCTCGTTGGATGGCTCACTTGCTTCTTGTCGACTGGGGATTAGGTGTGTTGGGTTGTGGCCACTGGCCGGCGGCAGCTAGGAACAACAACCTGTAGTAGGTGTCAATTGAGGCGACATTGCGTCAGGAAGCAGAAGACATGCACACAATTGGTGAATGACAACTTTGCATCTGTGATTTGGCCCAAGAAAGTATGTTCTCCTTTGCGTCCAAAATATGTAAGTTTGCTGAATTTCATAAACTCCTTTTATCCTTTACGCAGATTTGTTCTTAACACTTGGTGGGAATAAAAAGGAACAGAGAGATAGTGGTGAGAGAACAACAACTCCACAATTCTTGAGATCATACAATGAACGTTTTATTGTCTTATGAAGCTATGGTATAATTAGTTTTTATTTGTTGTTGCACAGATGGATGGCCAGGAGAGGCGAGGGCCGCCTCACCGTAGATGGAGCCCACGGGGCGCGCAAGGAGTGGCACGCCTTCTCCGGCTCCTTGCTCCGCTCCAATGGCGTCAATGTCCACGTGCCACGTCATGGAGCGGATGCAGCACAATTGGCTAGGTACCTCTTTTGTTCTTGTCAAATCATTTTAGTTCACTTGGTTCTTTTTATTTAGAATATCTTGGAACAAAGTGCAACACTTGTGTGCAGCCTGGTTAGTGTGTCTCCCTGTTCCATGAGTTAAATACATTTTTACTGATTAGTTCCCATTTTGCTAGCTGTATACATGCATCTGTTCAATCCGTGGCTTCTCGACGCTCTCCTAGGTAATTTTCCCGTCTCTTCATTCGAACTCATAGCAGTACCACACAAGTTTTTCTTGATTATTGGTATACTCGGATCAGTGGTAAAATGAAAATCTATTTGTACCTGGCTAAATTAGTTCGTTTATGCTTTCTTGCCTGTTTTCTGCCATCTTTCTCTCTTGATAATTTTTACACTCATTGAGCCCTTTGACTTATAAGAAATAACCACACAAGTTTGAACCATTTGTTCTCCTGGTTGTGAAGTGTCCATTTCTTGCCCGTTTTTTGCCCGATTCGATCTATTCATTGCTTGATTCAAGTCTGCAACTAATTTTGTGTCTATAAAATGCATAGATAAAATGGGGTTACACTGTTGTAGATTGGCTAGATAGATATTTTAGATGATCTGAATCTAACTATTTTCACTACATTAAGTTCTGAATCTAACTGTTTTCACTACATTATTGTTGTTTACCTTCACATTTGGTTTAAAAAATGCTGGCGATATCTGCTGCGTTTACATAGCATCATAGATCTTAACATCGGGAATCCTTTTTCTGATTAAAGGTTTTGGACTTCAAAACTTTGTCATGGTCAAAGCTAGAAGCTAAATCACAAGCAGAACCATCCGAATTAGCTGGAGCACTTTCATTTTCAGCAAGTGCTGGTCATTCACTGGTAATCACCAAAAGCTCTTTTCACTCGAGTCTTATTCCAGTTTGTTAGCATATAATTGTATAGTGTATTTGCATCTGGCTTTAATATCTTTCATATTCAATGGGGAAATAAGATCCTATGTCTTGCAGGACATACTAGAAAACCTGCATAAGTCTTAGTGGTTAGGCTAATATTTCACTCATCTTTTGCTATTCATTTATTAGTGTCTTAGTTATTATTAATTATGTGCATTTTATGACAGTTAAGGAGTTTGTTCCACAAACCTGCACTTGGTCTACCTTGTGTACTTATGGAAGGTCACTTGTATGACAGTAAAGACACGGCCACCTAACTGAACATGCCCTCAAAGGTTGCAGTTCAGTTTGCATCTCTTCATTTTTACAGTTCCAGGTTGCAGTTTTTCATAGCCTACTTGAGACATTACAGTGTCCTACAGCTGAACCTGAAATTATCTTCAACTTGCTACTTCAAGCTAAACTTGAAACCATGACTAAAGAATTGCAAGCCACAGACCAGGTGCTTCACCACATTTCTTTCATGCACCACCTCTTTCAGATTATGTTAACTGAAAATAAGTTGCAAACTTCCTCAATGGTGAGGAGGCTGGCAACTGGCTGGACATCAAGTGATCGAGCCACTGGAAATGTTTCTCTGTCAATAAGTTTCTCTCTTTTTTATATAAAAAAGTGTCCAGAACCACTGGTCTGTGGCTTGCATTTCTTTAGTCATGGTTTGACTGCCTATATGTGCCTAAAACAACACACCAATTTCGGCATCCATCCATTCATGTGACTGCTCGCAGAACTAACGAGCTAAGATTCCTCCCCTCACCGGCGCTTGTTCCCATGGTCTCCCAACACCGAGCCGCCAATTATTCCCACTGTCCCCTCACCACGAGATGCTGCCCTTGTGCTCTGCATGCAGATGCAGGTGCTGCCGAGGAAGAGGAGGCGCTCTCGGTCCTGGCTTCTAAACGTTGTGAACCAGATCTTGGTGCGGTTGCCCGAGTAGTTTACTCGTCTAGAGGAGGGGTTTGGTTCTCGACCCGATTTGGTGGGGGCTTCGCCACTGGGATAAGGGGACAGTTTGGCCTACTGGATCTTTATCGCCAGTTGTTGGTTCTGTCCTTTCCATTGGGCTGGTACTTTCTTGACGGATTGGTTAAGCGCTGTCTGTGGGGTTGTTGTGCTGCTCCTCCCTTCATCTCGTTTTGTGGTGATTGGTGGAGGGGGAGGAGGAAGAGCTAGGAGGATTCTCTCGCTTGTTCTTGGGTCAGTTCTTGGCGCGGCATGATGAAGTATATGAAGCTTGGATCAAAGCCGAATGTCCTTTAGACGGAGGGGAGCAATATCAGGTTAGTTCATTCGTTCCTGCCTTAGCACCGCATTTCTTTCAGATTATATACAGAGACATGTACCACCCCTTTTTCTCAGGTGCCTTCCTAATTTGTAGAAAACATGTACCACCCCTTTTTCTCAGGTGCCTTCCTAGTCATCAGGCGGCGCTCTTGATGGTACATGTTTTGATGGTTTTCATTACATAGGACATGTGAAATACTATTAGAAGAACATCCGCGTATAAATAATTATCTTTTAGATTTTTTGTCTTGTTAGCATGAGTTCTCTCAAACATTGTCTCTGCAGAGGACTACGATGCTGATTATAAATTATGTGTTGTTTTTCTTACTATAATCATTGTTGGCTAATATTTTAACGAATAGTTTGCGCTCCGTTGCAACGCACGGGCACTCACCTAGTACAATCATAAAATGGGTTAGCGAGTTCCTCTTATATATCTTATGCAACGACAGATTCACATGAATTAAAGACAACCTAGACGAGATCACGCTGCGATCCTCCACGCCATTTATACTGTCAAGAGTCAGAGTTACCAATGTAGGACTTTTTTCAAACACACCCCTACTATTAAGTTTAGACATTTTTATTTGCAATTGTAAGTGATGGTAACCCCATACCATCATAAACACTAGTGAATTGCTTAGGAACACAATTCTAGCAAATGTCTCGGAAATGCAAGATATCTGAAAGGGAAATGGGCTTAATCATTTTCTATAATCGATTTTGGTGGTTGACGTCCATCACCAACCATGTGGACTAACTAGTTTGCCTAGATGTCATTTATCTCAGGTGCATAAGGTTCAACACAAACCAACAAAGAATTTAAGTTGGAGACTCAAATAAATTTGGAGCAAAGGACTTGAGAGTGTACTGCCAGTGGCACATCGGACAGTGTCCGGTGCCCTAGATCGAGCTCCACTCGAACAACTCACTCTCGGGAATTTCCAAGGGGCGCTCCGCTATAATTCATCGGACTGTCCGGTGAGCCAACGGAGCAACGGTAACCTACGTCAACGGTCGTCTGCCAAAAGTGAACAGTTGTGAACAGTGCGCGTCAGAGGTCAGAGCACCGGACTATCCGGTGCAGCTACAGGACAAAGGGTTCCAACAGTCAAGACGCTCCAAACCCCAATGACATGCTGACGTGTCGTGCATCAGACAGTGAACAATACCTATCCGGTGCACCACCGGACTGTCCAGTGTGCCCATCGACAGCAAAAACAGTCAACGACTAAGAAGTGGTTGGAGGCTATAAATACCCCCCAACCACTTCCTTCAATGGATCCAAGTTTTCTGAAGTTCTCATCCAATACAAGAGCAATATCATTCACTACAAGACACATTCAATAGATCAAATCCTCTCCAAGCCTCAAAATCAACTCAATTCCTTAGTAACTTGAGATAGGGTGTTTTGTGTTCTTTTGTTGCTTGGATTGGTTTCTCCTTCCCATTCTTAATTCTTTAAGTGCTTTGTAAAGCTAGCAAGAGACACCTAAGTGTGTGGTGATCCTTGCGAGGTCTTAGTGACCCAAATGATTAAGGAGAAAGCTCAACCGGTCTAAGTGACCAATTGAGAGAGGGAAAGAGTTGGAATAGACCCGGCCTTTGTGGCCTCCTCAACGAGGACTAGGTTCTTTGGAACCGAACCTCGATGAAACAAATCACTATGTTCACTTGATGATTCTCACTTGATTTGTTTCCCCTCTTTCCTCTCTCTAAAGTTTTCTTGCTCATATTGATTTGAGTTTGCTCCCAAACGCTATCTGCATTGATTGAGTAACTCCAAGCAAGGAGAACTATCTTTCGAAGTCAGATTTCTAACGCTAACTTCGGCCTTAGTGCGTGTTTAAAGTTCATAAAATTCAGGTTTTGCCTATTCACCCCCCTCTAGGCGATTTTCAATATCATCCCTCCAATCAAAGAGCTGCTCCTTGAAGTACAAATAGGCACGGAACGAGCGCTAGTCGGGACCGATGGTAGGCACGCGCCGCCGTCCTCCGGCGCCCTCGCGCGCTGATGTTGTCGTAGCCTATACATACCATGTTTCAATGTAGTGCGTGAGCGAGGGGAAGTAAAAGAAAGGAAGTAAATTAGAGGGGGCAGTGGGACATCACGCATAGGCACGGTGGTGGGCGCCAAGGAGCAGGCGAGGCATGGGTGTGCAGCGGCGAGAGAAGCGGGCAGAGATTGTTGTAAAATGGACGATATTTGTTGCTAGGGGCGACGAAGGTGAGAGCGATGTTGTGCGAACAAATAGGATAGAGATGACGTCTGATCTGGGTCATGGGGGAGAAGCGGACGAAGGTTGTTGTGAAATGGACGGAATTTGTTCCTAGGGCGACGACGACGAGAATGTTGTTGTGTAAACAAATAGAATAGAGATGACATTTGATCTCGGCCACGAGTTAATTTCAAAGGCATGTAAGAGGTTCTTTGTAAAAAAAATAACGCAGTACGACCGTCGAAACTGGTGCTTTAATATATCAAAGACTTGTGTCGTTGTAGTCTTGTAGATGTTGTAGATGGATGCTTTGACAAGGAGAGAGAAAGAGAACTTATGTGTTATATTTAGTGATATTAGATAGGTTAATTTACACTACAACAACCTATGCATAACTTCGAGAAAGAATTATTGAGTCTTCTCCTCCTCCCTTTTTATTAGCATTTATTTATTTATATACTACTCCTAGTTCTCACCCATGCATGGTAGTAGCCTTTCTTTACTTCCAAACTAATCCACCACATAACATCAGCTAGCACAATATCTTTGCTTTTTATATGCCATTCCTATTTAAAGAGTGGTCCATTTGGTGCAGCTCTAGTAGGCCATAATCCTACCTGCACCTCATCCACAAGTGGTTAATATTTAATAGCAATACAGTTACGGTGCTATTACGGTGCTACATATAGAAAGCTCTCCATCAGATCCTGTTTGTTTTCTTCCTAGATTATATAAGTTAGATTATAGTGGAAGGGTAGAAGGGTAAAATACCACTTTATGATTATAAATAAACTAAAACAAGTTACCCAATACTAACTTATTTATGGTCACAAAATAATATTTTACACTTATATTATTCTACCATAATCCAACTTATATAATCTAGTACAAACACACCCTAAATAGCACTATATCTGTATGAAGCTTGTGTTGGTCTCTTGTTTTTGACTACTGAATCATAAAACAGGGCAACACAATTGTTAAATGTTAAGTACATTCATCCTTCGAAGCATTATTTCCTTTCGGTCATAATGGATCTCAGACGAAGGTCATGAAGAACAAGTCTTCATCATTCACAAATATAAAAATATAATCGCAAATATAACATTATGATGTTTATTCATTTCATATCAAATGTTAAATAACATCTAAATCCATATTCATGTCATATATTGACAAAGCAATACATAATGTATATTACTGAGAGCGAAGGAAGGCGACATCCGGAAGGGAGAAGGCGGTGGAAGGGAAGTCGGGGGAGAAGATAGTGGCGGTCAGAGCAAGAGCTGCACCGTGAGCGGCGTTGCTGCCGAGGGACTGGACGGGCGTCAGTGCCAGGGGCAGTGCCGCGGCTGGGGGCGGCGAAGTGGTCACCACCGAAGGGGAGGACGATGGCGCAGGTGCGAGCAACGGCGCAGGGCCCGGCGGTGGTGGGGCAGGTGCGACCTGGCGGCGCGCCAGAGGGGAGGGGCGCGCGCGGGGGGCTAGCGGCGGCAGCAACTAGGGCGCGGCCTGGCGGTGCGCTGGCGGGGAAGGGCGCGCGCGCGGCCGCCAGGGGCACGGCCACAGCAGCACGATAAGAGAGAGGGAGAGGGGGAAAGCCATCGTCGGGGAAGGGGAGGAGGGAGGGAGGCGCGGCCGGTCGACCATGGGGCGGCGACGGCGGCGGCGCTGAGGGAGGAGAGACCTAGGCGACTAATACCATGAGAGAGGATTGACTGGTACAGTAAACCCTAACCCTAGCTACAGTACAAGTAACATAGAGACCCCTAATGGGCCAGGCCCATGAACACTCTAACAATTACATTTGTACCTTCGCCTTGCTCGAAGGCGAAAACGAGAATGCAATTCCAATCCAACGTGAACAGTACGTGGGTACGATTCATCTATTTATAGGCAAGGGACGCAGTCTAAGTAAAACTACATTTATGACGCTGACATATACACATAATTTTAATAGAAACATCAGGAATTAACATGTCTTTTCTCTTTGACTTAACATCGTATTTGACCTTCATAACCACCTTTAGCCGAAGCTATGCTCCTTCGGCACTTTACTCATGTTTGTTGTAGCTTCGGCATTCAATTTTGTTTTGATTATAGATAATTTCTCTGTCTTGAGAACATTCGACAGGGAAGGAGACCCCCAACAGCTTGCTGCTTGAGAACCCATTTCACTAGGCATGGTAGTCTAGTTCTAGCAAAAAAAACTTGAAAAGGTTAGTCCGAAAAAAGTAGTTTAATTGGGAGAGTGGGCAAGAAAATAGGCCCAAAATTAACCAAGGCAGGCCTTGTGTGAGTCCGACCCACAAATTGATTTTTTTCCTATTTTCCCCCTCTCTATAGAAAAAAACTTGGTGATAGGAGGGCATGCTTGAAACATTCCTAGACACTTGATACCTATAAAGTTAATGAAGCAAATATTCGGAGCATGTAAAAGTCGCCGTGTGTTGTAGTGGTACATATGTGTGCCAATTTTTACTAAGTTACAAAAAGCATTTTTTTTGCTGAGAAAAGTACGTTCCCTTCGTCCCAAATTACTATTCACCTTAGCTATTAGTTTTTTATGTCTATATTAAAATAGGTAATGATAAATCTAGACACGTATCAAAAACACATACATTAACTATTTTATAAATCCATTAAATATCTAATGGAAGGAGTATGTGCTAACAAAAACCTTCAAATTGAAAGAAAGAGAGAACTTTTTATTGAATGGCCTTTGGCAAGTTATAGTATGTACAGTTTGCACACTTTTACGATCTACCTTTCCAGGGGCAGCCAAAAGCTCGTTTTTACCATTTTTCGTAAGTCGTTAGTTTTAGGTGTTTTTGGATCGTCCCAGAATTATTGATTCTCTAACATTCTTAGACAATTATCAAGGCCAATAGGATATATCTAGGTCTACTTTCTGCTTAATCAACGAGTTCTTAAAATTTTATATCCCTCGAGAAGTTATACTAGGCCCTGTTTGTTTCAACTTATAGATTGTATAATCTAAATTATAATCTAGACTATATAATCTGGATTATTTGCTCTAGATTAAATAAGCTAGGTGCTGCTGTTTGTTAGCTCAGATTATTTGGACTCGGCTTATTATTCACATGCATACAAATACAACAATACCCTTGGCTGTTTTACTTGTCTGGTTTCATCCGTTGGCACTACATCAGTTTATACACAACAATTTATACACGTTTATACATGCTTTTTTCCCAAATAGCTCATACACGTTTTGTCCAACAATTGCTTAATGCGAAATTTAAAAAAAACAAATAATTCATACATGTTTTGTCCAAACCAAAGTACTCAATATAAAATTACATTCTCATATCAAATAGTGCATTGGCAATTTGATCTCGAAAGTTATTCATATCTCCCTCCTCGTCTCCCAATTGGCCTTCAACATTGTGATGACTTGGAGGAATCGGCATATAGTTCTCGTCTTGATCACAACGATCAAACTCATCATCGGCCATTTTACTATCTCGAATGAAATTATGTAGAGCCATGCATACATGTATTATTTTTGATTGCTTCAATATTGGATAACTTGGCAAGTCCAACAAAATTCTCCACTTCATCTTCAATACACCGAAAGAACGCTCAATGTGATTACGAAGAGAAGAGTGCAATTGGTTGAATACCTCCTTTTTCCCAGTTGCACGTGGTCCCGCTCTAAACTCTAGTAAATGGTACTTCACTCCTTTTTATAGAGCAAGATAGCCCTTTTGGTTTGGATACCCCGAATCCACAAGGTAAAATTTTCCTAAAAATTTTCAAACAAATATGAGACACTCAATTTTTAATTATGAAATACGCAAAATTAAATTGCATTAAAATAATCGTATAATCGTACCAGGTGGAGGATGAGGGAAAATAGTGCCATACTTGCGCAAAGCATCATTGAATACTCTCATATCATGCACCGATCCGGGCCATCCCGCAACAACAAAGGTGAACCTCATATCAAAATCACATATGGCTAAAACATTTTGAGTTGGATATCCATGACGACCCACATGTTGAACAACCTTTGATGCGGGTACAACAACTAGAATGTGAGTACCGTCTATTGCCCCTATACAATTATTAAAATGAGGCGCATACCGATCACTTAGCAACTTTTGATGCGTTGTTATGAAGTTTGGATCTATAGGCTTCACAATCTCTTTGGCCATTCGATATACACAATCCAACACTTCATTGAATTTCCTACTAATAGTTTCTTTTGACCTTTGAAATCAATTCTTCACTTGAACAAATGATTGAGGTGCACCAACAGTCCATACAAATATTGCCAAGGATTCAATAGATGTCATTTTACTACTAGATGCCAAGCCATAAGATGACACTAACACGTCATGTAATCTGTCAAATAATGGTCTACTCATCCTAAACATCTCATAGCATTCGGTAGGATCGTGAAAGGGAAATAGGGTTTAACCTTTTCCTAAATATAATTTTGGTGGTTGAATGCCCAACACAAATATTTGGACTAACTAGTTTGCTCTAGATTATATGTTCTACAGGTGCTAAAGGTTCAACACAAACCAATAAAATGTTCAAGTTAGGGTTTAAAAGAAAGGAGCAAAAAGAAACCGAAGAGCTCCCTGGTATGACACACCGGACTGTCCGGCGCACCAGGGGAGATCGACTTCAAACTCTTCACCTTCGGGTTTTTGGGACCGTGCTCCGCTATAATTCATCGGACTATCCGGTGTGCTAGCGGAGCAACGACTCCAGCGCAACGGTCGACTGCAATGGACACCTTCAAAAGTGCTATAATTCATCCCCCTCTAGGCAACTTTCAATTGGTATCAGAGTTCGGTACTTCATTAGAGTCTAACCACTCGAAGTGATGTCGGGAGATCATGCCAAGAGGGAGATCGTGACCGACGATAAGCCCGCCACAAGCCACGGGAAGGCTCCATCGAGGGAGTCCGGCAACAAGCTAAAGGAGGGATCACCTCCTCACAAGTCACATCGGAGTGGCGACAAGAAAAAGAAGATGAAGAAGGTGGTCTACTACGAGACCGAATCTTCGTCACCATCCACCTCCGGCTCCGACACGCCGTCCGTCACTTCTAAGCGCCATGAGCGCAAGAAGTATAGTAAGATGCCACTTCGTTATCCCTGTATTTCTAGACACACTCCTTTACTTTCCGTCCCACTAGGCAAGCCATCGGTTTTTGATGGTGAAGATTATTGTATGTGGAGTGATAAAATGAGGCATCACCTAACCTCACTCCACGCTAGCATATGGGACATTGTTGAATTTGGAGCGCAGGTACCATCGCCGAGGGATGAGGACTATGATTTGGACGAGGTCACCCAAATCAAGCACTTTGATTCCCAAGCAACTACTATACTCCTCGCCTCTCTATGTTGAAAGGAGTATAATAAGGTGCAAGGGTTGAAGAGTGCCAAGGAGATTTGGGACGTGCTCAAGACCGCACACGAAGGAGATGAGGTGACCAAGATCACCAAACGGGAGACGATCGAGGGGGAGCTCGGTCGATTTGTCCTCAACCAAGGAGAGGAGCCACAAGCGATGTACAACCAGCTCAAGACCTTGGTGAACCAAGTGCGCAGCCTCGGGAGCACCAAGTGGGATGACCATGAAATGGTCAAGGTTATTCTTAGATCACTTGTTTTCCGTAATCCCACTCAAGTTCAATTAATTCATGGTGATCCTCGATATAAGTTAATGTCCCCCGAGGAAGTTATAGGAAAGTTTGTGAGCTTTGAATTAATGATCAAAGTCTCCAAACAAATCATCAACTTGGAGCAAGGCGACACCTCCACACCAAGGTACAACCCGTCGCATTCAAGGCGATGGAAGAAGAAAAGAAGGAATCCACACCAAGTAGGATTCCAATTGACGCCTCCAAGCTTGACAACGAGGAAATGACGCTATTCATCAAAAGCTTTCGCCAAATCCTCAAACAAAGGAAGGGGAAGGACTACAAGCCCCGTTCCAAAAGGGTGTGCTACAAGTGTGGTAAGCCCGGTCATTTTATTGCAAAATGTCCTATATCTAGTGACAGTGATAGGGGCGACGACAAGAGAGGGAAGAAGAAGGAGAAGAAGAGACACTATAAGAAAAAGGGTGGCGATGCCCACGTGTGTCGGGAGTGGGACTCCGACGAGAGCACCACCGTCTCCTCCTCCGACGAGGACGCCACCAACATCACCGTCAACAAGGGTCTTCTCTTCCCCAAGTGCCTCATGGCAAATGATGGCAAGAAGAAGAAGGTAAAATCTAGAGCCTCCACTAAATATACAGCATCTAGTGATGAGGGTAGCTCTAGTGAAGATGAGGATGATTTGCTTAGTCTTTTTGCCAACCTTAACATGCAACAAAAAGAAAAATAAATGAATTAATAGGTGCTATTCATGAGAAGGATGAACTCTTGGATAGCTAAGAGGAATTCCTTATTAAGGAAAATAAGAAGCATGTTAAGGTAAAAAATGCTTATGCTCAGGAGGTAGAGAAAAATGAAAATTTGACTAGGGAGCTTAGCATTTGCCATGACACTATCTCCAACCTTAGAATTGAGAATGCCAATTTGATTGCTAAGGTTGAGAAGTTAAATGTTTGTGATGATTCAATTGCCAATCTTAAAAATGATAACGCTAGGTTAATTGCTAAGATTGACAAATTGAATGAATCAATTTCTAGCCTTAGACTTGAGAACGATAAACTAATTGCTAAGGCTAAGGATATAATGTTTGCAATAATTCTATTTCCTATCTTAGAAATGAGAATGCTACTTTACATGCTAAGATAGAGGAATTAAGATCTTGCAAACCCTCTACATCTAGTGTTGATTATGTTTCTATTTGTACTAGATGTAGAGATGTTAATGTTGATGCTATCCATGATCACCTAGCCTTAATTAAACAACAAAATGATCACATAGCTACATTAACTGCTAAAATCAATGAGCATGAAATTGAAAATGAAAAATTTAAATTTGCTAGAAGCATGCTCTATAATGGGAGACATCCTGGCATTAAGGATGGCATTGGCTTCCATTAGGGAGGCAATGTCAAGCTTAATGCCCCTAAGAAATTGTCCAACTTTGTTAAGGGCAAAGCTCCCATGGTTCAGGATAACGAGGGTTACATTTTATATCCTGCTGGTTATCCTGAGCATAAAATTAGGAGAATTCATGCTAGGAAGTCTCATTCTGTTTCTCACCATGCTTTTATGTATAAGAATGAGGCATCTAGTTCTAGGCAATCAACCCATGGTAAATTGCCTAAAAAGAAATCTCCTACTGCATCAAATGAGCCTAATATTTCATTTAAGACTTTTGATGCTTCATATGTGCTGACTAACAAATCAGGCAAAGATTTTCAGACATTGCATTCAATACAAGAGCTCTAGATTTCACTCTAAGACACAAACAAAAGATCAAATCCTCTCCAAGTCCCAAACTCATTCCAAAGACTTAGTAGCTTGTGAGAGAGACACTTGTGTTCATTTGAGTTCTTGTTCTTGGATCGCTTTCTTCTTCCTCATTCTTGTTCTTCAAGTCACTTGTAATCAAAGCAAGAGACACCAAGTTGTGGTGGTCTTTGTAGGGTCTAAGTGACCTGTTTGATTAAGGAGAAAGCTCACTCGGTCTAGGTGACCGCTTGAGAGAGGGAAAGGGTTAAAAGAGACTCGGTCTTTATGACCACCTCAACAGGGACTAGGTTCTCAAGAACCGAACCGCGGTAAAACAAATCACCGTGTCATCCGCTCTATTTCTTGGTTGATTTGTTTTCACCCAATCTCTCTGTAACGCCCCGAATTTTGCAGTTGAATTTTTTCTTTTCTTTACTCGCCAAATTCGGGCGTTACCTTTTCTTTTTCTTTTTCCCCTCGCTAAACCTTGACCTTTTCCAAAGTTAACGGGATTCGGTTTGGGATTCCCGTGTAAAGAAAAACTCTAAAAATACTTTATGTTGTTTGATGCACCATGCCGAACCATGCATTTTTTTGATTGCTTTGAAAGTGCAAATGCATTCATCAAGAAAGATCGGATTTCAAAAATAAGGAGAAAACCTTTTCTTTCTTTTTTTTTCTTTCTCTCTCTCCTCTTTTTCTCTCTCTCCCGCGTCGTGGGCCGTCTCTGGCCGGCCCAGCCGCCCCCTGCGCGCCCCCTCTTGGGCCTTGGTAGGCCCAGCCGCCCCCCCACCTCCCCTTTTCCCCCAATCCCCTCTCCCTCCCTCTCATTTTCTCCCTCCTCTCCCTAAGCCGCCGCCGCCCCTACCCCTGCCCTAGCGCCGCCCCTAGCGCCGCCCCTGCCCAACCGCCGCCCTCGCCGTCGGCCGCCCGCGCCGGTGAGCCCCCCCTCCTCCCTCTCTTCTCCTCTCCCCTCCCCTTTCCCCCAGCCGCCTGGCCGCGCTCCCCGGCCCGCTTGGCCGCGCCCCCGGCCGCCTGGCCGCGCCCCCGGCCGCCTGGCCGCGCCCCCGGCCGCTTGGCCGCGCCCTGGCCGGCCCCGGCCGCGCCCAGCCGCGCCCCCGGCCCGCCCTGGCCGCGCCCTCGGCCGGGCCTGGCCCCTGGCCGCCCGCCCAGCCGCGCCCCCTGCCCGCCGGTTCGGCCGCGCCCCTGACCGGCCCAGCCGCTCGCCCAGCCGGCCGGTTCAACCGCCCCCGGGCCGGTTCAACCGCCCCGGCTCAGCCGCCGCCCTCCCCCACGCTCGGCCGCACCAGCCCAGCCGCCCTGCCCAGGACCGGTTCAACCGCCCCCCCCCCTCTGTTTTTTTTATTTTTTTTATTTTATTTTATTTACTTTCTGTAATCATAGTTATTTTATTTTAGGTAGGCTAATCTTTGTTCATGCTATGGAAAATAGGAAGTTTAATTTAGAATTTCGCTACGCCAGTTGATTCACGTAGTTAATTGTTTATCTCATTCAATGTTGATCAACTTAAAATGATTAGGTTTCCATTAGTGTATATAACAGAATTCTTTTGTTAGGAACCAATTGTAACTGATCATTAGTGCATAAGCTTTAACCCCCCCCTGCGAGACCCTTTCCCGTTTCTTTCTAACCTTAATGAATGCGATATCGAATGTCATACTTGATGCATACTCACTTTATTTGTTCCCTTGTATGGTGTACTGTTCTTTTGTATTAAATATGTGGATGTGTGTATGTTTGCGCTCGCATAGAGAACGATCCGGTCGAAGAGCCCGAGGAATTCGCAGGAGAAGCCCCTGAGCAGCAGTCGGTTGGTGGAGGCAAGTGTCCTTTGACCTATCTTTGTCCTATTCATTCTTTAATTCACCTCCCGCATTACACATTTATACCTAAGGATTGACTAGCTTTTGTTATCCATGTCCTTGTTTACCTATTTGGGTCGGATTATTACTGCTTAGTCTGATGCTAATGCTCAACTCTAATCAATGAACATGATGTGATTATCTATGATACGCTGTTTTCCCCTTCTTATTTATGATCATACTTGTGGCATTTAAGGGGACTCGAGCAGTTTCTCGAGTGCCTCTCCGTAAGGACCTGTTCAATGGATGACCGCTCGGGAAAACAGTGCAACCATGAGGGTGGAATGGGACGCCCTTAGCTGAATAATTGGAGGAACCGGGGTGTAGTCCGCTTAGCCGTTGTGCCGTCAATGGGGCTCGGTGTATGCGGCTCGCTCTGCCAAGGTTGATTTGTCCCTTGGGGAGGAGTGCGGTACATTTAGGAAACCTAACGGGCGGCTACAGCCTCGGGGAATCTTTGTAAAGGCTACGTAGTGATGCCCTGCTGGACCACCTAGGTAGTGGTCAATGGGGAGTCGCTCTCTCCGGGCAGAAAGGGAATCACGGCTTGTGGGTAAAGTGCACCACCTCTGCAGAGTGTTATGAAACTGATATATCAGCCGTGCTCGCGGTTATGAGCGGCCAAGGGAGCTCCAGAGATTAGTGATACTTGATCAGAGATACTTTGGTACAGGTGGCAATGAGATTGATGGTTCTGATTATGATTATGGTATTGGTAAGTGGTATTCTTTCCGTTTGGAAAGGATACATTGGGCTAATAACTTGGGTTAATGTTAAAACCTGGCTTTCTACTAGTAAGTAATGACCTGACCAACTAAAAGCAACTGCTTGACTTATCCCCACATAAAGCTAGTCCACTACAGCCAAACAGGATACTTGCTGAGTATGTTGGTGTGTACTCACCCTTGCTCTACACACCAATCCCCCCCCCTCCAGGTTGTCAGCATTGCAACCACTGCTCAGGAGAAGATGAAGCTGTGGAAGGAGACTTCCAGGAGTTCCAAGACTACGACGAGTTCTAGGCGCGAGTTAGCGGCAACCCCCCAGTCGGCTGCCTGTGAAGGCCGCGTTATCTACGTTTCTTTTCCGCACTTTGATTTATTGTAAGAACTATATGGACGTCTCAGACGTATGATGTAATCGACTATTATTTCCCCTTTTAATACTATTTGAGCACTGTGTGATGATGTCCATGTTATGTAACTGCTGTGTACGTGAATAACTGATCCTGGCACGTACATGGTTCGCATTCGGTTTGCCTTCTAAAACCGGATGTGACATAAGTGGTATCAAAGCCGTGCTGACTGTAGGACCGCTAACCTAGAGTAGAATGGTCGTTTTAAGGACTATAGACATCTGTCCCTGCCTTGACTTTGGTATCCCTTCAAAAGTTGGTCCTACTGACCAAACCTATGTTCTACTATATATTATACCTTGCTGAAAATTATGTTTTATTCTAATCCTTCATTTATTTATGGTTCATTATTTGTTGGTCATATTAATTCTGTTCTCACCCTTTTGCTTGCGATGTCTTTTGTAGATGGCTCGACTTAGACACACTGCACGAAAGTCCGTCATCCCCTTCTTACCCTCTCGCCTTGCTGAGCGTCCGCTTCGCCGTCCCGTGGCCGGACAGTCCAGCCACTTGGAGAGACTGCACCACCGCCTGCATGAGGAGCGGGAACGTCGATGACAGGAGCAGCAGGGCTCTTCTTTCTCGCTCCAGCAGGAGATAGAGTCTGTGAGGAGCTGCTCTCCTGTGCTTCCCCTGGAGGCGCCCCCTGCACCACCACTGGGCGCCCCAGCTTCTGGAGTAGCTGTTGGAGGAGATCCAGACGACGGAGATGGCGATGACAGCTTGAGCCACGACATCGACTTCTCTGCTGACCATGAGCCGGAAGGATGGGTTGCTCGACCCATCACTCGCGACGCTGCTCGCGGGTGTCACTTCCACGACGCGCTCGACACCCTGCTACGTCGGGCACTTGACCGGCGTACTTGGTCCATCGAGTATCGCTGTGTGGTCTACCAGCATAGTCGCGGGGTCTACCCGGACCGCTGGGAGGCGACCTGTTTGGTGCGCCGTCCGGAGAATAGTCTCCAGGGCGCGGAGGCTTGCTCAGAGCACTATTCTATCTCTGAGCGGGACTCAGCTGAGGCAGCCATGCAGGATGCTGCACGGCGTGCGCTTTCGCACTACTGCTCGGTTCTCGGTGGGGTAGCTGACGGTCTCGACCTGAAGTATTACCCCCGCCGTCCATCTGGCAGCACAGGAGGCGTGATTGTTTCACCTGCTGGTGAGGACAATCCTAGGTTGAGCAGCACAGTCAACCTAGCCGCCGTGCTAAACACGGAGCTGGACCATGCACTAGACGAGCTGAGTAGGGCTCGTGCTGAGATCGCCCTGCTGCGGGCTGAGCGCGCGGAGCGTCGTCACTTGGATGATGGTTCCCCCGCTCCCGTCGGGACTCAGCACCCGTACCGCTCGCCTCGGTGTGGACTCCAGTCTTATGGCAATCCCGACTGCAAGACCAAGATAAATCTAGAACCATAGATCGTTAGAGTTGGATCTTGTAATTAATACGAAATATATATACATAGAAGCTTCAGTCTTAGCGTTAGTCTCGGTCTTAGTTAGTCTTAGTTAGACAGGGTAGTTTGCTATATCCTGTGCATTTATGTTTGTCATGATGAACTACGTTTGGTTTGGATCTTTGTAATGATTGTCACCAGAGTGTGGGTATCCCCTGCATTTTGGTTTACATATTATGTTAATGGAGTTAGTTATATAGTTGGGAAAACCTTTATTCTACTTTCCTCTTTATCTGAGAAGCTGTGTGGTCTGTGTTGGAGATCAGTGAAGATGCTCATCTGTTCGATGCTGATTGGAGAATTCTATACTCTTTTCTTATGCTGCAAGATTTGCCAGATCAGTTCTGATGTGTGGTTGCGTTCTGCAGATGTCAGAGAACAGGCGCAGAGGAGGAAGGCGTGCTCAGCAGGAGCAAGCCGGTCAGCAAGATGAGGTGCCCCAGCAGCAGCAGCTGCCGCCCCCGCCCCCGATGTCCATCGAGCAGATGTTTCTGATGCAGACTCAGGCAGTTCAGGCCATTGGTCAGACTCTGGCCGCCATTCAGCAGCAGCAGCAGCAAGCTCCACCCCAGCCTCAGATGCCTTAGATGCCCAGAGACAAGCGTGCTGAATTCATGAGAGGTCATCCCCCAACGTTCGCTCACTCTTCTGACCCCATGGATGCTGAAGATTGGCTGCGCACTGTGGAGCGGGAGTTGCATACCGCTCAGTGTGATGACAGGGAGAAAGTCTTGTATGGTCCCCGTCTGTTGAGAGGAGCAGCCCAATCATGGTGGGAGTCTTACCTCGCCACCCATGCCGACCCCGACACCATCACCTGGGAAGAATTCAGAGGTAGCTTTCGTCAGTACCATGTGCCTGCAGGTCTGATGACAGTGAAGAAGGAGGAGTTCCTGGCCCTTAAGCAAGGGTCATCGTCTGTCAGTGAGTATCGAGACAGGTTTCTGCAGTTGTCTCGCTATGCTCCTGAGGATGTCAACACCGACGCCAAGCGACAGTACCGTTTCCTGAGAGGTTTGGTCGACCCTCTGCAGTACCAACTGATGAATCACACTTTCCCGACATTCCAGCACCTGATTGACAGAGCAATCATGACAGAAAGGAAGCATAAGGAGATGGAAGATCGTAAGCGCAAGATCAGTGGACCCCAGCCTGGAAGCAGCAGCCGTCCTCGTTTTTCAGGCAATCAACCTCAGCAGTTCAGGCAGAACCAGCGTCCACCTCAGCAGCGTCAGCAGTATCAGCAGTTCCAAAGGCAGTACTCTCAGCATCAGTATCAGAATCGTCAGAGCAATCAGTCAGGAGGAGGTCAGTTTCAGAGGCAGAATCAGCAGACACCTCGTCTTCCTGCCCCAGCAAGCCAGCAGAGCAATCAGGCAGCACCAGCTCAGGTTGGAAACAGAGCATGTTTCCACTGTGGAGAGCAAGGCCATTGGGTGATGCAATGTCCGAAGAAGGCAGCCCAGCAGCAGTCAGGCCCCAATGCCCCAGCAAAGCAGAATGCGTCTCAGTCTGGAGCAGGCAACCGCCCTCAGCAGCGCTATAACCATGGAAGACTGAACCACTTGGAGGCTGAAGCAGTTCAGGAGACCCCCGGCATGACAGTAGGTATGTTCCCAGTCGACTCCCATATTGCAGAAGTGTTATTTGATACTGGAGCAACGCATTCTTTTATTACTGCATCGTGGGTAGAAGCACATAATCTTCCAATTACTGCCATGTCAACCCCCATTCAAATTGACTCAGCCGGTGGTAGAATTCGAGCTGATAGCATATGTTTGAATATAAGTGTGGAAATAAGGGGGATAGCGTTTTCCGCTAATCTCATAGTAATGGGTACTCAGGGAATAGATGTCATCCTAGGGATGAATTGGCTAGATAAGTATCAGGCAGTTATCAGTTGTGATAAAAGGACAATCAAGTTGGTGTCCCCACTAGGAGAGGAAGTGGTGACCGAGTTAGTCCCGCCTGAGCCGAAGAAAAGAAGTTGTTATCAGATGGCTGTCGATAGCAGTGAAGCAGACCCAATTGAGAGTATCAAGGTTGTGTCTGAATTCCCAGATGTGTTTCCAAAGGATTTACCAGGTATGCCACCAGAGCGGAAAGTTGAGTTTGCTATAGAGCTTCTTCCTGGAACCGCCCCTATCTTTAAGAGAGCTTACAGAATATCTGGACCAGAGTTGGTTGAGCTTAAGAAGCAGATTGATGAGCTGTCAGAGAAAGGTTACATCCGGCCAAGCACCTCGCCTTGGGCCGCCCCTGTCCTGTTTGTGGAGAAGAAAGATGGCACCAAAAGGATGTGTATTGATTATCGAGCTTTGAATGAAGTCACGATCAAGAATAAGTACCCTTTGCCCAGAATAGAAGATCTGTTCGACCAGTTGAGAGGAGCCAGTGTGTTCTCCAAGATTGATCTGAGGTCAGGTTATCATCAGCTCAGGATCCGACCTTCGGACATTCCGAAGACGACATTCATTACCAAGTATGGTTTGTATGAGTTCACAGTGATGTCTTTTGGTTTGACCAATGCACCAGCCTTCTTTATGAACTTGATGAACAGTGTATTCATGGACTATCTCGATAAGTTTGTGGTGGTATTCATTGATGACATTCTGATTTATTCTCAAAGCGAAGAAGAGCATGCAGATCATTTGAGGATGGTATTGCAGAGATTGCGAGAGCACCAGTTGTATGCAAAGTTGAGCAAGTGTGAGTTCTGGATCAGTGAAGTCCTGTTCTTGGGTCACATAATCAACAAAGAAGGATTGGCTGTGGATCCGAAGAAAGTGGCAGACATTCTGAACTGGAAAGCGCCAACAGATGCTCGAGGAATCAAGAGCTTCATTGGAATGGCCGGATATTATCGGCGATTCATTGAAGGGTTTTCGAAGATTGCGAAACCAATGACAGCGTTGCTAGGCAACAAGGTTGAGTTCAAGTGGACCCAGAAATGTCAAGAGGCTTTCGAAGCGCTGAAAGAGAAGTTGACAACAGCGCCTGTCCTAGTCTTGCCTGATGTGCATAAGCCCTTCTCTGTGTACTGTGATGCTTGTTACACAGGTTTGGGATGCGTGTTGATGCAAGAGGGAAGAGTTGTGGCTTACTCGTCCCGACAGTTGAAGGTTCATGAGAAGAATTACCCAATCCATGATCTAGAGTTGGCAGCAGTGGTTCACGCACTGAAGACATGGAGGCACTATCTGTATGGACAGAAATGCGATGTTTACACAGATCACAAGAGTCTGAAGTACATATTCACTCAGTCAGAATTGAACATGAGGCAACGAAGATGGTTAGAGCTGATCAAAGACTATGAGTTGGAGATTCATTACCATCCAGGCAAAGCGAACGTAGTGGCAGATGCTTTGAGCAGAAAGAGTCAAGTCAATCTGATGGTCGCTCGTCCGATGCCTTATGAGTTGGCCAAGGAGTTCGACAGGTTGAGTCTCGGATTTCTGAATAATTCGCGAGGAGTCACAGTTGAATTGGAACCTACCTTGGAGCGAGAAATCAAAGAAGCGCAGAAGAATGATGAGAAGATCAGTGAGATTCGGCGACTGATTCTAGATGGCAGAGGCAAAGATTTTCGAGAAGATGTAGAAGGTGTGGTATGGTTCAAAGACCGCTTGTGTGTTCCCAATGTCCAGTCCATTCGGGAGTTGATTCTCAAGGAAGCTCATGAGACAGCTTATTCGATTCACCCTGGCAGTGAGAAGATGTATCAGGACCTGAAGAAGAAATTCTGGTGGTACGGAATGAAGAGGGAAATCGCAGAGCATGTGGCTAAGTGCGATAGTTGTCGGCGAATCAAGGCCGAACACCAGAGACCTGCTGGATTGTTGCAACCGTTGCAGATCCCTCAGTGGAAATGGGATGAAATCGGTATGGATTTCATAGTCGGATTGCCTCGCACTCGAGCCGGCTACGATTCCATTTGGGTAGTGGTGGACCGTTTGACCAAGTCAGCCCACTTCATACCTGTCAAGACCAGCTACAACAGTGCAGTATTGGCAGAGTTGTATATGTCTCGGATCGTTTGTCTTCATGGTGTGCCAAAGAAGATAGTGTCAGACAGAGGAACGCAGTTCACCTCTCATTTCTGGCCGCAGTTGCATGAAGCCTTGGGCACGCATCTGAATTTCAGTTCAGCTTATCATCCGCAGACAGATGGCCAGACCGAAAGAACCAATCAAATTCTCGAAGACATGTTGAGAGCCTGTGCATTGCAAGATCAGTCCGGATGGGATAAGCGATTGCCCTATGCGGAGTTTTCCTATAACAACAGTTACCAGGCCAGTTTGAAGATGTCACCATTTCAAGCGCTTTATGGAAGGAGTTGTAGAACTCCGTTGCAATGGGATCAACCTGGAGAGAAGCAAGTGTTTGGGCCAGACATTCTGCTTGAAGCTGAAGAGAACATCAAGATGGTCCGGGAGAATCTGAAGATAGCGCAATCGAGGCAGCGAAGCTATGCAGACACAAGAAGAAGAGAGCTGAGTTTTGAAGTCGGAGACTTTGTCTATCTGAAAGTGTCACCGATCAGAGGAGTCAGAAGATTCGGAGTGAAAGGCAAGCTAGCACCCCGCTACATTGGTCCGTATCAGATTCTTGCAAAGCGTGGAGAAGTGGCTTATCAGCTCAGTCTGCCAGAGAATTTGTCAGCTGTGCATGATGTCTTTCATGTGTCTCAGTTGAAGAAGTGCTTGCGTGTGCCAGAAGAGCAGTTGCCAGTGGAAGGTCTGGAAGTCCAGGAGGACTTGACCTATGTCGAGAAGCCAGCTCAGATCCTTGAGGTTGCAGATAGAGTCACCCGAAGAAAGACCATCAGAATGTGCAAGGTCAGGTGGAATCACCACTCTGAGGAAGAAGCAACCTGGGAGCCTGAAGATGATTTGATGGCTAAGTACCCAGAGCTCTTTGCTAGCCAGCCCTGAATCTCGAGGGCGAGATTCTTTTAAGGGGGATAGGTTTGTAACGCCCCGAATTTTGCAGTTGAATTTTTTCTTTTCTTTACTCGCCAAATTCGGGCGTTACCTTTTCTTTTTCTTTTTCCCCTCGCTAAACCTTGACCTTTTCCAAAGTTAACGGGATTCGGTTTGGGATTCCCGTGTAAAGAAAAACTCTAAAAATACTTTATGTTGTTTGATGCACCATGCCGAACCATGCATTTTTTTTGATTGCTTTGAAAGTGCAAATGCATTCATCAAGAAAGATCGGATTTCAAAAATAAGGAGAAAACATTTTCTTTCTTTTTTTTCTTTCTCTCTCTCCTCTTTTTCTCTCTCTCCCGCGTCGTGGGCCGTCTCTGGCCGGCCCAGCCGCCCCCTGCGCGCCCCCTCTTGGGCCTTGGTAGGCCCAGCCGCCCCCCACCTCCCCTTTTCCCCCAATCCCCTCTCCCTCCCTCTCATTTTCTCCCTCCTCTCCCTAAGCCGCCGCCGCCCCTACCCCTGCCCTAGCGCCGCCCCTAGCGCCGCCCCTGCCCAACCGCCGCCCTCGCCGTCGGCCGCCCACGCCGGTGAGCCCCCCCTCCTCCCTCTCTTCTCCTCTCCCCTCCCCTTTCCCCCAGCCGCCTAGCCGCGCTCCCCGGCCCGCCTGGCCGCGCCCCCGGCCGCCTGGCCGCGCCCTGGCCGGCCCCGGCCGCGCCCAGCCACGCTCTCGGCCCGCCCTGGCCGCGCCCTCGGCCGCGCCTGGCCCCTGGCCGCCCGCCCAGCCGCGCCCCCTGCCCGCCGGTTCGGCCGCGCCCCTGACCGGCCCAGCCGCTCGCCCAGCCGGCCGGTTCAACCGCCCCGGCTCAGCCGCCGCCCTCCCCCGCGCTCGGCCGCCCCAGCCCAGCCGCCCTGCCCAGGACCGGTTCAACCGCCCTAGGGCCGGTTCAACCGCCCCCCCTCTGTTTTTTTTATTTTTTTTATTTTTTTTATTTTATTTTATTTACTTTCTGTAATCATAGTTATTTTATTTTAGGTAGGCTAATCTTTGTTCATGCTATGGAAAATAGGAAGTTTAATTTAGAATTTCGCTACGCCAGTTGATTCACGTAGTTAATTGTTTATCTCATTCAATGTTGATCAACTTAAAATGATTAGGTTTCCATTAGTGTATATAACAGAATTCTTTTGTTAGGAACCAATTGTAACTGATCATTAGTGCATAAGCTTTAACCCCCCCCCCTGCGAGACCCTTTCCCGTTTCTTTCTAACCTTAATGAATGCGATATCGAATGTCATACTTGATGCATACTCACTTTATTTGTTCCCTTGTATGGTGTACTGTTCTTTTGTATTAAATATGTGGATGTGTGTATGTTTGCGCTCGCATAGAGAACGATCCGGTCGAAGAGCCCGAGGAATTCGCAGGAGAAGCCCCTGAGCAGCAGTCGGTTGGTGGAGGCAAGTGTCCTTTGACCTATCTTTGTCCTATTCATTCTTTAATTCACCTCCCGCATTACACATTTATACCTAAGGATTGACTAGCTTTTGTTATCCATGTCCTTGTTTACCTATTTGGGTCGGATTATTACTGCTTAGTCTGATGCTAATGCTCAACTCTAATCAATGAACATGATGTGATTATCTATGATACGCTGTTTTCCCCTTCTTATTTATGATCATACTTGTGGCATTTAAGGGGACTCGAGCGGTTTCTCGAGTGCCTCTCCGTAAGGACCTGTTCAATGGATGACCGCCCGGGAAAACAGTGCAACCATGAGGGTGGAATGGGACGCCCTTAGCTGAATAATTGGAGGAACCGGGGTGTAGTCCGCTTAGCCGTTGTGCCGTCAATGGGGCTCGGTGTATGCGGCTCGCTCTGCCAAGGTTGATTTGTCCCTTGGGGAGGAGTGCGGTACATTTAGGAAACCTAACGGGCGGCTACAGCCTCGGGGAATCTTTGTAAAGGCTACGTAGTGATGCCCTGCTGGACCACCTAGGTAGTGGTCAATGGGGAGTCGCTCTCTCCGGGCAGAAAGGGAATCACGGCTTGTGGGTAAAGTGCACCACCTCTGCAGAGTGTTATGAAACTGATATATCAGCCGTGCTCGCGGTTATGAGCGGCCAAGGGAGCTCCAGAGATTAGTGATACTTGATCAGAGATACTTTGGTACAGGTGGCAATGAGATTGATGGTTCTGATTATGATTATGGTATTGGTAAGTGGTATTCTTTCCGTTTGGAAAGGATACATTGGGCTAATAACTTGGGTTAATGTTAAAACCTGGCTTTCTACTAGTAAGTAATGACCTTACCAACTAAAAGCAACTGCTTGACTTATCCCCACATAAAGCTAGTCCACTACAGCCAAACAGGATACTTGCTGAGTATGTTGATGTGTACTCACCCTTGCTCTACACACCAATCCCCCCCCCCCTCCAGGTTGTCAGCATTGCAACCACTGCTCAGGAGAAGATGAAGCTATGGAAGGAGACTTCCAGGAGTTCCAAGACTACGACGAGTTCTAGGCGCGAGTTAGCGGCAACCCCCCAGTCGGCTGCCTGTGAAGGCTGCGTTATCTACGTTTCTTTTCCGCACTTTGATTTATTGTAAGAACTATATGGACGTCTCAGACGTATGATGTAATCGACTATTATTTCCCCTTTTAATACTATTTGAGCACTGTGTGATGATGTCCATGTTATGTAACTGCTGTGTACGTGAATAACTGATCCTGGCACGTACATGGTTCGCATTCGGTTTGCCTTCTAAAACCGGGTGTGACACTCTCGAACTCGGATTTAATTCTAACGCTAACCCCGACTTGTAGTTGTGCTTTAAGTTTATAATTTTCAGATTCCGCCTATTCACCCCCTCTAGGCGACTTTCAGATCGCTTAGTGTTCTCATAACCCAATCAAAGCCACACATAATAGGTTGTCTTCTAATGGTCTTGTCAAGTAATTTTCAGTATAGAACATACCTATTCCTGCAACAACTGCTTCAAAATTCCTCAAAGTCTCAACTCGGTTGAGAGCAACAGTCATGGACATATCAGCATCATCACTTGAACAAACATCCATCTACAAGGAACCATTGTATATCATAAATGACATTATCTGTAATATGGTTCAATTCAACATCAAGGACTTCCTAATCAAGAAATAAAAAGTTCATTAAGAAGAAGTAGCATGCTAATGTTCAGCTGATCATAATAAGGTTCATGACAATTTTAACTAGCATAGTAAGCTCTACATGAGTCCTGCACGTGCACAGTGTCGCTTCAACCAAAGAAGCCTTCCTTCATCTGTCTCAAATGCCTTAAAGGAGGACCGATTCTGAGATTTTCGAAAAAGTTCAGTTGACATGAAGTGTTCAGCTGATCCTTCCTGTGCCCCACATCGAACCGCCATAGACTGAACTTCCCTAATTACTTCATCTAGATGCTCACCTAGCATGACTTTGTTTGCAATTTTACAATTTTCTTTTAGAGTGTCATGAATATTCTGCATCACTTTGACCATTTGGTTCTTGTGCTTCAATGGACTTGTAGCAGTACTGGCAGTTGCTCGATTTCGAGGGAAGCTTCCTTTTGGAGCATAGGAACTAGTAGCAGGTGATGCAAATGTATTCCTATCATCTCCACCATAGCATCCATCAACAACATCTTCTTCATCATTCCCTCCAAGCACTTCACCAGGTGTGCATGCACTAGATCCATCCACAACAATGCCACCAAACATTTCATGTAACAATTCTTCATGCTCTGGTGGGCCTTTCTTTATTGTTTCCAGTTTGAATGACCCTACATGCATGTAAAAGGATGGTTAGTTAAACTGAACTCATTAAGAAAACAATGAAAATAAGGAACAAAATGATGCATACCTTTGTCAACCTATTCCAGTACTCATCGGATGCAGAATATGTTCCCAAGGTTGCATTCCACCCAAGTCCAGTATCTTTATGCAGTTGTAACCAGAACCCATACAAGCCTTTAAGTAAATCCCACTTGTTCTTCAATTGCACTTTTGAATGACGCAGCCCAGTTGCTATCTTATACTTCTCAGCTATGTTGTTGTAACCTCGGAAGTCATGATACCATTAGACCTATTCCCAGCATTGATTTCTTGGATGCATATTTCACAAAAAATTCTACTATTGTCGAATGTCCAAGCAGATTTGTCATAATTTGTTTCTATTCATTCATATAACATATATGTAAATAATGATTTAGAATACTAAATAGTAACTACAAGCAATGCATGATGGAATAAAAAACAATTGTACAAGCATATACCGTGGTGCTATGAATCATTTCTTCGACATCATCATCAGCGGTGGGGTCGGAGTTAAGGTTTAGATCCACATCGAGCGAAGTAGAGCATGGAGGGTTGTAGGATTGTGAGCTCGAAGCATGGCCACGCCCACGTCCACGAACTGAACGAATAGATCCCTATGAACCCTGTGATGCTCGCTTTCCACAGCCACGCCCTATCCCTAATGGTGGTAGTCCATCTGCAGGAACACCTAGCATATGAAAATAAAACAGAACAATCACAAATAATAGTCACAAAAATATATCTCTAAATAGACTTGCTACCAAAATATATTTCGTCACTAATGTTAGTAGATTTTATTTTTTCCGAAGTAGCAGAATTCATCAGTTTTCATATAAATGCATCAGGGTTTGAGCACTGACGAGCATTCTATTGTGCCCCTGGATCTACCAACACCGAGAGGCACTACCGCAGCAGCGCGGGAGCAGGCGAGGGAGCCGACCCGGCAGGCATGGGCGTGCTTCGGAGCACGCAGAGCCTTGAGGCGGAGGTGGACGAGCTGCACGCCGCGCTCCTGGCAGGCGGGTGGCACCGCTTGGTGGGCCACGCGGACGCTAAGCACGCTCCCCGGGGCGACGCCGGAGGGGCCGCGGCGTGCACCGTGTGCGTCACTGGCGGCATCACCTTCGTCAGGTTTGCCGTCGTCGACCGCCGCCTCCGGCACGGGTACACCGTCCGCCTCACACTGGAGACACAAGGTACCAGCCATCCCGTCCGTCCTCCCCCACACTAACCTACCCGACTGCTTCTCTCTCTCGCTCTGAAGCTCTCGCGCCCCTCGGCTCGACCTGGGACAAGGGTATCTGGCCGACGGATAGAGGCAACAAGTACCAACGGAATGTACCTGTAGGTGCGCCAGTGCTGGACCATCCAACGCCGGTGCCTCCCGTGGTGCCTCGCGCCAGGCTACCAGTACTTCCGCACCCAACACCACGCCCCAAGCTGGTTGATGCACGCCCAACGCCGATAGTTCTGTGCCCCCCGTGATACACCGCCGCCGCGTCCAACGCCATGCCCAAGCCATCACCCACGTCAAGGCTGCAGGCATCTCTTTCCTCCTCCATGCCGACATGGTCTACGCTCAAATCAAAGATGAGCTCGCGCCGCAACAACAAATTTCGGTGCTCCCAAGCTTCATAAAGGCTATCCTCGACGTCGTTGGGATCCATGGTGGCGCAGAATCGAGTTGATGTTGTAGCTGGCGGCTAGGGTTTGAAGTGGAGGAGGAGAGGTCCGACCGGTGGCATCCTATCGTCTATTGAGGGTTGGGTCTGATGACATCATACTTGATGGCATTTGGAAGTAATTTTAATTAACTTGCCATGGGTAGTGGGTATTTTATAAAAAATAAGCTGAAATAAGCACCCTTTGATGAGCTTATAGGATTATCATAATCTCAAGTGCTAGATTATATAATCTTATTAGATAAGTTGCTTGTTCGTTTCCTTACTAGCTTATTTACATTGGATTATATAATATACATAGATTATAATCCCAAACAAACAGGGCGTTAAGTCCATACCTTTTTTCTACTAATTTGGATTTATTATTTCTAGGCTTATTATTTGGGCGACGACTACTGTGCAAGCGGGAGAAAGGTGCAGGCGTGAAAGCGCGTGATGTGAGCCTTTAGATGAAGATCCAACTGTAGATGGATCTTTTGCATTTAAATCCCCCACGGCGTACCAGCCTTCACAAAAACCACCCTGCCTTTACCCACCGCAGCACCTCCTGTTCCAATCCTGCCGCCGCCTTGAAACGCCCTAGCCTAGACGCCATCATAGCCCCTGACGCGCGCATGCCCTTGCATGTAGGTGTGGCTGCTCCTTATATAGGACACGCACATGCCCTTGCCGTAGGTGTGGCTGCTCCTTCTACAGGACACGACATGGACATGCATGGACCGTAGGAATCAGTTGAGGGCGACCGCTCAATGCTGGACACAGACGTAGATCAGTACGAGAAGCAACATGTGAAAGCTCTCTTGTGAGTTTTGGTGTTTGGATGACAACTCAATTAAAGGACTAACAGTGTACTAAGTGTTGAACAGGTGCTTAAGGTAGAGCCAACAGGGTTCAACACAAGTGAACAAATGTGATTGTCCAAGAACTGGATTATGGATACATAATGGACATCACAAGTAAGATGGACATTGCATAAAGTGAGACTCGGGTGCGTAGCTCGGAGACAACTGATCAAGCCAAGGACGGAGGCAAGAAGAGCTTCGAGGTACCAAGTGCACGGGAGAAGGTCAAGGAGGCTAAGGAACCCAAAGCCAAGGGTGAAGAAGAAGGCTTGCAAAGTCAAGGGTGATCGAGTTGAGAACAGCTACGGCACATCAAGGATCACTACATAAGGACGTGACTTACAACCAATGAGGTAACAGCTACAGTTATGTGGTGTAAGTCATAAGGCTCAAGATCAAGCTCTAAGAAGGAGATCAAGGTCACTAGAAGGAGAACAAGTGTCAAAACCAGAACTGGAAGCAGCCCAAAAGAGCTAAGTTCACCTTAATCTTTAGTTTGGGTTGTTCCTATGTTTGGAGATGTTCTATGTGACCTTTGCAGGATGTTGGAGCCAAGAAATGTCAATCTAGATCAAGTCAAGCCGACTTGATGATTTATGAGTCCAACATCAAAGCTCAAGCATGTGAAATGCTATAGATGTAATAATTAAGAGAAGGTATGTTTCTAGACTTAGTACATTGGTTTTGTGGACTAATATACTTGTCTAAGTGTTAGAAATAAAAAGAAGAAGAAAAGGAAAGAGGTGCGAAAGGCTTGGCTGTGTACAACCAAGACTCAGCTCAGTCTGGCACACCGGACTGTCCGGTGGTGCACCGGACTGTGTCCGGTGCGCCAGGTTGAACTCCGGTGAACAGGCCGCTCTCGGGAGGAGTCTGGTGACGTACGACTATAATTCACCGGACTGTCCGGTGGTGCACCGGACTGTCCGGTGAGCCAACGGTCGGCCGGGCCAACGGTCGGTCACGCAATCTGCGCGGGACATGTGGCCGAGCCAACGGCTAGAAGGAGGCACCGGACTGTCCGGTGTGCACCGGACATGTCCGGTGCGCCAACGGCTCTCAGGCTGCCAACGGTCGACTGCTCCATTTATGGAAGGAGATCAGGCACCGGACAATGTCCGGTGGTGCACCGGACTGTCCGGTGCTCCACCCGACAGAAGGCAAGATTTGCCTTCCTGGATTGCTTCCAACGGCTCCTAGGCCCCTTGTGCCTATAAAAGGGACCCCTAGGCGCCTCAAGCAAAGAAAAAGCGCAGCCAACAAGTGTAGACATCACCCGAATCAATTCTCACTCTCCCTCTTGTGTGTAACTCTATAGTTTGTGTAGAAGGCACAGCTATAAGCCTTTAGAGAGAGGAGAAGTGCTGCTAAGAACTAGAGTAAGGTCTTGAGCGTATCGTTACTCTACCGAGGTGCTGCCGAGAAGTTTGTAAGCAGCCACGGTGTTGTTGTAACCCAACTCAATAGTGAAAGGCTCTATCTGTCATACTGACAGATCTGAGTAAACGGAGGAAGGAGTTGAAATAGACTCCAAGCCCAAGTGTGGCTAACTCCAACGAGGACTAGGCAAGCATTTCAGGCTTGACCGAACCTCGGGATAAATCCTTGCGTCTGTGTGCTCTGTTTTGTATTGTATCCTGACTCTCTGTCTTACTCGCCTTTATATTTGCACTTCAATACTTACCTGTGGTATAAGCTCTATTTGAAGTGCAGGACATTTTGAGACAGGATCTTCTATTCCGCTGCAACCTACTCGAAGGGTCTTCTCATTCCACTGCGTGCTAAGTCTTCGAGTAGAGTAAGATTTTAAGTTTTAAAGTGATAAGTTTTATTCGCCTATTCACCCCCCCTCTAGGCGACATCCAGATCCTGTTCCCGGGTCAAAGGGAACTTTCAATTGGTATCGGAGCTAGGCCTCTCCAGTGTGGGCTTAGCCGTCCGGAGATAACGGGCCTGTTTGGTTCGTTACCTCAATTGCCACACTTTGCCTAACTTTTGTGCCTAAGGTTAGTTATTCAATTCGAACGCCTAACCTTAGCCAAAGTGTGGCGCAGTTAGCCACAAACCAAACAGGCCTAACGATGTCGTCACAAGAGGTAACTGTAGAACTTCTTTTAGGCGATGGTTCTAATTACAAATCTTGGTCTGTCTCTATTTACAAAGCTTTCATGAATATTGATTCTGATTTGAGACAGATCTTTAGTAGAAGTATTTTTCCCTCTGATTTTAGTAAAAATCCTTCTAATGAAGAACTAAGATGTTTATCTCTCAATCACCATGCTTGCAACATCTTAGTTGACTCTCTTTCTAGAAGTGCTTATTTTGCCATCATGAGCAGTGATAGTGATCTATTTGTTGATGCTCGTGATTTATGGAATAGAATTAAAGAAAAATATTCTGTGACAAACTGTGATGCTCCTACTCCCTATATTACTTGTGTTACTAACCATTCAGAGGGAGAAGAACAAGAACGATGGCACCCAAACGATGAATCCACCTCGTCGACAGGTTTGTTCTCCACTAGTGATAAATGTTTTATTGCTAACAATGACGGTGGAGACGAAAGCCATGATGAGAAGGAATATGAGGATGATAGCGAGGATGAATCTTCATCATCACAAGGTACATTTTCCTATATTGCTTCCACTGACATTAATGACAGGGAAAATGAGACCGATGATGTGGAAGAAGAGGAGATTCGCCGTTTCTACAACCATCTCAACAAAGTAGACAAAGCTCTCTTGGTTAAGTTGTTGAGAAGGAACAAGGAACAAGGCGAGACGCTTCTCAGGCTAGAGGAGACTCTCATCAAAACAAACAACAGCCTGAAGAAGATGACCAAAGAACATGAGGAGCTAAGGTGCTCTCATGATGTCTTGGTCCAACGGTATGATTCAATATTAATTGAGCAAAGTAATAATGATGACGCTCTATCTAATGTTGCTCAACTTAAAACTGAAAATTCTATGCTTAGAAGTCAAGTAGAAACAATGAATTTAGAAAAGCTTGCTCTTAGTGAAAAGTATGATACGTTGTCATACTCTCATAGTAAACTAGTTGATGATCATATCATGCTCGATATTGCTCATGAGGTAGTAATTACTAGTTTAAACTCATATGAACCTCATTCTTGCACTAGTAATCAATTGGTCAAAATATTATCATGTGCTGACCTCCACCGCCCCAAGAAAGGCCAATCTTTGTTTGAGAAACAAGTTGCAGGATCAAAAAGGAAATTGCTTGGGAACAAGAAACAAAGACAATTAAGGAGAAGATGCCTTGCTCGACTTCCGCAAGATATCTACGAAAACATGGTGAAGAAGCTTGAGGAAGGAGAAACCGCAACAAGGGTCAAACTCCATGAGAAGGATGTTCCCAAAGCAATAAATAAAGAAATCAACATGAACAAGGAAAAAGGTAAAAATTCAATTAATCATGTTGTTTGCACTGATCATCTCTCCATGTCATTTAAGTACAAAAAGGGAAAAGAAAAAAGGAGGTGCTTCAAGTGCAAGAAGTTAGGCCACCTCATCACGTCTTGTTCGTACCAAGACAAGAATGAAGGGACAAGGAGTTGTTTTGGATGCAACAATCAGGACCACATGATCACTTCATGTCCGGTCATGAAGAATCAAGGATGTGCATCCTCCAAGGTGACCCTCACCAAGGAAAATGACAAACAACAAGCGTCATGTCAGGTTGAGCGACGCTTCTGCTACAAGTGTGGTGAGCAGGGTCGTCTATCCAAGGTATGTTATAAAGGTAAGATTCCTAAGCAAGTGAATTTGTCTCAATCTTATTCGCGTAGGAGACCCAAATCATACACTTGTGCTAGATCTATAACGAGATCACCTAGAACTAGCACAAAGGCAATTTGGGTACCAAAGGCACATATAGATGATCATTATGGACCCATTCCGAGATGGGTACCAAACTGTGCTAACTAGACCATGCAGGTGCCTTGAGATGGACTGGAGACCATGGGAGAGCTTAAGACGGTTATCTAAAACTCTATGCTTAAGCTGTTAATTGTTTTGGTGTTTATTGACCCAAGGTTGAATTATTGTGAAACACTAATCCCATGTTCATCTCAAGTGAAATAAGGTGTATAGGTCCTGAATCATTATTGGTGAATCAAGTAAAGGACTTTGATGAGAATCTACAACTTGCTCTCCAAAGGATGGTACCCGTGTATTTTAAGTACATAATTGCAATTTAGTATTGCTCTTAAGTTGGCTTGTTGTGCTACCTGTCTTTAGAGTAGTTATGCTTTATGATTGCCTGTGTTAAATGAATCATAATGATGTTTGCTTAATCATGACTGGTGCTATATATGATATATCTTTTGAATCATTCATGGGTAGCTCTTTCATTTGTTATATCCACAACGATTAACTCTCTTGGTGTATATGGATAAACCTGTAACTTTTTGTAAGTCATGCTATGTGCAATTATGACATTTTGTTTAGTCCATGTTCACATGATTACACTAGTTTGGTACTGTGTGAATTTCAAATCCATGTCGTGCCCTTTTGAGCTATGAGGTGCATGAGCAAAAGGAGCCCTGAATTGGTGATAACAAGTGCTCTCATAAAGGCAAAGGTATGGAAAATGGAACTGTGCAATTTTATTGAATATCTTGAAGTTCCATTGATAGTGATCATAGCTGTGTTCTTGCATTTCATTGGTAGTATCGTGGCTTAGGAGACTTATGCCTTAAAATGTTGTTTCTTTTGGTGTACCTAAAGAACCTTCTTAACTATGATGTGCTTAGACATGATCATGTTGTTTTTCAATTAGTATATGTGATGCAATGATAGTTAAGTATGAAGCATGTCTAAGTTGCGTGTAAATTTTATACTTCCTGTGAGTATTCAATTGGCTTAGGTGCCACTGAGGCATGCATTGTTGTATTTAGTCAACCTTTCATTTAGCCTTCAATTGGTGTTAAGTGGCTTTTCATTTGATATTCAAATTGGCATCTTTGTGTGATGAAAGTGATAGAGTATGCCTTGACCAAGGTATGTTGTGATCCCCTCTAGTTCTAAGGAAGCTAGAATGTGCAAAGTGCAAGTCATTCAAATACTTGATGCACAACTTGAGGGGGAACACACATAACTTGTGTCTTTTGAGACTAACTGTTTCTTGAGCAATCTTGTATAGTCTCTAGGTGGAAAAGAGAAGATAAGCAAGAAATGGAGCAATCAGGACTTGGGTACCTCTGTAAGTCAAGAAATTGGTATCTCAAGTCGTGAGTAAGTGTATATTTTTAGATTGCTCATGCTCTATAATATCTGGTGATAATAGATGCTTATTCTTAAATATCATGGAGCTATGATAATAAATGAACTTTTGCAATTGGTATCTTTCAATTAGTAGCTGTGATAGTTTGCTTCAATTGACATCTTTTGATAATCATTAGAATAGAAGTTTCTTCTTGTGCCCAATACTATAACTTGTTCTAAGGTTGGTGTCTTAGCAACAAGAAAAAGTTAGGATAAAGAATCAGGCACAAGTGTGGAGAAGCTCTCGAGAGATTAAATACTTTCAATATGGGAAGTACACTACAACATGGTAAAGGTACAAAAGGAAGTATTAATCTTTTTGCATATATGTATCTTACCTAAACGTGATAGTGCATATGTTCAATAAGTAAGGGGGAGTTTTGATAGTCGTCTTTCCTCCTTAAACACCCTGCTGTCCCTTGACATCATCCTATGTTCTTGCTTGAGTATGGTTTTTGGTGTTTGATGTCAAAGGGGGAGAATTTGTGTATTAAAGCTTATCTCAACCTGAGAGGAAAGCTTATCCTAAGGGGTGGTGTGTTAGTTTAAGCTTTAAGCTTTGCTAGTATGTTATTCATGTGCCTCTTGCAGTATTATATGTGTTGCATCATATGGACTAGTGTTTCCACTGCGATGAATTATTATTTGGCTTCTATAGTGTAATAGATAGTCATGTGGTTAATGGTGCTTTAAGATTAAAGGTGCTTTAAGATTGCTTTAAATTGGTATCTTAGTCTAAATTGGTATCTTAATGGTGAATAGTGGTAGGTTGATATTCCTGTGATATATCCACTAATTTGAATGGTGTTTAACTCTGATTATGTGCATTTGTGTGGTTGATTATGTGCATTTGTGTGTTATAGCATCATGGTTTGATTCTTGACACAATGCATCCTAAAAAGTGCTAAGGTGTAGAAATGTTTCGAATTGCCTAAGTATGTGCAAATTGGTGTCTGAGGTCAAGATTATGTTTTTGAAGTAAGCACATATTTAGGGGGAGCATTCTCTAAACTTATAATTGAAAATTTGTGCTTCAAATCTTATTCTTATGTAAGCTTTAATTGTGTTGCCATCAATCACCAAAAAGGGGGAGATTGAAAGCTCTCTTGTGAGTTTTGGTGTTTAGATGACAACTCAATTAAAGGACTAACAATGTACTAAGTGTTGAACAAGTGCTTAAGGTAGAGCTAACAGGGTTCAACACAAGTGAACAAATGTGATTGTCCAAGAACTGGATTATGGATACATAATGGACATCACAAGTAAGATGGACATTGCATAAAGTGAGACTCGGGTGCGTAGCTCGGAGACAACTGATCAAGCCAAGGACGGAGGCAAGAAGAGCTTCGAGGTACCAAGTGCACGGGAGAAGGTCAAGGAGGCTGAGGAACCCAAAGCCAAGGGTGAAGAAGAAGGCTTGCAAAGTCAAGGGTGATCGAGTTGAGAACAGCTACGACACATCAAGGATCACTACATAAGGACGTGACTTACAGCCAATGAGGTAACAGCTACAGTTATGTGGTGTAAGTCATAAGGCTCAAGATCAAGCTCTAAGAAGGAGATCAAGGTCACTAGAAGGAGAACAAGTGTCAAAACCAGAACTGGAAGCAGCCCAAAAGAGCTAAGTTCACCTTAATCTTTAGTTTGGGTTGTTCCTATGTTTGGAGATGTTCTATGTGACCTTTGCAGGATGTTGGAGCCAAGAAATGTCAATCTAGATCAAGTCAAGCCGACTTGATGATTTATGAGTCCAACATCAAAGCTCAAGCATGTGAAATGCTATAGATGTAATAATTAAGAGAAGGTATGTTTCTAGACTTAGTACATTGGTTTTGTGGACTAATATACTTGTCTAAGTGTTAGAAACAGAAAGAAGAAGAAAAGGAAAGATGTGCGAAAGGCTTGGCTGTGTACAGCCAAGACTCAGCTCAGTCTGGCACACCGGACTGTCCGGTGGTGCACCGGACTGTCCGGTGTTGCACCGGACAGTGTCCGGTGCGCCAGATTGAACTCCGGTGAACAGGCCACTCTCGGGAGGAGTCTGGTGACGTACGACTATAATTCACCGGACTGTCCGGTGGTGCACCGGACTGTCCGGTGAGCCAACGGTCGGCCGGGCCAACGGTCGGCCGCGCAATCTGCGCGGGACACGTGGCCGAGCCAACGACTAGAAGGAGGCACCGGACTGTCCGGTGTGCACCGGACATGTCCGGTGCGCCAACGGCTCTCAGGCTGCCAACGGTTGACTGTTCCATTTATGGAAGGAGATCAGGCACCGGACTGTCCGGTGCGCCACCCGACAGAAGGCAAGATTTGCCTTCCTGGATTGCTTCCAATGGCTCCTAGGCCCCTTGTGCCTATAAAAGGGACCCCTAGGCGCCTCAAGCAAAGAAAAAGCGCAGCCAACAAGTGTAGACATCACTCGAATCAATTCTCACTCTCTCTCTTGTGTGTAACTCTATAGTTTGTGTAGAAGGCACAGCTATAAGCCTTTAGAGAGAGGAGAAGTGCTGCTAAGAACTAGAGTAAGGTCTTGAGCGTATCGTTACTCTACCGAGGTGCTGCCGAGAAGTTTGTAAGCAGCCACGGTGTTGTTGTAACCCAACTCAATAGTGAAAGGCTCTATCTGTCATACTGACAGATCTGAGTAAACGGAGGAAGGAGTTGAAATAGACTCCAAGCCCAAGTGTGGCTAACTCCAACGATGACTAGGCAAGCATTTCAGGCTTGGCCGAACCTCGGGATAAATTCTTGCGTCTGTATGCTCTGTTCTGTATTGTATCCTGACTCTCTGTCTTACTCGCCTTTATATCTGCACTTCAATACTTACCTGTGGTATAAGCTCTATTTGAAGTGCAGGACATTTTGAGACAGGATCTTCTATTCCGTTGCAACCTACTCGAAGGGTCTTCTCATTCCACTGCGTGCTAAGTCTTCGAGTAGAGTAAGATTTTAAGTTTTAAAGTGATAAGTTTTATTCGCCTATTCACCCCCCCTCTAGGCGAGATCCAGATCCTGTTCCCGGGTCAAAGGGAACTTTCAACATGCCATGGTACCGGATGAATCTTCTCTGATGCTTTTTCTCCTGCATGAAATAATTTCTATTGAAGAAGTAGATGCTTGTGGGCTCCTAGATACAAGTTTTCAGACTGAATCATCACCAATTCGACAAGAAGATGTCACGGAGAAAGTTAGCTACTGACATATATTTATTGACATATATTTATGTATTTTCGAGTTAACATATGTCATATATTTATTCACTCGACGTGTATCATTCATTAGGTGAGAATACATATGTAGATGACCATCAGGCATTTATGACGCCGACGAAGAAAAAAATAATGTGCTCAAGGTGACGTATTATCCTATCAACATGTACATATACCATTTATCCATTAGATTATTTACTGACATTAGACAATTTTCAGAAAGGGATGTTATTTGATGATGTCCAAGCTGCTCATAAATTTTACAAAGACTATGCACATGATGCCGGTTTTTCAGTTCGTACCGGACAACATAGATGTGATGACAATGGAGTAGTTAGATGGAAGCGGTTCCTATGTGCAAGGGCTGGTTACAAACAAATGATTCTTCCAAGAAGATGCACAGAACTAGAGAGACAAGATGTGGTTGTGGAGCTTATATTTATATTAAGCGCAACAATGAGGGGAAGTATGAAATTGCAGCACTGAATGAGGGACACAACCATGCATTTGTGACACCTAGCAAACACCATTTGCTTCGATCCAACCGTTATGTTAGTGAGAAGGCGAAGACAACTCTTTTCAACTGTCATAAAGCAAGCATTGGAACATCACAAGCATACAGGCTCCTTCAGGTGGGTGCGGGAGGGTTTGAGTATGTTGGTTGCACACAAAAAGACTTGCAAAACTACTATTGTGATTTCAGGCACAAAATAAAAGATGCAGATGCCCAGATGTTTATTGATAATTTCTATGCACTAAAGGAATTGGACCCCAATTTTTTCTTTGATTATGAAGTGATTGATGGTCGATTGTTTCGAGTGTTTTGGGCTGATACAACTAGCATAAAGAACTACATGCATTTCGGTGATATATTGTCTTTTGATACTACTTACAACACAAATCAGTATGATATGAAATTTGCACCTTTCATTGGGGTCAATCATCATATGCGTTCAATTTTCTTTGGTGCTTCTTTCTTAGCTGATGAGAAGATTGAAAGTTATATTTGGTTATTTGAGACTTTTCTACGAGCTATGGGATGGAAGGCTCCAACATTAATTGTCACCGATGAGGATGCTAGTATGGGAGCTGCTATTGCTATTGTTCTTCCTAACACAATACACAGATTGTGCATGTGGCACATTATGAAGAAGTTGCCTGAGAAAATTGATGCTCATCTACTAAAGGACGACGAGTTTAGAAAAATGATTAATTCATGTGTATGGGATTCAGAGACTACAAAAGAGTTTGAGACTAGATGGCAAGCTTGGATAACAACATGTCACTTAGAGAGTAATGAATGGTTGGTTGGACGGTATCACATCCGTGAGTCATGGATTCCAGCTTATTTTAGAGGCATTTCTCTTAGCGGCATTCTTCGAACAACGTCAAGGTCAGAGAGTGCAAATTCATTTTTCAACCGGTTTATTGGTCGTAAGCTTGCACTAATTGAGTTTTGGATACGATTCGACACCGCATTGAAATGCCAACGACAAGAGGAACTGATAGATGACAATACTTCTCTGCATTCGCACCCAAAGTTATATACATCATGGGATTTAGAGAGCCATGGTGCTTCTGTTTTTAAGCCTAAGGTTTTTATAAAATTCCAAGAGGAGATCTTGGCAGCAAGAGAGCATTGTGATGTGCAACGCACGAATGAAATGGCCGATAGAAAAATTGTTTATATAGCGGGCAAGTCTCACAGAGTCAGAGAGGTGATTTGCTTTAATGATGATCAGCTATATAAGTGTTCATGCATGCTATTTGAGTTAATAGGAATACCATGTCGTCATATTATACGTGTGTTCAGAGGTGCAAGGATAAGTGAATTACCCATTCAATACATCACAAATAGATGGACGAAAAATTGTAAAAGGTAAATTTTATTCATATATTTTTAGATCAACATATATTCTTACCACTTAGATTCGATTCTTCTTAATTTCAGAGAAAAAACATATGATAGTCAGGGCAACTTGCTATTGGAGAAGTCAACACTACTAGTCGATGATGTTATAAGAAGGAAAATGTCAACCGCCCATAATAAATTTGAAGATATTTTTCAAATGGCGAAGACATCAGAAGAATCGATGGATATTTTGATACAGAATTTGGAATCTTTATCATTGCTGTTTCAGTCGACTCCTCGCACTAGACAAGAAGAACAAGAAAGTTTTATTGGGATATCTATTCCACAAAACGTGCAAGTCCATCCGCCTAGTGACATTCGTTCAAAAGGAAAATGCAAGAGAATACTAGGGCATGCTGACAAAAATAAAAGGCACCCAAAACGTAAATGCACGACATGTAGGGTTGTTGGGCATGATAGGCGGAATTGTCCAAAGAAAGATGCACACAATGTTGAAGGGACCTAATTTTGTTTACACTATACATTTAATTGTAGTTTGTTGTCTAACATGCCTTGTTGTCTAGAATTATTATTTTTAAACAATGCATTAGGGTGTGACATGCGTACATGAGCTAGCATGCTCCTTGTTCATGTCTCCACGCAAACGGTAGTGGGCAGTACTGCAGTGCAGAGGCATGCACGCGTCAAGGGCTATGATGGTGTCTTGTCTAGGACATTTCAAGGCGGCGGCAGGATGGAAATAGGAAGTGCTGCGGTGGGTAAAAGCAGGGTGGTTTTTGTGAAGGCTGGTACGCCGTGGGGGATTTAAATGCAAAAGATCCATCTACAGTTGGATCTTCATCTAAAGGCTAACATCGCGCGCTTTCACGCTTGCACCTTTCTCCCGCTTGCACAGTAGTCGCCGCCTATTATTTGTGCTGTTTTATTTGCCCAAAATCATGATATGGTTTTCAGGTCACGAAATCGACCTAAACTCGTTTTTTTTTGCCAAATCGTCCGTGCTAGCACCGCTTGCACATCAATGGAACAAATGTCAAAACCAGCGGAGCTTATTGGAGCTGAGGTATCCCGAACGGCGGGCTTCGGAAGTTAGGTACCCCCAACCTTGTAATTGGAATCTTAGTATTATAATAGGCTTCCGTTTGGAAATTTGTCATCGTGGGCACTTTTATCCGTCGCCGGCTGCTGTTACGTTGAAGATTTGGATTTCCCGTTCGTCAAAACGGATCGGCCTTCCTTTATTATTCAGAACGGATCGCGAGCTCGCTCCTTTCTTCCTCTCCGTCTCTGTCCGGCTCCCCGACTGATTCCGGCGCTCCCCTCGCCGGACTGATTCCTCTCCGTCTCTCCGTCTCCGTCTCTTTCTTCGTCCCAATGGAAACTCAAATTTCATTGTAAAATGCTCCAGCAACAGGTTCCAACTGGCATGCCAATGCAGCTTGCTCATTTCTGGCTCATTTCTCGCAGCTAACTGAAATTGGTACCCGTGCTAAGCAAACAAGACACTGAAATGAGCTAACTGGAACTGCCTTCAGGGCTAAACGAAAGGGGCCGCTGAGACCTTCAGCACGGGTACTGGTACAGCACCGCTGAGACCTTCAGCGCGCCGGCGCAGACCTTCTGCGCGCCACTGGATTCTAGAACAGAGCAGGGAGCGCGAGCTGGCAGCCAGGAAACAGAAAGGGGCCGCTATGGAGGAGAGCTCTGTACCTTGGTCGGGCCGAGCAGGGAGAGGAGCGCCGTGCCGGAGAGCTCCTGCGTCGTCGAGGAGAGGAGGAGCGCCGTCGAGGAGAGGAGGCAGTGAGCAAAGATCCGTTCTAAGCTACGGGACAGTGAGAAGGACTACCGTAACAGCGACCGCGGATCGGCTAAATCACACCCCGATAGCAAAATTCCGAATTCGAATGGATTATAATACTAAATTTCCAATACCTGCGTTCGGGATACCAATTTTAAGAAGCCCTGTGTTCGTGATATCTTGGTTCCAATAACCTCAAACCAGCGGGGGCAAAAGGATAGGAAAATAAGGGGAAAAAACAATGGCGGTGCTACTCCGCCGCGCCGCGGCGCTCCTCGTCGTCGCTGCTGTCTGCGCGGATGGCGCCTCCACGTTCTACTCCTCCGACCCCAACCTCGGATCCGCGCGCGTCGTCTTCCAGGTCACCCGCCATCTTCTCTACCGCCCTCGCTGTTCCAACTGCGACGGCAAGATTCACCGAACCCAGATGTCTGTTGCGCTGAAATCCGCTCCAAAGGAGTGATGCTCAGTAGCCTTTGGAGGTGGGAAGAGACCCAAAGGACATCAAACTCGCTAGGTTTTCCGAGGGATTTGAGAGCTGTAGGAAGATCTGGGAGAGAATTGATGTGAGTCGGTTACGCTGGGCTTGCTCTTGCGAGATTTCGTTCGATAATAGGTTCAAAATCACACAAATGTGGGAGGAGGTGGCTGCTGAGTGGCATTTAAGAGCTGCTGGAAGAGGAATTAGAGTGCCTGGACAGGATTGTGGTTTGGAGTGCTCAACCGGTTGTTCCTTTACTGGTCGGAAGATTTGGTTGCTAGGAATGTACAAGTAGCATATAAGAGTGCTCAACTGGCTAATATGGCCATAATTTCGTTGCGTGGTTGCATCAAGATTCTTCCAATAAGACTGATTCCATGTTGCATATTTTTCTCTTCAGACATATGATTTCTCTGGCTGCTCCTAATCTCCCATTAGATGGTGTCTTCTGTTCTCCACACAATTCACTCAATCTGTCAGCCTGATTTACTTATCGGTCCGGGTACTTTGGTTATCGCCTTGCAATTTATATCACTCCATCCCCAAAATTACATCAGTGGGAAATTTAGTAATATTAGTAATAAAACTATGGCTTTTATATGATTTGTATGACTTCATAAATGCTTATTACCGGCTTGCAACTGATCCAGTCATCCAATGTGGCAAATCTGGCCAGTTGTGGGACTCAGAATTTACAGTGCTACTATTTACCATTTTCCCCCGTTCTGCAGTATCTCTTGCTGTTCTGATCAGTACATCTGACTACTTCTGTTTTAATTTTTCCTGCAGACGAATTTTGGTGATATTGAGTTTGGTTTCTTTCCTCATGTTGCACCTAAGACTGTCGAGCACATTTTCAAACTTGTGCGGCTTGGATGCTACAACACAAATCACTTCTTCCGGGTATTCATCAGTTTTATCCACTTGCTTATTTACTACCTGTAAACATAAACCTCTTGTTCTCTATGAGCTACTTTATCAATTTACAATACAATGTATTGCTGCCTTTATAGGTTGACAAGGGTTTCGTTGCACAAGTTGCTGATGTTATGTCAGGTCGAACCGCCCCTATGAATGAGGAGCAGAAAAAGGAAGCGGAGAAAACAATTGTTGGTGAATTTAGTAGTGTCAAGCATGTCAGGGGAATCCTCTCCATGGGAAGGTGCTTTCTTTTGATAACTAGAGCAGGCCACTGTCTTCTAACATATCATCTTAAAGCCTTCTGGTTCTGTCCTAAAATAAACGAGCATTTAGTATTTTTTCTACGTACTTGAAAACTTCAACAATGATTATTAAGTTGTTTATTTATTTGGAAAAAGTTTAAGGTCATTACTTGTGGTTTTCCATACTTTTATTTGTAGTTATGTACATATCCAGAGGAATGCAATGTATGTTGAAATAACAAAGCTCTGGAAAACATTTTTATTAGTTTCCTTTGCATGTAAGCTAACAGTTTCTGTTTCTCATAACATGTAAATGCTTTCATTCCTTCCACAAGGCACTCTGATCCAGACAGTGCTGGCTCTTCCTTTTCTATTCTTCTGGGCAATTCACCACATCTTGATGGCCAGGTGTTTAACACTACGTCAAAGCTTTTCATGATCAATATCATCTGCATCACTGATTGAGATTGGCACATAACAATTTGCAGTATGCTGTATTTGGGAGGGTCACTAAAGGTGACGATACATTGACTAAACTAGAGAGGCTTCCAACCCGGAGAGAAGGCATTTTTGTAATGGTACGTATTCACCTGCAAGACAACTATTTTATGCACAAAACCTGTACATTCGTTTAGTTCTTTTAGTGAATTTTCTTCTTTGTTCTTTGGTTATTGGTATGGTTGTTTAGATGTCTGCAAATATCTGGGGAAAGCCTGTTAAAACGGTGGCTTTTGTTTTCTTATTGCATTTAAGTGTTGTCATGGTCGGGCGCACGTATGTGAGGCGACGTCGTGCCCGTGACGTGCGCCGCGCCCTAGAGCAAGCAGCGACCATGCAGGACAGCTAAGGGATAGGATAGGATAGCCTGCTGTTATCCAGTTCCTTAGATTGTGGAAGTTGCTGTTATTCAGTTCCTTAAATTGTGGAGTTCCTTAGATTATGGAGTTTGTTGCTCCTTTCGGTTGGGCCTCTGGCCATATAAAACTGTAACCGCACAGGAGAGAATTAATTAAGTATTATTAGCCTATCATCTCCCTCTTCCTCTCTAGGGCGTCAGCTAGGGGGTATAGCCCGGCTGACGAAGTCGGCGACGGCGTGGGGGAATAACCCTGCCGACGACGACGGATCGCGACTACGAACTACGTAGCCGAGGCCCCGCTGCCTTGGATACCACTGCCCTTGACAACCTGGTATCACGGTCACGTCGATCCTCCCCCACCCGCTCCAGCCGCTCCTCCACCGCAGCTGCCGCCATCGCTAGCCCACCATCCACTGCCTCGGCCACCAACCGCAACACCATGGCCGAACCCTCCCTCGCTGAGATCATGGCACAGCTGAAGTCCCTCACCGCAGAGATGACGACCTTGAAGTCAGACATGGCGGCCATCAAGGACACGTCTTCATCATCCGGCGGCAACGGTGCTGCCCGACGTGCGGAAGGCCTACGTGATCAAGACTTCCACCACAAACATAAAAAGTGGGATTTTCCCCGCTTCGATGGTACGACCGATCCAATGCTCTTCCTCCACAAATGCGACGCCTATTTCCACCAACACAGAACTATGGCGGAGGAACGCGTGGCGCTGGCGTCGTACTACCTGGACGACGTCGCCCAGATGTGGTTTACCCAACTGTAGGACGACGACGGCACACCGACGTGGGGACATTTCAAGGATCTCCTGAACCTGCGATTCGGTCCTCCCCTTCGTTCTGCTCCAATGTTCGAACTCTTGGAGTGCCGCCGCACGAGCACCGTGGAGGAGTACTCCAATCGCTTCCAAGCCCTTCTTCCGCGCGCCGGACGCTTGGAGGAGGCCCAACGCGTTCAGCTCTACACGGGCGGGCTTTTGCCTCCTTTGAGCCACGCAGTTCGCATCCATAACACCGAGACCCTCGCCGTCGCGATGAGTCTTGCACGCCAGGTCGAGCTGATGGAGTTGGATCGGCTCCAGCAGGCTCAGCCCCGGGCCACGTCACGCGCGCTGCTTCCAACATCGGCGCCCCGAGCAACGGTTCTGGCGGCCCAGGTACCATTGCCTCTACCTGCCCCAACACCACCCCTGCTAGCACTTCAGGCGCCGCCACCCAGGGGTGCTCCCAACCCGGCCCGACGTCTCTCGACCGAGGAACAAGCAGAACGACGCCGCCTGGGTCTCTGCTACAACTGCAATGAGCCGTATTCGCGGGGCCATAACCGCGTTTGTCGTCGCATCTTCTTCATCGACGGCGTTGAATTGGATGAGGGCGCCACGGACGAGGAAGCCCCGGTGTTTTCCCTGCACGCGGTCGCTGGCGTTCCCGGCAGCAATACGATCCAGCTACCGGTCCGGGTGGGCACGGCCGACTTCATCGCACTCATTGACACCGGTTCCACGCACAGCTTCATTGGGGAGGAGGCTGCTCATCGCGCTGGTGTCCACATCGAACAGCGCCCACGACTGACGGCAACTGTGGCAAATGGCGAGCGTGTTTCCTGCCCTGGGGTGCTCCGTCACGCACCAGTGCTCATCGACGGACTCAAGTTCCAGGTGGATTTGTTTCTTATGCCCCTTGCAGGCTATGATGTGGTGTTGGGAACCAACTGGATGGCGCCATTGGGGGACATCATGTGGAACTTGGCGGCTGGCACTATGGCATTCCAGCATGCGGGCAGGTCTGTCTGCTGGCAGGGCCTCGCTCCCAAGACCCCTAGCAGTCTCCACTCTGTCGAGGCCAGGGAACCATTCCTCGACGCACTCCTGGGTGAATTCCACGACGTCTTCGCCGAGCCAAGTGGCCTGCCTCCGGAGTGGGGCCGGACGCACCGCATCATCCTCAAGCCCGACGCAACCCCAGTGGCGGTCCGACCATACCGCTACCCTGCGGCGCACAAAGATGAGTTGGAGAGACAGTGCCACGCCATGATCACTCAAGGCATCGTTAGGCGCAGCGACTCCGCGTTCTCCTCCCCGGTCCTCCTCGTCAAGAAGCAGGATGGATCGTGGCGGTTCTGCGTCGACTACCGCGAGCTGAACGCCATCACGGTGAAGATGCGTACCCCATCCCTGTCGTCGACGAGTTGCTCGATGAGCTCCATGGTGCCCGGTTCTTCACCAAGCTCGATTTACGCTCCGGGTACCATCAAGTGCGCATGAGACCGAGGACATCCACAAGACGGCTTTCTGCACTCACGATGGCCTCTACGAGTTCTTAGTGATGCCATTCGGCCTGTGCAATGCCCCGGCAACATTCCAGGCCCTAATGAACGATGTACTGCGCCATTGCCTTCGTCGCTTTGTACTCGTTTTCTTTGACGATATCTTGATCTACAGCAAGTCATGGGCGGACCACCTTTGACACCTCCGCGCGGTCCTCAGTGAGCTACGCCGCCATGTCCTCTTCGTCAAGCGCTCCAAGTGTGCGTTCGGGGAGCCTTCGGTCGCCTACCTCGGACACACAATTTCGGCGGATGGTGTGGCTATGGACGCGACCAAGGTCCAGGCCATCCATGACTGGCCGGTGCCTCGGTCAGCACGGGCGGTACGCGGCTTCCTCGGCTTGGTGGGGTACTACCGCAAGTTCATTCACAATTATGGCACCTTGGCGGCACCACTCGCCAGTTTGCTCAAGAAGGAAGGTTTCTCCTAGGGTACGGAGGCCGCCAAGGCATTCGAGGACCTAAAGACCGCCGTGACTGCAGCTCCGGTCCTGGCCATGCCCGATTTCGCCAAGCCCTTCGTGGTCGAGTGTGATGCATCCTCTCACGGCTTCGGGGCAGTGCTCATCCAAGACGGTCACCCGGTCGCCTTCTTCAGTCGGCCGGTGGCGCAGCGACACCGCGCCCTTGCAGCCTATGAACGCGAGCTCATCGGCTTGGTTCAGGCAGTGCGGCACTGGCGCCCGTATCTATGGGGACGCCGTTTCTGCGTCAAGACAGACCACTACAGTCTCAAGTACCTGCTGGATCAGCGCCTCGCCACCATTCCGCAACACCATTGGGTTGGCAAGCTGCTTGGGTTCGATTTCTCCGTCGAGTACAAGCCGGGCGCTGCGAACTCCATGGCTGACGCACTGTCCCGGCGGGACACTGAAGACGGGGCGCTACTCGCCCTCTCGGCCCCCCGTTTCGACTTCATCGACTGTCTACGCCACGCCCAGCTCGTCGACCCGGCGCTCGTCGACCTCCATGCTGACATCACGGCGGGGTCTCGCCAGGCGCCTTGGGCGCTCGTCGACGACATGGTTCACTTTGTCGGTCGGCTGTACATTCCGCCCACATCCCCGCTACTTCAGGAGATCATGGGGGCGGTCCATGAAGATGGCCACGAGGGCGTCCAGCGCACCCTTCACCGGCTCCGTCGCGACTTCCATTTTCCCAACATGAAGCAACGGGTGCAGGACATGGTGCGCGTGTGCACAGTGTGTCAGCAATACAAATCCGAGCACCTTCAACCGGCGGGCCTGCTCCTTCCCCTACCAGTGCCGCAGGGTGTCTGGACGGACATCGCGCTGGATTTTGTGGAGGCCCTCCCTCGCGTCCACGGCAAGTCGGTAATCCTTACCGTGGTGGATCGGTTCAGCAAGTACTGCCACTTCATCCCCCTGGCGCACCCGTACTCCGCTGAATCCGTCGCCCAGGCTTTCTTCACCGACATCATTCGTTTACACGGCATCCCTCAGTCCATCGTCTCTGATCGGGACACGGTCTTCACCTCCTCATTTTGGCGCGAACTCATGCGCCTGATGGGCACAAAGCTACACATGACGACAGCGTTCCACCCCTAGTCCGATGGCCAGTCCGAGTCGGCCAACCGCGTCATCGTCATGTACCTGCGGTGTTTGACGGGGGATCGACCACGCCAATGGGTCAGGTGGCTACCTTGGGCTGAGTACCTCTTCAACACAGCGTTTCAGTCCTCCCTGCGTGACACTCCGTTCCGCGTGGTGTACGGGCGCGACCTACCCTCGATCAGATCCTATGAGCCGGGCGACACCAGGGTGCAAGCAGTCGCGAAGTCCATGGAGGAGAGGGCGGAGTTCCTGGCCGATGTGCGCTACCGCCTCGAGCAGGCGCAGGCCACGCAGAAGCTGCAATATGACCGCAACCACCGTCCGGTCAGCTACCAGGTAGGCGACTGGGCTCTACTTCGTCTTCGGCAACGATCGGCGTCCTCACTGCCGCAAGATACAGGTGGTAAGCTCAAGCCACGTTTCGTCGGGCCGTATCGCGTCGTTGAACTCATCAACGATGTCGCTGTCCGCCTTGCTCTTCCGGAGGGCGCCCGCATCCACAACGTCTTCCACGTGGGCCTCCTAAAGAAGTTCCAAGGCGCTCCACCCGAGGTGATACCGCCACTGCTACCACTTCGTCATGGCGCCATCGAACCAGAACCTGAGCACGCGGTGCGCTATCGGCTCGCCCGCGGCGTTCCACAGGTTCTCATCAAGTGGAAAAACTGCTCTGCGGCGTTGTCTACTTGGGAGGACACCGACACGTTCCGCACCAGGTTTCCCTCCTTCCAGCTCGAGGACGACGTCGTGCCCGTGACGTGCGCCGCGCCCTAGAGCAAGCAGCGACCATGGAGGACAGCTAAGGGATAGGATAGGATAGCCTGCTGTTATCCAGTTCTTTAGATTGTGGAAGTTGCTGTTATTCAGTTCCTTAGATTATGGAGTTTGTTGCTCCTTTCGGTTGGGCCTCTGGCCATATAAAACTGTAACCGCACAGGAGAGAATTAATTAAGTATTATTAGCCTATCATCTCCCTCTTCCTCTCTAGGGCGTCAGCTAGGGGGTATAACCTGGCTGACGAAGTCGGCGACGGCGTGGGGGAATAACCCTGCCGGCGACGACGGATCGCGACTACGAACTACGTAGCCGAGGCCCCGCTGCCTTGGATACCACTGCCCTTGACAAGTGTTCATTTGGATAGAGCTGTCTGCTTTGATACAGATTGCTTGTCGATGTCACTGACAATGCATAACTGAAATATTTGACTTCATCCACAATCTATTGATCTTATTTTAGGGTGTGCTGGTCAAATCAAGCTCTAATGTTGTGTACTATGTTTTCTTTTTTCCTTTTGTCAGCCGATCGAGCGTATCAACATCCTATCAACTTACTATTATGGTAAAGACTGAACCTGTGGTCCTATTTCGTGGTGTTTTGAAAGACCTTTTGTAGTGCAAATATACTAAACAGTAAACACACAATACGCCTTAGGGTTTGAACGCTTTGAAGCAGCAACAGTTCTCAATGGTTTTTATCTGTGCAGATATTGATCTAGAGAGCTGTGAAGCAGAAAAATCTATTCTCCGGAGGAGACTTTCTGAATCAGCATCAGAAGTTGAGCGATGGGTGAGAATCTTGCTTACGAATGATGAAGACAATTCTCCATATGCATGCCTGCTGAGAAAAAAAAATATTCCAAGTGGACAACTGATTTTTATTTATTTTTTTTGCAGAGAAGAAAATGCTTTGCTTAATGGTGGAATAAGGTGAATTACTTGCTTATTGCTTTCAATATTTGTATAAAATTTTCAGGGCAGCAACTTGCTATATGCATTACAAAAGTAAGGCTGAAAATTCTGTGCACGTGATACTAAAGTGCTTAAAACGATTAGTGAACTTGACCCTATATTATTGCTAGTATAACACAACGAGCAATCTTCCATAGAATTACCAAATCTGAAAACCCCCATATGTTTTAGTTGACCTGTACAGTCCACAAAGCTAAAGACGTGCATCTGTTCTAATCACATGGTACAAGTGAACTGGTAATCTGAAAGCCCCCATCTGTTTTTTGTGAGACCCAAAAAAAATTGTATCTTCTGAATCAAAGCTGAAACAATTATTAACTGAACCTTGAGAAACATCAGTCATTTCTGCGCATGTGAACTGCATCTTCTCCATCATGCAGGACTGCATATTCCGTTTCATGATGCTGGATGGTTTCCTGAGGCTGGATATGGACGACGGTGTGGAAATGTGTATGCCGCGTGTTCTTATGCTATCACTGTAATACTTGAGTAGATGTTAGATGGGTCCTAAGGTTCCACATGGATCTTGTTTGTAACACATGAGCAGATGAGTTGTTACAATAAACCTTCAATTCGTTTAGTTTTGTCTTCGGCTTCCCCAATTGTAGTTTGAGGCTGCGCTGCACGTGATGGCATTTTTAGTTTGAATCATGTCTTTGTTCTCTTGGGAAAAAAAAGCCCTTGGCAAAGACTACGAAGATGACATGATGCTACGAATTATATCTGCGTTGCTAATATGAGTTCACAACACATTTACACGGCAACCAAAAATGAAAATAAATAAATAAATAAGCACGCGTACAGGAGTATCTCTGACAGATGAATTTGGGCTGATTATTTGTGGTACAAGAATAAACTCTACATCCACACGCATGGTATTTTTGTTCCTTGAATTTGGGCTTGATTATTTGTAGTCATCATAGCCCACCACCCACGCAACCAAACAGGTAGCCCCGGAACTTGCTCCTTCCCTGTCCATCCGATCCGATCCAATATGCAAGAGAAATGAAACCAAAGCCAGCGAATAAAATGAGATGAAATGAAATAACAGGGGCTATATGACAGCGACGAACTAGTTTGTAACCACGCATGGGAGATACGTTGTTGTCGTTGTGATCATCTAAACTTCTAGTGAATTGGGGAAAAAAACAAAGGACTCTTGTAGTAGCCGTAGCTACTTTGTCCGTTTGAGTAGAAGAAGACAAGCGGCGTCGTCGGAAGTGTCAGCTTCGGCAAACGCGCGCACAAGAACTCTCCCCCGCATTCTACTCACCTTGGGAGCGGGCTGCTGGATAGGCTGGCGGTCGTCGTCGTCGCTGCGCAGGGGCCGGTGCCGGTGCCTGTGCCTGTAGCGGCGGCGTTCGCGGTCGTCGTCGTCGTCGTCGCTGGCAGCCACCGACGACCACTGCCGCTTCTCCTCCTCCTCCTCGCCGCCGCAGCCGGGTGCCTCGGTGGCGACGACGACGGCGGGGCTGTTGCCGACGAAGCTGGACCAGGAGAGCGCCCTCCTGCGCTGCATCCGTGCGGCGCGGATCTTGGTGAAGTCCAGCGAGTAGTCCGGCGCCGCCGCCGCGCCGCCTGCTGCCTCCCACCCGCCGAACGCCGGCACCGACACCGACGCCCGCGGCCGCGCGGCGGCCGGCCTCGCCTCCGTTCGCTTCGCCATTGACGAGGACGGAAACGGAACCGGCCGGAGACAGACAGCAGGTCCAGAGCAGAGCTGGCTGCCTTTTGTTCGTTGGAGATCACGAGCGTGTCCGCGAGTTCACAAATTTATATATACATGCGGCCGGCGGGTTGTCCAGAGGCTTAGTTCTCAAGGAGGGTAGTACACAGCGTGAGCGCGTCGGGACGGGAGGGCAGGGCGAGCTGTCGCGGCATTGGATGCTGACCACCGAGCGGAGGCTGGATGCCTCTGTTCTCGTGTCCCCACAATGCCATGCGATTTTCCACTTGCTTATTAATATATATACTTCTAGCTAGTTAGCTATGCAGTATATTTTTGTATACAGCTATGTAGCGTGGGTCTAAAATACAAAATATATTATTTAATGAAAGAAAGAAAGCCGAAGCCCATTTGACATCACGAATACTCGTTAAAATTGATCAATTTTTCGTCATGTGGATCGACCTCCTAGACATAACTTTAGAGTTAATTATTATGGCTGTTCAGAGGCCTCAAAAAAGGATAATCAAAGCGAAAGTCATTAACATTGTACCAACTAGAGCTTCTAATCTATATACGGCTTATTTTGATATTTTCAGCGCTTGACACTTATTTTCCACGGCTACCTGTCAACAGTCTAAAATAAGTTGCTTATCTTCGGTAGCCGACAGCAAGCCACCAAAAATAATTTAGACCACAAAAAGTACACGGTTTTTATGTAGTGAAAGTTAGTGATTAACAGTAAGTAAATGCCATAAAATGGCCACGCTACAGGTCAATGCAAGAGTTTTTACACAAGGTCTCTTTATCTTACCGCTCATTTTATCTTCTAACACACTTTTTTCTTGTATATATGTCTTTAGTTACAACTATAGATGGCCAAGTGACTAAGTAGGTCATGCTAAATGGATGTCACTAAGCACGACACGATCCATAGGGCTTCGTCATGACACGGACACGATTTATATAGTGTCAGTGTCGACATAATACGGGTATAGTGTAGTGCTTGGGCCGCTACCCGGCACGATTAAGCGGTCGACACGATTAGACACAACTTAGACTAACCGGTGGTATATAGATGTGGTTATGATGTATGCATGTGATTGTGAATTATGATTTGTTATGATTTTAAGCATAATAAATTTACTTTATAATAATATAAATGTTCAAGTTTTAAAATTATATATGATTTGTTACGACAGGTAGTACATGGATAGTTAGGTACTAGTGGCGACACGACACGAGATAACTAATAGTGTCTAATAATGTGATTGCCGTACCGGCCGGCCCGTTTAGCCAACAACAACGGTAAATGTCGGTACCAAAGTTTTCGGAGGCCAAGGAGTAGGGATTAGACACATAGAGCCCAATTACATCATACGGCTTCTTCTCTCATTTCGTTTTCATCAGTTGCCTCTAGAAATGAAAGTGGTAATCTAAACTGTTAGGACGGATTTAATATTTTATAATAGAGATATATATATAAAATTTGATGATGATCTTGTGTTATGTTCTCAAGCACAGTATTACATATAAGAATAAAATATTTCATAAATTGTTTTATGTATTATTTACTCCCTACAACAAAAAGAATTAAAAAAATTACCGAATTTGTTTTCGAATCCATACCAAATTTTATATCTATCATTTGAGAAAATATATGATAAATTTGAGAATTAACTTTTATGAATCTTTACAAGCTCGATGTTATAAACAAGAATACAAATTTGTATAGTGTATTATATATCCTATTTATTCACAATCAAAGAAAAACGACCAAAAAGCTGATTACCGAATAAATACTGTTTACGACCGTTTTCATCCCTAGTTGCCTCACAGTCCTCACTGCACAGCTCGGCGGCGTCACCGCCACCGGGCTATCGCTCCACGCTCACCCATGTGTGACTCCCATGGCAGCTTCACCAAGACAGAGCTCATGAGCCGAGCCGCCACCGACCATCCATGATGCTGTCGTCGCGTTATTCCACAACGTCTACCAGTACCAGCTCGAACGCGCGTGGGACCCGCCAGGCTCCTCCGCTCCGGCCAGGATGAGTACCTGATGGAGCTCGCCATCGGGACGCGGCCGGTGCCATTCGTCGCCCTCGCCGATCACTCCGGCATCGACCTGGACGCAGTGCAAACCGTACAAGCTCTGCTTGGCGCAGGCAGGACACGCCCATCTACGACACCGCCGCGTCGTCGAGCTTCTCCCTCGTGCCGTGCTCCAGCGCCACGTGCTTGCCCATCTGACGGAGACGGAGCCGCAACTACTGCTGCACCGCTAGTAGCTCACCCTCCAGGCACCGCCACCGCTACGCCTACGGCGACGGCGCCTACGACTCGGCCGGCGTTCTGACTCCAGGGAACGGAGAGACGCCCCGCGTCCCCGTCGGCGGCATCGCGTTCGGCTGCGGCGTCCACAACGGCGGGCTCTCGTACAACTCCACCGCCACGGTGGGCCTGGGCCGCGGGGGCCTGTCCCTCGTGTCCGGTGCTGTTTGGCTCCCTCGCCGTCGCCGATCGAGCTGTACGCCCCAGCAGCACGTACTGTACTATCATAGTATCATGCTTACAGCTTACCCGTGCATTGTATTACTACGGAACAAATAATGCTGCCATGCATAATTAAATTTGGAGATGATATCCGGCCGGCGTACATGAAGTGCAGAATACACACCAAGGGAACAACTTCATCAGTGAAACAAATGGTTCAAAATCTTTTTTTTCTTTCCAATATATATCTGCGGCTCTGAGTTTGAAAATGCAAGAGGAGACATATAAGAACAAATTAATAGCCAGGGATCAACGATCGCTCTGAACTACGCAATGAATTGAACATTAATGACTTCCCCCAACATGAGTTCAATGCATATCATATGATTGCCATGCCTCTCCTTGGACTAATCGGTGCAATATCGCTTGTTTATATGCATACATTTCCTACTAGTGCATATAGATACATCCTTGGCAGGCACGGGTGCGAATGACAGTGCGTAACATACTATTAGGCCTTGTTCGGTTATTTCTATCCTACATGTATTGGATGAGATTGAAAAAAATTATGAAAGGTTTTGATTTGTTTAGGATTTAAATCCATTCAATTACATCCAATCCACATGAATTGAGAGCAAAACGAACAAGCCATTAATTGGCTCGCGCAGCGGAGACGCTCCTCAATCCTCATGCTCGCAGTCAGAGTTCAGTCACAAGAAAGAAGAAAACGATTAAATCATTTTGTGGAGAGAAAGAAGAAAAAATTAATTGTTTTTTTATATGCTAGTGGTATTGTTGGGTAATTTACTAACTTTATCTAACTTCATCATATTTAAGTTGGTGAAGCCCTTTTGAGGTGGCGCATGAAACCTATGGACACAGGGGGTAGATCCATAGTTTTCATTGAGATAATCCATGGGGGGTGGCTGGATTGAAAAGTGTTTAGCCTAGAAAAAATAAATCTTCATGGATCTAGAACTTGTGTGGATATTACAAAAGGTGCGCAAGTTATACGAATGGTGGAATCACTATTCCGGTATTTCCTGAGAGGTGTAACCTAAGCTAAGATTTTTTTGTTTGTTTGTTCCAAACTACTGCGGTTTCTCAGGAAAAAGATCCGGTTATCTCTCTTTCTGGTTACTTTGCCTCTCCCCTTCTTTTTTGCCACCTGACTCCACATCTCTTCGATCAGATTTCAGATATGCAAGGACGGCGTTTAGACTTATCATTTCGTTGATTATTTGATCGAATCAGAGCTCCAAACATCGCAATCAAAGGTTCGCATTACGTTCAGCTCCGGTTGATCTATCGCACATTAATCAGAATTTGTAGATAAAAGCCGAGTTTTAGTTCCTGATCCGATTACTGTCTTCATAATAGCAGATCGGCTGGTCGCACGGATCGACAGGGCGGGGGCGGGGGCAAGGTTGGCAATGGCGAACAAGGGCGTCTCGGGGGCGCGGAGCCCGCTGAACCTGGTGGTGGCCATGGCGCTGTGCTGCTTCTTCTACGTGCTCGGCGCGTGGCAGCGCAGCGGCTACGGCAAGGGCGACCGCATCGCCGCCGCGGTGAGCCGGCAGACGGCCTGCGGCGACGTCGCCGCGGGGCTCAGCTTCGAGACGCACCACGGCGGCGCCGGGGCCATCAACGCGTCGTCGTCGTTGCCCTTCGGTGCCGACGCGGCGCCGCCGGCGTTCGCGCCGTGCGCGGCGGCGCTAGCGGACCACACGCCGTGCCACGACCAGGACCGCGCCATGAAGTTCCCCCGCAATAACATGGTGTACCGGGAGCGGCACTGCCCCGCCGAAGGCGAGCGGCTGCGGTGCCTGGTGCCCGCGCCGCCGGGGTACGTGACGCCGTTCCCGTGGCCCCGGAGCCGCGACTACGTGCCCTTCGCCAACGCGCCGTACAAGAGCCTCACCGTCGAGAAGGCCGTCCAGAACTGGGTGCAGTACGAGGGCGCCGTGTTCCGCTTCCCCGGCGGCGGCACGCAGTTCCCGCAGGGCGCCGACAAGTACATCGACCAGCTCGGCTCCATCATCCCCTTCGCCGGTGGCCGCGTCCGAACCGTCCTCGACACCGGATGCGGCGTATGCGCACCTCATCGACGCCCAAATCATGGTTTTGGTTCCCCCTGATCGGTCACCTCAACGTCCGTCCGTTCCGTGCGTGCATGCAGGTGGCGAGCTTGGGCGCGTACCTGGACGCCCGCGGCGTGATCGCCATGTCGTTCGCGCCGCGCGACTCGCACGAGGCTCAGGTTCAGTTCGCGCTGGAGCGCGGAGTGCCGGCTTTCATCGGCGTCATCGGCTCCGTCAAGCTCCCGTTCCCGCCGCGCTCCTTCGACATGGCGCACTGCTCCCGGTGCCTCATCCCCTGGGGCGGTAACGGTGAGTGACGTCGTCGCCTCCTCGTCGCGCGCGCGGCCAGGCGTGCGCACGACGACATGGCCGTAGCCTCCGCTGCTCTCTGACACGCTGTGCATTGCGTGCAGGCGGGATGTACATGATGGAGATCGACCGCGTGCTACGGCCGGGTGGCTACTGGGTGCTCTCCGGCCCGCCGATCAACTGGAAGACGAACCACAAGGCCTGGGAGCGCACGGAGGCGGACCTCTCCGCCGAGCAGCAACGGATCGAGGAGTACGCCGCCATGCTCTGCTGGGAGAAGGTCACCGAGATCCGCGAGATCGGCATCTGGCGGAAGCAGCTCGACCCCTCGGCGGCGTGCCCCGACAGGCCGCCGGTCCGGACGTGCGACGACGCCAACTCCGACGACGTCTGGTAAAAAAAATCCACCTTTACAACTCTACGGCATCCGTCCGAGACGGCCACTTGATTGACTTGACTTGTCGATTCGCTATTTCTTCAGGTACAAGAACATGGAGACTTGCATAACGCCGCCGGCTGCTGCCGTGGCCGGCGAGCTGCAGCCGTTCCCGGCGCGGCTAACGGCCGTACCCCCGCGGATTTCCGCCGGTGCCGTGCCGGGCTTCACGGCAGAGTCGTACGAGGAGGAGAACCGGCGGTGGGAGCGGCACGTGGCGGCCTACAAGAAGGTGAACTACAGGCTGAACAGCGAGCGGTACCGGAACATCATGGACATGAACGCCGGCGTGGGTGGGTTCGCCGCCGCCATCTTCTCGCCCAAGTCATGGGTCATGAACGTCGTGCCGACGGCGGCCGAGATCTCCACCCTCGGCGTGGTGTACGAGAGGGGGCTCATCGGCATATACCACGACTGGTAGGTTCAGAGCACAGTTCCTTCTCCTGCCGTCTCCATGCCCTGAATCATGCATGCTGGAAATCCTTGTCCTGAATAGTTAACTTCTTGGTTCATTCACTTCTTGCTCTGCTTCTCTTCTTCAGGTGTGAGGCATTCTCAACTTATCCAAGAACATACGACCTCATACATGCCAATGGCATCTTCACTCTCTACAAGGACAGGTGACTCAAAATCTGCTCATCTTTCTTTGTGTTGCCTAAGTTGTAATACCATGCCGAACGGTGCAAGTTGTGGCTTGTGTGGGACTGACAAAATGGTACCTGAACACGGTGCAGGTGCAGAATGGAGGACATCCTGCTGGAGATGGATCGGATCCTGCGCCCGGAGGGAACCGTGATCCTCCGCGACGACGTCGAGGTCCTGCTCAAGGTGCAGAGGACGGTGAAGGGGATGCGTTGGAAGACGCTGCTGGCAAACCATGAGGACGGCCCCAACGTGCCTGAGAAGGTGCTCTTTGCTGTCAAGCGGTACTGGACAGCCGCCGGCGAAGGCACGGCAGCAGAGGAGAAGACGCCGGGCAGCTCTAAAGTAGCAGGCATGGATTCAGAGGAATAAATGGTGGGTGTGAGACGAGGGGCGGACAGTTTGGCGGTGGAGGTGGACGGCTGGCTGCTTTCAGTTTGTGTCGCCTTTTTCAGAACGCTTGGTAGAAGTGAGGATTTATGTTTAGAGCGTAGAAGATCTAGAATTTCAGATGCTTTGGATTTTTGCAATTTTGCAGTAGTTTATTTCCTTTTCTTCTATATTAATATTATCTATTAACCATAAAGAAGGCCAAGTTTCTTTCGGTTTAATTTTAGATCTAACGTCTCTAGTTGTTTGGTATATTTTGTTAAGGACACCCTCCAACGTGGTGATGTGTAGTGGTGGAAGGTATAATTTGTAAATTGAATGATCAATTAGAGACGTTAGATCTAAAATGAGTGGTCATGATTTAATATGTGCACCATGTGCACCAATCTTCCATGTGCATCAGATATGTCCTCTACGTGGGTATTGTTGTGAGCCGTCGCAATGCACAGGTAACCAACTAGTACTTGTTTATAGGACCATATGAACACACGCTATGTGTCCCTTCTTTAGACTAGTTAGGATATGAGTCAATTGTCTATCTCTTATTGTCAGCTTAAACTTTTGTCCATGGTGCATGTAATTTAATATGGTATATGAGTGAGAGGTGACGAGTTCGAATCATAGTTAGTGGGATTAAAATAAAATAATTGTTGCTCGTTTCTATTGCATGTCTGAGATCTAAGAGAGGCTCGACGTGAGGCAGGGCGTACGGTAGTGGTTTCTATGTTGTGGATGACAACAAAATCGATCTCCTCTGATGGTTCCACTTCTATCATGCCATGGCCAAGGTATATATGATATCGGCATGGTTCTATAACAAGTAGATTTATAGAACTCTTCCATAGAATTTTTTTCCAAACCTTCTTCCCTCTCTCCTAGTTTTATATTTTATATTATTTTTACTTGGACAACTGAAACTTTTTTTTGCTTTCAAAGCTGCTTTGTTGATTAGGTGGATGCTACAATACTCATTGACCTTTGTCGTGAATTGCACTAGAAAACACTTTTATGTATTTTTGCCACAACTAAGGCGGGTTTGTTCGTTTTGCACTAAATAATTGTGGATTGGATGAGATTGAGTTGGTTTAAATCCTACATAAAATAAAAAAAATCTTTCATATTTTTTTTAATCTCATCCAATCCACATGGGATAGAAATAACCGAAAAAGGAGGTATTTGCTGAACTAGCCTTTTCTCATGATTCATCTGGTCCGACCTAGCTATTTAATTTTGTAAAAGTTAGGCGACATGTATATAATTAATCCAAATTTTAATTGGGACCCATGCAAACCATAGAAAAAAATGAGGAGAAAAAGGGGCAAAAAAAAAGAACGGATGATTGGAATCGGTCCCATGACCCCACATGCGCTTGTGGGCACTAGATAATATAACTTCAGGTTTAAATGTTCTAAAATTCAATAAAAACATAATTTCTAAACACAGGTTGCACTTTTGGTTCGGATCTGAAAAGTCAGATCAATGAATTTGTAGATAGAATATCTTGAAATTTTGATTCTTGACTCTGTAGCTTAATTATATGCGCAGTACTTAATATATTAGTTGATAACTGCAGATCACAGACGAACTCCTCAATATATATCAGCTAATAATTTAATATGGTATATGAGTCAGAGGTGACAAGTTCGAATCATAGTTAATGCAATTAAAATAAAATAATTGTTGCTCGTTTCTATTGCATGTCTGAGATCTAAGAGAGGCTCGATGTGAGGCAGGGCGTACGGTAGTGGTTTCTATGTTGTGGATGACAACAAAATCGATCACCTCCGATGGTTCCACTTCTACCATGCCATGGCCAAGGTATATATGGTATCCGCATGGTTCTAATTAAATCATGACTGCGCCTAAGCAGCGTTATTATGAGAGTGAAGGTGGATGTGCTACTACTTCCCACTTTCCTGGATGAGCAAGAAGCACCTGTATTGAGTAATGCAAGAGTGAGATGAAATATCTCAGCAAGCGATTTGTTTTTACGAGATATTTAAACCATAAATTGAATTAATCAACATTTTAAAAGAATCACAATTAAGATCAGAAATACTTGTAGATATAGAACTCAGTAGTCCCAATATAACCAATACCATCTCATTTCCTCGAACAACCACCATAGGTTCTATAACACTTCCTGCGTCAACAAAACCTACAAATATCACTTCAACGTATGCATAGGAACACAAAGTGTAGGTACTCTGTCTTCATACCTCTGAAGGTATAAAACCACATCATCTGCAAATATCACTTCAATGAATGCATATGAATGCAATGAATATGTCCTCTACCTTCATACCTCTAAGGGTATGAAGCCGCATCGTACCCCTCCTCGGGCAACGTACGATGTTAAGTTGTACCGGTACGGTCGAACCATAGGTCACGACCCAACTTCAGATGCAAGTGAATCATGCAATGTATATGACATGCTGCATTTATCAATATACTTCACTTCCTTCACATACAATATAACCTCAAATAGTACTTCATTTACCTTCAGATACAATATCAACGTCAAATAATACTTCATTTACCTTCAGATACAATACCAACCTCAAATAATACTTCATTTACCTTCAGGGGTGTGAATTAATCTCATGAGTCATACTCGAATCATAATCATCATCAATTTATGATAGAGCATCAGTATAATGCAAGCAAGTAAAGCATCACCATAGAGTCCAATTATGAAAGAATCCAATACTTCTAAATATTAGAGTGTAGGCAATAGAAATAACAGGGCACAACGGAAGCAACCACCGCTACATTCACTTGCCTTCATCAAAGAAGAAGAAATGTACTAGGCATGATCTGGAGTGCAGCCACCTGCTAGCGGGCATAAAACTTAGTACAAATATTTCACAAACATTTGCCAACAATCAACAAATCGCTTCAACACTTGAAACCAAGACCTGGTGGAAAGCCTCCCACCCTTAACCACAAGCCATACAGCAGCAGCGCTGTTTGTTAATTTTGTATCTTTAAAATTATAACAGTGGTGATATAAAACAAATAATCTAGGAGTATCTACACAAAATACCCAACAACTTCGGTATTCAATAGATAATTAAATTCTGCCATCTATAAGTTCTAAAACATCTAACAAGATAACTGACTGAATCTGTTTCAGATAGCAGCGTAGTTAATTTCAAAATTCAATATCTCACAAACCACTCAACCAAAAATCATGAAATTCTACTGGCAGTAAGAACTTTTATCCCTCTACAGAAGTCTCAATAGTTGGAAGAGCCAATTCGGCCATTTACCTGATGAAACCTACCAGTGAACAGACCCGCTCATTTTTGTCAGGCAAACAGGAACAGCCACAGTAAAACAAACATAACTGGAGTTTCATAATTCATATGAATGCACTTTTTAACAATCTGGAAAGCTTATGAAATTATGTACAACTTTGCTTACAAACCCAAGGTTGAATTCTGTTGATAAAATTGCCTAAATCTTAAGAGAATAGATTCTGCACAGAATTATGAGACTGAAAAACTGCTATAATAAAACTGCAATAACTTTCTGATCTGATGTCCGATTGAGGTGTTCTTCACGGCCACGGAAAGATCTACAAATTATCTACGACTCATATATAGACTTTTCATTTTTTGAGGCCACTAAGACCACAGAAAACTGGCATGAACAGAAACTGTCGAATCTGTCATTCCGCAGAAAACTAAATTCGAGATCAAAACCTAACCCCACATCGAATCCAACCTCTAATCCTTTAATCCCCATGATCCACAACCTCCAAAAGCACATAATTACAGGGAGGAACAAGGATTTCATCCATACCTAGGGTTTTCCCCAAGAAAATCTTAAAGAAGAGATAGGGAAGATCATCTCCTTGATCCTCTCTTTCTCTTCAATTCAACGTGCTCCTCCTCTTCTCGATCCTTGCTGCGTGGGGGAATCTAGAGGGAGGAGGGGGCCATGGAGAGGGTAGGGGGCGGCTGCCAATGGGGAGGAGAGCAAGAGAGGGAGGGGGCAGCTGCAACCCAATTTGGGAGAAGGAGGGGCGGCTAGGGTTGGGGAGGAAAGGGGGGCTCCCATCCACCGGATCGAGATCAATGGCCCAAACTCGCTCTCCCCTTTGAGCTCCCGACCCCAGCGGAAAAAATGCCAAAAGATCTACTGTTTTCTGAGGAATGCCTCCTGAAACTCCAAACCCCAATGCCACAGAACATGAAAGAAAAGATAAAAATAAGTTTAACTTCTTTTCAGAAAATTGGGGTATCACACCAGTCCCGACACCGACTCGTGCAATGGCTATTGCACGTCCACGAGGACGTTTCACATCTTGCGCGCACCATCGTTTTTGCCATCGTCGGATGTCCCGTTCGTCTTCCCGGCCTTCGCCTTGTTCTTCCTCCCCAACCTTCTGCCCCCGCACACGGTCGCAGCCGCGAGCCGACCGACGCTCCTCGACACGGGTACGACGCGAGTCGGTCATGCTCCTGGCCTTTCTCCGTGCGTGCCGTCGAGGAGGACATGGTGACGCCTGCCACATTTAGGTTATCTTGGCGATGAGGTGTCCAGGTCTGAGATATTGGACAACCAAGGCTCATAGCGTGGCAACAGTCAACATATGCTATGGAGTTGGTTGTGATGTTGTGTCGCTTCGGCGGGTCCAGGGCTAGGAAGACACTCGCATTCTCTCGCCCTTCTAGGATTGACGCCTGGTGCGGGTGCCTCTCGATTTGGAGCTGCTCCGACTGGGCTTCTTTCTCCGCTTGCATGCTCTATCCCTATATATCTAGCGGTATACTACTTATGTCACACCCGGATTCCTAGGTCTTTGTCGTGTCCTTCTATGGCAACAAACATGTATGTCTGCCTCTTTCCTTCCCCTCCTCCTCTACGAAACCTTGGAAGTGGGGGAGGATGGGGGTCTCTGGTTTGCTGCCTATGGTACCAGTGCGTTTACAAAAAATATTATGCAAAGAGCGGAGACAATCAATAAAAAATCTTGAGATCTTTTCGGTGGATAATTTACGTGGGTAGAGAACATATCTGATGCACATGAAAGTTTAGTGCACATGGTGCACATATTAAATCATCATCATTAATTTTAGATCTAACGTCTCTAGTTGTTTGGTATATTTTGCTAAGGACACCCTCCAACGTGGTGGTGTGTAGTGGTGGAAGGTATAATTTGTAAATTGAATGATCAATTAGAGACGTTAGATCTAAAATGAGTGGTCATGATTTAATATGTGCACCATGTGCACCAATCTTCCATGTGCACCGGATATGTCCTCTATGTGGGTATTGTTGTGAGCCGTCGCAATGCACAGGTAACCAACTAGTACTTGTTTATAGGACCATATGAACACACGCTATGTGTCCCTTCTTTAGACTAGTTAGGATATGAGTCAATTGTCTATCTCTTATTGTTAGCTTAAACTTTTGTCCATGGTGCATGTAATTTAATATGGTATATGAGTGAGAGGTGACAAGTTCGAATCATAGTTAGTGGGATTAAAATAAAATAATTGTTGCTCGTTTCTATTGCATGTCTGAGATCTAAGAGAGGCTCGACGTGAGGCAGGGCGTACGGTAGTGGTTTCTATGTTGTGGATGACAACAAAATCGATCTCCTCTGATGGTTCCACTTCTATCATGCCATGGCCAAGGTATATATGATATCGGCATGGTTCTATAACAAGTAGATTTATAGAACTCTTCCATAGAATTTTTTTCCAAACCTTCTTCCCTCTCTCCTAGTTTTATATTTTATATTATTTTTACTTGGACAACTGAAACTTTTTTTTGCTTTCAAAGCTGCTTTGTTGATTAGGTGGATGCTACAATACTCATTGACCTTTGTCGTGAATTGCACTAGAAAACACTTTTATGTATTTTTGCCACAACTAAGGCGGGTTTGCTCGTTTTGCACTAAATAATTGTGGATTGGATGGGATTGAGTTGGTTTAAATCCTACATAAAATAAAAAAAATCTTTCATATTTTTTTTAATCTCATCCAATCCACATGGGATAGAAATAACCGAAAAAGGAGGTATTTGCTGAACTAGCCTTTTCTCATGATTCATCTGGTCCGACCTAGCTATTTAATTTTGTAAAAGTTAGGCGACATGTATATAATTAATCCAAATTTTAATTGGGACCCATGCAAACCATAGAAAAAAATGAGGAGAAAAAGGGGCAAAAAAAAGAACGGATGATTGGAATCGGTCCCATGACCCCACATGCGCTTGTGGGCACTAGATAATATAACTTCAGGTTTAAATGTTCTAAAATTCAATAAAAACATAATTTCTAAACACAGGTTGCACTTTTGGTTCGGATCTGAAAAGTCAGATCAATGAATTTGTAGATAGAATATCTTGAAATTTTGATTCTTGACTCTGTAGCTTAATTATATGCGCAGTACTTAATATATTAGTTGATAACTGCAGATCACAGACGAACTCCTCAATATATATCAGCTAATAATTGTAGACAAAACGAACTACTTATTAATGTATGTATCAGATCAGAAGATAACTACAGACGAGTAAACTAGCAATCGAGATCAAAGCTAACAGTAACCACCGCGGTCCACTACTACGGACGGGGAGCGGGTCGAAGGCCCAGGAGTTCTCGCTACGGATCGCCTCCTCCTCCTCTTTGGTTAAGTCGTTCTTGATGTTGAAGGTCTTGCGGATCTCCTCCGGTGACTTGCCCTGGATCATGTCGACCACCGCCCGGCAGGTCAGGCCCTGCAACCCCTTGATGTCGAGATAGTTGGCAGCCATGATGAGGTTGAAGAGCGTCGCCGGCGCGACCTTGACGAACTCCGCGTCCCACTTCTTGAGGTCGACCTCGCCGCCGCCCCCAGCTGATGAGGCGCTGGTGGTCTCCGCGGCGTCGGCGTGCACGTGCTTGTTGCAGTACTCGATGACCAGGGCGAGAGTCTTGGAATTCACGTTGGGGAGCGGGATGACGTTGTCGGCGCAGTCGTCCTCGATCATGAAGCGAATGATCTCTGACTTCATCAACACCGCCTCCTCCACCTCGAACTCCTCGCAGTCGGAGCTCCTCAGCGTAAGCATCTTCTTCTCAGCCATTGGTGTTGCTGAATCCTAGCACGAATCGAGTCGTAGCTACCTACGTGCGGCGCGCAGCAGGATGATTGGGAGGGAACGAGGCAAGGCCCTGACGGGACCTCTCCTTTCTCCTTTTTATAAAAAAATCCTGGATTATTTGGAACGAGGAAAACGAAGCCCGTCCACAATCTACGGGAACGGGAGTCTGTTTTGTTGCAACGGCCGCCTGTTTTGTTGCAACGGCCGCTGTCCTGCTCAAGGTGCAGAGGACGGTGAAGGGGATGCGCGCGGTGGAAGACGCTGCTGGCAAACCATGAGGACGGCCCCAACGTGCCTGAGAAGGTGCTCTTCGCTGTCAAGCGGTACTGGACAGCCGCCGGCGAAGGCACGGCAGCAGAGGAGAAGACGCCGGGCAGCTCTTCAGTAGCAGGCATGGATTCAGATGGGTGTGAGACGAGGGGCGGACAGTTTGTGTCGCCTTTTTCAGAACGCTTGATAGCAGTGAGGATTTATGTTTAGAGCGTAGAAGATCTAGAATTTCAGATGCTTTGGATTTTTGCAATTTTGCAGTAGTTTATTTCCTTTTCTTCTATATTAATATTATCTATTAACCATAAAGAAGGCCAAGTTTCTTTCGGTTTATTTTTTTGTCCACTGGTCTCTAAATATATAGATAGAACATAGTTCTTTTTTGTTATCACCTACTAGTATAATGTCCATAAGTTGCGACGGCACACAATCATTTCATATCTTTACTACGAAAGGGCCGTCCCGCGTCACATGTGAACTGCATATTCCTTTCATACCAGCTGCAATTACCCTATGCGTCACATGTGAACTGCATATTCCTTTCATACCAGCTGCAATTACCCTATAGATAGGCGGTGAAAATCACTTAAGTGAGAAATCATATAAGCATGCATGCATGCACAACATCCAATATTATGTAACACCTAATATTAGGTAAATCAGTTTGCGAAGCCAATGTCAATCTAACACATGCAATGTCTCTTATCACAAATATCATATTTTATATGCATCATGACCTGGGATCCTGAAAGGAAACTATCTACCATCTTGGCATTAAGGGCTACTTTAGGAACCTCATATCTCCTTTGGGATTGGAGGGAGTTGAGGTGGAAATGAACTAATTTTCTCTCCAATCCCCTTCAATCCCGAAGAGGATTTGAGTTTCCAAACTAGCCCTAAGAGTAGGCGGATCAAAAACCGTGGACACTTCTTCGGTCGTCACGACTCTTATGTGAAAATTAGATATGTGCCAGTGCGTTGCTACGAGAGTTAAAAATCTATATAAAACATAGATATGTAACGACAACTGTCACTATGATATGAAAAAACAGTAGCAAAATATCACCTTAACACTAATATTATACTATAAGTATAGACCGAATGATTTGGTATCTATTCACGGTCTAACTGGGAAAATTTGATTAATCATTCACTGCCTAGATGCAATTGAGAACACAACAAGAACCCAATTTGGAAGGACGAGAAAGAACCAAATGCACATGGTTCAGCTCATCCTTCCGAATTGAACATCCATAAAAGTTAGCATAGCATAGCTATATGCATTGATAAGTAGGTTAAAATAGATCAAACAATCTGGGAGATAAATAATGTACTCATGTGAGTAGCTAACACGACATTTGGTATAAGTTTCATATCCTTACTTTTCACATATGAGCATTCATATCTGCTAGTTATAAGCAGCATGTTGTAAAATTGTTGTGGAAATGATTGAGTAAATGTGACGGTAGTTGATAGTTAGTCACCATTTTCTATATATTGTGCACAAAGAGAAGTATGCCTAAGAAACTGGGTATATCTATTAAAAAAACTTGACCAACATAGAAGGGTTTTTAATTAAGAACACATATAAAAATTGCCTCGACAATGACTTGGACTTGAGGGGTTGGGTCTGGGCGTATATGCATATTGTCGACCAACTAAGCTACATTCAGATTCTTCAGATTTTCATTTTAATTAAGAACACATGCAAAAATTTGTCTCGACAAGAACGTATGAAGCCTGAGGGGAGGGAGCCACGAGGCCTAGCTTCGGTGGCTTGCATGTAGCATGAGTGGATGAGGGGGGCACACATAGCTTGCATAGTTGCATGCTTGCATGCAGCGTGAGTGGGAGAGCAGGTGCATGCGACGCATGATAAGGTGAGCGGGGGCACATCTTAGTCTACGTTACCTTCTTAATAGTTAGTAGAGACTTATCTGAAGATTAGTTCATAAAGTTATGTTTGTTTGCGATGTAGAAGAGTTATATATGCTTATTAAAAGGTAATGAAACTTCAACATGATTTAACATTTTAATCATTTTAGTCCATATCATTTTAATTGGAACATCTTAGTCCATCACAATAGCCTTCCAGCACTTTTGGGTTTCCGGTATAATGAATACCGTATGTCATAGTACCTTTCAAATACCGCAACACTCTCTCAAGAGCACGCCAGTGATCATCTCCTGGTTTCGACACAAACCGACTTAGCTTACTCACAGCATAAGAGATGTCTGGCCTTGTTGCACTTGCAAGGTACATGAGCGAGCCAATGATCTGGGAGTATGTCAATTGATCCCTTGCTATTCTCCGATTCTTTCTTAATAGCACACTAGGGTCATAAGGTGTTGGAGCAGGATCACAGTCACTAAAACCAAAGCGACTCAATACCTTTTCCACATAATGGGATTGTAACAAAGTTACCCCACCATCAGCTTCTCTAACAAGCTTGATGTTAAGAATGACATCAGCTTCTCCCAAATCTTTCATCTCGAAATTGCTCGATAGAAGATTTTTAACTTCCTCAATCACATTGAGATTTGATCCAAAGATCAAAATGTCATCAACATAAAGACACAGCATAACAGACTCACCCCCACCATACCGATAGTATACACACGTGTCAGATTCATTTACAACAAAGCCAGCTGCTGTAAGAGTATTGTCAAACTTTTCATGCCATTGCTTAGGTGCTTGTTTTAGGCCATACAATGATTTTATTAACCTGCACACCTTGTTCTCTTGACCATCCGCAATAAACCCTTCTGGCTGATCCATATAGATCTCCTCATCCAACTCTCCATTTAGGAAAGCTGTCTTAACATCCATCTGATGTATGATAAGACCATAAGAGGCTGCCACGGCTATTAATGTGCGAATTGTAGTCAATCGAGCCACTGGTGAGTAGGTATCAAAGAAATCTTCACCCTCCTTTTGGGTATATCCTTTGGCCACAAGCCTTGCCTTGTACCTCTCGATTGTACCATCAGGCCTAAGCTTTTTCTTGAAGATCCATTTGCAACCTATAGGTTGACAACCATAAGGACGGTCAACGACCTCCCAAGTTCCATTAGACATAATAGATTCCATCTCACTCCTTACTGCTTCCTTCCATAAGTCAGCATCAGGAGAGGAATATGCCTCACTAATGGTAGTTGGTGTGTCTTCCACAAGGTACACTATAAAGTCATTACCAAAGGATTTTGCAACCCTCTGTCTCTTACTCTTTCGAGTGACTATAGTGTCATCCTCCTCAGGGATGTGCACGTGAGAATCCTCAGTATGATCTATAGGAATCGACATTTCGTGCTCATGGGGAATTATAGTCTCATGACTTGTATCACTAGGTGTATTCTTCATGGGAAACTCATTCTCAAAAAATGTTGCGTCTCTTGATTCCATGATAGTATCAACATACATATCTGGCACATCAGATTTTATAATTAAGAACCTATACCCAGTGCTGTGAAAAGAGTACCCAAGGAATATACAGTCAACAGTTTTAGGCCCAAGTTTACGCTTTTTGTTGATTGGCACATTCACTTTAGCCAAGCAACCCCAAGTGCGCAAATATGAGAGATTTACTCTTCTCTTTTCCCATTCCTCAAATGGAGTGATCTCTTTGTTCTTTGTTGGAACTCTATTCAGGACATGACATGCTGTCAAAATCGCCTCACCCCACCATGCCTTGGATAATCCCGCTGTACTCAACATGGCATTCACCAAATCAGTTAGAGTGCGGTTTTTCCTTTCAGCAATCCCATTGGATTGTGGTGAGAATGGCGGTGTCCTCTCATGAATAATACCATGTTCCACGCAGAACTCATCGAACACATTAGAGAAATATTCTCCACCTCGGTCGGACCTTAAACGTTTTATTTTCCTCTCAAGTTGGTTCTCAACTTCAGCTTTATAGGCCTTAAAATAATTGAACGCTTCATCTTTTGTTTTTAAGAGATACACATAACAAAATCTAGTGGAGTCATCTATAAAAGTGAGAAAGTATCTTTTACCACCTTTGGTCAAAATTCCATTCATCTCGCACAGATCAGAATGAACAAGTTCTAGAGGTGCCAAACTCCTCGCCTCAGCAGCCTTGTGAGGCTTGCGAGGTTGTTTTGATTCAACACACACATGGCACTTAGACTTTTTGACCAAGTTAAATTTAGGAATTAAATTTATATTTGCTAACCGCATAAGACAGCCAAAGCTTGCATGACAAAAACGTGAATGCCATAAATCCGACTCATCAGAAAAATGAACAGAATTCACGAGTTTATTACACACATCATGCAGTGATAAGCGGAACAACCCTCCGCAATCATATCCTTTACCAACAAAAGTACCATGTTTCGACACAACACATTTATTAGACTCAAGAACAACTTTGTGTCCATCTCGACATAGCATAGATGCGCTAACGAGATTCTTCTTGATAGAGGGCACATGCTGCACGCTCTTCAATGGCACCGTCTTTCCCGAAGTAAACTTCAGAATGACCGTACCAACACCAAGAACATGAGCACGCGACCCATTTCCCATTAACAAGGCGCCAGACCTCCCGACCTGGTAGGAGGAGAACATAGAGGCATCAGCACACACATGAATATTTGCACCACTGTCCATCCACCACTCAGGTGAATTACAAACTGAGAGAACAAATGGTAAAGAATTACCATACCCAAATGTTCCATCTCCAGTTTCAGTGGTTACAACATTAGCTGATTTCTTGTCCTGAGTGAACTTGCGATCAGGGCACTCTCTAGCCCAATGTTGATCACTGCCACAGACAAAGCAACCTCCCTTTCCCTTGTTGTTGTTCTTCTTTTTAAATTGTGCTGTATGAACAGGTTTATTTGCGTTCTCTGGTTTGTTTTGGTTTTTCTTCTTGTTAAACTTGCGGAAGTTTCTCTTCTGCACCACATTAGCAGTAGAGGTCTCCACACCTTTTCCATTGTCCTTTGATCTAGCTCTTTCCTCAACATCAAGAGTACCAATGAGCTCCTCCACATTGAACTCTTGTCTCTTATGTTTGAGAGAGGTAGCAAAGTCCTTCCAAGAAGGTGGCAACTTGGCGATTATACCGCCAGCCACAAACTTGTCAGGCAAAGGACAAGGAAAAAGTTCGAGTTCCTTCGCTAGTGCCTGAAACTCATGAGCCTGTTCCACTACAGATCGGTTCTCAACCATCTTGTAGTCATACAGCTGCTCCATGAGGTACAGCTCGCTACCAGCGTCAGTAACTCCAAACTTTCCAACAAGAGCATCCCACAGCTCTTTCCCTGTGGGAAGGATGATATAGCTTTTCTGGAATTTTGTATCCAGTGCGCTAATCACTGCACCTCGAAAGAGGTTGTCTTCAGCCTTAAACTTAGCCTCATCCTCAGGAGGTAAGTTGGCAGGCTTGCCCTCAGCGGCATGAAAACAAGACATTGCAGTTAGCCACAATTCCATCTTAGCTTTCCATATCAAGAAGTTTTTACCATCAAAAGGATCAGGCTTTAGCACAGCAGCAAAACCTCTGACAGAAAAATGCCTAACATTAGGTTTTTGGATTGTTAGAAATATAGGCATTTTCCATATCATTTTAATTCCATAAATTAACATTATGATGATGACATATAAAATATGTTTAATTATAGAAATCACTATCTCAAATATATCCATAACAATATGGATCAGGAGAACATAAAGCATACGAATCATAGAAATATAATAAGCATATAAACAAGGAACATGTATTATTATGGAACAACTGAAAATAAACAGATAGCAGCATAACTGTAAAATTAAGACAAACAGATTTATCATATTACTAGTATAATCAGGCATCAGACATGTCATGATATAATATGACAAAACAGATTGGATAAATTTATGGCTATAAACAAAACAGCAGGTATGAACATATATAATTTGCAGAATGTAAAATAGTGAGGAGATGAATTGATCATACCCTCCCATGCGCTCCGAGGATCTAGATCCTTGTCCAACTTCAATTGTCATGTCTCCAGGAAGAAGACGATTTGGGCAGTCGCGTAGACGCTCCCCAAAAACCTAATTGCCGATCCCCCGTGCAAGGTCTCGAACGGCACCGGCTTCGGAGGCACCTGCCCTCTCGCTTCTCTGTGCGCGCAGAGTCACGAGATGGGAATACCCTCACTCGGCGGCTGGACTGTGATTCTGAAAGTAGTGTGTTCGCGTGTACCGAGTGACAGGGGTGCTCCTCTATTTAACCTCTCGCAGAGGGAATTTGAAGGAGAAAGGTCGCCGAGTCACGCCAAGAGTCGGCCAGCTCTCGCCGAGTTATGCCATGAGTCGGCTAGCACTCGCCGAGTCAAGGGTCACTCGGCTGGCTGACGAAGAGACAGAGTCACTCGGCTGGCTGACGAAGAGACAGAGTCACTCGGCTGACGAAGAGACAGGGTCACTCGGCTGACGTACGCGGTTAGTGAGTGCTAAAAATTAACACAACCACACCACGCCCGCTCGCCTGCCTGCCTGCCTGCCTGCCTGCCTCGCCTCGCCACGCCACGCCACGCCACGCCACGCCCGGCCGGCGGCGGCGGCGGCGGCGCGCGCGCGCGCGTGTGGCACGCCCTTGTCCTTTTCTTGACTTCTCAAGATAAGTGGAATAAATCCCACCATATAAGTCAAGGCAAAAGACCCTTGGACTTCCAATGTGGTACTATTGGTATTCTCCACCATTACACACCATAGAGTTTATTCAATAAATGGGCCAAGCCCATAAAAGATCCAACAATCCCCACCAAACTCTAGGGTTTGTAATGATGAAGTATCAGAATCACAATCCTTTGATATACCAGTGTTTCGATGGAGACTGTTAAGTTGAACATCCATCTAGAATAAGAGTTTCACCTATTCACAACTGAACAATGGACTATGCCTTGAATTGACAGTTTTGTGCGAAATAAGATTCACTCAAATCCTTTGCTGATACTTGGCTGCAGAAGGGTATTCCCGCTGTTTAGAAGCATATAAGTCACACTTCAGTGCCTTTCATGAGTATTTAGGGATTACCCAAGTCCCATAGACTGTGACTAGCAGTCTGACTCATATAGGTGTATTCCTCAAAAGATGTTCTGTAGGACAACATCTCACCTTTATAAGACTCTTGGAATACATTAAGGTAAATACCATCCTGCCTTACAGATAGGAAAGATGTGCATCAGAAATGAGTTAAGAAAGGGATCTTTCCTCACAACCTACTCCTAGCTTGTTTCTCCACTCTACTTCACGGGATCTCCGATCACATAGAGCAGGTTACCACTAGAGTAGATCTCACATGGGTCTCATACCCATTTCCCTCGATGCACTTTCTATCACATTGCGTGATAGACCCTTAGTGAATTGATCTGCCAGATTGTTTGATGTGTGAACATAATCCACAGTTATAACTCCGGAGTTTTTCAACTTTCTGACAGATTTCAATCTCCTCTTAACATGCCTTGTAGACTTCATGTTATTCCTAGAACTGTTAACCTTTGTAATCACCGTTTGGTTGTCACAGTTCATGGAAATAGCCGGTATCGGTTTTTCAACTACCGGTAAGTCCAATAGGAAATCACGAAGCCACTCGGCCTCAGCCCCAGCAGTGTCTAATGCTGCGAGTTCTGCTTCCATTGTAGACTTTGTTAAGATAGTCTACTTGCAAGACTTCCAGGAAACAGCGCCACCTCCAAACAGAAACACATATCCGCTTGTGGCATAAAGCTCATCAGTATCAGAAATCCAGTTGGCATCACAATAGCCTTCCAGCACTTTTGGGTTTCCGGTATAATGAATACCGTATGTCATAGTACCTTTCAAATACCGCAACACTCTCTCAAGAGCACGCCAGTGATCATCTCCTGGTTTCGACACAAACCGACTTAGCTTACTCACAGCATAAGAGATGTCTGGCCTTGTTGCACTTGCAAGGTACATGAGCGAGCCAATGATCTGGGAGTATGTCAATTGATCCCTTGCTATTCTCCGATTCTTTCTTAATAGCACACTAGGGTCATAAGGTGTTGGAGCAGGATCACAGTCACTAAAACCAAAGCGACTCAATACCTTTTCCACATAATGGGATTGTAACAAAGTTACCCCACCATCAGCTTCTCTAACAAGCTTGATGTTAAGAATGACATCAGCTTCTCCCAAATCTTTCATCTCGAAATTGCTCGATAGAAGATTTTTAACTTCCTCAATCACATTGAGATTTGATCCAAAGATCAAAATGTCATCAACATAAAGACACAGCATAACAGACTCACCCCCACCATACCGATAGTATACACACGTGTCAGATTCATTTACAACAAAGCCAGCTGCTGTAAGAGTATTGTCAAACTTTTCATGCCATTGCTTAGGTGCTTGTTTTAGGCCATACAATGATTTTATTAACCTGCACACCTTGTTCTCTTGACCATCCGCAATAAACCCTTCTGGCTGATCCATATAGATCTCCTCATCCAACTCTCCATTTAGGAAAGCTGTCTTAACATCCATCTGATGTATGATAAGACCATAAGAGGCTGCCACGGCTATTAATGTGCGAATTGTAGTCAATCGAGCCACTGGTGAGTAGGTATCAAAGAAATCTTCACCCTCCTTTTGGGTATATCCTTTGGCCACAAGCCTTGCCTTGTACCTCTCGATTGTACCATCAGGCCTAAGCTTTTTCTTGAAGATCCATTTGCAACCTATAGGTTGACAACCATAAGGACGGTCAACGACCTCCCAAGTTCCATTAGACATAATAGATTCCATCTCACTCCTTACTGCTTCCTTCCATAAGTCAGCATCAGGAGAGGAATATGCCTCACTAATGGTAGTTGGTGTGTCTTCCACAAGGTACACTATAAAGTCATTACCAAAGGATTTTGCAACCCTCTGTCTCTTACTCTTTCGAGTGACTATAGTGTCATCCTCCTCAGGGATGTGCACGTGAGAATCCTCAGTATGATCTATAGGAATCGACATTTCGTGCTCATGGGGAATTATAGTCTCATGACTTGTATCACTAGGTGTATTCTTCATGGGAAACTCATTCTCAAAAAATGTTGCGTCTCTTGATTCCATGATAGTATCAACATACATATCTGGCACATCAGATTTTATAATTAAGAACCTATACCCAGTGCTGTGAAAAGAGTACCCAAGGAATATACAGTCAACAATTTTAGGCCCAAGTTTACGCTTTTTGTTGATTGGCACATTCACTTTAGCCAAGCAACCCCAAGTGCGCAAATATGAGAGATTTACTCTTCTCTTTTCCCATTCCTCAAATGGAGTGATCTCTTTGTTCTTTGTTGGAACTCTATTCAGGACATGACATGCTGTCAAAATCGCCTCACCCCACCATGCCTTAGATAATCCCGCTGTACTCAACATGGCATTCACCAAATCAGTTAGAGTGCGGTTTTTCCTTTCAGCAATCCCATTGGATTGTGGTGAGAATGGCGGTGTCCTCTCATGAATAATACCATGTTCCACGCAGAACTCATCGAACACATTAGAGAAATATTCTCCACCTCGGTCGGACCTTAAACGTTTTATTTTCCTCTCAAGTTGGTTCTCAACTTCAGCTTTATAGGCCTTAAAATAATTGAACGCTTCATCTTTTGTTTTTAAGAGATACACATAACAAAATCTAGTGGAGTCATCTATAAAAGTGAGAAAGTATCTTTTACCACCTTTGGTCAAAATTCCATTCATCTCGCACAGATCAGAATGAACAAGTTCTAGAGGTGCCAAACTCCTCGCCTCAGCAGCCTTGTGAGGCTTGCGAGGTTGTTTTGATTCAACACACACATGGCACTTAGACTTTTTGACCAAGTTAAATTTAGGAATTAAATTTATATTTGCTAACCGCATAAGACAGCCAAAGCTTGCATGACAAAAACGTGAATGCCATAAATCCGACTCATCAGAAAAATGAACAGAATTCACGAGTTTATTACACACATCATGCAGTGATAAGCGGAACAACCCTCCGCAATCATATCCTTTACCAACAAAAGTACCATGTTTCGACACAACACATTTATTAGACTCAAGAACAACTTTGTATCCATCTCGACATAGCATAGATGCGCTAACGAGATTCTTCTTGATAGAGGGCACATGCTGCACGCTCTTCAATGGCACCGTCTTTCCCGAAGTAAACTTCAGAATGACCGTACCAACACCAAGAACATGAGCACGCGACCCATTTCCCATTAACAAGGCGCCAGACCTCCCGACCTGGTAGGAGGAGAACATAGAGGCATCAACACACACATGAATATTTGCACCACTGTCCATCCACCACTCAGGTGAATTACAAACTGAGAGAACAAATGGTAAAGAATTACCATACCCAGATGTTCCATCTCCAGTTTCAGTGGTTACAACATTAGCTGATTTCTTGTCCTGAGTGAACTTGCGATCAGGGCACTCTCTAGCCCAATGTTGATCACTGCCACAGACAAAGCAACCTCCCTTTCCCTTGTTGTTGTTCTTCTTTTTAAATTGTGCTGTATGAACAGGTTTATTTGCGTTCTCTGGTTTGTTTTGGTTTTTCTTCTTGTTAAACTTGCGGAAGTTTCTCTTCTGCACCACATTAGCAGTAGAGGTCTCCACACCTTTTCCATTGTCCTTTGATCTAGCTCTTTCCTCAACATCAAGAGTACCAATGAGCTCCTCCACATTGAACTCTTGTCTCTTATGTTTGAGAGAGGTAGCAAAGTCCTTCCAAGAAGGTGGCAACTTGGCGATTATACCGCCAGCCACAAACTTGTCAGGCAAAGGACAAGGAAAAAGTTCGAGTTCCTTCGCTAGTGCCTGAAACTCATGAGCCTGTTCCACTACAGATCGGTTCTCAACCATCTTGTAGTCATACAGCTGCTCCATGAGGTACAGCTCGCTACCAGCGTCAGTAACTCCAAACTTTCCAACAAGAGCATCCCACAGCTCTTTCCCTGTGGGAAGGATGATATAGCTTTTCTGGAATTTTGTATCCAGTGCGCTAATCACTGCACCTCGAAAGAGGTTGTCTTCAGCCTTAAACTTAGCCTCATCCTCAGGAGGTAAGTTGGCAGGCTTGCCCTCAGCGGCATGAAAACAAGACATTGCAGTTAGCCACAATTCCATCTTAGCTTTCCATATCAAGAAGTTTTTACCATCAAAAGGATCAGGCTTTAGCACAGCAGCAAAACCTCTGACAGAAAAATGCCTAACATTAGGTTTTTGGATTGCTAGAAATATAGGCATTTTCCATATCATTTTAATTCCATAAATTAACATTATGATGATGACATATAAAATATGTTTAATTATAGAAATCACTATCTCAAATATATCCATAACAATATGGATCAGGAGAACATAAAGCATACGAATCATAGAAATATAATAAGCATATAAACAAGGAACATGTATTATTATGGAACAACTGAAAATAAACAGATAGCAACATAACTGTAAAATTAAGACAAACAGATTTATCATATTACTAGTATAATCAGGCATCAGACATGTCATGATATAATACGACAAAACAGATTGGATAAATTTATGGCTATAAACAAAACAGCAGGTATGAACATATATAATTTGCAGAATGTAAAATAGTGAGGAGATGAATTGATCATACCCTCCCATGCGCTCCGAGGATATAGATCCTTGTCCAACTTCAATTGTCATGTCTCCAGGAAGAAGACGATTTGGGCAGTCGCGTAGACGCTCCCCAAAAACCTAATTGCCGATCCCCCGTGCAAGGTCTCGAACGGCACCGGCTTCGGAGGCACCTGCCCTCTCGCTTCTCTGTGCGCGCAGAGTCACGAGATGGGAATACCCTCACTCGGCGGCTGGACTGTGATTCTGAAAGTAGTGTGTTCGCGTGTACCGAGTGACAGGGGTGCTCCTCTATTTAACCTCTCGCAGAGGGAAGTTGAAGGAGAAAGGTCGCCGAGTCACGCCAAGAGTCGGCCAGCTCTCGCCGAGTTATGCCATGAGTCGGCCAGCACTCGCCGAGTCAAGGGTCACTCGGCTGGCGAAGAGACAGGGTCACTCGGCTGACGTACGCGGTTAGTGAGTGCCGGTTAGTGAGTGCTAAAAATTAACACAACCACACCACGCCCGCCCGCTCGCCTGCCACGCCACGCCACGCCACGCCACGCCACGCCACGCCCGGCCGGCGGCGGCGGCGGCGGCGCGCGCGCGCGCGTGTGGCACGCCCTTGTCCTTTTCTTGACTTCTCAAGATAAGTGGAATAAATCCCACCATATAAGTCAAGGCAAAAGACCCTTGGACTTCCAATGTGGTACTATTGGTATTCTCCACCATTACACACCATAGAGTTTATTCAATAAATGGGCCAAGCCCATAAAAGATCCAACAGGTTCTGCTATTTTTTCTTTCCTTGTAATGTTTCTGTGCCACTGAACATATGGTGCTGATGTTTTTCTTGTTGGTTTCTTTAGAAAAAAGAGAGTATAATATAACAGATAATAACTTGGAAGGGGAGTACAAGGACTGGTAGAAGAAGTTACATCCTGACCTAGTTCACTCGAAATCTGAGGTCTCTGTCCACCTAACGTTCATAGAATTACCCATATTTAATGTTAGCCTCTCTAAATCACTTCTGAATGGATTATATTTATTATTTAGAAAGAGAGGGGCTATGCTGCGGAGCAGTCAACACTTGTGATCGATGCATACCGCACACTCAGCAAACCTTTATCAAGCCATCAAGGGCATTGTACTTGGTGAGTTTGTCCAGCAATGCTTAAAGTTTCAGCGATGTGTAATAATGAAACATGTATGCTTAGATTCATCTTGTTTTAATGTATTCTAGTTGACTCTTCAGTCTTCACCTATGTGTACATGAAAAGAAATACGGAGTAACAAGTAATCACAACTTTGTGCTAGGTGTATTGATAGTAGTGATGTGGTAATTACATCCTTTAATTTTCTCTGTTGGAAGTTTCTCCACTATGAATAAACACAATCATTTTACTCATCTTTGGAAGCATCTCATCTGCACTAACTTTTTTTTGGCAGTTGAAACTCGAGGGTATACATGTGGATGAAGAAAAGACTATCAATGATCCAGAACTTCTTATGGAGGTAATTTCATTCATCTTGGAAATTGGAATACATGTGCTGGCATGCAGTAAATATAACCATCCTTCTCATTTCATGTATCTTTTGATAACTGTGAATAACATTGCAACGATTGGAACACACATTCAATGTGTTAAACATCCTATTGCATGTACATTAAAATGAATGAACTCTGAATTGAGATGAATACAACAACACAAATGGTTTATTTATATACATCTTAATCCATTAACTTGCACGAAATGAAGATGACAAATTTATTCACAAATGGCTTGCAGATGATGGATATACGGGAAGCTGTCAGTGATGCCAGTGATTCTCAAACCCTGGAGAAGATCCAATCTCAGGTTCTGATCTCTGAATAAAGCTACACGTGCCATAACATAACCAGAGAGCATGATTGCGTCGCAATGGTTTCTGGTCTCATAGCCTTTTGTTCCCTTTTCCAGATTAAGGCAAAGCTCGAAATCTGGTCCGATTCCTTCCAGGAGGCATTCAACAGGAAGGATTTTGACCGTGCAGTGGAAGACACATAGAGAATGAGGTACTATGAACGTGCAGCTGTGGAAGAAACAGTGAAGAAGCTCTGAGCCTCTGATCTTCTGTTACAGCTGCCAAAGGTGGTGACTGGTGAGGCTTGTGTCTTTTTGTACGTTCCTTGCAGATCCCCCTGTGCTCACACAGCTACATTGCAACAGTAACATAGTACATAGTAGGTCATTTTTGTACATATACGTTGCAATGTATTATATGACTACATTGGTATATATTACTGTAGCTACATTGCAACAGTAATATATATGCCTACAGAAGAGCATACGATGTAATGCTAAATTCCAAATGTATCCATGGCTGGTGCAGAGTAGGTCATTTTTTTTACTTATACTTCCCACAATTCCAAATGCATCCTTGGCTTTCCAATAAAACAAAACTAAAAGAGTAGATAGGGATGCAGATTAAGGCTTTGATGCCATATATTTATAGAGCGCAAACCCTTGTATTCCGCTGTGGGTTTGTTGGAATGTACCATTGCTGGTTACGTGGATACATGTTACGCGAGGATGTTTTACCTGGATCAAAAGGCCGTTGATGAGAATGTGTGATGAGAGGTACAGACTCAAATACCGTCAGCGTCGGGCTCACTCAGTCAGGCTAAGGATAGCAGAAGCAGCGAGAGCACGAGAACGGAGAACCATCGTCGCCGGGACCGTGACGCCATACGGCCTGAAGCGGATGCAGGGAGGTGTGTTAAACGGGCCTTTCCTTGGCTACGGTGGATAGCCCAGTTACTAAGTTCACCCTCGCTCTTCCTTTCCCCTCGGTTCTCGTTGTCTGACAGGCAAAGCGACTACGACGACAACGGCCGCCAGGCACGACTGCTGCTGGGCGGGGATTCCGCCCTTCGCATTGTTGCCGCGGATTCTCTCGACCCATTCCTCGACGAAGTGGCTGGACAGGTAATGGAACAACAGCAAAAGCAGGCTCTCGTCAATAATGACAACAGAAAAAGCAATGCAAGAAGAAATAAAACTGACAGCTTGAACACGCCAGCGCTGTCGCCAGTGTCTGAATCGATCGTTCGTCTAGGCTTTCAACTTGTGGGTGCGCCATCCTCGAGAGAGCAGCACCTTGATCGCCCCCCCCCCCCCCCCCCTCGCAGTGGCTATGGCCTATGACCACGATAACCTCCTCCACATTGAGGGTGCAGACGACGTACTCGATGGCGGCAGCTATGCCAAGCGTGCGACGCAAGGGGCGAACCCAGAGCCATCGTTGTTGTACTCCACGACGATGGGGTGATCGGCCGATGGGCGCCAGGAGAGCGACTAGCCGTCGAGCGGCGAGAGCTGCTTGCAAGCGGGGATTGAACCATACGTGGGTGTATCAGCGAGATGTGGGTTGATTTAGAAAAATTAGGGAGGAAGAAGCAGGTGGAGGTTGCGTGATGGCGCTCAGGGATGGCAGGCGCGTGTATAGATGGCCAATAAGTACGAGGCCCGCGAACCCGGCACGAAGCACGCTGTTTGAGCCCGGTCTGAGCCCGGCACGACCCGGTTCTATGCGGGCCTGGCCCGGCCCGGCACGAATAAGAGTGCCGGGCTCGGACAGGAAACTAGGCACGGTGGGCTAGCCCGGCACGGCCCGTTTACCTCTAAGCACGTTAAGCCCGTTTTTTGCACTAAAACCTGCTTTTCGGCCCATTTAGCCCGCTTTTGGCCCGTTTTTTTTCGTGCTAATGCGTGAGAAAGGGGTGACCGGGATGAGGACGACAGAGGTCGTTGGTGACTTAGCGTCGATGCGATGTTTGCGCCCGGGACAGGCTGTGCGCAAAGTGGAGGCGGGGGCATAGTGTCGGTCTACATTGTTGACTTAATAGATAGTACTAGGTGGGTGCCCGTGCGTTGCAACGGAAACATATCATCGGTATAGGGAATGCAACTCCTACCAATCTGGTATCAAAGGTCTCGACGATCATAAGCTCTGCCGCCGCCCCCAGGCAGCAGCCGCCACCAGCATCAGGCGGCCCCCCAGCAACGTCCAGTACGCTGGTCGTAGCCCCTGCTTCGTCGGGAGCCATGATACTTTGCCGATAATCCCCCAAATTCCAGCCTCCTTGCCGGGCAGCGCCACTAGGGGCATGGCGGCCCCGCAGCCAATGGAACGCTGTACGGCGTGGTAGACGAGCTGCTCTCCCAAGAGCGCAGCAGCCTGCTGCCCCACGTAAATGGACAAACAAAAAAGTTATTGCTACAAACTTATGATCAGATAGACAAACAAAAAAACAATGTAAATGATATATGAAGTTGTTATTATGAGTAAGTTAGAAAGCGCTACAACAATACGACAACCCATGAGGCCATGATGCATAATAACAGAGATCCACTATGCATAAAACTCACAAGTAAACAACACCTGCCATGATGCAGTGTAGTAGAATTCTCTAAACAATATTGCAGCAACAAACATGGTTTAAATCTCATTTATACATAATTTTAGTTTTGTTTTACTATTTAAATACAGGATAGCACGCCGTCGGTGAGAAGATAAGCAATATTGACAAGTGCTGCTAATGAACTGAAAATTCCATCACATCCCCAACATCAGCGAAAGAAACACCACTTGAATGAACTCAAACGTAGCAAAATCCATAAATGATTATGTCGTACATGTGCGGCCGGCCAACAAAGGAAAGTTGTTACAGTTCAGTTCGCATATAAGAAGTCAAATACACACAACTAACACAATCTAAAAGCGATACAGATAAGCATGCCAAGTGAAAACTACAGTCGATTGCAGCCACATGCAACCAGGGATCATTCAGCCAAGCCATTCGTTTCTTCAATGCCTGCCTCGGGTTCTCGCCCTGCTCGCCTCCTCTGGGGTAGACGGGAACAGCTCCACATACCTCGTCCCGATAGTCATCTTATCCTTGCACATCGCCGTCTTGGCAACTTCAGCTGTTGGGAACTCAACAAAGGCTTCACCGGTAGCTTTCCCATCTGAGCTGATCGCAATATGCACATTCTCCTCTGTCAGCTCATACTCCAGGAAGAACTTGATGATGTCCTCAGTGGTCGCAGAGTAGGGAAGCCCACGGAGCTTCAGCACCTCAGTGTACTCCATGCTGCCCTTGTCTTCAGCAGGCTTCTTAGGGGGCCTCAGAGGAGGTGAGGAGCGGCGATACTCCGACTCAAAGTAACCACCCTGGCTCACCTCGTTGGCTATTGCACGGTAGTACTCCAACTTCTTACATCTGAACACCTCAACATACCTCCGGCCCATGTTCTGCCTGTTACGATGCAGAGCAAATTCTGTTTGCATAGCTGTTGGGAAGACCACAAAAGCCTCACCAGTGAAGCGACCATTCTTGTTAACCAGGAGGCAGTCCACTATGTCCAGTCCCACAAAGAACTTGCAGATATCAATGTCATTGCAATCAAAAGGGAGACCTCGCAGCCGTACACCTGGAAAGTTTTGGATGCCAGTGCTAGCCCCTGCACCAGCTAAGTTGCTGTTGAAGGGCTGGTAGAAGCCACCACTGGCACCACCAGTGTTGCTGCCCATGGCCCCAAAATAGGGCGGGCCTGGTTCAAAAATCCTAGAAGAATTCGTACTAAAGACTACATAACAGTTGATTGTGGCAATAAGTCATGTCAGGCTACAGTTGAAACCCAACAGAAAAAAATGAGAAAAGATGAGCTTGAAAACACGAATAAAATTCAGCAGCATCCTGAGAATACGATTACAATACTAAATAATCAACTCAGAGGCAGTAACCATACAACAGAACAGAACCAAACTTTCATATCAGATGCTCATATGACCAGAGGACATGTGGGAAATCAAATAACCAATTCTCCAGCTTCCATCTCGATAATATTGGGATCCAACGGTCGCCCTGTCTCAGCAGAATATACAGGCAATAGAAGCTACAGCCTACAATTGACCTCAACTGAAAAAGGTCCCTTCCAATTGCAATGCACAGTAAACTAAATTTAACCAATCTGGCTATCTCGCTGAAAAGGGTTGCCAGCACAGCAGTTGCCTAATAAAAAAAAGTGCATCGAGCGAACACTGAATTGAAAACGCAATTCCATACCACGAAAGCGAGCAAACGAGGAGAAACGTAGAAATTCGAGAACTCCGAGTCATGAATGGAACAACCAGAGCGACAAGCAAGCTCCGAATTAACTAATGAAACACACCGCACCAAATGATTTGTTGCTCCAGTTCGAACTACTAAACTGCTACCTCCGCTGGTCTGCTCAGATCCCACCTCACTTGAGCATCGCCAGAAGCTCAAGTTAATCCCGAGCAGCTGCCAAGCAACCCAACAGCTCAAATGAGCTACAGCACAACGTCGAACTGGAGCTCCGGATAACCCGGATAACCCAATTTCTCAGACCCAGCAAAATCGAGTCCCAGTACGACCAATTGGAGCTCAAGAGAAGCAAAAAAATCCTCAGAACAAACAAGCATGCAAATCGCCCAAACCCAAGGTCAACACCGCCCTCAGAGCTCCTCAAACCTGATGCAACGGAAACAGATAAAGCCTACCGCAGCCGAGCCTACGACGATGGTACTCAATCGAGCTCTGCTACGGGTTGGGGGGATTACCTCTTAGGTGTGAACCAGGAAGGCTTGTCGCCGTCCCGGTCGCTGGTACTCGTGTCCAGACCCGTCTCGACGTCCCGCACTACGGTGACCGCCATGGCCTGCACACCTCCTGCTGCCGCCGCCGCCGCCTGCTTAGTTTCCTCCGTCTCCAACACCGACTCCTGCTTGGCCTCCGCCGCAGAAGCAGGAGTCTTCGCAACAGAAGGAGGGAGGGGATCAGAGGCGGAATCGACGGGTGAACGAATATTAAGTCTCGGGGCCGCGCGCGGGGGATTGAGCTCGGGGCTGGGCGCGCGGGGGATTGAGCTCGGAGCGCGCGGCGGAGTATGCGGCGGTCGCGCTCCGCCCGCCCGATTGCGGTGGGGGCTCGGGATTGCTAATCATAGATTAATTATGCTTAATAAATTTTTCTCGCCATTTAATCTTCAGCTATGTAATTAGTTTTATAATTGGACTACATTTAATACTTGTAAATAGACATTCAATTCGGACACGAACTAATTAAACTTTAGTCCTTGGAACCAAACACCCCCTATAGTTTGATAGTGAGAACTGTCATATCACGTAACAGAAAAAAATGAACTCTAGTAGCAACTGCCAAGACATTGGTTACCACAGCAGATTTATCATTTATACTATTATCTAACACCAAACAGCCAAGATGCCGGAAGGGCATGGGTGTAAATGGAGTAGCTAGGAGATGATTTTCAAATTTCAAATATCAGTGGTGTCCATTGAACAAAAGTCATGTTAGTGTTAATGTGTCATTATGATTTAGTATTACACCTGTGGGTGTGAATGGGACGATGACAAAATGGCAGGAGGTTTAGGGGTAACCATTTAACGAAGCGTGTCACATGCAAAAGAAATGAACTATGGAAGCCTATGTATCCATCTACAAAGACGTGCGCTAATAGAGATTGGAGAGTACTCACGCTTTGCAGAGTTTTGGTAGAATCTCATTTAAGTGAGCCAATAGTCACTAACTGCAAATTTTCAATTTCTTCTGCTGGGGAAACTGATAGTAATCAGCCCACATTGATATGCACTAATTACGAGTTCAGTCTGCACAAATTTGGCTAGTATTTCAGTTTAGGTCGAATGGTTGCTATTCTCTACAAATTCAAGTAATGAATGGTGGTTGGGACAATGAGAAAACCAACCTGAATAAAGTAACAGAGTAAACAGAGCAGAAGGAGAATTACAAGTTGGGAGTGAAAAACTTACAGGAATATCTGTGATGTCACCAATCGCGAAAATGTTATTAAAACCTTTCACTCTTAAATCCTTTTCCACCATTACTCTCCCCTTGCTGTCCAAGGATTCCTTTAGGATGGTATCATGTAGCCACGACGAACTCAGTGGCTTTCCAATGCATACAAAGTGGCAATCAGCTGTTACTGTTTCTCCGCCTGATGTCTTGTACACCTTCTCTGTGTCTGATAATGAGCCCAAGTCAACCGATTGCTGAAGGAGCACATCTACTTTCTTCGAAGTAAGCCAATCAAGGCACTTCTTTGAAGCCTTATCTCCAATGAATTCGAGTAAACGCGGTCCTCTATGGATAAGGGTCACCCTCTTCCCCGGGTAGTCTACCACAATCTCTCCAGCCAGTTCAACACCAGTTGGACCACCCCCAATTATCAGCACAGATTCTGACGACTCTATCTTCCCATTATCTGCAGCAAGCATACAAAAGAAAATGTAAGTATGACAGGGAAGGCCACAAAAGCACAACTGTTTTTTTTCCAGTAGGCGCTTTGACTGCAGCTACCTCTCTGGAATTCATTTATCCTTTCAGCTCTGCTGGCAGGAGAAGCCAAAGCATGGCCAGTCGCTATGATGAGATAATCATATGGAAGAGAGTGGCCGTCAGCAGTCAGGACAGCGTGTTCAGTGATATTGACAGCAGAAGATGTCACGATGGTCGCATCGCTGAGGTAATCTTTGTGGTAGATCAACGATCTCTCAGCAAAGGACGGTTCGACCATGGAGCGCAGCTCAGCCCAGGGGATCTCTAGGTAGTCTTTCCTGTCATCATCAAAAGAGGGTAAATAGCATGTATGAAGGGACTTTCCTATTATGATTTAGTGTGAACCAGGTGATGCATTCAACATCAGGCTATTAAGCTAAGCTGTCATAAGCACAGAAATGGACCAGGCAATTAGATTCAGAGCTTGAAGTACGTCTGTAGAAAGAAAACTCAAGGTCATCCCCCCATTTCTACCCCCTCCCCGATGCACTAATAGATTCGGCCATATCTCTAGGTCCGCAAGGATTCGATACCGCCGTAGCGGTGGAGAGCCAGGGCGACCGAATCACACACCTGGGCCGTGGAAGCACGCACAGACACTCAATGACACGCGCACCCGGCACTCAGTCAGAGAAAGCAAGCAGCCGGTCGGCTCGGGATTTCCGCAAACGGGTAGCAGGCGCAGGGACGGAGCGGGCGAGGAAGCCTTACGGGTCGAGGAGGACGACGTCGGCGGGCGGATTAAGCTCGGGGCTTCGCGCGCGGGGGATTGAGCTAACTATCTACACCCACTACGCCACCTGCGAAGACCCAGCCGTTGCAGGAGCCTCCGCGGTTGCCTCCGCTGTCGCCTCCGCCGCCACCATCGCAGGATCTTCAGCCCTCGGCGCAGCGGTTGCGGGGGCATCAGGTGTGCCTTCGGCGGTCTCTGGGGGCAGGTCCCCGCCGACCGCAGCGGATGCGGGGGCATCCGGAGCGCCTTCCGCAGGCTCTGAGGGCGCCTCCAGGACGGCCCCGGACACGGTTTCCGCCGGGATCGGCTCCAGGTCAGGCAGCACGCTGTTCCACGCCCCGAAGTCATCCACCCTCTCGCCACGCGCCGCCTAACACACAACACACAAATTCAGCAAACCCACACACATCCCACATCCAGCAAACGCCAAACAAACACCAAACGTTACCTGAGCCCTCGCCGTCTCGGCCCGCTCCCTGACCACCTCGCAACCGTGCGGACCCCACATCCGGTCATAGATGGCTCCGGCGGATTCCTTCACCACGGGGTCTTCAACCTTGTAGATATCTCGCTCAAAGTCTTCATTAGCTTGGTCGAAGACCTCGAAGTGCCGGCACCCTTCGCGGGAGAGCGCGTTCATCGCCCCCTCGCAGGTGACCAGGGAGGCATACGACATGAACCCCTCTACGATAGTAGGGAGCGCCTGCAACTCCTCTTGTACCCACTCCAGGCAGCGAAGTCCGGACTCTCGGTCCGGCACTTCGAAGTCACCGGTCCGCGCGCCCAGCTTATGGTACGAGTCCATAAGCTGTTTGCGCGTCCGCTCGGCCTCCGTGCGCGTCGCGGCCTCGGCCCTCTCCACGCGGCTCTCCAGAGCGATGAGCCGCTCCTGCAGCTGCTCGGCGCGCTCCCTGGCAAGATTGCCCTCCGCCCGCGCCAGATTGGCCTCCACCTGCGCAGCCTACGCCTTGGCGAGGGCCTCGTTGGTCTCCCTCCTCTCCCCCGCCAATTGGCGCCGGAGGTCAGCCTTCTCCCCCTCCAGCGCGGCCACCTTGTCCGCCAGCTTGCGGCACTTGCTGTCGGCGACCGATTTTTCACGGACGGCGTCCGCGTGTTGCGTCCGAAGTCTCTCGACTTCGGCAGACACAACTGCCGTGAGGGCCCCCGACGCCGTGCGGTTGGCGAAGTCAGCCACCTGCAGAACACACGTAAGACCGCGGCCTAAAAAAACGGAGTATAGCTCAACGGACCTGACTTAGTGCCTCCGTCACCTCCTTCAGCCGGCGGGACGTAGCGCCCGCCTCATCCCTGACGGCAGCCAGTGCCGACATCTCGCCTCCGGCACTAAGGGCACCGCCCTTCGCCTTCGGCACTATGGCAGCCGCCATGGTCGCCGCGGCAGGCGCAACAATAGCAAACTGGCCCTCGTCCGACCCTGCAACGTATCAACGGATTAAAAAAAAACGAGCCAAGGGCTTACCACCAAGATAGTCTTCCATGCTAATATCGGTGGCGAAGTCGGCGACGCGCTTGCCCGTCGACGGCAACTCTCGGGCCGCCTTTGCAACCTCCGACACCCTGCTGGACGGCGGCACAGCCTTCGTCGCTTTGGAACCACCGGCGCCTGCCGCTGCCTCCGGCGCCTTGCTAGGTACAGGGCCGCCCGGCTTCCCCACTAGCGGCGGCTTGCCTCCGCCAGGGGCCGCAGCCTTCGCAGCCCCCCGCTGCCTCTTCGGCCGGGCTTCATGAAGCCTGACAACCGCCTGACGCTTTTGTGCAGCTCCCTGGCGATCCTTGTCCATCACTGCCGACACAATAGCAGCAATATTCCGCCCGTAAGGAAACACTTTCCATTCACGAACCATGCGAGATGTAAAAAAGTCTTCGCCGGCCGCGTGGGGGATAGGAACATTCCTAGGCCACCAACCCCCGGTAACCCTCAGCATCCACGCGAAAGACTCCCGGAGCTCGGGCGAAGACATCCTTCCCCCCGGGGCCGCGCAAGTCCTCATCAGCTCTCTAGCAAAACCATCGGAAACCCCAAGTCCTCCCATAGCAGTACCTAATTTCCTCTTTTTAGAGGATGGGGCGGCCGCCGGTCTCCGGCCTCCACCACCGGCTTCTTCCCACGGCGGTCCACATCGTCTTGGCCGGGGTAGCCGCCATACGACAGTTGATTCAATTCAAAAACCCTGTTCAAATGGTCGTTCGACCCGCGGATATCCCAGCTACGCTGGCCCTCTGTCCTCGGCACGTACCGACCAACGAGCCGCACCGCCCCATCCTCCGCCTCACGCACAAAGGCGGCCGGATCGCGGTTTTGCAGATTCAGTGCGAAGGCAGGACTTCGCACCATCTTCCCACCATGGGAAGGCATCTGGCGAGGGCACACTTCGCCCAACGCCCAGCCATGCGCCAAGGGCCATACCCCGTACGCCACAAATTCTTCAACCAAATCGCGCCCACTGCTCAGGCCGGCGGCGCACCGAAGGGCCCCTTCGTCCGCATCCCCCTCCGCCACCTCAAAGGACGGGTATGCTGAGTAAAAATGTGAACACATCTTGGACACGGGGAGCCCCTCATGGTCTTCGACGGTACCCTTAGCGACGTAAAACCAAAACTCATTCCAGTTGCTCCATTTGTTGCGGGCGCAAGGAACCAACTCGACTACCTGCATCGTGGTCTTGCCGGTCTTCGGCGTAAACGTACAGGACCCAAACTGGGCAACTTCATCTCCAATCATCCTCATCTGCCAGTGCAGGCAATAGTACTTCACAAAGACTTCGACTGATGGCTGTCCGCCGTACGAAGTCGTCGCCCAGACATACTTCGACAGAGCCACCACGACATTCGGAGTCAACTGATGTATCTGAACGTTAAACCTCCGCAGGACTTCGCCAACAAATCGGTGTGCAGGCAGGCAGAGACCGGCGGCGAAGAACGCCTCGAACACAACCAACTCGCCCTCCGGCTCGGGGACTTCCTCCGTCCCCGGGACACGAGCGACTCCGCCGCCAAAGTAACCCAGCCGCTGCATATCTTGCACGCGGACCGACGACATCCGCGACACGCCAAAATTCACAGAATCGCCGGCGCGCAACTCCTCCGCCACCAAACTACTCTGCGTCTCCTCAGACGAGGCGTAGACCGGTGGCGAAGCGACGGTCGGCGGCGAGGCGTCGGCCGGCGGTGTAGCGGCAGCAGAAGAAGAGGAGGTCGACATCTCTACGTACCGTCGGCGGCGGCGGGCAGTCTGCTTCACTCGAGCCAGATCTCCAGCGAACAAAAGCAAGGCGGGCAGACGAGCAGTAAGACGGTGGAAAAAGGCGACTAGGGTTTGCACCGAGCGTGGAAAGTGAAGTTCAAAAAGCGCCGACCCCCGCCCCCTTTTATAGACAGGGCGCGACTCTTCGGGAAACCCGCAAATCGATAGGGCGCGGCGCTTCGGGAAACCCGCAATCCAACAGTATGGTGTCAATCAACGGTCATGTCAAAAACCCCCGCGGAACCACTTCGAGCGAGGGCAGCGTCTCCGCCATCTAGCGACGTCTTCGGCACCAGGTGACTTTGTCGAACTGGTCCCTCGGAGGGCAAATGTTGGGGCGAAGGCAAAGACGCCACCCTTCGCTCGAGGCCTTCGCTGCAGTCGCTGGTCCGACGGAGGCTAAGCAGGCCTTCGCTGCAGTCCCTGGTCCGACGGAGACAAAGCAGGCCTTCGCACGATACGACACCAGACGAAGGCCTGCGACGTCGTCATCCCACCAAGCGGCCTCGTCCAGCTCAGAGGCCCACGTGTGATCCGGCCCATTGTAACGGGCCCCGCGTGGCCGCTGCGTGTTACGGGCCTAATTTGCAAAGGCATTCCTGTAATTACAGTCTGTAACCCTGCTTTATGGGAATATTCTGGGGATAATCTAGGTATCCGAGGGCACATGCGTCCTTAACACAAGGCGCTGGGCGCTTGAAAGGGAAATGTGCCTTTGGGCCATTTCTAAGTATTTTGGTGATTGAGTGCCAACACATGTGCTTAATTGTGATTTTATGTACATGGATGAACAAGGTGCAAATCATGAGATAAAGGTATGTTTCTAAGCCTTAGTACATTTGTTTTGTGGACTAACATATTTGTCTAAGTGTTAGAAACAGAAAGAAGAAAAAGAGAAAAGGGGAGAGAAAGACTTGGCTGTGTGCAGCCAAGTCCCAGCTCGGTCTGGAGCACCGGACTGTCCGGTGTGCACCGGACAGTGTCCGGTGCGCCAGGTCGACTCGGCGCGAACTGGCCGCTCTCGGGAAATTGGCCGACGGCGTACGGCTAAAATTCACCGGACTGTCCGGTGTGCACTGGACTGTCCGGTGAGCCAACGGTCGGCCAGGGCCAACGGTCGGCCGCGCAATCCGCGCGGGACACGTGGCCGAGCCAACGGTCGGAAGACGGCACCGGACTGTCCGGTGTGCACCGGACTGTCCGGTGCGCCAACGGCTCGCAGATCTCCAACGGGCTGCAACGGTCGGCAGCGCCAGGAAAGGAAACAAATCGGGCACCGGACAGTGTCCGGTGTGCACCGGACTGTCCGGTGCCCCCGACGACAGAAGGCAAGGATGGCCTTCCGGATTTGCTCTCAACGGCTCCTAGCTGCCTTGGGGCTATAAAAGGAGCCCCTAGGCGCATGGAGGAGAGATACAAGCAACTCTTAAGCATTCTTGATCATCCACACTTGTTCTTTGCGCATTCGTTTGAGACTCTAAGTGAATCGAGCTTCGTTCTAGTGAGAACTTTGAGATAGTCATTCGAGCTCGATTCTTGGCCGTGTGTGTGCAAGTTTCTCTGTGGATTTGTGTGTGTTGCTTCCCTCCCTTACTCTGTGCTTTCTTGGTGATCATATACTTGTAAGGGCAAGAGACTCCAATTTGTGGAGATTCCTTGCAAACGGGATAGTGAAAGGAACAACAAAACACCGTGGTATTCAAGTGGGTCTTTGGACCGCTTGAGAGGGGTTGATTGCAACCCTCGTCCGTTGGGACGCCACAACGTGGAAGTAGGCAAGCATTGGCTTGGCCGAACCACGGGATAAACCACCGTGTCACCTCTGTCTTGATCTCTTGTGGTATTGTGTTTTGTTGAGACTTCACCTTAGCCACTTGGCAATAATCGTGCTAACAAGTTTTTGTGGCTTAAGTTTGAAGTTTTCACAGGATCACCTATTCACCCCCCCCTCTAGGTGCTCTCAATTGGTATCGGAGCCGTTCTATTCACAAAGGGACTAACCGCCCGAATAGATGGATCCTAAGGGGAAGGGTATAGTGATCAACGACAAAGAAAAGGAGACCTTCGTCAACGAGCCGAAGGACGACAAGCCTACCGACTCCGGCTCGGGCCATAGACGGAAGGAAGGGAGGAAGAAGAAGACAAGGCGCATCAAGGAGATCGTCTACTACGACAGCGATGAGTCTACTTCCTCCCAAAAGGACGACCACAGCGACTACGAGAGGAAGAAATCGGTTAATTCGAACTTTTCTTTTGACTACTCTCGTATTCCGCAAAGTTCACATTCACATTTGCTCTCCATTCCACTCGGCAAGCCCCCACACTTTGATGGAGAGGACTACGGATTTTGGAGCCACAAAATGCGTAGTCACCTATTCTCTCTCCATCCGAGTATTTGGGAGATTGTAGAGAGTGGAATGCATTTTGATAGTTCGGATAGTCCCATGTTCATTAATGAACAAATTCATAAGAATGCACAAGCTACTACTGTTCTTCTAGCTTCCTTGTGTAGGGATGAATACCATAAGGTGAGCGGCTTGGATAACGCCAAGCAAATCTGGGACACCCTCAAGATTTCTCATGAGGGGAACGACGTCACCTTGCTCACCAAGATGGAGTTGGTGGAGGGAGAGCTTGGACGGTTCGCGATGATAAGGGGCGAGGAGCCGACGCAAACATACAACCGGCTCAAGACCCTTATCAACAAGATAAGAAGCTATGGGAGCACGCGATGGACGGACCACGACGTCGTCCGCCTAATGCTCAGGTCATTTACCGTTCTTGATCCTCACTTGGTGAACAATATACGTGAAAATCCCAGGTACACCAAGATGTCGCCCGAAGAAGTTCTTGGGAAATTCGTTAGCGGGCGAATGATGATCAAGGAGGCAAGATATGTGGACGACGCCTTGAATGGTCCGATCAACGAGCCGCAACCCCTTGCTCTCAAGGCAACACGAAGCAAGGAGGCGCTACCTAGCAAGGTGGCACAGATTGAAGCGGCTGGCCTTAATGATGAAGAGATGGCTCTCATCATCAAAAGATTCAAGACGGTGCTTAAAGGTCACAAGGGACAGCCAAGCAAGACCAAAGCCAAGGGGAAGCGCTCATGCTTCAAATGCGGTAAGCTTGGTCATTTCATTGCTAACTGTCCCGATAATGAAAGTGACCAGGAAAAGGGGAACAAAAGAGAGAAGAAGAAGCAATACAAGAAGGCAAAGGGCGAGGCGCATCTAGGAAAGGAGTGGGACTCGGATTGCTCCTCCTCCGACTCCGACAACGAAGGACTCTCCGCCACTGCCTTCAACAAATCGGCTCTCTTCCCCAACGAGCGTCTCACTTGCCTTATGGCAAGAGAGAAGAAGGTGAGTACTCAAGACTCCACTTATGCTTCTTCTAGTGATAGTGAGTCTAGTGATGATGACATAGATTATTCTTGCTTGTTCAAGGGCTTAGATAGATCTAAGATAGATAAAATCAATGAATTGATTGATGCTTTGAATGAAAAGGATAGGCTTTTAGAAAAGCAAGAGGATTTATTGTATGATGAACATGATAAGTTTGTAGAGGCACAAAAATCATATGCTTTAGAAGTGAAAAGAAATGAAGTGCTTTCTAGTGAAATATCTTCTTGTCATGAAACCATTGCTACTTTACAAAGTGTTAACCATGATTTAAATGCTAAATTAGAAGTAACAAATAAATCTAAGTCTTGTGTTGAAAATGTTACAATTTGCACTAGGTGTAAGGATTTTGATGTTAACACTTGTAGCAAACACTTAGTTTCAATTTCAAAACTAAAAGATGAAGTGGCTAGTCTTAAAGCTCAACTTAAGACTAGCAAGAGTGAAGTTGAAAAGATAAAATTTGCAAGGGATGCCTATACAATTGGAAGACATCCCTCAATTAAGGATGGGCTTGGCTTCAAGAGGGAAGCCAAGAACTTAACAAGCCATAAGGCTCCCATCTTCGTCAAGGAGAAGGGGAAGGCCCCTATGGCTAGTAATGCTAAAAAGAATCATGCTTTTATGTATTATGATAGGAGAAATGCTAGAAATGCTTATAATCATTTTGATTCACATGTTTATGATTCTCATGCCATGTTTGTTTCTAGTTCTTCTTATAAGCATGATAGAGATATGCGTAGGAGAAATGTTGTACATATGCCTAGGAGAAATATTGCTCATGTGCCTAGAAAGAATGTTATTCATGCTCCTAGGAAAGTAGTGAATGAACCTTCTATAATTTATTGTGCTTTAAACACTTCTTTTGCTATTTGTAGAAAGGATAGGAAAATAGTTGCTAGGAAGTTAGGGGCAAAATGCAAGGGAGACAGGACTTGCATTTGGGTCCCTAAGAACATTTGTGCTAACCTTGCAGGACCCAACATGAGTTGGGTACCTAAGACCCAAGCCTAAATTTGTCTTGCAGGTTTATGCATCCGGGGGTTCAAGCTGGATTATCGACAGCGGATGCACAAACCATATGACGGGGGAGAAGAAGATGTTCACCTCCTACGTCAACAATAAGGATTCCCAAGATTCAATTATATTCGGTGATGGGAATCAAGGCAAGGTAAAAGGGTTAGGTAAAATTGCAATTTCTAATGAGCATTCTATATCAAATGTATTCCTAGTGGAAAGTCTTGGATATAATTTGCTATCTGTTAGTCAATTATGTCAAATGGGATATAATTGTTTATTTACAAATGTAGATGTGTCTGTCTTTAGAAGATGTGATGGTTCACTAGCTTTTAAGGGTGTACTAGACGGCAAGCTTTACTTAGTTGATTTTGCAAAAGAAGAGGCCGGTCTAGATGCATGCTTAATGGCTAAGACTTGCATGGGCTGGCTGTGGCATCGCCGCTTAGCACATGTGGGGATGAAGAACCTCCACAAGCTTCTAAAGGGAGAACACGTGATAGGTCTAACAAATGTTTATTTCGAAAAAGATAGACCTTGTGCAGCTTGTCAGGCAGGTAAACAAGTGGGAGGAGCACATCACAGCAAGAATGTGATGACCACGTCGAGACCCCTGGAGCTGCTGCATATGGACCTCTTCGGACCCGTCGCCTATCTAAGCATAGGAGGAAGTAAGTATGGTTTAGTTATTGTTGATGACTTTTCCCGCTTCACTTGGGTGTTCTTTTTGCAGGATAAGTCTGAAACTCAAGGGACCCTCAAGCGCTTCCTCAGGAGAGCTCAAAATGAGTTTGAGCTCAGGGTGAAGAAGATAAGGAGCGACAATGGGTCCGAGTTCAAGAACCTTCAAGTGGAGGAGTTTCTTGAGGAGGAAGGAATCAAGCACGAGTTCTCCGCTCCCTACACACCACAGCAAAATGGTGTGGTAGAGAGGAAGAACAGGACGCTAATCGATATGGCGAGGACGATGCTTGGAGAGTTCAAGACCCCCGAGTGCTTTTGGTCGGAAGCCGTGAACACGGCTTGCCACGCCATCAACAGGGTCTACCTTCACCGCCTCCTCAAGAAGACGTCATATGAGCTACTAACCGGTAACAAACCCAATGTATCGTACTTTCGTGTATTTGGGAGCAAGTGCTACATTCTAGTGAAGAAGGGTAGAAATTCTAAGTTTGCTCCCAAAGCTGTAGAAGGGTTTTTATTAGGTTATGATTCAAATACAAAGGCGTATAGGGTCTTCAACAAATCTTCGGGTTTGGTTGAAGTCTCTAGCGACGTTGTATTTGATGAGACTAATGGCTCTCCAAGAGAGCAAGTTGTTGGTTGTGATGATGTAGATGAAGAAGATGTTCCGACGGCCGCTATACGAACCATGGCGATTGGAGACGTTCGGCCACAGGAACAAGATGAAGGAGATCAACCTTCTTCCTCAACGACGGTGCATTCCCCACCTCAAGACGATGAACAGGTTCATCAAAAGGAGGCGTGTGATCAAGGGGGAGCACAAGATGATCACGTGATGGAGGAAGAAGCGCAACCGGCACCTCCAACCCAAGTTCGAGCGATGATTCAGAGGGATCATCCCGTCGACCAAATTCTGGGTGACATTAGCAAGGGAGTAACTACTCGATCTCGATTAGTTAATTTTTGTGAGCATTACTCTTTTGTCTCCTCTATTGAGCCTTTCAGGGTAGAGGAGGCCTTGCTAGATCCGGATTGGGTGTTGGCCATGCAGGAGGAACTTAATAACTTCAAGCGCAATGAAGTTTGGACGCTGGTGCCTCGTCCCAAGCAAAATGTTGTGGGAACCAAGTGGGTGTTCCGCAACAAACAAGACGAGCACGGAGTGGTGACAAGGAACAAGGCTCGACTTGTGGCAAAAGGTTATGCCCAAGTCGCAGGTTTGGACTTTGAGGAGACTTTTGCTCCAGTGGCTAGGCTAGAGTCCATTCGTATCTTGCTAGCATATGCCGCTCACCATTCTTTCAGGTTGTACCAAATGGATGTGAAGAGCGCTTTCCTCAACGGGCCAATAAAGGAGGAGGTGTACGTGGAGCAACCCCCTGGCTTCGAGGATGAGCGGTACCCCGACCACGTGTGTAAGCTCTCTAAGGCGCTCTATGGACTTAAACAAGCCCCAAGAGCATGGTATGAATGCCTTAGAGATTTCTTACTTGCTAATGCTTTCAAGGTTGGGAAAGCCGATCCAACTCTTTTTACAAAGACATGTGATGGTGATTTGTTTGTATGCCAAATTTATGTCGATGACATAATATTTGGTTCTACTAACCAAAAGTCTTGTGAAGAGTTTAGCAGGGTGATGACGCAGAAATTCGAGATGTCGATGATGGGCGAGTTGAACTACTTCCTTGGGTTCCAAGTGAAGCAACTCAAGGATGGCACCTTCATCTCCCAAACGAAGTACATGCAAGATCTGCTAAAGCGGTTTGGGATGAAGGACGCCAAGCCCGCAAAGACTCCGATGGGAACCGACGGACACACCGACCTCAACAAAGGAGGTAAGTCCGTTGATCAAAAAGCATACCGGTCAATGATAGGGTCCTTACTTTATTTATGTGCTAGTAGACCGGATATTATGCTTAGCGTATGCATGTGTGCTTGATTTCAATCCGATCCTAAGGAGTGTCACTTGGTGGCGGTGAAGCGAATTCTTAGATATTTAGTCGCTACGCCTTGCTTCGGGATCTGGTATCCAAAGGGGTCTAACTTTGACTTAATTGGGTACTCAGATTCCGACTATGCTGGATGTAAGGTCGATAGGAAGAGTACATCGGGGACGTGCCAATTCTTAGGAAGGTCCCTGGTGTCATGGAACTCTAAGAAACAAACATCCGTTGCCCTATCCACCGCTGAGGCCGAGTACGTTGCAGCAGGACAGTGTTGTGCGCAACTACTTTGGATGAGGCAAACCCTCAGGGACTTTGGCTACAATCTGAGCAAAGTCCCACTCCTATGTGACAATGAGAGTGCTATCCGAATAGCGGAAAATCCTGTTGAGCACAGCCGCACAAAGCACATTGACATCCGGCATCACTTTTTGAGAGACCACCAGCAAAAGGGAGATATCGAAGTGTTTTATGTTAGCACCGAGAACCAGCTAGCCGATATCTTTACCAAGCCTTTAGATGAGAAGACCTTTTGCAGGCTGCGTAGTGAGCTAAATGTCTTAGATTCGCGGAACTTGGATTGAATTGTAGCATACATGTATTCATGCTCTTGATCATGTTCCTTTCTGCATTTTGTTGCTTATTATGGTGCTCAAGTTGTACAAACACTCCCTGGACCTCACAAGTCCGTTGCAAAGTGATGCACATGTTTAGGGGGAGATGTGTTACAACTTGACCCTTTGAGACTAACTATATGTTGAGTTTGTCTGATTTAGTCTCAAAGGAGAATTGAAAGGGAAAAGGTGGACTTGGACCATGCAAGACTTCCACTGCACTCCGATGAGGGGTAACTTACTCCAAGTCCATCTCATTAACTCTTATTGCCATTTGCTCTTAAGTGAAGATTTTGGTGAGGCAATGGGGTTAAAGGGCCAAGATTGATCCCGTTTTGGTGCTTGATGCCAAAGGGGGAGAAAATAAAGGCCAAAGCAATAAATGGATAAATGGATCAGCTACCACTTGAGAGATTTTGAAAATAGTAGAATAGAGTTTTTGGTTTGTCAAAATTCTTAAGTTGTCTCTCTTGTCAAAAGTTGGCTTCTTGTGGGGAGAAGTATTGATTATGGGAAAAAGGGGGAGTTTTTGAAATCCTTGATCAATCTCTTTTTGAATGACTCTCTTTATGCTTAAACATGTGTGTTTAACTTAGAGATAGAGATTTGTGTTTGATTTGCAAAAACAAACCAAGTGGTGGCAAAGGATGATCCATATATGCCAAAATTGATTCAAAATAAATTTAAGTGTTATTTGAATTGAGTTTGCACTTGTTCTAGTGGCTTTATGTTGTGTTGGCATAAATCACCAAAAAGGGGGAGATTGAAAGGGAAATGTGCCTTTGGGCCATTTCTAAGTATTTTGGTGATTGAGTGCCAACACATGTGCTTAATTGTGATTTTATGTACATGGATGAACAAGGTGCAAATCATGAGATAAAGGTATGTTTCTAAGCCTTAGTACATTTGTTTTGTGGACTAACATATTTGTCTAAGTGTTAGAAACAGAAAGAAGAAAAAGAGAAAAGGGGAGAGAAAGACTTGGCTGTGTGCAGCCAAGTCCCAGCTCGGTCTGGAGCACCGGACTGTCCGGTGTGCACCGGACAGTGTCCGGTGCGCCAGGTCGACTCGGCGCGAACTGGCCGCTCTCGGGAAATTGGCCGACGGCGTACGGCTAAAATTCACCGGACTGTCCGGTGTGCACCGGACTGTCCGGTGTGCACCGGACTGTCCGGTGAGCCAACGGTCGGCCAGGGCCAACGGTCGGCCGCGCAATCCGCGCGGGACACGTGGCCGAGCCAACGGTCGGAAGACGGCACCGGACTGTCCGGTGTGCACCGGACTGTCCGGTGCGCCAACGGCTCGCAGATCTCCAACGGGCTGCAACGGTCGGCAGCGCCAGGAAAGGAAACAAATCGGGCACCGGACAGTGTCCGGTGTGCACCGGACTGTCCGGTGCCCCCGACGACAGAAGGCAAGGATGGCCTTCCGGATTTGCTCTCAACGGCTCCTAGCTGCCTTGGGGCTATAAAAGGAGCCCCTAGGCGCATGGAGGAGAGATACAAGCAACTCTTAAGCATTCTTGATCATCCACACTTGTTCTTTGCGCATTCGTTTGAGACTCTAAGTGAATCGAGCTCCGTTCTAGTGAGAACTTTGAGATAGTCATTCGAGCTCGATTCTTGGCCGTGTGTGTGCAAGTTTCTCTGTGGATTTGTGTGTGTTGCTTCCCTCCCTTACTCTGTGCTTTCTTGGTGATCATATACTTGTAAGGGCAAGAGACTCCAATTTGTGGAGATTCCTTGCAAACGGGATAGTGAAAGGAACAACAAAACACCGTGGTATTCAAGTGGGTCTTTGGACCGCTTGAGAGGGGTTGATTGCAACCCTCGTCCGTTGGGACGCCACAACGTGGAAGTAGGCAAGCATTGGCTTGGCCGAACCACGGGATAAACCACCGTGTCACCTCTGTCTTGATCTCTTGTGGTATTGTGTTTTGTTGAGACTTCACCTTAGCCACTTGGCAATAATCGTGCTAACAAGTTTTTGTGGCTTAAGTTTGAAGTTTTCACAGGATCACCTATTCACCCCCCCCCTCTAGGTGCTCTCAGCGCTCAGACACCTATAAATACCCCCGCACAGTGCCCGTGAGGGGGCAGATTAACAGAGCTATTGCCATCTTGCGCGAGAACCCTGTTGACGTCATTGTTCACCCTAGTTGGATCCCCTTGCAACTGAGAGAAAGTTCCAACATTCATGCAACGGCTCTTCAGAGTCTTTTAGTAGTTTAAAAAATCTGGAAACCTCTGGTGTGGCAGGATCCTCAGAGCTTAGGTTTAATTCTGGATGTAGCGAATCTAGCATCTCATGCATCGCATCATCGCCAGCCCAATCATTGTTCTCCTCCTCTTCTACATTCCGGTTGGGTACTACCTCACTATGATGTTCTCACACCTCATATCCGGGCATAAATCCAAACTGACAAAGATCTAGGCTAACTCTTTCCTTATTAAGAAATATACTGTTTTCGTGCCACCTACAAGGGCATCTGACAGTGCCGGTTAATGACAAGGAAAATACGTGGTCCACAAAATCTTTGGTCTTGGTTACCCAATCATCAAATGACGTCCATTCCTACTCCAGCCATTGTACATCCATGCACAGTCTTCAGCCATGCCTAAGACTGTTAAACCAAACCATATCGTAAAAACATTATTCAACTTCGTCAAGGGTATCAGTCCTACATGTATAGACAAGGATAGGTTCTAAACCCACAACAAGCTAGCAGGATCTTAAAAAAATTCAGCAGCATAACCTCGCTGCCACTAAACAATATATTACTTATATATAAAACAAAGAATGATATAATATTAATCAAATCAAACTAAGTACCACATACACTAATAATGCAACTATTCTACGTACCAATATAATGTACTATTAAAATTAATAATATAATAGTACATACCACATATTAATATGAAATTAATGCCTAAATACAATATGCCTCTAATCCTAAATCACATATACCACTAATACATTAATGAAATCGAACTAAACAATAATACTAATCATAAACAGTAATCAAACAAACACAATTACAAATATATACTAATTTCGGCGGCAACTAAATAACAGCCGCCGAAAATAAGGAATAAAATACGCAAAAAATTACCTCTTGATGCGACGGCTCGACGACAACGACGGAGTGGTTGTAGGAGGGTTTGGCGGCTCGGCGGGCAGCGCTGTGGCTCGGCGGCGCGCGCGGGCGGGCGGGCACGGCAGCGGTGAGAGGCGCGGCGGCGGGCGATGAGCCGGGCGGTGGCGGGCGTTGGTGCAGGCAGGAGAGAAGAGAAAGAATAGAGAAGAAGGGCCCGATAGTTTTTAAAAAATTTATTTTTGGCGGCTAGGGTTTGGCCGCCGAAAATAGGCTGCTATTTTCGGCGGCTGTGTCAGTGGCCACCGAAAATAAGCTTATTTTATTTTCGGTGGCTGTGTCAGTGGCCGCCAAAAAGAAGCTTATTTTCCGCCAGCTCAAGCCGCCGAAAATAGCAGTCTATTTTCGGCGGCCAAGCCCTAGCCGCCGAAAATAATATAATATAGGCCGCCGAAAATGATCCACAATGCTGTTGTGTATGGTTAGATCAGTTGTCGTGATTCTTCTATTATATGTTAATCTCGTTGAGTTAGTTTAGATTTGTTCTGTTCTAAAGTCATAGATACTATCTGTCAGTAGATCTGGGTTTTACGTTTTATGCTACATTATAAAATTAATCTTAGACCCTGTTAATTTTCCAACATGGACAACCCGATAGAACTATTTTTTTGTCATGGGTGTATGTACGCAGGACAGTAATACTCTATGGGTAGATTTACTACTACCCCGACCGTTGTAACATACTCCTGGACTTCCGTTCGTTTGATTTCAAACATCAATCTAAACGTCGACTGCTCCTGGACTTTATAAAGGAGAGGTCCGTTCGTTTTCAAACATCCTGTCAACAGGTGGGCCCCATATGTCAACCTCTCTCACTCTCACACGTGTCCTAGCGTGCGGACCCGACGCGTTATCCGTTCAACTGCACACACTCGTAACTGTCTTTGGTGGCCCCTAACTATTGGTCATCTCCCTCCTTTTCCTGCGGCTTATTCGTCATGGTCACGTGAGAGTGATCCAGGCATGGTTGTTAGGCCGTTGTGGGATGTAGGGATCCGACCCTAAGTCTCGGGCGCTGTAGCGGTGTATAAATATCCCCTGCCCCGCGCCTCCATGCTCTGTCCAAAGCCGTCGAGTGAGTCGAGCCACCGTTAGTTGTGAGTGACGCCGAGAAAGGAGAGCTGCCGCGTCGGGGTTTCATCCAAGCCATTTCTGACCTTGGTGGGTAGTCAGAGGGGATTCATTGTGGATCGAGGAAGATACCAAGGGTGCCGGAGCGAAGGAAGGATCCTCGGGGCACTCCTAATTCGTCGTCGGAGTTGGGCGAGGAAGGCTGAGAAGAAGATGCTTCATCAGGAATTCTCTACTTCCTTTTTAGTTTTCTTTTGAATTACTAATTCCTTCTCGGTTTCCTTCAACACCTCAAATTTCTATGTGAATAATGTTTTCACTAATTGTTTCTCAGACTTCAATATATCAGTTTTGTATATGAACAATGTTGTCCCTAACTGTGGTATGTAAAGTTGAAACACTACTGGTCTCAACTGCAGACTCTTCTATATATAGCTATCAATCTCAATGTTCACCGAATGTATTTTTCTAATCAGATGCATGCAAATGTTCTTTCACGTTCATTCATGTGGTGCTTATCGGATGCATACAGATGTTTCGTGCTCTAGGCAAGCGGAGCAATAATTTGCAGTTAGTTCATCAAATGCATGCCTAGTTTCTTCACCTATTTCAGGCATGAAGTAACATAAATGTGTTTCTGGATACATCAAAGGGTACTTTTTCAATCAATCAAGGTCGTGATTGCGCTCATGCAATTGAGGCTCCAACGGGGTCCATGGTATTTGCCATCTGGAATTACTATTTCCATGGTACACTTCTAATATAGTTAACTTCCATTTTTTTCATGAATGCAAAAGGTACATACATTCAACTTTGGAGTCAATTACAAATCCATTTATGATCCTAACATATGTAATACGACATTTTATTGAAATAAATAGGATATAAAGTGACGAGATTATCACTAGTACACAGAAGCTCTATATTGGCGATTGTGAACCTATTTTCAGTGGTGTTTTTTTAGAACCTTCAGTGCTAGGGGCCATTAGAAATCATCACGGAGGTGACCAAGCTCTAGTGTACGTGAGGGTGGGGAGATCTAGGTCGTAGGGCCCACATGGAGGTGGCAGCAACACTCGAGCGTGGGTAGGGGACGACGACTGATTCCTAGTACTGGACCGACCGTCGACCTACGCGGTCGCTGTAGAGGGAATAGGAAGTTGGGCCGAGTCCGAACTAGGCCTAGGTTTATTCTTTTCTGTTTCCCATTTATTTTTTCTTCTATTTTCTATTTTTTATTTCAAATCGGATCCCAATTCAAATCTGAGTTTGGGTTTTCATTTCAATTGAAACACAATCAAAATTCAACATGGGTGCAATTTAATTATTTTGAGCATTTATTTGGGAAATTTATTCAATTATGTAATGCACACACATTATTCATCTTGGTCAAAATAAATGATTTCAAAAGTGAAATCTTGGTTTAGAAGATATTTTATTTTGATTTTTTGGAGGACTTTTCCTAAATGAAAAAATAAAGAGTAATTTAATTCATATGATGATTTTTTTATTCATAACATTATGTGGAGAACACCATTATTTAAATGTCGAGAGAATTCTTCCTTTATTTCAAAGTTGGGATTTTTGAGGTGTTACAATGACGGTATTATGGTTAGATCAGTTGTCGTGATTCTTCTTCTTTTATATGTTAATCTTGTTGAGTTAGTTTAGATTTTTTTCTGTTCTAATGTCATAGATACTACCTGCCAATAGATCTGAGTTTTACATTTTATACTACATTATTATATTATTCTTAGACCATATTAATTTTCCAACATGTACAGCCTCATAAAACTATTTTTTGTCGTGGATGTTGGTACAGGACAGTAATACAATTGTGGTGACATAGCGATTGGATCTATATTTTGTCAAACATAAGATACTACACCATGATATTGTGCTAGAATTGCATTCGGGATAGTGAGAGTAGTAGTATTTTGTATAAATATCCCCTGCCCTGTGCCTCCATGCTCCTGACCGAAAACCATCGAGTGAGTCCAACCGCCGTTAGTTGTGAGTGACGCCAAGAAAGGAGAGCTGCTGCGTTGGGGTTTCATTCGAGCCGTTCCCCGACCTCGGTGGGTAGTCAGAGGGGATTCATTGTGGATAGGGGAAGATACCAAGGGTGCCGGAGCGAAGGAAGGATCCTCGGGGCGCTCCTAATTCGTCGTCGGAGTTGGGCGAGGATGGCTAAGAAGAAGATGCTTCATCAGTAATTCTCTACTTCCTTTTTAGTTTTCTTTGGAATTCTTAATTCCTTCTCAGTTTCCTTCAACACCTCAAATTTCTATGTGAATAATGTTTTCACTAATTGTTTCTCAGACTTTAATATATCAGTTTTGTATATGAATAATGTTGTCCCTAACTGTGGTCTATAAAGTTGAAACACTACTGGTCTCAACTGCAGACTCTTCTATATATAGCTATCAATCTCAATGTTCACCGAATGTATTTTTCTAATCAGATGCATGCAAATGTTCTTTCACGTTCATTCATGTGGTGCTTATCGGATACATACAGATGTTGTTTCGTGCTCTAGGCAAGCAGAGCAATAATTTACAGTTAGTTCATCAAATGCATGCCTAGTTTCTTCACCTATTTCAGGCATGAAGTAACATAAACGTGTTTCTAGATACGTCAAAGGGTCCTTTTTCAATCATTCAAGGTCGTGATTGCGCTCATGCAATTGAGGCTTCAACGGGGTCCATGGTATTTGCCATCTGGAATTAATATTTCCACGGTACACTTCTAATATAGTTAACTTCCATTTTTTTCATGAATGCAAAAGGTACGCACATTCATTTTTGGAGTCAATTACAAATACATTTATGATCCTAACATATGTAATACGACATTTTATAGAAATAAATAGGATATAAAGTGACGAGATTATCACTAGTACACAAAAGCTCTATAGTGGCGATTGTGAACCTATTTTCAGTGGCATTTTTTAGAACCTTCAGTGCTAGGGGTCATTAGAAATCATCATGGAGGTGACCAAGCGCTAGTGTACGTGAGGGTGGGGAGATCTAGGTCGTGGGGCCCACATGGAGGTGGCAGCAACACTCGAGCGTGGGTAGGAGACGGCGACTGATTCCTGGTACTGGACCGACCGTCGACCTACGCGGTCGCTGTAGAGGGAATAGGAAGTTGGGCCGAGTCCGAAGTAGGCCCAGGTTTATTCTTTTCTGTTTCCCATTTATTATTTTTCTTCTATTTTATATTTTTTTATTTCAAATAGGATCCCTATTCAAATTTGAGTTTGGGTTTCATTTCAATTGAAACACACAATCAAAATTCAACATGGGTGCAATTTAATTATTTTGCGCATTTATTTGGGAAATTTATTCAAGTATGCAATGCACACACATTATTCATCTTGGTCAAACTAAATGATTTCAAAAGTGAAATCTTGGTTTAGAAGATATTTTATTTTGATTTTTTTGGAGGACTTTTCCTAAATGAAAAAAAATAAAGAGTAATTTAATTCAGATGATGATTTCTATATTCATAACATTATGTGGAGAACACCATTATTTGAATCTCGAGAGAATTCTTCCTTTATTTCAAAGTTGGGATTTTTGAGGTGTTACAATGACGGTATTATGGTTAGATCAGTTGTCGTGATTCTTCTATTATATGTTAATCTCGTTGAGTTAGTTTAGATTTATTCTGTTCTAAAGTCATAGATACTATCTGTCAGTAGATCTGGATTTTACGTTTTATGCTACATTATAAAATTAATATTAGACCATGTTAATTTTCCAATATGGACAACCCGATAGAACTATTTTTTGGTCATGGATGTATGTAAGTAATACCCTATGTGTAGATTTACTACTATCGCGGCCGTTATAAGATTTACCCTATGCGTGTAGCAGTAAGGACGAGGAGGCGACTCTGGTGGCAGCGCCGTTGAAGGAAGGGACTGCCTTATCCATTCATCGTTTCCTGAAGGACGCGAAGGTTGTAGAGGCCAGCTTCTCTCCGTTGGGTGTCGATCGTGCAGCGAGGGGAAAACAACGACGTGGACATGTTGTTGTGTGATTAAAAAAAAAACGTCATCCGTTGGAAAGGAATGTAATGGATGGAATTTTAAAAAGGCGACTTGGCCTATATGGATGAGGCTGTAGCTCCACAACTTTTACTATAGAAATAAGCGCGCCCGGCGTACCATGTCAAGTTCGATTGTAGGATCTTAAAATGTACATAAACACTATAAAACTAACAGTATATATGTAGGCGTAAAATCAGTGGAAAAGAGTTGATAAGTAGAAGCACATGTATATAAGATTTGCTTATATCGATAATCACTATTGGAATTCGGCTCTTAGCTGAGTGTCAAGTAATTTGTTGAGTGTTTTTCCGGGCACTTAACAAGAATGTCTTTGCCGAGTGCTAAACAAAAAATATTCAGTAAAAAAAACACTCGGTAAATAAGCTCTTTGCCATGTGTCGGAAAAAACACTAGGCAAAGAGCTTCTTTTCCGATAGTTTTTTTTGGCACTTGGCAAAGACAATTTTCAAAATCCCTAAATGAAAATGTTTTCAACTACAAAGTTATATAACTCATCAAGGTACACAATTTTTGTTTTTGTCATTTCTTAATATGACAAATCTCTACTACTTATTAAGGCTCTAAGGGTAGCCTGCCGTTCTGCCTTCGTTCAATCTGGAGCGTCCATCGCTGTTGTTCAATCTGGATCGTCCATCCACATCGCTGTTGTTTAATCTGGATCGTCCATCCGCGCGCGCGCAAAAATTTGACACATGTTCACAATACCACTAACTGATTACAAGAGCTGATTGCTTTCTCCATAGCAGGCATGTTTATAAGTTGCTACCGCTCTCTTTTGCTGGCCGATATGGTACCATTTATTTGCGCCGCGGTAGAGAAGATGGAATTTATTTGGCTGGCCTATTTGAGGCCCATCTATCAATTCAAGTGTATACGGCCCATCTAGCAAAAACCCTAGAGACGCCCGCAGGCTCTCCGTCGGTCGTGTGGCTCTGGCGCGGCGGCTCTCGCGCGGCCGCTCTCATCCCGGTCCGCGCGGGTCGCCTCCTCGGCGCGCGCCGTGGCCGCCAGGCCCCCGCCCCGCCTGCCGACCTCCCCTCCGACGCGGCGGCCATCGTCGCCGCCGTAGTCGACGCGGCCGTGGCGTCGGCCTCGGTGGCGGTCTTCTCCGGTGTCCCTCGCTCTCCGTCGTCGCTGCCACGGCGCGCGTCGAGGTCGATGCCACGCCGTGCTGGATGTCCTCCCCCGCGAGGTTCAGCGTGCCGTCCGCCACGCCCAGACACGTGGTCGTCACCACCGGGTCCTCCTCCTCGACCTCCATGCCGTGGATCTGGTGGGTCGCCGACCTCAAGCGGTTGATGTCGAGTGCGAAGCGTCAATCGACCAAGAGACAGCACGCCGCCACGTCTGCCGCGGGGCCCCAGATGGAGGCCGCCGCGGACCCGGAGGAGCGAGAGCGGAAGGCGGCGTTCGAGCGGTTGGACGATCTAGGACGGTGCATCGCGGACGTGGAGAGCAGCGGCGAGAAGGTGTTCAGAGCCCTCGTCAACACCAGAGTCTCCCTCCTCAACATTCTCAGCCCAGCCTTCTGATTCCCGAATCATCAAAACCCAGCAAACTCGACTGCATTTTGCGACCTTGGATAAAATATGTACATAGAAATGTGTGCACGAATGCAATTTAGCAATGCGTTTTAGGGCGTTCGCCTTGCTCCATTTTGTTTGTATAGTCCCATTCTGAATTGGAGCGAAGGAACTACAGAAGTTGCAGGAATTGGAAGAAAAGATTGTTCGAGTGTCATTCTCTATCCATTCAGCTTGCATCGTTCATTTGATTTCAGTGCTGCCAATTTCCAAAGTGTTCTGAGACAAAAAAAATAAAGAGAGAGGCTAGATTGATCGGTGGATCCTGCACAGCTTCATGGCTCGTCGTGGAGCTAAAAGCGCTGTTGCACTCGTGATTGCCTCTGTGAGGTTGAGGCGGGTGATTCCCGTTCCCGATCGTTGGTTGAGTTCGGTGAGGTCACGTGGACGGATCATGGATGGATGGCACAAGTGATTCGATCCGGGGTGGCGATCTGCACCAGGCTTTTTCCAGCGCGATCCGCAGCACGGGTGCTCTGGTGCGAGGCGCGACCGCGCGAATGTGCGATTAGTGGCGATGTGCTGCCGTAGGCGCCATTCGCGCCGGTCTGCTGCACTGTTGGACCGTGGTGCTATCGTGCTCGTGCCCAGGTGCTGCTGCTTGCCTGCTCTTCTACTTTGATATGCCTGCCCGTTTTCCCTTTTTTTCTACGCGTGTCAGCTCCAGAAGAACATTGCATTCGGCGTTACCATTAGATTACAATAATGACGGGGCCAGCGAGGTTTGTCGTGATGCAAGGTTGCAAGCACGACAGATTTGCCTTGCTCTACAGAAGCACAGAGAGGACCAGCACGACTGCCGATTGAGCGCAGGAGATCGATCACGATGGTAACGAGCGATCTGCTAGATTTAAATATGGTAGGCACTAACATTTTATTTAGTCAAGGTCCTGTTTGAATGCGAACGAGAAAAGTAGGACCCTTTTTATGTAGCAGCAAACAAAAATAAATATAAAGAACTATATTTATGAATGTAGGTTGTATGTATGTCAATATTTATTATCATTCATTCGAATATAGACGAAAAATGGACTAAAAAACTATATTTTAGAACAGATAGAGTAATATTTATCATAAACCACTAACACGTAACGATCACCTTGCACATTATACACTTAGCACTCATTAAACTATTAGCGTACACGTTACAACTATCGGTAACTATAGCCTAGATTTTTTACTCTATTTAATTTAATTGTGAAATAAAAATAGATCAAACCTAATTAAATCCGGTCAGAATCTTCCCAGGTCGCCAGACGAGTACATGACCACACCCCTACAAACGGACGCGGAAGGAGGTAGCGGTAGGCGGCCAGCTCGACGGCTCCTTCGCTCCTTCCCCCTACGGCTCTGCGGATGGATGCGAGATCACGCCGAGTTCCCCCAAAGTCAAGGCCCCAAGCCCCAAGTCTTCTAAATTTTTGCACACTCCGAAGCTGCCAGACAGGCCGTGGCCAGCGTCGGGACATGGAATGAGAGTCTTGTTGGGTGGGTGCCCGGCAGGTTTACCCCGAGCACCCCTGCCCACACCTTGGCCAGAGCTGATGCAAATGAATGGAGGGAAAAGGAAGAGGACTTGGTCAACGGGCACAGTGCACCACATGGCGTGCAACATGTCGATGAGCATGAGCAACAAGACAAAGCATTCGCTAGGAGATGTTCCTACCCGTGAAGACCCTAAGAGTCTTGCTGGTGGAGAATGGTGACTACTCGTCAGCTGATCAGTGCCCTGCTCCGCAAGTGCTGCTATGAAGGTATGTGCTACAAATGGTAAAGTTATCCTTATATATTAACAATACTAATTTGATCTGATTAAATTGGACATATACTAGGTTTCATAACTTCTACTAGATAGTAAATAAATTCAGGTTGTCAAACATAACAAATAAGTATTTATTTCCAACGACAATTTATGTATATCTATATCCCTTCCTTTCATTTGGTGTAGTTAACTCCTCAACATTGTCATATCCTATTATGTTATTCTCGACACATTCATATTCCCAGCTAGCGAGCATCCGAGGCTGTGCGTGATGGCAAAGCAGGTGAGTGATCGAGGTTGTGCGACCAGGGCACTCATGCAGGCTCTGCAGCGATGGGGTACTTCTCGCGCAGTGGTAGCGAGGCAGCGGCACAACCCATGCGCACCGACGGGTGCGTACGCGAGCAGGTGCGCGTGGTGCTCGCTGCTCGTGGACGCGAGCAGTGCAAGGGCGGCACCAGTGTTGGCGTGTGGTGTGGTACACTGGTGTTGCTAGGCACCAGCAGAGTAGAGAAGGTCCAAAAGGCATCACTTGCAGAGCACATTGGGAGAATTAACTTTCAATTGTTCCAATACGCAGCACACTGTGTTAGCAAGCAGATTGAGAGGTACGTAACACCCTTTGTTCAACATCCCATCAAAGTTGCGGTTTATTTTTATTTTTACATTTTTTTGTAGCTGCAATTATACTTATAATATGTTGTTGGTAGCCCTGTGGGGTGTTGGGGGCTCAGATTTATCATCTAAAGCAAAGAATTACTGTGCTATTCGGTTTATGTTGTGGTTTATTTTTATTTTTACTTTTTTTGTAGCTACAATTATACTTATAATATGTTGTTGGTAGCCCTGTGGGGTGCTGAGGGCTCAGATTTATCATCTAAAGCAAAGAATTATTGAAGTATGTACCTGTAGCTTTTTGGTTCTTATAATTGCTTAGGGCTGTTACCTTTTTTGGTTACAAAATATACTGCTCTATTTGATTTTTTTCATTGAACTTCAAGAGAGTATGTTTAGAGTTATTGCGGATAACTATGTCACGGATGATGGTCGAACGAGTGTTGTCCATTGTGCTCTTGCTTTTGGTGAAGACGATCATTGTGTTTGCCTTGTCGTTGGGATATTTGAGGTTGGAATTATTCTTCTTTAATTCATGTACATCCTCACTAACTAATGTGCCACTAATGCTAAGGTATTAAGAGGTTAAGAGAAATATGAAGATCAGTAAACCATTAATCTACTAATCTCCTTTTCAGAAACTTGGGGAAATAGCGCTATGTATTCAACTAAAATGACACTATCAAACCATAGGTCATTGGTCTAATCTAAGTGTCACTACAGTTTTTACATAAGTTAGTTCACTGGAGAACAGACTTATCCACCTTCAGTAATGCATTTGTTGTGTTCTTCCCACTAATACTGGTACTAAGCTTTTTGTTATGCTGATGTCATAATTAACGATAGGGTGGTCACTTGGTCACTGTGCGTGGGCCACGAAATTTCGTCATGCAGATGTAAGTGAAAACTTCGTCATGTAGATGTGAGCCACGAAACGCGTCGAACTCAGGTGGCGTTTGGTTGAGCACTTGTAATGGTAACATTAATGTAAATAAATAACATTGGTATCTATTACCATGGGAATGAAAAGCGCTAATTGTTTGGATAGATATGGTAACATTTTCTATGGGCAGTGCGTGCGGCCGCGCTTGCCGTTTGCGTTGCAGGCCGTGTTTGCGTTGCGTCGATCTGTAGGCCGCGCGCTTGTCGTTTGCGTTGCAGGCCGTGTTTGCGTTGCGTCGATCTGCAGGTTGCGCTCTCGCTTCCACGTGATCTGTAGCATAACTGCATAATCATATAACACATATTTGTATATATAAGTTATCGAGATATTATATATTCCAGATGCAATGCATGGGCACTGACCTATCTTATATAATACACTACTAGGTGAGTTCTCGTACGTCACAGGCCCGAGTTTCTCTTCGATGTCATCCCAGGCAGCTCGTGGATGTCATCTTCTATCTTATAACTGCATAACACATATTTGTATATATAAGTTATCGAGATATTATATGTCCCCGTTGCAACGCACGTGCACTGACCTAGTTAAAAGTAAATTTCCATTGTAAATCCTAGTTTAGCCACTCCGTGTAGATTTATCTAGCACAACAGCAACGTAGGAGAGATGCGTTTATGCATAGGGAGTACATCTGACACATCACTAGGCATCGAACCAGGATTTTGCTGGGCTGCTGGAAAACGCAGGATTAGGCCCATGCAGCAGGCAGGTTTTCCGAGTCCTAACACGAACACACGGGCACAAGCAGACTCCGCGTCGGCCGGGCAGGCTGGTTAGTTGGTTCTACTTCTACCCCTATAAATTCAGGCGTGCCGGCAGATTGGTTCCATCCATCCCATCGATTCTTCTGTTCATCCATCGTGACGTGATCGCAACGAGCAGGCGTCCCATCCATCTCCAGTTCCGACCCACCAACATCGCCGTAACAGATTCCTGGACTTCCGTTCGTTCGTTTTCAAACATCATCAATCTAAACGCTGTCGCGCGCCGCACGTACTTAGCGAGGATTTCGACCTGTCGTCCAGTCGCAAGCATTCAGTCAACACCAATGGCTGAGAAGAAGATGCTTACGCTGAGGAGCTCCGACTACGAGGAGTTCGAGGTGGAGGAGGCGGTGATGATGAAGTCAGAGATCATTCGCTTCATGATCGAGGACGACTGCGCCGACAACGTCATCCCGCTCCCCAACGTGAATTCCAAGACTCTCGCCCTGGTCATCGAGTACTGCAACAAGCACGTGCACGCCGACGCCTCGGAGACCACCAGCGCCTCATCAGCTGGGGGCGGCGGCGAGGTCGACCTCAAGAAGTGGGACGCGGAGTTCGTCAAGGTCGCGCCGGCGACGCTCTTCAACCTCATCATGGCTGCCAACTATCTCGACATCAAGGGGTTGCAGGGCCTGACCTGCCGGGCGGTGGTCGACATGATCCAGGGCAAGTCACCGGAGGAGATCCGCAAGACCTTCAACATCAAGAACGACTTAACCAAAAAGGAGGAGGAGGCGATCCGTAGTGAGAACTCCTGGGCCTTCGACCCGCTCCCCGTCCGTAGTAGTGGACCGCGGTGGTTACTGTTAGCTTTGATCTCGATTGCTAGTTTGCTCGTCTGCAGTTATCTTCTGATCTGATACATACATTAATAAGTAGTTCGTTTTGTCTACAATTATTAGCTGATATATATTCATTACGTTTGGTAGGCTTTTTCTACTAGAATCATTCATAGTTGATTTATTCATTACGTTTGTAACCTTCTATATATATATATATATATATATATATATATATATATATATATATATATATATATATATATATATATATATAGGGACGAACTACGGGAAGCCCCAGCCAGGTATACCTACGCGCAGGTAGGCATGCATCTGATCGTGTACGGTTCTGGCTCAGGCAGATTTTAGCGTAAATCGTGAACCAAACCAGCGTAAATTAGTACGAATTTTAGCGTAAATCGTAGATCCGTTTCATAACGACGAATGGGCCCAAACATTACGGCGTAAAAATCGTGCGCGGCTTCTGGATCGGGCGAATTTTTGTATAAAACGTGAACCAAAACAGCGTAAATGGGTATGAATTTTAGCATAAATCATAGATCTGTTTCGTAATGACGAATGAGACCCAAAAATTACGGCGTAAAAATCGCGCGCGTCCGATCGTGCGCGGGTTCTGGCTCGGAAGAATTTTTGCGTAAAACTTGAACCAAAAGAACGTAAATGTGTACAAATTTTAGCGTAATCGTAAATTTGTTTCATAACGACGAATGTGGCCCAAAAATTACGCCATAAAAATCGCACGCGACCGATCGTGCGCAGGTTATGGCTCGAGCGGATTTTTGCGTAAAACCCAAAATAGCGTAAATGGGTGTGAATTTTAGCATAAATCGTTGATCTGTTTCGTAAGAATTACAGAGTTTAAATCGTGCATGTTTAGCGTTAGTTTCTGTGCATGTCGCATAGAAGATTTTTTGAACGTAAAACACATCGACAGGACCATTTATTATGTAACAACCAAAAGGCAACACATGGTCTAGATCTAAAAAATAAGAAACTTGTCATTTCATATCCGTGAACCCATAAATGATATACAAAATACGATAACGAGTGACACAATGATGGTCAGGGTGTTAAAAAGATCCATCATTCATGTCGCACAAATCAATCAAGAACGATGTCATAAATATAACAAAGATGGCAGATGCCATGCCATAAATCATGTCAATATATGTGCATGCTGAACCAATAACAGAAAACACAATTGAAAAAACAAAATCATCAGAACACTTGGCTTCTGCTATAAAATGCTTCTTATGCTTCTTTGCAGTGTTTCTTTGTAGCCTATACCTAGTTCCTCCATATGCTTTTATGATTCCTGAAAGAAATAGGATAAGTGAGATGAAAGAGAATGAATACAATCCAAAACTTTAGTAACTTACTTCTTTATCCTCTAGCATTTCTTTAGAACAATTATTATACATTTGTAGTACCACAATCGAGCCATACAAAAATTTTACGACGTACTTCTAGTACCACAAGCATTCATTATACATTTATTTAGTTGAGAGCCCAGTGGCTCTTTGGCATGAGACAGTAGACTTCATCTCAGTCTAAACTACAATTTGAACCCAAAACGAAAAAAGAGTAACCGTGAAATAAGTTGTACTCTAAACCATCAGAATTATGCAAAATTTACATTTTGCAAGTATTGTACTATTGTTCCTTCGAATAGAATATAGATAAAGAGTACGACATCCCGATCATGTACCTCTTCTGACATGGGCTGCAATGTGTCACTGGTGTAGCCTTACTTAAGGGACTAGAAACCTCATCTTGCCCGCACAGTACACACCAAGTGAAACCATAATAATTGTCCTAAAACCATAGTATGAAACCATCAAGATTCACATCATTATAAGGAAAAATAGAATTTACAATGCCGCCTAGAACTGGAAATAATATTCATTTTAGCTCTTAGTTTTTATGTCTATATTCAAATGGATGATGCAATAAATCAAAGAAAATAAGATTAAGATTGACAAAAAGATGTAACAAATCAAGCAAATAGCTGGATGTCACAGGTTATAACATCAGCACACCAAAATTCAGTCGTTAATAATGGAATTTCTGATCATAACAAATCAAAACGCATATATAGTGGAGTGTATGCATAAATGGTGCCACAATTATTTATAACAGTTGCTACTGAAAATCAAAGGCGAAGTTTGAAGATCATTTGTTCTTGCCTGTTGAAGCCAACTGAAGATTGGAGGTATTTCCCATGACCCTGTAAAATTTTTTGCCCCGCATCCAGAGGGGAATACTCTTGGGATATTGTCAGTAAAGCCACCACCAGTGATGTGGGCTAGTCCTTTCACACCACCTTTGCTAATAATCTCAAGCACCTGTTTTTATTTCACAAAACAATTAATTAAAATTTCTGTAAAATTATGAAGGAAATATGAGGCATAGTGTACGGTCAATCAGCTGGAGAAAGCAAGGAGGTTGATAGTTATTCTAATATGATTGACTTACATCACCAGCCTGTCATCAGATAAGAATGGAAGAATGCGTTTGACAGCAATAGGTGTTCCTCGCTAATTTTCTTTCAGAATTTCACAGGAAGAGCCTTGTTGTAGGTAGCAGGTTTGGCCAACTTTAAGATAATCCAATACAAAACTAAAAGTGAAGTACAGAAAATCAGTAAATTATGCTAATACTTTATCAAATAATTGTATTGGGTAGGAGATTTTTCAAGACTTTAAACCTTTCCGATAACAAGTGCTTTTGTGAAGTCTAGTTTAAGTGGGTTAATCTCCCAGACAGCCTTATTTCTGAATCGTCTTTGGTTCAAAATGGCTTCCAGTTTTCCCCTACACGGTAAAAAGGGGAATAAAATCCAAGGAGATGGGAATGGTCATATGATGCATCAACCTACAAAATCATATCATATTTACAACCGCCAGTTTAGAAACTAGTCCAGTAGCATGATTAATCACCAAGCCCTCCCCACCTAATGCTTTGCCAAAGAAAGAAAGCATAGCTCTCCTTCCGATAAAAATATTTGGAACCGTGCATCCTGCATATTTATTTAGAAACATTGCATCGATAACCGTTGCAGAGCAATATACAGGGTACTCACCAACTAAATCCATACCATACAGTGACAGGTGAAATTGGAATACTTGATCAGCTTGAATAACAGAGAGCAAAGATAAATCTAGCCCTGGTAATAACCATGGCTCACATCTTATGTACCAGAGCCAATTCTAAAGACACAGCTGCGGGATGTAGCAGTTAGGCAAGGAAAGAAACAAAATTACCAGCTCACTGCTAAGTGTCAAAACATTGCTTTACACCGACAGCTTCAGCTCGCTCCACCATTGCCCGGACGCGTTCTGGGTTGGTGGTGATCAGCCTGTGGATCTGCGGTGGCGACGACGTGAGGATGAGGGCTGAGGAGGCGTGACTCGCCACCACCGGCCTCTAGACGATGCGCCCGCCATCAGATTGTCCCTGTAGCAGATCTGCTGGGGGTGTGTGTGGGGGAGGGGGGTTGCAAGCAACGCGGATCCGGGCGCCGCCGGGGGCGCGGCCCTGTGCTTGCCAGATCCAGCTACCGCCGCCCGCTGTCCTTCTCCTTGCCTTCCACTGTAGGCGCCGGAGCAGTGGGCAGTGGAAGCCTGGCGAGGAGGCGGGGCGGCGCGCGACAGCTGAAGGCGGCACGGAAAGGGCGGTCGACTGCTCGGGCAGCGCTCGCCCGTGGCAGCCATAGGGGCGGTGGAGGATGCGCGGGGTGGCAGAGCGGCACGAGGTGGCTGGGAGGTGCGGCCGGCAGTGGAGGCCGAGTGGTGCACGGAGACGACGGCGAGAGGTGGGGGCGATGGCGACTGTGGATGTGGATGGACCATAGCGGTTTAGGGTGGAGGTGGATGGTGGATTCGTGGACCGTGCGGGGTTCGGTTGTATAAAATTGGTGTGGCTGGACTAAAAGTTGACTAGGGCTTCTTGTAGTAACTAGGTGTGTGCCCGTGCGTTGCAACGGAAGTACGCTGTGATAAACATCGACACATATCTGATCGAATCTTATATTTACTTGGGGATATAGAGAAAGTTTGCTCGAAAGCCAAAAATGTTAAGACCTGAGCATGTGTTACCCTTGTGCCCCATCAGCACACTGTTCTGCGCTTATATGAGTCTTGTTAATTTGCATGCCTCGTGCATAGTCTCTCACCATCTATTCACAATAATATACAGAATCCGTGTGACAAACATACAACAAAGACTTATGATAATAGTGTGAATATAGAATTTTTAATAATAGGCAAATATGTCGACAACCGTATATTAATCTAACCCTTTTTAACGATATTGATAAGTCTTTGTTGTATGTTTGCAGGGATGGCATAGCGGCATGAATTGTCCTCGTAACTTAACAGATCAATTACAAAGTTCCTTCGATTATGTATAACAGCTTAATTTTTTTCTGGAGTGATGAGGTGTATTTTCTTTGCATGTGAATAGTGTGTTTAGTCCTTATATGTCACACAAAACAGGATAATTGAAATTCTGAAACCCATGTGGCTGTTATTTTCAAGTTTTGTCTCCTTTCTGCTATGCTACCTTTGATTCACTGATATGCCACATTACTGGTTATAGCATCTATCTTTTGGTTCAAAGCTTGTGTGTCGATGCTCAAAAGGCATTGATTCATCAACCTGCTATCGATTTTGACCTTACTTGATTCTACCTCTGCTGAACAGATTCTAGAAAAAGCTCTATTCAGGAGCTTGATGGTTTAAATTCTATGGAGGATAGTGCTAGTGCTATCACTAATTTATTAACATCTACACCAGCAGAGATAAAATGTGTTGAAAGCATGATTTTTTCTTCTTTCAATCCTCCACCGACTTATCGGAGGTAAGCATGTTGTCTTGCATCTTACCATTGTCATATTATTTGTGAGTATCTTTTTTAGAATCATTCTTATGAAAACGAGGGTGCACAAATCTTGAAGTGCTTCATGGGTTAAGTGCAATATCCTTTCGCTCTTCTGCTTGTGCTTTAAAATGTCATTAGTTGAAAGAGTGAAGCATAGAGGCACCACCCATTATTTCTCAAGTCTTGTAAGATCTGGACATTTTTCCTAGAAAGGTTGTTTTACCTTAACATATATTGTTTTGCCTATACTTGGTCTATGTTAATATTTTTTATGCTAGTCATAAGTTGTGGTGCTGGAATTCTGGATAAATGTATTATTGTTTTTTCTGTGTATTTCTTATTAAGGGCACAACTATTTCATGTTAGTGCAAAGGATATATTCCATATGATGGGCCTGATGCCAAAATTCTGTAACATTGTTGTGACCTTGTCACTATCGAGTTGGAATTTTGTGGAATTAACACTTGATAGTGGTTTCCTCAGGTTACATGGAGATCTCATCTATATTGATGTTGCTACATTGGAAGGAAACAAATACTGCATTACTGGAAGTTCCAAATCTTTTTATGTTAACAGTAGCAACAAAAAATATTTGACTCGAAACCTACAAAACAAGGACTGGAGGCGAGCACTCTCGTAGGCCTACTACAGAAGATCAGTGCCAAATTTAAGAAAGGACTGCAGTCTGCTACTGTCTACTCTATTGATCTGAATTTTATCCTTGTTGTCTGTTCTGCGCTATGCTTAATCTTTGTTGACATTTGGACAAATCTTTTGAAGGTTTTTGTGAAGTTTTGGATCGCAGGGCATCGACTCATCCATTTGAGAATGTTCAGTCTTTGCTTCCAGTGACTTCTTGGCTAGGAGCGTATCCTGTGCCCGGTAATTTTGTCACTGATTCCCTTACGAGTGTATTATATATTAGAAATCCAGAAGCAAGTAGCTGTTCTGTGGCATGTTTTTTGGGGGTTTCCTTTGTACTCTCTAATATGATTTTGAAGTGCTTTGGTGTCAGTATGATTTGACCATGCTATATATTATGGCCTAAAGTTAGTTTTGCCACACTTAGTTAAAATCTAGTTAAACTCTAGTGATCTAGTCTATATTAAGTGCGCCATGAATCCATGATGCTAAACAGAATATGCCAATGCGTTCATCTTGTTTAAACTTATACTATTGGCTTCATAAACTACAAAGGCATTGCAACAGTATTGTTTACTTCTCAGCTTGTTCTTTACATTGGCTTGGAACACCTTACATTCTAAATTTGTTTCTTGATGATATTTGATAATGCTATAGTTGATCTCCCAATCTTGGTATAAAGGATAAACGTACCATGGGAAATCTGTTATGAGAACTGAAGGCAGTACACATTCTTATATGTAACAGAACATAGAAGGGATGCAGCCAGGGCTGAAGATTCTGTTGTGTTGTCATATGGCACTGAGTTAATTGGCATGCAAAGAGACTGGAATGAAGAATTGCAGTCCTGCCGGGAGTTTCCTCATGGCAATCCTCATCGAGGTGGTCAATCCAATTGGACGAAGCAACAGTAGCGAACCAATCAAAGCAAGTAACAATCCAACGAAGCAGCAGCTCGGAGGCGAACTTGGAAAGAAAGAGACTAAAGAGAAGAGACGCTGTATTACGCAGCACAAGGGAGGTGGGCACGCAGCAATGCTGACCTCATCGAGGTGGTCGTGGGTGTTGATGTCGGAGCCGGTGGAGGGATCGAAGCCAGAGCCGACGCAGACGAGGATCTTGAGGAAGCCGACGATGGTGAACAGGAAATTAGGAGCGGTTTCATTAGATTTTCTATAAAATATGTTTTATAGTACTGTATTTACAACTGTAGATGCTAATATATATTTTTCTGAGACTTAGTCGATTAATCCAAGTAACAATAATTTGAAACGGGGAGAGTGTAGCATCATTTGATTTATAAGCATGTGCTCTTATAGTATCTTGAGTAGCTTCATAAGGAATAAAACAACATCAATAGTCTGAGTATGCTAACTATGTATAAATTACAAATTAGAGCATTATCTAATCAACTGAAACATATAAAAGGATGGTGTATATGGTGCATACCTATTCAACATGATCAAACACAATGACGTCACTATAGAGGCCTAAATGAATGTCAGGAAGGTTCCTATCGTCATGTGGTGCCTTACTGAAAGGAAGCTTCTTTGTTTCAACATAACACACTGTATCATATGAGAAGAATCCAACCCATCCTCCTACAAAATATCATACAGATATTGTGAATGTAATTGATACATAACAAAGAATTATCCCCATGTCCTCCATAAGGAGCATTCTCAAGAGCATTTTAGATATCGAAGAGAAATAATATACTGCCTTTGAGCATTATAAACCATTTGCAAAGCATATTACTAAAGGAATTTTCAACTCACCAGAGCTTCATGCATCCATTCTTCTGGTATACCAAGTTCTACAATGTACTGCCTTTGAGCATCATCTCTACTCCATGACTCGCAATACTGTGATAAAACTTCTAAGCTCGGAGGGATCCCGAGACCAGCAGAGAACCTCAGAAATCGCCTGCTCGTTCTTCATCCCTTCGACTCTCCGCAACACAAAAGCGGGAGGCAGCGACTTGCCCTCCTCCTGTGCCAGGGTCAACCACGCCTGCCTTTCCAATTCGGCATCATCCTCAACGATGACCCCCTCCCACTCGAAGATGACGCCGAGCCACTCTCAGCACATGCGCTCGAGGCGGAGCAGCGGGTTGTGCAGTGGGTTACCTTGCTAACTACAAAATATAAGTCCAGATGGCAGGTAATAAGCTAGCTGATGTAAACAAAAGGAAATAAGAAATGGCAGCCGTGCAGACAATCAAGCCCCAGAATGAGACACTGGAGATGTCGTAAATTGTCCGTCTTTGAACGCGTGAATGTACTATTGGGGCAAGGAATGCTCGGCCTGCAAAAGTTTTAGCAAAAATGAGAGAATGGTCAAGACCAGCGTATATATATTTTTTATACAGAAAGAAACTATGGTCTCCTTTCAGTTCAATTTCGCCATGTTCTCCCAGAATGGTTTGTGTAAGTGCTGGATGGTGAAATATGAAGTTGAGAGCCTTGGAAAAGCAAAAGTGGAACCAAAGTTTCAGTTTACTTAATTAAAATTTCAGATGGCAGGTAATAAGCTAGCTGATGTAAACAAGGAAATAAGAAATGGTGAAAATTTTGAGCCGTTCTAATATCTAGTTACCTTGCTAACTACAAAATATAAGTCCAGATGGCAGGTAATAAGCTAGCTGATGTAAACAAAAGGAAATAAGAAATGGCAGCCGTGCAGACAATTAAGCCCCAGAATGAGACACTGGAGATGTCGTAAATTGTCCGTCTTTGAACGCGTGAATGTACTGCTGGGGCAAGGAATGCTCGGCCTGCGAGGGGAGCATTAGACCTTTCTCTGGTTTTAAGCACATTCATATTGCTGACTGCATAAACTGAGAACAGCAAAATCCAATCAAATAAAACAAAAGGGTGCTGATTGGCCTAACAAAATCATTGCTAATCCATTTGAACTACAAAAATTTTTATGTTAATCACTGGATTAAGCATAAAAGACTTGCTTAGCCTGCAATTTCATGCTACTGTCATCCTCAATCAAATCATTGTTACACAATATTAGTTCTAGCATGGTGAAGTTTATGGCATAATATTATCACAGAACATACAGAATATTAAAGAAATTTATGGAACATCCAAATACAGTCTAGGGAAATAGGTCACCACCTTTACGATTGATGTGATGTCACGGAGTGGGACCCTTGGGTACCAGTCAGGTAGGGGGCTTCTCCTCTTTGGTTTAGCCCTCGCTGCAGGTGTTCAGACCCGTCGAGCCAGCGGCTTGGCGGCGCCCTTTGCCTGGGAAGTTCCTGGTGATGCCACCCTTCTCCTGATAAAAAAACCACCAGCAGAGTTGTTGGCGAGCGCCGGCCTGCTGGCAGTTCTCAATTGAGGCATCTTGTAGTCCTGCGAGAAGTTTGTGTAGCTCATATCGGTGAGACAGTGATTCAAGAACCAACCAGACAATGAATCAGCACATCAGTAAATGGACCAAGAAACCATAAATTTTCTTACAGTTCTGTTCTCGTTCTGCCCAGATTTCTATTGTTCTTCTCCTGGATCTATGCAACGAATTCTTGGTGCCCCGGGCACTGTTGCTCTTCCCTTCCCCTGGAGGCGTGAAATATTTTTTGGATGAAATTGCCAGATTGGCAAGAAATATTCAGAGAGGACGTGAGCTACCTATTCACCAAATTCTATGCACCTATTGGCTATTGCTCGGTTTCCGCCTCTCCGTGATTTCTCCCAATATCAACGCGATCCCTACGAGTCTAGGCCACCTGCAAGAAAAACACAAGGCAAACGAGAGCAACAGTTCAGACAAGAGCTTCATCAAAACCATGCAAATCCCAGCCGCTCTACTCATATTCCCCATCCTTGGCAGGTATTCGAACCAAAATAACCAGTCAAACACGTAAGAACAAAGAGACAGAGGCTGAACCAACAAAATCCCACGGAAGAACCAACCAAACCCCTCCTGCTGTCCTTCGATTCTCACCTCGAACAGGTTCTTTCAGCTCCTGATCCCGCCTCCGAATCCTTATCTGTCTGCAGATCTGTGGTAACAGAACCAACAAAGAAGAACCGAATCACGAACCGCCCGAAAAGATGCAAGAACATAGCCGCTGGAGAACAGCAAAGGTTGATCACGATTTTCGCTCCGCTCCTTTCCGAGCCGCGGCGATCCGGCCCCCGCGACGGCTTCTTGATACGATAGGACCCTGCTTGGGGTGTGATTTCTGGGTAGATTCCCTAGGGTTTCAGCCTGGATGGAGATGGCTACTGGGTACTACTGGCTACTGGGTACCACCATGCCGCGCTTGGGAGAGGTCAGCGCCAGCGAGCGGTCCACGGCGACGACGAAAGCGCGAGGGGGAGCTGAACGGAGATTCGCAGCGGATGACGGGATCTAGGAGGAGGGCGTTGATGGAGGCGGATGACGGGATCTGGGAGTGGCAATTGCGGCTTGCGGGCTGGATGGCGGGCGGGAATGCAGGTCGCGGCGTTCGCGGCGGCCGCGGCGGGCGGGGGTGCAGGTCGCGGCGTTTGCGGCGGCCGCGGCGGGCGGGCTTAGGTAGGCGGGCGGGCGGGGGCAGTCTACAATCGGTTCTTAATAGTTGTAGAGATTGAGAGCTCAGGGCTCTTAATAGATAAACTATATATATATATATACACATAAATATAACCAAATGCTCCTAATTAGGAGTTGAAAACTCTGTACAACTAAAAAGCAGTAAAAAATTTTGTGCACCGGCTTCGTCTGTCTGCCCACACTACCGGAAGATTGTCCAGCCGTCTTCAACCTGTTCCTTCTGGAGTCTGATCAGCATGTCCTGCAGATCCTGACCATAATGTTATTCCCTTAAGTACTTCATAATGAATTCAGAATCCTCAGGAGGCAGGATCTAGATTTCATAATCTCTTCCTAATAAACATGACTGCAAGATCACATTAGAATCGATATAACAGCATTATGTCAAGAAAAGAAACCAATATCTTATTAGCTTGTTGTGGAGATGAGCCACCAAACCACAGATAAGGAATTACTGTCAAGAACAGGAATGAGTTAGTAACTAAATGAAGTTTTTCTCAACCCAGAGATTCGAAATCTGAAAAGAAGACATACATATGTTTTTTCTTCTGGTTGGACAACCATCAAAACAATAGCACTGAGCGACAAAGAGGAAAACAAAACATGTTAATTGACACCTACACTTTCTAGAAATTCTAAATAATACAGCTCATGCTGCATAGAAAAACTCTGTCCTGTCATTGTTATACTCAGCCCATGCTCTGCCCAGTGCTTCAGGAAATTGAGTGGCTGCCCAATTCTATGGAACTCAAATATAGGTAATGTTTACGTAAACACAATAGTTCTGTTAATCATGAAGTCTGACTCAGTATAGGTATTCATCACATATTTTCTTATAAGCTCTAGGGAGAACTAAAATATTCAGCAAGTCTCTCATTTACAACTGTATCACCATAAAAAATCCACAATTGTTTCTTTAAAATATCTTGACATTCATCATAGTGAGCAGACCTGTTATGGTCAAAAGAGATTACCAGAAAATAAAAAACTCATCAGAAGTAAAGGAAACAAGAAAATTCTGCCATGAGAGGAAGAATTGATAGTAAATTGACCTGTGAAGTTCACTAACAAGGGAGCCAAGGCCAGGAAATGATGATGAGTTAGTCAATTTGAAGTAATGAACTGGTTTCAGAATCTAGCATATACTCTGGTCAGTTCAATCCTAAGCGTGTATCCTAAAAGTGTATCAAGCAAATATCAGTGGATGGCTAAATAACAAGATAAGTCTACCTCCATGTTTTGAAAGATGCATTTCCTAAAGGTCAAAACTGAAACACAGAGGCTAATAAGAAACAGTTTACTCACCTCATTCTTATTTGTCGATGTCATCTTATCATGAATTTCTAGCAGCATTGCGGTAAATTCATCAACCTGCACTGTTCTAAAATTAGAAAATGATAAGTCAATGTTAACCTGAAACTATTATATAGCTAGAAAAGTGAAAAAATAGCTCAGCCTTCGATGACCTGACTAACAGAGAGATTTTTTTCTGTTCTAATGTCATAGATACTACCTGCCAGTAGATCTGAGTTTTACATTTTTTATTATACTACATTATTAAATTATTCTTAGACCATATTAATTTTCCAACATGTACAGCCTCATAAAACTATTTTTTGTCGTAATACAATTGTGGTGACATAGCGATTGGATTTTTTGTCTATATTTTGTCAAACATAAGATACTACACCATGATATTGTGCTAGAATTGCATTCGGAATAGTGAGAGTAGTAGTATTTTGTATTTGCGTGAGTAAATGCGGGCCTGTTGCTGTCGGCCATCGCGCAAAATCGGACCTATGATTCATTGATAAGTGGTCAGGCCTTTACATTTCTCGAGTGAAGTTCAAAACTGGGCTTGGTGTTCCTTTTTCCTTCTGTCTGCAAGGGAAACTGAACTAAATTTGCATCTAGATTTTGGAGCCAGTTAAATTGGCATATAATAGTTTTAGCTGCAAATTTGCCAGCCTGTTTCTGTTTCATCTTCTGAAACCAGGAGGAAGTTGCTTAGCTTATTTTACTGGGAATAATAAAAGTGTCTGATACTAGTACGTACCATACAACAGATAGATATTCAGGTTCAGTAATACAATTGTGGTGACGGCCGTTGCAAATCATCCATACAGCAGATAAATATTCAGGCCGTTGCAACAAAACAGGCGGCTATACATTGTTCCCTCCCAATCATCGCAACGAGAAGTCCTCCTATCTCGAGTTCCGACCACCAACACCGCCGTGCAGCTGTCTCCTCGGTGGCTACACGAAATGCTGGGTCTCCAGATCAGGCCGGTGATGGCGGCGAACATGCAGTCGGAGCTGAACACCATCGGCTCCTTGCTTCCGTTGTTTCCCTATATCACGATCAACTCGGAGTACGCGGGCACGGCGCACCGCCCGTCCGCGGCGTGGCGTGAGCGGTACATTCTACTCAAGAAGAACGTTGATGTGGTGCCTATCGTGCAACTCGGCATCACGCTGTGTGATCAGTACGGGAACCTCCCGCTCATTGCTGATGGCGAAGGACATCTGTTCAAGCTCGCGTGGGAGGTGACGTTCTCGGACTTTGATGCCCGCCGCGACCGCCATGTCCCGGGGTCCGTCACGTTCCTCCAATCACAGGGTGTCTGCTTCGAACAGGCCCGAGCGTGCGGCGTCAGCTCCACAGCGTTCGCGGCCAAGCTGGTAGCCGTGCTGTCGGCGACACCGCAACCCGACAAGCTCACTTGGGCGGCGTTCGGCGGCGCGTACGATTTCACGTATATGGTCAAGATGCTCTCATGTGGCCAGCCGCTACTGGAGACATGGCACGAGTTCATGGCCCAGACCCACGCTCTTCTTGACGGCGGCCGAGTGTTCGACGTTAAATACATGGCGGAGCACTGCGGGCGAGCGGATTTGAAAGGTTGTCCGGGTTTCAGGCGCATGGCCGCCACCCTTGGCATGCAACGGGACTTCCCGAAGTTTCCATTCCTCGCCGGGCGGAAAAGCCACATCGCTTGCTTCATCTGCACCATGATGAGGAGACGCATCTTATATCGCGACGGTGGTTGCGGACTAGAAGGGCTACTCGATGGCTTAAACTAGTAGCGAATGGAGATTACAGCATAGTCAAGTCTAAATTATTAGCATAGGGTATATATTATAGATTAAAGTTTAGTATAGGGTATATTTTATAGGTTAAAATCATGGTTGGGGTGCACCCCTACAATCATGGTTGGTTGGTAGGCTTTTTCTACTAGAATCATTCATAGTTGATTTATTCATTACGTTTGTAACCTTCTCTATATATATATATATATATATATATATATATATATATATATATATATATATATATATATATATATATATATATATAACCAAATGCTCCCAACTAGAAGTTGAAAACTCTGTACAAGTAAAAAGCAGTAAAAATTTTTGTGCACCGGCTTCGTCTGTCTGCCCACACTACCGGAAGATTGTCCAGCCGTCTTCGACCTGTTCCTTCTGGAGTCTCATCAGCATGTCCCGCAGATCCTGACCGCAATGTTGTTCCCTTAAGTACTTCATAATGAATTCAGAATCCTCAGGAGGCAGGATCTAGATTTCATAATCTCTTCCTAATAAACATGACTGCAAGATCACATTAGAATCGATATAACAGCATTATGTCAAGAAAAGAAACCAATATCTTATTAGCTTGTTGTGGAGATGAGCCACCAAACCATAGATAAGGAATTACTGTCAAGAACAGGAATGAGTTAGTAACTAAATGAAGTTTTTCTAAACCCAGAGATTGGAAATCTGAAAAGAAGACATACTGTTCGAACCGGAATTGAGCCTGCGGACGGTCCGGCCCTGAGGCCGGACGGTCCGCGGTCCGGACAGTCCGCGCCTGGGGGCCGGACGGTCCGCGCGTGCGCAGAACAGATTAGGGTTCCGAGTTTTGTGTTACGGTTGTTAGCTAAAATCACGGGAAAAGCTCGGAAATTAGTTTGTAAAGGGTCCAGCCCCCCTCCTCTATAAATAGAGAGGTATACGGCCGATTTGTAATCATCAACAATCGAATCAATACAACTTCTATTTCGCATTTTATCCTAGGAGTAGTTCTAGTCTAGTTTAGGTTTAGTCTTCCAATCCCCAAATTCTCCGCCTCTCCTCGACTCTACGTCGATTAGAGGAGTCTAGGTCGGTCTACCCGAGCCTAGACACAACCTAGGATCTCTACTCCCCGACGGGGTCCCTCCCGGGAGCGAGATCCAGGCGCCGTCGGCGATCTTCCGCCGTCCCTGCGTACGCGCGGACCGTCCGGCCCCAGGGCGCGGACCGTCCGGTCGTCAGGCAGGAGCCCTAGCCGCGCACCAGGCCGCGGACCGTCCGGCCCCAGGCCGCGGACAGTCCGCCCCTGCGCAGAGAGCACCACCGCGCCTCGCATCAGGCCGCGGACCGTCCGGCCCCTGCGTGCGGACCGTCCGCCCCTGTGCAGAGGGCACCGCCACGGTTCTTGTTGAGTGTTTGGCGCTCCGAAAAGGCGTCAACACACTTTTTGGCGACTCCGCTGGGGAAACACATCTAAGCTCATCAGATCGGCCCTCAATGGCCGGTTCAAAGGATAGCTCTGATATTTCTCTAAGCAACATCATAGAGCCGACTTGGGAAACCTTGCCGGCTGACGAGCAGCTCCAGTTTGAGGAGCACAAGGAGCGGATGATCCAGGAGGCGAAAGCAAAGTTCTTGGCCAACTTCAAAGTGGACAGGAACAACAAGGTCGTCCGACATCGGGCGACGGATCCGTCTTCACTCCAACCCACGCCAGATATCCCCAATGTAAGTAATACCAACGATCTGCAATCTCTTAGAAATTATGTAGAAGATCAGCGTGAACAAATGCAGAATATCATAGGGGGTATGCAAAGCGATCTTAAGAGACTAGTACGTGCATTCGATAAATCTAGTACCGCAAATTTTCCTTCGCACGAGGTTGAGTTAGGAGATAACGCGCGTAACACATCGGCTACAGGTTGTCACGACCAGTCACAACCCCTTTATGGGATGCCGATGGACACATACCCTAAGCAATCGCAAATCGGCAGCAAACCAGCCGATCTGCACATGCCCGGACCGTCCGCATGTGAGCGCGGACCGTCCGGGCCAACAGCAGTCGGGCCTATTTTTAATGAGTTACCTAGATATGCGCCCGAGCCACCACATATGACACATAACCCAAACTACCCAGCCGGACGGTCCGCATACAATGATGGACGGTCCGCATATGACCACAGACGGTCCGGGTACGTATCCGGACAGTCCGCGCATGAGTCTTTTGAGGAGAATTATTACATGAATCCTCGCCCGTCCCAGCAACACTTCCCATCACACTATGCAATGCACCAGCCCACTAATTCAGGATCCAAAACCCAGGAAAGCTTTCCGGTCCCACCTAGAAGGCCGGAAAGAAACGATCAAACATATGAGCCATATAGAGCAAATGGAAATGCACCACGTAACTCAAACCAATGGGGGGAAAGACAACATGCTAATATCCAGCCAACCCCACCTATGTTTGACCAGAGAGCCGGTGGTCTCGCACCGGCTGCCATTGATATAGTAAGGGAAGAAATAGCCGGGGCGTTCCGAGATAAGCTCGGAGTAAGCATGGTCCCTGGGGGGCAATCATATCGGAAACCTTATGACAGCCGATTTGATCACCACCCATACCCACAGGGAACCAGGATACCCGAATTCACAAAATTTTCGGGTGATCAAGGAAAGAACACACGTGAACACATAGGCCAATTTTTAGCACAATTAGGAGAGTTGGCCGACACAGAGGCATTTCGCGTACGTTTGTTTTCATTATCTTTAACAGGAACTGCGTTTGCATGGTACGCCACTTTACCTCCTAATTCCATTTCATCATGGGGGGATTTAGAACAAAAATTTCATGATCATTTTTTCTCCGGTGACTATGAATTGGATTTGGTAGATTTAGCATCATTGCGACAGACAAAAGATGAATCGGTTAATGATTACATCCGGAGATTCCGAGATACAAGAAACCGATGCTTTCAAATTCATTTAGCAGAGAAACAGCTAGTAGGATTAGCCTTTAACGGTCTACGATATTATTTAAAAGAGAGATTAGAAGGCATCCAATTTTTTACACTAGCACAGTTACACCAGAGGGCTTTGGCTTGCGAAAGCCAGAGCAAAGAAACTGCTAAGACAATGCGTCACAACGTACATATAGTAGAATACGACCAAAGTAGCTCAGATGACGAATCAACAGAAGTGTATGCTGCCGAAATGGTTTGGCCAAAACAGGCCAAATCTTCGGCTTGTTCCTCCTTGCAGCCGGTTCAAAAGAAACGGCAAGAGGAGGTTAAGTTTACGTTTAATGTTGGTAAATGTGATAAAATATTTGACGAACTACTAAAAAATGGCAATATTAAAATAAATCACACTGTTCCATCCGCTGACGAGCTAAAACGTCGTGCATACTGCAAGTGGCATAACTCATTTTCTCATGCCACTAATGATTGTAATGTATTCCGACGACAGATTCAATCGGCCATTAATGAGGGACGATTGAAATTTCAGGAAATGCAGGTGGATACAGAGCCATTTCCAATGAACGTGATCGACTTCGAGGGCAAGAAAGTCCTGGTTCGGCCAAACACGGCCGATAAAGACAAAGGCAAAGAGGTAATCATCGACAATTCTAAAAAGGCCGATGAGGATCATAAAGTTTCTTGCAGGAAAGTGGTAGCCGAGAAGACTCCCGATGGAGGGGAGATCCTAAAGGTGACCATCACAATCTCCAGTACTGGGGGGCAAGCGCAGACAGGGAGACAGGTACAGGAACCCGTGCTGCGTATCCCAGACGGTCCGGCACGTAGGCGCAGACGGTCTGGGACCCCACCGGACGGTCCGGAGAGCTCTGGCGGACGGTCCGGCCATGCTCAGGACTCGCAGCGACCACGTACCTTCAAACCACGACGACCAGAGATAGGTACGTGGAAAACAAATACATTTAAAGCAGCTGGTCGGCTGATCAAGCCTGGCCCGACTTTCGATCAATTGTTGTCTAAATATGTGAAAAAGAAGGCCGGCCCCAGTGACCGGCCACCGAAGCGACCCCGCTCACCCATTCATGAGCAACGTCAGGTCAGGCCGATTGGACCACATCACCAATCGGAAGAAATGAAAGGTCCTATTGTACAATTGAGACCTAACATGCCGACATGGACCCCTCCACCTCCTTATCCATCTATGCCATATCCATACACATACTTACCTCCACCATATGTCCCAAATCAAATGTGGGGCATGCCACCATATCCATTTGGGATGCCACAGTACCCCGCCTGGGGGGCACCCCAAACATCCGTTTTTGATAGGTTGGCACCGCCAGTGCAAGACCGATTGAGCACTGCTGAATCCGGTCACCAGGCACAGGCCCAACAAGGTTGCCGGACTACTCGGCCTCCTAGGCCGACCAATCCGGCAGGGGGGCATATGCCTGTAGCAACTCAAAGAACGAAAAAGGATATCATCAAAATAGGCACTGCGGATGTTGTCATACAGGGAGACAATAAAGGGCCGATGATTTTCGGCGAATCGGCCAACACGACCGAAAAGGATACGGCTACCATCAAAACAGCCGATCCAAAATACTCCATGCCTCGATGGTGCCCAGCGGGATTGACACGATCCCAAAAGAGAAAATTACAGCGCCTAAGAGCAAAGGAGAGCCAGGAGAAGGAGGCGGAAAAGACATTTAATGACACACATCCACTATACCCGCCACCACAAAAGAAATGGAGACCGAAAGCCGTTGAGAAAAAACAAACGGCCATAGAAATAGAAAGTCAACCTGCACCAGGCGCGGACCGTCCGGCCCCCGCGTGCGGACCGTCCGCCGTTCATCAGGAAGCCTCCAACAACACGACAACATCCATGGAAGAGGACGACCTGCTAGGAGAAGACCTGGTCGACTACGAGGCTTCTCCAGAACGCCCAGGTATGGATGTAAATATTATTACATTTTCTTCCGATTGCACTATCATTGGCGACGATGAACCTGTTGCTGCCCAGTTCGATTTTGGTCCTAAAGAAGCCGCCTTTACTAAACCAAAGGAATCGGTAAATCATTTAAAGCCGCTCTTCGTGCGCGGTCACATTGATGGAATACCGATTGCTAAGATGTTGGTGGATGGAGGGGCGGCTGTAAATCTAATGCCTTATTCATTATACAGAAATTAGGTAAACAAGATGACGAACTTGTCAAAACCAACATGACCCTCAGTGGTGTTGGGGATAGTTCGATTAAAGCCAGGGGAGTCACGTCCGTTGAATTAACCATCGGGACTAAGACCCTTGCTGCTGCATTCTTCGTCGCTGATGTAGAAGGGAATTACAGTTTAATTCTAGGCAGAGATTGGATTCATGCCAATCAATGTATACCTTCTACATTACATCAAATGCTAATACAATGGGTAGGCGATGAGGTAGAACAAGTACATGCTGATGTATCGGCCTGCATCGCTGTGGCCGATGCCCCTGTACTCTGGACTTATGAGACTGCTACATGTCTCACAGGAGTAGATTTTTCTGATTATCAGTTCATAAGTATAGATAAGAAAGGTTTCATTCCTGTAATGCTAGAGCCGATGGAGAATCGGCTAAATCCTAAATAAAGTTTAAATGATGAATACACATGAAGTTCATGAGTCGTTGATCACGGACAATTCGGCTCTCAAAGCCGGATGGTCTGGTCTTCCACAAAACAGTTCGGGCTTTAAGACCGAACATCTACCACAGCGAAAAGACAGTATTACGGATGATCCGGTCCCCGAGACCGGAAAGTCCGCCATCACACAAAGATCATCTAATTCCTCTGTGGGGGACATGATAGAGGAATTCAGAGATCTTGATAAACTAGGACAGGGGTTTACATCGGCCGATCCATTGGAGGAGATTGACATAGGAGATGGTAAAACTCCAAGGCCAACTTTTGTAAACAAGACCCTGGAGGCCGATCCTAGAGATGAGATGATCGGTCTATTGAAGGAGTATTCAGATTGTTTTGCTTGGAATTACACTGAAATGCCTGGACTAAGCCGAGAGATTGTCGAACATCGGCTGCCCATTAAGTCTGGTTTCAGACCTTTCAAGCAGAAAGCTAGAACGTTTCGTCCAGATCTTCTCCCACGAATCAAGGACGAAATCCACCGGCTGCTAGAAGCTAATTTTATTAGACCTTGCAGATACGCAGAGTGGGTCTCCAATATTGTGCCGGTGGAGAAGAAGGAGTCAGGTAAACTTAGAGTATGCATTGATTTTCGTAATTTAAATAAAGCAACTCCTAAAGACGAATATCCCATGCCCATAGCCGACACATTAATCAATAATGCATCAGGGAATAGAATTATTAGCTTTCTTGATGGTAATGCCGGATATAATCAGATTTTCATGGCCGAAGAAGATGCGTCTAAAACGGCCTTTATATGTCCAGGCTTCATTGGTTTATTTGAATGGGTTGTCATGACATTCGGTCTTAAAAATGCTGGTGCTACTTATCAGAGGGCTATGAATCTGATCTTCCATGAGTTGTTAGGAAATACTGTGGAAGTCTACATTGATGATATTGTAGTCAAATCGGCTAAGTTTAGTTCTCATATAGCTGATTTGCGCAAAGCCTTTGATAAAATGCGTCGGTATGGTTTAAAAATGAACCCACGTAAATGTGCTTTTGGAGTGTCGGCTGGTAAGTTTTTAGGATTTGTCATCCATGAGCATGGTATAGAAATAGACCCTGACCGAATCAAGTCTATTCGGAATGTGGGGCCTCCGACTTGTAAGGTCGAAGTGCAGAGGTTTCTCGGCAAGGTGAATTATTTACGAAGGTTTATTTCTAACCTAGCCGGGAAGATTGATGCCTTCACCCCTATCCTTCGGCTTAAGAATGATGCTGAATTCACTTGGGGGGCAGAGCAGCAGGAAGCATTTGATCTCATTAAAAAATACTTGTCTTCGGCTCCCGTGTTAAAAGCACCACAAGTAGGAGCACCATTCAGATTATACATTGCAGCTGAAGACAAGGTTATTGGGGCTGTTCTGACACAAGAAACTGAGGGGAAGGAGCATGTGGTGACATATCTAAGCCGAAGATTGGTGGATGCTGAAACAAGGTACACTTTTATTGAAAAGTTATGCTTATGCTTGTTTTATGCATGCACCAAATATAGATGTTATTTACTGTCTAGTCATTGCACTGTTTCTGGTCAAGCCGATGTAATCAAATACATGTTGCATAACCCAATTATGAGTGGTAGAATTGGTAAGTGGGCTTATGCACTCATAGAATATGACTTGGCCTATGAACCATTGAAATCTATGAAAGGCCAAGTCGTAGCGGATTTTATTGTAGAACATCGGGTTAATGATATTCATGAACTAGACATGTCATACCTCACTATTACTCCTTGGACTTTATATTTTGATGGATCGGTTTGCAATGAAGGGCAAGGAATTGGCATTGTGCTTGTTTCACCAAGTAATGTCTCCTTTGACTTCTCTAGCCGATTGAAAACTTATTGCACTAATAATCAAGCCGAATATGAGGCCCTCCTATTCGGCTTAGAACTTTTAAATGGTATGGGAGTAAAACATGTGAAAGTATTTGGTGATTCTCAGCTGGTTGTCCAACAGGTGTTAGAAGAATATCAGTGTTTTGATAGTACTCTAAATAGTTACCTTGAGAAATGTTGGAGCATAATCCATTCTTTTGACGAATTCAGTATTCGACATATCTCTAGAGTTGAGAATCATAGAGCTAACGATTTGGCACAAGATGCATCAGGTTATCGGATAAAGAGAGGGAAATTTCACAAAACTGAAATTCCGATAACCAGTGCAGAGCCAAATTCCCAGGTCGCGGACCGTCCGCGTGACGACGCCGGACCGTCCGGGGTTTCCAGAAATGTTCTCTTAATCGATTCGGCTGACAATGAAGCCGATGTAAGTGATTGGAGGACACCTATACTTAATTATTTACGAAATCCCAATATTAGGACAGATAAGAACATTCGGCGAACAGCTTTCAAGTATGTTTTGATGAGTGATGAACTTTACCGCCGAACAGTCAGTGATGTCCTGCTGAAGTGCTTGGGCCCAGATGATGCTATATTAGCCATGGCCGAAGTACATGAAGGAATTTGTGGTACTCATCAATCGGCTCCAAAGATGAAGTGGTTGTTGCGAAGATCTGGTTTTTATTGGCCTAGTATGATAGCTGATTGTTTCAAGTACTACAAGGGATGCCAAGTGTGTCAAAAATTCGGCGACCTACAGTTGGTCCCTGCAGCCGAATTGCATCCTATCATCAAGCCTTGGCCGTTCAGAGGATGGGGATTAGACTTTATTGGAGAAATTCATCCTTCATCATCAAAGGGGCATCGGTTTGTGTTAGTTGCCACGGACTATTTCACCAAATGGACTGAAGCCGTTGCTCTGAAAAACATGACACACAAGGAGGTAATTGAGTTCATAACTGAGCATATTATTCATAGATTCGGCATTCCCCAGACCTTGACTACAGATCAAGGGACTTCTTTTATGTCAAAGGAGGTACGTGAATTTGCTGAATTGTACAGAATTAAGCTGCTTAATTCATCTCCATATTATGCTCAGGCCAATGGACAGGCCGAGTCTAGTAATAGGACATTGATTAATTTGATAAAAAAGAAGATATCTGATAATCCTAAACATTGGCATAAGATTTTGTCCGAAGCTTTATGGGCTCATAGAATATCTAAACATAGTGCTACTAAAGTATCTCCTTTTGAGCTTGTCTATGGGCAGGAAGCAGTATTGCCTGTGGAAATAAGTTTGAATGCTGTCAGGTTCGCCAGACAAAATGATTTAACTGTCACTGATTATTATAATTCAATGATGGATAATATTGATGAGGTGACCGACAAGAGGATGATAGCATTGGGAGCAATAGAAAAGGACAAGATTATGGTAGCCAGGGCCTACAACAAAAAGGTCAAAGCAAAATCATTTCAAGTAGGGGATCTGGTGTGGAAGACCATCTTACCTCTAAGGAATAAAGACCGGAAGTTTGGAAAATGGTCGCCAAGCTGGGAGGGTCCTTATAAAGTAAAACAGGTGATGTCTGGCAACGCCTATTTGCTACAAACATTACAAGACAAAGATTTGCCTAAGGCTTTGAATGGGCGTTTCCTCAAACAGTACCATCCTAGTATGTGGCAAGATGCCTAAGAGAACCGATGTGAGCACATCGAGTTAGTTGCTTTTGGTTCGCCCAGCTCCACCAAAAGGCAGGGGGCATATGTTCGAACCGGAATTGAGCCTGCGGACGGTCCGGCCCTGAGGCCGGACGGTCCGCGGTCCGGACAGTCCGCGCCTGGGGGCCGGACGGTCCGCGCGTGCGCAGAACAGATTAGGGTTCCGAGTTTTGTGTTACGGTTGTTAGCTAAAATCACGGGAAAAGCTCGGAAATTAGTTTGTAAAGGGTCCAGCCCCCCTCCTCTATAAATAGAGAGGTATACGGCCGATTTGTAATCATCAACAATCGAATCAATACAACTTCTATTTCGCATTTTATCCTAGGAGTAGTTCTAGTCTAGTTTAGGTTTAGTCTTCCAATCCCCAAATTCTCCGCCTCTCCTCGACTCTACGTCGATTAGAGGAGTCTAGGTCGGTCTACCCGAGCCTAGACACAACCTAGGATCTCTACTCCCCGACGGGGTCCCTCCCGGGAGCGAGATCCAGGCGCCGTCGGCGATCTTCCGCCGTCCCTGCGTACGCGCGGACCGTCCGGCCCCAGGGCGCGGACCGTCCGGTCGTCAGGCAGGAGCCCTAGCCGCGCACCAGGCCGCGGACCGTCCGGCCCCAGGCCGCGGATAGTCCGCCCCTGCGCAGAGAGCACCACCGCGCCTCGCATCAGGCCGCGGACCGTCCGGCCCCTGCGCGCGGACCGTCCGCCCCTGTGCAGAGGGCACCGCCACGGTTCTTGTTGAGTGTTTGGCGCTCCGAAAAGGCGTCAACACATACATATGTTTTTTCTTCTGGTTGGACAACCATCAAAACAATAGCACTGAGCGACTAAGAGGAAAACAAAACATGTTAATTGACACCTACACTTTCTAGAAATTCTAAATAATACAGCTCATGCTGCATAGAAAAGCCCTGACCTGTCATTGTTATACTCAGCCCATGCTCTGCCCAGTGCTTCAGGAAATTGAGTGACTGCCCAATTCTATGGAATCCTTTTAGGATTTAGGCCTAATACTTTTCCATACTGAGTAATGTCCTGCAGTACCAAAGTAATATTACATATCAGTTTAAACATACATAATACCAAAACCAGGAAATCCGACTAGTACTACAAAATAGTAAATTATGAATTTGTCCCTAACTAATTTTGTTTCCGCAATCATGGGACAAGCAACATGAACTCATTAATCATCACATCTGAGTATTTCTAAAATTTCACACCATTACATGTTATAGTTAGAGACCCTAAAACTCTAATATGAAAAAAACTCATGGTTCATGATTGTAAGGATAAGCTGAAGCTTCCGAAAAACCAAAGTCTGGACTCTGGAACTCAAATATAGGTAATGTTTACGTAAACACAATAGTTCTATTAATCATGAAGTCTGACTCAGTATAGGTATTCATCACATATCTTCTTATAAGCTCTAGGGAGAACTAAAATATTCAGCAAGTCTTTCATTTACAACTGTATCACCATAAAAAACCATAATTGTTTTTTTTAAAATATCTTGACATTCATCATAGTGAGCAGATCTGTTATGGTCAAAAGATATTACCAGAAAATAAAAAACTCATCAGAAGTAAAGGAAACAAGAAAATTCTGCCATGAGGGGAAGATTTGAGAGTAAATTGACCTATGAAGTTCACTGACAAGGGAGCCAAGGCCAAGAAATGATGATGAGGTAGTCAATTTGAAGTAATGAACTGGTTTCAGAATCTAGCATATACTCTGATCAGTTCGATCCTAAGCGTGTATCCTAAAAGTGTATCAAGCAAATATCAGTGGATGGCTAAATAACAAGATAAGTGTACCTCCATGTTTTGAAAGATGCATTTCCTAAAGGTCAAAACTGAAACACAGAGGCTGATAAGAAACAGTTTACTCACCTCATTCTTATTTGTTGATGTCATCTTATCATGAATTTCTAGCAGCATTGCGGTAAATTCATCAACCTGCACTGTTCTGAAATTAGAAAATGATAAGTCAATGTTAACCGAAACTATTATATAGCTAGAAAAGTGAAAAAATAGCTCAGCCTTCGATGACCTGACTAACAGAGAGATTTTTTCTGTTCTAATGTCATAGACACTACCTGCCAGTAGATTTGGGTTTTACATTTTATACTACATTATTAAATTATTCTTAGACCATATTAATTTTCCAACATGTACAGCCTCATAAAACTATTTTTTATCGTAATACAATTGTGGTGACATAGCGATTGGATTTTTTATCAATATTTTGTCAAACATAAGATACTACACCATGATATTGTGCTAGAATTGCGTTCGGTATAGTGAGAGTTGTAGTATTTTGTATTTTGTATGTCCGAAACCAGGAGGAAGTTCCTTATCTTATTTTACTGGGAATAATAAAAGTGTCTGATACTAGTACGTAGTACCATCCAGATAGATATTCAGGTTCCTTCAAATTGTGGTGACGGCCATTGCAAGTCATTCATACAACAGATAGATATTCAGGCCGTTGCAACAAAACAGGCGGCCATACATTGTGGACAGGCTAAACGGCCTTCAGTTCGTTATAAAAAGGAGAGGTCTCGTCAGGGGCAACACTCGAGCGTGGGCAGGGGACGACAGTTGATTCCTAGTAGTGGACCGACCGTTGGCCTACGCGGTCGCTGCGGAGGGAATAGGAAGTTGGGTCGAGTCCAAACTCCGAAGTAGGCCTAGGTTTATTCTTTTCAAGTAAATCAAAACAGAAATCAGCACTCCCGTAATAGACTTCCGGACTTTATAAAGGAGAGGTCAGCCTTCCGTTCGTCAATCTAAACAAGTACGATACGCCTCCATGCTCTTGATCGAAAGCCATCGAGTGAGTCCAGCCACCGTTAGTTGTGAGTGACGCCGAGAAAGGAGAGCTGTCGCGTCGGGGTTTCATTCGAGCCGTTCCCCGACCTCGGTGGGTAGTCAGAGGGGATTCATTATGGATAGGGGATGATACCAATGGTGCCAGAGCGAAGGAAGGATCCTCGGGGCACTCCTAATTCGTCGTCGGAGTTGGGCGAGGATGGCTGAGAAGAAGGTGCTTCATCAGGAATTCTCTACTTCCTTTTTAGTTTTCTTTGGAATTCCTAATTCCTTCTCATTTTCCTTCAACACCTCAAATTTCTATGTGAATAATGTTTTCACTAATTGTTTCTCAAACTTCAATATATCAGTTTTGTATATGAACAATGTTGTCCCTAACTGTGGTTTGTAAAGTTGAAACACTACTGGTCTCAACTGCAGACTCTTCTATATATAGCTATCAATCTCAATGTTCACCGAATGTATTTTTCTAATCAGATGCATGCAAATGTTCTTTCACGTTCATTCATGTGGTGCTTATCGGATGCATATAGATGTTGTTTCGTGCTCTAGGCAAGTGGAGCAATAATTTACAGTTAGTTCATCAAATGCATGCCTAGTTTCTTCACCTATTTTAGGCATGAAGTAACATAAACGTGTTTCTAGATACGTCAAAGGGTCCTTTTTCAATCATTCAAGGTCGTGATTGCGCTCATGCAATTGAGGCTTCAACAGGGTCCATGGTATTTGCCATCTGGAATTACTATTTCCACGGTACACTTCTAATATTGTTAACTTCCATTTTTTCATGAATACAAAAGGTACGTACATTCAACTTTGGAGTCAATTACAAATTCATTTATGATCCTAACATATGTAATACGACATTTTATAGAAATAAATAGGATATAAAGTGACGAGATTATCACTAGTACACAGAAGCTCTATAGTGGCGATTGTGAACCTATTTTCAGTGGCGTTTTTTAGAACCTTCAGTGCTAGGGGCCATTAGAAATCATCATGGAGGTGACCAAGTGCTAGTGTACATGAGGGTGGGGAGATCTAGGTTGTGGGGCCCACATGGAGGTGGCAGCAACACTCGAGCGTGGGTAGGGGATGGCGACTGATTCCTGGTACTGGACCGACCGTCGACCTACGCGGTCGCTGTAGAGGGAATAGGAAGTTGGGCCGAGTCCGAAGGAGGCCTAGGTTTATTCTTTTCTGTTTCCCATTTATTATTTTTCTTCTATTTTCTATTTTTTTATTTCAAATCGGATCCCAATTCAAATCTGAGTTTGGATTTTCATTTCAATTGAAACACACAATCAAAATTCAACATGGGTGCTGTCACACCCAGTTTTAGAAGGCAAACCGAATGCGAATTATGTACGTGCCAGGATCAACAATTCACGTACACAACAGTTACATAACTGGACATCATCACACAGTGCTCAAATAATAACATAAAAGGGGAATAATAGTCGATTACATCATATGTCTGAGACATCCACATAGTCTTTACAATAATCAAAGTGCAGAAAAGAAACATAGATACACATGGCCTTCACAGGCAGCCGACTGGGGGTTGCCGCTAACCCACGCCTAGAACTCATCATAATCTTGGAACTCCTGGTGGTCTCCTTCCACGGCTTCATCCTCTCCTGAGCAGTGGTTGCAATGCGGACAACCTGGGGGGGAGGTTGGTGTGTAGAGCAAGGGTAAGTACACATCAACATACTCAGCAAGTGTCCTGTTTGGCTGTAGTGGACTAGCTTTATGTGGGGGGTAAGTCAAGCAGTTGCTTTTAGTTGGTCAGATTATTATTACTAGTAGAGAAATCCAAGTTTTAGAATTAACCCACGTTATTAACCCAAACGTACTCCTTTCCAAACAGAAAGAGTACCACTTACCATTACCAGAGTCAATACCAAAACCAACAATCTCATTGCCACCTGTAATCCGAACATCTCTGGTCAAGTGCCACTAATCATTGGAGCTCCCTTGGCCGCTCATAACCGCGAGCACGACTTGTATATCAGTTTTAATACACTCTGCAGAGGTTGCGCACTTTACCCACAAGCCGTGATTCCCTTTCTGCCGGAGATCATGACTCTCCATTGATCACTACCAAGGTGACCCAGCATGGCATCACTACGTAGCCTTTACAAAGATTCCCCGGGGTTGAAGCCGCTCGTTAGGTTTCCTAAATGTACCGCACTCCTCCCCAAGGGGCAAACAAAACTTGGTAGAGCAAGCCGCATACACCGAGCCCCATTGATGGCACGACGGCTAAGCGAACTACACCCCGGTTCCTCTAATTATTCAGCTAAGGGTGTCCCACTCCACCCTCATGGTTGCACTGTTTTCCCGGACGGTCATCCAATGAATAGGTCCTTACGAAGAGGCACTCGAGAAACCGCTCGAGCCCCCTTAAATGCCACAAGTATATCATAATAAAGAAGGGAAACAGCGTATCATTGATAAATCTCATCGTGTTCATTGATTAGTGTTGAGCAATAGTGTCGGTGTTTCGAAATTCGGGGGGTCCTTGGACCGACGAGTGAATTGTCGCCGCGTGCCCCAGCCCAGATGGGTCGGCGCGAGGCAGAACGCGAAGGGGGAAAAGCAGCCGGAGGGAGACAGTCGTGGGAGGTGGAACCCGCGGCCTTCGTGTTAGCCCCGTGCCCAGGTCGAGTGCGCTTGCAGTAGGGGGTTACAAGCGTCCGCGCGGGAGGGAGCGAGCGGCCTTGCGCGAGCGCCGTCCCGTCCTTCTCCGCGTGGCCAACCCTCTGTAAGAGGGCCCTGTACCTCCCTTTTATAGGCGTAAGGAGAGGATCCAGGTGTACAATGGGGGGTGTAGCAGTGTGCTAACGTGTCTAGCGGAGGAGAGCTAGCGCCCTTAGTACATGCCATCATGGCAGCCGGAGAGGTTTTGGCACCCAGTTCGTGTGGTGTCGTGGCCATCGGAGGAGTGCTGGAGCCTGGCGGAGGGACAACTGTCGGGGCTGTCGAGTCCCTGCTGACGTCCTCTTGCTTCCGTAAGGGGGCTGAGAGCCACCGTCGTCATAGAGCGTGTGGGGCGCCATCATTACTCGCATAGTGGAGCGAGCCAGATGGGACGCCGGTCTTGTTCCCCGTAGCCTGAGTCAGCTCAGGGTAGGGTAATGATGGCGTCTCCTGTCGACGTGGTCGGTCCGTGCCCTATGTTGGGCGAGGTGGAGGCTCCTCCGAGGTCGAGGTCGAGTCGGTCTTCCAAGGTTGAGGTCGAGTCTGAGCCCCCGGGTCGGACAAGGCGGAGACCGTCGGCTGAGGCTAGAGCTGAGTCCGAGCCCTGGGGTCGGGCGAAGTGGAGTTCGTCGTCCTTCGGGGCTGAGCCCGAGTCCGAGTCCTGGGGTCGGGCGAAGCGGAGTTCATCGTCTTCCGTGGCTGAGCCCGAGTCCGAGCCCTGGGGTCGGGCGAAGCGGAGTTCGTCGTCTTCCGGGGCTGAGCCCGAGTCCGAGTCCTGGGGTCGGGCGAGGCGGAGTTTCCTATGATGCCTGAGGCCGGACTTGGCTGCTGTCAGCCTCAATCTGTCGAGTGGCTCAGCAGTTGGAGCGACGCAGGCGGCGTTGTCCTCTTGTCAGACCGGTCAGTGGAGCGGCGAAGTGACTGCGGTCACTTCGGCTCTGTCGACTGGAGGGCGTGCGTCAGGATAAAGGTGTCAGGCCACCTTTGCATTAAATGCCCCTGTGATTTGGTCGGTTGGCGTGGCGATTTGGTCAAGGTTGCTTCTTGGTGAAGACTGGGCCTCGGGCGAGCCGAAGGTGTGTCCGTTGCTGGAGGGGGTCCTCGGGCGAGACGTAGATCCTCTGGGGTCGGCTGCCCTTGCCCGAGGCTGGGCTCGGGCGAGGCGTGATCGCGTCCCTCGAATGGACCGATCCTTGACTTAATCGCACCCATCAGGCCTTTGCAGCTTTGTGCTGATGGGGGTTACCAGCTGAGATTTAGGAGTCTTGAGGGTACCCCTAATTATGGTCCCCGACAGTAGCCCCCGAGCCTCGAAGGGAGTGTTAATACTCGCTTGGAGGCTTTTGCCGCACTTTTTTGCAAGGGGACCAGCCTTTTTTGGTTGCATTTTGTTCCGGTGGGTGCGCGTGAGCGCACCCGCCGGGTGTAGCCCCCGAGGCCTCGGAGGAGTAGTTTGACTCCTTCGAGGTCTTAGTGCGTTTCGCAACACTTCGGCTGGTCTGGTTGTTCCCTCATGCGAGCTGGCCATAGCCCGGGTGCACGGTCGGGTCCCAAGTTCTTGGGCTGGTATGTTGACGCTGTCAACGGTTTGGCCGGAGCCGGGTTTGCGAGAGCAGCCCCCGAGCCTCTGCACAGGGCGAGAGGACGGTCAAGGACAGACTCGACTTTTTTACATACGCCCCTGCGTCGCCTTTCCGCAAGGAGGAGGGGGGAAAGCGCCATGTTGCCCTCGGAGGGCGCCGAACATGGTGTCTCCGGTGAGCTGCTGGCGGGTAATCCGAGTGGACGCCTGTGCCCCATTTGTTAGGGGTCGGCTAGAGGCCCGGAGGCGCGCTCCAAAAGTACCTGCGGGTGATCTGCCGGACCCGGTCCCCTTTTGACGCGGTCCGAGGGCTCGATGCCTCCCTCTAATGGGATTTCGTTACAAGATCGTTCCCGCTGGTCTCAGAAATGTCCTAGGGTACCTCGGGAGCGTAGCCCGAGCCTTGGTTATGTATCGAACGTACCCAGGGTCATCCCTCGCTCTGTGTCTGGGGCGACTGTGAACCCTTCGAGGGCTAGCCTATGAACCCCTGATCAGTAGTGGGAGGGGAGCCCGAGTGGCCTGAGGCGGCCGTTGAACCCTTCCGAGGGGCCGGCCATCGAACCTCTGACCAGTAGTGGGCGCAGAACCCAATCGCTCTGAGGCGGCCATTGAACCCCTCCGAGGGGCCAGCCTTTGAACCTCTGATCAGTAGGGAGGCTCGGGGCCTGTTTCCTTCACGGAGAAGGATCCTTTTCGGGGTATCCCCCTTTCCCGGTCCCTGTTGTAAGAGAGAGAAAGAGGAAAAGGATACGAAATCGAATGACGTGGCGTACCTTTTTCGACGCGGTCATTATGGCGAAGGCGAAGCGTCGCTTGCTTCTCCTGCCTGAGGCGCCGCCTGTCCCGCCGCGGAGTTAATGCGACGGGGCGAGTGGTTCGTGAGGCGGCCGTTGCGCGTGTGCGAGCCGTTCGAGGAACGGATCACGGGCGCGCCGTCTTCACGCCATGAGAGAGGGTTCTCTCGCTGCCCCTGGATGGGACATAAGCTTGGCTAAAGACGTGACCGCTGCTCCTGCCCGCCTGCCACCGCCATTACTGCTGGCCCATTTTTGGCCGTATTGACCGTCGCGCCTGGCTGGCACTGCTGGGTCATACGCAGGGTTGCCTCGAGTCGCGGTACTGGTTCCGCAGTCGAGGAGGCGCGGTAGTGGCGCGAGGGGTGGTGCAGTTGCTTGCACGTAGCAACCGGCACGCCGGTTGCATGACATGTGGGCCTGGGCCTCCATGCTGGGCGTGTTGGAGTCGAAGGGGCGCGCCCACTTGGCGTGGTTGCATGCTGACTTGCATGGCTGTCCACCCTTTCACCTGCTGGTCTGGGCGAAAGTGGAGGAATGCTTGTAACCGCTGGGTAGTTGCATGCCCTGCGCGCGGCGGTTTGGCTCCTTCTGCCCTGGACCAGCTTGCATGACGCGTGGGGCCCAGCCTCCATGTCGTAGGGGGAGGACCTTGGAGCGTGTTGGAGAAGACTCAGCCTGCAACGGCTGAGGACGCAAGTAGGGAGAGTCGCCTTTAAAAGGAGGGTGACCTCCTTGAAAGGCGGCCCTGTCTTCGCGCTCCCTTATGCACCGTGTCTTTCCACCTTCCGAGCCCCCGGATGGGGAACACCCGCAATCCTTCCGCCTTGTCGTCGGAGGGACGTAACTTCGAGGAAGCTGGTACCTTTCAGCCATCGTTCGGCTTCAAGGATTTTCATCAGGCAGCCCGACCGCATACCCTCGCCGGTGGTCACCCAAGACGGTGACCTCCAGTTTGATGGTGGGGAGAAGCGAACCGGGTTGTGGCCTCCGCCCCGCCCTCAGCTTCAAGGATCTTCATCATCCTTGCTGGGGCGGAGGGTGAGGCGAGCCGGGGGGCTGCCTCCGCGTGGGTCGGTAACCCTTTTCTTCCCCCGGCGACTGGGGGAGAAAGGCATCTTCTAGCTCCGCGGAGGCTTCCCTCAGCCACGCCGGGGAAGGCGGACTGCCGCTGCCCAGCCAGAGTGCAGCATTCCGTCCTCCGTCCGGACGATGGTCGCGCCGCGTACGGGCCGGCCACGTCTAGGCCTTCCTCGCGCCGACAGCCGTGCCAGAGGGTCGCCCAGCACGTCGTGCGCCACGAGGGCGGCACTCATGTTCTGGGTGGCCCCGGCGAGGGCGAGGACTTGCCGGTGCGCCTTGAGGCGCCCGGCGCCCGCTGGGGCGGTGTTGAGGTGGTGGCAGCCGGAGAAGGCTTCTTTGCCGACGAGATTGCCAACTCCGCCTGCACCCCCGGGCCTCTGTCCCTCGGCTTGAATGGCTGGTTCTCGTCCTTCGTGGGCGAGAGCCCTCCTGCCGCAGCACCCGCCCGGAAGCCGTTGCTGCAGCTGTTTCGCCACCCGGGGCGGAGGTCGTTTGTCGCTGCTGCCGGAGTGGGTGGCGGTGAGCCAGCTGGAGCCTTGTTGCCCCGCGGGTCCTCCAGTGTGAGGGGTCGTTCGTGCCCGCGGGGGCGGAACCGGAGTCCCGTTTGTAATGGCACTTTGAGTGCCGGTGTCTTGTTCATTGTGGCTGTCGGGGCCTGAACATGTATGTACTTTCGGCGTGGAGCCATGTTTTTTTTCATTTTCGAGCACTAAGACTCGCCTGTTGGTTATCTGAACCGCTTCACCAAGCGTGAGTTGCCTCGTGCGAAGGTGACGAGTGAGGTATCCGTATCCCGGAGGCGTAGGAGTCCCTCTGCTCGAGCCGGGTTCCTGGAGAAGACCCTGGCGGCGATGGCCCGGGTGTGGTGCTGATGTCATCCTTCAGAGTGGAGATCCTCCGACCGCGTCGCCGTCCGAGGCTAGGTCAGACCCCGCCGAAGGTGTAGTTGACGCCAAGGGTGCTGCTGCCCCCTTCAATTGTCGACGTCCGAGCCTGCAGGATCGGGTTGTCTTGTAGTGTGTGTATGTTTTCTGCGGCCGCCGAGGCCCAAACACACTGTCGTCGTGTTGTGAAGCTGCGTTTCTTTTCCTCTTGTTTGAGTATCCAGACTTATTTGTCGGTAACAGAATTGTTTGTGCGGGCGAGAGTTGCTTTTCACGGAAGGTGATGAGTGAGGTATCCGTATCCCGGAGGCGTAGGAATCCCTCGGCTCGGTCGGCCTTGCCGCTTACGCGCACTCTTACTCATCCATAGGGTTCTGTCACCGATGCAGTCGAGAAGGCCCGAAAAATCGTTCCGGCAGAGGAGCTTTCGAGCGTGAAGACTTGTTCGATCCGCGGAATCACTTATCCGAGCGCGAGTTACTTATCGCAGAAGGTGATGAGTGAGGTATCCGTATCCCGAAGGCATAGGAGTCCCTCGGCTCGGTCAGCCTTGGCTGCTTACGTGTACTCCGTCGTTTTCAGGATCCACTTTCGAAGTAGTCGAAAAGCACGAAAGGCATTCTGGCAGAAAAGATTTTTTTTCTTTTTTCGAGGAAAATTTCGACGCAGAGGGGGTTCCCCCCTTCTAGCCCCCGAGGGAGGGTCGGGCTTTGCCGAGGCAAGGCTGACCCTTCCTTGACGACCAGACTTTGTGTGTGAACGGGGTGTATGAATAACTTGGAAGCATCTTAAGGGTAGAAGCGACGTAGCTGTTGGATGTTCCAAGCGTTGCTGTAGACCTCGCCTTGACTGTTGGCCAGCTTGTATGTTCCGGGCTTCAGAACCTTGGCGACGACGAACGGCCCTTCCCAGGGAGGCGTGAGTTTGTGCCGCCCTCGGGCATCTTGCTTTAGCCGAAGCACCAGGTCGCCCGCCTGGAGGTCTCGGGACCGAACCCCTCGGGCGTGGTGGCGTCGCAGGGACTGCTGGTACCGCGCCGAGTGTAGTAAGGCCATGTCCCGAGCCTCTTCCAGCTGGTCCAGTGAGTCTTCTCGATTGGCTCGATTGCTTTGGTCGGCGTAGGCCCTCGTCCTCGGGGAACCGTATTCTAAGTCTGTGGGCAAGATGGCCTCGGCCCCATAGACCAGAAAGAACGGCGTGAAGCCCGTGGCTCGGCTCGGCGTTGTCCTCAGACTCCAGACCACCGAGGGGAGTTCCTTCATCCATCGCTTGCCGAACTTGTTGAGGTCGTTGTAGATCCGAGGCTTGAGTCCTTGCAGGATCATGCCGTTAGCCCGCTCCACTTGCCCATTCATCATGGGGTGAGCCACGGCGGCCCAGTCCACCCGGATGTGGTGATCCTCGCAGAAGTCCAGGAACTTTCTGCCGGTGAACTGGGTGCCGTTGTCGGTGATGATGGAGTTCGGGACCCCAAAGCGATGGATGATGTTGGTGAAGAACGCCACCGCCTGTTCGGACCTGATGCTGTTTAGGGGTCGGACCTCGATCCACTTGGAGAATTTGTCGATGGCGACCAATAGGTGCGTGTAGCCCCCAGGTGCCTTCTGCAAGGGGCCGACGAGGTCTAGACCCCACACAGCAAGCGGCCAGGTGATGGGTATGGTCTGCAGAGCTTGAGCGGGCAGGTGGGTCTGCCTCGCGTAGAACTGACACCCTTCGCAGGTGCGGACAATTTTAGTGGCGTCGGCCACCGCCGTCGGCCAGTAGAAACCTTTTCGGAAGGCGTTTCCAACAAGGGCTCGAGGTGCTGCGTGATGGCCGCAAGCCCCCGAGTGTATCTCTTGTAAGAGCTCCTGGCCTTCGGTGATGGAAATGCATCGCTGGAGGATGCCCGAGGGGCTGTGGTGGTAGAGCTCCTTCCCATCTCCCAGCAAGACGAACGACTTGGCGCGCCGCGCCAACCGCCGAGCTTCGGCTTGGTCGAGGGGTAGCTCTCCTCGGTGGAGATATTGCAGGTACGGGGTCTGCTAGTTTTGATTAGGCGTGACCCCGCTCCGCTCCTCCTCGATGCGCAGTGCCTCACCCTCGGGGGTCGAGGGTACCTCGGGCCGAGCCGAGGGTGCCTCGGGTCGAGCCGAGGGTGCCTCGAGCCAAGCCGAGGGTGCCTCGGGTCGAGCCGAGGGTGCCTCGAGCCGAGCCAAGGGTACCTCGGACTGTGCCGAGGGTACCTTGGACTGAGCCAAGGGTGCCTCGGGCTGGGCCGAGGCCTTCTCGGGCTCGGGCGTGTCGTCGGTCTTGACGGAGGGTTGATGCAGGTCTCGGGAGAATACGTCCGGGGGAACCATTGTTCGCCCCGAGGCTATTTTAGCCAGCTCGTCCGCAGTCTCGTTGTAGCGTCAGGCGATGTGATTGAGCTCGAACCCGTAGAACTTGTCTTCCAGGCGCCGAACCTCATCGCAGTAGGCTTCCATCTTCGGCTCGCGGCAGTGGGAGTTCTTCATGACTTGGTCGATGATGAGCCGTCGGACCCCTAGCTCGATGGCGATTCGCAACCCGTTTACCAGAGCCTCGTACTCAGCCACGTTGTTGGACGCCGGGAAGTGGAGGCGTAGCACGTAGCGTAGGTGCTTTCTGAGGGGCGAGATGAAGAGTAGGCCTGCGCCGGCCCCCGTCTTCATCGGCGACCCGTCGAAAAACATGGTCCAGAGCTCCGGTTGGATCGGAGCTGTTGGGAGCCGGGTGTCGACCCATTCAGCCACGAAGTCCGCCAAGACCTGGGACTTGATGGCCTTCCGAGGGGCGAACGAGATCGTCTCGCCCATGATCTCCACCGCCCACTTTGCAATTCTACCCGAGGCCTCACGGGACTGGATGATCTCCCCCAGGGGGAAGGATGACACCACAGTTACCGAATGAGACTCGAAGTAGTGTCGCAACTTCCGCCGCGTCAGGATCACCGTGTACAGCAGCTTCTGAATTTGTGGGTAGCGGATCTTGGTCTCGGACAATACCTCACTGATGAAGTAGACTGGCCTCTGGACGGGCAATGCATGCCCCTCTTCTCGTCTCTCAACCACAATCGCGGCGCTAACCACCTGAGTTGTAGCGGCGACGTAGATCAAGAGGGCTTCTCCGGCAGCGGGGGGCACCAAGATGGGCACATTCGTGAGGAGCGCCTTCAGGTTCCCGAGGGCTTCCTCGGCCTCAGGGGTCCAAGCGAAGCACTCGGCCTTCCTTAAGAGAAGGTACAGAGGCAGGCCTCTTTCACCGAGGCGCGAGATGAAACGGCTTAGAACCGTGAGGCATCCCGTGACCCTCTGTACGCCTTTCAAGTCCTTGATGGGCCCCTTGCTGGTGATGGCCGTGATCTTCTTCAGGTTGGCCTCGATGCCCCGCTCGGAGACGATGAACCCCAAGAGCATGCCTCGGGGGACCCCAAAGACACACTTTTCGGGATTGAGCTTCACGCCTTTCGCCTTGAGACATCGGAATGTCACTTCAAGGTCGGAAAGGAGGTCGGAGGCTTTCCTCGTCTTGACTACGATGTCATCGACGTAGGCCTTGACCGTTCGGCCGATGTGTTCGCCGAACACATGGTTCAAGCATCGCTGGTACGTTGCACCCGCATTCCTCAAACCAAACGACATGGTAACATAGCAGTACATGCCGAAGGGTGTGATGAAAGAAGTCGCGAGCTGGTCGGACTCTTTCATCCTGATCTGGTGATACCCTGAGTAGGCATCGAGGAAAGACAGGGTTTCGCACCCAGCAGTGGAATCCACGATTTGATCGATGCGAGGCAGAGGGTAGGGAACTCTCAGACATGCTTTGTTTAGACCAGTGTAGTCTACACACATCCGCCATTTCCCCCCTTTCTTTCTCACAAGCACAGGGTTGGCAAGCCATTCGGGATGGAATACCTCTTTGATGAACCCTGCCGCCATTAGCTTGTGGATCTCCTCGCCTACGACTCTGCGCTTTTCTTCGTCGAATCGGCGTAGAGGCTGCTTCACGGGTCGGGCTCCAGCTCGGATATCCAGCGAGTGCTCGGCGACTTCCCTCGGTATGCCGGGCATGTCCGAGGGACTCCACGCGAAAACGTCGGCGTTTGCGCGGAGAAAGTCGACGAGCACTGCTTCCTATTTGGGGTCGAGCTCTGAGACGATCTGGATCTGCTTGGAGGCGTCGTTGCAGGGGTCGAGAGGGACGGACTTAACCGTCTCCGCTGACTCGAAGTTGTCGGTGTGGCGCTTCACGTCTGGCGCCTCCCTAGAGAGGTTCTCTAGGTCGGCGATGAGGGCCTCGGACTCGGCGAGGGCCTCGGCGTACTCCACGCACTCCACGTCGCAATCGTACGCGTGTCGGTACGTGGGCCCGACGGTGATGACCCCGTTGGGGCCCGGCATCTTGAGCTTGAGGTAGGTGTAGTTGGGGATGGCCATGAACTTGGCGTAGCATGGCCTTCCCAACACTGCGTGGTAGGTTCCTCGAAACCCGACCACTTCGAACGTGAGGGTCTCCCTTCGAAAGTTGGAGGGCGTCCCAAAGCAGACGGGTAGATCGAGTTGTCCGAGGGGTTGGACGCGCTTCCCGGGGATGATCCCGTGGAAAGGCGTAGCGCCCGTCCGGACCGAGGACAGATCGATCCGCAGGAGCCCGAGGGCCTCGGCGTAGATGATGTTGAGGCTGCTACCTCCGTCCATGAGGACCTTGGTGAGCCTGACGTTGCCGATGATGGGGTCGACAACGAGCGGGTATTTCCTCGGGCTCGACACATGGTCGGGATGGTCGGCCTGGTCGAAGGTGATGGGCTTGTCGGACCAGTCTAGGTAGACTGGCGTCGCCACCTTTACCGAGTAGACCTCCCGACGCTCTTGCTTGCGGTGCCGAGCCGAGGCGTTTGCCACTTGCCCACCGTAGATCATGAAGCAGTCACGGACCTCGGGGAACTCTCCTGCCTTGTGATCTTCCTTCTTAGCGTCGTCGAGAGCCTTGCCACCCTCCACGGGTGGCCCGGCCTTGTGAAAGTGGCGTCGAAGCATGGCACACTCCTCAAGGGTGTGCTTGATGGGCCCCTGATGATAGGGGCACGGCTCCTTGAGCATCTTGTCGAAGAGGTTGGCACCTTCGGGAGGTTTCCGAGGGTTCTTGTACTCGGCGGCGACGACAAGGTCCGCGTCGGCGGCGTCGCGTTTCGCTTGCGACTTCTTCTTGCCTTTCTTCTTAGTGCCGCGCTGAGTTGACGCCTCGGGGACATCTTCCGGTGGGCGGCCCTAGGCTGCTTGTCCTTCCGGAAGATGGCCTCAACTGCCTCCTGGCCAGAGGCGAACTTGGTGGCGATGTCCATCAGCTCGCTCGCCCTGGTGGGGGTCTTGCGACCCAGCTTGCTCACCAGGTCGCGGCAGGTGGTGCCGGCGAGGAACGCGCCGATGACATCCGAATCGGTGATGTTGGGCAGCTCGGTGCGCTGCTTCGAGAATCACCGGATGTAGTCCCGGAGAGACTCTCCCGGCTGCTGGCGGCAGCTTCGGAGATCCCAGGAGTTTCCAGGGAGCACGTACGTGCCTTGGAAATTGCCGGCGAAGGCTTGGACTAGGTCGTCCCAGTTGGAGATCTGCCCCGGAGGCAGGTGCTCCAGCCAGGCTCGAGCGGTGTCGGAGAGGAATAGGGGGAGGTTGCGGATGATGAGATTATCATCGTCCGTTCCACCCAGTTGGCTGGCTAGCCGATAGAACGCGAGCCACAGTTCTGGTCTCGTCTCCCCCGAGTACTTTGTGATAGTAGTCGGGGTTCGGAACCGGGTCGGGAACGGCGCCCGTCGTATGGCGCGGCTGAAAGCCTGCGGACCGGGTGGTTCGGGCGAAGGACTCCGATCCTCCCCGCTGTCGTAATGTCCCCCACGCCTGGGGTGGTAGCCTCGACGCACCCTCTCGTCGAGGTGGGCCCGACGGCTGTGATGATGGTGCTCGTTGCCGAGGCGACCCGAGGCCGTAGGCGCTGTGTTGCGCGTGCGCCCAGTGTGGACCGAGGCTTCCCGCATGAATCGGGAAGTCGCGGCGCGATGTTCCGAGGGGTACCCCTGCCTTCGGGAGGCGGAGCTTTTGGCCTGTCGGACCGCGGCGTCCTCCAGGAGATTCTTGAGCTCTCCCTGGATACGCCGCCCCTCGGTGGTTGATGGCTCCGGCATCGCGCGAAGAAGTATTGCCGCTGCAGCCAGGTTCTGGCCGACTCCACTGGAAACCGGTGGCGGCCTTACCCTGACGTCGTCGGCAATGCGGTGCTGGATGCCCTGGGGGAGATGACGCGCTTCTCCGGCCGGAGGTTGGCCCGCCCATTCCTGCCCGATGTCCTGGCAGATCGGCTCAAGCGTTCCTGCTCCCTCGTCGAGCCTGGCCTGCATCTCGTGGATTTGCTCGAGCTATGGGTCATGACCCCCCGTGGGGACGAGGACCATAGCTAGCTCCCGAAGGATGTCAACGCGAGGCACGGGCCTAGGGGGATCACCGTTCTCTGGTATACCAAGATGGTTGCCTTCGCCGGGACCCCCTAGATCGACGTGGAAACATTCGCGACTTGGACCACAATCCTCGTCGCCGAGGCTGTGGCTACCGTCGGAACAGTCGGAAAGGCAGTAGTCGCATGCGGTCATGAAGTCCCGCACGGCACTGGGGTTACCAAGTCCGGAGAAATCCCAACAGAGGTCAGGCTCGCCATCTTCCTCGGACCCCGAGGGCCCGTAGGTCGAGATGGCCGTCAGCCGGTCCTAGGGTGACCGCACACGATACCCCAGAGGGTTTGGACTCGCCTCTATGAGAATGTCCACCGAAGCGGAGTTGCTTGGCGGGTCGAGGCCGAATCCAAAAGGCGCGAGATGGGAATCGGTCGGTACCTTTTGGTCGACGGGCAGTGACGAAGTCACGTCAGGGACTGACTGCACCGTCGTCTCAGGTACGAGGGTGACGCCTAGCAAGTCCTTCGCGAGTGTGCTGGTGTTGTCCGTTTGCTTGAGGTTGGTGTGTTGCGGGGAGACGACACTCGTCTTCGTCTCAGACGCGAGGCCGACGCCCGACGCGCTCTCCGTTGGGGCGCCGGCGCCGTCGACTCGCTCGACAGCCAACAAGGTGCCGCCTCCTACTTGGCCTTGGTTGCCCCACCTCCTCCTCCATCGGCGGGGGAGGGGACGGGACAAGCCCGAATGTCGTCCTTCCACCACGTGGGGAAGGCATCGTCGATTTCCCCGCCGGCGGGCGGGTTGTCGACCACCATTGTCGCTGTCACGCGGCGGGGGAAGGAGTATCATGTCGTAGCTGCCGTCGAGGGACATGAACTCAAGACTCCCGAAACGGAGCACCGTCCCGGGCTGGAGAGGTTGCTGGAGACTGCCCATCTGGAGCTTGACGGGAAGCTGTTCGTCAACACGCAGCAGGCCCCTACCTGGCGCGCTAACTGTCGGTGTTTCGAAACCCGGGGGGTCCCTGGACCGACGAGTGAATTGTCGCCGCGTGCCCCAGCCCAGATGAGTCGGCGCGAGGCGGAACGCGAAGGGGGGGGGGGGGGAAAGCAGCCGGAGGGAGACAGGCGTGGGAGGTGGAACCCGCGGCCTTCGTGTTAGCCCCGTGCCCAGGTCGGGTGCGCTTGCAGTAGGGGGTTACAAGCGTCCGCGCGGGAGGGAGCGAGCGGCCTTGCGCGAGCGCCGTCCCGTCCTTCTCCGTGCGGCCAACCCTCTGTAAGAGGGCCCTGGACCTCCCTTTTATAGGCGTAAGGAGAGGATCCATGTGTACAATGTGTGGTGTAGCAGTGTGCTAACGTGTCTAGCGGAGGAGAGCTAGCGCCCTAAGTACTTGCCATCGTGGCAGCCGGAGAGGTTTTGGCACCCAGTTCGTGTGGTGTCGTGGCCGTCGGAGGAGCGCTGGAGCCTGGCGGAGGGACAGCTGTCGGGGCTGTCGAGTCCCTGCTGACGTCCTCTTGCTTCCGTAAGGGGGCTGAGAGCCGCCGTCGTCATAGAGCATGCGGGGCGCCATCATTACTCGCATAGTGGAGCGAGCCAGATGGGACGCCGGTCTTGTTCCCCGTAGCCTGAGTCAGCTCGGGGTAGGGTAATGATGGCATCTCCTGTCGACGTGGTCGGTCCGTGCCCTAGGTTGGGCGAGGTGGAGGCTCCTCCGAGGTCGAGTCTGTCTTCCAAGGTCGAGGTCGAGTCCGAGCCCCCGGGTCAGACAAGGCGGAGACCGTCGGCTGAGGCCAGGGCTGAGTCCGAGCCCTGGGGTCGGGCGAAGTGGAGTTCGTCGTCCTTCGAGGCTGAGCCCGAGTCCGAGCCCTGGGGTCGGGCGAAGCGGAGTTTGTCGTCTTCTGGGGCTGAGCTTGAGTCCGAGCCCTGGGGTCGGGCGAAGCGGAGTTCATCGTCTTCCGGGGCTGAGCCCGTGTCCGAGCCCTGGGGTCGGGCGAAGCGGAGTTCGTCGTCTTCCGGGGCTGAGCCCGAGTCCGAGCCCTGGGGTCGGGCGAAGCGGAGTTCGTCGTCTTCTGGGGCTGAGCCCGAGTCCGAGCCTTGGGGTCGGGCGAGGCGGAGTTTCCTATGACGCCTGAGGGCAGACCTGGCTGCTGTCAGCCTCAATCTGTCGAGTGGCTCAGTAGTCGGAGCGGCACAGGCGGCGCTGTCCTCTTGTCAGACCGGTCAGTGGAGCGGCGAAGTGACTGCAGTCACTTCGGCTCTGTCGACTGGAGGGCGTGCGTCAGGATAAAGGTGTCAGGCCACCTTTGCATTAAATGCCCCTGCGATTTGGTCGGTTGGCGTGGCGATTTGGTCAAGGTTGCTTCTTGGTGAAGACTGGGCCTCGAGCGAGCCGAAGGTGTGTCCGTTGCTGGAGGGGGTCCTCGGGCGAGACATAGATCCTCCGGGGTCGGCTGCCCTTGCCCGAGGCTGGGCTCAGGCGAGGCGTGATCGCGTCCCTCGAATGGACTGATCCTTGACTTAATCGCACCCATCAGGCCTTTGCAGCTTTGTGCTGATGGGGGTTACCAGCTGAGATTTAGGAGTCTTGATGGTACCCCTAATTATGGTCCCTGACAAATAGCAATAAGCTAAACAATAATAATCCAACCCAAATAGGTAAACAAGGACATGGATAGCCAAAAGCTAGTCAATCCTTAGGTATGACTGTGTAAATGCGGGAAGTGAATTATAGAATGTATAGGACAAAGATAGGTCAAGGGACACTTGCCTCCACCAACCGACTGCTGCTCAGGGGCTTCTCCTGCGAGTTCTTCGGGCTCCTCAACCAGATCGTTCTCTATGCGAGCACAAACATACATACATCCATCCATTCGAATTAGGAAATAAACAATACACCATACAAGAGAGCAGATGAGTCAAATATGCATAAGATATGACATACGATATTGCATTCACCATGGCTAGAAAAAGAAGAAAGAAGGTCTCGCAGTGGTTAAAGCTATACTCGAGGCGTATTATGGGTAGATGCGTAACTAACCATTACGTGATCTAGTTCTATCGAGTTACACTAACAAGTATTAGTCACATGCACTAATAGAATTATAACTATTTTCAATTGATCAACCTTACACGAGGTCCAAGATTAGCCACATGAAATAACTAACGTAACCAATTTCTAAATTGAGTTTCCATTTATTGATATGAATAACGTGCTTAGCGCGCATAAAATACACGAGGGAGGGGGGGGGTAGACGGGCATGTCTTGGGGTAGACGAGCGCGCCGTGGGGCACGATGAGCCATGCCAAAGCACCACGCGCACCACGCGAACACGCGCGCGCAAGGCCGCGTTGACGCGTCGCGAACGGGCCGCGCACACGTCGGGGCTGAGCCGCGCACGCGCCGCGTTGGGTGTCGCGAGCAGCAACGGGCCATGCCAAGGCCGACCGCGCGGGGCCGCGCGCTGGCCGAGCTCAAGGCTGCGCGCCATAGGCACGTCGGGCCGAGCTCAAGGCCGCGTCGGGGCTGACACGCCGCGGCCGCACCGGGCGGGGGTGGGGCACACCGAGGCGGGCGAGACAGGGCACGCCGGGGCGGACGGGCTGCTGGGGCCGTGCCATGGCAGCGCGCCGGCGAGCGCGCCGGGGGCGGGGCAGGGGAAGGGGAAGCGCGCCGGGGCCGCGCCAAGGGGCATCGGGGCCGGGCCGCGCTAAGTCCGACCGCGCCGAGGCCGGGACAGGGCTACGCCGGGACGCCGGGCCATGCTGGGGTCATGGCCGCGCCGCCAGGCCGCGGGGAGAGGCGGGTTGGGGGTGGGCACGCCAGGGCGCCGCGACCGCGCGCAGGGGAAGGGTGCGAGGGGGAGACGCGCGGGGCCGAGCCGCGCTGGCGAGCCGGGTGGGGAGGGGGCTCGGCGGAGCCGCGTCGAGGCGAGGGGCGGGGCGGGCGCGGGCGTCGCGGCCGCGCCAGGGATGAGGCGGGCGCGCAGCGCCGGGCTAAACGGCGCCATGGCCGGGGCGGGCGCGAGGGAGAGGAGAGGGGGTCGCGCCGTGGACCGAGGAAGGAGAAGGGGGGGAAAGCAGGGAGGAGGAGGGGGAGGAGAGCTCTCCGCGCGCGGGGGGGGGGGGGCGAGGGCGCAGGCGGGCGGCGGTTTCTGGGCGATGGCGAGCTGGGCGGGGAGACAGGTCGAGTGGGGGGGAAAGAGAGAGAGGGGTTTGGGGAGGGGGCGGCTGACAGGTGGGGCCCATAGGGGAAGGTGGCGGCGGCATAACCACCACGCGCGAGGGGAGCGAGGGGGGCGGCTGGGCCGCGCACGCTGGCCCAAAGCGGAGGAGGGGCGGCTGACGCCTAGCTAGGCCGCGTGAGGGGAGGAGGCGGCTGGGCCGCCGAGCCAGCCGACCCAAGGGGGAAGAGGGGAGGAGGGGAGGGGCGGCTGGGCCGTGCTAGGTAGCCGGCCCGAGAGATAAGGGGGGGGGTTTCCTTTCTATTTCCCATTTCCTATTTTCCATAATATTCTAATAAGCGCATTCTTTATGGAAACCGAGCAAATACTCACAAGGAAAAGATGCATGGTTCGGCATGATGCAACAACCAAAGAAGATATTTCTACGGTTTACTTACACCAGCTGTCGAGCTAATTCTCGCTATAACTTTGGAAAAGATCAAGGCTTAGCGAGGAGAAAAGAAAAAAAGAAAGGGTAACGCCCGAATTTGGCGAGTGAAGAAAAGAAAAAATTCAACTCCAAAATTCGGGGCGTTACAAACCTATCCCCCTTAAAAGAATCTTGCCCTCGAGATTCAGGGTTGGCTAGCAAAGAGCTCAGGGTATTTAGCCATCAGATCATCTTCACGCTCCCAGGTTGCTTCTTTCTCAGAGTGGTGACTCCATCTGACTTTGCACATTCTGATAGTCTTCCTTCGGGTGATTCTGTCTGCAGTCTCAAGGATTTGCGTTGGCTTCTCAATATAGGTCAAGTCCTCCTGGACTTCAAGACCCTCCACTGGCAACTGTTCTTCAGGCACACGCAGACATTTCTTCAGCTGAGACACATGAAAGACATTATGCACGACAGACAAATTTTCTGGTAGACTGAGTTGATAGGCCACTTCTCCATGCCTTGCAAGAATCTGATACGGACCAATATAGCGGGGTGCTAGCTTGCCTTTGACTCCAAATCTTCTGACTCCTCGGATCGGCGAAACTTTCAAATAGACGAAGTCACCGACTTCGAAACTTAGCTCTCTCCTTCTTGTGTCTGCATAACTTTGCTGCCTTGATTGTGCTATCTTCAGATTCTCCCGAACCATCTTGATGTTCTCTTCAGCTTCAAGCAGAATGTCCGGCCCGAACACTTGCTTTTCTCCAGGCTAGTCCCATTGCAATGGAGTTCTACAACTCCTCCCATACAGTGCCTGAAATGGTGACATCTTCAAGCTAGCCTGGTAACTATTGTTATAAGAGAAGTCTGCATAAGGCAACCTCTTGTCCCATCCGGACTGATCTTGCAACGCACAGGCTCTCAACATGTCTTCAAGGATTTGATTGGTTCTTTCGATCTGACCATCTGTCTGCGGATGATAGGCTGAACTAAAATTCAGATGTGTGCCCAAGGCTTCATGCAACTGCTACCAGAAATGAGAGGTGAACTGCGTTCCTCTGTCTGACACTATCTTCTTTGGCACACCATGAAGACAAACGATCTGAGACATGTACAACTCTGCCAATACTGCACTTCTGTAGTTGGTCTTGACTGGTATGAAGTGGGCCGACTTGGTTAAGCGGTCCACTACTACCCAAATGGAGTCATAGCCGGCTCGAGTGCGAGGCAATCCGACTATGAAGTCCATACCGATTTCATCCCATTTCCACTGAGGAATCTACAACAGTTGCAACAATCCGGCTGGCCTCTGATGCTCTGCCTTGATCCGTCGACAACAATCGCACATAGCCACATACTCTGCGATCTCCCTCTTCATTCCATACCACCAGAATTTCTTCTTTAGATCTTGATACATCTTCTCACTTCCAGGGTGAATTGAATAAGGTGTCTCATGAGCTTCCTTGAGAATCAACTCCCGAATAGACTGGACATTGGGAACACACAGGCGGTCTTTGAACCTAATCACACCTTCTGCATCTTCCCAAAAGTCTTTGCCTTTGCCTTCCAGAATCAGTCACCGGATTTCACTGATCTTCTCATCATTCTTCTGTGCTTCTTTGATTTCCCGCTCTAAGGTGGGTTCCAACTCAATCGTGACTCCTCGCGTATTGTTCAAAAATCCGAGGCTCAACCTGTCAAACTCTTTGGCCAACTCGTAAGGCATCGGATGGGTGACCATCATGTTGACTTGACTCTTCCTACTCAAAGCGTCTGCCACTACGTTCGCTTTGCCTGGATGGTAATGAATCTCCAATTCATAGTCTTTGATCAACTCTAACCATCTTCGCTGCCTCATGTTCAGCTCCGAATGAGTGAATATGTACTTCAGACTCTTGTGGTCTGTGTAAACATCACATTTTTGCCCATACAGATAGTGTCTCCATGTCTTCAGTGTGTGAACCACTGCTGCCAACTCTAGGTCATAGATTGGGTAATTCTTCTCATGAACCTTCAGCTGTCAGGATGAGTAAGCCACAACTCTTCCCTCTTGCATCAACACGCATCCCAAACCAGTGTAGCAAGCATCGCAATACACCGAGAAGGGCTTGTGCACATCAGGCAAGACTAAGACAGGTGCTGTAGTCAACTTCTCTTTCAACGCTTCGAAGGCCTCTTGGCATTTCTGGGTCCACTTGAACTCAACCTTGTTGCCTAGCAAAGCTGTCATTGGTTTTGCAATCTTCGAGAACCCTTCAATGAATCGCTGATAATATCCGGCCATTCCAATGAAGCTCTTGATTCCTCGGGCATCTGTTGGAGCTTTCCAGTTCAGAATGTCTGCAACTTTCTTTGGATCCACAACCAATCCTTCTTTGTTGATTATGTGACCCAAGAACAGGACTTCATCAATCCAGAACTCGCACTTGCTCAACTTTGCATACAGCTGGTGCTCTCGCAATCTCTGCAAAACCATCATCAAATGATCTGCATGCTCTGCTTCGCTTTGAGAATATATAAGAATGTCATCAATAAATACCACCACAAACTTGTCAAGATAATCCATGAATACACTGTTCATCAGATTCATGAAGAAGGCTGGTGCATTCGTTAGACCAAAAGGCATCACAGTGAACTCATACAACCCATACTTGGTAATGAATGCTGTCTTTGGAATGTCTAAAGGTCGAATCCTAAGCTGGTGATAACCTGACCTCAGATCTATCTTGGAGAACACACTGGCTCCTCTCAACTGGTCGAACAGATCTTCTATTCTGGGCAAGGGGTACTTGTTCTTGACGGTGACCTCATTCAGAGCTTGATAATCGATACACATCCTTTTGGTGCCATCTTTCATTTCCACGAATAAGACAAGGGCGGCCCAAGGCAAGGTGCTTGGCCGGATGTAACCTTTCTCTGACAGCTCATCGATCTGCTTCTTGAGTTCAACCAATTTAGGTCCAGATATTCTGTAAGCTCTCTTAAAGATGGGGGCGGTGCCAGGAAGAAGCTCTATGGCAAACTCAACCTTCCGCTCTGGTGGCATACCTGGTAAGTACTTTGGGAACACATCTGGGAACTCGGACACAACCTTGATAATCTCAAGTGGGTCTGCTTCACTGCTATCGACAGCCATCTGATAACAGCTTCCTTTCTTCGGCTCAGGCGGGACTAACTCGGTCACCACTTCCTCTCCTAGTGGGGACATCAACTTGATTGTCCTCTTATCACAACTGATAACTGCCTGATATTTATCTAGCCAATTCATCCCTAGGATGACATCTATTCCCTGAGTACCCATTACTATGAGGTTAGCGGGAAACGCTATCCCCCTTATTTCCACACATACATTCAAACAAATGCTATCAGCTCGAATTCTACCACCGGCTGAGTCAATTTGAATGGGGGTTGGCATGGTAGTGATTGGAAGATTATGTGCTTCTACCCGTGATGCAGTAATAAATGAATGTGTTGCTCCAATATCAAATAACACTTCTGCAATATAGGAGTCGACTGGAAACATACCTACTATCATGCTGGGGGTTTCCGGAACTGCTTCAGCCTCCAAGTGGTTTAGTCTCCCATGGTTGTAGCGTGGCTGAGAGCGGTTGCCTGCTCCAGGCTAGGACACATTCTGCTTTGCTGGGGCATTGGGGCCTGACTACTGCTGGGCTGCCTTCTTTGGACATTGCATCACCCAATGGCCTTGCTCTCCACAGTGGAAACATGCCCTGCTTCCGCCCTGAACTGGTGCTGCTTGACTGTTCTGCTGGTTTGCTGGGGCAGGAAGACGAGGTGCCTGCTGATTCTGCCTCTGGAACTGACCTCCTCCTGACTAATTATTCTAGCAATTCTGATGCTGATGCTGAGGATACTGCCTTTGAAACTGCTGCTACTGAGGTGGACGCTGGTTCTGCCTGAACTGCTAAGGTTGATTGCCTGAGAAACGAGGACGATTGCTGCTTCCAGGCTGGGGTCCACTGATCTTGCGCTTGCGATCCTCCATCTCTTTACGCTTCCTCTCTGTCATGATTGCTCTATCCATCAGGTGCTGAAATGTGGGGAAGGTATGATTCATCAGCTGATAATGCAGGGGATCAACTAAGCCTCTTAAGAAGCGATACTGCCTCTTAGCATCTATGTTGACATCCTCAGGAGCATAGAGGGACAGCTGCAGAAACTTGTCTCGATACTCACTGACAGACATAGGCCCTTGCTTGAGCACCAAGAACTCCTCCTTCTTCAATGTCATCAGACTTGTAGGAACATGGTACTGACGGAAATTGTTTCTGAATTCCTCCCAGGTGATGGTGTCGAGGTTGACATAGGTGGCGAGGTAAGACTCCCACTAGGACTGGGCTGCTCCTCTCAACAGACGGGGACCATACAGAACTTTCTCTCTGTCATCACACTGAGCGGTATGCAACTCCCGCTCCACTGTGCGCAGCCAGTCTTCAGCATCCATGGGATCAGAAGAGTGAGCAAACGTTGGGGGATGACCTCTCATGAATTCAGCACGCTTGTCCCTGCCTGTTGTTCATCATAACAAGCATAAAAGCACAGGATAAGCAAACTACCCTGTCTAACTAAGACTAACTAAGAGCGAGACTAACGCTAAGACTGAGACTAAGACTAAAACTTCTATATTAAGCATTTATTACAAGATTCAACACTGACGACCTATGGTTCTAAATCTATCTTGGTCTTGCAGTCGGGGTTGCCATAAGACAGGTGTCCACGTCGAGGTGAGCGGTACGGGTGCTGGGTCCCGACGGGAGCGGGGGAGCCATCATCCAGGTGACAACGCTCCGCACGCTCAGCCCGCAGCTGGGCAATCTCAGCACGAGCCCTACTCAGCTCGTCTAATGCATGGTCCAGCTCTGTGTTTAGCACGACGGCTAGGTTGACTGTGCTGCTCAACCTAGGATTGTCCTCACCAACGGGTGAGACAATCACGCCTCCTGTGCTGCCAGATGGACGGCGGGGGTAATACTTCAGGTTGAGACCATCAGCTACCCCATCGAACACTGAATAGTAGTGCGAAAGTGCACGCCGTGCGACATCTTGCATGGTCGCCTCAGCTGAGTCCCGCTCAGAGATGGAATAGTGCTCTGAGCAGACCACCGCACCCCGGAGACTGTTCTCCGGACGGCGCACCAAGCAAGTCGCCTCCCAGTGGTCTGGGTAGACCCCGCGATTGTGCTGGAAGACCACACAGCGGTACTCGATAGACCAAGTACGCCGGTCAAGTGCCCAACGTAGCAGGTTGTCGAGCGCATCGTGGAAGTGACACCCGCGAGCAGCGTCGCGAGTGATGGGTCAAGCAACCCATCCTTCCAACTCATGCTCCTCGGAAAGGTCGGTGTCGTGGCTCGAGCTGCTATCGCCACCTCTGTCATCTAGGTCTCCTCCAGCAGCTACTCCAGGGGCTGGGGCGCTTAGTGGTGGTGCAGGGGCGCCTCCAGGGGGAGCACAGGATAGCAGCTCCTCACAGACTCTATCTCCTGCTGGAGCGAGAAAGAAGAGCCCTGCTGCTCTTGCTCCTGTCGTCGACGCTCTTGCTCCTCATGCAGGCGGTGGTGCAACCTCTCCAAATGGCTGGACTGACCGGTCACTGGACGGCGAAGCGGACGCTCAGCGAGACGGGAGGGTAAGAAGGGGATGACAGACTTCCGTGCAGTGTGTCTAAGCCGAGCCATCTACAAAAGACACCATAAGCATAAGAGTGAGAACAGAACTAGTATGACCAGCAAGTAATAAACCATAAATAAATGAAGGATTAGAATAAAACACAATTTTCAGCAAGGTATAATATATAGTAGAACATAGGTTTGGTCGATATGACCAACTTTTGAAGGGATATCAATGTCAAGGTGAGAATAGGGGTCTATAATTCTTAGAACGACCATTCTACTCTAGGTTAGCAGTCCTACAGTCAGCACGACTTTGATACCACCTATGTCACACCCGGTTTTAGAAGGCAAACCGAATGCGAACTATGTACGTGCCAGGAACAGCAATTCATGTACACAGCAGTTACATAACTGGACATCATCACACAGTGCTCAAATAATAACATAAAAGGGGAATAATAGTCGATTACATCATATGTCTAAGACATCCACATAGTCTTTACAATAATCAAAGTGCGGAAAAGAAACGTAGATACATATGGCCTTCACAGGCAGCCGCCTGGGGGTTGCCGCTAACCCACGCCTCGAACTCATCATAATCTTGGAACTCCTGGTGGTCTCCTTCCACGGCTTCATCCTCTCCTGAGCAGTGGTTGCAATGCGGACAACCTGGGGGGGGGGTTGGTGTGTAGAGCAAGGGTGAGTACACATCAACATACTCAGCTAGTGTCCTGTTTGGTTGTAGTGGACTAGCTTTATGTGGGGGGTAAGTCAAACAGTTGCTTTTAGTTGGTCAGATTATGATTACTAGTAGAGAAAGCCAAGTTTTAGAATTAACCCAAGTTATTAACCCAAACGCACTTCTTTCCAAACGGAAAGAGTACCACTTACCATTACCAGAGTCAGTACCAAAACCAACAATCTCATTGCCACCTGTAATTCGAACATCTCTGGTCAAGTGCCACTAATCATTTGAGCTCCCTTAGCCATTCATAACCGTGAGCATGGCTGATATATCAGTTTTCATACACTCTGCAGAGGTTGCGCACTTTACCCACAAGCTGTGATTCCCTTTCTGCCCGGAGATCATGACTCTCCATTGATCACTACCAAGGTGACCCAACTGGGCATCACTACGTAGCCTTTACAAAGATTCCCCAGGGTTGTAGCCACCAATTAGGTTTCCTAAATGTACCGCACTCCTCCCTAAGGGGCGAACCAAACTTGGCAGAGCGAGCCGCATACACCGAGCCCCATTGACGGCACGACGGCTAAGCGAACTACCCCCTGGTTCCTCTAATTATTCAGCTAAGGGTGTCCAACTCCACCCTCATGGTTGCACTGTTTTCCCGGGCGGTCATCCAACGAACAGGTCCTTACGGAGAGGCACTCGAGAAACCGCTCGAGCCCCCTTAAATGCCACAAGTATATCATAATAAAGAAGGGAAACAACGTATCATTGATAAATCTCATCGTGTTCATTGATTAGTGTTGAGCAATAGCAATAAGCTAAACAATAATAATCCAACCCAAATAGGTAAACAAGGACATGGATAACCAAAAGCTAGTCAATCCTTAGGTATGACTGTGTAAATGCGGGAAGTGAATTATAGAATGTATAGGACAAAGATAGGTCAAGGGACACTTGCCTCCACCAACCGACTGCTGCTCAGGGGCTTCTCCTGCGAGTTCTTCGGGCTCCTCAACCAGATCGTTCTCTATGCGAGCGCAAACATACATACATCCATCCATTCGAATTAGGAAATAAACAGTACACCATACAAGAGAGCAGATGAGTCAAATATGCATAAGATATGACATACGATATTGCATTCGCCATGGCTAGAAAAAGAAGAAAGAAGGTCTCGTAGTGGTTAAAGCTATACTCGAGGCGTATTACGGGTAGATGTGTAACTAACCATTACGTGATCTAGTTCCATCGAGTTGCACTAACAAGTATTAGTCACATGCACTAATAGAATTATAACTATTTTCAATTGATCAACCTTAGACGAGGTCCAAGATTAGCTACATGAAATAACTAACGTAACCAATTTCTAAATTGAGTTTCCATTTATTGATATGAATAACGTGCTTAGCGCGCATAAAATACACGAGGGAGGGGGGGGGGGTAGACGGGCACGTCTAGGGGTAGACGAGCGCGCCAGGGGGCACGGCGAGCCGTGCCAAAGCACCGCGCGCACCACGCGAACACGCGCGCGCAAGGCCGCGCTGACGCGTCGTGAACGGGCCGCGCACACGCCAGGGCCGAGCCGCGCACGCGTCGCGTTGCGCGTCGCGAGCAGCAACGACCATGCCGAGGCCGACCGCGCGGGGCCACGCGCTGGCCGAGCTCAAGGCCGCGTGCAATAGGCACGCCGAGCCGAGCTCAAGGCCACGCCCGGGCCGACACGCTGCGGCTGGGCTGGGCGGGGCACGCCGAGGCGGGAGGGACAGGGCACGCTGGGGCGGACGGGCTACCGGGGCCAAGCCATGGCCGCGCGCCGGCGAGCGCGCCAGGGGCGGGGCAGGGGAAGAGGAAGCACGCCGGGGCCGCGCCAAGGCCGGCTGTGCTGAGGCCGGGACGGGGCTGCGCCGGGACGCCGGGCCACGCCGGGGTCGTGGCCGCGCCGCCAGGCCGCGGGGAGAGGCGGGTCAGGGGCGGGCGCGCCAGGGCGCCGCGATCGCGCGCAGGGGAAGGGTGCGAGGGGGAGACGCGTGGGGCCGAGGCACACACCACGCCGGGCCGCGCCATGGCCGGGACGCGCGCCGGGCCGAACGGCGCCATGGCCGGGGCGGGCGCGAGGGAGAGGAGGGGGGTCGCGTCGTGGACCGAGGAAGGAGAAGGGGGGGGGAAGCGAGGAGGAGGAGGGGGAGGTGTAACACCCTGAATTTGGGGTATAAAATTTCTTTTCTAATATCTACCAAATTCAGGTGTTACTCTCTCTTTTCCTTACTTTTCTTTTCTTTTTTCTAAATAGTGAGGAATTATTTTGCTGTATATTTATGTGAAAGCCTAAGTAAATTAAAACCCTATGAGTGCTTTGATTGTCGCATCATGCTGGCGTATACTTTCACTTTGTTTGATGAGTGATTTTGTGGAGCATGGGTTTAATAAGGAATTCAATTTAACATCGTGAAGAAAATAGGAAAGAACAAAAGATAAAGAAAATGGAAAATAGAAAGGAGCCCCCTTCTCTCTTGGGCCGGCTCTTTGGCAGGCCCAGCAGCCCCCCTCCTTCCCCCTTTCCCCTTGGGCCGGCTGGCTCGGCGGCCCAGCCGCCCCCTCCCCCGTGTGGCCCAGCCGGCGGCCCAGCTCGACCCTCCCCCGCGCGGCCCACCTGGCCCACTCCACGCGCAGCAGCCCCACCCCCAAAACCCTAGGTCGTGCCCTCCCCCAGCCGCCGCCGCCACCCCCTGGTGGGGCCCGCACGTCAGCCCCACCCCCTTCCCCCTACCTCCTTCTCTCTCCCCGATCCCGCGCACGTCCCTCTCTCTCCCTCGACGCCGCTCGCCCTCCCCTTCCCCCACCCCTCCCTCTCCCCAGCCCCCCTGCAGCGGCCTCGGCGCCCCGGCGCGGCTCGCCAGCGCGCAGCGGCCAGGCGTGGCCAGCAGCGTCGCGGCGGCCGGCGCGTGACCCCGGTGCAGGCGCGGGCACGCGGCCTCGGCGGCCTGGTGCGGTCCTGGCTCGGCGGCACGAGCGCGTGGCCTCAGCGTGGCCTGCCAGCACGCGGTGGCCCGTGGCCGGCCGGTGCGGGCACGGCCCCCGGCACGCGGCGCGGGTGGACGGCGCGGCACCGGCTCGGTGGCCCAGCGTGGCCAGCTCGGCGCCGCCCTGCGGTGCGGCCAAGAGGGCCGGCGCGGTGCGCGGCCGGCGTGGCCAGCGCGTGGCGTGCAGCCAGCGCGGTGCGTGGCCAGCCCTCCCGCGGCGCGCTCGTAGCAGCGGCCATGGCGCGGCAGCCTGCCCGGCGTGGTGGCTCGCGGCCAGTGAGTGCAACGCGCGTGGCCTAGCTCCCAGCCCGCTGCCGAGCCCTCCCCTGCGTGCCTGTCCCGCGTGCCCGAGCGTCCGCCCCCTCGGCTCCCTAGCCCGTCGCGGTGTGCTCCCAGGGGGCCCTGGCCGGCGTCCAGTCGTCGTGGTCGATCGGAAGGCCACCCTCGCCGAGCTCCTCCCGTCGTGGTAGTTCTCATGTGCGCAGTGGATAATGAGAAGAGGAAGCAATCGTCCTATCCGTGGGTGAGGTGGTTGTGGTCGCATGAGATCTCATCGTTTTGAACTGTGAACTAGTACGTATTCAACATGTGTGCATCACAAATACATTTGATCCTGTTCTGATTGTGGTAACTTCGTGGTCATGTCGAGTACACGTTAATGATAGTATTTTGTCGCATCACAGGATTTAGCTATTTAATGGATTATTTGTTTGTCCAATGATTAATAGAATAACATTCTAATTTAGGTATAGCTCTAACCTGTTCTAGTATAAATACCCGTCAATGTGATTATGTCAATACAAATGTTGTAATTAACACTTTCTTAATAGGGATGCGAGATCGGTTAGCGATTCTAGCTTATCGTCGCACTGTTTTCACGTGTTGCCGCGTGATGTTTCACGTGTTGTCGCGCGCGTCGTCGTGTGTCGTCCGCGCATGTCGCGTGCCTTGCCGCGCGCCGTTCGCGCATGTCGCGCGTTGTCCGCGCGCGAGGTTAAGCAGTTCGCCTATAATGGCACAGGTCAGTTAATTAGCTATTTGGGTAATCATTCACTATTAAAATGGTATTTCAGTCGAAACTAGGTACTAGTTTTAATCTACATTTTAAAAAAAGGATAGATTAAAATGACCATGTCAAACTAAATGCTATAATTAATACTTGTTTAGCGTAAACATGCTAACCCCTCGACCGTCCGTAGAGGCGCTCTCTATTTTTATTTTGCTCGCTTTTTATCTTGCATGGTGTAATGTTCTTATGAATATGTACATGTTTGTTTGCTTGTGCTTGTTTGTCTTTGCTTTGCGCCGCGAATAATCTGCGATCCATTTTCGAGCTTCGAGGAATCCACGGTCAAGCTTCGACGACCAAATGACCCAGCTCTTCGAGTTCTACAAGGTTGAAGATTCTGAGCATCTGTTTGGTGAAGGCAAGTGTCCTCTGACCCATTATGTCCCATTTACTTTAACTCATTGTCCCGCATACTATGAACAACATAAGGATTGACTAGCTTTCTATTTACCTTGTCCTTGATTACCTTTTGGGTTACTATGATTAGCTTCATGCTAGCGCTTTACTTTAATCAACGAACATGATGAGATACAATGATGATACTATGGTTTTATTCCGGATATGATGATATACTTGTGGCTTTTAAGGGGACTCAAGCTGTTTCTCGAGTGCCTCTCCGTAAGGACCTGTTCGTTGGATGACCGCCTGGGAAAACAGTGCAACCATGAGGGTGGAGTGGGACGCCCTTAGCTGAATAATTAGAGGAACCGGGGTGTAGTTCGCTTAGCCGTCGTGCCGTCAATGGGGCTCGGTGTATGCGGCTCGCTCTGCCAAGGTTGATTTGTCCCTTGGGGAGGAGTGCGGTACATTTAGGAAACCTAATAGGCGGCTACAGCCCCGAGGAATCTTTGTAAAGGCTTCGTAGTGAATCCCTGGCCATTCACCTTGGGAGTGAATAAGGGTCTTGCAAGCCCGGGCTAGAGAGGGAATCACGGCTTGTGGGTAAAGTGCGCAACCTCTGCAGAGTGTTTGAAACTGATATATCAGCCGTGCTCGCGGTTATGAGCGGCCAAGGGAGCTCCATTGATTAGAGACACATTGATCAGAGATGCTTTGGTTACAGATGATGATGAGGATAAGGATGGTTATGATTATGCTTATGGTAATGGTAAGTGGTATTCTTTCCGTTTGGGAAGGGTACTTTGGGTTAAGAACTTAGGTTAATGCTAAAACATGGCTTTCTACTTGTAATAATAACTTGACCAACTAAAAGCAACTGCTTGACTTAACCCCACATAAAGCTAGTCCACTGCAGCCAAACCGGACATTTGCTGAGTACGTTGATGTGTACTCACCCTTGCTTTCACAAAACACCAGGTTGCCTTTGGTGCAATCTATGTAGGAAACGGGTGACGCCTAAGAGGGGGGGGGGGTGAATTAGGACTTCTAAAACTTTTACTAAACTAGGCCACAATTAAATCCCTAGAGCAAAACCTATGCAAATAATCAAAACTAGAATGTGCAAACTAGGTTTTGTCTAAGTGTTGCTATCTCTACCGCAAAGGCTAAGTTTCAATCTACACTAAATAAGTATGACAATAAGATTGAAACTTAAATGCTTAATATAAATGCGGAATGTAAAGAGCTAAGTAGAGAAGCAAACTCTCGTGGATGACGCCGGTATTTTTACCGAGGTATCCGGAACCACGCAAGGTCCCGACTAATCCTCGTTGGTGCCCCTACGCAAAGGGAAGCCCACGCGAGGGCCAAGCACCACGGTCGAGTAACTCCGTAGAGAGCCACGGGCCTTCTCCACGCGCAAGTGGTGCTCCGCTTCCGGCTCCTCTCGGACGCTCCCCGCCGTCTCCACTATCGAGCTTCCGGCCAAAACGCCGCGGGCCTCGTTCCCTCCGGTACACGGTGGCGGCCGTGACACAAACGCGGTTGTCACGGTCTCGCAAGACTCTCGCCCCACTCGGTACAATTACAATGACTCACGCAAGAGCCGAGGGGTTGTGAGGTTTATCTAAACTCACTCAATAATCTAGGGTTCACCTAGAGCAAGCGCTAAAGCGGTCTAACTAACCTAAGCACTTCGCAAAGCACCTACGCTAATCACCGAGTGATTCTATTAAGCACTTGGGTGTTTGAGCTCTTGGAAATATGCACTATATGCCTTGGTATGTTGCTTGGGCTCTCACACATGAGAATGGCCGGTTGGGGTGGTATTTATAGCCTCCACACCCCCAACTAGCCGTTGGACAGAAAGCAGCAGCTTTCTGTCGTCGGGTGCACCGGACAGTCCGGTGCACCACCGGACATCTACTGTTCAGTGTCCGGTGCACGCCACGTCAGCCGACCGTTGGCGCCTGTAGCAGTCGACCGTTGGATCCGACCGTTGCCGTCTGCCCGTTGGCACACCGGACAGTCCGGTGCACACCGGACAGTCTGGTGCTACAGCCAGGGAGCGCCTGTCTGCGGCCTCTCTGCGCAGACTGTCCGGTGCCTCACCGGACAGTCCGGTGCACACCGGACACCGATGTCCGGTGCGCCACCAGGCGCTGGCTGACAGCCCTCATCTTGGATTTCTTCGCTGATTTCTTCGGGCTTCTTTGTTCTTGAGTATTGGACTCCTATGCATCTTTTTATGTCTTCTTTTGAGGTGTTGCATCCTCATTGCCTTGGTCCAATTCTCTTCGCATCCTGTGAACTACAAACACAAACACTAGAAAATTTATTAGTTCACGGATTGTGTTGTTCATCAAACACCAAAACTCAATTAGCCAAATGGCCCGGGGTCCATTTTCCTTACAATCTCCCCCTTTTTGGTGATTGATGACAACACAACCAAAGCAAGCAAATAATACAAGTATTTGAATGAAAATATGCAATTTACTTGCTAAGATGCATGATTGTCCCCACAATGTGAAATTATGGACTTAAGCCTCCCCCTAACTCCATAATTCACTTACTTCCTATTTTTGGACCAAATAACCAAAACCACTTGAAAAGCCATTTGTAGATATAAAATTTTAAATTGGTGGTGTTTGGTGTTTGATATAGTTTTCATTGCTTTGGTCCCTAAACTTCTCCCCCTTTGGCATCAACCACCGAAAAGAAAGACATTTAAAGCATGTAGGAAGTAAATAAAAGCTTGCCCTCATCAAGAATTGTATCAAATGATATCACTAGAAGGATATTAAATTAAACTATGTGAATGATACCACTTGAAGGAGTCCTCAAAAGATTACTCCCCCTAAATGAGTATTCTCCTTTAGAAAGAGTTTTTCTCCCCTTTAGAGATGAAGAAATACTCCCCCTGACAGAGATCCTCTACTTAGGAAAAAGCATGTGAAAATTAGAGGTGCAAGACATGATTTGAAAAGACTAACTTCCCTTATGCATAGGTAACAGAATATGAGTTAACTACTTATGCATTTTTGCAACATGGAAGCATATGATATGAAATATAGTCTAATCAAATATTGGAGAAGACATGTAAATGATACTGAATGTAGTCTCAAAAGATACCAATTGAAAGTCAATGGTGAGCTTGAGAGACATAGGAGTTCTTGGAGATTTTGCAGTGGAAGATTGTTGTCTTTCTCCGGGGACTTCATTTTCCTTACAATGAGACTATCACATGAAATAGACTTGAAAAGGTGTTAGTCTCAAAGTGTTAGATTATAGAGTAACCTCCCCCTAAAGGTGTGCATACAAGTTTTGAATACTTGTAGGAGACATGCACTTTGATTTGATATCAAGAGGGGCAAATTATCCATAATCCAAACTTTGGCACATATAAGTTAAATGATACACTTTGTAGAAATCAAAATTTTCAATTGATGCATCATTTACTATGGAGTGATATAAAAGCTATGTGCCGTGCTTTAACTAAACATTTTAAGCCATGTAGGTTTGCTTAAGTATATGAATTTAAAAACTAGCAATCCTACCATATGATTTACCTAGTATGCATGATTTTGAACAAAAGTACATAACAAATGTAATACTAGGCAAGAAAGGTAAACTAGATAAAAGATAAATAGATACGCATATCTAAAAACGAGAAATACAATAAAACTAGTTACCTTAGTCATGGGTGGGAAATTTGGGTCCAAAATTTTCACTAACCCACTTGGCAATAAACTTGATCCAATATGATGTATCCCATGATATACATCCCAATTTAGCCAAGTCTCCAAATTTCCCGATGACCTTTGGTCCACTCACTTCCCTTTCGGGATCCAAACCTTCTTGGTGCTTTTCATGGTTGAAATTATTTCCTTTGGCACCCAGATGCGTTTGGTCTCCTTTCCTTTGTTGGCTTGCTTGTTGGCCTTGATTGCTATCACCTTTCCGTTCTTTTTCTTCTTGATCAAATATGGTGTAGCATCCTTTTTGTTCACCTTTTTGATGTAGGTGTTGGAGATTTTGCTTGATGGCTTTTGCTTGAGCTTTTGCCTTTGTTTATCCTCGGTCATCGCCTTGCATTGGAAAGACTTGTGGCCTTCCTTGTGGCATAGCCTACAAATCACAGTTTCTCCCTCTACAGGCTTGTTCACTCCCGCAGTGGTGTTATCCTATGGAGGTCGGATTTGTTTGGCTTTGCCTTTCTTGTCATACAAAGCCTTGCCAAGGCGAGCCACTTCTTGCTTTAATTGTTCATTTTCCTTTGCAACCTCATCCGAACATGTCTCTACAACAATATTCTCAACAACGACTTGGTTGCAGGGGTTAGAATCATCAATTAAATCAAAGCAGGAAGTAGAAGCATCTTTCTTAATTATTTTAGGTATTTCAACTAAAGATGCTGCTGGGGTGCTACCAATGTTTTCTAGCTTAGTAGTTAGCTCATTATTGTGTATGCTAAGAATTTCCATTTTCTCTAGCAAATTTTCAATAGCTTCTTGGGAGCTAGCTAACTTAGCCTTAAGTTTTTCATTCTTTTTAATAAGGCTATTATCGGTAGCAGTGGATGGAGCACTAGATTCTAATAGCTCAATTTTAGTTGACAGCTCACTATTTAAGTTTGCAAAAGTTTCAAATTTTTCTAGCAAACCTTTGTAATCATTTTGAGAGCTAACCAACTTATTTTTCAAAGTTTTAAGTTGAGCTTTTTGCTTAGTGCAAACATCCTGGAAAAATTTTACAGCTTCCGCAAGCTCATCTAGAGAGGGCTTTCCCTCACCTTCATCATCACTACTACTTTCATCACTAGAGGATGGAATGCTTTTGTTACCTCTTGCCATAAGGCATTTGTGTGATGACCGTGATGATCGTGACGAGGACCGGTGGCTGCGCGTCCTTGGAGGTTCATCTTCACTTGAAGAATCATCCCAAGTTCTAACACTTGTTAGCGCCTTGCCTTTGCTCCTCTCCTTTTTGGGCTTGGCCATATTTGGACAGTTGTCCCTGAAGTGGCCCTTCTCCCCACATGCGAAGCATCCTCTCTTCCTTTGCTTTTTCCTGTCAATGTTAAAGAGAAGATCCTCGACCTGCAGGGGCACACCCATTAGATTAATCTTGCGGATCATCCTCATTACCTTTCCGACGCGTCGGATTGTTTCTTCGTCCTCGGAGGATGATGTGCATGGTTGATTATCTTCATCATCATCACTTTCTTCTTCTTCTTCCTCTTCTTCGCTTGAGGAACTTGGAGTGGGAGCCTTCTTTTTGCCCTTCCTTTCATCACATGTAAAAGCATATGGTCTTGAGGAAGTTGGCTCATCTCCCCGACTCATTTTTCGCGACATCTCAAAAGCCGCAATTTTCCCAATCACGATGGTCAGGGTCATGTTGCTCAAGTCCTCCATGTTGTGAAGGATGGTGATGATGCTCCCATATCTTTGTTGTGGTAGCAGGGAGATAATCTTCCTCACAATGTCCGCATCACCTAGCTTATTAATGCCAATCGAATTGAGCTCATTGATAATTAGATTCAAACGAGAATACATGTCTCTAACAAGCTCATCATCTTTCATAGCAAAAGAATTATACTCATTTAAGACTAGGCAATGTTTTTGCTCACGGACATTGGATGTGCCGTCATGGAGCTCATGCAATTTTAGCCAAATCTCATTAGCAGTTTTCAGGGTAAATACTTGATTGAAAATATCCATGCTAAGAGATTCATACAAGCAATTTTTGGCTCTAGCATTTAAATGGATTTCTTTTTCCTCACTCGTGGTGGGTTTCTCGGGATTCTTGAGGGGTTTCATCCCGTCACGAGTGACTCTTCAAACACCTAGATCAACGGCCTCTAGGTAACAAGCCATTCTAGCACTATAATATGGGAAGTTAGTGCCGTCAAAGTGTGGTGGCCTATGGGTATCCATCCCTTCCTCTAAAAAGCGTCGGCTCTTTTAGCGGTGAAGCTAAAGCGTTTCAAATGAGCCAAACCGGCCTCTGATACCACTTGTAGGAAACGGGTGACGCCTAAGAGGGGGGGTGAATTAGGACTTCTAAAACTTTTACTAAACTAGGCCACAATTAAATCCCTAGAGCAAAACCTATGCAAATAATCAAAACTAGAATGTGCAAACTAGGTTTTGTCTAAGTGTTGCTATCTCTACCGCAAAGGCTAAGTTTCAATCTACACTAAATAAGTATGACATTAAGATTGAAACTTAAATGCTTAATATAAATGCGGAATGTAAAGAGCTAAGTAGAGAAGCAAACTCTCGTGGATGACGCCGGTATTTTTACCGAGGTATCCGGAACCACGCAAGGTCCTGACTAATCCTCGTTGGTGCCCCTACGCAAAGGGAAGCCCACGCGAGGGCCAAGCACCACGGTCGAGTAACTCCGTAGAGAGCCACGGGCCTTCTCCACGCGCAAGTGGTGCTCCGCTTCCGGCTCCTCTCGGACGCTCCCCGCCGTCTCCACTATCGAGCTTCCGGCCAAAACGTCGCGGGCCTCGTTCCCTCCGGTACACGGTGGCGGCCGTGACACAAACGCGGTTGTCACGGTCTCGCAAGACTCTCGCCCCACTCAGTACAATTACAACGACTCACGCAAGAGCCGAGGGGTTGTGAGGTTTATCTAAACTCACTCAACAATCTAGGGTTCACCTAGAGCAAGCGCTAAAGCGGTCTAACTAACCTAAGCACTTCGCAAAGCACCTACGCTAATCACCGAGTGATTCTATTAAGCACTTGGGTGTTTGAGCTCTTGGAAATATGCACTATATGCCTTGGTATGTTGCTTGGGCTCTCACACATGAGAATGGCCGGTTGGGGTGGTATTTATAGCCTCCACACCCCCAACTAGCCGTTGGACAGAAAGCAGCAGCTTTCTGTCGTCGGGTGCACCGGACAGTCCGGTGCACCACCGGACATCTACTGTTCAGTGTCCGGTGCACGCCACGTCAGCCGACCGTTGGCGCCTGTAGCAGTCGACCGTTGGATCCGACCGTTGCCGTCTGCCCGTTGGCACACCGGACAGTCCGGTGCACACCGGACAGTCCGGTGCTACAGCCAGGGAGCGCCTGTCTGCGGCCTCTCTGCGCAGACTGTCCGGTGCCTCACCCGACAGTCCGGTGCACACCGGACACCGATGTCCGGTGCGCCACCAGGCGCTGGCTGACAGCCCTCATCTTGGATTTCTTTGCTGATTTCTTCGGGCTTCTTTGTTCTTGAGTATTGGACTCCTATGCATCTTTTTATGTCTTCTTTTGAGGTGTTGCATCCTCATTGCCTTGGTCCAATTCTCTTCGCATCCTGTGAACTACAAACACAAACACTAGAAAACTTATTAGTTCACGGATTGTGTTGTTCATCAAACACCAAAACTCAATTAGCCAAATGGCCCGGGGTCCATTTTCCTTACAATCTATGCTCAGGTAAAGAAGAAGGTGTCGAGGCGGATCTCCAGGAGTTCCAGGACTTTGACGAGTTCGAGGATTAGGCTAGCGACCTCCCCCAGTCAGCTGCCTGTGGTGGGTTGTTTACGTTGTCTATGTTTCGATTCTGTGTACTTTGATTTATATTATGTAAATGGCTCTAGTTTGTAATATTATTACTTACTCCTTATTGTAATTCAAAGCATTGTGCTATGATGAGTCATTTATGTAATCGCTGTGTACGTGAATTTTTGATCCTGGCACGTACATGGTTCGCATTCGGTTTACCTTCTAAAACCGGGTGTGACATAAGTGGTATCAAAGCCGTGCTGACTGTAGGACTGCTGACCTAGAGTAGCATTAGCCGTTTTAAAGACTTATTGACTTTTACTTCACCCCATCCTTGATGCTGCTTCAAAATATTAGTCACCTCGACTAATTCTATGTTGTGCTCCTATATGCCCCCTTGCCAAAAGTATTTTATTCTAGTATGGTCTATACTTCTCTCAATCCATTAGAACTGATCTCACTCTTGTGCTTGCGACATCTTTGTAGATGCCCCCTGACCATAACCTTCTTGTATTTTGGGATTCTTTCCTCTTTCATCATTAAATTGTACCATTTGGCAAACTCTAGTCCTTCGGTATTGACATACTCATATCCCTGAATTCTTCAATTCTCTTGTTTCAAATACTTGCCTCTAAATTTTTACTGCCTATTTAAACATTTCAGTTTATATGTCCATGATCTTACTGTCTTTTGAGACCCTTTCCTATTCTATTGATAAGTCACCATCTTTTTGGCAATTTGTACTTTCTTGGTCTTGGTATGCTCGTACCATTGGAATCTTGCATACTCTTATTTTTATATATGCTTACCTTTATGTCCCAATATCTGTTTGAAATATTTCAGTTAACATGCCCTTGACCACCCTTGTTTCCTAATGATCCATGAGTGATCATTTTATTTTGCACACCTGTAGTAATTTTGTTGTTTCCTTGTAACTCCACTCGGTAATGAATCTTTACTTCAACCCTTCTGCTAGAACCTTACCGATCTTACCCTTGATTGTTTTCTCCACTTTGTCGTTTCACGAGTCTTGACTTAACTATATCCTTTGTTATGCTTTTTAATTATTATCATATGCACCCTTGACACCTCCATATCCTACATTGATGTTTGTCTTGTACCTGCCCTTTAAAATCGCCCCTCTTCCATCTCATATCTTCTTTCTCTTGGTCGTATCCTCCTCTTTGGCTCGCGAGTTTGTAACCTCATCTTTTGTTGTGCTTTTGCTTCTTATTGCTTTTACCCTTCTCATCTCTCAACCTTACCTTGGTGAGTACGCTATGTTCGTTATCTAAAACCTCCAATCTCCCACCTCAGTTCAAGCGTGGTCTCTTACTTATCTCACCCGTGGTTATATCCTATACTTTACCTCTTGCAAGACTTATCTTATTTCTATCCTTGATTGTACCTAGATTCCTGGTTTTTTATGCACATTTACCTCTTCCTTTATATCCTTGCCTATTATCACCTTTGACGCTTGACCTCTCTCCATATTTACCATGATGTTTACCTATTTTTCTTAGCCTCACTTAAAGACTTATCTTATTTCTATCCTTGATTGTACCTAGATTCCTGGTTTTTTATGCACATTTACCTCTTCCTTTATATCCTTGCCTATTATCACCTTTGACCCTTGACCTCTCTCCATATTTACCATGATGTTTACCTATTTTTCTTAGCCTCACTTATTCCATTTCAATCCAAGAGTGTTGTTTTCCCTATCCCGCTCTTGTTCGTTTCCTTTCCCTTTGTTGCTTTGCAAGTCTTGTCTTACCTTAGCTTCATACTTTGTTGAGCTTTTGTTTGATATCATCCTTACCTTGGTAATCTGTAGATCTTGCCCTGATACTTATCTTAGGTCTGCTTGTTGAAATCCCCTCTTTTCTACCTCAATTCGAGAGCTGTGTTTTACTTATCTCACCCTTGACTATATCCTCTTCTTTACCACGTGTAGGCCTAGACTTAACTCCATTCGTTATTGTACTTGTACCACTTGCTCTTCTATGCCTTTATCTTTTCTCTCACACCCTTGTTTGTTTTGGCCTTTGGCCCTTGCGATATTTATGTCCTCTACCTGAATGCTCACCTTGAACTTGTGTTTTAAAAGCCTCCCCTTTCTTTCAACCCAGTTTGAGAGCTGCAAGTTACCTATCTCTCCCTTGATTTCTTTTTCCTCCTTGTCGCCTTACAAGTTTTGTCTTAATTACATCCTGTGCTGTGTCTTTATTTGCTATCACCATTACCTGGTCATCCATCGATCTTGCCTTGATACTTATCTTTATTCCTGCTCTTCAAAAATCTCCTCTCTTCCACCTCAATTTGAGAGTGGCAATTGACATATCTTGCCCTTGGACGCACACTCTCCTTTTCCATTTGCAGGTACCGTCTTAACTCCATCCTTTATGGTACTTATATCCTTGGTTCTTATGCACATTTACCTCCTCTCTTACATTCTTGTCCGGTATCACCTTTAACCCTTGTAATATTCATACCCTCACCTTCATGCTTACTTTGAGCCTCCCATTTAAAGCTTTCTCTTTTCCATCCTTGTTCGAGAGTAATGCCTCACCCACTTCACCATTGATTACTCCCCCTTCTTCGACGCCTTGCAAGTTTTGTCTAAAATACATCCTTTGTTGCATGTTTTTCCGTTATCACCTTAACCCTTGTCATCCCTTGATCTTTACCTTGATGCTAATCTCGTATCTGCATTATAAAGCCTCCTCTCTCGTCTAAGTTGAATAGTGTTGTCTTACCCATCCCGCTCTTGGTCGTTTCCTTTTCCTGTACCGCGTTGCCAGACATAGCGTTTGTTTGATATACCCCTTACCCTTGTAATCACTAGATCTTGACTTGATACCTATCTAAGGTCTGCTTTTGGAAATCTTCCCTTTTCTATCTCAACCCGAGAGTGTTGTTCTACCCATTATGCCCTTGGTCGTATCCTTTTGTTGATCGCTTACAATGCTTGCTTTGACTCCATTCTTTATGGTGCTCGTGTCCCTGTTCTGCGTGTCTTGCCCTTCTCCTTGTCCTTCAACAACCTTAGAGAGCAGTTATTCCCTTTTCTAGAAAGACCACCATTTAATTAGAAGGAACGTGTAGCAACAGAATGTTTGTTGTTGTATGCTTGTGCTGTTTGTTTTTGTGTGATGACTGATTTGCATCTTTGTGATGAGTGTTGATGTGTTGTGGCCCTTGGTCCGCAATGACATCTGTTTACTAGGTGAGTGCCATAGAGTTAAGTAGTTGGGTTCTCCCCCTGCTCTCTCTAATCCGTCTATACTTACCTTTTCTCGTTATTCTTTCCTCTTGCACATGTCCTTTTGGCAACCTACAACTCCTCCAAATTAGTCAAGATCAGAATCAGCAACATCTTCATCAAGTGTGTATCAATGCTCTTGTTAAGGGGGTTAGCCGCTAACCCAAATGAAGACAATGTGATCAACATCAACAAACAAGATCAAAGTGAAGCAGCGGAAGCATGTGTGGGTCCTAACCCACAGGTCCAAGGGATCCTCAAGAATTGCATCGATCGGTCTCAAGCATCTAAAAGTCAAAGCAACCAGTCCACAAGTTAAGTTTGTAGAGTCAAAGTCAACTCAAGAAAAGCTGTGAGCAACCAATGAACCAATCTCATTTTCTTGCTAAGCCTCTTCTTGAATCTCGAGGACGAGATTCTGTTAAGGGGGTTAGATTTGTAACACCCTGAATTTGGGGTATAAAATTTCTTTTCTAATATCTACCAAATTCAGGTGTTACTCTCTCTTTTCCTTACTTTTCTTTTCTTTTTTCTAAATAGTGAGGAATTATTTTGCTGTATATCTACGTGTAAGCCTAAGTAAATTAAAACCCTATGAGTGCTTTGATTGTCGCATCATGCTGGCGTATACTTTCACTTTGTTTGATGAGTGATTTTGTGGAACATGGGTTTAATAAGGAATTCAATTTAACATCGTGAAGAAAATAGGAAAGAACAAAAGATAAAGAAAATGGAAAATAGAAAGGAGCCCCCCTTCTCTCTTGGGCCGGCTCTTTGGCAGGCCCAGCAGCCCCCCTCCTTCCCCCTTTCCCCTTGGGCCGGCTGGCTCGGCGGCCCAGCCGCCCCCTCCCCCGCGCGGCCCAGCCGGCGGCCCAGCTCGACCCTCCCCCGCGCGGCCCACCTGGCCCACCCCGCGCGCAGCAGCCCCACCCCCAAAACCCTAGGTCGCGCCCTCCCCCAGCCGCCGCCGCCGCCACCCCCTGGTGGGGCCCGCACGTCAGCCCCACCCCTTCCCCCTACCTCCTTCTCTCTCCCCGATCCCGCGCACGTCCCTCTCTCTCCCTCGACGCCGCTCGCCCTCCCCTTCCCCCGCCCCTCCCTCTCCCTGGCCCCCCCTGCAGCGGCCTCGGCGGCCCAGCACCGCTCGCCAGCGCGCAGCGGCCAGGCGTGGCCAGCAGCGTCGCGGCGGCCGGCGCGCGACCCCGGTGCAGGCGCAGGCGCGCGGCCTCGACGGCCCGGCGCGGTCCCGGCTCGGCGGCGCGAGCGCGTGGCCTCGGCGTGGCCTGCCAGCGCGCGGTGGCCCGTGGCCGACCGGTGCGGGTGCACGGCGCGGCACCGGCTCGGCGGCCCGGCGTGGCCAGCTCGGCGCCCCCCTGCGGTGCGGCCAAGAGGGTCGACGCGGTGCGTGGCCGGCGTGGCTAGCGCGTGGCGCGCAGCCGGCGCAGTGCGTGGCCAGCCCACCCACGGCGCGCTCGCAGCAGCGGCCATGGCGCGGCAGCCTGCCCGGCGTGGTGGCTCGTGGCCAGTGAGCGCAACGCGCGCGACCTAGCTCCCAGCCCGCTGCTGAGCCCTCCCCTACGTGCCTGTCCCGCGTGCCCGAGCGTCCGCCCCCCCGGCTCCCTAGCCCGTCGCGGTGTGCTCCCAGGGGGCCCTGGCCGGCGTCCAGTCGTCGTGGTCGATCGGAAGGCCACCCTCGCCGAGCTCCTCCCGTCGTGGTAGTTCTCATGTGCGCAGTGGATAATGAGAAGAGGAAGCAATCGTCCTGTCCGTGGGTGAGGTGGTTGTGGCCGCATGAGATCTCATCGTTTTGAACTGTGAACTAGTACGTATTCAACATGTGTGCATCACAAATACATTTGATCCTGTTCTGATTGTGGTAACTTCGTGGTCATGTCGAGTACACGTTAATGATAGTATTTTGTCGCATCACAGGATTTAGCTATTTAATGGATTATTTGTTTGTCCAATGATTAATAGAATAACATTCTAATTTAGGTATAGCTCTAACCTGTTCTAGTATAAATACCCGTCAATGTGATTATGTCAATACAAATGTTGTAATTAACACTTTCTTAATAGGGATGCGAGATCGGTTAGCGATTCTAGCTTATCGTCGCACTGTTTTCACGTGTTGCCGTGTGATGTTTCATGTGTTGTCGCGCGCGTCGTCGTGTGTCGTCCGTGCATGTCGCGTGCCTTGCCGCGCGCCGTTCGCGCGTGTCGCGCGTTGTCCGCGCGCGAGGTTAAGCAGTTCGCCTATAATGGCACAGGTCAGTTAATTAGCTGTTTGGGTAATCATTCACTATTAAAATGGTATTTTAGTCGAAACTAGGTACTAGTTTTAATCTACATTTAAAAAAGGATAGATTAAAATGACCATGTCGAACTAAATGCTATAATTAATACTTGTTTAGCGTAAACGCGCTAACCCCTCGACCGTCCGTAGAGGCGCTCTCTATTTTTATTTTGCTCACTTTTTATCTTGCATGGTGTAATGTTCTTATGCATATGTACATGTTTGTTTGATTGTGCTTGTTTGTCTTTGCTTCGCGCCGCGAATAATCTGCGATCCATTTTCGAGCTTCGAGGAATCGACGGTCAAGCTTCGATGACCAAATGACCCAGCTCTTCGAGTTCTACAAGGTTGAAGATTCTGAGCATCTGTTTGGTGAAGGCAAGTGTCCTCTGACCCATTATGTTCCATTTACTTTAACTCACTGTCCCGCATACTATGAACAACATAAGGATTGACTAGCTTTCTATTTACCTTGTCCTTGATTACCTTTTGGGTTACTATGATTAGCTTCATGCTAGCGCTTTACTTTAATCAACAAACATGATGAGATACAATGATGATACTATGGTTTTATTCCAGATATGATGATATACTTGTGGCTTTTAAGGGGACTCGAGCTGTTTCTCGAGTGCCTCTCCGTAAGGACCTGTTCGTTGGATGACCGCCCGGGAAAACAGTGCAACCATGAGGGTGGAGTGGGATGCCCTTAGCTGAATAATTAGAGGAACCGGGGTGTAGTTCGCTTAGCCGTCGTGCCGTCAATGGGGCTCGGTGTATGCGGCTCGCTCTGCCAAGGTTGATTTGTCCCTTGGGAAGGAGTGCGGTACATTTAGGAAACCTAACGGGCGGCTACAGCCCCGGGGAATCTTTGTTAAGGCTTCGTAGTGAATCCCTGGCCATTCACCTCGGGAGTGAATAAGGGTCTTGCAAGCCCGAGCTAGAGAGGGAATCACGGCTTGTGGGTAAAGTGCGCAACCTCTGCAGAGTGTTTGAAACTGATATATCAACCATGCTCGCGGTTATGAGCGGCCAAGGGAGCTCCATTGATTAGAGACACATTGATCAGAGATGCTTTGGTTACAGATGATGATGAGGATAAGGATGGTTATGATTATGCTTATGGTAATGGTAAGTGGTATTCTTTCTGTTTGGAAAGGGTACTTTGGGTTAAGAACTTAGGTTAATGCTAAAACCTGGCTTTCTACTAGTAATAATAACCTGACCAACTAAAAGCAACTGCTTGACTTAACCCCACATAAAGCTAGTCCACTGCAGCCAAACGGGACATTTGCTGAGTACGTTGATGTGTACTCACCCTTGCTTTCACAAAACACCAGGTTGCCTTTGGTGCAATCTATGCTCAGGTAAAGAAGAAGGTGTCGAGGCGGATCTCCAGGAGTTCCAGGACTTTGATGAGTTCGAGGATTAGGCTAGCGACCTCCGCCAGTCAGCTGCCTGTGGTGGGTTGTTTACGTTGGCTACGTTTCGATTCTGTGTACTTTGATTTATATTATGTAAATGGCTCTAGTTTGTAATATTATTACTTACTCTTTATTGTAATTCGAAGCATTGTGCTATGATGAGTCATTTATGTAATCGTTGTGTACGTGAATTTCTGATCCTGGCACGTACATGGTTCGCATTCGGTTTACCTTCTAAAACCGGGTGTGACAGGAGGAGAGCTGGGCGGGGAGACAGGTCGAGCGGGGGGGGGGGGAAGAGAGAGAGGGGTTTGGGGAGGGGGCGGCTGACGGGTGGGGCCCGCAGGGGAAGGTGGCGGAGGCGTAACCGTCGCGCGCGCACCACGCGCGAGGGGAGCGGGGGGGGGGCGGCTGGGCCGCGCACGCTGGCCCAAAGCAGGGGAGGGGCGGCTGACGCCTGGCTGGGCCACGCGAGGGGAGGGGGAGGCTGGGCCGCCGAGCCAGCCGGCCCAAGGGGGAAGAGGGGAGGAGGGGAGGGGCGGCTGGGCCGCGCCAGGAAGCCGGCCCGATAGAGAAGGGGGGTTTCCTTTCTATTTCCCATTTCTTATTTTCCATAATCTTCTACTAAGCGCAATCTTTATGGAAACCAAGCAAATACTCACAAGGAAAAGATGCGTGGTTCGGCATGATGCAACAACCAAAGAAGATATTTCTAGGGTTTACTTACACCAGCTGTCGAGCTAATTCTCGCTATACTTTGGAAAAGATCAAGGCTTAGCGAGGAGAAAAAAAAATAAAGGGTAACGCCCGAATTTGGCGAGTGAAGAAAAGAAAAAATTCAACTCCAAAATTCGGGGCGTTACAGGTGCAATTTAATTATTTTGCGCATTTATTTGGGAAATTTATTCAAGTATGTAATGCACACACATTATTCATCTTGGTCAAAATAAAGGATTGCAAAAGTGAAATCTTGGTTTAGAAGATATTATATTTTGATTTTTTTGGAGGACTTTTCCTAAATGAAAAAAAATCAAGAGTAATTTAATTCAGATGATGATTTTTGTATTCATAACATTATGTGGAGAACACCATTATTTGAATCTCGAGAGAATTCTTCCTTTATTTCAAAGTTGGGATTTTTAAGGTGTTACAATGACGGTATTATGGTTAGATCAGTTGTCGTGATTTTTCTTCTTTTATATGTTAATCTTGTTGAGTTAGTTTAGATTTTTTTTCTATTCTAATGTCATAGATACTACATGCTAGTAGATCTGAGTTTTACATTTTATACTACATTATTAAATTATTCTTAGACCATATTAATTTTCCAACATGTACAGACTCATAAAACTATTTTTTGTCGTAATACAATTGTGGTGACATAGCGATTGGATTTTTTATCTATATTTTGTCAAACATAAGATACTACACCATGATATTGTTCTAGAATTGCATTCGGGATAGTGAGAGTAGTAGTATTTTGTATTTTGTATGTCCGAAATAAGGAGGAAGTTCCTTAGCTTATTTTACTGGGAATAATAAAAGTGTCTTATACTAGTACGTAGTACCATACAACAGATAAATATTCAGGTTCCGTAAAACAATTGTGGTGACGGTCGTTGCAAATCATCCATACAGCAGATAGATATTCAGTCCGTTGCAACAAAATAGGCGGTCGTACATTGTGGACGGGCTAAACGGCCTTCAGTTCGTTTTCCTCGTTCCAGGACTTTATAAAAAGGAGAGGTCTCGTCAGGGCCAGGTCACGGCCTTGCCTCGTTCCCTTCTAATCATCCTGCCGCGCGCGCGCCGCGCGTAGGTAGCTACGATTTGATTCGTGCTAGGATTTAGTCCTGTCGTCACACCAGCATTACTAGCATTCAGCAACACCAATGGCTGAGAAGAAGATGCTTACGCTGAGGAGCTCCGACTGCGAGGAGTTCAAGGTGGAGGAGGCGGTGTTGATGAAGTCAGAGATCATTCGCTTCATGATCGAGGACGAGTGGACGACTGCGCCGACAACGTCATCCTGCTCCCCAACGTGAATTCCAAGATTCTCGCCCTGGTCATCGAGTACTGCAACAAGCACGTCCACGACGCCGCCAAGCCCGCCGACTCCACGAAGACCACCAACGCCTCATCAGCTGGGGGCGACGGCGAGGTCGACCTCAAGAAGTGGGACGCGGAGTTCGTCAAGGTCGCGTCGGCGACGCTCTTCGACAGAGTAGAGCTACCATTCTTCATCAGAGTAGAGCTGCCATTCTTTGATCCAATTAGGGCCACCAGAATTCCAAAGATGAAGGTACGCTTTGAACGAGGAGCAGACATAAGAGCGACGTCTATAAACTGCAAAACCAACATCCTTGTAGGAAAGCGAGAAGCGAAAAACCCGGTTCGACAAAGGAATAACCCTAAATAAATCCGCTGATCCACCAATGAAGGATTGAAGAAGAAAGCCCACTGATTCTGTGCACAGACGCAAGGAACACCTACCAAAATATATGACTAAAAAGAACTCATGTCGATCAAATTTACCCGGGAGAAGATTGATCGGGCAATTGAACTTGTGAAGAATCCAATCTTGAAAACGGAGGCCGTCGGAGAAATCCAGGGCAGATGGACCAGAACCAACCGAGGGGCCCCCATGGCCAAGGGCTGGGGGGCACTTCGCCGGACAACGAGGGCAGTCTAGCCGGAGCGCCGCACCGCCATCGCCGCCGCGAGAGAGCACAAGTTGACGGACTAGCTCATGAGGTATTGCTTCGAACTTTTTTAATCCTCTTTGGGATTGAAGGGGAATGGAGAGAAACTTAGTTCATTTCCACCTCAATCCCCTCCAATCCCGAAGGAGATATGAGGTTCCTAAAGTAGCCCTTAATGCCAAGATGGTAGATAGTTTCCTTTCAGGATCCCAGGTTATGATGCATATAAAATACAATATTTGTGATAAGAGACATTGCATGTGTTAGATTGACATTGGCTTCGCAAATTGATTTACCTAATATTAGGTGTTACATAATATTGGATGTTGTGCATGCATGCATGCTTATATGATTTCTCACTTAAGTGATTTTCACCGCCTATCTATAGGGTAATTGCAGCTGGTATGAAAGGAATATGCAGTTCACATGTGACGCGGGACGGCCCTTTCGTAGTAAAGATATGAAATGATTGTGTGCCGTTGCAACTTATGGACATTATACTAGTAGGTGATAACAAAAAAGAACTATGTTCTATCTATATATTTAGAGACCAGTGGACAAAAAAAATAAACCGAAAGAAACTTGGCCTTCTTTATGGTTAATAGATAATATTAATATAGAAGAAAAGGAAATAAACTACTGCAAAATTGCAAAAATCCAAAGCATCTGAAATTCTAGATCTTCTACGCTCTAAACATAAATCCTCACTTCTATCAAGCGTTCTGAAAAAGGCGACACAAACTGTCCGCCCCTCGTCTCACACCCATCTGAATCCATGCCTGCTACTGAAGAGCTGCCCGGCGTCTTCTCCTCTGCTGCCGTGCCTTCGCCGGCGGCTGTCCAGTACCGCTTGACAGCGAAGAGCACCTTCTCAGGCACGTAGGGGCCGTCCTCATGGTTTGCCAGCAGCGTCTTCCACCGCATCCCCTTCACCGTCCTCTGCACCTTGAGCAGGACAGCGGCCGTTGCAACAAAACAGACTCCCGTTCCCGTAGATTGTGGACGGGCTTCGTTTTCCTCGTTCCAAATAATCCAGGATTTTTTTATAAAAAGGAGAAAGGAGAGGTCCCGTCAGGGCCTTGCCTCGTTCCCTCCCAATCATCCTGCTGCGCGCCGCACGTAGGTAGCTACGACTCGATTCGTGCTAGGATTTAGTCGTCCTGTCGTCGCACCAGCATTACTAGCATTCAGCAACACCAATATAATGGCTGAGAAGAAGATGCTTACGCTGAGGAGCTCCGACTGCGAGGAGTTCGAGGTGGAGGAGGCGGTGTTGATGAAGTCAGAGATCATTCGCTTCATGATCGAGGACGACTGCGCCGACAACGTCATCCCGCTCCCCAACGTGAATTCCAAGACTCTCGCCCTGGTCATCGAGTACTGCAACAAGCACGTGCACGCCGACGCCGCGGAGACCACCAGCGCCTCATCAGCTGGGGGCGGCGGCGAGGTCGACCTCAAGAAGTGGGACGCGGAGTTCGTCAAGGTCGCGCCGGCGACGCTCTTCAACCTCATCATGGCTGCCAACTATCTCGACATCAAGGGGTTGCAGGGCCTGACCTGCCGGGCGGTGGTCGACATGATCCAGGGCAAGTCACCGGAGGAGATCCGCAAGACCTTCAACATCAAGAACGACTTAACCAAAGAGGAGGAGGAGGCGATCCGTAGTGAGAACTCCTGGGCCTTCGACCCGCTCCCCGTCCGTAGTAGTGGACCGCGGTGGTTACTGTTAGCTTTGATCTCGATTGCTAGTTTACTCGTCTGTAGTTATCTTCTGATCTGATACATACATTAATAAGTAGTTCGTTTTGTCTACAATTATTAGCTGATATATATTGAGGAGTTCGTCTGTGATCTGCAGTTATCAACTAATATATTAAGTACTGCGCATATAATTAAGCTACAGAGTCAAGAATCAAAATTTCAAGATATTCTATCTACAAATTCATTGATCTGACTTTTCAGATCCGAACCAAAAGTGCAACCTGTGTTTAGAAATTATGTTTTTATTGAATTTTAGAACATTTAAACCTGAAGTTATATTATCTAGTGCCCACAAGCGCATGTGGGGTCATGGGACCGATTCCAATCATCCGTTCTTTTTTTTTGCCCCTTTTTCTCCTCATTTTTTTCTATGGTTTGCATGGGTCCCAATTAAAATTTGGATTAATTATATACATGTCACCTAACTTTTACAAAATTAAATAGCTAGGTCGGACCAGATGAATCATGAGAAAAGGCTAGTTCAGCAAATACCTCCTTTTTCGGTTATTTCTATCCCATGTGGATCGGATGAGATTAAAAAAAATATGAAAGATTTTTTTTATTTTATGTAGGATTTAAACCAACTCAATCCCATCCAATCCACAATTATTGAGTGCAAAACGAACAAACCCGCCTTAGTTGTGGCAAAAATACATAAAAGTGTTTTCTAGTGCAATTCACGACAAAGGTCAATGAGTATTGTAGCATCCACCTAATCAACAAAGCAGCTTTGAAAGCAAAAAAAAGTTTCAGTTGTCCAAGTAAAAATAATATAAAATATAAAACTAGGAGAGAGGGAAGAAGGTTTGGAAAAAAAAATTCTATGGAAGAATCTACTTGTTATAGAACCATGCGGATACCATATATACCTTGGCCATGGCATGGTAGAAGTGGAACCACCAGAGGAGATCGATTTTGTTGTCATCCACAACATAGAAACCACTACCGTATGCCCTGCCTCACGTCGAGCTTCTCTTAGATCTCAGACATGCAATAGAAACGAGCAACAATTATTTTATTTTAATCCCACTAACTATGATTCGAACTTGTCACCTCTCACTCATATACCATATTAAATTACATGCACCATGGACAAAAGTTTAAGCTAACAATAAGAGATAGACAATTGACTCATATCCTAACTAGTCTAAAGAAGGGACACATAGCGTGTGTTCATATGGTCCTATAAACAAGTACTAGTTGGTTACCTGTGCATTGCGACGGCTCACAACAATACCCACATAGAGGACATATCCGGTGCACATGGAAGATTGGTGCACATGGTGCACATATTAAATCATGACCACTCATTTTAGATCTAACGTCTCTAATTGATCATTCAATTTACAAATTATACCTTCCACCACTACACACCACCACGTTGGAGGGTGTCCTTAGCAAAATATACCAAACAACTAGAGACGTTAGATCTAAAATTAATGATGATGATTTAATATGTGCACCATGTGCACTAAACTTTCATGTGCATCAGATATGTTCTCTACCCACGTAAATTATCCACCGAAAAGATCTCAAGATTTTTTATTGATTGTCTCCGCTCTTTGCATAATATTTTTTGTAAACGCACTGGTACCATAGGCAGCAAACCAGAGACCCCCATCCTCCCCCACTTCCAAGGTTTCGTAGAGGAGGAGGGGAAGGAAAGAGGCAGACATACATGTTTGTTGCCATAGAAGGACACGACAAAGACCTAGGAATCCGGGTGCGACATAAGTAGTATACCGCTAGATATATAGGGATAGAGCATGCAAGCGGAGAAAGAAGCCCAGTCGGAGCAGCTCCAAATCGAGAGGCACCCGCACCAGGCGTCAATCCTAGAAGGGTGAGAGGATGCGAGTGTCTTCCTAGCCCTGGACCCGCCGAAGCGACACAACATCACAACCAACTCCATAGCATATGTTGACTGTTGCCACGCTATGAGCCTTGGTTGTCCAATATCTCAGACCTGGACACCTCATCGCCAAGATAACCTAAATGTGGCAGGCGTCACCATGTCCTCCTCGACGGCACGCACGGAGAAAGGCCAGGAGCATGACCGACTCGCGTCGTACCCGCGTCGAGGAGCATCGGTCGGCTCGCGGCTGCGACCATGTGCGAGGGCAGCAGGTTGGGAAGGAAGAACAGGGCGAAGGCCGGGAAGACGAACGGGACGTCCGACGATGGCAAAAACGATGGTGCGCGCAAGATGTGAAACGTCCTCGTGGACGTGCAATAGCCACTGCACGAGTCGGTGTCGGGACTGGTGTCCGACGAATACGGGGAGAAGGCGCATGCTTCAACGCCCTCTGTCGAGAATGGGGTGGCGCGGAGGTGGAGGCATGAGGGGAGAGAGAAAAGAAGTAGAATGGCGAACGAATTGGTGGCAACTAAGGCGAGGACCATCATTATCGTGCGCAAGTATAGATGGCCAAATGAGCCATGTCTGGCGAGCCGGCCCGAGGCATGACCTATTTAATAGTGCCTGGGCCAACCCAGCATGAGCGCCGTGCGATGTTTGGGCCATAGCCTCGGCCCTTAGTGCTGGCCCGGCCCAACACGATTATCTTTTTATTTTACATAAAATCATATATACATATGTACAATTTATATTCAATATTATAAACATCTGAGCATGATGTTCTACTAGTTAGACAGCTTCGCCCAGTGTCTCCCACCTTTCTTCCATTAGCGTGTGGGTTCAAACCCTACCTCCTGCACTGCTTTTTAATATTTTACGCTAAGTTGATTTGGAAGAAATGTAGGGTAAAAAGATGATGCAGAACGACCGTTGAAACTGGTGCTTTAAGTATAGTAGAGATTTTATACATGGGATGGCTAATTCGTGCCAAGGAGGACGGGGAACTACTAGATGGATAGAGGCCGACGCTAGAACTGAGACACAGGGATGACTAGAGCAGGATGAATCGATAGATGACCGGGCGCAGGTGGGCGAGAGGGAAATCTATACAATGTCACACCCGGATTTAAAGGACAAAGCGCCAAAGAAGACAACACATATAATAACAGAGTGTATAGAGAGAAATGTCACAATATAATCAGAGTACTTATTACATAGCGGAAGTCTTACAAAATAAAAGATAAATTTAAAACGAACTAAAGTTCATCCTTTGCGCCAAAAAGTCAACTGGGAGACGCCATCTAGATCAAATCGAACTCCTCGTTGTGTGGCCCCTCTTGAACCACCTGTACTTCTCTTATGGGGGCATGTGAGACAGCAAGGGTGAGCTCACACATATTCATCGCTCAACAAGTTGTGGGGAATAATGTGCATGAACTCACCAAAGGCTGAGCATTGCTTTTAATGAGTTGGTCAAATTTTATTAGCAGTTACTAAATGTAAGTAAATACCAGACCATAATAAGAATAATAGAATAAAATTAATAAATAATCCCATGCAATGCAAATGACAAATTGAATTTAACTCCATAATTTAATTATGCGAGAGTCCTGAGCTGCTCTTGACCGTGAGCTCGGCTAGTATACCAGTTTTACACTCTACAGAGGTTGTATCCTGTACCCACAAGTCGTGTATCCCATGTCACTAGGGTTAGCTAGACCCTTAGACACTACCGAGGTGAATGGCTAGGGATCCACTACGAGGCCTTTACAAAGTTCCACTAGCTTCCGAAAACCCGCTATAGTTTATGGGAAGAGCACTTGCAAGAATCCCTCATCTGACCGCCATCGCAGCAAAATCAACCCGAGAACCTGAAAGGGAAATGTGCCCTTGAGCCATTTCTAAGTATTTTGGTGATTGAGTACCAACACAAGTGCTTTTGTGTGTAATCTATGCAAAGTGGTGGACAAAGTGCAAATCAAGTCAAAAGGTATGTTTCTAGACTTAGTACACTGTTTTATGGACTAATGTATTGTGTCTAAGTGCTGGAAACAGGAAAAATCGAATTGGAAAAGAGATGGCTTTGTTCAGCCAAAGTCTGCGCAGTCTGGGTGCACCGGACAGTGTCCGGTGCGCCAGGCTGGCTCTGGCGAACTTGCTGCTCTCGGGACTTCGACGGTGGTGTACGGTATAAATCACCGGACTGTCCGGTGGTGCACCAGACTGTCCGGTGAGCCGTTCACAGGCGAAGTCGTCAGTCTCGGGAAGCCATCAACGTCGTACGACTATAATTCACCGAACTGTCCGATGAGGCACCGGACTGTCCGGTGAGCCAACGGTCAGCCGAGGCAACGGTCGGCCGAGGATTCCGCGCGTGACGCGTGGCCGAGCCAACGGTCACATTGGAGCACCGGACTGTCCGGTGTGCACCGGACAGTGTCCGGTGCGCCAACGGCTCTCAATCTGCAATGGTCGGCTTCGCCAAATAAGGAAACAAATCCGCACCGGACAGTGTTCGGTGGTGCACCGGACTGTCCGGTGCGCCAGGCGACAGAAGGCAAGATCTGCCTTCCTGGAATGCTCTCAACGGCTCCTAGCTGCCTTGGGGCTATAAAAGGGGCCCCTAGGCGCATGAAGGAGAACATCCAAGCATTCTTTGAGCATAGTTGATCACTCACACTTCGTTCTTGCGCACTTGTTCGACATTCTTAGTGATTTGAGCTCCGTTCTAGTGAGAAACTCGTGATAGTCTCTTGAGCTCAAGTCTGGGTCTTGTGTGTGCGTATTTGCTGTGATCTTTGTGTCTTGTGTGAGTTGCTCATCCCTCCCTTACTCTGCGCTTCTTTGTGAACATCTTTGTAAGGGCGAGAGACTCCAAGTTGTGGAGATTCCTCGCAAGCGGGATAAAGTAAAGCAAAGCAAAACACCGTGGTATTCAAGTAGGTCTTTGGACCACTTGAGAGGGGTTGATTGCAACCCTCGTCCGTTGGGACGCCACAACGTGGAGTAGGCAAGCGTTGGACTTGGCCGAACCACGGGATAACCACTGTGTCTATCTGTGTTGATCTTCTTGTGGTTATTGTGTTTTGCTAAGACTCCTCTCTAGCCACTTGGCATTACTGGGCTAACTCCTAATCAAGTTTTTGTGGCTATAAGTTTTTAAGTTTTACAGGATCACCTATTCACCCCCCCCCCCCTCTAGGTGCTCTCAATTGGTATCGGAGCCGTTCTCTTCAAGAAAGGGACTAATCGCCCGAAGAAATGGATCCTAAGGGGAAGGGAATTGTGATCAATAATAAAGAGAAGGAGTCCTTCGTCAACGAGCCGAAAGACGACAAGCCTACGGACTCGGGCTCGGGCCATAAACGAAAAGATGGGAAGAAGAAGAAGACAAGGCGCATCAAGGAGATCGTCTACTACGACGACAGCGACGAGTCCACTTCTTCCCAAAAGGACAACGACGACAACGACTACGACAAAAGAAAGAGGGTTAATTCAAACTTCTCTTTCGATTACTCTCGTATTCCACATAGCTCAAATACACATTTGCTTTCCATTCCTCTTGGCAAACCTCCACACTTTGATGGGGAGGACTACGGATTTTGGAGTCACAAAATGCGTAGTCACTTGTTCTCTCTCCATCCAAGCATATGGGAGATTGTAGAGAGTGGAATGAAATTTGATAGCTCGGATAGTCCCATGTTCATAAATGAACAAATCCATAAAAATGCACAAGCTACTACTGTCCTTTTAGCATCTTTGTACAGGGAAGAGTACAATAAGGTGAGCGGCTTGGACAATGCCAAGCAGATCTGGGACACCCTCAGGATCTCACATGAGGGGAACGACGTCACCATGCTCACCAAAATGGAGTTGGTGGAGGGCGAGCTTGGAAGATTCGCAATGATAAGGGGAGAGGAGCCAAACCAAACATACAACCGGCTCAAGACCCTCATCAACAAAATAAGGAGCTACGGAAGCACGCGATGGACGGACCACGACGTCGTTCGTCTAATGCTAAGGTCTTTTACTGTACTTGATCCACATCCGGTGAACAATATTCGTGAAAATCCTAGGTACACCAAGATGTCGCCCGAAGAAGTTCTTGGGAAGTTCGTAAGCGGGCGAATGATGATCAAGGAGGCGAGATACGTGGATGATGCGCTAAATGGCCCAATCCATGAGCCTCAAACCATCGCCCTCAAAGCAACAAGAAGCAAGGAGACGCTACCCAGCAAGGTGGCGCAAGTGGAGGCGGTGGGGCTCAATGATGAAGAGATGGCCCTCATCATCAAGCGCTTCAAGATGGCGCTTAAGGGTCACAAGGGGCAGCCAAGCAAGACCAAGACAAAGGGGAAGCGCTCATGCTTCAAATGTGGTAAGATTGGTCATTTTATCGCTAATTGTCCCGATAATGACAGTGACCAGGAACAAGGGAACAAAAGGGAAAAGAAGAAGAATTACAAGAAGGCCAAGGGCGAGGCACATCTTGGAAAGGAGTGGGATTCGGATTGCTCCTCTTCCGACTCCGACAATGAAGGACTCGCTGCCACCGCCTTCAACAAGTCATCCCTCTTCCCCAACGAGCATCACACATGCCTCATGGCGAAGGAGAAGAAGGTATGTACTCGGGATACCACTTATGCTTCTTCAAGTGATGATGAGTCTAGTGATGACGATGAAATAGACTATTCTAGTTTATTTAAAGGTTTAGATAGAAATAAAATTGATAAAATCAATGAATTAATTGATGCTTTAAATGATAAGAATAGGTTATTAGAAAAGCAAGAGGATCTTTTGTACGAAGAACATGATAAGTTTGTAGAGGCTCAAAAATCCCTTGCTTTAGAAATTAAAAAGAATAAAATGCTTTCTAGTGAATTGTCTACATGCCATGACTCTATTTCTAACTTAAAGAGAATAAATGATGACTTGAATGCTAAGTTAGAAATAGCTAGTAAATCAACATCTCGTGTAGAAAATGTTGTAATGTGTAATAGGTGTAAAGATTTTAATACTGATGCTTGTAGCGAACACCTAGCTTCAATTTCTAAATTAAATGATGAAGTGGCTAGTCTTAATGCCCAACTTGAGACTAGCAAAAGTGAATTTGATAAGTTAAAATTTGCAAGGGATGCCTACACGATTGGTAGACACCCCTCAATTAAGGATGGACTTGGCTTCAAGAGGGAAACCAAGAACTTAACAAGCCATAAGGCTCCCATCTCCGCCAAGGAGAAAGGGAAGGCCCCTATGGCTAGTAGTGCTAAAAAGAACCATGCTTTCATGTATCATGATAGGAGACATTCTAGGAATGCCTATAGAAGTTATGATGCTTTTGATTCTCATGCCATGTTTGCTTCTAGTTCTTCCTATATGCATGGTAGAGATATGTCTAGGAGAAATGTTGTTTATCATATGCCTAGGAGAAATGTTGTTAATGTTCCTAGGAAAATTAATGAACCTTCGACAATATATCATGCTTGCAATGCTTCATTTGCCATTTGTAGAAAGGATAAGAAGGTAATTGCTAGGAAATTAGGGGCAAGATGCAAGGGAGATAAAACTTGCATTTGGGTCCCTAAGACCATTGTGACTAACCTTGTAGGACCCAACAAGAGTTGGGTACCTAAGACCCAAGCCTAAATTTGCCTTGCAGGTTTATGCATCCGGGGGTTCAAGCTGGATTATCGACAGTGGATGCACAAACCACATGACGGGGGAGAAGAAGATGTTCACCTCCTACGTCAAGAACAAGGATTCCCAAGATTCAATCATATTCGGTGATGGGAACCAAGGCAAGGTAAAAGGGTTAGGGAAGATGGCTATTTCATCCGAGCACTCTATTTCTAATGTGTTTTTAGTTGAGTCGCTTGGATATAATCTGTTATCCTTTAGTCAACTTTGTAAAATGGGATATAATTGTTTATTCACAAATGTAGATGTGTCTGTCTTTAGAAGGTGTGATGGTTCACTAGCTTTTAAGGGTGTACTAGACGGCAAACTTTATTTAGTTGATTTTGCAAAAGAGGAGGCCGGTCTAGATGCATGCTTAATTGCTAAGACTTGCATGGGCTGGCTGTGGCATCGCCGTTTAGCACATGTGGGGATGAAGAACCTTCACAAGTTTCTAAAGGGAGAACACGTGATAGGTCTAACTAATGTGCATTTCGAAAAAGATAGACCTTGTGCAGCTTGTCAAGCAGGCAAACAAGTGGGAAGCTCTCATCACACCAAAAATGTGATGACCACATCTAGACCTTTGGAGATGCTTCATATGGACCTCTTCGGACCCGTCGCCTATCTAAGCATAGGAGGAAGTAAGTATGGTCTTGTTATAGTTGATGATTTTTCCCGCTTCACTTGGGTATTCTTTTTGCAGGATAAATCTGAAACCCAAGGGACCCTCAAGCGCTTCCTAAGGAGAGCTCAAAATGAGTTTGAGCTCAAGGTGAAGAAGATAAGGAGCGATAACGGGTCCGAGTTCAAGAACCTTCAAGTGGAGGAGTATCTTGAGGAGGAAGGGATCAAGCACGAGTTCTCCGCTCCCTACACACCACAGCAAAATGGTGTGGTAGAGAGGAAGAACAGGACACTCATCGATATGGCAAGGACGATGCTTGGAGAGTTCAAGACCCCCGAGCGGTTTTGGTCGGAAGCCGTGAACACGGCTTGCCACGCCATCAACCGGGTCTACCTTCACCACCTCCTCAAGAAGACTTCGTATGAGCTTCTAACCGGTAACAAACCCAATGTGTCTTACTTTCGTGTATTTGGGAGCAAATGCTATATTCTAGTGAAGAAAGGTAGAAATTCTAAGTTTGCTCCCAAAGCTGTAGAAGGGTTTTTGTTAGGTTATGACTCAAATACAAAGGCGTATAGAGTCTTCAACAAATCATCGGGTTTGGTTGAAGTCTCTAGCGACGTTGTATTTGATGAGACTAATGGCTCTCCAAGAGAGCAAGTTGTTGATCTTGATGATGTAGATGAAGAAGACGTTCCAACAGCCGCGATACGCACCATGGCGATTGGAGATGTGCGGCCTCAGGAACAAAAAGAGCAAGACCAACCCTCTTCCTCAACAATGGTGAATCCCCCAACCCAAGATGACGAACAGGTTCCTCAAGTGGAGGCGCATGATCAAGGGGAGCACAGGATGTCCAAGTTGAAGAGGAAGAAGCACCTCAGGCACCTCCAACCCAAGTTCAAGCGACGATTCAAAGAAATCATCCCGTCGACCAAATTTTGGGTGATATTAGCAAGGGAGTAACTACTCGCTCTAGATTGGTGAATTTTTGTGAGCATTACTCTTTTGTCTCTTCTATTGAGCCTTTCAGGGTAGAAGAGGCCTTGCTAGATCCAGACTGGGTGTTGGCCATGCAGGAAGAGCTCAACAACTTCAAGTGTAATGAAGTTTGGACACTGGTGCCTTGTCCCAAGCAAAACATTGTGGGAACCAAGTGGGTGTTCCGCAACAAACAGGACGAGCACGGGGTGGTGACGAGGAACAAGGCTCGACTTATGGAAAAAGGTTATGCCCAAGTCGCAGGTTTGGACTTTGAGGAGACTTTTGCTCCGGTGGCTAGGCTAGAATCAATTCGTATTTTGCTAGCATATGCCGCTCACCATTCTTTCAGGTTGTTCCAAATGGATGTGAAGAGCGCTTTCCTCAACGGGCCAATCAAGGAGGAGGTGTACGTGGAGCAACCCCCTGGCTTTGAGGATGAACGGTACCCCGACCACGTGTGTAAGCTCTCTAAGGCGCTCTATGGAGTTAAGCAAGCCCCAAGAGCATGGTATGAATGCCTTAGAGACTTTTTAATTGCTAATGCTTTCAAGGTTGGGAAAGCCGATCCAACTATTTTCACTAAGACTTGCGATGGTGATCTTTTTGTGTGCCAAATTTATGTCGATGACATAATACTTGGTTCTACTAATCAAAAGTCTTGTGAAGAGTTTAGCAGGGTGATGACGCAGAAATTCGAGATGTCGATGATGGGCGAGTTGAACTACTTCCTTGGGTTCCAAGTGAAGCAACTCAAGGATGGCACCTTCATCTCCAGTCACACCCGGTTTTTAGAAGGCAAACCGAATGCGAACCATGTACGTGCCAGGATCAGTTATTCACGTACACAGCAGTTACATAACATGGACATCATCACACAGTGCTCAAATAGTATTAAAAGGGGAAATAATAGTCGATTACATCATACGTCTGAGACGTCCATATAGTTCTTACAATAAATCAAAGTGCGAAAACGAAACGTAGATAACACGGCCTTCACAGGCAGCCGACTGGGGGTTGCCGCTAACCCACGCCTAGAACTCGTCGTAGTCTTGGAACTCCTGGAAGTCTCCTTCCACAGCTTCGTCTTCTCCTGAGCAGTGGTTGCAATGCTGACAACCTGGGGGGGGTTTGGTGTGTAGAGCAAGGGTGAGTACACATCAACATACTCAGCAAGCATCCCGTTTGGCTGTAGTGGACTAGCTTTATGTGGGGATAAGTCAAGCAGTTGCTTTTAGTTGGTCAGGTTATTACTTACTAGTAGAGAGCCAGGTTTTAACATTAACCCAAGTTATTAGCCCAAAGTATCCTTTCCAAACGGAAAGAATACCACTTACCAGCACCATAATCATAATCAGAATCATCAATCTCATTGCCACCTGTACCAAAATATCACTGATCAAGTATCACTAATCTCTGGAGCTCCCTTGGCCGCTCATAACCGCGAGCACGGCTGATATATCAGTTTCATAACACTCTGCAGAGGTTGCGCACTTTACCCACAAGCCGTGATTCCCACTTGCCTCGGGCTGATCAAACCCTTAAACACTACCAAGGTGAATAGGCAGGGTCTCACTACGTAGCCTTTACAAAGATTCCCCGGGGCTGTAGCCACCCGTTAGGTTTCCTAAATGTACCGCACTCCTCCCCAAGGGACAAATCAACCTTGGCAGAGCGAGCCGCATACACCGAGCCCCATTGACGGCACAACGGCTAAGCGAACTACACCCCGGTTCCTCTAATTATTCAGCTAAGGGCGTCCCATTCCACCCTCATGGTTGCACTGTTTTCCCGGGCGGTCATCCATTGAACAGGTCCTTACGGAGAGGCACTCGAGAAACCGCTCGAGTCCCCTTAAATGCCACAAGTATGATCGTAAATAAGAAGGGGAAAACAGCGTATCATAGATAATCACATCATGTTCATTGATTAGAGTTGAGCAATAGCATCAGACTAAGCAGTAATAATCCGACCCAAATAGGTAAACAAGGACATGGATAACAAAAGCTAGTCAATCCTTAAGTATAAATGTGTAATGCGGGAGGTGAATTAAAGAATGAATAGGACAGAAATAGGTCAAAGGACACTTGCCTCCACCAACCGACTGCTGCTCAGGGGCTTCTCCTGCGAATTCCTCGGGCTCTTCGACCGGGTCGTTCTCTATGCGAGCGCAAACATACATACATCCACATATTTAATACAAAAGAACAGTACACCATACAAGGGAACAAGTAAAGCGAATATGCATCAAGTATGACATTCCATATCGCATTTGTTATGGTTAGAAAGAAACGGGAAAGATCTCGCAGGGGGGGGTTAAATCTTATGCACTAATGATTAATTACAATTGGTTCTTAACAAAAGAATTCTGTTATATATATACTAATGGAAACCTAATCATTTTTAGTTGATCAACATTGCACGGGTTAAACAATTAACTACGTGAATCAATAGCATAACAGAATTTTAAATTAAACTTCCTATTTTCCATAGCATGAACAATGATCATTCTACCTAAAATAAAGTAATTATGATCACAGAAAGTAAATAAAATAAAATAAAAAAAAATAAAAAAAGAGGGGGGGGGCGGTTGAACCGGCCCTAGGGGCGGTTGAACCGGTTTTGCGCAGGGCGGCCGAGCTGGGGCGGGCGCGCAGGGGAGGGTGGCCGAGCTGGGGCCGGGGCGGCTGAGCCGCTGAGCCGGCCGGTTGAACCGGTGGCCAGGCGGGCGCGGGGGGGGGGGGGTCGGGCTGGGCGGCCGAGCGGGCGGCCAGCGGCCGGCTGGGGCGGCCAGCGGCCGGCTGGGCCGAGCAGGGGGCGGGCCAGGGCGCGGCTGGGCGCGGCCGGGGCCGGCCAGGGCGCGGCCAGGCCAGCGGCCATGGCGGGGCTGGGGGGGTGGCCGGCGCGGCCAGGGGCGGCCAGGCCTTGGCCGGGCAGGGAGGGGGAGAGGAGAGGAGAAGGGAGGGAGGAGAGGGAAGGGGGGAGGGGCTCACCGGCGATGGGCGGCCGTCGGCGAGGGTTGGGGTCGGCTGCAGGGGGCGGCGGCTAGGGCAGGGGGTAGGGGCGGCGCTAGGGAGAGGAGGGAGAAAATGAGAGGGAGGGAGAGGGGAATTGGGGAAAAAGGGAGGGGGTGGGGGCGGCTGGGCCTTGCCAAGGCCCAAGAGGGGGGCGCGCAGGGGCTTGGGCCGGCCGGGGTCGGCCCACGGCGCGGGAGAGAGAGAAAAAAAAAGGAGAGAGAGAAAGAAAAAGAAAGAAAGAAAAGGTTTTTCCGCTTATTCTCGAAATCCGATCTTTCCACATGAATGCATTTGCACTTTCAAAGCAATCAAAAAAAATGCAAGGTTCGGCATGGTGCATCAAACAACACAAAGTATTTTTAGAGTTTTCTTACACGGGAAATCCAAACCGAGTCCCGCTAAAACTTTGGAAAAGGTCAAGGTCTAGCGAGGGGAAAAAGAAAAAGAAAAGGTAACGCCCGAATTTTGGCGAGTAAAGAAAAGAAAAAATTCAACTGCAAAATTCGGGGCGTTACAAACCTATCCCCCTTAAAAGAATCTCGCCCTCGAGATTCAGGGCTGGCTAGCAAAGAGCTCTGGGTACTTGGCCATCAAATCATCTTCACGCTCCCAGGTTGCTTCTTCCTCAGAGTGGTGATTCCATCTGACTTTGCACATTCTGATGGTCTTCCTTCGGGTGACTCTATCTGCAACCTCAAGAATCTGAGCTGGCTTCTCAACATAGGTCAAGTCCTCCTGGACTTCCAGACCTTCCACTGGCAACTGCTCTTCTGGCACACGCAAGCACTTCTTCAACTGAGACACATGAAAGACATCATGCACAGCTGACAAATTCTCTGGCAAACTGAGCTGATAGGCCACTTCTCCACGCTTTGAGAGGATCTGGTACGGACCAATGTAGCGGGGTGCTAGCTTGCCTTTGATTCCGAACCTTCTGACTCCTCTGATCGGTGACACTTTCAGATAGACAAAGTCTCCGACTTCAAAACTCAGCTCTCTTCTTCTTGTGTCTGCATAGCTTCGCTGCCTTGATTGCGCTATCTTCAGATTCTCTCGAACCATCTTGATGTTCTCTTCGGCTTCGAGCAAAATATCTGGCCCAAACACTTGCTTCTCTCCAGGCTGATCCCATTGCAACGGAGTTCTGCAACTCCTTCCATAAAGCGCTTGAAATGGTGACATCTTCAAACTGGCCTGGTAACTGTTGTTATAGGAAAACTCTGCATAAGGCAATCGCTTGTCCCATCCGGACTGATCTTGCAACGCACAGGCTCTCAACATATCTTCAAGGATTTGATTGGTTCTTTCAGTCTGACCATCTGTCTGCGGATGATAAGCTGAACTGAAATTCAGATGCGTGCCCAAGGCTTCATGCAACTGCTGCCAGAAATGAGAGGTGAACTGCGTTCCTCTGTCTGACACTATCTTCTTTGGCACACCATGAAGACAAACGATCCGAGACATATACAGTTCTGCCAATACTGCACTGCTGTAGGTGGTCCTGACAGGTATGAAGTGGGCTGACTTGGTCAAACGGTCCACTACTACCCAAATAGAATCGTAGCCGGCTCGAGTGCGAGGCAATCCGACTATGAAATCCATACCGATTTCATCCCATTTCCACTGAGGGATCTGCAACGGTTGCAACAATCCAGCAGGTCTCTGGTGTTCGGCCTTAATTCTTCGGCAACTATCGCACATAGCCACATGCTCTGCGATTTCCCTCTTCATTCCGTACCACCAGAATTTCTTCTTCAGATCCTGATACATCTTCTCACTGCCAGGGTGAATCGAATAAGCTGTCTCATGAGCTTCCTTGAGAATCAACTCCCGAATGGACTGGACATTGGGAACACACAAGCGGTCTTTGAACCATACCACGCCTTCTGCATCTTCTCGAAAATCTTTGCCTCTGCCATCTAGAATCAGTCGCCGAATCTCACTGATCTTCTCATCATTCTTCTGCGCTTCTTTGATTTCGCGCTCCAAGGTAGGTTCCAATTCAAATGTGACTCCTCGCGAATTGTTCAGAAATCCGAGACTCAACCTGTCGAACTCCTTGGCTAACTCATAAGGCATCGGACGAGCGACCATCAGATTGACTTGACTCTTTCTGCTCAAAGCATCTGCCACTACGTTTGCTTTGCCTGGATGGTAATGGATCTCCAACTCATAGTCTTTGATCAACTCTAACCATCTTTGTTGCCTCATGTTCAACTCTGACTGAGTGAATATGTACTTCAGACTCTTGTGGTCTGTGTAAACATCGCATTTCTGTCCATACAGATAGTGCCTCCATGTCTTCAGTGCGTGAACCACTGCTGCCAACTCTAGATCATGGATTGGGTAATTCTTCTCATGAACCTTCAGCTGTCGGGACGAGTAAGCCACAACTCTTCCCTCTTGCATCAACACGCATCCCAAACCTGTGTAACAAGCATCACAGTACACAGAGAAGGGCTTGTGCACATCAGGCAAGACTAAGACAGGCGCTGTTGTCAACTTCTCTTTCAGCGCTTCGAAGGCCTCTTGACATTTCTGGGTCCACTTGAACTCAACCTTGTTGCCTAGCAATGCTGTCATTGGTTTCGCAATCTTCGAAAACCCTTCAATGAATCGCCGATAATATCCGGCCATTCCAATGAAGCTCTTGATTCCTCGAGCATTCGTTGGCGCTTTCCAGTTCAGAATGTCTGCCACTTTCTTCGGATCCACAGCCAATCCTTCTTTGTTGATTATGTGACCCAAGAACAGGACTTCACTGATCCAGAACTCACACTTGCTCAACTTTGCATACAACTGGTGCTCTCGCAATCTCTGCAATACCATCCTCAAATGATCTGCATGCTCTTCTTCGCTTTGAGAATAAATCAGAATGTCATCAATGAATACCACCACAAACTTATCGAGATAATCCATGAATACACTGTTCATCAGATTCATAAAGAAGGCTGGTGCATTGGTCAAACCAAAAGACATCACTGTGAACTCATATAACCCATACTTGGTAATGAATGCCGTCTTCGGAATGTCCGAAGGTCGGATCCTGAGCTGATGATAACCTGACCTCAGATCAATCTTGGAGAACACACTGGCTCCTCTCAACTGGTCAAACAGATCTTCTATTCTGGGCAAGGGATACTTGTTCTTGATCGTGACTTCATTCAAAGCTCGATAATCGATACACATCCTCTTGGTGCCATCTTTCTTCTCCACAAACAGGACAGGGGCGGCCCAAGGCGAGGTGCTTGGCCGGATGTAACCTTTCTCTGACAGCTCATCAATCTGCTTCTTAAGCTCAACCAACTCTGGTCCAGATATTCTGTAAGCTCTCTTAAAGATAGGGGCGGTTCCAGGAAGAAGCTCTATGGCAAACTCAACTTTCCGCTCTGGCGGCATACCCGGTAAGTCCTTTGGAAACACATCTGGGAATTCAGACACAACCTTGATACTCTCAATCGGGTCTGCTTCACTGCTATCGACAGCCATCTGATAACAACTTCCTTTCTTCGGCCCAGGCGGGACTAACTCGGTCACCACTTCCTCTCCTAGTGGGGACACCAACTTGATTGTCCTCTTATCACAACTGATAACTGCCTGATACTTATCTAGCCAATTCATCCCTAGGATGACATCTATTCCCTGAGTACCCATTACTATAAGGTTAGCGGGAAACGCTATCCCCCTTATTTCCACACTTACATTCAAACATATGCTATCAGCTCGAATTCTACCACCAGCTGAGTCAATTTGAATGGGGGTTGACATGGCAGTAATTGGAAGATTATGCGCTTCTACCCATGATGCAGTAATAAAAGAATACGTTGCTCCAGTATCAAATAACACTTCTGCGATATGGGAATCGACTGGGAACATACCTACTGTCATGCCGGGGGTCTCCTGAACTGCTTCAGCCTCCAAGTGGTTCAATCTTCCGTGATTATAGCGCTGCTGAGGGCGGTTGCCTGATCCAGGCTGAGACGCATTCTGCTTTGCTGGGGCATTGGGGCCGGACTGCTGCTGGGCTGCCTTCTTCAGACATTGCATCACCCAGTGGCCTTGCTCTCCACAGTGGAAACATGCCCTGTTTCCAACCTGAGCTGGTGCTGCCTGATTGCTCTGCTGAGTTGCGGGGGCAGGAAGACGAGGTGTCTGCTGATTCTGCCTCTGGAACTGACCTCCTGATTGATTGCTCTGACGGTTCTGGTACTGATGCTGAGGGTACTGCCTCTGGAACTGCTGATACTGCTGACGCTGCTGATGCTGCTGAGGTGGACGCTGGTTCTGCCTGAACTGCTGAGATTGATTGCCTGAAAAACGAGGACGGCTGTTGCTTCCAGGCTGGGGTCCACTGATCTTGCGCTTACGATCTTCCATCTCCTTACGCTTCCTTTCTGTCATGATTGCTCTGTCAATCAGGTGCTGGAATGTCGGGAAGGTATGATTCATCAACTGATACTGCAGGGGGTCAACCAAGCCTCTCAAGAAACGGTATTGTCGCTTGGCGTCAGTGTTGACATCTTCGGGAGCATAGCGGGACAACTGCAGGAACCTGTCTCGATACTCACTGACAGACGATGACCCTTGCTTAAGGGCCAGGAACTCCTCCTTCTTCACTGTCATCAGACCTGCAGGCACATGGTACTGACGAAAGCTACCTCTGAACTCTTCCCAGGTGATGGCATCGGGGTTGGCATGGGTGGCGAGGTAAGACTCCCACCATGATTGGGCTGCTCCTCTCAACAGACGGGGACCATACAAGACTTTCTCCCTGTCATCACACTGAGCGGTATGCAACTCCCGCTCCATAGTGCGCAGCCAATCTTCAGCATCCATGGGGTCAGAAGAGTGAGCGAACGTTGGGGGATGACCTCTCATGAATTCAGCACGCTTGTCTCTGGGCATCTGAGGCATCTGAGGCTGGGGTGGAGCCTGCTGCTGCTGCTGCTGAATAGCGGCCAGAGTCTGACCGATGGCCTGAACTGCCTGAGTCTGCATCAGAAACATCTGCTCGATCGACATCGGGGGCGGGGGCGGCAGGTGCTGCTGCTGGGGCACCTCATCCTGCGGAGCGGCTTGCTCCTGCTGAGCACGCCTTCCTCCTCTGCGCCTGTTTTCTGACATCTGCAGAACGCAACCACACATCAGAACTGATCTGGCAAATCTTGCAGCATAAGAAAAGAGTATAGAATTCTCCAACAGCACTGAACAGATGAGCATCTTCACTGATCTCCAACACAGACCACACAGCTTCTCAGATAAAGAGGAAAGTAGAATAAAGGGTTTCCCAACTATATAACTAACTCCATTAACATATAACAGGTAAGCCAAAATGCAGGGGATACCCACACTCTGGTGACAGTCATTACAAAGATCCAAACCAAACATAGTTCATCATGACAAACATAAATGCACAGGATATAGCAAACTACCCTGTCTAACTAAGACTAACTAAGACCGAGACTAACGCTAAGACTGAAGCTTCTATGTATATATATTTTGTATTAATTACAAGATCCAACTCTAACGATCTATGGTTCTAGATTTATCTTGGTCTTGCAGTCGGGATTGCCATAAGACTGGCGTCCACGCCGAGGTGAGCGGTACGGGTGCTGAGTCCCAACGGGAGCGGGAGAACCATCATCCAAGTGACGACGCTCCGCGCGCTCAGCCCGCAGCAGGGCGATCTCAGCACGAGCCCTACTCAGCTCGTCTAATGCATGGTCCAGCTCCGTGTTTAGCACGGCGGCTAGGTTGACTGTGCTGCTCAACCTAGGATTGTCCTCACCAGCAGGTGAAACAATCACGCCTCCTGTGCTGCCAGATGGACGGCGGGGGTAATACTTCAGGTCGAGGCCGTCAGCTACCCCACCGAGAACCGAGCAGTAGTGCGAAAGCGCACGCCGTGCAGCATCCTGCATGGCTGCCTCAGCTGAGTCCCGCTCAGAGATAGAATAGTGCTCTGAGCAAGCCTCCGCGCCCTGGAGACTGTTCTCCGGACGGCGCACCAAGCAGGTCGCCTCCCAGCGGTCCGGGTAGACCCCGCGACTATGCTGGTAGACCACACAGCAATACTCGATGGACCAAGTACGCCGGTCAAGTGCCCGACGTAGCAGGGTGTCGAGCGCGTCGTGGAAGTGACACCCGCGAGCAGCGTCGCGAGTGATGGGTCGAGCAACCCATCCTTCCGGCTCATGGTTAGAGAGGTCGAGGTCGGTGTCGTGGCTCGAGCTGTCGTCGCCACCTCCGTCGTCTGGATCTCCTCCAGCAGCTACTCCAGAAGCTGGGACGCCTAGTGGTGGTGCAGGGGGCGCCTCCAGGGGAAGCACAGGAGAGCAGCTCCTCACAGACTCTATCTCCTGCTGGAGTGAGAAGGAAGAGCCCTGCTGCTCCTGTCGTCGACGTTCCTGCTCCTCATGCAGGCGGTGGTGCAGTCTCTCCAAGTGGCTGGACTGTCCGGCCACGGGACGGCGAAGCGGACGCTCAGCAAGGCGGGAGGGTAAGAAGGGGATGACGGACTTTCGTGCAGTGTGTCTAAGACGAGCCATCTACAAAAGACATCGCAAGCAAAAGGGTGAGAACAGAATTAATATGACCAGCAAATAATGAACCATAAATAAATGAAGGATCAGAATAATAATGAATCATAAATAAATGAAGGATCAGAATAAAATAAAATTTTCAGCAAGGTATAATATATAGTAGAATATAGATTTGGTCAGTAGGACCAACTTTTGAAGGGATATCAAAGTCAAGGCAGGGACAGAGGTCTATAATCCTTAGAACGACCATTCTACTCTAGGTTAGCGGTCCTACAGTCAGCACGACTTTGATACCACTTATGTCACACCCGGTTTTTAGAAGGCAAACCGAATGCGAACCATGTACGTGCCAGGATCAGTTATTCACGTACACAGCAGTTACATAACATGGACATCATCACACAGTGCTCAAATAGTATTAAAAGGGGAAATAATAGTCGATTACATCATACGTCTGAGACGTCCATATAGTTCTTACAATAAATCAAAGTGCGAAAACGAAACGTAGATAACACGGCCTTCACAGGCAGCCGACTGGGGGTTGCCGCTAACCCACGCCTAGAACTCGTCGTAGTCTTGGAACTCCTGGAAGTCTCCTTCCACAGCTTCGTCTTCTCCTGAGCAGTGGTTGCAATGCTGACAACCTGGGGGGGTTTGGTGTGTAGAGCAAGGGTGAGTACACATCAACATACTCAGCAAGCATCCCGTTTGGCTGTAGTGGACTAGCTTTATGTGGGGATAAGTCAAGCAGTTGCTTTTAGTTGGTCAGGTTATTACTTACTAGTAGAGAGCCAGGTTTTAACATTAACCCAAGTTATTAGCCCAAAGTATCCTTTCCAAACGGAAAGAATACCACTTACCAGCACCATAATCATAATCAGAATCATCAATCTCATTGCCACCTGTACCAAAATATCACTGATCAAGTATCACTAATCTCTGGAGCTCCCTTGGCCGCTCATAACCGCGAGCACGGCTGATATATCAGTTTCATAACACTCTGCAGAGGTTGCGCACTTTACCCACAAGCCGTGATTCCCACTTGCCTCGGGCTGATCAAACCCTTAAACACTACCAAGGTGAATAGGCAGGGTCTCACTACGTAGCCTTTACAAAGATTCCCCGGGGCTGTAGCCACCCGTTAGGTTTCCTAAATGTACCGCACTCCTCCCCAAGGGACAAATCAACCTTGGCAGAGCGAGCCGCATACACCGAGCCCCATTGACGGCACAACGGCTAAGCGAACTACACCCCGGTTCCTCTAATTATTCAGCTAAGGGCGTCCCATTCCACCCTCATGGTTGCACTGTTTTCCCGGGCGGTCATCCATTGAACAGGTCCTTACGGAGAGGCACTCGAGAAACCGCTCGAGTCCCCTTAAATGCCACAAGTATGATCGTAAATAAGAAGGGGAAAACAGCGTATCATAGATAATCACATCATGTTCATTGATTAGAGTTGAGCAATAGCATCAGACTAAGCAGTAATAATCCGACCCAAATAGGTAAACAAGGACATGGATAACAAAAGCTAGTCAATCCTTAAGTATAAATGTGTAATGCGGGAGGTGAATTAAAGAATGAATAGGACAGAAATAGGTCAAAGGACACTTGCCTCCACCAACCGACTGCTGCTCAGGGGCTTCTCCTGCGAATTCCTCGGGCTCTTCGACCGGGTCGTTCTCTATGCGAGCGCAAACATACATACATCCACATATTTAATACAAAAGAACAGTACACCATACAAGGGAACAAGTAAAGCGAATATGCATCAAGTATGACATTCCATATCGCATTTGTTATGGTTAGAAAGAAACGGGAAAGATCTCGCAGGGGGGGGGGTTAAATCTTATGCACTAATGATTAATTACAATTGGTTCTTAACAAAAGAATTCTGTTATATATATACTAATGGAAACCTAATCATTTTTAGTTGATCAACATTGCACGGGTTAAACAATTAACTACGTGAATCAATAGCATAACGAATTTTAAATTAAACTTCCTATTTTCCATAGCATGAACAATGATCATTCTACCTAAAATAAAGTAATTATGATCACAGAAAGTAAATAAAATAAAATAAAAAAAATAAAAAAAAAGAGGGGGGGGCGGTTGAACCGGCCCTAGGGGCGGTTGAACCGGTTTTGCGCAGGGCGGCCGAGCTGGGGCGGGCGCGCGGGGGAGGGCGGCCGAGCTGGGGCCGGGGCGGCTGAGCCGCTGAGCCGGCCGGTTGAACCGGCGGCCAGGCGGGCGCGGGGGGGGTCGGGCTGGGCGGCCGAGCGGGCGGCCAGCGGCCGGCTGGGGCGGCCAGCGGCCGGCTGGGCCGAGCAGGGGGCGGGCCAGGGCGCGGCTGGGCGCGGCCGGGGCCGGCCAGGGCGCGGCCAGGCCAGCGGCCATGGCGGGGCTGGGGGGTGGCCGGCGCGGCCAGGGGCGGCCAGGCCTTGGCCGGGCAGGGAGGGGGAGAGGAGAGGAGAGGGGAGGGAGGAGAGGGAAGGGGGGAGGGGCTCACCGGCGATGGGCGGCCGTCGGCGAGGGTTGGGGTCGGCTGCAGGGGGCGGCGGCTAGGGCAGGGGGTAGGGGCGGCGCTAGGGAGAGGAGGGAGAAAATGAGAGGGAGGGAGAGGGGAATTGGGGAAAAAGGGAGGGGGTGGGGGCGGCTGGGCCTTGCCAAGGCCCAAGAGGGGGGCGCGCAGGGGCTTGGGCCGGCCGGGGTCGGCCCACGGCGCGGGAGAGAGAGAAAAAAAAGGAGAGAGAGAAAGAAAAAGAAAGAAAGAAAAGGTTTTTCCGCTTATTCTCGAAATCCGATCTTTCCACATGAATGCATTTGCACTTTCAAAGCAATCAAAAAAATGCAAGGTTCGGCATGGTGCATCAAACAACACAAAGTATTTTTAGAGTTTTCTTACACGGGAAATCCAAACCGAGTCCCGCTAAAACTTTGGAAAAGGTCAAGGTCTAGCGAGGGGAAAAAGAAAAAGAAAAGGTAACGCCCGAATTTTGGCGAGTAAAGAAAAGAAAAAATTCAACTGCAAAATTCGGGGCGTTACATCTCCCAAACGAAGTACACACAAGACTTGCTAAAGCGGTTTGGGATGAAGGACGCCAAGCCCGCAAAGACTCTGATGGGAACCAACGGACACACCGACCTCAACAAAGGAGGTAAGTCCGTTGATCAAAAGGCATACCGGTCAATGATAGGGTCTTTACTTTATTTATGTGTTAGTAGACCGGATATTATGCTTAGCGTATGCATGTGTGCTAGATTTCAATCCGATCCAAGGGAGTGTCACTTAGTGGTCGTGAAGCGAATTCTTAGATATTTAGTCGCTACGCCTTGCTTCGGGATCTGGTATCCAAAGGGGTCTAACTTTGACTTGATTGGATATTCAGACTCCGACTATGCTAGATGTAAGGTCGATAGGAAGAGTACATCGGGGACGTGCCAATTCTTAGGAAGGTCCCTGGTTGCATGGAATTCTAAGAAACAAACATCCGTTGCCCTATCCACCGCTGAGGCCGAGTATGTTGTCGCAGGACAGTGTTGCGCGCAACTACTTTGGATGAGGCAAACCCTCTGGGACTTTGGCTACAATCTGAGCAAAGTCCCACTCCTCTGTGACAATGAGAGTGCTATCCGCATAGCGGACAATCCTGTTGAGCACAGCCGCACAAAGCACATTAACATCCGACATCACTTTTTGAGAGACCACCAGCAAAAGGGAGATATCGAAGTGTTCTATATTAGCACCGAGAACCAGCTAGCCGATATCTTTACCAAGCCTCTCGATGAGAAGACCTTTTGCAGGCTGCGTAGTGAGCTAAATGTCTTAGATTCGCGGAACTTGGATTGATAGCATACATGTGTTTATGCCTTTGATCATGTTCCTTATGCATTTTGTTGTTTACTTGTGGTGCTCAAGTTGTACAAACACTCCCCGGACCTCACAAGTCCTTTTGCAAGTGATGCACATATTTAGGGGGAGATGTGCTACAACTTGACCCTTTGAGACTAACCATGTGCTTGAGTTTGCTTGATTTAGTCTCAAAGGTAGATTGAAAGGGAAAAGGTGGACTTGGACCATGCAAGACTTCCACTGCACTCCGATGAGAGGGTAACTAATTCCAAGTTCATCTTCATGTCCTTATTGCCTTTGTACTCTTATGTGAAGATTTTGGTGAGGCAATGAGGTTTAAGGGCCAAGATTGATCCCCTTTTGGTGCTTGATGCTAAAGGGGGAGAAAATAAGGCCAAAGAAATAAATGGATCAGCTACCACTTGAGAAATTTTGAAAATAGTAGAATAGAGCTTTCGGTTTGTCAAAACTCTCTTGTTGTCTCTTTTGTCAAAAGTTTGCCTCTTGTGGGGAGAATAGTCGATTATGGGAAAAGGGGGAGTTTTTGAAATCTTTGATCAATTTCTCTTGGAATACCTCTCTTTATGTCTCTACAAGTGAATTTGACTTAGAGATAGGAAATTGAGTTTGATTTTGCAAAAACAAACCAAGTGGTGGCAAAGAGTGATCCATATATGCCAAATTTGAATCAAAACAATTTTGAGTTTTCATTTGCATTGATATTGCACTTGTTCTAGTTGCTTTATGTTGTGTTGGCATAAATCACCAAAATGGGGGAGATTGAAAGGGAAATGTGCCCTTGGGCCATTTCTAAGTATTTTGGTGATTGAGTGCCAACACAAGTGCTTTTGTGTTAATCTATGCAAAGTGGTGGACAAAGTGCAAATCAAGTCAAAAGGTATGTTTCTAGACTTAGTACACTGTTTTATGGACTAATGTATTGTGTCTAAGTGCTGGAAACAGGAGAAATCGAATTGGAAAAGAGATGGCTTTGTTCAGCCAAAGTCTGCGGTCTGGGTGCACCGGACTGTCCGGTGGTGCACCGGACACTGTCCGGTGCGCCAGGCTGGCTCTAGCGAACTTGCTGCTCTCGGGACTTCGACGGCGGTGTACGGTATAAATCACCGGACTGTCCGGTGGTGCACCGGACTGTCCGGTGAGCCGTTCACAGGCGAAGTCGTCGGTCTCGGGAAGCCATCAACGGCGTACGGCTATAATTCACCGGACTGTCCGGTGAGGCACCGGACTGTCCGGTGAGCCAACGGTCAGCCGGGGCAACGGTCGGCCGAGGATTCCGCGCGTGACGCGTGGTCGAGCCAACGGTCACATTGGAGCACCGGACTGTCCGGTGTGCACCGGACAGTGTCCGGTGCGCCAACGGCTCTCAATCTGCAACAGTCGGCTTCGCCAAATAAGGAAACAAATTCGCACCGGACAGTGTCCGGTGGTGCACCGGACTGTCCGGTCCGCCAGGCGACAGAAGGCAAGATCTGCCTTCCTGGAATGCTCTCAACGGCTCCTAGCTGCCTTGGGGCTATAAAAGGGGCCCCTAGGCGCATGAAGGAGAACATCCAAGCATTCTTTGAGCATAGTTGATCACTCACACTTCGTTCTTGCGCACTTGTTCGACATTCTTAGTGATTTGAGCTCCGTTCTAGTGAGAAACTCGTGATAGTCTCTTGAGCTCAAGTCTGGGTCTTGTGTGTGCGTATTTGCTGTGATCTTTGTGTCTTGTGTGAGTTGCTCATATCTCCCTTACTCCGCGCTTCTTTGTGAACATCTTTGTAAGGGCGAGAGACTCCAAGTTGTGAAGATTCCTCGGAAGCGGGATAAAGTAAAGCAAAGCAAAACACCGTGATATTCAAGTAGGTCTTTGGACCACTTGAGAGGGGTTGATTGCAACCCTCGTCCGTTGGGACGCCACAACGTGGAGTAGGCAAGCGTTGGACTTGGCCGAACCACGGGATAAACCACTGTGTCTATCTGTGTTGATCTTCTTGTGGTTATTGTGTTTTGCTAAGACTCCTCTCTAGCCACTTGGCATTACTGGGCTAACTCCTAATCAAGTTTTTGTGGCTATAAGTTTTTAAGTTTTACAGGATCACCTATTCACCCCCCCCCCCCTCTAGGTGCTCTCAGAACCTCCCTACATGCTACTCCCCTACTGCCCTTGCCCCTTTCGGGTAAGGTAGTCTTCCACTAGCTTTCCTAATTAGTCAGTCAAGGGCGTCCCATTCCACCCTTGTGGTGGCACATGTTTCTCAAGTTAAGCTCCATGTTCCAATTAAAGATAATGATGATCTTGACATGAACATAAATAAAATAACAGAATAATTGGAACATGGACGTAATGTAGTATTAATCCTAAGACCACATAGAGCAATAACAAAACTACCTAAATAATTCAGGGGTGAATAAGGTAAAAAGATAACCAAACTAGGGTGATTCTTCAGATCTTCGTGACCTCACTGCTAGTCGTAGCAATACAAACAAACATGGTATATACAAAATTAACATCACACCAATCATAAGAATAAAACTGTGTAATAATAATCTACGCGTTGCTACGAGATCGTGGGAACAAGAATCACTAAGATCGGAGTTACGATTAAGGAGCTATGATTTATAAAAGATCTATATGGTTTAAAATAATAAAATATATTATAAATTGGTTAGTATAAATCATATAATATATTATTCTATAAATAATTATCTCAACTTTAATCGAAGTCATTATTTGATTAAAGATCATCTAGTCAAATTATAAACATAAGATCATAATATTATATTAATATTAAAGAAGTTAATACAATAGACACAGATTATTCCAGTTAGTCACCTAATTATAAAAGTAGGAGATATCATATAACAAATGTTGCTACTGCGTAGTAAATATTTATACATAGCTAACGCAACTGGAATGAGTCAATTTGGAATTAAAACGAAAGAGTTATGAATTTCTGAAGGTTTTATGTATTTGCTATAAGATTAATTGAGATATAAATTTTAATTTGGCTTTCATGTCAAAACAGTGGCACTATTAGATAAACAACATTATTACAAAATTATAGAAACTAGAATAGATTAATTTGGACTTCATGTGAATTTTGTATGAATTAAACAAGTTCTAGCCTTGATTTTTTACATTAAAAATCATTTTCTAATTTCTTTTACTGGATTTTCTATTTCCTGGACCGGGCGCATAAAAACCAGAGAAGACAGGGGCCATTGCGCGAAAGTTCCTAAGGCACAGGGCTATTGTGCAGGACAGCTGGTTGATACTCATTAAACTAGAGGTTCTAATTGTAAAAGCGCTCGGCTGAAGCGGTACCCGTGATTCTGGATTGTTGGATTTGGATCACACGGTCCCGATAGGTCACCGTCCTAAAGGATTCGATCTGAAACCTCGATCGTCGGATACCGGATCGACGGCCGAGCACAACTTGGTCAAAATGACAAGCTGAATCTAATCATAGCTCTCCATTTCCCCATCTATGGTCCAGATGAATTCAACTCTACAGACTACAGAGATCTAATCTGCGCCGCCTGCTGAATCCGACGGCGCACAGTCGTCGTCCCCAAACCCGCTCTCGCTACTCCGACTAGCGGTGCCGTGAACCCGACGGCAAGCAATTGAGGCAGCCCTGTTGGTGAATCCTTAGTGCAAACCCAAATTTATGCAGAGGTGACGAGTATGGATCCCATGGGAACACGTACCAACGACGAAGGTCCACGGAAGTAGCTGACCACGAAGGATGGTCGGACGGCGGGTCTTGCGGATCCCGGCGAGCAATCGCCAAGGCTCAGGTCACCGTGCGCCCCTGGATTCTCGCCCACACCGTCATGATTACAAGCGCCCTCCTCCGGATTATGCAACCGGGTCGGATTGGCAGCCAACCGAGGCTACCCGTGTCTATGACGCTTCCTTAGCTACGATGGCGGCAATGGTGAATAGGTCTTGGTGGTCGAGCACACGTGAGAGGGTTGTAGAAGAGAGAAGAAAGAAAAGGCCGCAGGGGTTTCACTTATTCCCCGAGGTCACGGTTTGGAAAAGGAGGAGCGCATTCACGACACCGGCGATGGTGGCGACCTTCGCGTGGTTCGTTGCGGGGAGGATAGCGACCTGACGCGTGGACCCCACCAGGCAGTCAGTCAGTCGTTCAGCGCACGGGGTAGATTCCGAGTCCCAGCTGATTTCTCCGTGCGGACCCACCACACGCACTCTCCCCCGGCGGAATCGGTCAGCTCCGCAACCGCGTTCCCTATACGCGCGCGAGGACAACGACTCTGTCAAAGAGACCCCACGCGACAGAGACACGAGGAGAGAAAGGAAATATCAAGGCAACTGGCGGCCAGACCCCACTGCACAGCGACGAGTTCCAGCGACCGGAGGCTGAGCAACGGGCCCACCCATCGGTGCGGCGCGCGCGGGGGGTTAGGTAGTGGGCCGCCTAGAAGAAAGGGTCAGTGGGCCCAATTGGGGGTTGGCAGCCCAGATGGGTTTTCTCCTTTTTATTTTTTTTTCTATTTTGATTCCTTTTTGTTTTCTTTTTATTCTCAAACCTAGAATTTGAATTCCAATTTCTCCTCAAAATTTGTACTTAATTTATATATTCGACTTGACCATTTCAGGGGAATGAATTTGATTATGGATTTATTTTGTGTTCTATAATATTTCTTCCTTCTCCTCTACATATTATTTCCAAAACCCTAAAGTGCAACTTTGGGTTAAATTCAAATCTCCATCTCATTATTGTATTTCTAATTTTTTTTGAATTTACAAAATTCCAATTCCAATCTAAGGTAAAGTTTAAGAATTCAAATTTAATACATACTCACAATCAATTATGAAGCAATAGATATATATTTATTTTAATTGATTTATTTGTTTGATAAATGTTTGAAATAGGAGAAACACTCATATTGTTTTCTTTCTTTTTACAAAAATAGTATTTTGAATGTGGGGTAAGAAGTAAAAGTTACTTCAAAATTAAATCTTCAGGTAAATAAATGCTTATGGTGCATCATTTAATGACATGCATAATCATTTGTTTGAATAGAAAACTTTTCTATTACTTCTTTTCTAAAATATTTCTTGGTTTTCAAAATTGAGTCCTCAAATTTCAACACTCAAGTATAATTTGAGATATCTGAATTTGCTATTTTATTTCTTCTTTATTATTATTATTATTATTATTATTATTATTATTATTTTTATACAAATTTTGGGCCTTACATACAAGCACACGCATCTAATCTGAACACCCTCATCAACCATAGAAAAGAGGTATTGATGAAGGAATTTGAGTGTCTCCAACTTTTATGTGCTTTCAACCTTTAAAATCTGAGTTGAAACTTGAATTGTTGTAGTTCTTATTTTAGGACGCGAAACTCTGGATGTGATACAATAGCTCAAGATCACACAAGAATCGAGGGAGCTATCCTCCAAAGAAATACTATTGTGTACCAGACTCAAGAAACATGTCATGGCGTTGGCCATCATTGAAAGAACAAGAAAGCGTACGCCTTTAGAAGAACAAACCTCAGACTGGGGGACGTGAAAAACAAGATTCTTTCATGCCAAGGTGAATGGAAGAAGAAGAAATAATTTTATCCAGCGCTTACACTTCAAAGGAGGTTGGGCAACGTCACAAGAGGGTAAGGCCAACATTGCTAAATCTCTTTTTAGCACATTGGTGGGGAAGACAGAAATGAGGCAATATGATCCAACGTCACATGAGGTTGGTTTTGGCTAGAATGGGCAAAGCCAGACTCTCCATGGGCTAGGCTACAAACACCTTACACCAAGACTGACCGATTACTCTTTGCAGAATAAAAAATAATAAAAAATGGTGATGGAGCAAAAACTTCCTTATAGTAGATCGCATGGGCCCACAGTCGACACCCGCAAGACATAGCGCCCAACGTCTTCACGGCATCGGGCACACAGAGGGCGTGTTTGGTGTGGCGCCTAAGCCGCCACACCGCGCCACACTTTTCAGCCACAAGTGTGGCGAGTTAATTCGTCGAGCTATGGACAAGACAATCGTACAATCAGTTGACCTTATGCAGAACAAGGAAGATGTGATAACATGGGCCTTCACTTAAGCAGAATCAGCCTAAAGTGCACAGTTCATGGGACACTCTGACATCAACTTCAAGGCGCTTATCTGGAAACATTGGGCACCTTTGAAATGCATGTTCTTTGCCTGGCTAATCATTTGAAACCAGGTCTGGACATCGTGTAGACTGCAAACCCATGGGTGGGCGCACAATTCCTGTTGTCCGCTTTATAGGAGTATGCTAGAGACCGCCCAACACCTCATTGTCGAATGCTAATTATTGAGGTGGATTTGTGGGGGCCATTGCAGTATGGCTATCTCTCGAACAAATGTAGCCGACATCCTAGGCAGTTAGAGACTGGTTGTAACGCCCTGAATTTGGGTATAAGATTTCTTCTTCAATATTCACCAAATTGAGACGTTACTCTTTTTTTTCTCTTCCTGTTTCGCTCCTTCCTCTCATTTTCAAAGCAATATAGAGACTGGTATCCGTATCGCGTGTAACCAAAACCTAAGTTGATATTGTTGTTGCATCATGCCGGAGTATATTTATTTTGTCTGATGTTGTGCCTTAGGCCTAAGTTCGTCTCGTTTTGGTGTTCGATTCACGGATTGATCTAGATTAGAAGTAGGCGAGATCGAGTAGAGGGAATTCAGCCCAGCCATGGGCGCGCGCCCAGGCGCCTCTGCCCCCTCCCATGTGCGCACACCCTCCCCTCATTCTCTCTTTCTCACGCAAAATAACCACCCTCTCCCTCTCTTCCACCTCTCTCCACCTCTCTCCTTGCCGTAGGGTGGATCCGGTGAGCGGTTGCTGCCGTCCGTCGAGCCCGCTGTGATCTCCCCTCTCCTCTCTCCACTCTCTCGCTCCTCCTTTCCTCTCCCTATGCGTGCGCCCTCCCTGCGTGCGGTCGTCCTGCCCGCATGGCTAGCCCTACCCCGCGCGATCCGGAGGTGGCCCCTGGCCGAGGCGGCCAGGCCCCAGCGTGCCCTTCCCTGGTCCACGGTCGACCAGGCCCCGACGTGCCCCCTGCGCGCGTGGCTCGGTGCGGCCCGGCCATGGCTCAGTGCGGCCCGGCCATGGCTCGGCGCGGCCAGCGCGGCTTGACCCCGACGTGCCCGCGGCTCGCTCATGTGCGGCCCCTGTGCAGCCCGTGCACGCGCCCTATCCCTGAGGGCACGTCGCCGCGTTTTAAATTCAGTTTAAATCACGTGTGGTGTCGCGCGCTTCGTCGCGTGACAATCCGTCTTTAATTCGTTTTAAATCATGCATTGTGTCGCGCACTTCGCCGCGCTACAATCCTTTTTAATTTCGTTCGAGTAGTGTGTTTCGTCGCGCGTTTCGTCGCGCAACAATCCTTTTTATTTCCATTTAGATCATGTGCTGTGTCGCGCGACGATCCTTTTTAATTTACCTTGGATCACATTTAATAATTAAGGTGTGTAGTGTAACAACGATTAATCAAATACCGAACTAAACAGGACCTAGTGCCAATATTTATTTATGCATTGCATGATTATCAATTAATATGATTATGTTTAGATAAGTATTTTAATCCATAGTTGTTCAACGTAATTGCTACGCCTTTCTGTCGTAGCCTCAGCTGGTGTAGTTTCTTTTCTCGCATAGTCGTAGATGCGAGTCCTGTGCCACACGTTTTTTAGTTGTAATATTTCATTGTATGGTTTATTGTTTCTTTCTATGTTATGATTGTGGAATGTATGTTTGAACTCGTATAGATAACAGTCTATTGGCGGAGTCAGAAGGAGTTATAGGTGAAGACCCTGAGCAGCAGCTGGTTGGTGAAGGCAAGTGTCCTCTGACCTATTTATGACCTACTCATTTATTAATTCACTTCCCGCATTTACACAATTTATACCTAAGGATTTACTAGTTCTTGTTTATCCTATCCTTGTTCACCTATTTGGGTTGGATCATTTTTGGTTTAGCTCTATGCTAGCGCTTTAATCTAATCAATGAACATGTTGAGATTATTTATGATATGATGTTTACTTTTGATTATGATGATGGCATTATGACATTTAAGGGGGCTCGAGTGGTTTCCCGAGTGCCTCTCCGTAAGGACTGGTTCGTTGGATGACGACTAGAGAAAACAGTACATCCATGAGGGTGGTATGAGACGCCCTTAGCCAAATAATTAGAGGAACTGAGGTGTAGTTTGCTTCACCGTCATGCCGTCAATGGGGCTCGGTGTATGCGGCTCGCTCTACCAAGGGTGGTTTGCCCCTTGGGGAGGAGTGCGGTACATTTAGGAAACCTAACGGGCGGCTATAGCCTCAGGGAATCTGTCACACCCGGGGGGTTTTAGGGGTCCAAAACCTGGGAGTGAAATTCACCAAGTGTTCTAGAATCATGTCTCACACATATGATGACTCATGGTACAGAAATGAATGTCACATCATTAATATATAATGGAGTTCTGTACAAAATAGATAAATAGTTACATCATACAAAGACAACGATCCATCACCCATATTTGACTAGGAGACGACGGCCTAGACCTCTCAAGGACTCATCACACATCCTTCATGTGCCTCATCCTGACGGTACCTGTTCTTGGCCTAGGGGGATGTGAGTACAGCAAGGGTGAGCTCACATACGTTAATCGCTCAACAAGTCGTGGGGAATAATGTGCATGAACTCACCAAAGGTGGGAGCTCATGTGAAGTGTAAGGCTTAACAAAGGAGATGGTTAAAGCTGAGCGTTGCTTTTAATGTTGCTCAAAATTTTATTAGCAGTTACTAAGTATAAATAGATACCAACCCAAATAAGTAAGAGATCAAAATTAATAATAACACCCGCTATGCAATGCATATGATAGATTAAGTTTAATTCCATAAATTAATCATGTGAGGGTCCGAGCTGCTCATGAACGTGAGCATGGTTAATATACCAGTTTTACAATTTGCAGAGGTTGCACATCTTTACCCACAAGTCGTGTTACCCATATGCCAAGGGATCACGACTTCTCATTCATCTCTACCGAGGAGACGAGGCAGGGTACCACAACGAGGCCTTTACAAAGTTCCACAAGCTTCCAAAAACCCGCTACGGTTTCTAAGAAGGGCAATATAGGAATCCCTCATCTGAAAAGCCATCGCAGCATGATCGACTCGAGAACCTCCGTATACGTATGGTCCACTACCGCCCTTGCCCCTTTCGGGTAAGGTAGCCTTCCACTAGCTTTCCTGATTAGTCAGACAAGTGCGTCCCATACCACCGTTGTGGTAGCACTGTTTTCTCGGGTGGTCGCTCCATGTTCCAATTAACATAATGATCTTATCATGAACAGTAATTAAAATAACAACAATATTGGAACATGATCATAATGTAACATTTATTTCCCAAAACTAGGTATAGCAATAGCAAAACTACCCAACAGTGCTTTTGTTTGCAAGGTAGGGGATAAACAATGCTAGGGAAACCTATTAGATCCCATCAAATTAAATTGAGCATGTCATAATGATTAACAGGAACATTATTAGGTAAAGGAAAGTGATCAAGGGCACAACTTGCTTGTAACTCAAATTTCCAGGTACTTCACCAAGTTGGTCTTCGGTGACTCTTAACCTCGCTACTACTCGTAGCAATACATACAAACAGACAAGGAGTACATAAAAATAACATTACACCAAACATGAGAACAAACCATGTAAGAATATTCTACGCGTTGCCATGAGGTCGTAGGTTCGAGAACCACTAAATTTAGAGTTACAGTTAAGAGGATATGATTTTCCAAAGATTTAGGTGATTAAACAATAAAAGATAAATTATATGTTAATTAATATAAATCATGTGAGAATTAATTAAACTTTAATCGAGATATAACTTGATTATAGGTTGTATTTTTAGTCAGTTTATAATCATGGACAGTTAACTTTGATTAGCAAGTTAAATCAATAATATAGGATAAATAATACAAAAGTAAGTAATATGTTGTAAATAATTGCTTTATTGTGTAGACAAATTTAATACGAGACTAACGCAACTTGAACGGACTAAATCGGAGTTAAAACGAGCAATATATGGATTAATTTAGTTTTCGGTCATTTTTATAATTAAATCGAGCTCTAGGGACTTATTTGCAATTCTCAAGGACTGCTAGGTAATCATCTTACGACACAGGTGGACGGTGGGTTGATTAATATACAGCACAGGGTCTCTTTTGCAAAAAGTAGACAGCCAAAGGGGTATGGGCTTTTGTGGACTGTTGAATCGATAGTCTCCGGTGCAGATTAGATAGAAGTCTCGGTCGTTGGATCGAAGATCGATGACAGAGATTTTATGATGGTAGATTGGATTTCCCCCGCCAGATTGAATCGGACGGCCCATGGCCTCGGTCGAATCGGTATGCGACCGATCCCATCACAGTCGTCGGATCTAAAATCAACGCTCGAGATTAAAGGATCCCACGATCTGATCTCGACCAACAGATCCGAGATCAACGACTACGATTTTCGATCGCGATGGAGTATTTGAGATTCAATTGTGAGCGCTCATCACCGGATTGACGGCCAGGGCCGTTTCTCCCCCGCACGATCTTGTTCACATCGGAATGGGGCTGCAGCATCCTGCCCGTGGTGGCAGGCCCACCGACGAGCGGTGGCTGCTGCGAGGCAATGGATGAGATGATTCTTTGGTTAATGGCTTGAGGTGTTATGGTGGCATGTATTTATATAGGCTGGGAGGTGGGTGGTTACATGATAGATCTAATCTGGTACTTATTTGTTACAATCATATCCTATATATTAGAAACTTTAACAAACTCAAAACCAAATCTGTTACATGATAGATATAATCTGGTACTTATCTGTTACAATTCTATCCTATCTATTAGGAACTCTAACAAACTTGTATCTAAGATAGGTAACAGTGATGCAAGATTCGGTAAGTGGAATAAAAAATAGGTGGAAAAACTCACATGGGGTGTGTTCCTTAAGTGGCTAATTAGATAAGCCTTATATTTGCTGTTCTTTTTCTGTTTTTTTATTTCCAGATTTAATTATCCCAATTCAAATCTGATTTTAAATTTTGAAACCATATTTATATGCACAACCAAAACACCAACATTAATGCAAATATTTTACACTTATTTACTCCTTATTTACTTTGCTCAAATAAGTATTTGTAAGCATAAAATTTAATAAGCACAGAATTCACATAGTTATATAACCCAATAGGAGTAATTTATATAGAAATAACTCACTATCCTATTTATTATAGTTTAAGTATATAGCCAACATTTTATATTTACTATTTATTAAATTGTAGGGAAGATAGTCTCAATTCATAACTTTGTTATAATATGCTTGAATTTTTAAATCTTTAGGGAATTTTCTTAATTCACCAAGATACAATTTTGGAGTGTTATAGAATCTTTGTAAAGGCTACGTAGTGAAACATTGCCTACTCACCTCGGTAGTGTTTAAGGGTTTGATTGACCCGAGGCAAAAAGGAATCACGACTCATGGGTAAAGTGTGCAACCTCTGCAGAGTGTATGAAACTGATAAATCAGCCATACTCATGATTATGAGTGGCCTTGGTAGCTCCATTAATTAGAGATACTATGATTACATATGAGGATAAGGATAATTATGGTTTTGATGATTATGATTATGGTTTCTATTATTCATTCTGTTTGGAAGGAGTACTTTTGGGCTAATAACTTGGGTTTAATGCTAAAACCTCGCTCTCTACTAGTAATAATTACCTGACCAACTAAAAGCAACTGCTTGATCTTAACCCCACATAAAGCTAGTCCACTATAGCCAAACGGGACAATTGTTGAGTATGTTGATGTGTACTCACCCTTGCTTTACATCACCAAACCACCAGGTTGTCCACATTGCTTCCCCTCCTCAGGAGAAGATGAAGTCGTGGAGGAGGATTTCCAGGAGTTCCAAGACTATGATGAGTTATAGGCGTGGGTTAGTGACAAACCGCCAGTCGGGTGCCTATGAAGTTCGTGTTTAGCTACATTTCATTTTCGCACTTTGAGAGCACCTAGAGGGGGGGGTGAATAGGTGATCCTGTAAAAACTTAAAACTCAAGGCCACAAACTTGATTAAGTGTTAGAACAATAAAGCCAAGTGGCTAGAGAGGAGTTCTTGGTAAACATGATAACCACAAAGAAATCAACACAGAGAGGCACAGTGGTTAATCCCGTGGTTCGGCCAAGTCCAACACTTGCCTACTCCATGTTGTGGCATCCCAACGGACGAGGGTTGCACTCAACCCCTTTCAAGCGGTCCAAAGACCCACTTGAATACCACGGTGTTTCTCTTTGTTTCACTATATCCCGCTTGCGAGGAATCTCCACAACTTGGAGCCTCTCGCCCTTACAATTTGATGATCACAAAGAAGCGCGGAAGTAAGGGTGGGAAAAGCAATGCACACAAGACACAAAATCAGAGCACAAACACGCACACTAGTCACAACTTGAGCTCGCAACACAACTCGAAGAGTTCTCTACTCAAATGAAGCTCTAGTTGCTATCACAAAGAATCAAATGCGCGGAAATGGAGTCTTGGTGCTTAGAGTTGATCAAAGAATGCTTGGTGTACTCCTCCATGCGCCTAGGGGTCCCTTTTATAGCCCCAAGGCAGCTAGGAGCCGTTGGAAGCAATCTAGGAAGGCAAATCTTGCCTTCTGTCGGGTGGCGCACCGGACAGTCTGGTGCACCACCAGTCATCCACTGTTCACAGTCCGGTGCAGATTGCTTTCCTAATTTGGCGCAGCCGACCGTTGAAGATTTGGAGCCGTTGGCGCACCGACACTGTCCGGTGCACACCGGACAGTCCGGTGCCCCCATCCGACCATTGGCTCGGCCACGCGTCACGCGCGGATTGCGCGGCCGACCGTTGGTTCACCGGACAGTCTGGTGCATCACCGGACAGTCTGGTGAATTTTAGCCGTACGCTTGTTGACTTCTTCCCGAGAGCGGCGACTTCGCCGTAGACGACTCACCGGACAGTCCTGTGCACCACCGGACAGTCCGGTGATTTATAGCCGTACGCCGCCGTCGAGACCCGAGAGCAGGCTGTTCATCGGGACTGGTCCTGGCACACCGAACACTGTCCGGTGCACCACCGGACAGTCCGGTGTACCCAGACGAGCAGCCTTTTGGCTGAACACAGCCAACTTATCTTCAAAGCGATTTCTCCTGTTTCTAGCACTTAGACACAATACATTAGTCTTCAAAACAATGTACTAAGTGTAGAAACATACCTTTAATCTTGATTTGCACTTCTTGAGTCTTTAGCACAAATATAACTCAAAGCATTTGTGTGTAGCACTTAATCACCAAAATCTTATAGAAATGGCCCAAGGGCACATTTCCCTTTCAATCTCCCCCTTTTTGGTGATTTATGCCAACACAACAAAAAGCAACTAAAAGAAGTGCAACATCAATGCAAATGAGAACAAAAATTTGTTTTTGATTCAAATTTGGCATATTTGGATCATTCTTTGCCACCACTTGGTTTGTTTTTGCAAATAAAACTCAAATTCCTATCTCTAAGTCAAATTCACTTGTTGATGCATAGAGAGAGGTATTCCAAGACAAAATTGATCAAAGATTCAAAAACTCCCCCTTTTTTCATAATCAAACATTCTCCCCACAAGAGACCAACTTTTGACAATAAGAGACAACAAGAGTATTTTGCTGAACCAAAAGCTCTAACTCTACTATTTTCAAAATTCTCAAGTGGTAGCTGATCCATTTCTTGCTTTGGCCTTAATTTCTCCCCCTTTGGCATTAAGCACCAAAACGGGATCATTATTGGCCCTTAAACCTCATTGCCTCACCAAAATCTTCAATTAAGAGTAGAAAGGCAATAAGAACACGGAGATGAACTTGGAGTAAACTACCCTCTCATCGGAGTGCAGTGGAAGTCTTGCATGGTCCAAGTTCACCTTTTCCCTTTCAATCTTCCTTTGAGACTAAATTAAGAAAACTCAAGCACACGATTAGTCTCAAAGGGTCAAGTTGTAGCATTTCTCCCCCTAAATACGTGCATCATTCACACATGGACTTGTGAGGTCCGGAGGATCCCTTGCACAACTTGAGCACCATAAATAAGCAATAAAGTGCATAATGGAACATGATCAAAGGCATAAAACACATGTATGCTCTATATCAATCCAAGTTACGCGAATCTAAGACATTTAGCTCACTATGCAGCCTGCAAAAGGTCTTCTCATCTAAAGGCTTGGTAAAGATATCGGCTAGCTGGTTCTCGGTGCTAACATAAAACACTTCGATATCTCCCTTTTGCTGGTGGTCTCTCAAAAAGTGATGCCGGATGTCTATGTGCTTTGTGCAGCTGTGTTCAACAGGATTGTCCGCCATGCGGATTGCACTCTCGTTGTCACATAGGAGTGGGACTTTGCTCAGATTGTAGCCAAAGTCCTGGAGGGTTTGCCTCATCCAAAGTAGTTGCGCGCAACACTGTCCTGCGGCAACGTACTCAGCCTCAGCGGTGGATAGGGCAACGAAGGTTTGTTTCTTAGAACTCCAGGACACCAGGGACCTTCCTAGGAATTGGCATGTCCCTGATGTACTCTTCCTATCAACCTTACATCCAGCATAGTCGAAGTCTGAGTATCCAATTAAGTCAAAGGTAGACCCCTTTGGATACCAGATCCCGAAGCAAGGCGTAGCAACTAAATATCTAAGAATTCGCTTAACGGCCACAAGATGACACTCCCTTGGGTCGGATTGAAATCTAGCACACATGCATATGCTAAACATAATATCTGGTCTACTAGCACATAAATAAAGTAAAGACTCTATCATAGATCGGTATGCCTTTTGATCAACGGACTTACCTCCTTTGTTGAGGTCGACATGTCCGTCGGTTCCCATTGGCGTATTTGTGGGCTTGGCTTCCTTCATCCCAAACCGCTTGAGCAAATCTTGCTTATATTTTGTTTGAGAGATGAAGGTGCCGTCCTTGAGTTGCTTCACTTGGAACCCAAGGAAGTAGTTCAACTCGCCCATCATCGACATCTCGAATTTCGGAGTCATCACCCTGCTAAACTCTTCACAAGACTTTTGGTTAGTAGAACCAAATATTATGTCATCGACATAAATTTGGCACACAAATAGATCACCATCACAAGTCTTAGTAAAAAGAGTTGGATCGGCTTTCCCGACCTTGAAAGCATTAGCAATTAAAAAGCCTCTAAGGCATTCATACCATGCTCTTGGGGCTTGCTTAAGTCCATAGAGCGCCTTAGAGAGCTTACACACGTGGTCGGGGTACCGTTCATCCTCAAAGCCAGGGGGTTGCTCCAGTACACCTCCTCCTTGATTGGCCCATTGAGGAAAGCGCTCTTCACGTCCATTTGGAACAACCTGAAAGAATGGTGAGCGGCATAGGCTAACAAAATACGAATCGACTCTAGCCTAGCCACAGGAGCGAAAGTCTCCTCAAAGTCCAAACCTGCGACTTGGGCATAACCTTTTGCCACAAGTCGAGCCTTGTTCCTTGTCACCACCCCGTGCTTGTCCTGTTTGTTGCGGAACACCCACTTGGTTCCCACAACGTTTTGCTTGGGACACGGCACCAGTGTCCAAACTTCATTTCGCTTGAAGTTGTTGAGCTCTTCCTGCATGGCCAACACCCAGTCCGAATCTAGCAAGACCTCTTCTACCCTGAAAGGCTCAATAGAAGAGACAAAAGAGTAATGCTCACAAAAATTGGCTAATCTAGAGCGAGTGGTTACTCCCTTGCTAATGTCACCCAAAATCTGGTCGACGTGATGATTCCTTTGAATCATCGCTCGAACTTGAGTTGGAGGGGCCCGTGGTACTTCTTCCTCCTCAACTTGGTCTTCTTGTGCTCCCCCTTGATCACACGCCTCCTCTTGAGGAACCTGTTCATCATCTTGAGTTGGGGGGTGCACCGTTGTTGAGGAAGAAGGTTGATCTTGCTCCTTGTGTTCCTGTGGTCGCATGTCTCCAATCGCCATGGTACGAATCACGTCCGTTGCAACATCATCCTCATCTACATCATCAAGATCAACTTGCTCTCTTGGAGAGCCATTAGTCTCATCAAATACAACATCGCTAGAGACTTCAACCAAACCTGATGATTTGTTGAAGACTCTATATGCCTTTGTATTTGAGTCATAACCTAACAAAAACCCTTCTACAGCTTTGGGAGAAAATTTTGAATTTCTACCTTTCTTCACCAGAATGTAGCATTTACTCCCAAAAACTCGAAAATACGAAACGTTGGGTTTGTTACCGGTTAGTAGCTCGTATGATGTCTTCTTGAGGAGGCGATGAAGGTAGACCCTGTTTATGGCGTGGCAAGCCATGTTCACAGCTTCTGACCAAAACCGCTCGGGAGTCTTGAATTCTCCAAGCATCGTCCTCGCCATGTCTATAAGCGTCCTGTTCTTCCTCTCTACCACACTGTTTTGCTATGGTGTGTAGGGAGCGGAGAACTCGTGCTTGATTCCTTCCTCCTCAAGAAACTCCTCCACTTGCAGGTTCTTGAACTCGGGCCCATTGTCGCTTCTAATCTTTTTCACCTTGAGCTCAAATTCGTTTTGAGCTTGCCTTAGAAAGCGCTTGAGGGTCCCTTGGGTTTCTGATTTATCCTGCAAAAAGAATACCCAAGTGAAGCGGGAAAAATCATCAACAATAACAAGACCATACTTACTTCCCCCGATACTGAGGTAGGCGACGGGTCCGAAGAGGTCCATATGCAATAGCTCCAGAGGTCTTGATGTAGTCATCACATTCTTGATGTGATGAGCACTTCCCACTTGTTTTCCTGCTTGACAAGCTGCACAAGGTCTATCTTTTTCGAAAGTTACATTTGTTAGTCCTAACACATGTTCTCCCTTTAGAAGCTTGTGAAGGTTCTTCATCCCCACATGTGCTAGACGGCGATGCCACAGCCAGACCATGCTAGTCTTAGCGATTAAGCATGCATCTAGATCGGCCTCCTCCTTCGAAAAATCAACTAAATAGAGTTTGCCGTCTAGTACACCCTTAAAAGCTAATGAACCATCACTCCTTCTAAAGACAGACACATCTACGTTTGTAAATAAACAATTGTAACCCATATTACATAATTGACTAACGTACAACAAGTTATATCCGAGCGATTCTACTAAAAACACATTAGATATGGAATGCTCGGAAGAAATAGCTATTTTTCCTAGTCCTTTAACCTTGCCTTGATTCCCGTCACCGAATATGATTGAGTCTTGGGAATCTTTGTTCTTGACGTAGGAGGTGAACATCTTCTTCTCCCCCGTCATGTGGTTTGTGCATCCGCTGTCGATAATCCAGCTTGAGCCCCCGGATGCATAAACCTGCAAGGCAAATTAGGCTTAGGTTTTAGGTACCCAACTCTTGTTGGGTCCTACAAGGTTAGTAACAATATCCTTAGGGACCCAAATGAAAGTTTTATCTCCCTTGCATTTTGCCCCCAATTTCCTAGCAACCACTTTCTTATTTTTACATGTAAGTACAAAATCAGTGTTGCAGGCATGAAAAACAGTAGCAGATTTATTTTGCATTTTCTTAGGTACATGATGAACAACATGGTTCCTAGATATTTTTCTACCATGCACAAAGGAAGAACTTGAACCAAACATGGCACGTGAATCATAAGCATTAAAACTCCTATTATGATGAGCATTCCTAGAATATTTCCTATCATGATACAAGAAAGCATGATTTTTATGAACACTATTAGCCATAGGGGCCTTCCCTTTCTCCTTGGCGGAGATGGGAGCCTTATGACTTGTTAAGTTCTTAGCTTCCCTTCGAAAGCCAAGCCCATCCTTAATAGAGGGGTGTCTACCACTAGTGTAGGCATCCCTTGCAAATTTTAGTTTATCAAAATCATCTTTGCTAGTCTTAAGTTGGGCATTAAGACTAGCTACTTCATCATTTAATTTAGAAATGGAAATTAAATGTTCATTGCAAGCATCAACATTAAAACCTTTACACCTATTGCAAATTACTACATGTTCCACATGAGAACTAGTCTTATTTTCTTCTACTAATTTAGCATTTAAATCATCATTAATGCTCTTTAAACTAGAAATAGTCTCATGACAAGCAGAAATTTCACATGAAAGCATTTCATTTCTTTTAACTTCTAAAGCAAGAGACTTTTGCACACTTACAAATTTATCATGTTCTTCATATAAAAGATCCTCTTGCTTTTCTAAAAGTCTATCCTTTTCGTTTAGAGCATCAATCAATTCATTGATCTTTTCTACTTTTGCTCTATCTAATCCTTTAAACAAGCTAGTGTAATCAATTTCATCATCACTAGAGTCCTCATCACTAGAAGTAGAGTACTTAGGAGTTTCTCTAGTGATTACCTTCTTTTCTTTTGCCATTAGGCATGTGTGGCGCTCGTTGGGGAAGAGCGACGATTTGTTGAAGGCCGAGGCGGCGAGTCCTTCGTCGTCGGAGTCGGATGACGAACAATCCGAGTCCCACTCTTTGCCGAGGTGTGCCTCGCCCTTTGCCTTCTTGTAGGCCTTCTTCTTTTCCCTCTTCCCGCCTTTCTCTTGTTCCTGGTCATTAGTGTTGTCGGGACAATTAGCTATAAAATGACCATACTTACCACACTTGAAGCAGGAGCGCTTCCCCTTCGTCTTGTTCTTGTTGGGATGCTCCTTGCGACCCTTTAGCGCCGTCTTGAAGCGCTTGATGATGAGGGCCATTTCTTCCTCGTTAAGCCCGGCCACCTCAACTTGCGCCACCTTGCTAGGTAGCGCCTCCCTGCTACTTGTTGCTTTGAGGGCAACGGTTTGAGGCTCGTGGATCGTCATTGGGCCATTTAGCGCCTCATCAACATAGCTCGCCTCCTTGATCATCATTCGCCGCTTACAAACTTCCCAAGTATTTCCTCGGGCGTCATCTTGGTATACCTAGGATTTTCACGAATAGAGTTAACAAGATGAGGATCAAGGATAGTGAAGAACCTTAGCATAAGCCGGACGACGTCGTGGTCCGTCCATCTCGTGCTTCCATAGCTCCTTATTTTGTTGACCAGGGTCTTGAGCCTGTTGTATGTTTGGGTTGGCTCCTTCCCCTGATCATTGCGAACCTTCCTAGTTCGCCCTCCACCAACTCCATCTTGGTGAGCATGGTGACATCATTTCCCTCATGCGAGATTTTGAGGGTGTCCCAAATCTGGTTGGCGTTATCCAAGCCGCTCACCTTATGGTACTCTTCCCTGCACAAGGATGCTAAAAGAACAGTGGTAGCTTGTGCATTTTTGTGAATTTGTTCATTTATAAACATGGGATTATCTGAACTATCAAAATGCATTCCATTCTCTACTATCTCCCATATACTTGGATGAAGAGAGAACAAGTGACTACGCATTTTGTGACTCCAAAATCCGTAGTCCTCTCCATCAAAGTGTGGAGGTTTACCAAGAGGAATGGAAAGCAAATGTGCGTTTGAATTATGCGGAATACGAGAGTAATCAAAAGAAAAGTTTGAGTTGACCGTTTTCTTTTTCTCGTAGTCGTCGTCGTCCTTTTGGGAAGAAGAGGACAAGTCGCTGTTGTAGTAGACTATCTTCTTGATGCGCCTCTTCTTCTTCCCGTCTTTCTTTTTGTGACTCGAGCCAGAGTCGGTGGGCTTATCGTCTCTTGGCTCATTGAAGGTGGACTCCTTCTCCTTATCATTGACCACCATCCCCTTTCCCTTAGGATCCAACTCTTCGGGCGATTAGTCCCTTTTATGAAGAGAACGGCTCTGATACCAATTGAGAGCACCTAGAGGGGGGTGAATAGGTGATCCTGTAAAAACTTAAAACTCAAGGCCACAAACTTGATTAAGTGTTAGAACAATAAAGCCAAGTGGCAAGAGAGGAGTTCTTGCTAAACACGATAACCACAAAGAAATCAACACAGAGAGGCACAATGGTTTATCCCGTGGTTCGGCCAAGTCCAACACTTGCCTATTCCACGTTGTGGCGTCTCAACGGACGAGGGTTGCACTCAACCCCTTTCAAGCGGTCCAAAGACCCACTTGAATACCATGGTGTTTCTCTTTGTTTCACTATATCCCGCTTGCGAGGAATCTCCACAACTTGGAGCCTCTCGCCCTTACAATTTGATGATCACAAAGAAACACGGAAGTAAGGGTGGGAAAAGCAATGCACACAAGACACAAAATCAGAACATAAACACACACACTAGTCACAACTTGAGCTCGCAACACAACTCGAAGAGTTCTCTACTCAAATGGAGCTCTAGTTGCTATCACAAAGAATCAAATGCGCGGAAATGGAGTCTTGGTGCTTAGAGTTGATCAAAGAATACATGGTGTACTCCTCCATGCGCCTAGGGGTCCCTTTTATAGCCCCAAGGCAGCTAGGAGCCGTTGAAGCAATCCAGGAAGGCAAATCTTGCCTTCTGTCGGGTGGGGCACCGGACAGTCCGGTGCACCACCAGACATCCACTGTTCATAGTCCAGTGCAGATTGCTTTCCTAATTTGGCGCAGCCGGCCGTTGAAGATTTGGAGCCGTTGGTGCACCGGACACTGTCCGGTGCACACCGGACAGTCCGGTGCCCCCATCCGACCGTTGACTCGGCCACGCGTCACGCGTGGATTGCGTGGCCGACCGTTGGCACGCCCGACCGTTGGTTCACCGGACAGTCTGGTGCATCACCGGACAGTCCGGTGAATTTTAGCCGTACGCTTGTTGACTTCTTCCCGAGAGCGGCGACTTCACCGCAGATGACTCACCAGACAGTCCGGTGCACCACCGGACAGTCCGGTGATTTATAGTCGTACACCGCCGTTAAGACCCGAGAGCAGGCTGTTCACCGGGACTGGTCCTGGCGCACCGGACACTGTCCGGTGTACCCAGACGAGCAGCCTTTTGGCTGAACACAACCAACTTATCTTCAAAGCGATTTCTCCTGTTTCTAGCACTTAGACACAATACATTAGTCTTCAAAACAATGTACTAAGTGTACAAACATACCTTTAATCTTGATTTGCACTTCTTGAGTCTTTGGCACAAATATAACTCAAAGCATTTGTGTGTAGCACTTAATCACCAAAATCTTATAGAAATGGCCCAAGGGCACATTTCCCTTTCACACTTTGATCTATGTTAATGACTATGTGGATGTCTTGGGCATCATGATGTAATGAAATTAATATTCTTTTATGTTATTATTTGAGCACTATGTGATGATGTCCAACTATGTAACTGCTGTGTACGTGAGTTGCTTATCCTGGCATTGTCACACTCGGTTTTGGAAGGTAAACCGAATGCGAACCATGTACGTGCCAGGATCAGAAATTCATGTACACAGCGATTACATAAATGACTCATCATAGCACAATGCTTCGAATTACAATAAAGAGTAAGTAATAATATTAAAGACTAGAGTCATTTACATAATATGAATCAAAGTACACAGAATCAAAACGTAGCCAACGTAATCAAACCCACCACAGGCAACTGACTGGGGGAGGTCGCTAGCCTAATCCTCGAACTCGTCGAAGTCCTGGAACTGCTGGAGATCTGCCTCGACACCTTCTTTACCTGGGCATAGATTGCACCAAAGGCAACCTGGTGTTTTGTGAAATCAAGGGTGAGTACACATCAACGTACTCAGCAAATGTCCCGTTTGGCTGAGGTGGACTAGCTTTATGTGAGGTTAAGGTCAAGCAGTTGCTTTTAGTTGGTCAGGTAATTATTAATAGTAGAGAGCCAGGTTTTAACATTAATCCAAGTTGTTAACCCAAAAGTACTCTTTGCAAATGGAAAGAATACCAGAAACCATAAGCATAATCATAATCATAAAACTATCATTATCCTCATCATCATCTGTAACCAAACATCTCTGATCAATGTGTCTCTAATCAATGGAGCTCCCTTGGCCGCTCATAACCACGAGCACGGCTAATATATCATTTTCATACACTTTGCAGAGGTTGTGCACTTTACCCACGAGCCATGATTCCCTCTCTAGCCTGGGCTTGCAAGATCCTTATTCACTCCCGAGGTGAATGGCCAGGGATTCACTACGAAGCCTTTACATAGATTCCCTGACGCTGTAGTCGCTCGTTAGGTTTCCTAAATGTACCGCACTCCTCCCCAAGGGGCAATCCACCCTCAGCAGAGCGAGCCGCATACACCGAGCCCCATTGACGGCATGACGGCGAAGCGAACTCTACCTCAGTTCCTCAATTAATTAGCTAAGGGCGTCCCATACCACCCTCATGGTTGCACTGTTTTCCCGGGCGGTCATCCAACGAACAGGTCCTTACGGAGAGGCACTCGAGAAACCGCACGAGCCCCCTAAAGTATCACCAGTCCAACATCATAATCATAATGACAACATTGTATGGTAAGTGTTCACATCATGTTCATTGATTAAAGTAAAGCAATAGCATGAAACTAACCATAGTAACCCAAAAGGTAATCATGGACAAGGTAAATAGAGAGCTAGTCAATCCTTAAGTTGATCATGGTATGCGGGTTGATGAATTATAAAGTAAATGGGACATAATAGGTCAGAGGACACATGCTTTCACCAAATAGATGCTTAGGGTCTTCAACCTCGTAGAACTCGAAGAGTTTGATCGCTTGGTCGCCGAAGCTTGACTGTCGATTCCTCGAAGCTTGGAATGGATCGCATTCTATTCGTGACATGTAGCAGACACAAATAGGCACAAGCAAACAAACACACATGAATAAGAACATTACACCATACAAGAGAAAACATTATAATAACTTGCAATATAAAATAGAGCTCTCTTCTACGGTTACACAAGGAAAAGAAACGTCGAACGCGAAGCTACGGTCAAGAAGTTAACGGGTTTACAATAAACAAATATTAACTATAGCGTTTAGTTCGACGTGATTATATTAATCTACCTTTATTAAATGTAGATTAAAAACCACTACTTAGTTTCGATTAATCCTCTATTCTAATAGTTGTCGGATTAAGCAAGTAATTAATTAATTAACACGAACGATTATAAGCGACACAGTTTAACTACGCGCACGGACAGTGCGCGACGTGTGTGAGCAACGCGTGACACGCGAAACAGCACGCGCGACACGCGAAACAGCACGAGCAACACGCAAACAACGAGACGACGACGAACGCCACGCATGTGAACAACGCGACATACGAGTACTGCTAAATTATGTCGTTCTTATATTAGCCAAATATTAAATATAACATTTAAGTCATCATAATCACGCTAAAAGGTATCTACATACAAACGCGTAATTAAAACCATTAATTAGATTTGATTGAATTGTTATTTTAAGAATACACAACTAAAAAAGTAATCAATTATTTAACATGAACGATATAGCGAAATGATTTTACTACTCGTGCAGATAATGCTTTACACGAATGACGACGCGCGCGGACAACAAGTGAATTTGCACACATGAAACAATATGCAAACAAGGTGCGAACCGGACACACGGTGCGCGCACGAACCTGCAAATGAATGACGGCTACGCGCACGGACAACATGTGCGACCAACACGCATGAACATCGTGCAGATGGCACGCGAACAACGCGATGAAACGCGGAAACACGACAATGAGGCGACGATGGGGCTACACGCAAGGGTAGGTGGTGGGGGTAGACATCTAGGGGTAGCCGGTGTAGACACCGTTCTCACCTCGGCGACGACACCCAACAGAGACAAGTGCAGACTACATCATCGTGCACAAGGCGCGGCTCGAGCGTGTGCGATCGGGCACGATGACACAGTGGCAAGGGTGGGCTCTAGTTTGGGCGCACGAGTGATCGACGGCGCGCGGCGAACGGTAGCGTGCACAGCGGGGCAGGTACACGACAGACAATGAGGAAGAAAGGGGTGGGTGGACGGGATCTCACCTTGCGACGATGACGGACGACGAGGCGTACTGGGCGTGCAGACGACGAGCCCGCGTGCGGCTGTTGGACGCGTGCACGGGGAGGCATCCGCACTGGCGAGCCGCGCGGGCTAGCCGCCGCGCCGGCTGCGCGCCGCGCCATGGGGCAAGTCGTGCCTGCGGCTGGTGTGCGACACCGGGACCTGGGGCTGGGGCGGGGATGAGGCAGGGCCAGACGCGCTGCGCGGGTGGCCGGAGCTGGGCGAGAACGGGCGAGAGGAGCGTGTTGGGCGAGATCGTGGCGGCAGTTTCCGTTTCACGTGCGCGCACGAACGAGCAGGAGCCGGATCGAGTGGAGTCAGTTTATTTGGAGAGGAAACATATGATAGGTGGGCCCAGCATGCAGAGCAAGGACCTGTATCCAGGCCAAAGACACGGTCAGGCGGCGGCTGGGCGTTGCCCACGCACAGGCCACTGGGCGCGCGACGTGGCAGCCTGGGCCAGGGCGAGGGGGGCGCGTGGCGCTGGGCCACAGGTGGGCTACGCGCGCGGCTACCTGGGCACGCCCGTGGCGTGGGCCGGCCAGGGGAGGGGAAAGTCATGGCAGGAGGACAGCAAGGGGGTAGGAGCTGGGTTGCAGAGTCGAGTGTGGGAACGGGACACGCTGGGCCGGGGTGCGGGGGCAGACCGAGAATAGGCCGGCGTGCGAGGCTGCAGGGAAATGGGGGCATGAGCGGCTGGGCCAGGATACCTGGCAGGCCAGGAGGTGAGGGGGGTGGCGCGTGGGACAGGGGTGGGTGGGGAGAGGGGCTGATGTGGGCCGTGGGGAGAAGGAGCTGGGCTTTTTTCCTTTTCCTTTTTATTTTCTTCTTTCTATTTGAATTTAGCCCTAGCTTTTAAATTCAAAATCAAACACTCTTCCTGAGTTTAAATGGAGGCACAACAACTCAAAACATCATACAAAATTAGATGCTCCAGCATGTGATGCAACAACAATAACTCCCCTAGGGTTTTATTCTACTAGGCTCACGCCTATATATATATATAACAAAATAACTCTCCTTTACGATTTTATTTTACTTGGTTTACACATAGATATAGAACAACATAATCCTTCACCCTTTAGGAGAAACAAAAGAAAAGTAAGGAAAACAAAGAGTAACACCTGAATTTGGTGGATATTAGGAAAGACATTTTATACCCCCAAATTTAGGGTATTACAAATCTAACCCCCTTAACAGGAATCTTGCCCTCGAGATTCAAGAAGAGGCTAGCAAGAAAATGAGATTAGTTCATCGGTTGTTCACAGCTTTCTTGAGTTGACTTTGACTCCACAAGCTTAACTTGTGGACTGACTTCTTTGACTTTCAGATGCTTGAGACGGATTGATGCAATTCTTGAGGATCTCTTGGGCGTGTGGGTTAGGACCCACACACGCTTTCGCTGCGCTACTCTAATCTTGTTGGTTGATGTTGATCGCATGGTCTTTATTGGGGTTAGCAGCTAACCCCCTTAACATGAGCATTGATACACACTTGGTGAAGAAGCAGCCAACTCCGATCTTGACGGATTAAGAGAGGTTAGAGGTTGCCAACTAGACATGTGTAAGAGGAAAGGGTATAGATAGAAAAGGTAAGCATAGATAGATTGAAGAAAGAAAAGGGAGAGCACCCAACTACCAAACTCTATAACACTCACCTAGCAAACTGATGCCATTGCAGACCAGGGGCCATAACACATCAACACTCATCACAAAGAAGCAAATAAGTTATAACACAAAGACAAACAACACAAGCATACAACAATAAACATCTCGTTGCTATACATGCCTTTTAAGTACATGGTGGATCTTTCTTAAAAAGGGAGATAACTACTCTCTAGGGTTTTCGAAGGAGGAGGAGAAGAATAAGACATGCTGGATAGGGACACGAGCACAATAAAGGATAGAGTTTAAGCAAGGATTGTAATCGATAAGGGAGAAAATGCAACCAGGGGCAGGGTAGGTAAACACCATTCTCAAATCGAGATGGGAAAGATGCTAATTCAAAAGGTAGGCATAAGAAAAGCATCATGGAAGGATCCAATGATTACAAAGGTACAGGAGGTATCAAGCGAAAGCACATCAAAAGATCTAGTTAAGACAAGACTTGCAAGGTGTCAAAGAAGGGGGAGCAGTCAATGATGAAATAGATGAGGCATTATCCCTGAATAGGGATGGAAAAGAGGAGGCTTCAAAGGTTAGGTTCAATGTAAGCAGGAAGGCATGGGAATAGATATCACAAGGGTCTAAAGGTGATAACGGACAAGGATGTAGGAGAGGAGGTAAATGGGTATAAGAACCAAGGATATAAATACCACAGAGGATGGAGTTAAGACAGGATGTGCAAGTGAAAAAGAAGAGGGTACGTCCAAGGGCCAGATAGGTAAACTGCCACTCTCAATTTGAGGTGGAAGAGGAGATATTTTTTAGTATGAATAAAGATGAGTATCAAGGCAAGATCGATGGATGACAAGGTGATGGTGATAGCAAATAAAACACAACAAATGATGGAATTAAGACACCACTTGTAAGGCGTCAAGGAGCGAAAAGAATTTAAGGGAGAGATAGGTAATTCGCAACTCTCAAACTGGGTTGAAAGAAAGGGGAGGCTTTTAAAGGATAAGTTCAAGGTAAGCATTTAGGTAGAAGACATAAATATCGCAAGGGTCAAATGCGATAACAGACAAGAGTATAGGAGAAAGATGAAGGCATAGAAGAGCCAGCAGTATGAGTACAACAAAGAATGGAGTTGCGCCCAAGCTTACACACGGTAAAGAAGGGGATATTGCCAAGGGTGAGGTAAGTAAAACATCACTCTCAAATTGAGATAGGAGACTGGAGATTTTAGATAACAGACATAATGTAATCACAAGGCAGGATAGAGTGATGAGAAGGGTAAAGAAATAACAAACAAAAACAGAACAAAGGATAGAGTTTAAAACTCGTAGGTGACAAAGAAGAGGATACACCCAAGGGAAAAGTAGGTAAAGTACGATGCTCAGATTGAGATGGAAAAGAGGATATTTTGAAGGTCGGTATAAGATAAACATCAAGGTAAAATATAGATCTGATAAGGATAAAGGTGATAATGATTAAAAGTGTAATCCATGGACAGAGTTAAGGCAAGACTCGCAAAGTGACAAAATGGAGAAAACAATCAGGGATAAGATAAGTGAGGTTCCAACAGAAGAGTTGAAGTAAAAAATTCATTATCGAAGGAAGTTACAAGGAAACAACGAGATTACCACGAGTGTGCAAAATAAAATGACCACTCATGGATCATCGAGAGTCAAGGGTGGCCAAGGCATGTTAACTGAAATGTCTTAAACAAACATTAGGGTATGAAGATAAGAATACATAAAAATATGAGAGTATGCAAGACTCCAAGGATAGGAGTATACTAAGACCAAGGGAATAGAAACTGTCGATAGATAATGACTTAACAACGGAATAGGAAGGGATCTCAAAAGACAGGAAGGTCATGAAAATATATAAACTGGAATGTTTTAATAGGCAACAAAGTTTTTCAGAGATAAATATTTGAAACAAGAGTATTAAAGGATCTAGGGGTACAAGCATGTCAATACCAAAGGAGTAGAGATTGCCAAATGGTAGAAATTTAACGATGGACAAGGAAAGAATCGTGAAAGACCAAGAGGTTATGGTCAAGGGGTATCTACAAAGATGTCGCAAGCACAAGAGTGAGATCAGATCTAATGGATTGAGAAAAGTATAGACCATACTAGAATAAAATACTTTTGGCAAGGGGCACATAGGAGCATAACATAGAATTAGTCGAGGTGACTAATATTTTGAAGCAGCATCAAGGATGAGGTGAAGTAATAGTCAATAAGTCCTTAAAACAGCCAATGCTACTCTAGGTCAGTGATCCTACAGTCAGCACGGCTTGGATACCACTTATGTCACACCCGGTTTTGGAAGGTAAACCGAATGCGAACCATGTACGTGCCAGGATCAGAAATTCATGTACACATCGATTACATAAATGACTCATCATAACACAATGCTTCGAATTACAATAAAGAGTAAGTAATAATATTAAAGACTAGAGTCATTTACATAATATGAATAAAAGTACACAGAATCGAAAAGTAGCCAACGCAATCAAACCCACCACAGGCAGCTGACTATGGGAGGTCGCTAGCCTAATCCTCAAACTCGTCGAAGTCCTTGAACTCCTGGAGATCCGCCTCGACACCTTCTTCTTTACCTGAGCATAGATTGCACCAAAGGCAACCTGGTGTTTTGTGAAAGCAAGGGTGAGTACACATCAACGTACTCAGCAAATGTCCCGTTTGGCTGAGGTGGACTAGCTTTATGTGGGGTTAAGGTCAAGCATTTGCTTTTAGTTGGTTAGGTAATTATTAATAGTAGAGAGCCAGGTTTTAACATTAACCCAAGTTGTTAACCCAAAAGTACTCTTTCCAAATGGAAAGAATACCAGAAACCATAAGCATAATCATAATCATAAAACCATCATTATCCTCATCATCATCTGTAACCAAACATCTCTGATCAATGTGTCTCTAATCAATGGAGCTCCCTTGGCCGCTCATAACCGTGAGCATGGCTGATATATCAGTTTCATACACTCTGCAGAGGTTGCGCACTTTACCCACGAGCCGTGATTCCCTCTCTAGCCCGGGCTTGCAAGACCCTTATTCACTCCCGAGGTGAATGGCCAAGGATTCACTATGAAGCCTTTACAAAGATTCCCTAAGGCTGTAGTCGCCCGTTAGGTTTCCTAAATGTACCGCACTCCTCCCCAAGGGGCAATCCACCCTCGGCAGAGCGAGCCGCATACACCGAGCCCCATTGACGGCACGACAGCGAAGCGAACTATACCTCAGTTCCTCTAATTAATTAGCTAAGGGCGTCCCATACCACCCTCATGGTTGCACTGTTTTCCCGAGCGGTCATCCAACGAACAGGTCCTTACGGAGAGGCACTCGAGAAATCGCTCGAGCCCCCTAAAGTATCACCAGTCCAACATCATAATCATAATGACAACATCATATGATAAGTGTTCACATCATGTTCATTGATTAAAGTAAAGCAATAGCATGAAACTAACCATAGTAACCCAAAAGGCAATCAAGGACAAGGTAAATAGAAAGCTAGTCAATCCTTAAGTTGATCATGGTATGCGGGTTTATGAATTATAAAGTAAATGGGACATAATAGGTCAGAGGACACTTGCCTTCACCAAACAGATGCTCAGGGTCTTCAGCCTCGTAGAACTCAAAGAGTTTGATCTCTTGGTCGCCGAAGCTTGACCGTCGATTCCTCGAAGCTCGGAATGGATCGTATTCTATTCGCGACATGTAGCTGACACAAATAGGCACAAGCAAACAAACACACATGAATAAGAACATTACACCATACAAGAGAAAACATTATAATAACTTGCAATATAAAATAGAACTCGCTTCTACGGTTACACGAGGAAAAGAAACGTCGAACTCGAAGCTACGGTCAAGAAGTTAACGGGGTTACAATAAACAAATATTAACTATAGCGTTTAGTTCGACATGATTATATTAATCTAACTTTATTAAATGTAGATTAAAAACTACTACTTAGTTTCGATTAATCCTCTATTCTAATAGTTGTCGGATTAAACAAGTAATTAATTAATTAACACGAACGATTATAAGTTACACATTTTAATTACGCGCACGGACAGTGCGCGACGTGTGTGAGCGACGCGTGACACGTGAAATGCGCGACACACGAAACAGGACGAGCAACACGCGAACAACGCGACGACGACGAGCGCCACGAGTGTGAACAACGCGACATACGAGTACTGCTAAATTATGTCGTTCTTATATTAGGCAAATATTAAATATAACATTTAAGTCATCATAATCACGCTAACAGGTATCTACATACAAACACATAATTAAAATCATTAATTAGATTCGATTGAAAACAAGTACTCAATTATTTAACGTGAACGATATAGCGAAACGATTTTACTAAAGCGTGCAAATAGCGATTTACGCAAATGACGATGCACGCGGACAACATGTGAATTTGCACACGTGAAACAGCATGCAAACAAGGTGCGAACCAGACGCACGGCGCGCGCACGAACCTGCAAATGAACGACGGCTACGCGCGTGGACAGCATGTGCGACCAACACGCATGAACATCGTGCAGATGGCGCGCGAACAGCGCGATGACACACGCAAACATGGCAGCGAGGCGACGATGGGGCTACGCGCAAGGTTAGATGGTGGGGGTAGACATCTAGGGGTAGACTGGGGCAGACACCGTTCTCACCTTGGCGACAACACCCAACAAAGACAAGTGCAGACTATATCAACGTGCACAAGGCGTGGCTCGAGCGTGGGCGATCAGGCACGACGACACAGTGGTGATGGGCGGGCTCTGGTTTGGGCGCGCGGCGAACGGTAGCGTGCACGGCGGGGCGGGTACACGTCAGACAGCGAGGAAGAAAGGGGTGGGTGGACGGGATCTCACCTTGCGACGACGGCGGATGACGAGGCGTGCCAGGCGTGCAGACAATGAGCCCGCGTGCGGCTGTTGGACGCGTGCACGGCGAGGCATCCGCGCCGGCTGGCCGTGGGCTGCCGCGCTGGCAGGCCGCCGCGCCGGCTACGTGCCGCGCCATGGGGCGAGTCGCGCCCACGGCTGGTGCGCGACACCGGGACCTAGGGCTGGGGCGGGGATGAGGCAGGGCCAGACGCGCTGCACGGGTGGCCGGAGCTGGACGAGAACGGGCGAGAGGAGCGCATTGGGTGAGATCATGGCGGCGGTATCTGTTTCCAGTGCGCGCACGAACGAGCAGGAGCCGGATCGAGTGGAGTCAGTTTATTTGGAGAGGAAACATATGACAGGTGGGCCCAGCATGCAGAGCAAGGACCTGTGTCCAGGCCAGAGACGCGGTGAGGTGGCGGCTGGGCGTTGCCCACGCATGGGCCGCTGGGCGTGCGACGTGGCAGCCTGGGCCAGGGCGAGGGGGTTGCGTGGCGCTGGGCGACAGGTGGGCTGCATGCGCGACTGCCTAGGCACGCCCGCGGCGTGGGCCGGCCAGGGGAGGGGCAGGCCGCGGCAGGAGGAGAGCGAGGGGGGAGTAGCTGGGCCGCAGAGTCGAGTGCGGGATCGGGTCGCGCTGGGTCGGGGTGCGGGGGCAGGGCAAGAACAGGCCGGCGCGCGGGGCTGTGTGGAAATGGGGGCATGGGCGGCTGGGCCGAGATACCTGGCAGCCCAGGAGGTGAGGGGGGGCGTGGCGCGCGGGACAGGGGTGTGTGGGGAGAGGGGCTGATGTGGGTCGTGGGGAGAATAAGCTGGGCTTTTTCCTTTTCCTTTTTATTTTCTTCTTTCTATTTGAATTTAGCCCTAGCTTTCAAATTCAAAATCAAACACTCTTCCTGAGTTTAAATGGAGGCACAACAACTCAAAACATCATACAAAATTAGATGCTCCAGCATGTGATGCGACAACAATAACTCCCCTAGAGTTTTATTCTACTAGGCTCACGCCTATATATATATATATATATATATATATATATATATATATATATATATATATATATATATATATAACAAAATAACTCTCCTTTAGGATTTTATTTTACTTGGTTTACACATAGATATAGAACAACATAATCCTTCACCCTTTAGGAGAAAGAAAAGAAAAGTAAGGAAAACAAAGAGTAACACCTGAATTTGGTGGATATTAGGAAAGAAATTTTATACCCCCAAATTCAGGGTGTTACAGGCATGTACATGGTTCTCATTTGGTTTGCCTTTGTAAAACCGGGTGTGACATAAGTGGTATGAAAGCTGTGCTGACTATAGGACCGCTAACCTAGAGTAGAATGGCCGTTCTAAGGATTTTAGACCCTAATTCTCACCTTGACCCTTGGTGTCACTTCAAAAGTTGGTCATCACGACCAATCCTATGTTCAACTATATATATTACACCTTGCTAAAGTTTTGTTTTAATTTATTCCCTAATTTTTTATGGTTTGCTGGTCATATTATTTCTATTCTTACTCTTATGCTTAAGGTGTCTTTTGTAGATGGCTCATCTTAGGCACACAACACAGAAGTCAGTCATTCCTTTCTTGCCCTCTCGTCTCGTGAACCATCCGCTTCGTCGCCCGATGACTGGCCAGTCCAGCCACTTGGAGAGGTTGCACCACCGCCTGCACAAGGAGTAGGAGCGTCGGCGCCAGGAGCTAGAGCAGTAGGGCTCTTCCTCCTTGCCTCAGCATGAGGTATAGTCTGTGAGGTGTCGCTCCCCTGTGCCCCGCTGGAGGCGTCCCCTGCACCACCACTGGTCGCCCCGGCCGCTGGAGTAGCTACTGGAGGAGCCCCTGACGACGGAGACGGTGATGACAGCAGCTCGAGCCACAACACCGACCACTTAGAGGAGCAGCAGCAGGACCAGAGGGATGGGTCGCCCGACCCATCACTTGTGACGTCGCTCGTGGGTATCACTTCCACGATGCGCTCGACACCTTGCTGTGCGGTGCACTTGACCAGCACACTTGGTCCATCGAGTATCGCTGTGTGGTCTACCAGCATAGTCATGGGGCATTCCCGGATCGCTGGGAGGTGACTTGCTTGGTGTGCCGTCCGAAGGATGGTCTCGGGGGTGCGGAGGTCTGCTCAGAGCATTATTCTATCTCTAAGCGGGATTCAACCGAGGCGGCCATGCAGGATGTCGCACGGTGTACGCCTTTTCACTACTGCTCGGTGCTTGGTGGGGTGGCCAATGGCCTTGACTTGAGGTATTTACCATCGCCGTCCATCTGGCAGCACTGATGGTGTGGTTGTCTCACCTTGAGAGCACCTAGAGGGGGGTGAATAGGTGATCCTATAAAATTCAACACTAAATTCCAACAACCTTGATTACAAAGTTATTAGTGCGGGTTAATCAAGTCAATGAGATGAGCTCTTGCGAACACAGACAATCAAAGAGAGAGCAATCACAAGAGACACGCGATTTTATCCCGTGGTTCGGCCAAGTAACGCTTGCCTACTTCCACGTTGTGGCGTCCCAATGGACGAGGGTTGCACTCAACCCCTTTCAAGTGATCCAATGATCAACTTGAATACCACGACTTTTCTTCATTATATTCTTTTTCCCGTTTACGAGGAATCTCCACAAGTTGGAGCCTCTTGCCCTTACAAGATTGATCACAAAGAACGCACAAGAGTAAGGTTGGGAAGAGCAACGCACACAAGACTCAAAAACGCAGCACACCAACACACACAAGTGAAGACTTGAGCTCAAATGACACACAGGGAGTTCTTGACTCAAATGGAGCTCAAATCTCTAATACAACAAAGCGAATGCGCGGGAGCAGAGTCTGGATGCCTTAGAATTCTTAGTGAATGCTTGGGTAGCTCCTCCATGCGCCTAGGGGTCCCTTTTATAGCCCCAAGGCAGCTAGGAGCCGTTGGAGATCAACAAGGAAGGCTATCCTTGCCTTCTGTCGAGTGGCGCCACCGGACAGCTACTGTAGCCTGTCCGGTGCCGATCTCCTTCCTTTTCTGGCACAGACGACCGTTGCAGCTCCGGGCCAGTTGGCACACCGGACACAGTCCGGTGCCCCTGCCGACCGTTGGTGCGGGCCACGCGTCGCCCGTTGATTGCGCGACCGACCGTTGCGCTGGCGACCGTTGGCTCACCGGACAGTCCGGTGCACCACCGGACAGTTCGGTGAATTATAGCCGTACACCGCCAAACTTTTCCCGAGAGCGACCCTTTCACTGGAGACCAGCCTGGCGCACCGGACACTGTCCGGTGCACCACCGGACAGTCCGGTGTGCCAGGCCGAGCTGGACTTCGGCTGCACCCAGCCAAGTCTTTTGCAATTCTTTTCTTTTCTTCTTTTCTCTGTTTCTAACACTTAGACAAATATATTAGTATACAAAAACCAACTACTAAGTCTAGAAACATACCTTGTTATATGATTTGCACTTTTTGCTTGTTTGGCACATAATCAACTTACTTACTATGTGTTGGACACTTAATCACCAAAACATTATATAAATGGCCCAAGGGCACATTTCCCTTTCAATCTCCCCCTTTTGGTGATTTATGCCAACACATCAAAAAGCAACAAAAATAAGTGCAACATGCGATGCAAATAAGGACCAAATTGTTTTTGACTAAAATTTGGCATGTTTGGACCATTCTTTGCCACCACTTGGTTTGTTTTTGCAAATCAAATTCATTTTCCTATTTCTAATTCAAATTCACTTGTTTGGGCATAAAGAGAGATAATCCAAGAGTGAAATTGATCAAGAGCCAAAAACTCCCCCTTTTCCCATAATCAAAATTCGCCCCCATAAGAGACCAAATTTTGCAATAAGAGTATTTTAGACAAATCAAAAGTTCTAACTCTATTGTTTTCAAAAATTCACAAGTTGTAGCTGATCCATTTGCTTTGGCCTTAATTTCTCCCCCTTTGGCATTAAGCACCAAAACGGGATCATCCTTGGCCCTTTAACCCCATTGCCTCACCAAAAATGTCAATTAAGAGCAAGAAGGCAATAAGAGCATAAGTATGAACTTGGAGGTGAGTACACTAATACCGGAGTGCAATGGAAGTCTTTGCATGGTCCAAGTTCACCTTTCCCTTTCAATTCTCCTTTGAGACTAAATCAAGTATACTCAAACACACAAGTTAGTCTCAAAGGGTCAAGTTGTAGCACATCTCCCCCTAAATATGTGCATCATTCACACATGGACTTGTGAGGTCTAGGGATCCCTTGCACAACTTGAGCACCATAAATAAGCAACAAATTACATAAATGCATGAAGTAACATGATCAAAGGCATAGAACACTTGTATGTTGTAGATCAATCCAAGTTACATGAATATAAGACATTTAGCTCACTACGCAACCTGCAAAAGGTTTTCTCATATAATGGCTTGGTAAAGATATCGGCTAGCTGGTTCTCGGTGCTAACATGGTACACCTCAATATCTCCCTTTTGCTGGTGGTCTCTTAAAAAGTGATGCTGGTTGTCTATGTGCTTAGTGCGGCTGTGTTCAACAGGATTATCCGCCATGTGGATTGCACTCTCATTGTCACATAGGAGTGGGACTTTGCTCAGATTGTAGCCAAAGTCCCGAAGGGTTTGCCTCATCCAAAGTAGTTGCGTGCAACACTGTCCTGCGGCAACATACTCTGCCTCAGCGGTGGATAGGGCAACAGAGGTTTGTTTCTTTGAACTCCAAGACACCAGGGACCTTCCTAGGAATTGGCACGTCCCTAATGTACTCTTCCTATCAACCTTGCATCCAGCATAATCGAAGTCTGAATATCCAATCAAGTCAAAGGTAGACCCCTTTGGATACCAGATCCCGAAGCAAGGCGTAGCAACTAAATACCTAAGAATTCGCTTAACGGCCACAAGGTGACATTCCCTAGGGTCGGATTGAAATCTAGCACACATGCATACACTAAGCATAATGTTCGGTCTACTAGCACATAAATAAAGTAATGACCCTACCATAGACCGGTATGCCTTTTGATCAACGGACTTACCTCCTTTGTTGAGGTCGACATGTTCTTCGGTTCCCATTGGTGTCTTCGCGGGCTTGGCGTCCTTCATCCCAAACCGCTTGAGAAGATCTTGAGTGTACTTCGTTTGGGAGATGAAGGTGCCGTCCTTGAGTTGCTTCACTTGGAACCCAAGGAAGTAGTTCAACTCGCCCATCATCTACATTTCAAACTTTTGAGTTATCACCCTGCTAAACTCCTCACAAGACTTTTGATTAGTAGATCCAAATATTATGTCATCGACATAAATTTGGCACACAAAAAGGTCACCATCACAAGTCTTAGTGAAAAGAGTGGGATCGGCTTTCCCAACCTTGAAAGCATTAGCAATTAAGAAATCTCTAAGGCATTCATACCATGCTCTTGGGGCTTGCTTAAGTCCATAGAGCACCTTAGAGAGCTTAAACACATGGTCGGGGTACCTGTCATCCTCAAAGCCATGGGGTTATTCCACGTACACCTCCTCCTTTATTGGCCCGTTGAGGAAAGCGCTCTTCACATCCATTTGAAACAACCTGAAAGAGTGGTGAGCGGCATAGGCTAATAATATTCGAATAGACTCTAGCCTAGCCACAGGAGCAAAAGTCTCCTCAAATCCAAACCTGCGACTTGGGCATAACCTTTTGCCATAAGTCCAGCCTTGTTTCTTATCACCACTCCGTGCTCATCTTGCTTGTTGCGGAACACCCACTTGGTTCCCACAACATTTTGCTTTGGACGTGGCACTAGGCTCCAAACTTCATTCCTCTTGAAGTTGTTGAGCTCTTCCTGCATGGCCAACACCCAGTCTGGATCCTGCAAGGCCTCTTCTACCCTAAAAGGCTCAATAGAAGAGACAAACGAGTAATGCTCACAAAAATTAGCTAATCTTGAGCGAGTCGTTACTCCCTTGCTTATGTCACCCAGAATTTGGTCAACGGGGTGATTTCTTTGAATTGTCGCTCGGACTTGAGTTGGAGGGTCCCATGGTGCTTCTTCCTCCATAACTTGTTCTTCTTGTGCTCCCCCTTGATCATGCGCCTCTTCTTGATGAACCTGTCCATCATCTTGAGTTGGGGGATGCACCATTGTAGAGGAAGATGGCTGATCTTGCTCTTGTTGTTCCTGTGGTCGCACATCACCTATCGCCATCGTGCGCATCGCGGCCGTCGGAACATCATCTTCGTCTATGTCATCAAGATCAACTTGCTCTCTTGGAGAGCCATTAGTCTCATCAAATACAACGTTGCTAGAGACTTCAACCAAACCCGATGATTTGTTGAAGACCCTATACACCTTTGTATTTGAGTCATACCCTAGTAAAAACCCTTCTACAGCTTTGGGAGCAAATTTGGAATGTCTACCTTTCTTCACCAAAATGTAGCATTTGCTCCCAAATACACGAAAGTAAGAGACATTGGGTTTGTTACCGGTAAGGAGTTCGTAGGAGGTCTTCTTGAGGAGACGATGCGGATATAGTCGGTTTATAGCGTGGCAGGCTGTGTTCACAGCTTCTGACCAAAACCGCTCGGGCGTCTTGAATTCTCCAAGCATCGTTCTTGGCATGTCGATAAGCGTCATGTTCTTTCTCTCTATCACACCGTTTTGTTGTGGTGTGTAGGGAGCAGAGAACTCGTGCTTGACACCTTCCTCCTCAAGATACTCCTCTGCTTGTACATTCTTGAACTCGGGCCCGTTGTCGCTTCTTATCTTTTTCACCTTGAGCTCAAATTCGTTTTGAGCCCTCTTTAGAAAGCGCTTGAGGGTCCCTTGGGTTTCTGATTTATCCTGCAAAAAGAACATCCAAGTGAAGCGAGAAAAGTCATCAACAATTACAAGACCGTACTTACTTCCCCCGATGCTAAGGTAAGCAATGGGTCCGAAGAGGTCCATGTGAAGAAGCTCCAGTGGTCTTGATGTTGTCATCACATTCTTGCTGTGATGAGTGCTTCGCACTTATTTCCCTACCTGACAAGCTGCACAAGGTCTATCTTTCTCGAAACAGACATTGGTTAGTCCTAACACATGTTCTCCCTTTAGAAGTTTATGAAGGTTCTTCATCGTCGGAGTCGGATGAAGAGCAGTCTGAATCCCATTCTTTTCCAAGGTGTGCCTCGCCCTTCGCCTTCTTGTAGACCTTCTTCTTCTCCCTCTTCCCATACTTTTCTTGTTCCTAGTCATTATCATTATCGGGGCATTGAGCTATAAAATGACCAGTCTTACCACATTTGAAGTAGGAGCGCTTTCCCTTTGCCTTATTCTTGGAGGGATATTCTTTGCGTCCTTTGAGCGCGGTCTTGAAGCGCTTGATGATAAGCGCCATCTCATCTTCATTGAGTCCAGCAGCCTCCACTTGAGCTACCTTGCTTGGTAGCGCCTCCTTGCTTCTTGTTGCTTTGAGAGCAACCGGCTGCGGCTCGTAGATGGGTAGTGGACCGTTCAAGGCGTCATCCACGTATCGTGCCTCCTTTACCATCATGCGCCCGCTCACGAATTTTCCCAGTATCTCCTCGGGTGTCATCTTGGTGTACCTAGGGTTTTCACGAATGAGATTGATAAGATGGGGGTCAATTACCGTGAATGACCTTAGCATAAGTCGGACGACGTCGTGGTCCGTCCATCTTGTGCTTCCATAGCTTCTAATCTTGTTGATAAGGGTCTTGAGCCTGTTGTAGGTTTGTGTTGGCTCCTCTCCCCTGATCATCGCAAATCTCCCCAGTTCGCCTTCCACCAACTCCATTTTGGTGATCATGGTGGCGTCGTTTCCCTCATGCGATATCTTGAGGGTGTCCCATATTTGCTTGGCGTTGTCCAAGCCACTCACGTTGTTGTATTCATCCCTGCACAAGGATGCTAGCAAAACAGTAGTAGCTTGTGCATTCTTATGAATTTGCTCATTTATGAAAACGGGATTGTTAGTACTATCAAAATGCATTCCGTTTTCAACAATCTCCCAAATACTAGGATGGAGAGAAAATAAGTGACTATGCATTTTGTGACTCCAAAAAGAGTAGTATTCTCCATCAAAGTGTGGAGGTTTCCCGAGTGGAATTGATAGCAAATGAGCATTAGAATTAAATGGAATACGAGAATAATCAAATGAATAGTTTTGATTCACCGGTTTCTTCTTTGACGAGGAGTCATCGTCGTCGTCGTGTGGTGAAGAAGACGAGGCATCACTATCGTAGTAGATGATATTCTTGATGCGCCTCTTCTTCTTCCCGTCCTTCTTCTTGTGACTCGAGCCAGAGTCAGTGGGCTTGTCGTCTCTTGGCTCGTTGAAGAGGGACCCCTTCTCCTTGTCGTTGACCACCATCCCCTTTCCCTTAGGATCCATCTCTTCGGGCGGTTAGTCCCTTAAGTGAAGAGAACGGCTCCGATACCAATTGAGAGCATCTAGAGGGGGTGAATAGGTGATCCTGTAAAATTCAACACTAAATTCCAACAACCTTGATTATAAAGTTATTAGTGCGGGTTAATGAAGTCAATAAGACAAGCTCTTGCGAACACAGACAATCAAAGAGAAAGCACTCACAAGAGACACGCGATTTTATCTCGTGGTTCGGCTAAGTAACACTTGCCTACATCCACGTTGTGGCGTCCCAATGGACGAGGGTTGCACTCAACCCCTTTGAAGTGATCCAATGATCAACTTGAATACCACGACTTTTCTTCCTTATATTCTTTTTCCCGTTTGCGAGGAATCTCCACAAGTTGGAGCCTCTCGTCCTTACAAGATTGATCACCAAGAACGCACAAGAGTAAGGTTGGGAAGAGCAATGCACACAAGACTCAAAAACGCAGCACACCAACGCACACAAGTGAAGACTTGAGCTCAAATGACACATAGGGAGTTCTCGACTCAAATGGAGCTCAAATCTCTAACACAACAAAGCGAATGCGCGGGAGCAGAGTCTGGATGCCTTAGAATGCTTAGTGAATGCTTGGGTAGCTGCTCCATGTGCCTAGGGGTCTCTTTTATAGCCCCAAGGCAGCTAGGAGCCGTTGGAGATCAACAAGGAAGTCTATCCTTGCCTTCTGTCAAGTGGCGCACCGGACTGTAGCCTGTCCGGTGCCGATCTCCTTCCTTTTCTGGCACAGACGACCGTTGCAGCTCCGGGCCAGTTGGCGCACTGGACACTGTCCGGTGCACACCGAACAGTCCGGTGCCCCCTGCCGACCATTGGTGCGGGCCACGCGTCGCCCGCGGATTGCGCGGTCGACCATTGCGCTGACGACCGTTGGCTCAACGGACAATCCGGTGCACCACCGGACAGTCTGGTGAATTATAGCCATACGCCGCCAAACTTTTCCCGAGAGCGGCCCTTTCACTGAAGACCAGCCTGGCGCACCGGACACTGTCCTGTGCACCACCGGACAGTCTGGTGTGCCAGGCCGAGCTGGACTTCAGCTGCACCCAGCCAAGTCTTTTGCAATTCTTTTCTTTTCTTTTTTCTTTGTTTCTAACACTTAGACAAATATATTAGTATACAAAAATCAACTACTAAGTCTAGAAACATACCTTGTTATATGAGTTGCACTTTTTGCTTGTTTGGCACAACTCAACTTACTTACTATGTGTTGGACACTTAATCACCAAAACATTATAGAAATGGCCGAAAGACACATTTCCCTTTCACACCTATTGGTGAGGACAATCCTAGGTTGAGCAGCACAGTCAACCTAGCCGCTGTGCTAAACACGGAGCTGGACCACACTTTAGACAAGCTGAGTAGGGCTCGTGTTGAGATCGCCCAGTTGCGAGCTGAGCGAGCGGAGCGCCGTCACCTTGCGAATGGCTCTCCTGCCCCCGTCGGGACTCAGCATCCATACCGCAAGCCTTGGCGTGGACACCATGTCTGTGGCAACCCCGACTGCAGGACCTAGATAAATTTAAAACCATAGATCGTCAGTGTTGCATTTTGTAATTAATGCTTAAAATAGAAGTTTTAGTCTTAGTCTTAGTCACTCTTAGTTAGTCGGAATAGTTTGCTTATCCTGTGTTTTTATGCTTGTCATGATGAACTATGATGGATTTGGATCTTTGTAATGACTGTCGCCAGAGTGTGGGTACCCCCTACATTTTGGTTTAGCTGTTAATGTTAATGAAATTAGTTATCTAGTTGGGAAGCCTTTTTATCTCTATTTTTCTCTTTATCTGAGAAGTTGTGTTTGCCTGTGTTGGGAGTCAGTGAAGATGCTTGTTTGTTCAGTGTTGTGGAAGAACTCTATACCCTTTTCTTATGCTGCAAGATTTGCAAGATCAGTTCTGATGTGTGATTGTCTTCCGCAGATGTCAGACAACATGCGTAGAGGAGGGAGGCGGGCCCAGCAAGAGCAGCAGGCACCGCAAGATGAGGCACCCCAGCAGCAGTTGCCACCACCACCCCAATGTCAATAGAGCAGATGTTTCTGATGTAGACTCAGGCAGTCCAAGTGATTGGTCAGACTATGGCAGCCATGCAACAGGTGCAACAACAGCAGCCCCCAGATGTCCAAAGATAAGCGTGCATAGTTCATGAGAGGTCATCCCCCTATGTTTGCTCACTCTGCTGACCCCATGGATGCCGAAGACTGGCTACGTACAGTGGAGCGTGAGTTCACACCGCTCAGTGCAACGATAGAGAGAAGGTTCTGTATGGTCCCCATCTATTGAGAGGGGCAGCTCAGTCCTGGTGGGAGTCTTACCTCGCCACCCATGCTGACCCAGAAGACATTACTTGGGAAGAATTCAGAGATAACTTCCGTCAGTGTCATGTTCCAGTAGGTCTGATGACAGTGAAGAAAGTGGAGTTTCTAGAACTAAATCAAGGGCCCATGTTAGTCAGTGAATACAGAGACAGGTTTTACAGCTGTCCCGCTACACTCCTGAAGATGTCAACACAGATGTCAAGAGGCAGTACCGTTTCCTGAGAGATTTAGTCGATCCCCTGCACTATCAGTTGATGAATCATACCTTCCCCAACTTTCAGCACCTGATCGATAGAGCAATCATGACGGAGAAGAAGCGCAAGGAAATGGAAGATCAAAATCGCAAGATTGGTGGACCTCAGCCTAGGAGCAACAAACACCCACGTTTATTAAGTAATCCACCTCAGCAGTTCAAGCAGAATCACCCTCAGGGATATCAACAGCAGACCCAGCGTCTGCCTCAGCAGCAGTTCCAGAGGTAGTACCCACCGCATCAGCAGCAGTACCGCCAGAACAGCCAGCCAAGAGAAAGTCAGTTCCAAAGGCAGAATAATCAGGCACATCGTCTTCCTGCACCAACAATCAACTAGAGCAGTCAAGTAGCAACAGTGCAAGGAGGAGGCAGAGGATGCTTCCATTATGGAGAGCAGGGCCATTAGGCGATGCATTGTCCAAAGGCAGCTCAGCAGCAGCCGCCCAAAATGCCCCAACAAGGCACAATGTACCTCAGCAAGGAGCAGGCAATCGTGTTCAGACACGCTACAACCATGGGAGGCTGAACCATCTGGAGGCCGAAGCAGTCCAGGAAACACTAGGCATGATACTAGGTATGTTTCCAGTTGAACCCCATCTTGCAGAAGTGTTATTTGATACTGGAGCAACGTATTCAATTATTACTGCATCATGGGTAGAAGCGCATAATCTCCCAATAACCACCATGACAACACCAATTTAGATTGATTCAACCGGTGGAAAAGTCCGAGTCGATAGTGTATGCTTGAATGTAAGTGTGGAAATAAAGGGGATAGAGTTTCCCGCTAACCTGATAGTGATGGGTACTCAGGGAATAGATGTTATCATAGGGATAAATTGACTAGATAAGTACCAAGCAGTTATCAGCTGTGATAAGAGGACAATGAAGTTGGTGTCCCCACTAGGAGAGGAAGTGGTGACTGAGCTAGTCTCACCTGAGCTAAAGAAAGGAGGTTGTCACCAGATGGCTGTTGATAGCAAAGAGGTTGATCCACTCGAGTCTATCAAGGTTGTGTCAGAATTTCTGGATGTGTTCCCTAAAGATCTACCAGGTATGCCACCTAAGCGGAAAGTTGAGTTTGCTATAGAGCCAATTCCTGGCACCGCCCCTATTTCTAAAAGATCCTACAGGGTATCTAGACCAGAATTGGTTGAGTTGAAGAAGCAGATAGATGAGCTATCAGAGTAGGGTTACATCAGACCAAGTATCTCACCTTGGGCCGCTCTTGTCCTGTTCGTAGAAAAGAAAGACGACACCAGGAGGATGTGCATCGATTACAAAGCTTTGAATGAAGTCACAATCAAGAACAAGTACCCTCTGCCCAGAATAGAAGATCTGTTCGACCAGCTGAGAAGAGCCAGTGTGTTCTCGAAGATAGACCTGAGCTCACGTTATCATCAACTCAGGATCCGACCTCCGGACATCCCGAAGACGACATTTATTACCAAGTATGGGTTGTATCAGTACAGAGTTATGTCTTTTGGCCTAACGAATGCTTCAGCCTTCTTCATGAATCTAATGAACAATGTGTTCATGGATTATCTCGACAAGTTTGTAGTGGTGTTCATTGATGACATTCTCATATATTCTCAAAATGAGGAAGAGCATGTGGATCATCTGAAGATGGTATTGCAGAGATTGCGAGAGCACCAGCTATATGCAAAGTTAAGAAAGTGCGAGTTCTGGATTGATGAAGTCCTGTTCTTGTGTCATATTATAAACAAAGATGGATTGGCTGTGGATCCGAAGAAAGTGGTAGACATTTTGAACTAGAAAGGGCCAACAGTTGTTCGAGGAATCAAGAGCTTCATTGGAATGGCCGGATACTATCGGCGATTCATTGAAGGCTTTTCAAAGATTACGAGACCAATCATAGCCCTGTTAGCAAACAAAGTTGAGATCAGGTGGACACAGAAGTGCCAAGAGGCCTTTGAAGCGCTGAAAGAGAAGCTGACTACATCGCCTATCTTAATTCTGCCTGATGTGCACAAGCTATTTTCGGTGTATTGTGATGCTTCCTACACCGGCTTGGGATGTGTATTGATGCAAGAGGGAATAGTTGTGGCATACTCGTCCTGACAGCCGAAGGTTCATGAGAAGAATTATCCAATCCATGACCTAGAGTTAGCAGCAGTGGTTCATGCACTGAAGACATGGAGACACTATATGTACGAGTAGAAGTGTGATGTTTATACAGACCACAAGAGTCTGAAGTACATATTCACCTAGTTGGAGCTGAATATGGGGCAGCGAAGATGGTTAGAGCTGATTAAAGATTATGAATTGGAGACTCACTACCATCCATGCAAAGCGAACATGGTGGAAGATGCTTTAAGAATGAAAAGTCAAGTCAATATGATGGTCGCTCACTCGATGCCTTATGAGTTGGCCAAAGAATTTGACAGATTGAGCCTCGAATTTTTGAACAACACATGAGGAGTAACCATTGAATTAGAACCCACCTTAGAGCGGGAAATCAAAGAGCTCAAAAGAACGACGAAAAGATCAATGAAATCCGGTAGCTGATTCTAGAATGAAGAGGCAAAGATTTTCAGGAAGATGCAGAAGGTGTGGTATGGTTCAAAGATCATTTGTGTGTTCCCAATGTCCAATCCATTCGAGAGTTGATCCTTAAGGAAGCTCATGAGACAGCTTATTCCATACATCTTGAAGTGAGAAGATGTATCAGGATCTGAAGAAGAAATTCTGGTGGTACGGAATGAAAAGGGAGATTGCAGAGCATGTGGCTATATGTGATAGTTGTGAGAGAATCAAAGCAGAGCGTCACATGCCAGTCGGTCTGTTACAGCCGTTGTGAATTCCTCAGTGGAAATGGGATGAGATTTGAATGGACTTCAAAGTCGGGTTGCCTCGCACTCGAGCCGACTACGATTCCATTTGGGTAGTAGTGGACTACTAGACCAAGTTAGCCCACTTTATACCTATCAAGACTAGCTACAGCAGTGCAGCATTGGCAGAGCTGTACATGTCCCAGATCGTTTGTCTTCATGGTATGCCAAAGAAAATAGCGTCAGACCAAGGAACACAGTTCACCTCTCATTTCTGGTAGAAATTGCATGAAGCTTTGGGTACACATTTGAATTTTAGTTCAGCTTATCACCCGCAGACAGACGATCAGACTGAAAGAACTAATCAAGTCCAAGAAGATATGTTGAGAGCCTGTGCGTTGCAAGAAAAGTCAGGATGGACAAGAGGTTACCTTATGTAGAATTCTCCTATAACAGCATTTACCAGTCCAGTTTGAAGATGTCACCGTTTTCGACACTTTATGGAAGGAGATGTAGAACTCCGTTGCATTGGGATCAGCCTAGAGAAAAGCAAGTGTTTGGGCCCGACATTTTGCTCGAAGCTGAAGAGAATATCAAGATGGTTCGGGAGAACCTAAAGATAGTGCAGTCAAGGCAGCGAAGTTATGCAGACACAAGAAGAAGAGAGCTGAGTTTTAAAATGGGAGATTTTGTCTACCTGAAGGTATCGCCTATCAGAGGAGCCAGAAGGTTCAGAGTCAAAGGCAAGCTAGCACTCCGATATGTTGGTCCGTATCAGATTCTCGCAAAGAGCGGATAAGTGGCCTATCAGCTCAGTTTACCAGAAGATTTGTCAACGGTGCATGATGTCTTACATGTGTCTCAGTTGAAGAAGTGTTTGCATGTGCCAGAAGAGTAGTTGCCAGTGGAAGGTCTAGAAGTCCAAGAAGACTTGCCTACATAGAGAAGCCAACACAGATTCTGGAGACTGTATACAGGGTCGCCCTGTGGAACAATATCAGGATGTGCAACGTCAGATGGGGTCACCACTCTAAGGAAGAAGCAACTTGGGAGCATGAAGATGGTCTAATGGCCAAGTATCCTAAGCTCTTTGCTGGCCAACTTTGAATCTCGAGGGCGAGAATCTTTTAAGGGGGATAGGTTTGTAACGCCATGAATTTGGGGGTATAAATTTTCTTCTCCAATATTCACCAAATTCAGGCATTACTCTCTTTTTTCTTCATGTTTTGCTCCTTCCTCCCATTTTTAAAGCAATATAGAGACTAGTGTCTGTATCGCATATAACCAAAACCAAAGTTGACATTGCCTACATAGAGCATATTTATTTTGTCTGATGTTGTGCATAGGCATGAGTTAGTCTTGTTTTGGTGTTTGATTCATGGATTCATCTGGATTAGAAGCAGACGAGATCGAGTAGAGAGAAGTCGGCCCGGCTTGTGACCCAGCCCTGCCCGCGGCGCATGCCTAGGCGCTCCCGCCCCCTCCCATGCGTGCCCCTCCCCTCATTCTCTCTTTCCCGCGCAAAATAACCTCCCTCTCTTTTACCTCTCTCCACCTCTCTCCTTGTCGTAGGGTGGATCCCGGTCAGCGATTGCCACCATTCGTCGAGCCCGTGGTGAGCTACCCTCTCCTCTATCCTCTCTCTCTCTCCTCCTTTCCTCTCCCAGCGTGTGCCCTCAATGTGCGTGGCCGTCTAGCCTGCGTGACTGGCCCTGCCCGGCGACAGCCCCTAGCAGCGGCGGCCTGGCCCCCGACGCGGCTGCCCCCGGCGCACCCTCCCCTGGTCTGTAGTCGGCTCGGCCCCAACGTGCCCCCTGCGTGCGCGGCTCGGCGCGGCCCAACCATGGCTCGATGTGGCGTGGCCAGCGCGTGGTTCGCTCGATGCAGCCCTGGCTCTGCGAGGTCAGCGCGACATGGCCCCGGCGTGCCCGCGGCTCGCTCATGCGTGGCCCCTGCGCAGCCCGTGCGCGCGCCCTGTCTCTGTGTGCATGTTGTCGCATTTTAAATTCTGTTTAAATCACGTGTGATGTCGCGCGACAATCCATTTTTAATTCCGTTTAAATCACGCGTTGTGTCACGCGCTTCGTCGCGTGACAATCCTTTTTAATTTCGTTCGAGTAGTGCGTTGTGTCGTGCGCTTCGTCGCGCGATAATCATTTTTGTTTCCATTTAGATCATGTGTTGTGTCGCGCGCTTCGTCACCCGACGATCCTTTATAATTTACCAAGAATCATGTTTAATAATTAAGGTGCGTAGTGTAACGACGATTAATCAAATACCGAACTAATCAAGACCTAGTGCCAATTTTTATTTATGCATTGCACGATTATCAATTAAAATGATTATGTTTAGATAAGTATTTTAATCCATAGCTATTCAACGTAATTGTTATGCCTTTCTGTCGTAGCCTCGACCATTGTAGTTTCTTTTCTTGCATAGTCGTAGATGCGAATCATGTGCCACACATCTATTTAGTTGTAATATTTCATTGTGTGGTGTACTGTTTCTTTCTATGCTAAGATTGTGGAATGTATGTTTGAACTCATATAGATAACAGTCTGTTGGCGGAGTCCGAAGGAGTTGCAGGTGAAGACCCTGAGCAGCAGTTGGTTGGTGAAGGCAAGTGTCCTCTGACCTATTTATGTCCTACACATTTTATAATTCACTTTCCGCATTTACACAATTTATACCTAAGGATTTACTAGTTCTTGTTTATCCTATCCTTGTTCACCTATTTGGGTTGGATCATTTTTGGTTTAGCTCTATGCTAGCGCTTTACTCTAATCAATGAACATGATGAGATTATTTATGATACGAGGTTTACTTTTGATTATGATGATGGCATTATGACAATTAAGGGGGCCCGAGCAGTTTCTCGAGTGCCTCTCCGTAAGGAGTGATTCATTGGATGACCACCCGGGAAAATAGTATAGCCATGAGGGTGGAATGGGAGGCCCTTAGCCAAATAATTAGAGGAACCAAGGTGTAGTTTGCTTCGCCGTTATGCCGTCAATGGGGCTCGGTGTATGCGGCTCACTCTGCCGAGGGTGGTTTGCCCCTTGGCGAGGAGTGCAGTACATTTAGGAAACCAAACGGGCGGCTACAGCCTCACAGAATCTTTGTAAAGGCTACATATTGTAACCTTGCCTACTCACCTCGGTAGTGTTCAAGGGTTTGATCGGCCCGAGGCAAAAAGGAATCACGGCTCGTGGGTAAAGTGTACGGCTCTGTAGAGTGTTATGAAACTAATATCTCAGTCGTGCTCACTGTTATGAGCGGCCTTGGGAGCTCCATTGATTAGAGATACTATGATTATAGATGAGGATGAGGATAATTACGGTTTTGATGATTATGATTACGGCTATGGTTTTTTCTGGTGTTCCTTCCGTTTGGAAGTAGTACTTTTGGGCTAATAACTTGGGTTTAACGCTAAATTCTGGCTCTCTACTAGTAACAATTACCTGACCAACTAAAAGCAACTGCTTGATCTTAACCCCACATAAAGCTAGTCCACCACAGCTAAACAGGACAATTGCTGAGTATGTTGATGTGTACTCACCCTTGCTTTACAACACCAAACCCCCCAGGTTGTCCACATTGCAGCCCCTGCTTAGGAGAAGATGAAGTCGTGGTGGAGGATTTCCAAGAGTTCCAAGACTATGATGAGTTCTAGGCGTGGGTTAGCGACAAACCCCCAGTCGGCTGCCTGTGAAGGCCGTGTTTAGCTACGTTTTGTTTTCGCACTTTGATATATGTTAATGACTATGTGGATGTCTTGGGCATCATGATGTAATCAAAATAATTCTCTTTTATGTTATTATTTGAGCACTGTAAGATGATGTCCAACTATGTAACTGTTGTGTACTTTAGTTGCTGATCGTGGCACATACATTGATCGCATTCGGTTTGCCTTCTAAAACTGGGTGTGAAACTGGTGGTTCATGATTGCGCTACCTGCATAGGACACTTAAAAAGGGGCACACTCCATGCTCCTATTCATAGTCTAGAAACCTGGAAAGAAAGAAGCTCACATACATTTTAGGAGGGGGAGAGTAATGGGACGACACTTCTATTGCCAATCAAGGAGGAGGCCAAGCTCTGGGGCACCACTGGCGCCATGTAGCTATAGGCGATCCTACCAGTTCTGTAAATCCTAGCCATAGGCGATCCTACAAACTCTATAAATCCTTTAGCTGCAATGTGCTTGCCCCATTTCTGGGGAATACCCTAGGAAACCTTGTACAATCTCTTTTATATTAATAGTAATGTACAGTGTCTTGTGATGTTATTTTTTAAAAAACTAAGGCTATATTAAGGTCATACTTATTGGAAAACATGCACGCCACACACTAGCATATCTACCACGTTCAACCAAGATAACGTGCAAGTATAAAATCATGGATCATTACCTCCAGACATGTGGCGTAACAGAAGAAGAAGGCGTCAACATAGTGCAAGTAGTAGAACATCACTCGTCTTCAACATTGTAGCAACAACAACAATGTCTCCATGGTATCCACACGTACGATGCTGAAATACCTTTGCGCTGGTGGGCTATTACGCACAACGACATAAACGACCACAATGCCTTGAGCGTCCGTAATCCTAGAGAGAGAGGCGACGTCGACAGTTAAGATGACCCTCAAACATGTATCCCTTCGTAGATGTAATGAGCTTTTACTATAAGGACCAATTAGCGTTCTCATGTACCACTACGATTGCGTCTTCGACATATATTCAATAATATTATGATATAACCTTCGGAACTCCGGTGTATACAAACTACAAACTCTTCGGCGCTTGTAATTTTATTGTAGTAAATTCTGAAGGGAAGTTATATGTTGCTCGAATAGGTACGGTGCTCATGTGCATATTTTAAATTTAGGACATTCATCTCGTATGTAACGACAATAGCTAATTTTACGAAAAACCCCGTCAACTGAGATATGGTCCTAATTCTAAATGGCTAGTTTTTATTTTGAGCGTCTCTATAAATTAAGTAGATAAATCAGGTGGTGATGTGGGCAAGAACAAATCAGATTGTACTGAAGGTCATGGTGATTTCAATTAGTACCAACTACCAACTGTTATAATTATTTGTTAGCATGCAAGTTTATTTACAATGTTTTATTGTAGGCGGAGGTAGTGGTAGTAGAGGGGCACCCTTGGTGCCTGTGCGTCTGCTCCTACTACGGCAGCGCCCAGTCTTCCACAATCGACCCATATTCATCCAAGATCAACTAGAAAAAGGAAGCCAACACACAAGAGTGTTAATGATCTATAAAAGGTAAGCTCATGAACTTTGGTGTCCATTTGTCCAGCTTGTGCTATGGTAGTAAAAACACTCCATATATACGAAATGCCAGTGGTTCTAATCTTCCTAAAATTCTTGTATTTGTTGTGTAGGATGTGGAAGAGAAATGTCCACCGGAACATGGCACACTTTTGGACAGCATGATCACTTTTGTTGGGGATTCTTATTTTGGAAAGCATGAATTGATTTTCAAGTGCTTTTGTTGATGACATGTGCTTGAAATGTACTATTTCGGGCTTTTATTATTTTGATAAACTATGCTATATGCACTTATCATATTTGGACACTATTAGGTGGTTTGTGGTTTGATGTCAGTGTGCCATGAATGTTGTAAGTTATGATTGTTAGTCACATTTCTATTTTATATATGTGCAATTATGATGTCAGATGTATTAGACATACGTTACATGAAAATTCTATCAATTCTTTTTAAAATTTTTTTGAATTTATTTGAATTTAGCATGAAAAATTTTCGAAATTTCTGCAATTTCGGTGGGTGCCGAATTCTTTTCCTTTCCGAAACTGTTAACCCTGCCATGACCTCGGCCAGCTTGGACCTGCACACCGCCGAGCTCTCCATGTTGCCGCGCGCAGCCTCGACACAGACGCCCCACTCCTGCAACATCTTGGCGTTGTAGAACTGCTCCGCCGAGACTGGCCAGCCAACGATGGGCACGCCCTGCGTGAGGCTCTCGAGCACCGAGTTCCAACCGCAATGGCTGAGGAAGCCGCCAGTCGACACGTGCGCCAGGATCTTGACCTGAGGCGCCCATCCACGGACCAGGCGGCCTCGGTTCTGGGCGCGTGCCCGCTCCTCGAACCCTTCCGGCAACCACGACATGTGCCCGCCGTTACCATCATCCTTGAACCCCACGGGGGCGCGGATGGCCCAGACGAACGGACGGTCGGTCAGTTCCAGAGCGCTGGCGAGCTCCGTCATCTGCTCTGGCCTTATTGAATTCTGGGAGCCGAATGATATGTAGAGCACTGACGCCGGCCGCTGCGTGTCCAGCCAGCCAAGCACGGCAGCGTCGCGCTCGTGCTTCTCCGAGTCCTCCGCGCCAGCGCCCCGGACAAAGGGTCCGACAGCGTAAACCGCGACGCCGTCACCGAGAGTGTGGCGCACCATGGCGAGGCCCTTGGGCTCCAACTCCTCCACGGTGTTGACGATCACAGCGTCCGTCCGGTAGTACCCACACTGTATCCGGCGGTGCTGGAACGCCGTCCACCGCTCCACGCCGTCCGCTTCGAGGAAAATGGTCGACAGCTGCGACCGGTGGAGCGCCACCTCCTCCTGGTGCTCCGCCAGGCCGTCGGGGCCGAAAGGCAGAGAAGGCATGTGTCTCCACAGCGCGTGCAGGATGGCCGAGCCCAGCGCGCTGCAGCTCAGGTACAGGGCGTGGGTGCACCCGGCCCGTGACGCCGAGCCACGTCCACCGTGCATGCCACGGTCGGGTCAGCGACGATGCAGACCCCGCCGTAAGTGGCGGCGTCGCGCCGCAGGCTGGAGACCAAAGCGTCCAAGGCCGCTTCACCTTCAATTAAACCGAAGGTATCAATAAAATATAAATTTTGTTAATATCCATGTATATATATTATAAAATAGATATATGAATGAATGAATAGATAACATATGTTATCTCCACGGACTCTTATTCTCATAAATGATGGTGTACCTTTTATGACCTTCGTCTAAAGATCATTATATCTAAAATAAGATAATACTTCGGAGAACAAAAATCCTTAATTTTTAACAATTGTGTTGTCTTATTCTTAATTCACAGCATTTGAGAACAAGTGACCAACATTGACGCACACCGCCAGTGAACTCAAACGTCCACCTTCGACAACAGGAGCTTGAGCAACCACCTTCGACATGCCGTTGAAGAAGGCAATAGCGCCAGGGGCTGCCCTTGCACCGCTAGACATCAACCAAGAAGGGCTCCCTATGAGAGAAACCCGAAACCAGAAAAGGAAGGCCATTAGTCCAACACCGTAGGAAGATGAGCTAGATCAAGAGATCAGATACCTAGAGGCCATCCACCAACAAGTAGAGAGAAGAAGGGAGAAAATGCTTCGGCTAGCTAAACTCCAGAAGAAGATTGATGAAGCTGCCGAAGAGATGTGTCATATCACACAAGATGATCAAGGACAAAGGCCATAGCAGAGAGAGCTTCGTCAGGAAAGCCCAAGCTATGATGATGTATGGTATGACGATTTCAATCATGGTAACTTTGCTTTTGAAGATGCTTCCCCCTAGCAGTAGAGTTGCAGGCTACCCTATGGCCACCTTCATAAAAACCGCCACAACTCCCCATGTATGACGGGCATTCCGACCCGAAGCAGTTCCTCATGAGCTACGAGGCAACCATATCATCATATGGTGGCAACACTGCCATCATGGCGAAGTCCTTCGTCATGGCAGTCAGGAGTGTGGCTCAAAAGTGTTATTCTTCTCTTCGACCGAGAACAATCATGTCATGGTAGAAGCTAAAGGATATGCTAGTCACCAGCTTCCAGGGTTTCCAAACGAAGCCAGTGACTATTCAAGCTCTATTCCAATGCACACAGGATCATGAGGAATACTTGCAGGCGTATGTTCGAAGATTTCTGCGTCTCAGAGCTCAGGCGCCAACAGTGTGAAATGAGATTGTTATTGAAGCTATGATCAAGGGGCTTCAACCAGGACCAACGACGCAGTATTTCACTAGGAAGCCCCCTCAAACCCTAGAGAAGCTTCTACAGAAGATGGATGAATATATTAGAGCCAACAATGACTTCCGGCAAAGGAGGGAAGAAGCCTACAGATACTCTAAGATGACCAGGGGTTTCGGAGGAAGACTCCACCCAAGGCATGTCAGGACGATCCATAATCCCAGTTCAAGTGAAGACAGGGGAAGTCATACTCAAGGGCATCAGCACAACTCTCAATCATAAGGAACATAACAAAGTTCCTTCAGGCCACCAGCCCCAAGAGGCAGAGGAGGTAGAAGCTTTGGAGGAAGATTCAGCTCACAACCAAGAAGGTTGTTTTGTCTATTCTATGGAGAAGATAAGGGGCATACAACGAGGACATGCTCACGATACAGAAGCAGAAGGAAATAGCTGAAGTCGAAGCATGGCACCAGCCCCAAGAGGCAGAGGAGGTAGAAGCTTTGGAGGAAGATTCAGCTCACAACCAAGAAGGTTGTTTTGTCTATTCTATGGAGAAGATAAGGGGCATACAACGAGGACATGCTCACGATACAGAAGCAGAAGGAAATAGCTAAAGTCGAAGCATGGCAGAATCAGCTGAAGCAGGTCCTGCATACCGCTTCGTGCTATTTCACGTACATTCCTGAGTATGTCGACAATCAACAACCCATAGTATTAGTAGCTTCGGCAAACCACTCCCCAGTTGCATGGGCCCTACCACCACCACCACCACTCATGGTTCTAACTTTGTTTCATAATCAACAGCCAGAAGGGCACCGTCAAGTTCAACAATAGCGCGACACACGCGAAGAGTCTAAAGCTCGGACAGTCAACAACACTGTACCAAAGTTGAGACACATTTACTGAAGCAACACAGGGGCTCAATCAACAAACTTTCATACATATTCAATGTAATTTTTATTTCTCTTGCTTTTATGTTTCTACTCTAAAGACAATATAAGAAGGTACAACCTTCAGTCTGTTGTAATAAATCTGGAGTTACACCATCGAGTGTAACAGAAAAAGTGACGAAGCTCCAAAGTCGTTCCTACGGGGATGCAGAGCTAAAATGCCACCTAAGTAACAGGTGAAGAGACTCCAAAGTCATTCCTAAGGGGATGTAGAGTCTTACTTTTACAAAGTGTTCATGCACTAACATCTGCTGCATCATATCATCGCATCATACTACATAGCATCGCATCATTCATCATCTCGCATCATCCAAAACAATGGAAAAAGAAGGGAAATTGCTCCATCAAACATGCTATGAGTTTAAGTCTATCTTCGGCAAAGAGTTAAGAAAGGATGTATCAACAATGCAAGATCTATGACTTCGGCAATGGTATTCTTATGCAAGATCTACGGCAAGACCTTTGAGTCTAAAAAATGGTATTCTTATGCAAGATCTATGACTTCGGTAGAAAACATGATTTTTTATTTATGAAACATGAAAAGAGGGGAAGGTATTTTTTCGCATGTGGCTCAAAAATGGTACGTATGAAGGTTTCACGCTTCACAAAGAAATATATTACATCATGAGATACGTAGTTCACAGTTGTTTTTTACATAAGAAAACATCATACAAAAATTTACAAATGTTTCAATATACAAGGTCTAATCATCCACTTTTAAGATCTTATCAGCAGCTTCGGTCAGGAGTTTGTTTACAGCTTCGTCAACAGCTTCGTTAGCTATCCTGGTCACATCAAGAGCACCTTTCAGAGCTGGATCAGCCTTAGGATCCTACGGCTCCAGAGGAGGGGAAAGTTCTGCTACATAAAATATAGATTTGTTAAATACGAAGCTAGGGCACTTACGAAGATAGAGTGCAACACAAACATACCTATACACCTTTTCGCTCTGCATCTTCTGCAAATCTCCTCACTTCCTCTGAAGCTCGGTGGGTTTCTTCTTCATTTTGCCTGATAGCTTCGTCCGCTATCTCCCTTCCACTGTTCATCCATACTTCAGAGTAAAATTTCCCGCCAAGGGCAATAGCCTCAGCTGAAGGTTCCTTAATATCATACGCTGAAACTGAGAATTCTGGCTGAATTACAGCCTTTGCATGCTCGCAGCTAGCTTTTTCAAGGAGTGAGACAGCACCTCGAGCGCCGGCGAAGGCGCAAAAATCTCCTGTATCATTAAGAATTTCATCAAAAGCTTCGGCCTCACCACTGATCCATCGGATAACCCTATCAGGATCACCACGGATAAAGGTATACTAAGTAGAGAATGTGGCAACTTTAACAAAACTATTCTTCAACTTATTGCAACATTCCATAGCAACATTGTAGCACTCCTCTTTCGCCTGACGAAGCTCCTTGACATTTTTCTGAACTCTTAACCGTTCAGTATCAGATATCTCACGTTTTGTTTGTTCGACATTAAAATTTTCAGTGATTTCATCGAGCTTCTTCTCTAGTCCTTGCACTTTGGATCTGTGCAATCCCACTTGAATAGATAGCGCATATTCTAAATCAGCAATATGCTTCGCATCTGTTTCTTTCTTCTTTTCAAACTCCTCCATTTTATGTTCTACTTCAGAAAGGCTAGACAGTCTAACTTCGCTAGACTTTAACCTCTCAACTCAGGAAAGCAGGATTTTGTCCTTCTCAAGAGCTTCATTCCTAAGCGTTATGACTTTCGAGCGCAGGTTTCCAAAAGCTATCTGAGAGCTTTCATCTTTTGCATCTTTCTGGGCTTTCAAAGCTTTGCTAAGGATAAGACCCTGACAAACAAAAAACATACAAATAAGCTTTATCACAAATCGGTTACCACAAACCTGCTTAACAAAGAACAAAAAATGCAAAAATAAAATATGCAAACCTTCAAGCTGTTATAAGCAATGTTGTCTGCAAGTTGATCCTTCGTCATAGCAGACAGTCCAAGTTCAAGCTTCGGATAACCCATGTTATCCATCATTTCTCGGTAAACATTTATTTCCTTGTTATCTGGTAGACAGTAAAAGAAATAATCTTCATCACTTCCTCCATATACTAAGGACACTCGAGGATATTTCTGGTCCTTTACGTAATGTTGCACTTCGGCAATTTGCTCTTCTGATAATCGTTTCCCTGAATCATGAGTTAAAGGACTGGTCAATTCAAGAGGGTGATGCATTCTCTGTTGTTTGTGGAGTGAAAGAGCCAAAAGGATATGTTCATGTTTTGGGTTTAGGCCCTACTCCTCAAAATATTGGCACTCCAGAGTTAAAGTCTTATACTGCACCAAGATTACAAATGGAGATTCTTGCTCATGCAAAGGATCAAAGTGAGAAGGTTGCTTTAGAACAACGTGTACTTGAGCTACAGACTGAAATTGAGCAAAGGGCTCAACCAAACCGGGCAAGTGAAGAGCCCTTGTCACATCGCGGCTCTACTTCATTTCAAAATAAGGTATTCAAAATTTTCATTCATGTTGCTTTAGCCTAATTTTCCAGATTCCTTATGCTATGCTATGAAATTATTTTTCTTAAGGTCGCACAGAACAAGTTTGCTAATGAGGATGAGGAATACAATGAAGAATATTTGGCTTCTAGAGATGAGGAATTGGATGAGGAGGAGGATCAAATATTTGACCAGATGCAATGTGAAAACTCACCAAGCTCTAAAAGGCACTTTGCTAAAGCTTCACACTCTAAACATGATGATCTTTTAATGCTCTCATTCATTTCATACATTTTCTACATTCATTTTCATAAACCTTCAAAAACATTGAACTAAATTATACTTAATCATTTGCATCATGTTGGAAAAGATGTCATATTATATGCTATGTTGAGATCTAATTTGCTTGTGGCTAAAGGGACAATTGTTTCAACTAAACCAAGCACCACAGTTGGAGGTCAGACCCTTGGAAGACAATATTGTGAAGTTATTATAACTTGTGTGCTGAAACGAGATACAGTTTTGCCTCGTCGTTGTGCCCATGTGGAAACTATAGCTGATGCCTACATGATGTCAGTTGCATGGTCGTACAAGAAAGTATTAGTCTATATCTTATCTTGTTTATGTTTAGATATATATGAGTATCATTCATTGATCAACTATCGTTGATTGCATTAGATGAAGTTGGTAGATAAGGCAGCAACACCGTCTAGTGGAGGTAGATAAGGCAGCAAAACTGTATTTTTATTTGCAAATGTAGCAACAATATACTAATTTATTGTACTTTTTACAGGGCATTCTAGACAATGAAAGCTTGTGCCTTAAAACAGGAGGATACAAGAAACTGGAGTGGTTATGTGAAGGCTTTTGAACCGCTTGAAGCATTAGTGTAGTTATGGTGCTTTTGTGACTGATCGGCTATGGAGTGATGTAGTTGTGGGCTTTTGAACTATAGTTGTAGTGATGTCAAGCATTAGTGTAGTTGTGGGCTTTTAAACTACTTGAAGCTAGAGTGATGTTGTTGTGGTGCTTTTGTGACTCATCAACTATGGAGCTTTTGTGAATGATCTAGTGTGAATGATATTATAATTGTGGTGCTTTTGTGAATATATCTAATTGTGGTGCTTGTGTTTATGTAATGGATATATGATTGTGGTATATTGATCAACTATGTATGTCTTTGTGATTATGTGCGTAACACCCCAAGTGTTTATTTCTCATTCGACCACGACTATGGTCTTAAGCGCGGGATATCGTTGAGAATAACAGTCTCTATGTCCTGATTATTTGTTTTCCTATCAGGATTTCGTTACCGCATTCATCTCTGTCTATTGAAACTGTTCAAAATGTTTCACTAAGTTGGAGTTTAGTTGTCTCGAGAATTATTGAGTTTGGTGCCTGTTTAAAAATCAACTAAGTGTTGCGATTTTGTCCCAAATAAATTTATTAGAATTCGACGACTAAAGTTTTTGATACAAAATAAACGAGACCGAGGTACTCAGAGCCAAACCCGAATAATTGCTAAATGATTTAGTTCTCTATTCGTAAATATGGAAAATCGTATGCTTAGTGCGTATATCATTTTAATTTGATCCATTTAAACCTCTCAAACCCAGTCCTAAAATCAAAATACATGTAAAATGTGTTTCGTTATCTTCTATAATAAAGAAAAAAAATCCTCTTTTACTATCTCCACTGCCGTTCAAGCATTTTCTACATACTAGCTTCTTCTTTATATGCCCAATAATAAAAAAATCCTCTTTATCCCCTCCACATACTAGCTTCTTCTTTGAGTTATTCATCTTTGATTTATCAGCCATTCTCATCTCCCTTTATCCAAAATACGATTATCTCTGGAAAATCCTCCCCATCACACGTCATCAGCCCAGCCACTCTATCGTTCCTTATCTGCCCAGCCATGGTGATCTCAAGAATCTACGCTCATGTCCTCACTTATCCTCTCCACCGTCCCTACCTCTATTATCCTCCCACGTCATCTCCTAGAGAATTCCCCAGCCATCTCTATCTTCTAGCTCCACGCCACCTCCATTCTCAAGCATCACATTCAATTTCTAGAAATTCCCTACTATCGCTAGCTTCTAAGACAAACCTTGCTGGCCTCCTCTAGTTTCCATACGTCAGCTCCCTGTGGTCTTCCCCGCGTCACCCTCTCATCCTTATCTGTCGTACGCATTTCCCCTCATCCGAAAGTCCCTCGCACGGTTTACAAAACCGGTAAAAACCGGCGGTAAACCGGTCGGTTTACCGCGGTTTCGGTAAACCACCGGTTTTTTCTCAAAATTCATTCTAAATTTAAAAAATTTGAAAAAATTCATAAAAACCAAAAACCGCTGGTAAACCGTTTTCTGGGACCGGTAAACCGTTATTTAAGACCGGTAAACCACTAATTTTTACCGAAAAACCAGATTTAATATCAAAACTGAGTATTTAGTGGTCAATTTAGTCATATTAGTCTTGTTTACTATTGTATGCTATATGTGAAGATGTTAAATGTGAAGATAAACCTGTAGCTCAAGTTCAGTTTAGGCATTTAGTGGTTAATTTCGTTTTCATTTCCTGTCCAAGATGGAATCCGTAGATCAAGTAGCTTCCTTTCTTCCAATAACTATCCGTCTACACAAGACTAAATCTAGAACTCTTAGCTCCAGTTCTTATATATGTGTTTTTAAGATTTGTTGATCAGGAGAAAAGTCTAACACTTGGTGAGGTACACAAACATCAAACACACCTAGAGATGGCAATGGGTAAATACCCACCGGGTATTAGTACCCCATACTCATACCCACGACAAAAAATAACCCCATTGGATCACCCATATACACCGGTGGGTATGGATTTACTCCCATACCCATACCCATGCGGGTATGGATCACCCGTACCCACAAAAATTAAAAATCTATCAAAATATTATATTATACAAATGTCAAGTATATCCATCTAAATAACATTACAAAATTTCTAGCATCATTTAACCATCCATTCAACACACCAAAGACAATTGGATAAAGTAGTAACATTAGAACAGTACTACATAGCACATTACATGTTCCATTACATGGTCATTAAATTGTTGTTAAGTCTTCTATGACACTATGACCTAAAAGGTTGTTAAATAGTAAAAAAGATGAATGACTAAAGTCCAAGTTTATGTTTGGGCTAAGTTTATATTGGGTATTTTATATCCACGGGTTAACGGGTATGGGTGAAGGTAGAACATTCTAATACTTGTTTACCCATTGGGTGAAGATTTTTGCCCAATAATAGACCCACGGGTAGAATATTTAGCCCACATACATATCTTAATGGAGTAAATACCTGTCGGTGTTTCGAAACCCGGGGGGTCCCTGGACCGACGAGTGAATTATCGCCGCCTGCCCCAGCCCAGATGGGTCGACGCGAGGCGGAACGCGAAGGGGGGAAAGGAAGCAGCCGGAGAGAGGTAGGCGTGAGAGAGCGGATCCCGCGGCCTTCGTGTTAGCCCCGCGCCTGAGTTGGGTGCGCTTGCAGTAGGGGGATACAAGCGTCCACGCGGGAGTGGGAGCGAGCGGCCTTGCGCGAGCGCCGTCCCGTCCTTCTCCGCGTGGGCCAACCCTCTGTAAGAGGGCCCTGGTCCTCCCTTTTATAGGCGTAAGGAGAGGATCCAGGTGTACAATGGGGGGTGTAGCAGAGTGCTACGTGTCTAGCGGAGGAGAGCTAGCGCCCTAAGTACATGCCGTCGTGGCAGCCGGAGAGGTTTTGGCACCCGGTTCGTGTGGTGTCGTGGCCGTCGGAGGAGCGCTGGAGCCTGGCGGAAGGACAGCTGTCGGGGCTGTCGAGTCCTTGCTGACGTCCTCTTGCTTCCGTAAGGGGGTCGAGAGCCGCCGTCGTCACAGAGCGTGCGGGGCACCATCATTGCCTATCTGGCGGAGCGAGCCAGATGGGACGCCGGTCTTGTTCCCCGTAGCCTGAGTCAGCTCGGGGTAGGGTAATGATGGCGCCTCCTGTCGACGTGGTCGGTCCGCGCCCTAGGTTGGGCGATGTGGAGGCTCCTCCGAGGTCGAGGTCGAGTCTGTCTTCCGTGGCCGTGGTCAAGTCCGAGCCCCTGGGTCGGGCGAGGCAGAGACCGTCGGCTGAGGCCAGGGCTGAGTCCGAGCCCTGGGGTCGGGCGAAGCGGAGTCCGTCGTCTCCTAGGGCTGAGCCCAAGTCCAAGCCCTGGGTCGGGCGGAGCAGAGTTCGTCGTCTTCTGGGGCTGAGCCCAAGTCCGAGCCCTAGGTCGGGCGGAGCGGAGTTCGTCGCCTTCCGGGGTTGAGCCCATGTCCGAGCCCTGGGTCGGGCGGAGCGGAGTTCGCCGTCTTCCGGGGCTGAGCCCGAGTCCGAGCCCTAGGTCGGGTGGAGCGGAGTTCGCCGTCTTCCGGGGCTGAGCCCGAGTCCGAGCCCTGGGTCGGGCGGAGCGGAGTTCGCCGTCTTCCGGGGCTGAGCCCGAGTCCGAGCCCTGGGTCGGGCGAAGCGGAGTTCACCGTCTTCCGGGGCTGAGCCCGAGTCCGAGCCCTGGGGTCGGGCGCCTATGACGCCCGAGGCCGGCCTTGGCTGCTGTCAGCTTCACTCTGTCGGGTGGCTCAGCAGTCGATGCGGCGCAGGCGGCGCTGTCCTCTTGTCAGACCGGTCAGTAGAGCAGCGAAGTGACTGTGGTCACTTTGGCTCTGTCGACTGGAGGGCATGCGTCAGGATAAAGGTATCAGGCCACCTTTGCCTTAAATGCCCCTGCGATTTGGTCGGTCGGCGTGGCGATGTGGCCAAGGTTGCTTCTCGGTGAAGACTGGGCCTCGGGCGAGCCGATAGTGTGCCCGTTGCTGGAGGGGGGTCCTCGGGCGAGACGTAGGTTCTCCGGGGTCGGCTTCCCTTGCCCGAGGCTAGGCTCGGGCGAGGCACGATCATGTCCCTTGAATGGACCGATCCTTGACTTAATCGCACCCATCAGGCCTTTGCAGCTTTGTGCTGATGGGGGTTACCAGCTGAGATTTAGGGGTCTTGAGGGTACCCCAAATTATGGTCCCCGACAGTAGCCCCTGAGCCTCCAAGGGAGTACTAATACTCGCTTGGAGGCTTTTGCCGCACTTTTTTGCAAGGGGACCAACCTTTTTTGGTTGCATTCTGTTCCGGTGGGTGCGCGCGAGCGCACCCGCCGGGTGTAGCCCCCGAGGCCTCGGAGGAGTAGTTTTACTCCTTCGAGGTCTTAGTGCGTTTCGCAACACTTCGGCTGGTCTAGTTGTTCCCTCATGCGAGCTGGCCGTAGCCCGAGTGCACGGTCGGGTCCCAAGTTCTCGGGCTGGTATGTTGACGCTGTCAACGGTCTGGCCGGAGCCGGGTTTGCGAGAGCAGCCCCCGAGCCTCTGCACAGGGCGAGAGGACGGTCAAGGACAGACTCGTCTTTTTTACATACGCCCCTGCGTCGCCTTTCCGCAAGGAGGAGGGGGGGAAAGCGCCATGTTGCCCTCGGAGGGTGCCGAACATGGTGTTTCCGGAGAGCTGCTGGCGGGTAATCCGAGCGGACGCCTGTGCCCCATTTGCTAGGGGTCGGCTAGAGGCCCGGAGGCGTGCTCCAAAAGTACCTGCGGGTGATCTGCCGAACCCGGTCCCCTTTGACGGGGTCCGAGGGCTCGATGCCTCCCTCTGATGGGATTCCGTTACAAGATCGCTCCCGCTGGTCTCAGAAATGTCCTAGGGTACCTTGGGAGCGTAGCCCGAGCCTTGGTTATGTATTGAACGTACCCAGGGTCATCCCTCACTCTGTGTCTGAGGCGACTGTGAACCCTTCGAGGGCCAGCCTACGAACCCCTGATCAGTAGTGGGCGCGGAGCCCGAGTGGCCTGAGGCGGCCGTTGAACCCTTCGAGGGGCCGACCATCGAACCTCTGACCAGTAGTGGGCGCAGAACCCAATCGATCTGAGGCGGCCGTTGAACCCCTCCGAGGGGCCGGCCTTCGAACCTCTGATCAGTAGGGAGGCTCGGAGCCTGTTTCCTTCACGGAGAAGGGTCCTTTTCGGGGTATCCCCCTTTCCCGGTCCCTGTTGTAAGAGAGAGAAAGAGGAAAAGGACACGAAATCGAATGACACAGCGTTCCTTTTTTGACGCGGTCATTATGGCGAAGGCGGAGCGTCGCTCGCTTCTCCTGCCAGAGACGCCGCCTGTCCCGCCGCGGAGTTAATGCGATGGGGCGAGCGGTTCGCGGGGCGGTCGTTACGCGCGCGCGCGCCGTTCGAGGAACGGATCACGGGCGCGCCGTCTTCACGCCGTGAGAGAGGGCTCCCTCGCTGCCCCTGGATGGGACGTGAGCTTGGCTGACGACGTGACCGCTGCTGCTGCCCGCATGTCACCGCCATTACTGCCGGCCCATTTTTGACCGCATTTGACTGTCGCGCTTGGCTGGCATTGCAGGGTTGCCTCGAGTCGCGGTATTAACTCCGCAGTCGAGGAGGCGCAGTAGTGGCGTGAGTGGCGGTGCAGTTGCTCACACGTAGCAACCGGCGCGCCGGTTGCATGACGTGTGGGCCTGGACCTCCATGCTAGGCTCGTTGGAGTCGAAGAGGCGCACCCACTTGGCATGGTTGCATGCCGTCTGCATGGTTGTCCGCCCTTTCACCCGCTGGTTTGGGCGAAAGTGGAGGAGTGCTTGTAACCGCCGGGTGGTTGCATGCACCGCGCACGTGACGGGTTGGCTTCTTCTCCCCTGGACCGGCTTGCATGACGTGTGGGACCCAGCCCTCGCGCCGTGGGGGGAGAATCTTGGAGCGTGTTGGAGAAGACTCAACCCGCAACGGTTGAGGGCGCAAGTGGGGAGAGTCGCCTTTAAAAGGGGGGCGACCCCCTTGGAGGGCAACCGTGTCTTCGCGCTCCCCTCATGCATCGTGCCTTTCCACCTTCCGAGCCCCCGGATGGGGGACGCTCGCAATCCTTCTGTCTTGTCGTCGGAGGAACACAACTTCGTGGAAGTCGGTACCTTTCAGCCATCGTTCGGCTTCAAGGATTTTCATCATGCAGCCCGGCTGCATCCCCTCGCCGGTGGTCACCCAAGACGGTGACCACCAGCTTGATGGCGGGGAGAAGCGAGCCGGGCTACGATCTTGGTCCCGCCCTCAGCTTCAAGGATGTTCATCATCCACGCTGGGGCGGAGGCCAGGCTGAGCCGGAGCTCTACCTCCCGCGCGGGCCGGCTGGTCACCTCCTCTTCCAGCTTCTGGTGGTGGAAACCATCCTCCAGCCTTGCGGAGGAGGCGTCCTCCAGCCATGCCGGGGAAGGTGAACTGTTGCTGTCCAGCTAGGATGCAACATTCCGTCCTCCTCCTGGCTTTTGCAGCGAGGACAGGAGTGAGGACCTGCCGGCGCGCCTTGCCGACCGTCGGCGTTGGTGGAGAGGCGGACGCCGCCGTCCGTGCTGACGTGGTGGCAGCCGGAGGAAGCTCCCCCCTCATTGAGGCCGTCGGCGCCGCCCACGGGCCGGCCCCCGGCTCTTTGGCTTTGATGTCTGTTTCGCGTCCCTTGAGTAGGGACGCGAACGAAAGCCTTCCGGTGGCCGCGCCCGTACTGGGATCATGGCTGCTGCTGTGGGGTCGGAACCAGAGTTCCGTTTGTAATGGCACCTTGAGTGCCGGTGTTTTGTTCATTGCGGCTGTCGAGGCCTGAACGTGTATGTATTTTCGGCATGGAGCCGTGTTTTTTCTTCATTTCAGGCACTAAGACTCGCCTTGTCGATTATCTTTACCGCTTCACCGAGCGTGAGTTGCCTCGTGCAAAGGTGACGAGTGAGGTATCCGTATCCTGGAGGAGTAGGAGTCCCTCGGCTCGGTCGGCCTTGCTGTCCGAGGCCCCTCTTGCTTAGTCAAAGGAACCCCTCGGCCGCCCTTCGATGAGCCGAAGCCGGAGGTAGCGGTGTCAGCACGGACGGAGGCAGAATTGGCTTCAAAAAGGTGGTGTAGTTGGCCAGAGCCTGGCCTGGTCGTCCACTGGCGGAGCCGACGCCGGAGTTGAGCTGCCGAGGCCACAAGCCGAGCTGATGTCTTTGGGGGTCAGCTGGCCGAGGCCTCGGGGTGGCCGGCCGAGCCGCCTGCTCGGGCCGGATTCTCGAGGAAGACCCTGGCGGCGATGGCCTCAGTGTGGTGCTGATGTTGTCCTTCAGAGTGGGGGCCCTCCGACCGCGTCGCCGTCCGAGGCTAGGTCAGACCCCACCGAAGGTGTAGTTGATGCCGAGGGTGCTGCTGCCCCCTTCGGTTGTCGACGTCCGAGCCTGCAGGATCAGGTTATCTTGTAGTGTGTGTATGTCTTCTGCGGCCGCCGAGGCCTAAACACACCATCGTCGTGTTGTAAAGCTGCGTTCCTTTTCCTCTTGTTTCGAGTATCCAGACTCATTTGTCGGTAACAGAATTGTTTGTGCGGGCGAGAGTTGCTTTTCACGGAAGGCGATGAGTGAGGTATCCGTATCCCAGAGGCGTAGGAATCCCTCGGCTCGGTCGGCCTTGCCGCTTACGCGCGCTCTTACTCGTCCATAGGGTTCTGTTACCGATGCAGTCGAGAAGGTCCGAAAAATCATTTCAGTAGAGGAGCTCTCAAGCATGAAGACTTGTTCGGTCCACGGAGTCACTTATCCGAACGCGAGTTACTTATCGCAGAAGGTGATGAGTGAGGTATTCGTATCCCGGAGGCGTAGGAGTCCCTCGGCTCGGTCAGCCTTGGCTGCTTACGTCTTTCAGGATCCACTTTTGAAGTAGTCGAAGAGCACGAAGGGCATTCTGGCAGAAAAGATTTTTTTTTCTTTTTTCGAGGAAAATTTTGATGCAGAGGGGGTTGCCCCCTTCTAGCCCCCGAGGGAGGGTCGGGCTTTACCGAGGCAAGGCTGACCCTTCCTTGACGACCAGACTTGGTGTGTGAACGAGGTATACGAGCAACTTGAAAGCATCTTAAGGGTAGAAGCGACGTAGACCTCGCCTTGGCTGTTGGCCAGCTTGTACGTTCCGGGCTTCAGGACCTTGGCGATGACGAACGGCCCTTCCCAGGGAGGCGTGAGTTTGTGCCGTCCTCGGGCATCTTGTCGCAGCCGAAGCACCAGGTCGCCCACCTGGAGGTCTCGGGACCTAACCCCTCGGGCGTGGTAGCGTCGCAGGGACTGCTGGTACCGCGCTGAGTGTAGTAAGGCCACGTCCTGAGCCTCCTCCAGCTGGTCCAGTGAGTCTTCTCGGTTGGCTCGGTTGCTTTGGTCGGTGTAGGCCCTCGCCCTCGGGGAACCGTATTCTAGGTCTGTGGGCAAGATGGCCTCGGCCCCATAGACTAGAAAGAACGGTGTGAAGCCCGTGGCTCGGCTCGGTGTTGTCCTCAGACTCCAGACCACCGAGGGGAGTTCCTTCATCCACCGCTTGCCGAACTTGTTGAGGTCGTTGTAGATCCGAGGCTTGAGTCCTTGCAGGATCATGCCGTTGGCCCGCTCCACTTGCCCATTCGTCATGGGGTGTGCCACGGCAGCCCAGTCCACTCGGATGTGGTGATCCTCGCAGAAGTTCAAGAACTTTCTGCCGTTGAACTGGGTACCATTGTCGGTGATGATGGAGTTTGGGACCCCAAAGCGATGGATGATGTTGGTGAAGAACGTCACCGCCTGTTCGGACCTAATGCTGTTTAGAGGTCGGACCTCGATCCACTTGGAGAATTTGTCGATGGCGACCAACAGGTGCGTGTAGCCCCCGGGTGCCTTCTGCAAGGGGCCAACGAGGTCCAGACCCCACACAGCAAACGGCCAGGTGATGGGTATGGTCTACAGAGCCTGAGCGGGCAGGTAGGTCTGCCTCGCGTAGAACTGACACCCTTCGCAGGTGCGGACAATTCTAGTAGCGTCGGCCACCGCCGTCGGCCAGTAGAATCCTTGTCGGAAGGCGTTTCCAACGAGGGTTCGAGGTGCTGCGTGACGGCCGCAAGCCCCCGAGTGTATCTCTTGCAAGAGCTCCTGGCCTTCGGCGATGGAAATGCATCGCTGGAGGATGCCTGAGGGGCTGTGGTGATAGAGCTCCTTCCCATCTCCCAGCAAAATGAAAGACTTGGCGCGCCGCGCCAACCGCCAAGCTTCGGCTTGGTCAAGGGGCAGCTCTCCTTGGTGGAGATATTGCAGGTATGGGGTCTGCTAGCTTTGATCAGGCGTGACCTCGCTCTGTTCCCCCTCGACGCGCAGTGCCTCACCCTCGGGGGCTGAGGGTACCTCGGGCTGAGCCGAGGGTACCTCGGACTGAGCCGAGGGTACCTCGGACCGGGCCGAGGGTATCTCGGACTGAGCCGAGGATACCTCGGACTGAGCCGAGGATACCTCGGACTCAGCCGAAGGTGCCTCGGGCGGAGCCGAAGGTGCCTCAGGCTCGGGCGTGTCCTCGGTCCTGACGGAGGGTTGATGCAGGTCTCGGGAGAATACGTCCGGGGGAACTGTTGTTCGTCCCAAGGCTATTTTAGCCAGCTTGTCCGCAGTCTCGTTGTAGCGTCGGGCGATGTGGTTGAGCTCGAGCCCGTAGAACTTGTCTTCCAGGCGCCGAACCTCATCGCAGTAGGCTTCCATCTTCGGGTCACGGCAGTGGGAGTTCTTCATGACTTGGTCGATGACGAGCTGTGAGTCACCGCGAGCGTCGAGGTGTCGGACCCCTAGCTCGATGGCGATTCGCAACCCGTTTACCAGAGCCTCATACTCTGCCACATTGTTGGACGCCGGGAAGTGGAGGCGTAGCACGTAGGGTAGGTGCTTCCTGAGGGGCGAGACGAAGAGGAGGCCTGCGCTGGCCCCCGTCTTCATCAGCGACCCGTCGAAAAACATGGTCTAGAGCTCCGGTTGGATCGGAGTCGTCGGGAGCTTGGTGTCGGCCCATTTAGCCACGAAGTCCGCCAGGACCTGGGACTTGATGGCCTTCCGAGGGGCGAACGAGATCGTCTCGCCCATGATCTCCACCGCCCACTTCACAATCCTACTCGAGGCCTCTCGGGACTGGATGATCTCTCCCAGGGGAAGGATGACACCACAGTCACCGGATGAGACTCGAAGTAGTGTCGCAACTTCCGCCGTGTCAGGATCACCGCGTACAGCAGCTTCTGGATTTGTGGGTAGCGGATCTTGGTCTCGGACAGTACCTCACTGATGAAGTAGACTGGCCTCTGGATGGGCAATGCATGCCCTTCTTCTCGTCTCTCAACCACGATCGCGGCGCTAACCACCTGGGTGGTTGCGGTGACGTAGATCAAGAGGGCTTCTCCGGCAGCGGGGGGCACCAAGATGGGCGCGTTCGTGAGGAGCGCCTTCAGGTTCCTGAGGGCTTCCTCGGCCTCGGGAGTCCAAGTGAAGCACTCAGCTTTTCTTAAGAGGCGGTATAGAGGCAGACCTCTTTCGCCGAGGCGGGAGATGAAGCGGCTCAGAGCCGCGAGACATACCATGACCCTCTGTACGCCTTTCAAGTCCTTGATTGGCCCCATGCTGGTGATGGCTGCAATCTTCTCCGGGTTGGCTTCGATGCCCCGCTCGGAGACGATGAACCCCAAGAGCATGCCTCGAGGGACCCCGAAGACACACTTTTTGGGATTAAGCTTCACGCCTTTCGCCTTGAGACATCGGAATGTCGCTTCAAGGTCGGAAAGGAGGTCGGAGGCCTTCCTCGTCTTGACTACGATGTCATCGACGTAGGCCTCGACCGTTCGGCCGATGTGTTCGCCAAACACGTGGTTCATGCATCGCTGGTACATTGCCCCGCATTCCTCAAACCAAATGGCATTGTAACATAGCAGTACATGCCGAAGGGTGTGATGAATGAAGTCGCGAGCTGGTCGGACTCTTTCATCCTGATCTGGTGATACCCTGAGTAGGCATCGAGGAAAGACAGGGTTTCGCACCCAGCAGTGGAATCCACAATCTGATCGATGCGAGGCAGAGGGTAGGGAACCTTCGGACATGCTTTGTTTAGACCAGTGTAGTCTACACACATCCGCCATTTCCCCCCTTTCTTTCTCACAAGCACAGGGTTGGCAAGCCATTCGGGATGGAATACCTCTTTGATGAACCCTGCCGCCAGTAGCTTATGGATCTCCTCGCCTATGGCTCTGCGCTTTTCTTCGTCGAATCGGCGCAGAGGTTGCTTCACGGGTTGGGCCCCAGCTCGAATATCCAGAGAGTGCTCGGCGACTTCCCTCGGTATGTCGGGCATGTCCGAAGGACTCCACGCGAAAACGTCGGCGTTCGCGCGGAGAAAGTCGACGAGCACTGCTTCCTATTTGGGGTCGAGCTCGGAACCGATCCGAATCTGCTTGGAGGCGTCGTTGTAGGGGTCGAGAGGGATGGACTTGACCGTCTCCGCTGGTTCGAAGTTGCCGGCGTGGCGCTTCACGTCGGGTGCCTCCCTAGAGAGGCTCTCCAGGTCAGCGATGAGGGCCTCGGATTCAGTGAGGGCCTCGGCGTACTCCACGCACTCCACATCGCATTCGTACGCGTGTCGGTACGTGGGCCCGACGGTGATGACCCCGTTGGGGCCCGGCATCTTGAGCTTGAGGTAGGTGTAGTTGGGGACGGCTATAAACTTGGCGTAGCATGGCCTCCCCAGCACTGCGTGGTAGGTTCCTCGAAACCCGACCACTTCGAACGTGAGGGTCTCCTTTCGAAAGTTGGAGGGCGTCCCGAAGCAGACGGGTAGGTCGAGTTGTCTGAGGGGTTGAACGCGCTTCCCGGGGACGATCCCGTGGAAAGGCGCAGCGCCCGTCCGAACCGAGGACAGATCAATCCACAGGAGCCCGAGGGTCTCGGCGTAGATGATGTTGAGGCTGCTGCCTCCGTCCATGGGGACCTTGGTGAGCCTGACGTTGCTGATGATGGGGTCGACAACGAGTGGGTATCTCCCCGGGCTCGGCACGTAGTCTGGATGGTCGGCCCGGTCAAAGGTGATGGGCTTGTCGGACCAGTCTAGGTAGACTGGCGCCGCCACCTTTACCGAGCAGACCTCCCGACGCTCTTGCTTGCGGTGCCGAGCCGAGGCGTTCACCACTTGCCCGCCGTAGATCATGAAGCAGTCGCGGACCTCGGGGAAACCTCCTGCCTTGTGATCTTCCTCCTTTGCGTCGTCGAGGGCCTTGCCACCCTCCGCGAGTGGCCCGGCCTTGTGGAAATGTCGTCGAAGCATGGCACACTCCTCAAGGGTGTGCTTGACGGGCCCCTGATGATAGGGGCATGGCTCCTTGAGCATCTTGTCGAAGAGGTTGGCACCTCCGGGAAGCTTCCGAGGGTTCTTGTACTCGGCGGCAGCGACAAGGTCCGTGTCGGCGGCGTCGCGTTTCGCTTGCGACTTCTTCTTGCCCTTCTTCTTGGCGCCGCGCTGAGTTGACGCCTCGGGGAGCATCTTCCGGTGGGCGGCCCTGGGGCTGCTTGTCCTTCCGGAAAATGGCCTCAACCGCCTCCTGGCCAGAGGCGAACTTGGTGGCGATGTCCATCAGCTCGCACGCCTTGGTGGGGGTCTTGCGACCTAGCTTGCTCACCAGGTCGCGGCAGGTGGTGCCGGCGAGGAACGCGCCGATGACATCTAAATCGGTGACGTTGGGCAGCTCTATGCGCTGCTTCAAGAATCGCCAGATGTAATCCCGGAGAGGCTCTCCCGGCTGCTGGCGGCAGCTTTGGAGATCCTAGGAGTTCCCAGGGCGCACGTACGTGCCCTGGAAATTGACGACGAAGGCTTGGACCAGGTCGTCCCAGTTGGAGATCTGCCCCGAGGCAGGTGCTCCAGCCAGGCTCGAGCGGTGTCGGAGAGGAACAGGGGGAGGTTGCGGATGATGAGGTTATCGTCGTCCGTTCCACCCAGTTGGCAGGCCAGCCGATAGTCCGCGAGCCACAGTTCTGGTCTCGTCTCCCCCGAGTACTTTGTGATAGTAGTCGGGGTTCGGAACCGGGTCGGGAATGGTGCCCATCGTATGGCGTGGTTGAAAGCCTGCGGACCGGGTGGTTTGGGCGAAGGACTCTGATCCTCCCCGCTGTCGTAGCGTCCCCCACGCCTGGGGTGGTAGCCTCGGCGCGCCCTGTCGTCGAGGTGGGCCCGACAGCTGTGATGATGGCGCTCGTTGCCGAGGCGACCCGGGACTGCAGGCGCTGTGTTGCACGTGCGCCCGGAGTGGACCGAGGCTTCCCGCATGAATCGGGAAGTCGAGGCGCGATGCTTCGAGGGGAACCCCTGCCTTCGGGAGGCAGAGCTTTCGGCCCGTCGGACCGTGGCGTCCTCCAGGAGATTCTTGAGCTCTCCCTGGATACGCCGCCCCTCGGTGGTTGATGGCTCCGGCATCGCGCAGAGGAGTATTGCCGCTGCAGCCAGGTTCTAGCCGACTCCGCTGGAATCCGGCGGCGGCCTCACCCTGACGTCGTCGGCGATGCGGTGCTGGATGTCCTAGGGGAGATGACGCGCTTCTCCGGCCGGGGGTTGGACCGCCCATTCCTGCCCGATGTCCCGGTGGATCGGCACAAGCGTTCCTGCTCTCTCGTCGAGCCTGGCCTGCCTCTCGTGGATTTGCTCGAGCTGTGGGTCAGGACCCCCCGCCGGGACGGGGACCATAGCTAGCTCCCGAAGGATGTCAACGCGAGGCACTGGCCTAGGGGGATCACCATTTTCCGGCATACCAAGATGGTTGCCTTCGCCGGGACCCCCTAGATCGACGTGGAAACATTCACGACTTGGGCCGCGGTCCTCGTTGTCGAGGCTGCGGCTGCCGTCGGAACAGTCGGAAAGGCGGTAGTCACATGCGGTCATGAAGTCTCGCACGGCACTGGGGTTACCAAGTCCGGAGAAATCCCAACAGAGGTCGGGCTCGCCATCTTCCTCGGACCCCGAGGGCTTGTAGGTCAAGTCGGCCGTCAGTCGGTCCTAGGGTGACCGCACACGATACCCCAGAGGGTTTGGACTCGCCTCTAAGAGAGTGCTCACCGAAGCGGAGTCGCTTGGTGGGTCGAGACCGAATCTAAAAGACGTGAGATGGGAACCGGTCGGTACCTTTCGGTCGACGGTCGGTGACGAGGTCGTGTCTGGGACCGACTGCACCGTTGTCTCAGGTACAAGGGTGACGCCCAGCAAGTCCTTCGCGAGCGTGCTGTCGTCGTGCGTTTGCTTGAGATTGGCGTGTTGCGGGGAGGCGGCACTCGTCTTCGTCTCAGACGCGAGATCGATGCCCGACGCGCCCTCCGTTGGGGCACCGGCGCCGTCGACTCGCTCGACAGCCAACGAGGTGCCGCTTCCCGCTTGGCCTTGGTTGCCCCGCCTCCTCCTCCGTCGGCGGGGGAGGGGACGGGACAAGCCCGAATGTCGTCCTTCCACCACGTGGGGAAAGCGTCGTCGATTTCCCCGCCGGCGAGCGGGTTGTCGACCGCCATTGTCGCTGTCGCACGGCGGGGGAAGGAGTATCATGTCGTAGCTGCCATCGAGGGACATGAACTCAAGATTCCCGAAATGGAGCACCGTCCCGGGCTGGAAAGGTTGCTGGAGACTGCCCATCTGGAGCTTGACGGGAAGCTGTTCGTCAACACGCAGCAGGACCCTATGGCGCGCCAACTGTCCGTGTTTCGAAACCCGGGGGGTCCCTGGACCGACGAGTGAATTGTCGCCGCGTGCCCCAGCCCAGATGGGTCGACGTGAGGCGGAACGCGAAGGGGGGAAAGGAAGCAGCCGGAGAGAGGCAGGCGTGAGAGAGCGGATCCCGCGGCCTTCGTGTTAGCTCCGTGCCTGAGTCGGGTGCGCTTGCAGTAGGGGATACAAGCGTCCACGCGGGAGTGGGAGCGAGCGGCCTTGCGCGAGCGCCGTCCTGTCCTTCTCCGCGTGGGCCAACCCTCTGTAAGAGGGCCCTGGTCCTCCCTTTTATAGGCGTAAGGAGAGGATCCAGGTGTACAATGGGGGGTGTAGCAGAGTGCTACGTGTCTAGCGGAGGAGAGCTAGCACCCTAAGTACATGCCGTCGTGGCAGCCGGAGAGGTTTTGGCACCCGGTTCGTGTGGTGTCGTGGCCGTCGGAGGAGCGCTGGAGCCTGGCGGAAGGACAGCTGTTGGGGCTGTCGAGTCCTTGATGATGTCCTCTTGCTTCCGTAAGGGGGCCGAGAGCCGCCGTCGTCACAGAGCATGCGGGGCGCCATCATTGCCTATTTGGCGGAGCGAGCCAGATGGGACGCCGGTCTTGTTCCCTGTAGCCTGAGTCAGCTTGGGGTAGGGTAATGATGGCGCCTCCTGTCGACGTGGTCGGTCCGCGCCCTAGGTTGGGCGATGTGGAGGCTCCTCCAAGGTCGAGGTCGAGTCTGTCTTTCGTGGCCGTGGTCGAGTCCGAGCCCCTGGGTCGGGCGAGGCGGAGACCGTCGGCTGAGGCCAGGGCTGAGTCTGAGCCCCGGGGTTGGGCGAAGCGGAGTCCGTCGTCTCCTGGGGCTGAGCCCAAGTCCGAGCCCTGGGTCGGGCGGAGCGGAGTTCGTCGTCTTCTGGGGCTGAGCCCAAGTCCGAGCCCTGGGTCGGGCGGAGCGGAGTTCGTCGCCTTCCGGGGTTGAGCCCATGTCCGAGCCCTGGGTCGGGCGGAGCGGAGTTCGCCGTCTTCCAGGGCTGAGCCTGAGTCCGAGCCCTGGGTCGGGCGGAGCGGAGTTCGCCGTCTTCCGGGGCTGAGCCCGAGTCCGAGCCCTAGGTCGGGTGGAGCGGAGTTCGCCGTCTTCCGGGGCTGAGCCCGAGTCCGAGCCCTGGGTCGGGCGGAGCGGAGTTCGCCGTCTTCCGGGGCTGAGCCCGAGTCCGAGCCCTGGGGTCGGGCGAGGCGGAGTTTCCTATGACGCCCGAGGCCGGCCTTGGCTGCTGTCAGCTTCACTCTGTCAGGTGGCTCAGCAGTCGGTGCGGCGCAGGCGGCGCTGTCCTCTTGTCAGACCGGTCAGTAGAGCGGCGAAGTGACTGCGGTCACTTCAGCTCTGTCGACTGGAGGGCGTGCGTCAGGATAAAGGTGTCAGGCCACCTTTGCATTAAATGCCCCTGCGATTTGGTCGGTCGGCGTGGCGATGTGGCCAAGGTTGCCTCTCGGTGAAGACTGGGCCTCGGGCGAGCCGATAGTGTGCTCGTTGCTGGAGGGGGGTCCTCGGGCGAGACGTAGGTTCTCCAGAGTCGGCTTCCCTTGCCCGAGGCTAGGCTCGGGCGAGGCACGATCATGTCCCTTGAATGGACCGATCCTTGACTTAATCGCACCCATCAGGCCTTTGCAGCTTTGTGCTGATGGGGGTTACCAGCTGAGATTTAGGGGTCTTGAGGGTACCCCTAATTATGGTCCCCGACAATACCCATCGAGTATCAGGTCGTGGGTACCCATTGCCATCTCTAAACACACATACCGATGTGTTTTTTTGCTTTGTGGATAAATATTTATTTGTCGTTCTTGTTTTCCCGCTAATGTATCTCATATATTTTGTATAGACCTATCACTATCACTATAACGGATTGGAACAATATCACGATCCCTCCAACATGCCTGAGTACTATCACTATGACTCGAGATAAATATGTGAGTATTGTGAAATAAGTCGACCTATATGTCGCTGCCTCGTTGGAGAGTTGTAAAAGAACTTGTATTTGAGTATTGCGAAGTTCGTTGGTTGTTTGTTGCATGAGAACTGGAGTTTGTGGTTACATATGTATGTTATATGTTGTTTTGGTGAACACATGTCGTGTGGATCAATTAATATTTACTATGCAATGTGAATTGAGCAAACTACAAATAAATCTTGTCAAAATTTTCCATTTTTTATGTAAAAAACAGCAAGAACCGATTCGTTTCGCGGTTAACCGGCGGTTTAGAGCGATTTTTCGCCGGTTTTTCGCTGGTTTTTTGTCGGTAAACCGGTTCGAATTCAAATTGATTTGAATTGCTCAAACCGGTCGGTTTTTACCGGTTTTTACCGGTTTACCATTGGTAAACCGTTACCGGTGGGTAGCGGTTTTAGTATACAAAACGGTTTTGTAAACCGTGGTCCCTCGTTCCCTAGGAGCGCCACCCCATGTAGCTCCCTGTTCCAGGCCAGGAAGCTGCTTCCCTCCTGCTCCCTCATGCAAACCTTTGCCACGCTCCAGCTCCCAGACATGTTGCTCGCCCTCACCAAGTGTTGGCCTTGCGTGCTCCACTGCATAGCACCCTACGATCGTTGAGTCCCGCCATGTTGTCTCCCTGCTTGTGTTCACAAGCTTCACTGCCTTGCCGTGCACACCTCAGGGCTCGCCTCCGTCCGCCGTGAGTCCCAATCGTGGCTTCCCGGTGCCTTAACTTCGCCCTAGCTATGCTCCCTCGCCAGAAGCGATCGTTGTGTCCGCGGATGTCTGGACGCGCGCTCGTCCATCGCGCTCAAGCCACCGGACGCTGCTGTGTCCGCCACTTGCAACGAGCTTCGTAGCCGCATCCCATCGCCGATGATCATCGTTGTTCTTGTGGAGTCTGAATCGATTCGGACAGGGTAAACTGATCCATTTATTTTCCGTTAATATGAGGAGTGGTTGGATTGAATAAATGTAGGGGTCACAATGAATATCTTGTTTGTAGCACATACACGTTGGTTTTATTACATGTTTGATGAGATGCCTTGTTACATGTATTGTTGTAGTTGTGTTTGTGTTTGAGAAATAATAGCATTGCGTAAGGCTTAGGTTTAAGATGCATATTATGCTAGGAATGTGTTAGTAACTGAATAAGTCAAGTGTGATTGGATCGGTTTTATGTTGCGAAGTATAGTGTAGGGGTGATGTGTAGAATAAATTTAGTATTTACATCGACTAGCCGACGGGTTCTATTAGTGATGTGTGCCAATTGTGTTAATGTGATAGTTTATTATTGTGAAGTAAACGCATCCCTTAGTAAGGTTTGGACTGAAGTATGTGTTATACGAAGTGAAATTAAAATAGTTCTTCGTGAGCGATGTGTGGCTGAATTGATGAAACGCATAATAGGTTGAGTGCCTTAAGCAATTGGTTTATAAATCTTGTTATTGTTGATTATGTAAATTGTATTGATTTAGTAAAGCTGAAGCCCCACTTTAGTTCAAGCGTCCTAGGTGAATTGTGCTCGTTGTTCGAAATGAATTGTAAGCATCCTGCGCTTGCGTAGCTAAATATAGATTTGGAGTGCTTATTATGCATAAAAGTGTTATATACAAAATTTGTAGCTAACTTATTTATCTTGCTTGTGTTAAAATTTCATGGTCATAGACCCAATAATCTGGAAGTTATGCTTTTCTTAAGTACAGTCTCGGAATCTGTCCAAATTCGGTATAGATTTCTAAGGTGATATTGTTTAACCAAGTTAAACTGAGAATCAATTCTTAGCAATTATAGGAGAATTGAAGTAATTTTCTTAAGCTTTCCAAAAAGTCTTGGATCACCTTTTTTGTGCTCTAGAGACCAAGTTACAGTTGCTTGAACTATAGAGTCTGAATCTGTCAAATCTGGACAGAAGAGATTGTTTGTGTTAACTGACCTTGCTACACATTTAATTAACCTGCGATGTTTATAAATGAATTGTAGACAATTTTATTAGCTTTCTAGAAAGTCTAAGATCACCTATTTTGGATGCCTAAGTCTCTAGTTATGGATTTTTTATGTGAGTAGTCAAATTCTGGCCAAATCTGGACAGAATTTACGTTTAGCACTGTTTGACCTTTCTAGGTATCGAATATTGTTGTGATGATAATACAAAAGTTATAGAGGATTTCATAAACCTTTTATAAAGTCCTAGTTTACTATTTTTGGATTAATATTTTTTGAGTTATGAGCAAAACAATTAACTAATGTGTTGCTGTTTAAAAATCAGCAAGCATTAAGTTGATTTCTTGAAGTTGCTCTTGTTTGACTAGGTAGGATTAGTCAATTCTTAATCCTTGATTGATGAAGACGTGTTGCATAGAAGTGTTTTAGATAATTAAGTTGAGAAAACTAATTAAAATGCTTCTATCCCTATTCTAGTAAGTCTAAGTCTGGTAATCAGTTGGTGTATGATTCTAATAAGTCTAAGTCTGGTAATCAGTTGGTGTATGCTCTGGCCTAGGAAAAATATAGTCCTCATGCATGATTGTAGTTTCTTGTTCAAATTAATTTCGGTTAAGCGAAAGAAGTTTGATTGTTTTTTCATTGTTTATTGACATCTAGCTTTTGCTGATGAGTATTGTATTGCGCCTTGCCATTAAGTACTTAGTTCTCTATTGTGTAGCACCGTAAAATCTTGTGTTATTGAGATGTCCTCTTTAGTAGGGGGTAATTCAAGTTATTTAGCAAAGTGGTTTAGAAGGTTAATTAACTTATTTATATTTATTTGTTCTAAACTTTAAGTATAGAAATGATAAACCTAAGCTCTATTGATGTTTTGGTGTTATGTTTGAAACTAGAAAATATAGGAGCTATGTCTAGTTTCTTAATTCTAGATATTTGGATTTGATTCGTGTAAGTTAGAGAACGTGGTCATTGTGCTTGGTTGTGCACATCTATCTAATGCTTGATTATGAATGTTTGTGATGTCTTGCTTGAAGTGTTTCCCCTCTTTAATATAGGTTATTTATCATTTGCTATTCATGTCCTTACTTATATGCATTATTGCATATCATCTAGGTACGTTAATTGATCAAATGATGTGGAGGACAAGAGTTGGATTAATCTCAAGGTGATGCTGATGGATGAAGCCAAAGTGGATGAATTAAATAAGTGCCAGGATGGGAGATGCTCACCAAGTGGTCGTCATCTAACAACACTAACCTAGTGTTATTCCAAGCAAGCCCCGGTGCATTTGCCACTCCTTGTTGTTTTAAAACTTTTATCACTTATATGCTGCATTAGGTGATAGGAGTTGAGTGATGAAACAATTGATGCATTACCATTCCTTCGAATTTGATTATCCTCCTTGCTACCTGTTTTATAAAGAGAACTAATGAGGATTAACCCTGCCTAGAGAATTAAAACTTGTTTCTTTTTAAAAGAATGTTGTGTAACACTGGGTATGCGTTTATTTTATGAAAAAGGACTTGTAATGGTGAGAGCATCATTAACGGTGATGAATTCATCATTCAAGTATGGTACCTCTATCAGGTACATGGTTTTGGGAAGGAAATAATAATTTTAGATTAGACGTTGAGCAGGAAAGGTCGTCCATCTGTGTCGATTAAGGACCGCAACGAAAGTAAGCTTGCTGATCTAGGACCTTTTAACTGGCCACATGCCTCATCATGGGTAAGCTTAGCCTCGGCTGGACCAATACCAGAATAGCTCGCACGCACTGGGAGTGGAGAGATGGCGGGAGTAACGTGTGCCCACCTGGCAAGTGGCTGGATGGTGGGGTACTGTGCTGTGGGGGATAGATATCCCCCGGGTCCACTAAAAGAGTAAAGGACCTCACGAAAGGCCCAAGGGCCCAATAAATCGTAAGGTTATTCTTTCGTGGGCCTGGGGAAGGACAACCAGCAACGCAGGGCGACATGAGGCCGGATTGGTACAAACCCAGACGGCCCATAGCGTCGAGCCATTGGCCGCAACAGAGATCCGACTTTCCCGCGTCGGGGCCTCCATGCAACGAAGCCACGTGAGGATAAGTCGGCGAGGGTTACGTAAAGGATAATCTCGAGAGGTTCACTATCTTTTAGCCACTTGTTATTATCTTATCCATGTGTACTGCCCCACGGTCGAGTATATAAGGCCTAGGGGGCACCCCTTCAGAACGATCGACCCATTACTTAGCCACCCACATCAACTCTCTGTATTCTCGATCCAGAGAGCTCTCTTGTAACCATATCCACCAAGCATACTCATCAGGACGTAGGGCGTTACGCAACACTAAGCGGCCCGAACCTGTAAATCTTGTCCACTGTCCCTCGTGCGATCGGCACGAACCATTCTGCTACAGTTGTCGACACCTTCCTACTCCTAAAACACCTTGAGGGGCAACCCCGGGTGTGCGGTCGGACCCTAAACACCGACAGCTGGCGCGCCAGGTAGGGGGTGTGTCAACAATCCAAGCTAGCTCAATGGCCATCTCTTTCTACAGCAAGATCGCCCTACGCCCTGGATCTATGTTCTGCTTCGGAACAATCTCGTTCGTAGCAGACGAAGAAGGAACTCTGCACCGTATCGCGGATCCGCCGGAAAAGGAGTCTTCCTCAACAAACTCCGAAAATACCGGAGAGGTGCAACCTCCGGCCCTCCGAAAGAAGATCACCGCGACGGCAACACCGTTCTACCCCGACGTCCTCTTCGTCGAAAGGGCGGAATCGCCCACCATCTCCGACGACGAGCCGACTGTACCCGGGGAGGAACCGCCTCAGCGAGAGTCCCGTCGACGAAGGAACCGGCGCAGGAATGTTCGACGACATCACGCGGCCAGAGAGCGGAATCCGGAACAACCTGTCTCGCGAGACGAGGTCTCGGAGGTAGGAGAAACCCCGGAAGAACGCGTCTTCAGAGAGCGAAGGAACTCCCGACGACGTGATCGCCGACGAGCTCAGGAACAGGCTGAGCATGATGCAAGGCAACGTCGAGAGAATCCACTCTTCGGGCGCAATCTGAACCCCGACATCGCCCGAGCCATGAACACGCCGAGCGAAGTCGGAGGGGTGCTGGCTCGGATAGCGGAAGGACTTCCTCGGACTCCTGACGCCGACGGCTACCGACGACTGTTCACCCAGGCGGCCAACCATCTTCTACCGCTTGCTCACCCGCCGAACGATCTACGACACGCCATCAACAGTCGCCGGGACGCGCGGAGCTCCATCAACGCTTCGCGGGAACGGCGGCATGAGAACGAAATTCGTCGTCGAGAGGAGTACGACAGGGATCATGGTGCCCCGACTCAGAGCCAAGCCACCAGGACTGAGTCGGCGACGGCTTCAACTGGCGGAACCTCCCGGGGACGGTCGAGGAATCACAACCACCACTCCCCTCCCCGGGACAGGCATCGACCCCAACGACAGGAGGACACGTGCGGAGTGTCCGCCCTTACTCCGCGCCTTAGGGCCATCCAATGGCCTCCCAACTTCAAGGTATCCAATGTTGACAAGTATGAACCTAAGCAGGATCCATGGGGTTGGCTAGCCGTCTACACCACCGCTGCTCGAGCTGCCGGAGCATCCGAAGACGTGATGACCGCGTACTTGCCCATTGTCCTCGGACAAGACGCGCTGCAATGGCTACGACATCTACCCCGACACTGCATCGACGCCTGGGGAGACTTCAGTCGGCGTTTCACCGCCAACTTCCAGTCCCTCTCCGACAAGCCGGCGCAGCCGTGGGACCTTAAATCTATCAAGCGCCGGGGGGATGAAACTCTCCGATCGTACCTCAAGAGGTTTCAAACCATGAGGAATCGAATCCCCGATGTCACGGAGGCGGCCGTGATCGAGGACTTCTACCGAGGATCTAATGATTCGGTTTTCGTCCGAGCCATACTACAAAGGGCGCCGACCACCTCGGAGGAGCTGTTCCGGGAAGCCGACCTCTACATCACCGCCGACGAGCGAGCCCAGGATCTCATCGGAGGAGCAAAGCCCGCACCGGCAGCACCACGACGCGACACGAACCAGCAACCCGACAAGCGGTGGGAGAAGAGGCCACGCGAAGAAGTGCACGCCGCCGGCGGACCACCTGCTTCTCGCGCTCGAGGAGGACCTCGTGGAGGCGAGCGTACGCTGGACGACATCCTCGACGCCCAGTGCCCGTACCACAAGGACATGCGCCACACTCTTCGTAATTGCCGAGACTTCAAGCACTCCGTCGGACACGGCCGACCCTTCCAACCTCTACCTCCTCCTCCGCCGAGGGGAGGACCAGATGAACCACGACAACCCCATCGGCAGGAGGAGGGAGGAGGAGGAGGAGCTTTCCCGCGCGTTGACAGGGAGGTCAACGTCATCTTCGGCGGACACGGATCGCAGGAGAGCAGAAGACAGCAAAAGCTCAATGATCGCCAGATACTGGTGGCGACCATCGGCCCTCCCGCCCCATACCGATGGTCGGAACACCCGATCACCTTCACTCGGGCGGATCAATGGCTCAACTTCGACCACCCGGGCAAGTACCCGCTTCTCGTCGATCCGGTGATCCGAGAGAGCCGGGTGAAAAAGGTGTTAGTGGACGGGGGGAGTAGCATCAACATCACCTTCCCCCGGACACTCCAGAGCTTGGGAGTTCATCTCAAAGAGCTCCACGAGTCGGACACTCCTTTCTTCGGCATCGTGCCGACGGAGGGGGAATACCCGCTGGGCCACATCTACATGCCGGTCACCTTTGGAACTCCGGAGAACTACAGAACCGAGTTCCTGAGGTTTGAAGTGGCGAACTTCGATTGCGGGTACAACGCCATCATCGGGAGGCCAGGATTGGCCAAGTTCATGGCCATTCCACATTATACATACATGATACTGAAGATGCCAGGGCCACAAGGGATCATAACTGTGCGCGCCGACCTCCAAGGCGCCGCAGAATGTTTCCGAGTGGCTATTCAAGCAGCCCTCACCGCCAAGCCATCGACAGCTCCCTCCGCAATGGCGAACTCTAAGCCTGAGGAGGACCTCGCAATACCAGCAAATGAAGCTCAGACCGCGGCCTCTATGCGGCCGACTGAAGAAACCAAGAGAATCAACCTGGGGTTCGCTGATGAGCGCAAGACGGCCATCATCAGCTCCAGTTTGGATGACAAATAGGAAAGCGCGCTCGTCCGGTTTCTGCAAGATAACCGAGATGTATTCGCATGGCAACCTGCGGGTATGCCGGGAGTCCCGAGAGAACTGGCCGAGCACAAACTGAAGGTTTTTCCCCAGGCGAGGCCGATTCGACAGAAATTACGTCGTTTCACGCCTGATAAGAGGGAAGCCATTCGCGCCGAGTTAGCTCGCCTGGTCGCGGCTGGATTCATTAGAGAAGTGTTACATCCCGAGTGGTTAGCCAATCCTGTTCTTGTACTCAAAAAGAATAAAGTGGACTGGCGCATGTGTGTTGATTATACCGATCTCAACAAACACTGTCCGAAGGATCCCTTCGGGCTCCCGAGGATAGATCAGGTGGTGGACTCCACCGCTGGGTGTTCTATGCTGTCTTTCTTGGATTGCTATTCTGGGTACCATCAGATCAGCCTGGCAAAGGAAGATGAAGAAAAAACGGCATTCATTACCCCATTTGGCGCTTTCTGTTATACCTCCATGCCGTTTGGCCTCAAAAACGCTGGAGCGACTTACCAGAGAGCTATTCAAACATGCTTAGCCGATCACTGGGGCAAGCGTGTGGAGGCTTATGTGGATGACGTGGTGATCAAAACACAGGACTCAAGAGACTTCATTGAAGATTTGCAACTGGTTTTCAACAGCCTGAGGCGGTATAGATGGAAGCTTAATCCCGAGAAATGTGTTTTTGGGGTACCAGCCGGAAAGTTGCTCGGATTTATTGTCAGCCACCGGGGAATTGAAGCTAATCCGGATAAAATTGAGGCTATCATGAAGATGGAAGCACCTCGATCGCAGAAGAAGGTTCAGCGACTTACTGGATGCATGGCAGCTTTAAGCAGATTTATATCCAGACTGGGAGAAAAAGGTTTGCCGTTTTACAAGTTACTCAAGAAGGTGGATAAATTCCAGTGGACTTCAGAAGCACAAGAAGCTCTGAATGCTCTGAAAAAATTCTTGACAACACCACCAGTGCTGAAACCACCTCGACGAGCTACATCAACTCAACCAGCTGAAGATTTGCTATTGTATATCTCTTGCACGACTCACGTGGTAAGCACCGCGTTGGTAGTCGAGCGAGTAGAAGAAGGGCATGCCTACCCAGTACAACATCCTGTCTACTTCATCAGTGAGGTCCTCGGCCCCTCAAAGAAAAAGTATCCTCAAGTTCAGAAACTATTGTATGCAGTACTTCTAACTGCCCGCAAGCTGCGTCACTACTTTGACGACCACAAAGTCATAGTAGTCACAAGTTTTCCAATAGGGGATATTCTTCACAACAAGGAAGCCATCGGTCGAATAGCCAAGTGGGCCTGTGAGCTGGGATCTCATGACATCGAGTTTCGGCCTCGCACTGCAATCAAAACCCAAGCACTGGTTGATTTCGTATCAGAGTGGACTGAACAACAAGTACCAGACAACCCGGAGACTGCAGAAGTATGGCGAATGTATTTTGATGGCTCACTCAAGCTGCAGGGAGCAGGAGCGGGGATTCTCTTCACTGCACCAGGAGGCGAACACCTCAAGTACGCCCTCCAGCTGCTATTCCCGGCCTCCAACAATGCAGCCGAGTATGAAGCCTTGATCCATGGATTGAACATTGCCATATCATTGGGCGTCAAAAGATTAATGGTATATGGGGATTCTCTGGTAGTCATCAGCCAGATAAATAAGGAGTGGGATTGTTCAAATGATTCGATGGGAAGATACTGCACTGCCGTCCGAAAACTGGAGGATAAATTCGAGGGTCTAGAATTTCATCATGTGGAGAGAGATCGGAACGCGGCAGCTGATGTACTGTCCAAGCTAGGGTCCAGTCGAGCTCAGGTCCCACCCGGGGTTTTTGTGCAAGAAATTCTGCAGCCAAGTATCTCATTGGGTCAAATGGAAGAATGCAACATCATAGATCAACCCGAGTCAGATCCCGATGACTGGAGAAAGCCAATCATTAAGTACATAAGGAATGAAGAAGGACCAGATGATAAGAACTCGGCAGAGCGCATTGCAAGACAGTCAGCTCACTATACACTTATTGGGGAAACATTATACAGAAAGGGTGCATCAGGCGTCTTCATGAAGTGCATTCTCCCATCCACTGGAAAGCAACTCCTAGAAGAGGTCCACGCTGGACAATGTGGGATACATGCAGCCTCCAGAACACTAGTTGGGAAGGTCTTCAGGTCAGGATTCTATTGGCCAACATCAAAGAATGATGCAGCCGAGTTAGTTCAGAGGTGCGAAGCCTGCCAATACCTGTCAAAGCAACAACACCTGCCAGCACAGCAGCTGCAGACCATACCAGTGACCTGGCCTTTTGCATGCTGGGGGCTGGATATGATTGGACCTTTCAAGAAAGCTCAAGGGGGATATACTCATGTGTTGGTAGCAATTGACAAGTTCACTAAATGGATAGAATTCAAGCCCATTGCCTCCTTAACTTCTGCTAAGGCCGTGGAATTCATACAAGACATAATATTCAGATTCGGGATACCAAACAGCATCATAACTGATTTAGGGTCCAATTTCACGAGCTCAGAATTCTTTGACTTCTGCGAGCAAAAAAGTATTCAGATCAAGTATGCATCTGTAGCCCATCCAAGAGCCAACGGGCAAGTTGAGCGAGCCAACGGGATGATATTGGATGCACTCAAGAAAAAGATTTTCGATAAGAACGAAAAATTCGCAGGAAAATGGATAAGGGAATTACCCTATGTTGTTTGGAGCCTAAGAACCCAACCTAGCCGAGCTTTGCATGGAAACACTCCTTTCTTCATGGTCTATGGGTCGGAGGCAGTGCTGCCTGCTGATCTCAAGTTTGGGGCGCCAAGGCTGATTTTTGAAAGCATAGCAGAAGCTGAGACCACCAGGCTGGAAGACATAGACGTACTCGAGGAAGAACGGCTAAGCGCAGTGATCCAGTCAGCAAGATACCAGCAGACTCTAAGGCGCTATCACGACAAGGCTGTGCGGCAACGATCCTTTTCAGTAGGGGAGCTCGTCCTTCGCCGAATTCTAACGGGAGAAGGACGACACAAGTTATCACCCTTATGGGAAGGACCCTTCATAGTAGCAGAAGTCACTCGGCCTGGATCATATCGCCTCACTCAGATGGATGGCACGGAAGTCGGGAACTCTTGGAACATAGAACACCTGAGAAAGTTTTATCCTTAGCCGTGCCTCAAAACTGCTGGGATAACAATGATGTACTCTGTAAAGTGGAAATATGTCATCAATAAAGAAAAGGTTTCAAGGATACTCAATTTATTTAGGATTGACTTGCATTCTTACTTAACTCAGGGTGACCACTATGCCCTGCTAACGGAGCAATCGACTTAAGTCGGCAACGACTTAAGGCGGTGCGACATGCTCACGCTTACTTAACTCGGGGTGACCACTATGCCCTGCTAACAGAGCAATCGACTTAAGTCGGCAACGACTTAAGGCGGTGTGACATGCTCACGCTTACTTAACTCGGGGTGACCACTATGCCCTGCTAATGGAGCAATCGACTTGAGTCGGCAACGACTCAAGGCGGTGTGACATGCTCACGCTTTACTTAACCCAGGGCGACCACTATGCCCAGCTAACGAAGCAATCAACTCCAGTTGGCGTCTACTTAAGACCAATGCAACATGCTCTCGCCTATTTAATTCAGGGGATGATCTCCATATCCCACAGACAAAATTCATAGTCACCATGCAAACTCATTAACTAAAAAATTCTGATACAATAAGTGAGTAATTATGTTGTTCAAATAAACCGATCTCCTCTAACAAATGTTCAATCATGCAAGCTGCGCGCTCGGAGCACGCGAAATGTTTTCTCTATTTTGTAATGTCTTTTCCAGGAGCAGTCGACGAAGAAGGACGACTCGAGGAGTCAGGGGCAGCGCTCACGTCAGCCCTTATATCCTCAGGAATGACTACGCCAGGCCTCCTCATCAGAATTCGTCCCGCCCGAATGGCCTTATCCATGGCCCTATCGCGTTGGGCTCTCAGAGTATTGGAAGTCTCTTCAGCAACCTTGACAGCCAACTGGGCAGCCTCTAGCTCCTGGGTAACGGATTTCTTGGAAGCACGCAGATTCTTGATGACAACGTCTTTAGCCGATATCAACTCCCGAAGGCGAATCACATCATCCAAGGACTCCTGCAGCTTATAGCGAAGATTGTTCAACTCCTCCATGGAAAAGCGATGACTCCTCTCCAGAATAGTCAGCGAGTTGCTAGAATCTCGATACAACCTATCAAGATTGTCACGAGAAGCGGCAAGGATGCGTTTTTCTTCCTGCAAGCACAAATCAGTTCCTTCAGAAAACCAGGCAGACAATAGGAGTATAGCAAGTCAAAAGCGCAGTTTCGTATTTCACCTTTTCAGAGTCTAGCTGAGCATGCAAGGAAGAACTCAACGCGTTGGCATCATCTAAAGCGGCAGAGACTTGACTCAGCTCAATTTGACCCTGAGAATACTTTTCCTCAAGATCAGTGCATCGCCGAGACAGTTCAGCCCGATCTTGAGAATGTTTCTCCTCAAGTATTGTAATCTGTCGAGTCATTCCTAGCGAAGGATAACCAAACAAAGCGAGGTCAGAAGGTAAAACAGTCAACAACAAGCACGAAGAAAAGAAAAAGGGGCACTAACCAGCGTTAGTCGCCTCCAACTCGGATACACGGCGATGAAGAGACACCGGATTCCAACACGAAAAGGATGAAGCTACTTCCGGGATAGGAGCGCCATGCAATTTCAGCTGGCTGGTCATCCCATCCATCAAAACCTGATGAGAAGAGCAGATGAGCATAATGGCAAGAGTTCATGTAAAAGTCAAGCTAAGAAACAGCACAGTACCTGGAGGTTGGAGAAGAACGAAGGGATCCCCAAGTCAGGAGAAATCAGATGATAACCCGGCGCAAGGTCATCACCCGAAGCAGCATGCAATGGAACAGTGGGAATCAGTTCATCTCCTTCAACAGAGCCGGATACTCGATCAACGGGGACGCTGCCCTCCAAAGCGACGCCCCGGTCTGAAGTTTGGGCCACCACCATGCAGCCAGAGTGTGGAGGTGACCCAGCGTGAACGTCCATGGAAGCGCCGGAAGGAGACCCTGTTTGGGCACCCTCGAGGGCTGGGCCATAGTTGGCACTGCCCACTTGAGCCGGGTTATCCCCGGCAACACCCTCGGGGGCTGGGCAGTAGCTTGCACTCTTCGCCCGGGCTAAGTCGTCCCCGACGACACCCTCGGGGGCTGGACATGTATCAACACCATCCCTGGGGTCCAAACTTTCAGCAATAACCATCTCTAAGGTTGATGGGCCCTCGGCTACTTCCATGGAATCAGGACAATCCAGGTTAACATCCCGTCCCTCAAGATCGCGCTCTAAGGTTGATGAGGCACGGGATGACCTCAACCCAGCGTCCGGCACGGCATCACAAGCTTCTGTCACATCATCATCCACTGGCCCTGATAGCAAGTCCTCTGGGACCATATCCTCCAGAGTTTGATCAAAGTCGGCCAGGGATATGTTTTGCAGACCAACAAGAGCAGACAAAGCCGGAGAAGGAACCCCACTACTTTCCCCACTGGCGAGGAATTGCCGACTGTTCTTCCGAGTCAGAGGAACCTCATCCTCTTCCTCTTCGTCGTCTTCACCAGCAACACTGGCAACACACCCATTGGGTTCAGCAACAGATGCACCACACCCATTGGGATCAGCATCAGCAAATTCAGGCGCAGGAACCTCCTCATCAGCAGGAACCGAGGGACCAGCACCCTGATCTAAACTAGATACTCGCCGAATACGTCTCTTCTTCTTTTTCTGCTCATCAGCAGAAAGATCAGTCTGATTGGTTCGGCGGGGACGCCTCGAGCGAGCACGGACAGGTCTCTGAACATCCAAGATTATACCGACCTCTGAGAGAGGTGCCACCGCCAATGACTCAGCAGGAATAGCGTCAGAAGAATCTTCAGCCAACATGTCAAGCACAGCATTTATTTCAGCATCAGTAGGATCCAAAGGCACCTCGAAATGGATTTGTCGTTCATCATCAGGGATTTTCCCAAGTGAGGCAACCAAAGCACTAACCTCCTCGTCAGAAGGCCGCGTTCTAAGGCCCAAACTGCCATCAGTCGCAGGTGGGTTTGACACGAAGCGAGTGAAGGCCTTGGCAGGGGGCAGATTCCAGGCTGAATACGCCACCGGAGCACCAACATTGGAGACTTTGCCTCTGAGAATCATCTCCAGTCGGCTCACCAAATCTGCAGAAGGGATCCTTCTATTGGTAACTCGAGTTGGGTCGGCTAGCCCTTGATATAGATAAGCCGGGTGGACCCTGTCTTTCAGTGGCTGAATGTTTTTGAAAACGAAGTCAGCAACTATAGCTTCAGCAGTTAAACCCCTCTCTTTCAATAGCCCAACTTCAGCTAGCAGCACACTGGCCTCAGCCACCTCTTCGTTTGTAGGAGACTCGGTCCAGCTCGGGGTGCGAACATCTGGCTGTCTTCCTGACCGGGGGGGGAGAGAATTTCCATAGTTATCAACTATAAACCATTCCAGGCGCCATCCCTTAATGCTATCTTTAAGGGGGATTTCAAGATACTCAGTTTTCCGTCCCCAGCGCATCTCCAAGCTGGCACCTCCAACCAACTGATGTTGTCCCCCGGCCATCCCAGGGCGACAATGATACAGGTGTTTCCACAAGCCAAAATGCGGCAGCACGCCAAGAAAGGCCTCACATAAGTGAACGAAGATAGAAATTTGCAGAATTGAGTTAGGGTTCAGATGGGTTAAGTTGATGTGGTAGAAGTCAAGAAGACCACGGAAAAAGGGAGAAATAGGAAGGCCAAGGCCGCGGAGAAGAAAGGGAGCGTAAACCACGGACTCGTGGGTATCCTCCGTCGGGACCGTAGTTCCGTGGCAAATCCGCCAAGAACAGAGTTCCCGCGGAGGAAGAACCCCGATGGACACGAGGTGAAGGAGTTCGGTTTCAGAGATGATGGACGTGTGGTTACCTGCGAAAGGCAACTGGCTGTTGGGATCAATTGGGGGAATCACCACAGCGGAAGAACTCGCGATTTTCCTCTTGGGAGCCATCTCGATTTCACCAGCGAGCAAATTGGAGGCAAGCGCAGAGGGGATTTGGAAGCAGGAATGCAAAAACTAGGGCGCGGAAAGCAAAGGCGGCTAAAAGTGCAACTCTTATGGGATATTCTCGGACCAGATACCGTTTCAAAAAGTGCCCAGACATCACTCGGCAGTCATTTCCGAAATCCCATCATGCCACGTGGTCATTCGGCAGTTATTTCCCAAAAAAAAAAACTGGTTGGCCCTCTCCTTACTCGGGTGTTAATCCTCAAAATAACTCGGCGTTGCCTCTAAAACGCTGATCTCGAGTTTAATCACTCGGCATTACTTCTAAAATGCCGACGTTGACCTTCAATCACTCGGCGTTGCCTCTAAAACGCTGACCTCGAGCTCAATAACTCGGTGTTGCCTCTAAAACACTGACCTCGGGTTCAACCGTTCGGTATTACTTCTAGAAATGCCAACGTTGACCCTCAATCACTCGGCGTTGCCTCTAAAACGCTAACCTTGAGTTAAATTGTTCGGCATTGCCTCTAAAATGCCGAAGTCACTACTTAATCACCCGGCGTTGCCTCTAAAACGCTTACCTCAAGTCTAATTGCTCGGCATTGCCTCTAAAATGCCGAAGTCACTACTTAGACACTCGGCGTTGCCTCTAAAACGACGATCTGGGGTTCAACTACTCGGCATTACTTCTAAAATGTCGACGGCGACTTCCGATCACTCGGCATTACTTCTAAAAACATTGATACAGACTGCAATATTGCTTGGAAGCATCAGTATAACGATCAAGCTGTTCGTCTACGGCCTCAAAAGACTCAGATTCATAGTCAAACGAAACGATTCATCAAAGGGAAACCAAACTCGTTCTTCATTCAAGGGAAGTGACAACATTTACAAATCAACTCATTATGAGTTGATACTTCCCTATTTCTACTACTAAACTACACTCTACTGCTACTACTACTACTACACTACACTATACTACTCTACATTACTAATACTACTACATTATCTAACTATACTACTTCTAATCTATACTAATATTTAAAAGGACCAGTGGCATCTAGCCACTGGCCCTGCCCCTGCCGCCGCCGCCGCTCTTGGTGCCGCCCCCGCCGCCGCCGCTCTTGGTGCCGCCCTTGTCGCCGCCGCCCCTGGTGCAGCCCCCGCCACTGCCGTCGTCGTCGTCGTCGTCGTCGTCGTCGTCATCGTCGTCGTCGTCGTCGTCACCGTCGTCGTCGTCGTTGTCCCCGCCCTCGCCGCCGTCGTCCGAGTCCTCCTCCTCCGAGGAGTACTCGGACTCATCCGAGCCCTCGAGCCCGGAGCGCTCGACGGCCCGGATGTACGACCAGACCTCCGCGGCTAACCCCTGGGAGTCGTCCGAGTCATCGGACGACGCCGGGGGAGAGACGGGGGCCGGGGACCTCTCGGACTCGGAGGAGAACTCCTCCTCCGAGTACTCCGAGTCGCCGAAGTCCTCCGATGGAGGAGTCGGCTCACGCTTGCGTTTCTTTCCCATGGAGGCAAGCAGAGAAAGAAGAGAAGGAGGCAGTAAGGAATAGCGAAGGGATGTGAAGAAACCAGAGGAACAACAGCGTTATTTATAGAAGAGAAAGGCAACCGCTCACCTCCAACCGCGGTCACTGAACAGTCGCTAAGCATTCAATATACACCTCCACCCGTCCAAAGACACGTCAGGCGGCGGACGCCGTTGCATGCAGCACTACACCCATTGGGACTCCAGTCAACAGCGCAAAGGATATGATTACACTTGCCGTCCCATCACATTACAACTCAGAAGCAGCCGGTTAAAACACTCAGCGTACCAAGCCGTCCCTTGCCCACACCCATTGGGGGGGGGACGCCCAGGAATTGTCAGTATATTTTTCAAAATGGTCACATCTGTGCAGAGCATGCAGTGAATGCCTCAAGACAAAAATGAGATATCAACAAGAGTTAAAGGGAAGCCAAATATAGTCAGCAGAGTGCAAAATATGGTCGACAGACATGACTTGAAGACTAGACAGAGAACGTCCATCGAACGTCCAATCAGTTGCAGAGCAAATACACTATGCTACTCAGCAAGATATGGAAGGATTGCAAATTCAGTTGCAAAAGACAAAACACATGCTGACCTCCGAAGCATAATATTGATGACATAGCACGGATGACATCATGCCAACTTTTTTATAAGCAGAAAGAGTATTCTTCAGCAAAAGGACACAAAAAGAAGACCTTCAAGCGAATTATCCTCAAAAAATCCACTTGAAGGTCGGGGGCTACACCCATTGGGTGCACCTTCGGTGCACCCCATAGATTGTCATTCTAAGCCAGGATGGCACCAATTTCTAAGGGCATGGGACAAGATTAAGAAGCCAATCCTCAACTGGAATAAAGGAACACAAATGGAAGTAATCTCTGATGAAGACCTTCGAGTAGATTATTTTCTAAAATCTACTCGAAGCTCGGGGGCTACACCCATTGGGTGCACCTCCGGTGCACCCAATGAGGTTCAGAATCCTACAAACAGGAATGCCGATCTCTAAGGCACAGGCACAAAGCTAGGCTCTGGTCAACAAGTGATCGAAGCAGGAGAGAACAGCAAGGAGTCATCTTTCTTCAAATCACCTACAAGCTGGACCTGGGATCTTCGGGTTGATTACCTCTAAATTAACCCAAAGATCGGGGGCTTGTGGGGGATAGATATCCCCCGGGTCCACTAAAAGAGTAAAGGACCTCACGAAAGGCCCAAGGGCCCAATAAATCGTAAGGTTATTCTTTCGTGGGCCTGGGGAAGGACAACCAGCAACGCAGGGCGACATGAGGCCGGATTGGTACAAACCCAGGCGGCCCATAGCGTCGAGCCATTGGCCGCAACAGAGATCCGACTTTCCCGCGTCGGGGCCTCCATGCAACGAAGCCACGTGAGGATAAGTCGGCGAGGGTTACGTAAAGGATAATCTCGAGAGGTTCACTATCTTTTAGCCACTTGTTATTATCTTATCCATGTGTACTGCCCCACGGTCGAGTATATAAGGCCTAGGGGGCACCCCTTCAGAACGATCGACCCATTACTTAGCCACCCACATCAACTCTCTGTATTCTCGATCCAGAGAGCTCTCTTGTAACCATATCCACCAAGCATACTCATCAGGACGTAGGGCGTTACGCAACACTAAGCGGCCCGAACCTGTAAATCTTGTCCACTGTCCCTCGTGCGATCGGCACGAACCATTCTGCTACAGTTGTCGACACCTTCCTACTCCTAAAACACCTTGAGGGGCAACCCCGGGTGTGCGGTCGGACCCTAAACACCGACATGTGCTCTCGGGTCACATGAACCCGTTCTAGTCTTGAGAAACCTGAGTGCGAGTTGACATATGAAAGGGTTAATAAGTGCTACATATGTCATTTTTTGAAATTTGATAAGCTTTACCTTGATTCCTGTAACACCCTAAATCTAGCAATTGCAAACAACCCTATTTGAATTATCAAATTTCAGTAGAAAGGAAAAATATTTATGTTTTCAAATAAGGAAAACCTTGATATATATATAATTTGAAGAATTTCTTGAATAGATAAAATTTAATCAAGTGTTTGAAGCATTCATGCTGGACCATAAATTTTGGTTGACTTGATTTGCAAATACAATTTTTAATTTAATCATACGAAGGAAATTAAAATCTCGTTTTATAAAATAATAAATAATTATTAGTAAATTACCATTGTAATATGTATTTTATTTTGTTAATACCTTTTAAATAATAGTGCTTGCAAAAGCTCCATTTTTATTAAACTTTAATTTCTTTTGGTGATGATCTTTTATTTAAAAGAGGATTCGTCGTCATTCGCCGTCGTGAAGTTCGTCGTCAGACCGTCCGCGTAGCACCTCATCGGAGCCCCGTCCGACGTTAAGAACCCCTGCCCGCATGCGCAGCAGCACCACCGCTCGCCATCGTGCCTCGCTGGAGACGTGCCCAAACCCCGTCCAACTCTTCGCCTAGACACACGCTCGAGTCCGTTCGCCGCCATCCGTTCATCCCTGCGCATGAGCAAGAACATAAGGTTGAAGACAACCCGTTAATTTATTTTCTAAATCATGTTTTGAATTAATGGATCTTGTGAATTATTGAGACGATGCGATTCATGTGTATGATTTAGAGATTTCGATATATACGTGTAACCAAAATCGGACCTCGCGACAACGTTTTAGTATGTGTATGATTTTATAATTTTAAAAATGAGTACGGTCACTATTCACTACCTCAGTGGTTTTCATACTAGAAATGTTTATAATTAATTTCGCTTTAGTATGTGTGGAACAATAATTGGTAGTAGTATTTTAAGTGTACACTTATTTGCATGAAGAAATAGAAGAAATCCTAAGCCACGTATTTCTGGTCAAATGAAAAAAATATATATTTTACTATTTATGATAAATGAGTTCATAAGTATAACACTTAAGTACCTAGAATTAGTAAGATAATTATCTATGTCATAATAACCATGAATATGTTATTAAAAGTCCCATTTAGTAACATACAATTACTTCTTAGAATATTAATGTTAGAAGAAATAAATAAACAATTTTTAGTTATACGTATAAATTCTATTTAGAAAAGAAAGGAGAAAACCGAAATAGTAGAATTTGTAATGTTAAAATGACTTAACTAGGCACTCATACTTTTCTAATAAAGAAAATAATAGTTATGTTGATAAACATAGGTTCCTTACTAAAGAATTAGATAATTTGTTCCTAATAATAAAATGACCTTATATATATATATATATATATATATATATATATATATATATATATCTATATATATATATCTATATATATATATATATCATGTTTTTAATTTATTAAGGTTCGTTATAAAGGTTTAAGTATAACCGTATTAAATAGAAACTTAAAAGAATATATAGACCGTATGTTTCTTAATAAAAATAAAAGATAAATATATATCCAATTAATAGATTATTTATATTTTCTTAATTAAAAGATAACAAGAGTCATTGCTTTTATAAACTAAAATGATAGTTTATACTCTTTCCTTTCAAATGATTTAGGTCATATGTTCCTAAATTGAAACTAAATATAATCAATAGATTATTTATATTTTCTCACAATTTAATAACTAGACTTACATTTCAATTTGTCCATAACTAGTAATGTAAGCGTGATTAATCCGTTCATCACATTGAATTCATATTATTTATATATATCATTTAGTGGTCCCTAAAGGATAACATAAAGAAAATTAGTATTCATGTCCTTTTTATAATTAAAATGTTAGTTTACATATTTATTTTGTATATAGCTTTCTTAACAAAGAATATAGGACATGTACTTTCTAATAAAAATAAAATATAGTTTTTGTTCATTGTCTCCTAAATAAAAGTTCATTTAAGGCATATATCATAACTTTCCATAAATAGGTGTTTAATAATAATAATCTTTTCATATAAAATCTATTTAGACTTATCCTAAGTGATTGTTTAACAATATTTATAATACGTTCCATAATGCTTCTAAAATTAATAATGTATTTCATAACGCATGAACCTTAGATATATAACATATATATTTTCTAAAAAGGATAAAAAGGTTTAATATTGTTATAACGTGTTTTATTATCTTATAAACCCTTTATCTTAGACGTATCGCGTATGACATTTTATAAAATATTAAATAGGTGAACTTAATATTTGTATATTTTAATTAAGATATTTTAAACTCATGTCCTATTTTATAAAGTATAGATCACACATTTTTGAAAAGAATACCTTTTATTATAACCTGTGCGAGTAATGTTTTTGAAAAGCAAACGCTCTCTTTTCGTTAGGCTTTCTTTTAACTTTACGTATGGTGAATGTTGTATGTTATTGAGTGTTGTTTGTTCTTCTTGTTTGTTTGTGTGATATTCAGTGATTGATCTAGTAGCTAAGAATCAAGATCTATTCCTATACGTGGAAGAACCTCAAGTTTTCAATAAGCAAGGCAAGTGGATTTCTCCCTCTGCATACTCTGTTTGATCCCAAACAATACATTTAATAAAGTTTATTCTTTTGGATATATATGCATAATTTGACGGGTTACCTATTTAGATAACCTTTCCAACCTTACTCCTTGTTTAACCTGGGATTATGATCTCATCAAGTAGCTATGCTATTGCTACAACTTTAAATTTATGCAGTCACTCCTGTTTATGATACTAATGTTCCAAATGGTTAGTTTACATTATTGTTGTTAACCCGATGGTTAAACAAGATTATTGCATATTAATTGGAACATGGAGTGACCACCCGGGAAAACAGTGCTACCATGAGAACTATCATGGCTCTGGTCTTGGCTAAATAACTAGGAAAGTCTTATGTTGTGTGCTAGTCATGGTCGACCGGAACGGGGGCATCTGGCAAGCTCTTATAGTTCCGGCTCAGGCAGATTGGATATAGGCATAGTTCCCAAAGCTTTACCCTGCAGTCTGGGCTATAAGTTGGTTACGTTAGGTGTGCCTTATGCAGTTTGACCATTTCCAGCATTTGTGTAATGAGGACTCTAGGGAGAAGCCTCATAGTGAGACCCTGGCCATTCACCTCGGAAGTGAATACGGGTCTAGCTAACCCGGGCTAGAAGGGAATCGCAACTCATGGGTAAAGATGTGCCACCTCTGTAGAGTGTAGAACTGATATATCAGTCGTGCTCACGGTTAAGAGCAGTCTGGACTCCTCACATGATAATTGAACTTGAAGATGGAAATAAATCGAGATTCGATGATCTGCCATTGGTTTGCTTAAGTGGTTTCACTTAAGTGTTTTTGATATACTCATATACCTTTGTTTAATGGGAATACTTGGGATTCACACTTATTAGTAAGACAGGTGATGTTAATAAAATATTAACCAACTAAAATGCTTACTGCTCAACCTTAGCCTCACCTTCTTAAACTTGCATTAGTTTTTCCCCCACTTGCTGAGCCCCGACCATAAGTGAGCTCACCCTTGCTTAAATTTTGATCAGGAGTTTGCAGATAAAGTTATGATGCTGAGCTCCATGGATGCTAGTCTAGTGATGCCCCGGTCATATTCCTATGGATGGATGTCCTTGTTTCGCTGTACTTTGATGAATAAAGGTTAAGACATTATGTCTATTCGAAGTGTAATATGTTAATATAATCTTTATTTATGCTCTTGTGCATTGTTCTTTTGATATATTACACTTGTGACGTTAACATATGTGTGGAAATAGATCCTGGCACACATATGCTATGCATCCGGCTCTGCCCCTTGGAAAACGGGTGTGACAATTCCCAACAAGCCAGCATATTCTTGAGAGTCTTTTCTTTAGTTGGGTAAGTCTTACTGAGTAATTGCATACTTAGGGTTTTATTCCCTATTGTTTTTCATGTTATAATTTTGTTCTGTTGTGGATGATGCTAAGTGCCGGTGGGCTTGGCCTTCTTGTATAAGTGTATCCCATCTTAGCTTCTTTATTGAGGATTGTCACTTAAGCTAGCATGTATTTTAAAATTAATGATTTATACATTTTAAAGTGTAATTCTTTTGAATCACTTTCTTTTTTAATCACTCTGATATTTGTATAATGTAAACTTTTTGTAACATGTAATCATTTTGCAATAAAGAACTTATTTCCGCTGCAAATGTTGGTGTGTGATTTGTGTTTACTTAATCCTGCGATCTTGGCGGTAAGTGGTTTATCCGGGGTCCTTGGGACACTCGAACAGATCCTGTTAAGTTGTTTGGTGCATATGCATAGCCGTTTGAGGTTATTGAGACAGGGATATGTGCATGTGGACCCAATAACTTGGGAGATTCTGCGACAATGTGTATAAGAATATGTGGTTTGTGGTGCTTTTGTATATATAATTATTTGTATTTTATTATTAACAACAATTGTAAACTGGTTGCTAAATGTATAGTATGACGACTAACAGTTGGTTGCTAAATTATTAATACAACAACCAATAGTTGATCGCTAAATGTACAACATCAGCAACAGATGGTCGGTCGCTAAAAAGATGTCGGTCGCTAAAGTCTTTATCGATGGCACTTACAACAACCATCCTTATGGGTCGCTGAAGGTATTTAGCGACGAACCGTAGGTCGCTATAAATCAACAGTCGTGTAATCAGTCATCAACATGCAGGATAGGAAGTTGAAACATCATAATAACACTTTATTCATAAATATGAGACCATGTTCCGTAGTACAATAATTTATTCAGGTGAAATTAATAATTAAACTGCGAAGCTGACACTAGTAGAAACAAGGGCGGTGGATCATTGATAGCAAAACAAGGTAGGGCCATCATATTCCGTCCATGGATATATTATCTATCAGTGTGTAGTACTAGCCGCCAGCGGCGTCTTAATTTACTCCGCAGAACGCTTTGAGTGCGTCGTCGCACCTGCGACCTTCGTCCGACTGACGAAACATGCTGTAGTCATCGAGCTTGCAGGGATTGTACAGCAACGGGTGGTCTGCATCCACGAGCTCGTCCATGGTTCCCACCACCGTGCCGTCTCTGGGGCGGCAGACGAACAGCACGCAGAAGCGCTCCCGGCTCGTCGGTGTCCTCACGCGATGGAAGCATGCCGGCACACGCCCGTTGGTCACAACCTGCGTCATGCTTGCCACATTAATAATTATACTGGTATATATTCAGATCTGCGCTGCATTGCATTTGCATGCATATATATATATACGTACCGTGAAAAGCTTCCCTGCAAGTAAGGTGAAGGTGTCCGGCTCCGGCGGCACGGTGATCCAGCTCCCGTCGCCGGCCTGCACCTCCAGCCCTTCCACCTCGTGCTGCACCACCACGGTGAACATGCTCTCGTCGTAGTGCGCCTTCATGGACATGCCGGTCGCCGCGTCCTCCGGCACGCCGTAGTGCGACAGGCGGACGGCGTAGGAGTGTGCGTCCATGTGGGGATCGACGCGCTCCTCGTGGACGCCGAGGCCCTCCAGCGTCATCTTCTCCACGGTCCGCTGCATCCCCACCATGTTCTTGGCGAACGACACGATCGTGCGGCTTGATTCCGGCAGACGCCACGCACGCCACCACGTGGACATTATTTAATAGACGATCCATGCCAAGCCAAACTCCAAAACTGAAAACAATACAGTACGTATTATACACTAACCAGAAGTCAGGGTTGCCCTGCGGATGCCACAGGAGGTCGCCGAACTCTCGGACGCTTGCCGCATCGGTGGCCTCCTCGATGCGCAGGCTCTCCCGGAGCAGCCCTGGAGATGTCCCGAGGTAGCTCTTGAAAGGTCCCCATTCGGAGTCGTTCCGCCGCTTGGCCTCGGCCGGCAGCGCGAACAGCTCCGGCACAGCCTGCCCGAACAGCGCCTGCCTGAGGCCCTGGCCAAGCGCATCGTGCGCGACCACGACGCAGCCGTGCTCCACCATGGACGCGGTCACCGCGGCCTGCGCGTCCTCCCATCCTGGAGATCCAGGCTCCAGCCCGCGTAGGTCCACCTTGGGGATCGCCGCCGCCGCCTTCTGCTGCTGGTGGTGGCCGTTGCCTTGGACACGGTCCGTGGTTGCGATCCTGCCATTCGGATTTTCTTGGACACACTCCGTGGCTATGGCTATCGAGTTTGCCCTGACGGATGGGTTGCGCTTGCACCTGACCTGAATTTGGTGTGTCAGACCATTATCTGTGAGCTGTGTAGCCCGCTATAGCTAGCTAGCAGGTTGCTTCATCAATTTGCTCTCGCAAAAAAAATTAAAACTAGGTACAGTAATAAGTAATCCCTCGGTTCAAAAGAATATCAAAAAAACTCTGTTTGAATCTACATTTAAAAAAAATAGATAACAATGAACAAGAAATGATGTTTGATTTCTGAGAGTGGATCATCCGACTGACCATGGACCTAGGTGAGGCGTGGTGGCTGGCGAGGGCGTGGAACTGCAGGGCAGACGTGGCGGTGGAGAGCTTGGAAGCCATGGCGAGTGTCCTGGTGCTGCTGCCCGTTGTTCAAGTGCAATACTTCCGTACTGACTTCAGATCTTATTTATAGGTTGGAACCGTGGGGAGCTTATGACGACCTGAGACACATGGAACAGGTCATCGTTTTGTTTAATTAGATCGTTCATTTGTGTTAGACGTTTTTGTTTTTCTGCGTATATAGTTTTTGCAATGTACTTTGGCAGGAGCGGGCCCAGGATTAAAGAAATGGGTATTCGAAATTTTACTATAGCAAATTTTTTGGATGGTCTAAAACCTATCTTATTAGTCTTGTAGTCTTTAGACATATATAATTGATTCACATAGAATTAGTTTTATAAGCATATAAAATATATATCATATAATGGAACATACACATTATAGAAGTAGTAAACTAAATCATAACTCAAGCAAAAAAGAACAGATCATAAAATGATATTGTTCAACACTAAACATATCAAAGTATTAAAAATAGAAAACATTAAATAGCATAAGAAAGCTAGCTTATATATTAGAAGACAACCTTTCGATCCTACAAGCTTTGAAATCGATTGTGTTGGGGACTTGTTCTCAAATGCTTCGGATTAAGAACAAGGCAACATAAAAAGTGTTAAATGTTAAGGCCCTTCGTCCTCCCAAACATTATTCCCCTTCGGGGATAATGAGTTCCGGACGAAGGTCACAAAAAAAACATACCTTCGTAGATTCAACAAGTAGTAACGAAGGATTCATATGAAACATGAATTGTAAATTATAGAATCATTTCTATTTTATTAACACAGAAAAATAGAAATGATTACAAATTACAAATGTACCTTCGGTCCTGAGAGAAGGTAAAAATACAAGCGTGACGCAAATGCCAATGCCTGGTCAGCGTGAACAGTACGGGAGTACTGTTCATCTATTTATAGGCGCGGGACGCAGCCCACGTAAAATTACATCCATGTCCATTACATTTGTTAATGGCTTATGGAAATTTGTCAAGGCCCACGCAGTCTTTTCATCTTTAAGTCGGTTCCCCCCTCTGCTGTCGCGACGAAGCTTCCCTGCGCACAGCTTCGGCTGCGCTCGTCCTTCGTCTAGTTCAGGCTTCGTCCTGGCCGTGCTTCATATTCATAGTTCTGAGTCCAAAAATACCTGTTCACATAATCCACTTGGGAAACATTGTCAAATCATGTTTTTGAGGACCTTCGGAGGACGAAGGCCCCCAACAGTAGCCCCTCGCAATATTAATTTGTTAATAATAAATTCAGATTGCGATATGGACGAAGGCCTTGAGCCGAAGGTCCGAAAAAACACCTTCCCTTTGCTAGAATAGCAACATTCACTGACAGGCGGGGCCTTTAAATTTTTAACGCCCTGGGCGTATAAATAAGATCGCACCGCAAACTCATTTGGTACGCACACTTGCCTTTTGCTTCGGCCCACTAAAATTTTTAGCTCTTGCACTAAGATTTGCTGGTCTTTTTGATTTTGGAGCTTCGGCCTCGGGAACAATTTTTTAGCGTTTCCGAAGATGCCTGAAGGCAAGAAGATCCCTGCTGAGACGAAGCTGAGTCTCGAGGAGGAGAAGAATCTGGGGTTCCTGATAGCGATGGCAGAGACCAATACAGAGAAAATCACCAAAGAGATTCTCGAAGGTCTGTCCGAAGATACTGGTGACAGCGACAGCTATGATGTAGAAAGTGGTGAAGAAGAGGCCGAAGATCGTCCATGGCGGCCAAGTCACACGGTTTTCGGGAAAACCACTATCAAGCAGAGCCATATTGATAATATGAGGGGGCGGTATTTTCGAGATATATCTATTGTGAGGGTTGACGCTGGAGAAAAGACTTCTCCCACCCCCGAAGAAGATGAAGTTGTGATTTTCCGAAGCTTTCTCAAGGCTGGGCTTCGATTCCCCCTGAGCAACTTTGTTGTCGAGGTACTGAAAACATTTCAAGTCTACCTTCATCAACTTATTCCCGAAGCTATCATAAGAATGGGGATATTTGTCTGGGCTGCAAAAAGTCAAGGTGTAGAACCGAATGCTAAGAGTTTTTGCAACATTCATGAATTATTATACGAGACAAAGCCCTGGGGAAAAGAACAATATCACAACAATTTTGGGTGTTACAGCTTCGGAGCCCGCTCCGGGTCAAGCTGCCCTGTGCCGACCTTTCGGAAGAGGTGGCCCGGAGCCTGGATGACAGAGTGGTTTTATGTGAAGAATGACTTAACAGCGCAAGAAAATGTTAAAAGTATTATTATGTGCCCCATCTGGCAACGCTTCGGACTACGAAGGCCGAAGGTTGAAATGGACGAAGCAGCCGAGGAGTGCCAAAGAGCCTTCGGTGTGGTCTGCTCTTTCATTGGGACAAGGGACTTGGTCCAAGAGCACATTGCCTTCAGGGTATGGCCACTTACAGAAAAATGGGAAATGCCGAAGGAAACTATTAAAGTGTCCGACGAAGGCGGACTAGTTAGACTGAAATTCACGTTCAAATATGCAGATAAATTTGTTGAACCTGATGATGACTGGCTGAAGAGCATTGAAACTTTAAGTGATGAACTACTTGGGGCATATTCGAAGGCCGAAAATACTGCGCTATCAGCAGCCTTCGGAGGCCGAAAAAAGAAGAGACTCAACCGGGTGTTTGACGCAATCGGGTTCTTCTACCCCGATTATCGTTATCCCATTCGAGGGCAGAAGAGGAAAAACACAACCTCTGCAGAAGAAGAAGCTGCAACTGCTCCTAGCGAGCCAGAACCGAAAGGAAAAAGGTTGAAGGTCCTCACACACCGGCCACGCCACATTGAACCAGCTTCGGTGCCTGAGTTCACCGGAGAAACTTCTTCGGCCGCCGAAGCTGAACAGCCAACCTTGCTGCCAGAAATTGCAGAGATGGCCGCAGCGCCATCCACAGAAAAAATGGAAGAAGCAAAAAATCCGACTAAGGAAAAAGCATCAGAAGTTTTGAGTCCTGTAGCAAATGTCGAAACAGCAAAAATCCAAAAGGGTCCAACGGTGACCCCAAAAAGGAAAAGAATGGTAAACGTACTAGATGTCTTGGAGACAATTAAGTCTTCAAGCACAACTCCAAAAAAGAGTGTTGAAGTTGCTGAAGCTTCTACTGAAGCTTCGACGCAACAGGCTGAAGCTGAAGCTGGGCCTTCGGAGCCCTTGAAGGAGCAAACTTTGGAAGCCGAAGCAATAAAAATACCAGAACCAATTTTAGTTGAAGAAACTAATACTGCCATCCCCGAAGCGCCTGCCAGCATATGTGATTACATCATTCGACATGCTTCGGGGAAAAAATTATCTGAAGAAGAAACTCATGAAGCTAACCATTATGCGAGGGAGCTAAAATATCCGAAGGGGGCAGTGATATTCAATGGGACAAACGAAGATGATTTCCTGTACTGCCTCCCAGACAATAAAGAATTATCCGTCTGCCGAGAGATGGCCAGGAGTATTGGTTTCCCGAAGCTTGAATCTGGATTAAGCGCCATGACGAAAGAAGATCTCGCAGACAGTCTTGCGTACAACAGCCTGAAGGTATGGGAATTAAACGCTTGAAAACCCCCTTTTTTGTTTTTACGCAACTCATTCCTTTTTTCTTATATGAATTCTTTTTCGTATAGGGCCTGATCCTAAGCAACGCACTAAGAGCCCAAAAGAGCGCCGAAGATGAAAGCTATGAAATTGCATTTAATAATTTACGCTCCGAAGTTATCAAACTGAGAAACGAAGCTTTGGAAAAGGATAAAATTCTGCTTACTCTGGTAGATAAAGTGAAGAAAGACGAAGCTGCTTCAAAGGCCCAGGCCGAAGCTCAAAAACGTGAGATTAAAGACCTTCAGAAACAGCTGGCTAGGGCTAAGGAGGAGCGCGTACTTGAGGAAACGAAACGAGAACTTAGTGATCATATGGTCAATAAATTGGAATTAAGAGTTAAAGAGCTTCGCGCATCTCAGGGGAAATGCTATGTCAAATCTGTAGAATGCGTGAATAAGATTAAAACCAGCTTCGCCAGCGTGGGCGCCTTCTCCAGCGAAGAGAATTTCTCTCGAGGCAATCCCGAAGGTCCACTGGAATGGATTAGTCACGAAGCAGAGGCCTTCGAGGAGATCCTGAGCAGTCGCGGCGACATCTGCGCTTTCTCGGGCGCCAGAGGAATTGCTTCTGTCTTAGAGAAGAAAGGTTGCGGGCATGTAAAATTTTTAGCTCAGTCCGAAGCTGCCTTATCTTCCGAAGACATCAAGGACCCCTCGGCCGAAGCAAGCGTGGTTGGCGGCAAATTCTTTACTGATATCTGGAACGACGGCGGCCGAGGAATGGCGCAAGAAATCATCCAAAGGAGCGAAAAAGGTATCCATGACGCCAGGAAAGTGGCAGAAGCTGCCGAACGAAGTACAGAGCCCGAAAGGCAGTTAGGTACCAATTAGTCGCTTTTATTGTGTTGTAATTTTTATGTCAAACTTTGCTCAAGGTTTGTAAAGGTAATGAAGAAATGTTCTCTTCCCTCAGAAATTGCTGGATCGACTGCCGACCCCCACACAAAAGGGGATGAAGAAATTAAACAAATGGCCGAAACTATCTTGGACAAGGTTGTTGACCAACTTCTAAATGAGGCCGCCGAAGCAGTATTGAGAGAAGATTAGATGCTATTTGGAAAAAACATTTAAAGTGTAATCTATGTAACACTTTGTACATTTGAATGTAATATACAAGTCTCTTTTCATTATTGAATTCTTTACGATGCATGAAACTTTAAATACATACCATTTTTGAGCCTTCGGCGAAAAAACACCTTCCCTTCTTTTCATGCTTCGTGAAGAAGACATTCTTCGTTAAAATTATTCTGATGAATCCCATCCATGTTTCGTGGAAACATTCTCCGAAGCTATACTCCGAAGCTATACAACTTCGGTATTGATCTGATAAAGCCTGCCCATGTTTCGTAAAAATATTCTCCGAAGCTGTATTCCGAAGCTTATACAATTTCGAAGTCACTTTCTCAAAGCATCCTTTCGAAGGTTGAGAGTATCCCCTTCTCTTGCCAAATGCAATATGATGTATGATGCTTATGCTATGCAAAATGATGTGATGATGTTATGTTATGCATGTGACATTTGTTCCGAAGATACACATAAAATATATTCGTAAGCTCTGCATTCCCTTAGGAACGTCTTTGGAGCTTCTTCGTCTTTTACTTAGACGGTATCAGCGTTGACTTTTCGCTGTAAGCCTCCCTTAGGAGCTTCTTCGCCTTTTACTTAGGCGGTATCAGCGTTGACTTTTCGCTGTAAGCCTCCCTTAGGAGCTTCTTCGCCTTTTACTTAGGCGGTATCAGCGTTGACTTTTCGCTGTAGGCTCTGCATTCCTTTAGGAACGACTTCTGAGCAGAAAACTTACACTGCGCTCCCTTTGGAACGGCTTTTTGTGACTTCATAAACTTACTCTGCGTTCCTTAGAACGACTTTCTGTTACTCCGAAGGATTTTTATTTCGAAGGTCCTCCTTGGTAACGGAAAAAATTTTAAGCTTCAGCAACTTAAGCTTGTGGAGCAAATAGATCTTCCTCGTGGAAAACAACGAAATTATTACATGAAAACTATCAATGTTTTTTTTTTGCTTCACAGAAAATAAAACTGAATAGGACAGACTGCTATCAAAGGTAGGATATGTGTCAATAAATGTGCTTCGACTCTGGCACAGTGCTGTTGACTGTGCGAGCTTCGGACTGCTCTCTGAAGTCCCTCTGACGTGGAGCGCATTGACTCCCTTCTGGCTGTTGACCTTGCTGCAATGGAGGTGGGGGCGGAAGCTGTTGCCAGGAAGCTTGAGGTTGACTTGCCGAAGCTACAGAAGCTGCAGGGTGGTTGTCTATGTATTGTGGGATATAAGGCGGATGATACGAAGCAGTATGCATGACCTGCTTCGGCTGAGCTTGTTGAGATGCAGCTTCGGCAATTTCCTTTTGCTTCTGGATTGTAATATGGCACGACCTAGTGGTATGACCCTTGCCTTCTCCACAGAACAAGCAAAACAGTCTCCTTGGCTGATCTCCGAATCTTCCGCCGAAGCCCCTGGCGCCTCTGCCTCTTGGAGCTGGTGGCCGGAAGGAAGTTTGTTGTTGCCCCGAAGCCTGTGAGGAGCACTGCGGTCTGTTCTGCTGACTCCCCTTATCATCATTCTGAGTGTTGTGGATGGACCGGACATGCCTCGGGTAGTATCTCCCTCCGAAGCCCCTGGTCATTTCAGAAAATCTGAAGGCCTCCTCCCTTCTTTGGCGAAAGTCATTGTCAGCCCGAATGTACTCATCCATCTTTTGGAGCAGTTTCTCCAAGGTCTGAGGAGGCTTCCGAGCAAAGTATTGAGCTGCAGGTCCAGGACGAAGCCCCTTAATCATGGCTTCGATAACAATTTCATTGGGCACCGTTGGTGCCTGCGCCCTCAATCGTAAGAACCTTCGGACATACGCCTGAAGGTACTCTTCGTGATCCTGAACACACTGGAACAAGGCTTGAGCTGTGACCGGCTTTGTCTGAAATCCTTGAAAGCTGGTCAGTAACATGTCCTTCAGCTTCTGCCATGAAGTGATTGTTCCTGGCCGAAGGGAGGAATACCAGGTCTGAGCAACATTCCTGACGGCCATAACGAAAGACTTCGCCATGACTGCAGCATTGCCCCCGTACGAAGACACTGTTGCTTCGTAGCTCATCAAGAATTGCTTCGGGTCGGAGTGGCCGTCAAACATGGGAAGCTGAGGTGGCTTATAGGATGGAGGCCAAGGTGTAGCCTGCAGCTCAGCGGACAGAGGAGAAGCATCATCAAAAACAAAATTTCCCTGATGGAAATTGTCATACCAGTCATCTTCGTTGACGAAGCCCTCCTGATGAAGGTCTTTCTGATGAGGCCTTCTGTTCTGCTCATCGTGAGTAAGATGGCGAACTTCCTCAGAGGCTTCGTCTATTTGCCTCTGCAACTCAGCTAGGCGGGCCATCTTCTCCTTCTTCCTCTGCACTTGTTGATGTAGCATCTCCATATCCCTGATTTCTTGGTCTAGCTCTTCTTCCTCGAGCGTCGGGCTGACGGCCTTTCTCTTCTGGCTTCGGGCCTCCCGAAGAGAGACGGTCTCCTGGTTGTGGTCCAGCGGTTGCAGTGCTGAAGCCCCAATCGCTGAAGCTTTCTTCGGCGCCATAGCGAAGGTCTATAGCTTCCGAAGGTGTTCACAAAAGCTCGAAGTGGAAGTGAGTTCACCGGAGGTGGGCGCCAATGTTGGGGACTTGTTCTCAAATGCTTCGGATTAAGAACAAGGCAACATAAAAAGTGTTAAATGTTAAGGCCCTTCGTCCTCCCAAACATTATTCCCCTTCGGGGATAATGAGTTCCGGACGAAGGTCACAAAAAAAACATACCTTCGTAGATTCAACAAGTAGTAACGAAGGATTCATATGAAACATGAATTGTAAATTATAGAATCATTTCTATTTTATTAACACAGAAAAATAGAAATGATTACAAATTACAAATGTACCTTCGGTCCTGAGAGAAGGTAAAAATACAAGCGTGACGCAAATGCCAATGCCTGGTCAGCGTGAACAGTACGGGAGTACTGTTCATCTATTTATAGGCGCGGGACGCAGCCCACGTAAAATTACATCCATGTCCATTACATTTGTTAATGGCTTATGGAAATTTGTCAAGGCCCACGCAGTCTTTTCATCTTTAAGTCGGTTCCCCCCTCTGCTGTCGCGACGAAGCTTCCCTGCGCACAGCTTCGGCTGCGCTCGTCCTTCGTCTAGTTCAGGCTTCGTCCTGGCCGTGCTTCATATTCATAGTTCTGAGTCCAAAAATACCTGTTCACATAATCCACTTGGGAAACATTGTCAAATCATGTTTTTGAGGACCTTCGGAGGACGAAGGCCCCCAACAGATTGATAATGTCTTCATCCTTGAGTAGCAAAAAGAATTGCCTTTCGATAAAAGTAACCAAGCATCCATTTTTAAAAAAACGTGTTCCATCTTGCTTCTTAGCTTGTTTTTGTACGAAGTTCATTGAAGAAAAGATCCTTTCAACACCAACAGTTGCAACATGAAGAACTAGCACCCATTTGAGAAGTTTGTAAACAATGTCATACCGAAGAATCTTATCTGTCTTGACAAACATCATAGACAACTCTGCTAGGCTTCTCAAAATTTTGAAGTTTTCATCTCTTACTTCTCACATCTTCAATATAGTAATTTAATTGAAAAGGGACTTGTACCTTTTCTTCAAACTCAAATTTTTGAGGATAATACTCAGCAAGATTAATCAATTTCTCATCTATAACACCCTGTCCACTCTCGACCAGCGGTACTTACTCCTAGTAGCTCTCTAGGATCATATATCGTCCCCACAGACCAACACGAGTCTTTTGTGCACACTTTGTCCTTACTCATGCGTACCCGAGAAAACTTCCCGGTCGGTAACCCATCCCAAGATTGCTCTGGGCCAAGCACGCTTAACCTTAAGGTTCTTTTGAGACTGGCTTCAAAAAAAGATGCACCTTGTTTATATGAGTACTCTATTAATTTTATTAAGCCTTGGGCCAGGATATCACACAATCCCCCGTCTAGGATATCACAATCCACCCCCTTAGAAGACTGACGTCCTCGTTGGTTAACCCCAAGCCAGGAACCTCCCATCTTGGCCATGTCTGTGTGTTCAGTGTCGTCATATGCCATGTCATGTGACCACTCCGAGCCCACATGCGTCATGCATCATATACCCGAACCCCTAACCCACACACGACCATGAATCCGCGAGGGTCGGCTCTGATACCATTTGTAACACATCGTCCACTTCTGGACCAGTGGTACTTACTCATGGTCGCTCTCTAGGATCATATGTCGTCCCCACAGACCAACACGACTATTTTGTGCGCACTTTGTCCTCACTCATGTGCACTCGAGAAAACTTCCTGGTCGGTCACCCATCCCAAGATTGTTGTGGGCCAAGCACGCTTAACCTCGAGGTTCTTTCGAGATAGGCTTCCGAAAAGAAGATGCACCTTGTTTATATGAGTACTCTATTAATTCTATTAAGCCTTAGGCCAGGATATCACACAATCCACCTCGGCTAGGATATCACATCATCACTAAATGCATCAAAGTTTTTGGATGGATTGAATGATGCCATACATCTAAGTAACTCTATGTTTACCTCATCAAACCTATTATTAAGCTCAACAAGTTGCCTATCAATGACACCTAAAAACATATCAGCATGAAAATGGTGGTAATTGATAGCATTTTTAAAGAACTTCTCATGTCTCTGAATAGGCTTATACTTTCCATCCATATCAATAATTTTAACTTTGTGCTTCTCACAAAAAGAAGAGACATTATTAAGGAATTCTTGACATCCCTAATATTATCTCAAAACAGTCAATTCTACCTTCATGAACTCAAGAAGATCCATTGCATTTACTGTTGGTCACTAGTTTTCGGTTCCTGATGGGTACCGAAAGTAAGACAACACAAATAAGAACATATTAAGCTTCTCCCTTTATTTGACTTCTCTTTGGGAGTCAATCAAAGGTAGAAGATAGAAACACAATTATTTACAATAACAATTAGCCACAAAGTATAAAGGATGAAACTATATACTCATCTCCATACTTCATGAGGTGTGCTCCATTTTACAACATAACAAATGATTACAGAAATACCTTTGACTTCACAAATAAGAACTCGAAGGTATCAAAAGGTATCTTCGAGGTGGAGTGAATCGACATTCACAGACTTCAAAAGTATCCCCCAATGCATATTATTGTTACTCTATTTATAGTCACGAGGTACAACTTTGTATGAAATTACAAACATGCCCACAAATCTTATACACATGATTTACAAGTCTTATAAGGGTAACACCGTCTTTTTCTCTTTCCTTCCACGCCGAACAAGCTTCCTGATTCTTCTTCTCTCTTGCTTCGTGTATCAATGCCCAAGGAGTCGAAGTTGTCTCCTTCGGCTCACGTCTTTACAATAGTCACACGCATTTGAAGCTCCATAGCTTCATCCTTGATTTATATGATGCTTTTGACGAAGGATAGCTTTGCTATTCCTTTATAGGGTACCTGAAACACATATTTTAGTTTGATAATATGGGGTTTTGAGGATCTTCAGCAATAGAGGTCCCCAACAATAGCTCCTTGCGGAATTGGTTTGCTTCTTCATAACGAGCTTAGGTCGCAAAATGTAGTTGGGAGGCCTTATGCCGAAGGTTCGAAAAACACCTTCTCGAAGCTCGTTATGATTGGCACTCCTTGGAGTTTTGGTTGGTGGAGGCCATCACACAATGAGTGAGTTGTTGGTTTTGGAAATTTTTTGTTAAAAGGAATCGAGGCTTGCGGTGTTGGGCACAACGTTCACCGTGTTATGCACTCTGTTGTTAGATTTCCTCTGCATTCGAAGGTTTGCTTCGAACCACCTTTCGTTAATGATGCTTCAAGTCTTGAGGTTGACCTTCTAGCTTTGTAGATATGGCAGGAGAGAAGGTAACTTCAGGTCTCAAGCTAGTGAAAGCTTTGAGTGCTACTGAGGAAATGGTGCCAGTTGAGAGCACCCTCTTGGATGAAGTTGTTAGGGGAAGTGTCTTGCAAAATCTTTTGTGTAGTAGTGCAATCAGTATTTCCTTGATATTAGGCTATCTCTAGCGGAGCGTGTATATGGACGTGCAAAACACTATTTTGCACTATAGACTACACTATTTATAAAGTGGAGTTTGAAAAATGGAGTGAGATAGGGAGACTGCTAGAGATAGCTTTAGCCTACATAACATCGTTTCCACACTTCTTGAGTACCAACCTTACTTTGATAATGTTGCTCAACTCTTCACTTGATTTACAAGTCTTATAAGGATAACACCATCTTTTTCTCTTTCCTTCCACGCCGAACAAGCTTCCCGATTCTTCTTCTCCTCTCTTGCTTCTTTTGTCAATGCCCATGGAGTCAAAGATGTCGCCTTCGGCTCACTTCTTTGCGGTAGTCATACGCAGTTGAAGCTCCGTAGCTTTGTCCCCGATTTATATGTTGCTTTCGACGAAGGATAGCTTCATTATTCCTTTATAGGGTATATGAAACACATCTTTTAGTTTGATAATATAGGGTTTTGAAGATCTTAGGCAATAGAGGTCCCCAACATTAGCTCTTTGTGGAATTAGTTCATTTCTTCATAACGAGCTTAGGCCGCAAAATATAGTTGGTGGGCCTTGTGCCAAAGTCCGAAAAACACCTTCCCAAAGCTCGTTATGAGAGATACTCCTTGTAATTTTGGTTGGTGGGGTCCATCACATAGTGAGTGAGTTGTTGGTTTTGGAAACTTTTTTGTATTAAAGGAATCGAGGCTCACGGTGTTGGGCATAACGTTCATCACTTTCTGAAGTCTACTGTTAGATTTCCTCTGCATTCAAAGGTTCCTTCGAACCCCCTTTCGTTAACGATGCTTCGAGTCTTGAGGGTGACCTTCTAGCTTGGTAGAGATGCAAGGAGAGAAGGTAACTTCAGATCTTGTGCTAGTGAAAGCTTTGAGTGCTACTGAGAAAATGGTGCCAGGTGATAATGTTTTTGGACCTTACTTTGATAATGTTGCTCAGCTAAAGGAAGTATTTGGGTTAACATCAACGAAGACGGAGATGAAGTCTGGGCTTGCGATCTTCTCGATCGATATCTATGGAGGCCACTAAATTTATTGTAAATTTGATGTTTTATGTATCCGATGTAATCTTTCTGTTGACCCACAGGTCTTATGTAAGTTAATATCATTATTTTATGTTGGATATAGATAATTGTTATCACTAATGAAGTCGTTGTATGTGTGAGTAAACATCATGTGCACAGTACATATAGAGGCATTCAGTTTTGTCCTTAAAATCGGGTGTGACAAATTGTGGTGCACTCCAAAACCTTTAAACCCTTCCCCATCCGTAGATGGAACTAGTTTACTCAGCATGTCTGCAATTTTTGGCCCTCTTAGATGCTTTGGTGTCCCTTTACGACAATGGTGTTCTTCCTAAACGTGTTCGTTCCTTTATCTGTTAAAGATGTGACTGTAGGGTAGTAAACTTCTATGGTAGTCAAAGTAACAGATTTTTGCGCAAGGTTCTAAGCAAAAACGACATGTGTCTTTACCGTAAATCCGACATGGCAAAGTTCCATGGCATGTAGCACCTGCAAACATAACATATATACCATGAACTCATGCATGGAGCAATTTACTAGTACAGAGAAACTCTATAGAGATGGTTTTGAACCTGTTTGCACCTACGTTTTTCAGAACCGCAAATGCTAGGGCAGTAGAAATAATTTTTTGTACATGCGGGTAACTGAGAACCGCAAGTGAAAATAGAATTCCACTTGCGGTTGAGGTGATAAAACTGCTAGTGAAAATCTTTTTCACGAAATAAAAAATGAGTTTTAAAAATAGCACAAAAAAATTTTAATTAGGCAAGTCGTGACATCTTTCGTGCAAAATATGTGCGCTATGCGGCCAGCGCGAATCAAACCCCCGATCTCAACCTAGCGCGTACCCTCCTATACCACTCCACCTATCACTTACTTCATGTCTAAATGGCAGTTTTGTTGCCCACATATTATAATTAACTGAGTGTAAATTGATTGTTTGAGGCCGTAAATGAATTCAAACAAAACAGTTGTCAACTACAAAGTTGAGTAACGTTTGAAGTTCTACAACTTTTGTTTTGCTACTTTTTTCATCTAAGGTCGTTTGCAAAATTTTCATTTAAAATTTGACAAATTCATATGCAATTTTTGAAAGCCGAAATGATTTCAAGTAAAAAAGTTGTCAACTACAAAGTAACTTTTAGAGACCTACAACCTTTTATGTTGGTGGTTTTTTCATAGAGATCATTTGAAAAACTAAAGAAAAAGGATAAAATAATTTCTACTGGCGGTTTCTTCACAAAACTGCATGTACAGTTGGTTTTCTTAAGGACCCGCTACTAGAAATATACCACTAGCGCTTGGTAAACAAAACCGATTGTAAAAATTAGACTCTACCATAGACTTAGAGTTGTTTTCTACCGGTGAACCCAAAGGTGGTGTATCTCTACTACTTGTTAAGACGGTAAGGGGTAGGCTGCCATTCCATGTTCTTCCATTCCCATTCCCGCACGGTCTTTCCCATTCCCATTCTCGGCTGCCATTTCGTGTTCTGTAATTCTCATTACCCCCTCCCCGCACTGTCTTTCTCATTCTCCCCTCCACGCAAATCCCATTCTCATTCCCACGTGCATCCCACGCCTAGCTAAAATTAAATTAAAAAATACAAATGTGGCTCCAATGGGATACGAACCTGCGACCTCTCAAGCAAATGTGCTCGTAGCTACCACTACACCACATGTGTGTTTATGTCAATATTTGTTACAGTAAAAATATATACTACATCTCTCCCAAAGCCCACCTGCTACCTTTGCACAATGTGTAGTAGTAGATAATTATCAACGAGATTCCTGAATTATATTTTTGGATGGAGGGAGTAGTATTTAAAAAAGAGTCTTGCATGCAATTTCTTTTGTTTGAATAATGTTTTCGACTTAAATTCTTTTTTATATGTGTGGCATTTATTCTCTGTAATATTTTTCCATGGCTCTGACTTGTGAGTCATTTTCATAAACCAACACCAAAGATGAATCCATGTTTCTTACTTGGAAACCCCGAACAAACACCACTGGCAGGAGGCGCTCGCGTTGGCGTTGCTCATCGACGATGAAAAGAAGCTTGGCGACTGCCAGTTCGACCTCTGGAAGCAGTACTACGTGACCGCATGCGTCGCTGTGTTCGGCAAGCTCCGGCGCAGCCGCCGCTTGGACGCGGTCCAGAGCGGCTGCACCGCGCTGTCCATCTTCAAATAGGGGGACCTCATGGTCGTCGCCAACGCTGCCGACTCTCGGGTTGTTTTGGGCACCGCATCCGACAACGGCGCCGTCACACTGTCCAGTCATCATCCACCTTAAGCTCAACCTCCCACGTAAGTCACTACTGACCGGCCATGAATTCTTGTGCGCTGGGACGACGGTCGTTGCTGACGTTGTGTGAGTGTCCTCGAACAAGATTTATGTAGAGGAGTAGCACATCCGGTACGGTGGTGCAACGGCTAGGTGTACTACCTCGCTGATGAGCCCGGGGTGCACTTCGTTTGACAGCTGATAGTCGCCTAGAGGGGGGGTGAATAGGGCGAAACTGAAATTTACAAAAAATAATCACAACTACAAGCCGGGTTAGCGTTAGAAATATAAACGAGTCCGCGAGAGAGGGCGCAAAACAAATCGCAAGCAAATAAAAGTGTGACACGCGGATTTGTTTTACCGAGGTTCGGTTCTTGCAAACCTACTCCCCGTTGAGGAGGCCACAAAGGCCGGGTCTCTTTCAACCCTTCCCTCTCTCAAACGATCCCACGGATCGAGTGAGCTTTCTCTTCTTCTCAAACAAACGGGAACAAAACTTCCCCGCAAGGGCCACCACACAATTGGTGCCTCTTGCCTTGGTTACAATTGAGATTGATCACAAGGACAAGTGAGAAAGAAAAGAATGCGATCCAAGCGCAAGAGCTCGAAAGAACACAAGCAAATCACTCTCTCTAGTCACTATGGTGTTGTGTGGAATTTGGAGAGGACTTGATCTATTTGGTGTGTCTAGAATTGAATGCTAGAGCTCTTGTAGTAGTTGAGAAGTGGAAAACTTGGATGGCAATGAATGTGGGGTGGTTGGGGTATTTATAGCCCCAACCACCAAAAGTGACCGTTGCTGGAACCTGTCTGTTCGATGGTGCACCGGACAGTCCGGTGCACACCGGACAGTCCGGTGCCCCTGCCACGTCACCATTGCCGTTGGATTCTGACCGTTGGAGCTTCTGACTTCTGGGTCCGCCTGGGTGTCCGGTGCACACCGGACATGTACTGTTTGATGTCCGGTGCACCGGTATGGGCGATCCTGACGTCTGCGCGCGCTGCGCGCGCATTAAATGCACCGCAGGGAGCCGTTGGCGCCGCAGGGAGTCGTTGCTCCGCTGGCACACCGGACAGTCCGGTGCACACCGGACAGTCCGGTGAATTTTAGCGGAGCGGCTGCCGCGCGAACCCGAGGCTGGCGAGTTCCGGAGACCGCGCTTCCTTGGAGCACCGGACATGTCCGGTGCACACTGGACAGTCCGGTGAATTATAGCGCGCCGGCTTTCGAGAATTCCCGAGGGCGAAGAGTTTGAGTCGAAGTCCTCTGGCCGCACCGGACATGTCCGGTGCACACCGGACAGTCCGGTGCCTCCAGCCAGAGGTGCCCTCGGTTGCCTCATTGCTCCTTTGTTGAATCCAACACTTGATCTTTTTATTGGCTAAATGTGAACCTTTTGCACCTGTATAACTTATGCACTAGAGTAAACTAGTTAGTCCAATATTTGTGTTGGGCAATTCAACCACCAAAATTATTTAGGAACTAGGTGTAAGCCTAATTCCCTTTCAATCTCCCCCTTTTTGGTGATTGATGCCAACACAAACCAAAGCAAATATAGAAGTGCATAATTGAACTAGTTTACATAATGTAAGTGCAAAGGTTGCTTGGAATTGAGCCAATATAAATACTTATGTGATGCGCATGGTTGGTTTCTTTGTTTTTGACATATTGGACCACATTTGCACCAAAAGTTTTGTTTTTGCAAATTCTTTTGTAAATTCCTTTCAAAGTCTTTTTGCAAGATAGTCAAAGGTAAATGAATAAGATTTGCAAAGCATTTTCAAGATTTGAAATTTTCTTCCTTTGTTCAAATGCTTTTCCTTTGACTAAACAAAACTCCCCCTCAAATAAGGTCTCCTCTTAGTGTTCAAGAGGGTTTTAAGACATCAATTTGAAAATACTAGTTGCTCCCTTTTTAGAACACAAAGAGATATCAATTTTGAAATTTACCAATAAAATCATCAAATTTATAAAATTAGGTGGTGGTGCGGTCCTTTTGCTTTGGGCTCATATTTTCTCCCCCTTTGGCATGAATCGCCAAAAACGGAATCATTAGAGCCCAAGAAATACTTTCTCCCCCTTTGGTCATGAAATGAATGAGTGAAGATTATACCAAAGTTGGAGAGATGATGCGGAGCGACGGCGAAGGATGAGTAGTCGAGTGGAGTGGAAGCCTTTGTCTTCGCCGAAGACTCCAATTCCCTTTCAATATACCTATGACTTGGTTTGAAATACACTTGAAAACACATTAGTCATAGCATATATAAAGAGACATGATCAAAGGTATATTGATGTGCTATGTGTGCAAGTTTAGCAAAAGAAATTCCTAGAATCAAGAATATTGAGCTCATGCCTAAGTCGGGTAAAAGATTGTTCATCAAGAGGCTTGGTAAAGATATCAGCTAATTGATCTTTAGTGTTAATATATGAAATCTCGATATCCCCCTTTTGTTGGTGATCCCGAAGAAAATGATACCGAATGGCTATGTGCTTAGTGCGGCTATGCTCGACGGGATTGTCGGCCATTTTGATTGCACTCTCATTGTCACATAGCAAAGGGACTTTGGTTAATTTGTAACCGTAGTCCCGCAGGGTTTGCCTCATCCAAAGCAATTGCGCGCAACAATGGCCTGCGGCAATATACTCGGCTTCGGCGGTGGAAAGAGCGACCAAATTTTGCTTCTTTGAAGCCCATGACACCAAGGATCTTCCCAAGAACTGGCAAGTCCCCGATGTGCTCTTTCTATTAATCCTACACCCCGCCCAATCGGCATCCGAATACCCAATCAAATCAAAGGTGGATCCCCGAGGGTACCAAAGCCCAAACTTAGGAGTAAAAGCCAAATATCTCAAGATTCGTTTCACGGCCGTAAGGTGTGATTCCTTAGGGTCGGCTTGGAATCTTGCACACATGCAAACAGAAAGCATAATGTCCGGTCGAGATGCACATAAATAAAGCAATGAACCAATCATCGACCGGTATACCTTTTGATCCACGGACTTACCTCCCGTGTCGAGGTCGAGATGTCCATTGGTTCCCATGGGTGTCTTGATGGGCTTGGCATCCTTCATTCCAAACTTGCTTAGAATATCTTGAGTATACTTTGTTTGGCTGATGAAGGTGCCCTCTTGGAGTTGCTTGACTTGAAATCCTAGGAAATACTTCAACTCCCCCATCATTGACATCTCGAATTTTTGTGTCATGATCCTACTAAATTCTTCACATGTAGATTTGTTAGTAGACCCAAATATGATATCATCAACATAAATTTGGCATACAAACAAATCATTGTCAAGAGTTTTAGTGAATAAAGTAGGATCGGCCTTGCCGACTTTGAAGCCATTAGCAATAAGGAAATCTCTAAGGCATTCATACCATGCTCTTGGGGCTTGCTTGAGCCCATAAAGCGCCTTAGAGAGCCTATAAACATGGTTAGGGTACTCACTGTCTTCAAAGCCGGGAGGTTGCTCAACATAGACCTCCTCCTTGATTGGTCCATTGAGGAAGGCACTCTTCACGTCCATTTGGTAGAGCTTGAAGCCATGGTAAGTAGCATAGGCTAATAATATACGAATTGACTCAAGCCTAGCTACGGGTGCATAGGTTTCACCAAAATCCAAACCTTCGACTTGTGAATACCCCTTGGCCACGAGTCGAGCTTTGTTCCTAGTCACCACACCATGCTCGTCTTGCTTGTTGCGGAAGACCCACTTGGTTCCTACAACATTTTGATTAGGACGTGGAACTAAGTGCCATACCTCGTTCCTCGTGAAATTGTTGAGCTCCTCTTGCATCGCCATCACCCAATCCGAATCTTGAAGAGCTTCCTCTACCCTGTGTGGCTCAATAGAGGAAACAAAGGAGTAATGTTCACAAAAATGGGCAACACGAGATCGAGTAGTTACCCCCTTGTGAATATCGCCGAGGATGGTGTCGACGGGGTGATCTCGTTGTATTGCTTGGTGGACTCTTGGGTGTGGCGGCCTTGGTTGATCATCCTCCTTGTCTTCATCATTTGAATCTCCCCCTTGATCGTTGCCGTCATTTTGAGGTGGCTCATCTTCTTGATCTTCTTGTTCAACATCTTGAGCCTCATCCTCAACTTGAGTTGGTGGAGATACTTGCGTGGAGGAGGATGGTTGATCTTGTGCATTTGAAGGCTCTTCGGATTCCTTAGGACATACATCCCCAATGGACATGTTCCTTAGTGCTATGCATGGAGCCTGTTCTTCACCTATATCATCAAGATCAACTTGCTCTACTTGAGAGCCGTTAGTCTCATCAAACACAACGTCACAAGAAACTTCAACAAGTCCTGAGGACTTGTTAAAGACTCTATATGCCCTTGTGTTTGAGTCATATCCTAGTAAAAAGCCTTCTACAGTTTTAGGAGCAAATTTAGATTTTCTACCTCTTTTGACAAGAATAAAACATTTGCTACCAAAAACTCTAAAATATGAAATATTGGGCTTTTTACCGGTTAGAAGTTCATATGATGTCTTCTTGAGGATTCGGTGAAGATATAACCGGTTGATGGCGTAGCAGGCGGTGTTGACCGCCTCGGCCCAAAACCGATCCGGTGTCTTGTATTCATCAAGCATGGTTCTTGCCATGTCCAATAGAGTTCGATTCTTCCTCTCCACTACACCATTTTGTTGTGGAGTGTAGGGAGAAGAGAACTCATGCTTGATGCCCTCCTCCTCAAGAAAACCTTCAATTTGAGAGTTCTTGAACTCCGTCCCGTTGTCGCTTCTAATTTTCTTGATCCTTAAGCCGAACTCATTTTGAGCCCGTCTCAAGAATCCCTTCAAAGTTTCTTGGGTATGAGATTTGTCCTGTAAAAAGAACACCCAAGTGAAGCGAGAATAATCATCCACAATCACAAGACAATACTTACTACCGCCGATGCTTATGTAAGCGATCGGGCCGAACAAATCCATGTGAAGGAGCTCTAGTGGCCTGTTGGTAGTCATGATGTTTTTGTGTGGATGATGTATGCCAACTTGCTTCCCGGCTTGACATGCGCTACAAATCCTGTCTTTCTCAAAATGAACATCGGTTAGTCCCAAAATGTGTTCTCCCTTTAGAAGCTTGTGAAGATTCTTCATTCCAACATGGGCTAGTCGGCGGTGCTAGAGCCAACCCAAGTTAGTCTTAGCAATCAAGCAAGTGTCGAGTTCAGCTCTATTAAAATCTACTAGGTATAGCTGACCCTCTAACACTCCCTTAAAAGCTATTGAATCATCACTTCTTCTAAAGATAGTAACACCAGTATCAGTAAAAAGATAGTTGTAGCCCATTTGACATAATTGGGATACGGAAAGCAAATTGTAATCTAAGGAATCTACAAGAAAAACATTTGAAATAGTATGGTCAGAAGATATAGCAATTTTACCCAAACCTTTGACCAAACCTTGATTTCCATCCCCGAATGTGATAGCTCGTTGGGGATCTTGGTTTTTCTCATATGAGGAGAACATCCTTTTCTCCCCTGTCATGTGGTTTGTGCACCCGCTGTCGAGTATCCAACTTGAGCCCCCGGATGCATAAACCTACAAAACAAGTTTAGTTCTTTGTTTTAGGTACCCAAACGGTTTTGGGTCCTTTGGCATTAGATATAAGAACTTTGGGTACCCAAACACAAGTCTTGGAGCCCTTGTGTTTGCCCCCAACAATTTTGGCAACTACCTTGCCGGATTTGCTAGTCAAAACATAAGATGCATCAAAAGTTTTAAATGAGATGCTATGATCATTTGATGCACTAGTAGTTTTCTTTCTAGGCAACTTGGCATGGGTTGGTTGCCTAGATCTAGATGTCTCACCCTTATACATAAAAGCATGATTAGGGCCAGAGTGAGACTTCCTAGAATGAATTTTCCTAATCTTGCTCTCAGGATAACCGGCAGGGTACAAAATGTAACCCTCGTTATCCTGAGGCATGGGAGCCTTGCCCTTAACAAAGTTAGACAAGTTCTTTGGAGGGGCATTAATTTTGACATTGTCTCTCCTTTGGAAGCCAATGCCATCCTTAATGCCAGGGCGTCTCCCATTATAGAGCATGCTTCTAGCAAGTTTAAATTTTTCATTTTCTAAGTCATGCTCTCTAATTTTAGCATTAAGTTGTGCTATGTGATCATTTTGTTTTTTAATTAAGGCTAGGTGATCATGGATAGCATCAACATTAATATCTCTACATCTAGTACAAATTGAAACATGCTCAACATTAGATGTAGAGGGTTTGCAAGATTTAAGTTCAACAACCTTAGCATGCAACATATCATTTTTAGTTCTAAGGTCGGAAATGGTAGTATTGCAAACATCAAAATCCTTAGCCTTAGCAATTAATTTCTCATTTTCATTTCTAAGGCTAGCAATGGAAACATTTAACTCATTAATCCTAGCTAGCAAATCAACATTATCATTTCTAGGATCAATGCAAACATGAGAATCAACCTTAGCAATTAATTTAACATTTTCATTTCTAAGGTTGGCAATAGTGTCATGACATGTGCTTAGCTCACTAGATAATTTGTTACATTTTTCAACTTCTAGAGCATAAGCATTTTTAACCTTAACATGTTTCTTGTTTTCCTTGATTAGGAAGTCCTCTTGGGAGTCCAAGAGATCATCCTTTTCATGGATGGCACTAATTAGTTCATTTAATTTTTCCTTTTGTTCCATGTTAAGGTTGGCAAAAAGAATACGCAAATTATCCTCCTCATTTTTATCATTATCCTCATCACTAGATGTTTCATATTTAGTGGAGGACTTTGATTTTACCTTCTTTTTGCCGTCCTTGGCCATGAGGCACTTGTGGCCGACGTTGGGGAAGAGGAGGCCCTTGGTGACGGCGATGTTGGCGGCGTCCTCGTCGTTGGAGGAGTCGCTAGAGCTTTCGTCGGAGTCCCACTCCCGACAAACATGGGCATCGCCGCCCTTCTTCTTGTGGTACTTCTTCTTCTCCTTCCTCTTGCCCTTCTTGTCGTCGCCCCTGTCACTATCACTTGATAATGGACATTTAGCAATAAAGTGACCGGGCTTACCACACTTGTAGCAAACCTTCTTGGAACGGGATTTGTAGTCCTTCCCCTTCCGTTGCTTGAGGATTTGCCGAAAGCTTTTGATGATTAGGGCCATCTCCTCATTGTCGAGCTTGGAGGCGTCAATCGGTTGTCTACTTGGTGTAGACTCCTCCTTCTTCTCCTCCGTTGCCTTGAAGGCCACGGGTTGCGCCTCGGATGTGGAGGGTTCATCAAGCTCGTTGATCTTCTTTGAGCCCTTAATCATGCATTCAAAACTAACAAAATTCCCGATGACTTCTTCGGGGGTCATTTGTGTATATCTAGGATTGCCACGAATTAATTGAACTTGTGTGGGGTTAAGGAAAATAAGGGCTCTTAGAATAACCTTAACCACTTCGTGGTCATCCCATTTTGCGCTTCCGAGGTTGCGCACTTGGTTCACCAAGGTCTTGAGCCGGTTGTACATGTCTTGTGGCTCCTCCCCTTGGCGAAGACGGAAGCGACCGAGCTCCCCCTCGATCGTTTCCCGCTTGGTGATCTTGGTGAGTTCATCACCCTCGTGCGCCGTCTTGAGTAGGTCCCAAATCTCCTTGGCGTTCTTCAACCCTTGTACTTTGTTGTATTCCTCCTTGCTTAGAGAGGCAAGGAGGATGGTTGTGGCTTGGGAGTTGAAGTGCTCGATTTGGGCCACTTCGTCCGTGTCGTAGTCCTCATCCCCTACGGATGGTACCTGTACACCATACTCAACAACATCCCATATACTTTTGTGGAGAGAGGTTAGATGAAATCGCATTAAATTACTCCACATAGCATAATCTTCACCATTAAAAGTTGGTGGTTTGCCTAATGGGACGGAAAGTAAAGGTGTATGTTTAGGAGTGCGAGGGTAGCGTAGGGGGATCTTACTATACTTCTTACGCTCTTGGCGTTTAGAGGTGACGGACGCCGCGTCGGAGCCGGAGGTAGATGTCGATGAAGTGTCGGTCTCGTAGTAGACCACCTTCCTCATCCTCTTGTGCTTGTCCCCACTCCGATGCGGCTTGTGAGAAGAAGATTTTTCCTTCTTCTCCTTGTGGTGAGAAGAGGAAGATCTTTTCTCCTTCCGCTTGGAGGAGTTCTTCTTCTTCTCTCTTCTCTTGGTGCGGGACTCTTCCGATGAAGTGCTCCCTTGGCTTGTAGTGGGCTTGTCGCCGGTCTCCATCTCCTTCTTGGCGTGATCTCCCGACATCACTTCGAGCGGTTAGGCTCTAATGAAGCACCGGGCTCTGATACCAATTGATAGTCGCCTAGAGGGGGGGGTGAATAGGGCGAAACTGAAATTTACAAAAAATAATCACAACTACAAGCCGGGTTAGCGTTAGAAATATAAACGAGTCCGCGAGAGAGGGCGCAAAACAAATCGCAAGCAAATAAAAGTGTGACACGCGGATTTGTTTTACCGAGGTTCGGTTCTTGCAAACCTACTCCCCGTTGAGGAGGCCACAAAGGCCGGGTCTCTTTCAACCCTTCCCTCTCTCAAACGATCCCACGGATCGAGTGAGCTTTCTCTTCTTCTCAAACAAACGGGAACAAAACTTCCCCGCAAGGGCCACCACACAATTGGTGCCTCTTGCCTTGGTTACAATTGAGATTGATCACAAGGACAAGTGAGAAAGAAAAGAATGCGATCCAAGCGCAAGAGCTCGAAAGAACACAAGCAAATCACTCTCTCTAGTCACTATGGTGTTGTGTGGAATTTGGAGAGGACTTGATCTATTTGGTGTGTCTAGAATTGAATGCTAGAGCTCTTGTAGTAGTTGAGAAGTGGAAAACTTGGATGGCAATGAATGTGGGGTGGTTGGGGTATTTATAGCCCCAACCACCAAAAGTGACCGTTGCTGGAACCTGTCTGTTCGATGGTGCACCGGACAGTCCGGTGCCCCTGCCACGTCACCATTGCCGTTGGATTCTGACCGTTGGAGCTTCTGACTTCTGGGTCCGCCTGGGTGTCCGGTGCACACCGGACATGTACTGTTTGATGTCCGGTGCACCGGTATGGGCGATCCTGACGTCTGCGCGCGCTACGCGCGCATTAAATGCACCGCAGGGAGCCGTTGGCGCCGCAGGGAGCCGTTGCTCCGCTGGCACACCGGACAGTCCGGTGCACACCGGATAGTCCGGTGAATTTTAGCGGAGCGGCTGCCGCGCGAACCCGAGGCTGGCGAGTTCCGGAGACCGCGCTTCCTTGGAGCACCGGACATGTCCGGTGCACACCGGACAGTCCAGTGAATTATAGCGCGCCGGCTTTCGAGAATTCCCGAGGGCGAAGAGTTTGAGTCGAAGTCCTCTGGCCGCACCGGACATGTCCGGTGCACACCGGACAGTCCGGTGCCTCCAGCCAGAGGTGCCCTCGGTTGCCTCGTTGCTCCTTTGTTGAATCCAACACTTGATCTTTTTATTGGCTAAATGTGAACCTTTTGCACCTGTATAACTTATGCACTAGAGTAAACTAGTTAGTCCAATATTTGTGTTGGGCAATTCAACCACCAAAATTATTTAGGAACTAGGTGTAAGCCTAATTCCCTGTCAACAGCCCAGCCAAGAGTCATCGGTACTCGCCATGTCATGCACGTTCGACGACTACTATATCAAGGACTATGGCGTCATCTTGGAACCAGAGGTGACGCAGAGGAGGACCGACACCAATGACCACTCGCCATCGTCGGGGTAGCTTTTGTGCCGGCCTGCCTTTAATTCTCTTCGCAAACACATACACTTGCTATTTTGTTTAAGCAAGCGTGTATGGTGGTGCGTACCTGATGACTGACTACGAGGGAACTTCTACAGGCAGGTGTGACACGTGCTCTTCAATGATGAGACCATGCAAATTGTGGCATATATCAAAGTCTGCATGATACTGATGGTTGCAATGGAGTAGTGAAACAGCTAAATTAAAATAACAAAATTTATGTATGGCTAGGATTACAAATGGATTATGAAATATTTTTTATAACAATATAAAACACATTTTGTATATAAGTTATTGTTGGGGACTTGTTCTCAAATGCTATGAATTAAGAACAAGGCAACATAAAATGTTAAATATTAATGTCCTTCGTCCGCTGAAGCATTATTTTCCCAAGGATTTAATGAACTTCGGACGAAGGTTATAATGACACAATTACGAAGGTTGTATCTTCGTAATTGAACTCTCAGAGATAATATAAAATAACACAAGACATAAAGCATTAAAGACAAGTAAATTAGAAGTAAACAACATCATTTACATATTATATAAACTTGATGTATTCAAATATAATGTTTAGATACATTTATAGCTCTGCCTTGGCAAGGAATAATTTCTGAGTGATGTGATTGCAATTACAGGAATGTGTGAACAGTAAAGGAATACTGTTCACTATTTATAGGCATAGGACACAGCCTGTGAGCAATTACAATCATACCCCTCATAAAAGTTTACAACAACGACTCAAACTATTATGAACTAAAAGGTCATTCTATCTTTAAGTCGGTTTGTAATTCCGAAGCTTTATGAACGGCACCCTTCGGCATCACGTACAGACAGCTTCAGCCGAAGCTGTTTCTTTCTGCAAGACCTTCGGCGACGAAGCATGGTCCCAACAGTTATTATGTTATTATATGTTCTCGTTGCAACGCACGGGTACTCACCTAGTTATAACATATCTTGATAGTGTATGTTTAACATACGATGCTTTTTTTAGCATATCTTGATAGTGTTTGAACATGGGGACGTACGAAATACACATGGGGACAGTACTGAACACTCTTCGGATCCTTAATGAACAACCGCCAACCGGCGTGGTTAAATTAAGAGCAAGACAGAAAACAAATTGTTGTAGCAGTTGAATTCAAGCCAATATCCTGGATCGACGATGACGCTTACCCCTGCGCACGCGGATGCATGGGCACTATTCCCATTCATGTAGGAATGGATGCAGGTCGTGGCTGAGATCGGGGATCGGATTCTCAGATATTGTATGTGCGCCTAAAACCCCCCGCGTGGCCGCGTGATGACCTTTTGGCTTGAAAAGCACATGCGGCCGGCATCTTCTGATCGGCCCGTCGTCATCTTCTGATCGTCAGCGCGTGACGACGAGTGTGCCCTATTCCCGTGATGTCATGACCTTGCTTGGTGTAACTATGGTGTAGTGGGGTTCTATTTCTATTATTTTTTCAACTAAAAATAATTAAGAGCCTAAGAAATATTTGGATCATGATCCATTACCGCCCCTAGGTCTAACCAGCTGCCTGGTCAAATTACACTAGTAGAGAGAATTTTTATTGCTGGTTGTCTTGATCCAAGATATATACAACCTATCTTTGTATACCAAGATATAACCGTTGAAGAGATATTTGGCGAGGAAAGGGGACAAATAGTTTCGGAAGCAATCAACACTTGTCTTCATGAGTTGTTCGAGGAGTATATGAAAATGTATGCTTCGTGTGAGGATACAACCAATGTAAGTGACCCAATAATATCAAAGGAAGGTAGAGGTAGAGGAGGAAGCTGAAGGAAATTGTTGCTAAGAAAATGAGGCTAGGCAAAGGCATTGGTTCAAGCAACAACACTAAGTCTGAACTTGACAAATACCTTTCTGAAGAAACTGAGGACACGGAAATGAAGCTTGATCTCCTAGTATGGTGGAAGGCATCTGAGCAGAGATTTCCAATCACTACCGGAATCCGAGGCTTTGCCGAGTGTCGGCCGCTTTGCCGAGTGCCTTTTGTCGGGCACTCGGCATAGAAGGCTTTGCCGAGAGCCGCACTCGGTAAAGTTAGGAACTCGGCAACGAGCCTCTTTACCGAGTGCTGGACACTCTGCACAGATCCCCACTCGGCAAAGACACGTTTGCCGAGGGTCAAACACTCAGCAAAGGGGGCGCTCGGCAAAGGGCCGTCAGCGGCCGTCCCAAAGCTGACGGCCGTCAGTCTTTGCCGAGAGCCGACGGTTGGCACTCGGCAAAGAGGCTGCTTTCCCGAGTGCCAAATAGTGGACACTCGGCAAAGTATATTTTTATTTTTTTTGTTTTTGCCCCCAAACTTTTTGTGGTATGTTCCTACACTATGTAGACCTACATGTATCATTTTTGGACAATTATAACAGAGTTTTCAATCGTTAGTAGATTTAGTTCGTTTAGTTGAATTTCTTCGGAAAATTCAGATTTGAACTGCAGGTCACTCGAAACTTGGAAAACCGTGCATGCAAAAATGATATTCATGTTACTTAGCATAAGTTACGAACGATTCCAGAAGCAGACCGGAAACTTCGAGCAACATGCTCACTAAACATGGCCGTGAACTTGTCATCCACATGTTTAAAAATTATATAAAACACAAACAAAGTCAGAAAATCATGAAACTTGTCCACGTGTCATGATATCATATGTACAGGCTGTGATAAAAATTGAAAAAGTTTTGAGAAAACTATGACGCGCTATGTGTACAAAACTAAGAGTGTCGCATGAAGCATTCGGCAAAGCCGCAAAAACACTCGGCAAAGCCTTTGTCGAGTGTCACACTCGGCAAAGAAGGCTCGGCACACAGTGCATCGGCAAAGCCTTCTTTGCCGAGTGTTTTTTCTCGGGCACTTGACAAAGAGGTTTGCCGAGTGCCAGAGCACTCGGCAAAGAAAAGCAGCCGTTACGGCGCCGGGTGATGGAGACGGCGGCTTTGCCGAGTGTCCCTGGGGACACTCGGCAAAATAGTTATCTTTGCCGAGTGTTTGCCCGGCAACACTCGGCAAAGAATCCATCTTTGCCGAGTGCCACCTAAGACACTCGATAAAGAACCCGTCAGGGAGGGTCCCCATGTCAGGTTCTTTGCCGAGTGCTAGGTCTGGCACTCGGCAAAGAGTGCTTCTTTGCCGAGTGTCAGAGACATTACACTCGGCAAAGAACCTATGCTGGTATCCAGGTCTTGGTTCTTTGCCGAGTGTTGTGGCCTTGACACTTGGCAAAGCCTCTCTTTGCCGAGTGCAACACTCGGCAAAGTGACCAGTATGCACCTTTTTTATTTGTTTTTTGTATTCCATCCACACAAACAAAAGATATCACATATATACATCACAGATATTATCACAAACATAAATAGCCAACACAAACATATATATACATCACAAACATAAGTGTTCAACATTTCAATCCCAACACAAACATGTCTCATACGTCTCAATCTCTGACATAAGTATCCAACACAAACATAAGTGACTAACACAAGTTTTAAAGTCTTCAAACACACAGACATAAGTATTCAACACAAACTCATGGAGGTGGGTGGCTTGACCAAGGCTGTGTTGGGCTGAACCCTTCCGGAGGGTTGTTGGATGCCGCCCCAGATTGGCCCTGCACAGAGAAGAGATTGCATGTGTTATACCAGATGCATTACAAACATCTAACTATAATTTTGATACTCACAGGAGTGTGGAAGAGAGCAGGGTCAACTGGAGGGAACAATGGAGGTGGCGGAGCGATGCCCTGTGCGGCGCCAAGGCTCTACATGTACTGGAACATCTCCGCATCCTCTGATGATCTGCCCGGCGCTCCGCCTCCTGCTCCGCCATCATCCTCGCCTCCATCTCATGACGTTCCCTCCTCTCTTCTTCTAGTTGGGTCTGTAATATTACAAGCCAATGTTATAGTAACTCAAAGAGTAGGTATATAACTCAAGGAAGGACGAGTTACAGAAGCACTAACCTCGAGTTGCTGTATGTGATGCTGTGAGCTGTCGTGCCGAGGTCGTATGGCTGGACTCGAGCCCGTGCTCCTTGCTCTCACCTGAGACAGAGTGGGAGTGGAGGACAAGTCGATTGCCCCGTCGACAATCCAGTACCGCCCATGTCTCTTGCCTCCTCCGACCCTCATGAGCACATCAGGGTCGATCGGCTCGGTGCTCGGATCATAGTCTGGGCCATGGACCTCCTGCGCCATGGCAGTGTAGTCATGGAGGCGGCTGTAGATGACGGGGTTGGTGTAGGCCTCGGGCCCGTCATCCGGGTTGTAGGTGACGTCGGACGTCGCCTTACCCTTATGGGCCATAGCATAGGCCGAGAAGGTGGAGCAAGGCCGGCCACCATGTGACACCGACTACAAAGAAAACCAACGAGATAGTTAGAAATAATATCTAATTCGGTGCTATATATCTAAATAAAGAAGAGGGCGTACCCATGCTTCGGCATATTGGCCCAGGCTCCGGCTGCCTTGGTGGTGGGAGGGGCCTTGCATCATCAAACGTCGTTCTCGGCTAGCTGAGTGCGCCTCGTCCCACTCAGCCGAACACCACCTATCCACCATCTGCTCCCAGCACAGAGGATGTGCGGCGCACCAATGTGGAATCACCTACAAAGTAAACACGTAAAGTGCATATCAGAAGATAAAATAAAATTCATGCATGGAGTGCTGGAACCAAACATGCATGACTTTACCTGCAGGTACTGGTCCCTGGTCAACGACATGGTTCGGGCTTGCTGCTTGTTCACCCTCTCCCCAAGGACGGAGCCATGGTAGGTGACGATGGCCTAGATTCGGGCCTCATAGTGCATGTCCACGACGAACTTCTTACAGCTCGTGGTGGCCACCACATCCGCCCTAGCCTCGTATCCAGCATCGCATCTGAAGAAATTCTGCATACAAAAACGATGTATCCATACATTATTTCAAGAATTTGCAACGAATGCAACATATTTCACATTATACTAAGACTTACCCACAGCTCTTGCTTCACCCGCTCCGCCTTGTTTGCGAATTCCCGGCCGTCCCGGTCTACTGCATCGGGGGCGACGGCGTAGTGGTCGAAGGTGAAAGCTGGGCCCGTCACTCCGGCGTACTCCACCAGTCCAGGGAAGTGTTCCCTACACAGCAGGCCGAGGATGCCATTGGGGGCGACGATGACCCCCAGCATAATCCAGAACTATCCAAGACCTGTCCAAGTGATAAATAAGAAGTATTAGTTTATATTATGATTTTGAACACATAATAGAATGAAGAACATAAAGTTACATACCTCTCCCCATCTGGCAAAATCAGCGGTCGCCTGTCCCGAAGTATGGGACGCGGAGGAAGACTCGCGGGGCCTCGCAGGTAGATGCTCCTCGAACTTGAGCCGCCAGAACCAGAGGCGTCATGTTGCTGGTCGTCATCGTCCTGCTGCTGGTCGTCGTCGACCTGAGGCTCCGCCTGCTGCTGGACAAGGTCGTCCTGCTGCGCCGCCTGCTGTGCCTTGACCTGCTCTGCATCGTCCGCCGTCCTACTCCTCCTCCCCTCCTCCTCCTTAGGAAACCGCCCACCATATTTGTCCAACAACCTGCAATTAAGAGTAAACAAATAAGCACATATAAAAAGATGTATTTAAAAACAGGTGTGAAATAAAAAGTCATATAGCATTACATCGATTAAAAATAATCTTCATATGTGTCGGGGTTAGCCGGATCATAACACTCATCATCACTATCAAGCATTTCAATCTCAACACCATCGGAAGACGCAAGTTCGTCATTAATGTCATTGCCTTCAAGGATTACTAAGTCATTATCATTTTGCACCTCATCATCCTCCTCATCAACGACCATTTCAATATCTACGTCCATTCTGATAGCTTCAGTTAAGTCTATCTCAAATCGCCCTTCTAGCCCATCTTCTTGGAAGAACTCTCCATCATATGTGTCCGGGTCTAAGTTGTAATCTTCATCGTTAGGAACAGGTAACCTCCCGTGCGGCGATACCTTATACACAACATCCCAACCCTTAAGATGTTCTTTCGTTTGGCACGCATATGGGAGATAATACACTTGTGTGGCCTGTTGGGCCACGATATAGACATCGTCTCCTGCTAAGGTGGAATCTTGACGAATTTCAACTATCCCAAGATTAGAATGTGTCCGTCTCTTCACTTGAGGGTCAAACCAATGACATTTGAATATCACTGGAGTAAGAGATTTGGAACCATAAAAATTGAGCTCATATATTTCTTCAATTCGTCTAAAATAATCGACATTGTCAAGGCCGGGCGTAAAGACTCCAGAACACGTTGTTTTCCGATTGGGCCGACTTTTGTCGTAGTTTGTTGTGCGAAAACGGTATCCATTGACGTCATACCCAGAATATTTCTTGACCCTATAAGCAAAGCCGTTGGCTACTTGTCTCAACTCGGCACTCATAGACATATCTCTTTGGCCCTGCAAGTATTCGCAAGTTAAAAGACGCTAAATTGAGTTCGAAGACTTATCTCTTTTACAAACTAAGCACGTACCTTACGTTTGAACCAGGAAATGAAATCAGGCAACCCATTTCTCGCACCCTTTCTAAGAAGAGTGTCATATTCCTGTGGAGTGGGGTCCCTTGATCGACGCCAGAATTCATGAAGAAATTGTTCCATGTATTGTGTCACCTCTTCAAGGTTGGTCAATACGTATAGCATGATATGCCGCCACTCTTCATGTGTCAGGGTCTTGGTGGTCGAGCCACTTGCGCTTCCGAGTTGGCCTCGAAATATGCTAAGGTTCGATTCATTGTCGCCGTCATTGTAACGAGGGGGTGGATTATGCACGCTCGGCAGTTTGTCACCATAATAAGTTGTTGTGAAGTTTGAGACCTCCTCTAGAATGTATGCCTCTGCAATGGAAGCCTTGATTTTGCATTTATTTCTACATTTCTTTCGAATAGTCTTTAGACATCTCTCGATTGGATAGCACCAATGTCCCTGCACGGGCCCCCCCATTCGTGCCTCATAGGGGAGATGAAGAATCAAATGCTGCATTGGATTGAAGAAGCCGGGTGGAAATATCTTCTCAAGCTTACACAGTAACACGGGTGTCAATCTTTCCAAGTCTACAACCACGGTCCGAGATAACTCTTTTGCACAAAGCTGACGGAAGAAATAGCTCAACTCTGAAAGTGCTAACCAGACATGCTTAGGGACATAGCCTCGAACCATCGCAGGAAGAATCCATTCAATCCATATGTGGAAGTCATGACTCTTCATCCCTAAGACTCGCATAGTAGATAAGTTCACCCCCTACTCAGGTTAGCTGCATACCCATCAGGGAACATCAACATCTTGATCCACTGAAGTACTTCCTTCCTCTGGGCCCTGCTTAGGACGAAATCGGCCTTAGGCCTTCTCCACGTCTTTCCGCCACTTGGCGGCTTCATCTCTAGTTTTGGTCTATCACATAACACTGCCAGATCCACTCTTGCCTTCACATTATCCTTTGACTTATCAGGAATGTCCATAATTGTTGCCCACAGTGCCTCGGCAACATTCTTTTCAGTGTGCATCACGTCAATGTTGTGTGGAAGAAGGTCGTCATAATAGGGGAGCCGAGTCAAGCCAGACTTATGTGTCCACATATGCTGCTCACCATATCCCACAAAACCACCTTCTGTATTGGCCACGAGCCCATCTATCTGTTGACGAATTTCGGCACCAGTCATCGTTGCAGGTGGGCGGTCTGTCACTACGACACCTTTCGTAAAGTTCTTGATGTCTAGGCGGAATGGATGGTCAGCAGGAAGAAATTTTCGATGTTTATCGAAGGACGAGTATTTGCCACCCTTTTTCAACCAAATGAACCTGAGAGCTTCCTTGCAAACTAGGCATGGGAACTTACCGTGAACACACCAGGCACAGAATAGCCCATACGCCGGTAAGTCATGCATGGAGTACTGGTACCAAACATGCATTCTGAAGTTTGTCTTCGTAGCTCGGTCATACGTCCATACCCCTTCCTCCCAGGCACGTACCAATTCATCGATCAAAGGCTCCATGTACACGCCCATTTTGTTCCCCGGGTGTCCGGGAATTATCAACGACACGAATATATTCTGCCTTTGAAAGCACACACCAGGGGGGGAGATTGATTGGGATAACAAACACGGGCCAACATGTGTACGGGGCAGCGCTCATTCCATAGGGATTGAACCCATCTGTGGCCAACGCAACACGTACATTACGAGCCTCTTCGGCTTTCTCACGGTGAATGTCATCAAAGTGTTTCCATGCTTCACCATCGGATGCGTGCACCATCTTGTCAGGATTGTATCGTTTTCCATTTTTGTGCCATGTCATCTGTTTCGCGGATTCCTCTGTCATGTAAAGACGCTGGATCCTCGGTATGAACGTAAGGTGCCGTAGGATTGTCACGAGGATGTCGAGCTGCCTCTTCTGTCCATCACTAGAGTCTACCTCCATAAACCTAGACGAATTACACTTGGGACAGTACTTTGCCTCTGCGTATTCTTTCCTAAATAGCACGCATCCCTTCGGACAAGCATGAATCTGCTCATATGTCATCTTGAGTGCACGAAGGAGTTTCTGTGCCTCATACATGCTCTTTGGCAGAACGTGATCATCCGGAAGCAGGCTCCCAATAACCGTCAACAAGCCATCGAATGCGTCTCTACTCATGCTGTACTGCGACTTGAACGCCATTACACGCCCAATGGCATCCAGTTGAGAAACCTTTGTCTGGCCGTGAAGGGGCTTCTGTGCCGCGTCGAACATGTCGTAGAACGCCTTTGCAGTCGGCTCTGGCTCGTCATCCATACATCCTCCCGTGTACTGTGCCTCTTGATAGTCGTTCAACATATCCGCTACCCCCGCATCCACGTCATAATCCTCGACACGTTGTCTAAGCACCTCCTCTCTCGTACGATGCGCTTCACCATGAAAGATCCACCGAGTATAGCCCGGCGTAAATCCATTCTTCCAAATATGTTCTACCATGGACTTCTTTGGTTTTCTTTTCCAGTTGGCACATTTGCTGCACGGGCATGGGACTAGACTCGCTCCTTTAGCAGCTTCGCCATATGCCCGTTCCACGAAATCATCGGTTTTTCTAATCCATTCAGTGGTGACATCATTCCTTTCTTTATGGCCCATGTGCATCCACTCACGGTCCTCCATCCTCTAACAGGAAATTTCGGCAGCACCTCCCCTGCACGGGGAGGTTTCGAAATCCTGCAAATAAAATTATCAGCACGATGGCTGACATCCACACATAATTCAACGGCACGATGGCCGGCAATCATCAATACTCAATACTAACCTAATCATACATGTACATAAATTTAACACAAGAAAACTAAATATTAATATAATCAACACAATATTAAACCTAATCATACCCAACGGGCGGGACGACGGGTCGTGGACGAATCGACGGGTCGCGGACGAGTCGGCGGGTCGCGGGGCGAGGCGGCGGGGGCACGGCAAGGGCACGGCGAGGGCACGACGAGGGCACGCACGGCGGGGACGCGGCGAGGGCATGGTGAGGGCACGACGAGGGCAAGCACGGCGGGGGCACGGCGAGGGCATGGCGTACGGCGTACGGCGCGGTCGCGGCTGCGGCGGCTATGGCCTCGCGGCGTGGGCGTGGGCGTGGGCGGGGCGAGCACGGCGTGGGTGAGGGTGTGGGCACGGGCGAGCGTGGGCGAGCGTGAGCGCGCGCGCGGCGTTCGCGGGCGCGCCGTGGGCGGGCGCGGCGGGGTCGCGGCTGGGCGGCGTGGTCGCGGCGGGTCGCGGCGGCGATCTACGGCGGAGGCGGCGCGGCTGAGAGAGTGAGAGAGAAAGAAGAACATACCAGCGCTATGTAAACGCGCTTTGTCGAGTGCCCGTGATCTGGCATTCGGCAAAGTTTTTTTTTATTTTAAAATAAGCTTTGCAGAGTGCCACATCGGGGACACTCGGCAAAGGCTCCTTTGCTGAGTGTCGACGAGGTGACACTCGGCAACGTCTAACTTACACTTCTTTGTCGAGTGTGTCACCTCGTCGACACTCGGCAAAGGAGCCTTTGCCGAGTGTCCCCGATCTGGCACTCGGCAACATCTAACTGAAAGTCGCCTAGAGGGGGGGGGGGTGAATAGGGCGAAACTGAAAATCACAAAAAATAATCACAACTACAAGCCGGGTTAGCGTTAGAAATATAATAGAGTCCGCGAGAGAGGGCGCAAAACAAATCGCAAGCAAATAGCGAAGTGAGACACGTGGATTTGTTTTACCGAGGTTCGGTTCTTTCAAACCTACTCCCCGTTGAGGAGGCCACAAAGGCCGGGTCTCTTTCAACCCTTCCCTCTCTCAAACGGTCCCCCGGACCGAGTGAGCTTCTCTTTCTCAAATCACTTGGGAAACAAACTTCCCGCAAGGACCACCACACAATTGGTGTCTCTTGCCTCAATTACAAGTGAGTGTTTGATCACAAGAAAGAATGCCAAAGAAAAAGAAGCGATCCAAGTGCAAGAGCTCAAATGAACACTACAAATCACTCTCTCTAGTCACTAGGGCTTTGTGTGGAGTTGGGAGAGGATTTGATCTCTTTTGGTGTGCTTTGCAATGAATGCTAGCTCTTGTATAGTGGTTGGTAGGTGGAAAACTTGGATACAATGAATGGTGGGGTGGTTGGGGTATTTATAGCCCCAACCACCAAACTTGACCGTTGGTGGAGGCTGTCTGTCGATGGTGCACCGGACAGTCCGGTGCACACCGGACATGTCCGGTGCCCCCGCCACGTCATCAATGTCGTTGGATTCTGACCGTTGGAGCTTCTGACTTCTGGGCCCGCCTGGGTGTCCGGTGCACACCGGACATCACCTGTTCATTGTCCGGTGCGCCGGTATGGGCGCGCCTGAATTCTGCGCGCGCAGAGCGCGCATTGAATGCACCGCAGGTAGCCGTTGGCGCCGAAATAGCCATTGCTCCGTGGTTACACCGGACAGTCCGGTGCACACCGGACATGTCCGGTGAATTATAGCGGAGCGGCTGCTGCGCGAACCCGAGGCTGGCGAGTTGCTGAGGCCGCGCTCCCTTGGAACACCGGACACTGTCCGGTGTACACCGGACAGTCCGGTGTACACCGGACAGTCCGGTGTACACCGGACAGTCCGGTGAATTATAGCCGAGCGCCTTGAAAAATTCCCGAAGGCAGCGAGTTCGAGTTGGAGTCCTCTGGTGCACCGGATACTGTCTGGTGGCGCACCGGACACTGTCCGGTGTACACCGGACAGTCCGGTGCCTCCAGACCAGAGGTGCCTTCGGTTGCCTCTTTGCTCCTTTGTTGAATCCAAAACTTGATCATTTTATTGGCTGAGTGTGAACCTTTTGCACCTGTATAACTTATACACTAGAGCAAACTAGTTAGTCCAATATTTGTGTTGGGCAATTCAACCACCAAAATTAATTAGGGACTAGGTGTAAGCCTAATTCCCTTTCAATCTCCCCCTTTTTGGTGATTGATGCCAACACAAACCAAAGCAAATATAGAAGTGCATAATTGAACTAGTTTGCATAATGTAAGTGCAAAGGTTGCTTGGAATTGAGCCAATATAAATACTTACATGATGCGCATGGATTGTTTTCTTTGTTTTTGACATATTGGACCATATTTGCACCATAAGTTTTGTTTTTGCAAATTCTTTTGTAAATTCTTTTCAAAGTCCTTTTGCAAGATAGTCAAAGGTGAATGAATAAGATTTTGCAAAGCATTTTCAAGTTTTGAAATTTTCTTCCTTTGTTCCAAATGCTTTTCCTTTGACTAAACAAAACTCCCCCTCAAATAAAGTCTCCTCTTAGTGTTCAAGAGGGTTTTAAGACATCAATTTTGAAAATACTACTTGCTCCCCCTTTAGAACACAAAGAGATACCAATTTTGAAATTTACCACTTGAAAATCATTAATTTTAAAATTTGGGTGGTGGTGCGGTCCTTTTGCTTTGGGCTCATATTTTCTCCCCCTTTGGCATGAATCGCCAAAAACGGATACTTTGAGTGAGATATAGGCCCTTAGAAGTACTTTCTCCTCCTTTGGTCATAAAATAAATGAGTGAAGATTATACCAACGTTGGAGAGTGATGCGAAGCGACGGCGAAGGATGAGTAGTAGAGCGGAGTGGAAGCCTTTGTCTTCGCCGAAGACTCCAATTCCCTTTCATACCTATGACTTGGTTTGGAATACACTTGAAAACACATTAGTCATAGTATATAAAAGAGACATGATCAAAGGTATTCTTATGAGCTATGTGTGCAAGTTTAGCAAAAGAAGTTCCTAGAATCAAGAATATTAAGCTCATGCCTAAGTCTGGTAAAAGATTGTTCATCAAGTGGCTTGGTAAAGATATCGGCTAATTGATCTTTAGTGTTAATGTATGAAATCTCGATATCCCCCTTTTGTTGGTGATCCCGAAGAAAATGATACCGAATGGCTATGTGTTTAGTGCGGCTATGCTCAACGGGATTATCCGACATGCGGATTGCACTCTCATTATCACATAGAAGAGGAACTTTGGTCAATTTGTAACCGTAGTCCCGCAGGGTTTGCCTCATCCAAAGCAATTGCGCGCAACAATGGCCTGCGGCAATATACTCGGCTTCAGCGGTAGAAAGAGCGACCGAATTTTGCTTCTTTGAAGCCCAAGACACCAAGGATCTTCCCAAGAACTGGCAAGTCCCCGATGTGCTCTTCCTATTAATCTTACACCCTGCCCAATCGGCATCCGAATAACCAATCAAATCAAAAGTGGATCCCTGAGGGTACCAAAGCCCAAACTTAGGAGTATAAGCTAAATATCTCAAGATTCGTTTTACGGCCGTAAGGTGTGATTCCTTAGGGTCGGCTTGGAATCTTGCACACATGCAAACGGAAAGCATAATGTCCGGTCGAGATGCACATAAATAAAGTAATGAACCAATCATCGACCGGTATACCTTTTGATCCACGGACTTACCTCCCGTGTCGAGGTCGAGATGCCCATTTGTTCCCATGGGAGTCTTGATGGGCTTGGCATCCTTCATTCCAAACTTGCTTAGAATGTCTTGAGTATACTTTGTTTGGCAAATGAATGTGCCCTCTTGGAGTTGTTTGACTTGAAATCCTAGAAAATACTTCAACTCCCCCATCATAGACATCTCGAATTTCTGTGTCATGATCCTACTAAATTCTTCACATGTAGATTTGTTAGTAGACCCAAATATAATATCATCAACATAAATTTGGCATACAAACAAATCATTATCAAGTGTTTTGGTGAATAAAGTAGGATCGGCTTTGCCGACTTTGAAGCCATTTGCAATAAGGAAATCTCTAAGGCATTCATACCATGCTCTTGGGGCTTGCTTGAGCCCATAAAGCGCCTTAGAGAGCCTATAAACATGGTTAGGGTACTCACTGTCTTCAAAGCCGGGAGGTTGCTCAACATAGACCTCCTCCTTGATTGGTCCATTGAGGAAGGCACTCTTCACGTCCATTTGATAAAGCTTGAAGCCATGGTAAGTAGCATAGGCCAATAATATGCGAATTGACTCAAGCCTAGCTACGGGTGCATAGGTTTCACCAAAATCCAAACCTTCGACTTGTGAATACCCCTTGGCCACGAGTCGAGCTTTGTTCCTTGTCACCACACCATGCTCGTCTTGCTTGTTGCGGAAGACCCACTTGGTTCCTACAACACTTTGATTAGGACGTGGAACTAAATGCCATACCTCATTCCTTGTGAAATTGTTGAGCTCCTCCTGCATCGCCATCACCCAATCCGAATCTTGAAGTGCTTCCTCTACCCTGTGTGGCTCAATAGAGGAAACAAAGGAGTAATGTTCACAAAAATGTGCAACACGAGATCGAGTAGTTACCCCCTTATGAATGTCGCCGAGGATGGTGTCGACGGGGTGATCTCGTTGTATTGCTTGGTGGACTCTTGGGTGTGGCGGCCTTGGTTGTTCATCCTCCTTGTCTTCATAATTTGCATCTCCCCCTTGATCGTTGCCGTCATTTTGAGGTGGCTCATCTTCTTGATCTTCTTGTTCAACGTCTTGAGCCTCATCCTCAATTTGAGTTGGTGGAGATGCTTGCATGGAGGAGGATGGTTGATCTTGTGCATGTGAAGGCTCTTCGGATTCCTTAGGACACACATCCCCAATGGACATGTTCCTTAGCGCTATGCATGGAGCCTGTTCTATCTCATCAAGATCAACATGCTCTACTTGAGAGCCGTTAGTCTCATTAAACACAACGTCACAAGAAACTTCAACAAGTCCTAAGGACTTGTTAAAGACTCTATATGCCCTTGTGTTTGAGTCATATCCTAGTAAAAAGCCTTCTACAGTTTTAGGAGCAAATTTAGATTTTCTACCTCTTTTAACAAGTATAAAACATTTGCTACCAAAAACTCTAAAATATGAAATATTTGGCTTTTTACCGGTTAGGAGTTCATAGGATGTCTTCTTGAGGATTCGGTGAAGATATAACCGGTTGATGGCGTAGCAAGCGGTGTTGACTGCTTCGGCCCAAAACCGATCCGGTGTCTTGTACTCATCAAGCATGGTTCTTGCCATGTCCAATAGAGTTCGATTCTTCCTCTCCACTACACCATTTTGTTGTGGAGTGTAGGGAGAAGAGAACTCATGCTTGATGCCCTCCTCCTCAAGGAAGCCTTCTATTTGTGAGTTCTTGAACTCCGTCCCGTTGTCGCTTCTAATTTTCTTGATCCTTAAGCCGAACTCATTTTGAGCTCGTCTCAAGAATCCCTTTAAGGTCTCTTGGGTATGAGATTTTTCCTGCAAAAAGAACACCCAAGTGAAGCGAGAATAATCATCCACAATAACTAGACAGTACTTACTCCCGCCGATGCTTATGTAAGCGATCGGGCCGAATAGGTCCATGTGTAGGAGCTCTAGTGGCCTGTCACTAGTCATGATGTTCTTGTGTGGATGATGAGTGCCAACTTGCTTCCCGGCTTGGCATGCGCTACAAATCCTGTCTTTCTCAAAATGAACATTGGTTAGTCCTAAAATGTGTTCTCCCTTTAGAAGCTTGTGAAGATTCTTCATTCCAACATGGGCTAGTCGGCGGTGCCAGAGCCAACCCAAGTTAGTCTTAGCAACCAAGCAAGTGTCAAGTTCAGCTCTATCAAAATCTACCAAGTATAGCTGACCCTCTAACACTCCCTTAAATGCTATTGAATCATCACTTCTTCTAAAGACAGTAACACCTTTATCAGTAAATAGACAGTTGTAGCCCATTTGACATAATTGGGATACGGAAAGCAAATTGTAATCTAAAGAATCTACAAGAAAAACATTGGAAATAGTATGGTCAGGTGATATAGCAATTTTACCCAATCCTTTGACCAAACCTTGATTTCCATCCCCGAATGTGATAGCTCGTTGGGGATCTTGGTTTTTCTCATATGAGGAGAACATCTTTTTCTCCCCTGTCATGTGGTTTGTGCACCCGCTGTCGAGTATCCAACTTGAGCCTCCGGATGCATAAACCTACAAAACAATTTTAGTTCTTGACTTTAGGTACCCAAACGGTTTTGGGTCCTTTGGCATTAGAAACAAGAACTTTGGGTACCCAAACACAAGTCTTGGAGCCCTTGTGTTTGCCCCCAACAATCTTGGCAACTACCTTGCCGGATTTGTTAGTTAAAACATATGATGCATCAAAAGTTTTGAATGAAATAGCATGATCATTTGATGCATTAGGAGTTTTCCTTCTAGGCAACTTGGCACGGGTTGGTTGCCTAGAACTAGATGTCTCACCCTTATACATAAAAGCATGATTAGGGCCAGAGTGAGACTTCCTAGAATGAGTTCTCCTAATTTTGCTCTCAGGATAGCCGGCAGGGTACAAAATGTAACCTTCGTTATCCTGAGGCAAGGGAGCCTTGCCCTTAACAAAGTTAGATAAATTCTTTGGAAGGGCATTAAGTTTGACATTGTCTCCCCTTTGGAAGCCAATGCCATCCTTGATGTCAGGGCGTCTCCCATTATAGAGCATGCTTCTAGCAAATTTGAATTTTTCATTTTCTAAGTCATGCTCACTAATCTTAGCATTAAGTTGTGCTATGTGATCATTTTGTTTTTTAATTAAGGCTAGGTGATCATGGATAGCATCAACATTAATATCTCTACACCTAGTACAAATGGAAATATGCTCAGTAGATGTAGAGGGTTTGCAAGTTTTTAATTCTATAACCTTAGCATGTAGTATATCATTCTCATTTCTAAGGTTAGAAATGCAAACATCACAATCTCTAGCCTTAGCAAGCAATTTTTCTTTTTCATCTCTAAGGCTAGCAAGAGAAACATTCAACTCATCAATTCTAGCAAGTAAATCAATATTATCATCTTTAGAATTGGAAGTTGAAACATTGCAAACATGAGAATCAACCTTAGCAATTAATCTAGTATTTTCATTTCTAAGGTTGGCAATAGTGTCATGGCATGTGCTTAGCTCACTAGTTAATTTCTCACATTTTTCCATTTCTAGAGCATAAGCATTCTTGACCTTAACATGCTTCTTATTTTCTTTAATAAGGAATTCTTCTTGAGAATCCAAGAGATCATCCTTCTCATGTATAGCACTAATCAATTCATTCAATTTTTCTTTTTGTTGCATGTTGAGGTTAGCAAAAAGAATGCGCAAGTTATCCTCCTCATTTTTATCATCATCCTCATCACTAGATGTTTCATATTTAGTGGAGGACCTTGATTTTACCTTCTTTTTGCCGTCCTTGGCCATGAGACACTTGTGGCCGACGTTGGGGAAGAGGAGGCCCTTGGTGACGGCGATGTTGGCGGCGTCCTCGTCGGAGGATGAGTCGGTGGAGCTCTCGTCGGAGTCCCACTCGCGGCACACGTGGGCATCGCCGCCCTTCTTCTTGTGGTACCTCTTCTTTTCTCTCCTCTTGCCCCTCTTGTCGTTATCCCTGTCACTGTCACTTGATAATGGACATTTAGCAATAAAGTGACCGGGCTTACCACACTTGTAGCAAACCTTCTTGGAACGGGATTTATAATCCTTCCCCTTCCGTTGCTTGAGGATTTGCCAAAAGCTTTTGATGATTAAGGCCATCTCCTCATTGTCGAGCTTGGAGGCGTCAATTGGTTGTCTACTTGGTGTAGACTCCTCCTTCTTCTCCTCCGTCGCCTTAAATGCCACCTGTTGCGCCTCGGACGTGGAAGGTTCATCAAGCTCGTTGATCTTCTTTGAACCTTTAATCATACATTCAAAGCTCACAAAATTCCCGATAACTTCCTTGGGGGTCATTAGTGGATATCTAGGATTACCACGAATTAATTGAACTTGAGTGGGGTTAAGGAAGATAAGAGCTCTTAAAATAACCTTAACCACTTCGTGGTCATCCCACTTTTTGCTCCCGAGGTTGCGCACTTGGTTCACCAAGGTTTTGAGCCGGTTGTACATATCTTGTGGCTCCTCCCCTTGGCGAAGACGAAAGCGACCGAGCTCCCCCTCGATCGTTTCCCGCTTGGTGATCTTGGTGAGTTCATCACCCTCGTGCGCCGTCTTGAGTAGGTCCCAAATCTCCTTTGCATTCTTCAACCCTTGCACTTTGTTGTATTCCTCCTTGCTTAGAGAGGCGAGGAGAATTGTTGTTGCTTGAGAGTTGAAGTGCTCGATTTGGGCCACCTCATCCTTATCATAGTCTTCATCCCCTACGGACGGTACCTGTGCACCAAACTCAACAACATCCCATATGCTTTTGTGGAGTGAGGTTAGATGAAATCGCATTAAATCACTCCACCTAGCGTAATCTTCACCATCAAAAGTCGGTGGTTTGCCTAATGGGACGGAAAGTAAAGGTACATGTTTAGAAATGCGAGGGTAGCGTAGGGGGATCTTACTAAACTTCTTACGCTCTTGGCGTTTAGAAGTTACGGAGGGCGCATCGGAGCCGGAGGTCGATGTTGATGAAGTGTCGGTCTCGTAGTAGACCACTTTCCTCATCCTCTTTTGCTTGTCTCCACTCCGATGCGGCTTGTGGGAAGAAGATTTTTCCTTCTTCTCTTTGTGGTGAGAAGAAGATTTCTTCTCCTCCCCTTTGTTGGAGGAGCTCTTCTTCTTTTCCCTCCTCTTGGTGCGGGACTCTTCCGATGAAGTGCTCCCTTGGCTTGTAGTGGTCTTGTCGCCGGTCTCCATCTCCCTCTTGGTGTGATCTCCCGACATCACTTCGAGCGGTTAGGCTCTAATGAAGTACCGGGCTCTGATACCAATTGAAAGTCGCCTAGAGGGGGGTGAATAGGGCGAAACTGAAAATCACAAAAAATAATCACAACTACAAGCCGGGTTAGCGTTAGAAATATAATAGAGTCCGCGAGAGAGGGCGCAAAACAAATCGCAAGCAAATAGCGAAGTGAGACACGTGGATTTGTTTTACCGAGGTTCGGTTCTTTCAAACCTACTCCCCGTTGAGGAGGCCACAAAGGCCAGGTCTCTTTCAACCCTTCCCTCTCTCAAACGGTCCCCCGGACCGAGTGAGCTTCTCTTTCTCAAATCACTTGGGAAACAAACTTCCCGCAAGGACCACCACACAATTGGTGTCTCTTGCCTCAATTACAAGTGAGTGTTTGATCACAAGAAAGAATGCCAAAGAAAAAGAAGCGATCCAAGTGCAAGAGCTCAAATGAACACTACAAATCACTCTCTCTAGTCACTAGGGCTTTGTGTGGAGTTGGGAGAGGATTTGATCTCTTTTGGTGTGCTTTGCAATGAATGCTAGCTCTTGTATAGTGGTTGGTAGGTGGAAAACTTGGATACAATGAATGGTGGGGTGGTTGGGGTATTTATAGCCCCAACCACCAAACTTGACCGTTGGTGGAGGCTGTCTGTCGATGGTGCACCGGACAGTCCGGTGCACACCGGACATGTCCGGTGCCCCCGCCACGTCATCAATGCCGTTGGATTCTGACCGTTGGAGCTTCTGACTTCTGGGCCCGCCTGGGTGTCCGGTGCACACCGGACATCACCTGTTCATTGTCCGGTGCGCCGGTATGGGCGCGCCTGACTTCTGCGCGCGCAGAGCGCGCATTGAATGCACCACAGGTAGCCGTTGGCGCCGAAATAGCCGTTGCTCCGTGGTTACACCGGACAGTCCGGTGCACACCGGACATGTCCGGTGAATTATAGCGGAGCGGCTGCTGCGCGAACCCGAGGCTGGCGAGTTGCTGAGGCCGCGCTCCCTTGGAACACCGGACACTGTCCGGTGTACACCGGACAGTCCGGTGAATTATAGCCGAGCGCCTTGAAAAATTCCCGAAGGCGGCGAGTTCGAGTTGGAGTCCTCTGGTGCACCGGATACTGTCTGGTGGCGCACCGGACACTGTCTGGTGTACACCGGACAGTCCGGTGCCTCCAGACCAGAGGTGCCTTCGGTTGCCTCTTTGCTCCTTTGTTGAATCCAAAACTTGATCTTTTTATTGGCTGAGTGTGAACCTTTTGCACCTGTATAACTTATACACTAGAGCAAACTAGTTAGTCCAATATTTGTGTTGGGCAATTCAACCACCAAAATTAATTAGGGACTAGGTGTAAGCCTAATTCCCTTTCACTAACTTACACTTCTTTGCCGAGTGTCACCCAGTGGGCACTCGGCAAAGCCTCCTTTGCCGAGTGTCAACCAACTGACACTCGGCAAAGTATATTTTTATTTTTTTTTGTTTTTGCCCCCAAACTTTTTGTGGTATGTTCCTATACTATGTAGACCTACATGTATCATTTTTGGACAATTATAACAGAGTTTTCAATCGTTAGTAGATTAAGTTCGTTTATTTGAATTTCTTCGGAAAATTTAGATTTGAACTGCAGGTCACTCGAAACTTGGAAAACCGTGCATGCAAAAATGATATTCATGTTACTTAGCATAAGTTACGACCGATTTTAGAAGCGGACCGGAAACTTCGAGCAACATGCTCACTAAACATGGTCGTGAACTTGCCATCCACATGTTTAAAAATTGTATAAAACACAAACAAAGTCAGAAAATCATGAAACTTGTCCACGTGTCATGATATCATATGTACAGGCTGTGATAAAATTTTTAGAATGTTTGGAGAAAGTTGTGAGACACTATGTGTAGAAACCTAAGAGAACTACACATGAAATCATAGAGTTTCATTGTGGATCTCTTAGTTTTGTATACATAGCGCGTTATAGTTTTCTCGAAACTTTTTCAAATTTTTATCACAGCCTGTACATATGATATCATGACACGTGGACAAGTTTCATGATTTTCTGACTTTGTTTGTGTTTTATATAATTTTTAAACATGTGGATGGCAAGTTCACAGTGATGTTTAGTGAGCATGTTGCTCGAAGTTTCCGGTCCGCTTCTGGAATCGGTCGTAACTTATGCTAAGTAACATGAATATCATTTTTGCATGCACGGTTTTCCAAGTTTCGAGTAACCTGCAGTTCAAATCTGAATTTTCCGAAGAAATTCAAATAAACAAACTAAATCTACTAACGATTGAAAACTCTGTTATAATTGTCCAAAAATGATACATGTAGGTCTACATAGTGTAGGAACATACCATAGAAAGTTTGGGGGCAAAAACAAAAAAAATAAAAATATACTTTGCCGAGTGTCTAGAGAAGACACTCGACAAAGAGTACTTTGCCGAGTGTCCACTATTTGGCACTCGGGAAAGCAGCCTCTTTGCCGAGTGCCAACCGTCGGCTCTCGGCAAAGACTAATGGCCATCAGCTTTGGGACGGCCGCTGATGGCCCTTTGCCAAGCGCCCCCTTTGCCGAGTGTTTGACCCTCGGCAAATGTGTCTTTGCCGAGTGGGGACCTGTGCCGAGTGTCCAGCACTCGGTAAAGAGGCTCGTTGCCGAGTTCCTAACTTTACCAAGTGCGGCTCTCGGCAAAGCCTTCTTTGCCGAGTGCCCGACAAAAGGCACTCGGCAAAGAGGCCGACACTCGGCAAAGCCTCGGATTCCGGTAGTGATACTGGCTCGCATGGCCCGTGATGTGCTTGTTATACCAATATCAACTGTAGCATCAGAGTCAGCATTTTGCACAAGTGGGCACATTTTAGATGACTTCCATAGCTCCCTTACTCCATTCATGCTTCAAGCTCTAGTATGTGCACAATATTGGTTGAGGTGGTCAATACCTATTGATATTGAAGAAAACCTTGAAGAATTAACCATGCTAGAAAAAGGTCTAGCATTCCTTATTTTTTCATTATTATTCAATGGTTCATTGCATATCAACACATATTAACTAGACAATGCTTTATCTCATTGCAGAACTAAAAGAAGAATTTGGTGGTAAAGGAAAAGGAAAACAAGAAGCAACAACAACAGGTACAAGAACAGGAAGCAACACCATCCATGGAACATCTACATCTTAGTTCATGGCTTCATGTTGTAGTATTTTTTCATTTGTTTTTTGGTTGCTGCCTTGCTACTGTCCTGTTGACCGCTGGAGAATGTGTGTCGCCTATCGGGTGCCTGTGTTGTGCTTCATGAGTGGTCGATCGTTGGAGAATGTGTGTAATATACTTTTAGTGTGTTCTCTTGCTCTCTTGCTCTCTGTTATGTGTTATGTGTGAGAGCGATACTAATACTATGAGTGACTCCGTGACTGTGTGCTCTATGCTATTAGACTATATGTGACATCTGAACCGAAATATTGTTTCACTGTTTCAATTTTTAAATATTGTTGCTAGGCGCTGCATGCTGGAATATATCGGGTAGTTTGTTATTACCCGAACTCGTACCCAAAATTATGGATACCCAAAATTACGGGTACCCGAAATTACGGGTACAAGTTTGGGTATAGATGTTTGAAACCCAAAATATAAAAAAACCGAAAAGCCCGACCCGAAATGTCGGATAAACCCGAACGCCTAGCTCTAGCCAGCGCGTGACAACGAGTGTGCCCTATTCCCGTGATGTCATGACCTTGCGGGGTGTAACTATGGTGCAGTGGGGTTCTATTTATATTTATTTTTTAACTAAAATTAATTAAGAGCCCAAAAATATTTGGATCATGATCTATTCCCGCCCCTAGGTCTAACCAGCTGCCTGGTCAAATTACACTAGTATAGAGAATCTTTATATTGTGGCGGTCCTATAGCTATTTGCACTAGCGTTTTTTAGTGAGGCCAGGGTGCTAGGGCCAGTGGAATTCGACATTTTCACTGGCTGTTTTTTTAGAACCTCCAGTGGAAGTTTTCCCATCTTTTTTTCAAATTTTCAAACAAAACTAAATTTTATATTTAATTACACACACATATACATATATATTGATATTGAAAGCAACATATAATTAAATTCTATCATACATTTATATACATTTGTTTACAACTATATATGCTTCACATATTTTATACATCAAAAGTTTTCACCTATGCTCTAATAACTATATCGTCTAAGAGATAGTCTACTAACTTTTGTTAGTATTCTAAATTCTGGCCTAGCTAATGTACCGGAAGCATCGTAATATTTCCCTTTAGCGGGAATAACCTCTTTTAGTATGAATGTGCATAGGTCTTCAATTATACCATACAATGCACCTTCAGTCAAGTTCTTCGGCTTTCCTTGTTGAAATTCTTGTAAAGGAAGTTCGTAAACATCATCTATTCACACTTGATAACACATTTGCATCTTTAATGACATAAATACAAATGTGACTATTACTAATAATACCTTGCTAGGGTTGTGATGTATCATCCGTTCACTCTCATGAACTCGCACGCATAGAACCCATATAGGATCGATCCTTGTGGTTGCTTGTGGCATTACATAACGGGAAATTGGTTATTTAGTTGCAACATTGTGTATGATATGTATTCATAAATTCACTTCCTTACCGGCCAGTTATGATGGATGTCTAGTGGCACATATTTTTTGGGGTGTCGTACTTTCCACCTATAGAACGTAAATGCTCTATGATCTCAAATATAATCTCCATGTTATTTTAAATTCTCATCAATATAAGTATGCACGCATAGAAAAGGCTTACAACTCTAAGATACTGAGAAATTTTGCATAGATCGAAGGGTCGTAGTTCAAAGAGTCAAGCACCAGCACCTTTCCAACCTTAAGATAAATAAGGAGGCATATTAAGTGGTCCTTGTACGAATCAAATTTGTGATGCATGAGTATTGAAATTATTAATTTATTTATGCAAAATTACACTTACTTAAAGTTGTAAGAGGCCATTATGGCTTCCCTATCTGAAAATTGAAGCATTGCGTTTCCTATGTAGACAAGTTTTAAAATAGCAGGCTATAACAGCTATAGCCTAGCTATGACGTTTTGGGAAACCAAAATCCATGGTCGACGAGGAGCAACCAAGCAATAGCAACACAAGAATTGATCAATTGAATATGCCTCAACCCCAAGAGCCAGGCCAGTTTGGAAGTTCCTATTGTAGACTAGAACTAATTCCTAATACGTTTTCTTAATTTTTTATCTAGTAGACTAGTACTAAGTAGTGAATACGATACTGATTACTAATTAGTGAATAGCAATAGCAAACCTTAATTTGTTGACCAAATTAAGCTCATGTTGTAAATAAAAGAGTTCTCTTGAGTAGACAGAATTAAACAACAGTTGATCTGTTCCTGCACTTCATCAACCTGATTCACTAGTAGAAAAGAGTTCTAAGCTGGCGGCACACAGAAATTTATACTGGCAGTTTCAGTTAGCGTGAGCCAGCGAAAATAAACTTGTGGGCCCACCTTAAGGAACAGCTAGTGGAAAGGAGATAATTGCACTGGCGGTTGTGTTAAGTGAACCGCCTGTGGAAATATATCATTTCTACTGACGGTTCACTTAACACAACCATCAGCGAAAAGGAGCTATTTACACTAGCGGTTGTGTTAAGTGAACTGCTAGTGGAAATGATATTTCCACTGATTGTTCATTTAAGTGAACCGTCAGTGGAAAGGAGCTATTTACACTGGTGGTAGTGTTAAGTGAACCACAAGTGGAATATTATTTCCACTGGCTATGCACTTAGCCAACCGCTAGTGGAATGGGCTACTTCCACTTCGATTTTGTTAACACAGCTGCCAATGAACCGCCAGTGCACCGATTTGTCTTAAAAAGTAGATTTATAAAAGTATAAAGGCATGATTACTGAGTACAGAGAGTACTTAGTACCCTAATACATTGCATGATTACTCAGTACCAGAGAGTACTCAGTACCACAATACATTACAACACAATGATACTATCCAGCAATCTTCCCTTGTCTGCTTCTAATCTCTCACTACATACACTACATCAATGAGATACACTACATAAATGTATTAACATTCATCTAACTGCTTCATTACATATAACTACTTCATTACATACACTACATCAATGATACTCTAGCAGCGATCCAATCTCTCACTAATGTCATTTCTTGACTTGCATTAACATTCACCCAATATGACACATCGTAATCAGCTTGGCCATGCAAACTACTCCTTGATCCTCCTATGTGGCCTCGGTCCAACAAATAGTTATGCAAAGCAAAACAAGCAATTATAATCTTCACTTGCGTGCTTCTTTCATAAAATGGGATTCCTCGTAGCACATGCCACCTTGATTTCAGAAGTCCAAAAGCCCGTTCAACTACATTTCGTAGACTCGAGTGGTGGAAATTAAACTTTTCCTGTACAGTCTCTACTCCTGTTCGATTAAAATCTTCTGGTGGGTGTGGATAATTTGCTTCTACATTTCGTCTGCAATGCCAACATATATGCTGTTGGGTGTGGATAATTCGCTTCTCCCATACAACTCCTGAGCACTGCCATGTCATGGCAAGAACCAGTCAACCCAGCACCTACAAAAGTGAACTGCATATCTATGTCCATAATACCTAATACATTGTAGCTAGGCCAGCCTTTTCTATTTGTGTGTTCAAGCCTCGACTCATGACATACGTGAGCTGGAATGTGTGTATCATCTAAGGCTCCTATGCACCCATCAAAGAAAGGGGCATAAGGTCTGAGCTTGTTATGCACTTTAGAAAATGTTGGATTCTTTGGACATATAATGGTTTGGGCAAAAACATACATAGCATCTGCAACATAGCCATTTTTCTACTAATGGTATCCAAAGACCTTTTGAATCTGTCTCTAATTTAACGTGTCGCTTGTTGTGTCCCACACGTCCATAAGAACATCCCTAATGCCTCACATGACTCCACCTCTTATGTTGACCTTAACCCGTGATACCTCACTAAAGTACCATGCAATTCTATAAAAGAATCTGGAGTCATACAAAAATTGTCATGACACTTCCTAAAGTTTCTCATATTATGTTCCACCCATTGTCGTCTTGTCTCGTGCAGCAATGGAGGAGGAGGATTAATCGTAGGAGCAACAGTACACGAACAAGAAGCGAAAGCAGATAGAACTCCTGCTGCACCCACTTGTTGGAATATGATGGAGCTATCATCACTTGTCATGTTGCTGTGGCCTGAGTCTTCTGCACTACTCATCTCGGAGTTGCCTACATTTACAACATTCAATTGATTATAACATAGTCCTATATATTATTATAAAACTGAAATTTGATTATGAATCTTTCAAAACAGAAATGCAATACTTAACACAAAAGTTATAAAACTAAAGTTCACAAGCACATAAATAAAACTGAACTGCAATATGTCTGCAATCATCAAAGCGACCCAGAGTTATTACAACACACACATTCAAAACTAAACTGGAAAACTTAACAGTGTACGTCAAAGCAATATTACAAGATCACACAGACAAGCTACATCGAAATATGATCCCAACTGAACCTAATCCAATGAAGTCGTCCCTCTTTAGTATTCATATTAAGAAAAAACCTCCTATTTATTTCGTTTTTGCAAATAGTTGCCATGCAGTACAAATCAGAGTCTTCTTCAAGTCCATCTTGCTTTAAGAGTTGCACAACTTCGTCAGCTTCTTGTTGTCCATGACTCATAGTTCTCTGGTTTCTGATGGAAATGTACTCAGAAATATTAACAATGTGCTCTTCCAAACTAATCTTTTTCTTAGGAGGGCTATCCACAGTGGCTTCCCTGATTGGCCTTTTGGATGATGATCTAATATTGGAGCAACCCACACTATCACACCTAGATTTAAGGGGGGACAAACTCGGGCGCGAATCAAATATGTGCTGGGATCAAGTCTCACACATATGATGACTGATGGTACAGAAACAAATGTCACATCTTTAATATATAATGGGGTTCTGTACGAAATAGTTAAATAATTACATCATACAAAGTCAATGATCCAGCAACCAAAGTTGATTGGGAGATGACGACCTAGACCTCTCACGAATCTCCTCGCGACATCCTTCATGCTCCTCATCTTGTGGTACCTGTCCTTGACCTAGGGGATGTGAGTACAACAAGGGTGATTTCACATACGCTCATTGCTCAACAAGTTGTGGGGAATAATGTGCATGAGCTCAGTCATGGTGGGGTTCATGTGAAGTATAAGGCTTACCAAAGGAGATGGTTAAAGTTGAGCATTGCTTTTAAAGTTGGTCAAAGTTTTATTAGTAGTTACTAAGTATAACTAGATACCAACCCAAATAAACAAGAGATCAAATTAATAATAACACCCATGATGCGATGCATATGACAAATTAAGTTTATTAATATAGATTACTCATGTGAGGGTCCGAGCTACTCATGACCGTGAGCACGGCTGATATACCAGTTTTACACTCTGCAGAGGTTGCACATCTTTACCCACAAGTCGTGTTACCCATTTGCCAAGGGATCATGACTTCCCATTCATCTCTACCGAGGAGACGAGGCAGGGTAGCACTACGAGGCCTTTACAAAGTTCAACTAGCTTTAGAAAACCCGCTACGGTTTCTGAGAAGAGCAATATAGGAATCCCTCGTTCGAAAAGCTATCACAACATGATTGACCCAAGAACCTCCTTATATGTAGCTCCTTCAATCGCCCTTGCCCCTTTCGGGTAAGGTAGTCCTTCACTAGATTTCCTATTTAGTCAGCCAAGGGCATCCCATACCACCCTTGTGATAGCACTGTTTTCCCGGGTGGTCGCTCCATGTTCCAATTACACATAATGATCTTATCATGAACAATAACTAAAACAATAGCAAAATTGCAACATGATCATAATATAACATTAATTTCTCAAAACCAGGTAGAGCAATAGCAAATCTACCCAATAGTTCTTTTGTTTGCAAGGTGTGGGATAAACAATGCTAGGGAAACCTATTAGGTCCCATCAAATTGACCTGAGCATGTCACAGTGGTTAACAGGAACATTATTAGGTAGGGAAAAGTGATCAAGGGCACAATTTGCCTTGGACATGAGATTCCTAGGTACTTCACCAACTTGGTCCTCAAGTGACTCATAACCTCGCTGCTCCTCGTAGCATTACATACAAATAGACAAGGAGTACATAACATTGCACCAAACATGAGAACAATCATCACAATAATGATCTACGCGCTGCTACGAGATCGCAGGTTCGAGAACCTCTAAAATCGGAGTTAAGGTTAGTAAGATATGGTTTTCGGAAGATTACCATGGTTAAACGATACAAACTAAATTCTATGTTGATTAACGTAAATCATATGAGAAAACTTATTAAAGAAATAACTAATTCAACTTTATTCCTAAACTATAACTTGATTAGAGATCATATTATATTTATGGATAGATTAAGTAAGATAAATCTAGTAACCATAGGATAAACAAATATCTAATTATAAAAGTATGTGATATGATACAATTAAGGCTGTTACTATATAGGCAATTTTATTACGAAGCTAACGCAACTTGAACAGATCCAATCAGAGTTAAAACATGAAAGTTATGATTTATTTAAGTTCTCTAGATTTTTTGTACTAAAAATTCGATTTTAGATTTAATCTATAGGAAAATTAGAAATTTCTAGACCGTTGATCCTATTTCAACTAAATTCAGGGTTTGTTGTAAAAGAAACTAGACCTAGTTGTAACAGTCTTAAAACTGCATAGGACCACAGGTTGATTACTATATAGAGCAGGGGCTATTTTGCAATTGGAGCGTGTGAAAGGGTATCCTTTATTCCTAACTGCAAGATCAGAAATCTACAACTCTGATCAAACGCCAAGATGCCCCAGTACGCGAACTAGCGGTTGCTACACATAGAGGGGACGATGGCACATGGGATGAGAGGGTTCTTACCACGAATCACGTGTGCAGGAGCACTGACCATGGTGGATGGCGGCTCCACGGTAACGGAAGAACTTTGGTGAGCAATTCTTCATCACCTAGTCAGTACCCACCCATGCCAATGCGACTCACATATTCCTTGACACCTGTCGCACCTCCCAGACCAATCGTCAGCCCCTGAGCGATGATGTATCCCCCATGTCGACGCTGGCGGCATGAATCACCCCTTTGTTTCCCTGACCAAGCGCTAGGGATGTCCACAAGGACGACGGTCCTAGGAACTAGATGCGGGAGACTACTATTTATGCTCCCGGTCACATGAATGAGGACAGGGCTGGTCCCGAGCTTCCCGGCACAAACCCAAAAGCATGCACGTGGTTGTTGCGTAGGTAGTTAGAAGGAAGACAAATTTGAGCGACGAGCCCCACTGACAGCCACACAGTGATAAATGCGGACGTGGCGTTATAATGCATGTCTGGCTGACATAGAGGCCCACACGATAGTGGTGTGCACGCACGCGGCGGCCACAGAGCTGCATGACATCTAGGCCCCGCTGTACAGTGGTAGTGTGGACGTGCGAACTGCTGTGGGACTGACATGTGAGCCCCACATGTCGGCACCGATTTGCCATTATGGGCCACGCGATGGTGAAGTTGGTTTGGGCCTAGTGGTAGGAGCAGTGGGCCCGGGCTGGGTTTCAGCCCAAGAAGCATTATATTTGTTTCTTTCTTTTTTCTATTTCTGTTTTTTCATTTTCTATTTGAATTTGAGAATTCAACATTTAAATTTGCATACAGATGCATAATACAAGAATATCAAGCATGTATGCAAGGTTTGAGACAATTAGGCTAGGTTGATGAAACATGAGGATCATTCGATGTCGCCGATTGATTCTGCAAAAATGAGAAGACATTGCATGTTTGAGACAAGATAAATATATATTATATTTAACTAAAACTTTCATACTCTACTAGATTTCAATTAGTGTAGTGGTTTGACCCTAAGCATGAACATACAAACTAAAATAGTCATACTCACAGGAGTGGAAAACTGAGGTGGAGTTGGAGGTGGAGGTGGATTTGGAGTGAATAGCAAAGGTGGTGGAGCTACACTTGTTGCATACTGTATGTAACAAAGAATGTCCTCCGTCCTATGATGCTCGGACCTCATCCTCGCATTCAACTCCAAACGTTGCCTCCTCTCTTCTTCTAGATGGGCCTGCAATATTTCGCCCACATGTTACAATAATGCATAGAAAAGATATATTATCAATGAATGACGAATGTAGCATAACAACCTATAATTCCCTCCTCTCTTCTTCCAGTTGGGTCTGAAATATTTCACTCAAATATTTAAATAATGCATAGAAAATAAATATTTCAATGAACGATGAATATAGCATGAACAACCTGGAGTACCTGTATCCAATGCTGTGAAGTGTCCTGCCAAGGTCATATGGCTGGGCTCACGCTCATGCTACATGCTTGAATCTGAGATATAGTGGGAGTAGCAGCTGAGTCAATTGTACCGTCGCAAATCCAATATTGTCCATGCTTCTTGCCTCCTCCAACCTTCATGAAAACTTCTGCGTCAAGGTCCTCGGATCGTATTCAAGCCCATGGACGTTCCTTGCCATTGATGTGTACTTACTGAGGCAACTTTGGACGGTTGCATTGTTGTATGCCTCCGGCCCATCCTCTGGGTTATAGTTGATGTCACACATTGTCTTGCCCTTGTGGGACATAGCAAATGCCTTGAAGATGGAATAAAGTTTGTCCACCATGTGACACCGACTGCGAGAAAACTAGCGAGATGATTAGAAATTATGCATAATTGAGAGTTAAAATAAATAAATGAATTCACATACCCATGCTTGCGTATCCGCTGAGGCTACGACTGCCTTGATGGTGTGGTACACCTAGCATCATCAAACGTCGATCCCGGCAAGCGTTGTACACATCCTCCCACTCGCCTGAGCACCATTTGTCCACCATCCGTTTCCAACACTTAGGATGCTAGGCACACCATTAAGAAATCATCTATAGAAAAATCAAGTACATGATATATGAGAAGATGAATTTAAGGCTACCTAATCTCAAAAACAATGGATATTAATGTTCTTTATTTACCTCCAAGTACTAGTCCCGAGTCAACTTCATGGTTCTTGCGTCCTTTTTGGAGACCTTCTCTCTAAGGTGGCTCCATGGTATTTTATGATGGCCTGTATGCGCGCCTCATAGTGCATATCTATGACGAGTTTTTTTACAACATTTGGGAGCCAATGCATCCGTGATCCGCCCTGCCCTCATATCCCTCCTGACATCTGAAGAAATCCTATATATTCAAACATGATGCATCCATTCATTATTTCAAAAATTTCCAATGAATGCAATGTCCTATTGAAAGGGAAATGTGCCCTTGGGCCATTTCTAAGTATTTTGGTGAGCAAGTGCCAACACAAATGGTTTAAGTGTGAAACTATGGCAAATGGTGGAAGAAGTGCAAAGTCAACACAAAGGTATGATTCTAGACTTAGTACATTGGTTTTTGTATACTAACATATTTGTCTAAGTGTTAGAATCAGAGAAAATACAATTGGAAAAGACTTGGCTCGAGCAGCCAAGACTCTGCTCAATCTGGGTGCACCGGACTGTCCGGTGGTGCACCGGATAGTGTCCGGTGTGCCAGGCTGGCGTCTGGTCAACTGGCTGCTCTCGGGTCTGGACGGCGGCATACGGCTATAAATCACCGAACTGTCCGGTGGTGCACCGGATAGTGTCCGGTGAGTCGTCTGCGGCGAAGTCGCTGCTCCCAGGAACCAAGTCAACAGCGTACGGCTATAATTCATCGGACTGTCCGGTGAGGCACCGGACTGTCCGGTGAGCCAACGGTCGGGCGCGCCAACGGTCGGCCGCACAATCCGCGCGTGACGCGTGGCCGAGCCAACGGTTAGATGGGGGCACTGGACTGTCCGGTGTGCACCGGACAGTGTCCGGTGCGCCAACGGCTCCAAGTCTTCAACAGTCGGCTACGCCAGAATAGGAAAGAAATCCGCACCGGACAGTGTCCGGTGGTGCACCGGACTGTCCGGTGCGCCAGTCGACAAAAGGCAAGAATTGCCTTCCTGGATTGCTCTCAACGGCTCCTAGCTGCCTTGGGGCTATAAAAGGGACCCCTAGGCGCATGGAGGAGCACACCAAGCATACCTTGAGCATTCTTGATCATTCACACTCCGTCTTTGTGCACTCGTTTGACATTCTTAGTGATTTGAGCTCTGTTCTAGTGAGAACCTTGTGATATTAATTTGAGCTTGAGTCTTGGCCGTGTGTGTGCGTATTGCTGTGGATTTGTGTGTGTTGCTTTCCTCCGTTACTCTAGTGCTTTCACTTTGATTCTTATTGTAAGGGCGAGAGACTCTAAGTTGTGGAGATTCCTCGTAAACGGGAAAGAGTAAAGAAAAGAAGAACACCGTGGTATACAAGTTGATCATTGGATCACTTGAGAGGAGTTGAGTGCAACTCTCGTCCATTGAGACGCCACAACGTGGAGTAGGCAAGTGTTGTACTTGGCCGAACCATGGGATAATTCCTCGTGTCTCTTGTGCTTGTTCTCACTGTGTCTATTGTGCTTCACAAGAGCTCTCCTTAGCCACTTGATTTTATTGTGCTAACTCATAACCAAGTTTTGTGGCTTTATGTTTCAAGTTTTTACAGGATCACCTATTCACCCCCCCTCTAGGTGCTCTCAATTGGTATCGGAGCCGTTCTCTTCAAGAAAGGGACTAATCACCCGAAGGGATGGATCCTAAGGGAAAGGGAATGGTGATCAACGACAAGGAGAAGGAGTCCTTCATCAATGAGCCAAAAGACGACAAGCCCACTGACTCGGGCTCAAGTCATAAAAAGAAGGACGGGAAGAAGAAGAGACGCATTAATAAGATTGTCTACTACGACGACAGCGATGAGTCTTCTTCTTCCCAAAAGGACGACGACGACAACGACTACGAGAAAAAAAAGACGGTTAACTCGAACTTTTCTTTTGATTACTCTCGTATTCCGCAAAGTTCCAATGCTCATTTGCTTTCCATTCCCCTCGGTAAACCTCCTCACTTTGATGGAGAGGACTACGGATTTTGGAGTCACAAAATGCGTAGCCACCTGTTCTCTCTCCATCCAAGTATATGGGAGATAGTAGAAAATGGAATGCAATTTGATAGTACGGATAGTCCCATGTTCATCAATGAACAAATTCATAAAAATGCACAAGCTACTACTGTTCTTTTAGCGTCATTGTGCAGGGATGAATACCATAAGGTGAGCGGCTTGGATAACGCCAAGCAGATTTGGGACACCCTCAGGATCTCTCATGAGGGAAATGACGTTACCATGCTCACCAAGATGGAGTTGGTGGAGGGCAAACTAGGGAGGTTCGCGATGATTATGGGGGAGGAGCCAACCCAAATGTACAACAGGCTCAAGACCTTCATCAACAAAATAAGGAGCTATAGAAGCAGGCGATGGACGGACCACGACGTCGTCCAACTTATGCTAAGGTCCTTCACCGTCCTTGATCCTCATCTTGTTAACTCTATTCGTGAGAATCCTAGGTACACCAAGACGACGCCCGAAGAAATACTTGGGAAGTTTGTGAGCGGGCGAATGATGATCAAGGAGGCGAGATTTGTTGATGAGGCGCTAAATGGCCCAATCCATGAGCCTCAAGCCATTGCTCTCAAGGAAACAAGTAGCAAGGAGGCGCTACCTAGCAAGGTGGCGCAAATTGAGGCGGACGGGCTCAACGAGGAAGAAATGGCCCTCATCATCAAGCGCTTCAAGACGGCGCTAAAGGGTCGCAAGGAGCATCCCAAAAAGAACAAGACGAAGGGAAAGCGCTCTTGCTTCAAGTGCGGTAAGGTTGGTCACTTTATTGCTAATTGTCCCGATAATGATAGTGACTAGGATCAAGAAAATAAGAGGGAAAAGAAGAAGACTTACAAGAAGGCTAAAGGCGAGGCACACCTTGGCAAAGAGTGGGACTCGGATTGTTCTTCGTTCGACTCCGACGACGAAGGACTCGCCGCCACCGCCTTCAACAAATCATCCCTCTTCCCCAACGAGCATCACACCTGTCTCATGGCAAAAGAGAAGAAGGTAAGCACTCACAATACTAGTACTTACGCTTCTTCAAGTGATAATGAATCTAGTGATGATGAAATAGACTATGCATGTTTATTCAAAGGATTAGATAGAACCAAAATTGATAAGATCAATGAATTGATTGATGCCTTGAATGAGAAGAATAGACTTTTAGAAAAACAAGATCTTTTGTATGAAGAGCATGATAAATTTGTAAGTGCGCAAAATTCTCTTGCTCTAGAAGTCAAAAGAAATGAAATGCTTTCATGTGAATTGTCTACATGCCATGAATCTATCTCTAGATTAAAAAGTATCAACGATGACTTGAGTGCTAAGTTAGAAATAGCTAATAATTCAACCTCTTGCGTAGAACATGTTGTGATTTGCAATAGGTGTAAAGATTTTAATGTTGATGCTTGTAGTGAACACCTAGTTTCTATTTCTAAATTAAATGATGAAGTGGCTAGTCTTAATGCTCAACTTAAGACTAGCAAAAATGAATTTGATAAATTAAAATTTGCAAGGGATGCCTACACTATTGGTAGACACCCCTCAATTAAGGATGTGCTTGGCTTTAAGAAGGAAGCCAAGAACTTAACAAGTCATAAGGCTCCCATCTCCGCCAAGGAGAAAGGGAAGGCTCCAATGACTAATAGTGCTAAAAAGAACCATGCTTTCATGTATCATGATAGGAGATATTCTAGGAATGTTCATTATGATAGAAGTTATAATGCTTTTGATTCACATATCATGATTGCTTCAAGTTCTTCTATTATGCATGGTAGAAATTTGGCTAGGAAAAATGTTATTCATCATATGCCTAGAAGAAATGTTGTTCATGTTCCTAGGAATGTAAGTAATGAACACTCTACAATTTACCATGCTTGTAATGCTTCCTTTGCAATTTGTAGAAAGGATAAGAAAGTGATTGCTAGGAAATTAGGGGCAAAATGCAAGGGAGATAAGACTTGCATTTGGGTCCCTAAGGCTATTATAACTAACCTTGTAGGACCCAACAAGAGTTGGGTACCTAAGACCCAAGCCTAATTTGCCTTGCAGGTTTATGCATCCGAGGGATCAAGCTGGATTATCGACAGCGGATGCACAAACCACATGACGGGGGAGAAGAAGATGTTCACCTCCTATGTCAAGAATAAAGATTCCCAAGATTCAATCATATTCGGTGACGGGAATCAAGGCAAGGTTAAAGGCTTAGGCAAGATAGCCATCTCAAATGAGCACTCTATCTCCAATGTATTTTTAGTAGAGTCGCTAGGTTATAATCTTCTGTCGGTTAGTCAATTATGTAATATGGGATACAATTGCTTATTCACAAATGTAGATGTGTCTGTCTTTAGAAGGAGTGATGGTTCATTAGCTTTTAAGGGTGTACTTGACGGCAAATTCTATTTAGTTGATTTTGCAAAGGAGGAGGCCGGTCTAGATGCATGCTTAATTGCTAAGACTAGCATGGGCTGGCTGTGGCATCGTCGTCTAGCACATGTGGGGATGAAGAACCTTCACAAACTTCTAAAGGGAGAACATGTGTTAGGTCTAACAAATGTGTATTTCAAAAAAGATAGACCTTGTGCAGCTTGTCAAGCAGGTAAACAAGTGGGAAGTGCGCATCACAGCAAGAATGTGATGACCACATCAAGACCCCTGGAGCTGCTGCATATGGACCTCTTCGGACCCGTCGCCTACCTTAGCATCGGGGGAAGTAAGTATGGTTTAGTAATTGTTGATGATTTTTCCCGCTTCACTTGGGTATTCTTTTTGCAGGATAAATCTGAAACCCAAGGGACCCTCAAGCGCTTTCTAAGGAGAGCTCAAAATGAGTTTGAGCTCAAGGTGAAGAAGATAAGGAGCGACAACGGGTCCGAGTTCAAGAACCTTCAAGTGGAGGAGTACCTTGAGGAGGAAGGAATCAAGCACGAGTTCTCCGCTCCCTACACACCACAGCAAAATGGTGTGGTAGAGAGGAAGAACAGGACGCTCATAGACATGGCGAGGACGATGCTTGGAGAATTCAAGACGCCCGAGCGGTTTTGGTCGGAAGCTATGAACACGGCTTGCCACGCCATAAACCGAGTCTACCTTCATCGCCTCCTCAAGAAGACGTCATACGAGCTACTAACCGGTAACAAACCCAACGTTTCTTATTTTTGAGTTTTTGGGAGTAAATGCTACATTCTTGTGAAGAAAGGTAGAAATTCAAAATTTGCTCCCAAAGCTGTAGAAGGGTTTTTGTTAGGTTATGACTCAAATACAAAGGCGTATAGAGTCTTCAACAAATCATCGGGTTTAGTTGAAGTCTCTAGTGACGTTGTATTTGATGAGACTAATGGCTCTCCAAGAGAGTAAGTTGAGCTTGATGATGTAGATGAGGATGATGTTCCAACGGACGCGATTCATACCATGGCAATTGGAGACGTGCGACCGCAGGAACACATGGAACAAGATCAGCCTTCTTCCTCAACAATGGTGCAACCCCCAACTCAAGATGATGAACAGGTTCCTCAAGAAGAGGCGTGTGATCAAGGGGGAGCACAAGATGTCCAAGTTGAAGAGGAAGAAGCAACACAGATCCCTCCAACTCAAGTTCGAGCAATGATTCAAAGGAACCATCCCGTCGACCAGATTTTGGGTGACATTAGCAAGGGAGTAACCACTCGCTCTAGATTAGCTAATTTTTGTGAGCATTACTCTTTTGTCTCTTCTATTGAGCCTTTCAGGGTAGAAGAGGCCTTGATAGATCCGGACTGGGTGTTGGCCATGCAGGAAGAGCTCAACAACTTCAAGCGAAATGAAGTTTGGACACTGGTGCCACGTCCCAAGCAAAATGTTGTGGGAACCAAGTGGGTGTTCCGCAACAAATAGGATGAGCACGGGGTGGTGACAAGGAACAAGGCTCGACTTGTGGCAAAAGGTTATGCCCAAGTCGCAGGTTTGGACTTTGAGGAGACTTTTGCTCCTGTGGCTAGGATAGAGTCGATTCATATTTTGTTAGCCTATGCCGCTCACCATTCTTTCAGGTTGTACCAAATGGATGTGAAGAGCGCTTTCCTCAACGGGCCAATCAAGGAGGAGGTGTACGTGGAGCAACCCCCTGGCTTTGAGGATGAACGGTACCCCGACCACGTGTGTAAGCTCTTTAAGGCGCTCTATGGACTTAAGCAAGCCCCAAGAGCATGGTATGAATGCCTTAGAGACTTTTTAATTGCTAATGCTTTCAAGGTTGGGAAAGCCGATCCAACTCTTTTCACTAAGACTGTGATGGTGATCTATTTTTGTGCCAAATTTATGTCGATGACATAATATTTGGTTCTACTAACCAAAAGTCTTGTGAAGAGTTTAGCAGGGTAATGACTCAAAAATTTGAGATGTCGATGATGGGCGAGTTGAACTACTTCCTTGGGTTCCAAGTGAAGCAACTCAAGGACGGCACCTTCATCTCTCAAACAAAGTACACGCAAGACTTGCTCAAGCGGTTTGGGATGAAGGACGCCAAGCCCGCAAAGACTCCAATGGGAACCGACGGACATGTCGACCTCAACAAAGGAGGTAAGTCCGTTGATCAAAAAGCATACCGGTCCATGATAGGGTCTTTACTTTATTTATGTGCTAGTAGACCGGATATTATGCTTAGCGTATGCATGTGTGCTAGATTTCAATCCGATCTAAGGGAGTGTCACTTAGTGGCCGTGAAGCGAATTCTTAGATATTTAGTCGCTACGCCTTGCTTCGGGGTCTGGTATCCAAAGCGGTCTACCTTTGACTTAATTGGATATTCAGACTCCGATTATGCTGGATGTAAGGTCGATAGGAAGAGTACATCAGGGACGTGCCAATTCCTAGGAAGGTCCCTGGTGTCGTGGAGTTCTAAGAAACAAACCTCTGTTGCCCTATCCACCGCTAAGGCCGAGTACGTTGCCGCAGGACAGTGTTGCGCGCAACTACTTTGGATGAGGCAAACCCTCCGGGACTTTGGCTACAATCTGAGCAAAGTCCCACTCCTATGTGACAATGAGAGTGCTATCCGCATGGCGGACAATCCTATTGAGCATAGCCGCACAAAGCACATTGACATACGGCATCACTTTTTGAGAGACCACCAGCAAAAGGGAGATATCAAAGTGTTTTATGTTAGCACCGAGAACCAGCTAGCCGATATCTTTACCAAACCTTTAGATGAAAAGACCTTTTGCAGGCTGCGTAGTGAGCTAAATGTCTTAGATTCGCAGAACTTGGATTGATGTGTAGCATACATGTGTATTATGCTTTGATCATGTTCCCTTATGCATTTTGTTGTTTATTGATGGTGCTCAAGTTGTACAAGCACTCCCCGGACCTCACAAGTCCATTTGCGAGTGATGCACATATTTAGGGGGAGATGTGCTGCAACTTGACCCTTTTGAGACTAACCATGTGTTTGAGCTTGCTTGATTTAGTCTCAAAAGTGGATTGAAAGGGAAAGATGGACTTGGACCATGAAAGACTTCCACTGCACTCCGATGAGAGGGTAACTCACTCCAAGTTCATCTCATATTCTTATTGCCTTTTACTCTTATTTGAAGATTTTGGTGAGGCAATGGGGTTTAGGGGCCAAGATTGATCCTGTTTTGGTGCTTGATGCCAAAGGGGGAGAAAATAAGGCCAAAGCAAGAAATGGATCAGCTACCACTTGAGAATTTTGAAAATAATAGAATTAGAGCTTTTGGTTTGTCAAAATACTCTTATTGTCTCTTATTGTCAAATGTTGGTCTCTTGTTGGGATAATGGTTGATTATGGGAAAAAGGGGGATTTTATGAATTCTTGATCAATTTCTCTTGAAATACCTCTCTCTATGCCTCAACAAGTGACTTTGACTTAGAGATAGGAAATTGAGTTTGATTTGCAAAAACAAACCAAGTGGTGGCAAAGAATGATCCAAATACGCCAAATTTGAATCAAAACAAATTTGTGTTCTCATTTGCATTGATGTTGCACTTCCTTTAGTTGCTTTTTGTTGTGTTGGCATAAATCACCAAAAAGGGGGAGATTGAAAGGGAAATGTGCCCTTGGGTCATTTCTAAGTATTTTGGTGATCAAGTGCCAACACAAATGGTTTAAGTGTGAAACTATGGCAAATGGTGGAAGAAGTGCAAAGTCAACATAAAGGTATGATTCTAGACTTAGTACATTGGTTTTTGTGTACTAGCATATTTGTCTAAGTGTTAGAATCAGAGAAAATACAATTGGAAAAGACTTGGCTCGAGCAGCCAAGACTCTGCTCAGTCTGGGTGCACCGGACTGTAAGGTGTGCCAGGCTGGCGTCTGGTCAACTGGCTGCTCTCAGGTCTCGACGGTGCACCGGACAGTGTCCGTGAGTCGTCTGGGCGAAGTCGCTGCTCTCGGGAACCAAGTCAACAGCGTACGACTATAATTCACCGGACTGTCCGGTGAGGCACTGGATTGTCCGGTGAGCCAACGGTCGGGCGCGCCAACGGTCGGCCGCGCAATCCGCGTGTGACGCGTGGCCGAGCCAACAGTCAGATGGGGGCACCGGACTGTCCGGTGCGCCAACGGCTCCAAGTCTTCAACGGTCGGCTGCGCCAGAATAGGAAAGAAATCCGCACCGGACTGTCCGGTGCGCTAGTCGACAGAAGGCAAGAATTGCCTTCCTGGATTGCTCTCAACGGCTCCTAGCTGCCTTGGGGCTATAAAAGGGACCCCTAGGCACATGGAGGAGCACACCAAGCATACCTTGAGCATTCTTGATCATTCACACTCCGTCTTTGTGCACTCGTTTGACATTCTTAGTGATTTGAGCTCCGTTCTAGTGAGAACCTTGTGATATTCATTTGAGCTCGAGTCTTGGCCGTGTGTGTGCGTATTGCTGTGGATTTGTGTGTGTTGCTTTCCTCCCTTACTCTAGTGCTTTCACTTTGATTCTTATTGTAAGGGCGAGAGACTCCAAGTTGTGGAGATTCCTCGCAAACGGGAAAGAGTAAAGAAAAGAAGAATACCATGGTTTTCAAGTTGATCATTGGATCACTTGAGAGGAGTTGAGTGCAACTCTCGTCCATTGAGACGCCACAAGGCAAGTGTTGTACTTGGCCGAACCACGGGATAATTCCTCGTATCTCTTGTGCTTGTTCTCACTGTGTCTATTGTGCTTCACAAGAGCTCTCCTTAGCCACTTGATTTTATTGTACTAACTCATAACCAAGTTTTGTGGCTTTAAGTTTCAAATTTTTACAGGATCATCTATTCACCCCCTCTAGGTGCTCTCACCTATATATACAAACAGGATGCCTCGACGATATTCTTTTCAGTGCGCATCACGTCAATGTTGTGTGCAAGGAGAAAATCATGATAATAGGGGAGCCGAATTAAGTCTGACTTATGGGTCCATCCACTAGTAGAAAAGAGCTCATAGCCTGCGGCACCCATAAATTATCACTGGCGGTTTCAGTTATCACGCGCCAGTAAAAAAAACAAGGTGGACCCGACTTAGGAACCGCCAGTGGAAACCAATTTTCACTGGCGGTTATCTTAACACAACCGCCAGTGGAAATAGGGTATTTCCACTGGCGGTTGGTGTAACAGAACCGCCAGTATAAAGCAATTTCCACTGGCGGTTGGTGTAACAGAACCGCCAGTGTAAATACCCTATTTACACTGGCGGTTGTGTTAAGATAACCGCCAGTGGAAATAGGTTTCCACTGGCGGTTTTTCAAGCCAACCGCCAGTGAACTGTCTGTTATAAATACCCCTCTTCTTCCCCGCGACAGTGAACTGTATGCTCGCAGCCAGCTTCCATTGGAGGCGATTTTGGAGGTCCAGATTTCACAAAAATATAAGGGGGGAGGTTTTGGTCTTCATTTCTTGGAAGAAGGTGGATAAGAAAGGTTGGTTTATGTTTCTTTGTCAACTTTTGTTCATTCTTGCTCAATTTTAGCCACATTTTGGATCTAGGGTTTTACATGTGAGAGAGAAGAGTATAGCTAGGTAATTTTCTCTATTTACTCAAATGAGGTTGCATAAGATGGTTAGTTTTTGTCTATTCCCTCTCTTTTTCATGTTTAGTTGCTTAATGAATGGTGAATGTGTTGTATGGAAGATTGGTTTAATTATGTTTCAATTGTTAGTTATTGTTTATTTTTGCTCAATTTTTACTACATTTTGAAACTAGGCTTTCACCATATGTTAAAGATAGGTTTGGGTATTAATTTTTTTTGTTTATTAGTTGCTAGGAAAGTTTGGCTTATGTTTCTTTTGCCAAATTTTGTTCATTTTTCCTCCATTTTAGCCACATTTTGGATATAGGGTTTCACCATGTGTTAGAGATAAAGTAGTCTAACTACTTTTATTGGAAGAGATAAAGTAGTCTAACTACATTTGTATATATACCGATCAATATGTACTGTATATATACATGCATGGTAATCTGACTTGCCATGAAAACTTCGGACTGGAAGGGTAGGCAGCAGATGTCGCACTCCAACGCGTCCTTCTCCATGGATAGTGTCACAGTCGCCTCTTCCTCATCCTCCAACCCCGACTCTTCCTCATCCTCCATGTGCAGCATGTAATTTTACACGACTTTCTAGAGAGGAGAGGGAGAGGGAGAGAGAGCTATTGTTGCCAATGCGCTCGGAGCAGGTGCAGCACTTACCGTCCGTGCGGATGCAGCACTTTGCACATCCAGAATGCCCGTTCTTGCACTGATTTTACATAGAGCAGAGCATCATGCTGGAGTCTACCGATCAATATGTACTGTATATATACATGCATGGTAATCTGACTTGCCATGAAAACTTCGGACTGGATGGGTAGGCAGCAGATGTCGCACTCCAACGCGTCCTTCTCCATGGATAGTGTCACAGTCGCCTCATCCTCCAACCCCGCCTCATCCTCCATAGAGAGAGAGAGGAGAGAGAGAGAGAGGGTTTCACATTTTAGCCACATTTTTGGATATAGGGTTTCACCATGTGTTTTATGTTACTTTTTTACAGGTGGTGATGGAGAGGACATCCTGGATGTATAACTTATCAAGGCTAGATCCATCATACATATCCGAGGTCCATAGGTTTATTGATGTCGCTACGAACCATGCTTGGAGAACAAAGACAAAACACATATATTGTCCATGCATGGACTGCAAAAATGCTGCTGTATTTAATGACACAGAACAAATCATATCTCATCTGGTATGCCGAGGATTTATGAAGGATTACACAATTTGGACAAAGCATGGAGAGGGTAGCTCTTCGCCTTATACGACTGGAAACCCTGAGAACATCGACGACAGATTTCAGTTCGTTCACGAGACACACCAACCTCTTCCACAGAGCGAACATGTAGTGCAAAATGTTACTGATCATGGTTACGCTGGAGGAAATGAACATGATAGACCTCATGTTCTGCCAAGTGTTATGGATGAGGAAGATGCAGAGTTGCTAGAGGCAATGTTGCGTCGTCATACAGATCAATCGATGTTCTTAATGAAAGGTATGGAGTCCCTGAAGAAGGCAGCAGAAGAGCCTTTGTACGACGAGTCTAAGGGTTGTACCAAAGAGTTCACGACGCTCCGGTCTGTGCTAAAGCTGTTGATGTTAAAAGCTAAATATGGTGTGTCTGATGCTGGCTTCGATGCGTTCTTGAGTATTATCGCAGACATGCTTCCAAAGGAGAACAATGTGCCTGCTAACACGTACTATGCAAAGAAACTAATCAGTCCGCTCACTATGGGTGTGGAGAAGATCCACGCGTGTAGAAATCACTGTATCCTTTATCGAGGTGATGATTATAAAGACTTGGAGAGCTGCCCAAAGTGCGGTGCAAGTAGGTACAAGACGAATAAAGACTATCGAGAGGACGAAGAGTGTGTTGCATCCGTGTCTAAAGGGAAGAAGCGAAAGAAAGCCCAAAAAAAGACTTCAAAATCCACGAGCAAAGAAAAAGAAGAAGTAGACTATTATGCGCTCAAAAAGATTCCTGCTTTGGTGATGTGGTACCTCCCCGTCGTCGATCGATTGAGGTGTTTGTTCGCTAATCCTGAGGATGCCAGACTTATGAGCTGGCATGCTTCTGATGAGCACAAAAACGATGGGAAGCTTTGACATCCAGCCGATGGGAAGCAGTGGCAAGATTTCAATGACAACCACCGAGACTTTGCCGATGAACCGAGAAATGTTAGGTTCGCACTGAGTACTGATGGAATGAACCCATTTGCTGAGAGGAGCAGCAAGCATAGCACATGGCCGGTGATCCTCACCATATACAACCTTCCTCCATGGTTGATGCAGAAACGGAAGTACATTTTGCTAACCATCCTTATTTCTGGACCTACACAACCTGGAGTTGACATGGATGTATTTTTGGAGCCCTTAATGGAGGATATGAAAATATTGTGGGAAACGGGTGTTCAAATGTTGGATGAGTATCGTAAAGGTTCATTCACGCTGAGAGCAATTCTTTTTGTTACGATCAACGATTACCCTGCTCTCTTCACATTATCAGGCCAGTTTAAGGGAAAGGTTGGTTGCACAGTATGCATTGATGGAACTGCTTACGTATCCCTTGCTGCATCTAGGAAGATAGTTTACATGAGGCACAGACGCTTTTTATTGGAAGGACACAGGTACCGCATGCGAAAGATGGATAAGTACTTCGACAATAATGGTGAATTACATTCTACTGCTCCATCGGGTAACAATAGAGGTCATAGAGTTTTTGAAATAGTCAGGAATATCAAGTTTGTTTTCGGGAAGAAGACAAAAGACGGAAAAACAAGGAAGGATGTCAAACCAGCTTCGGGGGCTATATTCAAGAAGAAGTCTATTTTCTTCGAGTACTTGCCTTACTGGAAAGAGTTAGATGTGCGGCATGCGATCGATGGTATGCACGTTCAGAAGAACGTGTTTGAAAGCATAATGGGCACCTTGCTAGACATAAAGGGCAAAACAAAAGAAGGGCTCAATTCACGCATGGACTTGGTAGATTTAGGCATAAAAAAGGAACTACATCCCGTTCTTCAAGAAAATGGGAAGTACCATCTCCCAGCAGCAAGCTACAATCTCAATGTAGATGAGAAACATGCGATGTGTGTTTGGCTCAAGAATTTGAAAGTCCCATCCGGATTCTGCTCTAGCATACGGAGTATTGTGTCAATGAAAGACCTGACTATCACCAACTACAACTCACATGATTGCCATGTCATGCTGACTACATTCCTACCTATTGCCATCAGGGCTATAAATCCTTTGTTTTTAAAGATGGCAATCACACGGTTGTGCTACTTTTTCAACAGGATTTCACAAAAGGTAATTGGCCGTGATGAGTTGGCATCTCTTCAGGAATTCGCAGTGGAGACAATATCACAGTTTGAGATGTGTTTCCCTCCATCGTTCTTTGATATTATGGTGCACCTTGTGGTGCACTTGGTGCCACAAATAGAAGCATTGGGTCCTATGTACTTGCATGAAATGTGGACGTATGAGCGTTTCATGTCAATACTGAATGGCTATGTATCAACCCGTGCTCGTCCCGAGGCATCCATGATAGAGGGGTACTGTACCGAAGAGGCCATTGAGTCCGGAGGTCCATTCTGCAATAGTATCCTAAAAGACCAGGTTGCAATAGGTCTGCCTCCGTCACGACACGAGGGTAGACTGTATGGAAGCGGGAGGATGGGACGGAAATCTTTCATCCCACCGGATTACGATATAGTACTTGAGGCACATCAGAGCATCCTACATCAGCTAACGATAATGGAGCCATTTATCCAACAACACATCAATGAGCTTCGCGAGCAAAATCCTGGGCATACGGATGATTGGGTAATGAAGCAACATAAGCAGCGGTTCAACACATGGCTAATGGTGAAGGACATTCCACGTGGAGAAACAATAGAAGAACAAACCATCAAGGGCTTGGCATCTGGACCATCACGCCAGGTCACAACATGGCAAACCTATGACATTAGTGGATTCACATTTTGTACCAAGTCCAAGGACAAAAAGAGCATGTCACAAAACAGTGGTGTTCGATGCGAAGCCATAGATGATGAAACTGGTGAGATTATTACATATTTTGGCTTTATTGAGGACATATGGGAACTAGACTATGGTACATTTCAGATCTCGGTTTTCCGATGTCAATGGGTTGAAGACAAACATGTCACGGTAGACAACTATGGGGTCAGAGTTCTTGATCTAAGTAAGGTAGGTTACAAAGATGACCCATGGATCCTTGCTAATCGTGCTGCACAGGTCTTCTATGCTGAACAGATCATTTCTAACAATGAGAAGAAAAGCACCGACAAACCGAAGCATGTAGTTTTTCCTGGAAAACAACAAGCTATAGGAGTTGATGGTGTATCTGATTTAGAGGATTTTAACCAGTTCAATGACATGTCTCTTTTCATAGACCATCCAACCAAGATAAGGAACGTTGAGCGAAGCATCCCACGCAATTCGATGCCCTGGGTACGCCACGATGGACAAGGCAGAACAATAGCTCCCTAGATTATATAGTTGTCATGTAATTGATTATTGTTAGGACATGTCATGTAATTGATTATTGTTAGCGACAAACCGAAGCATGTAATTTTACACGACTTTCTAGAGAGGAGAGGGAGAGGGAGAGAGAGCTATTGTTGCCAATGCGCTCGGAGCAGGTCCAGCACTTACCGTCTGTGCGGATGCAGCACTTTGCACATCGAGAATGCCCGTTCTTGCACTGATTTTACACAGAGCAGAGCATCATGCTGGAGCCTACCGATCAATATGTACTGTATATATACATGCATGGTAATCTGACTTGCCATGAAAACTTCGGACTGGAAGGGTAGGCAGCAGATGTCACACTCCAGCGCGTCCTTCTCCATGGATAGTGTCACAGTCGCCTCTTCCTCATCCTCCAACCCCGCCTCTTCCTCATCCTCCACCACCACCTTGGCTTTCTTTGGAGTGCCGCCGTCATGGTTTATCACCTAGAACGAGGTAAAATAAAAGCAGGGAGGACTATTCGACTAATATATACATATCAGGCAGTAAGAAACAAGCATCTTCAAAGAACATGTTGTAAAAGAACTTGGAAAGATGTTTACCAGATCTGATACTTGTGAAAGAACTTCACACCAATGGTGATGAGAGACGCGAAGCCATGAGACGACGTAGTATTTAAACACTACAAGAACGGGCATTCTAGTGACAGAGGAGGGAGAGAGAGGGAAGAGAGAGGAGGGAAAGAGGAGAGAGAGAGGAGAGAGAGAGAGGAGAGAGAGGAGAGAGAGAGAGGAGAGAGAGAGGATAGAGAGAGAGGAGAGAGAGGAGAGAGAGAGGAGAGAGAGAGGATAGAGAGAGAGGAGAGAGAGAGGAGAGAGAGGAGAGAGAGAGGAGAGAGAGAGGAGAGAGAGAGGATAGAGAGAGAGAGGAGAGAGAGGAGAGAGAGGATAGAGAGAGAGAGGAGAGAGAGAGGGAGAGGGGAGAGAGAGGAGCTAGGGAGAGGAGAGAGAGGAGAGAGAGGATAGAGAGAGAGAGAGGAGCTAGGGAGAGGAGAGAGAGGAGAGAGAGAGGGAGAGATAGAGGAGGGAGAGAGAGGGAAGAGAGAGGAGGGAGAGGGGAGAGAGAGGAGGGAGAGGGGAGAGAGAGGAGAGAGAGGAGAGAGAGAGGGAGAGAGAGGGGAGAGAGAGAGAAGTAATATATAAATATATATATTATGTATACTAAATATATATATTTATATATTTAATATGTACAAAAATTTATATACTTAATGTATGAATATACAATAAAAAATAATATACTAAAAACAATTCTACTGGCGGTTGACAATGAAAACCGCCAGTAGAAATCATTTTTACTGGCGGTTGTCGATGAAAACCGCCAGTAGAAATGGCCTCCACAGTCTGTGGATTGAATTTCTACTGGCGGTTCTCTATGACAACCGCCAGTAGAAATGATTTCTACTGGCGGTTTTCATTGTCAACCGCCAGTAGAAATATCTCCTATATAAAGGAGCGCGCGCGGGGCCGAAAAATTTCACTAAGTCTCTGGCGCCCTGTCTTTCCATCTTCCCGCCGTCAGGCTGCCAAAATTTTCGCCCGGCGATTTTCTCCGCCGTGCGCCGCCGTCGTTCACGCCGTCGTCCACGTCATCGTCCCCGTGTCGTAGGTAAGTTCTTCTCTCTCTCTCCCTTTCTTTGTCTATGATCGCTCGGGCTCGGGCGCCATGCGCGCCGCCGCCGCCGCCGCGCGGCTAAACCCTAAGGCTAGGAAGAGTGAGAGAGTGAGAGGGAAGAGAGAGGAGGAAGAGGGAAGAGAGGGAGAGAGGAGGGCGCACGCGCCGCCGCCGCCGAGAGGGAGTAAGAGAGAGGAAGGAGAGGGAGAGGGAAGAGAGAGGAGGGAGAGGGAGAGAGATAGAGGGAGGGAGAGGAGGGTGAGAGAGAGAGAGGAGGGAGAGGAGAGAGATAGAGAGAGGGAGAGAGATAGAGGGAGAGGAGATAGATAGAGGGAGGGAGAGGAGGGTGAGAGAGAGAGAGGAGGGAGAGGAGAGAGATAGAGAGAGGAGAGGAGATGAGAGTATTCATACAATACTTATTTTTATTCATATGTGTGTTCATATGTGTTCAAATGTATGTGTTCAATATATATATGTGTTCATATGTGTTCAAATGTATGTGTTCAATATATATGTGTGTTCATATGTGTTCAAATGTATGTTGAATATATACATTGTAATTTTATCCGTCACAACTCGATAATATACGTATCCGATCCGATCCGAATTCGATCTGAACTCGATAATTTCCGTACGACTCTCCCTCTCTCCCTCTCTATATGTCCTATGCGACTCTCCCTCTCTCCCTCTCCTCGTCCTATACGACTCTCCCTCTCTCCTTCTCTATACGTAACTCGATAATATCCATACGATTCTCCCTCTCTCCCTCTTTATACGTCTTATGCGACTCTCTCCCCGTCCTACACGATACTATACGACTATACGATACTATATGGTTACGGTTTAGGGTTAGGGTTATGGTTAAGGGTTAGGGTTAGGGTTAGGGTTAAGGGTTAGGGTTTAGGGTTAGGGTTAGGGTTAGGGTTAAGGGTTCGGGTTTTGGGTTAAGGGTTCGGTTTTTGGGTTAGGGTTAGGGTTAAGGGTTATAGTTAGGGTTAGGGTTAGGGTTTAGGGTTAAGGGTTCGGGTTTTGGGTTAAGGGTTCGGGTTTTGGGTTAGGGTTAAGGGTTTAGGGTTAGGATTAAGGGTTATAGTTAGGGTTAGGGTTAGGGTTAAGGGTTAGGGTTAGGGTTAGGGTTAAGGGTTCGGGTTTTGGGTTAAGGGTTCGGGTTTTGGGTTAGGGTTAGGGTTAAGGGTTATAGTTAGGGTTAGGGTTAGGGTTTAGGGTTAAGGGTTCGGGTTTTGGGTTAAGGGTTCGGGTTTTGGGATAAGGGTTCGGGTTTTGGGTTAGGGTTAGGATTAAGGTTTTAGGGTTAGGGTTTAGGGTTAGGGTTAGGGTTAAGGGTTTAGTGCCTGAGGATGTATTTAATTATACTATTTGTTAATATGAATTTAATTATTGCTTACGTTAATATGTGTTAATATGTATTTAATTATTGCTTATGTATTTGTATATATATAGCTCAATGAGTTCTCCGATCAAGGACCAAGATTTAGTGCCCGAGCACATGGACAAGAGTGTTGCTCAAGAACAATCCAGCAGTGAAGGATATGAAACGCCTAGCGACCCTTTTCCTACCACTAGCATAGATAGGGCCGCTCTCCGTGAGTTGCAACGTGACCCTACTTATGATCCACAAGAAGCTGAGGTAAAAGTACGCATCTTTAGCTTCGTATGTGTACCCTACTGATTTCACATGCATGATCTCTTGTGCATTTTATTACATGAATAGGAGGTCGTGTCTGAATTTCGTGCGATACTCGAAGAAGCCGTGGCACGAAACGAAGACGTAACGGAGCCGACCCAAGACGCACCGGAACAGACCAAGACAACAACCGAGACGTCAAGGAAAAGGAAGCAGAGCGATCGAAAAAGAGGTGACAGGGGGCTGAACAAGTTTCCCGACAAAACATACATAATCTCAGACGTGAGCCCGAAAGGTCAGCCCCTAGCTCCAGAAGAGGCACTACCTAAGTTCCGGAATGCACTTGGGTTTTTAGTTAGAGATAATCTTGACATAACAATACGACAGTGGAGAGATGTGTCAGATGATGTGAAGAATCAAATATGGAATAAGCTATTAATGAGGTTCGTTCTGCCTCGGGGTTCAGAAGAACTCGTGAAGGAATACACGATGAAGCAGCTTGCAATCAATTTCCGAAACTGGAGGTCTGAGATGAACACAAAGTTTGCAAAGAAAGGTCTGGACCCGACCAAAAAATATAAAATCTCAGCAGGTCAGTGGGCAGTATTTCTAGAGCAGAGGAGCAGCCCTGATTTCATATCTCTAAGTGAGGCAAATTTGGAACTATCAAAGAAGAACAAGTACCGCCACCACCTAGGCACAGGTGGTTACAAGCGTCAGGTTCCTAAATGGAGACAATAAGACGCCGAGAAGAAGGCCGCAGGGTTGCCGACGCTGTCCGAGCAACTTGGTGAAAGGCCGGCAAATTGGCTCCGTGCTAGAAAACCAAGGGAAACCGAGACCGGTGTATCTTTTGATGATCCCATTGTCGAAGAAGCGGCAAAAAACATATATACAATGGCAGCTAAGCAGAGCCAAGGAACTTTTAAGCCACAAAGGGAAAGAGACATCCTAACGGCTGGTCTCGGTAACCCTGAGCATCCTGGCCGTGTACGAGGAATCTCTTCTAAGGAAGGATGGAAGGAAGGATTCGGACAACAGTGGGAAAGTCTGTACAGGAAACGTGATCGATACAAGGAAGAGATGGCGGATTATTTTAAGGAGGCCAAGAAAGAGTTCAAAGCCATGATGTCTCAAATGCTATCGAATCCTCCTCCAGAATTGATGCAACAGTTGGCGAGTGCGATGTCTGTTCAACAGATGACCACTCCACAAATACAAATAATTCCAGCAGCTCAACCGCCGGCTTCCACAGATTGTACGACATTACCAAGCTCTGTTGCTTCAACGGGAAATAAGGACCGTTATCCAGTTGATGACATCACAAGGCCTATGGCGTGCACACTGGTTATAAGATATGGTATTAACAATAAACGTACAAAGAAAGTAGCCACAGGCCTTGCGATCCCAGGACGTAAGTTCCATGGAAACGATATTCCAGATGATTATTGCAAAGTAGAAGTGACATCGGTCGTCCAAGGATCCGAGGACGACATGCTAGACATCCCTGGGCCCGAAGGTATCGAGAAACTTGGACAAGCTATCAATAATTTTATCCTTTGGCCTCGAAGGGATGTCGATTTGCTTGATTGGTCGAATTCGTCGCAGGCGTCGCAGGCCCAACCGTCTCCGCCTTCTCAAATTTTTGCTCCTATTGTACATCCATCATCCTCACCTCCTCAAACTTCACATGGTGCTCCTCATCCTTTTTCTGACCCACCGTCTCCGCCATAAGCATCACCATTCAGGGCTCCACCACCTTCTCCTCCCCATCCTCTTGGTGACCCACTGTCTACGCCACCATCAAGGGATCCACCTTCTCCACAACCATCAAAGGATTCAAGGCCATCAAAGAAATCTAAACTTCCTATTCCAAAATTGGTGTCCCCGTATCAGAAAAAGAAGAGTAAAGCTACTACTGCTGGCACAGCTCGGTTTTTGAAAGGGATTGGACGGAGCCTCACGTCACAAACTGTTGATTTGGCCAAGCACGAGGAGTCTGCAAAAAAGGCTGAGGCAATGGCCGCAAAGATAAAGAAGCCAACTAAGGCAGATTACAAAAACGTGCCTAAAAAATATGTGCCGGGCAGACCTCTGCTACCTCTTGAGAAACTAAGAAAGGTCCCGGCTGGTGTTAAAAGGTTGCATGACTGGTACATGCGGGCATCATCGGTTGGCATCGACACCATCAGTGTGCATATACCAGACCATGCTTTTATTGGTTCGGACCAAAAGGCCGTTGTTACATTCGAGGACATGTGGTTAATGATGAACCTTCAGAGACTCGACGTGCAACTTGTAACGATGTTTGCATTGTAAGTGTCGCTCATACTTCCACATATGTGTGTTATTATTAGTGAGCTGTATAAAATTTCAATATCTGACATGCACGTGTGACTTGCAGAATGCAACATGATCAGCAGGAGATCCTTTACGGTACCAAGCCCAATGCTAGTGCCAGTAAAAGGGTTGGGTATCTCAACCCAATACTTATATCCGAGGAAAGCCACACTTTTAGAATCGGGAAAGACAACGATAAATTACGGGGAAAGACGGACGAAGAAGTTGAGAAGCGTATAAAGGATATGAAGAAGGATTTTGAAGCTCGATACGCCACCTATATAGGACATGCAATGCTTCAATTTCAAGACAGGGAAGCCATAATGGCCCCGTACAACTTTAAGTAAGTGTGATTTTGTATAAATAAAATTAATAATTTCAATACACATGCATCACAGATTTGATTCGTACAGGGACCACTGGATATGCTTCCTCATTTATCCTAAAGTTGGAAAGGTGCTGGTGCTCGACTCCTTAAACTTCGACCCTTCGACATATGCAGAATTCCTCAGCATCTTAGAGCTGTAAGCCTTTTCTATGCATGCATACTTTTATCGATTAAAATTTGAGAATAACATGGTGATTCTATTTGAGATCACAGGGCTTATAGATTCTATAAGATGAGAGGTGGAAAGTACGACCTGTCGAAAAAAGGCGTGCCACTAGACATCCATCATCACTGGCCGGTAAGTATGTGATTTTATGAATACATATCATACACAATGTTGCAACTAAATAACCAATCTCCCGTTATGTAGTGCCACAAGCAACCACAAGGATCGGTCCTATGTGGATTCTATGCGTGCGAGTTCATGAGAGTGAACGGACGATACATCACGAACCCTGACAAGGTATTATTAGTAATAGTCAAGTATGTATTTATGTCATTAAAGATGCAAATGTGTTATTATTGAGTATAAATAGATAATGTTTATAAAATTCCTTTACAGCAATTTCAACCCGGAGAACTTGACCGAAGCTGCATTGTATGGCATAATCGAGGACCTCTGCACATTCATATTGAAAGAGGTCATACCCGCAGAAGGAAAATATCACGATGCTTCCGGGACATTAGCTTTGCCAGAGTTTAGAATACTAACAGAAATTAGTAGATTATCTCTTAGCCGAGATAGTTATTAGAGCTTAGGTGAAAACTTATGATGTATAGAATGCATGAAGCATATATGGTTGTAAACAGAATACTTTGATGTATATAAATGTATGATAGAATTTAATTTCATGTTGCTTTCAATATCAATATAGATCTATATATATATATGTTTGTGTGTGTGTAAATAAATATATATATAATTTAGTATTGTTTGAAATTTTGAAAAAAGGCGGGAAAACTTCCACTGGCGGCTAAATAAAGAAAACCGCCAGTGAAAAGTGCATTTCCACTGGCGGTTTGCTTTATAAAACCGCCAGTGGAAATGCATTTTCACTGGCGGTTTTCTTTATTCAGCCGCCAGTGGAAATGCACTTTTCACTGGCGGTTCCTTAAGAAAACCGCCAGTGAAAATGCACTTTTCACTGGCGGTTCCAAAATAACTGCCAGTGGAAATGCTGATTTCCACTGACCCCTAGCACTGGCGGTACTGAAAAACGCCAGTGTAAATAGGTTTAGAACCGCCACTATAGAGCTTCTGTGTACTAGTGATCCACACCAGAGATCCATCAACGCCGACCAACGCTTGGCACGGAGTAGGGAAGCCAGATCGAGAGCCATGGAACCTGCAAAGCCTTGCGCAACCGAGCGAAATATTTACGCGTGCGAAGAAGGTTTTTGTATCTTCTCCAAAGAAAAAAGTATTGGGATCTGGTTTAAAGAATTGTTGGAGTTGCTATAAGATGCATGGATAATTGGGGAGTCCAAAACTACATTATCGTATGTGTGCGCCTAAACTAATTATAATAATTGGGGAGTTCAAAAGCACATGCGGACGGCATCTCCTACTGATCGGCCCGCCCGTCGTCATCTTCTGATCGTCACCGCGTGACGACTGTGCCCTAGCTAGCCTCGTGACGTCATGACTGGGGGGGGGGGGGGGGGGGGGTGGGGGTAACCTGCCTGCATGGAGACTGGTGCTAGTGTGCACGAGCAACCGTGGCTAGCGATGCTACCAATGGAGACGTACGAGGCCACTGCTACACAAACAGTTTCGTTTTAAAAAAATACGTAATTGTTTGCCATTTCGGTCCAAATTTGTGATCTGTGGACAATGACTTGTACAAAACTCTCGAAATGCAATCGCCTTCAACGTGTATATATATATCGGTCTGTTTTCTATATATACTCGATCAACACGAGCTAATAATTAAAACAAAAATATCTTGAGGGTATATTTTAACATATCTTGAGTGTTTGATCGAATTATTTGGCATTACGCTACATATGCATGTGGTGCACAGATCGGGGAATCGGGTACGAGCATGCATGAGGCCGGAGTACACATGGACGTAGATCCTGGGTCAGAGCAATCTCGCACCGACATCAAATCTGGTGGCTCGATCAGATCGGTGATCGATCGGACTCGAGGATGCACAAGCATGCATGAGGGACGACACATGGTGGCGACCTCTTGGGGAGTTAATAAGTGTGGTAATAAGGGGCGGCGCCATTTGGAAAATCAAAATTCATCTCAGGATTAAAATCTTTATGTGGTACCTTATAAATAATATAGCCCTCACAGCTGATAATTTAGTGAAGAAACATTGGAAAGGTTGCCTAAGATGTGTAGTGTTGGGGATTTTTTCTCAAATGCTATGAATTAAGAACAAGGCAACACAAAAAGGAGTTAATGGTTAATTACTTTCGTCCTTCAAAGCATTACTTTCCTTAGAATATAATGATCTTCAGACAAAGGTCATGAAGGACGTACACTACAGGAATTCACTTGATTCCCGTCGGCCAGGATAATTCCCGTCGGCCAGGGAAAAAGCCGACGGGGATAACGTAACTCCCGTCGGCTACACTGAAGCCGACGGGAATAACGTAACGCCCGTCGGCCAGAGAGTAGGCCGACGGGAGTTAACTTAACTCCCGTCAGCCAGAAAATAGGCCGACGGGGATTACTTAACTCCCGTCGGCCAGAGCGCAGGCCGACGGGGATTAGGCTTTTATGAGCGCGGGTTCGCCCGCGCGGGCTCATTTCTTGTCTGTCTGTTCGTAGCCGCCGCCGCCGCCTGCCTATACTCGCCGCCGCCGCCGCTGCCTGTAACCGCCGCGCCGCCTGTCCTCCCCGCCGCCGCCGCCTGTAACCGCCGCGCCGACGCCGCCCCTCAGAGCGCCGGCCGTCCACGCCGCCCGACGTCGCCCCTCGGAGCCCGTCGCCGCCCCTCGGAGCCCGCCCGTCCACGCTGCCCGTCCTCTCGCGGCGCCGGGTCTCTCGGAGCGTCGTTGCTGCCTCCTCGAGCGCCGCCGCCGCGTCCAAGCGCCGCCTCCGCCCCCGACCGCATCTCCGAACCAACTACGACACCCACGTGAGTTAATTACGTGTGTACATGTTAATGTATTGGATTGTGAATGTTAATTATGTGTGTACATGTTTATTTTCGTCGGTTTTTTATGGCCGACGGGAGTTAACTTTCATGTGATTAGTATTAATTTAATAACACATGTGATTAGAGTGTGATTATAGTTAATTTAATATCACATGTGTGGCTTCATGTTAGGTAATTATTTATTGTATTCTTATAGTAGATTTAACTTATACTATTGAATTGTTAAATTTGATGTTATTTATTGATTAGATTTAACTTATAATATTAGGATGTATGAATGTTTCGATATTGATTAATTTGATGTTATTTATGTGTATATATAATTATTTATGTATATATAGTTTTACTACTTACCTATAGATGTATATATGTATGTATATATGTGTGTGACATGTAGAAACGTGATTGTCTCACACACACTCTTTACTCGTACACAGCCGCAATAATGGGTGATAGACGTGATTGGATGTATGAAGGTTTCAAGAAGGGTGGGTGTCACACTAGTGAATGGTTTGCCAAGACGCAAATATTTCTGGACCATGCAGCTGCTTTGTCACAAATAGATAATATTAGGTGTCCATGCAATAAATGTAGAAATATGACGAGCCACACCAAGAGGCAGGTCACACTACACCTGTGCTCGCATGGTTTCGTGCCAGGCTATAAGGTCTGGTATCTCCACGGTGAAGATGCTGAACGAGCAGCAGAAGTAGAAGTTGATGACGGTGAAGATGATGTTGATAGGATGGACCAGATGCTTGAGGATCTGCAGCCTGAACTGGCACCAGATCATCATGATTCACCTACACCGGAGGTTCAGAAGTTCTTCGACCTACTCAAAGCGTCAGAAGAGCCTCTTCACGGGCACACTGACGTGACCGTCCTCGAATTCGTGACCCGACTGATGTCAATCAAGTCAAAATTTGCATTTTCAATTAATTGTTACAAGGAGCTTGTGGATTTGATTAGCGAGGTTCTTCCTACGGGTCACAAGATGCCCAAAGACATGTACCAGTCCAAAAAATTGCTTGAAGGTCTTGGTATGGAGTATGAGAAGATTGATGTTTGCCAAGACAACTGTATGCTTTTTTGGAAGGAACATGGCAGAGAACAAAAATGCTTAAAATGTGGGAAGTCAAGGTACGTGGAGCTTGTAAATGAAGATGGGGAGAAGGTGGTGACAAAGGTTGCACATAAACAGCTTCGGTACATGCCTCTCACTCCTAGAGTGAAACGTTTGTTTCTCTCGAGGAAGACCGCTATGCACATGAGGTGGCATAAAGATTGTATGGACAGACAAGATTTGTTGACTCGCTCTTCGCGTACCCTCCTCCTGGTGGTGGTGGCGGCAGCGGTCAAAGCTCTAACCACCCAAGTGGTGGTTATTTCTAAGCACATGAACATGTTTCTTAACTCGTGGACTCTTGGTCGTACTTGAACGTATGTCGTACTTATATTTCAATACTATGTCGTACTCGTTGACTCGATGTGGTGTGGTTGAACTTATATTTGAAATGTTGGTGGATGTTATGTTTGTAATGCGTGATTTTATTATGAATGCATGTGTTTGTAATGTGGCTGTTATATGTTATTTATGTTATGTGTGATATATGTTATGTGTGCAGAAATAGTGTCCTAATTTCGTGCTGTTTTTGTAGCAGTATAGGGTAATTCTCGTCGGCCCAGTTAATTCCCGTCGGCTATGGTCGAACCGACGGGAATTAACTAATAACTCTCGTCGGCCCAGTTAATTCCCGTCGGCCTGGTGAGCCGACGGGAATTAACTAATAACTCCCGTCGGCCTGGTGAGCCGACGGGAATTAACTAATAACTCCCGTCGGCCTGGTGAGCCGACGGGAGTTAGCATTAATTACCGTCGGCTAGTTAATGGCCGACGGGAATTAATAATTCCCGTCGGTCGCCGACGGGGATAAACGTATCCCCGACAAGGGACGCCTGGCGGCTGAAAACCGACGGGAATAAGCCCTAAACCGACGGGAATTAATAATTCCCGTCGGTATATGCTTATTCCCGTCGGTTTCTGGCCGACGGGAATTAAGTGAATTCCTGTAGTGGTACCTTCGTCATTACAATTTTCTTTGATGAAAGAAGAAGTAAACGAAACATAGGAAATAATATGAGTAATCATATAACATCTTTTATATATCTTTTTTATATAGTCATGAATGAATAAGAATAATATTGAATTACATTTGTACCTTTAGCTTGACAAAAGGCAGAAATACGAGTGTGACGCCCGAGTGAATACAAGTCAGCCTGAACAGTACGGGGGTACTGTTCATCTATTTATAGGCACAGGACACAGCATGCGTAAAATTACATTCATGCCCTTCATATTCACTATTGACTTAATAATAATCTGCTGAGGACTAGATAGCCTTTTCCTCCTTAAGTCGGTTCCTCTTTCTGCTACTGAGCCGAAGCTTCCTTGCGCGCAGCTTCGGCACTGGTTCAACCTTCGTTCCGATCCTGCTTTACATATTGTGTACAGCTTCATACCGAGTTCGAAGGTTCCTGTACATATATTATGCTTGAGAAACATTGTTAATCATGTTTTTGAGGACCTTCGAAAGACGAAGGCCCCCACAGTAGCCCCTCGTAGTGTTAATTTGTTATAATAATGAATTCAGACTGCGACGTGAACGAAGGCCTTAAGCCGAAGGTCCGAAAAAACACCTTCCCTTTACTAAAATAGCAACAATCAATGACAGACGGGGCCCTCCAAGTTGCAGCGTGCTAGGCGTATAAATATGAACTCGCACCGGCATCACTTGATACACTGTTTCTGCCATTTGCATTATTTTTCTCAAACTTTTAACTCTTGCTTACTAGCCCTCGCTAGATTTTCAAGCTTCTTGAGCTTCGGTTTAAAGTCGTGTTTTCACCATGTCTGAGGAAAAAATGACCAAGGAAAAGAAGGTTGTTGGGAGACGAAGCTGACTGAAGAGACGAAGCTGTTTGAGGAGAAGGCTGTGGATCTTTATATTGCTGGATTTATTGAATCGATGGCAAAGACAAACACAGAGAAGATTGCTAAGGAGATACTGGAAGGTTTATCTGAAGATACTAGTGACAGCGATAGCTATGATGTGGAAAGTGGAGACAAAGATTTTGAAGATCGGCCCAGGCGGCCAAGCCATACCATCTTCGGGAAATCGACTATCAAACAGAGTCACGTTGATGCTATGAGAGGAAGATACTTCCGCGACATGACTATTGTGAGGGTTGGAGGGGACAGCACTGCTCCTGCTCCTGAAGCAAATGAGGTGGTTATCTACCGAAGCTTTCTGAAAGCAGGGCTTCGGTTTCCATTGAGCAGGTTCTTGGTAGAAGTGCTAAAAATATTTCAAATTTTTCTTCATCAACTTATGCCTAAAGCTGTAATCAGGATGGATTTGTTTGTTTGGGCTGTGAGAAGCCAAGGTTGGAACCCAGTGCAAAAAGTTTTTGCAGCATGCACGAGCTTCTGTACGAGACGAAGGCCACCGGGAAGGAGCAGTATCACAAAAACTTCGGTTGTTACGGATTCGTTGCTCGATCCAATGCAAGCCATCCAGTTCCCACATTCCGAAAGAGATGGCCTGGTGCCTGGATGGAAGAGTGGTTTTATGTTAAGAATGATTTAATTGAAAGGGAAGATTTTAAGGAGATCATTCAACGCCCTAACTGGTCTCGCTTCGGCCTTCGGAGGCCGAAGGTGGAAATCAATCAGAATGACGAAGCTTGCCAGAAGGCTTTTAGCAGGGTCTGCGCCTTCATTGGCACAAGGGATATTGTTCAAGAGCACATAGCGTACAGAGTGTGGCCACTTGTGGAAAACTGGGATATGCCAAAGGAAACTACTGCTGAATCAACTGAAGTTGGGTTAATTCGACTAAAATATACTTTCAGGTTTAGAGACCGGTATGATGAGCCAAATGATGATTGGCTAAAAAGTATTGAGGCTATTAGCGACGAACTACTTGGGACATACAGCAAGGCCAAAGATAATGATCTGTCTGCAGCCTTCGGAGGTCGGGGGAAGAAAAGACTGAACAGAGTTTTTGATGCGATCGGCTTCATATACCCTGATTACCGTTACCCACTGCGAGTACAGGAGAAAAAGAGGAAGATTGCTGCTTCGGACATCCCAATTGAGCTTGCGCCGAAGAGCAAAAAGATGAAGGTTCTGACCCACCGGCCACGTTACATCGAACCGGGTGTGGTCCCCGACTTTAGCGCAGGGTCTTCTTCAGCAGTCGAAGCAACACAAACTGTTCCGATTGTACAGAGCACCGTAGAACCAACTGTAATGCTGAAGACGCATACAATTGAACCAGTCAAAGATAAGGTTGAAAAGGCTGAAGAGCCAAAAGTTGAAGAAATAAAAATGCCAAAAATTCTGAGCCCTCCGACAGAGGCAAGTCTGCCGAAGGCGCAAAAAACTTCTGCCGCGACCCTTAAGAGGAGAAGGATGGCCAATGTGCTAGATGCTGTACTGGAGACTACAAAGGCGTTGAGCCCTGCTCCTGCAAAGAAAATTGTTCAAACTGAAGCCAAATCACAGGCTGAAGCTGAAATTGGGCAAGCAGAAGCCGAAGTTACTCAATCTCAAGTTGAAGCCGAAGCTGGGCCTTCAGTGCCCATTGAGACGGAGCCTGTCGTGTCTGAAGAAAAATCGGTAGAACAAATTGTTCCTGAAAAAATTGGGACCTTTGCTTCGAAGCTTTAAATGAAAATATTGACTACATCATTCGACACGCTTCGGGGAAGAAGCTGTCTGAAGAAGAAATTCTGGAAGCCAGGCACTATGCTCAAAGGTTGAAATATCCGAAAGGAGCCTTGGTTTTTAACGGGAGTAATGAAGATGATTTCTTATACTATCTCCCGGATAACAAAGAAATATCCGTTTGCCAGGAGATAGGTAAAAGCATTGGATTCCCGAAGCTAGAAGACGACCTTTCACTTTTATCGAAGGATGAACTTGCTGACAGCCTAGCATACAATAGCATAAAGGTATAAAAATTAACTTTGAATTTGAAAATGAGGTATTTCATTTGTCATACTCAATTCTTTCCTCCTCTTGTAGGGGTTGATTCTTAGCAATGCCCTCAGGGCACAGAAAAATATTGAAGACGAAAGCTATACAATGGCTCTGAACAACCTTCGTTCAGAGGTGATTGAATTGAGAAACGAAGGTCTTGAAAAAGACAAAATTTTAATTTCTCTAGTTAACAAAGTGAAAGAAGATGAAGCTAGTTTCAAGGCTCAAGCCGAAGCCCAAAAGATTGAAATTGAAGACCTTCGGAGGCAACTGGCCGAAGCTAAAGAAAAATGCACACTCGCAGAAGCTAACCAAGAAATCAGCGAATATTGGAAAAATCATTTAGAGAAAAATGTTGAAGAACTTCGCACATCCAAGGAAAGGTGCTTTGAAAAATCCTTGGAATGTGTGAAGAAAATAAAAACTAGCTTCGCCAAAGTGGGTGCCTATTCTGCCAAAGAAAACTTCATACGAGGCGACCCCGAAGGCGTTATCGAATGGATAAGTGGAGAGGCCGAGACATTCGAAGAAATTTTTAGTGATCGCGGGGATGTATGTGCGTTTTCCGGTGCGCGAGGGATTTCAGCCATCTTGGAGAAGGCTGGATGCGACCATGTTAAGACCATGGCCTAGGCCGAAGCTGCCTTCTTTGTAAATGATACGAAGGATCCTTCAGCTGAAGCAACCTTGATGGGCGGGAAATTCTATAATGATATCTGGGTGAACGGTGGCCGATAGATGGCGCATGAAATTATAAAGAAAAGTGAAAAAGACACCCATGACGCGCGAGCGGAAGCAAGGCGAGATGAAGAAGCTGCAGAACGCGAAAGGCGTATAGATATTATTCTTTGGTTTTTAGCTTCGTCATTTGTTTTTGTGGCTTCGGACTAATTAATTTTCCCTACTTCAGCTGAATTATCTCCGCCGCCGGAACCGTTCGATCCCCTGGCTGATCCAAAAACGAAGGAGGCGCTAGAGATCATTAATATGGCCGAATCTATTGTTGATGAAGTTGTTAACAAATTATTGAACGAAGTTGCAGAAAAAGTCCTTAAAGAGGAATAGCTCTTATTGTAAAAACATTTTGAAATGGACAATGTATGAGACACTAGAATGAACATTGTACTTTTATTGTAACAAGACTGTAATATTTGACGTGTGTAGCTTGGAATTGAATATATAAATTATTGTAATTTATTTCTTTGTGATGCATGAAACTTTACATACATACCGTTTTTGAGCCTTCGGCGAAAAAACACCTTCCCTTCTTTTCATGCTTCGTTAAGAAAAAGACCCATGTTTCGTAAAAATATCCATGCTTCGTAAAAATATCCATGCTTCGCAAAGGGGGATCCCTTCTTTTGTTACAAGACGGATGAAGTTGTATTTCTCGAAGCTTACTTCATATTCGATTCTCGTGTCATTGATGCGATATGATGTATGATGTGATGCTATGTAGAATGATGTGATGATATGATGCAAAATGATACTGATGCCGAAGACACACACCCACACACCCACACTGGAATACATAAACTCTGCATCCCCTTAGGAACGACTTTTGAGCTTCTTCACCATTTATTTTTCGGTGTTCACCGTTTATTTTTTGGTGTAAGTTCTGCATCCCCTTAGGAACGTCTTTTGATCTTCTTTGCCTTCTATTTCAGCGGTATAAGTTCTGCATCCCCTTAGGAACGTCTTTTGAACTTCTTCGCCTTATATTTCGGCGGTATTTGGCTCTGCATTCCCTTTGGAATGACTTTTGAGCAGAAAACTTACGTTGCGCTTCCTTAGGAACGACTTTTTGTAGCTTCGGCAATTTTAGCTCTGCATTCCCTTAGGAACGTCTTTTGAGCACAAAACTTACGCTGCGCTCCCTCAGAATCGACTTTTTGTAGCTTCGGCAATTTTTGAACTTCGTAAATCTGTGAGGAAGATAAATTTCGTTCTGATAGAAACAAAAACATTACAAGGAATTAAAACTAAATTTACATTGCTTGTTCCTTATTTAAAAGCAAAATGGCATAGAACATAAAAGTACTTCAGAGGCAGGACATTGCTCAGTATATGTGCTTTGATTCCGGCACAGTACTGTTGAATGTACGAGCTTCGGATTCCTCTCTGAATTCACGTTGCTGTTGGGAGTGCTGGCGCCCTTCTGGCTGCTGGCTTCGGGAATAAACAGGTTGCAGTGGTGGAGGCGGTGGGGGCTAAGGCTAAGAAGCCTGTGAATGGCTTGCCGAAGCAGCAGAAGCTGCAGGATGATTGCCCACATATTCTGGTATGTAAGGAGAATGGCACGAAGCAGTGTGTAAGACCTGCTTCGGCTGATTATGCCGAGCTTCGGCTTTGGCGATCTCCTTTTGCTTTAGAATAGTGATTTGGCACATTCTTGTAGTATGGCCCTTGTCCTCACCACAAAATAAGCAATAGATCTTCCTAGGTTGATCCCCATATCTTCCTCTGAAGCCCCTGGCGCCTCTGCCCCTTGGAGCTGGCGGCCTAAAGGAGCTTTGCTGCTGTCCCGAAGGCTGTGAGGTGTGATGCGGCCTCTGAAGCTAGCTTCCTTTGTCATCATTTTGACTGGAGCTATGGATTGATCTGACATGCCTAGGGTGGACTCTCCCTCCGAAGCCCCTATTCATCTTAGAAAATCTATAAGCCTCCTCCCTTCTTTGTCGGAAGTCATTGTCAGCCCGGATGTACTCATCCATTTTCTGAAGCAGCTTCTCTAGAGTTTGGTGGGGCTTCCTGGCGAAGTATTGAGCCATAGGTCCTGGCCGAAGACCCTTGATCATGGCGTCAATGACAATTTCATTGGGCACTGTGGGCGCTTGTGCTCTCAGTCGCAAGAACCTTCGGACATACGCCTGATGGTATTCCTCATGGTCTTGTGTGCACTGAAACAAGGCCTGAGCTGTGACTGGCTTCGTCTGAAAGTCTTGAAAACTGGTAACTAGCATGTCCTTGAGCTTCTGCCATGACATGATTGTCCCTGGCTGAAGAGAAGAATACCATGTCTGGGCCATGTTTCGGACTGCCATGACGAAGGACTTTACCATGACAGCTGCGTTGCCTCCGTATGAGGATATTGTTGCCTCATAGCTCATCAAGAATTGCTTTGGGTCCAAGTGCCCATTGTACATGGGTAGCTGGTGTGGCTTGTAGGATTGTGGCCATGGAATAGCCTGCAACTCTGCTGCCAAGGGAGAAGCATCATCAAAAGTAAAGGTACCGTGATTAAAATCATCGTACCACTCACCTTCATTGAATAAGCCCTCTTGACGAAGCTCCCTGTGTTGGGGCCTTCGGTCATGATCGTCTTGAGTAAGATGACGCACTTCCTCAGTAGCTTCATCGATCTTCCTTTGAAGGTCGATCAGCCGAGCCATCTTCTCCTTCTTCCTTTGCACCTGCTGGTGGATGATTTCCATGTCCTTGATCTCCTGGTCCAACTGCTCCTCCTCCTAAAGTGTTGGACTAGTGGCTTTCCTCTTTTGGCTTCTGGCCTCTCGGAGAGAAAGAGTCTCCTGGTTTGCGTCCAGTGGCTGCAGTGCAGCCCCTAGCGCTGTTATCTTCTTCGGCGGCATGACGAAGGTTGATGCTTTGCCGAAGATTGTGGAAGTGTGTACACCGGAGGTGGGCGTCAATATTAGGGACTTGTTCTCAAATGCTATGAATTAAGAACAAGGCAACACAAAAAGGAGTTAATGGTTAATGACCATCATCCTTCGAAGCATTATTTCCCTCGGGATATAATGATCTTCAGACGAAGGTCACGAAGGACGTACCTTCATCATTACAGTTTTCTTTGATGAAAGAAGAAGTATACGAAACATGGGAAATAATATAAGTAATCATATAACATCTTTTATATATCCTTTTTATATAGTCATGAATGAATAAGAACAATATTGAATTACATTTGTACCTTCAGCTCGACAAAAGGCAGAAATACGAGTGTGACGTCCGAGTGAATCCAAGTCAGCCTGAACAGTACGGGGGTACTGTTCATCTATTTATAGGCATAGGACGCAGCCTGCGTAAAATTAAATTCATGCCCTTCGTATTCACTATTGACTTAATAATAATCTACTGAGGACTAGATAGCCTTTTCCTCCTTAAGTCGGTTCCTCTTTCTGCTACTGAGCCGAAGCTTCCTTGCGCGCAGCTTCGACACTGGTTCAACCTTCATTCCGATCCTGCTTTGCATATTGTGTACAGCTTCATACCGAGTCCGAGGGTTCCTATACATATATTATGCTTGGGAAACATTGTTAATCATGTTTTTGAGGACCTTCGGAAGACGAAGGCCCCCAACATGTAGCCTGTACGTTAAATGAGTCTATTCAACATCTGTTCTTCGACTACCATATTGCTAAATATGTTTGGCGTTGTATTCAAGTTGAGTTTAATATTTCACCGCCCAGGATCATTAATCATTTATTTACACAGTGGCTTTATGGGGTTGATGTGAAACCTAGCAACAAAATTTGGTTTGGAGCGGGTGCAATATGTTGGGCGATATGGCTTTGTCGAAATGATGTGATTTTAAACAATGCACAAGTTCCTACTCCTTATACAAGTACTTTTCGGGAGCACATACTGGATAAGACAATGGATGTTACTGCTAAAGTAAGAAGACAGATTACAAGTAAAGCAGGATGTTGCTGTTAAAGTAAGAAGACAGATTACAAGTAAAGTAAGGATAGATGCAGGCTGTTTGAAGTCGCAATGATGGAAATGTTTGCTAAAAATGGCTGGAACTTTAGTAATCGGTTGTGTTTGTAATCTATCATGTGGTGGTGGCATATGTGTTTCGAGTGTGGCTATGTCCCTGTTTGAACATGGAACTTTTGGTGTGCTAGACAACTATATGCATATTGTCATGCAAATGCTGGAATAATGAAGTTATTCCCTTTTCTAAAAAAAAGGGCGACGCTAGAGATGGTCCCACTTACAAAGATGGGTGTAACGGCTAATGATTTACTCATATATGTTTGAATGTATTAGAGCTAATTGTTAACTGTCAAAATTAACCGGAGACATCCAAATATCATTAGTTAAGATATAGCACAGCTAACTATTAGTTGCTCCCTTAACTACCCATAAGTTTATTAAATTCAACCAAGCTAAAATCATCTATAAGTTTATCAAATTCAACCAAGCTAAAATCATCTAATAGTTATAGCCAATCTACTATAGCAATTTTTAGCAAACTAACTATTAATTAGCTCTAGTGCATCCAAACAGTCCATGGGCCATGTTCCAAACCTCTAGAGCTAATATCTAGTTAGCTAATAAGTTGTTAGCTAGCTTACACCCAAAAATAAAGTTTGAAGACATTTAGGTAGTTCCTTTGATAATTAAGAATAATAGTAAAGTTTATTTTAGTATGTGATTTATTGTTGAAGCATACTCTTCAAAATAAATAAATAGGTAAATATGATTTGCATCTCATGCTGAGATATTTGCTCGTTGCATTTGAATTGATGAAGTCAACTAGAATTTAAATCTTGAATCAAATTTTAAGACAAGGGATATAGAAATGAAAAAGGAAAGCATAGACAAAAAATAAAAAGAAGCCCCGCCTCGCGGGTGGGCCAAATCTGGCCGGCCCAGTTGGCCATCGCGCTCACCAGTCCACGCGTTGCACCTGCGTCGATAGGCGGGGCCACCGGGCAGCATCAACAACATACCCTTAACCGGCTTCCGTGAAAGACAGGTGGGCCCACATCACAAAATCCCTCTGTTGGAGCTTGCTCTCCTGTGCAAGTGGATCCAACGGGGAAGTGGAAAGAGTACAAGCAAAGTTTAACATGAGATGACAATTGCTCTGTTAATCTGGCCTCTCAAGGGCACTGTACGGGGGTATTTATAGGTACCCGAGTGTCCAATGTCCCAAGGCAAGGACGTTTATGCCCTCGGGTACCCGGACTATCCCCAGAATATTCCCATAAAGGGAGGTTACAGACCGTCATTATAGAAAAGCTATTACAGATGAGGCCCGTAACATGCTTGTCCACGCGGGGCCCGTTACAGTGGGTCGAATTCCACGTGGGCCTCCAGGCGAGATGAGGACACAGGACTGCCAAACTTCGTCGGAGTCTGGCCTTCGTCTTGCAATGGAGAGGACGAAGGGCAACCATGCCGATCATCTCGCCTTCGTTGGTGTAGCGAGGCGATGAAGGCTTCGCACGAAGGGTAGCGTCTTCGCCTTCACCCCAACATTTGCCCTCCGAGGGACTAGTTCGACTGAGTCATCTGGTGCCGAAGACGTCGCTAGATGGTGGAGACGCTGCCCTCGCTCGAAGTGGTCCCGCAGGGTTTTTGAGGTGACCTTTGATGGACGTGGCACTGTTGGACTGCGAGTTTCCCGAAGCGCCGCGTCGTGTGTATAAAAATGGCGGCGCAGCTCGGTCTGACTCTTACCTTTGCGTGCGCCGGAAAACCCTAAGCTTTTGAAACTACTCGCCCATTCGCCTGCCCTCCCTGTTCCTCTACATCGGAGATCTGGCCCGCGTCAAGCAAACCGCGCGTCACCGCCGATGGTACGTAGCGATGTCGTCTTCTTCCTCATCTACTGCAAATGCGCCACCGTCTGATTCGTTGTCTAAAGATACCTCGAGCGATTTGGCGGCGGTGGAGTTACAGCCGGGCCACACAGTGGAGTTCGACATTTCGAAGATTTCCTCGGTTCGCGTGCAGGATATGCAGCAGTTGGGGTATTTTGGGGATGGTGTTGGGCGTGTCCCGGGGGCGGAAGAGATTCCCGAGCCTGAGTGTGAGTTAGTCGTGTTTGAGTCATTCTTCATCGCCAGCCTTCACCTCCCTGCGCATCATTTCGTGGTGGAGGTCCTGCAGAGGTTTGAGGTCTAGGTCCACCAGTTGACACCTAACGCCGTGGTTGCCCTAGCGAAGTATGTCTGGGCGGTGACTTCATACAGCGGTCAGCCTTCCGTAGAGGTCTTCGCTAAGAATTACTGTCTGCACTGGCAAAAGAGAAAGATTGGAAGTAAGATTGCACAATTTGGATCGTGCACCTTCACGCCGAGGACCGAAAAGACTTCGGCGGAAGTCGTGGAATTAGTTCCTTGTGCTCGCAACAAGTGGGGCAACTGGTGGGATTATTGGTTTTATGTTTCGGGAAGCGAATTCGAAGACCTCCCAGGGCTCCCCGCGGCTGTAATGTGCTCCCACTGTTATGTGGCGTTCCCACCGTTTGAGGTGGCGGAGGATGATGAGGACAAGGGGGCCCTCGGTTGCGTTGCCCGCATGAGCAGCGACCGTGATTTGGTTGAGGAATTCATTGGTTATGGAGTGTGGCCCCTGGCGCATGGATGGGTGCTCGGTGAAGTATGCCCTCGCCAGATGGATACTTTGGGCCAGCAGCTGGTGCGAAGTCCGACCCTCGCTTTGGATCTGCGCGGCCGAGACCCAGCCGCATTCATTCGTGAAGTGGAGGATGGGGCTGTGAGGATTGTAGGGCGGTATGCGCCAAGGACGGAGAGTCTGTGGAGTTGGGATATTCGTGGATCTAATGTTCACTTGAATCGGGTCTTTGAGTTAAACCGTTTGCCATACGGTGGTTACCCTAGAGACGACACTGCTGCGGCTGTCGACCACCGCAGGAAAAAGCCAGTGGCCATGGCTGAGGGAGACCCTTCGCGGGAGGCTGCCCCGACCATTAAGAAGAGGAAAATAGGTACTGCAGTTGGGGGGTTGGGGGTCTCTGATCGTTTTGCTGTGGAGTTGATGGGGACTTGTGCGGCCCTCGGGGGAAGGATGTCTTCGCCCGAGCTCCGGGAGTCTTCGGCGCGAATGCTGAAGGTTATTGGGGGTCGATGGCCAAGGAACGTTCCAATTCCCTGGGCGGCCGGCGAGGACATATTTACGTCTCGTTTGGCCCGTGAGATGAAGATTTTTCCTTATGGACGGAATATTGCTGCTGTTGTATCCGCAGTGATGGACAAGGATCGTCAAGATGCAGCGAGGAAGCGCCGGGCATTCACTAGGGTCGGGGACTCTAGTCGCTAGGTGAAGAGGGTGCGGGGAGGTGCGAAGTCCACCGCCCCTGGCAGCAGCAAATTGCCGCCAGCTGCGAAGCCAGTCGTCCCCGGGCCTAGCAAGATTTCGACGGGTGCGAGGGCTATTGCTTCTAGCGCGGGCAAGCCGCCCTCAGCTGAGCCCCTGAAGGAGTGAAGGCCGCCATCACAGGTGCGCGTCGATGAAGCAGCAGCGGGTGGTGCCGACTTTGACACGGACATCAGCATGGAGGATTACCTCGTTGGTGAGTTTTTTTGGGACTGGGTCTTGAACAAGGTTATGGTGCAGGGTCGGATGCGGGGCAGCTGGCTGTTGTCCCGGCTCCGGTGGCGGCCACTTCGCCTACGGCGGCGGTTGGAGCGAAGGGTGCTTCGTAGGACCCATGGTCCAAATTCTATGCCAGTAGCGAGATTTTGTCGGCCACTGCCGCTAAAGACGTGGCGGGCTCTGTGTCCCAGCAGCTGAGGCATGCGTCGCAGCAGCTGAAGCATGTAAGTCATCTTGGACTTCGTTAGTTCATTGTTTTTATGTAGTTGCGAATCTGATGGATTTTTCGTGGTAGGCGGCCACCTTCGCTGACCATGTTGCGTCGGGCGCCCTGACTTCGGAGTTCGCTGCCGAGAGGCAACGACTCGAGGGCAGGATCGAGCGCCTCCGAGCGCAGCATACGGATGATGTTCGGGACAAGTCAGCTATGGAAAACAAGAGTCGCAGGTTGACGGAGAGGATGGTGGCTGCGGAGGCCGAGAAGGAGGATCTCAAGCGTCAGTTGGCGGAGGAGAGGAGGGACGCAAATAGAGCCTGTGCTGAGGCGCAGGCTGCACAAGCCGAGGCCAAACTTGCGTGGGTGGAGGCCAGTCTCGCCCGCCAACGTGCCGAGGAGATGGAGATGAGGCTCGACGGCCTGCGCGACTGACTGGACAAGATGGAGGCCTCGACACGCGTGGAGGTCGAGCGGACGCATACGCAGTTGGTGGACGCGTACCGAGAGCTGGGTGCATGGACCGCTCCCTTCGAAGCGCCCGATCAGGAGGTGGGCCTCCGCTTTCTTGGGTGGCTACAGGAGGAGCTGGAGGTGCTCCCGACAATTGTGACGGGCCTCATGTCCTTCGCCTCCCTCATCACTTGCGAGGGGGCAGTGAATGCCTTGTTCCGCGAGGGATGCGGGCACTTCGAGGTCTTCGACCAGTCGGACGAAGGCTTCAAGCGCTGAATCTTCCAGGTCGAGGACCTGGGGCTGAAGCGGTCGCCTGGGGTACTTTTTGATAGGATGTGGGGCCCTCACGGTCGAGAGACTGTCCGAGAGAGGTCCGACCGGGCGATGGATCAGGTAAAGGTGCATCTGTGTGATTATATGTGTGGGTATGTGTGTGTATTTGTGTGGCTGTTGAATGAATGTGCTATTGTTGTAGATGGCGCATGATGAAGAGGTTGAGGACATCAGTGATCTAGACAGCACACTGCCCGAGGCGTCGGGGGTGGAGCTAGCGCCGCCATTCGATGCTGGTGAGGGCTCCTTGGCGACCCTCGCACCGATCGGAGCTGGCGAAGACCCCGCGCCGACCACTACGTCGACGGGTGAGGACGCTTCGAAGGTGGTGGGCGAACTAGCTGCCGAAGACCCAGCGACGTCGGCCGGGCCTTCGCAGGTGGCGGAATAGGGGCTAGGGCTTTCGGTGTAAACTTTTGTTTTTGTGATACTGAACCTCGGTTGCTACGCAGGTTCCGACGTTTGGGCCTGCGCAAGCAACCGCTGCTAGCACTACTGATTTTGTGGCGGCCTCATCCGTTGTGCCTGCCGATGATAATTTATTTGGCTCTGGATCTGAGTGTTTTGAGTCTGATGCTGAGTCTGGGAGTTTGTTTTCCTGGATGGAGTCCTCAGATGAAGGCTTGGATTATTTTGCTGCGTTAGATGTGGCTGCAGCGGAGTCTTCGCCACGTGTGGAGGTTGGTGAGGCTGCTGATCTACCTAGTGCGAGTATTGAGTATAGGCGGCGAAGGGTGGTGTCAAAACACATTGTGGGTGAGTTTTCGCGAAGTGGTAGGCACCGTAGTATGGGGATGGAGTGTGGCCGTCTTCGAGTACACCAGATTGGTAAACGAGAATTGTTGGCCTCGCCGATTGGGGCGAGCATAGATGAGGGGGATCTGCGAAATCTTTTTGAGGGTGAGGAGTTGAGGATGATGTTGTTCAATTATAGGGAGATGGGTATCATCCCGAAGGTTGAGCCAATGTAGTATATGGTGCCCTCGCTGTGTTTATGTAACTGTAACTTGTATTGTGATGTGGCTTGTTGGCCGTTTTCGCACGCCTGTGCCGATCCGGCTGCACCCGTAGGTGACTTTTGCGTGGAGTGTGGATTGACGTACTTGCTGCACCTGTCCGTCAGCACCCTTAGGCGATTTTGGCACGTAGTGTTTTTTCGAAAAAAACACTTCGATGGCATATTTTTTGTGCTTGTCCGGCTGCACCCTTGGGTGTCTTTTGCTCGGAGCGTCTTTAACAAAAGACTTTGATTGACGCACTTGTTGTGCTGCTCCGGCTGCACCCTTAGGCGACTTTTGCATGGAGTGTCTTTTTGATAAAAGACTTCGATTAACGCACTTGTTGTGCTATTCTGACTGCACCCTTGGGTGACTTTTGCACGGAGTGTCTTTTTAATAAAAGACTTCGATTAACGCACTTGTTGTGCTATTCCAGCTGCACCCTTGGGTGACTTTTGCACGGAGTGTCTTTTTAATAAAAGACTTCGATTAACGCACTTGTTGTGCTATTCCGGCTGCACCCTTGGGTGACTTTTGCACGGAGTGTCTTTTTAATAAAAGATTTCGATTAATGCACTTGTTGTGCTATTCCGGCTGCACCCTTGGGTGACTTTTGCGTGGAGTGTCGCACGCGAGGGTAGTCTACGCTACCTATCGCGGTAATTTCAGAGTGGTCGAATGCCGAAGACCGTTGATGCGGTCTTTTTCGACACGTTGCGTCTGAGTTTTTGTTTTTGCGGGGGCTTTTGCTGGTATATTACATGGCTCCGCCTCGTTAAAAACCTCACCCCCCGGGAGGAAAACAGTGCGGGCCGGAATAGTGTTTGGTGGATTACAAGGGCGCGTGGGCCCTGAGGGTTAGACAAAAAATTTGCGGAGATTGTCAATGTTCCAGGAGTGCTCTAAGTCTTCGTCGGAGGGCGTTGTTAGCCTGTATGCGCTGTGGGATGCCTTTGTCTTGACGATGAATGGACCCTCCCATTTTGGCTCCAGCTTGCTCTGTGATTCTGTCCGGGTGGTCCGGACGAGTACGAGGTCTCCTTTGTTGAACTCTCTTGGGACGACCGTGTTGTCGCGCCAGGCCTTGGTTTGAGCTTGGTATTTGTTGAGGGCCTACACGGCGAGTACGCGGTCTCCGTCGATGAGGTCTTTAGACGTTGGTTCGTCGACGTCGGGGACCGCTGATGTGCTTGTTCGGGGCGACCCATACTTTATCTCTTGCGACATCATGGCCTCCGATCCATATAATAGACGAAAAGGTGTGAATCCGGTTGCCCAGCACTCGGTCGTGTTTAGGGCCCAGACTACTTCAGGTAGTTGGTCGGCCCATTTACCCTTCTTGTCGTCGAGGAGTCTTTTCTTGATGGCAGTGAAAATCTTGCCGTTCGGTGCGCTCGACGACGCCATTGGATTGCGGGTGGTATACCGAGGCAAAGGCAGGCTTGGTACCGATGGAGAGGCAGAAATCCCCGAAGTCCTGGCTGTCAAACTGTTTGCCGTTGTCGACTGTGAGCTCAGACGGGACTCCGAATCAGCAAACAATGTTTTGCTAGAAGAACTTTTGGGCGGTCTTCGACGTTATTGTGGATACTGCCCTGGCCTTGATCCACTTGGTGAAGTACTCGACAGCGACGAAGGCGAATTTGAGGTTTCCTTGAGCCGTAGGTAGTGGTCCGATAATATCCAGCCCCTAGCGTTGAAGTGGCCATGTGTGGGCGATCAGCTTGGTGAACTGCGAAGGGTTGCTCGAGCGGGGAGAAAACTTCTAGCATGCTTCGCAAGACCTCGTGACTCGATTCGCGGTACATATTATCGTGGGCCAATAAAATCCTTGATGGATTACCTTGGCAGCGAGGGCCCTGGGCCCTGAGTGGGACCTGCAAGTTCCGTTGTGGACTTCGCGAAGGATTTGAATGCCTTTGGTTTCGGTCACGCATTTTAGCATGGGCTGACTGATCCCCTTTTTGTATAGCTGGCTCCTGACTAGTACGAAGTCTTGGCTTTGGTGCTTGAAGCGTTTGGCCTCATTGACGTCACTTGGGTGGTAATATCCTTGCAGAAACAGGGTTATTGGGGCCCACCAATCTTCATTCATGATGAGGTTGACGATGCGATGGCCTTCGGCGTCGTTGGTTACTTGTAAGCCTTCTGGGTTGCGAACAGCTAGTGTGCCAATGACATGGTAGAACACGTCAGAGGGCAAGGTATCGCCTTTGGCCGCTGCCTTACCCAACGCATCGGCCTCCTCGTTCTTGGAACGGTCCACATGCTATAGGGTGAAGCCCTTGAACTGTCTCTCGAGACTACGAACAGCCATGAGATACTGCATTAGTGCGGGGTCTTTTGCTGAGTATTCTTTTTCGACCTGGCCAACAACTACTTTGGAATCTGTCTTGACTATATAGGTGGTGACACCGAGCGCTCTTAGCTTGCGAAGGCCCAGGATGACGGCTTCATATTCTGCTATGTTGTTGGTGCATCTGTCGAACTCCAAAGCGAAGCTAAGGCGTTCTGTGTATCTGTGCTTGACGCCTGTGGGTGACGTGATAATTGCAGCTGCGCCTGCCCCCGCATGGCAGCATGCGCCGTCGCAGTGGATGGTCCATACCTTCTCTGGAGGCTTTTCTTGCTGCCATGTCGGCCCTGTCCAGTCGACGATGAAGTCTGCCACGACCTGCGACTTGATTGCTATCCTGGGTTCGAAGGTGATGTGGTACCCGGAGAGTTTGGCTGCCCATTTGGCGATTCGGACGGACGCCTCCGAGTTTCTGAACAGCTCTTCCATTCCCCTGTCCGAGGTGACCCGCACCTTGAACGCCTTGAAGTAGTGACGCAGCTTGCACGATGCCATGACGACTGCGTATGAGATTTTTTCTAGTTCAGTCATGTTGCACTTGGAGGTTGTTAGGACTTCGGAGACGTAGTAGACTGGACACTGCTGGGTCGTGCCCTCTCTGTCTTGCTCTTGGACTAGCGCTGCGCTGACTGCATATGGCGTGGCCGCAATGTAGAGCAGCAGAGGTAGCGAGGGGTCAGAACTGGTGAGAATTGCTCAGTCTGACAAGTGTTGCTTGAGTGATGCGAAGGCGGTCGCCTGTTCTGGTCCCCACGTGAAGTCTTTCGCACCACGCAGTGTCTTGAGGAAGGGTAGACTCCGCTCTGTGGACCTAGAAATGAATCTGTTAAGGGCGGCTAATCTGCCTGTCAGACGCTGGACATCCCTGGTTGACTGCGGGGGTGTCATGTTGATGATTGCTTGAATCTTGGTCGGGTTGGCCTCGATCCCACGATGCGACAACAGGTAGCCCAGTATCTTCCCCTAGCGAACTCCGAAGACGCACTTCTCGGGGTTGAGGCGAAGTCATGCGTCGCGCATGTTTGCGAACGTTTCTGCGAGGTCAGCCACGTGATCTTCTTTATTTTTGCTTGCGACGACGATGTCGTCCACGTACATGAAAATGTTGTGGCCCATTTGGCTCTTGAGCACCGTCTTGGTGAGGTGGGAGAAGGTTGTCCCGGTGTTCTTGAGTCCCTCTGGCATCCTGATGAAGCAGTACGTGCCGAAGGGTGTGATAAAGCTGGTGCTGGCCTTATCTTTCTCTTTCATGTATATCTGGTGGTAGCCGGAGAAGCAGTCAAGAAGGGACATGACTTCACAACCGGCTGCGCTATCGACTATATTTGTCGATCCGTGGCAGCGGAAAATTGTCCTTGGGGCAGGCCTTGTTGAGGCTGGTGAAGTATATGCACATGCGCCACTTGCTGCTTTTCTTCTATACCATGACTATGTTGGCATGCCACATAGGGTAGGCGGTTGGTTCAATGAAGTTGGCCTCTAGCAGGCGGTGCACTTCGGCTTTGGCAGCTTCTGTCTTCTCATCAGACATTTTGCGCAGCCGCTGCTTTCTTGGGCGCACCGAAGGGTCGATGCCCAGACCGTGCTCGATGACGGTGCGGCTGACTCCGACTAGGTCGAGGAAGGACTAGGCAAAGACGTCCTTATTTCTGGAGAGACAGGAGATGAGTTTCTCCTCGTCTTGCGAAGTCAGGTCTTCGCTTATTACGACCGTTTGCTTGGGCGTCACCGGATCGAGGGGAACTGTCTTCGTTCCGTCGTTGCTCTGTAGTTGCGCCTTAACTTTCTCGGCGGCGACTAGGCGGGTCACTTCAGAGACTTCGTGTTGTGTTGTAAGGCAGTGTACGTTCCATTGGCCTGGAACGAAGTCTCTCTCAATGTTGCACGCTGTTTGTTGGTTACCATAAACTGTTATCACCCCTTGCGGACCCTTAATTTTCTTGCATAGGTACAGTCCGTGAATGGCCGCTTCAAATTTATTGATGGATCCCCGGCCCATTATAGCGTTATAGGGATAAACCATGTCGACGATGTCGAAGGTAACCTGCTCACTCCGCGCATTGGGTGCTACACTGAATGACAGGGGTAGTTCAATCTTGCCCACAGGGAAAGTGCCCTTGCTGCCAAAACCGTATAGGGGGGTTGTCCGAAGGCTTGAGTAAGCTGTGGCTGATACCCATGCAATCGAAGGCAGGCAGGAAGATGATGTCCGCCTGGCTGCCGTTGTCAACTAGGACTTTGTGCATGTCCCAGCCAGCCACGCTGCAGCTGATTACCATGGCGTTGACGTGAGGTGCGATGTGCCCATCTCTGGCATCGAAGGTTAGTGGCACGTGTGACCACCTCGTTTGCACCACCGGGCCGGTGAGGGCGACATGGTTGACACTCCGGTAGTGATCCCTCTTTTGCCGCTTCGTCTCGAAGTCTACGCTGGACCTCTGGTGATCATGTGGATGACTCCGCGATATGGCTAATCGGTGAAGTCTTCCTGCTTTGGTGCGAGGGGGTGATTTTGGTGGTGTGGGTTCGGGTGATGCGGAGGCAGAGGCGGGGGTGGAAGGACTTGTACTTCCTGGTGATGCTGATATGCGTGGTTGGGTGGGTGCTGGATATGGACGTTGTTGTATGGTTGCTGGTGGTGATATGTGTGCGCGACAACTCTTTGATTGTCGGCTGGTTGTGCTCGAGACATTCTGTGCTTGGTGGCTTTTGTTTTTGGGCAATCCCTTGTTGGGTATGCGCAGTCTTTGCCGTGAAACAAACAGTAAAATCTGTGTGGTTGTTGCGCCCGTCCCCGGCCCCGGCCTTGCGTGCCATTACCGCGGCCCTGGGGGGATATTCCTAACGGCGAACGGCTTCGCCGGTCGGATGCTGGTTGACCATGTTGTGCACCTACTGCTGGTTGCGGCTGTCCCGTTTGGAGTCTGACTGCGAAGGCCTGGTCCAGGTTCGACTGGACTGCGGAGGGTCCTTGGGCTTTCTCTAGGACTCGACATTTTCGCTGGTGTAGCTCTTCGGATCCGGCGAACTTCTCAAATAGCTGATATAGCTCTTGGAGATTTTTGGGTGGGTCCCTGATGCAGTGACTGTATAGGACGTCAGCCCGAAGGCCGTTGATGGCGTAATGTATCACGATGTGGTTGTCGACCGAAGGCAGTTGTGACTTGAGAGTCAGGAACTTGAGGTAGTACTCCCATAGGGTTTCCTACTCTTGCTACTTGCAGAGTGATAGTTCGGCCAAGGCGTCGGTATTGGGTCGGTACCCTTGGAAATTGAGCATAAACATATCCCGGAGTCCTTTCCAGGAGTCGATGGACAACGGCGACAGCCTGGTGTACTAGGTTAAGGCCGGACCTTCGAGGGCGATGATGAACGACTTGGCCATTGTGGCGTCGTCCCCTCCGGCCGATGCGATGGCGACTTGGTAGCTCATAATGTATTGTGCTGGGTCGGTGCTGCCGTTGTACTTTGGGTACGTCCCTGCCCTGAAGTTGGCGGGCCACGGTGATGCTTGGAGTTGCGGGGCCAGGGGGCTTCGCTCATGAAGGTAATTGATGCCTTGGAAATCTGCGGCATACGGGGCGAAGGGCCCGCGCTGGGGTATGAATAAGTCTCCGACTGGCGCACGCTGTTGGAGGGGCGGGCCGTGCTGCAGATCATGCTGGCCTTCGCTCTGCATGAGCATGATCTTTTGCTCGAGCTCTCGGGCTCTCTGTTCCTCGTCCCGTATCATCTAGCGCACTTTGGCTTGCGTGGTGACACGTTGGTGCTTGGCCTCGAGGATGTCTCTCTGTTTTTGGAGGTTGCGGTTCTTGATGCGCAGGGCCCGTAGCTGTAGCTGTTCTTCGGCTGAGATGTCGATGACTTCGCCGTCCTCTGCTGCGTCTTTGCCCTCTGGTGGAGCGAAGCCTGGGGGTGGTGCTTGTGGTTGCCCTCCAGAGCTGCAGGTGCGTATGGTGCCTTCGGGAGTGGGGTGTTCTTGGCGCTGTCTCTTGCTGAGAGCTTCGTCTTCGGAGGCTTCTTGGTGGGTGTTGTCTGCGAGGGCCTTGCCTTTTTTCTCAGCCAGGAGCGTCGCCTTCACCGCTTCGTCGATAGATGGGGCTGCCTTCGAACTAGCTCTCTTGGGGGCCATCGCGGGTGGTTTGTTCGTAGCACGATCGGTGGGCGCCAAATGTTGGAGCTTGCTCTCCTGGGCAAGTGGATCCAACGGGGAAGTGCAAAGAGTACAAGCAGAGTTTAACGTGAGATGACAATTGCTCTGTTAATCTGGCCTCTCAAGGGCACTATACGGGGGTATTTATAGGTACCCGAGTGTCCAACGTCCCAAGGCAAGGCCGTTTATGCCCTCGGGTACCTGGACTATCCCAGAATATTCCCATAAAGGGAGGTTACAGACCGTCATTACAGAAAAGCTATTATAGATGAGGCCCGTAATATGCTTGTCCATGTGGGGCCCGTTATAGTGGGCCAAATTCCACATGGGCCTTCGGGCGAGATGAGGACATAGGACTGCCAGACTTCATCGGAGTCTGGCCTTCGTCTTGCAATGGAGAGGACAAAGGGCAACCACGCCGATCATCTCGCCTTCGTTGGTGTAGCGAGGCGATGAAGGCTTCACGCGAAGGGTAGTGTCTTCGCCTTCGCCCCAACACCCTCCTCGCAACGAAATCACCAATGGCGTCGGTCATGTAACATGCGCCACACGATCTCCGTAGTGGCTGTTACAAATCCTGGGGAACCAACCTCGCCCCTAAAACCATAGCAGTATATAAGGTCGCCTCGCCCAATCTCTTTTGCCCTGACCAAGAGCCAAATATTTCTATTGTCATGAAGGGAGCAGTGAGGGTGAGAGATTAGGATCGCCGCTGTTGATTCGACCTCGCATCGCCTGCGAAGACTTCATGCCGATCCTAGGAGCTTCACGGCGCTTTCAGGGTGTTGCTCGTGGCCGCGCTATAGAAGATTGCCTACCTGGGAAGCCGAAATCGCTCGCCGTCGATCCATGCCACCGTCGAGCTACTGCTCATCGAGAGCAGAGCTCCACTCACTGTAGTACTAGGTATGGCATACTCTCTCATGTTCACGGTGCACCCCTCTCTGTTCCGAGAATAGCGGCGTATGGATTGGAGCACCAGAGAGTGCAGGGGACTTCCTCCCCGGAGTCCTCCACCGCGGACGAAGTGCCGCCGCTGCCATCCGGCAGGCAAATGGGGAGGAAGGGCGTCAGTCGTTGATCGGCTAGAGCACGATCATGATTAGATCATGGGTACCGGTTGGTTTTATTAAATCTGGGCGATTGTTCAGGTGTTAGGTGGTTGGGGCGCGCTAGGTCTCTCAACCGTCAATCTCTGATCCATGGGCCGACGTTGTGTGCCCATCAGTTTCTAATCTGGGCCGATCAGCCGGGATCGGACGACACAGATCGGTCAATACCCCTTCGACCTTGACAAGTTCGAAAAGATTTCTTGAATTGTTTATAAAATAACCTGCCATCCACCTACAAATAGAGATTAGTACAAACAGGTCCTAAACTTTATACCCAGCACCCTGAACTTCTACCAATTTGATCCCACCGCCCCTAGGTAATGCTGATTAAATAAAATAATTTATAAAATCAGGAAAAATCCCTAGAAAATGATTTATAATATAAAAAATAAATCTAGAAACTTGGTAAACTCATATTTTCCATGTTAACTCCGATTTTATTAATTCTCGAACCTGCGTTTTTGTAACAACGTGTAGAATATTATCATGTAGTTTGTTTTTTAGTTCAGTGTAAAAATGTTATTTTTACCTATGCTTTGTCTATCTATATGTATTTCTACGATAGAAGCAAAGTTGCGAGACACCTGAAGCAATTGGAGAAGTACCTGGAGTTGCACCAAAAATGCAAGTTATACCCTTGATTACTTTTCTTTACCTAATAATTTCGATAATCACCGTGACATGCTTAGGTTAAACTGATGGGACCTAATAGGTTACCCTAGTTTTGTTTACCCTACACCTTGCCTACAAATGAACTATTGGGTGGTTTTGCTATGCTCTACCTGGTTTTGGGATTAATACTATATATAAATTATGATTATGTCCTATTATTATTTTCAATGGATTCTCTATCGTTCATGATAAGATCATTGTGTTAATTAGAACATGGAGAACCACCTGAGAAAATAGTGCTACCACAAGGGTAGAATGGGATACCTTTGGCCAAGTGATTAGGAAAGCTAAGGAGATATTACCTTACCTGAAAGGGGCAAGCGGGGAGCGCGTCGCTGCATAGTATAGGGAGGTCCTCGGGTCAGACTATCTATTAAAGCTTTTCAGATGAGGGATTCCTATACTTCCTTCTTCATGAATCCGTAGTGGGTTTTCTAGAACTAGTGGAACTTTGGAAATATCTTGAGTGCTACCCTGCCTCGTCTCCTCGGTATTGGATGAAATTCGAGACCCCTTGGCAAATGGGTAACACAGCTTGTGGGTAAAGTTGTGCAACCTCTGTAGAGTGTAAAAATGGTATATTAGTTGTGCTCATGGTCAAGAGCAGCTCAAACAATCCCATGAGTAATTTATGGAATTAAACTTAATATGTCATTTGGATTGCATTGTGGGATTTATTATTAATTGTGATCAATTATTTAATTGGGTTGGTATACACTTATACTTAGTAAATGCTAATAAAATGTTGACCAACTCTAAAAGCAATGCTCATCCTTAACCATTCATTATTGTAAGCCTTACACGACACTTCACATGAGTCGCGCCGTATGTGAGCTCATGCACATTATTCCCTACAACTTGTTGAGCGATGAACGTATATGAGTTCACTCTTGCTAAACTCACACAAGGTCAACAATAGGTACCGATGGAGGAACATGAAGGTTGCTACAATGAGTTCGTGAGAGGTATAGTTCATTGTCTTTCAGTCAACTATGATTATGGAGGATCGTTGTCGTCATATGCTCTAATTATTTAGCTATTTTGTACAGAACTCCTATTATATAATAAATATGTGACATTGATTTCTGGGCCACGAATCATCATATGTATGAGACTTGATCCTACCACATATTTAAGACGCATCCGGGTTTGCCCTTAAATTCGGGTTTGACAAGCACCTAACAACTAATATCAATTTAAGGGCTATATCTAACAATTAGCTAGTCCATTAATTGACACGTTCTAAACCTCTCGCTTAATTTTAGTTGCTAACTATTAATTTTAGGGTTTGATGGAGAGAAAAGAGAATGAAGGGGATTGAAAGGGCTAAAATCCCTTCTATTCTTGAATATCAAGGTAGGGATTTTAGCCCACTCAATCCCCTTCCTCCCAAACAACCTCTTATAAGTTTGAAACATTGCGTTACGTTACTATGTATTTTGGATGAGGTCGTCCATGAAAATTACTCCTATTTGTATCGAGGTAAAAATGACTCTTTTCAAAGATGGACCGTTTAGGAGATCCGTGTATGTTATGTGTCGGGGACCATAATTAGGGGTACCCTCAAGACCCCTAAATTTCAGCTGGTAACCCCCATCAGCACGAAGCTGCAAAGGCCTGATGGGTGCGATTAAGTAAAGGATCGGGCCATTCAAGGGACACGATCGTGCCTCGCCCGAGCCTAGCCTCGGGCAAGGGAAGCCGACCCCGAAGAACCTACGTCTCGCCTAAGGACCCTCCTCCAGCAACGGGCACACTATCGGCTCGCCCGAAGCCCAGTCTTCACCAGGAAGCAACCTTGGCCACATCGCCACGCCGACCGACCAAATCGCAGGGGCATTTAATGCAAAGGTGGCCCGACACCTTTATACTGACGCACGCCCTCCAGTCGACAGAGCCGAAATGACCGCAGTCACTTCGCCGCTCTACTGACCAGTCTGACAAGAGGACAGCACCGCCTGCGCCGCCCCGACTGCTGAGCCACCCGACAGAGTGAGGATGACAGCAGCCAAGGCCGGCCTCGGGCGTCATAGGAAACTCCGCCTCGCCCGACCCAGGGCTCGGACTCGGGCTCAGCCCCGGAAGATGGCGAACTCCGCTCCGCCCGACCCAGGGCTCGGACTCGGGCTTAGCCCCAGAAGACGGCAAACTCCGCTCCGCCCGACCCAGGGCTCGGACTCGGGCTCAGCCCCGGAAGACGACGAACTCCGCCTCGCCCGACCCCAGGGCTCGGACATGGGCTCAGCCCCGGAAGACGACGAACTCCGCCTCGCCCGACCCCAGGGCTCGGACATGAGCTCAGCCCCGGAAGACGACGAACTCCGCCTCGCCCGACCCGGGGGCTCGACCTCGACCTCGACCTCGGAGGAGCCTCCACCTCACCCAGCCTAGGGCACGGACCGACCGCGTCAACAGGAAGCGCCATCATTACCCTACCCCAAGCTGCCTCAGGCTACGGGGAACCAGACCGGCGTCCCATCTGGCTCGCTCCACCATGCGAGTAATGATGGCGCCCCGCATGCCCTGTGACGACGGCGGCTCTCCGCCCCCTTACGGAAGCAAGAGGACGTTAGCAAGGACTCGACAGCCCCAACAGCTGTCCTTCCGCCAGGCTCCAGCGCTCCTCCGACGGCCACGACATCACGCGAACTGGGTTCCAAGACCTCCCCGGCTGCCACGATGGCATGTACTTAGGGCGCTAGCTCTCCACCGCTAGACACGTTAGCACGTTGCTACACTCCCCATTGTACACCTGGATCCTCTCCTTACGCCTATAAAAGGGAGGACCAGGGCCCTCTTACAGAGGGTTGGCCCGCGCGGAGAAGGACGGGACGGCGCTCGCGCAAGGCCGCTCGCTCGCACTCCCGCGTGGACGCTTGTATCCCCCTACTACAAGCGCACCCGACTCAGGCGCGGGGCTAACACGAAGGCCGCGGGTTCCACTCTCTCACGCCTGCCTCCCTCCGGCTGCTACCTTCCCCCCTTCGCGTTCCGCCTTGCGTCGACCCATCTGGGCTGGGGCACGCGGCGACAATTCACTCGTTGGTCCAGGGACCCCCCCGGGTTTCGAAACACCGACAGTTGCCGCGCCAGGTGTAGGGGCCTGCTGCGTGTTGACGAACAGCTTCCCGTCAAGCTCCAGATGGGCAGTCTCCAGCAACCTTTCCGGCCCGGGGCGGTGCTCCGTTTCGGGAATCTCGAGTTCATGTCCCTCGACGGCAGCTACGACATGATACTCCTTCTCCCACCGCGCGACAGCGACAATGGCGGTCGACAACCCGCTCGCCGGTGGGGAAGTCGATGACGCCTTCCCCACGTGGTGGAAGCACGACATTCGGGCTTGTCCCGTCCCCTCCCCTGCCGACAGAGGAGGAGGCGGGGCAACAAAGGCCAAGTGGGAAGCGGCACCTCGTTGGCTGTCGAGCGAGTCGACGGCGCCGGCGCCCCGACGGAGGGCACGTCGGGCATCGATCTCGCGTCTGAGACGAAGACGAGCGCCGCCACCTCGCAGCACGCCAATCTCCAGCAAGCGCACGACGCCAGCACGCTCGCGAAGGGCTTGCTGGGCGTCACCCTCGAACCTGAGACAACGGTGCAGTCAGTCCCTGACGCGACTTCGTCACCGCCCATCGACCGAAAGGTACCGACCGGTTCCCATCTCGCGTCTTTTGGATTCGGCCTCGACCCACCAAGCGACTCCGCTTTGGTGAGCACTCTCATAGAGGCAAGTCCAAACCCTCTGGGGTATCGTGTGCGGTCACCCTGGGACCGGCTGACGACCGACTCGACCTACGAGCCCTCGGGGTCCGAGGAAGATGGCGAGCTCGACCTCTGTTGGGATTTCTCCGGACTTGGTAACCCCAGTGCCGTGCGGGACTTCATGACCGCATGTGACTACTGCCTTTCCGACTGTTCCGACGGCAGCCGCAGCCTCGACGACGAGGACTGCGACCCAAGTCGCGAATGTTTCCACGTCGATCTAGGGGGTCCCGGCGAAGGCAACCATCTCGGTATGCCGAAAAACGGTGATCCCCCTAGGCCCGTGCCTCGTGTTGACATCCTTCGGGAGCTAGCTGTGGTCCCCATCCCAGCGGGGGGTCCTGACCCACAGCTCGAGCAAATCCACGAGAGGCAGGCCAGGCTCGACGAGGGAGCAGGAACGCTTGTGCCAATCCGCCGAGGCATCGGGCAGGAATGGGCGATCCAACCCCCGACCGGGGAAGCGTGTCATCTCCCCCAGGACATCCAGCACCGCATCGCCGACGACGTCAGGGTGAGGCCACCACCGGATTCCAGTGGAGTCGGCCAGAACCTGGCTGCAGCGGCAATACTCCTCCGCGCGATGCCGGAGCCATCAACAACCGAGGGGCAGCGTATCCAAGGAGAGCTCAAGAATCTCCTGGAGGACGCCGCGGTCCGACGGGCCGAAAGCTCTGCCTCCCGAAGGCAGGGGTTCCCCTCGAAACATCGCGCCGCGACTTCCCGATTCATGCGAGAAGCCTCGGTCCACTCCGGGCGCACGCGCAACACGGCGCCTGCGGCCCCGGGTCGCCTCGGCAACGAGCGCCACCATCATAGCCGTCGGGCCCACCTCGATGACAAGGCGCGCCGAGGCTACCACCCCAGGCGTGGGGGACGCTACGACAGCGGGGAGGATCGGAGCCCTTCGCTCGAACCACCCGGTCCGCAGGCTTTCAGCCGCGCCATACGATGGTCACCGTTCCCGACCCGGTTCCGAACCCCGACTACTATCACAAAGTACTCGGGGGAGATGAGACCGGAACTGTGGCTCGCGGACTATCGGCTGGCCTGCCAACTGGGTGGAACGGACGATGATAACCTCATCATCCGCAACCTCCCCCTGTTCCTCTCCGACACCGCTCGAGCCTAGCTGGAGCACCTGCCCCCGGGGCAGATCTCCAACTGGGACAACCTGGTCCAAGCCTTCGCCGGCAATTTCCAGGGCACATACGTGCGCCCTGGGAACTCCTGGGATCTCCGAAGCTGCCGCCAGCAGCCGGGAGAGTCTCTCCGGGACTACATCCAGTGATTCTCGAAGCAGCGCACAGAGCTGCCCAACGTCACCAATTCAGATGTCATCGGCGCGTTCCTCGCCGGCACCACCTGCCGCGACCTGGTGAGCAAGCTGGGTCGCAAGACTCCCACCAGGGCGAGCGAGCTGATGGACATCGCCACCAAGTTCGCCTCTGGCCAGGAGGCGGTTGAGGCCATTTTCCGGAAGGACAAGCAGCCCTAGGGCCGCCCACCGGAAGATGCTCCTGAGGCGTCAACTCAGCGCGGCGCCAAGAAGAAAGGCAAGAAGAAGTCGCAAGCGAAACGTGACGCCACCGACGCGGACCTTGTCGCTGCCGCCGAGTACAAGAACCCTCGGAAACCTCCAGGAGGTGCCAACCTCTTCGACAAGATGCTCAAGGAGCCGTGCCCCTATCATCAGGGGCCCGTCAAGCACACCCTTGAGGAGTGTGCCATGCTTCGACGACACTTCCACAAGGCCGGGCCACCCGCGGAGGGTGGCAAGGCCCTCGACGACGCAAAGAAGGAAGATCACAAGGCAGGAGAGTTCCCCGAGGTCCGCGACTGCTTCATGATCTACGGCGGGCAAGTGGCGAACGCCTCGGCTCGGCACTGCAAGCAAGAGCGTCGAGAGGTCTGCTCGGTAAAGGTGGCGGTGCCAGTCTACCTAGACTGGTCCGACAAGCCCATCACCTTTGACCAGGCCGACCATCCAGACTACGTGCCGAGCCCGGGGAGATACCCACTCGTTGTCGACCCCATCATCGGCAACGTCAGGCTCACCAAGGTCCTCATGGACGGAGGCAGCGGCCTCAACATCATCTACGCCGAGACCCTCAGGCTCCTGCGGATCGATCTGTCCTCGATCCGAACGGGCGCTGCGCCTTTCCACGGGATCATCCCCGGGAAGCGCGTACAACCCCTCGGACGACTCGATCTATCCGTCTGCTTTGGGACGCCCTCCAACTTTCGAAGGGAGACCCTCACGTTCGAAGTGGTCAGGTTTCGAGGAACCTACCACGCAGTACTGGGGAGGCCATGCTACGCCAAGTTCATGGCCATCCCCAACTACACCTACCTCAAGCTCAAGATGCCGGGCCCCAACGGGGTCATCACCGTCGGGCCCACGTACCGACATGCGTACGAGTGCGACGTGGAGTGCGTGGAGTACGTCGAGGCCCTCGCCGAGTCCGAGGCCCTCATCGCCGACCTGGAAAGCCTCTCAAGGGAGGCGCCCGACGTGAAGCGCCACACCGGCAACTTTGAGCCAGCGGAGACGGTCAAGTCCGTCCCTCTCGACCCCTGCAACGACGCCTCCAAGCAGATCCGGATCGGTTCCGAGCTCGACCCCAAATAGGAAGCAATGCTCGTCGACTTTCTCCGCGCAAACGCTGACGTTTTCGCGTGGAGTCCCTCAGACATGCCCGGCATACCGAGGGAAGTCGCCGAGGACTCTCTGGATATCCGAGCTGGGGCCCAACCCGTGAAGCAACCTCTGCGCCGATTCGACGAAGAAAAGCGCAGAGCCATAGGCGAGGAGATCCACAAGCTACTGGCGGCAGGGTTCATCAAAGAGGTATTCCATCCCGAATGGCTTGCCAACCCTGTGCTTGTGAGAAAGAAAGGGGGGAAATGGCGGATGTGTGTAGACTACACTAGTCTAAACAAAGCATGTCCGAAGGTTCCCTACCCTCTGCCTCGCATCGATCAGATCGTGGATTCCACTGCTGGGTGCGAAACCCTGTCTTTCCTTGATGCCTACTCAGGGTATCACCAGATCAGGATGAAAGAGTCCGACCAGCTCGTGACTTCTTTCATCACACCCTTCGGCATGTACTGCTATGTTACAATGCCGTTTGGTTTGAGGAATGCGAGGGAAACGTACCAGCGATGCATGAACCATGTGTTTGGCGAACACATCGGCCGAACGGTCGAGGCCTACGTCGATGACATCGTAGTCAAGACGAGGAAGGCCTCCGACCTCCTTTCCGACCTTGAAGTGACATTCCGATGTCTCAAGGCAAAAGGCGTGAAGCTCAATCCCGAAAAGTGTGTCTTCGGGGTCCCCCGAGGCATGCTCTTGGGGTTCATCGTCTCCGAGCGGGGCATCGAAGCCAACCCGGAGAAGATCGCGGCCATCACCAGCATGGGGCCAATCGAGGACTTGAAAGGCGTACAAAGGGTCATGGGATGTCTCACGGCTCTGAGCTTCTTCATCTCCCGCCTCGGCGAAAGGGGTCTGCCTCTGTACCGCCTCTTAAGGAAAGCTGAGTGCTTCGCTTGGACTCCCGAGGCCGAGGAAGCCCTCGGGAACCTGAAGGCGCTCCTCACGAGCGCGCCCATCTTGGTGCCCCCCGCTGCCGGAGAAGCCCTCTTGATCTACGTCGCCGCGACCACTCAGGTGGTTAGCGCCGCGATCGTGGTTGAGGGACGAGAAGAAGGGCATGCATTGCCGGTCCAGAGGCCAGTCTACTTCATCAGTGAGGTACTGTCCGAGACCAAGATCCGCTACCCATAAATCCAGAAGCTGTTGTACGTGGTGATCCTGACATGGCAGAAGTTGTGACACTACTTCGAGTCCCATCTGGTGACTGTGGTGTCATCCTTCCCCCTGGGAGAGATCATCCAGTCCCGAGAGGCCTCGGGTAGAATTGCGAAGTGGGCGGTGGAGATCATGGGCGAGACGATCTCGTTCGCCCCTCGGAAGGCCATCAAGTCCCAGGTCTTGGCGGACTTCATGGCTGAATGGGCCGACACCTAGCTCCCGACGGCTCCGATCCAACCGGAGCTCTGGACCATGTTTTTCGACGGGTCGCTGATGAAGACGGGGGCCGGCGTTGGCCTCCTCTTCGTCTCGCCCCTCGGGAAGCACCTACGCTACGTGCTACGCCTCCACTTCCCAGCGTCCAACAACGTGGCTGAGTACGAGGCTCTGGTAAATGGGTTGCGAATCGCCATCGAGCTAGGGGTCCGACGCCTCGACGCTCGCGGTGACTCGCAGCTCGTCATCGACCAAGTCATGAAGAACTCCCACTGCCGCGACCCGAAGATGGAAGCCTACTGCGATGAGGTTCGGCGCCTGGAAGACAAGTTCTACGGGCTCGAGCTCAACCACATCGCCCGACGCTACAACGAGATTGCGGACGAGCTAGCTAAAATAGCCTCGGGGCGAACAACAGTTCCCCTGGACGTATTCTCCCGAGACCTGCGTCAACCCTCCGTCAAGACCGAGGACACGCCCGAGCCCGAGGCACCTTCGGCTCCGCCCGAGGCACCTTCGGCTGAGTCCAAGGTACCCTCGGCTCAATTCGAGGTACCCTCGGCTCAGTCCGAGGTACCCTCGGCACGGTCCGAGGTACCCTCAGCTCAGCCCGAGGTACTCTCGGCCCCCGAGGGTAAGGCACTGCACGTCGAGGGGGAGCAGAGCGAGGTCACGCCTAATCAAAGCTGGCAGACCCCGTACCTGCAATATCTCCACCGAGGAGAGCTGCCCCTCGGCCAAGCCGAAGCTCGACGGTTGGCGTGGCGCGCCAAGTCTTTCATCTTGCTGGGGGATGGGAAGGAGCTCTACCACCGCAGCCCCTCAGGCATCCTCCAGCGATGCATTTCCATCGCCGAAGGCCAGGAGCTCTTGCAAGAGATACACTCGGGGGCTTGCGGCCATCACGCAGCACCTAGAACCCTCGTTGGAAACGCCTTCCGACAAGGATTCTATTGGCCGACGGCGGTGGCCGACGCTACTAGAATTGTCCGCACCTGCAAAGGGTGTCAGTTCTACGCGAGGCAGACCAACCTGCCCGCTCAGGCTCTGCAGACCATACCCATCACCTGGCCGTTTGCTGTGTGGGGTCTGGACCTCGTTGGCCCCTTGCAGAAGGCACCCGGGGGCTACACGCACCTATTGGTCGCCATCGACAAATTCTCCAAGTGGATCGAGGTTCGACCCCTAAACAGCATCAGGTCCGAACAGGCGATGGCGTTCCTCACCAACGTCCCCGTTCACACACAAAGTCTGGTCGATAAGGAAGGGTCAGCCTTGCCTCAGCAAAGCCCGACCCTCCCTCGGGGGCTAAAAGGGGGGAACCCCCTCTGCCTCAAAATTTTCAACCAAAAAGGCTTCCGCGCTCCCCCGGCTATGTCGGTAGCGGGACCCCATGAAGCGAACTTGGGTGCATGTAAGTGGCAAGGCCGACCGAGCCGAGAGACTCCTACACCCCTAGGTTATGAATACCTCACTCGTCACCTACCACAAAAAATGACCCCTACTTGGGCAAGCCACCCTGCTACTGGCGAACGGGGCCAGACACGCAAAATGGAAGAGAAAGAGCCACGACTTTATACTACGATAATAAAAGTGTTCGGGCCTCAGCGGCCGCAAAAGACACAAGCGCATTCAAAAGGAACTGCTCCGGCAGAGTTAGGCGTCGCCTAGGGAAGGAGCCGCGCCTTCGGCCTCGTCCACGCCTTCGGCAAAGCTCACCCCAGTTTCGGGCGATGACGCAGGCGGGAGGATCTCTGCCTCGAAGGTGGTCGCCAGCACTGCGCTCGGGCCCGCGGCGGCTGCGTCGAGCCTCTGGACTTCAGCCAGGGCGGCTTCGTCTTCATCAGGGAGGCAATACCCCTCGTTGACCCGCTCCAGATCAACGACGTAGTGGGAAGCAAGCACAGCGAAGGCCCACCTGACGCCGTGGTGCAGCGCCTCGCGGAGTCTGCCACGCACATGGTCACCCAAGGCCTGCAGGCGACTCTGAGGGGAGCTCCTTGAGGGGACGTCGCCGAAGCCAAAGACCCGGCAGAAGTCCGAGATGGCCTCGGACATGGCCGCGTGGTCGGCCTCCCCCTGCTCGGCTACTTGGGCAAGGGCAGACTCGAGCTCTGCGAACAGCCAGAGCACAAGGCCTTAAACATAAGTGGAGAAAACAAGCTAAAGCAAAAGCCGAAAAATAGCCAGGATATACCTCCAGCTCGGGCACGCTGCTCCGAGGCTGCGGCTTGGGCTACGGCCAGGTCTGCTGCAAGGGTTCTGGCCCGGCTTTCGACCTCGGCAGCCCGGCCCCGAGATTGATCTCGCTCATCGACGACCCGATCGAACTCTGACTGCCGACGCTGTACCTCTACACGCGCCACTGCTGCCTCTGCTCCCAGATCGGCGCAGAGCAACCGAAGGTCCGCTACCTCGGCGCCCCGCTGGGAGAGGCGCGTGGTAGCCCCGGCGAGCGAGGTCCTCAAGGATCGCAGCGAGCCCTAGACGTCGACCTCGTGACGGATGAACGATGACTTGGCGGCGCTCAGATCCGTCAGATCCTGAAGGAAGGAAGCGGGGCGTTACAAAGGATGCCTGGATCACAAAAAAGGTATGCCTGAAATCATTACCTGGAGGATCTTGGGGACGTCCCTGCAGAAGACCTCCAAGGATGACCGGAGCAACCCCACCGTCGCTTCGGCACACTCACGGAGCTCGTCCCAAAACTGCTCCTCCCGCTCATCGTCGAGGACGAAGAAGGGATCCGAGGCCTCACAGGTCCGGAACCTGAGCAACGGACGCCGCCCCTCGAAGCTCCGCTGCGCAGGGACAAGGCTGCCGCTCGGTGGGACGAGTCGCGGTTCCACGCCCCCCTCCTCCGAGGCACCAAGCGCCGATGCCTCGACCATCTCAGCATCGGCGGTGACGGGTCGCTCCCCGACCGGGACGACAGCGGCTTCGGCAGCAGCTGGCGCCAGCGCCGGCGGCATGTCTGGCGAACCCGAGGTCACGTCCGCGCCAGCCGCCTCCCCTAGCGCGACGGCCACCTCGACAGAAGAGCCGACCTCGGGAACTCGCTCCACGGCGACTGGTGCCGCCTGAGCCTCCCACTATGGGGGGACTTGCGAGAAGGACAGCTGAACGGCAAGCCCCGGAGCGGCGCCGGCTGCGAAAGCCGACGCCGTCTTAAGGGCTTTCCGGGGAGCCAGATCGGTCAGGCCATGGCTTCGCTTGCTGAGGAGGAGAGGAAAGTCACGGTCGGGATGTACAAACGAGGAGTCAAGACGAAGACGTTCTGAGGTACTTACCCGCTGCGGGCCATGATCAACCGCGCCTGAGGAGAGGTCTCCCGGATCTCAACCCCCGAAGATACCGCCGAGGTCCGCCTCGCCGCCAGCTTCGGTACCGTCCTCGCCTTGGGCGCCTCGGACGCCTGGGGGACGGACTGCCCAGGCGCTGCCACGGCGATCTGAGGGTCGCTCTCCTGCGCTGCAGGCATGGGCAACGGCCCTCGGGGAACAGGCGCCTCGGCCCGACTCCCCCGGGGCACCTCAACTCCCCCAGCCGAGGGGTCGAGTACCCCCTCGGTCTGCCCCCGCTCTTCGGGCCGGGACCTTGGCGTCCCGACCTCGGGAACTGACGGCGCCGGCCCGCTTGGAGGCTGGCTTGACGACTCCTGGCCTAGCCTCAAACCCGGGCTGAGGCCAAGGCGGGCAGCCATGTTGTCATCCTCGTCATCGTCTTCATCGTCGTCGTCGTCGTCAGGCGTCTCCGGCGACGGCTCCCTCGGGAGTCCATCCCTCTCCTGCCGGCGACGGAGCTTTTCCAAGGTGTGCCGAGCCCGCGTCCGCTCGCGGGCCCGAGCCTTCTTCGCGTCCATTTTCTTCTTCTTCTCCTCCGCGGCGACCCGCCGCGCTGCCCGGTCCACCGCGTCCTCCGGGACTCGTGGCCAGGTAGGCTTGTGCCACCCTACCTCCTGGAGGCCGATGAAAAATCTCGACCGTAAGGACCAAGAAGAAGGGCAATCCGACACAAATAAGAAAGAAGGAGCGGACACTCACCAGAGACACGCACCCACAGTCGGGGCGCATCAAGGGCTAGGAGAAGGCGCTGGCGTCCGGCTTTCCCAACGCGGCGGCCACCCGCCCGAAGAGAACGTCGATGGGGAGGGGGTCCGAGGACATCCGCGAGCCCTCCACATCAGCATCTGGCATCATCTCCCAAAGAGGCAATCGCCGCTCCGCCAAAGGAAGCACCCTCCGGCGATGAATGGCGGCTATCACCCCCGCGGTGGTAAGCCCTCCTTTCCGCAACGTCTCCAGGGCCTTGAGAAGGGGCTCGAGATTTTTCTGCCTGTCGTGCGGGGTCCCGTAGCGCCAGGCATCGGCGGCGACGGTGACCACTCGCTGAGAAAACGACGGAAGCCTCCCGTCGTCATTCCGGAGATAGAACCACCGGCGCTGCCACCCTTTATTTGAAGATGCAAGGACAGCGGGAATATACTGCGGCACTGAGAGCACCTAGAGGGGGGGGTGAATAGGTGATCCTGTGAAAACTTAAACTTTAAGCCACAAAAACTTGTTAAGTGTTAGCACAATAGTTGCCAAGTGGCTAAAGAGAAGTCTCAACAAAACACAATACCACAAGAGATCAAGCACAGAGGTGACACAGTGGTTTATCCCGTGGTTCGGCCAAGACCAACGCTTGCCTACTCCACGTTGTGGCGTCCCAACGGACGAGGGTTGCAATCAACCCCTCTCAAGCGGTCCAAAGACCCACTTGAATACCCCGGTGTTTTGTTTTCCTTTCACTATCCCGTTTGCAAGGAATCTCCACAAATTGGAGTCTCTTGCCCTTACAAGTATATGATCACAAAGAAGCACAGAGTAAGGGAGGGAAGCAACACACACAAATCCACAGCGAAACGCGCACACACACGGCCAAGAATCGAGCTCACAAGAGTATCACAAAGTTCTCACTAGAACGGAGCTCGAAACACTTAGAATGACAAACGAATGCGCAAAGACTGAGTGTGGATGATCAAGAATGCTCAAAGGTTGCTTGTCTATCTCCTCCATGCGCCTAGGGGCCCCTTTTATAGCCCCAAGGCAGCTAGGAGCCGTTGAGAGCAAATCCGGAAGGCCATCCTTGCCTTCTGTCGTCGGGGGCACCGGACAGTCCGGTGCACACCGGACACTGTCCGGTGCCCGATTTGTTTCCATAACTGGCACTTCCGACCGTTGTAGATCTGGGAGCCGTTGGCGCACCGGACATGTCCGGTGCACACCGGACAGTCCGGTGCCGTCTTCCGACCATTGGCTCGGCCACGTGTCCCGCGCGGATTGCGCGGCCGACCGTTGGCCCCGGCCGACCGTTGGCTCACCGGACAGTCCGGTGCACACCGGACAGTCCGGTGAATTTTAGCCGTACGCCGTCGGCGAATTCCCGAGAGCGGCCAGTTCGAGCGGAGTCAGCCTGGCGCACCGGACACTGTCCGGTGCACACCGGACAGTCCGGTGCTCCAGACCGAACTGAGTCTTGGCTGCACACAGCCAAGTCTTTGTCTCCTCTTTTCTTTTCTTCTACTTTCTGTTTCTAACACTTAGACAAGTATATTAGTATTCAAAACCAATGTACTAAGGCTTAGAAACATACCTTTATCTCATGATTTGCACCTTGTTCATCCATGGACATAAATTCACAATTAAGCACATGTGTTGGCACTCAATCACCAAAATACTTAGAAATGGCCCAAGGGCACATTTCCCTTTCAATCTCCCCCTTTTTGGTGATTTATGCCAACACAACATAAAGCAACTAGAACAAGTGCAAACTCACTTCAAATAAAACCTAAATTTATTTTGAATCAATTTTGGCATATATGGATCATCCTTTGCCACCACTTGGTTTGTTTTTGCAAATCAAACTCAAATCTCTATCTCTAAGTTAAACACACATGTTGAAGCAAAAAGAGAGTTATTTCAAAAGAGATTGATCAAAGATTTAAAAAAAAACTCCCCCTTTTTCCCATAATCAATACTTCTCCCCACAAGAAGCCAACTTTTGATAAGAGAGACAACATAAGAATTTTGACAAAACAAAAACTCTATTCTACTATTTTCAAAATCTCTCAAGTGGTAGCTGATCCATTTATTGCTTTGGCCTTTATTTTCTCCCCCTTTGGCATCAAGCACCAAAACGGGATCAATCTTGGCCCTTTAACCCCATTGCCTCACCAAAATCTTCAATTAAGAGCAAATGGCAATAAGAGTTCATGAGATGGACTTGGAATAAGTTACCCTCTCATCGGAGTGCAGTGGAAGTCTTGCATGATCCAAGTCCACCTTTTCCCTTTCAATTCTCCTTTGAGACTAAATCAAACAAACTCAAGCATATGGTTAGTCTCAAGGGATCAAGTTGTAACACATCTCCCCCTAAACATGTGCATCACTTTGCAACAGACTTGTGAGGTCCAGGGAGTGTTTGTACAACTTGAGCACCATAATAAGCAACAAAATGCAGAATGAACATGATCAAAGCATAAATACATGTATGCTACAATTCAATCCAAGTTCCGCGAATCTAAGACATTTAGCTCACTACGCAGCCTGCAAAAGGTCTTCTCATCTAAAGGCTTGGTAAAGATATCGGCTAGCTGGTTCTCGGTGCTAACATAAAACACTTCGATATCTCCCTTTTGCTGGTGGTCTCTCAAAAAGTGATGCCGGATGTCAATGTGCTTTGTGCGGCTGTGCTCAACAGGATTTTCCGCTATTCGGATAGCACTCTCATTGTCACATAGGAGTGGGACTTTGCTCAGATTGTAGCCAAAGTCCCTGAGGGTTTGCCTCATCCAAAGTAGTTGCGCACAACACTGTCCTGCGGCAACATACTCGGCCTCAGCGGTGGATAGGGCAACGGAGGTTTGTTTCTTAGAGTTCCATGACACCAGGGACCTTCCTAAGAATTGGCACGTCCCCGATGTACTCTTCCTATCGACCTTACATCCAGCATAGTCGGAATCTGAGTACCCAATCAAGTCAAAGTTAGACCCCTTTGGATACCAGATCCCGAAGCAAGGCGTAGCGACTAAATATCTAAGAATTCGCTTCACCGCCACCAAGTGACACTCCTTAGGATCGGATTGAAATCTAGCACACATGCATACGCTAAGCATAATATCCGGTCTACTAGCACATAAATAAAGCAAAGAACCTATCATTGACCGGTATGCTTTTTGATCAACGGACTTTCCTCCTTTGTTGAGGTCGGTGTGTCCGTCGGTTCCCATCGGCGTCTTTGCGGGCTTGGCGTCCTTCATCCCAAACCGCTTTAGCAGATCTTGCGTGTACTTCGTTTGGGAGATGAAGGTGCCGTCCTTGAGTTGCTTCACTTGGAACCCAAGGAAGTAGTTCAACTCGCCCATCATCGACATCTCGAATTTCTGCGTCATCACCCTGCTAAACTCTTCACAAGACTTTTGATTAGTAGAACCAAATATTATGTCATCGACATAAATTTGGCATACAAACAAATCACCATCACAAGTCTTAGTGAAAAGAGTTGGATCGGCTTTCCCAACTTTGAAAGCATTAGCAATTAAGAAATCTCTAAGGCATTCATACCATGCTCTTGGGGCTTGTTTAAGTCCATAGAGCGCCTTAGAGAGCTTACACACATGGTCGGGGTACCGCTCATCCTCGAAGCCAGGGGGTTGCTCTACGTACACCTCCTCCTTTATTGGCCCGTTGAGGAATGCGCTCTTCACATCCATTTGGTACAACCTGAAAGAATGGTGAGCGGCATATGCTAGCAAGATACGAATGGACTCTAGCCTAGCCACAGGAGCAAAAGTCTCCTCAAAGTCCAAACCTGCGACTTGGGCATAACCTTTTGCCACAAGTCGAGCCTTGTTCCTTGTCACCACTCCGTGCTCGTCTTGTTTGTTGCGGAACACCCACTTGGTTCCCACAACATTTTGCTTGGGACGAGGCACCAGCGTCCAAACTTCATTGCGCTTGAAGTTGTTAAGTTCCTCCTGCATGGCCAACACCCAATCCGGATCTAGCAAGGCCTCCTCTACCCTGAAAGGCTCAATAGAGGAGACAAAAGAGTAATGTTCACAAAAATTAACTAATCGAGATCGAGTAGTTACTCCCTTGCTAATGTCACCCAGAATTTGGTCGACGGGATGATCCCTTTGAATCATCGCTCGAACTTGGGTTGGAGGTGCTGGTTGCGCTTCTTCCTCCATCACATGATCATCTTGTGCTCCCCCTTGATCACACGCCTCCTTTTGATGAACCTGTTCATCGTCTTGAGTTGGGGGATGCACCGTTGTTGAGGAAGAAGGTTGACCTTGTTCATCTTGTTCCTGTGGCCGAACGTCTCCAATCGCCATGGTTCGTATAGCGGCCGTTGGAACATCTTCTTCATCTACATCATCACACTCAACAACTTGCTCTCTTGGAGAGCCATTAGTCTCATCAAATACAACGTCGCTAGAGACTTCAACCAAACCCGATGATTTGTTGAAGACTCTATATGCCTTTGTATTTGAATCATAACCTAATAAAAACCCTTCTACAGCTTTGGGAGCAAACTTAGAATTTCTACCCTTCTTCACTAGAATGTAGCACTTGCTCCCAAAAACACGAAAGTAAGATACATTGGGTTTGTTACCGGTTAGTAGCTCATATGACGTCTTCTTGAGGAGGCGGTGAAGGTAGACCCTGTTGATGGCGTGGCAAGCCGTGTTCACGGCTTCCGACCAAAAGCACTCGGGGGTCTTGAACTCTCCAAGCATCGTCCTCGCCATATCGATTAGCGTCCTGTTCTTCCTCTCTACCACACCATTTTGCTATGGTGTGTAGGGAGCGGAGAACTCGTGCTTGATCCCTTCCTCCTCAAGAAACTCCTCCACTTGAAGGTTCTTGAACTCAGACCCGTTGTCGCTCCTAATCTTCTTCACCTTGAGCTCAAACTCATTTTGAGCTCTCCTGAGGAAGCGCTTGAGGGTCCCTTGGGTTTCAGACTTATCCTGCAAAAAGAACACCCAAGTGAAGCGGGAAAAGTCATCAACAATAACTAAACCATACTTACTTCCTCCTATGCTTAGATAGGCGACGGGTCCGAAGAGGTCCATATGTAGCAGCTCCAGAGGTCTTGATGTGGTCATCACATTCTTGCTGTGATGTGCTCCTCCCACTTGTTTACCTGCTTGACAAGCTGCACAAGGTCTATCTTTTTCGAAACAAACATTTGTTAGACCTATCACGTGTTCTCCCTTTAGAAGCTTGTGGAGGTTCTTCATCCCCACATGTGCTAAGCGGCGATGCCACAGCCAGCCCATGCAAGTCTTAGCCATTAAGCATGCATCTAGACCGGCCTCTTCTTTTGCAAAATCAACTAAGTAAAGCTTGCCGTCTAGTACACCCTTAAAAGCTAGTGAACCATCACATCTTCTAAAGACAGACACATCTACATTAGTAAAAAGGCAATTATATCCCATGTTGCATAGTTGACTAACAGATAGCAAATTGTAACCAAGAGACTCAACTAAAAACACATTTGAAATTGAGTGCTCATTAGAAATTGCAATTTTACCTAACCCTTTTACCTTGCCTTGATTCCCATCACCGAATATAATTGAATCTTGGGAATCCTTATTTTTGACGTAGGAGGTGAACATCTTCTTCTCCCCCGTCATATGGTTTGTGCATCCGCTGTCGATAATCCAGCTTGAACCCCCGGATGCATAAACCTGCAAGGCAAATTTAGGCTTGGGTCTTAGGTACCCAACTCATGTTGGGTCCTGCAAGGTTAGCACAAATGTCTTTAGGGACCCAAATGCAAGTCCTGTCTCCCTTGCATTTTGCCCCTAACTTCCTAGCAACTATTTTCCTATCCTTTCTACAAATAGCAAAGGAAGTGTTTAAAGCACAATAAATTATAGAAGGTTCATTTACTACTTTCCTAGGAGCATGAATAACATTCTTTCTAGGCACATGAGCAATATTTCTCCTAGGCATATGTACAACATTTCTCCTACGCATATCTCTATCATGCTTATAAGAAGAACTAGAAGCAAACATGGTATGAGAATCATAAACATGTGAATCAAAATCATTATAAGCGTTTCTAGCATTTCTCCTATCATTATACATAAAGGCATGGTTCTTTTTCGCACTACTAGCCATAGGGGCCTTCCCCTTCTCCTTGACGAAGATGGGAGCCTTATGGCTTGTTAAGTTCTTGGCCTCTCTCTTGAAGCCAAGACCATCCTTAATTGAGGGGTGTCTACCAACCGTGTAGGCATCCCTTGCAAATTTTATTTTATCAACTTCACTCTTGCTAGTCTTAAGTTGGGCATTAAGACTAGCCAATTCCTCATTTAATTTGGAAATTAAAACTAGGTGTTCACTACAGGCATCAACATCGAAATCCTTACACCTAGTGCAAATCATAACATGTTCTACACAAGAATTAGATTTATTTGCTACTTCTAACTTAGCATTTAAATCATTGTTAACACCTTGTAAAGTAGAAATGGTTTCATGACAAGTAGATAGTTCATAAGAAAGCATTTCATTTCTTTTCACTTCTAAAGCATATGATTTTTGTGCCTCTACAAATTTATCATGTTCATCATACAATAAATCCTCCTGCTTTTCTAAAAACCTATCCTTTTCATTCAATGCATCAATCAATTCATTGATTTTATCTATCTTAGATCTATCTAAGCCCTTGAACAAGCATGAATAATCTATGTCATCATCATCACTAGATTCATTATCACTAGAAGAAGCATAAGTGGAGTCTTGAGTACTCACCTTCTTCTCCCTTGCCATAAGGCATGTGAGACGCTCGTTGGGGAAGAGGGAAGACTTGTTGAAGGCAGTAGCAGCGAGTCCTTCATTGTCGGAGTCGGAGGAGGAGCAATCCGAGTCCCACTCCTTTCCTAGATGCGCCTCGCCCTTTGCCTTCTTGTATTGCTTCTTCTTCTCTCTTTTGTTCCCCTTTTCCTGGTCACTTTCATTATCGGGACAGTTAGCGATAAAATGACCAAGCTTACCGCATTTGAAGCATGAGCGCTTCCCCTTTGTCTTGGTTTTGCTTGGCTGCCCCTTGCGACCATTTAGCGCCGTCTTGAATCTCTTGATGATGAGAGCCATCTCTTCATCATTGAGTCCGGCCACCTCAATCTGTGCCACTTTGCTGGGTAGCGTCTCCTTGCTTCGTGTTGCCTTGAGAGCAAGGGGTTGCGGTTCGTTGATCGGACCATTCAAGGCGTCGTCCACATACCTCGCCTCCTTGATCATCATTCGCCCGCTAACAAATTTCCCAAGAACTTCTTCGGGCGACATCTTGGTGTACCTGGGATTTTCACATATATTGTTCACCAAATGAGGATCAAGAACGGTAAATGACCTGAGCATTAGGCGGACGACGTCGTGGTCCGTCCATCGTGTGCTTCCGTAGCTCCTTATCTTGTTGATAAGGGTCTTGAGCCGGTTGTATGTTTGCGTCGGCTCCTCGCCCCTTATCATTGCGAACCGTCCAAGCTCACCCTCCACCAACTCCATCTTGGTGAGCAAGGTGACGTCGTTCCCCTCATGAGAAATCTTGAGGGTGTCCCAGATTTGCTTGGCGTTATCCAAGCCGCTCACTTTATGGTATTCATCCCTGCACAAGGAAGCTAGAAGAACAGTAGTAGCTTGTGCATTCTTATGAATTTGTTCATTAATGAACATGGGACTATCCGAACTATCAAAGTGCATTCCACTCTCTACAATCTCCCATATACTAGGATGGAGAGAGAATAGGTGACTACGCATTTTGTGGCTCCAAAATCCGTAGTCCTCTCCATCAAAGTGTGGGGGCTTGCCGAGTGGAATGGAGAGCAAATGTGAATGTGAACTTTGCGGAATACGAGAGTAATCAAAAGAAAAGTTCGAATTAACCGGTTTCCTTCTCTCGTAGTCGTTGTGGTCTTCGTCCTTTTGGGAAGAAGTAGACTCATCGCTGTCGTAGTAGACGATCTCCTTGATGCGCCTTGTCTTCTTCTTCTTCCCTTCCTTCCGTCTATGACCTGAGCCGGAGTCGGTAGGCTTGTCGTCCTTCGGCTCGTTGACGAAGGATTCCTTCTCTTTGTCGTTGATCACGATACCCTTCCCCTTAGGATCCATCTCTTCGGGCGGTTAGTCCCTTTGTGAAGAGAACGGCTCCGATACCAATTGAGAGCACCTAGAGGGGGGGGTGAATAGGTGATCCTGTGAAAACTTAAACTTTAAGCCACAAAAACTTGTTAAGTGTTAGCACAATAGTTGCCAAGTGGCTAAAGAGAAGTCTCAACAAAACACAATACCACAAGAGATCAAGCACAGAGGTGACACAGTGGTTTATCCCGTGGTTCGGCCAAGACCAACGCTTGCCTACTCCACGTTGTGGCGTCCCAACGGACGAGGGTTGCAATCAACCCCTCTCAAGCGGTCCAAAGACCCACTTGAATACCACGGTGTTTTGTTTTTCCTTTCACTATCCCGTTTGCAAGGAATCTCCACAAATTGGAGTCTCTTGCCCTTACAAGTATATGATCACAAAGAAGCACAGAGTAAGGGAGGGAAGCAACACACACAAATCCACAGCGAAACGCGCACACACACGGCCAAGAATCGAGCTCACAAGAGTATCACAAAGTTCTCACTAGAACGGAGCTCGAAACACTTAGAATGACAAACGAATGCGCAAAGACTGAGTGTGGATGATCAAGAATGCTCAAAGGTTGCTTGTCTATCTCCTCCATGCGCCTAGGGGCCCCTTTTATAACCCCAAGGCAGCTAGGAGCCGTTGAGAGCAAATCCGGAAGGCCATCCTTGCCTTCTGTCGTCGGGGGCACCGGACAGTCCGGTGCACACCGGACACTGTCCGGTGCCCGATTTGTTTCCATAACTGGCACTTCCGACCGTTGCCGACCGTTGTAGATCTGGGAGCCGTTGGCGCACCGGACATGTCCGGTGCACACCGGACAGTCCGGTGCCGTCTTCCGACCGTTGGCTCGGCCACGTGTCCCGCGCGGATTGCGCGGCCGACCGTTGGCCCCGGCCGACCGTTGGCTCACCGGACAGTCCGGTGCACACCGGACAGTCCGGTGAATTTTAGCCGTACGCCGTCGGCGAATTCCCGAGAGCGGCCAGTTCGAGCGGAGTCAGCCTGGCGCACCGGACACTGTCCGGTGCACACCGGACAGTCCGGTGCTCCAGACCGAACTGAGTCTTGGCTGCACACAGCCAAGTCTTTGTCTCCTCTTTTCTTTTCTTCTACTTTCTGTTTCTAACACTTAGACAAGTATATTAGTATTCAAAACCAATGTACTAAGGCTTCGAAACATACCTTTATCTCATGATTTGCACCTTGTTCATCCATGGACATAAATTCACAATTAAGCACATGTGTTGGCACTCAATCACCAAAATACTTAGAAATGGCCCAAGGGCACATTTCCCTTTCAGGCACCCGTGACTGCCTCAGCTGGAGGATACAGCCGTCGGCCCGCACCGCCACATGGACCCTCCTCTCTCTCGTCGGCGAAGCGAAAAGCTCCGCGGAGAAGAGATGGGTCCACAAGTCCCAGTGGGGATCGATCCCCAAGTATCCTTCGCACACCGCCACAAAGATGGCGGCTTGCAAGATGGAGTTGGGGCTGAGGTTGTGCAACTCCACCCCGTAGTGATGTAGGATCGCCCGCATGAAGCGGCTTGCCGGCACGCCGAATCCCCGCTCATGGAAGGAGACAAAGCTTACGACGTACCCCGGCGGCGGGGACGGGGCGGCTCCGTTCGAGGGAGGAATCCACTCCAGCTGCCTCTCATCAGAGAGAGGGCGAAGCAAACCTTCAGCAACGAGGTCCTCCAAGTCACCCGCCGTGACTGTTGAGGAAGGCCATGGGTCGCGTGGCGGAACGATGGTCACCCGGTCAGCCATCACCGAGCAAAAGGGACGGCGGCGGAAAGGGCTGGGCGAGCGGTTTCCTTTTCTCTGGCTAAAATCTCTCAGGTTGCGAAAACCTAAGAAGAAGGCAAGAGGCAGAGCAAAGAACCATCACCAGGGCCTCCCCCAGGTATATAAGGACCAAAACGAGACCCGTTCGACGCGTCGCCCGAACCCGCCGCGGGTTTCCAAGACTCAAAGGCGAAACGACCGTTCCTCGAACGGCCCGCTCAACAACCGCCTCGCGAACCGCTCGCCCTGTCGCATTAACTCCGCGGCGGGACATGCGGCGCCTCAGGCGGGAGAAGCAAACGACGCTTCGCCCTCGCCATAATGACCACGTCGAAAGAGGTATGCCACGTCACTCGACTTCACATCCTTTTCCTTTTCCTCTTTCTCTCTCTTGCAACAGGGACCGGGAAAGGGGGATACCCCGAAAAGGACCCTTCTCTGTGAAGGAAACAGGCTCCGAGCCTCCCTACTGATCAGAGGTTCAAAGGCTGGCCCCTCGGAGGGGTTCAACGGCCGCCTCAGATCGATTGGGTTCTACGCCCACTACTAGTCAGAGGTTCGATGGCTGGCCCCTCGAAGGGTTCAACGGCCGCCTCAGGCCATTCGGGCTCCGCGCCCATTACTGATCAGGGGTTCGTAGGCTGGCCCTCGAAGGGTTCATAGTCGCCTCAGACACAGAGCGAGGGATGACCCTGGGTACATTCAATACATAACCAAGGCTCGGGCTACGCTCCCGAGGTACCCTAGGACATTTCCGAGACCAGCAGGAGCGATCTTGTAACGGAATCCCATCAGAGGGAGGCATCGAGCCCTCGGACCCCGTCAAAGGGGACCGTGTCCGGCAGATCACCCGCAGGTACTTTTGGAGCGCGCCTCCGGGCCTCTAGCCGACCCCTAGCAAATGGGGCACGGGCGTCCGCTCGGATCACCCGCCAGCAGCTCACCGGAAACACCATGTTCGGCGCCCTCCGAGGGCAACATGGCGCTTTCCCCCCCTCCTCCTTGCGGAAAGGCGACGCAGGGGCGTATGTAAAAAAGTCGAGTCTGTCCCTGACCGTCCTCACGCCCTGTGCAGAGGCTCGGGGGCTGCTCTCGCGAACCTGGCTCCGGCCAACCCGTTGACAGCGTCAACATACCAGCCCGAGAACATGGGACCCGACCGTGCACCCGGGCTATGGCCAGCTCGCATGAGGGAACACCCAGACCAGCCAAAGTGTTGCGAAGCGCACTCAGACCTCGAAGGAGTAAAACTACTCCTCCGAGGCCTCGGGGGCTACACCGGCGGGTGCGCTCGCGCGCACCCACCGGAACAGAATGCAACCGAAAAAGGCTGGTCCCCTTGCTAAAAAGTGCGGCAAAAGCCTCCAAGCGAGTATTAGTACTCCCTTGGAGGCTCGGGGGCTACTGTCGGGGACCATAATTAGGGGTACCCTCAAGACCCTTAAATCTCAGCTGGTAACCCCCATCAGCACGAAGCTGCAAAGACCTGATGGGTGCGATTAAGTCAAGGATCGGCCCATTCAAGGGACACGATCGTGCCTCGCCCGAGCCTAGCCTCGGGCAAGGGAAGCCGACCCCGGAGAACCTACGTCTCGCCCAAGGACCCCCCTCCAGCAACGGGCACACTATCGGCTCGCCCGAGGCCCAGTCTTCACCAGGAAGCAACCTTGGCCACATCGCCACGCCGATCGACCAAATCGCAGGGGCATTTAATGCAAAGGTGGCCTGACACCTTTATCCTGACTCACGCCCTCCAGTCGACAGAGCCGAAATGACCGCAGTCACTTCGCCGCTCTACTGACCGGTCTGACAAGAGGACAGCGCCGCCTGCGCCGCCCCGACTACTGAGCCACCCGACAGAGTGAGGCTTACAGCAGCCAAGGCCGGCCTCGGGCATCATAGGAAACTCCGCCTCGCCCGACCCAGGGCTCGGACTCGGGCTCAGCCCCGGAAGACAGCGAACTCCGCTCCGCCCGACCCAGGGCTCGGACTCGGGCTCAGCCCCGGAAGACGGCGAACTCCGCTCCGCCCGACCCAGGGCTCGGACTTGGGCTCAGCCCCGGAAGACGACGAACTCCGCCTCGCTCGACCCCAGGGCTCGGACATGGGCTCAGCCCCGGAAGACGACGAACTCCGCCTCGCCCGACCCCAGGGCTCGGACATGAGCTCAGCCCCGGAAGACGACGAACTCCGCCTCGCCCGACCCGAGGGCTCGACCTCGACCTCGGAGGAGCCTCCACCTCGCCCAGCCTAGGGCATGGACCGACCGCGTCAACAGGAAGCGCCATCATTACCCTACCCCGAGCTGACTCAGGCTACGGGGAACCAGACCGGCGTCCCATCTAGCTCGCTCCACCATGCGAGTAATGATGGCGCCTCGCATGCCCTGTGACGACGGTGGCTCTCCGCCCCCTTACGGAAGCAAGAGGACGTCAGCAAGGACTCGACAGCCCCAACAGCTGTCCTTCCGCTCGGCTCTAGCGCTCCTCCGACGGCCATGACATCACGTGAACTGGGTGCCAAGACCTCCCCGGCTGCCACGATGGCATGTACTTAGGGCGCTAGCTCTCCACCGCTAGACACGTTAGCACGTTGCTACACTCCCCATTGTACACCTGGATCCTCTCCTTACACCTATAAAAGGGAGGACCAGGGCCCTCTTACAGAGGGTTGGCCCGCGCGGAGAAGGACGGGACGGCGCTCGCGCAAGGCCGCTCGCTCCCACTCCCGCGTGGACGCATGTATCCCCCTACTGCAAGCGCACCCGACTCAAGCGCGGGGCTAACACGAAGGCCGCGGGTTCCACTCTCTCACGCCTGCCTCCCTCCGGCTGCTACCTTCCCCCCTTCGCGTTCCGCCTTGCGTCGACCCATCTGGGCTGGGGCACGCGGCGACAATTCACTCGTCGGTCCAGGGACCCCCCGGGTTTCGAAACACCGACATTATGTGATATTCGGAGGCACTAGTGTTTTATCCCGGCTTTGTAAATAGGCTAACTAGCATCTCTTAAAATAGATGGATAATTTTTTTTGGAAAACTGAGGTGGAGGTGGAGTGAATAGCGAAGGGCATGGTGGAGCTACACCCATTGCGGACTTTATGTAACAAAGAATATGTCCTCCGTTCTATGCTGCTCGGACCTTATCGTCGCATCCAACTCTAAACATTGTCTCCTCTCTTCTTCCAATTAGGCCTACAATATTTCATCCATATCTCTTAAAATAGATGGATAAATTTTTGGAGATGATTAGTACAATTTATGCCCACCTCTAAAAATAAAGAGACTTCTCTCCAAAAAATCAATTTTATGCTGGAAATGCATCCCCATGCACACATTTGTAGGAAATGCATATAGTAATCATCCATATATTCCTAGATTAAGGGCTTGTTCGGTTAGCTCTCAATCTATGTGGATTGAGTGGGATTGGGTGGGTTTAAATCCCAAGCAAGTCAAACTTCTTAATTTTTTCCAATCCCATCCAATCCATGGGTAACGAAATTAACCGAACAAGGCCTAAAGTGGCATATGTCATGTACACTACCGAAATCGACAGCTTTGCCAAGTGCCTAAAGCACTCGGCAAAGCCTGAAAAACATTCGGCAAATGCTTTGCCGAGTGTCGCACTCGGCAAAGAGGGCTCGACGAACAGTACATCGGCAAAGCCCTCTTTGCCAAGTACTTTTTTTGGGCACTCGGCATAGACTTTGCCGAGTGCCAGGCAGTACTCGACAAAGAAAAGCCACCGTCACGACAAAGAAGTTACCTTTGCCGAGTGTCTCCTAATACACTCGGCAAAGAAGTTACTCTTTGCCGAGTGTCTGCCGTCCAGCACTCAGCAAAGGATCCGTCAGCGGGTCCCTTTGTCAGGTTCTTTGCCGAGTGCTCTGTGGGACACTCGGCAAAGCCTGCCTCTTTGCCGAGTGTTAGGGCCACCGCACTCGGCAAAGAACCTATACCGGTGCACAGGTCTTGGTACTTTGCCGAGTGCTATGACAATGACACTCGGCAAAGTACCTATTTGCCGAGTGTAACACTCGGCAAAGTGACCAGTACACACCTTTTAAATTTGTTTTTTCTATTCCATCCAAACAAACAAAAGATACATCACAGATATCATCACATATATCATATATATACATCACAGATATCATCACAGACATAAATATCCAACACAAACATTAATATACAAGTTCTCAACACAAACAGTATCAACACAAGTCAGAAGTATCAACACAAGTTTAGAAGTATCAACACATAAGTCTCAAGCTCTGACATAAGTATTCAATATAAGTTTTGAAGTCTAAACACTAAAAACAACTCTCATCGAGGTGGGCGGTTGGACTAGTGTTGCGATGGGCTGGGCACTTCATGAGGGTTGTTGGATGCCGCCCAGATTGGCCCTGCACAAAGAAGAGATTGCATGTGTTATACCAGATGCATTACCAACATCTAACTACAATTTTGATACTCACAGGAGTATGACATAGAGTAGGGTCCATTGTAGGGAACAATGGAGGTGGCAGAGCGAAATCCTGTGCACCGCCAAGGCTCTGCATGTATTGAAACATCTCCGCCATCCTCTGCTGATCTGCCAGGTGGGCGTCCCGCTTCGCCTCCATCCTCGCCTCCATCTCTTGGCGTTCCCTCCTCTCTTCTTCTAGTTGGTTCTGTAATATTCCAAGCCAACGTTATAGTAACTCAAAGAGAAGGTATATAATTCAAGAAATGAAAAGTTATAGAAGCACTAACCTCGAGTTGTTGTATGCGATGCTGTGAGCTGTCGTGCCGAGGTCGTATGGCTAGACTCGAGCCCGTGCTCCTTGCTCGCACCTAAGACAGAGTGGGAGTGGAGGACGAGTCGATTGCCCCGTCGGCAATCTAGTACCGCCCATGTCGCTTGCCTCCTCCGACCCTCATGAGCTCATCGGGGTCGATCTGCTCGGTGCTCGGATCATATTCTGGGCCATGGACCTCCTGTGCCATGGCAGTGTAGTCATGAAGGCGGTTGTAGATGGCAGGGTTGCTGTAGGCCTCGGGCTCGTCATCCGGGTTGTAGGTGACGTCGGACGTCGCCTTGCCCTTATGGGCCATAGCATAGGCCGAGAAGATGGAGCAAGGCCGGCTACCATGTAACGCCGACTGCAAGAAAACCAACGAGATAGTTAGAAATAATATCTAATCCAGTGCTATATACCTAAATAAAAAAGAGGGCGTACCCATGCTTCTGCATATTGGCCTAGGCTCCGGCTGCCTTGGTGGTGGGAGGGACCTTGCATCATCATACGTCGTTCTCGGCTAGCGTTGTGTGCCTCGTCCCACTTAGGCGAGCACCACCTATCCACCATCTGCTCCCAGCACAGAGGATGTGTGGCGCAACAATATGGAATCATCTACAAAGTAAACACGTAAAGTGCATATCAGAAGATAAACTAAAATTCATGCATGGAGTACTGGTCCCTGGTCAACGACATGGTTCGGACTTGCTGCTTTGTCACCTTCTCCCCAAGGATGGAGCCGTGGTAGCTGCCGATGGCCTAGATTCGGGCCTCATAGTGCATGTCCACGACGAGCTTCTTACAACTCATGGTGGCCACCACATCCGCCCTAGCCTCATATCTAGCCTCGCATTTGAAGAAATCCTGCATACAAAAATGATGTATCCATACATTATTTCAAGAATGTGCAACGAATGCGACATATTTTACATTATACTAAGACTTACCCACAGCTCTTGCTTCACCCGCTCCGCCTTGTTATTGAATTCCTGGCCATCCCGGTCTACTGCATCGGGGGCGACGGCGTAGTGGTCGAAGCTGTAGGGTGGGCCCGTCACTCTGGCGTACTGTAATACCCAAATTATAAGGAAGAATAAAAGAATAATTTGCTCCCCTCTATATATGTGTATGTATCTCTATTAGTCATCGCATGTGAACACCTCATAAGATAAACAAAGGATTAAAAAATCGTTAAATTGTGCATCATGATGAGGTTTCATTGTATGTGCATTTTTTGTTGTGACAATGTGACAATAATGTAGAAATAAAGATGACAACATCTAAATTAGAATTTAAACCCTAAAGAGAATTCTAGAAATGTGGAGAAGAGAAAGAGATAAAGGATATGAATAAATAAATAATATATGTAAATAAATACCTCCAGAATTAGTAACTCTAAAATGTTGCAAGTATAAATTGTAATAATAAGTCACAAGAGTTTGAATTAAATTTGAATTTAAAATGAATTTGAAAATGAAGGAAAGAAAGTGGGAAAATAAAAAGAAAAAGGCAAAATGCTATTTGGGCCAGCTTCCAACCATTTCGGCCCAACTCTCCCCTCGCTGCGCGCCTACCTCTCCTTGGTGACACTGCCGTGTGGGCTCCAGTCGCCGGGTCGGCTGGCCGTTTACTCCCTCCTGCGCGCGCCGCGTTTGTGGCTGTCTCTAAGTCGTGGGCCCGAAACGCCAGGACGTCTTCCTCGCTACAGACTCACCCGAAATCCATGGGGTCTGGCCGCGGCCCTTGCGCCATTGCCGCGAACTTCGCGGGGCTAGTAAGCTTTTCTGCGCCGATCTCCTCGGTGCGGACTCACCTCCGCTCCTCCGCACAACCGGACGGCTCTGACACCGATGCATGGACCCCACCTTGTCAGCTTCAGCATCCCCTTCAGGATCCCAACAGAACCGCGACAAATCCGCCGCCGTGGGCTCCGCGCGATTCCGGCCAAACCCCCCCATCGCGGACTTAATTCTAGCTATAAATTACTCGGCCCGGCGACGTCCCCATCTACGCCTCCCTTTTCCGCCGCTGCTCCAACGGCATCTACTGCGCCACCGCACGCCGCGCGGACGGATACAGCCGCCACCGCGGAATCCACACCTCGGGGTCAAACCAGTGTCCTGCGTGGCGTCTGGAGTTTTGGCCGAGTTCGGTGGTTGACGCTACGGATGTGTTGGATCGGGTGAATCAGTGGTGGCGAGTTAATTCCTCGCCGGAGCACCAGTCCACCGTGAATCCGCCTATCGCCGTGGGCGCTGATTACCGTCGCTCCTTTCTCGGGTATGTAACTCCTACTGCGTTCGCCACATTCCGTACTACGCATACTCGTCGCCGATTGGGTTTTGGTCGCCGTATTGCGCTTGGGTGAAGGTCCGGCTATGGCGTCCGCCGTGGCTGGGATGGCGCGGGTGCGCTCGGTTATGGAGGAGGACGACGGGTCCGTGGCCGTCGGATCCGTGGACGACGGTTCAGATTAGAGCGTAGCATACCGATTGGGTGGAAGACCAGAGGAGCGTTTGATCGTGATCTAGCGGCTTGGATTAGAACGCGCGTCCGGGTAATACTGACCGTAGATCTTCAATCCAACGTATGGCGGGTTATACCGGTTCATTGACTCGTGAATCTAATCTGGGCGCTCGGCTTGCGATCCAACGTCTCAGATCGCACCGTACCCTTTCGCCGAGCCGAAATTGTAAATGAGCCCCTCCACTTTTCAAGAATCAACCCGCGGTCCTGCTCGGGGATTGATTGTGTCTGGGAAATGTCGCAAAATGGCCCTTGGTCTTTTAGTTATTAATGCGCTCAGTCCAGAGGATAATGAAAATAGAAAATTAATTATAGAAATTGGTTTTTATATACAAAAATAAATCCAGAAACTTATTTAATTCATAGAAAATTCATTCTAACTCCAAATTGAGTCATTCCAGTTGCAATAACTTTGTATTAATATTGTCTATCAACTAGTAATAGTGTTTAGCCATGAAAATTGAATTAAAATTGTTCATTTGGTTTAATCTATTCTAAGCACTAAATAATTTCGGAAATCCATAACTTAATAACCATAGCTCCGAATTTAGTGGTTCTTGTTTCTATGATCTCGTTACGTAGCGTAGAATATTATTACACAGTTTGTTCTCATGTTTGGTGTGATGTTAATTTTGCCTATACATGTTTGTCTGTATTGCTACGACTAGCGTGAGGACACGTGTCATCTGAACAGCAAGTTGGTACCTGGAATCTCAAGTCCCAGGCAAGTTGTGCCCTTGATCACTTCTTTTTACCCACTCATGTTCTGATTAATCATAATGATCTGCATAGGTTAATTTTGATGGGACCCAATAGGTTACCCTAGTTTGTCTATCTTTATACCTTGTTTACCACTGAACTTTTTGGGTAGTACTTGCTAGTGCTTTATGTGGTTTTGGGTATGAAGAAACATTATTCATGATCACACTTTTATTATATGTTTATTATTATTGTTCATGATAAGATCATTATGTTAATTGGAACATGGAGCGACCACCTGGGAAAACAGTGCTACCACAAGGGTTTAATGGGACGCCCTTGGCTGATTAATTAGGAAAGCTAGTGGAAGACTACCTTACCCGAAAGGGGCAAGGGCAGTAGGGGAGTGGTCAGTGTAGGGAGGCCCTTGGGATGATTTTACTGCGATGGCGGTCATGCGAGGGGTCCCTGCATTGGAGCTTCCTATAAACTGTAGCGGGTTTTCTGAAGCTAGTGGAACTTTGTAAAGGCCTCATAGTGTTACCCTGCCTCGCCTCCTCGGTAGAGGTGTATGGGAAGTCGCGATCCCTTGGCAGATGGGTAACATGACTTGTGGGTAAAGATGCGCAACCTCTGCAGAGTGTAAAACTGGTATACTAGCCGTGCTCACGGTCAAGAGCAGCTCGGACCCTCACATGATTAATTTATGGAACTTAAATTCATTTTGTCATATGCATTGCATCGCAGGTGATGTTGTTACTTTTGTTCTACTACTTAATTGGGTTTGGTATTTACTTATACTTAGTAATTGCTAATAAAATTTTGACCAACTTTAAAAGCAATGCTCAGCTCTAACCATCCTCTTTGGTAAGCCTTACACTTCACGTGAGCTCCCACCTTTGTCGAGTTCATGCACATTATTCCCCACAACTTGTTGAGCTATGAACGTATGTGAGCTCACTCTTGCTGTCTCACACCCCCCTCACAGGTCAAGAACAGGTACCACAGGATGAGGCGCATGGAGGATGCTGCGATGTGTTCGTGAGAGGTCTAGGCCGTCGTCTCCCAGTCAACTTTGGGTTGCTGGATCGTTGTCTCCTTATAATGTAATTATTTATTTTGTATAGAACTCCTGTTTTATAGTAAAGATGTGACATTCGATCCTGTGCCATGATTCATCATATGTGTGAGACTTGGTCCCAGCACACCTGGTGATTATGTTCGCGCCCGGGTCTAGGTGCCCCGAAACCCGGGTGTGACAGAAGTGGTATCAGAGGAATGTTGACTGTAGGACGAAACCTAGATAGAACTAGACAACCATTATTTACTTACCTTTGCTACTCTGATTCTTATCTAAACTTTTCTTAATCTTTTCTCATGTATTTCCGCTTTACTCTGATTATTCTTACCTTTTCTTTCTAAAGACAAATATGGATTTCACACTTTGAAATCTTGTACCTAAAGTGACTTTTAGGAATAGGAGACCTATTCTTAGGAACAAAGAACAAAAACTATTTTTTTATAGATATCTATGAACTTGAATGTTTGTTCTAATGATACTTGTTTGATTTGGATCTTTGATTGAGTGTGATGAGTTGTGGAGTAACGTCCACAATTACATCTGCATATACATATAGACATAAATAGAATTCATAAGATAACTAAACAACCTAGATTACTCTCCATTAAAGTGTATCTATTTTAATAGATCAATCTTATCTTGAAAGATTCTTTCCTATCTTAATAGATTCTCTTATCTTAAAAGATACTCTCCTATATTAATAGATCCATTTTATCTTAAAAAGATTCTCTCTTGTATTAAAAGATGCTCTCTTACCTTAATAGATCCATCTTATCTCGAAAAAGACTCTACCCTATCCTACTAAATCTAACTAATCTCAAAAGATTATGTCGTATTCGTAGAGACTTGTCTTGTTCTAGCAAGCATACTTATCCCAACCACTTGGCTTATATCATAACCTTCTAACGAATATGATCTATTCCCATCTAACAACAAACAAACTTTTAACCTACATCTTGTAGTCTATCTCACCCATATATATCTCATCTTGACAGATTCTATCTTACCCTTGGATATTCACCTTATACGATTGGTTACCCTAATCTAGACATAAAACAAAGATTAAGCCCTACTAAAGAATCTTCAGATTATAACCAGCTACTAGCTTATTCATTCCGCTTATTGAATAATTTCCTTTGCAAAACTATTACCATATGCTTCTAACTTCCATGGTCAATACCAGGAAAGGAAAGATTATCACGCAACAGCAAACAGAAATGAATCCTCCAAATCCTCCACCTGTTGAAATCGATCAAGTGGTTGCTGCCCAAAGACTGGTAATACAACAATTGACAGACCTAGTGACCGAGATGCAAAATCAGATAAGACAAGGACGCGAGGAAATACGTCAGGTCCGCCAAGAAATAAGCCAAGCACGGTTGGAGAGACAACAACAACAACCTCCACCACCACCACCAGCTCCACCAAGCTACATAAACATATATATAAATTACTACCATTTGTAAGATCTAGATGTTACTTTAGTTAGTAGATGATATAATATTATTTTAGAAGGAATAATAAGGTCTATTTGACCGTATGTTTTGCTAATAAATTATGCATCATGTTGAAGATTTTGTTCGTGCATATGTGTTGAGACAATATGGGTATACACCCTTTTCTTACAAATCTCGAGGACGAGATTTTTGTTAAGGGGGGTAGGATTTGTAATACCCAAATTATAAGGAAGAATAAAAGAAGAATCTGCTCCCCTCTATATATGTGTATGTATCTCTATTAGTCATCGCATGTGAACACCTCATAAGATAAACAAAGGATTAAAAAATCGTTAAATTGTGCATCATGATGAGGTTTCATTGTATGTGCATTTTTTGTTGTGACAATGTGACAATAATGTAGAAATAAAGATGACAACATCTAAATTAGAATTTAAACCCTAAAGAGAATTCTAGAAATGTGGAGAAGAGAAAGAGATAAAGGATATGAATAAATAAATAATATATGTAAATAAATACCTCCAGAATTAGTAACTCTAAAATGTTGCAAGTATAAATTGTAATAATAAGTCACAAGAGTTTGAATTAAATTTGAATTTAAAATGAATTTGAAAATGAAGGAAAGAAAGTGGGAAAATAAAAAGAAAAAGGCAAAATGCTATTTGGGCCAGCTTCCAACCATTTCGGCCCAACTCTCCCCTCGCTGCGCGCCTACCTCTCCTTGGTGACACTGCCGTGTGGGCTCCAGCCGCCGGGTCGGCTGGCCGTTTACTCCCTCCTGCGCGCGCCGCGTTTGTGGCTGTCTCTGAGTCGTGGGCCCGAAACGCCAGGACGTCTTCCTCGCTACGGACTCACCCGAAATCCATGGGGTCTGGCCGCGGCCCTTGCGCCATTGCCGCGAACTTCGCGGGGCTGGTAAGCTTTTCTGCGCCGATCTCCTCGGTGCAGACTCACCTCTGCTCCTCCGCACAACCGGACGGCTCTGACACCGACGCATGGACCCCACCTTGTCAGCTTCAGCGTCCCCTTCAGGATCCCAACAGAACCGCGGCAAATCCGCCGCCGTGGGCTCCGCGCGATTCCGGCCAAACCCCCCCCATCGCGGACTTAATTCTAGCTATAAAATACTCGGCCCGGCGACGTCCCCATCTACGCCTCCCTTTTCCGCCGCTGCTCCAACGGCATCTACTGCGCCACCGCACGCCGCGCGGACGGATACAGCCGCCACCGCGGAATCCACACCTCGGGGTCAAACCAGTGTCCTGCGTGGCGTCTGGAGTTTTGGCCGAGTTCGGTGGTTGACGCTACGGATGTGTTGGATCGGGTGAATCGGTGGTGGCGAGTTAATTCCTCGCCGGAGCACCAGTCCACCGTGAATCCGCCTATCGCCGTGGGCGCTGATTACCGTCGCTCCTTTCTCGGGTATGTAACTCCTACTGCGTTCGCCACATTCCGTACTACGCATACTTGTCGCCGATTGGGTTTTGGTCGCCGTATTGCGCTTGGGTGAAGGTCCGGCTATGGCGTCCGCCGTGGCTGGGATGGCGCGGGTGCGCTCGGTTATGGAGGAGGACGACGGGTCCATGGCCGTCGGATCCGTGGACGACGGTTCAGATTAGAGCGTAGCATACCGATTGGGTGGAAGAGCAGAGGAGCGTTTGATCGTGATCTAGCGGCTTGGATTAGAACGCGCGTCCGGGTAATACTGACCATAGATCTTCAATCCAACGTATGGCGGGTTATACCGGTTCATTGACTCGTGAATCTAATCTGGGCGCTTGGCTTGCGATCCAACGGCTCAGATCGCACCGTACCCTTTCGCCGAGCCGAAATTGTAAATGAGCCCCTCCACTTTTCAAGAATCAACCCGCGGTCCTGCTCGGGGATTGATTGTGTCTCGGAAATGTCGCAAAATGGCCCCTGGTCTTTTAGTTATTAATGCGCCCAGTCCAGAGGATAATGAAAATAGAAAATTAATTATAGAAATTGGTTTTTATATACAAAAATAAATCCAGAAACTTATTTAATTCATAGAAAATTCATTCTAACTCTAAATTGAGTCATTCCAGTTGCAATAACTTTGTATTAATATTGTCTATCAACTAGTAATAGTGTTTAGCCATGAAAATTGAATTAAAATTGTTCATTTGGTTTAATCTATTCTAAGCACTAAATAATTTCGGAAATCCATAACTTAATAACCATAGCTCCGAATTTAGTGGTTCTTGTTTCTATGATCTCGTTACACAGCGTAGAATATTATTACACAGTTTGTTCTCATGTTTGGTGTGATGTTAATTTTTCCTATACATGTTTGTCTGTATTGCTACGACTAGCGTGAGGACACGTGTCATCTGAACAGCAAGTTGGTACCTGGAATCTCAAGTCCCAGGCAAGTTGTGCCCTTGATCACTTCTTTTTACCCACTCATGTTCTGATTAATCATAATGATCTGCATAGGTTAATTTTGATGGGACCCAATAGGTTACCCTAGTTTGTCTATCTTTATACCTTGTTTACCACTGAACTTTTTGGGTAGTACTTGCTAGTGCTTTATGTGGTTTTGGGTATGAAGAAACATTATTCATGATCACACTTTTATTATATGTTTATTATTACTGTTCATGATAAGATCATTATGTTAATTGGAACATGGAGCGACCACCCGGGAAAACAGTGCTACCACAAGGGTTTAATGGGACGCCCTTGGCTGATTAATTAGGAAAGCTAGTGGAAGACTACCTTACCCGAAAGGGGCAAGGGCAGTAGGGGAGTGGTCAGTGTAGGGAGGCCCTTGGGATGATTTTGCTGCGATGGCGGTCATGCGAGGGGTCCCTGCATTGGAGCTTCCTATAAACTGTAGCGGGTTTTCTGAAGCTAGTGGAACTTTGTAAAGGCCTCGTAGTGTTACCCTGCCTCGCCTCCTCGGTAGAGGTGTATGGGAAGTCACGATCCCTTGGCAGATGGGTAACATGACTTGTGGGTAAAGATGCGCAACCTCTGCAGAGTGTAAAACTGGTATACTAGCCGTGCTCACGGTCAAGAGCAGCTCGGACCCTCACATGAGTAATTGCTAATAAAATTTTGACCAACTTTAAAAGCAATGCTCAGCTCTAACCATCCTCTTTGGTAAGCCTTACACTTCACGTGAGCTCCCACCTTTGTCGAGTTCATGCACATTATTCCCCACAACTTGTTGAGCTATGAACGTATGTGAGCTCACTCTTGCTGTCTCACACCCCCCTCACAGGTCAAGAACAGGTACCACAGGATGAGGCGCATGGAGGATGCTGCGATGTGTTCGTGAGAGGTCTAGGCCGTCGTCTCCCAGTCAACTTTGGGTTGCTGGATCGTTGTCTCCTTATAATGTAATTATTTATTTTGTATAGAACTCCTGTTATATAGTAAAGATGTGACATTCGATCCTGTGTCATGATTCATCATATGTGTGAGACTTGGTCCCAGCACACCTGGTGATTATGTTCGCGCCCGGGTCTAGGTGCCCCGAAACCCGGGTGTGACACGTACTCAACCAGTCCAGGGAAGTGTTCCCTGCACAGCAGGCCAAGGATGCCATTGGGGTTGCGACAATGACCCCCAGCATAATCCACAATCATCCAAGACCTATCCAAGTGATAAATAAAAAGTATTAGTTTATATTACGATTTTGAACACATAATATGAACAAGAATGAAGAACATAAAGTTACATGCCTCTCCCCATCCGGCCGAATCAGCGGCCGCCTGTCCCGAAGTATGGGACGCTGAGGGAGACTCGCAGGACCTCGCAGGTAGACGCTCCTCGAACCTGAGGCGCTAAAACCTGAGGCGGCCTGCTGAGCTTCGATGTTGTCCTGTTGCTGGTCGTCGTCATCCTGCTGCGCCGCCTGCTGCTAGACAAGGTCGTCCTGCTATGCCGCCTACTGTGCCTCGTCCTGCTCTGCCTCGTCCGCCCTCCTGCTTCTCCTCCCCCTCCTCCTCCTCAGCCAAACGCCCACCATATTTGTCCAAGAACCTACAATTAAGAGTAAACAAATAAGCACATATAAAAAGATGTATTTAAAAACAGGTGCAAAATAAAAAGTCATATAGCATTACATCGATTAAAAAGAATCTTCATATGTGTCGGGGTTAGCCGGATCATAACTCTCATCATCACTATCAACCATTTCATAGTCAACACGCGCAAGTTCGTCATTAATGTCATTGCCTTCAAGGATTACTAAGTCATTATCATTTTGCACCTCATCATCCTCCTCATCAACAAACATTTCAATATCTACGTCCATTCTCATAGCTTCGGTTAAGTCTATCTCAAATCGCCCTTCTAGCCCATCTTCTTGGAAGAACTCTCCATCATATGTGTCTGGGTCTAAGTTATAATCTTCATCATTAGGAATAAGTAATCTCCTGTGCGGCGATACCTTATACACAACATCCCAACCCTTAAGATGTTCTTTCGTTTGGCACGCATATGGGAGATAATACACTTATGTGGCCTGTTGGGCCATGATATAGACATCATCTCCTGGTAAGGTGGAATTTTGTCGAATTTCAATATCTACGTCCATACCCCTTCCTCCCAGGCACGTACCAATTCATCGATCAAAGGCTCCATGTACACGCCCATTTTATTCCCCGGGTGTCCGGGAATTATCAACGATACGAATATATTTTGCCTTTGAAAGCACACACCAGAGGGGAGATTGATTGGGATAACAAACACGGGCCAACATGTGTGTACGGGGCAGCGCTCATTCCATAGGGATTGAACCCATCTGTGGCCAGCGCAACACGTACATTATGAGCCTCTTCGGCTTTCTCACGGTGAATGGCATCAAAGTGTTTCCATGCTTGACCATCGGATGCGTGCACCATCTTGTCAGGATTGTATTGTTTTCCATTTTTGTGCCATGTCATTTGTTTCGCGGATTCCTCTGTCATGTATGGACGATGGATCCTCGGTATGAACGGAAGGTGCTGTAGGATTGTCAAGGGGATGTCGAGCTACCTCTTCTGTCCATCACCAGAGTCTACCTCCATGAACCTAGATGATTTACACTTGGGACAGTACTTTGCCTTCGCGTATTCTTTCCTAAATAGCATGTAGCCCTTCGGACAAGCATGAATCTGCTCATACGTCATCTTGAGTGCACGAAGGAGTTTCTGTGCCTTGTACATGCTCTTTGGTAGAACGTGATCATCCAGAAGCAGGCTCCCAATAACCGTGAACAAGCCATCGAATGTGTCTCTACTCATGCTGTACTGCGACTTGAATGCCATTACACGCCCAATGGCATCCAGTTGAGAAACCTTTGTCTGGCCGTGAAGGGGCTTCTGTGCCATGTCAAACATGTCGTAGAATGCCTTTACAATCGGCTCTGGCTCGTCATCCATACATCCTCCCGTGTACTGTGCCTCGTGATAGTCGTTCAACATATCCGCTACCCCCGCATTGGCATCATAATCCTCGACACGTTGTCTCAGCACCTTCTCTCTCGTACGATGTGCTTCACCATGAAAGATCCACCGAGTATAGCCCGGCGTAAATCCATTCTTCCAAATATGTTCTACCATGCCTTCTTTGGTTTTCTTTTTCGGTTGGCACATTTGCTGCACGAGCATGGGACTAGACCCGCTCCTTTAGTAGCTTCACCATATGCCCGTTCCACGAAATCATCAGTCTTTCTAATCCATTTAGGGGTGACATCGTTCCTTCCTCTATGGCCCGTGTACATCCATTCACGGTCCTTCATCCTCTAACAGAAGCCTAGCAATAGAAAATTTTGGCAACACCTCCCCTGCACGGGGAGGTTTCTAAAACTTGCAAATAAAACTATCAGCACAATGGCTATCATCCACGCATAATTCAACAGCATGATTGCCGGCAATCACATATAACCATAGCCACATGCAAACTACATTTAATTCTTATAGACCAATCATACGCATATATTAGAAATGTAATTTCCTATAGACCAATCACATGAAAACTACGTTTAATCACATATAATCAATCAGCATGTAATTTCCTATAGACAAACCATACACATATATTAGTATACCTTAGCCGGGGAGGATGGCGGAGATGGCGGGGTGTCTCGAGATGGCCGGAGCGACGGTGGTTGACGGAGATGGCGCGACAGGGAGGATGGCCGGTGAATTGCCGGTCGAGGGCGGGATTGGCGGGGAGATGTCGTGGCGGGGCGGGGTGGCGGCACGCGAGGGTGGCGGGGTGGCGGAGCGTGGGGACGGGGGAGGGAGCGAGTAGGGGTGGCGGCTTGCGCGGGCGGCGGCGGCGGCGCGCGGGTGTGGCCAGGTGGCGGTGCACGGGGCCGGGGGCGCGCACGGGGGCTGGGGCGTGTAGGGGTGGCGGCTTGCGCGGGCGGCGGCGGCGCGCGCGGGCTGCGGCAGCGGCGCGCGCGGGTGGTGGGGCGCGAAGCCGGGCGCGCGCGCGGAGGGCGAGCGCGGCAGCGATTCAGCGGTTGAGTGAGAGATTGAGTGAGAGTGAGTGGAGAAGGAGGAGTCTGTTAATTTCACTTCTTTGCCGAGTGCCCACGATCTGGCACTCGGCAAAGATTTTTAAAAAATAAAAAAAAATTACGTTGTCGAGTGCCCCGAATCTGGCAATCGGCAAAGACGTCTTTGCCGAGTGCCCACTGGCAGACACTTGGCAAAGACTGGACTTAGGGTTTTTTAGAAAAACTATGCCGAATGCTACACGGCTGGCACTCGGCAATGCCTGCTTTGCTGAGTGTCCAAGCGTGGGCACTCAGCAAAGTATATTTTTATTTTTTATTTTTTTTACCAAACTTTTTATGGTATGTTCATACACTATGTAGACCTACGTGTACCATTTTGGGACAATTATAACAGTGTTTTCTATAGCTAGTAGATTTTGTTCGTTTATTTGAATTTCTTCGGAAAATTCAGATTTGATCTGCAAGTCACTCGAAACTTGGAAAACCATGCATGCAAAAATGATATCCATGCTATTTAGCACAAGTTACGATCGATTTCAGGAGTGGACCGGAAACTTCGAGCAACATGCTCACTAAACATGTTCGTGAACTTGCCAACCAGTTGTTTAAAAATTGTATAAAACACAAACAAAGTCAGAAAATCATGAAATTTGTCCACGTGTCATGATATCATATGTAGAGGCTGTGATAAAAATTGAGAATGTTTGGAGAAAGTTGTGAGAAACTATGTGTAGAAACCTAAGCGATCTCATATGAAACCATGGAGTTTCATTGTAGTTCTTCTAGGTTATAGTGCATCACAACTTTATTGAAATATTCTCAATTTTTTATCACAGCCTCTACATATGATATCATGACACGTGGACAAATTTTATGATTTTCTGACTTTGTTTGTGTTTTATACAATTTTTAAACAACTGGTTGGCAAGTTCACGGCCATGTTTAGTGAGCATGTTGCTCGAAGTTTCCGGTCCACACCTGAAATCGGTCGTAACTTGTGCTAAATAGCATGGATATCATTTTTGCATGCACGGTTTTCTAAGTTTCGAGTTACTTGCAGTTGAAATCTGAATTTTCCGAATAAATTCAAATAAACGAACTAAATCTACGACTAGCTATAGAAAACACTGTTATAATTGTTCTAAAATAGTACATGTAGGTCTACATAGTGTACGAACATAGCATAAAAGTTTAGCTGGCAAAATAAAAAAATAAAAATTTGCTTTGCCGAGTGCCCAAAGAAGACACTCGGCAAAGAAGCTTCTTTGCCGAGTGTCAATTCTTGGCCCTCGGCAAAAGCTAATGTCCGTCAGCTATAGACGGCTGCTGACGGTCCTTTGTCGAGCGCTGCCTTCGCCGAGTGTTTGACACTTGTATTTCTGTGCCGAGAGTCCGGCACTCGGTAAACGAGCTCGTTACCGAGAGCAGGGCTTTGCCGAGTCCGGCACTCGGCAAAGGCTTCTTTGCCGAGTGCTCGACAAAAAGCACTCGACAAAGTGTCGAGCACTCGGCAAAGCCTCAGATTCTGGTAGTGGTACTGCGGGTTTGTGAGGGCTACGATAGTCCGGCATGGGATGCTGAGCACCATCATGTAATTAAAGGGTGGCAATAGACTCTAAATTTTACACTATAAAATTTAAAAATCAGACCATGTTAAGGTTAAACTCTATTTCTATTTACTTTTAAACTAAAATTAATTATATACTCAATTGTGAAGAAACATTTAAATCGGGATCTATTACCGCTCCTACGTGTAATCCATACCATACAGATGAAGTCTCGACAGTTTACAATTAGGATTCCTATTTGATTGAAACCGATGGAATCAATTTTTATCGCCCCGTTTGGATCACTAGAATTGAATTCCATTCTAATAATAATAATTTAGTCATATATCAATTAAGCTAATTCGCTTTTATACAAAATATATTTATATACTATTATTAGTAAGATGTCCTAGATATTTATGTGCTACATTTTTACTATAGAGGAGTGGAACGAAGAGTGTCATGTAAGTTACAGAGTAGAAACAAATTCAACTCATGCATAAAATCATTTCTATCCTCCACCTTATGAATTTGAGATAGACTTATATCTGAACTTTGAAAAGTGGTGGAATGCCAAATTCCAAACTAAATAAGTTATTTTATTGAGTGAATTTCAATTCCTTTAAAATGAAGGGACCAAACGCCCATATTTTTTTTGTCTCGTTTGTTCTAGCTGGATCTAAGGCCACCTGTTCTGGTTGTCGAATCTAAACGCACTATTTTGCTTCGACAACCTGCAGTCCTGATTGGACGATTTCATTGGAGGTGATGGTGGTCCGAGCCCATGCAGTTGACAAAGCCATAACTTTTCTCTTGATGAAACAACTACCCAAGTCTTTTACTACAAATGAGTAAATACTTTACATTTCAAATTCCAATTTCTCAAACAACCTTGGAGAAATAACCAGAACAAAAGTTGTACATCTCCAAAAGTTATAAAAGTTTGTAGTTAACAACCTTTTCATTTACACATTTGAAATTTGTTTTTTTAACCATGCCAATGGAAATACGGCCAAAACAAAAGTTGTAGATGTTAGGAAAATTTTTAAAACATTGTAGATGATGATTTTTTCTTTTGAATATAAAATCAGGAGAGCCAATAATTCAATTGGACACAGGTGTTGTACGGGTGTGTAGTGTGGTTAGAGCAGTCACAACCCAGACACTACTAAGTGGTTTTCATAGCTACCACCTCACTAAGAAATTACATATAGAAACTATAAGTTCCAACACTAATTCCTTATTGTGGTGTCGTAATAAATGTGGATGCGGTTGTGTGCTCAGTGAGCTACGATGACAAAAGGTCCGAGGAAGAGTGCGGCGTCACTAGTAGAAAAGAGCTCTAAGCAGGCGGTACGTACAAATTTTTACTGGTGGTTTCAGTTACCGCATGCTAGTGAAAATAAACAGGTGTGGATGGCTTAAGGAACCGCCAGTGAAAACATATTTTCACTAGCGGTTTAGTTAACACAACCGCCAGTGGAAATGATCTATTTACACTGGCGGTTGGCTTAAGGAACCGCTAGTGAAAATGTTATTTCTGTTGGCGGTTCACTTAACACAACCACCAGTGAAAATAGACTATTTCCATTGTCGGTTGGGGTAACACAGCCGCCAATGAAAATACAAGGGGAACATGGTCCTATTAGTTGTCGTTTTGGACAAGACTCAAGTCAAACTTATAAATTTTTGACTACAAATAACTATTTTGTTATGTAGTTTTAAAAGCTAATATTTATATGCACCAATTTGTCTTAAAAAGTACTTTTATAAAAGTTTTGAATGTATTAAGAGTTTATTTGCATTTTAATAAAAACATTGGTCAAAGTTATATTTTGGAGACCATGTCGTTGTCCTAAACGATAACTAATAGTACACCGGTAGGAGTACATTACAACACAGTACCAGAGAATACTCAGTACCACAATACATTACAACACAAATCAGATTCATCCAACAACTTCATTACATCCACTGAGGAACATCACAGTACCCACACTTGTTGAATCACAAATTCCAAAATAGCTCCATTCTGGGTTCCTTTGTCAATAATCTGTGTACAATTACAAAACTGTTTGTAATCTGTGCAAACTGAACAAATACAAAAATAAAACATATTTAACTTCACTAACACTACTACCTACTGATTACATCAACGACTCGTACATGCGAGCATCATCATTTGGCACTGACGCCATTAGTGTGCATATACCAGACCTTGCTTTTATTGGTTCGGACCAAAATGCTTTTATTGCATTCGAGGACATGTGGTTAATGATGAACCTTCAGAGACTCGACATGCAACTTTCGATGGTGTTTGCCTTGTAAATGTCGCTCATACTTCCACATATATGTGTTATTATTAGTGAGCTGTATAAGTTTTCAATATCTGGCATCCATGTGTGACTTGTAGAATGCAACATGATCATCAGGAGATCCTTTACGGTACCAAGCCTGATGCTAGTGCTGGTAAAAGGATTGGGTATCTCAACTCAATACTAATATCCGAGGAAAGCCACACATTCAGAATCGGGAAATACAACGAAGTGTTAAAGGGAAAGATGGACGAACAAGTTGAGGAGCATCTAAAGTTTATGAAGAAGGATTTTGAAGCAAGATTCGCCACCTACATAGCAAACGCAGTGCTTCAATTTCAAGATAGGGTAGCCATAATGGCTCTGTAAAACTTTAAGTAAGTGTGATTTTGCATAAATAAAATTAATAATTTCAATACACATGCATCACAAGATTTGGTTCGTACCGGCACCACTGGATATGCTTACTCTATTATCCTAAGGTTGGAAAGGTGCTGGTGCTCGAATCCTTGAACTACGACCCTTCGACCTATGCAAAATTTCTCAGTATCTTAGAGTTGTAAGCCTTTTCTATGCATGCATACTTATATCGATGAGAATTTTAAAATAACATGGAGATTCTATTTGAGATCATAGAGCATTTAGGTACTATAAGTGGAAATGTGGAAAGTACGACATGTCTAAAAAATGCGTGCCACTAGACATCCATCATAACTAGCCGATAAGTATGTGAATTTATGAATACATATCATACACAATGCTGCAGCTAAATAACCAATCTCCCGTTATGTAGTGCCACAAGCAACCATAAGGATCAGTCCTATATGGGTTCTATGCGTGCGAGTTCATGAGAGTGAACGGACGATACACCACAAACCCTAGCAAGGTATTATTAGTAATAGTCATGTTTATATTTATGTCATTAAAGATACAAATGCGTTATTGAGTGTGAATAGACGATGTTTATATACTTCCTTTACATGAATTTCAACAAGGAAAGCCGGAGAACTTGACCGAACGTGCATTGTATGGCATAATTCAAGACCTATACACATTCATATTGAAAGAGGTCATTCCCGCTAAAGGGAAATATCACGATGCTTCCAGTACATTAGTTAGGCCAGAGTTTAGAATACTAACAAAAGTTAGTAGACTATCTCTTAGACGAGATAGTTATTAGAGCATAGTGAAAACTTTTGATGTATAGAATGTGTGAAACATATATGGTTGTTAACAGAATACTTTGATGTATATAAATGTATGATATAATTTAATTCCATGTTGCTTTCAATATCTATATATGTGTGTGTAAATAAATATAAAATTCAGTTTTGTTCGAAGATTTGAAAAAAGCGGGAAAACTTCCACTTGTGGCCAAATAAAGCAAACCGCCAAATAAAGCAAATCTATATATCTACTTTTTTTTACTTTTCCTGCCTTAAGAGTAGATGTAACATAGCTTTAGTTATAGCCTTCTGCTTATCCATCTCCACTCCTATTCGACTCTACATCATCTAGATCCGCTCTAGGGTGGCCTGCCGACCCTAGGATCTTACCCCTGAGGGGCAAGATCTACTTCGTCTACTTCACTCAAGATCTCTTCCTCGAATTGATCTCTTAATTTCTAGGCGACTCAACGTCGTCTGGAGACGCCCCGGGTGACCTGCTGACCCGGAGCACCCTAAGGTCTCTTCCCGGGGGCGGGATCTAGGTTCTACGAGAAGAAGACGACCCTGCGCCATCGCGGACCGTCCAGACAGCACGCAGGAAAGGCGTCGCTCCTGTCGCCAGGTTGCGGACCGTCTAGCCTAGAGCCGCAGATCGTCCGCGCCCCCGCGGCGAGCACCGCCAGGCAACCCAGCGACCCGTCGCGGACCACCACGTCGTCCACCTCGCAAAGCCGAACCCAAGGTATTGCTCATCACGATAAGGCCATAGGGTTCGTTGTTGTTTGCTCTAAATAGGTGGTAGCCATCATAGAGATGGTGTCCCACCTTCAGGATAACCATCTTAGGTCTTGACCCTCTGTGGGCGAAACCTAGGGATCATCCCCAAGGTCCGAACTCACTACAAGGACACCTAGGGATCATAAGTGTTTGGTCCAAAAAGGCACCAACACACTTTTTGGTGACTCCGCTAGGGAAGAAAATCGGATCTATAAAATCTGAACCATTAGATTAGATCCATTAAATTAGACCTATCGGATTGGCCGTAATGGCCAATCCCAAAGATCACAACAATGTTGCACTATACATTAACACTAGGCTGACTAACTCGCCGGTCGCTGAGGATGACAAATTAGAATACCACATAAAAAGGATGGACGAGGAATTCCAACGACAACAGGCTCACATAAGCAAGTTGTGAAAAAGTGGTACCTCTCGCACTTTAAGGTAGATCACCACCACCACTAGAAGGTCGTAAAGGAGAGGGAAGTAAAGTACGATTCCCTGTCAGCCTTGCTGCATCAGCTCCCCATTATAAGTAACACCACACCATTAGCCAATATTCAATCTGTTAAAATTTATTTTGATAATCAGATTAAAATTATAATGGAGGATATAGATAATATGACGCATGTATTAGAAAATACTCATACATCTGATTTTTATCACATAAATTGGGCACTAAAATAACTGCGTCAAAAACATTGGCAACAAATGGGGCTTCTCATTCCCAGCCATATTATGGTGTGTTAATGAACTCATATCGAGGGAAAGTGCTGTCACCATCCTCACTGCATGGTAGATCAGCTCTGGGCATGGTCGAACAGTCCGTGTAGGATCACGGACTATTCGGCCCTCCAACGAACCGTTCAACACCTTATGCTGGACAGTCTCGAGTCGCACCGAGCCTGCCACAAGTGTCATAGGCAAAGCCCTGCACGACCGGACAGTTTGGATACAATACCAGACTATCTGGTCCCTATGCAGATTGTCCGGTCACCAAGATCAGACTACTCGGGTGTGCATACGCAGACCAGGACACTGCGCGTCAAACACAATTTCATGCTTCACCCCACCTGCAGTGCACCATAGTCGCAACATGCCATCACCCACACATGGGGTCGAATGCCTTTCAGCCCCTGTAAAGCCGAAAGAAATACATGTCACTGAGCTTGTTTGGCCTGCTAAGGCCAAATTTGCTGCTCGCTCTCCCCTACATTCGGCACAAAAAGGGAAAATTAAGTTCACATTTAATGTTGCTAAGTGTGATAAAATATTTTATGAACTACTTAAGAATGGCAACATTAAATTGTCGCACACAATTCCTCCGATAGAGGAATTGAAAAGGTGTGTATATTGTAAATGACATGGTTCCTTTCTTCATTACACCAATGATTGTAATATCTTCCGTCGACAAATACAGTTGGCTATAGATGAAGACCGATTGAGATTTCAAGAAATGAAGAATGACAGTCAATATGTCTCTGTCGACACATTAGGACTAATAGACAAGAAAGTCTTGGTTTGGCCATGTTCGGCCGATAAATCCAATGGAAAAATATTATCATTGTTGACCCTCGCATGCCAAATCTATCACGCGGGGTGGTTACTCAGAAGGCTCCGGTGAGAATAAAAGCTAATAAGACCGGAGGCGTCAGGGGGCATGGTGCACTAGGTATGCCCAAATGTCAATGTTTTAGAGGTGAAGGTCGTGATAAACAAAAGGGTAAAAAGCTGAAGGTTACTTTTGAGCGACTTCTGGTTAAATATCACAAGCAAATCAAGGCAAAGGATGTTGATCAAACTAGCAATGCTAAGTCATCTAGAGCATATTTCAAGCCATCAAAATCACCTCCGAAGCGTAAATCTAGAGATCAGGATTAGCAAGGAGAAGAGTTTCATGTATCAGCAACATATCCTCCTTTTGGGCTGCCAATATCAATGCAATACGGTTCAGCTCCTTCGTACTTTCATCCATATCCATCTTGGAGCTGGTATGATTCAAATGCTTATTCTTCTTCATAATTTAGACCACATAACATAGAATGTTCATCTCATTTCAATTCTGATTTTGAGAAATGATCATATGACAAAGATCGTTTTATTTATAAGAATCGATCTAGAGCTTAAAATAAGAATCGAATGGTCAAGAAAGTTTATGTGGTGAAGAAGAATAATAGAAAAGGCAAAAGTTCAGATCTGAATTCATGCATTACAGAGCCGGAGGAAGTGTTAGATACTTCGTCTAGCAGTACCCAAACAATAGAGGAATTAGCTAGCGATAGTCCAAGTATTAAATCTGAACTTAAGAAGCCTAATGTGCCAAAACAACTGAGAAGCCCACTCGTATTATCAATCTGGCATAAGAGGCTAGAAAAACTCAATGCACAAGAGCTGAAGACAAGAGGAATGACATGGGCCCCTAATGGGAGTTCTCAAGATCCACGTAAGGATGATGATTTTGGAAGAAGTGGAGTAAAGGCAAACAAAAGGAAGAAACCAAGTACAAGACATTTGGGTGAAAGGTTTTCCCCAGTTCAACAAAGCTATTGGTCATTGCATCGTCCATATTTTTCAGTTATGCCATATACGTCATCCCAAGGTATGTTCGGTTATCCTTTAGGGCATCATTTTGCTCCATATGCATCTTTATATTATGGAGGAGTGCAACCGAAATTTTATGTGTAACACCCTAGGTGTTTAGCATACTCATTCATGTCATGTGCATCATAAAAGCATTAGCATGAGCATGATCAATCATTTTATCACTTGCATTGAAATCTTAAATTGTCACCAATGGTTGTGAAGTTAACCCTTGCTTGCACAAATAGAAGACCTAGGTCTCATAAAAATAGATTATCATAGAGTACTTGTGTGTAAGTAAATTCTCTTAGATAATTTGGTTTGATAATGGTTGATCTTTCAACTCTTGAGTTCATGTGATGATAGTTTCTTAAACTATATGTGATGATGTGATTTAGTGAATGTTGTGCTTGATAAATGAAGTTCCTTAAAAACCCAAAACTTAGGAGGCAAGCATTTGACATATGAAACTATTAATTATAAGAATTCAAATCCCAAAAGAATTGAAGCTTAACCAAGAATTAAATGGTTAAAGAAATGGGAACCGCCCTGATTTTTCTAAGTCTAATCTCATACCTCTTTTCAAATGCCAGCATGTTCAAATATAAATATTTTTCAAATCACATTGCCCCTAATTACAAAAGTTGTAGATAATTAGTTAGGACAAGCCCTGTAAAAAGTTGGTAAACTTTTGAATCCATTTGACATGTTTTGACACACTTAGACACCCGGTTTCCACTGTTAGGTGCAGTGTTGACAAACCAAAGTTTGGAGGCCTGTAATTCAAAATCTAGCAACTGAACCACCCTAATCCCTATAGCAAAGTTGTAGCCAGTAGAGAGGAGAGCAGACTGGTGGAGCTGGATGACGTTTTGTGCTCCCTTTTTGTCCCTACTGTGTCTGCAGCTCGGGCAGATGGTGATCGACAAGTGTCGTTCGCGTGGACGCGTGGAACACCTGTCCTGGCGTGCGCAACACCTTGTCCCCATGCGTGGGCAAGCGCAGTAGTCGCACCTGGCTTCATTTGGTTGGGCACTCCACCATGCCTCACTCCCTCCCTCTGCTCTCGTCTCGCCCTCACTTCATCTCCTCTTCCACCCGACGTTGACCGCCATGGCCGACGTGAGCTAGCTCGCACCCGCGCCTCCACTGACCACCGTTGTCCATGAACCAAGCCACAACCTCTTCGATGTCAAGTGCGCAAGCTCGGACGATGTAGACTATCTTATAGAAACAACTAACCTATAAAAGAAAAGGGGGCTAAATGAAGAATATGGCTTAGTGTGTCTACACTTATAGGTGTGAGGCAATTTGAAATGTATTATAACATAACTTATATTAAGTTGTGTGGATTCTTTAAAGAATAGTCAGGACCAACCAAGAAAAGACAGACTACATGTTCTTGGACGATGTAGACTATCTTGTAGAAACCCGTATGTAATGGATCGTTTAAAACCTATGGATACATCGCATGCACCCATACACATCATACATCTCTTACATGAATCATCATGTATCCTCATATTGCATTCATACATCATACAAGATCGCAGGAGGAAGTACCAGTGGGGATTGTCGAGGAGCCGCCAGGGATTCTTGTGGAAGAGGGTGAACCCGAAGTTGAAGCTCAGGAGTGTCCTGATCACCGCCTAGTTCCTTCGAGAAAGGCAAGCCCCGACATCTAACTTCCTATATTTGCAATACATTAATTTATTCACTGCCTACCTATATTATTACATTAGGTATAGGAGTTGATTGAAACCAATTGCTGCATATACCCTTGATTTCTTGTTTACCCTATCATTGCCACCTATTTAAAGTAAGCACCCTTAAATGCTTAGGCCTGCTTAGACGGTAGAAGTCGGGTGATTTCCTGTCACCTGCGAGATATACGTGATTTCTTATGCTTGATCGGGACTAGTCTTTGGGTAATATCCATGATGGAAACAAAGATTTAAGATGAGACCAGGTGAACTCTTATTGGTGCCTTGTAGGCCATAGTGACCTCGCCTGTGTCGATTAAGGACTGTACCGTTGTGGTCCCTCGAGTCATGTTGAATTTCTGCCTATACACTTAGCTGGTCGGATAACTCATTCCGACCATGAAGCCAGAACACCATTCCAGCCAGATTTGACCTTGCAGTGCACCTATTGGTGTGGTTGAGGAGTGACCGGGACACAGCGAGATGACCATGATGGATGGTACGCGCTAACCCTCTGGTAGTCGGGCGGTCCCTGGGTATGGTGACCCCTGTGGAATCTGAGATGTGCAGCAAGCCTGCTACTAGAATGAGTGTACTGGTGATTGTACCTCACGAAGTATTGTGGGTACGATTTGTGTTAGGAGTACCCACCAACTAGTTAGGAATCAATTCGAATTGCCATCGCTCCTGTTTAGTGAGCACTTGACGTGAGCTATCTCATCGTAGTAAGAACTACACCTTATAAGATTTGTTGAAAATGATATGAAATGGTGTTAATCCCAATTATGTTTAAGGGATAGGGTAGCTTGATATGATAACCTTAATTCATCTTTCTCAACTTGATTCTTCACTAAAGTTATAATTAGACATGCAGAAAACATGATACTGAATACTTAGAGCAATAGGTGCAAAACCTAGTCTGCAGCAAGTAGGTAATAATTCTGACTTGCTAAAATAGAGTAATGAATGGGTAACCCCTTAAGTTGCTAATAACTTCCTTAACTTTCTTTACTCTTGTAAAGAAATGAGCCAATTCAAGACATAGCTTGCATACTCCTTGGTGTCTTTTACTTTCTTATTTCCCGGTTTTGGACGGGTTAGTCTAGTTGTGTACATTTCATTACTCAAGGTGCTATTCCCAATGATTTGTTTCAGATGGTCAGATGTACTACGGGTACTACGAGCACTGCTTATACCCGGCTACAGGAGATGATTAAGCCTAGGGCAAGGCTTCCCCATTCTCGTCTCATGTTTTTGGTGGGTTCACATACCTAAGGTTGGCACAGTATCTCCAAAAACCTCGCAAGTGTTGTGGGTGCTAGTTAAATAAATGCTTCCACTAAACTTACCACTTCGGTGAATGCTACTTGGAGTTATTTGGGGCCTGCGTGCCACCCTTATTGTAATAACTCTACGTGCTCCGATTTATGTTGAAAACACTATGGAATGTTGTAACACTTGATGCAGTGAATGCCAGTTCATTACGATCTTGGTTGCGAAGGAGAAGTTTGAGATCCTTCGCGATTTCATCAGACCCTGGGTTTATATGGGCTCAAGTGTGAGATAATCACTGTGGGGCATGTGGTTTGCATACTTGATCTCTTATAAATCTGGTCGAGTCACCGCATCATACATATGGATAGTTGCGATATGCTGCTGCTTACATAAAGCTGAAGTATTTCAGTTGTTGGTAGTAATGATTCTTGTACAATTTGCTTCGGTCATGTTTATTCATGGGATGAACATGCTTATAATATTTGCTTATCACTATCCGGTTTATTGTTTAATTGCAAACTACATAATCAGTATTGCCGAATAGTTTCAAGTAAATGATTCATTTATTAGTACAACCAATACTCAAACTTATGCATCATTGAGTTGGCTATTATTATGTTCTTCAATGGGAGCAAGCTCTATAGTTCAATAGACATCTTTGCTTAGTGTCTGGTATGGCCGACAAAACCTTTCTAATCACTGTGCTAAGTTTATGTGCCCATCCAAAGGGTAGGATGGACGCTCGAGGGGCAAGCATGTTCAAATACACGATCATGGTCACCTATCCTGCATACGTCGGACAATCTAGGGTAGGCGTAGACAGTCCGACCATGAAAGCCGGACAGTCCGAGAACAACTATAAGTAGCAGCGATCATAGATCGTCAGACTGCATCATCCTAAGATAAGTACTAGTGAGCAAAACACTTCCAGAACGTTTGGTCGGCTTAGCAGAGTCGGCCCTACTTTAATCAGTTGCTTGCTAAATATATGAAGAAGGTCGTTCCACATGATCGGCCACTAAAACAAACAAAGTCAAAAGGGCGATTTGTGTGATAGCAAAAGCTGATTAAACTGGCCCAAAAAGTGGTACAACCAAGATCGCCTAGCCATCCTCCTCTAGGGATGTCATAGTACTTTCTAGTTTATTCATCGCCGGTGTGTTGTCCTACTCAAGTGTGGGTTGGTACAGTGATGAATCCATATTATTGGCCCAATCTGTTTGCTTATGTGGGCTGGGGGGCACCACAAGTTTTGCCTATTGGTATGTTGATCAGGCAGACATGTCTAAGAAGATGCAATCCAAAACAGTCCCTGTACATCAAGTATTTATATTATCTAATCACAAGAGCCGATGACTTGCATCAAGCTAACTCCTTACTTTGGGAACAAAATAACTCATGAGATCGACTTCGTCTACTTCACTCAAGATCTCTTCCTCGAATTGATCTCTTAATTTCTAGGCGACTCTATGTCATCTAGAGACGCCCCGGGTGACCTAGTGACCCAGAGCATCCTAAGGTCTCTCCCCGGGGGTCAGGATCTAGGTCCTACGAGGAGAAGAAGACAAACCTGCATCATCGCGGACCGTCTGACCTAGAGCGCAGACCGTTCGGACAGCACGTAGGAAAGGCAACGCTCCTGTCGCCAGGTTGCGGACCATTCGGCCAAAAGCTGCGGACCGTCCGCGCCCCCGTAGCGAGCACCGCCAGGCGACCTAGCGACCCATCGTGGACCGCCGCGCCGTCCACCTCCCAGAGCCAAACCCAAGGTATTGCTCATAACGAGAAGGCCCTAGAGTTCGTTGTTGTTTGCTCCCAAATAGGTGGTGGCCATCATAGAGGTGGTGGCCCACCTTCAAGATAACCATCTTAGGTCTTGACCCTTCGTGGGCCAAACCTAGGGATCATCCCCAAGCTCCGAACTCACTATGAGGACGACCTAGGGATCGTTCTTGTTTGGTCCAAAAAGGTATCAATAGTAATAACGATGGCATGAAATACAGACGCCTCTACAAATTAACATCACAACAGTAAAACAGGGAATTTCCAAGGCCAAAGCCGTCAGACATAAGCCCTAAGCCGTCAGAAATAGCTTATTTCCGATGGCCAAAGGCTTATGTCTGACGATACATGTCCCTCGGTCGTAACGGGTCCGAAATAAGGTTATTTCCGACTGCCACCATCAGAAATAGCTTATGTCCAACGGCCGAAAAGGGTCGTCGGTAATTACCTTCGATAACGACCGTAATGGTCGTTGGTGGAGCACACGGAGCTTATGTCCAACAGTCCACTGATGGCCGTCGGACATAATATGACTCTATGTCCGATGGCTTAATAAAGGCGTCGGACATAAGGCTATTCAGCAGGGGCATAAAAACCCCTATTTTGTAATTTTCTGACAATTACACAAAAACACAGATTTCATATATATAGGCAAATTTCATATACAACCACATATTCACATTCACAATTACATTCACAAACATCAATTCACATAACCATTCACATTCTCAACCATCACCGCACATTCACAAACACATAGTTCCAAATAGTTGCAACAAGTCTTTAACATCAACATATAGTTCCAAATCAAACACTGACATAGTTCGACATTCACATAGTCTTTGCCATCAACACTGACATAGTTCCAAATCAAACACATTTGAAGAACAACCACACATATTCGTCACCTGGTTGGTTGGAGTTATAGCCATTTTCTTCGGTTGGACTCTAGGTGTTGAAAATGTTGTTCACCCAAGAAGTCAAGGCGTCGTCTTGACCAGACACATCTCCAGGTGTAGTAACTGAAGCGAGAGGTGTCTCAAAGCCCTATAACACATGCACATGAAATATTAACCAATAAGTTCTTCATTTTAACACATAAAGCATCTATGAACATGTCACACACGCATATGTGTACATACCATAGGGAATTATGGTAGAGGTGGAGGCGACAACATTGGCGGCAGCACTGCAAAGTCCGGAGGCGACATCCCATATGCTGGCATCGGGACGCCCGCTTGTTGTGCGAGTTGCTAGCGCTCTGTGTCTGCTAATGGTAGAACCTGTGCTCTGAAAAACTGAATCCTCACTCCTCGAGTTGCTCCTCGTCCCATGCAAACTACGAGCAAAAGACCTCATTATCTTTGACATCCTGCTTTAACAAAAAACTAGTTAGTACATAAATCGACAATAAAATAATGAAATAAAGTAAAAAATGAAAGAAATAATGATCCATACTCGTCAATCATAATCGTAATCAAAATCAGGATCTAGTTGTTTCTATCGATTCAATGGATGCCAAGTAGCTTTCTTCTTTCTCGACACTCATTTCCTTTTTGGAGGAACCTCTACATCATTTTGATCGCCTAGTAAAGATTCTTCCATCATTTTAGTTTGTACATTAAACGTGCTCGTAAGTTCGTCGTCTTGGAAAATCTCAGCAGCCCCCACTTCCTGCCGATTTAACTTTCAACATAACCAGTTTCACCGGGAGCATATAGTCGTTCACGAGGATTAACCTTGTACACTACCCTCCAATCAACCAAACTCTTCTTCTTAGATGGATATGTCATATAATACACATGCTCGCATTAGTGGGCAAGGATTATAGTGTCGTGGTCTTGTAATCGATCGTTGTGTTTGAATTCCACCATGCCATATTGGTTTTCTCGTGTTGTATTTGGAGTAAACCAATCACAATCGAAGAACACCACTTTGAGTTGTTTATCTCTGAAAAACATGTACTCGAGTATATCATTAATGACTCCATAATAATTAGTCACCTTCCCTTCATCATCGACAGCTCTAGTTACAACTCTAGAATTTGTTGTTGCTGCTAGAGGATGAGAATTAGTTCCTATCGAACCTGAATGGGTGATCCTCAGGCAAAAAACATCTATGGCAATCGAAGTAACATATCTTTCCACCAAACTTCAGTCGGGAGCATAAATTGTCTTCAGCGCATATCGAACATGTCAAAATCCCATGATAACTCCATCCAGCAAAGATACCATAAGCCATAAAATTGAAAATCGACCACAAAAATGCAGCTTTCAGGTTGAACTTCTGTTTCTTGTAACAATCGTACGCCTCGATTCCTTCCCACAAAATTTCCAATTCTTCAATCAGGGGTCTCATCATCACATCGATCTTTGTTCTAAGATGATCCGGACCAGGTATTACAAGACACAAGAAAATAAATTCATATTTCATGCAAAGAGCCGGCAGAAGGTTGTATGGAACAGAAAAGACGGGCCAGCCTAGGTAGGACAGTGCAGTTAGATTGAAAGGCGAGAAACCATCTATTGCCAAACCGAAGCAGACATTCCACACTTCATTAGCAAATCTGGAATCGAAGGCATCTAGTGCCTTCCATGCATCCGTATCAGCTGCGTGCGCCATGACATCTAGATTCTCACGTACGGCTTCTTTGTGCCACCTCATGTGTCAGGCTGTATTCTTGGACATGAACAAATGTTTCAATCAAGGTATCAGATGCATGTAACGACGCTACTTACGTGCTACCTCGGTTGTCACAGTCAAACCATCGTCATTTTCAACCTCTACGAATCTACGCTCACCACATATTGTACACTTCTTCTCATTCGCGGTCTCCTTCCAGAAAAGCATACAATTATTGTCACATATATCAATTTTTTCGTAGTCCATACCGAGACCAGAGAGCAACTTCTTGGACTGGTACATGTCCTTTGGCATCTTGTCATTCTCCAGAAGTACATCACTGAGCAAGTTCAAAAGCTCCTTATAGCAGTTGTTTGAGAATGCAAACTTGGACTTAATAGCCATAAGTTGAGTCACGAACACAAGGACGGGGGTTCTCGGAATCGATGGGTAGAAGCTCATGGCGTACATCGTCAAAACATCCCTTCCATCCTATCGTAGTCCCCCTCTGACTGAACTTTCGATACAATATGAGAAGGTGGGTCCTCACCGTGGTGCACCCACACCTCATAGCCTGGCATATAACCGTTCTTACAAAGATCTATCGACATAGTCCTCCTGTCAAGGAAATAAATGTTCTGACACATGCTACAAGGGCACCTAACATCGGTTCCAATCTCTGACCGAGCAAAAGCATGATCGAGAAACACGTCAGTCTTGGCAACCCACTCACTTGACAGAGCACCTCTTTTCTTCCAACCTTCATACATCCATCGACGATCCTCCTCCATACTAGATACGAGTCGTTAACAGCATTAGTTAAGTAAATCATGCCCCTAGGAAAGGATACGTCCTAAACCCACCTAGTAGTGACCGACGAGCCCGTGTTTATGACAAGGCATGTGCTCGTGCGAAATATTGGCATCATAACCCCACTGTTCTCCACTCGCATGCCTGAAAATGGTGCAATTCGAGAACAGAGGGGTTATGCTGTCAAAACTGTGCAGAGCACATGCCTTTGTCATAAACACGGGCTATGTCGGTCACACCAAGGCTGTCCAATAAATGGACAATTCCAGCCCAACACACCTATGATGTGTCGCATGTGAGGTGTGTTGGCCCAAAACGGGTGACGTCTAGGTTTCGTTTGTTGACACTATGATAAATTACGAATAACTAGAACCATCATAAATTATTATATAGTTAAACTAATAAACCATACCAGTACAATATTATATAGAAAAACATTTCACGGGACCCTGAATCATATAAAATGACCTTATTCCGAGGGTATAATAATTACCCTCGGAAATTAAAAGTTTAAATTATCTAGACACCAATAAATGAATTAAAACAAGATAATTTAATTACATAAACAAACTCTGGCCGTCGGACATAACAAACAAAACAATATTTAACAAATAAATTATTTAATATTAAAAATAACTACTAGCAAACAATTTATATGCATCTACAAATTATAGTACAAGCCAAAAAAATACTCACCTAAAAGGCATCGGACGACATGGGGAGGACGCCGGTGAGGTGGTGAAGGTGGGGCGGACACCCATGGGGTCGGGGCGAGCGCCGACGGGGCCCGGCGCCGGCGTGGAGGGCGGGACGGCCGGGCGCCAGCGGGCGCGGGGAGGCACCAGCGGGGGCTGGGCAACGCCGGCAGGGGCTAGGGAGGTGTCGGCAGGGGTGGACGATGTAGGGTGGTGGCCGGTGGGGGCTGTGAGCGGCGACATCGGGGTGAGAGAGGCAGTGAAATGAAACGGTGCGGCTCTGCCCGACGGACATAAGACAACCGTCGGAGATTTGTGATTTTCCTGTTGTGCGTCTCTGCAAAATCTAGTTTCTATACATCATGTTTATTTGTCCTTACAAGCTTACATAATCCACCTTATTTTATATAGATTATATAGTCTAAATTATATAATCCAGTTTATATAATCCTATTAGAGATATTTGTTTACATAAATTATTAGTCGTAAAAAGTCAAACAATAATCCAAAATAATTAAGCACCTAATGATCTGTTTATAGTTATCATAGTCTATCTACCTAGGTTATATAATTCACTTCAATAATCTGTATTTTTTGTTTGTTTTTTAATTTATTTAAACGGGATTATAGGATTATATAATCTAGAGGCTAAACAATCAGTGTCATAAACAGCTAAATACCAGCCTCTACAAATCGTGGTCAATGTAGCCCCTAGAGACACGAATGGACGGTATATAGTATATACTTAGTGAGTAAACAATTATGTGTGTTAATTATATATGTAATCAATATGGTTACAGAGAACACGTCCGATCCCTTTGTTTTAACATATCTTGATAGCGTTTGGATTTGGCATGATGCCCTCATGACTTGGCTGAACCAGCGGAGGACACATGAAGCTTGCACCGACATGTACAGATCATAGCACATGCATGCATGGGGATGTACGACATCTTTTAATTTTCTACACTTTAGTGCATGTTCGGCAACAATTTTTTTAAAAAACCATAGTTTTACAATACTATACTTTATAATTATGATGAAATACCGTAGTATTTTTGTGGCTCTAAAAATACTATAGTTTTGAGGAACATTATTTAGGTACAATATTGTAAACCATGTATGGTATTAGACAAAAGCTAATTATACCATGAAAACTTTAGGTTGGAGTGGAGTTTTAAATACTTTAAAAATATTATGATACCTAAAATAGCATAGTTTTTAGAAATACAACCAAACAATTTATAACATAAAATACTATATAAAATTATACTGACTGTAGGCATAGCTTTTTTTACTAGTGTTAGCTAGCAAGAGGACATAAATGCCTCTTAAAATAGATGGATATATATTTTTGGTCATGTGGACGGTGTCAATCTCAGCGGTAGCCTCTATATCAATCTTCTATATCCATTATTTATATCCGTCATTTATAGACTCCTCTAAAAGATTTCATCTTCGATATTTTCTTTCTCTCCAACAACGTCCTATAAATTACATCCTCTATACACAAATACCTATATTAGATATATTTTAAATTTTTTATTTTTGTACATACGTATTTGTCATACTCTCAAATGTATTGTACATATTTTAGTTTTGTTAAAAATAATAAAATGGATAAAGAACCATTTAGAGAAACTCTATATATAAAGGATCCATCAACGTTCTCTAAATTTAGAGGACCGTTTAGAGGACATTGCTAGAGGGAGTAGGGGATGACCTAATCCTCTAAATTTTAGGTACATTACTCTTTAGAGGTCCTTGTTCTAATTGATATCACATATGATATTGGTGAACAAACCTATCTGATGGATTGAAACAGATAGAACCAATTTTTTTTTATCTATGTCTTGTCCCCGCGCGCCAAGTTCGTAGTTTGTTCTCATGAGTCCTGACTAGTCGGATCGGATCTAACCACCACCTGTCTTGTTGGACGATTTTGCTTGCAGGTGAGGTGATGGTGCCGACTACCTGTCGCGATTATATTGGACGGTTTCCTCGGAGGGGATGGTACCCGAGGCCCATGCATACAGCAATTGACAAGCCATCATTTTTTTTGTCTCTCTTGTTGAGCTCCACATGGCAAGATGGTGGACCTCCGATCCACGTTTGGCTGCGCAGACAGATTAAGGGCGTGTTTGGTGTGTGGCGTATGGCGTCACGCCACACCTAAGTTGCGGTGGCCGAATCGGCCGCCACAACTACGGCACGAAAAGTGCGGCGGATGGCGGTGGCGTAGGCAAGGTACCAAACACGCCCTAAGGACGGTTTAGTTTGCTGTCTAATTTTTTCTATCTAAAGTTAGTTATTCAATTCGAACGACTAATTTTAATTAATTAAGCAAAGTGTGACACAGTTAGCCGCGAACCAAACATCTGCCCACGAGTATCTTCTCCTGCATCTTGCATGTGTGTGTCGCACCTATTAATTGATCTACTACATCCGTTCTTTTTTATTTGTCGTGTTTTAGTTCAAAACACAACAGGAAAATGACAAATTTCTGACGGTCGTCTTATGTCCGACGGCATTTTAGTTCAAAACACAACAGGAAAATGACAAATTTCTGATAGCTGTCTTACATCCGACGGCTTCTTTGGAGGCCACCGGACGTAAGGTTATGTCTGACGGCCGCCTATAGTCGTCGTACATAAGAGTCTACATCCGACGGCTGGTCTGACCTTATGTTCGACGGCCGCCAAAGAAGCCATCGAACATAAGCGGTCTTAATCCTATCCCGAATCGCGCCATTTCATTTCATTTCCTTACGCCGCTGTCGCCCACAAGCCTTCGCCGCCCACATTCGCACCGCCAGCGCCCACCCCCGACGCCGACCGACGCCGGCGCCCACCCACGCCCGCCCCAACCTCGTCGGCGCTCGCCTCAGGGCACAGGTTCTACCATGAGCAGACGCAGAGCGCTGGCAGAACATTTGCCTCCAGGCGATGTAAGTTAGTTGTTAAATTACATTATGTAAGTTACTTAATGTAGCATGATGTAAGTTACTTGTTTCATAGGATGCTGAAATCGAGTGACAGTCAAGAGAAGATGCTACAGTTGGAGCGGTGGTAGAGGACCATGCGGGAGATGATGATGGAGATGACGGTGGAGATGATGTGGGAGATGATGTTGGAGACGATGCTAGTGGATATTCTGCAGGTGTGGATTCTAGTGTTGGTGGAGATTCAGCGGCTGGGTCTGGATCTTCTCGAGTTAAAAGAATGAGGAAGCTGCATTTTGTTGGACCACCTCCAGAGCTTCCACCCGAATCTCGGCTTTTGATAAAGCCAAGTGGAAAGTGAGTGACATAGTCTTTTGTTTAGTTGTTATCGAAAGTTATGTCTTTATTTCTACATTGTTTTGTGCTTGCAGGACTTGGATCGACGACTCATTCATAGGCACAAGACACTACAACTAGGTGAACATGGTCCTTGGTAATCTTGTCCGTCTCCACTGGCCTGATCTTGTGACTTTGCCTAGTGGTGAGTCTGTACCTGTCACCACTTGGGAGCATTAATCTCTATGGTGTCTGTAGAACGTTTGGCAACACACATGCACTAGTTTGGGATGCATTCTAGGTATGAATTTGTTTTACTAATTTCGTTAAACCTTATATGGTTGCTTGTATGATAACACTATTTTTTTTGCAGAAATGGTATAAGTTGCCGGAAGATGGGTCAAATGATCTGAACGCTCGTTACGTGTTTGAGTATAACGTAAACGATGTCGTTGCAGATGCAATGTACTATAAACGACTTCAGGCTATAAAAGCATGGTACATGGCAAATGATGATGATAGGCCGATGCCGAAGACCAAGGCGGAGTGGTCATGAATTTACCTTACGGAGGAGCAATACCTTGAGGTAAACAAGTTGTTGCATCTTATATCGTTTTTTGTTGATTCTTGTTTTGGGTACATGTTAATGCATCTATTTGCTTGATTGAAAAACATTTCATGTAGGTGTTTGTGCCTTGGATGGCCACCAATCAGAGGTTTATCGGGCCTTGTGCAGGTGGGCTTCCCCTGAGTTTCGTGCCATTTCTGAAACGAACAGGGGAAACCGTGCTACTAAGTCGTTCCACAACTACGATGGTGATGGACATGTGCGCTTGGTTAAGCGAATGGTATGTCATTACATAAATTGTAACTTTGAATTACATAGAAATGTATCATTCTAACTTGTATGTACAGGAAGTCCAAACCGGTCATACGCCCACTGATGTGGAGGTGTATATGCAAGGGCATAGGGGTTTTGATCCTCAGAATCCCGATGTTTTATGCACTCAGATAGCCACCGACCATCTAGTGAGGTTTTGGTACTCTAGTATGTGTTTTTTGCATCAACTTGGTGATGCACTTATATTTGGTATGTATGTTTGCCTCTAGGCTTCATATGAGTAGGAGATGGTTTAGTGCCATGGGCAGGACTACGACTGGAGGAGCCAGCCAATCGACCCTCAGTCACCATATGCTAGTGCAGGAGGACAAGCCCATGGACGGTGATAGTATTTCATTTGGATTTCAAAATTATTCTATGTTGGTCACTAGTTCTCAAATGCTATGAATCAAGAATAAGGCAACACAATTGTTAATTATTAGGGACCTTCGTCTTCCGAAGCATTATCTCTCCATGGATATAATGCTCATCATACGAAAGTCATGAAGGACATACCTTCATCATTTAATGTGCGAACATGAATGCAAAGGGACGAAGATAGTAATTGCATCTCGTTAATTCAGTCATATTTGCATTCCATAAAACATGTATGAATATTAATAGAATTCATATTACATTGATACCTTTGTTTTGTTCGAAGGTGAAGACGCGAGAAAGTGATTACCATTCAGCGTGAACAGTACGGTGCTACTGTTCATCTATTTATAGGCATGGGACGCAGCCCGGGTAAAAGTAAATTTATGTCCCCAATATTCACTTATTATCGTAATACAAGTCATTAAGGACTAAGTAGTCTTTTTCCCTTTCGGTAAGCATCATCATTATACTTCATCTCCTTTATGAGCCGAAGTTGTCCATCTGGCGATAGCTTCGACGTTTACTCTTATCATCTTTAGATTTGTCTTCATCTTGTGTGCCTTCGTCATGAGGAAGAGGCTTGCATCCTGAAGACGAAGCTTCCTGTAATAGCTTATGCTGAAAACAAATGGTTAATCATGTTTTTCTGGACCTTCAGAAGGAGAAGGCCCCCAACAGTAGCCCCTCGTAGTATTAATTTGTTTTATTGTAACCAATTCAAACTGTGAGGTGAACGAAGGCCTTTAGCCGATGGTCCAAAAAGACACCTTCTCTTCGCTAGAATAGCAAATCATTCTGACCCATGGGGCCCACCGAGTTGTGAGGCTCTGAGTATATATATATAGAAGGCTATGTCGCAAATATTTTTCGTGTTATCTAGCTTTCGTGCTGTAGTTGTTGTTTAGTTTTCCTGTTCTTTGAGTTTAATTGTTTGCAAGCTTTGGCTTTCTAACGCGACCATCAACAAAATGGCTGAAGACAAGAAAGCACTGACCCCACACTCGCTGGCTTCTATGAAGCCATGGAAAAGACCAATGTAGAGAAGATCACAAACAAAATATTGGCTGGGCTATCTAGTGATTCAAGTGATAGTGAAAGCTTCGATATTGAGAGTGAGAATGAGAATGTTGAAGATCGGTCGTGGAGACCTAGCCACGTTGTTTTTGGGAAATCCACCATCAAGCAAGGTCAAATTGAAGCGATGAAAGGGAAATACTTTCATGATGTATCTATAGTGAGAGCTAGGGGAGAGGACATCGTTCCCTTGCCAGAAAGCAATGAAGTGGTAGTCTTCAGGAGCTTCATGAAAGCTGGGCTTCGCTTCCCACTCCATAAGATGTTCGTCGATGTTTTAAAAACATTTGAGATATACCTTCATTAGATTACCCCCAAAGCTCTTATTAGAGTGGGGGTTTTATCTAGGCCATGAGGAGCCAAGGACTGGAACCAGATGGAAGAAGCTTTTTTAATATTCATGAGCTATCTTATCAGACGAAGGCAACCAAAAAGGAACAGTATCACAACAATTTTGGTTGCTATAGCTTCGTGCCTCGATCTAAGGCGAATTACCCTGTGCCCACGTTTTGGAAGAGATGGCCAGGTTCTTGGATGAAGGAATGGTTTTACATGAAGAATGACCTGAGTCAGAGGAAGATGTGAAAGGAATTATCCAATGCCTATATGGTCTCGCTTCGGCATTAGAAGGCCATCCAATGCACTTGGGAATGATGTGCAAGCGTGCCAGGCTGCTTTCAACACAGTGTGCACCTATATTGGCATAAGAGACTTAGTTCAAGAGCATATTGCTTACAAAGTATGGCCTCTTGCGAGCAAGTGGGAAATGCCGAAGGAGACCGCTGTCGGCTCCAGCCAGGGTGGCCTAGTTTATCTAAAGTATACTTTTCGGTTTAGAAACTAGTTTGATGAACCAAATGATGATTGGTTGGATGCTATAGAAGCAACAAGTGATGAGATACTTGGAGCGTACTTGAAGGCAGAAGATGAAGCTATGACGGTTGCCTTCGGTGCTCGCGGCAAGAAGAGGTTGAATAGAGTGTTTGATGTGATTGGGTTTGTTTACCCGGATTACTGCTACCCCACCCAGAAGCAAGGGAGGAAAAGGAAGGCCACTGTGTCGGCATCTACTGGCATATTGAGGTCAAAGAAAATCAAGGTTTTGACACGTAGACCCAGGCACATCGAGACGACGGATGTGCCGAAGTTAAGTGAAAGGGTGGGAACAACCCCCCTGGCCATAGAGACTGTTCCTGCTGCGCTTATTGAAACTATTGTAGACCCAGGCAGAGAGCCAGAGCTAGAAAAGGTAGCAGAAAAAGTACCAGAGCAATCGAAGATGAAGGTGACAGGCACTGCCGAAGCTGCCAGCTACCTTAGGAACTCTAAGGAAGAGGAGGATGGCTAGTGTCTTGGAAGCTGTTCTTGAATCTGTGAATGCGCCGCCTCCTTCTGCCGAAGCTTTTGGCAGTAAAACTGAAGATGTCGCAGAGATGATTACTGCCAGTACCTCTACCCATGCCGAGGCGGGACCTTCGGAAGCTGTACCAGAAAATCTAGCAGAAGAGAGCCTTCCAGAGAAACCTTCGGTGCCTGCTCCTGAAGCACCTTCCCAAGGTGATTTGGACTATATTGTTCGACATGCTTCAGGAAAGCAACTATCAGAAGAGCAGATCATCAAAGTGTAACACTATGCCAAGGATCTGAAATACCCTCGAGGGTCCTTGGTATATTGTGGAAATGACGAAGATGACTTCCTTTACTGTATACTAGACAGTAAAGAGATAAATGTCTGTCAGGAAATAATGGACAACATAGGACATCCAAAGCTTGAACTTGGTCTGTCTGCAATATCGAAAGATCAACTTGCAGACAGTCTTGCTTACAACAGCCTAAAGGTGTGTATACTTTGATTTGTCATTCTGCAATTTGTGTTGTGATAAACTATTTTTATTGTTTTTCTTGTCGTCGTTACATGCTCACTCTTCGTTCTCTAGGGCTTGATTCTAAGCAAGGCTTTGAAGGCCCAGAAAGATGCAGAGGATGAGAGCTACCGAATAGCTCTTGGGAACCTTCGTTCAGAAGTTATTACATTAAGAAACGAAGCTCTTGAAAAGGATAAAATATTACTCTCCTTAGTGGAAAGATTGAAATCTAGCGAGGCCAGGCTCTCTGCTCAAGCCGAAGCTCATGAAGGCAAACTACAAGAACTAAAGAGGAAGGTTGCTGAAGTAATAGAAAACTTTGAAGTTGAAGTGGTGAAGCATGAGATATGCGGAATTGAAAGATCAAGAGCGCAAAAGAATGTTATGAAATATCCTTGGAATGTGCTAAGAATTTAAGGAACATCATTGCTAAGGTTAGAACCTATTCCTCCGAGTAGAAATTTATTCGTGGAAATCCAGATGAAATCATTAAATGGATAAATGGTGAAGTTGAAGCTTTCGAAGAAGTTCTTAGTGATTGAGGAGATTTTTGTGCCTTTGCTAGTGCCCGTAGGGCCACGTCCATCTTGGAGAAGGCTGGTTGCGATCATGCTAAGGCTGTAGCTCAATTAGACTTCGCCTTTTCAGCTGATGATATCAGAAACCCTTCAGCCGAAGCTACTACCCTATGTGGGAAATTTTATTCTGAAGTATGGCTGAAGGGCAGACGAGAAATTGCTAATGAAGCCATCAAAAGAAATGAAAAAGAATCTCATGATGCTTTAGAAGAGGCAAAAAGGGCCGAAGAAGCTGCCGAGCGGGCTAGACTTATAGGTATGCATTTTAACTCATTTTCGTAAGTTTTTCAGCTTCAACACTGACAGATATTTGTGCTTCAATGCAGCTGAGCTCTCTCCACCTCCCAAACCATACAGTCCTAAAGCTGACCCATCCGTCAAAGAGGCGTTGGACATTATTAAAATTGCTAATGACACTATTGACGAAGTTATCGACAGACTTCTGAACGAAGCTGCCGATAAAGTCCTTAGGGAAGATTAAAAACTTTGTATCTCTGCTAGCTTAATATCCTAGAAGATGATTCTTAGTTTTGTAAGAAACACTTGTAAACAATTTGTATGTATATTGATGTAATATATTTCTTTATGAAGCGTGGAACCTTTGTACATGCCGTTTTTGAGCTTGCGCAAAAAACACCTTCCCTTCTTTTCACGCTTCAGAAAAAATTCCCTTTCTTTGTCGAAGCTGTTGTATGATGCTTGATTCTTGGTGTAGTCATTGCATAGGAATAGTATTGTCGAAAGCATAAATTTCACAAGGTAGTAGTTTCAAGCATGAACCGTGCACCTTTAATACTCTTTCACAAATATTTGCCGAAGCTGAAGGAGAAATTCCCATTTTTCCACTGCTTTTGTTGATGCAAAATGATGTATATGATGCGATGTCATGATGCAATATGATGTAATGGCATGATGTAATATGATGTTAGGAATGACTTTAAATCTAAGCTCTACATCTCCTTAGGAACGACTTTGGAGCTTCTTCACCTTTAACTTATGGTATTTCAGCTCTTCATTCCCTTAGGAACGACTTTGGAGCTAAGCTCTGCATCCCCTTAGGAATGACTTTGGAGCTTCTTCACCTTTGACTTAGGTGGAATTTAAGCTCTGCATCCCCTTAGGAACGACTTTGAAGCTTCTTCACCTTTCACTTAGGTGGTAACTTAGCTCTGCATCCCCTTAGGAATGACTTTGGAGCTTCGTGATACTTTTTTGTTATGCTAGATGGTGTAACCATAGACTTATTACATCAAGTTGAAGGTTATACCTCCTTGTATTGTCTTTTGAGAAGAAAAAATATAAAGGCAAAAAAGGTAAAGATACATTGGATTAAGACACTCAGTAGATATGCCTTGACTCGGGCACAGTGCTGTTGACTATGCGAGCTTCGGACTCCTCCCAAGTGTTGTGCTGTTCTGAGCCTAGCGATGCCCTTTTGGCTGTTGGTTATGGATCAAGGTATGCGTCAGTGGTGGCAGTGGTGGAAACTGAGCCTAGGAGGCTTGGGAGTGACTCGCCGAAACAACGGACGCCGTAGGCCATTGATTGCCCACATACTTAGGGATATATGGAGAATAGCATGAAGCAGTATGCAAGACCTGCTTCGGCGAGTTCTGCCGTGCTTGTCGTGTGTCCCTTATCTTCCCCACGGAATAGGCGATTTCCTTCTGCTTTTGGATCGTGACTTGGCATGTCCTTGTCGTGTGTCCCTTATCTTCCCCACAGAATAGGCAGAACAGTCTTCTGGGCTGATTACCATACCTTCCTCTGAAGCTTCTCCCACCTTTGCCTCTCAGGGCTAGTGTCCTATAGGAAGTTTGTTGCATTCTTGAAGACTGTGAGCTGTGCTGGCTGCTTTGAGTATGATTGGCCCTGTCATCATTTGTGTTGGGACTATTAGAACGACTAAAGAAGATCCCGATGGTCCAGTAGTGAAAAGATCTTCAGATTCAGTGTATCTCGCCGTCGGTGAACTGGCGCCGCGATCCTCGCCGGCGTTGTGATTCGTGTGCTCTGGCATGCGGATCACGGTCGATGGTGAAAAGATCTTGCACGAGGATGAATTCAGGGAACTGTTCTGCCCTGTCGCCGTACCCACTTGCGTTGGCGATGTGGCTGCAAGACCGTCGCCTTAGTGCCGCCGATTGCCGCGGTTATGAGATGCCTTCGGTCGATTCACCTCATTTTCGCAAGCCGTGAAGACTTGGCAGTGTCCGTCGTAGACCGTAAACCAGTGAACGCCACGTTAGCAACTTCGGTGACTCTTCCCCCTTTCTCACCGCGAGCACTTCCCCATCCGAATTCGCCCTCCTCACGGCCGTCCTCTATAAATTGATGCCTCGGCCTGTTCCATCTACTCTTACGAACCCAGTGAACCACTCCTCGTGCCCGATCGTCCACCGTAGTGCCCTAATTTGAAATTTCCCCCAAATCCGTTCTCCGCACCGCCGTAAGCACCCCCTCTGTCGACCCATCGTCCTGTCCCTCCACCCACCTTCCTAGTTGTCGTTCTTGAGCCCTAGTACGTTGCTAAAGCTTACCGTGCTCCCAATTTGTATATTACTGCATTGTGTCGTCGGGAACACGTCAGGAAAGTTTCAAGCTCCGCGGGTGTACGTGGACCGAGCTCTAGAGTGGTGTTCGGACCAAATTGGTGATTCCCAGTGGAGCGCCAAGGTTAGAATTAGGCGTAGACCGTATTACAGCACGGATTGTTGGGTACTGCGGCCGGTATGAGTTCGCCGAAGCACCCATGCCGCCGTCCGTGGTCGGGGACCTGGGCTTGCGAAGAAGAGAAAAGGGAGGGGCCTCAGTGCACATGTCAGAGACACAGAGGAATAGTGACTAAGGATTCTTTAATGATTTTTCGAATAGCGGGGTCCTCTGTGCAATTTGGCCAGCGCGGGCACGCGAGCGGGCGCGTTTGCCTGATCGTGGGGCGGATCGGGTTAGATTGAGCCCAGTACTATTCATAGTTTTTCCTTTTTCTTTTTCTGCCAGACTTGGAAAATTGTAGGAAATTCTAGAAAAATGGTAAAAATATGAGACCAATGTTATTAGACTTCTAAAATCATCTAGTATTTAATAAAAATAGTTCCAATATTTTTAGTCCAAACCAAGAATTATTTAGCATTTAAAGATGCTTAAACCTAGCCTTTTAGAATTTTAGAATTAATTTGGTAGCTCCAAAAATAATAAAACTTTTTGGGTAGGCTTAATTTGATGATTAAAGCCCTTGGGTAGAGTTTGATATGCTTTGGACATTGTTTGATCCCAAACCCAATACACTAGCTTCCTAGGGTTTACTTGTCTAGCACTGATAGAATATTAACTCAGGAAACCCTAGTGACTAGTGAGTACTGTGAAGGAAAGTTGTATTCAAGATACAACTTAGGGTGCTTCTATTATAACTGCATATTCATAGCATCACATAAGCATTCATATATATGTATTGTTATGTATAGAAAACAAAGAAGTGGTAGTCGAAGAAAAAGTTGCCCCGCAAGCTAAAATTCTACCTATCGAGAACAACTTCTACTTTGATATCTGTGGGACAGACGCTGAGCCTCCTGCAACATAAGGCAAGCCCCGGTGCATTTACCCCTTTCCTTGTTATTTTAAACTCTTTATCACTTGAGATGATGCATTAGGTGATAGGAGTTGTGTGCTAAACAATTGCTACATTTCCTTCCTTGGAATTGATTACCATTCCTTGATACCTATTTTACTTAAAAGTTTTTTAATGCTTAGCCTTGCTTTAGAAAACAAAATGTTTTGTTTTAAACAAAGATGATGCTTCATATGGGAAGGGAAGTTTTCAAAGAAAAGACTTGATGGTGACTCCATCAAGGCCGTGATGGGTTCAACATCTGAAATGATGTACCTCTGTCAGGTACCAAACTTTGGGTTGTAAATGATAAAGACGAGACCGGGCGGGTGACTTGCACGAGAGGGAAGTCTCGATGTAGTGTCTCTGTCTGAGTCGATTAAGGATCGTGTCGATGTGGGCCTGCTGACCGAGGACCCTTTAACTGGCCACATGCCTCATCATGGGTAAGCTTTGCCTCGGTCGGACCAATACCAAAAAGGCCACCACACAATGGGAGTGGAGAGATGGAGAGAGTAGCGTGTACCCTCCGTGGCAAGAGGCTGGACGGTGGTGTATCTGTGCTCTCGATTAGCGTGAACCCATTCTGGTCTTGAGAAACACGGTGGCGAGTTGACATATGCAAGGGTTAAGTGCTACATATGTCGTGTGGTTGGAGATCCCCAGCTGGGTATTAATCGATTCGGATCGCCGTTACTTCTCGAACATGAAGACTTGGTCACTGACTTACACATAGCAATCCAGTGAACTGAAGGGGTGATAAAAGATGGCTAGTGTAGGCTAAGTGTCTAAACTAGGATAGAAAGAACTCTAGATACAGGTAATGACTTATCCTGATAATAAACTGGATTTTTAAGGATCCACTGTTAGTAAGCATTTCTGCAAACAGAGTCTTTGATTCTTGATCAGCTTTACCTTGAATCCCACAAGCCAGCATATCCTTGAGAAGTCTTTTTCCTTTATCGGGTAAGACTTGCAAAAGTACACTCCGTACTTAGGGTTTCTAAACCCATGTTGTTGTAGGTGATGAAACAGTCGAGTTTTGTTGTTTCTGCTTGAAGGTGGTGATAAAGCAGGAGGAGAATCAATAAACTGGTTGGCGGGAGGATATTTTACCTCCCTGTTATGTAATAATAAGTTATGCACTCATACACCCGGTATTGTAATAAATACTCTCTATATATTTTATGTAAATTATGTTATTGTAATCCGTTTTTGCTTATTCTTTACTCCGATTATATGTGTAATGTCTGCGTGATGGGTGAAGCGCTTGTTGGGGGCCTTCGGCTCCCGAAGGTCCTCAAGAAACATAATTTGATAATATTTTCCAAGTGTAATATGTGAACAGGCACCTTCGGAGTTAGGTTACGAATTTACAAGAGCGTGGTTAAGACGAAGCTTGACTGGAATGAAAAACGATCATGATGAAGGATAAGGCGATCACGAAGCTATGTGCAGAAAGGCTTCGGCACAACAACAGAAAAGAAGAACCGACTTAAAGATGAAAAGGCAAATTGGACCTCAAAGAATTACTGTAGTTATTGATAAATGTAAAGGGCATCTATGTAATTTTACACGGGCTGCGACCCGAGTCTATAAATAGGTGAACAGTACTCCCGTACTGTTCACGCTGACTTGGCATATGCTTTTTCGCATCAGCTTTGTACCTTTACTTTTCATCAATTCGAAGGTACATTTGTAATTCATTTTTATAAATTCGATAATGGAAATATATCGATGGTAATACTGGTATTATCACTCGCATATTATGTATACTTGCCTTATTTTGATCACTTGTCAACCTAACGAAGGTCTTTCCTTTTGTAACCTTCGTCTGAGATTCGTTATACCCAAAGGGATATAACGTTTCTAAAGGTGAAGGAGTTTGACATTTAACATTTTTATGTTGTCTTGTTCTTGATTCATAGCATTTGAGAACAAGCCCCCAACAGCGCTCTTGGGCGATACGATGATGATACAGATGACCAAACTTGTCGAGTGATTATGCACATCTACAAGGTTGTCCAAGGTCCTTAGGACAAGGACATCTATTGGTGGGCCTAATACCTTGGGTGGTTCTGCCATAGAAGTCTTGTGTCCTCTTGTGGCACCGGATCGTCTGGTGCGTTCTGACTTTCTATACTGACTTCTAACTTCTGCTCTGCTGATTACGCTGTAGTCAGCATAGTCGACCGTTGGGTGAAGTTGACCGTTGCTCCGTTGTCTCATCGGACAATCCGGTGAATTATAGCGGGCGCACGCTGAGAAAACCTGAGAGCGGCTAGTTCACGAGGTGCTCAGCCACAGCACCAGACAGTGTCCGGTGCGCCACTGGCTGCACCAATTCTTGTATGCTCCAAACTTTGTAGAATTTCTTCAAGTCTTTTTCTTTGTATATTTATGTTGAACTTTATGCACCTGAGAAAAATAGCAACTAGGCAAACTAGTTAGTCCATATGGTTTGTGATGGACATCAAACACCAAAATGGATTATAGGAAATGGTTAAACCCATTTACCTTTCAGGTTGTTTTGCTTGTGGAGATTAGCTTAAATGGTATCAGGTTTGTCAAGCAGAATGATCTAACTGTCGGTGATTACTTTGATCCGATGATGGACAATATTGATGAGATTACCGACAAGAGATTGGTAGCTCTGAGGTAGATTGAGAAGGACAAGATCATAGATGCTAAAGCTTACCACAAGAAGGTTGAGGCTAAGTTGTTCCAAGTTGGAGACCTAGTGTGGAAGACCATCTTGCCGCTAAGAAGCACAGACCGGAAGTTTGGCAAATAGTCCCTAAGCTAGGAAGGACCTTACAAAGTCACACATTTGATATCTGGTAATGCCTACATGTTACAGACTTTGCAAGGTGAGGATCTACCCAAAGCACTAAACGATTGCTTCAAGGCTTCTTGAAGCAATATCATCCTATTGTATGGCAAGATGCTTAAAAACTGATGTTGTCACATCGAGTTAATTCCAGCCTATACCAATGCTTTTGGTTCACTCAAGCTCTCCCAAAAGGAGGGGGCATGTGTTGAACACCATTTGTGGCACTGGGCACAGCTAGACGGTTCGGCTCTGTGGCTGGACAGCCTGGGCCACGGACGATCCACGATTAGATTAGGTTAGATTAGGCATGATAACCCTTTTCCTTGTGTGTTTATCCATCTAAACTCGTGGATTCTGTTGTGGAACGCCTAAGAACAGGTCCAGACCTCATCCTTATATATATATATATATATATATATATATATGAAAGTGTACGGCCGATTGCGCACATCAACAATCAAACCAAATTAATATATCTTCTGTTCTTTTACCTTTTGCCCTAGGAGTAGATAGTAACATAGCCTTCTTCACTTGAATCTGGGTAGCCTACCGATCACAAGACAAAACCTAGGATCACTCCTCCCTGTCGAGGTCCCTCCCAGGGGGCGAGATCTAGGTGTTATTGGCAAACATCGCCGCCCCTGCCTACATGTGAACCTTTCAGCCACCAGACACGGACTGTCTGGCCCGACGTAAGGCGACCCGCTCTTATTGGTAGGTCATGAACCGTTCGATCCTAGACCGCGAACTGTTTGGGTTGCCGCGAAGAGCCCGCCAAGTGAAACATTGGCGTAATTAAAGTAAAAGCAAGATAAAAACAAATAGTTGCAACAGTTCAATTCATGCCAATTATATTGCCCAGATCAACGCGCCCGATCCTTGATCGACGACATAGCTCACTCACATCATGCGCGGATGCAGCTCGTGGAGTCAAGTGTGGCTCAGATCGAGGATTGGATTCTCAAGGATACTAGCACGAGGACACATGGTGGCCGACTATTGGAGTCAGTGTGGGATAAGGCTGATTCCAACAATCCCCCTCTTATCTTTCCCTATTTGTACTTTTTATTATTTTTAAATACCTCCATCTCTTTTATTGCTTCACCTATTTCTCCTTCTCTCCAACCATTCTCCACATTCAGCTCCTCTTTTACACATGAATTGAACCATTTGACTAATATACATCATTTTTGACGTAGTATTGGTATCTACTAATTAGACCTGAAAAAGATTAAGTATGATATTAATAGCACTAATTAGTGAAGGAGGAAGATTAGGGCTTGTTCGGTTAGAGGTGGATTAGAGGGGATTAAATTCCTTTCTAGTCAAAATTGAATAGAAAAAGATTTAATCCTCCTCAATCCCCTCTAACTGAGATGTAATTGAACAGGGCCTTTGAGGGGAAAATCCCCTGACAACTGATAGAGGGGGTGGGTGACTTGTTGGACTGGAGAGGGGAAGAACGTACACGCTCATCAGAGAGAGGGGAAGCAAGAGGGTGAAGCGTTCGACCTGACCTAAGGGCATGTACATCCTACATACACTGGATCAGTTTTCTAAGTATAAGAGATAGCAAAGAAACTACATTACAACACCAAACCTTTGGATCATAAATATAGTTAAGAGACAATATGTATAGAGTTGTGTAGAGATGGACTCTTCGCAAAGTGGCCGTCTCTTGTATTTTTCCCAATTAACCCTCTAGAGACCCCTCAACATACCTAGTATTAAATGGATTGTACATGCCCTAAGGGGTGGGACCAGAGTCCGAGAGGGAGAAGGGCTGACTCGAGAAAGATGGGTGGCATATGCTATGAGACAGGAGAGATAGAGGGTGTCGGGGACCATAATTAGGGGTACCCTCAAGGCTCCTAAATCTCAGCTGGTAACCCCCATCAGCACAAAGCTGCAAAGGCCTGATGGGTGCGATTAAGTCAAGGATCGGTCCATTCGAGGGATGCGATCACGCCTCGCCCGAGCCCAGCCTCGGGCAAGGGCAGCCGACCCCGGAGGATCTACGTCTCACCCGAGGACCCCCTCCAGCAACGAACACACCTTCGGCTCGCCCGAGGCCCAGTCTTCACCAAGAAGCAACCTTGGCCAAATCGCCACGCCAACCGACCAAATCGCAGGGGCATTTAATGCAAAGGTGGCCTGACACCTTTATCCTGACGCACGCCCTCCAGTCGACAGAGCCGAAGTGACCGCAGTCACTTTGCCGCTCCACTGACCGGTCTGACAAGAGGACAGCGCCACCTGCGCCGCTCCGACTGCTGAGCCACTCGACAAAGTGAGGCTGACAGCAGCCAAGTCCGGCCCTAGGCGCCATGGGAAACTCCGCTCCGCCCGAGCCCAGGGCTCGGACTCGGGCTCGGCCCCGGAAGACGACGAACTCCGCTCCGCCTGACCCCAGGGCTCGGACTCGGGCTCAGCCCCAGAAGACGACGAACTCCGCTCCGCCCGACCCTAGGGCTCAGACTCGGGCTCAGCCCCGGAAGACGACGAACTCCGCTCCACCCGACCCCAGGGCTCGGACTCGGGCTCGGCCCCGGAAGACGACGAACTCCGCTCCGCCCGACCCCAGGGCTCGGACTCGGGCTCAGCCCCGGAAGACGACGAACTCCGCTCCGCCCAACCCCAGGGCTCGGACTCGGGCTCGGCCCCGGAAGACGACGAACTCCGCTCCGCCCGACCCCAGGGCTCGGACTCGGGCTCAGCCCCGAAGGACGACGAACTCCACTTCGCCCGACCCCAGGGCTCGGACTCAGCCCTGGCCTCAGTCGACGGCCTCCGCCTTGTCCGACCCGGGGGCTCGGACTCGACCTCGACCTTGGAAGATAGACTCGACCTCGACCTCGGAGGAGCCTCCACCTCGCCCAACCTAGGGCACGGACCGACCACGTCAACAGGAGGCGCCATCATTACCCTACCCCGAGCTGACTCAGGCTACGGGGAACAAGACCGGCGTCCCATCTGACTCGCTCCACTATACGAGTAATGATGGCGCCCCGCACGCTCTATGACGACGGTGGCTCTCAGCCCCCTTACGGAAGCAAGAGGACGTCAGCAAGGACTCGACAGCCCCGACAGCTGTCCTTCCGCCAGGCTCCAGCGCTCCTCCGACGGCCACGACACCACACGAACTGGGTGCCAAAACCTCTCCGGCTGCCACGATGGCATGTACTTAGGGCGCTAGCTCTCCTCCGCTAGACACGTTAGCACACTGCTACACCCCCCATTGTACACCTGGATCCTCTCCTTACTCCTATAAAAGGGAGGTCCAGGGCCCTCTTACAGAGGGTTGGCCGCGCGGGGAAGGACGAGACGGCGCTCGCGCAAGGCCGCTCGCTCCCTCCCGCGTGGACGCTTGTAACCCCCTACTGCAAGCGCACCCGACCTGGGCGCGGGGCTAACACGAAGGCCGCGGGTTCCACCTCCCATGCATGTCTCCCTCCGGCTGCTTTTTCCCCCTTCGCGTTCCGCCTCGCGCCGACCCATCTGGGCTGGGGCACGCGGCGACAATTTACTCGTCGGTCCAGGGACCCCTCGGGTTTCGAAACGCCGACAGTTGGCGCGCCAGGTAGGGGCCTGCTGCGTGTTGACGAACAGCTTCCCGTCAAGCTCCAGATGGGCAGTCTCTAGCAACCTCTCCAGCCCGGGACGGTGCTCCATTTCGGGAGTCTTGAGTTCATGTCCATCGACGGCAGCTACGACATGATACTCCTTCCCCCGCCTCGCGACAGCGACAATGGCGGTCGACAACCCGTCCGCCGGCGGGGAAATCGATGACACCTTCCCCACGTGGTGGAAGAACAACATTCGGGCTTGTCCCGTCCCCTCCTCCGCCGACGGAGGAGGAGGCGGGGCAACCAAGGCCAAGCAGGAGGCGGCACCTCGTTGGCTGTCGAGCGAGTCGACGGCGCCAGCGCCCCAACAGAGAGCGCGTCGGGCATCGGCCTCGCGTATGAGACGAAGACGAGCGTCGTCTCCTCGCAACACACCAACCTCGCAACACACCAACGGACGACGCCAGCACGCTCGCGAAGGACTTGCTGGGCGTCACCCTCGTACCTGAGACGACGGTGCAGTCAGTCCCTGACGTGACTTCGTCACCGCCCGTCGACCAAAAGGTACCGACCGATTCCCATCTCGCGCCTTTTGGATTCGGCCTCGACCCGCCAAGCAACTCCACTTCGGTGGACATTCTCATAGAGGCGAGTCCAAACCCTCCGGGGTATCGTGTGCGGTCACCCTGGGACCGGCTGACGGTCGTCTCGACCTACGGGCCCTCGGGGTCCGAGGAAGATGGCGAGCCCGACCTCTGTTGGGATTTCTCCGGACTTGGTAACCCCAGTGCCGTGCGGGACTTCATGACCGCATGCGACTACTGCCTTTCCGACTGTTCCGACGATAGCCGCAGCCTCGGCGACGAGGACTGCGGTCCAAGTCGCGAATGTTTCCACGTTGATCTAGGGGGTCCCGGCGAAGGCAACCATCTTGGTATACCGGAGAACGGTGATCCCCCTAGGCCCGTGCCTCGCGTTGACATCCTTCGGGAGCTAGCTGTGGTCCCCGTCCCGGCGGGGGGTCATGACCCACAGCTCGAGCAAATCTGCGAGATGCCGGCCAGGCTCGACGAGGGAACAGGAACGCTTGAGCCGATCCGCCGAGACGTCGGGCAGGAATGGGCGGGCCAACCTCCGGCCGGAGAAGCGCGTCATCTCCCCCAGGGCATCCAGCACCGCATCGCCGATGACGTCAGGGTAAGGCCGCCACCGGTTTCCAGTGGAGTCGGCCAAAACCTGGCCGCAGCGGCAATACTTCTCCGCGTGATGCCGGAGCCATCAACCACCGAGGGGCGGCGTATCCAGGGAGAGCTCAAGAATCTCCTGGAGGACGCCGCAGTCCGACAGGCCGAAAGCTCCGCCTCCCGAAGGCAGGGGTACCCCTCGGAACATCACGCCGCGACTTCCCGATTCATGCGGGAAGCCTCGGTCCACACCGGGAGCACGCGCAACACAGCGCCTGCGGCCCCGGGTCGCCTCGGCAACGAGCACCATCACTGCAGCCGTCGGGACCACCTCGACGAGAGGGTGCGCCGAGGCTACCACCCCAGGCGTGGGGGACGCTACGACAGCGGGGAGGATTGGAGTCCTTCGCTCGAACCACCCGGTCCGCAGGCTTTCAGCCGCGCCATACGACGGGCGCCGTTCCCGACCCGGTTCCGAACCCCGACTACTATCACAAAGTACTCGGGGGAGACGAGACCGGAACTGTGGCTCGCGGACTATCGGCTGGCCTGCCAACTGGGTGGAACAGACGATGATAATCTCATCATCCGCAACCTCCACCTGTTCCTCTCTGACACCGCTCGAGCCTGGCTGGAGCACCTGCCTCCGGGGCAGATCTCCAACTGGGACGACCTGGTCCAAGCCTTCGCCGGCAATTTCCAAGGCATGTATGTGCGCCCTGGAAACTCCTGGGATCTCCGAAGCTGCCTCCAGCAGCCGGGAGAGTCTCTTTGGGACTACATCCGACGATTCTCGAAGCAGCGCACCGAGCTACCCAACGTCACCGATTCGGATGTCATCGGCGCGTTCCTCGCCGGCACCACCTGCCGCGACCTGGTGAGCAAGCTGGGTCGCAAGACCCCCACCAGGGCGAGCGAGCTGATGGACATCGCCACCAAGTTCACCTCTGGCCAGGAGGCGGTTGAGGCCATCTTCCGGAAGGACAAGCAGCCTCAGGGCCGCCCACCGGAAGATGTCCCCGAGGCATCAACTCAGCGCGGCACCAAGAAGAAAGGCAAGAAGAAGTCGCAAGCGAAACGCGACGCCGCCGACGCGGACCTTATCGCCGCCGCCGAGTACAAGAACCCTCGGAAACCTCCCGGAGGTGCCAACCTCTTCGACAAGATGCTCAAGGAGCCATGCCCCTATCATCAGGGGCCCGTCAAGCACACCCTTGAGGAGTGTGCCATGCTTCAACGCCACTTTCACAAGGCCGGGCCACCCGCGGAGGGTGGCAAGACCCTCTACGACGCTAAGAAGGAAGATCACAAGGCAAGAGAGTTCCCCGAGGTCCGCGACTGCTTCATGATCTACGGTGGGCAAGTGGCAAACACCTCGGCTCGGCACCGCAAGCAAGAGCGTCGGGAGATCTGCTCGGTAAAGGTGGCGGCGCCAGTCTACCTAGATTGGTCCGACAAGCCCATCACCTTCGACCAGGGCGACCATCCCGACCATGTGCCGAGCCCGGGGAAATACCTGCTCGTTGTCGACCCCATCATCGGCAACGTCAGGCTCACCAAGGTCCTCATGGACGGAGGCAGCAGCCTCAACATCATCTACGCCGAGACCCTCGGGCTCCTGCGGATCGATCTGTCCTCGGTTCGGACGGGCGCTGCGCCTTTCCACGGGATCATCCCCGGGAAGCGCGTCCAACCCCTCGGACAACTCGATCTACCTGTCTGCTTTGGGACGCCCTCCAACTTTCGAAGGGAGACCCTCACGTTCGAAGTGGTCGGGTTTCGAGGAACCTATCACGCAGTGTTGGGGAGGCCATGCTACGCCAAGTTCATGGCCATCCCCAACTACACCTACCTCAAGCTCAAGATGCTGGGCCCCAACGGGATCATCACCGTCGGGCCCACGTACCGACACGCGTACGAATGCGACGTGGAGTGCGTGGAGTACACCGAGGCCCTCGCCGAGTCCGAGGCCCTCATCGCCGACCTAGAGAACCTCTCTAGGGAGGCGCCAGACGTGAAGCGCCACGCCGGCAACTTCGAGCCAGCGGAGACGGTTAAGTCCGTCCCTCTCGACCCCTGCAACGACACCTCCAAGCAGATCCGGATCGGCTCCGAGCTCGACCCCAAATAGGAAGCAGTGCTCGTCGACTTTCTCCGCTCAAACGTCGATGTTTTCACGTGGAGTCCCTCGGACACGCCCGGCATACCGAGGGAAGTCGCCGAGCACTCGCTGGATATCTGAGCTAGAGCCTGACCCGTGAAGCAGCCTCTGCGCCGATTCGACGAAGAAAAGCGCAGAGCCATAGGCGAGGAGATCCACAAGCTAATGGCGGCAGGGTTCATCAAAGAGGTATTCCATCCCGAATGGCTTGCCAACCCTGTGCTTGTGACAAAGAAAGGGGGGAAATGGCGATGTGTGTAGATTACACCAGTCTAAACAAAGCATGTCTGAAAGTTCCCTACCCTCTGCCTCGCATCGATCAAATCGTGGATTCCACTGCTGGGTGCGAAACCCTGTCTTTCCTCGATGCCTACTCAGGGTGTCACCAGATCAGGATGAAAGAGTCCGACCAGCTCGCGACTTCTTTCATCACACCCTTCGGCATGTACTGCTATGTTACCATGCCATTCGGCTTGAGGAATGCGGGTGCAACGTACCAACGGTGCATGAACCATGTGTTCGGTGAACACATTGGCCGAACGATCGAGGCCTACGTCGATGACATCGTAGCCAAGACGAGGAAAGCCTCCGGCCTCCTTTCCGACCTTGAAGTGACATTCCGATGTCTCAAGGCGAAAGGCGTGAAGCTCAATCCCGAAAAGTGTGTCTTTGGGGTTCCCCGAGGCATGCTCTTGGGGTATATCGTCTCCGAGCGGGGCATCAAGGCCAACCCGGAGAAGATCGCAGCCATCACCATCATGGGGCCCATCAAGGACTTGAAAGGCGTACAGAGGGTCATGGGATGCCTCGCGGCTCTGAGCCGTTTCATCTCGCGCCTCGGCGAAAGAGGCCTGCCTCTGTACCGCCTCTTAAGCAAGGTCGAGTGCTTCGCTTGGACCCCTGAGGCCGAGGAAGCCCTCGGGAACCTGAAGGTGCTCCTCACGAACGCGCCCATCTTGGTGCCCCCCGCTGCCGGAGAAGCCCTCTTGATCTATGTCGCCGCAACCACTCAGGTGGTTAGCGCCGCGATTGTGGTTGAGAGACGAGAAGAGGGGCATGCATTGCCCGTCCAGAGGACAGTCTACTTCATCAGTGAGGTACTATCCGAGACCAAGATCCGCTACCCACAAATTCAGAAGCTGCTGTACGCAGTGATCCTGACGCGGCGGAAGTTGCAACACTACTTCGAGTCTCATCCGGTAACTGTGGTGTCATCCTTCCCCCTGGGGGAGAGATCATCCAGTCCCGAGAGGCCTCGGGTAGAATTGCAAAGTGGGCGGTGGAGATCATGGGCGAGACGATCTCGTTCGCCCCCCAGAAGGCCATCAAGTCCCAGGTCTTGGCGGACTTCGTGGCTGAATGGGTCGACACCTAGCTCCCAACAGCTCCGATCCAACTAGAACTCTGGACCATGTTTTTTGACGGGTCGCTGATGAAGACGGGGGCCGGCGCGGGCCTGCTCTTCATCTCGCCCCTCGAGAAGCACCTACGCTACGTGCTACGCCTCCACTTCCCGGCGTCCAACAATGTGGCTGAGTACGAGGCTCTGGTAAACAGGTTGCGAATCGCCATCGAGCTAGGGGTCCGATGCCTCAATGCTCGCGGTGACTCGCAGCTCGTCATCGACCAAGTCATGAAGAACTCCCACTACCGCGACCCGAAGATGGAAGCCTACTGCGATGAGGTTCGGCGCCTGGAAGACAAGTTCTACGGGCTCGAGCTCAACCACATCGCCCGACGCTACAACGAGACTGCGGACGAGCTGGCTAAAATAGCCTCGGGGCGAACAACGGTTCCCCCGGACGTATTCTCCCGAGACCTGCATCAACCCTCCGTCAAGACCGACGACACGCCCGAGCCCGAGAAGGCCTCGGCCCAGCCCGAGGCACCCTCGGCTCAGTCCAAGGTACCCTCGGCACAGTCTGAGGTACCCTCGGCTCGGCCCGAGGCACTCTCGGCTCAGCCCGAGGCACCCTCGGCTCGGCCTGAGGTACCCTCGGCCCCCGAGGTACCCTCAGCCCCCGAGGGTGAGGCACTGCGCATCGAGGGGGAGCGGAGCGAGGTCACGCCTAATCAAAACTGGCAGACCCCGTACCTGCAATATCTCCATCGAGGAGAGCTACTCCTCGATCAAGCCGAAGCTCGGCGGGTGGCGCGGCGCGCCAAGTCGTTCGTCTTGCTGGGAGGTGAGAAGGAGCTCTACCACCGCAGCCCCTCGGGCATCCTCCAGCGATGCATTTCCATCGCCGAAGGCCAGGAGCTCCTACGAGAGATACACTCGAGGGCTTGCGGCCATCACGCAGCACCTCGAGCCCTTGTTGGAAACGCCTTCCGACAAGGTTTCTACTGGCCGACGGCGGTGGCCGACGCCACTAGAATTGTCCACACCTGCGAAGGGTGTCAGTTCTATGCAAGGCAGACCCACCTGCCCGCTCAGGCTCTGCAGACCATACCCATCACCTGGTCGTTTGCTGTGTGGGGTCTGGACCTCGTCAGCCCCTTGCAGAAGGCACCTAGGGGCTACACGCACCTGTTGGTCGCCATCGACAAATTCTCCAAGTGGATCGAGGTCTGACCCCTAAACAGCATCAGGTCCGAACAGGCGGTGGCGTTCTTCACCAACATCATCCATCGCTTTGGGGTCTCAAACTCCATCATCACCGACAACGGCACCCAGTTCACCGGCAGAAAGTTCCTGGACTTCTGCGAGGATCACCACATCCGGGTGGACTGGGCCGCCGTGGCTCACCCCATGACGAATGGGCAAGTAGAGCGGGCTAACGACATGATCCTGCAAGGGCTCAAGCCGCGGATCTACAACAACCTCAACAAGTTCAGCAAGCGATGGATGAAGGAGCTCCCCTCGGTGGTCTGGAGTCTGAGGACAACGCCGAGCCGAGCCACGGGCTTCACACTGTTCTTTCTAGTCTATGGGGCCGAGGCCATCTTGCCCACAGACTTAGAATACGGTTCCCCGAGGACGAGGGCCTACGCCGACCAAAGCAATCGAGCCAATCGAGAAGACTCACTAGACCAGCTGGAAGAGGCTCGGGACATGGCCTTACTACACTCGGCGCGGTACCAGCAGTCCCTGCGACTCTACCACGCCCGAGGGGTTCGGTCCCGAGACCTCCAGGTGGGTGACCTGGTGCTTCGGCTACGACAAGACGCCCGAGGGCGGCACAAACTCACGCCTCCCTGGGAAGCGCCGTTCGTCGTCGCCAAGGTTCTGAAGCCCGGAACATACAAGCTGGCCAACAGTCAAGGCGAGGTCTACAGCAACGCTTGGAACATCCAACAGCTACGTCGCTTCTACCCTTAAGATGCTTCCAAGTTATTCGTACACCCCGCACACACAAAAGTCTGGTCGTCAAGGAAGGGTCAGCCTTGCCTCGGCAAAGCCCGACCCTCCCTCGGGGGCTAGAAGGGGGAACCCCCTCTGCAACGAAATTTTCAATCAAAAAAGGCTTCCGTGTTCCCCTGGCTATGTCGGTAGCAGGGCCCCAAGAAGCGAACGCGGGTGCATGTAAGTGGCAAGGCTGACTGAGCCGAGGGACTTCTACGCCTCTGGGTTACGGACACCTCACTCGTCACCTACCACGAAAAATGACTCCTACTTGGGCAAGCCACCCTGCTACTGACGAACGGGGCCGGACACGCAGAATGAAAGAAAAAGGGGCACGACTTTATACTACGATAATAAAGTGTTCGAGCCTCAGCGGCCGCAAAAGACACACGTGCATTCAAAGGAAACTGCTCCGGCAGAATTAGGCGTCGCCCGGGGAAGGAGCCGCGCCTTCGGCTTCGTCCCCGCCTTCGGCAAAGTCCACCCCGGCTTCGGACGACGTCGTAGGCGGGAGGATCTCTGCCTCGAAGGTGGTCGCCAGCACTGCGCTCGGGCCCGCGGCGGCCGCGTCGAGCCTCTGGACTTCAGCCAGGGCGGCTTCATCTTCGTAAGGGAGGCAATACCTCTCGCTGACCTGCTCCAGATCTGCGACGTAGTGGGAAGCAAGCACGGCGAAGGCCCGCCTGATGCCGTGGTGTAGCGCCTCGCGGAGTCTGCGGCGCACGTGGTCGCCCAAGGCCTGTAGGCGACTTTGAGGGGAGCTTCTTGAGGGGACGTCGCCGAAGCCAAAGACCCGGCAGAAGTCCGAGATGGCCTCATACATGGCCGCGTGGTCGGCCTCCCTTGCTCGGCCGCCTAGGCAAGCGCCCTGGTGGAATCATCAAGGGCAGACTCGAGCTCTGCGAACAACTAGAGTGCAAGGCCTCAAACACAAGTGAAGGAAACAAGCTGAAATGAAAACCGAAAACAGCCAGGACATACCTCCGGCTCGGGCACGCTGCTCCGAGGCTGCGGCTTGGGCTACGGCTAGGTCTGCTGTAAGGGCTCCGGTCCGGCTTTCGGCCTTGGCAGCCCGGCCCCGAGATTGGTCTCGCTCATCGACGACCTGGTCGAACTCCGACTGCCGTCGCTGCGCCTCTGCGCGTGCCGCTGCTGCCTCTGCTCTCAGATCGGCACAGAGCAACCGAAGGTCCGCCACCTCGGCGCCCTGCTGGGAGAGGCGCGCGGTAGCCCCGGCGAGCGAGGTCCTCAGGGATCACAGCGAGCCCCAGACATCGACCTCGTGGCGGATAAACGACGACTTGGCGGCGCTCAGATCCGTCAGATCCTGAGGGAAGGAAGCGGGGCGTCACAAAGGACGCCTTGATCACAAAAAAGGTATGCCTGAAATCATTACCTAGAGGATCTTGGGGACATCCCTGCAAAAGACCTCCAAGGATGACCGGAGCGACCCCACTGTTGCTTCGGCACACTCGCGGAGCTCGTCCCAAGACTGCTCCTCCCGCTCATCGTCAAGAACGAAGAAGGGATCCGAAGCCTCACGGGTCCGGAACCGGAGCAACTGGCGCCGCCCCTTGGAGCTCCGCCGCGCAGGGACAAGGCTGCCGCTCGGCGGGACGAGTCGCGTTTCCATGCCCCCCTCCTCCGAGGCACCAAGCGCCGACGCCTCGGCCATCTCAGCGTCGGCGGCGACAGGTCGCTCCTTGACCAGGACGGCAGCGGCTTCGGCAGCAGCTGGCGCCAGCGCCGGCGGCATGTCTGGTGGGCCCGAGGCCACGTCCGCGCCAGCCGCCTCCCCCTGCATGACAGCCACCTCGACAGAAGAGCCGGCCTCGGGAACTCGCTCCACGGCGACTGGTGCCGCCTGAGCCCCCCGATGTGGGGCGCCTTGCGAGAAGGTCAGCTAAGCGGCGAGGCCCGGCGCGGCACCAACTACGGAAGCTGACGCCGTCTTAAGGACTTTCCCGGGAGCCAGATCGATCAGGCCATAGCTTCGCTTGCTGAGGAGGAAAGGAAAGTCGCGGTCGGGACATACAGATGAGGAGCCAGGACGAAGACGTTCTAAGGTACTTACCCGCTCCGGGCCATGATCAACCGTGCCTGAGGAGAGGTCTCTCGGATCTCGACCCCCGAAGGTACCGCCAAGGTCCGCCTCGTCGCCAGCTTCGGTACCATCCTCGCCTCGGGCACCTTGGACGCCCGGGAGACGGACTGCCCAGGCGCTGCCACAGCGATCTGAGGGTCGCTCTCCTGCGCTGCCGGCATGGGCGACGGCTCTCTGAACAGGCGCTTCGGCCTGACTCCCTGGGGTCACCTCAACTTCCCCAGCCGAGGGGTCGAGTACCCCCTCGGTCTGCCCCCACTCTTCGGGCCGGGACCTCGGCGTCCCGACCCCGGGAACTGATGGCGCCAGCCCGCTCGGGGGCTGGCTTGACGACTCCTGGCCTAGCCTCAAACCTGGGCTGAGGCCAAGGTGGGCAGCCATGTCGTCATCCTCGTCATCGTCTTCGTCATCGTCGTCGTCGTCAGGCGTTTCCGACGACGGCTCCCTCGGGAGTCCATCCCTCTCCTACCGGCGACGAAGCTTTTCCAAGGCGTCTCGGGCCCGCGTCCGCTCGCGGGCCCGAGCCTTCTTCGCGTCCTTTTTCTTCTTCTTCCCCTCCGCGGCAACCCGCCGCGCTGCTCGGTCCACCGCGTCCTCCGGGACCCGTGGCCGGGAAGGCTTGTGACACCCTACCTCCTAGAGACAGATGAAAAGTCTCGACCGTAAGGACCAAGGGCAATCCGACGCAAGGAGAAAGAAGGAGCGGACACTCACCAGGGACAAACACCCGCGGTCGGGGCGCATCAAGGGCTGGGAGAAGGCGCTGGCGTCCGGTTTTCCCAACGCGGCGGCCACCCGCCCGTGGAGAACGTCGAAGGGAAGGGGATCCGAGGACATCCGCGAGCCCTCCAAGTCAGCCTCTGGCGTCATCTCCCAAAGCGGCAACCGCCGCTCCGCCAAGGGAAGCACCCTCCGGCGATGAATGGCGGCAATCACTCCCGCAGCGGTGAGCCCTCCTTTCCGCAACGCCTCCAGGGCCTTGAGAAGGGGCTCGAGATTTCTACTGTCTGTCGTGCGGGGTCCCGTAGCGCCAAGCATCGGCGGCGACGGTGACCACTCGCTGAGAAAACGAAGGGAGCCTCTCGTCGTCATTCTGGAGATAGAACCACCGGCGCTGCCACCCTTTATTCGAGGATGCAAGGACGGCGGGAATATACTACGACGCCCGCGACTGCCTCAGCTGGAGGATGCAGCCGCCGGCCCGCACTGTCGCGCGGACCCTTCTCTCCCCCGTCGGCGAAGCAAAAAGCTCCGCGGAGAAGAAATGAGTCCACAAGTCCGAGTGGGGGTCGATCCCCAAGTATCCTTCGCACACCGCTACGAAGATGGCGGCTTGCGAGATGGAGTTGGGGCTGAGGTTGTGCAACTCCACCCCGTAGTTATGCAGGATCGCCCGCATGAAGCGTCTTGACGGCACACCGAATCCCCGCTCGTGGATTGAGACGAAGCTCACGACGTACCCCGGCGGCAGGGACGGGGCGGCTCCGTTCGGGGGGGAATCCACTCCGGCTGCCTCTCATCAGAGAGAGGGCGAAGTATACCCTCAGCAACGAGGTCCTCCAGGTCACCTGCCGTGACTGTGGAGAAAGGCCATGGGTCGCGCGGCGAAGTAATGGTCACCCGGTCGGCCATCACCGAGCAGAAGGGGTGGCGACGGAAAGGACTGGGTGGGCGGTTTCCTTTTCTCTGGCTAAATCTCTCAGGTTGCGAAAACCTAAGAAGAAGGCAAGAAGCAGAGCAAAGAATCGTCACCAGGCCCTCCCCCGAGTATATAAAGACCAAGACGAGACCCGTTCAACGCGTCGCCCGAACCCGCCGCGGGATTCAAAGACTCAAAGCGAAATGACCGTTCGTCGAACGGTTCGCGCACGCGCAACGGCCGCCTCGCGAACCACTCTCCCCGTCGCATTAACTCCGCGGCGGGATGGGCGGCGCCTCAGGCAGGAGAAGCAAGCGACGCTTCGCCTTCGCCATAATGACCGCGTCGAAAAAGGTACGCCACGTCATTCGATTTTGTATCCTTTTCCTCTTTCTCTCTCTTACAACAGGGACCAGGAAAGGGGGATACCCCAAAAAGGATCCTTCTCCGTGAAGGAAACAGGCCCCGAGCCTCCCTACTGATCAGAGGTTCAAAGGCTGGCCCCTCGGAGGGGTTCAACGGCCGCCTCAGAGCGCTTGGGTTCTGCGCCCACTACTGGTCAGAGGTTCGATGGCCGGCCCCTCGGAAGGGTTCAACGGCCGCCTCAGGCCACTCGGGCTCCACGCCCACTACTGATCAGGGGTTTGTAGGCTGGCCCTCGAAGGGTTCACAGTCGCCTCAGACACAGAGCGAGGGATGACCCTGGGTACGTTCGATACATAACCAAGGCTCGGGCTACGCTCCCAAGGTATCCTAGGACATTTCCGAGACCAGCGGGAACGATCTTGTAATGGAATCCCATCAAAGGGAGGCATCGAGCCCTCGGACCCCGTCAAAAGGGGACCGGGTCCGGCAGATCACCCGCTGGTACTTTTGGAGCGCGCCTCCAGGCCTCTAGCCGACCCCTAACAAATGGGGCACGGGCGTCCACTCGGATTACCCGCCAGCAGCTCACCGGAGACACCTTGTTCGGCGCCCTCCGAGGGCAACATGGCGCTCTCCCCCCTCCTCCTTGCGGAAAGGCGACGCAGGGGCATATGTAAAAAAGTCGAGTCTGTCCTTGACCGTCCTCTCGCCCTGTGCAGAGGCTCGGGGGCTGCTCTCGCAAACCCGGCTCCGGCCAAACCGTTGACAGCGTCAACATACCAGCCCAAGAACTTGGGACCCGACCGTGCACCCGGGCTACGGCCAGCTCGCATGAGGGAACAACCAGACCAGCCGAAGTGTTGCGAAATGCACTAAGACCTCGAAGGAGTCAAACTACTCCTCCGAGGCCTCGGGGGCTACACCCGGCGGGTGCGCTCGCGCGCACCCACCGGAACAAAATACAACCAAAAAAGGCTGGTCCCCTTGCAAAAAAGTGCGGCAAAAGCCTCCAAGCTGGTATTAACACTCCCTTTGAGGCTCGGGGGCTACTGTCGGGGACCATAATTAGGGGTACCCTCAAGGCTCCTAAATCTCAGCTGGTAACCCCCATCAGCACAAAGCTGCAAAGGCCTGATGGGTGCGATTAAGTCAAGGATCGGTCCATTCGAGGGACGCGATCACGCCTCGCCCGAGCTCAGCCTCGGGCAAGGGCAGCCGACCCCGGAGGATCTACATCTCGCCCGAGGACCCCCTCCAGCAACGGACACACATTCGGCTCGCCCGAGGCCCAGTCTTCACCAAGAAGCAACCTTGGCCAAATCGCCACGCCAACCGACCAAATTGCAGGGGCATTTAATGCAAAGGTGGCCTGACACCTTTATCCTGACGCACGCCCTCCAGTCGACAGAGCCGAAGTGACCGCAGTCACTTCGCCGCTCCACTGACCGGTCTAACAAGAGGATAGCGCTGCCTGCGCCGCTCCGACTGCTGAGCCACTCGATAGAGTGAGGCTGACAGCAGCCAAGTCATGCCCTAGGCGCCATGGGAAACTTCGCTCCGCCAGACCCCAGGGCTCGGACTCGGGCTTGGCCCCGGAAGACGACGAACTCTGCTCCGCCCGACCCCAGGGCTCGGACTCGGGCTCGGCCCCGTAAGACGACGAACTCCGCTCCGCCCGACCCCAGGGCTCGGACTCAGGCTCAGCCCCGGAAGACAATGAACTCCGCTTCGCCCGACCCCAGGGCTTGGACTCGGGCTCGGCCCTGGAAGACGACGAACTCCGCTCCGCCCGAACCCAGGGCTCAGACTCAGGCTCAGCCCCGGAAGACGACGAACTCCGCTCCGCCCGACCCTAGGGCTCAGACTCGGGCTCAGCCCCGGAAGACGACGAACTCCGCTCCGCCCAACCCCAGGGCTCGGACTCGGGCTCGGCCCCGGAAGACGACGAACTCCGCTCTGCCCGACCCCAGGGCTCGGACTCGGGCTCAGCCCCGAAGGACGACGAACTCCACTTCGCCCGACCCCAGGGCTCGGACTCAGCCCTGGCCTCAGCCGACGGTCTCCACCTTGTCCGACCCGGGGGCTCGGACTCGACCTCGACCTTGGAAGACAGACTCGACCTCGACCTCGGAGGAGCCTCCACCTCGCCCAACCTAGGGCACGGACCGACCACGTCAACAGGAGGCGCCATCATTACCCTACCCCGAGCTGACTCAGGCTACGGGGAACAAGACCGGCGTCCCATCTGGCTCGCTCCACTATACGAGTAATGATGGCGCCCCGCACGCTCTATGTCGACGGCGGCTCTCAGCCCCCTTACGGAAGCAAGAGGACGTCAGCAAGGACTCGACAGCCCCGACAGCTGTCCTTCCGCCAGGCTCCAGCGCTCCTCCGACGGCCACGACACCACACGAACTGGGTGCCAAAACCTCTCCGGCTGCCACGATGGCATGTACTTAGGGCGCTAGCTCTCCTCCGCTAGACACGTTAGCACACTGCTACACCCCCCATTGTACACCTGGATCCTCTCCTTACACCTATAAAAGGGAGGTCCAGGGTCCTCTTACAGAGGGTTAGCCGCGCGGGGAAGGACTGGACGGTGCTCGCGCAAGGCCGCTCGCTCCCTCCCGCGTGGACGCTTGTAAACCCCTACTGCAAGCGCACCCGACCTGGGCGCGGGGCTAACACGAAGGCCGCGGGTTCCACCTCCCACGCCTGTCTCCCTCCAGCTGCTTTTCCCCCCTTCGCGTTCCGCCTCGCGCCGACCCATCTGGGCTGGGGCACGTGGCGACAATTTACTCGTCGGTCCAGGGACCCCCTAGGTTTCGAAACGCCGACAGAGGGTGTGATGGCTAAGGGCATGTACAACCCCATTAATTAAGGGGTATCTAAGGGGTTCAGTGAAAAAATCGTGAGACGACTTTCTATACATATTGTTACTTAACCGCAAGTATGATCTAGGCACTTAGGGTTGTATCATCTGATCTTTAAATTGTCTCTTATACTTGGAAAACTGATATAAGGGCTTGGGGTTGTACATGCCCTAATTTAGATGGGTCGGAACTCATTTTATCGAGGACATGCCTCTTAAGGGTCGTGCTCCTAAAAACAACTCTTAGTCCATCTATTTTATCTTTCATTAATTAATCCAAGTATTAAAACAAGTCGAAGAGTATCTCTAGCAGTGTTTTAAATCAGTGCCCTACCAACTCATAAAAAATAGCTTCAACTATACCCTATTTAACAATTTTTTTATCAAAAGTATAGGCCACATCATGAAGTGACCTAAATGTACTATACCTCATATTAGTGCCCTATCTTTGTTTTTTATATCATTGGCAATTTTTTCTTTCCTAATATTATAATTCACTTCCTAAAATATATAATTTAGGGCTAGACTCAATTTATTTTTAGTGCCCTAAAGACTTTCAATATTATATTATTTTAATTTTTAGGACATTATTTCAAAGCACCTTATTGAAGAGACGGCATGTACACTCTAGAGTGTTTAGATCGGTTTTCTAGGTATAAGATATAACTAAGAGACTGCATAATATAAACATGAGCCGCTAGATCATTAATACAGTTAAGAGACAATGCATAAAAAGAACGGAGGTAGTACTATATAAGCTGTAACATTGATCATATGTCAAATATTATCTGATGATCTGACTCTAACAGCAGCAATTTCCTGGATGAACATCATGCATCACAATGGTGATGATATAGTTCCAGAGCTTGTCCTCTTCACGCAGGCGCCAATAGCAAGGTGGTGGTTGTGCCTGGTATTTGTTAGTATTGCGCATAGGTTGCTGTTAACTTCGGTGACGTGGCACATTGTGGTTATATGAGGTGGCGTGACTCATTTTTGGGTAATAATCTTGCAATTGTGGCCTGATGGGAGCATCAGCTTAGCCTATCAGATATTCAGATTGCTGAATCCGACGTGCCAGTTTGTTGAGCTACTCACCAATATATATATATATATATATATATATATATATATATATATATATATATATATATAGGGACGAGGTAATGGAAGACCAGGGCTTCCATTACTAGAGAGAGCCCCGGCCCCCGGCCTGGCTAGGTGTGCGGGGCGCGGGTCGACGTGGCAGGTGGTGGGACTACCGCGCGCAGGTACCGATTCAAGGTGGGGCGTTTATGCATACGGATTTTGAATGAAAAAGCTGCATAAATGGTAACGTGGGGCCGGGGCTCGGGTGGGGAGACGTGAGTCGCGCGTTATGCTTGCGTATTTTGCCGTTATTGGCTGCGTAAATGCGGCGCGGGTCGACGTGGCAGGTGGTGGGACTACCCACGCATGCATCGATTCAAGGTGGGCGTTTATGCATACGGAATTTGAATGAAAAGGATGCATAAATGGTAACGAGGGGCCGGGGGTCGGGTGTGTAGACGTGGGACGCGCGTTATGCTTGCGTATTTTGCCGTTATTGGCTGCGTAAATTCGCGTCTGACGGGACGAGAGTGGTCAGATCGGGTAGTGGGGTGACGTGGGACGCGCGTTATGCTTGCGTATTTTGCCGTTATTGGCTGCGTAAATTCGCGTCTGACGGGACGAGAGTGGTCAGATCGGGTAGTGGGGTGACGCGCGCGTGGTTCGGGAACGTGGGGCGGTCGCACGATGGGGTGATTCATGTTTATGGAAATGTAACACAATGGTCGTGTGATGGTAACGGATAGCTCACGTAAATCTCGCGACATGCAAACTGCGCAGCAAATCGCGCAGGAGATTGGATCATTCCATGAATATAGGCCAGGACGGTTTAGGCGAGTATAGGAGGTGAAAAAAAAACGGCCTACACACAGCCGCCGCAGCTTTTGTTCATAGCTCTCGAAGGGTTAGGGCATACACAAAGGAGACGGCCAGGGGATACGAACAGTGTGGAGAAGATACGGCGATGACGACACCCTGTACGACCGATGGCCGGAATGCTGTAACTCCACCGGCTGCGTTACCGGCGCCAGGAATTGTTGAAGAAGGCAACACAGTTCATTCAAGTTTGGTGGGAACAAGTCAGCGGATACCCATGCGGACAATTGGTGAACATGAGCAGGACACACCACACATTCTCCAAAGCCATGTAAGTTATAAGGAATACCCATGTATTTTGTTATACAATTTCCGTGCAAGTTATGATTTCGCCGAATACACATGTATTAGTTATACAGTCCGTGCAATTTATGAAGTCATAGAAATTCGCCATGCTAGACACATGTATTAGTTATACAGTCCGTGCAATTTATGAAGTCATAGAAATTCGCCATGCTAGACACATGTATTAATTATACAGTCCGTGCAATTTATGAAGTACTAGAAATTCGCCATGCTAGAAGCTTATTTTTTATATATGTGCACTGCATGACGACTCCATTAATTGAATAGGATGATAGTATAGATCAACGATTGGTACCGAAGGTGGGTATGACATTTAGTAATGTGGACGAGGCGTACAAATTTTATAGCCGATATGCATATGAAGTTGGATTTCCATTGAAGAGATATAGGGAGAGAAAAAATTGCAAGTGGTTGAATTGTTCAATGGAAGGCAAGCGTGCCGAAAGAGGAAATGGTACTCCAAAAGTGCGAAATACAATTTCCAAGCGAACACAATGCAGGGCTGGAATGAAACTTAAAAAAATCTATGACGATGCCAAAGAGAATATCATTTCAGTGCGGATTGATCTTATTCATTTGGAACATAATCATGAGTTCTTCAGAAAGGATACAGAAAAGAATCAGTTACAGTGCAACAAGACACATGATCCAGAATACATGGAGTTCCTTAGTGCGATGCAAGAAAGCAGGATTCCGCAACACTGTATTATGGATTTTGTTTCAGAAATGCATGGTGGACCAGAGAATGTACCGTTAACTACACAAGACATGATCAACTTGTAAGTCATTTTGTTATTTACACTGATATAATGACATAATGATGTTGTGTACGTATTGACTATGGCATATTGATTAATGTTCACAGGAAGAAAGCGCGACAAAGAGAAAGAAATGCCAATGATGTGTCTAAGCTCCTATCTTTTTTTTGCAATGTGTAAAAAAGATAACCCACAGTTTTTCTCTGACTTCCAACTAGACCAAGAAGGAAAGATTTTGAGCATTTTTTGGTCCCATGCTAGCCAGCAAGCAGATTACATTGACTTTGGAGATGCAGTTACCTTTGATACAACTCATAAGACAAATCTATATGACAAACCCCTGGGAATGTTTGTTGGTTGTAACCACCATCTGCATTGCACCATATTTGGTTTCACATTGTTGGGTGACGAAACTGTAGACACATTCGAGTGGGTTTTCAATGCATTCAAAACATGCATGGGAGCTGAAGGACCACGAGTAATGCTTACAGGTATGATTAATAAGCTAAACAATTATTACGTTCTACTATGATTGTATTGAATGTAATTATAGTTGGTAATGAGTTGCATAATGTTGTGAAAATATATGATTTCAGATCAAGATCCAGCAATGCCAGTTGCACTAGGCAGAGTATTTCCAAACACAATCCATCGTTTGTGTTTGTGGCATGTTCAGAACAGGTATATGCCGTATTTGAACGAGTTGTACGCTAGATTTGAGGAAGAGGATTTCAAAACAAGGTTTCAATCTATAATACATCATCCTTTAACTGTAACTGAGTTTGAGGCTGCCTGGGCAATGCTGATTGATGATTTCCATCTACATGATAACATCAGTCTTTCCAGAATGTATGAAATTCGTAAAGATTGGATACCAGCTTTTTTTAAACATGATTATTGTGGGTTGATGGTCTCTACACAGCGTAGCGAGAGCATGAACAAACTCGTCAAAAGTGCTCATGTCGATGCAAACACGCCACTACATCAATTCGCCAAGCAAATGTTGAAGCTTCTACACAGTAGGAAGATGAAAGAGGCAAAAGAGGCACTAGGATGCATGGTGAGTACATAGAATATTATTATATCATAATATTTAACGTACCGTATTATAACGTATAATTTTGTCTACTGTAGGGCCAAAAGGAAACAAATACATTGTATATGTTTGAGATACGTGTAGCGAGGACATACACAAGGGCTGTAATGAATAAGTTTCACGAGTCTTTAAAATATGCTACTGCATACAAGATATCACATGATCCAGATGGTGGTGTGAATGAATGGGTGGTTCAGCATACTTCAAGGTCAAATAAGATTGTGTGGGGGCAACACCAATTCAAAGTAATGGCTGATGTAGATGCTGGAAAGTATGAATGTGAATGCAAGCATTGGGAGCATACAGGTATGTCATATTGCGTAATTGTTGAATCTAAATGTTTAATTATAATGAGTGAACATAAACGAAGACATTTTTTACATGCTTTGTTGTAGGTCTGCTTTGTGTGCATCTTTTACGAACATTTATGCATCTTCAAATTGATCGAATACCTTCGGAATACATCCTTCAGAGATACACCTACTCTGCTATACAAGATGTGACTTTTTCAAGGGATGATAAGAATTTGAAGGGTAAAGACGGTGAGACTAAATCATATAGGCAGAAGATGTTGCTTAAAAAGTCGATGAAAGTAGTACATCATGCAAGTCTTTCAAAAGCTGGATATGATAGAGCCCTGGAGATGATGGATGAACTGCTTTTGCTACTTTCACGATTGGAGCCAGATATTGAAGGTGATGATAGTACTAGTGATGGCGAAGGAATACAGGTATTTAATATATTAATTGTAATATCCGTGTATTTTAATTGAAATACTGAGTTATAAGTTTTGGTGAATGGAAAGTATGAGAAACTTGCCTGATACAGGGCGACAGGAATGATGTAAGAGACATGATGGGAGATAATATAACGACAAGAATGGCGCAGACTGGTGTATGTGTAATATGTTATATGATGTTTACTATGCATAATGGTGTGTACTGTTTGTCATAAACAAACCTATTTATTGTCAATCGTATTATTTGACAGGTAATTCAATTGGAGCCTACTTTACAAGAAGGTGGTGTGAGCGATACCCAATGTGTTATGCCACAACAAATATTGGAACAGGTAATACATGATTATAAAAGAGGAAAAAATTGTTGTAATACAAAATAGTAACGATTGGACCTTGTTGCTGATTATGAATGATTAATAATGGTATATGTGTGCAGCACGATTATGGACAATTGACCACTAGCACAGCACTAATTGATGTGAGTGGTACAGATTTGACGATTAAAAAGGTAATGGTGCTATTAAAAACGCATGTGCATGTATATTATTTAAAATTACATACAAATAATTGGATTTAAGTACTAATATTTAAAAATATCATATTTTTTTCTTAATTGTAGAAGCTAGATTTTAATGTGAGTGGAGTAAGCTTGAGAAGACCGGATAACGCGAAGCCAAAGGGCAGAACAATCAGTGATACCGAAAAAAGAGTTATTAAGTTGGGGGCAAAAGGAGACAAAAAAAAGAACAGAAAGTGTCAAAGGTGTGGAATTGCGGATGGTCACAATAGTCGCACTTGTCTATCTGTGGAGGAGAATAGGCTTCGGTTGGCCAGCCTTACTGGTCGAAAGAGAGGGCGGCCCATAGGTTCTAGGAACAAGGGTTCATCTAGCGCTCCAAACTGGAATGAGGCATGCACTTCAAAAAAACATCAAGGAGGTGTCACAGACAATGATTCATCTAGTGGGTAGTAGATCATTTCGTATTTTATGACAAATGTAATGTAGTGCCATACTTGTTATTGCAACTATGGGTGAATTTATAAATGCTGGATCCAGTCGATATTCACAAAGTATAAGTAATAATGATTTACTGCATGTATTGAAAAGTAGTGTAAACTGTGTACTAAATATGCGTAAATGTGTTATGAAAACAGCGTAATTCGACGCTATACAAATTTTGGTGGCAAAAACTGGCAAAATGTCTTTATGAAGAAAACAAACGACACAATAAATTGTGATTTAATGTAGTAACATAATTTTTATTACACATGTGTGCGAGTAGACAAATGATATCAGTAGTTATTGACAAAACAATAAGGCTGTACAGATTTGCATAATTGAGCTAACAAAACAGCGTAATTCGTATGTAATTAAAATTACTTTAAACTGGGTACACATTTGCGTAAATGAACTAACAAAACAGCATAATTCTTATTAGGCATAAGAATTTGTGACACGTACTGGTAAATAATAGATTTGTGAAGAAATCAGAGAATAGCAATAACTAGTGAGTACATCACTGATATAAATATGACCAAACAGTCGAAGTTTGAACTGAAGAAGTTTCATAACTTGTTTAACACACATAGGCCAAATTTTTATATAAAAAGTGCATTAGACATGAGTGTCTTGATAGGTTGGGTGAAAAACATAGAAAGTTTCAATACGGTTACATAGACATGCAACAAGGAGGTTTGGCTTCACAACATCTTGTTCCATAACAAGGAAGCCACAAAATGTTTGTTCCATATCAAACATTTGCCGATTCACAAAATGTTGATCCAGCGACACAGCTAGCGTCCAAACTTGAATTTTTGAATTTCTGGAGGCAACGGGAGGCACTTGTTCTTGCTATGGAAGGTCAGGTAATGTAGAGCCAGAGATCGTAGGTCACCAGAATTTTCCTGCATAATACACATTATCCCGAGGTGAATAAGTTATATCTGAAATGTTGAATGTATAACTACAAACAGCATAATCATAAAATGACTCACTCGGTTTATAAATTGCTTGATAGAACCATCCGTATGGTCATAGTACTGGATATATCTCATGACAAAAAAGCCACAGTCATTAGATCCAGCTATCATGGTGGGACACATAGGTGGCATGTCAATTGGGAAATTTCCAAATTTTGGGATGCGTGAATTGGGCCGGACTTGTTGCAAAGATTTGTTCAATCTGTTCATTATAACCCTAGCCCATGGTAGTTTCCTGGTCCCTAAGTCCTTTTGGGAGTAATGATACATCTTCCATGAAGTACCACCCAACTCCGGACCATATGGATTTGAATCTAAAATGTGAATACATCGTAACTGGATATTTATGACATACAATGTCCAATGTCCCATATGAAGAATAGGGACCATAATCTGTCAAATATCAGGAGTTATATAAACAGAATGATAACATTAGTGAGTAGCTGAGCTATGAATATAATTGCATAACAGGAGAGCGTTGATACAAAGATAAATAAGTATACCGTTTTGTAGTCACCAAAATTATCCAGTTGGGGCAGTGTCTTGTCCAGATAAGCATCAAGGACAGTTTGATCAAAAATCTGAGGAGTCTTACTGTACCGTTCATGCTCCTCAAAGTTGAGGAGAATCTGCATAATCATAATTACTGAGTCATATAAAACTGTATGTAAACAATTGCAAAAATAAATAGGTATTAGTGAATTGTACATACACCAACATTGACATCCAGTACAAGTCTGTCTTTGTTGATGGACGAGCAATTATTGTTTTTGTCATGGCGAAAACCCATGATGAAACACTGCATGAAAACATTTTCCAGACACATCCCATCTGCAAATGATTGTTGTATATCGAGACAATTTCCAATACATTCATCGAATTCTATGATCTTCCTATATAATAATGAAAAAGGATATGTTATTCATTATATATGAAAGCAACAACCTACATGTTATTTTGACTTAATAGTTAAAGAAAAACCTGTTTGGGTCAGTTTTTGAGGAGCACAAAAAAACACGAAGCGACCGAGCACAGTCCAATTCTGTTAAACGTGGCACAGAGTGGTCATGTGTAGTGTGCAAGCTATGTGTTTCCTCACCATCTGCAACCTGAAACACAATGCAGGTAGAGAGTATAGTAAATTATGAATGAGTTATGAGAAGACAAATCTGATACCAGTAGTTATTGACAAAAGAATAAGGCTGTACAGATTTGCGTAATTGAGCTAACAAAACAGCGTATTTCGTCTGTAATTAAAATTATTGTAAACTGGGTACAAATTTGCGTAAGTGAACTAACAAAACAGCGTAATTCGTATTAGACATAAGAATTCGTGACACATACTGGTAAATAATAGATTTGTGAAGAAATCAGAGAATAACAATAACTAGTGAGTAAATCACTGATAGAAATATGAGTAAACAGACGAAGTTTGAACTGAATATCACATTATACCTGAGATGCAAGCATGCAATAAAAGTATAACTGGATTACTTACATGAGCACTAGGTGTCTGATCAAAAAGGGGGCCCGTGTAAGTTGGAGTGTCATGAGATGCACCAATGTCTCCTCCCTGACCCAAAGAAACAATGATACTATGTTTTAAACCTCGATCATGTGTCAATTAAATTTAATCCATAATTGAGATTACAATGGAGAAAACAAAGCTGAAACATATACATCTTTTTGCGGTGTGGCGTCAAACATCGGCAAGTGGGAAGACGGATATGAGCTCATAGGATTGCAGTCTGGTACATGTCGATGAGACATGTTTATGTCGCTCGGCATATTATTGCCAACATTAAAACAGAAATCCTGTATACATTATTATGGTTTTGTGTAATATTTTGGATGAAAATTGGAAATTAACATGTAATGTAACCATAATCAGACTGCATAAAATACCTGGTTTTCCGCATTTGGGGTTATGTTCGTCTCCAAATCGTCAGGGCAGCCCTCAAATGCACGACGCATTTGTTGTTGCTTTTCGTGTATTTCTTCAAACTGGGTACCTGTCAACTCCATATTCGGTTGTGAATATGGCATAGACAGGTCCTGGGTATTCTGAATACCCTCATGGATCTGTTCCTCTGTAATTAAAAAGTTGTAGTACTCAAAAAGCAAGAACTGATAAATGCATAAAGTTAAGTACATGAATTGAATAAATGACAATGAGGGAAGGTAACCTGACGACATATGCTGAGATATATCTGGAGGTTTATCTGTTTGAGGCGCTTCCGCAACATTGTCTGGGTCGTCAGACTCCGCGCGAAGGACATTATCAATTAACTCAGCAAATGTGTCCGCTAGTTCATACTGCTTCACAACCATCTTGGTAAGAGTACTTTTTATGGTGGAACACGCTTTGCCAACTTCAGAATCATACTCAACAAACTTTTCAATGAATTTTGGTCGGTCACGTGGTTGGAGCTGCTTTATCTTACTTGAAAGCATATCCTTGATCAATGGGAGCTGGATATGAATAGTATGATGACCACAAGGATCGGGACGAGGGACATCAAAAATGTTTGTCCTGTCCCTATGTTGTGATGTAATGAATGATAATGCATCATAATTAATTCTTAGAAACATAAGGATATAATATTACATAAAACATCTGTAATGTACATATGGTATTTATGGACACATATGGGATGTATGTTTTGCCATAGACTGACCTCTGATTGAAACTGCACACTAGGCACAACAGAATAGCAAGTTTCGGAAAAGCTTCGGAACTGAAAAAAACATTTGTAATATAATTAAATACATGAAAGATAACCATAAATAAATTGTGTTACCCACTGAGAAATGAAGTATATGGTGTCTATTACGAGTTTATTCAGAATGGTACGAAAACTAATAGAGATACTACATGCATAAACATTCACCTAATAACAGCAAATGCATATTTATGCAGGGTAATGCATTCCTATTGTTTTATGTACAGATGACATACCTCACAATGGCCAAAAGGTTCACCGCTTTGGCGTGGCTTCCTCTTATCAGCTTTTGTCAGAGCTTGGATAATGTTTTTATCAAAGAATTTTATGCGGGGTGTGCCACGTTTATTAGGGGGGGCTGCAGCATCATGCAAGTGGTCCAAATAGTACAACTACAAAAAAACAATAACTAATTTATACTATCATGGAAAATAGATTCCATTCGATATGAAAAAAAGAACAGTCCAATGTTATTTACTTACTAGTAGGACAACTGAGCATCCATATATCGTCGTGGACACATTAGAAGTGCTTCTTGTATGCCACTTTTGTGCAGCTTCACATAGGTCGTTAAAAATTAAGTGGCACCAGTCTATTTCATGGAAACGGTCCATTTCTTCCGTCAATAACACTTCATGGTTAGATATGCCCCAGCTGGAAGTGGGGAACAACAATCTATTGAACAATATCAAAAAGAAGCATCTGATAGAGAGGTCATCATCATTTCCTTTTCTCAATCGGTCCTGAAGAGATGCAACAACGAACTCATCCTTGGACAATCCAAGTTCAGCCCTCAAATTATTGCCCGCCACTGCTTCATCGATTCCAAGTGGCTTACCACCGCCAGCATTCGGAAGGCCTAGTATAAGGTGGACAGTTTCTTTCGTAATCTTTAGTTCCTTGCCAACTCCAGGGTGAATAGTCATATCCTTGTGGTCCAACTTATCCATCAACCAACGAAGATGAGAACGGCTACCCAGTGCATCAAGTGTCATGTCAAGAATATTGGAAAATCCTTTTCTAGCAACGGCTTGTCGTTGCCTCTCATTCAATATCTTAATAGTTATAATCACATCCTGAGGGTTGCATCTAACATTGAGTTTCTGAAATAATGTATGTTAAATGTTATGAAAACAATGAAATAAATGTGGCATGAGCCATAAAATTAGCACTCATAATGTAAGGGATGCAACTAAAATAACATAATACCTATTTAAATAAACTAAACTGCATTATCTGTATACAATAAAAAAGTGTCCAAGGGTTGTAAAATAAATATGATATTGTAAATGCATTTCAGAACTTGGAACCTAACGTGAAAAATTCGACTAGATTCATCCTTACTGTATACTGCTAAATAATATTTAATATGTTGTATCAGGTCATGATTATTGAATACTAATTAGTATTTAATATATATGAAAACATAAGTATAACATATAACCTGCCGTGGAGTTTCTACTACTTTCGGCCTCTTTGTGCATGTCTTCCGTAAGATTTTCATATGACTTCCAGCAGCATTACGCTTCTTTGTAGGTGTCATGAAGTCATCGTCATCATTGCCAGATCCAGTTTGTTCATTGGCTTCATAAATAACAGATGGTTTCTCGACAGGTGCAGTACCCTGATCAGAATGCTTTGTGTTTGGACGAACTCCAATAGAGGCCGGCCGTGGTATCTCAACACTAAATAATTCTTGGCTTGACTCAATGGTTATGCGTTTGGGATTAGCCGGAGGACGATCAACTGACTTCATTTTTTGGGGTAGAACAAACTAAGTAAATGAAAAAGAACATCAGGAAATAATACTATACCATACATAATAATTGAATAAATATAACATTATGAAACTGTTCGGGTATGGTGTAGACAACGTACATGAGAAGAAGGAATGCATAACAACAGATATGTGAAAACTGACATTTAAATAAAACAGTACGTAGTGTGCATAAATAAATTATGCAATGTAATTCATAAAAGTATATGTAGTATAACTATCAGAAACAACAATAATAACACAGTACAATAACACCACTAATCTATTGATTGCTATTGTAAAAAAAATATTATGTTTATAAACAACACTCAGTACCTATATAAAAATGAACAGAATGTAACAAATATGCAATTGAAAAAAATGGAAGGCATTATCGGATACTACATATAATGAGGCGATTCAATTAATTTCGAATCAATTGAAGGGATGTAGAAGGGGCGGGGCGAACCTAAGGGACATTAGCGACTGAACTATGTAAAAGAATGGGGGGAACTCGAAAGAATGAGAGGGAAACGAACCAGGGAAGGAGAACGACGGCGGTGAATCGATGAACCGCGGAGATTACGGCGGTGGAAGAGGTGGGCGCGGTCGTCGATGGCGATCGCAGGAGCGAATGACGGCGACGGGGAGGAACTGATTATTTTAGGGTTTGGGTGGACCCGAGCTGAATTAATTTAGCTCGGTCGGCCCGCGGGGGAGCGGCGAGGGACTGTGGGTCCACTAGTCAGCGCAGAGTCAGTGTGAAGGTTTGTTTACTGCGTGATCATAATAAGCATAAATAGCTGTGCAAAGTATCGTAAACAGTTTACAAAAAAATAATTAATCAAGACCAACGCCAAAGTACGTAATATAATAAATCCTAAATGATATGTAGTTGTTAACATCGAATTATACAATCATAAATACCAAATACTACACCACACCGACAAAGCCGCATGAGGTGTCAATTTATGAAACCGTTGGAGTCATAATATGCAAGTATAAACACGGTCAACTCAACGCGGGTCGTGACCACGACTCCGGAAAACCCGCGCGGAAGATACGCACTCACCGTGGCAGTTACGTGTTTATGCATACGTAAGTTGAGTGAAACGGATGCATAAATGGTAATAGAGGGTGCGCACGTACGACCACCTTCACTCGGTGCATGTGCGCGGTACTCGGAACGCCTGTCACGTTGACCCGCGCCCGGCACGTCTAGACTGGCAGGGGCTCCCTGCATTGATGGAAGCCCAGGGCTCCTAATACTATAACTATATATATATATATATATATATATATATATATATTTAGAGCCCTAGGCTCTATTTAACTATAGGAAGCCCCGACCACGTACCGACCAGGTGCGCGACCGCACCGGACCCTTTTTGGCTTATTTTACCTAACTGCTTACGCCAAATTATAATACGAGTTATGCTGATGTGTGTATCCGTTTATGCAAATATAGTCTGCGCATATTACGTGCATCGAGCCCATGATCCGGCCCACGCGCTCACAATTATCCAGTACCACGCCGCCACTATAAAAACACCCCCACGCCGCCAGGGATTAGGTTTTAGCGGCGGCGGCGGTTCTCTCGGGCGTGCGAGCGGCGGTGATCCTGGGGGCCAGCAGCGTTGTCACCTCGAGGCAGGCGACTGACGGCGGCGCTCCACCAGGAACGAGCGACAACAACGCTCCGAGGCAGGCGGGCAAGCGGTGACGGCGCTCTCGAAGCGGACGGACGACGGCAGCGCACCCTAGGCCCGGTGACAACGGCGGTTGTCCCGTCCGTCTCTGCGATGGCCATCACCGCCGCCACTCCAGCATCTGTGGCACGACGGCGGATCTGGGGACACGCTCGCGACGGCGGCGAGGTGGGAGCGGCTGCGGCATCGGATCCGAGGGCACGCACGCGGCGGCGGCCCCATGAGGTGCGCACAACAGCGATGTGCCAGCGGTCGCGACGACGGATCCCATGAGGCTCGAGCACGACAACGTCTCCCTGAGGTGCCCGCGGCAGCGACCCCTTGAGGTGCGCACGGCGGTGACGTGGGAGCGACTGCGGCGGCGCGACGGTGGATCTCGGGGGCATGTGAGCAACGACGACATCCGTAAGGCGTTCATGACGGCGAGGTGGGAGCGGTTGGTGCAACGGGTCGGGATTCATGCGCGCGAGGGTCGACCCCTGAGCGCATACGACTACGATGCCATCCAAGGTGGGAGCAGCGATGGCGGATTTCTCTAGGCGCGAGCGACGACAGCATCCTCCCCTAGCACGAAGTGGTGGCGCATCCCAGATGCGAGGCGCTGGTTCCGCAGGGCGGCGATTCTATTTTTATGCTATTTTGTATACATATTTATGCCAATGTCAATAGAGTTTTATGACATATATTTCAGTTCATGGCTCCACTTCCATCTATTTGTCTGTTTATGATATTTCTATTCATATTTTACGCAAACGATTTATTGATTTTATGCATTATCTCGTTTACTTAATCCAGTGTGTATTAGGTTCCTACCATTTATGCCATATGTATAAGATATATTTACGACCCACACATTTATGCAACAAAATAGAAATTTAGAAAAAGGTAACGGATCTAAGAAATGAGATCATTTGCCATGATTCCATAAATCTCGCGTATGCTGATCCATTTCTTTTTGAACTCACATTATTGTCATCCTAAATTTGTGCACATGCAGTAGAAAACTGATTTTTACGCAGTCCACCGTAGGGCATAAATAACTTCACCGTATTGTATAACTAGTATTAGTATATATCATAAACTGGTTATAATGAGCCTTGATGCACGGATGTTGGAGAGATCCTATATTTATGGAGTAAATAAAGCATTTAAATTAGATTTTTTTTTGTTTCCATACATGTTTTCGTTATGAAATAGATCGATGCACTACACGACGGTTCACTTACAGCGACCTACGGTTGGTTGCTAAAACGGCCTTCAGCGACCTACGGTTGGTCGCTAAAAACTTTTAGCGACCCATAAGGATGGTCGCTGTAAGTGCCGTCGCTAAAGGCTTTAGCGACCGACATCATTTTAGCGACCGACCGTCCGTTGCTAATATTGTATATTTAGCGACCAACCGTGGGTTGCTGTACTATAGATTTAGCAACCAACCGTAAGTCGTCATACTATACATTTAGCAACCAACAGAAAGTCGCCCTTTTTATAGTTGTTATTAATAAAAATATGCATTTAATTAAGCACCACAAATCACAGATTTTTATACACAAATCATAAAGACATACACAGTTAATCAGTATACCACAGTCATAGATCCATCACATAAACACAAAAGCACCACAATTATATATTCACAAAAGCATCACAATTATAATATCATTCACAACTAGATCATTTACAGATAGCTAGCTAGATCATTCACAAAAGCTCCATAGATGATCAGTCACAAAAACACCACAGCGACATCACTCCAGCTTGAAGCAGTTCAAAAGCCCACAACTACATCACTAATGTTTCATATCACTCCAGCTATTGTTCAAAAGCCCACAACTACATCACTCTAGCTGCTCCAGAGCTGATCAGTCACAAAAGCAAGACATGTGAAATTTATGTAGAAGACTTCGCAAACTGTCCATCTTCAACTGGTACTGCTATTGTTGCTTCCATATCATCCTAGCATCAATATCATCCTAGCATCAAGATTAAAACTTAGTCTAGCGTAACACAAGTCGAAAATGAAGGGAAAAAGGTAAATAGGTACTTACAATAGCTTTCTAAACAATTTCACTAAATCTTTTTCTTGATGTAATGCATCTCCTTCAAAAAAAACAATTGCACTTGGTTATATTTTTCTTGTCGCTGAAAAGATATCAAATATATTTAGTGAGCATGTATATCAAAACATAAGCTATAGGTTGGTTTAGAAATAATTGGGAAAACTTATAAGACATATAAAAACGCAATAAATATCATATAATATTTTAGAGATGCTAACTAAAGATCACTGTGTGGGCCAGGGTTGTGCAAACAGCAAACTGGACCTACCTAGGGGACCAAATCAAGCATGCTTATGAAGTAAATGCTGATGCCATATACACTAACTTATGCAGACACTTGAAAAAGTGCAAGTACACATTATTACCTGAGTTTTTTATTTCAAAACATCTTGCCCCACCACAAGCGACCTAACTCGTTAGTCCATTATTAGCCCATCCATGTCAACCTGATTAAGATTCTCAAAATCAGAATCATATATACATTTTAGTTCCATGTGGCATGTATACAACTTGATTGTTCCTTACAAACTGGGGAATAACACATTTTGGATGCCATTGTCCATAGAAAAATAAATGTGAAATTCTGAAAACCAATTGGAAGGAAACAAGCACATATACAAATTGAAAGGCATGGACAGAGATAGCTCCAGAAAACTGTATTCACCAAAAGTTAAATCAATAGATACAATTCAAATACCCCAGCTGGCCAGCTTAATATGCGATCAAAACCATACTACAAAATTACAGAAACAAATGTAAGAGACAACTTAAAAGACGCTAACCAACAATAATTACATGTAAGCAGATAGCATTAGAGCATCTTTTGTCCATGAAACTAACGCTGACATTAATAACTACATTCAGCAGTCTGATTGCAAAGACACATTTGGAATAAAAGGAATAAGAATAGCACCCTGTGTTGCAAAAAGGCACAAATGCACTTCTCAGGGGGAAAATATCTTCCCGAGGATTATATGTCATGTTTTTTTCACATACAACCAATTTTACAGATGCATGGACTGGAGTAAACAAGCACCTGAAATAGGATAGACGACTTGATGAACTCAATGGTTGCTGCCTTGCCGTAGGGGCTTAGGAGAAGATTGTAAAGCTGAAAAGACTACATATAGATAGACATTGTAAACAGGTGTGTAAGCAAACCCCTTTGGCTGCCACAAACAAATAATCGAATTCTCTGCGAACGGTTGTTGGTTACACATTGAGGCACAGCGCTGGCTTGTCGCCTGCCTGCTAGGTGGGCTTGGCGTGGATGAGGTCGGTGATCTGCAGCGCCTGGTCCTCGGATCCGGCCTTGGTGACGAGACTGGAGATTACGAAGAGAACACACTCCAAATCTACAAAAGCAAAGCATTCACTTCATTTGAATTAAACCACCAGCAGTCCCACACTGCTTAAACCATTTGAAACACTGGTTTTGCTAAAAAAACTACACACCTAATATATGAACACAACTTTTCACCCTTAACCATTTGATGAAGAATTAAACCACCAGCAGTCCCACACTGCTTAATAATCCATGGATTTTAATTCTCTTTCTCCTCCTGAAAGTTGGACTCGGACCCATGTTGAGTTCTAGTGTCATAATAATGCTTCTGACGAACACACTGTCAACTCGCAACATATTTCCAAATTGCAGGTAAAAGCTACAACACCACCAGTAAACAAACCAGCGGGCCATCCATCTCAGAAAAACAACGCCGAAACCCTAGCCGCGCACCGCACCACAGATGCGCAGACCCCAGGCGCTATTACGGTATTAAAAAAAAACTAAGCTTGCCCCGTCGCGCGCCGTACCTGGTTGAGGATGAGGCTCTTGCCCTGGCGCGCGCGGCCGCAGACAGAGACGACCCCGACGGGGCCCTTGACGAGCTGCAGCGCCGCCACCGCCTCGGGGACCATCACGAACTTGCCCTTGTCGTCGCAGTACACAAGGCGGAGCGGTCGCGCCGCCGTCCCCCGCTCATGGCGCGGTCGGTGCAGGCGAGGGAAGGGAAGAGAGAGGTGAGGGGAGAGATAAGATGGAAGGGAGACATAGAGGCCGGCGGCGGCTGGGAGAAAAGCCAGGAGCGCGCGACTGCTAGGTAGATGGGCCCCATGTGGGCCTTAGGGTTAGGGAGAGTTTTCTTTTTTTATTTATTTCAAAATGCATTTTTAAATTACTCAAAAATTCATAAAAAATTACCAAATAAATAATAAACATTTGAATAAATTATTACGAATGCAAATAAATAATAAACATTTGAATAAAAATTTATTACCCTATTTAATATAAGCACAAAGAACATAGTAGCACACTATAGTCATGTCCATACATAAATAAACCATAAAATAAACATACAAGCAATATTAAAAAGAAATAAATCACCACGCAATTTAGCGATCAATGTTTACTTGTTTTAATTAATTTTTAGTCACTAACATCTACATGCACGTTTAGGCTATAAGATTTGATAGTGATCCTTGCTCTATAGCGACCCACCGCTAGTCCCCGACGACATCTATAGCGACCAACCGTAAGTTGTTAAAATTCTAGATTTTTAGCGACCAACCGACCGTTGCTACAAAAGGATTTAGCGACTGACCGTCGGTCCCTAACCTTTAGCAACCAACAGTTGGTACCTAATAAGGGTCGCTAAAGATCAACCGTCGTGTAGTGATGGTTTACACTAAAATTTATACCCATTTATGCTGTTTTGGTTCACGTTTTACGCTGAAATCCGCCTGAACTCCCACGCACGATCAGCTCCATATCTTATGTTCCGATATATACGGTAACTTCTAGCTTTGTGGGCGCGCTAATCACGATGGTGTGTGGACCCACCTGAACGAACCAATGAAAAGTTCGTTGCCGCTCTCATGTTATGCAAGTCTGAACCATTAAATATGCTAGCATAAACACGAGTATGAACCAACTACCCGACCAGCGAACACGACGCTGACCCACCTTCGTATATCCCAACTCGAACCCAGCACGTGCGCACCTTCTGTTTACGCAAAATATAACACATGTTTACGCATGCATAAACGTGCTCCACAATCGCGCGGACTCACGCGCCCCACTGGCCTGACCTGACCACGCGCGTGACCACTACCCTGGCTGGGGCTTCCCATGTCTATTGGAAGCCCAGGGCTTCTATTACCAACAGCCTATATATATACACACACACACATGGCGGCACTAAAATGCACCCAGGTGAATTCTCTATATTGAATGCACCCAGGCGTAATATATAAATACACCCCGAGCACGCCTCAGCACGTCCTGTTCGCGCGCCTCCCTGCCCCCCGCAGCCGCCGCGCGCATTCCTGTCCCCGCGCCGCCCTGCCCCCCGTAGCCGCCGCACACATCCCTGTCCCCGCGCCGCCGCCGTCTCCTCCTTCTTCCTCCGATCCTCTAACCCTAGATCCATGGCCCCACCGTCGCTGCCGCACCTTGAATCGCCTCGATGCTCCTCCCCTAAATCCTTGGAGATTGTTGTGGCTGGAGAAGTTGATCCGATTGCGACAGCGGGAGCGGGTGTACGTGGTGGATCAGGTGATCCCTTGCATCACAAGACGTTGCTGACGCCACCGCCTTCAATTCCACCTGGATCGCTGGTCACTCCTGATGCAGCCCAGCTGTTCCATCCGGTAAGAAAAAAACAAGCAAAAATTGTTGCTCCACCGTCGTTTGTTCAATATTGGTTGCAACTAATGATTGCCACTGCATGGTTTGTTGATTTTCTGTTGCAACGTTTGTTGCTTGTTGATTACAACTAGGGGTATCCTCTAATTGCAAACTTCAGTCTCTGTTTTTACTCCTTGATTACCATTGCATGGTGTGTTTGTGCTCTAGTTGCAACATTTGTTGCTTGTTGATTGCAACTAGGTGTATCCTCTAATTACAAACTTCAGTGTCTGTTTTTACTCCTTGATTACCATTGCATGGTGTGTTTGTGCTCCAGTTGCAACGTTTGTTGCTTGTTAATTGCAACTAGGTGTATCCTCTAATTGCAAACTTGAGTCTCTGTTTTTACTCCTTGATTACCATTGCATGGTGTGTTTGTGCTCCAGTTGCAACGTTTGTTGCTTGTTGATTGCAACTAGGTGTATCCTCTAATTGCAAACTCATGATTGCGTGTTGTTCTGTAGGATGCAAACATACTTGATGTGTTTGTCCCCAGGGTGCAGCAAACATTTGATACAAGGGAAGAAGCCTACCTCTTTTACCTTGACTATGCAAAGTTGGCTGGTTTTAGTGTCAGGACAAAGAGGACTAGTAAAGAAACCAGACACTAGGTTTGCAACCATGAGGGGTTTCTAAAGCCAGGTCAAGAGAATGAGGAGCCTATGACAAATAAGACATCAATGAGAATTGGTTGCCCTGCTTATGTGAAGGTGAAGGAGGACAAGAAGCGCAATATTTGGTATTTTCATCATGTTGAGGAAGCACACAATCACAAGCTTGAGCCCTCGCCAAGGATGGTGAGATATATGCATTCTCATAAGCAGAGGGAGGCAGCGTTGGATGACCTGTTTGCAATCATGTCAAAGAGTGGTGTGCCAACACAAGCAGCAATGAATGTAATGTCAGAATTATTTGGAGGCCATCAAAACTGGTCGTTCACAGAGAAAGATGTCCATAACAAGTAGGTCATAAAAAAACACTGACATCATATCTTTGTGCGATATATTGAGACCAGCAGATTTACTTATTTTTTCTTTTATGGTACAGGAAAGCTGAGCAAGCAAGGGAGGAGAGGGATGGGGACATGGATAAACTGTTCCAATTTTTCAGGGATTGCAAAAAATACAATGAATACTTTTACTGGGATGTGGATTTTGACCCGAAAACAAAGGTGCTTCGGAGCATTTTTTGGTGTCATGCAAGTCAGCGTGCAGAATACAAGGATTTTGGGGATGTAGTCACATTTGACACAACACACAAGACTAACAGCAAGCATATGCCATTGGCCATGTTTGTGAGTTGCAGCAATAATTTGAAGAATGTGTCCTTTGGCCAAGCACTTCTTCGGGATGAAACAATTGACACATTCAGGTGGCTTTTTGAGACCTTTAAAAGTTGCATGGGTGGTCAGCAGCCTTTTGTGATTCTTACAGGTATGCTTTGGCTGCAAAAAATGCTTGTCACATAATTGCTGCTGTGTTGTTGCAACTGTATCTTTGAAGATGATTGCAATATTTTATACTGCTTGGTTGCAAACCTATTGGGGTTTTTTTGCTGATTTTTATTTTTGACACACAGATGAAGATGCAGCGATGAAGGAAGCAATAAGGATTGTGTATAACAAGACACAACACCGAAATTGTCGATGGCACATAACCAGAACATGGGATTACAAGCTCGAGGAGCTGTACAAATTGCACAATGATAATAATCTAAAGGAGAAGCTGCAGTCCCTGATAAACTATCCTCTGGGGCCCACACAGTTTGAGGTGGAGTGGAATAAGCTGGTGGATGAATGTGGCATAAGAGAACACTCTGCACTTGTTGCATTGTGGCAGAAAAGGAAGAGATGGATAGCAACATATTTCAAAGGCATGTACTGTGGGCGAATGACTTCCACCCAGAGATCTGAGAGCCAAAACAGGGTTTTGAAAGATGGTTATGTTAACAATGTGACAAGCCTGCATATATTTGCAAAGAGGGTGCTTGACTCGATTCAGCACACAGACCACATGGATGCTGGGGAGTCACACTACTCACAGGTATTTGCCCACCCCTGCATTTTTTGGTCTATTGTAAAAAACCTGTTAAACAAAAATGATTCCAACTGCTGGTGTGGTGTGATTGCAACCTCACATTAGGTGTGATTGCAACTGCTGTATAATTCTACCCAAATATCTGTTAAAAAATGTAAACAAAATTATTGCAACTGCTGGTGTGTTGTAATTGCAACTGCTAGCGTGGTGTGGATGCAAGCACTAAATAACTCTAGGAAATTTTGTTAAAAAAATATGATTGCAACTACTGGTCTGGTGTATTTGCAACTTCTGGTCTGGTGTGATTGTAACTTCTATATAACTATTACCAAAAATCTGTTAAACAAACAATGATTGCAACTGCTGTCTGGTGTAATTGCAACTGCTGGTCTGGTGTGATTGCAACTTGTATATAACTATGTCCAAAAATCTGTTAAACAAACAATGATTGCAACTGCTGTCTGATGTAATTGCAACTGTTGTCTAGTGTGATTGCAACTGCTGGTCTTGATGCAGACTAAAGTTGTCAGGGCCTGCAAATCACGATTTGATGATCAACTCAGCAGGGTGTACACCAGGGCTGTGTACAATGAATACAAGAGGGAATATATTAACAGCACAGTTTTTGTGATAGAGCCTGATCCGGGAGTGGAATGCGGTTACTTGGTGAAACATGAGAAAGGCGATGGGACATTTTGCTAGGCACAACACGCATTCAAGGTGGTGGCTGACAAAGCAGCAGGCGTGTATAAATGCGAATGCATGCAGTGGGAGCATATAGGTGAGATGAATTGCAACCTCGTTACATTAAAAAAATTAAACATTGATGTTCCTGCATATTTACGTCCAAATTGCAACAAAAAAATGCAGGTCTGTTCTGCATGCACATAATAAAGGCATTCACCCACCTCCAAGTCCAAAACATACCTGAAAAGTACATTCTCAAGCGATATACACGTAATGCAAGATCTGTGGTTCCGTGGGACCGGCACAATGTGAGTGTTGGTGGTCAAAATGAGACAGAGCAGTCAAGGTTGTCGAAGCTGCTGCCAAAGTTAATGCGCCTGGGAAGAGCGGGAAAAAAATCTAATAGAGCATACACTGAAACTATCAGGCACATCGACATGATAACTCCTGGGATTGAGCTTCTACGAACAGCGGAGATTGGTTCGGATGAAGCAACAAATACTGAGTTGCAGCAAGATGCAGATGGACGGCGGAATATTGGTCCCATTGCACCAACACAACAAAGTTTTGACAACAATATTGTTGGGTACCATAATTAGGGGTACCCCCAACACTCCTAATAACGGCTGGTAAACACCCTTAGACCAACTGACAGGCGCGGTTCAAGTCAAGGCTTCGTCTACCCAAGGGACGTGACCTCACCCGAGCCTAGCCTCGGGCTGGAGCAGTAGTCCCAGACGAGTTCACGCCTCGCCCGAGGGCCACCTCAGGCAGCAGGCACCTCCTCGACTCTCCCAAAGCCCGGCTCGGGCAGGCTTTGTTGTGAAGCAACCTTGGCCAGACCGCCTCACCAACCGACCGCTCCGCAGGCGCATTCAATGCAGGGGATGCCTGACGCCGTATCCTGACACACGCGCCTCAGTCGGCCAGGCCTAAGTGACCTCTGTCCCTTCGCCCCTCTCTTTTACTGTCTGATATGACAGGAAAACAGCGTCGCCCGCCCCGCTTCGACTGCCGTGCCAACCACCCAGGCGAAGACTGACAACAAGTCACGATCAACCACCGAGTTCGGCCTCGGGAGCAACAGGAAGCTCCGCCTCGCCCGACCTCAGGCTCCGGCCTCGGGAGGAGATCTCCACCTCGCCCGACCCCTGGACTCAGCCTCGACCTCGGTCTCGGGAGGAATCGCGTCCTCGCCCGACCCTGGCCTCGGCCTCAAGAGAAGTCTCCGCCTCGCCCGACCTTGGGCTTGGACCGACCGCGCCAACAGGGGATACATCATTACCCTATTCCTAGCCTGCTCTGGCTACAAGGAACAAGACCGGCGTCCCATCTGGCTTGCCCCGGCAACGGGTAATGATGGTGCCCCGCGTGCACCATGACTCCGGTGGCTCTCAGCCCCTTACGGTAGCAAGGAGACGTCGGCATGATCCTTGTCGCACTGCCTGCTGTGCTCCTACAGGTTTCAGGCGCTTCTCCGACGACCACGATATCACGTGTACAGGGCTCAAGCTCTCCCCCGACAACCACGATGGCATGTACACACGGCTAGGGCATCTCTCTGCCGGACACGTTAGCGCATAGCTACACCCCCCATTGTACGTCTGAACCCTCTCCTTACGTCTATAAAAGGGAGGTCCAGGCCCGTCCTGGAGGGGGGTTCGCGCGGGGGAAGGAGCGGACGAACGGGCTCCCGCTCTCTATCTCTCTCTCCCTCACACGACGTGCTTGTAACCCCTACTACGAGTGGCACCCCTAGTGCAGGATAATACAAGGCTTGCCCCACATCTTGTGTTCCATCCCGCGCCAACCCATCTGGGCAGGGGCACGCAGCGATTTCACTCGTCGGTCCAGGGACCCCCCGGGTCCGAAACGCCGACAGTTGGCGCGCCAGGTAGGGGCCTGCTGCGTGTTAACGAACACCTTCCCATTGAGTTCTAGATGGGGAGTCTTCAGCAACCTCTTCAGCCTGGGGCGGTGCTCCGCTTCGGGAGTCTCGAGTTCATGTCCCTCGATGGCAGCTACGACATGGTACGTCTCCCCCCGTGGCGCGATGACAACGACGATCTCCGACTCGCCCGACAGCGGCGAGCTCTACGACAGCATCTCCCCGCGGCAGAAGAGGAGCGCTCCGGTCGTCCCCGCCACCCTCCTCACCGGAGGAGGCAGAGACGAGGCAACCATAGCCACGCAGGAGGCGGCACCTTGTCGGCTGTTTCACCAGAGCGAGTCGACGACGCCGACACTCCCCCGGGGGACATGTCGGGCATTGTCCTTGCACCTGAGATGACGATGGGTGTCACTTCCCCGCGACGTGTCAGCCCCAAGCGGACTGATGACGCCAGCACCCTTGCAAAGGATCTGCTGGGCGTTACCCTCGTACCTGAGATGACGGTGTGCTCCACCCCCGACGCGACTTCACCACTGTCCATCGACCAAGAGGTACCGTCCGTTTTCCATCCCGTACCTTTTCGGTTCAGCTTCGATCCACCTAGCGACCCCGCTACGGTGAGCGCCTTCGTAAAGGCGTATCCAAACCTTCCGGGGTACCACATGTGGTCGACCTGGGACTGACTAACAGCCGTCTCAACCTTCGGACCGGCGGGTTCTGAGGAAGAGGACGACCCTGACTCCGGTTGGGATTTCTCTGGCCTCAATGACCTCGGTGCCATGCAGGACTTCATGTTCGCATGTGACCACTACCTCTCCGGTTGTTCTGACGATGGCCATGACCTTGACGATGAAGGTTACAGCCCAAGTCGTGAATGTTTCCACATCGATCAGGGAGATCACAACGAAGGCAACCACCTCGATATGCCGGAGGTTGACGATACCCCTGGGCCCGCATCTCGCATTGACATCCTGCGGGAGCTAGCTGTGGTCCCAGTCCCTGCGGGGGGTCAGGACATACAGCTCGAGCAAATCCGCGAGATGCAGGCCCGGGTCGACGGGAAAGCAGGCCGGCTTGTGAAGCTCCAATAGAACATCGAACAGGAGTGGGCAGGCCAAGCACTCGCCGGAGGAGCCTGTCATCGAGCCCAAGACATCCAGCGCCGCATCATCGACAATGCCAGGGCAGCGCTGCCCCGGGCCGTCAGCGGGTCCGACCAGGACCTAGCTGCAGCGGCGATGCTACTTCGAGCCATGCCGGAGCCGTCCACCACCGAGGGACGGCGTATCCAGGGCGAACTCAAGGATCTCCTGGAAGGCGCCGCAGTTCGACGAGCCGAGAGCTCCGCCTCCCGCAGGCGAGCTGACCCCTCGAAGCATCACGTGGTGTCCTCTCGACGCATTTGGGAAGCCTCGGTCCATCCCGAGCACACGTGGGACGAGGCGCCTACCGCCCGGGATCACCTCGGCAACGAGCACCACCATCTCGACCGACGAACCCGCCTCGACGAGAAGGTGCGTCGAGGCTACCATCCCAGGCGTGGGGGACGCTGCAACAGCGAGGAGGATCGCAGCCCCTCGCCCAAACCACCTGGCCGCGAGTCTTCAGCTGGGCCTACAACGAGTGTCGTTCCCTGCCCGTTTCTGAGCCTTGACTACTATCACCAAGTACTCGGGGGAGACGAGGCCGGAGCTGTGGCTCGCGGACTACCGACTGGCATGCCAGTTGGGAGGGGCGGATGATGACAACCTCATCATCCGCAACCTACCCCTTTTCCTCTCCGACGCCGCCCGAGCCTGGCTGGAGCATCTGCCTCCTGCGCAGATCTCCGACTGGGACGATCTGGTCAAGGCTTTCGCGGGGAACTTCCAAGGCACGTACGTGCGCCTTGGGAACTCGTGGAATCTCCGAAGCTGCCGCCAGCAGCCAGGGGAGTCCCTCCGAGAGTACATCCGGTGGTTTCTGAAGCAGCGCACCGAGCTGCCCAACGTTATCGACTCGGATGTCATCGGGGCTTTCCTTGCCGGCACCACTTGCCGAGACCTGGTGAGCAAACTGGGGCACAAGACTCCCACCCGTGCGAGCGAACTGATGGACGTCGCCACCAAGTTTGCCTCGGGTCAAGAGGCGGTCAAAGCTATCTTCCAAAAACACAAGCAGCCTCAGGGAGAGCCGAAGAAAGACGCCCTCGAGGCGTCCTGCCCCGCGGGGCACGAAGAAAAAGGCCAAGAACAAGTCGCAAGCGAAGCGCGACGCCGCTGACGCGAATCTCGTCGCTGCGTCCGAACACAGGAACCCTCGGAAACCTCCTGGAGGGGCCAGCGCGTTCGGCAAGATGCTCAAGGAGCCGTGCCCCTATCGCCTGGGGCCCGTTAAGCACACCCTCGAAGAATGTGTCATGCTCCGGCGCTACTTCCATAAGACCGGGCCCCCGGCGGAAGATGGCAAGGGCCATGACAACGACAAGAAGGAGGGCGGCAAGGAAGAGGGGTTCCCGGAGGTCCATAACTGCTTCATGCTCTACGGCGGGTAGGCGGCGAACGCCTCGGCTCGGCACCGCAAGCAGGAGCGCCGGGAGGTCTGCTTGGTGAAGGTGGCAGCGCCAGTCTACCTAGACTGGTCCGACAAGCCTATCACCTTCGACCGAGGCGACCACCCCGACTTCGTGCCAAGCCCAGGAAGGTACCCACTCGTCGTCGATCGGATCATCGGCAACATTAGGCTCTCCAAAGTCCTCATGGACGGAGGCAGCAGCCTTAACATCATCTACGCCAAGACCCTGGAACTCTTGGGGGTTGACAGGTCCGAGGTCCGGACTGGTGCGGCACCCTTCCACGGGATCACGCCCGGGAAGCGAATCCTCCCTCTCGGACGGATCGACTTAACCGTCTTCTTTGGGACTCCCTCCAACTTCTGAAAGGAAGCTCTCACCTTTGAGGTCATCGGGTTCTGAGGAACCTACCATGCGGTGTTTGGAAGGCCGTGCTATGCCAAGTTCATGGCCGTCCCCAACTACACCTACCTTAAGCTCAAGATGTCGGGCCCAAACGGAATCATCACCATCGGATCCACGTACCGCCACACGTATGAATGAGACGTGGAGTGCGTGGAGTATGCTAAGGCCCTCGCCGAGTCCGAGGCCCTCATCGCTGACCTGGAACGCCTCTCCAAGGAGGCACCCGACGCGAAGCGGCACGCCGGCAACTTTGAACCAGTCGAGGTGGTCAAGTCCGTCACTCTCGACCCCAGCAACGATGCTAGCAAGAAAGTCCGGACCGGCTCCGAGCTCGACCCCAAATAGGAAGCAGTGCTCGTCGACTTTCTCCGCGCAAACGTCGAAGTCTTTGCGTGGAGTTCCTCGAACATGCCCGGCATACCGAGAGATGTCGCCGAGCACTCACTGGACATCAGAGCTGGAGCTCGACCCGTGAAGCAAACCCTACGCCATTTTGATGAAGAAAAGCGCAGGGCCATAGGCGAGGAGATCCACAAGCTACTCGCGGCAGGGTTTATCAAAGAGGTATTCCATCCCGAATGGTTAGCTAACCCTGTTCTTGTAAGGAAGAAGGATGGGAAATGGAGGATGTGTGTAGACTACACTGGTCTAAACAAAGCATGTCCGAAAGTTCCCTACCCTCTACCTCGCATCGATCAAATCATGGACTCCACTGCTGGGTGCGAAACCCTGTCATTCCTTGATGCCTACTCATGCTATCACCAAATCAAGATGAAAGAGTCCGACCAGCTCGTGACTTCTTTCATCACACCTTTTGGCATGTACTGCTACACCACAATGCCATTTGGTTTGAGGAATGCAGGCGCCACCTACCAGAGGTGCATGAACCACGTGTTCGGCAAACACATCGGCAGAACGGTCGAGGCTTACGTCGATGACATCGTTGTCAAGACGAAGAGAGCCTCTGACCTCCTCTCTGACCTTGAAACGACATTCAAGTGTCTGAGAGCGTAAGGCGTGAAACTCAGTCCGGAGAAGTGTGTCTTCGGAGTCCCCTGAGGCATGCTCCTTGGATTCATCATCTCCGAGCGGGGCATCGAGGCCAATCCAGAGAAAATCAGGGCCATCACCAACATGGGACCAATCAAAGATTTGAAAGGAGTACAAAGGGTCATGGGATGCCTTGCGGCTATGAGCCGCTTCATCTCACGCCTTGGCGAGAAAGGCTTGCCTCTGTACCGCCTCTTAAGGAAGGCCGAGCGCTTCACTTGGACCCCCGAGGCCGAGGAAGCCCTCGGAAACCTTAAGGTGCTCCTTACAAACGCACCCATCCTGGTGCCCCCTACTGCAGGAGAAGCCCACTTGATCTACATAGCCACGACCACTCAGGTGGTCAGCGCCGCGATCGTAGTCAAGAGACGAGAAGAAGGGCATGCACTGCTCATCCAGAGGCCAGTCTACTTCATCAGCGAAGTGCTTTCCGAGACTAAGATCCGCTACCCATAGATCTAGAAGCTGCTCTACGCAGTGATTCTGACACGGCAAAAGTTGCGACACTACTTCGAGTCTCATCCGGTGACTGTGGTGTCATCCTTCCCCCTGGGGGAGATCATCCAGTGCTGTGAGGCCTCGGGTAGGATAGCGAAGTGGGCGGTGGAACTCATGGGAGAAATGTTATCATTCACCCCTCGGAAGGCCATAAAATCCCAGGTCTTGGCAGACTTCCTGGCTGAGTGGACTGACACCCAGTTGCCGACAACTCCAATCCAACCCGAGCTTTGGACCATATACTTCGATGGGTCACTCATGAAAACAGGGGCAGGCGCTGGCTTGCTCTTCGTTTCACCCCTCGGAAAGCACCTCCGCTATGTCATACGCCTCCATTTTCCGGCATCAAACAACGTGGCCGAGTATGAGGCTCTAGTTAACGGGCTGCGCATTGCCATCGAGCAAGGGGTCCGGCGCCTCGACGCTCGTGGCGACTCGCAGCTTGTCATTGACCAAGTCATGAAGAACTCCCACTGTCGCGACCGGAGGATGGAAGCCTATTGCGACGAAGTCCGGTGCCTGGAAGACAAGTTCTACGGGCTAGAGCTCAACCACATCGCCCGACGGTACAACGAGACTGCGGATGAGCTGGCGAAGATAGCCTCGGGACGGACGACGGTTCCCCCGGACGTCTTCTCTAGAGACCTACATCAACCATCCGTCAGGATCGACGACACGCCCGAGCCCGAGGAAGCCTCGGCCCAGCCTGAGGTACCCTCGGCCGAGCCCGAGGAGGTCTCGGCCGAGTCCGAGGTACCCTCGGCCATCAAGGAGGAGGCCTTGCCCGTCGAGGGGGAACAGAATGGGGTCAAAGCAGATCCGAACTGGCAGACCCTGTACCTAGAATATCTCCTCCGATGAGAGTTTCCCCTCGACAAGGCCAAAGCTCGGCGACTGGCTCGGCGCACCAAGTCGTTCGTCTTGCTGGGTGATGAAAAGGAGCTCTACCACCGCAGCCCCTCGGGCATCCTCCAACGATGCATATCTATCGCCCAAGGACAAGAGCTGTTGAAAGAAATGCACTCAAGGGCTTGCGGCCACCATGCAGCACCTCGAGCCCTCGTGGGGAATGCCTTACGACAAGGTTTCTATTGGCCAACCGCGGTGGCCGACGCCACTAGGATTGTTCGCTCCTGCCGGGGGTGTCAATTCTATGCGAAGCAGACACGCCTGCCCGCTCAGGCCCTACAGACGATACCCATCACCTGGTCGTTTGCTGTGTGGGGTCTAGACCTTGTCGTTCCCTTGCAGAAGGCACCCGGGGGCTTCTCGCACCTGCTGGTCGCCATCGACAAATTCTCCAAGTGGATCGAGGTTCGACCCTTGACCAGCATCAGGTCCGAGCAGGCGGTGGCATTCTTCACCAACATCATCCATCGATTCGGGGTCCCAAACTCCATCATCACCGACAAAGGCACGCAGTTCACCGGAAAAAAGTTCTTGGTCTTCTGCGACGACCACCACATCCGTGTGGACTAGGCCGCCGTAGCTCACCCCATGACGAATGGGCAGGTGGAGCGCGCCAACGGTATGATTTTGCAGGGACTCAAACCAAGGTTCTACAACGACCTCAACAAGTTCGGCAAGCGGTGGATGAAAGAGCTACCCTCGGTAGTCTGGAGTTTGAGGACGACGCCGAGCCGTGCCACGGGTTTCTCGCCGTTTTTTCTAGTCTATGGGGCCGAGGCCGTCCTCCCCACGGACTTAGAATACGGCTCCCCGAGGACCAGGGCGTACGACGACCGAAGCAACCAGACCAGCCGAGAGGACTCGCTGGACCAGCTCGAAGAGGCTTGGGACGTTGCCTTACTACATTCGGCACGGTACCAACAGTCGCTGCGACGCAACCACGCCCGAAGCGTTCGGCCCCGAGGCTTCCAAGTGGGAGACTTGGTGCTTCGTCTGTGATAGGACGCCCAAGGGTGCCACAAGCTCACTCCTCCCTGGGAAGGGCCCTTCATCATCGCTAAGATTGTGAAGCCCGGAACATACAAGCTGGCCAACGACCATGGCGAGGTCTACAGCAACGCTTGGAACATCCAACAGCTACGTTGCTTCTACCCTTAAGATGTTTTAGGTCGTTCATGTACCTCATTTACATACACAAAGTCTAACTGTCAAGGAAGGGTCGGCCTTGCCTCAGCAAAGCCCGACCCTCCCTCGGGGGCTAGAAGGGGGGAACCCCCTCTGCGTCAAAATTTTCATCGGAAAAATTTTCTACCAAAACGACCTTTGTGCTTTCGACTTCCGTATCGATAGCGGGATCCTGAAAACGACAGGAGTACATGTAAGCGGCAAGGCCGACCGATCCAAGGGACTCCTATGCCTCTGGGATATGGATACCTCACTCATCGCCTTCTGCGAGAAGTAACTCCCGCTCGGATAAGCGATCCTGCTACAGAACAAGTCCAAACACTCGGGTAGAAAACGACTTTCGTGCCTTCTCGACCGTATCAATAACGGAATCCTACGACCAAATGAGAGTGCACGTAAGCGGCGAGGCCGACCGAGCCGAGGAACTCCTACGCCTCCGAGATACGGATACCTCACTCATCACCTTCCGCGAAAAGTAACTCTCGCTTAGATAAACGATTCTGCTATTGACAGACAAGTCGTGATGCCCGAAACGAGAGGAAAGAAAACGCAGCTTTTTAAACTCGACGATAAAGTGTTTAGGCCTCGGCGGCCGCGAAAAACATGTGCATGCTACAGACAAACTGTTCCTGCAGGTTCAGACATCGGCAGGGGGAGGAGCAGCACCCTCGGCGTTGTTTCCACCCTCGGCGGAACCTGGCCCAGCTTCGGGTGGCAACCCGGGCGAAGGGACCTCCACCAAAGGGAGGGCGCCAGCACCGCGCCAGCAGATGTCTTGGCCAAGCTCCAGCTGCTACTGCCACATCTTCCTCGGCCTAGGAAGCCGCCAGCTCCCGGGCCGACGAAGTCTCTTTTCGAGCCGACTCCGCCTCTATCCATGCTAACACCGCTGCCTCTGGCTCTGGCTCATCTCAGAGCAGCCGAGGGTTCTAAAAGCTGAGCAAGAGAGGCCTAGAGCGGCAAGGCTGACCGAGCCGAGGGACTCCTACGCCTCCGGGATATGGATACCTCTCTCGTCACCTTCCGCAAAAGGCAACTCACGCTCGGTTAAGTGGTTCGGCTAGCCAACAGGCAAGTCCCAGTGCTCGGAATGAGGAAGAAACACAGCTTTATACTCGAAATACCCAAATGTTCAGGCCTCGACAGCCACAAAGAACAAAACATATACTTGGGGTAACTATGCTACACAGACTTAGACGTTGGCAGGACCCTCGGCGGTTCTCCCGACCTACGACAAATGTCTAAGTGCTTGAAGCGGTTACACTTTGCTCCGGCAAAAACCCGGTATATCACCTTACAAACGGGACTCTGGTTCCGCTCCCACGGGTATGAACAACCTCCACACCAGGGGGCCGCGGGATGACGAACTCCCAGCGGCTTGCCGGCTACCTCTGCAGCAGCAGAGACAACGACCTCCACCTTGGGCGGCTAAACAGCAGCAGCGATGACCTCAGGACAAATGCTGTTGTGAAGAGGCCCTCACCCACGTCCCCACACGAGGGGCGAGGACAAGCCGTTAAGGCCGAAGAGTCGGAGGGCGCCGATCGTGGGTTCGAACCCACTGACATCGCGCCGGCGAACAGCGGCCGCCCCAAAGCGCATCGGCAGGTCCTCACTCCCCTCCTCGCCGAGGCTGCCCCAGAACACAAGCACCACCCTCGCGGCGTACGACGTGCTGGACGACCCCCCGGCGTGGCTGACGATGCGAGGACCTAGACGTGGCCGGCCCGCGCGCGGCACGACCGCCGCCCGGACGAAGGACGGAAAGCTGCACCCTGTCCAGGGAGCAATAGTTCACCTTCCCCCGCATGGCTGGAGGACACCTCCGCAGGGCTAGAGGATGCCTTTCTCCCCCAAACGCTGGGGGAAGAAAAGGGTCACCGTCCCACGTGGAGGCAACCCCCCACTCGGTGCGCTCCTCCACCTCAGCTCGGATGACGAAAATCCTTGAAGCTGAGGGCGGGGCGGAGGCCGTAGCCCGGTTTGCTTCTCCCCACCAAACTGACCATTGGTGAGGGAACGCAGCCGGGCTGCACGACGAAAATCCTTGAAGCCGAGCGATGGCTGAAGAGCGTCGATGTCCACGAGGCCGCGCTCCTCTAATGACAGCAAGAGCAAGGCGACGCTGGTGCACCCCATCCGGGGGCTCGAAAGGTGGAAGGGCACAGTGCATGAGGGGAGAACGAAGGCATGGCACTGCCCGAGGGATCGATCCCCCTTTTATAGGCAAACCTCCTCACTTGCACCCCTTAGCGTCACGAGCGAAGTCTCCACTGAAATACTCTAGGGTTCTCCCCCAACGACACGGGGGCTGGGACCCACACGTCATACGAGCTGATCCGAAGCGCGAAGAAGGCGAACCGCCGCACGCGAGGCATGTAACCGTCCCGCGGTTACAAGCGCTCTCCCATCTTCGCAGAAACCGGTGGTCGAAAGGGTGGACTGCCACGCGACAGGCATCCAACTACACCGCAACTATGTGCCCTTTCGGCTTCGACCACATCCGGTGGACCAGCACAAAGGAAGTGGGCCCGCATGTCATGTAACCGGCGCGCCGGTTACGACGTACAAGAGGCTACACCTGCCACTCGCGCCAATGCTGCGCCTCCTCGACTGTGGAACCAGTACCGCGTCTCAAGGAAGCCCTGCGTATGACCCAACAGTGCCAACTAAAGGCAACCGCCACGGGTTAGTCGACTGCAGGGACAGGCGCGGTGGTCGGCATGGCCCAAAAGTGGGCCGGCAGTAACTACAGCGGAAGCAGCGGTCAAATCACCCCCAGGCTCGCGTCCCCTCCTGAAGCGACAGGAGAGCCCTCTCCCACGGCATGAAGACGACGCACCCGTGTCCCGTTCCTCGAACGGCTCGCGCGCAACGGGCACCACGCGAATAACTCCCCGCCGCATTAACTCCCCGACGGAGCAGGCGACACCTCTGGCAGGCGAGGTGGGCGTCGCTTCGCCTCCGCCATGATGACCGCGTCAAAAAAGGTGCGCCACCTTATTTAAATTCATATCCTTCCCCTCCTCCTCTCTTTCTCTCTTGCTACAGGGACCGGGAAAGGGGATGTTGTGGAAAGGATCCTTCTCGGCGAAGGAAGCGGGACCCGAGCCCTCCTACTAATTAGGGGTTCGAAGGCTGGCCCCTCGGAAGGGTTTCGACAGCCGCCCCAGAGCACTCGGACTTCAAGCCCATTACTGATCAGGGGTTCGAAGGCTGGCCCCTCGCAAGGGTTTCGACAGCCACCCCAGAACAAGCATTCAGACCTCAGAGGAGTCAAAGCACTCCTCCGAGGCCTCGGGGGCTACACCCGGCGGGTGCGCTCGCGCGCACCCACCAGAACAAAGCAAAACCGAGAAAGGCCGGTCCCCTCACCGAAAAGGCGGTAAAAGCCTCCAAGCGAGTACCAACACTCCCTTCGAGGCTCGAGGGCTACTGTCGGGTACCATAATTAGGGGTACCCCCAACACTCCTAATAACGGCTGGTAAACACCCTCAGACCAACTGACGGGCGCGGTTCAAGTCATGGCTTCGTCTACCCAAGGGACGCGACTTCACCTGAGCCCAGCCTCGGGCTGGAGCAGTAGTCCCAGACGAGTTCACGCCTCGCCCGAGGGCCACCTCAGGCAGCAAGCACCTCCTCAGCTCTCCCGAAGCCCGGCTCGGGCAGGCTTCATTGTGAAGCAACCTTGGCCAGACCGCCTCACCAACCGACCGCTCCACAGGCGCATTCAATGCAGGGGATGCCTGACACCGTATCCTAACACACGTGCCTCAGTCGGCTAGGCCGAAGTGACCGCAGTCCCTTCGCCCCTCTCTTTTACTGCCCGATATGACAGGAAAACAGCGCCGCCCGCCCTGCTTCGACTGTCGTGCCAACCACCCAGGCGAAGACTGACAACAAGTCACGATCAACCACCGAGTTTGGCCTCGGGCGCAACAGGAAGCTCCACCTCGCCCGACCTCAGGCTCCAGCCTCGGGAGGAGATCTGTGCCTCGCTCGACCCCTGGACTTGGCCTCGACCTCGATCTCCGGAGGAATCGCGTCCTCGCCCGACCCCGGCCTCGGCCTCAAGAGAAGTCTCCGCCTCGCCCGACCTTGGGCTCGGACCGACCGCGCCAACAGGGGATACATCATTACCCTATTCCTAGCCTACTCAGGCTACAAGGAACAGGACCGGCGTCCCATCTGGCTTGCCCCTACGACGGGTAATGATGGTGCCCCGCGTGCACCATGACGCCGGTGGCTCTCATCCCCTTACGGTAGCAAGGAGACGTTGGTAGGATCCTTGCCGCACTGCCAGCTGTGCTCCTACAGGACTCAGGCGCTTCTCCGACGGCCACGCTATCACGTGTACAGGGCTCAAGCTCTCCCCCGACAGCCACGATGGCATGTACACACGGCTAGGGCATCTCTCTGCCGGACACATTAGCGCATAGCTACACCCCCCATTGTACGTCTGGACCCTCTCCTTACGTTTATAAAAGGGAGGTCCAGGCCCGTCCTGGAGGGGGGTTCGCGCGGGGGAAGGAGCGGACGAACGGGCTCCCGCTCTCTATCTCTCTCTCCCTCACGTGACGCGCTTGTAACCCCTACTACGAGCGGCACCCCTGGTGCAGGATAATACAAGGCTTGCCCCACATCTTGTGTTCCATCCCGCGCCAACCCATCTGGGCAGGGGCACGCAGCGATTTCACTCGTCGGTCTAGGGACCCCCCGGGTCCGAAACGCCGACAAATATGGAACCTGTTGTGATGCCCACTGGTCCTACACCACCACCAGAATCGGGCCTCAATCCAGGTTCTGCAAACTGCCTCGCTGATCTAACATTGACTGAACCGCCAGTGTCGCGCACGAAGGGTAGGAAGTCTGCCAGTGGGGCTAAATGTGCTAAAAATAGTGTGGAACCTGCTAATCCATACAACACATACAGTGGGGGTCAGGGCATAAGAGAGTGCCAAACCTGCCATGTTAGGGGGCACTATAGCACAACATGCCCTCAGAACCCAAACAGAAGCAAAGCGGCCGAGAACAAGGACAAAAAGAGAAGTGCCAAAACTGTAGGTTGGACTCCAAGAAAAAGAGGTCGCCCAACAATAAAAAAAGGACTAGATGGGAATCAAGACGAGGCGCAGAGTGAGGGGGATGAGACACAGCAATCTGGGTGCACTATGGCCGTGGAGGAGTCAGCAGCACACGCGGTGATTGCAAGAATTAGGAGGGCGACAACTTGCCATGTTAATTACCAAGATGAAAGTGATTAAGAATGACTATGAATCTGACTGAATCTCCAATGTAATATTTCAATTTTATCTTATTTTATAACTCTGTGTAAGTTAAACTCAATAATGACTGTGTGACTGTTCTGAAAACACTGGACACACATGACCAACCAATTGCAACATCGTAGTTGCGCTGGTTGCAACTGTATGTATACACTGGATAATACATGAATCTGTGTTATTTGTTTACGTCTCGACATATAATTAAAATCTATCTTGTTTTATTATCATATAACAGTTGCTACTACTCATAAACAGGTTTGCAAAGTTTGCCATCATGCTGGTTACACACATAGAAATAAAAAGGAGAGTGGTGATGGTCAGTTGCAACTACGGTTACAATTTCAGTTGCAACTGTAACATATACGCTGGTTGCAACTGCGAGCGGGCCCCGCCTCGTCTGGGTGGCTCCTGCCTCACATGGAAGGGCTCCACCTCGCCGGTGGGTACAAAACACCAACATATACATTGGTTGCAACTGCAAAACCATACACTGTTTGCAACTACGATTATAATCCAGTTGGAACTCTAAAACATACACTGGTTGCAACTGCAATGACTGGGATTTTTCAAACAATATTGGAAACTGCAGTTTGGAGTACGATAACAACTAGATGAATAGACCAGTTGCAAATGGAACCAGTGCGCTGGTTGCAACCTAAAAAACATTACTGGAGTGTGCTTCCAACAATACTGGTATACAGAACCAAAACACAACATTAAAAGTTTCTGGCTAATGCATAACACAACTGATTGTTTTTGCATGAATCTAATTGTTCGACTGACTACTATCCCATTCAATTGGCACCGGGCGACCACCAATTCTAAACTTATCCAGCGATCCAGGAATTTCAGCTTGGTTCAAAGGGTGGAAGATCTGGTAATTCAACAACTCACATCTGTATATCGGGCCCTTGAACTGCAATGGCATAAAAACATAATGGTCAGTGACTATATTATGATGCACACATAGAAAACACGCAAAAAACCACCAAAACAGATAGAAAATCAGTTGACAGCATGGCTCACCGAATTGATTTCCTTGGTCATTTTGTCCTCGTCATAATATTCCATGTACTTCCATACAAAAAAAAGACAATCACTTTGACCTGCTTGCTTTGGCACATCAATAAAAGGCCGCCTCCACTTGCTAACTCTGGGTAACTTGAGGTTGGAAACTTTCTGGAAGGCTGCATCAATGATTGGGATTTTGGCAAAGACAACCTTGTGTCGTTCTTCCTGATTAGAACAATTCAGGAAGTAGTCGTTCGAGTCCAGCACATCAATACGCTTATGGATAAAATTAAAGCAATATACAAAATAGTGAGCACCATCTTTGATAGGGACAAAAACCTGGTGCAAGGAAGGAGTAGAAAACTAATTACAAAAAATGGAAAACATATATGAAAAAGAAGTTCTAAGAGAAAAGTATAGACAATTGCAAAGTATGTGTCCTGGTGATTGCAACTGCAGATGATGGAAAGTTAAAAATTATAGGTATGAAAAAGTGGGTTGGGGAAAAGGTCTGCTAACCAATTTTGCTCTTAACAAATCATAGTTTTCGCACTCAGACATCAGATGATTCCGTACATATATGAAGTCTTCTGTCTCAGATTTATCAGCGTTGAGTACTGCTTCACACGTTGATACATTGAACTGTATGTGTTTTCCAGTTTGGAGAATAAAGAAAAAAGAGAAATGATAAATGATTAAATTAGTTTAAACACATAAAAGCAAGACAGTATACAAAAAAATACATGGTTTTGGAGAAGAAACTTACATAAAAACCAGTGGTCAGAAACACTCTGTATCCACAAGAATCGACCTTGTGCACAATATCATCACGTCGCATGCAGTGCACGAAAAAGTCTATGATTCCTGACTCATCAAGGGTGTCATTAGAAAAAGAGGTTAAAATTTCCTCACCAGTGAGTCCAACAAGAAGGCCAAACTCCAACAAAATTCTCTTGCAGCAACAAAAAAAAAGAAAAAAATGGATGGATTAGTGAGAAGAACAGGAGGATGTGCAACTGCTGGTGTGCTGTGATTGCAGCTGCTGGTCTAGTGTGATTGCAAAATACTAAATAACTCTGGGAAATTCTGTTACACAAATATGATTGCAAACTACTGGTGTGGTATAATTGCAACTAGTGTGTTGTGATTGCATGTACTATATAACTCTAGGAAATTCTATAACTAACTCTGGGAAATTCTGTTAAATAAAAATGATTGCAACTTCTAGTATGGTGTGATTGCAACCACACATTAGGTGAGATTGCTACTGCTATATATAAGTAACTAACTGTTCAAGAAAAATGATTGCTACTTGGTTCGAATTGCAAAATAAAAAGTAAATAGCAGTTGCAACTTGGGAAAACAAAAAAAACCTTTTTAGCTCAGGATCAGAGGCGATCTTCCGCCTAAGTGCAACAGCCTTGGCCAGGGGTATCTTAGGTCGATTACGAGGGATCTTGAACGGGGATATGTACTCCCTAGGCTTCTTCAGCACTCTATCACCTAGGCGCTTGAATATCATCCTTTGAAACTCGCTGAAATCAGCCTGGCCTACTGAGACTTCTTCTTGAGAAAGTCGGATTGGTTGGGTCAAATTGTTGATATCATCATCACACTCCGCAGGGAACTAGATATCATCAAATGATGAGCTGGGTCCTGCCTGGCCATCAATGCTCTTCTCCAAACTGTCAATCTCAGCTTTGGCCTCCTGACGAAGCATGTTCAACCTATCCTCGTACTGTTGGCGCTACTGAGCATATTCTTTTAACATTTGTAACTGAAACATCTTCTTTAACTTGGCAGCGAGCACCGGCTTTTTCAAAGCTTTGATGTTGTCCTTCAGCTGTTTCTGGATTGCAACTTGTATCCTTTTCTCCTCCGCTTCAACCTTCTTCTCGGCATTAGCCTTCTTCTTCACAGCTTCTTCAACTGCAGCCTTTCTCTTAATCTCATCTTCTTCGGCCTCAGCCTTTCTCTTATTCTCAGCTTCTTTTGGCTTCTTCTTCTCGACATCAGCCTTATTCTTCTCAGCTTCTTCAGCTGCAGCCTTTCTCTTTATCTCAGCTTCTTCAGCCTCAGCCTTTCTCTTATCCTCAGCTTCTTCTTCCTTCTTCTTCTCGGCATCAGCCTTCTTCTTCTTAGCTTCTTCAGCTGCAGCCTTTCTCTTGATCTCAGCTTCTTCGGCCTCAGCCTTTCTCTTATTCTCAGCTTCTTCTGCCTTCTTCTTATCAGCTTGTTCGGCTTCAGCCTTTCTCTTCTCAGCCTCCTCAGCTTCAGCATTCTTCTTCTCCATCTCAGCATTCTTCATCTCGATCTCAGCCTTCTTCTTCTCAGCCTCTGCCTTCTGTGTGTTGGCAACTTGAATGGCCCTATCGCTCCTCCTTGAGTAAATTATATGATCCTCGTGCAGTTGAGTAGAATAGCCAAATTAACATATTTGTATTATGAAAGTGAATCATTTATATTATAAAAAAAGACACGAATTGCATGAACATACCTGGGCAGTAGGATGCTGCATCCCAGTGTCCCTGCTCAGAGGCTTCTCTTCTGTATCAGGTGCTCCCTGTTCAGAATATATGATTAATTGCAAGTTGGCAGAGGCTATGATTACTACAGTGGGTGGGGGTCGATTGCAACTAGGGTCTGCTTTCACTTGGGTATCAGAGGATCTTACCACAGGACGTTGATCATTGCCAGGGGGGTTTGAGGAAGCCTTCCTCTTGCGAACAGTAATTCGTGGTGCACGAGTCTGCTGGCTATTGGGAGGGGACTGGAATTGTAGAAAAAGGAAAAAAGCATAATATTAATCAGAAAAAGGAGTTGATGGTAATAAAAAAACACAATAAACTAACCTCGCCATCAATGCTGGCAGAGTGTTGTGGGGAATCCATCATTTGCAAGATATCATCAACACTTCGGAATGCCCCATGTAAATCAGGAGGTGCTGCCACGGGGAAGAATAAAAAATATAAATGAAAAAATGGGAATAATCAAGATGAGAGAAAACATTTTTTAAGCATGGAAGACATAGGTAGGCTTACTTCTATTCAAATTTCCTTCTTGCAGATCAATGTCATGACCACACGATGGGGTTCTCATAAAATCTCTGCTGTCATCAAGATCTCCACCACTGCGATCCAACTGGATTTCTTCACTATCACCTCCTCCAGATTGGTCTTCCGGTACATTTGAAGTAGTTCCTGATCCTGCATACAAATTTAAAAAAGTGATTGAAAGCACAGAGTGATGTGTATGGGCAAAATTGCAACTTGTATGGTGGGTGGTTGCAACAATAATATTATACTGTATGGAATAAAAAATACCTGTTCCTGCTCTAGTGTCAATTGAAACGGGACTCCGTATAATTTCTTCACTATCACCTCCTCCAGATTGGTCCTCCGGTGCAATTGAAGTAGTTCCTGATCCTGCATACAAATTTAAAAAATGATTGAAAACACAGATTGATGTGTGTGGGCAAATTGCAACTTGTATGGTGGGTGCTTGCAAACAATAATATTATGCTATATGCAACAAAAATACCTGCTCCTGCTCTAGTGTCATTGTTCACCTTCCTTCTGCGCTCTTTGGCAGCTCGCTTCTCAGCGATAGCGTCAGCGATAAGCTTCTGAATGCCAATGTAGCACTCGTGGTGAGCTTTTGCCATAAGGTCGCGGGATATTGTTGAATACTTTGTAGCCTTCTGTGCGTACGACTGGGCTTCACTAGTGCTTTCATCAAAAGCCTTCAAGATGTTCAGCGCATCTGGCTTCCTACTCCTTCCAACTAAATCGATAATGCTCTGACCAAAAGAAGATCTGAAGCTACGGTACTGGTAAAAGACTGGGGGTTGGATATTGAAGGAAGCATGACCGGCGGGATCATGGGATGTGCCAAGCACATCAGCAGATGTGCCAGTAGCAGTGGGTGATGCTGCTCCTGGGTTAGGTGCTGTTGTTGGGTTAGGGTCTGCTACTGGGGCAGGTGCTGGTACTGGAGCATGTAATATTTCTGGAGCACCAATGGGGACGCCGTAGCACGTGTCAGCGATACTTCTCAGCTGAAAGTAAAAAACAATGATAAAATGATAAATGAATAACAAATTGCAACTCTTGCGGAGTAGCATTTGCAATAGTTAAACACAATATAGTTGCAACTTACCCTGAGGTGTCCAAACTCGGTGGTGCCAGGAGGAACATCTCCCCTGAGATCCTTATTTGCTATCGCATCAATCGTCTTCGAGTCCAAGAAAGCACATCGAGGGATCGAAAAGGGACTTGTGTCAAATCCATGCTACAGGTTGTCGACATAAAGCATCTGCATGTTTTTAACATTAGGTAAAAGACACATGGGTATTTTAGGTTGAATTCAGATAATGAAAAAAGTAAACCGAATTGGCACAGGTGCAATAAGCCAGTTGCAATAGAAAATACTAAAATTATTGCTACTTTGTTTACAACATAAATTACAAAATACATGTGAATGTGTGAACTAACCTATCATAAAAAATCAAAAAAATAAATCAAATTGCAACTTGTAACATACGACAGTTGTAACAGTAAACATAAAACAATTACTACTTGTGTAATTGGAAGAGTAAGTTGCAAGGGCAAAAATTGAATGTGTGTGTTGAGCTTACAACTACGAAGATCCCGCATCCACTGATGGGTGCGTTGATGCCTTTCTCCACAAAATTCTTTTTATAAAGATGAGCAGCTATGTTGAGCCTGTCAACTACCGCTTTGCACCAGTTCTTGTTGGCCATGTTCTGGATGTCCTGAGTATACTTTACATCATCAATCTTGATGCGAGTGTCAGTGTTGGAGAATATCAGACACTGAAATGCAGCCATGAAAAAGGCTCTCAGGCCCAGCTCCCCAGTGAGAATCCTCTTCTGCAGTCGATCAGTGATAACAGATATATTGATACCAGATATGCGTCTATAAGAGTTGCCACAAATTTGCTCTCCCAGCTCGTCCCACAAGGCACGAGCATCTGCATCAGACATGGGGGGCGGATCACTGCCAACGTTTGGTAACTGCAAAACACACCAAACACTGTGCTCAGTGATTGGAATCTCTTTTCCACCACCAATCTCTAATTTCATCGTTTCCGGGTTGAGCTTCCGCATCAGCCAGCTGAGCAACTTTCTAGACAATAAGTGCGGCTTGAATCTCAGCAGGCCGCCTAACCCCTTGGCAACTACTTCACTTTTCAATTCATCGGAGAGAGCATTCACAAGCTTTATGAACTTCCCAGGTGAGCATCGTATAGCTCGCGTCTTAGTTTTACCCTTATTCTCATCGCCACCAACAATACCAACATTGTCATCGCCAGAACCATCGCTGGCAGGAGCAAACTCTGGGTCTTGTTCATCATCACTTTCTTCATCTTGAATAGGAGACAAGGGGACTTTCAACCTTAACCTCTTCCTCCTTTCCTTCAATTCATTTTTATCTAATTGCTTTCTCTTGTTTTGTACACGAGGAGAGCGATGGACAATATCAGCGCCTTGCTGGCCTGTGACATTCTGTTCTTGATCCATTATAAAAACCACTGAAAAATGGTCATGAAAAAAACATGAGGGCACAAACACATGGTACAGATCTCATAACCAAAAATTGCTAATCAACAAACTAAAACACACAATACAAATAGGAACAAAAAATAGTTGCAATACACACTAATGCTGCAACACACATTAGTACTGGGACAGAATTGCCACATGCACCATAAGCCAGTTGCAACAAGACTGCTAAAATAATTACTACTGGGACAGTTGCAACAGTGAATTTAAACAAATAACTAGTTGTATATGAGCACAGTTATAAAAGACAGGAATGATGTATGTGGGTTGAAAGTTAAAATTATACAGTTGCAACTTATTTGATGGACCAGTTGCAAAAAAAGGTACACTGTAGTTGCAAAAAAGTGGAAACATCTGAGTTGATAATCTAGAACACAAACTGCTTATTCAAATGAAATGTATCCGCATAAAATACAACAATTAATAATTGCAATCAACGGATAATACTAGTTGCAACACTTGGGGAAAAAATGGGGTTTACCAGTCTATTACCGAAGATAACAAAACAAATCCAAACATGGGGACAGAGAAACGGGAGAGGGGGTGGATGAGCTTACACGGCGGGCGCGCGCGCAAACGACTCCGGTTCGGGCTACGTCGCTGTTCGCGGTCTACGACTCCGGCGCGCAAACGGTTCTGACGGGAGCCGTTCGCGGAGGATCCGTTCGCGGAGAAGTGTGGAGGGGGGGAGCAGGAGCGTGCGGGAGGGACGAAGATGAGCGCGGGCGAGCGCACAACGGCTACGGCGAGGGCTACGTCGCCGGGGAAGAGAAGATGTTGAGCCGTTCGCGGAGGGGAAGTGAAAAGGCGTTGTCCAGAGCGTGCGGGAGGGATGAAGACGAAGTGTTAGTTCGGCTGGGTGGGGCGGTTGGCTCGGACCATATGCTCCTGGGCACGTAGGTTCGGCCTGGGTGCATTCTCTATATTGAATGCACCCAGGTGTAATATATAAATACAGTATATATATATATAAACTAGAACATGGAACCTCGACATATTTGGGACACAGAAACTGATTCTTTGTTTCTCACATGCAGATCGGATGATAAGATGATGGCTTGATGTGGCTATTTGATACTCGTTTCGTTATTTTATTTGTTATGGTTTAGTTCAAAAATAAACTAGCGACTCACAAATATTTGAGAACGGAGGTATTAATATATATGGAGAAAATAGTTACAATGCTTGGCATGGTGGCCAATCCATCTGTCTTTCAACCATTTGCTTTGAATATAAATAGTTGGTTCAACCTAACACTTGATCAACTTAGCAAAGCAAAGAACACATTTAGATGATCTTGATTCTTGCGGTTACGACTACATGAGATTTAGAAGATCAGTATGAGAAACTTATTACTCCTTTCTAAAATATAGTTCTTTTTAGCCTACTTTTTTTGTCCAGATTCAATCGAATAATAATGATTATAGACATACATACAAATTACATTGATAAATTAATTAATAAATCTCTACTACTTCCCATTCCTTGTTCTGCGTTTCTCATTCCCACGTTCTGTCATTCACATGTTCTGCCATCATTCTATGTTCTCTCATTCCCATTCTTTGTTCTGTCTTTCTCACCTCCCTCCCCGCAAAGCCCATTCCCATTCTCATTTCCCCGTACAGCCCACGTCTAGCTAAAATTAAAAAACACACATGTCCTCAAGAGGATTTGAACCCATGACCTCTCAAGCAAAGGCCAAGAGTAGCTACCGCTAAACCACATGTGTGTTTATATCTGCATCTATGATAGGAAACACATCTACTACATCTCTCACCAAGCTCACTTGCTACCCTTGCATAATGCGTAGTAGTAGATAAGTATCACCGAGACTCTTGAATTATATTTTTGGATGGAGGTAATATTATTTAAAGAAGAGCTTTGCATGTAATTTCTTTTGTTTGAATAATATTTTATACTTAAATTCCCTTTTTGCATGTGTGACATTTATTCTTCGTAATATTTTTTCCATGGATCAGACTTGTGAGTCATTTTCATAAACCAACGCCAAGCATGAATCCATGTTTCTTACTTGAAACCCTGAACAAACACCATGAACAGGAGGCACTCGTGTTGGCGTCGCTCATCGATGATGAGAAGAAGCTTGGCGACTATCAGTTCGACTTCTAGAAGCAGTCCTACGTGGTCGCATGCACCGCTGTGTACGACAAGCTCCCGCGAAGCCACCGCTTGGACGCAGTCCAGAGCAGCTGTACCACGCTGTCCATCGTTAATCAGGGGGGCCTCATGGTTGTCGCCAACGTCGACGACTCTCGGATTGTTCTGGACACCGCATCCGACGATGACGCCATCACGCTGTCTAGCTCATCGTCCACCTGAAGCCCAACCTGCCACGTAAGTCGCTACTGACCGGACATGAATTCTTGTGCGCTGGGACGATGGACGTTGCTGACGTTGTGTGAGTGTCCTCGAACATGATGTATGTAGTGGAGTAGCGCATCCGGTGGTGCAACGGCCAGGGGTACTACCTCGCTGATGAGCACGGGGTGCACTTCGTTTGGCAGCCCAACCAAGAGTCATCGGTACTCGTCATGTCGTGCGCGTTCGACGACTACTATATCGAGGATTGTGGCGTCATCTTGGCGCCGGAGGTGACGCAGAGGAGGATCGACAACAGTGACCAGTTCGTCATCCTCGCCACCGTCAGGGTAGCTTTTGTGTCGACCTGCCTTTAATTCTCTTCGCAAACACACACACTTACTTTTTGTTTAAGCAAGAGCGTATGGTGGTGTGTGTCTGATGACTAATGATGTATGAGGGAATTTCTTCCAGCATGTGTGGAACGTGCTCTCCAATGATGAGACCATATAAATTGTGGCATATATCGAAGTCTGCATGATACTGATGGTTGCAATGTAATGGTGAAACAACTAGATTAAAATAACAAAATTTATGTATGGCTAGGATCACAAATTGATTATGAAACATTTTCTCATAATAGTATAACACGCATTTTGTATATAAGTTATCGTAGTATATTGGTATTATATATTCCCGTTGCAACGCACGGGCACTCAGCTAGTATAAGTATATGTTTAGTCTAAACCACATTATAATTTGGGATGGAGTGAGTACCTAGCTAGCGAGATGTTGATGTGTTCATATTACCTAACTAGCAAGCTTTTGTTGTTGATAATACTTATATTGCTAGGTGTGTAACCGGATCGAATACGGACGGATATCAATGAAATAATATTTGTTTTCATATTTTTACACGGATTCGAATTTGAATATAAATAGCTTCAAATATGAATACAAATACGGATAGTCGTGGGTCGAATACGGAACTAGTCGGACACCGATAGCGTCGGTAATGAATATTTTTGTGTTTGAATCATATGCCCTTGTTAAAGACTCTATATGCCCTTGTGTTTGAATCATATCCTAGTAAAAAGCCTTCTACAGCCTTAGGAGCAAATTTTGATTTTCTACCTCTTTTAACAAGAATAAAGCATTTGCTACCAAAGACTCTAAAATATGAAACATTTGGCTTTTTACCGGTGAGGAGTTCATATGATGTCTTCTTGAGGATTCGGTGTAGATATAACCGATTGATGGCGTAGCAGGCGATGTTGACCGCCTCGACCCAAAATCGATCCGAAGTCTTGTATTCATCAAGCATGGTCCTTGCCATGTCCAATAGAGTTCTATTCTTCCTCTCCACTACACCATTTTGTAATCATTTAGCCTCTCCTTTAGTCCAAACATTTTTGAGGATTATATGTGGACATATGCTATGGCTCCATAAAATTCCATGAATTTCTAAGGCTATTTTGAGTATTATTAATTTATTTATGTAGAAAATCGTTAAAATGCAATTAAATTCATAAAATATTCTAACGCTGACTGAAAATTGCAGCTAAGTTATCAAGATTAATAAATATTCTACCAGAATATAACATCAAGTACCCATATGAAAATGATAAAAGTGAAGTATTGATTTAGTTGAAACTTAGATGTTTATGGTGGTTTCTGAGAGCACCTAGAGGGGGGTGAATAGGTGATCCTGTAAAATCAAACACTAAATAGCCACAAACTTGATTATAAAGAAGTTAGTGCAAGTTAATCAAGTTTATGAAGCGAGCTCTTGCGAACACAAGCAATCATAGAGAGGAGCAACATAAGAGACACGTGATTTTTATCCCGTGGTTCGGCCAAGTAACACTTGCCTACTTCCACGTTGTGGCGTCCCAATGGACGAGGGTTGCACTCAACCCCTTTCAAGTGATCCGATGATCAACTTGAATACCACGGTCTTTCCTTTGAGATCTTTTCCCGTTTGCGAGGAATCTCCACAAGTTGGAGCCTCTCTCCCTTACAAAGTTTTGATCACAAGAAGCACAAGAGTAAGGGAAGGAAAACAACGCACACAAGATTCAATCCACAGCACACATGCGCACACATGCGCACACAAGCCAAGACTTGAGCTCAAAGCACAGCACAGAGAGTTCACAACTCGAACGGAGCTCAAATCACTAACACAACGAATCAAATGCGTGGAGGCGGAGTCTGGATGTCTTAGTATGCTTAGAGAATGCTTGGTGTTCTCCTCCATGCGCCTAGGGGTCCCTTTTATAGCCCCAAGGCAGCTAGGAGCCGTTGGAGATCAATTTGGTAGGCAATTCTTGCCTTCTGTCGAGTGGTGCACCGGACAGTCCAGTGCACCACCGGATGGCTCCTGTAGCAGTCCGGTGCGTGATCTCCTTCCATATCGGGCATAGCCGACCGTTGGTTCTCCGGGGCCGTTGGTGCACCGGACACTGTGGACACCGAACAGTCCGGTGTGCCCACCCGACCGTTGACGCGGACCACGTGTCGCGCGTTGATCGCGCGGACGACCGTTGGCTGCTGGCGCCGTTGACTCACCGGACAGTCCGGTGAACCACCGGACAGTCCGGTGAATTATAGCCACGTCGCCTTCTCTTTTCTCGAGAGCAGCCAGTTGACGCCGAGCCAGCCTGGGGCACCGGACACTGTCTCGTGCACCGCCGGACACAGTCTGGTGTGCCAGGGCAGAGCAGGTGTTGGTTGTACTTTGCCAACTCTTCTCCAATTCAAATCTTCTTTTCTTGGAACTGTTTCTAGCACTTAGATAACCATGTTAGTATTTAAAACAATTCACTAAGTCTAGAAACATACCTTGTTCTTCGATTCTCACTCATTTAGCACATAAGAACTTAATCAATATGTGTTGGACATTTAATCACCAAAACATTATAGAAATGGCCCAAGGGCACATTTCCCTTTCAATCTCCCCCTTTTTGGTGATTTATGCCAACACATCAAAAAGCAACAAGAGAAGTGCACCATCAATGCAAATGAAGACCAAATTCTCTTTACTTAGGATTTGGCATATTTGGATCATTCTTTGCCACCACTTGGTTTGTCTTTGCAAATCAAATACTTTTTCCTATCTCTAAGTCAAACACACTTGTTTAGGCAAATCGAGAGATATTCCAAGAGTAAAATTGATCAAGTGCCAAAAACTCCCCCTTTTCCCATAATCAAAATTCTCCCCCATAATAGACCAAATTTTGTAATAAGAGTATTTTGACAAACACCAAATTTTATCTCCTCTATTTTCAAAATTCACAAGTGGTTGGCTGATCCATTTTGCTTTGGCCTTAATTTCTCCCCCTTAGGCATTAAGCAACAAAATGGGATCATTCTCGGCCCTCTAACCCCATTGCCTCACCAAAATGTCAGTTACGAGCAAAAAGGCAATGAGAACACAAGTATGAACTTGGAATTGAATACACTAATACCGGAGTGTAGTGGAAGTCTTTTAGTCATCCAAGTTCACTTTCCCATTCAATATACCTTTGAGACTACATCAAGTGTACTCAACCAAACAAGTTAGTCTCAAAAGGGTCAAGTTGTAACACATCTCCCGCTAAATATGTGCATCATGTGCATACAGACTTGTGAGGTCCGGGGATGACTTGTACAACTTGAGCACCACAAACAAACAATAATTGATTTTAAATGCTCAAAGTAACATGATCAAAGGCATAGAACACATGTATGCTATAGATCAATCCAAGTTACGCGAATCTAAGACATTTAGCTCACTACGCAACCTGCAATATGTTTTCTCATCCAAAGGCTTGGTGAAGATATCGGCTAGCTGGTTCTCGGTGCTAATATGGTAAATATCGATATCTCCCTTTTGCTGGTGGTCTCTCAGGAAGTGATGCCGGATGTCTATGTGCTTAGTGCGGCTGTGTTCAACAGGATTATCCGCCAAGCAGATTGCACTCTCATTGTCACATAGGAGTGGGACTTTGCTCAGATTGTAGCTAAAGTCCCAGAGGGTTTGCCTCATCCAAAGCAGTTGCGCGCAACACTGTCCTGCGGCAACATACTCGGCCTCAGCGGTGGATAGGGCAATAGATGTTTGTTTCTTGGAACTCCAGGACACCAGGGACCTTCCTAGAAATTGCCACGTCCCTAATGTGCTCTTCCTATCAACCTTACACCCAGCATAATCGGAGTCTAAGTATCTAATTAAGTCAAAGGTAGACCCCTTTGGATACCAGATCTCGAAGCAAGCCATAGAAACTAAATACCTAAGAATTCACTTAACGGCCACAAGGTGACATTCCTTGGGGTCGGATTAAAATCTAGCACACATGCATACACTAAGCATAATGTCCGGTCTGCTAGCACAAAGATAAAGTAAGGAACCTATCATTGACCGGTATGCCTTTTGATCAACGGACTTACCTCCTTTGTTGAGGTCAAGATGCGTGTCAGTTCCCATCGGTGTCTTCGCGGGCTGGGTGTCCTTCATCCCAAACCTCTTGAGAAGATCTTGAGTGTACTTCGTTTGGGATATGAAAGTGCCGTCCTTGAGTTGCTTCACTTGGAATCCAAGGAAGTAGGTCAACTCGCCCATCATCGACATCTCAAACTTTTGCATCATCACCCTGCTAAACTCCTCACAAGACTTTTGATTAGTAGAACCAAATATTATGTCATCGACATAAATTTGGCAAACAAAAAGATCACCATTGCATGTCTTTGTGAAAAGAGTGGGATCGGCTTTTCCAACCTTGAAAGCATTAGAAATAAGTAAATATCTAAGGAATTCATACCATGCTCTTAGGGCTTGCTTAAGTCCATAAGGCGCCTTAGAGAGCTTATATACATGGTCAGGATACCTGTCATCCTCAAAGCCACGGGGTTGTTCCATGTATACCTCTTCCTTGATTGGCCCATTGAGGAAAGCGCTCTTCACGTCCATTTGAAACAGCCTAAAAGAATGGTGAGCGGCATAGGCTAATAAAATTCGAATTGACTCTAGCCTAGCCACAGGAGCAAAAGTCTCCTTGAAATCCAAACCTGCGACTTGGGCATAACCTTTTGCCACAAGTCGAGCCTTGTTTCTTGTCACCACCCCGTGCTCATCTTGCTTGTTGCGGAACACCCACTTGGTTCCCACAACATTTTGCTTTGGATGTGGCACCAGGCTCTAGACTTCATTTCTTTTGAAGTTGTTGAGCTCTTCCTACATGGGGTAACACCCTAAATTTGGGGGGTAGATTTTTTTCTTCTTTTTACTCACCAAATTCAGGTGTTACTCTCTTTCCTTTTCTCATTTCGCTCCTTCTTCCCAATTTCAAAGCAATATAGTGACGGGTGTCCGTGTCATGTGTAAACAAAACCTAAGTGTCATGGGTGTTGCATCATGCTGAAGCATATTTCTTTGTCTGATGTCGTGGTTAGTCGCATGTACGTCTCGTCCCGTTTCGGATTTTGGTTCACGATCGGATTCCGATTGGTGGTTGTGCGTGTCGTGGGTTTTGACCCGCGGGGTGATCCAGCCCGGCCCAGCCCAGCCCAGCCCGGTCCGGCCCCGCCCCCGTGCGCCCCTGGCGCCCCAGCACCCATGCGCCCCCCTCCGCCTAGTCTCTTTCTCTCATTTGATTTTCTCCCGCGCAGTAACCTCCCTCTCCCACCTCTCTCTCCCCGTGGTGTCCTAGGGTTTGGAGACGGCGATCGCTGGAGTTTGGATCCCCGAGGTGAGCTTTCCCTCTCCCTCTCCCTTTCTCTCTCTCCCTCCCCCTCCCTTTCTTCCTCCCCTGCCCGCACGCCCTCCCCTACCCACGCGACCTCCCCTACCCTGGCCGTGCGCCCTCCCGCGCCGCGCGCCTTCCCCCGCCTAGGCGAGCCCCCTCCCCGGCGGCCCCTCCCCGGCGAGCCCCCTCCCCGCCGCGGCCCTGGCCCCACGCCTCGTGCCCTGGCCTCGCCCGGCCCCGCGCCCCACGCCCTGGCCGCGCGCCGGCGGCCGTGCCGCGCCCCGGCCGCGCGCCCTCCCCCGCGCCTTGCACGCTCCATCGTGCCTCGGCTACGCGCCCCTGCCCTGCCCGAGCCTAGAGATGGCAAAGGGTAAATACCCACCGGGTATTACTACCCCATACCCATACCCACGACACAAAAATAACCCCACCGGGTCACCCATATACACCGGCGGGTATGGATTTACCCCTATACCCATACCCATGTGGGTATGGGTCACCCATCGGGTCACCCGTACCCACAAAAATTAAACAACTATCAAAATATTATACTATACAAATGGCAACTATATCCATATAAATACCATTACAAAATTTTCTAGCATCATTTAACCATCCATTCAACACGCCAAAGATAATTGGATAAAGTAGTGACACTATGATAGTACTACATAGCACATTACATGTTCCATTACATGGTCATTAAATTGTTGTTAAATAGTAAAAAAGTTGGATGACTAAAGTCCAAGTTCATGCTTCGGATAAGTTTATATTGGGTATTTTATACCCACGGGTTAACGGGTATGGGTGAAGGCGGAACGTTCTAATACCCGTTTACCCATTGGGTGAAGATTTTTGCCCAATAACAGACCCACGGGTAGAATATTTAGCCCACATACATACCCTAATGGAGTAAATACCCATCGGGTATCGGGTCGCGGGTACCCATTGCCATCTCTACCCGAGCCCGTGCCCCAGCGGCCTCCCGCCCCGCGCGCCTGCACGGTTCGCGTGCCCTCGGCACGCGCAGCGTGCTCTCGCGCGTGCGACGGTAGTCGTGCTGCGTTCAACTATCGTCTTAATCCATTTTAATTTTAGTTTAGTTGATGTGCTGCGTCGCGCGCTTCGTCGCGCGACGGTTCATTCTAAATTCGTCTTTATTAATGTGTTGTGTCGCGCGCTTCATCGAGCGACGATTCATTTTAAATTTATATTTATTAAGGTGCTGTGTCACGCGCTTCGTCGCGCGACGATTCGTTTTAAATGCAGTTCTGTCGACGTAAGCCGTCGTGCGTTTTGTCACGCAACGCTTAACGTTTATCTATAATTAATGCAAGAATCTCGTTGCGCGCTCTGTCGCGCGGCGAGTCGTTTATTTCTTAATTTAATTTAAATGCTGCGTCGCGCGTCTCGCCGTGCGACCACTTCCTTTAATTCACCTTTATTGGATTATAATGATTAAACGTGGAACATGACCTTACTTTATGCTAAACGCAATGGCCAAAGTAATATTCTTCTGTTTAAACGAGTAGTTTTATCTATAATTGGGTAACGTGATTGCTTCTCGACTGTAGACTCGACCGTCAGTTCCTCTTTCTCGCTTAACCGTAATTGCCAACCCCGCGTTGAACGTCTGTTTGATTATTGCATTCCATTGTATGGTGTACTGTTCTTTTGTATTAAATGTGTGGAATGTACGTTTGAACTCGTTTAGATAACGGTTAGTTGGTGGAGCCCAACGAACTCGCAGGAGAAGCCCCTGAGCAGCAGCTGGTTGGTGGAGGCAAGTGTCCCTTGACCCATCTTTGTCCTATACATTCTATAATTCACTTCCCGCATTTACACAGTTATACCTAAGGATTGACTAGCTTTTGTTAGCCATGTCCTTGTTTACCCATTTGGGTCGGATTATTATTGTTTAGCTTATTGCTAGTGCTTAACATTAATCAATGAACATGATGAGATTTATCAATGATACGATGTTTCCCTTCTTATTTATGATATACTTGTGGCATTTAAGGGGGCTCGAGCGGTTTCTCGAGTGCCTCTCCGTAAGGACCTGTTCGTTGGATGACCGCCCGAGAAAACAGTGCGACCATGAGGGTGGAGTGGGACGCCCTTAGCTGAATAATTAGAGGAACCGGGATGTAGTTCGCTTCGCCGTCGTGCCGTTAATGCGGCTCGGTGTATGCGGCTCGCTCTGCCAAGGTTGTTTTACCCCCTTGGGGAGGAGTGCGGTACATTTAGGAAACCTAACGGGCGGCTACAGCCCGGGGAATCTTTGTAAAGGCTACGTAGTGATGCCCTGCTGGGTCACCTTTGTAGTGATCAATGGAGAGTCATGATCTCTGGGCAGAAAGGAAATCACGGCTTATTGGTAAAGTGTGCAACCTCGGCAGAGTGTTATGAAAACTGATATATCAGTTGTGCTCGTGGTTATAAGCGGCCAAGGGAGCTCCATTGATTAGTGGTACTTGATTAGAGATGTTCGGATTACAGGTGGCAATGAGAATGATGGTTTTGGTATTGACTCTAGTGATGGTAAGTAGTATTCTTTCCGTTTGGAAAGGGTACGTTTGGTTTAATAACATGGGTTAATTCTAAAACTTAGCTTTCTCTACTAATAATAATAATCTGACCAACTAAAAGCAACTGCTTGACTTATCCCCACATAAAGCTAGTCCACTACAGCCAAACTGGACACTTGCTGAGTTTGTTGATGTGTACTCACCCTTGCTCTACACACCAAACCCCCCCCCCCTCCCCTCCCCAGGTTGTCAGCATTGCAACCACTGCTCAGGAGAAGATGAATCCGTGGAAGGAGACTTCCAGGATTTCCATGTTTACGACGAGTTCTAGGCGTGGGTTAGCGGCAACCCCTAGTCGGCTGCCATTGAAGGCCGCGTGTATCTACGTTTCTTTTCCGCACTTTGATTATTGTAAAGACTATGTGGATGTGTCAAACATATGATGTAATCAACTATTATTCCCCTTTTATATTATGATTTGAGCATTGTGTGATGATGTCCAGTTATGTAACTGCTGTGTACGTGAATTGCTGATCCTGGCACGTACATGGTTCGCATTCGGTTTGCCTTCTAAAACTGGGTGTGACACATGGCCAACACCCAGTCCGGATCCTACAAGGCCTCTTCTACCCTAAAATGCTCAATATAAGAGACAAACGAGTAATGCTCACAAAAAGTAGCTAATCGTGACCGAGTGGTTACTCCCTTGCTGATGTCACCCAGAATTTGATCGACGGGGTGATGTCTTTGGATCGTCGCTCGAACTTGAGTTGGAGGGACTTGTGGTGCTTCTTCCTCCATAACCTGTTCTTCCTGTGCTCCCCTTTGATCACGTTCCTCTTCTTGAGGTACCTTTCCATCATCATGAGTTGGGGGATGCACCAGTGTCGAGGAAGAAGGCTGATCTTGTTCCTGTGGTTCCTGTGGTCGCACATCACCTATCGCCATCGTGCGTATTGCGGCCGTCGGAACTTCATCTTCATCTATGTCATCAAGATCAACTTGCTCTCTTGGAGAGCTATTAGTCTCATCAAATACAACGTAGCTAGAGACTTCAACTAATCCCGATGATTTGTTGAAGACCCTATATGCCTTTGTATTTGAGTCATATCCTAGTAAAAACCCTTCTACAACCTTGGGAGCAAATTTAGAATGTCTACCTTTCTTCACCAGAATGTAGCATTTTCTCCCAAATACATGAAAGTAAGAGACATTGGGTTTGTTACCGGAAAGAAGTTCGTAGGAGGTCTTCTTGAGGAGGCGATGTAGATAGAGCCGGTTTATGGCGTGGCAGGCTGTGTTCACAGCTTCCGACCAAAACCGCTCGGGTGTCTTGAACTCTCCAAGCATCGTTCTCGCCATGTTGATTAGCGTCCTGTTCTTCCTCTCTACTACATCGTTTTGCTGTGGTGTGTAGGGAGCAGAGAACTCATGCTTGATGCCTTCCTCCTCAAGGAACTCTTCAACTTGTAGATTTTTGAACTCGAACCCATTGTCACTTCTTATCTTTTTCACCTTTAGTTCAAATTCAATTTGAGCTCTCCTCAAGAAGCACTTTAGAGTCCCTTGGGTTTCTGACTTATCCCGTAAAAAGAATACCCAAGTGAAGCAGGAAAAATCATCAACAATTACAAGACCATACTTACTTCCCCCGATGCTGAGGTAGGCAACGGGTCCAAAGAGGTCCATGTGAAGAAGCTCCAGTGGTCTTGATGTCGTCATCACATTCTTGCTGTGATGAGTGCTTCCCACCTGCTTCCCTGCTTGACATGCTGCACAAGGTTTGTCTTTCTCAAAACAGACATTGGTTAGTCCTAACACATGATCTCCCTTTAGAAGCTTATGAAGGTTCTTCATCCCAACATGTGCTAGATGGCGATGCCACAGCCAGCCCATATTAGTCTTAGCGATTAAGCATGCATCTAGAACGACATTCTCTTTCAAAAAATCAACTAAGTAGAGCTTGCCTTCTAATACACCCTTAAAAGCTAATGAACCGTCTCTTTCTAAAGACAGATACATCTATATTTGTGAATAAACAATTATACCCCATGTTACATAATTGACTCATAGATAACAAATTATACCCGAGCGATTCAACTAAAAACACATTAGAGATAGAATGCTCGGATGTGATGGCTATCTTTCCCAATCCTTTGACCTTGCCTTGGTTCCTGTTGGGGGCTTGTTCTCAAATGCTAAGAATTAAGAACAAGGCAACATAGAAAATGTTAAGTGTTAAAGTCCTTCGTCCTCCAAAACATTATATCCCTTCAGGATATAAAGAATTTCGGACGAAGGTTACGAAGGACATACCTTCGTGAGCATAATAACAAGGGACGAAGCATTCATATAAATCATGAGGTATAAAATAAACATTTAAATATTATCATAGAACCATCTCCATTTTTATTATCATGAATGAATATAAATGACTTCAAATTACAAATGTACCTTCGGTCCTGAGGAAAGCAAAAGTACAGGTGTGATGCGAAAGCAAATGACAGGTTCGCGTGAACAGTACAGGGGTACTGTTCATCTATTTATAGACACAGGTCACAGCCTGTGACGAATTACAATTATGCCCCTTACAAAAGTTTACAACATTGACTCAGACCTCTATGGATAAAAAGGTCATTCTATCTCTATGTCGGTTTGTAATGCCGAAGCTCCATGAAAAGGACCCTTCGGCCATCACCTGGGAACAACTTCAGCCGAAGCTGCTTCTTCGTGTAAGACCTTCGGCGCAACGAAGCATGGCCCCAACAGTAGCCCCTTTCGCGGTGCTAGATCGTTTTTCGTAACGAGCTTGATCCGTGAAAAATGCCTCTTAAGCTTCGGGAAGCCGAAGGTCCAAAAAACACCTTCCCTGAGCTCGTTGCCGAGAAACGATTCAATTCCCGAGCTCGTGTCGGTCCCACCTTACAGAGTTACTGTTTGATCTTTGCGGTCCACTGCGCAGCGAGTACAAGTGACTGCCCGCCTGGTGTAAAAATCCTGCCGCTTCGCCTTCTTACCTGCAGCACTATATAAACAGACGAGTAGGTGTGAAGTTACCACAGCATTCATTGCTATTTGCACTGTTTTGCTGCCAAAATTTTTAACTATAGCCGAAGCTTGATTCTCAGAATCGAACGAAGGTCCATCTCGAAGTCTGCTTCGTCAGAAAGAAAAGCTTCGGGAGAAAAGGAAAAAGAAAAAAGTATCTAACTTCCCCAAACTCAGAATCATATGGCCAGAGTGCGATCTACTGCCAGAGTTGAACGTGAAGGAGACGAAGCCGAAGGTTCGAATACTGTGCCCATCTCCGAAGCAATGCAGCGTTCCGGACTGGTGACTGCGGAAGAAATGCCCGCTGCTGAAGCAGACCCAACAATTGCCGAAGGGGAAGAAGAGAATATTGAAGAAACTGATCCCGAAGATGACTATCGCATTGCCATGCCCAGCAAGCCCAGTCACTTGGACTTCGGGAAATCGACTGTTTCAAAGGCTGATCTTTCCAAGATGGTGAAGGCAGGTTATTTTAGTGAAAATCAGAAGAAGCTACTTCGCTTCGGGGGAGAAGAAACTACCCCGAAGCCAGAGAAGGACGAGATTGTCATTTTCAAGAGCTTTTTAAAAGCTGGGCTGAGATTCCCTCTTCATGGAATTATTGCAGATGTATTGAAAAAGTTTGGTATTTACTTTCATCAATTGACTCCTAACGCTATCGTTAGGCTTAATGTTTATATCTGGGCCCTTCGAAGCCAAGCTGTGGAACCGTTTGCCGACAGTTTTTGTCGAGTTCATGAGTTACATTACCAAACAAAGGCCAGAAAAGATGGGCTACATGATAACTTCGGTTGCTACAATTTTGCCTACCGGAAGACAACAAAGTGTCCTGTTATCAGCTACCGAAGCAAATGGCCAGCAGGCTGGAAATCTGAGTGGTTCTATGTGAAAGTTGACGAAGACGAAGAAAAATTGGTACAAAGCCCTCTTGATTTAATCTTCGGAGAAACAAGGCCGCGATGCCACATGAAATTGGAGGGTCCCACTTGGGCTGCACTGGGTGAGTTTGAAACTATTTCAGAGCATATCGGTACCAGGGATCTGGTTCAAGAATTCTTGGCGTTCAGAGTCTTCCCTACTCTGAAAGAATGGGAAATGCCAAAGCTAGAGGGAGAGAAGAAGAAGGGGGAACTTGTCCGGCTTCCTTATCACTTCAAATTCAAGAAATACTTTAAAAAGCCCTGCCAAGAATGGCTAGACACAGTTGAGGTGATGTGTAATGAAATTCTTGGGAATTATTCCAAAAAAGAAGATCAACTGATGACCGCGGCCTTCGGCACCCGTCCGAAGCGAAGGCTGAACCGAGTGCTTGACGCCCTGGGCTTCGAGTACCCTGACTATGAACGGCTGAACAAGGGTGCTGAGGGCCAAAAAAGGAAAAGAGTGGCCGAAACTTTGAACAAGGATGAAGAAAAACCAGCAAAAGAGAAGAAAATTCCCAAGAAGAGAAAAATATTAACTCCAAAGCGAAAATTATCCGATGAAGAGGGGACCCCCACACCACCTTCTACCAGCGATGTGGAGGAAATCTTAAAGGTAATGACTGAAACCCTGCCCACGAAGCTAAGTCCATTAAGGCCTCAACTGACGAAGCTTTTTCGAAAGGTGGAGGAACCCGAAAAATCGAAGAAGATAACAAAAACAAAAAGACAAAGAATTATTGCAGTGACTGAAGTTATCGACAAGACGCCACCGAGGGCGTCAATTCAGAAAACACCAGCTGTTGAGGGCACAACAAACGTCGAAGTCGCACCTTCGGAGGTCGCGGCTACCGAAGCCGCTACAGCCGAAGATGTGAACTTAGAAACTACCATTGAGGACATCAACAAAATTTTGCAAGACATGGCTGCAGAAGAAGCTGCCACCGCTGCTGAAGAAACCATGGCCACAGTGCCTGGGAAGGGGAAAGAAATAGCCGAAGACACTTCGGACGACGAAGCCTACACATTTCAAAATTTAGTTGGGCAAAAACTGTCAAAGGCCGAAATAGAAGAGCTTAAGGAATATGCCAAATCTTGCGGATACAAGCCAGGAGCTCTTCTATTTGGAGGCATTGATGATGAAAAATTGGGCTTCATTCGTGATCAAACTGGGGCTAAGGTCATCGGTACTCTATCAAAGAGTATCGGTTTTCCGAAGCTAGAAACAGATATCAGCCGCTACCGACGACAACATATCGTCGGCAGCTTATTTTATTCCAATTTCAAGGTAAACAACCTTTTCTCTGGTTTTTATTGCTTTTAATAATGAAAATGTTACTAACGAAAGTTGTTTCTGTGCAGAGCATGCTACTGAGCAAAGCTCTGAAGATGCAACAAGATCTAGAAGATAAAAAGCACGAAGCTATAATCGAAAATCTAGAGAGCAAGATAAAAGAGCAGTCATCCATTATTGAGAAGAAAGACTTTGAACTCCAATCAACTGAAGGCTTGCTGGCAGAGACTGAAGCTAAAGTATCAGAATTGAATTCGAAGCTTATCTGCCAATCAAAACAATTTGAACAGGAGAAGCTAGAGCTTAATTCGAAACTTGAAGCCGAAGTCCAGACCAACTCAGACTTGAAGAAATCATTAACAAGCCTTCAAGACAAGTGCTTGAAATTTAGCAATAACTGTATTGAACAATTAAAAAAGGTCTTTTACTCAGTTGGAGCCAGCAGCGGGAAGTTTAACCCTTCAGCTGAAGATTTGCCAAAAGCCTTCGACCATATTGAAGCTGAAATTGAAGAGCTTGACGAAGTTATAGCCGGGCACGGTGACTTCTGTGCCTGGGTAGCTTCTCGGGGTACCGCTGCAGCGTTCCTGAAGGCCGGCTGCGAGCATGGAAAAATCGTCAACAGGCCCAACTTCACCCTGTCTCCATCAATTCTGGACGATATTCCTGACCTCGCCCGAAGCATCTCAAATAGATTTATAAAAATGATATGGACAAAAGGCGGGCGAGAGAAGGCCGGAGACGAAGCTCGAAGTCATCTTGATCCAGTAAGAAATCATACTTTGTACTTACCTTCTCCTTCACACTTGATTTTTACTCGCGATACCTTGATTCATGTAGGATGACGAAGCTGAAGATGATGCTTAAAATATGTTGCCGAAGCTGAAGCTTAGCGAAGATTAGTAGAAGTATACTATAGAAAGAACTCAGGAGACTTTTGTAACAATGTTTGTAAATACAATTAAACTGTTCTCAAGGAACTTTGTACATACCTTGTAATATATTCTTACCCTTCTATTGAGGCGCTTTGATGTGGACGAAATTAGTATTTTGAGCCGAAGGCGAAAAAACACCTTCCCTTCTTTTCGTACACAACGAAGCATAGAAGACCACTTCTTTTTGCCGAAGCTTTTCTTTTTTGTACATAACGAAGCATAAAAGACCGCTTCTTCTTTTTGCCGAAGCAACCACTTAGGAACACAAATGCTATGAATGAATGCTTATGAATGCAAATGCTATGATGTAATGTAATGTGCGAATGAATGTCCAAAACATATGTCCGAAGCCACACTCTCAGCCATTATTTCCTTAGAAACAACCACACATTAGCTCTGCATTCCCTTAGGAACGACTTTGGAGCTTCTTCGCCTTTTACTTAGGCGGTATCAGCATTGACTTTTCGCTGTAAGCTCTGCATCCCCTTAGGGACGTCTTTGGAGCTTCTTCGCCTTTTACTTTCGGCGGAATCAGCGTTGACTTTTCGCTGTGAGCTCTGCATCCCCTTAGGGACGTCTTTGGAGCTTCTTTTCTTTTTCAGTTTCGGCACTCGATGGTGCGTTCTCAGCTTTTACATTTACATTCTTTGGGGGATTTTGCTCTTATAAAACTAAAAAGGAAATTACATATGATGGCCCCATTAAAAACCTTTCTCCCCCTTTAGAAAGGAAAAGGGTGCCATGAAAAAGAAAAGAAAAACATAAAAAGTTACATCAAGTTAAACATAATATCGCCGAAGCTCATCCGCATTCCAAGATCTTGGAATTTCGCTGCCGTCCATGTCCTTTAATCTGTACGAACCAGGCCTTGACGAAGATACTACTAGGAAAGGTCCTTCCCATTTCAACTGTAATTTGCCCACTGTGTCTGGGTTGGCCACTCTCCGAAGCACCAAGTGTCCCGGCTCAATATTTTTTAGCCGGACCTTTCTATCTCGCCATTTGACTGTTTCAGCCTGGTATTTATTGATATTCTCCACAGCTTGAAGCCTGATCCCTTCTAAAGCATCTTTTTCCACAAAACAGGCATCTTCAGGACTTGATTCTGCCGAAGCTACCACTCTTATTGATCCAGCTTTAGCTTCTTCCGGAGTTATTGCTTTGTCTCCGAACAATAACTTGAATGGAGTAAAGCCTGTAGACCTTGATGCTGTTGTATTGTGGCTCCACACCACTTTGGTTAACTGATCTGGCCACTTTCCCCTGGGTTGATTGAAGATTAACTTCATTATTCCTGTCATTATAATGCCGTTGGCCCTTTCAACGAGCCCATTCGACTCCGGATGCCTGACTGATGCAAAATGGATCTTCGTTCCAATTTGATCACAGAAATTTCTGAAAGCTTCGGAGTCGAACTGCGTTCCATTATCTACAGTGATGGCCTTCGGTACCCCGAAGCGACAGACAATATTCTGCCAGAAAAACTTTTGGACAGTGGCCGAAGTTATTGTGGCTAATGGCTTCGCCTCAATCCACTTGGAAAAATACTCCACAGCCACTATAACATATTTTAGATTCCCTTGAGCCGGTGGTAATGGACCCAACAAGTCAAGGCCCCACCTTTGCAATGGCCAGATGGGTTGTATCAGCTGTGTCAAAGACGAAGGTTGCTTTTGATCTCTTGCACATTTCTGACAACCTTCGCACTTTTGAACTAACTCCGCTGCATCCGAAGCTGCCTTCGGCCAATAAAACCCTTGGCGGAAAACTTTTCCAAGTAACGGCCTAGATCCGATGTGGGATCCACACAGGCCTGCATGTATTTCTTTCATTAACTCTATACCTTCGGTTCTAGACAAGCATTTGAGCAGCGGGGCGCAAACTCCATGTTTGTATAATTCCCCTTCTATCATGACATACGGACGAGCTCTTGCCTCTATTCTTTTATTGTAAGCTTCGTCATCTGAAAGGAACTTACCCTGAAGGTAAGAGATTATTTCAGTTCTCCAATCTTCGCTGTAAACAGGAGATATGTTGAGGACTGCTCTTTCAAGGGGCTCCACTGAAGGTGCCTTTATTGTTTCGAAGAACACATCCGAAGGTAACGGCAGCCCCTGTGCTGCAGACTTGGCTAGCAAATCAGCATGCTCATTTTGTCCTCGAGGGATATTCTTGACAGAAAATCCTTCGAAGGAGGCTTCGATCCTTCGGACCGTGTCTAGATATTTTTCAAGCTTCGGATCTTTAGCCTTGCAACTTTTGTCAATATGACCCGAAACAACCTGGGAATCAGTTTTAAGAATCGCCCTTCTGATTCCCATTGCCTTTAATTTCCGAAGGCCCAGGAGCAGGGCTTCGTACTCAGTAATATTGTTTGTACAGCTGAAGTCAAGTCTTGCTGCATAACAAGTTTTAACCTTGGATGGTGAGACCAACACAGCAGCTGCACCTGCTCCGAAGGTTCCCCAAGAGCCATCACAAAACACTGTCCACACTTCGGCATCTTTATTTGCTTCTTCATCCTGAGCCCCTGGCGTCCAGTCGGCGATGAAATCTGCCAATGCTTGAGACTGGATCGAGGATCTATGCACATAATCAATGTAAAATTCATTGAGCTCTGCAGCCCATTTTCCAATCCGTCCAGTAGCTTCTCTATTTCTCATGATATCCTTCAACGACTGCGAAGAAGGAACAATAATGTTGTATGCCTGAAAATAATGCCGAAGCTTCCTGGATGCCATTAAAACGGCATATAATACCTTCTCCAGCTCTGTATAATTTTTCTTTGATAAACTAAGGACTTCAGATACAAAATACACTGGAACTTGCTTCTTGACTTGGCCATCAAGCTTCTCCTGGACAAGTGCCGCACTTACTGCTGAGTGCGAAGCTGCCACATATAACAACAGAGGAGCCCCTGGTGTTGGCGGAGTTAATGTTGTTAGATCTATCAAATATTGCTTCAGCTCTTCGAAGGCTTTTTGTTGACTTGGTCCCCATTGAAAGACTTCAGCTGACTTCAGCACCTCGAAGAATGGTAAATTTCTTTCTGCTGATCTGGATATAAATCTGTTGAGAGATGCCAGCCTTCCTGTCAATCTTTGGGCCCCCTTTCTTGTAGTTGGTGGCTCCATTCGAAGTATAGCTTCGATTTTATTTGGATTAGCTTCGATTCCCTTTGTTGAAACCAAGCATCCAAGAAATTTCCCCTTCTTCACTCCGAAGACACATTTTTCTGGATTCAGCTTCAGACCAGCTTGTCTGAAACTGGCGAAGGTCTCCTGCAGATCAGCAATATGATTTTCCTGCTTCGTGCTTTTTAAAATGATGTCATCGACATAAGTCAACACATTTCTGCCTATCTGAGACTGGAGGTCCTTCGCTGTCATTCTGCTGAAACTTCCTCCAGCATTTTTGAGCCCCTCAGGCATCCGAAGATAGCAATATGTGCCACTTGGGGTTATGAAGCTAGTCTTCGGCTCATCTTCCTTCTTCATCCAGATTTGATGATAGCCTGAGTAGCAGTCCAGGAGACTCATGAGCTCTGAAGAAGCTGCTGCATCGACTAAAGAGTCTATCCTTGGCAGCGGGAATTCATCCTTCGGACAAGCCTTGTTGAGATCTGTGAAATCGATACACATTCTCCACTTGCCATTGGCCTTCTTCACCATAACAGTGTTAGCTAGCCACTCTGGATACTTTACTTCTCTGATAACTCCTGCACTGAGGAGTCTTTTTACTTCATTGCGAGCCCCTTCGGCCTTATCATCCGACATCTTCCGAAGCCTCTGCTTTCGGGGTCTGAAGGATGGGTCAACATTGAGCGAATGTTCAATAACATCCCGATTTACTCCACAGAGATCATTAGCTGAACATGCAAAAACATCTTTGTTGTTGAATAAAAACCTTATCAAGGTTTTCTCCTGGTCTTCAGATAATTGCGAGCCCAACAGCACCTTCTGCTCTGCTATGTCCTCACACAATAGCATGGGCTTCGGCTGATCTGCTGAAGCTGCTTTCTCCCTTCTGAATTTGTACTGTTCACAAGCTTCAGCTCCATCTATGTTATGGATTGCTTTGGAGTCAGTCCAGCTTCCTTCGGCCCTTCTAGCAGCTTCCTGGCTTCCATGAATAGCAATAGGCCCTTGGTCCGAAGGTATCTTCATGCAGAGATAAGCTGGGTGAAAATTGCTTCGAAGGCATTAAGAGTACCGCGACCAATGATAGCATTGTAAGGATACTCCATGTCAACAATATCAAACACAATTTGCTCAGTCCTTGTGTTGTTAACAAATCCAAAGGTTACCGGCATGGTAATCTTCCCAAGTGCTACAATCTGCCGCCCTCCGAAGCCACAAAGAGGGTGCGTAGCATCATGAATCTTGTCTTCGGGCTCTTGCATTTGTCTGAAGGCTTTAGCAAATATAATATCAGCTGCACTGCCTGTATCAACTAAGACATTGTGGACCAGAAATCCTTTGATCACGCAAGAGATAACCATGGCATCATTGTGAGGATAATCCTTAAGCTGAAGATCTTCCTGAGAGAAAGTAATTGGAATGTGGGACCATTTTGACTTGATGAAGGGTCCCTGCACTCCAACATGCTGCACCCTTCTCTGAGCCTCCTTCTTCTGCTTCTTGTTAGCTGGCTCTGAGCAAGAACCGCCTGTTATCGGGAGCACCAGCTTCGAAGCCGAAGCAGCTCCAGCTTGATTGTTGAACGAAGCCATCAGCTCAGAAAAGTGGAAGTGAGTTCACCGGAGGTGGGCGCCAATGTTGGGGGCTTGTTCTCAAATGCTAAGAATTAAGAACAAGGCAACATAGAAAATGTTAAGTGTTAAAGTCCTTCGTCCTCCAAAACATTATATCCCTTCAGGATATAAAGAATTTCGGACGAAGGTTACGAAGGACATACCTTCGTGAGCATAATAACAAGGGACGAAGCATTCATATAAATCATGAGGTATAAAATAAACATTTAAATATTATCATAGAACCATCTCCATTTTTATTATCATGAATGAATATAAATGACTTCAAATTACAAATGTACCTTCGGTCCTGAGGAAAGCAAAAGTACAGGTGTGATGCGAAAGCAAATGACAGGTTCGCGTGAACAGTACAGGGGTACTGTTCATCTATTTATAGACACAGGTCACAGCCTGTGACGAATTACAATTATGCCCCTTACAAAAGTTTACAACATTGACTCAGACCTCTATGGATAAAAAGGTCATTCTATCTCTATGTCGGTTTGTAATGCCGAAGCTCCATGAAAAGGACCCTTCGGCCATCACCTGGGAACAACTTCAGCCGAAGCTGCTTCTTCGTGTAAGACCTTCGGCGCAACGAAGCATGGCCCCAACAGTTCCCATCTCCAAAGATGATCGAATCCTAGGAATCCTTGTTTTTGACGTAGGAGGTGAACATCTTCTTCTCCCCTGTTATGTGGGTCGTGCATTCGCTGTCGATAATCCAGCTTGAGCCCCTGGACGCATAAACCTGTAAGGCAATTTAAGCTTGGGTTTTAGGTACCCAACTCTTGTTGGGTCCTACAAGGTTAGTCACAATATCTTTTGGAACCCAAATGCACGTTTTGTCTCCCTTGCATTTGGATCCCAACTTCCTAGCAACTACTTTTGCATTCCTACATAAAAGTACAAAGGAAGTATTGCAAGTATGGAAAACAGTAGTAGGACCATTGCAAGTTCTCCTAGGTGCATGAGACACAACATGATTACGCCTAGACCTATTTCTACCATAAGCATAAGTAGAGCTAGAAGCAACCATAGCATGAGAAGTATGATAATCAGGTAAAACAGCATGATCATAGCATCTAATTATGAGCATGCCTAGTAAAATTCCTATCATACATATAGGCATGGTTCTTTTAAGAACTACTAGCCATAGGGGCCTTCCCTTTCTCCTTGTTGAGAATGGGAGTCTTTTGGCTTGTTAAGTTCTTGGTTTCCATTCGAAAACCAAGTCCATCCTTAATTGAGGGGTGTCTACCAATGGTGTAGGCATCCCTAGCAAATTTTAATTTCTCAAAGTCATCTTTGCAAGTCTTAAGTTGAGCATTAAGACTTGCAACCTGTAACGCCCTGAATTTGGGGGGTAGATTTTTTTCTTCTTTTTACTCACCAAATTCAGGCGTTACTCTCTTTCCTTTTCTCGTTTCGCTCCTTCTTCCCAATTTCAAAGAAATATAGTGACGGGTGTCCGTGTCATGTGTAAACAAAACATAAGTGCCATGGGTGTTGCATCATGCTGAAGCATATTTCTTTGTCTGATGTCGTGGTTAGTCGCGTGTTCATCTCGTCCCGTTTCGGATTTCGGTTCACGATCGGATTCCGATTGGTGGTTGTGCGTGTCATGGGTTTTGATCCGCGGGGTGATCCAGCCCGGCCTAGCTCGGCCCGGTCCGGCCCCGCCCCCACGCGCCCCTAGCGCCCCTGCCCCCATGCGCGCACCCCTCCCCCTGGTCTCTTTCTCTCTTTTGATTTTCTCCCATGCAATAACCTCCCTCTCCCACCACTCTCTCTCTCCCCGTGGTGCCCTAGGGTTTGGAGACGGTGATCACCGGAGTTTGGATCCCCGAGGTGAGCTTTCCCTCTCCCTCTCCCTCTCCCTTTCTCTCTCTCCCTCCCCCTCCCTTTCTTCCTCCCCTGCCCGCGCGCCCTCCCCTGCCCAGGCCGCGCACCCTCCCCCGCCCCAGCGTGCCCCCTCCCCGGTGGCCCCTCCCCGGCGAGCCCCCTCCCCGCCGTGGCGTCAGCCCCGCGCCCTCGGCCGTGCCCGGCCCTGCCCCCACGCCCCGGCCCCGCGCCCCGACCCCGTGCGTCGGTGGCTGTGCCCTGGCCCCGCGCGCCGGCGGCCGTGCCGCGCCTCGCGCCCCGGCCGTGCACCCTCCTCCGCGCCCCGCACGCTTGGCCGCGCCCTGGCCGCGCCCTACCGCGCCTCGGCTGCGCGCCCTCGGCCGTGCCCCTGCCCGCGCCCTCGCTCGCCCCTGCCCTACCCGTGCCCCGCGCGCCTGCACGGTTCGCGTGCCCTCGGCACGCGTAGCATGCTCTCGCGCGTGCGACCATAGTCGTGCTGCGTTCAACTCTCATCTTAATCCATTTTAATTTTAGTTTAGTCGATGTGCTGCGTCGCACGCTTCGTCGTGCGACAGTTCATTCTAAATTCGTCTTTATTAATGTGCTGTGTCACGCGCTTCGTCGCACGACGATTCATTTTAAATTTATATTTATTAAGGTGCTGTGTCGCGCGCTTCGTCGCGCGACGATTCGTTTTAAATGCAGTTCTGTCGATGTAAGCCATCGTGCGTTTCGTCGCGCAACGCTTAACGTTTATCTATAATTAATGCAAGAATCTCGTTGCGCGTTCTGTCGCGTGGCGAGTCGTTTATTTCTTAATTTAATTTAAATGTTGTGTCACGTGTCTCGCCGTGCGACCACTTCCTTTAATTCACCTTTATTGGATTATAATGATTAAATGTGGAACATGACCTTACTTTATTGTAAACGCAATGGCCAAAGTAATATTCTTCTGTTTAAATGAGTAGTTTTATCTATAATTGGGTAACGTGATCGCTTCTCGACCGTAGACTCGACCAGTTCCTCTTTCTCGCTTAACCATAATTGCGAACCCTGCATTGAACGTCTGTTTGATTATTGCATTCTATTGTATGGTGTACTGTTCTTTTGTATTAAATGTGTGGAATGTACGCTTGAACTCGTTTAGATAACGGTCAGTTGGTGGAGCCCGAAGAACTCGCAGGAGAAGCCCCTGAGCAGCAGCTGGTTGGTGGAGGCAAGTGTCCCTTGACCCATCTTTGTCCTATACATTCTATAATTCACTTTCCGCATTTACATAGTTATACCTAAGGATTGACTAGCTTTTGTTATACATGTCCTTGTTTACCCATTTGGGTCTGATTATTATTGTTTAGCTTATTGCTAGTGCTTAACATTAATCAATGAACATGATGAGATTTATCAATGATACGCTGTTTCCCTTCTTATTTATGATATACTTGTGGCATTTAAGGGGCTCGAGCAGTTTCTCGAGTGCCTCTCCGTAAGGACCTGTTTGTTGGATGACCGCCCGGGAAAACAGTGCAACCATGAGGGTGGAGTGGGATGCCCTTAGCTGAATAATTAGAGGAACCGAGATGTAGTTCGCTTCGCTGTCATGCCGTTAATGGGGCTCGATGTATGCGGCTCGCTCTGCCAAGGTTGGTTTACCCCCTTGGGGAGGAGTGCGGTACATTTAGGAAATCTAACGGGCGGCTATAGCCCGGGGAATCTTTGTAAAGGCTACGTAGTGATGCCCTGCTGGGTCACCTTGGTAGTGATCAATGGAGAGTCATGATCTCCGGGCAGAAAGGGAATCTCGGCTTATGGGTAAAGTGTGCAACCTCTGCAGAGTGTTATGAAGACTGATATATCAGTCGTGCTCGCGGTTATGAGTGGCCAAGGGAGCTCCATTGATTAGTGGTACTTGATCAGAGATGTTCGGATTACAGGTGGCAATGAGAATGATGGTTTTGGTATTGACTCTGGTGATGGTAAGTAGTATTCTTTCCGTTTGGAAAGGGTACGTTTGGGTTAATAACGTGGGTTAATTCTAAAACTTGGCTTTCTCTACTAGTAATAATAATCTGACCAACTAAAAGCAACTGCTTGACTTATCCCCACATAAAGCTAGTCCACTACAGCCAAACAGGACACTTGCTGAGTATGTTGATGTGTACTCACCCTTGCTCTACACACCAAACCCCCCTCCTCCCCAGGTTGTCAGCATTGCAACCACTGCTTAGGAGAAGATGAAGCCGTGGAAGGAGACTTCCAGGAGTTCCAAGATTACGACGAGTTCTAGGCGTGGGTTAGCGGCAACCCCCAGTTGGCTGCCTGTGAAGGCCGCGTGTATCTACGTTTCTTTTCCGCACTTTGATTATTGTAAAGACTCTGTGGATGTCTCAGACATATGATGTAATCGACTATTATTCCCCTTTTATATTATGATTTGAGCACTGTGTGATGATGTCCAGTTATGTAACTGCTGTGTATGTGAATTGCTGATCCTGGCACGTACATGGTTCGCATTCGGTTTGCCTTCTAAAACCGGGTGTGACACAACCTCATTGTTTAATTTAGCAATAGTTATAGCATGTTCATCAAAATTAACATCTTTACACCTATTGCAAATAACTACATGTTCTACACATGAACTAGTTGCATTTGCTTTCTCTAGTTTAGCATTTAATTCATCATTTAACTCCTTTAGACTAGAGACAGATTTATGATAAGCAGACAACTCAGAGCATAGCATTTCATTTCTTTTAATTTCTAGAGCAAGAGGTTTTTGAACACTAACAAATTTATCATGTTCCTCATACAAGATATCTTCTTGCTTCTCCAGCAATCTATCCTTTTCATTAAGGGCATCAATAAATTCATTTATTTTGTCTACTTTATTTCTATCTAATCCTTTAAACAAATCAGTATAATCTACTTCATCATCAGATGACTCTTCATCACTAGAAGAAGTATACTTTGGAGAGTCCCGAGTACGTACCTTTTTCTCCTTAGCCATAAGGCAAGCATGGCGTTCATTGGGGAAGAGCGAAGATTTGTCGAAGGCCGAGGCAGCCAATCCTTCATCGTCGGAGTCGGATGAATAGCAGTCAGAATCCCATTCCTTTCCAAGGTGCGTCTCGCCCTTCGCCTTCCTGTAGTTCTTCTTCTTCTCCCTCTTCCCGTGCTTTTCTTGTCCCTGGTCATTATCATTATCGGAGCATTGTGCTATGAAATGACCAGTCTTACCGCATTTGAAGCAGGAGCGCTTTCCCCTTGTTTTATTCTTGTTGGGGGTATTCCTTGCGTCCTTTCAAGGCGGTTTTGAAGCGCTTGATGATGAGCGCCATTTCGTCCTCGTTAAGCCCGGTAGCCTCCACTTGTGCTACCTTGCTCGGTAGTGCCTCCCTGCTGCTCGTTGCTTTGAGAGCAACGGGCTGCGGCTCGTAGATGGGTAGTGGACTATTTAGCGCATCGTCCATGTATCGCGCCTCCTTCACCATCATGCGCCTGCTCACAAATTTTTCAAGGATCTTCTTGGGCATCATCTTGGTGTACCTGGGGTTTTCATGAATAAGGTTGACAAGATGGGGGTCAATAACAGTAAATGACTTGAGCATGAGTCGGACGACGTCATGATCCGTCCATCTTGTGCTCCCGTAGCTTCAGATTTTGTTGACCAGGGTCTTGAGCCTATTGTAGGTCTGTGTTGGCTCCTCTCCCCTGATCATTGCGAACCTCCCCAGCTCGCCTTCCACTAGTTCCATCTTGGTGATCATAGTGGCATCGTTTCCCTCATGAGATATCTTGAGGGTGTCCTAGATTTGCTTAGCATTGTCCAAGCCACTCACTTTATTATACTCATCCCTGCAAAGTGACGCTAGCAAGACAGTAGTAGCTTGGGCATTTTTATGAATTTGTTCATTAATAAGCACAGGATTATCCGTACTATCAAAATGTATCCCATTTTCCACAATTTCCCAAATGCTAGGATGGAGAGAAAATAGATGACTACGCATATTATGGCTCCAAAATGAGTAATCCTCTCCATCAAAGTGTGGGGGTTTTCCAAGAGGAATAGAAAGTAAATGGTCATTCGAATTATATGGAATAGGAAATAATCAAAGGAATAGTTTTGATTAACTGTCTTTTTCTTGGATGAGGAGTTGTCGTCGTCCCTTGGTGAAGAAGAAGATGCATCGCTGTCATAGTAGATGATCTTCTTGATGCGCCTCTTCTTCTTCCCGTCCCTCTTCTTGTGACTCAAACCTGAGTCAATGGGCTTGTCGTCTCTTGGCTCGTCGAAGATGGACTCCTTTTCCTTGTCGTTGACCACCATCCCCTTTCCCTTAGGATCCATCTCTTCGGGCGGTTCGTCCCTTAGATGAAGAGTACGCCTCTGATACCAATTGAGAGCACCTAGAGGGAGGGGGTGAATAGGTGATCCTGTAAAATCAAACACTAAATAGCCACAAACTTGATTATAAAGAAGTTAGTGCGAATTAATCAAGTTTATGAAGCGAGCTCTTGCGAACACAAGCAATCACAGAGAGGAGCAACACAAGAGACACGCGATTTTTATCCCGTGGTTTGGCCAAGTAACACTTGCCTACTTCCACGTTGTGGCGTCCCAATGGACGAGGGTTGTACTCAACCCCTTTCAAGTGATCCGATGATCAACTTGAATACCACGGTCTTTCCTTTGAGATCTTTTCCCATTTGCGAGGAATCTCCACAAGTTGGAGCCTCTTGCCCTTACAAAGTTTTGATCACAAGAAGCACAAGAGTAAGGGAAGGAAAACAACACACACAAGATTCAATCCGCAGCACACACACGCACACAAGCCAAGACTTGAGCTCAAAGCACAACACGGGGAGTTCACAACTCGAACGGAGCTCAAATCACTAACACAACGAATCAAATGCGTGGAGGCGGAGTCTGGATGTCTTAGTATGCTTAGAGAATGCTTGGTGTTCTCCTCCATGCGCCTAGGGGTCCCTTTTATAGCCCCAAGGTAGCTAGGAGCCGTTGGAGATCAGTTTGGTAGGCAATTCTTGCCTTCTGTCGAGTGGTGCACCGGACGGTCCGATGCACCACCGGACAGCTCCTGTAGCAGTGCGGTGCTTGATCTCCTTCCATATCGGGCACAGCCGACCGTTGGTTCTCCGGGGCCGTTGGTGCACACCGGATAGTCCGGTGTGCCCACCCGACCGTTGGCGCGGACCACGTGTCGCGCGTTGATCGCGCGGACGACCGTTGGCTGCTGGCGCCGTTGACTCACCGGACAGTCCGGTGCACCACTGGACAGTCCGGTGAATTATAGCCATGTCGCCTTCTCTTTTCCCGAGAGCAGCCAGTTGACGCCGAGCCAGCCTGGGTCCGGTGCACTGCCGGACACTGTTCGGTGCACCACCGGACAGTCCGGTGTGCCAGGGCAGAGCAGGTGTTGGCTATACTTTGCCAACTCTTCTCCAATTCAAATCTTCTTTTCTTGGCACTGTTTCTAGGACTTAGATAACCATGTTAGTATTTAAAACAATTCACTAAGTCTAGAAACATACCTTGTTATTCGATTCTCACTCGTTTAGCACATAAGAACTTAATCAATATGTGTTAGACATTTAATCACCAAAATGTTATAGAAATGGCCCAAGGGCACATTTCCCTTTCAGTTTCACATTTAACTCACACAAATAAGTGGGAATGAAATGAAATAATTGCTGACATCTTGTGGATTTTATGGTTCAAACATTTTTGAGGATGCTATATGAACATATGTTGCCCCTACGCCAAATTTTATGAATTTCTGAGGCTATTTGTGTACTATTAATTTCTTTTTGCAGAAAATCATCAAAATGCATTTAAATCCATAAAATATTTTAGTATTGACCAAAAATTGCAAATAAGTTAACAAAACTAATAAACATTCTATAAGAAGATAACCTCAAGTCACTACATGAAAATGATAAAGTGAAGTAAAGATTATGTTGAAACTTGGATACTTAAGTTGATTTCACATGTAACTCACGCAACAAGTGTAAGTAAAATGAAAAGAATCACGGGCATCTTATGGACTTTATGGCCTAAAATTATTTAGAATTTTATGTGGACAAATGTTAAACCTCCGTCAAATTTTATGAATTTCTGAGGCTATTTGTGTATTATTAATTTCTTTTTACAAAAAGTCATCAAAATACAATTAAATTCATAAAATAATCTACTGTCGACCGAAAATAGCAAATAAGTTACCAAAACTAATAAACATCATATAAGAAGATAACCTCAAGTCTCCATGTGAAAATGATAAAGTTAAGTACTGATTATGTTAAAATTTGGATACTTAAGGTGATTTCATATGTAACTCACGCAACAAGTGAAAGTGAATTAAAAGAAACACTAGCAATATGTAGATTTTATTGTCCAAACATTTTTGGGATGCTATATGGGCATATATTGCCCATCCGTCAAATTTCATGAATTTTTAAGGCTATTTGTGTATTATTATTATTATTTCTATAGAAAATTATCAAAATGTAATTAAATTCATAAAATATTTCACTGACGACTGAAAATTGCACATAGGTTACCAGAACCAATAAACATTATATAAGAACATAACCTCAAGTCCCCATATGAAAATGATAAAGTGAAGTATTGATTATGTTGAAACTTGGATATTTAGGGTGATTCCACATGCAACAATTCGAATATCTGAAATCTGGTAAGATATCTGGGTAGATGTCCGGATATCCGAAATCTGAAATCCGGACAGGTATCCGAGAAGATATCTGGATATCCGAAATCCGACGGATATCAGTCATCTCATATATGTATCCGAATTGTACTATCCGAATCCGATATCCGAAAATTCTGTGAATATCCGAAAAAACTATCCAGCCAGATAATTAGCCTCTTTGGACAGTTGGATGCTCGGATAATATCTGTACCATTTACACCCTTATATATGGCCCTTCAATTATAGACCTGTTGCTCGAGCTCATGGGTGCTCTAGTACAGAGTTTTTTTTCTTAAAGACTTGGTTGATTTTTGACTTTGTGATCTGTATGTTTTTCTCTCACATGTGAACTCTTATCTTGCTAGTACGACTGTTGTTGTTGAGTGGACAAAAAAACCGAAAAATAAGTAAAAGATAATGCGACATATCAGTAGGTCTAAACGGATCGGAACACGAAAAAAGCAGGTCGCGAGCCTAACAAGTTAGTAAGCACGGATAAGCTATTTGTGCAATGAGTTTGTTAGGTGGATTTTCTAAATTGTGACTATGTAGCGGGTCTAATGGGCCGACCCTTAAAAGTGCGCCGAGCTGAATTAGTCCAATGGACTCACTTCTCTGCTCGGTCTCGGCCACGTGCTTATAGGAAACGGGCTAGACCGAGCTCGTAATAAGCCACAAAAGCGGGTTTCCAGACCGCGGGCTTCTTATTGTATATACTAGGTGATGTCCGTGCGTTGCGACGGTGTACAAATTATTCGATAAATGTTAGTGCACAACAATTACATGAAAACGAACAACATATATATCAACCCCAATATCTCACATATGAGGAGTGGACATGTTAGTTAGTAATAGCAAGTGATTGTTCCCAGAAGCCGTGAAAGGTGAGATTAGGAAGAAGGGATATTGGGGAAGTAATCTTCTATTTCTTAATTGCCAAATGTTCGAATACAAGAGATAAATAGGCATTATGCCTTCTAACAAACATAGATGGAAAATCTTCTCAAATTGAGACAGTGGTTTCTAGCTGCGGTGACTCGGTCTCCATCGATGATTTGTTGCAACTCACTGTTCAGCACCTTGAGACAGTGGTTTCTAGCTGCGGTGACTCAGTCTGAATCGATGATTTGTTGCAACTCAATGTTCAGCACCAGATTAAATTGACTTTCGCTAACATCGTTCCTATAAATTAGACACAAATCAGCTTGGTGCTATAACAAAACAGAGAAAATAGAAGATAGGCAACCAATTTTCTCAACCGAACAGTTACTTCAACACAAAAGGTTAACTAACAATGATTTGCATCTAAACAATAACAAACCTAGAGATGATGACTTGGTGAGGCTTTATCTTCCAAGAACTGGTGTAGAATTCAATCAGATTCAGACAAGAACATTAGCTACCAACATTTAAGGAAGTTGGAGTAGGCTTGAGTTGAAACCCAACATTAGCCACCAACAAAAACATAAAAGGAAAAAAATACAAGGCAAACTGAAACAGATCATGAATGCAAAATAAGCCCAAAGTGAGATAAAACTTACATAAAGTAGAGATCGTCATGATCTTCAACCATCCGCTGCAGCAGTGGAGGCTGCCCTTCATCATCGTCAGTTAGAAAGAGATGTCTACCGGTTCTCCTAAATATCCAATGAACGATGTGGCAAGCAACCTTTTCCATTGCAACAGATCCAAATAGGAGTGGAACCTAGATTGTAAATGAAGAAAGTTAGCATCAAATAAAGAGTGCAAGTGACTTATGCCAATGGCCCAGTGAATATGGCATATAAACTACATCAGAACTAGAAGTTTTCCCTTAAATAAATGCACAGGAGAGCTGAGCATCATTGCATTAAGAACATAATAAATACAACAAACCTGCAACATAAATCATTATATTTCCATGCATCATCTTTATGCTGAACAGACAAATTACCCAGACAGATCACTGAAAAGAGGCAGTCAAAAGTTGAACCTGCTTGTTCCCTCGTGAACCAAGGTGAGGCATTGCTACAGTAATAAAGTTTATTCCTACCAAGACACAGATGGTTCCTTTAGTATTTCCATCAGACGCGCTATCTGGATGTCTATAAAGTCTTGCAATTGCATATCTTGCTGCTAATCCTCCAACGGAGTGTGCAAGGAAAGAAATTTTGGTGATTTCTGGCTTTCGACTAATTACATCAAGCACCTAAGTAAGAGGAGAATGCAAGTTAGCATCTAGACTGATTGTTCAGATAATAGGAACTGTGCCAGAGAACAGTTTGATAAAGAATAAAATTTTATTACAAATAACTATGGACCAACAGCTAGTTCTTGAATTAGCTGTCTGCATTACTTACCTCATTTGCTAAGCATTCCCCCATGACATCAACTCCATATAGAGTCAACATTGATGCATTTTTTCACTGCCTGGAAAAATGCATCAAATAAGTCTGTACACTACAGGCTAGATAAACAGGCTATTCACTTCAAATTACAAAATTCAAGAAGGGAGACTTGCATTACACTATGGTAATTATATAGCAGAACTCAAAGTTTGGAGATGAACTATTCAGAACTGAGAGCATCAATGAGTAGAGGGAGAAGATGTAGAAGACGACGAAGCTGGTTGCCAGAAGAGGTCGAGAGAGCTCACTTACTATCACGGCGAGATCTGCGGAGACGGGGGCATGGTGTACCACGAGGAGCAAACGACGCCGGTGGAGGGCAGCGCCGAGGCTGGGCGCGAGGTACAGGCTATCGTGGGCGGGGGCAGCACAGGTGAGATCTGCGGAGGTTGGGGCACCCTCCTTACAGGCTGTCACGGGCGAGATCTGCGGAGGCGGGGGCATGGTGTACCACTAACCTCTCAATTGTGACTCGGTTTGGATCCATGAATGTGGAGACAACAACTATGCATTCAGAGGCCAGGGTCACATTGCCACGAAGATGCCATCATGGCAGGAAACATGCTAGAAAATAGGATTTGGGTATTCGCTTAATATATACTACCTCCATTCTAAATTATTGTTCTATTTAGATTTGTCCTAAGTCAAACTCTATAAAATAAATTGGCAAGCAAGCTTCAAACCTGGGTAACAAGAAGATCCACCTGATCTCTGTACATCTCTTTTAGGTCAACAATATCATTTCTTAGCTCCTCCAACTGCAAAACGACATTGAATCAAATTAAAGTAAATGCAGAATAAAAGGTACTTTGACATAGTAAACAAAGATGTTTCTTCACCATAGGCCCGAAGTATATGGGCATCATTAAGAGAGGAACACAAACTTATCATTATGAATGATACATTTTTTTGAAGAAACGTAGGAGAGCTGCTTGTCATTCCATTAAGAAGAAATAAACAATACAAAACAGGGGAAGTACAAAAGTCACCACCCGCCCTGCCAACACATTTTATGCCTTGGGTCTATAAAAGGTAGCATCTTTTTGTGGTCTGGTCTTTGGTGGCCCAATTAAAGATGTCAATCCACTAGGGAAGGAGGGATGGATTGGGAACTTTTTTGTATTGTGCCATATCATGAACCCACTGGTTAGCTATTATCGAATGCGTATACATGGACATGCGGCAAGCAAGTTTTGGATATGGGTACAAAATGATGTTATTGACCTTCCTTTGCCTCTGGGGCTAAGCTATGCTATTGCATATGCTTATTGATGAGGTTATGTTTGTTAGAGTCTGTTTTACTTTATTCTTTATTTATGAGATTATGTTCACAACACTGTTCTACTTGATTCCCTCCAACAGATATTGAAGAAAATATGTGATCATCCAGTCCTATTGAGTATTGACTAAGAAAGGTGCTGAGGGTTCCCTTGTATTATCTTCTACATGTAACTTGGATTCACTATAAAATCTAAGTACAAAATCACCTTAGATAAAACTATAGCAATCTTATATCCTAACATCCATGTAACTGCATCAAGTATTCTAGATTACAGATTCCAAGGTTTATTTAGTGCCACAATTTTACATATAATAACTTGGATAAAGAGTGCATAACATTACCTCCCACATTTCTTGTTGGCCACATATTAGATAGTCAAGTTCTTGAGGTGAAAATATGAGGGATGACATGACAAACACCTATGAAGCATTAAAATACACAAGAATTATTGGAGTTAACTGAACAAAACAAAATCAGAACAAGTGGAATTAATATAGATTGTATTAATGCAATGCCAATGAGGTTGTACCTGATTAAATCCTGATCTAAATGCCTCAACCTGTCACTTTATCCCTGCCTAAACCGTAGCATCCACTTCTAAATTATAAATATTGACCTGCAAATGATACTAATAGATTAAAAAATACAAAGTGAAATCATCAAGATAAATACATGCTAACATGGAACTTCATCACTTACAATTGTGCCTCCTTCACCCTTGAGGCAGATGTATAAACCTTGTAGTCATCTGAAGATCGACCCATACTTCTAGCAAGCTTCCCCCACTGTTGATTTATACACAACAGGAAGCAGTTCTTCGACATTGCCAATCAAGAGTTTGTAAAATAGCCTATCATTTCTCTCCTGGAAAACAAATGCGTCATTCAACAAACAAAAGCACTCACGACTGAAATAATAATCTGGCTAGCTGCAACTGAATTTGAGAAATTAGATAATCCCATTATAAGAGTGGACTATAGTCATGGAAATTATGCCAAGTGCATCATGATAAGAATCCTTTGATCTATAGCAAGCAACATGAACTAATGTGGGAGAACTATAATATTTGACATCAGCATCCCAATGAAACCAAGGTCCATGGGGATAGCATATAGATTCTAGAGGTTCATTATAAACTCCTGAACCCAGTTATCTCATTTATTTTTCTCAGATCATGTGCTATGTCAGAAAAAGCTAGATTTCAGACTGAAGGTCATTGGTGGCAAAAATTATGTTGTACCTGAAATTTCAGACGCTCTTGAGGTTTGGCAATACATTAATTTTTGTAGCAGATAACTAGGTGTCGTGTTGAGCAAGATTAGAACAACGATCTATAACTGGGTGTCGTGGCGAAAATTATGTTCTATACTACTTTATAGAACAACGATCTGAACCCTATCTGGAATGCAGTAAGACAAACTTACCTCAAAAATCACTACATGAGCAAGATTAGCATACAAAAGGTCAATTGAGACCCCATTAATTTTGAATCCCAAAACAGGCACATAAGCATCATATAATACAATGACTCTAGGATTTCAAAGGGAGCCCCTCTTACGTTTTGAGTTGCATGTCTTGGACTAACACACAGGGTGTCAATGTCGGCACCAGGGCCATGTACCTGTACAATAGATTACACAACAAATTCAGAGCAATTCCTTTAAGCCATTGTGATAAATGTGGGTGGGAGGGAGGAGGAGGGGGCACTGGGTGCTGCAAACATCGCGGTGGCTAACTCGGAGGAGAAGAACGCGAGCAGGGGGACGGTGGCTGTCGCAGTGGTGGGTGTGCCCACGAGTGGGGTGGCTGTCTCGGGGGGAGGGGAAGGCGCAGGCGTGCAGGGCATGAGCTCGGTGGCGAGAGTGGTGGCGCTCGGAGGCATGAATGGTGGGGCTTCCCTCAAGCACGGAGATCTCAAGCACGGAGATCTCGCACTCGCTTTCCCTCGACACAGAGATACCTCAAGCACGGAGATCTCGCACGGATAGGTCGAAAGGATTGTGGGCTCGTACCTTCTACAGGAGCACCTGGTCGAAGGAGCACTGGAGCAGCGATTGGGGTTGGACGAGAGGCCGATGGCGCTGGAGATTACGGGCGCGCCTTCCATGGACATGAGGGGGCAGGGTACGCCATCAGGGGCGAGGCTTGCGGGGATGGCGCGTGGTGACTAAGCATCAATTTTAACCGTGCATTTATCTATAGATTCCAACCAAAAAGAGAGGCTTTCAATTGCTTTGACACGTGAACAAAATAAAACATTAAGCTCCCATGTTTATCTTTACGAACCATCAGTAGTGGACCCAAGATTTGAATCCAATTTATGCCTAACTAAAAAAATCCCTCAGTTTATGCCTAATTAAAAAATCCCTTATCCCGTTAATCTAAGTGGTTTTACCAAATCCAGTCCAATTGTACCTGCAAAGAACAAATTTCTGAATGCTAAACAGGAAAGCAAAAAAAGAATCTTGCATGTTTAATGGGGATACACACTGTCAAGATATTAGTACTAAATCTTAGCAGAAAGAATTTCTTCAAATAATTATGATAACATGGGAAGTGAGTTTCTTATCAAACAAACAAAGGCATATTTTTATCACGCTTTCAACTGTTTTCAAATGTATGCGTAATAGTTTACATTCTTGCATTGTAACTTGATAGATGGACAGATGAATGCTGGTGGGTTATTAGAACAACATGTGAGTTTAGAATTTGCACCAAATAATGTTATTAGAACAACATTAAGCTAAGGAGACAAGAACACAATTAGATGAGTTTTGAATCACGTTTATAATGTTTTTAATTAGATATCACGAAGAATGAAGCTAGAAATACCTGCTTTGGCTTGAGGTCTTGTTCCTGCCAGCTCCTCCATATATATTTCAGAAGTTATATATAACAGACAAGATAATCCAATTTAAATATTTATATTTTATATTATGCTCATGATAAAAAATATGTTATCCACCACTCTTTTCATTACTAAGTATCTGATGTTTTAGAAGGCTTAGTATTATCTACTACTTACTATGGTGCAAATGCCGATAGCATAGTGGTTGAGCATGCTAGTGTGGAGCTCCCCATCGCCTGAGAAGCATCCATCTTTGACTCTGCCTTAATAAAGCAAAAACAAGTGTTCAAAGCAGCTGAGCCTATTGGCATCAAAGTCGACCAAAACTATATGTAGTATTGATAAAGAAGAGATTTAGCTAACTGCTTTGTTTGACACCCACTCCTAGTACCGTGTGAGGTGAATAAGTTAAATGGTAACATCCTACAATTGAACAAGTTGACTAACCACCTCACAACATTTAATTTATGAGTCACATAAGCTAGCATTAAGACCCGGAAGTACCTTGACAAGATTCTTAAGAGTTCCATGGGCGTACGTACTGATGTTCATCGCGGGAGGCACGACGAACTGCACCATCAGCACATAGCAGTACAGCGGGTCGCGGGACAGGAAGCCGAGCCCGTACGCGGCGCGGACGACGGTGATGCCGATCAGCGGGAGGAGCACGAAGCGGACGCACAGGATCGCGACGATCACCGCACGCTTCAGCCCCGACTTCCGAAGCCCTACACGCACACATCCATAGCGACTTCAGAGTTCAGATCGGTTTCAGAACGCGCGGTCGTCTCGTCCAGGGGGTGGACGTGCTTGGATCGCCGTTGTGTCTGATTCTGATCGAAATAGCGCCCACCTTGAGTCAGGTTTCCGCCTAGGATAAGGGTGATGCGAGGGATCGTGTCGTCGCTGCAACAGAAGTAGAGCGTGAGTGACCAGTCTGCAGAGGTGTTGATAGACAACAGTAGGCGGTTTGAAACACTCCGTCGTCCGATGTGCATGCTTACCCCATCAGCTGGAGGGAATCCTGTATAACTTTGAAAGGAGCTCTGTCGCCAACGATTAAGGATTTCAGCCATGGGAACAGGCCAACAATGAATCCAAGATGTGGCATCAACATCAGATTTGGTCCTTCCAATTCCAACTATGTGCCATAGCGAAGTGAGAAGCGAGATACCAAAACATACTGCGGATATGGTGGGCGGTGCCATCAGCTCCTTGATGAACTGGTGGATAGCGTCTTTCAGCTTCGTCCAGAACCCCTTATCAGCGACCTCGCTCTCGTAAGACAAGAGAGGGGCCTCCTGCAGTTCTGGCGAGTTAGTTTCTCCCAGTATTCCATCGTGACCATGCATGGCCGCGGACGATGCAGTCGACTGCGCTGTAAAATTGCTTACCATTTGGTGTTCTTCCTCTTCCTCATGCTCGTGCTCGCGAGGCTTGACTGACGTCGGAAGAGGTGCCTCCTCGTCAGCGCAGCCAACTAGCCCATCTTCTTTCGCTTGCTCATGCTCCTCGTCGCTGTCGGCTGGGCACTGGATGCTTTTGGACTGCATCTTGTGGTACAGCTTGCCGGACTTCTGCATCAGGCAATACGTGTGCGTCCATATGAAGAGGCCACCCAGCTGCCCAATGCAGAGCAAGACAGATTCACTCAGACTGAAGAACTCGCTAGACTCATGTATGTATGTGGGAAATTAAACAAACAAGATAGTTAGCCCCTTACAGCCATGGACAAGGACGAGTAGGAGAGACTGCGTGAGCGGCAAGTGCTTGAATCATCCCCAAATGGGTCCCGGCTTCGTCGCATACATCCGGGACAATGATCTGGAGCAGGTTTCCGAGGTTTCCTCTGTTTGTCAGTAGAGGCCATTACTGATGTATCAACTCGGCTTGCATGCGGATTGAACATTATGTTTCCATTATCTAAAAAATGCAGACTGAATGAAACATGAACGTCCAGTGACAAAACTGTATATGCTGAGCAGAAGGCCATAATCAAGCCGCTGAAGTGTTGCAGTGGCTTTAAGATGTTGCAAGCTATCTAGCCCAGAGTGCCACCGATCACGAACGTGATTGCTATATTAACTGGCATAAACCACCTGCAGAACAGAAGGCGTACGTATGTGGAGCACCGCTGGGATGAGGGGTCGGGGCTGAAGATGTGGTCTGCCGATGAAGTACCCAGTGGAGACCTCGGGGACGGGGACCCCAGTGTCGAACCAGATCTCATCCCTTCCTGCCGGGAAGATCATCTCTCTTCTCCCAAGTGCGGATGCTCGCTTATATCAGCTAGTGTCCAACCAGATCTCGGCATCATTCCGGTGAGGTGGGGATTGCCGTCGGGCTTGAGGATCCGTGCAGCCTCGGCGCCAGGTCGGCTAAGAGCTTGGCGGCATCAAGGGCACGCCCCGCGAAGACGAAGTCGACGGACGACACGTTGACCGGAATCCTCCGGTCACCCTCACGACGATGAGGTGGGGATTGTCGTCGGGCTTGAGGATCCGCGCAGCCTCGGCGCCAGGTCGGCCAAGAGCTTGGCGGCGTCAAGGGCATGCCCCGCGAAGACGAAGTCGACGGACGACGCGTTGACCGAAATCCTCCGGTCGCCCTCACGACGACAAGCGATGGTGAGCGCCTCCTGGCAACGACGACGGCAGGAGCGGAGGAATGTGGGAGGAGGGGTGAGCGTGTGTCGAGGTGATAGCGCGGAAATGGTGGATCTGCGAGGGGCGGGGACTGCGAGGCGGGTGAGGCAGGCAGGGGATGGGGTGGCGGGGCGGTGGCTGGAGGGGTGGGGACTACAAGGCGGGTGAGGCAGGCAGGGGATGGAGTGGCGGGGATCGCGCCATGGATGGAAGGGCGCGGTGGGGAAGGCACAGATTGCGGCTCTAGCGCGGTGGGGGAGGAATTGAGAGCGGCTCTGGTGTGGTGGGAGCGCTGTGGTGAGGATGGCGGGGGGCCAGGGCGGGTGGATCCGAGGATGCCGGAGGCGCCAGGGCGGGCAATGGGGAGGATGGCGGAGGTCGCGGGCGTTGATGGCGCCCAGGCAGAACCGTGCGCCGTATAGTGTTGTGGACGCCTACGATAAGCTCTTAAGGAGTAGTTGTAACACCCTAAATCCATCAAATAAAAACAACCCAGTTTGATGTATTAATTTTCAATAGAAAGAAAACAATTTATGTTTATAAAAAAATGAAATGGTGACATAATTAAATTGAATAATTTCTTGATTAGATAAATTTTTGTTAAGTGTTTGATGTATTCATGCCAAGGCATAAATTTTGTTTGATGTATCCAATGTTTGGATTTTAAGTTAGTGTGAAAATCTCATTTTACAAAAAAAATAAGAATGAGTAGTTAAAATAAGTGTTTTCAGAACACGCTTTTTGATAGGTTAATAACTTTCCTTGTAGGTATTTGGGAAAAAAATTCATTTTCTTTTTTATAGAGCCCATTCTATTTAAGTAATAGACTTTTGACTAAAATAATTAATTCTTTAAAATTGAGCATATTTATTTATAAAATATTACCTTTGAATTTATCATATTTTTGAAATATTTAAATATATATTATGTATATTTATATATGTCTATTCTTTAAAAAAATAAAAAAAATACACAAAACACTCACGCACGCATCTAAATTAAGAAAAAAAAACAAAGCAAGCTACGCTCACTCACCGGCTAGGCTGAGCGCCCACCTTTTTTTCCTTCTTTTTTGTTGTTGTGGCCGACAGTGGACCCCACCATAGGCAATTGTTCATCTCCCATCCCATTCCTTGCTCCCGTCCGTTCACTCGACACCAGATAACGCCGTCGCCGTTCGTCCTCCTCAGCGACCCCGTTGTCTCGCCTTCCCCTAGTGCGCATGCCGCCGGCACTCCATTCCCATTCCTCTCGACTCACCCGAGCTCGTTCCTCTTCTCCCCCATTGAAATGTTGCTACCGTTTCTTCTTGAAACACCATTAATAGCAGCCGCCCACGCCCGCCTCTTCTCCTCCCCCACTAGCCGTGCCATCAAGCAGCCCCACTCAGCTATTAATGGTCGTCGAATCCTGTCCTCTCGCCATCGACGTCTGTTTCTTCTCCAAGTTATAAATAGCAGTGCCGGCGCCCTGTGGAACCAGTTCCTCACCTACCCTCGCTACCAAGCGCAGCTCAGTCGACCAGAGTTCCTCCTGCTGTTGCGCTCTCCTTGCTCGTCGAACGCCGATCGCCGTGTCCTGCTGTTCTGCTCTGCTTCGGGCCCTGCTCGCTACTTCGTTAGTGCCGAGCCCCTTGCCAAAGTCATGCCACAGAACACGCTCTCCCGGACTGCTCTCAGCCGCGTGTGCCCCTGCTCATTTTCCACCCACGCCACTCACTGTTGCCGCTTGCTTGTGTCGTTAATCGTTCTACACCTGCTGCTCGTGCTGCCCGTGCCGTCGCCAACATTCTGCCTAATCTCTGTCTCGGTGCCAAGCCTCTCACCGTGCCGTGTGCGGATGCTGTTGTTTGACACCGTCCGCGCCGGTGCCACGACGTCCTTGCGCTCGTGGTCTCTGCCTGCTCGTCGAGCACCCGAAGCATCCATTGCCGCGACACGAAGTTCTTCTCGCCCTGCGCCGCCCTGCTGCTGTTCCAAGGTAGAAAAATGTCATATTTCTAATCTACCTCCTAAAAGCTATGATTAATAATATATTAATTCTCGCGACATTAATTTATGTGTATTTGATATGCAAATAAAATAAATAGTATTTAGATAGCTATATATTAGTATGCTGATCAGTTTGAATTGATAGTTGCAACGATTTATTTGTTTTTGTAAATTAATTTGTATTTGTTATAATGTGTGGTTTTCAAATTAGAAATTAAAAAGAATTATAGCTTTTATGTTTTTATAAACAAAAATAAGAGATAGTTATTTATCAAGATATTTGTACACAAAAATGTAAATATTTACTAGCTACCTCTTATAGCCTACTTTTATTTATGTTTAGGTCCTTGTTACAGTTTTTATTATAAAATATATATTAGAAACCTAAATAAAATAGAAACGGTTTCGTTAGTTTCACAATTATATGGTAAGCAATTTTAATTAGTGTTTCCAACTGTTCACACGTTTTCATATTTAAATCTAATTTATAACTGTTATTTATGCATAGTTTTCTAATTATGAAGTTAAAAACAAATGTATTTCACCTTTTCTTAACAATAATTATATAATTATCTTTTATGATTTAGATTTATATTCAAGTATTTTATATATGTATATGCCAGATAGGGATTTCTAGTAATATTAATATAGCTTAATTCACCCACATAACTAAAATGATAGATTAAATATTGATGAACATAAGTTTCCTTTTTAATGAATTAGATCATTTAGATTATTTGTCCCTACAATGGAATTAAAGATAATTAATAGATTAATTATTCTTTATCATAATTTATTAATCAAACCTATAGTAAATTTGTTCTTAACTAGATTTATGACATGATTAATGAGTTCATAGAATTTAGTCCACATTATATATGAATCACTTAGCTTTTCCTAAAGGATAAAATAAAGAAAGTTAGTGTTCATGTCTTTTTTTATAATTAAAATGTTAGTTTACATATTTGTTTTGTATATAGCTTTCTTAACAAAGAATATAGGACATGTACTTTCTAATAAAAATAAAATATAATTGTTTGTTCATTGTCCCCTACATAAAAGTTCATTTAAGGCATATATCATAACTTTCCATAAATAGGTGTTTAATAATAATGATCTTTTCACATAAAACTTATTTAGACTTATATCTTAATTTGTCATAAGTGATTGATTAACAATATTTATAATATGCTCCATAATGCTTCTATAATTAATAACGTGATTAGTAGCCCATTAACATTAGATATAACATATATCTTTTCTAAAATGTTAAAAAGGTTTAATATTGTTATAACGTGTTTTATCATCTTATAAACTCTTTATCTTAGACGTATCGCGTATGACGTTTTATAAAAGATTAAAATTGATGAACCTAATATTTGTATATTTTAATTAAGGTATTTTCAAGCTCATGTCTTGTTTTTATAAAGTATAGATCACACATTTTTGAAAAGAATACCCTCCTATTATAACCATTACTTGCGATGTTCTTTAAAAGCGAACGCTCTTTTCGTTAGGCTTTCTTTTAGCTTTACGTATGGTGAATGTGGTATGATTTTGAGTGGTGTTTGTTCTTCTTGTTTGTTTGTGTGATATTCAGTGGTTGATCTAGTAGTTAAGAATCAAGATATATTCCGTGGAAGAACCTCGAGTTTTCAATAAGCAAGGCAAGTGGACTTCTCCCTCTGCATACTCTGTTTGATCCCAAACAATACATTTAATAAAGTTTATTCTTTTGGATATATATGCATAATTTGACGGGTTACCTATTTAGATAACCTTTTCAACCTTATTCCTTGATCAAACCTGGGAATTATACTTTACATTAGTAGCTATGCTATTGCTACAACTTAACTTTATGCAATCACTCCCGCTGATGATATCAATGTTCCAAATGGTAAGTTTACATTATTATTGTTAACCAGATGGTTAAACAAGATTATTGCATATTAATTGGAACATGGAGTGACCACCCGGGAAAACAGTGCAACCACGAGTGCTATCATGGCTCTGGCTTTGGTAATTAGCTTTATATGCTTAGTGCCTGGCAACCTTACCTGAAATATGGGCAAGAGGGGGAGCGGTAGCTGTTGGCAGCCCACGTTAACATGGGGACGTATTCTTGCCTAAGGTACCTCACACAGGGGGCCACCACCATCGTCTTTAGAAACCTTAGCGGGTTGCTTCGTATTAAATGTATTTTGTGAAAGCCTCATAGTGGATCCCTAGCCACTCACCTCGGAAGTGTTTACGGGTTTTGGCCGACCTAGGCTAGAGGGGATACACGGCTTGTGGGTAAAGTTGTACCACCTCTGCAGAGTGTAAAACTGATATATCAGCCGTGCTCACGGTTATGAGCGTCCTGGACTCCTCACATGATAATCGAACTTGAAGATGGAAATAAACCGAGATCTGATGATCTGCTAATGGTTTGCTTAAGTGGTTTCACTTAAGTGTTTTTTTGATATACTCTCATACTTTTGTTTAATGGGAATACTTGGGATTCACACTTATTAGTAAGACAGGAGTTGTTAATAAAATATTGACCAACTAAAATGCTTACTGCTCAACCTTACCCTTACCTTGTTACCTTGCATTAGTTTTTCCCCCACTTGCTGAGTCCCGACCATAAGTGAGCTCACCCTTGCTTAATTTTGATCAGAAGTTTGCAGATGAAGTTATGATGCTGAGCTCCATGGATGCTAGTCTAGTGATACCCCCGGTTATCTTCCTGTGGATGGATGTCCCTGTTTCGCTGTACTTGGATGAATAAAGGTTAAGACATTATGTCTGTTCGAAGTGTAATATGTTAATGTAATCGTTATATACGCTTTTATGCATTGTTCTTTTGATATATTACAGTTGTGATGTCAACATATGTGTGGAAATAGATCCTGGCACACATATGCTATGCACCCGGCTCTGCCCTTTAGAAACGGGTGTGACAGTAGTAGGGATTATGTATATATGTGAGCAACGGGATCGCACCAAACAAGACGCATCGCACAGAGGCACAAACATTTAGGGGCACGGCAGATCCAGCAGGCAGCCGCCGACCAATCGATCGAGCCATGGCCACCAGGCCGACCACCCACGTCGTGCTGTTCCCCTTCCCCGCCAAGGGCCATCTTCCAGGCATGCTCTCTATCGCGCGCCTCATCCACCGTTCCTTCCCTGAAGTGACCATCACACTCGTCTCCACCGCCCGCAACATCGCCGCACTTCGCGGATACCCAGACGCCTCGGCAGCGTCCATTTCCCTGCACGCGCTGCCGTTCGTCCCAGCGGACCACGGCCTTCCAGACGACTGCGAGTCCAGCAGCACCCTCCCGGTCGCGCAGTTCATCACCCTCTTCGAGGCCTTCGAGTCCCTGGAGCCGGCCTTCGACGCCCTGGTCTCCAGCCTGCGCCGCGACGCCGGCGGCCTCTGCATCGTCGCTGACCCGACCGTGGCATGGACGGTGGACGTGGCTCGGCGTCATGGGTGCGCCCACGCCCTGTACCTGAGCTGCAGCGCGCTGGGCTCGGCCATCCTGCACGCGCTGTGGAGACACATGCCATCTCTGCCTTTCGGCCCCGACGGCCTGCTCCGCCTGCGCGTGCCGGAGCACCAGGAGGAGGTGGCGCTCCACCGGTCGCAGCTGTCGACCATTTTCCTCGAAGCGGACGGCGTGGAGCGGTGGACGGCGTTCCAGCACCGCCGGATACAGTGTGGGTACCGGACGGACGCTGTGATCGTCAACACCGTAGAGGAGTTGGAGCCCAAGGGCCTCGCCATGGTGCGCCACGCTCTCGGCGACGACGTCGCGGTGTACGCTGTCGGACCCTTTGTCCGGGGCGCGGGCGCGGAGGACTCGGAGATGCACGAGCGCGACGCTGCCGTGCTTGGCTGGCTGGACACGCAGCGGCCGGCGTCAGTGCTCTACATATCATTCGGCTCCCAGAATTCAATAAGGCCAGAGCAGATGACGGAGCTCGCCAGCGCTCTGGAACTGACCGACCGTCCGTTCGTCTGGGCCATCCGCGCCCCCGTGGGGTTCAAGGATGATGGTAACGGCGGGCACATGTCGTGGTTGCCGGAAGGGTTCGAGGAGCGGGCACGCGCCCAGAACCGAGGCCGCCTGGTCCGTGGATGGGCGCCTCAGGTCAAGATCCTGGCGCACGTGTCGACTGGCGGCTTCCTCAGCCATTGCGGTTGGAACTCGGTGCTCGAGAGCCTCACGCAGGGCGTGCCCATCGTTGGCTGGCCAGTCTCGGCGGAGCAGTTCTACAACGCCAAGATGTTGCAGGAGTGGGGCGTCTGTGTCGAGGCTGCGCGCGGCAACATGGAGAGCTCGGCGGTGTGCAGGTCCAAGCTGGCCGAGGTCATGGAGGCGGTGATGGGTGACGCTGACACCGCAGGGGTGATGCGTCATCGTGTTCTGGACGCCCAGGAGATGCTCAGGAAGGCGTGGGCGGAGGACGGCGGATCGTCCAGGACAGCACTGCACGGTTTCTTCAGAAGAATGCGGCTTGTTATTAGCTAAATCTTCCCTTGATGTGTTACTTATATTTGCTAATTCGTCTTTGTTTTGTACCTCTTTGCTTCCCAAATTAAATAAAAATGTACCAGCATGGGAGTACATGTGCTATATGAAATGCCCAAGCAAACACTATTTATAGACCCGCTCAAAAGAAAAACTAGCCATTTAGAATTGGGACTGTATCTCAGTTGAAGGGGTTCTTCGTAAAATTAACTATTGTCGTTAGATACAAGATGAATGTCCTAGATTTAAACTATATATATGCACATGAGCACCGTACCCATTTGAGCAACAGATAACTTCCCTTCAGAATTTACTACAATAAAATTACGAGCGCCGAAGAGTTTGTAGTTTGTACACACCGGAGTTCCGAAGGCTATATCATAATGTTATTAATATATGTCAAAGAGTACATGAGAACGCTAATAGGTCCTTATGGTAAAAGGCCATTACATATACGAAGGGATACATGTTTGAGTATCATCTTAATTGCCGACGCCGCCTCTCTCTCTAGGGTTGTGGACGCTCAAGGCATTGTCGTCGTTTATGTCGTTGTGCGGGATAGCCCACCAGTGCAATGGTGTTTCAGCATTGTACGTGTGGACACCATGGAGACATTGATGTTGTTGCGACGGTGTTGAAGAAGACGAGTGACGTTCTACTACTTGCACTATGTTGACGCCATCTTCTTTTACGCAATATGTCTAGTGGTAACGATCAATGATCTTATACTCGCATGTTATCTTAGTTGAACATGGTAGATATGCTAGTGTTTTTCGATAAGTATGACCTTAAGATATCCTTGTTTTTTTAAAAAAAGAGCAGCACGAAGACATTGCACATTACTATTAATATACAAGAGATTGTACAAGGTTTTCTAGGGTATTGCCCATAAATGGGGCAAGCGCATCGTGACTAAAGGATTTACAGAGTTTGCAGGATCCTATGGCTAGGATTTACAGCGTTGGTAGGATTGCCTATAGCTGCTTGGCGCCAGCGGTGCCCCAGAGCTTGGCCGCCTCCTTGATCTTCGATAGAAGTGTCAACTCGTTTCTCTCCCTCTGCTAAAAGGTACGCGAGTTTCTTTCTTTGCAAATTTCCCAGACTGTGAGTAGGAGCATGGAGCGTACCTTTTTAGGTGTCCCAGGCATGTAGCCAATCGTGAACTACCAGTCTTCGACTATCTCTGAGACTGTCCAGGATGTTGGCTGCAACTATTTGAGAGATAGTAATCCTGCAATGGATCCACAAATCCACCTCCATAATTAGCTAGGAAAAGATAAGAGTTCAGGGTTGTGCGCCCATCCACTGGTTTGCAGTCTACTCGATGTCCAGACCCGGTTTCGAATGATTAGCTAGGAAAAGAGCATGCATTTCAAAGGTGCCCAAGGTTTCTAGATAAGTGCCTTGAAGTTGATGCCAAAGTGTCCCATGAACTGTGCTCTGTAGGCTGATGCTGTTGAGTAGGATCCTGCCTAAGTGAAGGCCCATGTTATCTCATCTTCCCTGTGGTGCATAAGGTTCACTGATTCTACGATTGTCCATAGCTCGACGAATTAACTCAAGTGGTCGACTATGGAGATCTCTTTCAATTTTATACTTCTCACCCACATCCATGGTCAACTAGCACTTCCTTGATTGATAGTTTCTGTTTGCTCAATGTCGCGAAGGCGTTGGGCGCTATGTGTTTCGGGCGTCGACCGTGGACCCATGCAATCTAGAAGGAAGTTTTTGCTCCATCACCAATTTTTATTCTTTTTGATTCTGCAAAGAATAGTTGGACAGTCTTGAAGCAAGGTGTTTGTAGCCCAGCCCATGGAGCGTCTGTCTTTGTCCATTCTAGCCAAAACTAACGTAACCACAATGTTCTAGCAAACCTTTTAGAATCTACCACTCCTAGGACACCAAGGTTAATTGGACGTGTCACCGTTGGCCAGTTGACTCTACATTTCCCTCCCGTTAAGTTTCTCGTCTAGCCCAAAGGAACATTCTTCTTATCTTTTCTAGGTCCTTTAGCACACCGTTTGGGCATTGAGAACAATAAGTGTGTTAGTCATCGGCAAGGAGAGCACAACCTTAGTTAGTACTCCCTCCGTTTCTTTTTAGTTGTCGCTGGATAGTTCAATTTTGCATTATCCAGCGATAACTAAAATGAAACGGAGGGAGTATAATCCTTCCAGCATGAGTGATGTTGCGCCCTTCCAAGTTGCCATCCTGCTTTGCACCTTGTACAGTAAGTATTGAAAATCCACTTTTCACAATCTAGATACCATCTAGGGGATGTTGATGTATTTGATTGGGATGTGCGTCGTAGGAAAGCTGCAATAGTTTCATTGAGGTTCACATGATCGCATCTAATTGCCAGGAGGGACGATTTCTGGATATTTATTCGTAGACCAAACACATGTCCGAAGCCCCCGTAGAATGTAGGTCAGGGCATCTAACTCACATTTGTTGGGTTTGATGAAGATGACTATGTCGTCTACGTACATTGAGGTACACGGTCATGATGTATTGTTGGAGATCTATGACAGAATTCTAGATTGAGTCGCTAAGCTGAGCAGTTTTTGCAATGGCTCCATTGCTAGGACAAAGAGTATTGGCGATAAGGGGTCGCCCTGCCTCAGCCCCCTTCCATATTTGAACGATTGTCCCGGGATCCCATTGAGTAACACCCAAGACGAGGATGTGTCCGGCACCAAAGCGATCCAGTTCCTCCACCTGGTAGGGAAGCCAAATCGAGTTAAAAGGTAGTCCCATCTGATAGAGTTCAAAGCTTTCAAGATATCTAGCTTGATAAGAAGCATTGGAGATATGTTTTGATGGAATTTTCTTGCCATGCTGTGAATGTATAGAATGTTATCATAGATGCTTCTACCCTTGATGAAGGCGCTTTGGCACTTGGATATGATGTTCACCATTACCGGGGCCAGCCTAAGTGATAGTAGCTTCATAAAAATCTTAGTGACACTGTGTATTAGGCTAATGGGTTTAAAGTCCTCAATTTTTTTTCTACACCCTCATTTGGCAACAAGATGATGTTAACCTCATTGAGTATGTCGAAATTTTGAAATCTCTAAGCATGTAGAGTGTACATGACTACTAATAGGTCATTCTTTATGATGGGCCTGTAGGATTTATAAAAAGTTCCTGCAAAACCATTAGGCCTTGGTGCCTTATCCGTGGACGTTTGTTCAATAGCCTGTAGAATTCCATATTCAGTAAATGGTGCATCTAGATTGGCGAGGTCGAAACTTTGCAGGTTCAAGGCGTCCTAGCTTAGGTCATATTGCCTATTTCTGCCTTCCCCACCAATGTGCTAAAAAGTGATTTAGCAATGTTAGCATTATCGTCATGTTACGTTGCCCAACCTCCCTCGAAGTGTAAGCACTGGATAAAATTCTTTCTTCTCCTTACATTCACCTTGGCGTGAAAGAATACTGTTTTCGTGTCCCCAAGTCTAAGGTTTGTTATTCTAGAGGCCTACGCTTTCTTTCTCTTTCAATGATGGCCAACATCATGGCGTGTTTCTTGAGTCGATCTGGCACACAATAGTAATTCTACCAAAGATAGCTCCCTCGATTCTTTCATGGTCTCGAGCTATAGTATCACATCAAGAGTTTAACGTCCTAAAATAACAACTACAACAATACAAGTTTCAACTCTGATTTTTGAAGGTTTAAAGCTCATAAAAGTTGGAGACACTCAAATTCCCTCATCAATACCTATTTCTATGGTTGATGAGGGTGTTCCTACTTTTCTATGGTTGGATGCTTGTGCTTGTACGGATTTCCCTCTCGCCCACCTATGCCCTGTCAGCCTCTATCCATCCTAGTAGTTCTCCGTCCTCCCTAACACAAATTAGCCATCACAACGCAAGTGGAAAAAAAAATTCTATGGTGGAGTCTATTATAAATACTTATTTACAGGACCATACGAACACACTGCACGCCATGTGTCCCTTCCTTAGACTTGTTAGAATATAAGTGAATTGTCTATCTTTGATTATAAGCTTAAACTTTTTGGGATGGTGCATGTAACTTAATATGGTCTCTAAGCCAAATGTAATGAGTTCGAATCCTAGTTAGCTGTCGGGGACCATAATTAGGGGTACCCTCAAGACGCCTAATTCTCAGCTGGTAACCCCCATCAGCATAAAGCTGCAAAGGCCTGATGGGTTTGATTAAGTCAGGGATCAGTCCATACGAGTGACTTGACCACGCCACGCCCGAGCCTAGCCTCGGGCGAGGGCAGCCGACCCTAAGATGACTCCGTCTCGCCTGAGGTCTCCTCTTTCACGGCAGACGCATCTCCGGCTCGCCCTAGGCCCCGCCTCCGATAAGGAGAAACCCTGACTAAATCACCGCACCAACCGACCGAGTCACCGGGGCGTTTAACGCAAAAGGTAAGACCGACGGGCGACCAGACTCCGCCAGTGGTGCCATAGGAGACTCCGCCCGACCCAGGGCTCGGACTCGGGCCAAGGCCCCGGAAGACGGCGAACTCCGCTCCGCCCGACCCAGGGCTCGGACTCGGGCTAAGGCCTCGGAAGACGGCGAACTCCGCTCCGCCCGACCCAGGGCTCGGACTCGGGCCAAGGCCCCGGAAGACGGCGAACTCCGCTCCGCCCGACCCAGGGCTCGGACTCGGGCCAAGGCCCCGGAAGACGGCGAACTCCGCTCCGCCCGACCCAGGGCTCGGACTCAGGCTAAGGCCTCGGAAGACGGCGAACTCCGCTCCGCCCGACCCAGGGCTCGGACTCGGGCTAAGGCCCCGGAAGACGGCGACCTCCGCCTCGCCCGACCCAGGGCTCGGACTCCGCCTCGGCCTCTGCCGAGTAATCTCCGCCTCGCCCGACCCAGGGCTCGGACTCTGTCTCTGTCTTGCAGGACAGACTCGGCCTCGGCCTCGGAGGAGCCTCCACGACGCCCGACCTAGGACACGAGACCGCCACGTCAACAGGAAGCGTCATCATCACCCTGCCCTGAGCCGACTTGGGTCGCAGAGAACAAGACCGGCGTCCCATCTGGCCAGCTATGCCAGACAGGCCATGATGGCGCCCCGCTAGATCATGACGACGGCGGCTCCCAGCTCCCTTACGAAAGCAGGAGAACGTCAGCAAGGACCCAGCCACCTTGACAGCTGTCCCCCCGTCCGGCTCCGTTACTCCTCCAACAGCCACGACGCCACACCAACAGGGTGCCACGATCTCTCCGGCTGCCACCTGGGCATGTACATAGGGCGCTAGCTCTCCCCCGCTAGACACGTAGCACCTTGCTACACCCCCATCTTGTACACCTGGACCCTCTCCTTACGACTATAAAAGGAAGGGCCAGGGCCTTCTTAGAGAAGGTTGGCCTCGCGAGGACGAAGGGCAGGGGCAGGCGCTCTCTCTCAGGGCCGCTCTCTCCCCTCACCTCGTGCGGACGCTTGTAACCCCCTACTGCAAGCGCACCCGACCTGGGCGCGGGACGAACACGAAGGCCGCGGGAATTTCTCCGACTCCCTCACGACCCGGCTCCGGCCACCGACTCTCTCTCTCTGTTCCCCCCTTCGCGCTCGCTCCACGCGCTCGACCCATCTGGGCTGGGGCACGCGGCACTCTCACTCGTCGGCTCGAGGACCCCCCGGTCTCGGAACGCCGACAGTTGGCGCGCCAGGTAGGGGCACGCTGCGTGTTGACGTTCGATTTCCCGTCAAGCTCCAGATGGGCAGTCTCCAACAACCTCTTCAACCCGGGACGGTGCTCCGTTTCGGGAACCTCGAGTTCATGTCTCTCGATGGCGACTACGACATGATACTCCTTCCACCGCCGCGCGACGACGACATTGGTGGCGGACAGCCCGCCCGCCGGCGGCGGAATCAACGACGTCTTTCCCGCGTTGGGGAAGGACAACGTTCGAGCTTGCCCCATCCTCTCCCTCGCCATCGGAGGAGGAGGAGGCGGGGCAACCGGGGCCAAGCGGGAGGCCGCGCTCCGACGGCTGTCGAGCAAGTCGACATCCCCGGCGCCCCAGCGGAGGACACGCCAAGCGTCGCCCTCGCGTTCGAGGCAAACGCGAGCGCCATCCCCCCGCAACACGTCGACCCCGAGCAAGTGGACGACGCCAGCACGCTCACGGAGGGCCTGCAGGACGTCGCCCTCGTACCCAAGACGACGACGCGGTCAGCCCCCGACACGACTTCATCGCTCCTCGTCGACGAAAAGGTACCGACTGCTCCCCATCTTTCGTTATTTCGACTCGGCCTCAGCCCGCCTGGTGACCTCGCTTTGGCGGGCGCTCACATTGAGGCGAGTGCAACCTCTCTGGGGTTTCCTGTGCGGTCGCCTTGGGACCGATTGACGGGTGTCTCGACCTACAGACCCTCTGGGTCCGAGGAAGACGACGACCCCAGCATCTGCTGGGATTTCTCCGGATCTGGCAACCCTAGTGCCATGCGGGACTTCATGACCGCATGTGACTACTGCCTCTCCGACTGTTCCGACGGCAGCCGCAGCCTTGGCGACAAGGACTGCGGCCCGAGTCGCGAATGTTTCCACATCGAGCTAGGGGATCCCTCCGGAGGCGGCTGTCTCGGCATGCCGGAGGATGGTGATCCCCCTAGGCCAGCGCCTCGCGCCGACATCCCGCGGGAGCTAGCTGTGGTCCCCGTTCCGGCGGGGGGTCACGACCCACAGCTCGAGCAAGTCCGCGGGGCGCAGGCCGGGTTCGATGAAGGAGCAGGAGCGCTCGAGGCAATCCGCCAGAACATCGGGCAGGTATGGGCGAGCCAACCCCCGGCCGGAGGAATACGTCACCTGCCCCAAGGTCTCCAGCACCGCATCGCCAACGATGCCAGGGACAAACCGCCACCCGCATCCGGCGGGACTGGCCAGGACCTGGTCGCTGCAGCAATGCTCCTCCGCGCGATGCCGGAGTCATCAACCACCGAGGGTCGGCGAATTCAGGGAGAACTCAAACATCTCCTGGAAGGCGCTGCGGCCCGGCGGGCCGAGAGCTCTGCCTCCCGCGGGCAGGGATACCCCTCGGAACCACGTGCCGCGACTTCCCGACTCACGCGGGAAGCCTCGGCCTTCACCGGGCGCACGCGCAACACCGCGCCTGCGGCCCCGGGCCACCTCGGCGTCGAGCACCCTCATCGCGACCGTCGGGCACGCCTCGACGAAAGGGTGCGCCGAGGCTACCACCCCAGGCGTGGGGGACGTTACGACAGCGGGGAGGATCGAAGTCCCTCGCCCGAACCACCCGGTCCGCAGGTCTTTAGCCGAGCCATTCGGCGGGCGCCGTGTCCGCCCCGATTCCGACCCCCGACTACTATCACGAAGTACTCGGGGGAAACGAGACCGGAATTGTGGCTTGCGGACTACCGCCTGGCCTGTCAGCTGGGTGGGACGGACGATGACAACCTCATCATCCGAAACCTCCCCCTGTTTCTCTCCGACACCGCTCGTGCCTGGTTGGAGCACCTGCCCCCGGGGCAGATTTCCAACTGGGAGGATCTGGTCCAGGCTTTCGCCGGGAACTTCCAGGGCACGTACGTGCGCCCCGGGAATTCCTAGGACCTCCGAAGCTGTCGGCAACTGCCGGGAGAGTCCCTTCGAGACTACATCCGGCGGTTCTCGAAGCAGCGCACCGAGCTGCCCAACATCACCGACTCCGATGTCATCGGCGCGTTCCTCGCCGGCACCACCTGCCGCGACCTGGTGAGCAAGCTGGGTCGCAAGACCCCCACCAGGGCGAGCGAGCTGATGGACATCGCCACCAAGTTCGCCTCCGGCCAGGAGGCGGTAGAGGCCATCTTCCGAAAGGACAAGCAGCCCCAGGGCCGCCCGTCGGAAGATGCTCCCGAGGCGTCTACTCCGCGCGGCGCCAAGAAGAGAGGCAGGAGGAAGTCGCAAGCGAAACGCGACGTTCCCGATGCAGACCTTGTCGCCGCCGCCGAGCGCAAGAACCCTCGGAAGCCCCCCGGAGGTGCAAACCTCTTCGACAAGGCACTCAAGGAGACGTGCCCCTACCATCAGGGGCCCGTCAAGCACACCCTCAAAGAGTGCATCATGCTTCGGCGTCACTTCCATCGGGCCGGGCCACCCGCAGAGGGTGGCAAGGCTCACGACGACGACAAGAGGGAGGATCGCCAAGCAGGAGAGTTCCCAGAGGTCCGCGATTGCTTCATGATCTACGGAGGGCATGCGGCAAACGCCTCGGCTCGGCATCGTAAGCAAGAGCGTCGGGAGGTCTGCTCGGTGAAGGTGGCGGCGCCAGTCTATCTAGACTGGTCCGACAAGCCCATCACCTTCGACCGAGACGACCACCCGACCACGTGCCGAGCCCGGGGAAGTACCCACTCGTCGTCGATCCTGTCATCGGCGACGTCAGGCTCACCAAGGTCCTGATGGATGGAGGCAGCTGCCTCAACATCATCTACGCCGAGACCCTCCGGCTCCTGCGCGTCGACCTGTCATCTGTCCGAGCAGGCGCTGCGCCCTTCCACGGGATCATCCCCGGGAAGCGCGTCCAGCCCCTCGGACAGCTCGACCTCCCTGTCTGCTTCGGAACACCCTCCAACTTCCGAAGGGAGACATTGGCGTTCGAGGTGGTCGGGTTCCGAGGAACCTACCACGCAGTATTGGGAAGGCCATGCTACGCGAAGTTCATGGCCATCCCCAACTACACCTACCTAAAGCTCAAGATGCCGGGCCCCAATGGGGTCATCACTATCGGCCCCACGTACAAGCACGCCTTCGAATGCGATGTGGAATGCGTGGAGTACGCCGAGGCCCTCGCCGAGTCCGAGGCCCTCATTGCCGACCTGGAAAGCCTCTCCCGAGAGGTGCCGGACGTAAAGCGGCATGCCGGCAACTTCGAGCCAGCGGAGACGGTTAAGGCCGTCCCTCTCGACCCCAGTGGCGACACCTCCAAGCAGATCCGGATCGGTTCCGGGCTCGACCCCAAATAGGAAGCAGTGCTCGTCGACTTTCTCCGTGCAAACGCCGACGTTTTCGCGTGGAGTCCCTCGGACATGCCCGGCATACCGAGGGAAGTCGCCGAGCACTCGCTGGATATTCGGGCCGGGGCCCGACCGGTCAGACAACCTCTGCGCCGATTCGACGAGGAAAGGCGCAGGGTGATAGGCGAGGAGGTCCACAAGCTGATGGCAGCAGGGTTTATCAAAGAGGTATTCCATCCCGAATGGCTTGCCAACCCTGTGCTTGTGAGGAAAAAAGGGGGGAAGTGGCGGATGTGTGTAGACTACACTGGTCTCAACAAAGCATGTCCGAAGGTCCCCTACCCTCTACCTCGCATCGATCAAATCGTGGACTCCACTGCAGGGTGCGAAACCCTGTCTTTCCTCGATGCTTACTCAGGGTATCATCAAATCAAGATGAAAGAGTCCGACCAGCTCGCGACTTCTTTCATCACGCCCTTCGGCATGTACTGTTATGTCACAATGCCGTTCGGTTTGAGGGAACTCCCCTCGGTGGTTTGGAGCCTGAGGACGACTCCAAGCCGAGCCACGGGTTTCACGCCGTTCTTCCTGGTCTACGGGGCCGAGGAAATCCTGCCCACGGACCTGGAATACGGTTCCCCGAGGACGAGGGCTTACAACGAAGAAAGCAACCAAGCCAGCCGAGAAGACTCGCTGGACCAGCTGGACGAGGCTCGGGACAGGGCCTTACTACACTCGGCACGGTATCAGCAGTCCCTGCGACGCTACCACGCCCGAGGGGTCCGACCCCGAGATCTCCAGGTGGGCGATCTGGTGCTTCGGCTGCGGCAAGACGCCCGAGGGAGGCACAAGCTAACGCCCCCCTGGGAGGGGCCGTTCATCATCGCCAAAGTTCTGAAGCCCGGAACGTACAAGCTGGCCAACAGTCAAGGCGAGGTCTACGGCAACGCTTGGAACATCCAACAGCTACGTCGCTTCTACCCTTAAGATGTTTCCAAGTTGTTCATATACCTCGCACCCACGCAAAGTTTAGTCAACAAGGAAGGGTCGGCCTCGCCTCGGCAAAGCCCGACCCTCCCTCGGGGGCTAAAAGGGGGTTAACCCCCTCTGCGTCAAAATTTTCCTCGAACAAAAAACCTCTTTCACCAGAACATCTTTCGTGCTTTTTGACTACTTCGGAAAGTGGGTCCTGGAAACGACGGGGTACACGTAAGCAGTCAAGGCTGACCGAGCCGAGGGACTCCTACGCCTCCGGGATACGGATACCTCACTCATCACCTTCTGCGATAAGTAACTCGCGCTCGGATAAAGTGACTCCGCGGATCGAATGAGTCTTTACGTACGGAAGCTCTTCTGTTGAAGCAGGTTCTTCGAGCCTTCTCGACCGAGTCGGTGACAGGGCCTCATGGATGGGTAAAAGTACGCGTAAGCGGCGAGGCCGACCGAGCCGAGGGACTCCCACGCCTCCGGGATACGGATACCTCACTCATCACCTCCCGCGAGAAGCAACTCTTGCTCGCACTAACATCCCTGCTTCCGACAAAAAGTCCAGATACTCGAAACAAGAGGAAAAGAGACACAGCTTTATAACGCGACAAGGGTGTGTGTTCTGGCCTCAACGGCCGCACAAGGCCCACGCTACAAGACGATCTGACCCTGTAGGCGCGGATCTTGACGCTGGAAGAGGGCGACGACACCCTCGGCATCAGCAGCACCTTCGGCAAGGCCCGACCTAGCCTCGGGCGGCGACGCGGTCCGAGGGCCTCCGCTTCGAAGGACGACGTCGTCACCGCGCTCGAGCAATCTCTGCCAGAGACTTCCCCGAGAACCCGGCCCGAGCGGACGGCTCGGCCGGCCACCTCCGGGGCCTCGGCCGACCACCTTCCGAGGGCGCTAGCTCGGTCCGAGGCCTCGGCCAATCAGCTCCGGCGTCAATCCTGCCAGCAGACGACCCAGCTGGGCTCCGGCCAACCAGGTTTCATTTCCGAGCCAGCAACGCCTCTGTTTGTGCTGATATCGCTACCCCTGGCCTCGGCTCGTCGAAGAGCGGTCGAGGGGTCTCTTTAACTAAGCTAGAGGAGCCTCGGACAACAGGTCCGACCGAGCCGAGGGATTCCTACGCCTCCGGGATACGGATACCTCACTCGTCACCTGGACACGGGGCGACTCATGCTTGGTGAAGCGATTCAGACAATCGACAGGCAAGTCTTATTGCTCAGAAATGAGGAAAAAACACGGCTCTGTGCCGGAGTTACATACATGTTCAGGCCCCGAAAGCCGAAATGAACAAAAAACCCGGCACTCGAAGTGCCATCACAAACGGAACTCTAGGTTCCGTCCCCGCGGGTACGGACAACCTCCCCGCCTGGGAAGCCCGTGGAGCAACAAGCTCCGGGCGAATCACCAGCAAACGCGGGACACCCCTAATCACCCCGGCAGATCCTCGCAGCCGCCCTCGCCGCGAATGCGAGGAGGGAGACGGAATGTTGCATCCTAGCTGGGCAGCAACAGTTCTCCTTCCCCGGCATGGCTGGAGGATGTCTCCGCCATGGGGCTAAAAGGCGATTGCCACCACCAGAAGCTGGAAAATGAGGTGGCCCGCCGACCCGCGTAGGAGGTGGGGCCCCGGCTCGCCTCGCTCCCCGCCCCGGCGAGGATGACGAACACCCTCAACACTGAGGGCGGGGCCAAGACCACAGCCCGGTTTGCCCCTCCCCGTTCGGGAGCTGGAGGCCACCACCTTGGGTGGCCACCGGCGGAGGAAAGCCGCTGGGCTGTGCGATGAAAATCCTTGAAGCCGAACGATGGCTGAAAGGTACCAACTCCCACGGAGTTGCGTCCCTCCGACGATGGAGCGAAAAGACGGCGGTTTCCCCCCATCCGGGGGCTCGGAAGATGGAAAGGCGCAATGCATAAGGGAGGTAGGAGACATGGTCACCTCACGAAGAGGGTCGCCCTCCTTTTAAAGGCAACTCCCCCTGCTTGCGCCCTCAACCGTCGCGGGCGGAGTCTTCTCCAACACGCCTCCAAAGTCCTCCCCTGCGACACGGGGGCTGGGGCCCGCCTGTCACGCAGACCGGCTCCAAGCAGAGAAAGCCGAACCGCCGCGCACGACGCGCGCGACCGCCCAGCGGTTACAAGTAACCCTCCACTTTTGCCCAGACCAACGGGCAAAAGGGGCGAGCGGCCATGCAGGCGGCATGCAACCGCGCCAAGTGGACGCGCCTCTCCGGCTCCTGACAGGCCAGCGCGACGGCTCAAGCCCACGCGTCGTTCAACTGGCGCGCCGGGCGCTGCATGCGAACCGCCGCGCCTCTCGCTCCACCACCGCACCTCCTCGATTGCGGAACCGATACCGCGACTCGAGGCCGCCCAGCCTGCGATCCAGCGGCGCTAGCCTGGCGCAGCGGTCAAACGCGGTCAAAAATGGGCCGGCAGTGATGACGGTGGCAGGCGCGCGAGGGCAGCAGTCACGCCATCGGCCAGGCTCACGTCCCATCCGGAGGCAGCAAGAGAACCCCCTCTCACGGCGTGAAGACGACGCGTCCGTGACCCGTACCTCGAACGGCTCGCGCGCGCGCAACGGCAACCTCGCCAACTACTCACCCCAGCGCATTAACTCCGCGGCTCGACGGACAGCGCTACGAGCGGGAGCGGCTGGTGACGTTTCGCCTTCGCCAAAACGACCACGCCGAAAAAGGTACGCCACGACGTTCAATTTCGAACCTATTTCCCTTTTCCTTCTTTCTCTATCTCTTGCAACAGGGACCGAGAAGGGGGATAACCCCAAAGGGATCCTTCCCCGTGAAGGAACTAGGCTCCGAGCCTCCCTACTGATCAGGGGTTCGAAGGCTGGCCCCCCGAAGGGTTCAACAGCCGCCTCAGATCGCGTGGGTCCGACACCCACTACTGGTCAGGGGTTCGAAGGTCGGCCCCCGAAAGGTTCCACGACCGCCTCAGGCTACTCGGGCTCCGTGCCCCCTACTGATCAGGGGTTCGAAGGCTGGCCTGTCGAAGGGTTCACAGCCGCCTCAGACGCCGAGCGAGGGATGACCAGGGGTACGTTCGATACATAACCAAGGCTCGGGCTGCGCTCCCGAGGTACCCTAGGACATTTCCGAGACCAGCGGGAACGACTCTGTAACGGAATCCCATCGGAGGGAGGCAACGAGCCCTCGGACCCCGTCGCCAGGGGACCGGGTCCGGCAGATCACCCGCAGGTACTTTTGGGCGTGCCTCCGGGCCCCTAGCCGACCCCCAACGAACGGGGCACGGACGTCCACTCGGATTACCCGATCGCAGCTCACCGGAGACACCATGTTCGGTGCCCATCGAGGGTAACATGGCGCACTCCCCCCCTCCTCCTTGCGGAAAGGCGACGTAGGGGCGTATATAAAAAGTCGAGTCTGTCCCTGATCGTCCTCTCGCTCCGTGCGAGGGCTCGGGGGCTGCTCTCGCAAACCCGGCTCCGGCCGAACCGTTGACAGCGTCAACATACCAGCCCGAGAACTTGGGCCCCGACAGCGCACCTGGGTTACGCCCTGCTCGCATGAGGGAACCGCCAGACCAGCCGAAGCATTGCGCAAGGCATTAAGACCTCGAAGGAGTGAAACCACTCCTCCGAGGCCTCGGGGGCTACACCCGGCGGGTGCGCTCGCGCGCACCCACCGGAACAAAGTACCTCCGAGAAAGGCTGGTCCCCTTGCAAAAAAGTGCGATGCAAGCCTCCAAGCGAGTGTTAACACTCTCTTCGAGGCTCGGGGGCTACTGTCGGGGACCATAATTAGGGGTACCCTCAAGACGCCTAATTCTCAGCTGGTAACCCCCATCAGCATAAAGCTGCAAAGGCCTGATGGGTTTGATTAAGTCAGGGATCAGTCCATACGAGTGACTTGACCACGCCACGCCCGAGCCTAGCCTCGGGCGAGGGCAGCCGACCCTAAGATGACTCCGTCTCGCCTGAGGTCTCCTCTTTCACGGCAGACGCATCTCCGGCTCGCCCTAGGCCCCGCCTCCGATAAGGAGAAACCCTGACTAAATCACCGCACCAACCGACCGAGTCACCGGGGCGTTTAACGCAAAAGGTAAGACCGACGGGCGACCAGACTCCGCCAGTGGTGCCATAGGAGACTCCGCCCGACCCAGGGCTCGGACTCGGGCCAAGGCCCCGGAAGACGGCGAACTCCGCTCCGCCCGACCCAGGGCTCGGACTCGGGCTAAGGCCTCGGAAGACGGCGAACTCCGCTCTGCCCGACCCAGGGCTCGGACTCGGGCCAAGGCCCCGGAAGACGGCGAACTCCGCTCCGCCCGACCCAGGGCTCGGACTCGGGCCAAGGCCCCGGAAGACGGCGAACTCCGTTCCGCCCGACCCAGGGCTCGGACTCAGGCTAAGGCCTCGGAAGACGGCGAACTCCGCTCCGCCCGACCCAGGGCTCGGACTCGGGCTAAGGCCCCGGAAGACGGCGACCTCCGCCTCGCCCGACCCAGGGCTCGGACTCCGCCTCGGCCTCTGCCGAGTAATCTCCGCCTCGCCCGACCCAGGGCTCGGACTCTGTCTCTGTCTTGCAGGACGGACTCGGCCTCGGCCTCGGAGGAGCCTCCACGACGCCCGACCTAGGACACGAGACCGCCACGTCAACAGGAAGCGTCATCATCACCCTGCCCTGAGCCGACTTGGGTCGCAGAGAACAAGACCGGCGTCCCATCTGGCCAGCTATGCCAGACAGGCCATGATGGCGCCCCGCTAGATCATGACGACGGCGGCTCCCAGCTCCCTTACGAAAGCAGGAGAACGTCAGCAAGGACCCAGCCACCTCGACAGCTGTCCCCCCGTCCGGCTCCGTTACTCCTCCAACAGCCACGACGCCACACCAACAGGGTGCCACGATCTCTCCGGCTGCCACCTGGGCATGTACATAGGGCGCTAGCTCTCCCCCGCTAGACACGTAGCACCTTGCTACACCCCCATCTTGTACACCTGGACCCTCTCCTTACGACTATAAAAGGAAGGGCCAGGGCCTTCTTAGAGAAGGTTGGCCTCGCGAGGACGAAGGGCAGGGGCAGGCGCTCTCTCTCAGGGCCGCTCTCTCCCCTCACCTCGTGCGGACGCTTGTAACCCCCTACTGCAAGCGCACCCGACCTGGGCGCGGGACGAACACGAAGGCCGCGGGAATTTCTCCGACTCCCTCACGACCCGGCTCCGGCCACCGACTCTCTCTCTCTGTTCCCCCCTTCGCGCTCGCTCCACGCGCTCGACCCATCTGGGCTGGGGCACGCGGCACTCTCACTCGTCGGCTCGAGGACCCCCCGGTCTCGGAACGCCGACATTAGCGTAATTAAACTAAAATAATTCTTACGCGCTCCTATTCCACGTGTGAAACCTAAAAGAGGCTCAACGTAAGGGGGGCGTACGATAGTGGTTTCTAAGTTGTGGATGACAACAAAATCAACCTTGTTCGATGGTTCCACTTCTACCATGCTATGGCTAAGGTATATTTGGACACTAGTCGTAATGCTCATGTGTTGCGATGACACACATCAAATTTGGTACCCATAAAAAATTTATTTAATACCAAACCTGTTTTATTGCTCTGGTGTTAGAGGATCAAGTTGTAACACCCTGAATTTGGGGGTATAAAATTTCTTTCCTAATATCCACCAAATTTATGTGTTACTCTCTCATTTCTTTACTTTCCTTCTCTTTTTCCTAAAAAATGAAGAATTATTTTGTTTTATATTAGCGTAAACCTAGCGGAACAAGCCATAGTGGCGCTTTGGTTGTTGTATTCATGCCGTTGCATGGTGTTCCTAAGTGCAAAATATGTTCGAAACATGTTAGTATATCCTATAGAAGCTCTCGGTAAATTTTCGTCTCTCAACCACAATTGCGGCGCTAACCACCTGGGTGGTCGTGGCCACGTAGATCAAGAGGGCTTCTCCGGCAATGGGGGGCACCAAGATGGGCGCATTCGTGAGGAGCGCCTTTAGGTTCCCGAGGGCTTCCTCGGCCTCATGGGTCCAAGTGAAGCACTCGGCCTTCCTTAAGAGGCGGTACAGAGGCAGGCCTCTTTCGCCGAGGCGTGAGATGAAGCGGCTCAGAGCCGCAAGACATCCCATGACTCTCTGTACGCCTTTTAAGTCCTTGATGGGCCCCATGCTGGTGATGGCTGCGATCTTCTCCGGGTTGGCTTCGATGCCCCGCTCGGAGACGATGAACCCCAAGAGCATGCCTCGGGGCACCCCGAAGACACACTTTTCGGGATTGAGCTTCACGCCTTTCGCCTTGAGACATCGGAATGTCACTTCAAGGTCGGAAAGGAGGTCGGAGGCTTTCCTCGTCTTGACTATGATGTCATTGACGTAGGCCTCGACCGTCCGGCCAATGTGTCGGCCGAACACATGGTTCATGCACCGCTGGTACGTCGCGCCCGCATTCCTCAAGCCGAACGGCATGGTGATATAGCAGTACATGCCAAAGGGCGTGATGAAAGAAGTCACGAGCTGGTCGGACTCCTTCATCCTGATTTGGTGATACCCAGAGTAGGCATCAAGGAAAGATAGGGTTTCGCACCCAGCAGTGGAATCCACGATTTGATCGATGCGAGGCAGAGGGTAGGGAACCTTCGGACATGCTTTGTTTAGACCAGTGTAGTCTACACACATCCGCCATTTCCCTCCTTTCTTTCTCACAAGCACAGGGTTGGCAAGCCATTCAGGATGGAATACCTCTTTGATGAACCCTACCGCCATTTGCTTGTGGATCTCCTCGCCTATGGCTCTGCGCTTTTCTTCGTCGAATCGGCGCAGAGGCTGCTTGATGGGTCGGGCTCCGGCTCGGATATCCAGCGAGTGCTCGGCGACATCCCTCGGTATGCCGGGCATGTCCGAGGGACTCCACGCGAAGACGTCGGCGTTCGCACGGAGAAAGTCGACGAGCACTGCTTCCTATTTGGGATCGAGCTCCGAGCCGATCCAGATCTGCTTGGAGGCGTCGCTGCTGGGGTCGAGGGGGACGGACTTAACCATCTCCGCTGGCTCGAAGTTGCCGGCGTGACGCTTCACGTCTGGCACCTCCTTAGAGAGGCTCTCCAGGTCGGCGATGAGGGCCTCGGATTCGGCGAGGGCCTCGGCGTACTCCACGCACTCCACGTCGTATTCGAACGCGTGTTTGTATGTGGGGCCGATAGTGATGACCCCGTTGGGGCCCGTCATCTTGAGCTTGAGGTAGGTGTAGTTGGGGACAGCCATGAACTTCGCGTAGCATGGCCTCCCCAGTACCGCGTGGTAGGTTCCTCGGAACCCGACCACCTCGAACGTGAGGGTCTCCCTTCGGAAGTTAGAGGGCGTTCCGAAGCAGACAGGAAGGTCGAGTTGTCCGAGGGGCTGGACGCGCTTCCCAGGGATGATCCCATGGAAAGGCGCAGCGCCTGTCCGTACCGAGGACAGATCTACACGCAGGAGCCCGAGGGTCTCGGCGTAGATGATGTTGAGGCTGCTGCCTCCGTCCATGAGGACCTTGGTGAGCCTGACGTCGCCGATGATGGGGTCGACGACGAGCGGGTATTTCTCCGGGCTCGGCACATGGTCGGGGTGGTCGGCTTGGTCGAAGGTGATGGGCTTGTTGGACCAGTCAAGGTAGACTGGCACCGCCACCTTCACCGAACAGACCTCCCGACGCTCTTGCTTGCGGTGCCGAGCTGAGGCATTCGCCGCTTCCCACCGTAGATCATGAAGCAGTCGCGGACCTCGGGGAACTCTCCTGAGTGGTGATCTTCCTTCTTGTCGTCGTCGTGAGCCCTGCCACCCTCCGCGGGTGGCCCGGCCCTGTGGAAGTGACGCCGAAGCATGGCGCACTCCTCAAGGGTGTGCTTGACGGGCCCCTGATGATAGGGGCACCGCTCCTTGAGCATCTTGTCGAAGAGGTTGGCACCTCCGGGGGGTTTCCGAGGGTTCTTGTACTCGGCGGCGGCGACAAGGTCTGCGTCGGCGGCGTCGCGTTTCTCTTGCGACTTCTTCTTGCCCTTCTTCTTGGCGCCGCGCTGAGTTGACGCCTCGGGGGCATCTTCCAGTGGGCAGCCCTGGGGCTGCTTGTCCTTCTGGAAGATAGCCTCAACCGCCTCCTAGCCAGAGGCGAACTTGGTGGCGATGTCCATCAGCTCGCTCGCCCTGGTGGGGGTCTTGCGACCCAGCTTGCTCACCAGGTCGCGGCAGGTGGTGCCGGCGAGGAACGCGCCGATGACATCCGAATCGGTGATGTTGGGGCAGCTCGGTGCGCTGCTTCGAGAATCGCCGGATGTAGTCCCGGAGAGACTCTCCCGGCTGCTGTCGGCAGCTTCGGAGGTCCCAGGAGTTTCCAGGGCGTACGTACGTGCCCTGGAAATTGTCGGCGAAGGCTTGGACCAGGTCGTCCCAGTTGGAGATCTGCCCCGGAGGCAGGTGCTCCAACCAGGCGCGAGCGGTGTCGGAGAGGAACAGAGGAAGGTTGCGGATGACGAGGTTGTCATCATCCGTTCCACCCAGTTGGTAGGCCAGCCGGTAGTCCGCGAGCCACAGTTCCGGTCTCGTCTCCTCCGAGTACTTTGTGATAGTAGTCGGGGGTCGGAACCGGGTCGGGAACGGCGCCCGTCGTATGGCGCGGCTGAAATCCTGCGGACCGGGTGGTTCGGGCGAGGGACTCCGATCCTCCCCGCTGTCGTAGCGTCCTCCACTCCTGGGGTGGTAGCCTCGGCGCACCCTCTCGTCGAGGTGGGCCCGACGGTCGCGGTGATGGTGCTCGTTGCCGAGGCCTCCCGGGGCCGCAGGCGCTGTGTTGCGCGTGCGCCCGGTGTGGACCGAGGCTTCTCGCATGAATCGGGAAGTCACGGCGCGATGTTCCGAGGGGTACCCCTGCCTTCGGGAGGCGGAGCTCTCGGCCCGTCGGACCGTGGCGCCCTCCAGGAGATTCTTGAGCTCTCCCTGGATTCGCCGCCCCTCGGTGGTTGATGGTTCCGGCATCACGCGGAGAAGCATTGCTGCTGCAGCCAGGTTCTGGCCGACCCCACTGGAAGCGGGTGGCGGCCTCACCCTGACATCATCGGCGATGCGGTGCTGGATACCCTGGAGTAGATGGCGCACTTCTCCGGCCGGAGGTTGGCCCGCCCATTCCTGCCCGACGTCCCGGCGGATCGGCTCAAGCGCTCCTGCTCCCTCGTCGAGCCTGGCCGGCACCCCGCGGATTTGCTCGAGCTGTGGGTCATGACCCCCCCGCCGGAACGGGGACCACAGCTAGCTCCCGTAGGATGTCAACGCGTGGCACAGGCCTAGGGAGATCACCGTTCTCCGGCATACCGAGAAGGTTGCCTTTGGAGGGACCCCCTAGATCGACGTGGAAACATTCACGACTTGGGCCGCAGTCCTCGTCGCCGAGGCTGCGGCTACCGTCGGAACAGTCAGAAAGGCAGTAGTCGCATGCGGTCATGAAGTCCCGCATGGCACTGGAGTTGCCAAGTCCAGAGAAATCCCAACAGAAGTCGGGCTCGTCATCTTCCTCGGACCCCGAGGGCCTGTAGGTCGAGACGTCTGCGAGCCGGTCCCAGGGTGACCGCACACGAAACCCCAGAGGGTTTGGACTCGCCTCTACGAGAGCGTCCGCCAAAGCGAAGTCGCTTGGCGGGTCGAGGCTGAATCCAAAGGGCGTGAGATGGGAACCGGTGGGTACCTCTTGGTCGACGGGCCGTGACGAAGTCACGTCAGGGACTGACTGCACCGTCGTCTTAGGTACGAGGGTGACGCCAAGCAAGCCTTTTGCGAGCGTGCTGGCGTCGTCCATTTGCTCGGAATTGGCGTGTCGCGGGGAGACGGCGCTCGTCTTCGTCTCAAACGCGAGGTCGATGCTCGACGCGCCCCCCGTTGGGGCGCCGTCGACTTGCTCGACAGCCGTCGAGGTGCCGCCTCCTGCTTGGCCTTGGTTGCCCCGCCTCCTCCTCCGTCGGCGGGGGAGAGGGCGGGGTGAGCTCGAATGTCGCTCTTCCACCACGCGGGGAAGACGACGCCGATTCCGCCGCCGACGGGCGGGCTGTCGGCCGCCATTGTTGTTGTCGCACGGCGGGGGAAGGAGTATCATGTCGTAGCTGCCGTCGAGGGACATGAACTCAAGACTCCCGAAATGGAGCACCATCCCAGGCTGGAGAGGTTGTTGGAGACTGCCCATCTGGAGCTTGACGGGAAGCTGTTCGTCAACACGCAGCAGGCCCCTACCTGGCGCGCCAACTGTCGGCGTTTCGAGACCGGGGGGTCCCTGGGCCGACGAGTGAAATGTCGCCGCGTGCCCCAGCCCAGATGGGTCGGCGCGAGGCCGAGCGCGAAGGGGGGAAAAGGCGGCTAGAGACGGGCGTGAGAGAGGTGGAAATCCCGCGGCCTTCGTGTTCGTCCCGCGCCTAGGTCGGGTGCGCTTGCAGTAGGGGGTTACAAGCGTCCACGCGGGAGAGGGAGCGAGCGGCCTCACGCGAGCGCCTGTCTCGTCCTCGTCCCCGCGCGGCCAACCTTCTGTAAGAGGGCCCTGGTCCTTCCTTTTATAGGCGTAAGGAGAGGATCCAAGTGTACAATGGGGGTGTAGCAGAGTGCTAACGTGTCTAGCAGAGGAGAGCTAGCACCCTAAGTACATGCCATCGTGGCAGCCGGAGAGGTTTTGGCACCAGGTTCGTGTGGTGTCGTGGCCGTCGGAGGAGCGTTGAAGCCTGGCGGAAGGACAGCTGTCGGGGCTGTCGAGTCCTTGCTGACGTCCTCTTGCTTCTGTAAGGGGGCTGAAAGCCGCCATCGTCATAGAGTGTGCGGGGCGCCATCATTACTTTGTCTGGCAGAGCGAGCCAGACGGGACGCCGGTCTTGTTTCCCGTAGCCTGGGTCAGCTTGGGGTAGGGTAATGATGGCGCCTCTTGTTGACGTGGCCGGTCCGCGCCCTAGGTTGGGCGATGTGGAGGCTCCTCAGAGGTCGAGGTCGAGTCTGTCTTCCGAGGCCGAGGTCGAGTCCGAGCCCCTGGGTCGGGCGAGGCGGAGACCGTCGGCTAAGGCCAGGGCTGAGTCCGAGCCCTGGGGTCGGGCGAAGCGGAGTTCGTCGTCTTCAGGGGCTGAGCCCGAGTCCGAGCCCTGGGTCGGGCGGAGCGGAGTTCGCCGTCTTCAGGGGCTGAGCCCGAGTCCGAGCCCTGGGTCGGGCGGAGCGGAGTTCGCCGTCTTCTGGGGCTTAGCCCGTGTCCGAGCCCTGGGTCGGGCAGAGCGGAGTTCGCCGTCTTTCGGGGCTTAGCCCGAGTCCGAGCCCTGGGTCGGGCGGAGCGGAGTTCGCCATCTTCTGGGGCTTAGCCCGAGTCCGAGCCCTGGGTCGGGCGGAGCGGAGTTTCCTATGGTGCCTGAGGCCGGGCCTGACTCCCTGTCAGCCTCACTCTGTCGAGTGGCGCAGCAGTCGGAGCGGCGCAGGCGGCGCTGTCCTTCTGTCAGGCCGGTCAGTAGAGCGGCGAAGTGACTGCGGTCACTTCGGCTCTGTCGACTGAAGGGCGTGCGTCAGGATAAAGGTGTCAGGCCACCTTTGCATTAAATGCTCCTGCAATTTGGTCGGTTGGCACGACGATTTGGTCAGGGTTGCTTCTTGGCGAAGATAGGGCCTCGGGCGAGCCGGAAGTATGTTCGTCGCTGGAGGGGGGCCTCGGGCGAGACGGAGATCCTCCGGGGTCGGCTGCCCTTGCCCGAGGCTAGGCTCGGGCGAGGTGTGATCGAGTCCCTAGAATGGACCGATCCCTGACTTAATCGCACCCATCAGGCCTTTGCAGCTTTGTGCTGATGGGGGTTACCAGATGAGAATTAGGAGTAATGAGGGTACCCCTAATTATGGTCCCCGACACTGAGCTTCGAAGAATCGACGGTCAAGCTTCGGCGACCCAGTGGTCAGGTTCTTCGAGTTCTATAAAGTTGAAGACCCTAAGCATCTTTTGGTGAAGGCAAGTGTCCTCTGACCCATTATGTCCTACTTACTTTATAATTCACTGTCCTGCATTACTTAATTGAAACCTAAGGAATGACTAGCTTTGTATTTACCTTGTTCTTAGTTACCTTTTTGGGTTATTATGGTTAGCTTCATGCTATTGCTTTACTTTAATCAACGAACATGATGAGAATATTTATGATACGATGATTTTATCTTGAATGATGATGAACTGTGATACTTTAGGGGACTCAGGCTGTTTCCTGAGTACCTCTCCGTAAGGACATGTTCATTGAGAGACCACCCGGGAAAACAGTGCAACCATGAGGGTGGTATGGGACGCCCTTAGCTGATTAATTAGAAGAACCTGAGGTGTAGTCGGCTTCGCCGTCGTGTAGTCAATGGAGTTCGGGCATAGTACTTGCTCTGCCGAGGCTGGTTGCCGAGGTTCTTTCGATTTGGTTTTGTTAGTCACCCTTCCTGTGGGGAGAGGTACTGTGTTTATCAAACTGGAGAAACCTAACAGGCGACTATGACCTCTAGGAAATTTTTGTAAAGGCTATATAGTGACACCTTGCCAGATCACTTAGGTAGTGATCAATGGGGAGTAGCGCTCCTCGGGCAGAAAGGGAATCACGGCTCATGGGTAAAGTGTGCAACCTCTGCAGAGTGTAATGAAATTGATATATCAGTCGTGCTCACAGTTAAGAGCGGCCTTGGGATCCTCTTTGATTAGAGATACAAATGGTTCAAGATGCAATGGTTCTATTTATGGATTTGGTTATGATGATGACAATGGTGTTCCTCAATGAGGAAAGGATTCACGGGTTGGTTATTGCTAAAACTTGGCGTCTACTAATAATAAACACCCGACAAACTAAAAGCAACTGCTTGATCCTAACCCCACATAAAGCTAGTCCACCTCAGCCAAACGGGACATTTGCTGAGTACGTTGATGTGTACTCACCCTTGCTTTAACAAAACACTAGGTTGCCGTTGGTGCAAATCTAAGCTCAGGTAAAGAAGAATACGCAAGTGTCGAGGCGGATCCCCAAGAGTTCCAGGACATCGACGAGTTCGAGGATTAGGCTAGCAACCTCCCCCCAGTCGGCTGCCTGTGGTGGGTTTATTTACGTTGGCTACATTTCTATTATGTGCACTTTGATTCATATTATGTAAATGACTCTAGTCTTTAATATTATTACTTACTATTTATTGTTATTCGAAGCATTGTGCTATGATGAGTCATTTATGTAATCGCTGTGTACATGAATTTTTGATCCTAGCACGTACAAGGTTCACATTCGATTTATCTTCTAAAACCGGGCGTGACACAAGTGCTTGGGTTTCAGGTTGAGAGTCTAACATTTTGTCAGGATCAATTTACATAACCTATAAAACATGGTTTCAGGACCAGCTGTCCAAATCACAGTGTCATACTCAGATTAATGCCAGAGAAAGCTGCATTGACAGTGAAACCTATTGGTCACTTGTTTTCATTTGCTACATGGCATCAAAAACAAGGCAACACAAGATTAAGAGACAAGAACCTTGATCCTTAAGTTAGTACACCTTTGGTGTAATAGCTTGAGGATGAAGGTTTCAGGGTAGAACAAAGACGAAGTATAATTGAATGAGATTGCAATGTAGGTAAGATATGTGGACTCATTTCATATGCCTTTACATTTTATTCCATCTCTCCTTGTATAAATTAAATTTACAGCCATACCTTCAGCTTCTTAGCACAAGATAGCGCGAAGGTGTTTCGAAGGCCAAACAATACAAAGCTGTCGTTTCCACCCAAAAAGGGTGAATTTATGTAGACATTGTTCATCTATTTATAGGTGTCGATGTCATAGTAAATTATCTTCTTGATGCGCCTCTTCTTTCCGTCCTTCCTTTTGTTGTTTGAGCCTAAGTCGGTGATCTTGTCACCGTTTGGCTCATCAAAGTTGAGGATCTCCTTCTCCTTATCGTTGATCACAATCCCCTTACCCTTAGGATCCATCTCTTCGGGCGGTTAGTCCCTTGATGAAGAGAACGACTTTGATACCAACTGAGAGCACCTAGAGGGGGGGTGAATAGGTGATCCTGTAAAAATAGCTCAACAAAACAAACTTGGTCTAAAATTGGATTAGTGAGATAAAAAACCATGTTCAAATGAAGAGTATGAGAGGAGAGAACTTCTTCACTTAATTGCTCTCACAAGGTGAGTATTAAACTTAGAGCAATATTGTAATTGAAGTGAAATGCTTAGAAAGAGTAGAATCACAATAAGGTAAAGTAACTTAGACAAGTGACAACAATTTTTATCCCGTAGTTCGGTCAAGCGTAAAATGCTTGCCAGTGGCATCCTAATGGACGAGGGTTGCACTCAACCCCTCTCAAGTGATCCTATGATCAACTTGAGTACCATGGTTCTCTTTCTTATCTCAAGTTTTTCCCGTTGTGAGGAATCTCCACAATTTGGAGTCTCTCACGCCTTACACAATTGATCTCAAATAAACCACAAGAGTGAGGGGGAGTAGAAACACACACAAGAGACAAAATCACAGCAACACACACAAGTTGAAGGAGGAGCACAAGAGACAAGACAACAGATTTACAGCTCAAAACACTTGCTCGAATCTCAATCTAGCGAAGCAAAGGCGTGAATGCAATGTCTCGGTGTTGTAGAATGTTCAATAGATGCTTGGTGTAGTGCTCCATACTCCTAGGGGTCCCTTTTATAGCCCCATGGGACCTAGAAGCCATTGGAGCTCGATTTAGAAGGCCATGGTTGCCTTCTGTCCGCGGGTGCATCGGACTGTCCGGTGCACACCGGATAGTGAATGGTGCAACTACAAAGAATCCCCTGATTGGCTACTTTTCTGTTTCTGGGGGGCACTGGACTGTCCAGTGGGTGGCACCGTACCGTCTGGTGCACCATTTGACCGTTGGCCCAAGGCTAACGTGGCTACTAGCCGTTGGCTAGCTGGCATACCGGACTATCCGGCGCATTGTGTGGACGGTCCGGCGCATTGTGTGGACGGTCCGGTGAATTATAGCCTGTAGAGACTGATTTTTCTCGAGAGCTGGCTGTTCGGTGGACCGTGCACTGCGCAGACCAGTCCACTTTCCCCTTTTTCAATCTTAATCTCTTTTGCTCCTTTTGATTTGACTTCATAAAGTTCCTAGCACTTAGACAAAATATGATTAGTACCCAAAACAATTGACTAAGTGTTCAGAGCTTACCTTTTTCACTTGGTCCCATATTGATTTGTATTTTGTCCTCTTCCAAGCTCAATTTGCTTTTAAGTACCTATGTTCATTTCTCATATTAAATGTTGTTACTCTAAACAAAATGTGTTGAGCATTTAATCGCCAAAACAATATAGAAATGGCCCAAGGACACATTTCCCTTTAAGAAATATAGTCTCCTTGTGAAGAATAAGTTACCTGGTTTGCGTGTTTCTGTTGGATTCGAATTTAGAATTCAATTGCTTTAAATTCGTCAGTAAACTGGACACCTAAACCCCCTGCCTGATTCATTCAAAACATAAACTGAACACCTATAAAAACACCATCAAACATTAGTTATCAACATGGATGAAAACTAAAAATGAAGTTAGCAAGATAGTGAACACTTTCGGTTGCTTCGCTGCTTTTATGGCATGGAACACGATGAAGACTTGCTTGAGCCATGTCGTGGTGGAAGCGATCTTCTGACTGGGCGGTGACTCATTGGCTAGTGAACATGTAAGCTCAACACGTTTGGTTGCAGCGTGGCATGGCGGAAGTATGGTAGCTCCTCATACTCGAAGGTGTCCACAACATGACCTTCCGCACTTGACACTAGGAACCCCTGCAGCAGTATGGTCCCAACGTCTCACACCAGCAGGTGCATCTTGAACTCCATATTGGATCGCACAACTGCCAGGAACTCATCAAACCCTGTGGCCCCTCATCCTCGCCATCCCCAAGCCCACAAGGTTGCTAGAACTATCATCGTTGTCCCTAAAATATCACGAGCATCCACAATGCTTTATCCTAGTCGCAGTAGGAGAAGAGAAAGGGAGCTAGTAACAGCGGTGGGATGAGGTGGCACATGCACCAGGGGATGACGGAGTTAGAGGTAGACACGCGCCGGGAGGGTGACCACACAATGGCGTCCGGAATGCGCTTGTTGTGGGCCGGGCATCGCCGCGGGAGGATGGCGGATGCATGCAGTGTCGCGGCGGACCCGTGCGAGGAATGCTGAGGTGGGCTCCATGGTTTATGGCGGCGGCTGCTCCGACGCCGAAGCATCCAAGCATGACAAAATGTAAACGAAACGACAAAACCTCACCAATTGCAGAACGGCTAACCTGATGTCGTTGTCGTCGTCCCTCATCAACTCCACCGCACATTTCTAGTAGCACTTCGTGATCCCTGCGCTGACACGGCATGTGGTGTCGACCTTCTCAAGGATAGCGATGAGTCCACAAAGGGCCTCGACCCACTATTGGTGTGGGATTGGGGCCAACAATTGAGCGCTAGTAGAGGATTTTATGGTCAACTGTTAGGGTTTTGCGGGGATGAAGAAGAGGAAGGGATGACGAATGGGAGTCATGGGCGTGAGTTGTGGGGAGTCGTGTACCAAGGGGTAGGCATAGATGGTGTTGCGTGGGCGGCGGGTTATATTAGAAATAAGTATAAGGACTTATTTATAAAAGTGATGATGATGGAAATGGTGACAACTGGTAATTTATAATAGTGGAGACACAACATCATTGTACGCCATTTTCGGGCTAGGTTAATTTTTGGCGCCCGAACCCTGGACGCCGAAAATAGTAAGTAACTTTTGGCGGCTGTGAGCGGCCGCCAAAAATAAGATTATTTGAGCAGCTAAGTTCCTCGGTAGCATTCATTTCGGTCGCCGAAAATTAACGAATTTTAACCTGATGTCGCGCTTGCTGCCCTTGCCCCTAGCTCGTCACGCCGTCGCCGCACCCGGCTTGCCGCGCCCATGCTTTGCCGGCTCGTGGTGCAGCCTCCCGATCCTGACTCACCGCGCCGCCGCTCGCCCGAGCTCACCATGCCATCAACTGCACACAAGGTTAATTTTTTGCATATTCTATTTTTATTTTGGGCGACCATTTTTCGTTAGCCGTCGAAATTAGTGATCAACAATTTATTTAATGTTTGATAGTGAAATTTAATGTTCAAAAGGCCCATGAACGGTATGAGCTTGTGAAAATTTTTCAATAAGATTGAAATTATGACCGAATTGCTAATTTTCTTGTTTTTCAAGGTATTCTATGTTTACCGGTGTGATCAATTCGACGGAGTTGCGGTCTCGTGGTGGCTCTTCATCGCAGGCGGGTTATGGTAGCAGCCGTAGTCGACGCTCGAGCATGGAGGATGCTACGAGGGAGCAGCAAGAAAGGTTTCGTGAAGAGATGTGGCAGCAACAAATGGCATTCGTCCAATAACAATCAGAGTATATGGCTGCTTACAACGAACAAGCGCAACAAGCAATGAACATGAGTGTCTTATTTATTTTCAACACAGTTATATATTTGTCCTATAACTAATACACTGTGTTTGAAATAGTCTTGGCTTACAGAGCAGGCACAATAACAACCATTCGTTTCCCTCAATTTCAGCTGTTGATGCCTCAGTGGAGATTACATACTCCGACACCTCCACCTCAGGTGCATCGATAAGTATCTCTACTCGAATGTATTATGAACAAAAACTTACTATGAACTAACAACGATATGTCGATCAAATCCAATTTAGCTTAGACTTGTCGTTTGTATTAACCTTTCAAATCTTGACTCAATTTAATTTTGTAGGGATCGGGGGTTTTGGGCCACAACAAGCCACCACCAGTGATACCAGCACCAATAGAAGGTTTTGGAGGGGAGGGAGCTACTACAGAAGAGGTTTGTTTGATAAACAATTCGTTTGAATAGTGGTCAAGTTAACACTGTTATTAATGTATTTTCCTTTACTTCTTCGCTTCTGGAGGTACTGACCACAACTCAAACGACCCCTATATGTGATCAATTGATTCTTGCGATGGATTTGATATGAATTGTGATGTATTCTGATGTATGTGGTATTTTGTGATGCATGTGATATTTGTGGTAGATGGAATGTGATACTTGTGTGGATAAATTGTGATATTTGTGGTGATTTTATGGTGTTTGTGAGGAATTATTGTATCCGTGATGGATTTGTGTTGGTGTAATATATATGTATTGTTGTTGAAATTTATGTTAATTTTACTTTTTCTATATTTTCTCTGAAAAAACTTATTTTTAGCGGTCATGATTCATGCCGCTGAAAATAAACCAGGTAGCTTTCGACGGGTCCTATTTTCGGCGATGTAAGCTGGGTCGCCGAAAATAACACTAATTTTCTGCGACCAGAGGGACAGCCGCCGGAAATAAGCTATTTTTAGCGGCCAGCCTCGGGCCGCCGAAAGTAAGTACTTATTTTTGACTTTTTTTTTTGGCTACCAATCACCGAAAATAAGTTTTATGCCGCCAAAAATAAGTTATTTCACCACCGAAATTGGCTTCTGTTACTGTAGTGAGATGTGGCTTGTATCCACATGGTTTTGTAACAAGTATTTGTATAGAACTCTTCTGTAGATTTTTTCCCCAAACCTTGCTCCCCACTCCTAGTATTATTAGGGGGCATGGCTGGAGTTTCTAATTCATGTGTGATAAAAAAAAAGTCCATGGTCAAAAGGAAGAGAGATGGGAAAATATGAACAAGAGAGAACACACGTGAATTAATGAAATGAAACACACCGATAGATAGATTCTTACTAGTCGGTTGCCCGTGCGTTGCGACGGCTTACAACAATACCCACGTAAATTATCCATAAAAATATTTCAAGATTTTTTATTGATTGTCTCCGCTCTCTGTATAATATATTTTTTGATTTGGCTAACTGATGTTATTATTTACTTCATGCAAATATGTCTTGGTATAACACGACCAATGAAGTGAGCGATTAGAAGAGAGTTCACAACGATTGACTAAATGAATAGAGATTATAAAATGACATAATTTCATCATACAGAGACCAAATAAGAGAGTTTGTGAGATCAAGTTTATAAAATAAGTCCCATGAAGTTAAACTTATAAAAAAGATAGATCAAAATATGTAGTGATTGCTAAAGTCGGGCATTAATAAAAACTGGATGCGCTCCATATAAATTACGCTACTTCGTAGCAATTACTAACGTTTAAAACCAACAAATAACCTTTCATTTTGCTGTTAGTGTGACAAATCATTGCTGCTCCATCCAATTCAGCAACCTCAAACACAATGTAGTCCATTGCGCCAATCTGGTCTCAGAAACGACCTAATTCTTGTAAGAGCAAAGAACGTCGTGCCGTGCTTGGGCTGTAGCCTCGGCCCGTAGTGCTGGTCCGGCCCGACACGATTATTTTTTTTCATTTTACAAAAAAACGTGTATATATACAATTTATATTCAATATTAAAAACATCTTAGCGTGATGTTCTACTGGTTAGACAGTTTCACCCAGTGTCTCCCGCCCTTCTTCCATCAGGGCATGGGTTCGAACCTCGCCTCCTGCACCGTTTTTTAACGCTGATTTAATTAAATGGATCGACGGGCTAACGGGCTGGCCCGGCACAGTTAGCAGGCTGGCATGACGTGCTTGTGCCATATTTGTGGCCCGCGTGCATCTAACGCTGATTTAATTAAATGGATCGATGGGCTAACGGGCTGGCCCGACACAGTTAGCAGGCCGGCATAGCGTGCCTGTGCCATAGTTGTGGCCCGCGTGCATCTAGCTCGTGCCGGGCGTCGTTACGCTGATTTAATTAAATGGATCGACGGGCTAACGGGCTGGCCCGGCACAGTTAGCAGGCTGGCATGACGTGCTTGTGCCATATTTGTGGCCCGCGTGCATCTAGCCCGTGTCGGGCGTCATTTGGCATCTATAGACGTGCAGCGGATTAATTTAAAATAGCTGTGAGAGGTTATTTGTAAAAAAAATGACGCATGACGACCGTTGAAACTGGTGCTTTAAGTATAGTATAGATAATTGACATAAACATGAAAATGCATCCAAGGTAGCATAATTGGTGCAATGTATTCCATCCGGACCTTTTGCAATCCCCAGCTGCCCAGTTCTGTTTGTCGTTCTAGCTCAAGTTTTGTGTGCTGAACCTTTCAATCAGTCGCGTCACGGTTTCATACGACGAGCCACCTTTGTCGATGGCCCTGTGAGCTTTCTCCCCATACTCCTTGGCCTTCCTCCTCTGCTCGGCGCCCTTGCCGTCGCCCATGAGCTCAGAGACGGCCCTCACGATGTCGCCTCGCACGACGGTGACGGTCGCGTTGTCAAGAATGGATACGGGGGATTTGATGCCTATCGGCACTCCGACGCCGAGGACCTGGACGGCCAGCTGCTCGTTCAGAAACTGGTCGGAGAAATGCGGCCACGTTATCAGCGGCACACCGAGCGTGATGGCCTCGAGGAGCGAGTTCCACCCGCAGTGCGTGAGGAAGCCGCCGACGGCAGGGTGCGAGAGGACCGCGAGCTGCGGTACCCAGCCACGCACGATGAGGCCACGCCCAGCAGTGCGCGCCTGCAGGGCCTCTAGCCATGGCTGGACCTCCGGATTTGCCGCTTCTGACTCCTTTACCACCCAGAGGAATGGCTTCCCAGCGTCCTCCAGGCCATGGCCGACCTCGAACAGCTGCTGCGGAAGCTTCCGCGAGATGCTGCCGAACCCGACGTACAGGACGGTGCCGGGGGCCTGCTCGTCCAGCCACGCCGCGATGGCCTGCTGCTGGGTACTAACAGCTGCCACCGTCTCCCCGCGTGACGCTGTGGCCTCGGCGTCGTCCCTGTTAACGAGGCAGAGCGGGCCGAGCGCCCACACAGGCTTGCCCAGGGTCGCCTCGTAGCACGCGACGAACTGCTCCTCTATCGCCAAGAAAGTGTTCACCACGGCGCCATCGGCCGTGCGCATGGCCTCCATGGACTCATCCCGGAACGCCTTCCACGGCCTGGAGACGAAGATACCAGGGACGGTGGCCCTGGTCACCGTTACGGGTATCGGAACTCCAGGCACCGGGTGCTGCTCCTGATCCTGCTGGCCGTCATCCGTATCGCTGGCGGCCAGCCGCTGGTGCAGCCCGTCATTGACGGCGCAAAGCTCACAGAGCGAGAAGAAGCACGATGGCCCGTGAAAGAAGAGCCGCGGGATGCCTAGGCTCCTGGCCACGCCGGCTGTCCACGGGCAGCACCAGTCGGAGATGATGCAGTTCGGGCGCGGCCACAGCGCGCGCACGTAGCCCTCGAACGGGCCGGCGAGCCCGCGCAGCGCGGCGAAGAACGGCATGACCAGGCTGCTGTCCGCCACCATGTCGACGCTCTGGCTGTCCGGCGGAAGGCCAGATTCCGGCGGCGGGAATGGCAGCTCGATGAGGTCCAGTGCCAGCCCAGCGCGTGCGGCCTGCTCGGCGACGCCACGCTGGCGCGAGGCAACGAGCGGTGTGGTGACGACGCTCGCGCGCGCCCCATGTTCCGCGAGGAGGCGTGCCAGGTTCACCATGGGGATGATGTGGCCCTGAGAAACGAGAGGGACAAGGACGAAGTGGGGCCGCGGTGTGGCCGCTCCGTGGTGCTGCTCCGCAGGCGCCATCGACGACGTACGTTGCGGGTTCTGTTCTGCCTGCGCGAGAACAAGTGCCCCCAAAGTGTTTGGACGAACTAGATAGGTTGAGAATTTTGGCTACTCAAGCGGTAGAAACGTGTGATTCCACGCCTCTACGGAGAATTTTAAAAATGCACGTACATGATCCAGCACAATTCAAAATTAACAAAATTTGCATCCAATTTTCTGTTGAACAGAAGGTGCTACATAAGAGCATCTTCGAGAGCTTCCCGGAAAATGACTTCTGAAAATCAGTTTTAAGGAATATTAAAAAATTAGTGAGAGTAGATTTTAATTTTTTATATGGAATCCTCTCGTCGAGGCCTTTTTGAATTTCGAAACGTCATCCTCAGTCTAGATCCGAAACTCACAGAATTGCTCGCCGAAGTTCGGGACGGTTCCAACTCTGGCGACAACTCCGGCGAGCAATTACTTTCGATCCGTGCATCGTCGGTGGAATCCGAGGGTACCGCTGCGTTCGTCTCATCGAGAGCTTCGTCCCGGTGCCTTCGATTCATCGATCCGACTGATGGTTCGTTCCCAATCGGCGAATTTATCCTCGGCTCCGACAAGTGTTTCTTCTCCGGTGAGCTTCTCTTGTATTGTTGCCATGGTGTTCTTCGTTTTTGTCTTCCCCGCGCATCCCTTCTCCCTCTCCCCCTCCCCCCTCTCTCTCCCCGGCGATAGCGCCCTTCCCCCCGGTGCAGCTTCCCCACCTCCTCGGTGGCGTCGGCCAGACCGACCCGCCCTCTCCGCGGCCGACGCGGCCCCTGCGGTGGCTCGGCTCCCTCCCCCTGTGCGCGGCCGGACCCCTCCCCCCTATCCATGTCCTTGCCATGGTGAGAGGAAAAAGATGAAACTTTTGCGAAACCCCCTGGAGAATTTTAAAACTATGCACAGAAATTTGTTTTATTTTAAAATCGCCATAACTTTTGTATTTTAAACCCGAAGCACTCCTTTCAAATTGCGTTAGATTCATATTAAAATTGTCTATATGTTAGAAGTAATATTATCTGCTTTTGCACATTTTATTTAATTTATTTAAACGTTTGTTTGACCGATGGTTACTAGAATGACGTCTCAATTTAAATCTATTTTAGGGTTTCGATTTGCGCATTTATAAATTAAACACCAACATGGTTAACCTTAACCAAAAAATTCTTTATTAATTATGGTTTATTTTAAAATATGCTATCTAATTATTTAATTCCCGTGCGTCGCATTGGTCCGCGTGCGGTGCGCGCGCTGTTCGTGTGTTGTACACGTGTTGTTTCACGCTTTACATCTCGCGCCACTAAGTCGTCTCGCTTAGAGTCGCTAATGTTATTTAAATTATTTATCTAAATGAAAGATGTTAGCGTAGCAAATTAATTAAAACTAGGTGATAGCTCTAGTTACATTTAATAAATGTCGAATTAGATGTTCTATTTTATATTTGTATAATGTAGGCACGATAACTTCTCAATCGTAGCTTCAATCTCGGCGTTTCTTTTGCTCGCCTGACCGTAGTAGCAAGCTATATTTCGTATTGCATATATATATGTTTGTTTGCTTGTGCCTATTCGTCTTCGTTTCGCGTTGCGATTAGAACGCGATCCGTTTCCAAGCTTTAAGGAATCGACGGTGAAGCTTCGACGACCAAGTGAACAAGCTCCTCGAGTTCTACAAGGTTGAAGACCCTGAGCACCTCTTTGGTGAAGGCAAGTGTCCTCTGACCTATTTATGTCCTATTCAAATGATAATTCATTTCGCCGCATTACATAATTGGAACCTAAGGATTGAATAGCTTTCTATTTACCTTGTCTTTGATTACCTTCTGGGTTATTATGGTTAGATTTATGCTAGTGCTATAATTTAATCAATGAACATGATGAGATACATTTATGATATGATGATTTTATTCTGGATATTATGATGAACTTGTGATACTAAAAGGGGGCTCAGGCAGTTTTTTGAGTACCTCTCTATAAAAACCTGTTCGTTGAGAGACCACCTGGGACAACAGTGCAACCATGAGGGTGGTATGGGACACCCTTAGTTGATTAATAGGAGGAACATGGGGGTGTAATATGCTTCGCTGTTGTGCCATCAATGGGGGCTGGGGCATAGTGCTTGCTATGCTAAGGGTGGGTGCCAGTTTTGTTAGTCACCCACCTTAGGGAGGAGTACTGTGTTTGTACGACCGGCGAAACCTAACGGGTGACTACACACCAAGAGAATATTTGTAAAGTCTACATAGTGAAACCTTGCCAACTCACCTTGGAAGTGTTTGAGGGTTTGATCGACCCAAGGCAAAAAGGGAATCACGGCTCATGGGTAAAGTGTGCAACCTCTTTAGAGGAATGAAACTGATATATCAGCCGTGCTCACGGTTAAGAGCGGCCTTGGGATCCTCTTTGTTTAGAGATACAGATGGTTCGAGATACCATGTTTACGGATGATGATGATGATGATGGTTCTATTAATGATGTTTCTAACTATGAATTCTGGTATTTTTTCTATGAGGAGGTACTATTTGGGGATAATAACTAGGGATTGATGATAAAACCTAGCTTATATTAATGAATAAAACTTGACCAAGTAAAAGCAACCTGCTTTGAGCCTAACTCCACATATAGCTAGTCTACCTCAGCCAAATGGGACATTTGTTGAGTATGTTGATGTGTACTCATCCTTGCTTTCACAAAACACTAGGTTGGCTTTTGTGCAATCTATGCTCAGGTAAAGAAGAAGAACAAGGTGTCAAGGCGGATCTCTAGGAGTTCTAGGACTTCGACGAGTTCGAGGATTAGGCTAGCGACCTCCCCCAGTCAGCTGCCTATCGTGGGTTTATTTACGTTGGCTACGTTTCTATTATGTGCAATTCTATCTATATAATGTAAATGACTCTAGTTTGTAATATTATTACTTACTCTTTATTATATTCGAAGCATTGTGCTATGACGAGTCATTTATGTAATTGCTGTGTACGTGAATTTCTGATCCTGGCACGTACATGGTTCGTATTTAGTTTACCATCCAAAACTGTGTGTGACAAAAATACATGTGATTCATCGTTTGCAGATTGTCGTGACCAGTCACAACCCCTTTATGGGATGTCGATGGACACGTACCCTAGACAACCACAAATCTAAGCACGACCGGACGGTCCTGGTTTTAGAACCGAATTGCTGAGATCCGCACACGAGCTACCATGTTCTGCGCAAACCCTAAACAACCAATTAGGACCGTCCGCGTATAGCGTCGAACAGTCTGAATCCATTATCAGACGATCCGGCCATATGGCCGCACAATCCGTGCACGTAGCCAGATGGCCCGCGTATCTAATCGGACGGTCCGGTGTAGAACATATAGAACCCTATGAGGATGATTATTATGCAAATGCACATATGTCCCAGCTAAAACTCCCATCACATCATACATCACCCCAACACCATAATATAACATCCCAAACACGTGGAGGCGAGTACTTTCTGGCCCCTCCTAGAAGGCTGGAAAGGAATGACTAGTCATACGAGCCACATAGGGCAAGCATTAATGCACCACAAAACCCAAGCCAGTGGGGAGGGAAACAACATACTAATATCCAAACAAACACACCTATGTTGGACCAGAGAAATGGTGGCGTCCCACCGGCCGCCATCGACATAATGAGGGAAGAGATAGCCGAGATGTTCCGAGATAAGCTCGGAGTTAGCATGATCCCAGGGGGCAGTCATATCGAAGGCCTTATGATAGCCGATTTGACTATAACCCATACTAAAAGGGAAATGTGCCCTTGGGCCATTTCTAAAGTGTTTTGGTGATTAAGTGTCCAACACCTATTCTCTAAGTGTTAATTTGTGCCAAAGATTGAAGAAGTGCAAATCATATAACAAGGTACGTTTCTAGACTTAGTACATTGATTTGGGTACTAATGTATTGTGTCTAAGTGCTAGAAAAGGAGAAAAGCAATTGGAAAAGAGTTGGCTGTGCAGCCAACTCCTGCTCGGTCTGGGTGCACCAGACAGTGTCCGGTGCGCCAGGCCAGTCTCCGGTGAACTGGCCGCTCTCGGGACTCGACGGCGGCGTACGACTATAATTCATCGGACGGTCCGGTGGTGCACCGGACTGTCCGGTGAGTCATCCGCGGTGAAGTCGTCGCTCTCGGGAAAAGTTCAACGGCGTACGGCTAAAATTCACCGGACTGTCCGGTGGTGCACCGGACTGTCCGGTGAGCCAACGGTCGGCCGCGCAATCCGCGGGCGACGCGTTGTAACACCCCTGGTGTTACTGGAAACTAAAACCTGGCATGACATCATATGCATTGACATCTTTGTATTGTAACACACTTAGATTGCATTCACTAGGACCAAGAAAAACTCAAAAGGAGATGTGGTGATGGATAGAGTGGAAAACCTAGTTTGAAAAACTCCAGTTTTGAGCTCAAAAGTGAAATATGAGATCTAGCCATAATTTGCCAACAATTAAAATACCAAAGTTGTAGAGTTTCCAAAACCAAACAATTTTTATGTGTTGAGATTTTCAAGTTTTGAAGAGAAATTTGGAGTAATTTGCAGATTTCAGATTTAATACAATTTTGGTTCAACTAAAAATAGTTTGGTTTACCTATTTCGGGACCCCTGTATGTTTTAATCTGGGGGCTTTTGGCAAAAGGTTTCTATAGTAAACTTGTAGAGTAACTATAGGAGAACAACTTTTATTAAGTATGCAAGGTCTAAATCTATATGGAACTGGTAGAAAAAGGAGCCTAAAAATGCAGTGTTCAGTTTGGAAAATCAGACTTAGATAAAAATTCAGTCCTGCTGATTTTTCAGTCTGAAGCAGATTTGGGATACTCCTTAAGGGCTGATCCATGTAGTTCTGGGCTATGAGTGCTGTACCAAAGTGGAAGCCCATACTTTGGTGTGCAGATTTGATTAAGGGTAATGCCACTAAAACTAGTTGGAACAGACCATAACAGTTGTTCAAAGATTCAATGTGCTAAATCTAAATTCAGACTTAATCTTATTTCTGCACACATACATTGTGTGTTTGGCTCAACTTTGGAGCTCTTTAGTGTTTGATCCTTGGAGTATTAAGCCATACCTTTTATAGCAAAGTTGAAGAACATATATTTGTGTGCAAGTTTGCTTAAGGGAGGCTGGCTTGGTTCTGCACAAAAATCGCAGAAAATGGCGCCTACAGATGGGCTGTCAGACCCTCGGAGTTTCAGATATTAAATAGTAATCAGATCTGAATTTCAGTAATTTGGCTCAACTTTGGAGCTGTATGATGTCTTTTCTAGGCAGTTTTGAGCTGAGATCTTTATAACAAAAATGGAGATCATCTATACATGAACAAATTCCTTTAAGTGAGTTAGGTTTGATCCAACACAAAAAGTAAAGGGAAAGCTGTCTGAAAGTCATCCAGTCAGTCTGTGCATTCAGAGTTTATTTCAGATAACTGAAATTATGGCTCCAGTGAAATGTGCCTCACTTTGGATTAGTATAAATTAAAATCTGTGAAGATTGATCTTAGAAGTTTACATCAAAGGTAAAGACCAATATTTTATGAGTAAGTTTGATGTGGCAATGTAGCTCTGTCATTATAAATAAATTAGAGAAATGGAAGGGACAAGGTGGCTGCTGCTGTCGACTGAAGTAGATCAGAATTGTGCAAAAGAGAGAAAGAAGGAAATCAGAGAAACATATCCATCTCCACCTGTGCTCTAGAGATTTCTAATGTCTGTCCAAAAAGGAAATTCGTGTCCTGTGGAGGGAGTAACTCCTCCCAGCTTTATCACTGCATGGATCAGAGTCCCAAGCGGTGAATCCTGGCCATAGTGACTCAGCTGCTTCCCTGTTTGCTTTGCTGTCCAGCATGCAGCAAGGGGGAAACTGGAGTTTTTCCTGTGCTCTGCTCGGTGTGGGAAGTCTGTAGATGATAGAGGGGGACAACTTAACCCTAGTTGGTCACTGTAAAAACGAGCCCAGTGCAAATCCAACCACTGCCCACTCGCGTGTTTGACCCTAGTTAAAGGAAAGGGTGAGCAGGGTGGGGACTGAATCCATATATGTATCCTGAGCGAGTTCTTGGCTTGCCCACTATGTCATACCCTCCCTCGACCTCTGAGACAAACCCTTAAACCCTCTCCACCTCTCGGTCTTGTTGAAGAAGCCAGAACCTTGTGTAGACACTGAAAGTGGTGACCACCCTTCAAATCTTCTAACTTATTGTGGCCAATCCATTCAAAGAGGTAACCTGTTCATTTTGTTCACGTTTTAGAACCCTGAGGCAGTGGTGATGCTCACAGAATCTTCCTTTTGGATTCTATCGCAGTGTCTTCACCAGAACGCCGTTGTGTTATCTAGTGAGCATCATTAAAGGCAGTGTCAACGTCGACCGACCCACTCATAGTTTCTCCGAGTGAACTTCGGTGAGCACCATATACATGAATGTTCGCTGGTGCTTATCATACCTTGAGAGCACCTAGAGGGGGGGTGAATAGGTGATCCTGTAACACTTCAAAACTTAAGCCACAAAACTTGGTTAATTGTTAGCACAATAATTGCCAAGTGGCTATAGAGGAATCCTCAACAAAACACAATAACCAACAAAGATCAATCACAGAGAAGGCACGGTGGTTATCCCGTGGTTCGGCCAAGACCAACGCTTGCCTACTCCACGTTGTGGCGTCCCAACGGACGAGGGTTGCAATCAACCCCTCTCAAGCGGTCCAAAGACCCACTTGAATACCACGGTGTTTTGCTTGCTTTATCTCAATCCCGTTTGCGAGGAATCTCCACAATTTGGAGCCTCTCGCCCTTACACTTGAAATTCACAAAGAACACGGAGCAAGGGAGGGATTAGCAACACACTCAAGACAAGAAATAACAGCGACACCACGCACACAAGTCGCAACGAGAGCTCACAACACAACTCAATGAGTTCACCACTCAACTAGAGCTCTAATTGCTATCGCAAAGAATCAAAAGCGCGGAATCGATGTCTTGGTGCTTAGGAATGCTTAGGATATACTTGGTGTTCTCCTCCATGCGCCTAGGGGTCCCTTTTATATCCCCAAGGCAGCTAGGAGCCGTTGGGAGCAATCTTGGAAGGCAGATCTTGCCTTCTATCGACTGGCGCACCGGACAGTCCGGTGCACACCGGACACTGTCCGGTGCCCGATTTCCTTCCTTAAATAACGAAGCCGACCGTTGGCAGCCTGAGAGCCGTTGGCGCACCAGACATGTCCGGTGCAGACCGGACAGTCCGGTGCCCCCTTCTAGCCGTTGGCTCGGCCACGTGTCTCGCGCAGATTGCGCGGCCGACCGTTGGCCCGGCCGACCGTTGGCTCACCGGACAGTCCGGTGCACACCGGACAGTCCGGTGAATTATAGCCGTACGTCGCCGGTGAATTCCCGAGAGCGGCCAGTTCGCTCGAACCAGCTTGGCGCACGGGACACTGTCCGGTGCACCACCGGACACTGTCCGGTGCACCCAGACTCAGCAGATTCTTGGCTGCTCGAGCCAAGACATTTCCAATTTGATTTTTCCTGTTTCCAGCACTTAGACACAATACATTAGTCCATAAAACATTGTACTAAGTCTTAGAAACATACCTTTATCCTTGATTTGTACTTTGTCCACCTCTTTACACTTACGCACTTGTGTTGGACACTAAATCACCAAAACACTTAGAAATGGCCCAAGAGCACATTTCCCTTTCAATCTCCCCCTTTTTGGTGATTTATGCCAACACAACATAAAGCAAGTAGAACAAGTACAAAAACAATTCAATTTAGAACTCAAAGTTGTCTTGAATCATATTTGACATATATGGATCACTCTATGCCAACACTTGGTTTGTTTTTGCAAATCAAAACTCAAATTCCTATCTCTAAGTCAAAACCACTTGTAGAGACATAAAGAGAGGTTTTCCAAAGAAATTTGATCAAGGATTTCAAAAACTCCCCCTTTTTCCCATAATCAACACTTTTCCCCACAAGAGACCAACTTTTGACATAAAAGACAATAAAAGAGTTTTGCCAAACCAAAAGCTCTAATCTACTATTTTCAAAATTTCTCAAGTGGTAGCTGATCCATTTATTGCTTTGGCCTTTATTTTCTCCCCCTTTGGCATCAAGCACCAAAACGGGATCAATCTTGGCCCTTTAACCCCATTGCCTCACCAAAATTTTCAAATAAGAACACAAAGGCAATAGGAGTATAAAGATGAACTTGGAAAAGTTACTCTTTCTCATCGGAGTGCAGTGGAAGTCTTGCATGGTCCAAGTCCACCTTTTCCCTTTCAATTCTCCTTGGAGACTAAAACAACCAAACTCAAGTACATGGTTAGTCTCAAAGGGTCAAGTTGTAGCACAGCTCCCCCTAAATACGTGCATCACTTGCAAAAAGGACTTGTGAGGTCCAGGGAGTGTTTGTACAACTTGAGCACCACAATAAGCAACAGAATGCAGAATGAACATGATCAAAGGCATAAACACATGTATGCTACAATTCAATCCAAGTTCCGCGAATCTAGGACATTTAGCTCACTACGCAGCCTGCAAAAGGTCTTTTCATCTAAAGGCTTAGTGAAGATATCGGCTAGCTGGTTCTCGGTGCTAACATGAAACACTTCGATATCTCCCTTTTGCTGGTGGTCTCTCAAAAAGTGATGCCGGATGTCAATGTGCTTTGTGCGGCTGTGCTCAACAGGATTTTCCGCTATTCGGATAGCACTCTCATTATCACATAGGAGTGGGACTTTGCTAAGATTGTAGCCAAAGTCCCTGAGGGTTTGCCTCATCCAAAGTAGTTGCGCACAACACTGTCCTGCGGCAACGTACTCGGCCTCAGCGGTGGATAGGGCAACGGAGGTTTGTTTCTTAGAGTTCCATGACACCAGGGACCTTCCTAAGAATTGGCACGTCCCCGATGTACTCTTCCTATCGACCTTACATCCAGCATAGTCGGAATCTGAGTACCCAATCAAGTCAAAGTTAGACCCCTTTGGATACCAGATCCCGAAGCAAGGCGTAGCGACTAAATATCTAAGAATTCGCTTCACAGCCACCAAGTGACACTCCTTAGGATCGGATTGAAATCTAGCACACATGCATACGCTAAGCATAATATCCGGTCGACTAGCACATAAATAAAGCAAAGAACCAATCATGGACCGGTATGCTTTTTGATCAACGGACTTACCTCCTTTGTTGAGGTCGGTGTGTCCGTCGGTTCCCATCGGCGTCTTCGCGGGCTTGGCGTCCTTCATCCCAAACCTCTTTAGCAAATCTTGCGTGTACTTCGTTTGGGAGATGAAAGTGCCGTCCTTGAGTTGCTTCACTTGGAACCCAAGGAAGTAGTTCAACTTGCCCATCATCGACATCTCGAATTTCTGCGTCATCACCCTGCTAAACTCTTCACAAGACTTTTGATTAGTAGAACCAAATATTATGTCATCGACATAAATTTGGCACACAAAAAGATCACCATCGCAAGTCTTAGTAAAAAGAGTTGGATCGGCTTTCCCAACCTTGAAAGCATTAGCAATTAAAAAGTCTCTAAGGCATTCATACCATGCTCTTGGGGCTTGCCTAAGTCCATAGAGCGCCTTAGAGAGCTTACACACGTGGTTGGGGTACCGTTCATCCTCGAAGCCAGGGGTTGCTCCACGTACACCTCCTCTTTGATCGGCTCGTTGAGGAAAGCGCTCTTCACATCCATTTGGTACAACCTGAAAGAATGGTGAGCGGCATATGCTAGCAAGATACGAATTGATTCTAGCCTAGCCACAGGAGCGAATGTCTCCTCAAAGTCCAAACCTGCGACTTGGGCATAACCTTTTGCCACAAGCCGAGCCTTGTTCCTTGTCACCACCCCGTGCTCGTCCTGTTTGTTGCGGAACACCCACTTGGTTCCCACAACATTTTGCTTGGGATGAGGCACCAGTGTCCAAACTTCATTGCGCTTGAAATTGTTGAGTTCCTCCTGCATGGCCAACACCCAGTCCAGATCTAGCAAGGCCTCTTCTACCCTGAAAGGCTCAATAGAAGAGACAAAAGAGTAATGCTCACAAAAATTAACTAATCTTGAACGAGTAGTTACTCCCTTGCTAATATCACCCAAAATTTGGTCGACGGGATGATCCCTTTGGATCGTCGCTCGAACTTGGGTTGGAGGTGCCTGAGGTGCTTCTTCCTCTTCAATTTGAACATCCTGTGCTCCCCCTTGATCATGCGCCTCCACTTGAGGTACCTGTTCGTCATCCTGGGTTGGGGGATGCACCATAGTTGAGGAAGACGGTTGATCTTGCTCCAAATGTTCCTGAGGCCGTACATCTCCAATCGCCATGGTGCGTATCGCGGCCGTTGGAACGTCTTCTTCATCTACATCATCAAGATCAACAACTTGCTCTCTTGGAGAGCCATTAGTCTCATCAAATACAACGTCGCTAGAGACTTCAACCAAACCCGATGATTTGTTGAAGACTCTATACGCCTTTGTATTTGAATCATAACCTAATAAAAACCCTTCTACGGCTTTGGGAGCAAATTTGGAATTCCTACCCTTCTTCACTAGAATGTAGCATTTACTCCCAAATACACGAAAGTACAATACATTGGGTTTGTTACCAGTCAGCAGCTCGTATGAGGTCTTCTTGAGGAGGCGGTGGAGGTAGACCGTGTTGATGGCGTGACAAGCCGTGTTCACGGCTTCCGACCAAAAGCACTCGGGGGTCTTGAACTCTCCAAGCATAGTCCTCGCCATATCTATGAGCGTCCTGTTCTTCCTCTCTACCACACCATTTTGCTGTGGTGTGTAGGGAGCGGAGAACTCGTGCTTGATCCCCTCCTCCTCAAGGAACTCCTCCACTTGAAGATTCTTGAATTCGGACCCGTTGTCGCTTCTTATTTTCTTCACCTTGAGCTCAAACTCATTTTGAGCTCTCCTTAGGAAGCGCTTGAGGGTCCCTTGGGTTTCAGACTTATCCTGCAAAAAGAACACCCAAGTGAAGCGGGAAAAGTCATCAACAATAACTAGACCATACTTACTTCTTCCTATGCTCAGATAGGCGACGGGTCCGAAGAGGTCCATATGTAGCAGCTCCAGGGGTCTTGATGTTGTCATCACATTCTTGGTGTGATGAGAGCCTCCCACCTGTTTCCCTGCTTGACAAGCTGCACAAGGTCTATCTTTTTTCGAAATGTACATTGGTTAGACCTATCACGTGTTCTCCCTTTAGAAGCTTGTGGAGGTTCTTCATTCCCACATGTGCTAAGCGGCGATGCCACAACCAGCCCATGCACGTCTTAGCCATTAAGCATGCATCTAGACCGGCCTCTTCCTTTGCAAAATCAACTAAGTAAAGTTTGCCGTCTAGTACACCCTTAAAAGCTAGTGAACCATCACATCTTCTAAAGACAGACACATCTACATTTGTAAATAGACAGTTATATCCCATATTGCATAATTGACTAACAGATAGCAAATTATATCCAAGAGACTCTACTAAAAACACATTAGAGATAGAGTGCTCATTTGAGATTGCAATTTTACCTAACCCTTTTACCTTGCCTTGATTCCCATCACCGAATATTATTGAATCTTGGGAATCCTTATTCTTGACGTAGGAGGTGAACATCTTCTTCTCCCCCATCATATGGTTTGTGCATCCGCTGTCAATAATCCAGCTTGAACCCCCGGATGCATAAACCTGCAAGGCAAATTTAGGCTTGGGTCTTAGGTACCCAACTCATGTTGGGTCCTACAAGGTTAGCACAAATATCCTTAGGGACCCAAATGCAAGTTTTGTCTCCCTTGCATCTTGCCCCTAATTTTCTAGCAACAATCTTCCTATCCTTTCTACAAATAGCAAAAGAAGCATTTAAAGCATGATATATTGTAGAAGGTTCATTTACTTTCCTAGGAACATTAACACCATTTCTCCTAGGCATATTATGAAAATCATTTCTCCTACCAACATTTCTATCATGCACATAAGAAGAACTAGAAGCAAACATGGCATGAGAATCAAAGGCATTGTATGCATTACAATTCCTATAAGCATTTCTAGATTGTCTCCTATCATGGTACATAAAGGCATGGTTCTTTTGCACACTACTAGCCATAGGGGCCTTCCCTTTCTCCTTGGCGGAGATGGGAGCCTTATGGCTTGTCAAGTTCTTGGCTTCCCTCTTGTAGCCAAGTCCATCCTTAATTGAGGGGTGTCTACCAATCGTGTAGGCATCCCTTGCAAATTTTAGCTTGTCAAATTCATTCTTGCTAGTCTTAAGTTGGGCATTAAGACTAGCTAATTCCTCATTTAATTTGGAAATTGAAACTAAATGATCACTACAAGCATCAATGTCAAAATCTTTACACCTATTACAAGTTTCAACAATTTCTACACAAGAATTAGATTTGCTAGCTACTTCTAGTTTAGCATTTAAATCATCATTAACACTTTTTAAAGTAGCAATGGTTTCATGACAAGAAGATAATTCACTAGAGAGCATTTCATTCCTTTTAATTTCAAGAGCAAGAGATTTTTGTGCACTAACAAATTTATCATGCTCCTCATATAAAAGATCCTCTTGTTTTTCTAGTAATCTATTCTTGTTATTCAAAGCATCAATCAACTCATTAATCTTATCAATTTTAGATCTATCTAATCCCTTGAATAAGCATGAGTAATCTATCTCATCATCATCACTAGACTCATCCTCACTTGAAGAAGCATAAGTACTAGTATCATGAGTGCTTACTTTCTTCTCTCTTGCCATGAGGCAAGTGTGACGCTCGTTTGGGAAGAGGGATGACTTGTTGAAGGCAGTGGCGGCGAGTCCTTCATTGTCGGAGTCGGAGGAGGAGCAATCCGAATCCCACTCCTTGCCTAAATGTGCCTCGCCCTTTGCCTTCTTGTATGCCTTCTTCTTCTCCCTCTTGCTCCCTTGGTCCTGTTCACTATCATTATCGGGACAGTTAGCAATAAAATGACCAAGCTTACCGCATTTGAAGCATGAGCGCTTCCCCTTGGCTTTGGTCTTGCTTGGTTGTCCCTTGCGACCTTTAAGCGCCGTCTTGAATCTTTTGATGATGAGGGCCATCTCTTCATCATTGAGTCCGGCCGCCTCAATCTGTGCCACCTTGCTAGGTAGCGCCTCCTTGCTTCTTGTTGCCTTGAGAGCAAGGGGTTGCGGCTCGTTGATTGGACCATTCAAGGCGTCGTCCACGTACCTCGCCTCCTTGATCATCATTCGCCCGCTAACGAATTTTCCGAGGACTTCTTCAGGCGACATTTTGGTGTACCTGGGATTCTCACGAATATTATTCACCAAATGAGGATCAAGAACGGTAAAGGACCTTAGCATCAGTCGGACGACGTCGTGGTCCGTCCATCGCGTGCTTCCGTAGCTCCTTATTTTGTTGATAAGGGTCTTGAGCCGGTTGTATGTTTGAGTTGGCTCCTCGCCCCTTATCATCGCGAACCTTCCAAGCTCGCCCTCCACCAACTCCATTTTGGTGAGTAAGGTGACATCGTTCCCCTCATGAGAGATCTTGAGGGTGTCCCAGATCTGCTTGGCATTGTCCAAGCCGCTCACCTTGTGATACTCGTCCCTGCACAAAGAGGCTAGCAACACAGTAGTAGCTTGTGCATTCTTATGAATCTGTTCATTAATAAACATAGGACTATCCGAGCTATCAAATTTCATTCCACTTTCCACAATCTCCCAAATGCTTGGATGGAGAGAAAACAGGTGAGTACGCATTTTGTGGCTCCAAAATCCGTAGTCCTCTCCATCAAAGTGAGAGGGCTTGCCAAGTGGAATGGGGAGCAATTGAGCATTTGAGCTATGCGGAATGCGCGAATAATCGAAAGAAAAGTTTGAGTTAACCGTCTTTCGTCTGTCGTAGTCGTCGTTGTCCTTTTGGGAGGAGGAAGATTTGTCGCTGTCGTAGTAGACAATTTCCTTGATGCGCCTTGTCTTCTTCTTCCTCCCGTCTTTTCTTTTGTGGCCCGAGCCTGAGTCGGTGGGCCTGTCATCATTGGGCTCGTTGACAAAAGACTCCTTCTCCTTGTCGTTGATCACCATCCCCTTGCCCTTAGGATCCATCTCTTCGGGCGGTTAGTCCCTTTCTTGAAGAGAACGGCTCCGATACCAATTGAGAGCACCTAGAGGGGGGGGTGAATAGGTGATCCTGTAACACTTCAAAACTTAAGCCACAAAACTTGGTTAATTGTTAGCACAATAATTGCCAAGTGGCTATAGAGGAATCCTCAACAAAACACAATAACCAACAAAGATCAATCACAGAGAAGGCACGGTGGTTATCCCGTGGTTCGGCCAAGACCAACGCTTGCCTACTCCATGTTGTGGCGTCCCAACGGATGACGGTTGCAATCAACCCCTCTCAAGCGGTCCAAAGACCCACTTGAATACCACGGTGTTTTGCTTGCTTTATCTCAATCCCGTTTGCGAGGAATCTCCACAACTTGGAGCCTCTCGCCCTTACACTTGAAATTCACAAAGAACACGGAGCAAGGGAGGGATTAGCAACACACTCAAGACAAGAAATCACAGCGACACCACGCACACAAATCGCAACGAGAGCTCACAACACAACTCAATGAGTTCACCACTCAACTAGAGCTCTAATTGCTATCGCAAAAAATCAAAAGCGCGGAATCGATGTCTTGGTGCTTAGGAATGCTTAGGATATACTTGGTGTTCTCCTCCATGCGCCTAGGGGTCCCTTTTATAGCCCCAAGGCAGCTACGAGCCGTTGGGAGCAATCTTGGAAGGCAGATCTTGCCTTCTGTCGATTGGCGCACCGGACAGTCCGGTGCACACCGGACACTGTCCGGTGCCCGATTTCCTTCCTTAAATAACGAAGCCGACCGTTGGCAGCCTGAGAGCCGTTGGCGCACCGGACATGTCCGGTGCACACCGGACAGTCCGGTGCCCCCTTCTAGCCGTTGGCTCGGCCACGTGTCTCGCGCAGATTGCGCGGCCGACCGTTGGCTCACCGGACAGTCCGGTGCACACCGGACAGTCCGGTGAATTATAGCCGTACGTCGCCGGTGAATTCCCGAGAGCGGCCAGTTCGCTCGAACCAGCCTGGCGCACCGGACACTGTCCGGTGCACCACCGGACACTGTCCGGTGCACCCAGACTCAGCAGATTCTTGGCTCCTCGAGCCAAGACATTTCCAATTGGATTTTTCCTGTTTCCAGCACTTAGACACAATACATTAGTCCATAAAACAATGTACTAAGTCTTAGAAACATACCTTTATCCTTGATTTGTACTTTGTCCACCTCTTTACACTTAGGCACTTGTGTTGGACATTAAATCACCAAAACACTTAGAAATGGCCCAAGAGCACATTTCCCTTTCATACCTTCAGATTGAACTTTACCGTACTCATCATCTTAGTTCACCTCACCGGCGCTCACTAGTCCGCGGTCGCCGTGGATAAGTAGGTCCTAGACTGTTTGAGATCAATTAAATTAAGGGAAATAGTTAGTTAGCCTCGGAAATCGAGTAGGTATGTTCAGCTTCACCGGAGAGGATCTCCAACGGCGAGCCTAGTCGTGGTTTGGCTGGCGGGGAGGTATCCACCGTCGGGGATGGAGGTTTGTAAATAGGAAGGAAGCGAGGGGCCTGTATGAGATTGTCAGTGAGAGGGGGATAATAGTGTTAGACCTCGTATCTAGTTATCCAAATTGGCAAGGGCCTCATCGGAAAAGATCCCAGGGCGGCGCGGGCGGACGGCGCGGGGCCGGTTCCTCCGCCTTTAGTGGGCCGCATGGGTTGGTTTCGGCCCAGTCACTATTGCAGTTTTTCCTTTTTCTTTTAGTTGACAACTTGTAAAATGCACCAGAAAATATAGAAAAATGTAAAAATTGTGAAACAAATTTTATTGAATCCGCAAAATTTTGTAGTTTCTGCTAAGAACAGTTTTAGGATTTTTGCAGCAATAATTAAATTTTTGGGTAATTAAAAGTGCCTCTAGAATGTATAAATGAATTTTAGAAATAAAACCAGCGCACCAAAACTTATGAAAATTTGCAGAAACATTATATACCCTTACAATAGCTCCTGGTAGAAATTCGAGTCTGTTTAAGTTTAATTTACTTAGAGAACCAGAAACTAGTTTAGTAAACTTTAATCTATTTAGTTCTCTAATTGTCTGAAGTAAGTTTAATTTGATAAGTATGGGCCACTATTAAGAAACCTAGAACCATGTGTATAATCACTGTATGCTTAGTTAAAAGTATTTAAACTTTTCTACCTCTCCCCAAGCGAGAGTTTGCATAGCATATCATTACATAAGCATTCATATACTTCGAATTGACTTGTAGAGCACCTTGAAGAAGAATTTGAAGTGGAAGTAGAAGGGGAGCATGTTCCTCCATCTGAAACTTCTCCAACTGAGGCTGTTGCTGAAGGTCCTCCGGAGGGTGTCCCATTTGGATTTGCTGCTAACTGCAATATCCTGGTAGAAGAGCCCGACTCTCCTCCTCACGAAGGCAAGCCCCGGTGCATTTGTCATCTCCTTGCTGTTTTAAAAACATTTTATCACTTATATGCTGCATTAGGTGGTAGGAGTTGAATGGGTAAACCTTTGCTGCATAACTTCCTTGAATTATTGATTATCATCCTTGATACCTGATTTGAAAAGCTAGATATGCTTAGCCTGCTTATAGACAAGGAACAAAATATTTTGATGTATGAATCATGTTTTTACAAAGAAAAAGGGGCTGGAATGATGAAGGTATCAAAGGCCTTGATGACTTCATCATTTCAGTAGGGTACCTCTGACAGGTACCAGATTTTCAGAATTATTTTAATATGAGACTAGACGTTGAGCAGGAAAGGTCGCCCTTCTGTGTCGATTAAGGACCGCACCGAAAGTAGGCTTGCTGATCTAGGACCCTTTAACTGGCCACATGCCTCGTCATGGGTAAGCTTAGCCTTGGTCGGACCAATACCAGAAAGGCCGGCCCGCAATGGGAGTGGAGAGATGGCGAGAGTATCGTGTATCCACCTGGAAAGAGGTTGGATGGTGGGGTACTGAGCTCTCGGTTGGCGGGGACCCATTCTGGTCTTGAGAAACACGTGGGCAAGTTGACATATGCAAGGGTTAAGTGCTACATATGTCGTGTGGTTGGAGATCCTCAGCTGAGTATTAATCGATTCAGATCGCCGAACTTCTCGGATATGAAGACTGGATCACTGCCCTGCATCGTAGATAACAAGTAAAACTAAAGCTATTAAAATAAAGCTAGTGTAGGACAAGTGAATGCTCTAGATTAGGCAAATCTAGATTTAGGGAAAGTACTTAATATGTGAAGTAAAAGTTTGGCTTAAGGACCCACTACTAGTAAGCTTTTCTGCAAAACCGAGTCTTTGGAATTTGATAAGTCGTACCTTGATTCCCAACAACTAGCATATCCTTGAGAGTTTTTTTAGTCGGGTCAGTCTTGCTGAGTATTCCGATACTCAGGGTTTATCCCATTGTTGTTGCAGGAGAAACTATCAACACGTATGAGTTTTGTTAAACTCATAATGGTGACTTTTACTTGTGTGCATTATGTGTGTGCTGCGGGAAGATGGTTTCTTCCCAGTTGATGTAATAAGTTAGCACTTTAACTCTACCTCGGGCATGTAATAATAAATACTTCGTGGTTTGTAAACTTATTAGCTTGTTAATGTATATTATCTTATTGTAAAGACTTCCGCTCCACTCCTGTTTTTAAAGTTTATGTTCTTGACTGGTTATTGTAATATTTGCAACTTTGCGTGAATGGTCCTTGGATATGAACGAGTTCATCGAAACTCGGCACCTCGAGTAAGTTATCTGATCCACTTACATATCTATCCGAGGCCTTGAGGGCAATGATTGGTGTACGTGGGCCCGATAACTTGGTTGGGTTGCGACACGCGTGGCCCACGCCAACGGTCGGCAGGGGGCACCGGACTGTCCGGTGTGCCAACTGCCACCAATCTGCAACGATCGGACGCGCCAGAAAAGGAAGGAGATCGCGTACCGGACAACTACAGTGACTGTCCGGTGGCGCACCGGACTGTCCGGTGCGCCACCCGACAGAAGGCAAGATTAGCCTTCCAAGATTGCCTCCAACGGCTCCTAGCTGCCTTGGGGCTATAAAAGGGACCCCTAGGCGCATGGAGGAGTCACCCAAGCATACTCTAAGCATTCTAAGTCTTACACACTCCATCTCCGCGCACTTGATCGACTGTGTTAGTGATTTGAGCTCCGTTCTAGTTGTGAACTCGTTGTGCTTCATTTTGAACTCAAGTCTTGGCTTGTGTGCGTGTGTGTTGCTCTCCCCTCCCTTACTTCCGTGCTTCTTTGTGATCATCAATTGTAAGGGCGAGAGGCTCCAAGTTGTGGAGATTCCTCTCAAAAGGGAGAAAGTCTAAGAAAGAAGAACACCGTGGTATTCAAGTTGATCATTGGATCACTTGAAAGGGGTTGATTGCAACCCTTGTCCGTTGGGACGCCACAACGTGGAAGTAGGTAGGTGTTATACTTGGCTGAACCAAGGGATAAACTCGTGTGTCTCTTGTGGTCTTTCTGTGTGATTATTGTGATTCGCAAGAGCTCTTCTATAGCCACTTGGTTCTATTGCACTAACACTTAACCAAGTTTTGTGGCTATTAGTGTTGAAATTTTACAGGATCACCTATTCACCCCCCTCTAGGTGCTCTCACATACCCATAGGGAACTAGGATACGTGAATTCGCGAAGTTTTCGGGTGACCAGGATAAGAGCATGCGCGATCACATAGGCCAGTTCCTAGCACAATTAGGAGAATTGACCGACATATAGGCGTTTCATGTTTGTTTGTTTTCATTATCCCTAATAGGAACTGTATTCACATGGTATGCCACACTTCCTCCTAATTCTATTTTTCATCGGGAGATTTAGAACAAAAATTCCAAGATCATTTTTCTCCGGCGATTATGAGTTAGATCTGGTAGACCTAGTGGCCCTGCGATAAGGGAAAGATGAATCGGTTAATGATTCCATCCGGAGGTTCCGGGACACATGAAACTGATGTTTCCAAATTCACTTAGCAGAGAAATAGCTAGAGGGATTAGCCTTTAATGGAATGCGTTATTATTTAAAAGAAAGATTAGAAGGCATTCAATGTTTTTACGCTAGCTCAGTTACACCAGAGAGCTTTGTCTTGTAAAAGCCAAAGCAAAGATACTGCTAAAGCGGTTCGTCATAATGTCCATATGGTAGAATAAGACCAGAGTAGCTTGGACGATGAATCATACGAGGTCTACGCTGCTGAAATGATTTGGCCAAAGTAGGCCAAGTCTTTGGCTTGTTCCTCCTTGTAGCCAGTTCAAAAGAAATGGCAAGAAGAAATTAAGTTTGCATTTAATGTTGGCAAGTGTGATAAAATATTCGATGAGTTACTCAAAAATGGCAACATTAAAATAAACCATACTATTCCATCTACCGACGAACTCAAACGTCGTGCATACTACTAGTGGCACAACTCAATCTCTCATGCCACTAATGATTGTAATGTGCTTCGATGACAGATCCAATCGGCCATTAATGAGGGACGATTGAAATTTTAGGGAATGCAGGTGGACACGGAGCCCTTCCTAATAAATATGATCAAATTTGATGGTAAAAAAGTCTTGATTTGGCCTAGCGCAGCCGATAAGGGCAAGGGCAAGGAGGTCGTCATCGGCGATGCATAAGAGGCCGATGAAAATGCTAAAATCTCTTGCAGGAAAGTGGTGGCGGAAAGGACTCCTGATGGAGGAGAGACTGTGAAGGTTTCCATTACTACCTCCAACGCTAGGGGTAGGCGCAGGCAGGTAGCCAGGCGTGGCCCCTATTTTGCGTATCGTGAACAGTCCGGCGCATAGACGTGGATGGTCCAAGACACCGCCGGACAGTCTAGATCAATCTAGTGGATGGTCCGGCAACGCCTAGGAGCAGAGACAACCATGTACCTTCAAGCTTCGACGACCAGAAACAGGTACGTGGAAGACAAACACATTCAAGGCATCTGATCGACTGGTCAAATCTGACTCGACCTTTGATCAATTATTATCTAAATATCTGAAAAAGAAGGATGATCCAAGTGACCGACCAACAAAGTGACCTCGCTCACCTACTCAGGAGCGACAGCAGGTAGGACCGATTGGACCATCTCACCAATCGGAAAGGTTAGGAGGTCATAATGTCCAATTAATACCTAATGTACCTGCATGTACACCTCCACTCCCATACCCACATGTGCCATATCAATATGCAAACATACCACCGCCTTATGTCCTCAATCAAATGTGGGGTATGCTACCATATCCATATGGGATGCCACAATACTCCGCTTGGGGCACCCCAAACATCTTTGTTTGAAAGGTTGGCACCTCCAGTACAAGACCGATTGAGAGCCCCTCAATCTAGTCACCAGGCATAGGTCTTGCAAGATTGCCAGACTACTCGGTCGCAAAGGCTGATCAATCCAGCAGGGGGGCATAGAGAGGAAATATCTACATCTGCCAAGAGAATGACAAAAGGGGTGTAACACCTCAAATCCATCAAGTAAAATAATACATTACTAAGTCCCTAAACTTAGTAGAAGTAATTACATTTTAAATTAGTGCTTGATTTCATTTTATTTTTGGGAGAATGATTTTTGTTTGCTAATTGATTGATGATTTTATTCATAGAATCCCTTTATTCGAAACCCAATTTATTAATATTATGGACTTTGGTCTAAAAATAAAATATTTTAGTTATAAACATTACTGTAATATTTATTATGATTTTTGAGAAATATTTAAAAATATATTTATTTATATTTTTAATGGATAACTTATTAAAAAAAGATTTTGAAACCCTAGCCATATTAGCCATTTTAGCCATTAGGCCGAACCGGCCACCCCAACTCCCCACTGCCTCCCATCCTCTCTTACAAGAGGGCCCCACCCGCGGCCCCTTCGCCTCCCCTCCTTCACTTCCAGGTGGGCCCACCCTGGTCCCGCCCTTCTTCCTTATGCGGAGGGGCACGCCCGCGCCTATTCAGCCGCCGTCGCCACGCCTACTTGCGCGCGCGCTCGGCCGTGCCAAGTCGCCCTGCATCCGCGCCCGACCTCGACCGCTCGTCTCCCTGTGCATCAGAAACTGCCACGCCCTTTCTTCTCCTCTCTCCCACTCTCTCTTCTCTAGAAACTGCCGACATTATGGCATTAATGGCGCCGCCGCCGGCTCTCCCTCTCCCCCAGCGTTCTCCCTCCTCCCTTTTCCCTATAAATCCTGGCACTGAGCCCCTTGCATTCGGTTCCTGTGCCTCCGAGCTCGTCCCGCGCCCTCTCCTCTCTCTCGCTCGTGCTCGCCGCAAATCGGCGCCACACTGCCAACACCCTGCTTGCCCTCACAAAACCGCTCGCCACAGGCACCCTCTGCTCGCCAAAGCCAAAGTTTGCCGGAGGTCCCTGCTCCCCTCGCCGTTGACCCCACCGCCCGAGCCCCACCAAGGACCGCCCAAATGTTTCCTTGCTGCTAGCCGCGCCCGTGCTCCATGGCCGACCCCCTGCTCTTTGATTTCGTCCCTGCGTAGGAACTACTGAGCAAGGTTGAAGATGACACAAATTTTGTTCTATTTTCAAAACTATGTTTAATTTAGTTTAAGATTTACTACAGCGATTTGTTGTTTAAATTTGTATATATTGTGAAATTAAAATCATGAGGATGTTGAGCGATTAATATCAAGTGTATGTGATGGACGGTTGTTTCTATTGTGTGTCACATTGTGTATGTTAATTATATTCGTTCAAAATTTATTTAAGATATGGTTGTTTGGAATAAAGAATAAAAGAATAGGGTAGATCACACTTTCATGTACAAAAACAATGGATGAATTATCGCATGATTACCTTTTGCTTTTAAAGTGGTTTAGATGTATAATCAGGACATATGTACATATGCATTTTTCTTATTCACTAAGAAATAGTAGGGTCACTGTTAATGTTGAAATAGCCACAATCATGTTCACTATAGTCCAAATGATAGTTTAATATAATTATATTAATGAACTAGGAGTTATGTGCCTTATATATGACGTTGTAGTATGTTAATATGGTAAAAGAAAATGTCACTCACATGCCTTCCGATAGAAATAAATAATTAGTTAGATAATATAGCCATATAGTTTAGTTTAAAGTTATACCTATGTTTTTGTAAATGAATTTATATGGTATGCATGTCCATAGTCAATTTGCAATATAAGTTTCTCTAGTGAAATATCGAAACAAAATAATTAGTATTTCATGTCATGGAAAATGAAACAACGCCGATATGGTAGATTTATAATATAGCTACAATAACCAGTTTTATGATCGGATGTTCCCTTTCTTTTTAAACATGATTTATATAATGTATGTTGTCTTGTTTGTTGAATGGTGTATGTTTATTTATCTATGTATGTTTCTCTTTGTATGTGTGGTGTGCGAATCTTTAGAAGCTGATTATGTGGTAGAAGATCTGAACACTTGTTCGAGGAAGATCTGCAAGACGATTTTGATCAAGGCAAGTGGATTCTTCCTCTACATTTCTTATTGTACCCGAATAACACAATCAATAAGATTTACTTTTGGATATGTGCATAATTTTGATGGGTTTTGCCTAAATAGGATTACCTAGAAATAACAACATATTCCTTGATTAACCTGGGATGAATACTATGCTTAGTAATTATGCTATTGCTTAACTTTATCATTATGATGTCACTCTTTTAAAGATATTATTGTTCCGGAGGTGGAATCTACACTATTGATGTTAATCCGATGATTAAACAAGATCATTTTATATGAAACGGGACATGAAGTGACCACCCAGAAAAACAGTGCAACCACGAGTGCTATCATGGCTCTGCCATTGGTAAATAGCTTTATAGACTTGCTTAGCAACCTTACCTGAAATATGGGCAAGAGGGGGCGGCTATGGTTTGGTGGTAGTTCACGTTAACATGGGGTGGTAGTCTTGGCTAAGGTACCTCGCTCAGAGTGTCACCAATACTGACATGGAAACCTTAACGGGTGGCTTTGTACTAAGGATACTTTATGAAAGCATCATAGTGGACCCCTAGCCATTCACCTCAGTGGTGTTTAAGGGCCCGTACAACCTAGGCTAGAGGGGATACATGTCTTGTGGGTAAAGTTGTACCACCTCTACAGAGTATAAAATTGATATGTCAGCCGTGCTCGCGGTTAATAGCAGCCTGGACCCTCACATGATAACTGAACTTAAAGATGGAGAATAAATCGTGATTCAGTGGTTTTAAAATGGTTGCTTAAGTGGTCTCACTTAAGTGTTTTTGAGATATAATCATTATGCTCATGATTTAATGGGATTTTGGGATACACTTATTAGAGAACGCTTAGGAATGCCTAGGAACGGGTTTAGACCTCTCCCCTTATATATTTGAAGGGGTACGACTGATTGAACAACCGCCAATCGATCAAACAATCAATATACCTTTTAGTTCTTTACATTTTGCCTTAGGAGTAGACAGTAACATAGATTTCTTCCTCTAATCTTCATCATTATCTGGCTCGATGTCGTTTAGAGGCATGGCCTGCCGTTCCCAAGATAAACCCTAGGATCTCTCCTCCCCGACGGAGTCCCTCCTAGGAGTGAGATCTAGGTGCTGTCAGCGAACTCGTCGCCTTTGCACACGCACGAACCGTCCGGCTTGTTAGAGAGGAACCCTAGCCTCTACGTCAGGTCGCAGACCGTCCACGCCTGCGTAGAGAGTACCACCGCCGATACTCATCATAGTGATTGACGTCTAGATCGACACCAACAACCACTAGTAGAAAAGAGCTCAAAGCCTGCGGCACCAATAAATTATCACTGGCGGTTTCAGTTATCGCGCGCCAGTAAAAAAAACCAGGTGGACCCGGCTTGGGAACCGCCAGTGGAAACCTATTTCCACTGGCGGTTATCTTAATACAACCGCCAGTGGAAATAAGATATTCAACCGCCAGTGAAAATCTAGTTTCCACTGGCGGTTGGTGTAACAGAACCGCCAGTGGAAATACCCTATTTCCACTGGCGGTTGTGTTAAGAGAACCGCCAGTGGAAATAGGTTTCCACTGGCGGTTTTTCAAGAAAACCGCCAGTGAACTATTTGTTATAAATACCACTCTTCCTCCCCCCGATAGGAGCTGTAGCTCGCAGCCAACTTCCATTGGAGGCGATTTTGGAGGTCCAGATTTCACAAAATACAAGGGGGGAGGTTTTGGTCTTCATTTTTTGGAAGAAGGTGGATAAGAAAGGTTGGTTTATGTTTCTTTGTCAATTTTTGTTCATTCTTGCTCAATTTTAGCCACATTTTGGATCTAGGGTTTTACATGTGAGAGAGAAGAGTATAGCTAGGTTATTTTCTCTATTTCCTCAAATGAGGTTGCTTAAGATGGTTATATTTTGTCTATTCCCTCTCCTTTTTCATGTTTAGTTCTCAAATAAGTTTATCCATGACACATATTTAGTTGCTTAATGAATGGTGAATGTGTTGTATGGAGAGGGAGGATGATAGGTTTGGTAATTAAGATTGTTTTTATTAATTGTTATGAAAGGTTGGTTTAATTATGTTTCAATTGCCAATTATTGTTCATTTTTGCTCAATTTTAACTACATTTTGAAACTAGGCTTTCACCATGTGTTAGAGATAGGTTTGGGTATTAAGATTTTTTGTTTATTAGTTGCTAGGAAAGTTTGGCTTATGTTTCTTTTGCCAAATTTTGTTCATTTTTCCTCCATTTTAGCCACATTTTGGATCTAGGGTTTCACCATGTGTTAGAGATAAAGTAGTTAGGTTGCCTAATCGATCCAACCGCCTATTGGTATATGTTTCTCTTGCCAATTTGTGTGTCTTGTGTGTTTTATGTTACTTTTTTTACAGGTGATGATGGAGAGGATATCCTGGATGTATAACTTATCAAGGCTAGATCCATCATACATATCTAAGGTCCATAAGTTTATTGTTGTCGCTACGAACCATGCTTGGAGAACAAAGACAAAGCACATATATTGTCCATGCATGGACTGCAAAAATGCTGTTGTATTTGATGACACAGAACAAATCATATCTCATCTGGTATGCCGAGGATTTGTGAAGGATTACATAATTTGGACAAAGCATGGAGAGGGTAGCTCTTCGCCTTATACAGCTGGAAACCCTGCGAACATCGACGACAGCTTTCAGTTCGTTCACGAGACACAACAACCTCTTCCACAGAGCGAACATGTAGTGCCAAATGTTACTGATCATGGTTACGCCGGAGGAAATGAACGTGAAAGAACCCATGTTTTGCCAAATGTTATGGACGAGGAAGATGCAGAGTTGTTAGAGGCAATGTTGCGTCGTCATACAGATCCATCGATGTTCTTCATGAAAGGTATGGAGTCCCTGAAGAAGGCAGCAGAAGAGCCTTTGTACGACGAGTCTAAGGGTTGTACCAAAGAGTTCACGACGCTCCGGTCTGTGTTAAAGCTGTTGATGTTAAAAGCTAGATATGGTCTGTCTGATGCTGGCTTCGATGCGTTCTTGAGTATTGTCGCAGACATGCTTCCAAAGGAGAACAAAGTGCCTGCTAACACGTACTATGCAAAGAAACTAATCAGTCCACTCACTATGGGCGTGGAGAAGATCCACGCGTGTAGAAATCACTGTAGCCTTTATCGAGGTGATGATTATAAAGACTTGGAGAGCTGCCCAAAGTGTGGTGCAACTAGGTACAAGACGAATAAAGACTATCGAGAGGAAGAGTGTGTTGCATCTGTGTCTAAAGGGAAGAAGCGAAAGAAAGCCAAAAAGAAGACTTCAAAATCCACGAGAAAAGAAAAAGAAGAAGTAGACTATTATGCGCTCAAAAAGATTCCTGCTTTGGTGATGTGGTACCTCCCCGTCGTCGATCGATTGAGGTGTTTGTTCGCTAACCCTGAGGATGCCAAACTTATGAGCTGGCATGCTTCTGATGAGCACAAAAACGATGGGAAGCTTCGACATCCAGCTGATGGGAAGCAGTGGCAAGATTTCAATGAGAACCACCGAGACTTTGCCGATGAACCAAGAAATGTTAGGTTCGCACTGAGTACTGATGGAATGAATCCATTTGCTGAAAGGAGAAGCAAGCATAGCACATGGCCAGTTATCCTCACCATATACAACCTTCCTTCATGGTTGATGCAGAAACGGAAGTACATTTTGCTAACCATGCTTATTTCTGGACCTACACAACCTGGAGTTGATATGGATGTATTTTTAGAGCCCTTAATGGAGGATATGAAAATATTGTGGGTAACGGGTGTTCAAATGTTGGATGAGTATCGTAAAGATTCATTCACGCTGAGAGCAATTATTTTTGTTACGATCAACGATTACCCTGCACTCTTCACATTATCAGGCCAGTTTAAGGGAAAGGTTGGCTGCACAGTATGCATTGATGAAACTGCTTACGTGTCCCTTACTGCATCTAAGAAGATAGTGTACATGAGGCACAGACGCTTTTTATTGGAAGGACACAGGTACCGCATGCGAAAGATGGATTAGTACTTTGACAATAATGGTGAACTACATTCTACTGCTCCATCGGGTAACAATAAAGGTCATAGAGTTTTTGAAATAGTCAGGAATATCAAGTTTGTTTTCGGGAAGAAGACAAAAGACGGAAAAACCAGGAAGGATGCCAAACCAGCTCCAGGGGCTATATTCAAGAAAAAGTCTATTTTCTTCGAGTACTTGTCTTACTGGAAAGAGTTAGATGTGCAGCATGCAATCGATGGTATGCACGTTCAGAAGAACGTGTTTGAAAGCATAATTGGCACCTTGCTAGACATAAAGGGCAAAACAAAAGAAGGGCTCAATTCACGCATGGACTTGGTAAATTTAGGCATAAAAAAGGAACTACATCCTGTTCTTCAAGAAAATGGGAAGTATCATCTCCCAGCAGCAAGCTACAATCTCAATGTAGATGAGAAACATGCGATGTGTGTTTGGCTTAAGAATTTGAAAGTCCCATCCGGATTCTGCTCTAGCATACGGAGTATTGTGTCAATGAAAGACCTGATAGTCACCAACTACAACTCACATGATTGTCATGTCATGCTGACTACATTCCTACCTATTGCCATCAGGGCTATAAATCCTTTGTTTTTAAAGATGGCAATCACACGGTTGTGCTAGTTTTTCAACAGAATTTCACGAAAGGTAATTGACCGTGATGAGTTGGCATCTCTTCAGGAATTCGCAGTAGAGACAATATCACAGTTTGAGATGTGTTTCCCTCCATCGTTCTTTGATATTATGGTGCACCTTGTGGTGCACTTGGTGCCACAAATAGATGCATTGGGTCCTATGTACTTGCATGAAATGTGGACGTACGAGCGTTTCATGTCAATACTGAATGGCTATGTATCAACCCGTGCTCGTCCCGAGGCATCCATGATAGAGGGGTACTGTACCGAAGAGGCCATTGAGTCCGAAGGTCCATTCTGCAATAGTATCCTAAAAGACCAGGTTGCAATATGTCTGCCTCCGTCACGACATGAGGGTAGATTGTATGGAAGCGGGAGGATGGGACAGAAATCTTTCATCCCACCAGATTACAATATAGTACTTGAGGCACATCACAGCATCCTACATCAGCTAGCGATAATAGAGCCATTTATCCAACAACACATCAATGAGCTTCACGAGCAAAATCCTGGGCATACGGCTGATTGGGTAATGAAGCAACATAAGCAGCGATTTAACACATGGCTAATGGTGAAGGACATTCCACGTGGAGAAACAATAGAAGAAAAAACCATCAAGGGGGTGACATCTGGACCATCACGCCAGGTCACAACATGGCAAACCTATGACATTAGTGGATTCACATTTTGTACCAAGTCCAAGGACAAAAAGAGCATGTCACAAAACAGTGGTGTTCGATGCGAGGCCATAGATGATGAAACTGGTGAGATTATTACATATTTTGGCTTTATTGAGGACATATGGGAACTAGACTATGGTACATTTCAGATCTCGGTTTTTCGATGTCAATGGGTTGAAGACAAACATGTCACGGTAGACAACTATGGGGTCAGAGTTCTTGATCTAAGTAAGGTAGGTTACAAAGATGACCCATGGATCCTTGCTAATCGTGCTGCACAGGTCTTCTATGCTGAACAGATCATTTCTAACAATGAGAAGAAAAGCACCGACAACCCGAAGCATGTAGTTTTTCCTGGAAAACAACAAGCTATAGGAGTTGATGGTGTATCTGATTTAGAGGATTTTAACTAGTCCAACGACATGTCTCTTTTCATAGACCATCCAACCAAGATAAGGAACGTTGAGCGAAGCATCCCACGCAATTCGATGCCCTGGGTACGCCACGATGGATAAGGCAGAACAATAGCTCCCTAGATTATATAGTTGTCATGTAATTGATTATTGTTAGGACATGTCATGTAATTGATTATTGTTAGCGACAAACTAATATATATATATATATCAGGCAGTAAGAAACAAGCATCTTCAAAAAACATGTTGTGAAAGAACTTGGAAAGATGTTTACCAGATCTGATACTTGTGAAAGAACTTCACACCAATGGTGACGAGAGACGCGAAGCCAGGAGACGACGTAGTATTTAAACACTGCAAGAACGGGCATTCTAGTGACTTTCTAGAGAGGAGAGAGAGAGGGAGAGAGAGGAGAGAGAGATAGGAGAAAGAGAGAAGAGAGAAAGGAGAGAGAGGAGAGAGAGAGAGAGGAGAGAGAGCTATTGTTGCCAATGCGCTCGGAGCAGGTCCAGCACTTACCGTCCGTGCGGATGCAGCACTTTGCACATCCAGAATGCCCGTTCTTCAGCGTGTTCTAGAACGCGAGGTAAAATAAAAGCAGGGAGGACTATTCAACTAATATATATATATATATCAGGCAGTAAGAAACAAGCATCTTCAAAAAACATGCCGTGAAAGAACTTGGAAAGATGTTTACCGGATCTGATACTTGTGAAAGAACTTCACACCAATGGTGACGAGAGACGCGAAGCCAGGAGACGACGTAGTATTTAAACACTGCAAGAACGGGCATTCTAGTGACTTTCTAGAGAGGAGAGAGAGAGAGGGAGAGAGAGGAGAGAGAGAGGGGAGGGGAGAGAGAGAAGTAATATATAAATATATATATTATGTATACTAAATATATATATTTATATATTTAATATGTATAAAAATTTATATACTTAATGTATGAATATACAATAAAAAAATAATATACTAAAAATATTACTACTGGCGGTTCACAACGAAAACCGCCAGTATAAATGGCCTCCACAGTCTGTGGAAGGCATTTCTACTGGCGGTTCTCTATGACAACCGCCAGTAGAAATGATTTCTACTGGCGGTTGTCATTGTCAACCGCCAGTAGAAATATCTCCTATATAAAGGAGCGCGCGCGGGGCCGAAATTTCACTAAGTCTTTGGCGCCCTGTCTTTTACACATCCCGCCGTCAGGCTGCCGAAATTTCGCCCCGGCGATCTTCTCCGCCGTGCGCCGCCGTTGTCCACGCCGTCGTCCACGCCGTCGTCCCCGCGTCGTAGGTAAGTTCTCCTCTCTCTCTCTCTCTCTCCCTTCTTTGACTATAATTGCTCGGGCACGCCGCCGCCGCCGTGCACGCGCCGCCGCGCCGCGCATGAAACCCTAGGCCTAGGAAGAGTGAGAGAGTGAGAGGGAAGAGAGAGGAGGGAGAGGGAAGAGAGGGAGAGGGTTTAGGGACCTTGCGCGCGTCTCTACAGAGAGTAAGAGAGAGAGAGAGGGAGAGGGAGAGGGCCGGGAAGAGAAAGGAGGGAGAGGGAAGAGAGAGGAGAGGAGAGAGGGAAAGCGAAGAGATAGGAAAGAGAGTGGAGGGAGGGAGAGAGAGAGAGAAGAGAGAGGAGGGAGAGGGAGTGTATATATAGGAAAGAGAGTGGAGGGAGAGAGAGAGGAGAGAGAGGGAAAGGGAAGAGAGAGGAAAGAGAGGGAGAGGGAGGGAGGGAAGAGATGCATTATGATCCAAACGCTACATATTTTATGCTTTAATTTCATGTACGGAGAAACAATATCTCAGAATCGAGTGCATAGTGCATTCTCTTGGATATCATGCGCTGTCTACAACTCTTCTCTACTACTATAAAACATTGGTTTTCATCGTTCCACTGTCGTCGTCCGTCACACGTAAAGCGTGTAGATCATGCATTTACTCGCCCCCACGTAATGGCGGCTGGTTCAGATAAGGCTGATGTAGAGCTATACACTACACGCGAGTCAAAAAGTCCCGAGAATACAGGATTAGCGATAGAGATGAACTTAATGTGTAATATGTTCTATACGACTCTCCATCTCTCTCTCTCTACGTCCTATATGACTCCTCCTCTCTCCCTCTCTATACGTTCTATACGACTCTCCATCTCTCTCTACGTCCTATACGACTCCTCCTCTCTCCCTCTCTCCCTCTCTATACGTTCTATACGACTCTCCATCTCTCTCTACGTCCTATACGACTCCTCCTCTCTCCCTCTCTCCCTCTCTATACGTTCTATACGACTCTCCATCTCTCTCTCTACGTCCTATACGACTCCTCCTCTCTCCCTCTCTCCCTCTCTATATGTTCTATACAACTCTCCATCTCTCTCTCTCTACGTCCTATACGACTCCTCCTCTCTCCCTCTCTATACGTTCTATACGACTCTCCATCTCTCTCTCTACGTCCTATACGACTCTCCCTCTCTATACGTATCTCGATAATATCTGTATCACAATATTAGGGGTTAGGGTATTTGTTAATATGAATTTAATTATTGCTTATGTTAATATGTATTTGTATATATATAGCTCAATGAGTTCTCCAACCAAGGACCAAGGATTAGGGCCCGACCACATGGACAAGAGTGTTGCTCAAGAAGAATCCAGCAGTGAAGGATATGAAACGCCTAGCGACCCTTTTCCTACCACTAGGATAGATAGGGCCGCTGCGCGTGAGTTGCAACGTGACCCTACTTATGATCCACAAGACCATGAGGTAAATTACACATCCTTAATGTGTGTACCTAATTAATTAGCTGATTTCACAATGTTTATTACACATGCATGGTTTCTTGTGCATTTTATTACATGAATAGGAGGTCTTGTCTCAATTTCGTGCGATGCTCGAAAAAGCTGCGGCACGATACCAAGACGCACCGGAACTGACCCAAGACGCACCGGAACCGACCCAAGGCGCACCGGAATCAACCGAGACAACCACCGAGAGGTCAAGGAAAAGGAAGCAGAGCGATCGGAACAGAGGTGACAAGGGGCTAAACAAGTTTCCTGACAAGACATATAAAATCACAGACGTGAGCCCGAATGGTCAGCCCCTATCTCCAGAAGAGGCACTACCTAAGTTCCGGAATGCACTTGGGTTCTTAGTTAGAGATAATCTTGACATCACAATCCGACAGTGGAGAGATGTATCAGTGTCACACCTGGTTTTGGAAGGCAAACCAAGTGCGAACTATGCACGTGCCAGGATCAGAACTCACGTACACAGCGATTACATAAATGAACATCAATGCACATTGCTCGAATAATAACTTAAAAGAGTATTAATTTAATTACATCACAGAGTCATAGACATCCACATAGTCATCGTCTTAACAGGTAAATCAAAGTGCTAGCGAAACGCAGTAAAGATAAGGCCTTCACAGGCAGCTGACTGGGGGTTGCCGCCAACCCACACCTAGAATTCGTCGTAGTCTTGGAACTCCTGGAAGTCTCCTCCCACGGCTTCACCTTCTCCTGAGCAGTGGTTACAATGCGGACAACCTGGTGTTTTGTGGTAAAGCAAGGATGAGTACACATCAACGTACTCAGCAAATGTCCCGTTTGGCTGAAGTGGACTAGCTTTATGTGGGGTTAGGCTCAAGCAGTTGCTTTTAGTTGGTCAGGTATTTATCATTAGTAGAAGCCAGATTTTAGCATTAACCAACCCATGAACCATTTCCTCATCGAGGAACAACATCATCATATTCGAACCAAAACCATAACATAATCCTTGTATCTCGAACCATCTGTATCTCTAATCAAAGAGGATCCCAAGGCTGCTCTTAACCGTGAGCATGGCTGATATACCAGTTTCACTACCCTCTGCAGAGGTCGCACACTTTACCCATGAGTCATGATGCCCTTTCTGCCCGGGGAGAGCTAGTCCCCATTGATCACTCCCTAGGTGGTCCGGCAGGGTATCACTACGTAGCTGTTACAAAGATTCCCTAGAGATCGTAGCCGCCCGTTAGGTTTCTCCAGTTTGATAAACACAGTACCCCTCCCCGCAGGAGAGTGACTAACAAAAGCAAAACGAAAGAACCTCGGCACTCAGCCTCGGCAGAGCAAGCACTGTGCCTGGACCCCATTGACGGCACGACGGCTAAGCAACTACACCTCTAGTTCCTCTAATTAATTAGCTAAGGGCATCCCATTTCACCCTCATGGTTGCACTGTTATCCCGGGTGGTCTCTCAACGAACAGGTCCTTACGGAGAGGTACTCAGGAAACAGCCTGAGCCCCCTAGAGTATCACAAGATCATCAACATCATCAGGATAACAGTATCATAAATAGTCACATCATGTTCATTGATTAAGTTAAGGCAATAGCAGAATGCTAACCATAACAGCCCATAAGGTCATCAAGGATAAAGTAAAGTGTAAAGCTAGTCAATCCTTAGGTTTCAAGTAAGTAATGCGGGGTAGTAAGTTATAAATGAATAGGACATAATGGGTCAGAGGACACATGCCTTCACCAAACTGTTGATCAGGAACTTCCTCTGCAACTTCCTCGGGAAACACAGACTGCTCGTTGTCTACGTAAAGTAATCATTCACACTATGCACTTGGGAAATAACAAACAAAAACAATATACCAAACATATGCAGCAGGGAGATCACAAGTTCATAATAGAAAAGGGATAGGCACTATGGTATTCCCTAGGTCTAGGGTAGAGGACTATACAAAATGATTCATTATCCACTAATCAGGTTTAAGTCAGTGGTGGGGTTAAATCATTACATGATTTTAAGTCCATAAACTTAGGTGCTCCCACTTTTATTAAAGTCTTCTATCTTTTATTTATCTCAAATAGGGGTTCCAATAACCTTAATCTTATCTTAATGATCAACTATTAATTGGGATATAAAAACAGCAAGGAAACATTGGTTAAATAGGTAGACAAAAATACTATGAGCATTTTGCAATTTGAAGCACCTAATTTGGAGTTCATATGACAAAGTTATGAATTTTACAAGTTTAGGGATTAAAATATACCCTAAATACTTATTTTGAATTAAATAAAAGGCCCGAGGACCTAACTGCGAGAATCCAGGGACGGCGGGTTAATTTTCAGGAAGCCGGGGGTCTCTTTAAGAAAACGCGCGGGCGAAGGGGTATCGGGCTTTTATAGCCATTGGATCTCAGATCAACGCCCGAGATTAGATCCGCGGGCGGGCGCGCGAGCGCGCGGCGGCCTGAGCGGCTGACAGGCGGGGCCGGGCGGGCAGCGCGGGGCGGACGGCTGACAGGCGGGGCCGGGCGAGCAGCGCGGGGCGGCTGGCTGACAGGCGGGGCCAGGCAGGCAGCGCGGGGCGGACGGCTGACAGGCGGGGCCGGGCGAGCAGCGCGGGGCGGCTGGCTGACAGGCGGGGGTCGGGTGGCCGGCCTTGGCCTTTCCTACGGCTAGCAGAGGCGGCGGCGCTCGTCTCCGCGGCGGAGGACTCGCCGGAGACGAGGGGCGCGGGCGCTCTGCGGGTCTTTGGGGTGACCTGAGCGGCCGGGAAGGTTGGGGAGGGCGCGAGGAATCGTCCGGTGGGGGCTAGGTCGGGGCAGGGGCACCGGAGGGGGGCGGTCCACGGCGAAGCGGCTCGGCGGCGGCGCTATGGGACTCCGGCGAGCAATTAAGCGCAGTAGAGAGCAATAGAGAGGAAGGGAGAGGGCAGGGGAGGTTCCTTACCTCAAGACGGACTCCGGGGACTCCTCGGTGGCGGCAATGGCGCGACGACGGCCCGGGTCGGCGGTGGCGGACCTCCGCGGCTGCACGGAGGACGGCGGGTGAGCGCGGGCAGAGGGAAATAGGGAGGGGAAGGGGAAATTGGAGCACGTTCCGGGTTGTGGACGTCGGGGCGGAGCTCACCGTGGCTGAGGGCACGGCGGAGCTCCAACGGCGACGGGGAAACGAGCTCGGGACGGCGGCGGTTCGTGGCGACGGCGCTCTGGCGTGCGCGCAGCGAGGGGGAGGTGAGAGAGAGGCCTGTTGGTGCGCAAATGAGGGAGGGGGAGAGGGCGAGTGGGGTTCTGGGCTCAAGTGGCCGGGGGCGGGGCGGTTGCGAGCTCCACGCGCGACGTGGGCGCGGAGACCGCGGCAACGCGCAGCTCGGGCGGCGGTTACGCGGGGAAGATGGGGCTGACAGGCCGGGCCCGCGAGCAGAGAGAGAGGGGGGGCGGGCGCGGAGACGGCGGCCGCGCTGACGGGCGGGCCCGCCAGGGCAGAGAGAGCGGGGGGGGGGGGGGGGGGGGCAGAGGCGCGCGCGCGGGGTTGGGCCGGCTGGGCCGAAAGGCCGAGGGGGCGGCAGGGTTGGGCTTCTTTCCCTTTTTCTTTTATTCTGGTATTTGTTTTCTCTTTTCTTTTTATTTTCTCTATTTGATTCAAATTCAAATAAGCCACAAATTCAAATTAGACTTTCTAAGAATTATGCACCAAACAAAAGTGAAATCTAGGGTTCAACATGATGCAACAATTCATACTCCCTTGGAGTTTGAGCTAATAGACTATAGGTACAAATAAAATAACCACTTTTCTCCTATAGAAATGAGAAAGAGAAGATTGGGGAAGGATGAGAAAAGGGAAGTAACACCTGAATTTGTGAATATGAGCAAAGAAATTTTATACCCCCAAATTCAGGGTGTTACAATCAGATGATGTCAAGAATCAAATGTGGAATAAGCTAATAACGAGGTTCATTTTGCCTGGGGGTTCAGAAGAACTCGTCAAAAAATACACGATGAAGCAGTTTGCAATCAATTTCCGAAACTGGAGGTCTGAGATGAATACAAAGTTTGCAAAGAAAGGCCTAGACCCGACGAAAAATATAAAATCTCAGCAGGTCAGTGGGCAGTATTTCTAGAGCAGAGGAGCAGCCCTGATTTCATATCGCTAAGTGAGGCAAATTCGGAACTATCCAAGAAGAACAAATACCACCACCACCTTGGCACAGGTGGTTACAAGCGTCAGGTTCCTAAATGGAGACAAGAAGACGCTGAGAAGAAGGCTGCAGGGTTGCCGACGCTGTCCGTGCAACTTGGTGAAAGGACAGCTAATTGGATCCGTGCTAGAAAACCAAGGGAAACTGAGTCTGGTGTATCTTTTGATGATCCCACTGTCGAAGAAGCGGCAAAAAAACATATATGCAATTGCAGCTAAGCAGAGCCAAGGAACATTTAAGCCGCAAAGGGAGAGAGACATTCTAACGGCTGGTCTCAGTAACCCTGAGCATCCTGGTCGTGTACGAGGAATCTCATCTAAGGAAGGATGGAAGGAAGGATTCGGACCACAATGGGAAGGTCTGTACAAGAAACGTGATCGATACAAGGAAGAGATGGCGAATTATTTTAAGGAGGAGGCCAAGAAAGAGTTCAAAGGCCTGATGTCTGAAATGCTATCGAATCCTCCTCCAGAATTGATGCAGCAATTGGCGATGGCGAGTGCAATGTCTGTTCAACAGATGACCACTCCACAGATGCAAATAATTCCAGCAGCTCAAACGCCGGCTTCCACTGAGGGTACGACCATCCCAAGCTCTGTCTCGTCAACGGGAAATAAGGTCCGCTATCCAGTTGATGACATCACAAGGCCTGTGGCATGCACACTAGTTATAAGATATGGTATTAACAATCAGCGTACAAAGAAAGTAGCCACAGGCCTTGGGATCCTAGGACGCAAGTTCCATGGAAACGACATTCTAGAAGAATATTGCAGGGTAGAAGTGACGTCAATCGTCCAAGGATACGAGGACGACATGCTAGACATCCCTGGGCCTGAAGGTATCGAGACACTTGGACAAGCTATCAAGAATTTTATCCTTTGGCCTCGAAGGGATGTCGAATTGGTTGATTGGACGAATTCGTCGCAGGCCCAACCGTCTCCGCCTTCTCAAATTGTTGTTCCTATTGTACATCAATCATCACCTCCTCAAACTTCACATGCTGCTCCTCATCCTCTTTCTGACCCTCCTTCTCCTCATCCTCATGGTGGCCCACCATCTCCGCCACATACATCGCCCTTCAGGGATCCACCTTCTCCACAGCCATCTCCACGACCATCAAAGAAATCTAAAGTTTCTATACCAAAATTAGTGTCCCTGTTCGAGAAGAAAAAGAAGAGTAAATCCACTGCTGGCACAGCTCGTTTTTTGAAAGGGATTGGACGGAGCCTCACGTCAGACACTGTTGATTTGGCCGATCTCGAGGAGTCCGCAAAAAAGGCTGAGGCAATGGCCACAAAGATAAAGAAGCCAACTAAGGCAGATTATAAAAACGTGCCTAAAAAATATGTGCCGGGCAGACCACTACTCACTTTTGAGAAACTAAGGAAGGTCCCGGCTAATATTAAAAGGTTGCATGATTGGTACATGCGGGCATCTTCAGTTGGCATCGACACCATCAGTGTTAATATACCAGTCCATGCTTTTATTGGTTCAAATCAAAAAGGCGTTGTTGCATTCGAGGACATGTGGTTAATGATGAACCTTCAGAGACTCGACGTGCAACTTGTAACCATATTTGCATTCTAAGTGTCACTCATACTCCACATATATGTGTTATTATTAGCTAGTGAGTTGTATAAATTTTCAATATCTGACATGCACGTGTGCGTTGCAGAATGCAACATGATCAACAGGAGATCCTTTATGGTACCAATCCCAATGCTAGTGCCAGTAAAAGGGTTGGGTATCTCAACCCAATAAAGATATGCGAGGATAACCACACTTTTAGAATCGGAAAAGGCAACGAAGCATTACAGGAACTAACGGACGAAGAAATTGAGGTGCGTATCCAGGATCTGAAGAAGGATTTTGAAGCAAGATACGCCACCTACATAGGACACGCAATGCTTCAATTTCAAGACAGGGAATCCATAGTGGCCCCGTACAACTTTAAGTAAGTGTGATTTTGCATAAATAAAATCAATAATTTCAATACACATGTATCACAAGTTTGATTCGTACAGGGACCACTGGATATGCTTCTTCATTTATCCTAAGGTTGGAAAGGTGCTGGTGCTCGACTCCTTGCACACCGAGCCTTCGGCCTATTCAAAATTTCTCGGCATCTTAGAGCTGTAAGTCTTTTCTATGCATGCATACTTATATCGATGAGAATTGTAGGATAACATGGTGATTCTATTTGAGATCACAGGGCATTTAGGTTTTATAAGCTACAAGGTGGAAAGTACGACACGTCCAAAAAAGGCGTGCCACTAGACATCCATTATAACTGGCCGCTAAGTATGTGAATTTATGAATACATATCATACATGTACGTACATAGGACAATGTTGCAACTAAATAACCAATCTCCCGTTATGTAGTGCCACAAGCAACCACCCGGATCGGTCCTATGTGGGTTCTACGTGTGCGAGTTCATGAGAATGAACGGACGATACATCACGAACCCTGGCAAGGTATTATTAGTAATAGTCATGTATGTATTTATGTCATTAAAGATGCAAATGTGTTATTATTGAGTATAAATAGTTGATGTTTATAAACTTCCTTTACAGCAATTTCAACAAGGAAGCCCGGAGAACTTGACTGAAGGTGCATTGTATGGCATAGTTGAGGACCTGTGCACATTCATATTGAAAGAGGTCATTCCCGCAGAAGGGAAATATCACGATGCTTCTGGAACATTAGCTTTGCCAGAGTTTAGAATACTAACAGAAATTAGTAGACTATCTCTTAGCCGAGATAGTTATTAGAGCTTAAGTGAAAACTTTGATGTATATAATGTATGATGCATACATGGTTGTAAACAAGACTTTGATGTATATAAATGTATGATAGAATTTAATTCCATGTTGCTTTTAATATCAATACTACATGTTTATCAATATCAATATATATATATATATGTTTGTGTGTGTAAATATATAAATTTCAGTACGAAAATTTAAAAAAAGGCGGGAAACTTTCCACTGGCGGCTAAATAAAATAAACCGCCAGTGGAAATTGGCGGTTTTCTTAACAAACCGCCAGTGAAAATGCCAGTGGAAATGCTATTTCCACTGGGGGCTCTTGAATAACCGCCAATGAAAATGGCGATTTCCACTGGCCCCTAGCACTGGCGGCACTGAAAAACGCCAGTGAAAATAGTTTTAGGGCCGCCACTATAGAGGCTCTGTGTACTAGTGAACATTCTATATGAGAATATTCTTTGTATACCACTACAGTTTTGTCTAGTATTTTATTTGCCAACATAAATATCTTAATTCCCCATATGTCGCTCGGATGAAAATTTTCACCCTTCCATATCATTAGAAGTGGCAAATAGAAAGGATTATGACATGCAATTTTTCTTACTCTCGGGTGGACACTTATTTTTGTTAACATGATAATGTTACACATCTAGCAGCACAAAATAATCGGACAACTTTTATAAAATTTTTATACTGACGATCCAAGTAACAACACAGGTTAAGGCACATATATGGAATAACATCTGAAGGCTGATGAGGCGTTGGGGCTAGGGCTCCAACGCAGATACAAACGTTGAGATTACACATCACAATGGTCCATACTACTGATCCATGTTTAACACTGGCCAGTACACACATGACACGTTGCTAATGAATACTACTATTTTATTCAACATGGCAGTGTTTTTTTTTTTTGTTGTTGTGCAGAATGTATATTAGCCGCGATTGAGGAAGCTTTCAGTTCTCCTCGTAAGATGTAATTTGTTCAACAAATCCGTCGATGTACCTCTCGTGGCTTTCTCTGTCAGACACAATGGCCTGGAGCTTATTTGCATTCTCTACAAAGACCCTCCTGGATTCGACGTCCGTCATGACAAGCCGCACTGCGCCGGCGATGCCGTCACGACTGAACGACGACGTGTCCTCCTCATCCCTCGGCACCTGCACTCCTACCTTCTTCCTCTCCAGAAGACGCGCGTTTGACCACTGGTCCCAAGCGATGGGCAGCATGATTAGAGGGTGCCCGAAGAGAGGCCCTTCAATGGTGGAACTCCAGCCGCAGTGCGTCAGGAACGCGCCAACGGCGCCATGCGCCAGTATGCTGATCTGCGGAACCCAGCTGAAGGTGACCAGCCCACGGCCGTGCGTGCGCTCCCGGAAATCAGGAGGAAGCACCTCTTCCCCGGGGACGATGCTGCCGCGGGGCTTCCGTAGAGCCCAGAGGAACCGCGTCCCGGCGAGCTCCAGGCCGAGCCCCAGCTCGTGCACCTGCTCCACGCGCAGCGGCACTTCGCTCCCCAGTGCGACGTACACCACCGAGTTCGCCGGCTGCGCGTCCAGCCAGCGCAGGGTGACGTCGTCGTCGTCCTCTCCGCTCACCACCCTGCTGCGGCGTTGGTCGTCGTCGGTCCGTGGTGGCGTTAGACCTAACGGGACAACCGGCTTACCGCCAAGGGTCTCCACGAACGGGACTAGTTCGGGCTCCCACTCTTGGCAGCTACTGAAGGCTGCGAGCGTGCACAGCTCTAGAGTCATGTAGCGACGCCGGTCGACGGCGGCGGACATCGCTGATGCGTAACGAAATCGTTGTCGTTGGTGGACGGCGGCGGCTACATCACTATCATCATCCTCCTCAGTCGCTTTGCTGGCGTGCTCCCGCCAATGGCGGTCCCATGCAGCGACGTTATAAGCAGAGTAAAGCTGAAACATCACACCAGGCACCTGCTTGACATGTACATAGAATCAAGCTAGCTAGTATTAATTAATACGATAACTAGACGACGACCTGCATGCGCGATTTGGTTTTCCGTGTAACCTTGTACTCGCGAGCAGTGGCGGCAGCCCAGTAGTGGAAGATATCGAAGATGAGGCAGTCCGGCCTCCCGTCACCCTCGTCGGCGGCGGCGCCGAAGAACTCCGCGAAGGGCTTTGCGAGCCCGTCGAAGGCCTTCCAGAGGAGCTCCATCTTGTCGTGAGGGACGTCGTGGGTGGACTCGGCGCCATCCGGCAGGCCGTCCACGTGTGGCAGCGAAAGCGCCACGAAGCTCACACGGCCCACCGCGCCGGCCTGCAGGCGCACCGGAGGGAGCCGCGCGATGTTGCGGGGAGTCGAGACGAACGTCACGCGGTGGCCCCGAGACGCCAACCTCTCCGCTACATCCAAGTACGGAAGCAGGTGGCCGAATGCAAGCCACGGGCACATCACCACGTGCAGCACCGGCGGCGACGACAAGTTCGTAGTGGTGGCCATGACGACGAGGTGTGTGTTCGCTGGGATTGTGGATGGATGCGGCCGCGGGGATATTGGAGAACCGTCGAAGCTCTGTATTTATAATTCTCAGCTCTCCTCGTACTACTGTGTGTCAAGATGTGTGCTTCATTTGTCGAAGCTCTGTATTTTAATTTACTGTGTTCATCTCAATATTTTCTACTTCTAGAAGACATGATAAAGAATTTCTCTGTTTTGTGAATAAAAAACACATCAAAACTACCTATTTTCATGAAACTAATGACAAGAAATAAGGTACAACTACAAGAACTGACCTACACATGAAATCATATAACTTCAATTTTATCCTGGCTAGGTTTCTACACATATTCAGTGATAATTTTTACGAAACATTCTCAAATTTTTATCATAAGCATTACATGTGATATCATGATATGTCGACAAATTCATGATTTTCTGACTTTGTTTGTGTTTTATACAACTTTTAAGCAACTGTGTGACAAGTTCACGGTCATGTTTCGTGAGCACGATGCTTGAAAATTTCGATCTGTTCATGAAATAGGCTATAACTTGTGCTAAATAACATTCATATCATTTTTGCATTCACTGTTTTCTATTTTTTGAGTGACTTGCAGTTCAAATCTGTATCATGCGAAGAAATTCAATTAAACAAACTAAATCAAATAGCTATAGCAAACACTTTTATAATTGTGCCAAAATTGAACATGTAGGTATACATAGCGTACAAAGAGAGTAGAAAAAGTTTGAAGGGAAAAAGAAAAAACTAAAAGTATGCTTGGACACTCGGCAAAGAATAGTTTGCCGAGTGCCTACGGAGGGGCGCTCGGTAAACTTGTTTTAAAAAATAAATTAATCTTTATCTAGTGTTAGCCGAAGGACACTCGACAAAGAAGGCTTTGACGAGTGCTAGATAGCGGGCACTCGGCAAAGTGTATTTAAAAATTAAAAAAATCTTTGCGGAGTGCCAGATCGTGGGCACTCGGCAAAGAACTTTTACTTAGCTCTTCTCCCGGCACACATTTTCTCACGTCCTCATTCACTCGCTCGCATCGCCGCTCCCTTCCCTCGCCCGCTCCGCCACGCCGACGTGCCCCACCACGGCCGCCCGTGCTGCTACGCGCTCACCCGCCGCCAGCACGCCCGCCCACCGTTGACGGCGCCCTCGCCCACCGTTGCCCGCGCCCTCGCCCGCAACCGCCCCCATCTTCAACCCTGGCCCCGTCCTGAATTTAGTGAGTTTCATATTGTAATATGTGAGTTTAGTGATTTTCATATTATATTATGTGTGTTTAGTGAATTTAGTGGGTTTAGTGAGTTCATTATGTGTGCTTAGTGAATTTAGTGAGTTTACTAAGTTTAATTACTTTAGTATGTGTGTTTAATGAGTTTATACTATGTGTGTCAATTCTATATAATGTGATGTTGGATATGGACGCCGATTGATGTGATTGTCGGCCATTATGCCGTAGATATATATGTGGATATCAGCCATCGTGCTGCTAGTTTTATTTGCAGGTTTTGGAAACGTCCACATGCAGGGGAAGTGCTGCCGAAATTTTTTATTGATAGGCTTGAGTTATTTTTTTGCAGAGGTCTTACATGTTATATTAAACTATACTTGGTTATATATGTTAGAGAATGGAGGACTGTGAGTGAATGTACACGGGCCGTGTAGTGTTGGGGACTTGTTCTCAAATGCTATGAGTTAAGAACAAGGCAACACAAAAAGGGTAATGGTTAATGCCCTTCGTCCTTCAAATCATTATCTCCCTTAGGATATAATGATCTTCAGACGAAGGTCATGAAGGACGTACCTTCGACATCACAGTGTATATTAATGAAAGAAGAAGCATATGAAACATGAGAATAAACATGAATAATCATATGACATCATTAATATCTCTTAATTATATCATCATGAATGAATGTGAACAATATTGAATTACATTTATACCTTCGGCTTGACAGAAGGCAAAAATCCAAGCGTGACGCACGAGCGAATACAAGTCAGCGTGAACTCATCTATTTATAGGCACAGGACGCGGCCTGTAAGAAATTACATTCATACCCTTTACACTTGGTTACCATCATAACATAGGTTGTCATGGGCTAATTGGTCATTCCATCTTTTAAGTCGGTGCATCTGGAGATACGTTACGAAGCTCCTTAACTGATAGCTTCGGCATTGTGTTCTGGCCCTTCGAAGGTGTTTCTTCTCACAAGACCTTCGGCGACGAAGCTGCCCCCCAACATGTAGGAAGGAATGATGTCACTCCTGAATGGATTAGAAAGACTGATGATATCGTGGAACGGGCATTTGGCGAAGATGCTAAAGGAACAAGTCTAGTCCCATGCCGGTGACGTCTCTACGAGGCGCGGCTACTACAACCTTGAAGGAAGCCCGAGCAACCCGAAGCTAGCCCCAAGGCGAACACACAGGGCACGATTACATCGTCCGCCACACAGTCGAGCATTCCTGTCCGCGATGCGGCGGCGTCCCGACGAACCCCCCGAGTCGTTAGGCCAAAATTCGTGCTCAATCCGCCCCTGATTAGCGATGGCGCAGCATTAACTAGGTAAAGGAACACCGCAAGGGTAAGAAACCGGGGCTCACCAACAAGGGAGGTAGACTTGGCATAGGAGTGCTCACGGTGGATCTGCGCACCCGCCAGTCTTCGGCGAGGGATTAGAAGGACGTCGGAGCACCCAACCCGATACTGAGGTTGCAGACACGCCCGCCGAGGCATAGTGGAGCTCCCCGACCTACTCAATTCGGGCGGCACACCGATTCCGGCGAGGTTCCTCTCACAGCAACAATGGCGGGTGGAAAATCTGGAGACGACAGTGGCAGCGTGAAGAAATCAACGAGGCAGTGGCTTACGGAGATGTGGGGAAGTCGTCCGCCTTTGTAGCCAGCGTGAGACGGAGTCGTGCCGCGGGGAAATCAGGTGACCCAACGGCAGCGCCGAGGTGTTCGGCGTGGTCCGCAAATCCTACGGAGATGACGACTGGAAGGGTTTGGAGCTGATTGACGCGTAGGCCAGCCCGGCAGAGAGACATCCGTGGATGGCAAACCCTGAACGGCCGGGCCCACCGATCAGTCATACAGATGAGCGTGTGAGAGGGGCAGACAACTAGGCCCCACGCGACAGTGCGTGGTCTTGCGCGCGGAGATGGCTGACCCCAGGGGCCCGCATGGCAGTGGGCGTCAAGCGTGCACGTGGGGAATTGGGGGGTTGGGCAGTGCGCTGGAAAGACCTAGTGGGCCGAATGGCGTGTAGTTGGCCCAACTGCGGACAGCTTTCTCTTTTCTTTTAATTTTTATTTTCTGTTCTTATTATTCATAAATATTTTGAATTCCAATTTAAATTTGAATCTGCTTATGAGATCCACCTTTGAGTCAGGTGTCACATTAAAACTCTAGTATAGAAATAATATTTTATTTATTTATATTATTTTTACTCACATAAAATTTTCTTTCTTTCCTTTCCTAGGGTTTCTTTTAGATTGTCCAATTCTACTTTGGACTTTATTCCAATTCTTGTAACATTATTTTTATTTTGTCATAAAATGCACACAAAATAAAATCCAGCATGATGCACAATTGAATAGTATATCTGTTCATTAATTATTTGTTTTTGAATATGGTGTTCACATGAGATGATGCATAAAGGTCAAACTCACATAAGGAGAAATTTTTTCTCTATTTGTATTATTTCTAACAAATTACAAATTGGGTATTACAAATCCTACCCCCTTTAACAAGAATCTCGTCCACGAGATTTAGGAAGATCTAGGGAAAAGATGGGGGAAATCTATGCGAAGCTCTTCTTCTCTTTCTCATGTTGCTTCATCTTCTCCATGGTGACTCCATTGCACTTTACATATCTTAATAACCATATTTCTTGTGACTCGAGTCAAAGTATCCAAAATCTTGATAGGGCACTCCGTATAAGTCAAATCACCCTGAAAACTGAGCTCTTCCATTGGTAACTGTTTCGCAAGGACACGGATACACTTCTTAAGTTACGACACATGGAATACATTTTGCACATCAGATAGATTATCAGGTAGCTCGAGTTGATAGACCATCTCTCCAGCTTGCCTAAAAACTCAGAATGGTCCAATATAGCGAGGGGACAACTTGCCCTTAACTTTAAATCTCCTCATTCCATGAAGTGGCGATACCTTGAGGTACACTTGATCACCTTGCTCAAATTCTAGTGGTCTTCTTCTATTATCTATGTAGCTCTTTTGCCTGGTTTGAGTTACCCTCAAATTCTCTCGAATTATACAAACTTGTTCTTCTGCCTCTTGAATCAGTTCAGGCCCAAAGAACTGTCTTTCTCTAGTCTGATCCCAATATAGAGGAGTCTTGCACTTCCTCCCATATAAAGCTTCAAAAGGTGACATCTTCAGACTGGCCTGATAACTATTGTTATATGAGAACTTAGCATATGGTAGACTTTTATCCCAACTTCCTCCATGCTGAAGGGCACATGCTCTCAACATATCTTCCAATACTTGATTAGTCCTTTTGGTCTGTCCATCAGTCTAAGGGTGATAGGTTGTACTAAAATTCAACTTCGTATCCATATTCTCATGAAAGCTTTTCCAAAATCTGGAGGTAAACTGTGGTCCTCTATCCAAAACGATCTTCTTTGATACTCTATGTAAAGACACAATCTGAGCCATATATAACTCTGCAAATTGAGATACCTTATAAGTAATCTTGACCGGAATGAAATGAGCCAGTTTGGTCAGTCTATCCACGATAACCCATATAGCATCATATCCTTTTTGGGTGCGAGGCAATCCAGTAATGAAGTCCATATCAATCTCCTCTTACTTCCACTCGGGTAGCTTTAATGGGTGTAGTAGTTCAGTTGGTCTTTGGTGTTCTGCCTTAGCTCTTTGACACACCTCGCACATAGCCACATGTGCAGCCACAACTCTCTTCAATCCATACCACCAATATTTCTGCTTCAAATCCCGATACATCTTGGTACTACTAGGATGAATAGAATAATCCGAGCCATAGGCTCCCTTTAAAATAGTCTCACGAAGGCTTTCAATATCAGGAACACACATTCTGTCCTTGAACCATACGGTGCCTTGCTCATCTTCCGTGAATTCTGGACCTCGACCTTCAGTAATAAGATCCTTGATCTCTTGTATCTTAGCATCACCAACCTGACCCTTGCAAATTTCTTGTTCCAAGGTAGGTCCCACATCAATAATGACTCCTTTAGTGTGATCAACTATCCCCAGGTTAAGTCTTCTGAAATCCTCAACAATCTCATCGGGTAGCTAGGCAACAACAGCTGAATGATCATGCTCCTTTCGACTCAAGGCATCTGCAACCAAATTTGCCTTGCCCGGGTGATAGTGAATCTCCAAATCCTAATCCTTAATAAGCTCCAACCAACGACGTTGCCTAAGGTTGAGATCCTTCTGAGTGATTATATACTTCAAACTCTTATGATTCGTGTATACTTGACACCTGTTTCCCATAATATAATGTCTCCAAATCATAAGCGCATGCACAATGTTTGCTAGTTCTAAGTCATTAGTGGGGTAGTTCAACTCTTGTTTCCGCAACTGACAAGACGCATAGGCGGTCACCTGTCCTTCTTGCATGAGCACACATCCTAAGCCTTGGCCACATGCATCACAATAAATGTCAAATCCTTTCTGTAGATCTGGCATAACCAACACTGGTGGCGACATAAATCTCTTCTTTAATTGATCAAAGCTATCTTGGCACTTCTCGTCCCACTTAAATTCTCTGCCCTTCTCTAGAAGTGAGGTCATACGCTTAGCGACCTTAGAAAATCCTTCGATAAATTTCTGATAATATCCTGCATGTCCCAAAAACTCCGAATCTTCGTAACTGTAGTGGGTATGCTCCACGCCACTATTTCCTTGACCTTAGTAGGATCCACTGAAATCCCTCCATTAGAAATGATATGTCCAAGAAATGGCACCTCGCCAATCCAAAACTCGCATTTGCTAAACTTGGCGTAGAGTTGATTATCTCATAGCTTCTTATAGTACCAATCTCAGATGTTCCTCATGATCACTATCACTCTTGGAACAAATAAGAATATCGTCGATGAATACCATGACGAATCTGTCCAAATACTCCATAAATATCTTATTCATCAAGTTCATAAAATAAGCTGGTGAATTGGTTAATCCAAACGACATGACAGTGAACTCATATAATCTATATCGAGTCGAGAATGTCGTCTTGGGAATATCCGATGGTCTAAACCTCATCTGGTGATAACCCGGTTGGAGTTCAATCTTCGAGAATACCCTTGCACCTCTCATCCGATTAAATAAATCCTCAATGCGGGGTAATGGACACTTGTTTTTCACAGTGACATCGTTAAGGGACCTATAATCCACGCACATCCCTTGCGATCCATCTTTCTTCTGTATAAACAGAACTGGCGCTCCACAAGGTGAAGAATCCGAACGAATATACCCAGCCTCTTGTAACTCCGTTAATTGTTTCTTAAGTTCCTTTAACTCTTCTACAGACATCTTGTATGGCCGTTTAGAAATAGGAGCAGTTCTAGGTAGAAGATCAATTACAAACTCAACTTTCCTATCTGGTGGCATCCCTGGTAACTCCTCTGGAAAGACATCCAGAAAAATCTCTAACCACACGGATGCTGTCACCCACAAACTTCTCATCTACTAAGAATGCCACTAGTCTGATGGTGGTAGTTCTACAACTTCAACTTCAAATCTTTGTCCTTTGGAACTGGTGAGTTCTACGGTTCCCTTAGCACGGTATATATACCGCCTTTGCCTTTCTTAACCATGACATACCAAGGATCATGTCTATAGTGCTCTCTTCTAACACTATAGGGGTAGTTCATCTGGGTTAGAAATATAGGGTAAGAAAGGAAGAATTGTAGACAAGGCGAGTAATTACGAGGAATGTTACTGCGGGGGATTTATTAGCTAAGTAGATTAGTGTGTTATCCACTAAAGCTAATACATTACCTTATGGTGGTACATGCTAAGATGCCCGCCTATACTATTTCAATCAATCAAAGAAGCAAATCAGACATTTATCATCAGAACAATCAAACAACCTTTTTAAATATAGAAAATAGTTTTGGGTTGGTCTTAGGCCTCCTATCTCTTAAAATGTCATAGGGGTAGGGATTCCAAAGTGTGAAATCTGTCTTGTATCAGAGTAGAAAAGGTAAGAATGATCAGAGTAGAGTAGTAGAAGGTGAGACAGGATCAAGATAAGCATAGAAAGAATCAGAGTAAGGTAAGTATAGAATGAATCAGAATGAGATAAGTAGGTAAGGGTTGTCCATTTCTATCTAGGTTTTGTCCTACAGTCAACATTTCCTCTGATACCACTTCTGTCACACCCGGATTCAAAGGACAAAGCCGGGTGCATCTCATACATGCGCCAAGAAGACAACATATATAATAACAGAGTGTATAGAGATAAATGTCACGAAACATTAGAGTATTTATTACATAGCGGAAGTCTCATTACAAAATAAAAGAATAAATATAGAACGAACTAAGGATCGTCGGCGCCAATGTCAACTGAGAAACGCCACCTAGATCAAGTCGAATGCCTCAGTGCTAGGCGGCTCCTCTTCGACCACCTGTTCTTCTCCTATGGGGGGTGTGAGACAGCAAGAGTGAGCTCACATACGTTCATAGCTCAACAAGTCGTGGGGAATAATGTGGCATGAACTCACCACAGGTGGGAGTTCATGAAGTGTAAGGCTGATCAATGAAATAAAGGCTGAGCCGAGCATTGCTTTTATAAGTTGGTCAAAATTTTATTAGCAATTACTAAGTGTAAGTAAATACCAAACCTTAATAATAATAAAGAAAAGTAATAATAAAATAATCCCAAATGCGATGCAAATGTCAAATTAAATTTAAGTTCCATAATTAATCATGTGAGGGTTCGAGCCGCTCATGACCGTGAGCACGGCTAGTATACTAGTTTTACACTCTGCAGAGGTTACGCATCTTTACCCACAAGTCATGTTACCCATCTGCCAAGAGACGGCCAATCCCATACACCTCTACCGAGGAGGCGAGGCAGGGTAACACTACGAGGCCTTTACAAAGTTCCACTAGCTTCAGAAATCCCGCTACAGTTTATAGGAAGCTCCAGTGCAGGAATCCCTCGCCTGACCGCCATCGCAGCAAAATCAACCCAAGGACCTCCCTACACTGACCACTCCCCTACTGCCCTTGCCCCTTTCGGGTAAGGAAGACCTCCACTAGCTTTCCTAGTTAATCAGCCAAGGGCGTCCCATTAAACCCTTGTGGTAGCACTGTTTTCCCGGGTGGTCGCTCCATGTTCCCATTAATTTAATGATCTTAACATGAACAGTAATAATAACAAGATAATAAAATAATAATCATGAATAGTGTATCTCCAAACCAAATCCACATAAAGCAATAGCAGGTACTACCCAAAAATATTTCAGGGGTGAACAAGGTATAAAGATAACCAAAACTGGGGTAACCTATTGGATCCCATCAAAATTAACCTATGCAGATCATTAAAATTAATAAGAACATGGCTAGGAAAAGTAAGTGATCAAGGGCACAACTTGCCTTCAACGAGCTCCTGCTCAGCTACTTCTACTTGCTGAACCTCAGAATCCACAGTGGCTTGCTCGTCTACTCGCATCAACACAATACATACATAGTATAGCATAAATAAACATCACATCAAACATGTAAATAAAATATACAGTAATAAACTAGACATTAAAATAAGATCATTGAAACTAGAACCATTAAATTTGGAGTTATAGATTTCAAGTTTTGAATTTCCTAAGGTTTAATGTGCTTAAAATAGGATCAGATGAGAAATTAATTTTCTTTCTATTTTCATGACAAAACAGAGACACTAAATGATAGACAATAATATTACAAAATTTTAGAAATTGGAATGGTTCAATTCGGAGCTAAAATGAATTTTCTATGCATTTTACAAGTTTCTAGATTTGTTTTTGTATTAAAAACGAATTTCTAACATTATTTCTTTATTTTTAATCCACTCTGAACTGGTCCTCAATTTCCAGAAAAGTCAGAGGCCTAAACCGAAGTTTTCTAAGACTCAGTGAATAGCCCGAGTGGACGGCGGGTTGGTTTCGTAGTTTTCCGAGGGTTCTTGTGCAAAAACGACAGGGCGAAGGGGTATGTTTAAATCGTAGCCGTCAGATCTATTATCAATGCCCACGATTAGATCTCCCCATTTACACACCTAGCGCGCATGATGACCGCGGGATTCCCGATCTAAGGCCCTGATTTAATGCATCCCTTGATCCGACTTCTACCGTTTATCGCAAGATCAACGGTCCCTGCTACACTCGCTCAGACCCGTTCGCCCATCAACGACCCCCGCCCATTCTCGAATCAATGGCCACCACCAAACGCCCACACACAGCAACCCGGACACGGCGGCGACCACCCTCTCACGGCGGCGCCATGGCCGGTGACGTCTCTACGAGGCGCGGCTGCTACAACCTTGAAGGAAGCCCGAGCAACCCGAAGCTAGCCCCAAGGCGAACACACAGGGCACGATTACATCGTCCGCCACGCAGTCGAGCATTCCTATCCGCGATGCGGCGGCGTCCCGATGAACCCCCCGAGTCGTTAGGCCAAAATTCGTGCTCAATCCGCCCCTTATTAGCGATGGCGCAGCATTAACTAGGTAAAGGAACACCGCAAGGGTAAGAAACCGAGGCTCACCAACAAGGGAGGTAGACTTGGCACAGGAGTGCTCACGGCGGATCTGCGCACCCGCCAGTCTTCGGCGAGGGATTAGAAGGACGTCGGAGCACCCAACCCGATACTGAGGTTGCAGACACGCCCGCCGAGGCATAGTGGAGCTCCCTGACCTACTCAATTCGGGCAGCACACCGATTCCGGCGAGGTTCCTCTCACGGCAGACAACTAGGCCCCACGCGACAGTGCGTGGTCTTGCGCGCGGAGATGGCTGACCCCAGGGGCCTGCATGGCAGTGGGCGTCAAGCGCGCGCGTGGGGAATTGGGGGGTTGGGCCGTGCGCTGGAAAGACCTAGTGGGCCGAATGGCGTGTAGTTGGCCCAACTGCGATAGCTTTCTCTTTTCTTTTAATTTTTATTTTCTGTTCTTATTATTCATAAATATTTTGAATTCCAATTTGAATTTGAATCTGCTTATGAGATCCACCTTTGAGTCAGGTGTCACATTAAAACTCTAGTATAGAAATAATATTTTATTTATTTATATTATTTTTACTCACATAAAATTTTCTTTCTTTCCTTTCCTAGGGTTTCTTTTAGATTGTCCAATTCTACTTTGGACTTTATTCCAATTCTTGTAACATTATTTTTATTTTGTCATAAAATGCACACAAAATAAAATCCAGCATGATGCACAATTGAATAGTATATTTGTTCATTAATTATTTGTTTTTGAATATGGTGTTCACATGTGATGATGCATAAAGGTCAAACTCAGATAAGGAGAAATTTTTTTCTCTATTTGTATTATTTCTAACAAATTACAAATTGGGTATTACACTTGTACTGCTCACAAGCTTCAGCTTCATCTATATTGTGGATGGCCTTTGAGTCTGTCCAATTTCCCTCAGCCTTTCTGGCATCTTCCTGACTTCCATGAATAGCAATAGGCCCTTGCTCCGAAGGTATCTTCATGCATAGATATGCTGGATGAAGAATTGCTTCGAAAGCATTAAGTGTCCCACAACCAATGATTGCATTGTAGGGGTATTCCATGTCAACAATATCAAACACAACCTGTTCAGTCCTTGTATTGTGGACAAATCCGAAGGTCACTGGCATTGTGATCTTACTAAGTGCTACAATCTGTCTTCCTTCGAAGCCACAAAGAGGGTGTGTAGCATCATGAATCTTGTCCTCTGGCTCTTGCATCTGTCTGAAGGCCTTAGCAAATATGATATCCATTGCACTGCCTGTATCAACTAGAATATTGTGGACCAGAAATCCCTTGATGACACAAGATATGACCATAGCATCATTATGGGGGTAATCCTTGAGCTAAAGGTCCTCCTGGGAGAAGGTGATTGGAATGTGGGACCATTTCGACTTGATGAAGGGTCCCTGCACCCCAACATGTTGCACCCTTCTCTGAGCTTCCTTCTTCTGCCTGTTGTTGGCCGGCTCTGAGCATGAACCGCCTGTTATCGGGAGCACCAGCTTCGTAGCCGAAGCAGCTTCAGCTTGAATGTTGGACGAAGCCATCAGCTCAATCAGTGGAAGTGAGTTCACCGGAGGTGGGCGCCAATGTTGGGGACTTGTTCTCAAATGTTATGAGTTAAGAACAAGGCAACACAAAAAGGGTAATGGTTAATGCCCTTCGTCCTTCAAAGCATTATCTCCCTTAGGATATAATGATCTTCAGACGAAGGTCATGAAGGACGTACCTTCGACATCACAGTGTATATTAATGAAAGAAGAAGCATATGAAATATGAGAATAAACATGAATAATCATATGACATCATTAATATCTCTTAATTATATCATCATGAATGGACATGAACAATATTGAATTACATTTATACCTTCGGCTTGACAGAAGGCAAAAGTCCAAGCGTGACGCACGAGCGAATACAAGTCAGCGTGAACAGTACAGGGTACTGTTCATCTATTTATAGGCACAGGACGCAGCCTGTGAGAAATTACATTCATACCCTTTACACTTGGTTACCATCATAACATAGGTTGTCATGGGCTAATTGGTCATTCCATCTTTTAAGTCGGTGCATCTGGAGATACGTTACGAAGCTCCTTAACTGATAGCTTCGGCATTGTGTTCTGGCCCTTCGAAGGTGTTTCTTCTCACAAGACCTTCGGTGACGAAGCTGCCCCCCAACATGTAGGAAGGAATGATGTCACTCCTGAATGGATTAGAAAGACTGATGATATCGTGGAACGGGCATTTGGCGAAGATGCTAAAGGAACAAGTCTAGTCCCATGCCCGTGCAGCAAATGTGCCAACCGGAAAATAAAATCAAAGAAGGCCATGGTAGAACATATTTGAAAGAATGGATTTACGCCGGACTATACTCGGTGGATCTTCCATGGTGAAGCACATCATACGAGAGAGGAGGTGGTGAGACAACGCGTCGAGGATTATGATGCTGATGTCGGGGTAGCAGATATGTTGAACAACTATCATGAGGCACAGTTCGCCGGAGGAAGGGAGAAGGAGGATGAGCCAAAGCCGACTGCAAAGGCATTCTATGCTATGTTTGATGCGGCTTGCTGTGCACAGAAAACTTCCCTAGACTGGTTGAGTACGCTGGAGTGACGGGCCCAGCCTACACCTTCAACCACTACGCGCGTCGCCCCAGATGCAGTAGACTGAGATGACAGAGAATTCAACAACAAGGCGGAGCGGGTGAAGCAAGAGCTGTGCATAAGTCTTATTATAATGTAAAATATGTCGCATTCATTGTATATTCTTGAAATAATGTATGGATATATCGTCTTTGTATGCAGGATTTCTTCAGATGCGAGGCTGGATATAAGGCTAGGGCGGATGTGGTGGCCACCACGAGCTGTAAGAAGCTCGTCGTGGACATGTACTATGAGGCACGAATCCAGGCCATCGTCAGCTACCACGACTCCATCCTTGGGAAGAAGGTGACCAAGCAGGAAGCCCGAACCATGTCGTTGACCAGGGACCAATACTTACAGGTAAATACAACACTTTAATATCCGTGACAAATATTTTCCTTAATTTTATCTTCTGATATGTAGTGTACATGTTTTACTTTGTGGATGATTCCTTATTGGTGTGTCGCACATCCTCAGTGCTGGGAGCAGATGGTGGATAGGTGGTGCTTGCCTGAGTGGGATGAGGCACACAACGCTAGCCGGGAACGGCGTCTGATGATGCAAGGTCTCCCCACCACCAAGGCAGCCACAACCTAGACAAATATGCATAAGCATGGTTACACCCTCTCTTTTATTTAGGTATATAACACTAGATTAGATATTATTTCTAACTATCTCATTGGTTTTCTTGCAGTCGGCGTCACATGGTGGCCAACCTTGCTCCATCTTCTCGACTTATGCTATGGCCCACAATGGCAAGGTGACGTTCGACGTCACCTACAACCCGGATGACGGGCTCAAGGCATATAGCAACCCAACCGTCTACAGCCACCTTCATGAGTACACTGCCATGGCACAAGAGGTCCATGGGCCGGATTACGATCCGAGGACCGAGGACATCGACGGAGTTGTCCTCATGAGGGTCGAAGGAGGCAAGAGACATGGGCGGTACTGGATTGCCCATGGGGCAATCGACTCGTCGTCCACTCCCACTCTGTCTTAGGTGCGAGCAAGGAGCACGAGCTTGAGCCTAGCCATACGGCCTCGGCAGGACAACTCACATCATCGCATGCAGCAACTCGAGGTTAGTGCTTCTATAACTCGTCATTCCTTGAGTTATATACCTTCTCTTTGAGTTATTATAACATTGGCTTGGAATATTACAGACCCAACTAGAAGAAGAGAGGAGGGAAAGTCAGGAGACGGAGGCGAGGATGATAGCGGAGCGGGAGGCCCGCTTGGCAGATCAGCAGAGGATGGCGGAGATGTTCCAGTACGTGAGAGCCTTGGCGCCGCACATGGTTTCGCTCCACCACCTCCGTTGTTCCCTCTAGTTGACCCTGCTCAGTTCCATACTCCTGTGAGTATCAAAATTCTAGTTCTTCATGATATATATTCATCTAGTATAACACATGCAATCTCTTCTCTGTACAGGGACAATCTAGGCGGCTTCCAACTACCCTCAAGGATCGCCCAGCCCATCGCCGCACCAGTCCAGCCACCCACCTTAATGAGATATTATCTTTGTTAGTGTTGTTAATACTTTGTGAGATAACCTAATCTGAACATGTTTGATGTTGGTAATGCTTTGTGAGATACTTGAGACTTATGTTCTTGAGTGTTGGATACTTATGTTTGTGTTCGAACATGTTGCTAATGCTTTGTGAGAACTTATTTGATTTAGGGCCCGTTTGTTTCGTTGGAATTGAATTCTATTTTAATAATTATAATTTAGACAAAACTAATTAAGTTCATATATTTATATATGTAATATATTTTAATATTATCCTAAATTATATGAGAGAGATAGTTATATACTATATTTATGTTATATCGAAGCAAGTAAAAGAGTGTGCTATAAGTTGTGCATCGGAAAAATAGTATGTAAATCTATAGAATCAATTTCCATCTCTCACCCTATGAATTTGAGATAGGCTAATATGATAACTTTGGAAAGTGGTGGAATGTCACATTCTAAAAGAAATAGCTTATTCCATTAGTAAGATTCCAATTCCTCAAAATGAAAGGAAACAAACGGGACCTTATAGTCTTTGTGAGATATGTGATGTATGTGTGATATCTGTGATGATTATGTGATATCTTTTGTTTCTTTGGAGGGAATAGCAAAAACAAATAAAAAGGGATATATTGGTCACTTTGCCGAGTGTAACACTCGGCAAAGAGGTGCTTTGTCGAGTGCCTAGGCCATAACACTCGACAAAGAAGGCACACCTAGGCACCGGTAAAGCTTCTTTGCCAAGTGTTGTGGCCTCGGCACTCGGCAAAGAAGCAACCTTTACCGAGTGCCTCCTAGTGCGCTCGGTAAAGGTACTGACAGATGGGCCCGCTAGCGACCTCGTTGCCGAGTGCTAGTCCGGCGCACTCGGCAAAGTGGAAACCCTTTGTCGAGTGTCACCTAATACACTCGATAAAGGGGTATTCTTTGCTGAGTGTCACCTAGTACACTCAGCAAAGACTCTATCCTTTTCTTTGCCGAGTACCTTGTGACACTCGGCAAAGTCTTTGCTGAGTGCCCGATAAAAAGTACTCGGCAAAGAAGCTATTGTCGATGTGCAGTTCGCCGAGCTCTCTTTGCCGAGTGTCACACTTGGCAAAGCCTTCACCGAGTGTTTTCTAGGCTTTACCGAGTGCTTCAGACACTCAACAAAGAGCCTGTTTCCAGTAGTGAATGACAAGAAATAAGGTACAACTACAAGAACTGACATGCCTCTAGTTTTGATTATCAATGACAATCAGTCAATCTGGCCTGTTTTCTGAATAATTGCGAAAGGTTTTTTTGTTGCTAACCATAAACTGAAAATAGTTTGTTCATCATATTCACACATGTTACACAATACAAATAAATGAACTAAACATTAATTTTCAACCACATAATTAGCACTCTAGAAACTAAAATAAAAATAACATGACTGTTCTCATGATCTGTCACATATGAAATAGGGGCGCGAGCAACCTCCTGAAGATCAAGATACAATAGATCCAATATATACAGGACGTATAATATTATCTCACATTGAGAGCCTAGACCTATCCAAACCACTATGTCTCATGTGTTCAAACCTTCACTTTTGATCTCGTCACATACCATATTAAATCACCATCGAACAATCATCAATAGTTGACATGCGAGGTAGGGGTTTCATGAAGATCAACCAAGAGTGGTGACATCCATGAAGTTTGTTGTGGGAGACCAATTCATGTTCAACGCCTTGCGATTTATCGCTAACAGGCTGAGCAACCTCACCATCTACAATGTCAAGTTCGTCCTAGACCCTCCAGCAATACTGACAGCATGCAATTAAGACCATTGTGATTCAACTACCATTATGATGGCTCCGTATTGTTTGGATCCCTCAAATCCAACTCAGACTCAGGTTCAACTCCAGTCTCATCTTCAACTCGGACTCGGATAGAACATGGACTATTATCCCAACCCTAGCCTCAAGTTTGATTTAGACTCGTACTTGATAGATCTACTAGAGGACTGGTTCGTGCTCATGGCTAACTTAGCCGATGGATGCCGAGATGGTCAACTTACTAAAAACAAATGATGGACTTCTTGAACAAATGGACACGATGGAGACTCGTCTACCACAGCCCACAACTTCTTTCACGGGTGATTCTATTCTTTCTTTTTCATCTTATGATGGTATAGATGTTGAAAAATATATTGAGTGGGAAACTAGGATAGATTGTCTTTTTGCAAAATATTTTATGTGTGAATGGAAAAAGATCAAAAAGGCAACTAGTGTTTTGACTCATTCTGCTTTATCTTGGTCAGAGTCCTTAACTCCATCTGATAAACTGCAAACTTGGAATGATCTGAAAATTCTTATGCGAGAAACTTTTATTAATACACTTCCTATATTAAATTCATCGGATGAGGTGCAGAATCTAGTGGACCGTACTATTGTTATTCCTCTTGATGTGACTAATCTTTTGAAGATCATATACAAAAGCGAGAAGACGATGTTAATGAAAATGAGGTGCTCATAGTAGCATTAGAAAGTTTAGACCCATCATTTCATAATTCATCAAGTATTCCTTTTGCTAGTGAGAGTAAAGATAATGCTCATTGTGAGACTTCTCTTGATGTATTAAATTTTTCTCCTAATCATCAACATATTCCTTGTGGTAAAGAAGAGATGTGTGATGTTGCTTCTATTGTTTCTGTGCCACAATTTATGAAAAAATTAGAACATTCAATCCCATAACTAGTGTGCATGATGAGCTGAAATTGTTATCTTCTTTAAATACTTTGGCTTATATTGATTTGATGTTATATGTAATCTAAATAATTTAGAAGAGAAACTTTCTTTTATTGCTGATTTTCCATAGACATGTAACATTACATATCATTTTATTAGAAAATATAATTGGTAAGAAGAATATATGGTACATCGAGTATATATTTGTTCAAATATGAATTCTCCTTTTGTCATTAAACAATATTATCAACTAGAGGGTTGTGTTAAAGCTAACCATATCATGTTCAGTTCCACTTGTCCTTCTTCGAATGTTTTTCAACAAGGTCAACTTCAAGAAGGGGAGAAAGATTGGATGATGTCAAGACCTACAACAATACCTTATGCAGGCACCAACAACTTTGAGTTGAGGATGACTCAAAACCAAGAAGGAAAGAATGATGAGTACATGGATGTCAACTATATGGTCAAGGCCCAATCAATCATAGATTCCCAAGCTCAAGAGGAGTTGAAGTCCAGTTTATTCACGAATCCGGTTCGGACTACAGGAGTGGGTCTCACTAAAATGGACGCCCATGCCACATAGAGACTCAATTTTTTACATTCTAAATATTGTTGGAAAACTAAAAAGATAAGCCTTCCAACCCACTGGTCCCACATCAAAATATGCTTAGATCTGATTGGGATCGCTGTAACAAGATGACGTCCAAAATCTACCAGAAATTAGCGACGCCTATTTTTGCGCCAGGCTTTGTATATTCTAGGGTTGCTTGGCCACCACCTGAGTCGAGGATGACTCTAATTAAAGTGGGGGAGGATGATGAGGAAATCACTCCTGTACAAACAATGCATGGACCGACAACATGAGCACATGCACGACAACTAAATCTCCAGATTCATACTAACCTAGTCAATAGTGTTTTAGAGCATACGCTTGGTGTCATGGATGTTTTTATGATTAGGAACCTTGGAGAGGACCATCAAGAACTTTGGAAAGGCCAAGGTGTCAAGGAGGAGAAGCTAGGATGATCACAACAAGAGAAAGCCAGGTATGATTCAACTTTGTCTCCACCTCGGACTGTAGGACTAGTCTGCACTAAAACGGCCGCTCAGGATGCATATCGACTCCAATTAAGTTGGGCTTTATATGGATGGAAATCTAAGAAGATTAGCTTTACAACCCAACTGGAACCAACGTAAAATTCATCAGGAGTCAATAGAAATCATTGAAACAAGACATCGTTCAGATTCTGGTTTGGTGCTACGACACCGTCTGTTGGGCCATGTATCATGTCAGAGCCCATTAGGGGTGCGACTAGGGGTCATGCACACCCCTAACCTCTATTTCATCAGTAGCTTCCACCTCATTGGGGTTTGGATTTTGTTTATATCATATATGTCACCGAACAATGTTACAGTTCATCGGTTTGTGAGACCCCACCTCGTGATCAATAAAGCTTTGGTTGCATTCTTCCTATTCTTGCTTGTGTTATTGATTGTGCTTGTATGGATAAGCTTTTGTGGCGAGGTCAGTCATGTGTCATGGATGTAGTGATTATGACGAGTCGTTCGCTCGGAGCCTTGGATCATCAACGTCGAGATCTCCACCCAATCAAGTTATCATACCTCACGGAAGATCGGGCCTTGCCTTCTATCATACCCCCTTGTGTCTCTCTCCTCATTTACTGTAGTCACACCCCACACTCATTGCTGACCTAACTCGAGAAAAAGCTCACTCCTCCTCTCTCACACCCAAAATCGCTCCTGAATCGATTGATTGAAGAGCCCTTGGTGTGAGAACTCTTGGATTTGGTTTTCCTCTCCTCTCCCTTTCTCATCTCTTGAGCTTATTGCAAAAACCTCTTGTGCAAACTTGTTGTTCTTGGAACCTTCGAGTTCCTTGATGGATTGAGGTTACTTGGCAGTCTACAAACTTGTGGATGACCCCAAGAAGTTTGTAACACCCGCTATTTGAGACGATTTGAGAAAAGAGTTTGCCTAGACTTTTGTGGTTGGCTTGTGGAGGATTAGGGTTGGAAAAGACCCATCCCTTTATGGGCTCCTCAACAGGGAGTAGGACACCTTTGTGGTGTGGCTGAACCTCATGATAAATCTCGTGTCTTGTGTTCTTGCTTGGATTCATTATTGTGTTTCATTATTGGCAAGAAGGGCATAGAGCGTTATTCTTAGTGTGGATCTTGTGGAGGTTTCCCAATCGTATTTATCACCATCCATAGTTAGTATATCCCCTACATTCTTATCTTGAAGGAATCTCTCATTGTGTCTACATGTTGTTCTAAGACTAGATCTATTCTGAACTAGTTGGACTGGTCCAGAGTGGTTCAACCGGCCTCTATACTAGTTGAACCGGCCTGCACCAGTTAAATTATTAATTTGACATTATTTCGAAGTTTGTGGTGGAAATTTTCAGGTTTAGCCTATTCACCCCCTATGCTACTTTCAGTATGTCGCATGCATAGGACATGACCAAACACCTTCGCGCCCATGTCTATACCTCCCAAGGACACCTGTGGTTCCCAAGTGAATGAGGCACATTGGGCACGTTTTAGGTGGCCCATCAGGGGCCTCACGGATGGCTCATGGGACATAGCCAGGCCATCATGACCCGAGGGATATCTATCCCCCAAATTGTCTTTTCTAGGATCGTTGAGGCCAGAGTGCTCGTGTCTCGGCGCTCCATTGCTGGTGGCCAAGAGCCATGACAAGTGGTATCAGAGGCTCCGATCTTCGACGCTGATGCTGCGCTACTTCGGGTACTTCTCCAGTGAGGACGAGCATATGCAACTACGACGCCATTGACCATTGTGCTTCTCGATGTGGAAACCTTCTCCCGTCCGTTTAGGATCGGGATAGGACCGGGTTGGTGAGGACGAGTCGACGGCAAGACTGCGGCATGATACCAGCACTTGAGACGTGTGTAACACACAAAATCTTATTTTGGATTTATTAAAAAAGATTTTTTTAGTTCTAAATAAATGTTGTAAATAAGGATTTATTAGTTTAGAAATTATTTCTTGAAAATAAGTATATGTCAGTATTATATTTTGAATTGTCAAAGTTAGATTTGGGTCTCAAAACTAGAGATTAAAATTTAAAATCTTTTAATAAACATAAAGATTTTCAATTGTTGATATGAGTGAATTATTTTCTTCTTCTTGCTCTCATGAATTAAGCATCAATACTATTCAAAATAAAAAAAATATTATTGCATCATGCTGGGAATATTTTGTTTGTTGCATCTAAATTGGACCTTGGATTTTAAAACCTAGACTTAAATTGAAAATGAAAGCTAAAATAGAAAGAGAATTAAAAGAAAATAAATGAAAGAAACTTGCACTTGGGCCGATTTTTGCTCCCTCGGCCCAGCTCACTCTCTCTAGCGCCGGCCCATGGGCCTATTTCGTCTCTTCCCCGCGCCGCACACTGACGTGTGGCCCCGCCCGTTCTAGTGGCTGTCTGGCGGACCTCATCGTCAGGAACCCTTCTTCTCAATGTTGGCTACAACAGAACCCCCGAAGATCTCGCCGCAGACCCTCTCGGCTCAGTCCCCTTCCACCACGTCTGTATCCGCACTGACGGTCCAACACATGGGCCCCGCGCGTCGGGTCTTCAACCTTGAGCCGCAATGAACTCAACCGCAACCAGCGTGAGCTCATTGGAACGACCTCCGCGCACCCATCTGTGATTACCGGGGTGTTCAATCGGCCGGGTTCCTTATTTCCCCCTCCTCGGACTCCTCTGGCAAAAATCAAGAGCAAGGCAACACAATTGTTAAAGGTCAAAGACCTTCATCCTCCAAAATATTATCTCCTCTTGGATATAATAATCTTCAGACGAAGGTTATGAAGGACATGTCTTCATGATTCGTAAGAATAAGACTACATAAAGACAATGAATGTAATCTATTAGCTCATGCACATATGTATTCCATAATACACGCATGGACATTAACAGAATTTATATTACACTGATACCTTTGGCTTGTTTGAAGGTGTTGATGCGAGAGCGATTACAATCCAGCGTGGTACTGTTCATCTATTTATAGACACGAGACACAGCTCGGGTAAAAATACATTTATGACCTTAACATTTGTTCATAACTGTAATATAAATCATTAGGGACTAGCTAATCTTTTCCTCTTCAACTAAGGATCATGTTTGGTCTTTGTCATCGTTTTAAGCCGAAGCTGTTATTCTTCGGCTATAGCTTCAGCGTTCATTGTTATCACCCTCGAGCTGTATCTTCGTCTTGAAGGCCTTCTACAAAGGAGAAGACTTCCATTATGAACTGAAGCTCCCTGTAATAATCAATCTTATGCTAGAAACAAATGGTTAGTCATGTTTTTGAGGACCTTCGGAAGGGGAAGGCCCCCAACAGTAGTCCCTCGCAGTATTAATTTGTTACTTTGTAATGAATTCAGACTGTAATATGAATGAAGGCCTTTAGCCAAAGGTCCAAAAAAACACCTTCCCTTCGCTAGAATAGAGAATCATTCTGAACTGTGGGACCCACCGAGCGGTGGAGCTCTGAGTAGTATATATATAGAGGCCTGTGCTGCAAATATTTTTTGTGCCATCTAGTTGTTTGTGTTGTAATTGCTATTTTAGCCTTCTTCTTTTTGCGAGGACAAGAAGATTGTAGACCCCACAACTGTTGGGTTTTACGAAGCAATGGAAAAGACCAACGTGGAAAAGATCACCAATGAAATGCTAGATGGGTTGTCTGGGGATTCCAGCGACAGTGATAGTTTTGATGTGGAGAGTGAAAATGAAGATGCCGAAGATCGACCGTGGAGGCTGAGCCATGTAGTTTTTGGAAAGTCTAGTGTCAAACAAGGACAGATTGAAGGAATGAAGGGAAAATATTTTCATGATATATCTAATGTGAAGGATGGAGGAGAAAGTACTATTCCTCTTCCTGAAGCAGATGAAGTGGTGGTTTTTAAAAGCTTCATGAAGGCTGGGCTTCGTTTCCCACTACACAAGATGTTGGTTCAAGTACTGAAGTCATTAGAAATATACCTTTATCAACTTACCCCTGAAGCTTTTATTAAAATGGGGGGTTTTATATGGGCTATGAGGAGCTAAGGGCTAGAGCCGGACGCTAGGTGTTTCTGTAATATTCATGAATTATCTTACCAGACAAAGCAACCGGGAAAGAGCAATACCACAACAACATCGGATGCTACAGCTTTGTGCCCCGCTCTGAGGCAAGTTATCATGTGCCAACATTTCAGAAGAAGTGGTCAGGCTCTTGGATGAAGCAATGGTTCTATGTAAAGAATGATCTAAATCAGAGGGAGGATGTGAGGGGCATTATTAAACGTCCCATATGGTCCTGCTTTGGCATTACAAGGCTATCAATTGCAATTGGGAATGAGGTGCAAGCATACCTAATGGCTTTCAACACCGTGTGTACCTACGTTGGTACCAGGGATTTGGTACAAGAACACATTGCTTTCAAGGTGTGGCCTCTTGTTAATGAGTGGGAAATGCCAAAGGAAACCGTTGTTGGCTCCAGCTAAGGTGGTTTGGTTTATCTTAGATACACCTTTCGGTATAGAAGCCAGTTTGACGATTGGCTAGATGTTATAGAGGCAACTAGTGATGAGCCGCTGGGAGCCTACACGAAGGCAGAGGACAAAGCCATGATGGTTGCCTTCGGCGCTCAAGGGAAAAGAAGGATAAATAATCTTTGATGTAATTGGGTTTGTTTATCTTGATTACTGTTTTCCTACTTGAAAGCAAGGAGGAAAAAGGAAAATTGGCACTTCGTCCTCCTCTGGTGCGTGAAGCCGAAGAGAGCCAAGGTCCTGACTCGTAGGCCGAAGCCACAATCTTTAGAAAAGACGGCTGCGGTGCCTTCGATAGAGGAAGTAAAGTTTATTAAGAGTGTCGAAGTTGTCCCTGTCGTGCCAGCCGAAGCTAGTGCTGACGCGATAGAAAGCTGGATAGAGAGAAAACAGCAGAAGAATAGTCAAAGCTGTTGAGCCCTCCATTAGTGGCAGAGTTACCGAAGCTATCAACTACTGCGACAGCGATCCCGAAGAAGAGGAGGATGGCTAGTGTTTTAGATGCTGTTTTGGAATTGATGAAAATGCCAACTCCTGCCACTGCCGAAGTTTCTGACAAGAAAATTGGAGATATAAGGAAGGTGGTTACTGCAAGCGCTGCTTCTGCACATGCTGAGGTTGGACCTTTGGGGGCTACGCTAGCAAGGCTGATGGAAGAAAGTCTTCTGGAAATGTCCACATCGCCTGCTCCTGAAGCACCTCCCCATGGTGATTTGGAATACATTGTTCGACACGCTTCGGGAAAGCAGTTATCATCAGATCCTTGGTTTATGGAGGAGACAACGAGGATGACTTCCTTTACTATCTACCTGACAGTAAAGAGATCAATGTTTGCCAGGAGATGATGGATAACATGGGGTATTCGAAGCGTGAGCTTGGTTTGTGTGCTATGTCGAAGGATCAGGTTGCGGACAGCCTCGCCTACAACAGCTTGAAGGTTTGTACATTTTGGCTTCATATTTGGTAATTTTCATTATAGTAAAATATTTTTGTGGTAATCCTTACTATTATTGTTTGTTCGTACTTCTGTTTGGCAGGGGCTAATCCTTAGTAAAGCTCTAAAAGCTCAAAAAGATGTAGAGGACGAAATATACCAGATAGCGATTGGAAACCTTTGATCGGAGGTTATAACTTTAAGGAACGAAGCTCTTGAAAAAGATAAGATTATGCTCTCTTTAGTCGAAATGCTAAAATCTAGTGAAGCTAAACTATCCACTCAAGCAGAACTGCATAAAGCTGAAGTACAAGAATTGGAAAAGAAACCTAGCGAAGCAACTGAAAATTTCAATGTGGAGCTAACAAAACGTGAAATATCTGATATTGAATGCTTAAGGGTACAGAAAAATGTTGAAGAGCTTCGTCAAGAAAAAGAGGAGTGCTACAATGTTGCTACAGAATGTGCTAAGAACTTGAAGAATAACTTTTCTAAAGTTGGCGCATTCTCCTCAGAGCAAAACTTTATCCGTGGTGATTCTGATGGGGTTATCCTCTGGACCAATGGCGAAGCCGAAGCTTTTGAAGAGGTTCTCAGTGATAGAGGAGATTTCTATGCCTTTGCCGGTGCCCGTGGGACCGTATCAGTCCTAGAAAAGGTTGGCTGTGAACATGCCAAGGCTGTAGTTCAGTTAGATTTTATGCTCTTAGCCAACGATATCAAAAACCCTTCAACCAAAGCTGCTGCACTAGGTGGAAAATTTTATTCCAAAGTATGGTTGAAAGGTGGCCGAGAAATAACTGATGAAGATATTAGAGAGAAGGAGAAAGAATCTCATGACACCTTGGAACAGGCCAGGAAAGCTAAAGAAGCCGCTGAACGCGCCAAGCTTATAGGTATATCTTTCATGATTTAGCTTCGTAAATTATTTTAGCATCGGTAGTAATAGACTTGTATTGTGATATAGCTGAGCTATCTCCCCCTCACGTGTCATGGGTGGTGGTGGAGGTAGCGGGGTCCATGCTGCTTGAGTGTGACTTGATGAAGCAACCGATGTTGTGGGCTGCTGATTGCCCACATACTCAGGAATGTATGGAGAATAGCACGAAGCAGTATGCAGGACCTGCTTCAGCTGATTCTGTCTTGCTTCGACTTTAGCTATCTCTTTCTGCTTTTGAATCATGACTTGGCACGTCCTTGTTGTATGTCCTTTTTCCTCCCCGCAAAATAAACAGAACAACCTCCTGGGTTGGGAGCTGAACCTTCCTCCAAAGCTTCTTCCCCCTCTTCCTCTTGGAGCTAGTGGCCTATAAGAACTTTGTTACGTTCCTGAAGACTGGGAGTTTTGCAGGTGTCCTTGAGCGTGGTTTCCTCCTCTGTCGTCACTTGAGCTGGGAATGTGGATTGTTTTGACATGTCTAGGGTGGAGCCTTCCTCCGAAGCCCCTAGTCATCTCTGAGTATCTATAGGCCTCTTCCCTTCTCTACCGGAAGTCATTGTCGACCCTGATGTATTTGTCCATCTTCTAGAGGAGCTTTTCCAAGGTTTGTGGTGGCTTCCTCTCAAAATACTATGTCGTTGGTCCCGGTCGGAGCCCCTTGATCATAGCTTCGATGACAATCTTGTTTGGCACCGTTGGCGCCTAATCCCTGAGACGCAAAAACCTTCTGACATACGCCTGCAGGTATTCCTCATGGCCTTGCGTGCAGTAGAACAGAGCTTGGGCAGTTACTGGCTTTGTCTGGAAACCCTAAAAACTGGTTACCAACATATCCTTCTGCTTTTGCCATGACGTTATCGTTCCCAGGCGAAGGGAAGAATACCACGTTTGAGCCACGCTCCTGACTGCCATGATGAAGGATTTCGCCATGACAACCGTGTTGCCACCATATTAATATATTGTTGCTTCGTAACTCATAAGAAACAGCTTCGGATCAGAATTCCCATCGTAGATGGGAAGTTATGGTGGCTTGTAGGATGTTGGCCATGGGGTAGCCTGCAATTCTGCTGCTAGAGGAGAATCATCATCAAAAACAAAGTTACCATGATGAAAGTCGTCATACCATTCATCATCATTGATTGGACCTTCTTGACGAAGCTCCCTCTATTAAGGCCTTCGTCCTTGGTCATCTTGCGCGATATGACGCATTTCTTCAGCAGCTTCGTTGATCTTCTTCTGAAGGTCAGCTAGCCGAACCATCTTCTGTCTTTTTCTCTGCACTTGTTGGTGTATGGCCTCCAAATCTCTGATTTCTTGGTCCAGCTCCTCCTCCTGTGGTGTTGGGCTGGCAGCCTTCCTTTTCTGGCTTTGTGCTTCTCTCAGAGAGAGAGAGTCTCTTGGTTGGTGTCCAGTGGTTGAAGGGTAGCCCCTAGCGCTATTGCCTTCTTCGGCGGCATGACAAAGGTGAATGCTTGCCAAAGGTGGTCGTTTAAGTTCACCGGATGTGGGTGCCAATGTTGGTCACTTGTTCGTGAATGCTGTGAATCAAGAACAAGGCAACACAATGTTAAAGGTCAAATACCTTCGTCCTCCAAAATATTATCTCCTCTCTGATATAATAATCTTCAGACGAAGGTTATGAAGGACATGTCTTCATGATTCATAAGAATAAGAATACATAAAGACAATGAATGTAATCTATTGGCTCATGCACATATGTATTCCATAATACACGCATGGACATTAACAGAATTTATATTACACTGATACCTTCGGCTTGTTTGAAGGTGTTGATGCAAGAGCGATTACAATCCAGCGTGAACAGTACAGTGCATCTATTTATATACATGAGACACAGTCTGGGTAAAAATACATTTATGACCTTAACATTTGTTTATAACTGTAATATAAATCATTAGGGACTAGCTAGCCTTTTCCTCTTCAACTCAGCATCATGTTTGGTCTTCGTCATCGTTTTAAGCCAAAGTTGTTATTCTTCGGCTATAGCTTCGGCGTTCATTGTTATCACCCTCGGGATTTATCTTCGTCTTGAAGGCCTTCTACAAAGGAGAAGACTTCTATTACGAACCGAAGCTCCCTATAATAATCAATATTATGCTAGAAACAAATGATTAGTCATGTTTTTGAGGACCTTCGAAAGGGGAAGGCCCCCAACACTGAGCTTCTCAGGAATTATGGCCGTAGCCTAGAGGTTAAATAAAATGAGTATATTAATATAGAAAATGTTTTTTTGTATAAAAATAATTCTAGAAACTTGTTTAATTCATAAGTAATTCATTTTAACTCCTTTTTTATCCATTCCAGTGGCATTAATCTCATATTAATATTATTTATCATCTAGTAACCTTGTATTACTATCAAACCTATGTTTAAAATCTTGTACCTTCTTTGCTTTTAGTAAACCCTTAAACCTTCGAGAAATCGTAACTTTATAACCGTAACTCCGAATTTAGTGTTCTCGAACCTAGGATCTAATTACGACGAGTAGAACATTATTATGCAGTTTGTGCTTATGTTTGGTGTGATGTTAATTCTGCCTATACCATGTTTGCTTGTATTGCTATGGTTAGCAGCGAGGTTACGAGTCATTTGAAGGCCAAGTTGGTACCTGGGAATCTTGAGTCTAAGGCAAGTTGTGCCCTTGATCGCTCTTCTTTACCAAATAATGTTCCTGTTAATCACTATATGACATGCTCAGGTTAATTTGATGGGACCTAATAGGTTTCCCTAGCATTGTTTATCCCCCACCTTGCAGACAGATGAACTATTGGATAGATTTGCTATTGCTATACCTGGTTTTGGGAAACTAATGTTTTATTATGATCATGTTCCAATTATGTTGTTGTTTTAATTATTGTTCATGATAAGATCATCATGTTATTTGGAACATGGAGAACCACCTAGGAAAACAGTGCTACCACAAGGGTGGTATGGGACGCCCTTGGCTGACTAATTAGGAAAGCTAGTGGAGGACTACCTTACCCGAAAGGGGCAAGGGCGGTAGAGAAGCTGCGTATAGGGAGGTTCTTGGGTTGATCATGCTGCGATGGCTTTTCAGACGAGGGATTCCTATATTGCCCTTCTCAGAAACTGTAGCGGGTTTTCTGAAGCTAGTGGAACTTTGTAAAGGCCTCGTAGTGGATCCCTAGCCATTCACCTCGGAAGTGTCTAAGGGCCTTGCAAACCCTGGCTAGACAGGATACACAACTTGTGGGTAAAGATGTGCAACCTCTACAGAGTGTAAAACTAGTATATCAGCCGTGCTCACGGTCATGAGCGGCTCAGACACTCACATGATTAATTTATGGAACTAAACTTAATCTGTCATATGCATTGCATCGCAGGTGTTATTATTAATTGTGATATCTTATTTAATTGGGTTGGTATCTACTTATACTTAGTAACTGCTAATAAAATTTTGATCAACTTTAAAAGCAATGCTCAGCTTTAACCATTTCCTTTGGTAAGCCTTACACTTCACATGAGCTCCCACCTTTGGTGAGTTTATGCACATTATTCCCCATAACTTGTTGAGTGATGAACGTATGTGAGCTCACCCTTTCTGAACTCACATCCCTCATAGGTCAAGGATAGGTACCATAGGTGAGGAGCATGAAGGATGTTGTGATAAGTTTGTGAGAGGTCTAGGTTGTCGTCTCCCAGTCAACTATGGTTGCTGGATCGTTGTCTTCGTATGATGTAATTTTTTAACTATTTTGTACATAATAGTTAAATAATTACAACATACGAAGACAACGATCTAGCAACCCCAAAGTTGACTGGTAGACGACGGCCTAAACCTCTCACGAACTCATCACAGCATCCTCCATGCGCCTCATCCTGCGGTACCTGTTCTTGACCTGTGGGGGGGATGTGAGACAATAAGGGTGAGCTCACATACGTTTATCGCTCAACAAGTTGTGGGGAATAATATGCATGAACTCACCAAAAGTGGGAGCTCATGTGAAGTGTAAGGCTTACCAAAGAAGATGGTTAAAGCTAAGCATTGCTTTTAAAATTGGTCAAAATTTTATTAGCAGTTACTAAGTATAAGTAGATACCAACCCAAATAAGTAATAGATCAAAATTGATAACAACACCCATGATGCAATGCATATGACAAATTAAGTTTAGTTCCATAAATTACTCATGTGAGGGTCCGAGCTGCTCATGACCGTGAGCACTGCTGATATACCAGTTTTACACTCTGCAGAGGTTGCGCATCTTTACCCACAAGTCATGTTACCCATCTGCCAAGAGATCGCGACTCCAGTACACCTCTACCAAGGAAGCGAGGCATGGTAACACTACGAGGCCTTTACAAAGTTCCACTAACTTCAGAAAACCCGCTACAGTTTTTAGGAAGCTCCAATGCAGGGATCTCTCGCCTGACCGAGAGGCCTAGACTTCACAAAGGATGAGCAGGGTACGATATGGTTCAAGAACCGGATTTGTGTTCCTGAGATCGACAGTCTTCATGAAACCATATTGAAGGAGGCACATGACTCAGCTTACTCCATCCATCTAGGCAGTACCAAGATGTACCAGGACTTGAAGCAGAAGTATTAGTGGTATGGACTAAAGAAGGATGTTGCTTCACATGTAGCTTCGTGTGATGTTTGCTAGAGGGTAAAAGCGAAACATCAAAGGGCTGCCGGTTTGCTGCACCCGCTTAAGATACCTGAGTGGAAGTAGGAAGAGATTGGCATGGACTTCATTGTAGGTCTACCCTGCACATCTACCGGGTATGACTCTATATGGGTGATTGTGGACAGGCTGACTAAAGTAGCCCACTTTATCCTAGTGACACTAGTAGAAAAAGGCTCAAAGCCTGCGGTGCGATACATTTTTTATAGGCGGATTCAGTTATCAACCGCCTGTGCTATTTTTAGTGGCGGTTTCTTAAGAAAACCGCCACTAGAAATCGTATTTCCAGAGGCGGTTCCTTATGAAAACCGCTAGTAGAAATCCATGATTTCTAGTGGCGGTTTTCTTAAGGAACCGCCTGTAAAAATCGATTTCTAATGGCGGTTTTCTTAAGGAACCGCCACTAGAAATCATTTTTATCCTTAATTTTTCGAGTTTTTCAAACGATCTCGTATGATGAAACCACCAAAATAAAAGTTGTAGATCTCTGAAAGTTATAAAACTTTATAGTTGACAACTTTTTTATTTGAAATCATTTCGGCTCTCAAAAATTGTATCTAAATTTGTCAAATTTAAAATTCAAATTTTGCAAACGACCTCAGATGAAAAAGTGTCAAAATAAAAGTTATAGAACTTCAAAAATTATTCAACTTTGTAGTTGATAACTTTTTTATTTGAATTCGTTTACGGTCTCAAACAAGCAATTTACACTCATTTGGTTGTAATATGTGGGCAACAAAACTACAAACTAGACACAAAGTATGTCATAGGTGGAGTGATAGAGGAGGGTACGCGTGAGGGTGAGGTCAGGGGTTCGATTTCTAGCAACCACGTAGTGCATGAAAAATGCCGTGACTTGGGACTTCGACGGAGACAGGCATGTGGGATGGGTGGGCCGAGGCCTCCCCTAATAAAAATATTTTTTTGCTATTTTTAAAATCTGTTTCTTGTTTCCTGGAAACGATTGATTTTCACTGGCGGTTTTATTACGCCGACCGCCAGTGAAAATCGATTTTCACTGGCGATCCTCAGTTACCCGCCTGTAAAAATGATGATTTCTACTGGCCCCTAGCACTGGCGGTTACAAAAACGCCACTATAAATAGGTTTACGATCGCCACTATAGAGCTTCTCTATACTAGTGTGAAGACCACATATTCAGGAGCCATGCTAGCAGAGTTGTACATGGCATAGATAGTTTGTTTATACCGAGTGCCTAAGAAGATTGTGTCAGATCGAGGATCTTAGTTTACTTCTCTGTTTTGGCAAAAGTTGCATGAATGCTTGGATACAAGACTGAATTTCAGCTCGGTCTACCACCCTCAAACTGATGGGCAGACCAAAAGAACAAACCAAGTACTAGAGGATATGTTAAGAGCTTGTGCTCTTAAACATGGTGGTAGTTGGGATAAGAGTTTGCCCTATGTGGAGTTCTCTTACAATAATAGCTACCAGGCCAATTTGAAGATGTCCCCGTTTGAGGCTCTATATGATAGAAAGTGCAGGACTCTACTATATTGGGATCAAACTAGTGAAAGTCAGTTCTTTGGGCCAGAAATTATACAAGAGGCAGAAGAACAAGTATAGTTGATAAGGGAGAACTTGAGAACTGCGCAGTCAAGGCTGGAAAGTTATGCGGACACCCAGAGAAGACTGCTAAAGTTTAAGGAGGGTGATCACATGTATTTAAAGGTGTCACCGATCTGGGGTATGCGGAGATTTAAAGTCAAAGGGAAGTTGTCCCCTCGCTTTATTGGACCCTTCTTGATCCTGAAGCGAGTGGGAGAAGTTGCCTATCAACTGGAATTACCCGACCACCTGGCAGATGTACATGATGTCTTCCATGTATCCCAACTAAAGAAGTGCCTCAGGATACACGAGGAGCAGCTACCTATGGAGGATCTTAGTGTTCAAGATGATCTGACTTATACAGAGTATCCTATCAAGATTCTTAATACTTTGACTCGTGTCACGAGGAGTAAAGTGACAAGTATGCCGAAGCTCCATGCACAACATTATTTATACCCTCTTATTCAAATAAGCGCAAGAAGGGAAGACATCCCTACTTTTGAATTATACAGCAAGAAGGATCAATCACTTGGTAATAGTGACAAGTATGTCGAAGCTCCTTATATAAGTTACCACTGACGGCATTCGAAAGTCTTTGTAGCAGGTTTTACTTCATGTAGGTAAAATGAATTTTCGTTTTCACTAGTGCATATATTATAAGTGGAACCCGAAGTAATTTTTCTATTAAGTCGAAGTGATCAACCTTCGTCGAATCGGTAAGAATGTAATACTTTCTATGACTTTGTTAAGCGTGAAAAAGAAGGGAAGGTGTTTTTCGCCTTCGGATCATATTTGCACTAGTTTCATGCATCATAAAGTACAGTATAGAAAACACACAAGGCTTCCATATTACACAAAAGTTTTTCCTGAGTTCAAACCAGAAATTACGTACTTGTGAAAATCTTTCTTAAAAAGGTTAAAAAGCAAAAAAAAGACGGTCATATCAACAATAGAGAAAAAAAACAATGGCTTGTTAACTGCATGAGCCTCGAGGCCTCGGGTACCATCGCCTCCGAGGAAATCGTCCAATCAGGACAGGTTGTCGGTACATCACCCACCTCCAAGCAAACAAATCGTGTGCTTACACAAGTCTCAACCTTCACGTCATCCCGTTTCTATAGCATTAATTCAACTGCCATATAGGCTAAAACATGATATGGCAAGTAATAAAATGAAGAAAGAGTAAGAAACTGAGTCTTTATAGAAGACTTGGTTTCAACACAACATTTAAGACACAATGAGAGAAGAGGAGTATTAAATTCAATTAAGTAATATAATATTTTGCATTGGAGGTAGTGTGGAGTAATAGTTTCTAGAAGACGTGGAGCCTATAGCTACATCCGAGAACCAGGACACATGTGATCAGATCCGATCGACTGTTGAGGAGAACAAACAAGTCGGATGTAGCTCAGGGGGAGGGGGGCGGGGCGGTCAAGACATAGATGATGAGATATAAAACAAATTAAAAAGCTGATCCCATCTGTTTCAATCAAATAGAATCCTAATTATAAACGAGTGGAACTTCATCTATCGATTTGCTCGCCAATATTATATGTATGGTGTAAGTACAAACGTTAGCATGCATGTTACTGCATGTCTACATATCCCATGACGGTGCTGACCCGCCAGCTTGAGATCGATAGGGCGCGTTGATCGATCTGTCCAATTGAATTTTTTAACTGAACTGCCTACATGTGTACTCCTCGAATGTACCATGCTTCATGCTTGTAGTGTAGCGCCAAATTCAAACACTCAAGATATGTTAAAATACACGGCGGCAGCATATATATCATATTAATTGGAACCCCTGACGACCATGATTTTTATTAGCTCTCGTGTTTATCGAGTACAAAGGGACCTATACAAATCGGACCTATACAAATCGAACCTATACACGGGAGCCGCTTCCCAAAGGCCATTCATTGGTTTTATACTCGTTTTAAAAACGGTGACATATCTTCATCTATCTACTATAGTGTAGCAGTTTCTTTCTATGAGGTCATCCGCAAAAAATCCAAAAATTACGCCGCCCTCCCTAGGGTTGGAACCCAGCTGGAACAATCCTACATCCTCATAAGCACTCCACCACTTATTGATTTGTGCTATTACAATTTTTCTCGGCAAAGGACCGTCAGCGGCCGTCCCAAAGCTGACGGCCGTCAGTCTTTGCCGAGAGCCAATGGTTGGCACTCGGCAAAGAGTCTTCTTTGCCGAGTGTCGCCCAGTTGACGCTCGGCAAAGAACTCTTTGCCGAGTGCCATCCCTAGACACTCGGCAAAGTATATTTTTATTTCTTTTATTTTGTCTCCCAAACTTTTTGTGGTATGTTCCTACACTATGTAGACCTACATGTATCATTTGTGGACAATTTTAACAGAGTTTCAATCGTTAGTAGATTTAGTTCGTTTATTTGAATTTCTTCGGAAAATTTAGATTTGAACTGCAGGTCACTCGAAACTTGGAAAACCGTGCATGAAAAAATGATATTCATGTTACTTAGCATAAGTTACGACCGATTCCAGGAGCGGACCAAAAACTTCGAGCAACATGCTCACTAAACATGGTCGTGAACTTGTCATCAACATGTTTAAAAATTGTATAAAACACAAACAAAGTCAGAAAATCTTGAAACTTGTCCATGTGTCATGATATCATATGTACAGGCTGCAATAAAAAATTGAAAAAATTTCGAGAAAACTATGACGCGCTATGTGTACAAACCTAAGAGATCCACATTGAAACTCTATGATTTCATGTGTAGTTCTCTTAGGTTTCTACACATAGTGTCTCACAACTTTGTCCAAACATTCTCAATTTTTTATCACAACCTGTACATATGATATCATGACACGTGGACAAGTTTCATGATTTTCTGACTTTGTTTGTGTTTTATACAATTTTTAAACATGTGGATGGCAAGTTCACGGCCATGTTTAGTGAGCATGTTGCTCGAAGTTTTCGGTCCGCTCCTGGAATCGGTCGTAACTTATGCTAAGTAACATGAATATCATTTTTTCATGCACGGTTTTCCAAGTTTCGAGTGACCTGCAGTTCAAATCTAAATTTTCCGAAGAAATTCAAATAAACAAACTAAATCTACTAGCTATTTCGAACTCTGTTAAAACTGTCCACAAATGATACATGTAGATCTACATAGTGTAGGAACATACCACAAAAAGTTTGGGAGACAAAATAAAAAAAATACAAATGCACTTTGCCGAGTGTCTAGAGATGACACTCGGCAAAGCCGTCTTTGCCGAGTGCTAGATGTGTGGCACTCGGCAAAGAGGTAGTAAAGAACCTTTGCCGAGTGCCGCAACGGGGGACACTCGGCAAAGAACTCTTTGCCGAGTGCCGCCGATCTGGCACTCGGCAAAGAATATTTTAAAATTTTAAAAAAATCTTTGCCGAGTGCCGGATCACGGGCACTCGGCAAAGAAGGAAAATAACTATCCGACCGTTCTTCTTTCTCCTTTCTCTTCTCTCGCGCGCTCTCTTCCTTTCTCTCTTCTCTCACGCGCTCTCTGCCCGCGCCGCCGCGCCGCCTTCGTGCCCGCCGCCGCGCCGTGTGCCCGCCGCCGCCGCGCCCTGTGCCCTCCGCCGCCGCGCCGTGTGCCCTCCGCCGCCGCGCCGTGTGCCCGCGGCCGTGCGCCGTGCCCTCCGCCGCCGCGCCCTCCCCACGCCGGCTGCCCACCGCGCCGCCCGCCGCGCCCTCGTCGGCCGTGCGCCGCGCCCTCGTCGGCCGTGCGCCGCGCCCTCCTCGGCCGTGCGCCGTGTCCTCCGCGGCCGCCCGCCGCACCCGCTCGCTCGTCGCGCCGCCGTCTCGCCGCCCGCCACCGAAGGTATAAATTATGCGTGTTTATATTATTTATATGCGTGTTTATATGCGTGTTTATATGGGTGTTCATGAATTTATGCATGTTTATATGTTGCGTGTTTATTAGTTAATAAACAATATTATTTATATGCATGTTTAACTGTTTTGGTCATTTGTTGATAATGAACTGGTATTAGTTAATAAACAATATTATTTGGATGATTTAATTTGAACAAACACATGTTTATATTAATGTAATCAAAGTAGACATGTTTATATTAATGTAATCAAAGTAGACACAATCACATTTTTAATGAGAAGGAGAATGAGGGTATTTGTGCGTAGGTTGAATGTCCTTATCATTTTATGCATGGATTTCCGGCCATCGTGCCGTTGAATTATGCGTGGATGTCAGCCATCGTGCTGATAGTTTTATTTGCAGGATTTTGAAACCTCCCCGTGCAGGGGAGGTGCTGCCGAAATTTTCTGTTGCTAGGCTTTTGTATTAACAGACTTGTGTTTCTTTTTTACAGAGAAGATACTTGTCTTCCTAGCCGCTGCGGGTCTCCCTGCACCGCGTCCCGTCGCCACTGCACCGACCCGCCACAGCCCCACTAGCCTGACTCCACCGCCACCCTAGGTATAACCTCTACATCCGCATCATGGTCGTAGATCACCTAACCCAGTTAGGCGTCTCCCGTTCGAAAGTGATACGGTGTAGATATGCAGATCTTTGCATATCTACAAATGTATCAGTTTCGAATTGTCCATGTTTTTTGGACAGCCCGCGGTTGCGTAGATGGTGTTAGTTTCATGCTCTACTCCGGTCTGAGATAGAGTTTCGGCGTCACCTCCCTGTTGTTCTCCGGACAGTACACTCTCCCTGCCAGGACGTGTATCCGGAGAACAGCGGGGAGGTGCTGCCGAAATTCTATCTCGGATCGGAGTAGAGCATGAAAACTAACTCCATCTACGCAACCGCGGGTGGGATTAGGACCTATCGTCACCTATTAGAAGGTAGGAACGTAGTGTACATGCATTACATGTCTATATTAAACTATACTCGGTTATATATGTTAGAGGATGGAGGACCGTGAGTGGATGTACACGGGCCGTAGAGGAAGGAACGATGTCACCACTGAATGGATTAGAAAGACCGATGATTTCGTGGAACGGGCATATGGCGAAGCTGCTAAAGGAGCGAGTCTAGTCCCATGCCCGTGCAGCAAATGTGACAACCGGAAAAGAAAACCAAAGAAGACCATGGTAGAACATATTTGGAAGAATGGATTTACGCCGGGCTATACTCGGTGGATATTTCATGGTGAAGCGCATCGTACGAGAGAAGAGGTGCTGAGACAACGTGTCGAGGATTATGACGCGGATGCGGGGGTAGCGGATATGTTGAACGACTATCAGGAGGCACAGTACACGGGAGGATGTATGGATGACGAGCCAGAGCCGACTGCAAAGGCGTTCTACGACATGTTCGACGCGGCACAGAAGCCCCTTCACGGCCAGACAAAGGTTTCTCAACTGGATGCCATTGGGCGTGTAATGGCGTTCAAGTCGCAGTACAGCATCAGTAGAGATGCATTCGATGGCTTGTTGACAGTTATTGGGAGTCTGCTTCCGGATGATCACGTTCTGCCAAAGAGCATATACGAGGCACAGAAACTACTTCGTGCACTTAAGATGACGTATGAGCAGATTCATGCTTGTCCGAAGGGCTGCGTGCTATTTAGGAAAGAATACGCGGAGGCAAAGTACTGTCCCAAGTGTAATTCGTCTAGGTTTATGGAGGTAGACTCTGGTGATGGACAGAAGAGGCAGCTCGACATTCCCTTGACAATCCTACGACACCTTCCGTTCATACCGAGGATCCAGCGTCTTTACATGACAGAGGAATCCGCGAAACAGATGACATGGCACAAAAATGGAAAACGATACAATCCTGACAAGATGGTGCACGCGTCAGATGGTGAAGCATGGAAACACTTTGATGACATTCACCGTGAGAAAGCCGAAGAGGCTCGTAATGTACGTGTTGCGTTGGCCACAGATGGGTTCAATCCCTATGGAATGAGCGCTGCCCCGTACACATGTTGGCCCGTGTTTGTTATCCCAATCAATCTCCCCCCTGGTGTGTGCTTTCAAAGGCAGAATATATTCGTGTCGTTGATAATTCCCGGACACCCGGGGAACAAAATGGGCGTGTACATGGAGCCTTTGATCGATGAATTGGTACGTGCCTGGGAGGAAGGGGTATGGACATATGACCGAGCTACGAAGACAAACTTCAGAATGCATGTTTGGTACCAGTACTCCATGCATGACTTACCGGCGTATGGGCTATTCTGTGCCTGGTGTGTTCACGGTAAATTCCCATGCCCAGTTTGCAAGGAAGCTCTCAGGTTCATTTGGTTGAAAAAGGGTGGCAAATATTCGTCCTTCGATAAACATCGACAATTTCTTCCTGCTGACCATCCATTCCGCCTAGACATCAAGAACTTTACGAAAGGTGTCGTAGTGACAGACCGCCCACCTGCAACGATGACTGGTGCCGAAATTCGTCAACAGATAGATGGGCTCGTGGACAATACAGAAGGTGGTTTTGTGGGATATGGTGAGCAGCATATGTGGACACATAAGTCTGGCTTGACTCGGCTCCCCTATTATGATGACCTGCTCCTTCCACACAACATTGACGTGATGCACACTGAAAAGAATGTTGCCGAGGCACTGTGGGCAACAATTATGGACATTCCTGATAAGTCAAAGGATAATGTGAAGGCAAGAGTGGATCTGGCAGCGTTATGTGATAGACCAAAACTAGAGATGAAGCCGCCAAGTGGCGGAAAGACGTGGAGAAGGCCTAAGGCCGATTTCGTCCTAAGCAGGGCCCAGAGGAAGGAAGTACTTCAGTGGATAAAGATGTTGATGTTCCCTGATGGATATGCAGCTAACCTGAGTAGGGGGGTGAACTTATCTACTATGCGAGTCTTAGGGATGAAGAGTCATGACTTCCACATATGGATTGAACGGATTCTTCCTGCGATGGTTCGAGGCTATGTCCCTGAGCATGTCTGGCTAGCGCTTTCAGAGTTGAGCTATTTCTTCCGTCAGCTTTGTGCAAAAGAGTTATCTCGGACCGTGGTTGCAGACTTGGAAAGATTGGCCCCCGTGTTACTGTGTAAGCTTGAGAAGATATTACCACCTGGCTTCTTCAATCCAATGCAGCATTTGATTCTTCATCTCCCCTATGAGGCACGAATGGGGGGCCCCGTGCAGGGACGTTGGTGCTATCCAATCGAGAGATGTCTAAAGACTATTCGAAAGAAATGTAGAAATAAATGCAAAATCGAGGCTTCCATTGCAGAGGCATACATTCTAGAGGAGGTCTCAAACTTCACAACAACTTATTATGGTGACAAACTGCCGAGCGTGCATAATCCACCCCCTCGTTACAATGATGGCGACAATGAATCGAACCTTAGCATATTTCGAGGCCAACTCGGAAGCGCAAGTGGCTCGACCACCAAGACCCTGACACATGAAGAGTGGCGGCATATCATGCTATACGTATTGACCAACCTTGAAGAGGTGACGCCATACATGGAACAATTTCTTCATGAATTCTGGCGTCGATCAAGGGACCCCACTCCACAGGAATATGACGCTCTTCTTAGAAAGGGTGCGAGAAATGGGTTGCCCGATTTCATTTCCTGGTTCAAACATAAGGTACGTGCTTAGTTTGTAAAAGAGATACGTCTTTAAACTCAATTTAGCGTCTTTTAACTTGCGAATACTTGCAGGGCCAAAGAGATCCGTCTATGAGTGCCGAATTGAGACAAGTAGCCAACGGCTTTGCTTATAGGGTCAAGAAATATTCTGGGTATGACGTCAATGGATACCGTTTTCGCACAACACACTACGACAAAAGTCGGCCCAATCGGAAAACAACGTGTTCTGGGGTCTTTACGCCGGGCCTTGACAATGTCGATTATTTTGGACGAATCGAAGAAATATATGAGCTCAATTTTTATGGTTCCAAACCTCTTACTCCAGTGATATTCAAATGTCATTGGTTTGACCCTCAAGTGACGAGACGGACACATTCTAATCTTGGGATAGTCGAAATTCGACAAGATTCCACCTTAGCAGGAGACGATGTTTATATCGTTGCCCAACAGGCCACACAAGTGTATTATCTCCCATATGCGTGTCAAACGAAAGAACATCTTAAGGGTTGGGATGTTGTGTATAAGGTATCGCCGCACGGGAGGTTACCTGTTCCTAACGATGAAGATTACAACTTAGACCCGGACACATATGATGGAGAGTTCTTCCAAGAAGATGGGCTAGAAGGGCGATTTGAGATAGACTTAACCGAAGCTATCGGAATGGACGTAGATATTGAAATGGTTGTTGATGAGGAGGAGGATGAGGTGCAAAATGATAATGACTTAGTAATCCTTGAAGGCAATGACATTACTGACGAACTTGCGTCTTCCGATGGTGTGGAGATTGAAATGCTTGATAGTGATGATGAGAGTTATGATCCGGCTAACCCCGACACATATGAAGATTATTTTTAATCGATTTAATGCTATATGACTTTTTATTTCGCACCTGTTTTTAAATACATCTTTTTATATGTGCTTATTTGTTTACTCTTAATTGCAGGTTGTTGGACAAATATGGTGGGCGGTTTCCTGAGGAGGAGGAGGGGGAGGAGGAGTAGGACGGCGGACGATGCAGAGCAGGCAGCGCAACAGGACGAGGCAGAGCAGGCAGCGCAGCAGCAGGCGGCGCCTCAGGACGACAACGACCAGCAGCAGGACGACGACGACCAGCAGCAGGACGCCTCAGGTTCAGGCGGCTCTAGTTCGAGGAGCATCTACCTGCGAGGCCCCGCGAGTCTCCCTCAGCGTCCCATACTTCGGGACAGACGGCCGCTGATTCGGCCGGAAGGGGAGAGGTATGTAACTTTATGTTCTTCATTCTTGTTCATATTATGTGTTCAAAATCATAATATAAACTAATACTTTTTATTTATCACTTGGACAGGTCTTGGACGGTTTTGGATTATGCTGGGGGTCATCGTCGCCCCCCCAATGGCATCCTCGGCCTGCTGTGCAGGGAACACTTCCCTGGACTTGTGGAGTACGCCGGAGTGACGGGCCCAGCCTTCACCTTTGACCACTACGTCGTCGCCCCCGATGCAGTAGACCGGGACGGCAGGGAATTCAATAACAACGCGGAGCGAGTGAAGCAAGAGCTGTGGGTAAGTCTTAGTATAATGTAAAATATGTCGCATTCGTTGCAAATTCTTGAAATAATGTATGGATACATCATTTTTGTATGCAGGATTTCTTCAGATGCGATGCTGGATACGAGGCTAGGGCGGATGTGGTGGCCACCACGAGCTGTAAGAAGCTCGTCGTGGACATGCACTATGAGGCCCGCATCCAGGCCATCATCACCTACCACGGCTCCGTCCTTGGGGAGAAGGTGACCAAAACTCAAGCCCGAACCATGTCGTTGACCAGGGAGCAGTACCTGCAGGTAAAGTCATGCATGTTTGGTACCAGTACTCCATACATGAATTTTATTTTATCTTCTGATATGCACTTTACGTGTTTACTTTGCAGATGATTCCACATTGGTGCGCCGCACATCCTCTGTGCTGGGAGCAGATGGTGGATAGGTGGTGTTCGGCTGAGTGGGACGAGGCGCACACAGCTAGCCGGGAACGACGTTTGATGATGCAAGGCCCCTCCCACCACCAAGGCAGCCGGAGCCTGGGCCAATATGCCGAAGCATGGGTACGCCACCTTTTTTATTTAGATATATAGCACTAAGTTAGATATTATTTCTAACTATCTCGTTGGTTTTCGTTGAAGTCGGCGTCACATGGTGGAAGGCCTTGCTCCACCTTCTCGGCCTATGCTATGGCCCATAAGGGTAAGGCGACGTCCGACGTCACCTACAACCCGGATGACGGGCCCGAGGCCTACACCAACCCCGCCGTCTACAGCCGCCTCCATGACTACACCGCTATGGCGCAGGAGGTCCATGGCCCAGACTATGATCCGAGCACCGAGCCGATCGACACCGATGTGCTCATGAGGGTTGGAGGAGGCAAGAGACATGGGCGGTACTGGATTGCCGACGGGGCAATCGACTCATCCTCCACTCCCACTCTGTCTCAGGTGAGAGCAAGGAGCACGGGCTCGAGTCCAGCCATACGACCTCGGCACGACAGCTCACAGCATCGCATACAGCAACTCGAGGTTAGTGTAACTCGTCCTTCCTTGAGTTATATACCTACTCTTTGAGTTACTATAACGTTGGCTTGTAATATTACAGACCCAACTAGAAGAAGAGAGGAGGGAACGTCGCGAGATGGAGGCGAGGATGATGGCGGAGCGGGAGGCGGAGCGCCGGGCAGATCATCAGAGGATGGCGGAGATGTTCCAGTACATGCAGAGCCTTGGCGCCGCACAGGGCATCGCTCCGCCACCTCCATTGTTCCCTCCAGTTGACCCTGCTCTCTTCCACACTCCTGTGAGTATCAAAATTGTAGTTAGATGTTTGTAATGCATCTGGTATAACACATGCAATCTCTTCTCTGTGCAGGGCCAATCTGGGGCGGCATCCAACAACCCTCCGGAAGGGTTCAGCCCAACGCAGCCCCGGTCAAGCCGCCCACCTCCATGAGTGTTGTGTTTTCATTGTTTTAGACTTCTGTACTTGTGTATAATACTTATGTCTGTGTTTGATACTTATGTGAGAGCTTGCGACGTTAGAGACTTATGTTTGTGTTTGATACTTATGTTGAACACTTATGTTTGTGATGGATATTTATGTTTGTGGTGACGGTTTTATGTTTGTGTTGGCTATTTATGTCTGTGATGATATTTGTGATGTATATATGTGATATATATGTGATATCTTCTGTTTGTGTGGATGGAATACAAAAAACAAATAAAAAAGGTATATACTGGTCACTTTGCCGAGTGTAACACTCGGCAAAGAGGCTCTTTGCCGAGTGTCAAGGTCATAACACTCGGCAAATAGCACAGACCTGGGCACCGGCTTAGGTTCTTTGCCGAGTGTTACGTCCCTGGCACTCGGCAAAGAGGTCGGCTTTGCCGAGTGCCACTCGGGACACTCGGCAAAGAACCTGACATGGGGACCCTCCCTGGCGGGTTCTTTGCCGAGTGTCCCAAGTGGCACTCGGCAAAGATGGATTCTTTGCCGAGTGCTGCACGGAAGACACTCGGCAAAGAAGTTAGTTTTGCTTTTCTTTCTCACATGGGACACTCGGCAAAGCCGCCGTCTCCGTCACTCGACGCCGTAACGGCTGCTTTTCTTTGTCGAGTGCTCTCTGGCACTCGGCAAAGATCTTTGCCGAGTGCCCGATAAAAAGCTCTCGGCAAAGAAGGCTTTGCCGATGCACTGTTCGTCGAGCCTTCTTTGCCGAGTGTAACACTCGGCAAAGCCTTTGCCGAGTGTTTTGAACGCTTCGCCGAGTGCTTCAGGCACTCGGCAAAGCGATTGATTCTGGTAGTGATAGCAATCTATTTTTAAAGTCTATTTTTTTCTCCTATGAATTTTTTTAATCTACATCAAAGTTATAAATAATTTGAAGATGTATTTTTCAGATGTATATATATACACACGAGTTTTTTTTCTCAATACCGTAGCCGACATCGGCTCGCCGTGCTTTTAGAGCGGCACGGCACGACACTGTTAGGAGGTAATTGAATGCACTAGAGATAATAGTTAGCGGCTAAAATTAGCTAGAGACCGCCAAACATCATAGCTAATAATTGAGGTATTAGTTATTTTTAATAAATTAGTTAATGGTTACCTAGCTAATTACACTGTCGATTTAATACATTCAAACACCACTTACAACCCCCAACCCAAGTCATGACATCACGAGACTAGCTAGGCCACAGTCGTCACGCGCTTACGAGCAGAAGATGACGACGGGCTGCAGGAGAAACATAGCATCAGGCGCGCGGCCGATCATGAAAGATGCCGTCCGCATGTGCTTTTGAACCCACGTGCCGGCCGGGAAGACGAAGCTCGTGGTCAAGATGTGCCATTAGTAGTGTAGGGGCACATGCCGGATGCACTTGTGGTTATGGACATGTCATGCTATGCTACGGAGTCAAACACAGGTCATGTTTTTATATAATAACCCTAACTAACTTCATCATTAGGTGCACGTGCCGTCATGCCGATGAGTTGGCAGATCAATTATTCTAGCTATGCTAGTGCTACCCCCACGATAATATATATATATAGTTTTCGACTATTCAATTATTCAGCGTGCCGCCTGCAGGCCAACCATGTGCGCAAGGGAAATTAAGCAGGGCGCGGCAGGTGGTCATCAGATCCAATTAGTCGGGAGAACAAACAAGAACGGAGGATATATATATATATATATATATATATATATATATATATATATATATATATATATATATATATATATATATATATATATATATATATATATATATAGTTTATCTATTAAGAGCCCTGGGCTCTATATAACTGTAGAGAGCCCCAACCCACGTCCGATTACTTTTTACGCAAGCGAACGGATTTAGCGTAAACGGAAACCCATTTTAGCGTAAACAGAGTAACAACCGCGAGCCCTACATGTTTACGCTATTCCATTATTCCGTTTATACATAATAGTGATTTAGCATAATTACTCCAGCCGACCCACGTTCCAGAAATAAAGGAATGGGCCCACTACCCCACTTCCCAAGCGGTCAAACACTTCTATACCCTAACCCCCACGCGGTCAACCATCCTGGCCGACTCGCCGCGTTTCTTCAGCGGTCGCCTGGGCGATTCTTGTTCATCCGCCGCCGCCAGCCCATTTCGCCGTCCTCCACCGCCGCACGCCCTCAACATTAATCGCCGCCGCCGTTGACAGCATCGTTGAGCCGCTGCCGTTGTCAATCTTGCGCGCCCCGCGTCACATTGGCTCACGCCCGCGGTCGCTATGTCGTCCGGATTCCAAGGTGCTCGAGTTGATTTTTTAATTTTATGCTTTTCAATGCAACTTCCTAATCTCCTTCCCCACTCCGGCAGTGTGAATCGCCTTCATTTGTCTCCGCGCGAACTCAACCCTAATCGGCGCCATCGTTGACAATGTCGTCGAGCCGGCCGCTGCTGTAAATCCTCCGCCACCGCGTCCTATAGGTATTTCACATGCCCACCAACGGTCTTTATTGATCTTACTGTTCTTGTGCGATTATGGTTCAGTTATTTATCATAGAGGCTTTAGGTTTGATAAAGGTTCACGGACCTGTTCTTTTAGACTCATTGTATGCTCAAATGGTGTGGGTGAAGATATATGCAATGATGTGAATTATACATACCTTTATGAAGTAGGGGTTGATATTTTGATGTGGAAACAAGTGTGTTGCTCATGACTTCGTGCTACTATATATTATTCAAATAAACTGTAATTCATTTCACTTTTTATATACTTACTGGATCATATTTTTCTCATAAATATGGTCATTAATCATGTCCAAATTAATCACTCAACAATCATAAACCACTACTTCATAACATTAGTAAACTAATAGGCACTGCCTACATTTATCTTTTGTGCTGCAGTTATATGAACATATATGTTCAACTTCCAAAATGGAACTAAATCGACTATAAACCACAGAGAAAGTGAGAAACCTGCCATCTATCCACAGAGAAAGAAAAGGCAGGGATGAGAATGGCGTGTTTGCCCTCTTTAGTGGCTCTGAACAACAAGATACAATTCCTTTTTTATCCTCTGTTCTGCATTTTTTTCAACACAGAGGCGGTTCTAGCAAACCAAACTAATCACTCAACAATCATAAACCGATCTTAGCACATAGTTAACAGCCACAAATCAAACCAATCCAAACTAGCTGAAAGCAAATGATTAGCTCGGGGTGACTTGGCCATATGTGCTTACGGCGCTGCGAATTTTTGCGAACACCTGTTTTTTGCTCACATAGGTCTTGCTGACAGAATCATTTACAAAAACTACCGAGTTTTTTTTCTATTATAACACTTGTTTTAACAGGTTTCTCCCTTATAGTATTTTTAATGTGACCTTCTCTATAGTAGTATTTACAAGTGTTATTACTCTTTAAAATAGTATTCTCACCTCTTTTTATTATTTCATTTTCCTTTATTTTTCCCTTCTCCTAAACTTACTGTATTGCCCCCAATCCCCATCACATCTGTTCTTTCGTTTCTTGATAGCATTCGGCGCCGCCAAATTTTTTAATGTCTCTACCATAATAGTGTGTAGCTTAATTGTCAATTCCTATCTGTACGTTCGTTTCTTCACTTCACCGTGTGGATAGTATATGCCAGCATCAAGAGCAGATCCCTCCAATACATTGAATTCACAATAGTTAGTCACGTTTTAATTTCAATATTTCACCTCCATAAACTGATATATTTTCAGTATTGAGAATTAGAAACAAATATACTACTTGATGGATCAATCCAACATCTGCAACATTCTTTTATGCACAAATGTACTACATGGTTTAAAAACTATCACAGATTTACACTTTTCAGGAATGCAAAAACTATTTTATTTCCTGTCAAGAAACGAACGAACAAATGTGATGGGGACCAAGGGCAATACACTCAGTTTATAAGAAGGGGAAAAATAAAGGAAAAAAGAAATAATATTTGAACATCTGTTTGCATGTTTATTCAGTCATATATACATATTTATGTTGATGCTTATTAACTACTAATATTGCATAAATATACATTTTCTTGAGTAAATATTGTTTCTATTATCAGTCTGTTGGTTTGCATATATGTATATGGCAATTTTTATAAGGCAATGATATAATTTTTTTGATGTTTGATTGTGTTGACATTTATTTCGTTAGGGTCATAAAACACAATTAATGACATTTTTCAGTTAGTTCGTATAATCATTGGTGTATATGTTGTTCTAACTCAATGAAGCGTATATGTTTTACATTGTTCTTTTGCAGTCTGCTGTTTCAATAATGCGGAAGGTTGATCGACCCCCAACCAATCCGAAGCGTTTAATCATTGAGTCAAGTCAAGAATGTTTCAGTGTTGACATTCCACGCTCGACTGACATGGCAGACCCTACAAATACGCTGTCTGATGGTGATCCTCCGCAGCATAGAAAGACGGGCGTTGCAGCTGCTGCTAAAAACATTGCTATGTCTAATGTGGACGATGATGATGACTTTGAGCCACCCAAAAAAAAGTGCAATATCTCAATGGATGCCCCAAATAAGACGCAGGTGAGTTTACAACATTGCAGAAATTAATCGTTTCCAATATTTTAATCATGTATCTAATCTCAATACATATCTTATGTGCTGAAATTTATACCTTTCTACATTACCTTAGCTCATTAATACAAAACAGTCATAGTACAAGGAACTTTGTATAAATAAGAAAGCATAAATTGTGATATTTAAGTATTCACATATTTATCCATCTATCTACCTTTTCATTTCAGAAGCTCAACATCAGATGCAACCCAGGAGATGTTCTTGCGTCCATTCAGATATTGAATGAAAGGCAACGTCAAGCTATAGTCAGAAAAGGATTTTCTAGTATTCTTGACATGACAATTGATGCAATTGGATGTCGAACACTTCTCTGTTGGCTCATGCAGAAGCTAGACCCCAGGGACATGACTCTTCGTATTGGTCCAGACAAAGAACTCAAAATCACCAAGCAGACTGTCCATCAGATATTGGGTCTTCCAAATTTGGGCGGTGGAAAGCCCCTTAATATTAATGAAGCGATAGCTGCGGCAACACTTCGGGCCTCATTGAATATTAGCAAGGATGAGTTTGTTATTTCAAAGCTCCAAGACAGATTGAGGCTAGGCCAGGATGATGATCTTTCTATCAGATGTTTTTTTCTCATTCTCTTCAATCGGCTGCTATTCCCAACAGCTAGCTGGTCTATTTCTTTCAATGAGGTTGTACTTACAGAAGAAATGGATCGATTCCCTCAAATTGATTGGTGCCATCTAATTTTTAGTGACTTATGTGAGGCTGCCCAGAGATGGCACAACAGGAGCATTAACAATGTGTCGGCGACGATATATGGCTGTTCCATCATTGTTCTTGTAAGTTTCAAAATTAAGTTGTCAAATCTTTTATTAGATTATTCATTTGCAATTTGAAAATACATAGACATATTATGTGTTTACGTTCATTTGTATATGACTCTCATGAAATATTTATATTATGTAGCTGTATTATTTGGATCATTTGCATCATGCTGCTGCTCCAAACAACAAAAATGGCACTCCACGCATAAAGTATTTTAATAAGAATATTATAAGGGCGTTGTCAATGGCCGATAAGCGGAAGCCTCGCCAGGGTGGTGAACCATTTGGTGTTTGCCCTGTGAGTCTTCATTTCTTCTATCATATTTTTCCTGTTCTCTATAACAATGTTATTTACAACTAGTTACATAATTATTAATTTTGATTCTGTTTCATCAGTTTCGTAGCCTATTAGTTAGCTTGTACCATTGAACCCAAAATGTGCATTATGTCTTTACACTCAAACCTGACATAGTACAAGTTATAAAACATTAAGTAGCCCTTTCTGAAAAAAAAACTCTATGGTTGGGTTACCAAGTTGATCCAAAGTAATAATTTTTGGGAGCACCATTTATGATTAACTTTGTCTTAGATATTATATAATTACCCTCTAGTAGACTAGTACTACTGCATGGATTTGCTTGACTCATCTTACTGGCTGTTATTGTGCATTCTTGCATTTTCTTTGTAAAGTAAATATTCTGATCAAACTCGAGCCAGGCATTGATCATGACCCCAGGCAGATGAAATTGTGCGCCTGGGATCACTGCCTGTGCCTGGCAGGTTTCCTAGGGATCCCAAGCAAACAGCCACTGAAAGTATATATTCATGTCGAAATGTTTTCTTGCGTTCACTATAATATGCCTGGCAGGTTTCCTAGGGATCCCAAGCAAACAACCACTGAAAGTATATATTCATGTAGAAATGTTTGCTTGCGTTTACTATAATATGGCTCCCTATCAAATCTATATTACATTTAGAATGTCCTGATAAATAAGAGGTGTCAGGATTTCTATCCTTGTATATGGAAGCTGAAACTTGCAGTATGCATGGCTGGATGGTTTGAAATATAGTTTGTGGTCTTCTTTTCTTTCTTAGTTGGAATACACATCTTGATTTTAGTAGTCATATAACGATATCAATTCATGCCATGCGTCAATCCATATACATAATTATTAATTTTGATCCTGCTTCATCAGTTTCGTAGCAGCAGTGAGACATGTTACGTCTCAAAATCACCAACTACTTGCCAGATTGAGGTTAGGTCATATACCCACTATGATCTTTGTTTGTCTGTTGCTTTACCATACTTATCATATCATTATTATCTTTTTTTTACTTCAGTTTCCTATGAGGCCAGAAACTTTTGATGTAGACCCAAATCAACATGATCGACTTCCCAATATAATCATCCAACTCCCTCTTATGCAAGACTTGATGGCAAATAAGATTCAGATGCTTCCTGTACATCAACGCCAGAAGTTCCAAGCTACGTTGATTGATTATGACTTAGAGGTTGGCAAAATATTTGCCTCTATCAAGCAATGTTTGAATACTATTGGTACAAAGCAGTCCAATCTAGCTGCTACATTTGGAGAATTGATTGATGAGGTTCTTCGGGCCGATGAATCTGTTACACCAAATACTGTTAGTATTTAAGCTTTACTTATATATATTTTCTATCTTGATATCTTGCATTTCATGTTTACATATTCTGATTAACGTACACTTCATATTTTTTGTGCAGCAAGGTCAGACAGTGGTAGGTGGCACAGTTGAAAATGATTCTGGACCAGTATTTGACAAGACTCCTATTGGGAGTGTTTCTGCACCAGGTCTCTTCTTATCTGAATTAGAATGTGCTCGCGCTCTTCGGGCATACTTGTGTTCTAGGTTCATTGAATTGGACAGGTACATAATTTTCAATTTCTTTGACTTGGCATATTTTTAATTCTTTTTAATTCTGATTGAACAACATCGTGGCAATGGTATTGATACTATTAAGTTTTACTCAATCTTTGCACCCAAATATTTAGCATTGAATAGAAGCGAAAGCAAAATAGCTATACACATGACTGAACTTTGAGTTGTAGCTTCTATAGATCATTGCATTGAGCATCCATTTTCCTTCTGTCAGCTCCAACAGCAGGCTGTGCCAGACATTCCAAAGTCAAAAACAGCAAGTTTACATAAAAGAGAAAAACAGAAAATTGAAATACTAGAATTCCCATTATTATGGCTGAGAGAGGGTGGTCAAGTTGCATATTATGTAATTTTGTATCTCATTATTCCCATATAGTACCTTCAATTCAATGGTCAAGTTTCATATAAATTATGTAATTTTATATCTCATTTATACAAATAACATTTGTTTCTATTTGTTGTATGCTCAATCTTTTCTTATGTAGAAATATAATTGACTTTGGTGAACATCGCGCCAATTGTTGTGACATACAACAATCTTTTGCTGATGGCGCATGTCTCAACAACGTGTTTATGCAATGTTTCATTGAGTGTGTCCGCGATGACTGGTCTAAACATATTCCTCCACTCAATGCTCACCAGCTCATTCTAGATGTTAATGTTGGGGTATGACTTCTACATTTATACCTCTTTTTTAAATGCATATCTTTAATGGAAATTACATAATACTTCTCTATCCTATTAGGCTATATTGAACTTTGAGGAGCAGGAGCAACATAGTAAGTCTCCTCGTCCATTTGACCCTTCAGTTTTGGAGAGTTACCTATTGAAGACACTGCCTTCTTTCAAGCAGCTGGATGACTACAAATCAGTTAATTTTTGTTCCTTCACCCTCCACACTCTCACCTCATTTTGCTGCATTTAAATTTTAATCCAATCTTCCATATCAACCTTAGTGTATTAAACATTTGTTATTTCCATTTTGTGTGCATGTAGATAATGGTACCCATGCTACGATCTGGACATTGGACATTGTATGTTGTTAATCTTCAGATTGGACGCATACATGTGTTAGATTCCAACCCTTATGGACCAGAGATGGGTGGGACTATCTGGAAAAATTACCATTGTATACCTATGGATTTGGGTGATAGGAAGGTTTCATGGGCCAGGTTAATGATGAGTAGGCTCAATCTAGCTATTCAAAATGCTCGACCAAGATCAGCTCTCCCTACTTTTTTGAAGTACCCTATTGAACTCATGAATAACTGCCCAACAATGAAATTGGGGTCTAATGATTGTGGATTCTTTGTCATGAGATATATGCAGAACTACGACTACATGGTTGGAGCTATGAATGCAGTCATTGATCCGGTACATAATACATAGATAGTTTTTTTGTTGTTATGACATAATGTATGTACAGTTATGTCTAACTCACCTTTCCTTATATTTGTTTGCAGGATTATTCAGAGGACATTCGCTCTCTTGTACTGCATTACTTAATATTCCATCGACTAAATAGAAACAGCTTCATGGTCTCCCATCTGAACAGATTCAAGTTCTCTCAGTAGTAGCCTAGTATAGTTTACTATCTTAATATTAGTATGAACATCATGGTCTGATGACTTTTGTTGGCTTCAAGTTATCTCAATTCTAGCTTAGTTTAGGGTAGTGTCACTGAATGGTGTTCATGTAAATATTGGTCTGTTGGCTTATGTTAGGATTCAGATAATACTTATGTCCATATGCAGCTCTTAGCAAACTCTTATATACATCGTACCAGATATGTTTTAGATGGTTATATTTATATATGATAGTTCTGCACTTTATCATTTGTCTTATGGTTTTTATATCTTATTCAGTGATGTTCTTCATTTATATGCTTTCTTTCTAAGTTCATTTATTCAGTGTTTTCAGTTATTCTCTGGATTCATTATTCAAAAACCTGATACTGTTTATGCATATTACTGAATATGTTTATGTTTTTTTGTTTACTTATTTACTTTATGCGTCTGTTTATCCAGCTTCATTGTGCTGCTTATCTTTGATCAGTTCTGTTCAATATTTTCAATAATTCCTTGTATTGACTATGCAAAAAATCCGACAATGTTTACGTATATAAATGAACAGGTTTACCTTGTTTTATGTACTTATTTACTGAATGCGCCTATCTTTGTTTATCCAGTGTTAATGTGCTGCCTATATTTGTTCAGTTATGCATAAATCTGATGCTGTTTATGCATATAACTGAACATGTTTACGATTATTCATTTAGTATTTTTGTTTGGCGCCAGCCCCTACATATTGATTTCATTTCGCCGGATATTTGATTCTTTCAACATTAATACTGTACGAGATTCAGTGAATATATGATTATATAGCCAAACAAACCCATCAGTAGCATAGCTCATAACAAATAATTACGTCGCATTAATAGATATAATCCATACAGTGAGCTTTTAACGTAAATATTCATAATCATCAAATAGTATCATGATCATAAACATTTCAATATCATCCATTATTTATGTATAAATGTTTTACAATTCTGCCAAATTATCGTCATCCGAACCTTGTTCTTCAGAATCAGTATGTTTATGTTTTTTTGATGTGGATGTCTCATTCCACTGTGGGGCCATTGTTGAATTTTTGTTTCTAGACCCAGGTGGTCGTCCTCTTTTTCTATCGGCAAGGCTAGCCAATTTAACCCTATTTTCCTCTACAGACAAGCAGGTTCGACTGTTGTGTCCATCAGCAATGCCACATTTTTGGCACTTTCGAGTCTTCTTCTTTTCTCCTTTCGCACCCAGTTTTAGAACTCTTTGTTCACTAGTTTTTATTGTCCTTCCCTTTGGCCTTGCATTAATTGGACGCAATAAGCTTATGCCATCTACATCATATTCCAGTCTCTACATACCATACAAAGAAGTATTTATAGGTACATATGTTATGATGCCAAATTATAAATAGTTACTACCATTAAATATACATAATATCTGCAATTTAATAAATTTAGATTTCATACCTTTCTAACATCCCCATATTGTGTTCCTTCACAATCATCATTTCCAACAAGCGTCATTTGCAGTTCAGATTGATGATGTGCATCAATATTTAAGCCTCCATCCTACTCATTAGTGCATTATAGTCAATATTACAAACAATGTATAAATCATCACATTTTTTTGCACTATACATAAATTACATTGTTTTTTTTGCCATAATATTACCTGTTGTCGTGAATGTACTGCCACATGCTCCTCGTTATCACATTGCGATACATGTTCATCTTCAGCGTTTCCAACATCATCCTCTTCGCCCTGCAACGTTTAATTTTTACAATTAGCAATAATTAAGTTTTGAATAAAATTTTCAACAATTTTATATAAAAGAACACCCACATGGTTGCCCTCTCCAGTAGTTGCACCTCCAGCATCTTCACATCCTATATCTGGCTCTAAACGCCCAAGCATCTTCAACAGTTCATCCATTGTGTCCAAAGCCTTATCACTCCCTGCCTTTGACATACTAGCTTGGTTTACTACCTTCATTGCCTTTTTAAGCAACATTTTTTGCCTATATGATTTTGTTTCTCCATCTTTTCCACTCATTTTCCTGTCATCTCTTGAAAATTCCACATCTTGCTTAGCTGAGTATGTGTAACGCTGTAAAATGTATTCCTTAGGTATCCTCTCTAGTTGAATGTGCATGAATGTTCGGATTAGATGCACACAAAATAGTCCTACATTTAAACAAGGGTGCAACATTTCACATTCAGCTTTAATTATTATCGTATAAATAATATGATGTTATTTCTTAACTCTTGCTTACCTGTGTGTTCCCACTGTTTGCATTCACATTTAAACTTTCCTGCCTCTACATCTGCATTCACTTTGAATTGGTGTTGCCCCCACACGATTCTTTTCGATCTTGATGTATGCTGCACCAACCAATCATTTGCGCCTCCATCTGGATCAAGTGTTATCCTATATGCAGTAGCGTATTTTATTGACTCCTCGAATCTATTCATCACAGCCCTGGTGTATGCCCTTGCAACCCTAATTTCGAACATATATAGAGTTGTGGTTTCTTTTTGACCCTGCATATAAAATAATTAGTTACGTCGTGCGAGCCTACTAAATAGTATAATGCATAAATAATATTACATACCATACATCCTAGTGTTTCCTTTCCTTCTTGCATCTTCCTGCTATGCAGTAGTTTCAACATTTGCTTAGCAAACTCATGAAGTGGGGTGTTTGAATCTACATGAGCGCTCTTCACGAGTTTGTTCATGCTCTCGCTACGTTGCGTAGACACCATAAGCCCACAATAGACATGTTTGAAAAAAACAGGTATCCACTCCTTACGCATTGCATATAATTTTCTAAGTGTTCCATCTTCATGCAGGTTGAATTCATCAATCAACAATTTCCATGCAGCCTCAAACTCTATTTCAGTCAATGGATGATGTACTATAGACTGGAATTTTGTCTTAAAATCCGCTTCAGCATATCGTGCATACAACTCATTTAGAAATGGCATGTACCTATTTTGCACATGCCATAGACACAACCTGTGGACTGTGTTTGGGAAGACCCGACATAATGCCACTGGCATTGCAGGGTCTTGATGTGTAAATATTCATTGTCTGACATTATTATATGCATATTTTTATGCAAACATTGTATGTTACATAACAAAACAAGACTCACATGCATTGTAAATACGCACAGGATATTGAATTTATATTGCATGTACTTCGAGTTTATAGTCATTATATCTACATAAATCATACCTGTCAACATGACTCTTGGTCCTTCAGTCCCCATGCATGTCTTGAATGCATTAAATACCCACTCGAATGTTTCAACAGTTTCATCTCCCAATAATGAGAACCCAAACACTGTGCATTGTAGGTGTTGGTTTGCACCAACAAACATTCCTAGGGGTTTTCCATACAAATTAGTCTTATGAGTTGTATCAAAGGTAACTGCATCCCCAAAATCAACATACTCTCCTTGCTGACTAGCATGAGACCAAAAAATACTCAATATTTTTCCTTCGCTGTCTAACTGGAAATCAGAGAAAAATTGTGGATTATCCCTTTTGCATAATGAAAAAAAGCCAAAAGCTTAGACACATCATTGGCATTCTTTTCTCGTTGCTTTGCCTGTTTCCTGTATATTTCAACAAAAATTTATAATTATTACTCATTAACTTGAAATGGATTTTAAAATTTATATAATAGATACATAAAGAAAATGATTCTTACAAATTAGCAATGTCCTTTGCTGTAATTGGTACGTTTTCTGGACCACCATGCATCTCAGACACGAAGTCCATGATACAGTGTTGCGGGATTCTGCTTTGCTGCATTGAACTGAGAAACTCCATGTACTCAGGATCATGAGTCTTGTTGCATTGTAGGTGTTTCTTTACAGTATCCTTCTTAATGAATTCATGATTATGTTCTAAGTGCACCAGATCGATTCTTACGGCTACAATATTTTCTTTCGAGTCATCATAGATTTTTTTTAGTTTCAAACCAGCCTTGCATTGTGTTCTCCTCGATGATGTATTACGGATTCTAGGATTACTAGCTAACCTTTCTGTATTTCTACCCTCCATTGAACAATTTAACCACTTACAGTTCTTTCTCTCCCTATACTTTTTAAGTGGAAAACCAACCTCATATGCGTAACAACTGTAAAAATTGTATGCCTCATCGACATTTCCAAATGTCATACCGATCCTAGGCACCATGGTTGGATCAATACTTTCAGGCTGTGAATTAACATAATCATAAATACAATTAATTTATATTAGTTACAGTCTTAATGTTATTTAAATTGTATAATTGACATAACCAAAGATAAATAACTTACATGACTTCGGAGGATATTAGGTGTATCTTGTTCATGATCACTAATGGTTCTCATAGGAACCATTTGATTTGCTGCTACCATTGTTTCAATTATTGTTGTATTGCCATCATTGACCCCTGGCGCTCGTAATTCTGCAGGTGGTGTTACTATATTTATCCGTGGACTCACACCACAGTTTGGAGATATAATTCTTGATGTGGGCGCTGCTGGTAGACCACTGCATGTGTCTGCAAGCCGGCCATCATATTTGTCTAATTATTTTATGAACTGAAGTAATAATTCAATTGCAAATGTACCTTGTGCAGCTCTGTGCAATGACGCAGAATTATCATCGCCTGCTTCTTCTTCTCTGCCGTCATCCATTGTAAACTATGCAATACAATCAGCCGCCACGTTCCTTTTTATATGCCCTGAGCTAACCAATCCCGTGTACACTGTTTACGCTATTTAGTTCGGTCAATTACGTACTATAAAGTTTGTTCCTGCATGCCAGGAGATATTGTCGGACTGGTGATAACAACTCGAGAGAATTTATCGCGGTTTGTTGAAACATATTTATATTTACTGAAGTATATGCAACCAGTTACGCAATTGTATGTACATATTTATGCCTGGCGTTTCTGCTTACGTGCATGCTGGGCGATATTTTCGGGAGGCTTCGGTTATCGTTCGCGATTTTATCGCGTACATCATTTTACGCTAAAATACACAAGGGTTTACGATCTCTTGTCTTATGATTTACGCTGTGGTTCGACCAGACCATAAACCGCCGAACAAACCTGCGCTCTGACCGATTCCGTCTAATTGGCTGGGGCTTCCCGATACTAATGGAAGCCCTGGGCTTCCATTAGTTCGTCCCTATATATATATATATATATATATATATATATATATATATATATATATATATAGAAGAGGTAATGGAAGCACTGGGTTTCCGTTAGTGGACGAAGCCCCAGCCAGGAGTGGACGAAGCCCCAGCCAGGAGGCCGATCGGGTCGCGTTTGGCCCAATGGACGCCAGCTTGCGTCAGTCATGCATAGGATAGCAACATATCCTGGCTGAGACGCTGCAACCGATATACGCACGCATAAAGGTATATGGAAATGTGCATAACTCATGCATAAATGGAAAAGTTTCTCCCACGAATCACGGGAACGAATATTTGCATGTGCATGTCGGTTTACGATTGCATAACGCTGTGAGACATGATAGCGTAAACCATGCAACATTTAAAATCTCCCACCGGTTTGAGATAAGGAAAGACGTGCTCTTCATGCGCGTAAATAAAGGCGCAGTTACGGGAGGAAACAAATACAAGGTTAGCTCGTCCACGTTCGCTCGTCCACGTCTTTATCTCAGGTATTGGCGGCGGTTAGCGGCGGCGGAAGTTAGAGGTACGGCCGGCGGCGAGAAAATGTCCAGCACCGGAGCTAGCGATGACATGCCACCTGTAGCATCTATAAATACGCCAGCAGGTACGTCTATTTCAATGGACATGCATCCTGTAGCGTCTGCGATCGCCCCATACACAGAGGGTGTCTCCGTTACTCCCCCGGCAGCATTGAGGGCACCTGGACATATCGATGAGCACACAAAAACGGCAGATGTGGTCGGTGCAGAGAAGCACATCCCCATGAGACATATTGGGCCGCATGAACAGGACACACCTCATATTCTTCAAAGCCATGTAAGTTCTCCCAAATATGATACTCTTATTCTCTTACATACTTCTTTGTAATGTTGTACATATACCATGTTAAATTTAGAAGCTATTGAATAGTAAATGTTAAATTTCTGTGCGCAGCCGGACAATATTGATATAAGATTGATACCTAAAGTCGGTATGACATTTAGTAACGTGGACGGGGCGTATAATTTTTATAGTCAATATGCATACGAGGTTGGATTTCCGTTGAAGAAATATAGGGAGCGGAAGAATTGTAAATGGTTGAATTGTTCAATGGAAGGAAAGAATGCTGAAAGGGTAGCTGGAAATCCAAGGATACGTAACACATGTTCGAAACGAACACAGTGCAAGGCTGGGATGAAACTTAAAAAAATCTACGATGATGCTAAAGAGAATGTTATTTCCGTTCGGATTGATCTGGTAAACTATGAGCATAATCATGAATTTTTGAAGAAAGATATAGAAAAAGGGCAATTGCAATGCAACAAAACACATGATCATGAATATATGGAGTTCCTTAGTGCGATGCAAGAAAGCAGGATTCCACAACATTGCATTATGGATTTCGTTACAGAAATGCATGGTGGCCCAGAAAACGTTCCAATAACCGTGCAGGACATGAGTAACCTATAAGTGTATTATGCATTGACAATAATTGTATTTTATATTACAGAAACAATCGTAATGTGTTGAGTTATATATAGTGCATAATCATTACATTTTTTGACAGGAAAAAAGCATGGCAAAGGGAAAGAAATGCAAATGATGTGTCAAAGCTGTTATCTTTTTTTCATTATGCAAGAAAGATAATCCACAATTTTTTTCAGACTTTCAACTGGACAAAGAAGGGAAAATTTTAAGCATATTTTGGTCCCATGCTAGCCAGCAAGCCGAGTACATTGATTTTGGTGATGCAGTTACATTTGATACTACACATAAGACTAATATGTACGATAAGCCATTAGGCATGTTTGTTGGCTCGAACCACCACCTACAATGCACAATATTTAGGTTTTCTTTACTAGGAGACGAGACAGTTGATACATTCGAGTGGGTCTTCAATACGTTCAAAACATGCATGGGATGTGACGGACCACGAGTGATGTTGACAGGTATGTTGTAATAAATGGCTCGTAATTATTATGGCACGTACTATATGATATCATATTGGCTTGCATAATGTTATGTAAATTTATCTATTTCAGATCAAGACCCTGCTATGCCAATCGCACTAGGCAGAGTATTCCCAAACACAATACATCGATTGTGTTTGTGGCATGTGCAAAACAGGTATATGCCCCACTTGAATGAATTGTATGCAAGATTTGAGGAGATGGATTTCAAAACAAGGTTCCAATCTATAATACATCATCCATTGAATGAAATGGAGTTCGAGGCTGCCTGGCAAATGATGCTAGATGATTTCCAGCTACACGAGAACAACACCCTTGCCAGATTATATGAAATACGCAAAGATTGGGTACCTGCATTTTTCAAAGGAGACTATTGTGGTCTTATGGTCTCTACACAACGAAGCGAGAGCATGAACAAGTTGGTGAAGAGTGCCCACGTGGATGCAAACACACCGCTTCATCAATTTGCAAAGCAAATGATGAAGCTCCTGCATAGTAGGAAGATGAAAGAGGCCAAAGAGGCACTAGGATGCATGGTAAGTGAAAAAAATAATAAACATATGTTTTATGCTATTAAAAACAAAACGATATTAATACTATATTGTGTAATTTGCAGGGTCAAAAGGATACAACTACATTGTATATGTTTGAAATAAGAGTTGCAAGGGCATACACTAGAGCTGTGATGATAAGGTTCCAGGAGACAGTAAAATATGCAACTGCATACCGAATAGACCGTGATATAGAGGGTGATGAACATGATTGGGTGGTGAAACATACTACAAGATCAAATAAAATTGTTTGGGGTCAACACCAATTCAAAATAAGGGCTGATGTGGATGCCGGAAAGTATTCATGTGAGTGCAAGCATTGGGAGCATACAGGTATGTTATACTAAACGATTATTTCTATATAAAATTCTAAATTATTACGAATACATAGTTGTTTGCGATTAATATATGACATAATGTATGTTTAATCAATTATAGGTCTATTTTGTGTTCATCTTGTACGCGCTTTCATGCATCTACAAATTGAAAGGATCCCGAGTGAGTATATTTTGCAACGATACACATACTCCGCGCATCAAGATGTGGCTTTTTCAAGAGACGATAGGAATTTGAAAGGAAAAGATGGAGAAACTAGATCATATAGACAGAAGATGTTGCTTAAAAAAGCAATGAAAGTAGTACACCATGCGAGTCTGTCTCAAGCTGGGAATGATAAAGCCCTAGAGATGATGGACGTATTATTAGGGTTATTGATGCGTGTGGAGCCTGATATAGGTACTGGTGAGAGTTGTGGCACAAGTGCTTGCGATGACATCCAGGTACGCACATCATGTTGTTATGAATTTTGCATAATTACTTGTCGATAATGATCCATGTTTGTAATGATGATATAGGTCGAAGCGTATGAAACAGATGAAATGGCTATAAACAACTTACGCAAATTAGATGATGGGAACAAGGTATGGAACAAATCTTTATAATGTATTACATATGCTGCTCTATAACATTTGTGTCTTCACTGGACTTTGCTTTATTTCACAGGAAATTTTAATGGGTCTAATACAAATGAATGCAATACTAAGGATGATCAATGTAATATGCCGATATTAACATTGGAACATAACATTGACATTCGGCTGGTTGGTAGTAGTTCTACGGATGTGGAAGCTAGAAAGGTAATAACATTGCTACAATATATGATGACATACGTGAATATAAAAACTGACTTAATATCTTTGTTTTGTAGAAACTGGAATTTCGTATGGAAGGTGTAAACTTAGCAAGACCAGATAGGGCCAAGCCTAAGGGAAGAACAATCAAAAGTAGTGAGCAACAAGTTTTTAAATTGGGTGCGTAAGGAGCTAAGAAGATGAGCAGGAAGTGCCAGAAATGTGGCATAGCTGATGGTCACAACAGCCGTACGTGTTTAACTGTCGAGGATAATAGGGTTCGATTGGCTAACCTATCTGGACGTAAGCGAGGACGGCCTCCTGGTTCAAGGAACAAAATCATAGCTGCAGCCCCACAATGGAATGAGACATCAACGTCGAAAAAACGAACGGTGGATGTCGGAGATGATGATTCATCTGGTAGAGAGTAGAAGACCATAAGATAAAAATATATCTGGATGTAAATGTGATTCCTGTGTTTATTTCACAAATTCCAGAAAGTATCATAAATATACTTGCAAACTGGCATAAACGTATGTGTCATTTGTCATAAGCTATTAACAGGTCTGTAGCAAACTGAGTGTACATAGACTTAGCATACATGTATGTGAAAAATGCATAACACTGCGTTGTGTGATGCATAAGATGGCACTACAAAATAACCTCCCCTATAGCAACACATATATGCGTTGCTAAATATCATTGTAAACGTTGGTAGGGCCTATACCAACGCATAATTATGTGTTGCCTATGCTGCCGTTGCTAGGATCTATTACAACACATACATATGCATTGGTAACGCCCATTAATAATCGTTGCTAGATAGCAATGGATACTTATGCCTACTGAAACGGTTATATGTGTTTCTACCACAACTAAGCAAGTTATCCTGTAGATGTATTGCAACATTTAGAATGTATGATGGCAACGCTTATATACATTGTAAGGATTTTTTTTATTTTATTAAATTTTATTGTTTTATTTATTTTGTTACGGCAACACTTTTATAAACGTTGCAAGTAATCACCGAATAAAAACTATTTATAATTATTTTTTATTTGGATCAAAACAAATATGCAAAGCATGTGCATTGCACATTATCAATTTCCAAACTATTATTGGCTCACACATGGCAAATAATCTGGAATCAGTCTATATTAAAAATAGTACTGTCGTTATAAAATATCATCCACAACTTAATTCATTACACAATGTGTGAATTGACATTTTTTCTATGATAGTATGAAACAAACAAAGGTTGACTCATAAACCGGACTCAATAGACTCATCTCTCTCATCACTAATAACGCCAATTTAAAGAAGAATCAAAGTCATAGCCCTCATGTAGATCTGCTGTTGTTCAATGGTTGACATTAAAGAGCTGCCTTTTCTATCTGCAAATGAAATCAGAAAGCTTTAATCCAATGCAGTAGTTTGTAAAATAGTGTATGACTTTATGAGAGAATTGAAAGAGCTTACACAACTTGAAGGCCATGCTATAGGGTCGTTGTCTATGTCTCCTAGAACCACGAAATTGTTGTAGGGCCGTATTAGTGGTTCATCACGCACAAGTACAAGACCGAGACGAACCTTCCAAAATTCTTTGCCCAATGGATCTCCTCCAACTTGTTGCTTTGGATCACAACCAATTATTGTACCTAATGCAACCTTCTTATTTTGATTCCTCCAACTCTTCAAGAAAATATGAGAACCAACCTAATACATAGGTCCAAGTATATGATTAAATAAATGCGTAGTACATAAACAATTATGGACAGGGATAGTTGTAGCTTGGAGCGGCAGATCCAGCCACGACGCAACAACATTAGTAAGCAACAACATATGGTTTCCCCACCAGTGCTTCCCGCACCTAAAGAATTACCTCTACTAGCAGCATATGGTTCCCCCACCAGTGCTTCCTCTACCAGCCACATCATTAGTAAAAAACCAAGAATGACCTCTACCAGTGCTTCCCTCACCTAAACAATTAGTTTGCAGCAACATATGGTTCCTCGAAGAAATTAATTGTCTGCCACTTAAGTTCTGGAATGGAACTTGACACATTTTTGGTAAGCAGCATAATTAGTAAGCATTCTGTGTGCAATTTCAGTTTGTGTGAACTGCATTCAATTTAGAGAACACATTGTATGACATTTTCAGTTTTAGTTTGTGTGCAGTTTGTGCAGTTTTCAGTGAACTACATTCAGCTTGTGTGCAGTTGGTAAGCAGCAGCATATAGTAATCATTAGTAAGCAGCAAAATTAGTAAGCACTTTGTGTGCAGCTTCAGTTTGTGTGAACTACATTCAGTGCTTCCCCAACCTCAAGAAATTCAGATAGCACATTGTATGCCATTTGTCAGTTTCAGTTTCTATGCAGTTTTCAGTGAACTGCATTCAGTTTGTGTACAATACGCATTAGTAAACAGCAGAATTAGTAAGCAGATTGTGTGCAGTTTCAGTTTGTGAACTGCATTCAATGCATCCCTCACCTCAAGAATTAGTATGCAGCAGCAAATGGAAAAATATCTATTTTGTAAATTTTCAATTTCTTTAACAGTTGGGCGTCGGTCACGTCTCTTTCTTTTCAAATAAGAAGCATGTTCCCTGCAAAAATATTTTTCATGACAATATATCCAATTGTGTATGGCATGTATAAAGGAGCAAGAATTCACCTACTTAAGATACGGATTCACAGCATCACAGTTGAATAGTACATATCTATGAGCTTGCAATTTCTCCATGTTAGTTAAAATGAAATTTGATGGTTTTCCCAATGGTTTGCCTACTGGAGGAAACAACGATGACTTGTGACCATGTAAGTTTGAGTCAATCTGATCCAAACTATCATCATTCCTTGATGGTTTATTTAGCTTTGTCGAGAAACCTTCTATGTATCTAGAACAAAACACCATACACTCATCTGCCAAAAAAGAATTTGCCATTGAGGCTTCTGGATAGGCTCTGTTGCGAACAAATGATTTTAATTTCCCTAGGTACCTGCAACCCATGTAAAACACTTATTAGTAAAAGTGAATAAATATAAAACCAAGAAAATGAAACACGCGACATTATGAATCATTACCTCTCAATAAAAAACATCCAACGATAATTAACTGGTCCAGCCATCTTGCATTCAGTTGCTAGATGTACAACTAAATGAACCATAACTGTAAAAAAACCTGGTGGAAAAATTGTCTCCAATTTGCATAAGGTGATTTTAATGGAGTGATCTAAACGATCCAACTCTTCAACATTAAGAACTTTCGAACATATTCCTCGAAAATAAGCAGACAACTCAAATATAACCGCTGTGATATCATCTGGAAGATTTCCCCTCAAAGCAATGGGCATGAACTGTTGCATTAGAACATGACAGTCATGTGTTTTGAGGCCAATGATTTTTCCTTCTGCAACGTTAACACATTTTGAGATATTTCTGCAATAACCATCTGGAACTTTTATGTTTCTAATAACATCACAAAATACTCGTCTCTCACTTTTAGACATACCAAATCTTGCTGGTGGCAGGTATAACTTTCCCGAACCTTTTACTTGAGGGTGTAGGTCCGCTCTGATGTTCATGTCTACAAGATCTAAACGAGCTTGGAGGTTATCTTTTGTCTTCCCATCTAAACCCGATATTGTGTCATACAAATTATCGAACACATTTTTCTCTATATGCATCACATCAAGGTTGTATCTAAGAATATTATCATCCCAGTAAGGCAAAGAGAACAAACTACTTACTGACTTATAAGTTTTTGAGTCCTTGAAATTACCAAGTGTAGTGATCTCATGCAAAATTGGACAATCATAATAAGTTGAAGGCTCCTTACCAAGCTCTATCGTTCCATCAAAGGAACTTGCATCGAAACGGTACGAATGATCAAGATCAATATATTTGCGATGACCTAGGAAACATGATTTACGACCATTCTTCAGTTGTTTCGTCCATACATTTTCACCACATGGTGGGCATGCAAATTTCCCATGAACCATATGAGAAGCAAGCATTCCTAAACCAGGTAGATCACTTATGGTCATAAGCACGGCTCCTCGCAAAGTAAAACTCTCATTTCTCGATGCATCATATGTGGATATACCAGTTTGGAAAAGATCCTTAAGGTCCTCCAAAAGTGGCTCAAAGAACACATGAATTCGATCTCCTGGGCTTTTAGGACCAGGAATCATCAAGGACAACATAATATTGTGATCTTTCATGCAAAGCCATGGCGGGAGGTTATAGACTACCAAAACAACGGGCCAACAACTATGCATAGAGCTCATCTTCCCAAATGGATTAAACCCATCAGTAGCCAATGCAAAACGAATATTACGAGAATCTGATGCAAATTGTGGAAACTTCTCGTCAAACCTCTTCCACACTGGAGCATCAGCTGGATGTCGTAGCAAACCATCCTTGATGCGCTCCTCATCATGCCATCTTAGGAGAGGTGCTGTTTCTCTACACATAAACATTCTTTTGAGCCTATCTTTAATAGGGAAGTATCGTAGTACTTTGCAAGGAGTTGCTTTCTTCCTTTCCTTCTTTGTTAGTACGCAATTGGGTTCCTTATCCTTCCACCTTGAAGCCTTACAGGTTGTGCAAAAATCATCATTTTTTTGTCCTTCCGGTACAATTGGCAATTATTTCGGCATGCATGAATAGTTTCATATCCCAGTCCAAATTTAGAAATTATTTTCTTAGCCTCATAAAAATTCTTTGGCAGGTCCTTTCCATTAGGAATAGCCATATGCAGAACCTCAAGAAGATCACCAAAAGATTTATCTGACCATTTGTTTGAGGATTTCACATTAAACAACAACACAAATAAGGTTACCTCTGTGAGTTCACAACCTTCCCATAAAGGCTTTTTTGATTCTTCGACCCGTTTGTAAAACTGTTCAACTTCTGAATTGGGTCCGGTCACTGGTGCATCTCCATCTACCATAGGTGTGTCATCATATATATGCCCAATGGCATCTTCAATCATTTGCCCAATGTTAACATGCCTTTCATCGCTTTGTGTTTTTTTATCTAGACCACTAATATGCACTGAAGGATCGCCATGAAAATCCCATTGATCATAATTGTCAAGAATCCCATTGCACACCAAATGACCATACATCTCATCTTTCGACTGAACAGTAGTGTGCACGCATGACTGACATGGGCAATAAATCTTGCTGCCTTCGGGCTTATCTTTATATGCAAATTCAATAAACCTCTCTACACCAGCCACATATGGATCAGAACCTTTAGGATAACGTAAAAGTCGCTTAACCATTCCAACATCCATTGCGGAACTATAAAAACATGATTTTATTAATTCTATTTTCCAAATAACACAACAAGTATAATAAAGCTATTCCAGGTTCTAAATTGCAAGCTGAACATTTAAAATGTGAATAATATGTCATACTTCATTCATGGTTCATATATGATTTTGTTATGATTTAAAAGGGTAATTGGCAAACTAGGTGAAAAGAATCTAACGGGGCGTTTGGATCCCTTCATTTTAGAGGAATTGGAATTCACTTAATAAAGTAACTTATTTAGTTTGGAATTTGACATTCCACCACTTTCTAAAGTTCAGATATAAGCCTATCTCAAATTCATGGGGTGGAGGGTGGGAAATGATTTTATGCATTACTAGAATTGGTTTCTAATCTATAACTTACATGACACTCTTCGTCTCACTTCCCTATAGTAAAAATGTAGCACATAAATATCTCCGACATCTTGCTAATAATAGTATACAAATATATTTTGCATAAAACCGAATTAGCTTAATTGATATATGCCTAAATTACTATTATTAGAATGGAATTCAATTCCAATGATCCAAACGGGGCCTAATGGATTTCAAACTAAATCAACAGTGAGGAGACTTGCTCTTACTTGTCACTTGTACCACTGATTACCCCTTTGCCGCTATGCAGGGGAGGTATATTGCTGCACACTCAGCCAATGGGGGAAAAGAGATCAGAGAAGAAGGGGAGGGCTGCAGTGGTGTCGGACGGAGGCACAAGAGAAGGGGACTCTATCGTCGGACTCCAGCACCAGAGAAGAAGGGGAGGGTAGCAGCGCCGTCGGATGCCTGCACCGAAGAAGGGGAGGGCAGCAGCGCCGTCGGACGCCAGCACTGAAGAAGAAGGGGAGGGCAGCCGTCGGACGCTGTATGTCTAGAGATCAGGAACTCGTGATCCGTTACCGCCCTTTATGCATCTGACTAAATACTACGTTGTGGGCAAAGACATGCACAAATTCGTTTCAAACTAATTGGTCAATGCAGCAACCTATGTAGTCTTCTAGTCATTAGGTCTTGAGTTCAATCTATGATATGGCTTTAATTTTTTCTATTTTTTATTTAATTATTTCTATTCTAAAATCTTAACTAACGTGATACATAGCATGAGAATTGGGGATAATAAAAATATCAAATCAAAATAGTATTTTCTTATTTAGCTATAGCGGTAATCGTATCAAACTAATAAAAATATATTACAACTAATTTGTGTTCTAATATTAAATGTTACTAGCAACACATATTAATTGTTGCCACATCATAGTTAATCAATACATTCCGCTAGCAACGCATATTAAGTGTTGTCGCACCCTATATAAACAATGAATGGTGCTAGCAACATATATTAAGCGTTGCCACTCCTCTACTAACTTAACGGATGATGCTTGCAACACATATTAAGCGTTGCCTCCTATTTTTTTACAACGCATAAACGCATGTGTTGCTGCGGATGCGATGCTATAGGGGGGTTTGTGTTGTAGTGTGGTTAGACTATGAACCATGACTGTGCAAAAAAATGAGCCTGTTTCAAGTATATAACGCTGATAATTGTATCATACACTTGAGACAAATCTAGAATAATGTATGGGCATAGAATGATGACTATTGTATCATAAGTGTATGGGCAAACATGCATGAGACCGGCAATAATTATATCGTAAACTTCGGACAAAACAGGCATACTTCGAGGTTATTGACAGCACAAAATTGTACAGGAATTTGGCAGAATCAAATGCAAGAAACACACATTACTATCAAACACATTTGGTACAATATTCCAGTTTAGAGGTTAGCTGATCCCCAAAGTTGTCATTGACATAAACTAAGAAACGTCTACGGTCTTTGCCCATATTATACACACATGACAGATCTGAAGTTTAGGGAACCATTGTATACAAAATTTATTACATGTCCAAACTAAGCTACATCCATTAGACCTTGAATCTTTGGATGTCTTCGAGCAGCGATAATGCTTTGTTCTTCGGGTGGAATCTGATATAGTGCAGCGCAAGAGACCGTATCTCACTAGTGTTGCCCTGAAATACAATAACATTGAGTTAGCTATACCTCTGTTGCATATGTTGCCTTGTGCCAACTATAGAATTAACTGGTAAATTTGTACGTACTGCTTCTATGTCTGACCGCAAAGATCTTTCGTCGCATTGATAAAATAGAATGTAACCCATAACATAAAACCCACAGTCGTTGGATCCTGCTGCCATGTTAGGACAATTTGGGCACAAGTCAATTGTGAAGTTACCAAATTTGGGAAAGCATGTCCTGGGCCGTACATGTTGTATTGCTTTGTTTAATCTACTCATAATAACCTTAGCTCATGGTAACTTTCTGCCACATGAGCCCAAATGTGCAAAATGATAGTCCTTCCATGTAGTTCCACCAAGTGTTGGCCCATATGGGTTGGAATCTAAAATATGAATGCACTTCTTGACCTTATTGACAACATACAATGTCCATTGCCCCCTGCTTACCATGGGGACCATGATCTGACCGTGTAAAAAAAGCATAAAATGAACAGTGTAAATTACAAAAGCATAACAATGTGATATGTTCCATTAAAAAGAAATTATGTTTGAATTATGAAATACGATTGTTACCGCTTTGCATTGGTCCAATTCATCTGTCTTAGGCAATGAATTGTCTAGAAGTGTGTGGAGTACAGATTCATCAAAAGGTTGAGGGTTGCGACTGTGTCGTTCCTGTTCCTCAAAGTTGAGTAGTGACTGCAATAAACGATATAAATGGAGTGAGTATACTTGGGTTCATCCAATTTGTATATGAATATGGTGTATGTATGTTACGATAATTTACCCCAACATTAACATCAAGAATCAAATTGTTCGAACTCATGGAAGTTTGCTGATTTTTTGCATCATCAAAAACACATTGGATGAAACACTGCATGAATACATTGTCGAGACACTTCCCATCGGCAAAAGATTCATATATATCAGAACATGTCGCTGAATATTCACCATAATCTATTATGGTCCTGGGGAATTTTTTATATCAATTAGAGAGGTCGCGTAAAACTACCAGCATATAAACAGATTTTGATTTAGTATGTACTTCATACCTGCTGGTGTCAGATTGCAGACCACACAAATATTCGCGTAGAGCTAACACAGTTTGCATCTCCAAATCAAGAGAAGCCTGGCCAACCTGTGGAGTGTTTGTAGCTGGATCGGTTTCAACAGAAACCTAAAAAAATATATGAAAAAATATATAAAAATCTGTGAACAATTTTGACAACTATAAAGAAAATGAAAATTACTGAGCTGACATAAAGTGGAATAAACTTATGTGGAATCAAGTGTCATAAACTGGCATAAAATTATTGAGCTGACATTACTGATACAAATCAAGAGTCATAAATATGCTTGCAAACTGGCATAAATGTATGTGTAATTTATCATAAGCAGCTAACAGTTATGTAAAAACTGAATGCACATCTACTTAGCATACATGTATGTGCAAATATGCATAACACTGATTTTATGATGCATAAACTAGTTAGACTGTGGAGCATGACTGTACAAAATCTGTTAACAGTTTTGACAACTACAATGAAAATGAAAATTACTGAGCTGACATGTTCAGATGGAGTCTGATCAAAGCATGGACCACTGTCGGGCAGGTCTGTTTCTGCCGCTTGTTGGACGCCGCCAGTAGACTAACAATCATGGTATAAATGGATTAGAAATTTAGTAAACTACTAATAATAATATATAAAAACCACGAGGGGGTGTACTCATACCTTGATTTGCGGAGTCGCATCAAATATCGGCGCGTCAGGTTCCATATGTGGTGTTGCTTTAGGAGTGACGTTTGTGTTGGTCGGCATGTTCTTGCCACTGTCACCATGTTTACCCTGAAAAAATTGTAATGGTTATATGCTATTTAAAGAAAACGATGAATACAACCCTAGAATGAAAAATACAATTAATAATAAAAACATTACCACTGTGGTTGTAGGTGTTTTGGTCTGTTTCGTTATATTTGTATGAACCAGTGGATCAATATCAGCTTCATCGGGGCAACTTTCTAATAGTACACGAATATGTTGTTGCCTTAACAGTAATTCATGTACCTATGTGTCTGTAAACTGCGTATCCTGCTGGGAAACTGGAGTAGACATATCGGGTACAGTTGGGGGGCCAGACACTTTCTGTACGTGCCATGTACAAAAAAAACATTGTTTAAAATAATGGCATCAAAACAATATCGACAAATGATTGCATAACTTTTTTATATTGATGTAAAGACATTAAACTGACTAACCTGCTGTCTGGGGAAGAATATCATCTGATTTTGAAGTTGTTTTCTGTACATCATAACCATCTTCATTGTCCCCCGACTCAGCACGGAGGACCTCATCAATTAACTCGCCAAAAACATCAGATAGATTGTATTGTTTCTCAACAATCTGCTGAAGAGTCTGTTTAATAACTGAACACGCCTTACCAACCTCCGTATCAAAATGTGACAACTTCTCTATGAAACCCAGGCGGTGGCGGGATGGAAGCTGATTCAGCTTGCTTGATATCAAATCCCTGATGAGCGGGAGTTCGATGTGAATTGAGTGTTGTCCAGATGGGTCAGGACGAGGTACATCAAAAGTGTTTGTCCTGGTCTTATGCTGTTGTAAATTGAAAATTATTAAGTAAATATATAGCATATCACTGAATATTATGTTGAAATTCTATGACAAAAAAATATATAAATAGAATCATGCCTTGAATTGTGCTTCAATGGGTGGTACAGCTGTGTAGCAGGTCTCTGTGGAGCTTCGGAACTAAAAAAAGGCGTGAAAGATGGAGTAAAACGTATACACACATATTAAATTGATAAATGAGATTCATATGTTTAATGACAATGCAAAAAAGCATCATAAATATGCTTACAAACGGGCATAAAGGTATGTGAACGTTATCATATGCATGTAAAAAAATGATTGACACATAAAAAAAATACCGAACAATGTCCAAATGCTTCTTCTCCTTTGCGTATCTTGCCCTTGTCAGCTCTTGTCAGGGCTTGAATAATATTCCTATCAAAATATTTGATTCGTGGTGTTCCACGTTTGTTCTGAGGTGCCGCTGAGTCATGAAGATGATCCAAATAATACAGCTGCAAAAATCATAACATGAGTCATTATGAGACATAACAAAAGCATAATCTACATGTATATGGATTTTGCATACAAGATTATGGCTACATATAACAGACAAAAAAAAGGATATGCTTACAAGAATGACGATGGAACATCCGTAAATGGTTGTAGAAACGTTCGTAACGCTCCTAGTATGCCACTTCTTGGCAGCTTGGCATAAATCATTGAAAATAAGCTGGCACCAGTCCATCTGGTGGAAACGATCCATCTCCTCGGTTAAAAGAACCTCATGGTTGGTTATTCCCCAGCTGGCAGTAGGGAACAACAACCTATTGAACAGTATCAAGAAAAAGGATCTGATGCTTAAATCATCGTCAGACCCTTTCCTCAGACGATCTTGAAGAGCTGCAACCCCAAAATCTTCTTTCGATAAACCAAGTTCAGCTCTTAAATTGTTGGCAGCAACAGCTTCATCGATGCCCAATGCAGTTCCTCCACCAGCATTTGGTAACCCCAAAATTAGGTGCACCATATCCTTTGTAATTTTCAGCTCCTTCCCTGGGCCGGCTCGAATTGTCATGTCATTATGGTCGAGCTTTTCCATCAGCCAAGCTAAATGTGATCTGCTGCCGAGTGCGTCCAGTCTCATGTCAAGAATACTGGAAAATCCCCTCCGTGCAATTGCTTGGCGCTGTCTGTCATTTAATATCTGGATGCTTACTAATACATCTTGGGGGTTGCATCTCACGTTAAGCCTCTGCTGAAAAAAAGTATACAATGAATATCGTAAACATTTACATCTGCATAATCGCAACTCAATGTTTAACTCAAACCTCAACACAACATGATTTCACGCATAAAATGATATATTGCCATAGACCATAAATCTCTAACCTGTCGGGGGGGCACTACTTTCCTCCGCTTTGTGACTACCTTCTTCAAGACTTTCCCAGGACTGTCGTCCAAGTTACGCTTCTTGGATAATGGCATAAAGTCATCATCCTCATAAGCAGCCTGCCTTGTTTCGTGTCTAGCAGTCTCCGCCGGAACACGGGGTATGTCAACGCTGAAGCACTCTTGAGTAGACTGGATTATAATCCGTTTTGGATTAGAAGGAGGTCGGTCTATGTTCTTCATGTCTGATGTTCCTGCCAAATGAAACAACACATATACATAAAATACGTAAAGGGTCAATAAAAAGATAAGCGCAAGTCAATTCAGTTCAGTTCATGACCATGCATTCCATTAGATCCCAACAAATCATGCAGCATCACCACTAAATTGTAAATTGCATAATTCTGTCAACAAAGCAGCATAACACAGTATTGTAAATTGCATAAACGTGTGAGACTAAATAGATCAATAAAAAAATCTGCTCATATGCGGCATCCAATTAATGTATAACCTGTTTATTTCATGCGAGCTGACCCAAATTGAACAGCAAGATGTTTATGGCATAACATATTGATGTATGTATCATACTTCTGTCAACAAAGCAGCATAACAGAGTATTGTAAACTGCATAAACGTGTGAGAGATTGCATAGTATAAATTTGTGTCTCTGTTTAACTATAAATTTATGCTGAATTGGTTTTTGATAAATCAAGCAATTGGCAAAATAATAAGGTGAAACCTATTTACGATTCAGATTGTAAGAGTTAAAGGTTGATGACTTACCGGAGTGTGGATGTGCCTGGAGGCCAGCCGAATTTGGGACCCAACTGCAGGGGACAGCCCAAGGCGACGCACGGCTATGTCAAATGCGTAGGGGACTCGACGTTGGGGGCGGAGCTCGCGACGGTGTAGGGGACTCGGCGTTCGACCGCCGCGGTGGAGAAGATCGAGGTCTCGGTCTCTGCGGAGGAGAAGAACGAAGGGGCGGCACAACCGCCTCCGCGATTCCGGGTCCCTTCCCGGAGACGAAGAATAAGGCGACGGCGTGTATGCGGCGGAGAAGGCAAGTCCGGGTCTCTGCGGTGGTGAAGGAGAATGCGACGGCGGTGGAACGACGGGGGGAGAATCTCTATGTATTTGGCGGGCGCGGTGGACAAGAAGCTCACGGCGGCGATTAGTCTAGGGTTCGACGGGCGCGGAGGAGAAGCAGCAGACGGCGGCGGATTTGGCTAGGGTTTGGCCGCCGCGAGAGTTACGGGAGAGATGAGCTGAAAAAATGAGTGCTCGGTTCCTGGATTCGTGGGCCCGATAGACGTAAGCTGCCCAGATTGCGGGGACACGATCTTTTCGTGGGCCCGGATGCCGCGAAACATGCGCACACCAAAATTGTGTAAAACGTAACAAGATTGAGCATAACGCGTAGTTATAATTGACGTAACTAGGTGGTACAGTGAGCCAAAAAAGCGTGCGCGCCTGGTCGGTACGGTGCGGTCAGCGCACCTGGTCGGTTTCTGGTCGGGGCTTCCATTAGTTAGAGAGAGCCCAGGGCTCTAAATACTGTATATATATATATATATATATATAGTATTAGGAGCCCTGGGCTTCCATAACTGCAGGGAGCCCCGGCCACCTACCGACCGGGCCGACCAACCAGGTGTGCAGACCGCACCAGACCATTTTTTGTTTACTGTCCCCGACTGCTTACGCCAAATTAACATATGAGTCACGATGATGTGTGTTACCATTTATGCAAATATAGTTTGTGCACGATTTAGCTTTCTGGGCCCACGAGAAATTTTATTTGATGGCCCATTTTACCCACGCATTTCTTTACCCTAACTGCTCCCATCTTTATCTCCCGAAGGCACGTAGCCGCCGCCAGTTTCTTCTTCCCCCATCTTCATCTTCCTCGCAGCGCTGGTGCTACATCTCCAGACTGCCCCTGCTCCGTGCGGACCCACTCTCCAGCGCGACTGCACGGTTGTTGTTCCCGCGGGTGGAGATGGCGGCGGTCAACCTCCTCGCTGAGTCTGCCGCGGTGCGCTTGAGGGCGCCGGCGCCGCCGGGCGCGGGGGAGGAGCTCGCGGCCAGGCTCACGGAGTGCGGGTTCCCCGCCACGGCGCGCCGAGGGGGAGCGGTCGCGGGGCTGGGGAGAGCGCGCGTAAGTGGAGGGAGATGGCGGCCAGGAAGGAGGAACTCCTGCTGTGGAGCCGGGGCCGAGCCGCGTGGACGATCGTCGTGCTTTGCTGCGCCTCGCATGCGTCGTACATCCTGCACTCGCTCGGTATCCATGTCGGCCACGGTGAGTTGCCACGAGACATTCATAGCGTGATCTGATTTTCTGGAATAATAGAGTGATGTTTAATATTGGTGTGAAGGGCCCCTCTGATCAGTCTACCTATGGTTCAGGAACGTTTTTGGATCTGTTGCATAATCCTTATGTGAAATGTGGCATTGCTACAACTGCTTTGTTTGGGCTTGGAAGAGGTATAATCAGCTCCCAATGTTTCCTTATATTGTGCATTAGTGTACCGTTTGCAGTTTACATGTTGTTTTGTTCAATGGTGTGCCGATGGATAGCCACTGCTGTATATTTTTTTAATGTTCAATCAATTTCTAAGAATTGGAGTTGGTGACTTTGAGCAGTGACATCTATTGGGAAAAACGTTAGATTTTATTTTAAAGGATGGGATAAAGATAAATATGTGAAACATACTAACTCTAATGTCAACTTCTTTACTTTTGATCCATGGATAAACGATGTTTGGAACCAAATCAGGATTTTGTGCAGGTATCATCAGCTCAATACCATCATCATTCTTGAATTTTTTTGTCCAGGGATTAACAGACTTGTCCTGAAGGGCATCGAGCAAACTGGCTCATCAGTTATGTAATGAAGTGATGCAAGTAAGGGTGTGCAAGTGTGCCTTCAACTAATAACAGAAAAGAAGAAAAGAAAATAGAGAATTGAACAACTTCAGGAGTACTTCAGAACAATGTACAATAAAGCATGGTTGCTTCTATATTAATTGTAGGCTAATGTTGTCTATTAATTTACAATGATATTTTTTAGGGAAATACAGTAGCGAGAACTCTGTTGTGGCATAAAACTACCTCTGTTGCTCTGTCTCTAAAAGAATACCCTTTTGGCTTGTTCAGATGTATAGCCAGAGTGACATTATTTTGGGGACAGGTTGTATATTTTTATATATAATGGTACTTAATTTAATCTTTATTCCTAGGTCACGAAGGCTGACATTGAAGAATTTGAAGCTAAATATAGAGGGTCAGATTATGAGAAAACGGACTTGAAGGAACTCTACACAAAATATAAGGGCAACATGAACATGAATAATTATCTCTTATATCATATTGTAAAATCTGAAACAGTTCTCCTGTAGATGGTTAGCTTGCATTTTACGCTACAATTACCTCAGATCACTTCTTGTTGTATCTTACACCAATTTACGAAATTTCTTGATGTGTTTTATGACAACCTCATGCGCTGAGAGATACATTTGGTCTACATTCGTTATTATGAAACAGATGGACGATTTACGCTAAAATTCATACTCATTTACGTTGTTTTGGTTCACGATTTACGCTTAAATCCGTCCGAGCCAGAACCCGCGCACGACCGGTGGCGCGTGAATTTCGCGCCGTAAATTTGGTATACGAAACAGGCATACGATTTACGTTGTGTACTCATTTACGCTGTTTTAGCTCACGTTTTACGCTAAAATCTATTTGAGCCAAAACCCGCGTACGATCGGACGCACGCGAGTATTACGCCGTAATTTTGGGACCCATTTACGGTTACGAAACAGATATACGATTTACGCTAAATTTCGTACTCATTTACGCTGTTTTGGTTCATGTTTTACGCTATCATGTTACACAGCGTTATGCAGTCGTAAATGGTGTGCACATGGTAATATTCGTTCCCGTGATTCGTGGCAAAAAAGATTCCTTCTATGCATGATTTACGCATATTACTACATATATTTATGCGTGCGTATATCGCATGTCGCGTCTCATCCGAGATTCGTGGCTATCATATGCATGGCTGACGCAAGCTCGCGGCCAGTGGGCCGACCGCGACCTGGCTGGGGCTTCCCCCACTAATGGAAGCCCAGGACTTCCATTACCTCTTCCCTATATATATATATATATATATATATATATATATATATATATATATATATATATATATATATATATATATATATATATCATGTACTCCATCTGATCGAGCCACACACGTGACTCTACGAGCCGCGCCCATCCATTCATGCATGGGAGCGGCGTCCATCTGCGCGCCGGTGAGCGGCGTCGATCCAGGATCGATGCCCATCGATCTGGGCAATATAGTTGTCTTTAATTCAACTGCTACAACGATTCGTTTTCTGTCTTGCTTTTAATTTAACTACGCCGGTTATTTTATTCATTAATTAAGCAAGAGTGTTGGGTCAGGACGCGCCTCCTTTGTCTAGTGCCATAGACAGTCGGCAATGCCTCTCCTACGCTCGGCTAAGGTTTCCCTAGTGTTGCGCTTACAAAAATAAGTCAACAAAAAATAACGCATTAGAGCATCTCCAAGAGACTTCTTATTTTTTTGACTCTCTATTTACGTTTTCATAAATATTACACTATATATGTAGCATCTCATTCCAACAGATTATCTATCTTATTTGGCTAGTCAGGTGGGTAGCTAAATTTAGCGAGTGAGAGAGCTAATTTAGAGAGACGGATAACCTGGCGAGTCAGATTGCTAGTCTATTAGAGAGCTATTTTGCTGTTAAGTAGCCAAAATTTGATTTGGTGAGCCATTTGGCTAGTCTCTTGGATATGCTCTTAGGGGCGTGTCCAGGGATCTTGCACGGTAGTCGTCGCCATCATTAGGGATGGGAGGATTTTGCTTAGATTCGAACAATGTTGTCGTATATCGGTTTATAAGACACAGTCTCGTGATCAATACCATTTTAATTGTGTTCATCCTATTCTTACTTGTGTTCTTGATTGCGCTTGGAGGTATAAGCCTTCATGGCGAGGTCACTCGTGTATCGCGGGTGAAAACCAACAGAGCTGTGGTGTAGTAATTGTAAGGATCCGTTCGCTTGGAGCCTTAGATCATTGATGTCGAGTTCTCCACCCAATTAAGTTATCGTACCTCTCGGAAACTCGGGCTCGCCCTCTATCAAGTGGTATCAGAACTCAGGTTGCCTGTGAGGTATAATCTTACCCTTTATATTCATTTTGTTTCGTCACATAGTGCACGAAAAAGCTAAAAATGATCAGTGTTATTTCGACATACAACCATCGCATTAGCATTTGCATAATTCAGTTTTCGGGTCTGTTGTTCTAAGTTTGTGTCCTAGGTTTAGTTTGTTTGCTGGTTTAGACATGTTTTGGTTCAAAAGTTGTCAACCACAAAGTTTCCTAACTTTAGAGATCTACAACTTTTATGTTGATGCGTTTTTCATACGAGGTCATTTGAAAAACTTAAAAAAATCAGGATAAAAATAATTTTTAGTGACAATTTCTTAAGAAAACCACCACTCAACCTCGTGCGTAACCCCCTCTACCACTCCACCTATCACTTACTTCATGTCTATATTGCAGTTTTGTTGCCCATATATTATAACCAACTGAATGTAAATTGATTGTTTGAGACTGTAAACGAATTCAATCGGAAAAGTTGTCAACTACAATGTTTCATAACTTTTGAAGTTCTACAACTCTTATTTTGGCATGTTTCCCATCCGAGGTCGTTTGCAAAATTTGCATTTTAAATTTGACAAATTAAATGCAATTTTTGAGAGGCGAAATGATTTCAAATAAAAAAGTTGTCAACCACAAAGTTTCATAACTTTTAGATATCTATAACTTTTATGTTGGTGCTTTTTTCATACGAGGTCATTTGAAAAACTGAAAAAATTCAGAAATCGTCACTCCTCGCGCGTAACCCCCTCTACCACTCTACATATCCTTTACTTCGTGTCTCCATTGCAGTTTTGTTGGCAAACCGAGACTAAATTGATTGTTTGATGTTGTAAACAAATTCAAATGAAAATTTTGACAACTACAAAGCTTAATAACTTTTGAAGTTCTACAACTTTTATTTTGACACTTTTCCCATCCGAGGTCGTTTGCAAAATTTTTATTTTAAATTTGACAAATTTAGATGCAATTTTTGAGAGTCCAAATGATTTCAAACAAAAAAGTTGTAAACCTAAAGTTTCATAACTTTTTAGAGATGTACAACTTTTATGTCGGTCATTTGAAAAACTCAAAAAATTCAGGATAAAAATGATTTGTTAGTGACCGTTTCTTAAGAAAACTGTCACCCCCCTCATGTGTAAGTGTAACCCTCTCTACCACTCCGTCTATCACTTACTTCGTGTCTATATTGTAATTTTGTTACTCACATATTATAAACAATTGAGTGTAAATTGATTGTTTGAGGCTGTAAATGAATTCAAATGAAAAAGATGTCAACTACAAAGTTTCATAACTTTTGAAGTTCCACAACTTTTATTTTGACAACTTTCTCATCCGAGGTCGTTTGCAAAATTTTCATTTTAAATTTGACAAATTTAGATACAATTTTTGAAAGACGAAACAATTTCAAATCAAAAAGTTATCAACACAAAAATTTCATAACTTTTAGAGATCTACAACTTTTGAGTTGGTGCTTTTTCATACGAGATCATTTGAAAAACTCAAAAAAGCAGGATAAAATGATTTTTAGTGGGAGTTTCTTAAGAAAAATGACACAAGAAATCATATTTCTAGTGACAGTTCCTTAAGAAAGTTGTTACTCCCTCTCGCACGTAACCCCTCTACTACTCCACATATCACTTACTTCTTGTCTATATTGCAGTTTTGTTGTCCACATATTATAACCAACTGAGTGTAAACTGATTGTTTGAGGTTGTAGACGAATTCAAACAAACAAGTTGTCAACTACAAAGTTTCATAACTTTTAAAGTTCTATAACTTTTATTATGACACTTTTCCCATCCGATGTCGTTTGCAAAATTTATATTTTAAATTTGACAAATTTAGATGCAATTTTTGGGACACAAAATGATTTCAAATTTTAAAAGTTGTCAACCACAAAGTTTCATAACTTTTAGAGATCTACAACTTTTATGTTAGTGCTTTTTTCATACGAGGTAATTTGAAAACTAAAAAAATTCAGCATAAAAATGGTTTGTAGTGGCGGTTTCTTAAGAAAACTGCCACTAAAAATCATATTTCTAGTAGTAGTTCCTTAAGAAAGATGCCACTAGAAATCATGGATTTTTAGTGGAGGTTTTATTAAGGAACTGTCACTAGAAATATGATTTCTAGTGGCGTTTTCCTTAAGAAACACCATTAAAAATACCACTGGCGTTTGAGAACCGAAACCGCCTGTAAAACTTAGACCATGACGTGGTAGTTGTAAAACATATTTATTAATATGAATAAAAAATAATTTCTAATATGTTAACATGTAACACCCCAAAATCATGTTTTGGTGAACCGAGAAGCTCTTCAAAATATTTGGATTAAAAATGTCTTTTAAACCAGAATTGTTTTATCTTCGGAATCATTTTCTTAAAATAAATAAATGACAATATTATATTTCGATTATTCAAAGCTAGATTAGATCTAGAATACTAGAATTTGACTTTGAAATTCATAAAATAAACAAACATGAAGATTTTTATTTTTTTATAATATGTTTATAAATACCCTTTTAGATATCTAAATTAAAATATATTATACATTAGAAATTACTTTCTTAAAAATACAATTTGGAGTATATAAGTGACATATTCAAAAAACATCTTCATAAATAAGATAACAAATAGATTAATAAAATTATATTCATGCATTCATGTTAAGGTGTTGACTTTGCATTTACTTTGAATTTGAAACTTGAGTTCTAATTTGAATTTGGAATTGAAATAGAAAACAAAATTAAAAAAAAAGAGAGAAAAAGACTCAACTAACATTCGATCTGGGCCAAAAGCACCACCAGCCCAGCTCCATCCCTGGCCCAGGTGGCCCACGCCAACCTCACCACCGTGCACATGTGCCTCCGCCTTGAGTCACTCTTGGTGAGACCCGATGGCCAGGTCCGTCACTTCCCCGAACTCGACGCAAGCTTCTGCCGGATATCTCAAGCCACCAGAGTCCGCCCGAGATTCTTGCGCCATGATCCGTTCTCCCCGCTTGAGCTGCACCTACTATCCGGTGGGGCCGACCTATCGTCACTCCTCCCGTGACCGTCGCAAGCCCAACTGATTTCTGTTGGAAAAGATCACACCGGATTCACCTGGGAATCCTGCCACTGGATGCCTTTGTGCTCCTATAAATTCCTAGCCACCACGAAGCCTCGACCATCTAACTCTCGACGAACTGCTAATAAATTTTTGACCAACTTTAAAAGCAATGCTCAGCATTAACCATCTTCTTTGGTAATCCTTACCCTTCACATAAGCTCCTACCGTAAGTGAGCTCATGCACATTATACCCCACAACTTATTGAGCGATGGATGTATGTGAGCTCAACCTTGCTGTACTCATATCCTTCAGGTCAAGGACAGGTACCACAAGATAAGGAGCTTGAAGGATGCCGTGATGAGTTCATGAGAGGTCTAGGCCGTCATCTCCCAGTCAATTATGGTTGTTAAGGATCATCGTCTTCGTATGATGTAATTATTTAGCTATTTTGTACAGAACTCATATTATATAGTAAAGATATGACATTCGTTTCTGTACCATGAGTCATCATATGTGTGAGACTTGATCCTAGCACACATTTGATTCGCGCCCGGGTTTGACCCTTAAATCCAGGTGTGACAAAACAACTTAAAATTTTGTCAAAAATAATTTGGTTTTGAAAATTTGTGTTAATATGGTATGGAAAATGTAGAGAATGGGATATAGAGAACGAAATTTAGAGAACGCTGCTGGAGACGATGAATATATAAAGAATGACATTTTTATAGGGTGTTGTAAAGGATGGAAAATATTTCTATAGATAATAAAATTTAGTGGACGTTGTTGGACACAGCCTTAGCCACTGTGCCCTCTATCCCTCCTGTCTCATAGCATGCCACCTAGGGCATAACTAGGAAGTATTCCGGGTATGCCCTAGCAGCCCCATATAATAGCATATATACACAATATATACATATAAAAAAATAAAAAATTTAATATAAAAAGGATGTTGTGCTAATAGTCTTATAGATTGTGCTTCATTTATGTTTAGGCATATGGCCCCCAGATCTATCTAATAAACTTTTGAGATGGTCTTTTATATGTACAATGCGTTCATAAAATCAAAAGCTAGGTGTAGACTCTCGAAAACAACGAAACACCCAACAAGTTTATGGTGGTTCTGAAGGTTTGGACAATCGAGAGGTAGTGAAGGATCGAGGTTGATCAATAGCTCGGTATATATTATGTGACTGTTTGTATAATCATATGTGAGAGCTGAGGATTAAATTCGTGCAAGTATAATTTATTTAATCGTTTGGTATTATACTATTTAAGTGGATAAAGATAATATAATTAAGACATTGATTATGTCTTTTAGAAGATCTCAGCTAAAAAAGTCATAAAAACTATCAGTACAATTTTTCATCTATTTATATTGTAATTTATAGATATTTTTATCTTACTTTCTAAATTTAAGAGTTACTATTTATGTTTTTAACATAACCTTTAAATTTAAATTTTAATGTGTAATTTGTTATAAAATTTGTTACTGGTTTGTTAAATGGTTTGATCGAATATTTATGAAAAATTTAGATAGTACACCCTATAATAAAATTCTATATCTACCAATAATGACACACATCTTTCTCGAGCCTCCCCTCCTCCCTCTGGATCTGTGGACCCGACCCTTATTCCAACAGCCGACAGCCATGACGTCGTGCCCAACTTTTTTGCAATTTGGCCCTTTTCGGGTTTTTTTCCCACAATTATGCCCCTGGCAGTTTCATTTCAAAAAATGGACCCTATGCTCGGCGCCATCATCATTGGCGCCGAGCTTGTGTGTGCCGGCGCCAACACTATTGGCGCTTATACGTCAGACGGCGGTGTGACCTGGAATCTACGTGGAACGTACCTCGGCGCCATAGATCTTGGCGCCGAGGTACGCAGCTGACATGTCGAGGGGGGTCGGCGCCACAGATCTTGGCGCCGACCCCATGTATAACGGTCGACATCCTGTCAGGGGGGTCGGCGCCACAGATCTTGGCGCCGACCCCCTTTATACCGGTCAAAGTGGACACGCCGCCGCCAAATTCCTCTTGCCCGCCGCCCCACTCACCCGAGCTCGCCGCCGTCGCGCCTGTCGCCCCCGCGCCGCCCCGAGCTCGCCGGCCGGCCCCTTCCCCGCGCCCGCCGGCCCACTCACCCGGCGGCGCCCCCTCACCCGGCGGCGCCCTCTTCCCCGCGCTCGGCGCGCCCGTTCCCGCGGCCGCCGCCCCTGCCCCGAGCTCACCGCGCCGCCGCCCGCCGCCCCGAGCTCGCCGCGCTCGCCCCCTGCCCCGCGCCGGCTCCCGCACCGAGCTCGCCGCGACCGCCGCCCCCTGCCCCGCGCCGGCTCCCGCCCCTCGCCCTGTGGCAGTCGGCCCCCGCCCCCACGGACGCCGCCCCTGCCCCGCCGGCCTCTCTCCCGCCGGACCTCGTGCCCGACGACGCCCCCGCTGCCCGCAGGCCTCGCAGCCGCCGTCCCCCGGTCGTTTAGGTAATTTTTAAGCATTTAGTTATTATTTTTAGTTATTGTGTTAGCATTTTTGTTAGGTTTGTTAGTTTTGTTTGTATAAAAAGTTATTTGTTGAATGTGATTGTCGTGAAAATGAATTTGATAAATGCTAATTTGATTGAATATTATGAAACTGTGTAAAATGTGCATGTTTTTTATCCTCCCCGTGTAGGGGAGGTGCTGTCAAAATTTTCAATTATTATATATGAGTAATTTATAATGTGGTTAGTATATTAGTGGGTTGTGGTTATATTTATACTTATGTAGCTAGTAATTAGTGGTTTGTGGTTAGGTAATAACCATCCACAGTTTATATTGAATGTTTAATTGGTGTTTCAAATAGATGGACAATTTTTTGAGCTTCTATCATGGAGGCAATGTGGAACAAGATCCGTATGGAAATGCCAAGTTCATTGACATGCGACACGTGCCGGTACTATTCGATGGTAGACCCTCCTTGAGAGATGTGTTTACAAAGGCTAAACAAAAGTTAGGTTTCCATGAAGCTGATGACATTGCGGTTGACGGAGTGCTTAATATCGGTCATCCACCAAATGGCATAAGACGAGTCATCCCAATTGATTGTCAACTGGATTGGGATAATTATATTACTTCGGCTATGAAGACCCATTTGCAACTCATGGAGGTTGTGGTGCGTCCGGTTGTAGTAGACCGTCCCCCTGAAGACTTTGATCGTGCTATCGATGACGTGCCAACTGTTCCTGATGCTCAATCTGGCCCCAATTTGATCCCATTAAGTCAGCCAGGAGATGGTCTGCAGACAGATTTAGCTGCGTGTATCCCTTTGGCACAAACCAATTGCAGTAAGTCTTATTGGCATTACATCTTCATTTTGGACCATGAGCACTTTGCTCATTCCATTTGACGTGGGACTGATCATCTTGTACATGTTGCAGGAGAGACTCCTACTCTTGTGGTTGATCCTCAGACCGAGGCACGTGGCTGCTTCGGTGATGGTTTTATTGCCTCCAACAGTCCTGAGTTTAGGAATGAAGAGGAGCCATATGCCTTTGCTATGGCTGCTGATTCAGATGATGACCGCCCGGTTGGTGAACTCACAGAGAGTGACATTGAGATGTTGCAACGTGTTTTTCCAGACGGCCGGGATCCTAGAGTGCATGAGTTCAGCGATCTTAGTCTTTCTCATCAGGCAAATGCAGAGGGAAGGGATGATGAGCTGCTTGACGCTCCTGAGGCCGGTCCTAGCATGATGATTGAAAAGGGTAGGGTCTTCAAGGACCTAACTGCCTTGAAGAGGTGGTTGCAGCATTACGCAGTCTTACGTAAGAGGCCGTATAGAGTACTTCATTCGTATGAGAAACGTCGTTACACGGTTGTATGCGACAAGGATAACTGTTCATGGAGGGTTTGTGCTAGGATACAAAAGATCACTGCAAAGTGGAAGATAACAAAAGTAGTGGGGCCACACACATGTGCTGAACATGAGTTAACGATGAAACATCGCCAATTGACATCAACCCTCATTGGGAAGCGACTTATGGGAATACTGCAGTCGGAACCAAATATGAAGGTTAGGACAATCATGAGGATCGTGGAGAATGTGTTTGATGGGTACAAGATAACATATGGTAAAGCTTGGAGGGCTAAGCAGTGTGCTTGGAAGATGATATATGGGGACTGGGAGTCTGGGTACGAGCAGCTACCTGTTCTTTTAAATGCAATGAAGGCGGTCAATCCAGGCATGCATTATGAGTACATCCCTAAACCAAATGCATGGATTGATGGGAGACAGATATTCTTCCGTGCGTTCTGGTGCTTTCCCCAGTGTGTGGATGCATTCCGGCATTGTCGTCCTGTCTTTTCAATTGACGGCACGTTTCTTCTCGGCAAGTACCAGGGCACTCTTCTAATTGCCATATCCGTTGATGCAAACAACAAGCTAGTTCCCCTAGCATTTGCTCTGGTGGAGAAAGAGAACAAAGACAGTTGGGGCTGGTTCCTGCGACTGGTCCGGATACATGTGGTTGGCCCAGGACGGGAAGTTGGTGTAATATCAGATCGGCACCAGGGAATACTCAACGCGGTCCGTGAGCAGATCGATGGGTACCCTCCTTTGCATCACAGGTGGTGTACTCGACACCTTGCTGAGAATCTTCTGCGTAAGGATGGTGTCAAGGATAACTTTGAGCTTTTCCAGGAGACATGTCGACAGCTGGAAGACAAGTTCTTTAGAGAAAAGTTAGAAAAGCTCAAAGTCGCAACAAATGCCGAAGGTAGAGATTGGTTGAATGGATTGATGCCGGATTTGGAGAAGTGGACGAGAGCTCACGACTTAGGTGGATGGAGATATGAGTTCCAGTGTAGTAACATGGCCGAGTCATTCAACAAATTATTGTTGGGCATACGTGGTATGTCGGTCACTGCTATAGTGACATTTACCTTTTACAAGCTTGAGGCATGGTTTAATGATAGACACACCCACGCAGTTGGATTGCAGAATGAGGGAGAGAGATGGGCTCCAAAGCCTAAGACCTTTCTAGAGAAGGCAAAGGAAAGGGCAAACACACACACTGTTGATTGTTTTGACTTACAGTCAGGGACATATGAGGTATTCCTTCAAGCTGGTACTACTTCTGACGGTGAGTCACAAGAGTCGAGGAAGCATGTGGTTGTCCTTAATGACTTGTCATGTACTTGTGGCGCACCCAGGCAATACCATTTTCCATGTTCTCATCTAATCGCAGCTGCTCGAGCTCATAACTTTGACTTAGAGAGGAGGATACCTCAAGAGTTTACTATTGATAAACTAGTGTTGACTTGGAGTCCAAGATTTATTCCTTATCGTGACGCGGGTGAGTGGCCTCCGTACGATGGCCCAAAGTATGTCGCTGATCCAAGCAGTCGTTGGAGCAAGCGTGGATCCAGGAAGAGGACGAGGCACAAGATGGTTATGGATCAGGTTGGTGGTAGGAGTAGAAGGGGAAGGAGAACACCATTTCTTACCGACCCCGAGCAGTATGAGTGTGGCAAGTGCGGTAGACTTGGTCATAATTCACGCACTTGTCGTTGGCAGATTAGCGAGGTTTGTATTTTTAGTTTAATGATACTACCTTAATTTTATTTAATAAGGCTATATTACTTACTAACATTAATTTCATTTTGTAGGATGGCACAGTTCCACCTCCTCGACCCGTTCTACGACGAGAGCCACCGGGGGCGCCTTCTGTCGGAAGGCCAGGTATTTAATTGTAATTATCTGTTGTAGATTTGTTGTTGTACAAATGGTGTTGCTTATATAATATTTTTCCGTGTAGGACCTAGCAACGCTTCGTTCTAGGACACACAATGGGTTCCAAGACATGGTGTTCGACGACAGGTACACTAATTACCTCAGACGAGCAGGTCTAGATGTAATATCGTACCAGTTACGACGCGGGTTGCCTACTATTGATTCGGCGGCCATTACTGCACTTGTGGACAGGTATTGTTAGGATTTTGTAAAAATATTCTTTAATCATTGAGCTTGTTTACACTAATTTTTTTTAATTATGTAGGTGGCGGCCTGAGACACATACTTTTCATCTTCCTTTTGGTGAGATGACAGTCACATTAGAGGATACACAGAAGATACTTGGACTCGATGTTGGTGGCAGAGCAGTGACAGGCCAATGTGACCCTGACGGTTGGAGGGCTAGAGTTGAGGCCTTTCTTGGTAGAGAGCTTCCTGCTGAGGGCGTTGAAAGGACTGCTGGAGTAGGCATCACATGGCTCCGTCAGTCTTTTGGTGTGTGCCCTGCTGATGCTGATGAGGCTACAGTCCAGTTCTATTGTCGAGCTTGGATCCTGCACATGTTTGGTTGTGTCCTCTTCCCAGACGCCACAGGAGACTGTGCGTCCTGGATGTACATCCCATGTCTCACCGACTGGGATACAGCTGGACACTACAGTTGGGGCTCCGCTGTGCTTTCTTTTTTGTACCGGCAGCTTTGTGAGGCTTGCCGTCGTACGTCCTCCTCTTCGTCTATAGGCGGTTGCGTCTACCTCCTGCAGATTTGGATGTGGTACGTCTTCGACCGACGTCTTCATAATTTTATTTAATAAGGCTATATTACTTACTAACATAAATTTCATTTTGCAGGTTTCGCATACCAGTTGGTCGACCACGTGTTTTCCAGCCTAGACCCTGGCCATGGATGATTTATGGAAATGCACGTCTTCGACCGACGTATGCTTATATTTGGGACCAGGTGGCAGCTCCTTTTGCGAGAGCTAAGAGGGCATACATGGAGTATGTTAACGAGTTTGACACCCTTTCAGCCTCTAGTGTAAGTACTCAACATGTATATCTTATCATTATGAAATTTGTTTTATTATACTAAACATAGATTGCTTCATTTTTGTTTCAGGTCACATGGCAGCCATACAACGCACCTGAGTATGCTGGGATGATCTTTAGTGTAGTATGCAGCAGTGAAGATGAAATCTATATGATGCAATGTCCTTTGGTCTGTTTCTGGTGTGTTGAGTGGCACCTACCTCACAGGGTTCAAAGACAGTTTGGTAGGAACCAGCTATGGCCGGTTGAAGATGTTCCTACTTCAAAGGAGCTACACAAGTAAGTTCGCAATCTATAAATCCAGTTTGCAATTTATAACATCAATCATTCTTAACTTTGTGTTCTTTATATGATATGATTTGTGTGTAGATTTGACCGGCGGAAGCAAAAGAAGATAACGGACTTTCGTCAACATCATCTGGTATTTATAAATGATTGGGAATCGGGTGCTGAGAATGTATATTCCAACGATGAGTTGCACAACAACAGTGATTACAGGCGGTACCAAGCTTGGTACCAGGGTGTGACTCGTTGTAAGCTTCGCCAGCAGTGGACAGCGGAAGACTACGCCGACATTGATTCTTCTGACGATGAAGAAACGGAGTATGACCTGTCCACTAGACTGGGAACCCAAGTGGAGGTGGCACCCATATTAGATCGAGTGGTAAGTTTAACTCGATTTTAATACTCGACATGTATAAATTGTATGTGTGATGCAAATTGTGTTGTACAGGGTAACACATTGCGACGGTCGGTAGAGGACATTGATCGCCAACTTTTGACTGTGGGCGACAGCAGCATGCGCAGCTTCTTGCAGGTAAGCCCACATGCATCGTTTATAGCCTTAAGCGTGTTATGAATATGTTGTAAACTAATATGTCTTTGGCATGCAGCGTTTATCTAGGCGCCTACGTGGAGCTGCTGCTCGCTGTGGCTGCAGGACTACTGTTGCACATGACGTCCATGTTCCATCGTGTACCGACACAGCAACGCCCTCCACAGGTCTTGGTGCTGGCTTCGACTACGATCAGGACGAGATAGGACCTTCACAGCTTCAGGGGGCTCCTTCGACACAGCCATTACAACCACAAGATCGTAGGCGACACCGCTCTCCACAACGTTACACTCCAGGCACCGACGCTTTAGGCAAGGGTAAGACTAGGAGACGTTGAATTGGTTTGGACTCTATGGACTTGTTATGTAACGTATGAATTATATAGACTTGTAATGGACTCATTTGGCCTCTACGGGCTTGTATGACATTTTAATGGACTTGTATGAATTCTATGGACTTGTAATGCACTTGTTTAGACTTTTATGATCTTGCTTGGAATTGTTTACAATTGTATGCACTTGTATGTTATGCTTATCTATGTGTATATGTTGGATTGACAAAAAACAGAGAAAACTCTGCCGAAATTTTCTGAAATTGTTGGTTATGTCATGTAGCCTTTACATAACTATTACATAGCCTTTTCAGAAGCATTAATTTTTGGACTAGCATCTAGACTTTTCAGATCCATTTCGTAGCCTTTTCAGGAGTGTTTATATAGCCTTTTCAGAGTGTAAAAATAGCCTTTTCAGGATTGTATATATATAGCCTTTTCAGGATTGTATATATAGCCTTTTCAGAATCAACTATATCCTACATTAGCGTAGGACATGTAGCCTTTTCAGAACAAGAACATAGCCTTTTCAGAGTTTTTGTACATATCTGATGTTTATAATCTATTACACTATCTATCCTTTAGCCTATATATACACGATCCTTTGTACATTTGCTTCATTGTGCAATACAATGGCTTCAGGGTCTTCTAGGGGCAAGGGTGCGGTAAATGAGAGACGAAAGGATGGAGGGAAGTTAACTCCAATGTGTTTTGATGGCCCTCTTGGTCCAGATTTTTTTGAAGAGGCGGTTTTTAACTTTCCAGTTCAAAGTAAAAAAGATTTCAACAAAGAGGTTAGACTTAGGTCCTACGATAATAGGAGAGAAGATTGGCCGAAGTGCATGCATGGCGAGGATTGCTTGGTGCAGATGTTCGTTGAGGGTGGAATTGATGGAGGCCGGCGTTTCTTCAGATGTCCTTATGCATATGTACAAATTAATTTTTAGTCCTTTGTTCTAAATACTTTTGTTGTTCAGTGAAACTAACTATAAACATTTATGCAGCATTCATTGGTCAAGGAGAATTGTGGGTTCACTCGTTGGGTAGATCCTCGTCCGATTTTTCCTCATGCGGAATACATATCCTACCTACAGAATAGGATATTTGATCTAGAGAGAGAAGTAAGCAACAGAAATGATGAGGAAGAAAGAGACAAAAACAATGGTGGTGCTTCACAGGTGCAAGTATGCCCAGATCCATATTGTTGCTGCCCTTGTCACAACAAGAATGTTGGTCCTCCGTCGTCTCCACCGCACCCACAGCAGACACCAACAATGGGAGGATACTATGGGGAAGGGTCAACTCAATTTGGAATGTGGGAGCACTACTAGAAAACTCTTATGTATCAATTGCTTTCAGCGTGTTGATTATCTATTTCAATTGCTTCAAGTCGCCTTCAAGAATTGCTTCAATTATGTATTTATGTAATTTTTCATCAATTTGAAGGTAATTCATTACGAAATATCATTATTCGACAATACATAATACCGAATAATAAGTTCATTATTACATAACTTCAAATAAAACACCAATACTACTGAGTACAACGGGGCCATTTGCCTTTGCGAAATGCATCAGGGTTCTCCTCCATTGCTTCCTTTGCACGACGTGCACGCTCAAGCTTCTTCTCCTTATCTTCCCTGCATTCAGCAACACGCCTCATTTTCTCTTCGTCTTCACGTTGTTGCTCGGCAGCAAGCTCCTCTCGTCTTTTTTTCATCCTCTCTTTGTCCTCTACATCCCACTTTTGAAGATTCTCCAACCACTTCTTGTCTTTCTCTGATATTTCTGTGTCAATCCACTGCTCAAAATCACATAGCGGTGGAGGAGTCTACAAAATATGCAATTATTAGTACGCAAAAAAACATTTACAAAAACATTCACAAATTGTAAACATATTACAAGACTATTCTCACCATTAAATTCATCCGACGTTGAACAATAGTTGGCTCAAATGCAAAGTTAGCACACATCCAATACCTCTGTCGATAGGTGTCATGATCTTCAGACTTATCGACCTTACAAGGATCACCACAAAAACACATAGGCACTGGAACACCACTTGGCAAAGGCAGCGGGTCGAAGGCAGTTCCGGTCAAAGGACCCTTCCTAAATTTCCATAAACTCTATAACAATCAGAAATATAATAGACTCACAAAATAAGAGGCAGATCCAAAACTTATCTTTGTTTAGCATATTTACCACGCCTAGACATCTCTAGTTTAGAGGAATTGAAATAAGCACAGCAACCAGCCAGACGTAGGGTAGTATTTATAGGAGCGTACCTCGGCCGTACCTCGGCGCCATAGATCTTGGCGCCGAGGTAGGCGTCGTTGACCGGGCGCCTACCTCGGCGCCAAGATCTATGGCGCCGAGGTACGTGCCACGTAGATCCAGGTCACACCGGGGTCTGACGTATAAGCGCCAATAGTATTGGCGCCGGCACACACAAGCTCGGCGCCAATGATGATGGCGCCGAGCATAGGGTCCATTTTTTGAAATGAAACTGCCAGGGGCATAAATGTGGGAAAAAAACCCGAAAAGGGCCAAATTGCAAAAAAGTTGGACGTCGTGCTCGTATCCTAGAGAATCCGATCCCCGATCTACCCCATATGTGACTCAACGTGCTCCATCCACTCATGGGACTCCCAGATAGCAATAGGTAAAAACTTACTGGTTATTACTTGCCAAAATCCATACCCATAAATAAAAATACTCCCATTAAGAGAGCGTTTGGCAGAGCTCTCACACCTTCACTCCCAGCGAGAATCACTCACACGTAGCTAAACAGTAAAAAAAATGAACTGCTCCATAGTGGGAGCAGAGTGAATCCAGTCTCCATTTGTACTAGAGAGTGGGAGCTAAAAAACCTGATTCTCGCCGCTTCCAACCTGCTCCCCACTCTCCAGCCCCTCAAGAATAACTTCACACACTATTTGCCAAACAATTTTCGTCAGATAGATTCACTTCTACCAGAAAATCATTCGGAATCATTCCATCGAAAAATTAACTCTCGGAGCTAGAGAATCATGGATCAGAGTCCTACCAAACGAGCCCTAAAAATCCATACCCTTGACGGGTATAAAATTTTACCCAAACTCGTGCCCATGCGGGTTTCGACTATCCAACGGATTTTCTATAGCCACTAACATCAACATAAAAATAAATCCATCAAGTAAATGACAGTCAATATATTAATAAGTCGGGATAAAAAGAACAAGTGATAACTAATTTTAGCTTAAACTTTGTTACATGGACTTTATTTCAATTAGAACATATTTAATTAATAATATTACGAGACATATTTATAAGATATGTTGATTTTAAGGCGGGTTTTAAAAATCCATGAATTTGCATGTACGAGTAGTGGAACAATAAACTCATGCCCATGTTTTTGGTGGATTTTTATTTGACTCTATTAATAAATCTATAATAAAAAAATTGACCTAAACCTATATCATAATAGAGCAAAATCTCATCAGGTTTCGAGTAACGTGTATTCATTGGCATCTCTATATGACTATATGGGAGGAGCGGTGTCCATCTGGGGTCGGCGTTATCGATCCAGCATCGGCCGCGTCGATCTGGGGAATTGACTTTGAATTGAACTGCACATGCTACATCGAATCGTTTTTGTGTCTTGCTCCCACGTATTGATTGTGAAGCTGATACTCGAGAGTCCACATCCAAATTAAAACATTATGAAGATATGTTAAAATACAGGGGCAGCATATCATATGGGGGAACCTGAACTCCGTTCACAGATATATGATATCGTTGACTTTTTTCGAAAACTTTCATCACTCATCTTATTGAAAATATTTATTCAAAAATATAAAATTTTAAGTTAAATATAAGCTACCTTAAATAATAAAACAAATCACAAAAATAAATAAATAATAACTTATTAATTTTTTAAATAAAATGAGTGGTCAAAGTTTTTTTAAAAAAAATCAATTGTGTCATATATTAATGAATGGAGGGAGTACATGAGAGAACAGATTCTAGCACTGCTTTATTAGCTCGTTGATTGGGTACTACAAACCGACGTGTTCTATGTGGAACAATATTGATTACATACACCCATACCTTTTACTCATTACATACTACAGAAAATCATAACATGTTCGTTATTCCGTGTTTATGATATGCATGTACGACTTAGAGACTCTGGATCAGTTTTTAGAAGACAACTAAGAAATATATTATACAATTGTGAGCCTTTGGATCATAGAGACAATATGTATGGACAAATAGAGACAATATGTATGGACAAATAGAGACAATATGTATGGACAGTCTTATAGAGATTGGCTCATCACAAAAACTTCGTCTTTTATTTTTTCAATTAATCTAATAACTAGAGATCACTCAAAAGACTCCATATATTAAATAGAGTTATACATACCTTTAGCAGATTGACATATGACCATACAAAATATTATTTTGTATTATTTACCGTGTGGACTTCAAAATAGGATGTAGGATAGAAATTCTGCTAGAAATAGCCTAAATGTCTCAAGGCTTTGAAGAGGCCGGTATCTAGCTGCCTATAGAAAAGAAATTAGATTTCAGAGACGGAAAGGAACGCTAGAAATTAGTTTGCAGAGGCGACTTCATTTCAAGTCGTTATTACAAATCTTTGTTCAAAAATCACAAATTTAGATCAAAACAATAGCAAATATTTTTTTTAAATCCTAGGAGACCTCATTGGACAGACAAATACGTGAGTTTTTTCTTTGTCCGGAAGTCACAACTCACCTTTTTCTCGTGAAAAATACGAGCTCAACGGCAAAGGAAGCTCAGATGTGCGACCTCAGGCCTCGCGCGTTTGTCGCAAAACCACAACCCATACAACGTTCGTGTCCAATTGTAATATTGGTCCTTATTTTATATTCAACAGAAAAAAACTATCTATACTACAATGTTTTATTCTTTTTCAAGATTACAACTTTTGTTGGTCGTTTCTCCCTATTACCGAAGGTTCTCAAAGTGTTGTATTATCAGTCAAATATATTTCAGGTACTACTAAAATATAGCGGGCTAGACTTCGTCAGAAGCGGCGCGCGAGGAAGGGATGAAGCTGCCCACGAGGAAGGGAAGAAGCTAGAAAGGTTCGGCCCCGTGGAATTGACTGAGACTGTGTTCAGCGGCTCCCTCTAAATTTCTCCCCCTATATCCCACTTATGTGTCACGTCAACGTTCTCTTTCCCCCTATATCTCCACCCTGTACAGCGGTTTCCCCTAAATCATTCCCCTATACCCCACTATAATCATAAAAAACCATTTTCTATACCTATTTAGGGCCTGTTTGAGAGAGCTTTGCTTCAAAAACTTCAGCTTTGGTTTTCTAGTTTCACTATAAAACAGCTCCAGCAAATTGTTAAGGTGAGTTCTAGGAGCGTTTGGTTTGTATATGGACTCCAACTTCTATAATACAATTGATTTGTGTGGGTTTCCTTGATTACCCTTGATGATTAGTGTGTTGTCGCCAGAGAGAACGGAAGTTGTATGTTGCGTAACCAGTGGCATGGTGGGTAATTTTCGTACAACTTCATGAGAAGATATAAAACAGTGTTTTTGAAGCACCCTCTAAGGAGCTTCATGAATTTCATGAAACGGGGCTCTAGTTTCGATTTTTTTTAAAACTAAAGCTCGTGGAGCTAGACCTGTTTGGGTTGAAGAAGTTAGAACGAAATTGAAATTCTTGAAGTGAAGCTCTCCCAAACAGGGCCTTACTATCTATTATTAATTTTTATCAACTAACAAACACTATAGAGCACAAGTACCGAGTGAAGAGGTGCGGCTAGTGCAACCCCACATGTGGCGCTCGCATGTGCTCTCCCCTTCAACTTTTACGCATAGAGGAGGCTTTGGAGGGTGCCGCTGCAGCGTTTTTGGCCCCCTACCTGGCTACAGTGGTAGCGGAGGAGGCACCGCTGAACAAAGTCTGACGGACAGGAACGAAGGAGAGAAGAAGCTTCGTCTCTGCACTACTATCACACGAGAAGAATCTAGAAGGTTGGCCAGCCCGACACGAGGGAGGAAAAGGCAATAATACCCATACAAATTCGTATGTATAGGATTTGTGGACGTGTTTGTAATTTCATATAAAGGTATATCCGGCCATAATAAATAGAGGAATAATACCCTATAGAAGGGACGAAAGAAAGAACGAGGACTAGGATTTCTCCGTCTCCGAGGGTGTTTTGCCCGTCTTTGTGCTCTCCTTTGTAAAGCCAACACTACCGGACTAGCCTTTACCGAGTGCAAAAAGGACTTTGCCAAGTGTTTGGGACACTCGGCAAAAGAACACTCGATAAATAAATATTTTATCGGTAAATGGTTCTTTGTCGAGTATTGTTTTGGCACTAGGCAAATTAAGAATCACAAAAATTAAAAATTAAAAAAAATAGCAAAACATTTTTTTAATTAGGGGAACAACCCCCAACCATCACCATTGTCCTACCCATCGTCCTATCATTTTTTAACATTTTTTGAACTGAATATACGTGTTTTGTGACCGGTGAGATTTAAACTCGCACCTCTCTCGCGCAACCTGCTCTACCACTATATCACTTGTGTCTATACTACATCTTCCTTCCTCGTGAATTATAACAAACCGTGAATAAATTGATTAGTTGAGGCACTAAATAAAGTTAAATGAAAATGTTTTCAACAATAAAGTTGCATAACTTTTCAAGATCGACAACTTTCATATTGATAGTTTCTTCATCTGAGATCGTTTACAAAACTTGAATTTCAAATTTGAAAACTTGAAACATAGTTTTGTATAACAAGATTTCAAATAAAACAATAGGCAATTATAAAGTTTCATAACATTTCAATACCTACAACTTTTATTTTGATGGTTTTTTGTTTGAAAAATTCGAGTCTTAAAATTCAAACAAAGTTTTGCACGACCAGATGATTTCAAAACCAAAATGTTATCAACTACGAAGTTTCGTATCCTTTTAATACCTACAACTTTTATCTTAGTGGTTTTTCTATTTTAAATCATTCTGGAAATTCGAATTTTAATTTTTTTTTAAATTTAGACGTAGTTATCATTGATAAGATGACTCAATCCGTGTGCAGCCGAACAAACCTTAGTTTAGGCACGTGCGTCAGATGTCTAGGGATCAGCCACTCGTGCATAATAGAATACAATACTCCTGGCTAGAAAACATCTCGGGTACCATCACCTCCGACGAAATCGTCCAATCAGGACAGCAATCGTGTGCTTAGATCCGAGAACCAGGACACACGTGATTAGATCCGACTCCGACTACTGGGGAGAACAAACAGCTCAGGGCCGGGGACAAGACAGAGATGATAAGATATAAAACAAAAGCATGTTTCCATCAAATAGAATCCTAATTATAAACGTGAATGGAACTTTATCTATACGGATCAGGGATCACGTAGATTTGTTCACCAGTATTATATATATGGTGTCAGTACGTTCACATCCCATGACGGTGCTGACCCAGGAGATCGTGCCCGTCGATCTAGCCAATTGAATTAACTGAACTGCTTCCATGTGTACTCCCTGATGCTCGTATCTCGAATTCGATCCCTGCCCGGTCTGTGTACTCGAACACTCAAGATATGTTAAAAAAAACACGAAAGCATCACTGCCGGAAACGCATTCAGGTTTGCCGAGAGCGAAATCTTGGACACTAGGTACAGCATTCTTTGCCGAGTTTGTCACTCTCGCTCGGCGAAGAACAACACTTGGCAACAAACCTCTTCGCCGAGTCCAAAACACTTGGCACAAAATAAGTCTTGTGGCTAAGAACGTTTTCAACTCTCTCGGTAAATCATGGCACTCGACAAAGCGCCGTAAACAGCCGTCAATAGCTTACGGCCGTTAACTATGCTGAGTGCCAAACAAACACTCAACAAATAATGGTTTTGTGGAGTGTCTTTTCTTGACACTCAGCAATGTTTATTTGCCTTGTTTTTTTTTTCTTTTTGCTCCCAACTTTTTTTTGTGGTGTGTTCCTAAAATCTTTGGACCTATATATATGTTCGATTTTGGCACATTTATCAAAATGTTTCTTATACATATTAGATTTAGTTCATTTAATTGAATTTCTTCAAATTGGAACTCCAAGTCACTAGAAAAATAGAATGCAAAAATAATAATCATGTTATTGGGCACAAGTTACGGCATAATTCAGCAACATACCAGAAATTTCGAATACCATGTTCACGAAACATAACAGGGAACTTGCGATTCAGTTATTTTAAAATTGTATAAAACACAAACAAAGTTAGAAAATCATGAAACTTCTCGAGATGTAATGATGTCATATGTAGAGGTTGCGATAAAAAATTGACAGGGTTTTGTAAAAGTTGTCACGTACGATGTGTACAAACCTAGCCGGTCTACGTAGAAGTTTCATAATTTCATGTGAAAATCATCTAGGTTTGTGTACATAGTGCATAATAACTTTCACGAAAAAGTGTTAAATTTTATCTAGCCACTACATATGATATCATGACATCTCGACAAGTTTCATGATTTTCTGACTTCGTTTGTATTTTATACAATTTTAAAACAACTGGATCACAATGGACACAAGTTCGTGGTCATGTTTCGTGTCTATTCCTAAATTAGGCCGTAACATGTGCTCAATAATATGAATATCAATTTTGCATTCATTATTTTCAATTATTCGAGTGGCTTGCAGTTTAAATTTGAATAGTCAAAAGAAATTGAATTAAATGTACCAAATCTAACAGATAGAGCAAACACTTGGAGAAATGTGTCAAATTTGAATATGTAGGTCTAGAGATTGTACAAACACACCACAAAAAGTTGGAGAGGGAAAGAAGAAAAAACAATCATTCTTTGCCAAGTGTCAACAAAAGTCACTCGGCAAAGAACCTCAACTTAAAATAACCATATGTGTCGAGCTTTATTTGCCGAGTACATGTCAGGTCCAACTCAGCAAAGTAATTTTAAAAGAATTAAAAACTTTTTATTGTGTGCCAGATCCAGGGCACTCGACAAGGTACATTGCCTTACCCTAAACTGCGTGTGGCTCGACCTCACACGTACACACTCACACCTACCTGCACCGCCACCGCTCGCCCCTGCCTCCACGCTACTTGCCTACGTGCCGCCCCGCTCCGCTCACCGACACGTTGTCGGCGTCTCCCCGCACCCTGTCGGCGCATTTCTGCACCCTCGTCGACGCCTCCCTGCCATCGCCGACGTCTCCCTGCACCCACCGGTGCCTCCCCAGCCAACAACCCCTTGCCGGTGCGCCTCCCTCAACCTTGAGCCCCTCGCCAACACCTCCTCGACCCTGACCCCTCACCCATTCTTCCCGATGAGGACCCTGTGCTTTTTTTAGAGAAAATATATGAGAAATAGTGTGATATTATTGACGAATCGTGTAAAAAGCAACAACCATGCATCCATGAGAAACAATTTTTTAAAAACTATGTAGCTATTGACTCTAAGTTTCGGTAAGCAAAAAACATCAGTTTCATGTTGATCATCAAGTGGTTGCAATAGTATCACACTGTTTTATAAAAGACACATGACACATGTGAAGTAGTATCATATGATGTATAGATCCATATCATGTATAAAAGACACATATGAAGTAGTATCATATGATGGACAATAGTAGTAATATATTAAAATATTGCAATAGAAGTAAGATGTGATTTGATATATTCCACGACATGGATTGAAAATATATATGTGATTGACCTCCATCGTGTCGTTGATATATATGTGCGCCATTGTGCTATTAGTTTTATTTACAGGTTTTGGAAACCTCACCATGCAGGGTGGTGTTGTCGAAATATATATGTGATTGACCTCCATCGTTCCTTTTTTATAGAGGTCTTCCTAGCCATTACGGGTCTGCATGCACCGCGTCCACTCGCCACTACACTGAACCGCCACAGCCCCGCTAGCATGACTCCACCGCTACCCTAGGTATAACCTCTATTTCCGTATCATAGTCGTAGATCACATAACCCAGTTAGGCGTTTCCTGTTCAAACGAGATACATTTGCAAATATGCAGATCTTTGAATATCTATAACTATATCTATTTCAAAATGTCCACATTTTTTGGACAGCCCGCGGTTGCATAGATAGAGTTAGTTTCCATGCTCTACTCTGATCTAGGATAGAGGTTCAATGTCACCTCCTTGTTGTTCTCCAGATACACACACTCCTTGCCAGGACATGTATTTGGAGAACAACAGGGAGGTGCTACCGAAATTCTGTCTTGGATCGGAGTAGAGTTTGGAAACTAATCCCATCTTCGGAATCACGGGTGGGATTAGAACCTCTCCTCACCAATTAGAAGGTAGGAACATACTGTAGAAGCATTAGAGGTTTATATTACACTATACTATTATATATGTTAGAGGATGGAGGACCATGAGTGGATGTACATGGGTCGCGTAAGAAGGGATGATGTCACTAGTGAATGTATTACAAAGACCGATGCTTTCTTGGAGCGGGCATTTGGCGAAGCTGCTAAAGTAGCAAGTCTAGTCCCATGTCCGTGCAGTAAATGTACAAACAGAAAAAGACAATCAAAGAAGGCCATAGGAGAACATATTTGGAAGAATGGATTTACGCCATACTAAACCCAGTGGATCTTCCATGGTGACACACATCGTATGAGAGAGGAGGTGGTGAGACAACGTGTTGTGGATTATGATGCTGATGGCGGGATAGCGAACATGCTGAACAACTATCACAAGGCACAGTTCGCTGAAGGACATACGGAGGATGAGCCAGATGTGGCCACAAAGGCGTTGTACGACATGTTTGACATTGCAAAGTAACCCCTTCATAGCCAGACAAAGGTGTCTTAACTGGATATCCTTGGACGTATAATGGCGTTAAAGTCGCAGTATAGCCAGAGTCAAGACGCCTTCAATGGTTTGTTGACAGTTATTGGTAGCCTTCTTCTGGAGAATCATGTTCTTCCAAAGAGCATGTACGAGGCACAGAAACTAGTTTATGCACTCAAGATGACGTATGGGATGATACATGCTTGTTCGAAGGGTTGTGTCCTATTTAGGAAAGAATACGCGAAGGCAAAGTACTGTCCGAAGTGTAAATCGTCTAGGTTCATAGAGGTAGACTCTGGTGATGGACAGAAGAGGCATCTCAACATCCCGTGACAATCCTACACCACCTTCCGTTCATATCGAGGATCCAACGGCTATACATGACCAAGGATTTCGTGAAATAGATGACATGGCACAAAAATGATAAACGATATAATCCTCACAAGATGGTACATGCATTCGTGGTGAAGCATAGACTCACTTTGATGCCATTCATCATGAGAAAGTTGAAGAGGCTCGTAATGTACGTGTTGCGCTGGCCATAGATGGGTTCAATACTTATGGACTAATGGTTGCCCCATACACATGTTGGCTCATGTTTGTTATCCCCCTAAATCTCCCCCGTTGCTTATGCTTTCAATGATAGAACATGTTCTTGTCGTTGATAATTCCTGGACACTTAGGGAATAAAATGGGTGTGTACATGGAGCCTATGTTTAATGAATTGGTCCATGCTTGAGAGGAAGGGGTATGGACATACGACCGAGCTACAAAGAAAACATAAACCCAAACACATATGATGGAGACAGACACATTCTAATCTTGGGCTAGTCAAAATTCGATAGGATTCCATCTTACTAGGAGATGATGTCTATATTGTGGCCCAATAGGCCACACAAGTGTATTATCTCACATATGTGTGCCAAACGAAAGAGCATTTTAATGGTTGTAATGTGTGTATAAGGTATCACCGCACGGTAAATTACCTGTTCTAAACTATGAAGATTATAACTTAGACCCAACCACATATGAGGGAGAGTTATTTCAAGAAGATGGGCTTGAAGGATGATTTGAGATAGACTTAAATAAAGCGATCAACATGGAAGTAGATATTGAAATGGTTGTTGACGAGGAGGATGATAAGGTGCAAAATGAGAATGACTTAGAAATGCTTGAATGATTACATTTAGATAATGACAATAACGAAATTACGCCTTCAGATGGTGTTGACTATGAAAGGGTTGATAGTGATGATGAGACTTATGATCTAGCTAATTCTGATCTTGATGATTATTTTTAATCGATGTGATACTATATTTTATTTATTTCATATTTGTTTCTAAATAATATATTTTTTATCTGTGCTTATTTTCTTACTCTTAATGCAGGTGATTAAACAAAGATGGTGGCGGACAGAGGAGGAGGCTCAGGTGCCCCAGCAAGACGAGGACATGCACTAGCAGGTGGACGACTCGGCGTAGCAGGCCGCTGTCAATGCGGCGCAACAGGTCATCGATGCGGCACAGAAAGATGATGATGCATAGGTGAACGAGGAGGCGTACAAGGATGCCTCTGGTTCTGGTGCCTATGATTCGATGTGAGTCTACTTGCGAGGTCCTGCAAGTCTCCCTTAGTGACTGATACTTTGTGACAGGCACCCGCTGATTCAACCCAAGGGGGAAAGGTATGTAACTTGCCCTTCTGTGCAGGGAACACTTCCCTTGAATTGTTGAGTACGGCGGAGTGACGAGTCCAGCCTATTCCTTCAACCAGCCGTCGCCTCTGATGCAGTAGTTCGGGACGACAGGAAATTCAACAACAAGGCGGAGCGGGTGAAGCAAGAGCTGTGGGTAAGTCTTCCTCACACTATATTGTTTAATAAGTCACATTCATTGCACATTCTTGAAATAGTGTATGGATAAATTGTGTTTGTATGCAGGATTTCTTCAGATGTGAGGCGAGATATGAGGGCAGGGCGTATGTGTTGGCTACCACGTGCTGTAAGAAGCTTGTCATGGATGTGAGGCTGGATATGATCATTTATTTAATTGGGATGATATATACTTATACTTAGTAACTCTAATAAACCATGAAAAATTTAAAAGCTAAATGCTCAGCCTCATACTATTCCTTGGTAAGTCTTACATTGCACTTTTCGCTACACGTGACCTCAAGCTTCACACATTCGTCGCCTAAGGCCATTTTATACTCTAAATATCGTGACACATCATCATATTTGGTGGCATGGCAGTACAATTAAGATAATAGATATAGAGAGAGTTTCATGGGAGATAGTAGAGTTTCATGGAGATGAAACCCTGCATATATGGTTACCTAGTTTTAATATGATGTGTCAGTATTGGAAATAGTGCATCGAAACTCACCCACCACTGAGAATGACCTAACCACTACAAGTAGGGATATAATCAGATCGGAAACAGTATATTTGTTTCGATATTTTCTCTTCGGATTCGGATCGGATACGGATATTTATCGAGTTGCGTTAGATAAGATTTGAATGGATATCGACATCTTAAACATAAAACTTGAGTATACGAATATGAATATATGCCGGATACAGATCGGATACTAAATACTTGGACTCGAATACGGATTGGATCTTAGCCCTCTTAGGCCTTGTTCGGTTGCATATAGACCGAAGAGGATTGAAGGAGATTAAATCCCTTTTTATTCAATGTTGACTAGAAATAGATTTAATCCTCCTCGAAAAACAAACAAGCTCTTAGATGAACCGAATTCGAATACAGACAGATAATATTCCTACCATTTACATCCTTAACTACACAAGTTGCTAGTTGTTGCACAATCTATTTTAAAAAGTTTATGTTTCTCCTATGGGTTTTTTAATCTATATTAAAGTTATAAATAATTTGAAGATGTATTTTTAAGAGATATATATGCAGAAGTTTTTTTTCCCACCATGCCGTACTTGGGTTGGCATATACAAAATCGGCTCAACGTGCTTTTGGACAGGCAAGGCACTGCACACCAGCACCAGGCAGGCAGACAGGTTATACCCAAGTCATGACATCACGCGCTTACGATGGGAAGATGACGACGACGGGATGAAGGAGCCTGCCCAAGATGTAGGCGCACATGCCGGATATGATGGCGGGGCCGCATCTCGTGGACACGCATTTATGCTGTGCTACGGAGTCACACACAACACAGGTCATGTTTTTATTAACCCTACCTGGGTTGCCTGACTGATTATTCTAGCTAGTGCTGCATGCCCCCACGATAATATAGTTTTCGACTCCCCAATTATTCAGTCTGCGGCCAGCAGGCCACTTGACTTAGCTACCACATGTTGCCATGTACGCAATGTAGGATGTGTTTGGTTGGATGTACAAGAAGGAATAGAAGAAGACGGCCACAGTTTCTATAGTATTTGATGAGAGTCACGTAGGGACGAGATGAACATCGACGTAATTTTTGATGACGACGTGATCCAAAAAATTAAGTGGACAATATCGCTCCTACCTCATCATATTTTGACCTCAAACCAAACACGTAAGTAGCGACCAGGTCAGATGGTCATCAGATCCAATTAGTCGGGAGAACAAATAAGAATCCGACCGTATCCTCGAGAATCCGATCCCCGATCTGAGCCACATGTGCCTCCACGAGCTGCATCCATTAATTCATGCATGGGAGCGCGGCGTCGATCCGCGCGCGCGCGTGGGTGAGAGTCATCGATCCACGATCAGGCCCGTCGATCTGGGCAATATAACTGGCTCGAATCCAACCGCCCAACGATTCATTCTGCGTCTTGATCTTAATTTAATCACGTCGGTTATTCATTAAGAGCAAGTGTTGAGTACTGTCCATATGCATGTGTACTACGCATTACGCCCACATGCTCAAACGCTGTCAAGATATGTTAAAATACACGACCTTCAGGTTGCTTGTTTGTGGTCATGATTTCATGGTATACATTATGCTTGCTGGAAGGAGCTACATGCCATGGAACTTTACATGCATGTCAGGTTTCACTTAGAATTTTGCGCGAACATCTGTTACTTTGACTACTATAGATGTTTACTATCCTACAATCATCACATCTTTAAGAGCTAGATCAGGAACACATCTAGGAAGTAAACTAGTTCCAACTACAGATGGGGAAGGGTTTGAAGGTTTTGGTGAAAAGCATAATAAGCACATGTATAGGTTTCCCGTATAGTATGAAGGACAATCTAAAGGCTAGACGAGACTTAGCACTGATATGTAATTGTTCAACAACACTTGAGCTCAAGGAAGATTGCAGGAAGACATGTGTTCTGTTTCGCCTAAAGCCCAGACAAATATAAAACAAGTGTTGTGAATTTAATGACTAGGAATAATCTAACTAGGTTGAAGAGTAATTATTACCACATAACCATGGAAAGACTCCTTCATGTAGTGTTTGGTGGATACCTTTATGATGGTGTGTAGAAGGCGCTAATTGAGCTAAGCTTTTCCTATAGACAAGTTTGTGCCAAGGAAATAAGAAAAAAGGCAATGAAGCAGACCAAGAAAGAGATACTAGTTCTTATATGCAAGTTAGAAAAATAATTTTTTAGGATTATTTTCAATCCAATGCAACATCTCCTTATTGTTCATCTACCATATGAAGCTAAGGTTGGTGGCCATGTGCAGCATAGGTGGATGTATCATCTAGAAAAATCCTTAAAGAATCTTAGAAAAACGGTTGTCAATAAGGCAAGACTTGAAGGATGCATCGGCGAAGAATTATAACTTAAAGGCATTGCATGCTCCACGAGTCTATACTTCGCATAGAAAAACAATGTCATGGAGCCTACATTGCAGTACCATGTAGATGAAGATCAATCTTGTAGGGACCTCAAAATTTTTCATCAGATGGGTAAAACCATCCGTGGTTGCACTACCTACAATTTCTATCTGGAAGAACAAAATCCGCTCTAGTCTACATGCACATAAATATGGAAGATTTAACATTTTTTATGCAAGATAATTATCTCACCCAAAATAAAATTCACCCACTTGCTTGTCTACACATCCTCTATTTCATATACTCGCAATATATCCTCTTCCTTATATTGAGTTCGATAAGCAAAACTGGAAGAGGGCTAGCCATTAACCTACTCAGATGAAACTAGATGTGACACATGTGGATAGTATACATGGATGGCTTGATTTCATCACTTGGTTTCAAGATCATGTAACTATTTGTTCTTGTGCTATAAAATACTATGTACAACTCTTTAAATATATTACATGCCTTGTAAATTTTATATCATTAGCAGTTCATGAAAGTTATTGTGCACAATAATTTCTCACAATTATCATATGAAAGCATAACCATGAAAGATATAGTTGATACAATGTTAATTCATTCCACTTCTGTTCAACCACTTTTGAAGCTAGTCATCCTTTGGTTGCTACAATTAATTCTGGAGTAGTGATTAGGGAATTGACTGTGCAACGATTGGAAACTCATTATTATGGAGTGATAAAAAATATACTCAAGTTTACAATTGTATGTAATAAGAAACTTGAGGTAATCTTCTTTGATTGTGATTAGTTTGATCCTAATTAAGGGATTCGAGAAAACCAATTTAGTATGGCAGATGTAAAAGATGAAAAAGATGACAAGGCCATGATAATTTCATCCTTGCTCATCATGTCAAGCATGTATACTGAATATTGTATCCATGCACAAAGCTAATTGCTTGGTGGGTAGTGTATAAAGTGAATTCACGTGAAAGACTATACATTCCTAGTAATGCCAGATATCATGATACCTAGATAGAGACTACTATTGATTAGGTCTACCAAAAAGAAGAATCACCAAACTCTTTTTACATAGAGATTGCCGTAGCACTTGATTTCTTAGTCGGTGGTAATGATGATATAATAACTCCTAATGAACGAAGATGAGACCCTAGAAACAAAAAAGTGACATGTCATCCTTTAGAGAAAAGGAGATATATTGGTCCTATTATTTATGACAATTGAAAAGTAAGCTTCTATTTATTTTTCTTACATTGGTTATTTGACACTTTAGCAATTTATTCATTATTTGAATAGGATGTTGCACAATGGGGTGTAGCACAGCGAAGGGGTTCCTTCGGACTAAGAATAAGGAGCTCAATGAAAAACCTTATTCTAAGGCAAGGCTTCAAGTACCAACAAGTGTCAAATGCCTTTGAGGCACGTTGACCAAAATATGTAGGGTCACAATATCGTATTTTAGAGAAATGAGGTAATGAAACATTTCATGTCTACATTTGTATTAATTACTTAACCATATTATTGAATTCAATATAGAAGGAGAAGTTGGATAACCAAGTGAGGGACCAAGTTATGGTCTAAAATTATGTTCTGAAATGTTTTGTTGATTCATCCTAAAGGTACTCCAAGTTCAATGGAGTGATTGAAACTAGAGAGGTTAGATCTCAGATGTCAGGCTTGTCTTCCTCTCGATAATCTGGGGCTAGCAGTTGTTGCCAGTTAGAGCATGAGTTGGAGGTCGCAAGGCTATATGTGGAGCTAAGGAAACAAGACAAATTCTAAAAGGAACAACAATAGTACTATGCTTCATTCATATCATAACAATAGGTTGTGATTTAGGTAAGATTGAGTTTCCATTGTTGCCATTCTAAGTATTTAAGAATGCTTAGCACGTTAATGCATTTCACTCTCAGGCAATATTACTCCAATAAGGGATGAATGTTAACTTTCCACAATTTCAACCTCCACCATTACCGTAATAGGATGGCTATCCACTAGGGTCTCATGTAGTTCACGTAAGCCATGCATTCTAAGTACATTGATTATAGCAAAACCTATTTAAACTAGTTAAATATAGTAATCTTGTTTGATGAAGTCTAAACTTGGTCAATTCAAACTAAGTTTACTCAATTGGCCTCTTGCTTGATGAATTCTAGCAAAAACCTACTCAAACTAGTGAAACACAAAGCATTTTTTTTTCAAATTTGGCCAATTGTATCTATGTTTTAACATATGTCCTCCTACTTGATATATTCTAGTAAAGCTGACTCAAACTAGCAAAATATAGTACATTGCATCTAAAATTAACTAATTAAAACTAAGTTTCCTCCTTTTTCCTTATTTGAACATTACACACACTAATCGCAAGCACATGGCCTTAGATTTACCATACTCCAACTGCATAGACACCATCACCTTGAGTTACTACTAGAGAACAACCACAAAATGAGGTATATTAGTGGTATGTACTGCTGCCTGCGTACCTGTAAGAGAGGGGGAGAGGGAGGCACGGAGGGCCACAAAGGAGCAGGACCACACGAGAGCTAGAGATAGAGCAAAGAAGCAGGCTGTAGACAGAGCTGGAGAGGGAGGAGCTAGAACAGCAGTGACCAGTGGTGGAGAGGTAGGTTGTAGGGTGTGGGCAACTCTGCAAGGATATGAGCAGTGGTGGTGAAGAAGGCTCGTGGGCCATGGCGCAAGGGAATGATGCTGTGCTCTACTCATGGCTCAGGCCAAGGTATGTCATAGGCCATAACAAACACTCCACCCCTTCTTGGAGAGCAGGTTTGTGCTTGTTATATTTTTAAGATTTCAGTCTTTCCATATTAATGTCTAATTGTTGCTAATCACATTTATGTAGTAAGCGCTCAGTGGATGTTGCAACTGTATTTGTAATGTAATATTTGTGACCCTTTTGGAGGTAGCGAAACTCTAATAAACTTACTGGTGCCAATTGAAGATTCTATTTCATGTAGGGCCTGTTTGGTTGTTTGTCTAGCCCTAATCTAGTAAGATTTTTAGACCAGGCTATTCGTGACTATGCTAGTGTAGTGCAGGGCGGGTCTGCTTGGTTCTTTAAAGGGAAATGTGCCACTGGCCATTTCTACATGTTTTGGTGATTAACTGTTGTACACACCATATTGGACTAGCTCTTTTTATATGAGCATGAGCACAGGTTCTAGCAAAAGCAAATTGAAGACAACAAGTTCAAATGAGTGGAAATGAAGGCCAAAGGATCAAACTTGAGTAAAGCTACATAAGCATGAGGTTTAAGTACTTGAATAAGTTGCACATACATTATACTATGTTTCTTGCACATTTGTTTGGCTACTAATCCTTTTATGCAAGAAAATGGATATTTGGACTTGACTTCGGGCATATTAAAATCCTGAAGAAAATGTGTAGAAAAGGTATGGTTCCTACACTTAGTCAATTATTTTATGAGCTAACTATGTTTGTCTAAGTGCTAGAGAACCCATCAAGAAAAGGCAAAAGAAGGTAGAGAAGTTTGGCTCTTAAGCCAAACTTAGGCCAGTCACTGGCTCAACGGACTGTCCGGTGGTGCACCAGACTGTCCACTGGTGCACCGGACTGTCCGCTGGGATGTACAGAGGATATCCCTGGTCTAAGGATTTTTTATCATAAAAATCACTGGACATTCTGATGTGCGCCGGACATGGACTCTAATGACTCTGTCTGCCGGCGGGCGCCAACCGCCAACAACTAGCTGACACAACCGTTGTCTGGTGGCGCACCAGACAGTCCGGTGCCACGCCCGGAAAGGAAATCGGCCAATCAAATCGCTAGCCAGCCGTTATTGCCGGATGTCTAGTGGTGCACAGGATTGTCCGGTGGGGCACCGGACTGTCCGGTGTGCCCATAGACAGGGAAGTTTTCTAGCTTCCTTGTGGAGGTTGCAATGGCTCCAAGGCCCCTTGGGGCTATAAAAGAGACCCCTAGGCACCTCCATTCTACACCTAATCACCTCTAGAGCTACATAACACTCTAATACGCTGCGACCATGCCTTCTAGTGATTTTAGAGAGATTCGAGCGGTGTTTATGAGCTGATCTTCTGTAGACGTGTTTTGGCGTTCTTGTTTTGTATTTCTTGCGTGTGTTGCTGCGATTTGCTCTTGTTTGTGTTATATATCCCTCCCTTACTCTAAGTTGAGATTTTGATCATTGTGTAAGGATGTGAGAGACCCTGAATTTGTGGAGATTCCACACAAACATGATACTGATATATGGAAGACTCTATGGCACTCAAGTTTGATCTTTGGCCGAACCACAGGATAAATCTATGCGTCTCTTGTCTCATTTTTATTGCGATTTTTCCTTCTTTCTATGTTCTCTATTCTCACTTGTGATATTGCTCTAAGTTTAATTCATATCTTGATAGAGCAATCAAGTAAAGGGAACATCTCTCTCTCTTCGTCTCCTCTAAAACTCGGTTAAATTTGCACTAACTCTAACTTTTAGACCAAGTTTATGTTATTTTAAGCTATTTTTGCAAGATCACCTATTCACCCCCATCAAGGTGCTCTCAATTGGTATTGGAGCCAGTCTCTTCTATTGGGATAACCACCTAAAGAGAAGGACTCCAATGGCAAGGGGAAGGTGGCCGAGAAGGAGACGATCTCCATCAACGATGAGCCAAAGAGAGAAAAGCCCGTCGACTCAAGATTCGCAAAGAAGGACGGGAAGAAGAAGAAGCACATCAAGAAGATCGTCTACTATAACAGCAATGCTTCTTCATCTTCACCAAAGGAGGATGACAACTCCTCTTTTTTAAAGAAAAAGATGGTCAAGAAAAATTACACTAAAACATATTTCAACTATTCTCGTGTTCCTTGCAATACCAATGCTCATTTACTTTCTATTCCTCTTGGCAAACCTCCTCACTTTGATCAGGAGGATTATTCTTGGTGGAGTCACAAAATATGTAGTCATCTATTTTCTCTTCATCCTAGCATTTGAGACATAGTAGAAAATGGAATGCATATTTTAGGTAGTGATGATAAAAATTACAATGCTATTTACATGCAAGAAATGATACATAAAAATGCCCAAGCTACTATTGTGCTTCTAGCATCTCTATGTATGGAAGAATACAATAAAGTTAGTGGCTTGGGCAACGCAAAGGGAATCTAGGATGCCCTCAAGATCGCTCATGAGAGGAATACAATGACTATGATCACCAAGATGGAACTCATTGAGTGTGAGCTCAGTGAGATTTGCCATGAAGAGGGGTGAAGGGCCAACTGAAACATACAACAGGCTCAAGACCTTGGCGAACCAAATCCACAACTATGGAAGCACAAGATGGACGGATCACTACGTCGTGCGTCTAATGCTAAGGTCATTTACCGTTCTTTATCCTAACCTTGTGAACTTGATTCGAGAAAACCATAGGTACACAAGATGACGCCCGAGGAAATCTTTGGAAAATTTGTGAGTGAGCACATGATGGCTAAGGAGGCAAGGACCATCGATGACGTCACCAACGACCCTCTTCTTCAACATTACGAGCCGTAACCCGTTGCCCTAAAAGCAAAACCAACAAGGAGGCGCTTCCCACAAGGTGGCACAAATTGAGGCACTCGGCCTCAATGAGGATGAAATGGCACTTGTGATCAAGAACTTGGAGACCGCATTGAAGGGACGTGAGGACTACCCCCAACAAAAACAAATCAAGGGGAAAGCGTGTGTGCTGCAAGTGCGGTAAGTCCTATCATTTTATTGCACAATGTCCCAATAATGAACATGACCAAGACCAAGACAAGAAGGGGAAGAAAGAAAAGGAGAAGTTTTACAAGAAAAAGAAGGGTGAGGTGCACATCGGCAAGGAATGGGACTCAGATTGCTCATCCTCCGACTTCGACGACGATGGACTCACCACCTCCACCTTCAACATGTCTTCTCTCTTCCCCAACAAGCGTCGCACATGCCTCATGGCTAAGGCAAAGAAGGTATTTACTCGTGAAACTCCTAAATACACTTCTTCTAGCGATAAGGAGTCCGATGATGATGTAGATTATAGTGATCTTTTAAGGGCTTGGATTGGTCTAAAGTAGACAAAATTAATGAAATAATTGATGCTTTATATGAAAAGGATAGATTGCTAAAAAAGCAAGAGGATTTGTTTTATGAAGAACATGATAAGTTTTAGAAGTAGAGAAATCCCTTGCTTTTGCCATGAAGAAAAATGAAATGTTGTCTATTGAGTTATCTTCATGCCATGCTTCTATTTTTTGCCTTGAAAGTACAAATGTTGATTTAAATCCTAGAATAGAGAAGTTGAGTGTTGCTAGTTCATCTTTGGGGCATGTGTCTATTTGCAATACATGTAAGGATGTTGACATTAATGCTTGCCTAGACCATGCCTCTACAATTGTAAAGCTGAATGATGATATTGCTAAACTTCATGCTCAAGTTAAAATTTGCAAAGATGAATGTGATAAAATAATTTTTGCTAGGGATACCTATACCATTGGTAGACATCCCTCCAATAAGGATCGACTTGGCTTCCGTAGGGGAGCCAAGGACACAAAGAGCCATAAGGCCCCCAACTTCATTAAAGAGAAGGGGAAGGCACATATGGCTAGTAGTTCACATTCTTCACATGATAAAAAGAACCATGCTTATTTATATGCTCATGTTAAGAATGTTTCTCATAATGCTCGTAATGTTCATCATGATGCTTGTTTTTATCATGCTATGCCTGCTATGCGTCATGACGCTATTTATTCTTCACATGCCATGAATGCTTCATCTAATTCTTCACATGCTCATGATAGACCTAGGCATCATGCTCATGCTGCTTCTCATACGCCTAAGGATAAGAATGCATCTCAAGGTTCCTTTATGCTATTCCGTACATTTGATGCTCCCTATGTGTTGTATTGCAAGAATGATAGAGTTGTTGCTTCAAATGTGTGACCTTAATGCAAGAAGGGTAAGACTTGCATTTGGGTACCAAAATCTTATGTGACTAACCTGACAGGACCCAACACTAGTTGGGTACCTAAACCCCAAACCTAAATTAAATTGCAGGTTTATGCATTCGGGGGCTCAAGCTGGATTATCGATAGTGGATGCATAAACCACATGACAGGGGAGAAGAAGATGTTCACATCCTACGTCAAGAATAAGGATTCCTGCCACACAATCATCTTAGGAGATGGGGACCAAGGCAAGGTAAAGAGGTTAGGTAAGATAGCGATTACTACCAAGCATTAAATTTCAAATGTTTTTTGGTGGAATCGCTTGGTTACAATTTGATTTCTGTTAGCCAGTTATGTCACATGGGTTATAATTGTCTTTTTACAAATGTTGATGTAACTATCTTTAGAAGAAGTGATGGTTCATTAGCTTTTAAAGGTGTATTAGACGACAAGCTTTATCTAGTAGATTTTACTAAAGAGAATGTCGATCTAGATGCTTGTTTAAATGCTAAGACTAACATGGGCTGGTTATGCCATCATCGTCTAGCACATGTTGGGATGAAGAACCTTCATAAACTTCTACAGGGAGAACATGTGTTAGGACTAACCAATGTCTGTTTTGAGAAACAGAGACCTTGTGCAGCATGTCAGGTAGGAAAGAAGGTGGGAACAAGTCATCCAAGCAAGAACATAATGACGATGTCAAGACCATTAGAGCTGCTACATATGGATCTCTTTGGACCCGTTGCTTACCTTAGCATCCGGGGAAGTAAGTATAGTCTAATAATTGTTAATGATTTTCCCACTTCACTTGGGTATTCTTTTTGCAGGATAAATATGAAACCTAAGGTACACTAAAGCGCTTATTAAGGCGAGCTCAAAATGAGTTTGAATTAAAAGTGAAGAAGATAAGTCGCGACAATGGTTCTGAGTTTAAGAACCTACAAGTGGAGGAGTACCTTGAGGAGGAAGGCATCAAGCATGAGTTCTCCGTCCCCTGCACTCCACAGCAAAATGGCGTGGTGGAGAAGAATATCAGGACGCTCATCGACATGGCAAGGACAATGCTTGGAGAATACAAGACGCCGGAGCGGTTTTGATCGGTAGCCATGAACATGGCTTGCCATGCTATAAAACGACACTATCTTCACCGCCTCCTCAAGAAGACCACATATGAGCTTCTAACCGGTAATAAACCCAATGTTTCTTATTTCCGTGTATTTGGGAGTAAATGCTACATTTTGGTAAAGATAGGTAGGCATTCTAAATTTGCTCCCAAAGCTGTTGAAGGGTTTTTATTTGGTTATGATTCAAATACAAAATCATATAGGGTCTTCAACAAATCTTATGGACTTGTTGAAGTCACTAGTGATGTTGTATTTGATGAAACTAATGGCTCTCCAAGAGAGCAAGTTGATCTTGATGATGTAGATGAGAATGAGGTTCCAACGGCTACAATAAGAACTATGGCGATAGGAGATGTACGACCGCAGGAACAACAAGAACAAGATCAACCTTCTTCCTCAACAATGACGCAAACCCCAAGTCAAGGTCTTGAACAGGTTCCTCAAGATGATATCATGGATCAAGGGGAAGCGCATGAACAAGAAGACAAAGAAGAAGAAGACGTACCACATGCACCTCATGTCCAAGTCCACGCTACCATACAAATATATCATCTGGTGGACCAAATCCTAGGTGACATCAGCAAGGGAGTAACGACTCGTTCACATATTGCTAATTTTTGTGAGCACTACTCCTTTGTTTCTTCTATTGAGCCTTATAGGGTAGAAGAAGCCTTATAGGATCCGGACTGGGTGATGGCTATGCAGTAAGAGCTCAACAACTTCAAGAGAAATGAAGCCTGGAGCTTGGTACCACGTCCAAAGAAAAATGTTGTGGGAACCAAGTGGGTGTTCTGCAACAAGCAAGACGAGTATGGGGTAGTGACAAGAGGTTATGCCCAAGTCACAACTTTGGATTTTGAGGATACTTTTGCTCTTGCAGGTGGACTAGAATCTATTCGCATTTTATCAGCCTATGCTGCTCACCATTCTTTCAAGATCTTTCAAATGAACGTAAAGAGTGCCTTCCTCAATGGACCAATCAAGTAGGAGGTGTACGTGGAGCAACCCCTAGCTTCGAGGATGACAAGTATCCTGACCATGTTTACAAGCTCTCTAAGGTGCTCTACAGGCTTAGAGATTTTCTCATTTCTAATGCTTTCAAGGTCGGAAAAGTTGATCCCATTCTTTTCACTAAGACATGTGATGATGATTTGTTTATATGCCAAATATATGTCGATGACATAATATTTGTTCTACTAATCAAAAGTCTTGTGAGGAGTTTAGTAGGATGATGATGCAAAAGTTCGAGATGTCTATGATGGGCGAGCTGACATACTTTCTAGGATTTCAAGTAAAACAACTCAACTACGACACCTTCGTCTCCCAAACGAAGTACACACAATATTTTCTCAAAAAATTGGGATGAAGGACGCAAATCCCATCAAGATACTAATGGGGACAAACAGGCACTTGTACCTCAACGCGAGAGGTATATCCGTAGATCAAAAGGTATACCGGTCTGTGATAGGTTCCTTGCTTTATTTATGTGCAAGTAGACCAGATATGATGCTTTCAGTTTGCATGTGTGCTAGATTTCAATCCGATCCCAAGGAAAGTTACCTTGTGGTCGTGAAGTGAATTTTAAGGTATTTAGTTCATACACCTCACCTTGGACTCCGATTATACCGGGTGCAAGGTAGATAGGAAGAGCACATCAGGGACATGTCAGTTTTTAGAGAGGTCCCTGGTGTCTTTGTAAAGCCCAAAATCTGTGTAAGAGAAAAATAACAAGATAAATAAATAAGTATACTTATATGTAAGTGTTGTGGGAATTATTAGATTTTCTTTCCTTTGTGCATACTCAATTAACGAAAAGAAAGATAAGGGGGGATTTAATTTGTTTAAAATAGCTAAACTAATCCCTTTAAAAATATGCAATCTAATCCTTCCTTTATAAGCTAGGCATTTAAGAGTACCCTTTGTATTTGGATTAAAATAACTTGCTATAGGAACTTCCCATTATCTTCTACTAGAATGATAACTCTAAAATTTGAATAACTCAAAATTTCGATGGGAAACTAGAAATTAAAATTTGAACTCCAAACACAAAAATGTGTGATTTCCAAACTAATTGGTTATAAATGAATCCTCCTTTCTCGAACACTATCTTTAGATGGGTCAACCCAAATTAATCATTAAAATAAATCTTGCATCATGCAGGTATTTTATTGCTTGTGCATTTAGATATGTCAAACTTAAATACAAATTTGAATTTAGATTGAATTTGTAAATTAGAGATTCAAATATATATATAAGGAGAATTCAAAAAGAATAAAGCAAATTCGTACTCATGGGCGAATGTACTCAGCCGAACCACCTCTCCACTCACCTTCTCGGCCCATCTCCACTTACCTCCTTGCGCCGGCCCAGTCCACCATCCCGTGTGCGCGCGTGGCCACACTGTCGGTCGGGTCCCATCTGGCAGTAACTTTGCCAATAGCCCACCTAAACTCCATGGCAATGACATGTGGGGCCTAGGCGTCGGACTTCACTTCTCCACGGTCATGGATATGGCCGCTGCTCGTAACAACCCAGCGAACTTGGTGCAACAGCCTCCTGCCGATCTCCTCGCCGTGGAATCCGCGACCCCTGGACTCGATCTCTCGGGACTATATAACCAGCCACCCCCGCTCCCCCATCTATCTCGCCGAACCGAGCCATGGATGCTAGGAAACGGAGAGAGATGGAGAGCGGCGGTGCGGATCTTCTTCGCGCGCGGGGTTTGGATGGTTGGACTCGGTTCATTGCTCGCCGAGGGGAAATTCGTGATCATGCGTTTCTCCTGTTCGGGGAAAATTGCGACTATGACGGGCTTCGCGGTGAGCCTGAATTGCTCGCCATAGTCGGCGGATCACCGCCGGGTGTACCCATACCATAGTCAACAGGCGCCAGCCATTTTTCACTGGTATGCAAACCTCCTCCAAGTTCGCCTCTACCTGCTCCACGTGTAGAACCCATCCATGCTCGATTCCGCCCCCTTGTTCGTCCGATTCTCCTGCTCACCGTCGCGGTGCCGCGAGGCAATGTGGACAGTCCGTCACTGCATTTGTCACCAATGTGGAACCCTCCCGTAAGGTTCGCCTGGACCTCCTCTCCACCTTTTGCGAAGAAATTGTGAGTATCGAGCCCAGGTCCCCGGATCGCCTGAACACCAGTGATGCCGCCGTCGTGGATTGAGAATCGTCGCCGCTACCTGAGGGTAGCTGGGCGATAGTGAAGTAGGAGAGAAGATGGGTCCACGGCCGTTGGATCCGTAATGGACGCCTGTGATTAGATCGACGATAACCTTTCGGCTCTTTAAATCTATTCCGTAGAAATGTGATCGAAGGGCTACGGTTGGTTCTCATCTTAGTTGAATCTAGGCCGTAGATCTTAGAGCGGGCGATCGAATTTGCATATCGGTTCGGTGTGATCACGATCTAATCGCGGCCGATGGATCGACATCCAATGGTCGGCATTCAACCGTACCCCTTCGCATGGCATTCTTACTTATGAGACCCTCAGCTTTCACAGAATTGAACCCGCCATCCACGCGGGGTGAATATGAGTCTGGGAAATGTTGCGAGTTAACCCCTGCGTTCCTCTGTTTTGACGCCCAGTCCAGAGAAGAGTAAAAATAGAAAATTAATTATAGAAAATGATTTTTAATACAAAAATAATTCTAGAAACTTGTGAAATTCATAGTTAATTCATTTTAACTCCAAATTGAGTCATTCCAGTTGCAATAATTTTGTATTAATATTGTTTATCACCTAGTATCTCTGTCTAACCATGAAACTTGATTTAAAATTATTCACATGAATAACTCTATTCTAGGTATTAAATAACTTCAGAAATTCATAACCTAATAACCGTAGCTCCGAATTTAGTGGTTCTTGTTTCTACAATCTCATTACGACGCGTAGATTATTATTACGTAGTTTATTCTTATGTTTGGTGTGATGTTAGTTTTGTCTATACCATGTTTGTTTGTATGGCTACTTCTAGTACTGAGGTCACGAGGATCTGAAGATCATCCTGGTACCTGGAATCTCAAGTCCTAAACAAGTCGTGCCCTTGATCACTTCTTTTTACCGAATCATGTTCTAATTAATCATAATGATCTGCATAGGTTAACTTTGATGGGACCCAATAGGTTACCCTAGTTTGACTATCTTTATATCTTGTTTACCACTGAATTTTTAGGTAGTATCTGCTATTGCTTTATGTGGTTTTGGGTATAGAGATACACATTATTCATGATTATACTTTTATTATCAGTTGTTATTTACTGTTCATGATAAGATCATTATGTTAATTGGAACATGGAGAACCACCCGGGAAAACAGTGCTACCACAAGGGTGGTATGGAACGCCCTTGGCTGACTAATTAGGAAAGCTAGTGGAGGACTACCTTACCCGAAAGGGGCAAGGGCAGTAGGGGAGTGGTCAGTGTAGGGAGGTCCTTGGGTTGATTTTGCTGTGATGGCAGTCAGGTGAGGGATCCCTGCATTGGAGCTTCCTAGAAACTGTAGCGGGTTTTCTGAAGCTAGTGGAACTTTGTAAAGGCCTCATAGTGTTACCCTGTCTTGCCTCCTTGGTAGAGGTGTATGGGATTGGCCTTCTCTTGGCAGATGGGGTAACATGACTTGTGGGTAAAGATGCGCAACCTCTGCAGAGTGTAAAACTGGTATACTAGCCATGCTCACGGTCATGAGCAGCTCGGAACTCACATGATTAATTTATGGAATTAAATTCAATTGGTCATATGCATTGCTTCACAAGTGTTGTTATTACTTTTGTTCTACTACTTAACTGGGTTGGTATTTACTTATATTAGTAACTTCCAATAAAATTTTGACCAACTTTAAAAGCAATGCTCAGCTTCAACCATCCTATTTGGTAAGCCTTACACTACACATGAGCTCCCACCTTTGGCGAGTTCATGCACATTATTCCCCACAACTTGTTGAGCTATGAACGTATGTGAGCTCACTCTTGCTGTCTCGCACCCCCCACAGGTCAAGAACAGGTACCATAGGATGAGGCACATGGAGGATGCTGTGATGAGTTCGTGAGAGGTCTAGGCCGTCGTCTCCTAGTCAACTTTAGGTTGTTGAATCGTTGTCTTTATATGATGTAATTATTTATTTATTTTGTATAGAACTCCTGTTATGTAGTAAAGATGTGACATTCGATCCTGTGCCATGATTCATCATATGTGTGAGACTTGGTCCCAGCACACCTGGTGTTTATTTCGCGCCCGGGTTTTGGACCCCTAAAACCCGGGTGTGATAGAAGTGGTATTAGTGGAATGTTGACTGTAGGACAAAACCTAGATAGACCTGGACAACCATTATCTACTTACCTTTGCTACTCTGACTCTTTTCTAAACTTTTCTTAATCTTTTCTCATCTATTTCCGCTTTACTCTGATTATTCTTACCTTTTTCTTCTAAAGACAAATGTGGATTTCACACTTTGAAATCCCGTACCTAAAGTGACCTTTAGGAATATGAGACCTACTCTTAGGAACAAATCAAAACTATTTTCATAAATATTTGTATGCTTGAATGTTTACTCTTATGATATTGTCTGATTTGGATCTTTGATTGAGTGTGATGAGTTGTGGAGTAATGTCCACAATTGCATCTACATATACATATAGAAAAAATGTTTATAAAAGTAACTAGACAAACTAGATTATCCCTCATTAAAGTATCTAGCCAAACCATATCCATCTCATCTTAAAAGATTCTATCCTACACTCATAGATCCATCTTATCTCAAAAGATCCTAACTTATCCAAATTATAATATATCTATCCTAATAGATCTAACTAATCTCAAAAGATTCTACCTTATCCTTATGGATTCATCTTGCCCTAATTAGCATATTTATTCCACTCTAGAATAACAACCATGAGCTAATCTAAAATTTATTTAGATCCTATCTAGTCTAAAATAGTCATATCAATTTATTCTAGATCTGATCTAATGTGATAGATTAATCTAACCTAACAAAGGCTACCCTTAAGTTGAGCTAATCTAATGTAAGTTTCTTAACAAGAAGGATAATGTTGGTAAAACGAATGAGTCTCTACTCCTATAAAACATGTTTTAACTCTCTGTCCTAAATTAAGAACGACAGACCAACTCAACCATGAGCAGAAGAGCCAAACCAACCAATAGAGTAATGATGGATTGCATAATCTATCAACCCCCACCTAAAACAAACTTTTGACCTACATCATGTAGTCTGTTTCATCTATATCTATCTTAACCATATGATATACGCTAACCTCAAATCAATGAGACCAAGGCTGGAGAACAAAAGATCAATATCGACAAGGAAGGATGTAACAGTCCAAGTGAATCTCGAGATGAATCAAGACTTAAACATATTGGATAAATTCTTTTCCTCGCCATAATCTTTCTTGCCTTAACCTGTCCAACTTATATTCTACATAATAAGTAGTTGTACACCTATGCTTTCTCAATCACCCACTATTGACTAAAAAGGAAAAAAGCAATGTGACTGTGGATATTAGAAACAATTATAGACTAAAAAGTTGAATTATAAACCAACCCTTTTTCTTACTAATCTCGAGGACGAGATTTCTGTTAAGGGGGGTATCCTCGAGATTTCTGTTAAGGGGGTAGGATTTGTAAAGCCCAAAATCTGTGCAAGAGAAAAATAACAAGATAAATAAATAATTATACTTATATGTTAGTATTGTGGGAGTTATTAGATTTTCTTACCTTTGTGCATACTCAATTAATGAAAAGAAAGATAAGGGGGAAATTTAATTTGTTTAAAATAGTTAAACTAATCTCTTTAAAAATATGCAATCTAATCCTTCCTTTATAAGTTAGGTATTTAAGAGTACCCTTTAAAGTATTTGGATTAAAATACCTTGCTATAGGAACTTCCCATTATCTTCTACTAGAATGATAACTCTAAAATTTTAATAACTCAAAATTTCGATTGGAAACTAGAAATTAAAATTTGAACTCCAAACACAAAAATGTGTGATTTTCAAACTAATTGGTTATAAATGAATCCTCCTTTCTCGAACACTATCTTTAGATGGGTCAACCCAAATTAATCATTAAAATAAATCTTGCATCATGCGGGGATTTTATTGCTTGTGCATTTAGATATGTCAAACTTAAACACAAATTTGAATTTAGATTGAATTTGTAAATTAGAGATTCAAATATAAATAAAAAAGGGGAATTCAGAAAAGAATTAAGTAAATTCGTACTCATGTGCCAAAAGTACTCAAGTTGAACCACCTCTCCACTCACCTTCTCGGCCCATCTCCACTTACCTCCTTGCGCCGGCCCAGTCCACCATCCTGCGCGCGCGTGGCCACACTGTGGGCCGGGTCCCATCTGGCAGTAACTTTGCCAATAGCCCACCTAAACTCCATGGCAATGACATGTGGGGCCCAGGCGTTGGACTTCTCTTCTCCACGGTCATGGATATGGCCGCTGCTCGTAACAACCCTACGAAATTGGTGCAACAGCCTCCTGCCGATCTCCTCGCCGTGGAACACGCGGCCCCTGGACTCGATCTCTCGGGACTATATAACCAGCCGCCTGCGCTCCCCCATCTATCTCGCTGAACCGAGCCATGGACGCCAGGAAAGGGAGAGAGATGGAGAGCGGCGGTGTGGATCTTCTTCGTGCGCGGGGCTGGGATGGTTGGACTCGGTTCGTTGCTCGCGAGGGGGGAATTCGTGATCGTGTGTTTCTCCTGTTCAGGGAAAATTGCGACCGTCGCGGGCTTCGCGGTAAGCCTGAATTGCTCGCTGTAGTCGGCGGATCATCGCCGGGGTGTACCCACACCATAGTCAACAGGCACCAACCATTTTTCACTGGTATGCAAACCTCCTCCGAGTTTGCCTCTACCCGCTCCACGTGTAGAACCCATCCATGCTCGATTCTGCCCCCTCGTTTGTCCGGTTCTCCTGCTCACCGTCGCGGTGCCGCGAGGCGCTATGGACAAACCGTCACTGCATTCGTCACTAATGTGGAACCCTCCCGTAAGATTTACCTGGACCTCCACTCCACCTTTTGCGAAGAAATTACGAGTATCGAGCCCGGGTCCCCGGATCGCCTAAACGCTAGTGATGCCGCCGCTGCGGATTGAGAATCGACGCTGTCGCTACCTGAGGGTAGCTGGGCAATAGTGAAGTAGGAGAGAAGATGGGTCTGTGGCTGTTGGATTCGTAATGGACGCCTGTGATTAGATCGACGATAACCTTTCGGCTCTTTAAATCTATTCCGTAGAAATGTGATCGGAGGGCTACGGTTGGTTCTCATCTTAGTTGAATCTAGGCCATAGATCTTAGAGCGGGCGATCGAATTTGCATACCGGTTCGGCGTGATCACGATCTAATCTCGGCCAAAGGATCGACATCCAATGGTCGGCATTCAATCGTACCCCTTCGCCTGGCATTCATACTTATGAGCCCCTCGGTTTTCACAGAATTGAACCCGTCGTCCACGCGGGGTGAATATGAGTCTGGGAAATGTTGCGAGTTAACCCCTGCGTTCCTCTATTTTTGACGCCCAGTCCAGAGAACAGTAAAAATAGAAAATTAGTTATAGAAAATGATTTTTAATACAAAAATAATTCTAGAAACTTGTGAAATTCATAGTTAATTCATTTTAACTCCAAATTGAGTCATTCTAGTTGCAATAATTTTGTATTAATATTGTTTATCACCTAGTATCTCTGTCTAACCATGAAACTTGATTTAAAATTATTCACATGAATAACTCTATTCTAGGTATTAAATAACTTTAGAAATTTATAACTTAATAATCGTAGCTCTGAATTTAGTGGTTCTTGTTTCTACGATCTCGTTACGACGTGTAGATTATTATTACATAGTTTATTCTTATATTTGGTGTGATGTTAATTTTGTTTATACCATATTTGTTTGTTTTGCTACATCTAGCAGTGAGGTCACGAGGATCTAAAGATCATCCTGGTACCTGGAATCTCAAGTCCCAGGCAAGTTATGCCCTTGATCACTTCTTTTTACCCAGTCATGTTTTGATTAATCATAATGATCTGCATAGGTTAATTTTGATGGGACCCAATAGGTTACCCTAGTTTGACTATCTTTATATCTTGTTTACCACTGAATTTTTGGGTATTACCTGTTATTGCTTTATGTGGTTTTGGGTATAGAGATACACATTATTCATGATTATACTTTTATTATCAGTTGTTATTTACTGTTCATGATAAGATTATTATGTTAATTGGAACATGGAGAACCACCCTGGAAAACAGTGCTACCATAAGGGTGGTACGGGACGCCCTTGGCTGACTAATTAGGAAAGCTAGTGGAGGACTACCTTACCCGAAAGGGGCAAGGGCAGTAGGGGAGTGGTCAGTGTAGGGAGGTCCTTGGGTTGATTTTGCTGCAATGGCGGTCAGGTGAGGGATCCCTGCATTGGAGCTTCCTAGAAACTATAGCGGGTTTTCTGAAGTTAGTGGAACTTTGTAAAGGCCTCGTAGTGTTACCCTTCCTCGCCTCCTTGGTAGAGGTGTATGGGATTGGCCTTCTCTTGGCAGATGGGGTAACCTGACTTATGGGTAAAGATGCGCAACCTCTGCAGAGTGTAAAACTGGTATACTAGCCGTGCTCACGATCATGAGTAGCTCGGACACTCACATGATTAATTTATGGAATTAAATTCAATTGGTCATATTCATTGCATCACAGGTGTTGTTATTACTTTTGTTCTACTACTTAACTGGGTTGGTATTTACTTATATTTAGTAATTGCTAATAAAATTTTGACCAACTTTAAAAACAATGCTCAGCTTCAACCATCCTCTTTGGTAAGCCTTACACTACACATGAGCTCCCACCTTTGGCGAGTTCATGCACATTATTCCCCATAACTTGTTGAGCTATGAATGTATGTGAGCTCACTCTTGCTGTCTCACACCCCCCACAGGTCAAGAACAGGTACCGCGGGATGAGGCGCATGGAGGATGTTGTGATGAGTTCGTGAGAGGTCTAGGTCGTTGTCTCCCAGTCAACTTTGTGTTGCTGGATCGTTGTCTTCATATGATGTAATTATTTATTTATTTTGTAAAGAACTCCTATTATGTAGTAAAGATGTGACATTCGATCCTGTGCCATGATTCATCATATGTGTGAGACTTGGTCCCAGCACACCTGGTGTTTATTTCGCGCCTGGGTTTTGGACCCCTAAAACCCGGGTGTGACAGTCTTGGAGCTCAAAGAAACAAAATTCCATTTCCCTATCTACCACCGAGGCTGAGTATATTGTCGTAGGCTAGTGTCGCGTGCAATTACTTTGGATGAGGCAAACCATCCAGGACTTTAGCTACAATCTGAGCAAAGTCCCATTCCAATGTGATAATGAGAGTGTGATCCGCTTGACAGATAATCCCGTTGAACATAGCCGCACTAAGCACATAGACATCTAGCATCACTTCCTTAGAGACCACCGGCAAATTGGAGATATCGATATATGCCATGTTAGCACTGATCACCATCTAGCCGATATCTTCACCAAGCCTTTAGATGAGAGGAGGTTTTGTGAGTTGCATAGTGAGCTAAAAGTCTTAGATTTGCGGAATTTGGATTGCCTTATATCATACATGTGTTTATATGTCTTTGATCATGTTCTCTTAAGCTTTATTGTATTTTATTGCTTATTTTTGTTCTCAAATTATAGATTGTCATCCCCGGACCTCACAAGTCCTTGTGCATTGATGCATATTTCTAGGGCAAGGATATGCTACAACTTGACCCTTTGAGACTAATGTGTTTGCTAGAGTTGTGTTGACATAGTCTCTAAGGACAATTGAAAGGGAAAAGGTCGATTTGGACAAAGGAAAAGGTTTCAACTGCAAAACGGTATCAATGTACTTTGTTCCAAATTGCCCTAGTTTTTAATTGCCTTTTGCTCTTCATTTGCTAGTTTTGGTGAGGCAATGAGGTTAAAGGCTACTAATTTCTCCGTTTTGGTGCTTAATGCCAAAGGGGAGAAAGTAAAGGCCAAAGCAACTGAATCAACCACCAGATAGATTTTTAAAAGTTTTTGTTTTTTAACTTGTCTTTTTTATCAAAACCCTCTTGATAGCAAAGAAGTGCCCTCTTATTACAAAAACTACTCCCTTATGTGGGATGGTTATCTTATGAGAAAAAGGGGGAGTTTTGGTACTATGATAAAAACAAAAGTTTTAAATGGTTTGAATTGCAAAATCTAAGTGTTTTGACTTAGAAAGTTAGAAAAATGAGTTTGATTGCAAAATTCAAAACAAGTGGTCGCTAAATGATCCAAATATGCCAAATCCTTTGAATATCTCAATTGGTTTTAGTTTGGACTTCAATTTGAAAATATTGGCTCATATTTAATCAAGTTAGTATTTTTGAGTTGCATTAGGTGTGTTGTCATAAATCACCAAAAAGGGGGAGATTGAAAGGGAAATGTGACACTAGGCCATTTCTACCTGTTTTATTGATTAACTGCTCAACACACCATATTGGACTAACTCTCTTTATATGAGCATGAGCATAGGTTCTAGCAAAATAAAATTGAAGACAACAAGTTCAAATGAGTGGAAACGAAGGCCAAAAGTGCAAACTTGAGTAAATGAAAATAAACATGAGGTTTAAGAACTTGAATAAGTTGCACATACCTTATACTATGTTTCTTGCACCTTTGTTTGGCTACTAATCCTTTTATGCAAGAAAAGTGATATTTGGACTTGACTTGGGGCATATTGCACTCCTGAAGAAAAAATGTGTGGAAAGGGTATGGTTCCTACACTTAGTCAATTGTTTTATGAGCTAACTATGTGTTGTCTAAGTGCTAGGGAACCCCTCAAGAAAAGCCAAAAGAGCAAACATGAGCCACTTTGGGACTCACCGGACTATCCGGTGGTGCACCAGACTCTCTGGTGGGAGATACGAAGGAAGTCCCTGGTCTCAGGATTTTTATTATAAAAATCACCGGTCTATCTAGTGTGCACCGGGCATGGACTCCAACAACTCTCTCCCCCGGTGGGCGCCAGCCACCAACGGCTAGCTGACATGGCCGATGTTCGGTGGCGCACTAGACAATCTACTGGCATGCTCAGAAAAGGAAATCGACCAATAAGATCGCCAGCCAAACATTACTGCCAGATGTCTAGTGGTGCACTGGATAGTCCGGTGTGGCACCGAATTGTCCGGTGTGCCCGCAGACAGGGAAGTTTTCTAGCTTCCTTGTGGAGGTTGCAATAGCTCCTGGCCCTTGGTGCTATAAAAGGCCCCCTAGGCACCTCCATTCTGCACCCAAGCACCTCAAGAGCTACACAACACCCTGACATGCTGCAACCACGCCTTCCAGTGATTTTAGAGAGATTAGAGCACTATTTTTGAGTTGATATTGAGTAGACTTGTTCTTGCGCTCCTGTCTTTGCATTTCTTGCATGTGTTGTTGTTGTTTGCTCTTGTGTGTGTGTTCTATCTCCCTCCCTTATGCTAAGTTGAGATTTTGATCACTGTGTAAGGCCATGAGAGACTCCGCATTTGTGGAGATTCCTCACAAACGGGATACTGATATAAGGAAGACTATGTGGCACTCAAAATTGATCTTTAGATCACTTGAGAAAGGTTTATTGCAACCCTTGCCTAAAGGAGGACACCACAACATGGTGGTAGGCTTTGATCGAACCATGAGATAAATCATTGTGTCTCTTGTCTCATTTACTTTTGTTCTGATTTTCCTTCTTCCTAAGTTCTCTATTCTCACTTGTAATATTGGTCTAAATTTAATTCATATCTTGAAAGAGAAATCAAGTGAAGGGAACATCTCTCTCTTTCTACCCTCTCAAATTTGGTTAAATTTGCACTAACTCTAACTTTTAGACCAAGTTTTTTTGTTATTTTAAACTATTTTTGTAGGATGACCTATTCACCCCCTCTAGGTGCTCTCAGTTCTAATGATCGAGACACCTGTTGTTGAGGCCAACATTGTCGAAGATCCTCAAAACCCTTTGTTCCCAAGTTTGTAAGGTGTGTCAGGTACAATGTAGAGACTAGACAAAAGTTAATCTTCAGCCAAAGCGGTTAGTGAGCTGAAGAAGAAGAGCTTCGCCTAAATGTGTGCATGGTAAAGAGCATGCCGAAGCTGTAAGCTTCAGTGCCAAAGGACTTCGAGCACGAAGCAAGGGAGAAGGTGATGTACGAGACTTGTGCAACAAGAGAGAAAGAGGGAAGACAATAATACCCCTGGGATACTCATGAATGAAATGTGTAAACTTCTTGGGTATGATTGTAATTTCGTATGAAGTTGTACCTCTCCCCTATAAATAGAGGAAAAGTTCCATGCATAAATACACCTTTTTGAAGGTTAGCAACTTCTTTAGCTCAACATTTGAAGTACCTTCGTGCTCCTCCTTATGTAAAGCCGAAGGTATGTTTGTAATTACATATCATGTTGGGAAGGATGAAGTGATGAATGCTAAGACATAGAGATGAGTAAAATGTTTACTCTACAACGTTCCTCTCTCCTTATATCTTCTCCCTTTAACCATTCATCGTAGAAGAAATGATTAAAGGGAGAAGGTCGCAATCTCCTAACTTGTGTTGTCTGCCACCAGAGAAGTCGATGGTAGTGGGTGTTGTCCACACGCCCCTCGATCCCAACCAAGAAGCAATGCTTCTTATGGAGGCAAGGAGCCAAAAGGGGAAGGCCATCAGCCCTGAGCCACATGATGTCGACCTAGATTGTGAGATCAACAACCTCGAAGCTATTTATCAACAAGTTGAAAAGCGCAAGGAGAAGATGCTTTGGATCTCTAAGCTCCACAAGAAGATTAACAAAGCAACTGATGAAATGTGCAACATCTTGCACAATGCTGAACATCAAGAGCACTAGCACGATTACAATTATGAAAACCTTCGTCATGAAGGCTATAATTATGAAAACCTTTGTCCTGATGCATACAACCTCTAAGATTTCTTGTATGACGAAGCATTCCCGTTGACACCAGAGCTCCTAGCCACACCATGACCACCTCTCTACAGGCCTCCCATGCTGCTAGTGTATGACGGTCTGACGGACCCTAAGAAGTTTCTCATGAGTTATGAAGCCACTATAACCTCCTATGGTGGCAACACAGAAATCATGGCAAAGTCATTTGTCATGGCGGTTCGAAGTGTGCCCCAAACCTGGTACTCCTCTCTTCGGCCAAGGACTGTTACTTCATGGCAAAAGCTGAAGGACATGCTCCTTACAAGCTTTCAAGGCTTCCAAACCAAGCCAATCATAGCTCAAGTCCTCTTCTAGTGCATCCAAGAGCATGAAGAATACCTTCTGTCCTATGTCTGAAGGTTTCTTCTCCTAAGTGCTCAAGCACCAACTATCCAAGATGACATTGTCATAGAGACAATGATCAAGGGGCTTCGTCTAAGCCCAGCAGCCCAATACATCACCAGGAAACCACCACACTCCTTGGAGAAGTTGCTCCAAAAAATGGACGAATACATAAGGGCAGACAACAACTTGTGCTAAAGAGGGAAGGGGTCCAAAGATATATAGAAACTGCTAGGGTCTTTGAGGGAAGATTCCACCCGTGATATGTCCAAAGCATTCACAATTCATCCCAATGTGAGGAGAAGACACCCAATATTAGGGGCAGTCAGGACAACATCTGAAATCAAACCAACAACAGTAGACAAACTCTCATCAACAATCTTCTCAGAGCACCTTCCGCCCACCACCTTCGAGGGGGAAGAGGAGCCTAAGGCATTGGTGACAGGTTTAATGCAACCCTGAGAAAGCCATTCTATCTATTCTGTGGTGAAGTTAAAGGCCATAACACTAACCACAGGAAAAAAGAGATTGCTTTGGTGATAGCTCAGTCATCTCAGCCGAAGGAGGTGTTCAGTACATCTCCATATTGTTCACCTTATGTCCCAAAATACATCCAACTTGAACCCCAAGAGCCTAGGCTACATCAGCCTTCAGCTTCAAATGCTTCAAGTAATCATGGGATGAGCGCATGGTCACCCTCTATCTCCTTTATTCTAGGACCACCTCCCTATGATCAGGTCCCCGCTGGTCATCCCAAGTTCCTAGTGCAGGATATGCAACAAAGAGACAAAAGGGAGGCTTCTGAAGCCTGCACGGTCAATAGTATGGTCCCAGAAACAAAGCATATATACTGAGACCCCAAGGGGACGGGTAAGGGAACCTGAAGCTACCAAGAAATACTTTTATATGCCTTTACATTTACTTGCAAGCTTTCATTCCTTCGTACTATGTAATTTCATGTAGTAATATGTCGGCACCTTTGAGTGCAATGATAAGGCAATATCATTACGTTAAACCTTTGTATGAGGAAAAATTTCTGAAGTTGTTCCTAAGGGAATGCGGAGCCCAAATGATATCAGCTAGTAAAGGTAAAAACGCTCTGAAGTCGTCCCTAAGGGAATGCAGATCCCAAATGATATCACCTAGTAAACGTGAAAAAGCTCCAAAGTCATTCCTAAGGGAATGCAGAGCTCAAATGATATCACCTCGTAAAGGTGAAAAATCTCTGAAGTTGTTCCCAAGAGAATGCATAGATCAAGCGAGACAGTTTAGCAAAAATGAAAAGGCTGATTTTACACGTTAAAACGAAGCTATTGACAACCCAAAGCCATTCCTAAGGGAATGCATGATAAAAACAGTTATATGTGTTAAAGCAGTATTTATGAAGCTCTACCGATTTCAAAACAACTTTGGGTGGTCGAAGGCTAACGAAGCGTATCGCCTTTGTAACGTGTGAAAAGAAGGGAATGTGTTTTTTGCCTTAGGCTAAAAAACACACAGGAGTTGAATTTCACACATCATAAAGGCATAAAGTAATGTTGTATTACATCACAAATATTACAATAAAAGGAGTTTTTCATGAAGTTAGTGTCCTCGCATCACTTCGTCATAAAGGTCACCACACATCTCTAAAACAATATCGTCAGCAATCTTTTTTGCTGCTTCGGCATCTACTTTGGATTGCTTTACTTCGATTATGGCCTAAGAATGGAAAGCCTCCTAGCAAAAAGTCAAACAAACAAAACAAAAATCCCCAGTATGCATATGAAGCAAATCAGAAATACAGTAAAGCAAAAACAAAAATACATACCTTCGAGCTCCTTCGGCTGTAGGTTCTTCCTAATATCTGCGGCTTTCTCAGCCACCTTTCGTGTCTGTGGTAGGTTAGGCATCAGAAAACATGCATGCTTCATAGAAGTACTATGAAAGCAGATGGTAAGTGTAAACCTTCTCTTTGTTTTTCTTGGATTCTTCGAGGGCAATTTCTTTACCACCTTGTGTTCATATGTCAGACAAAAAAATTTTCCCCCATTTCGATGCTTCAACGGTAGATCTTCTAACACTTTCTATAGATACTTTGAAGCTGGCGTCCAAGCAAGTCTTCATTTGGCAACAACCAAACTTCAGCAACATCGAAGCAGTGCTTCGGGCACTAATCCAAGCACAATAATCCTCTTGAGTTGAGCGAATGCCCTCGAATGCTCCAACTTTGCCAAGAATCCACCGCATGACACCGACAATATCGCCGTCAGTGAAATTTCATTCCCAGGACCTTGCTCCAATAGAGGAAAAGGTCCTCTCGAATTTGTCACAGCATCTTTTTGCAATGCTGAAATAGTCGCTCTTTAGGCTTTGGAAATGTCCGCAAAGTATCCTCAAGTGGCCCCGTTCAGCTGTAAGATCTTCACTTTTACATTTTTAAGTTCGGAATTAACAAGTGGTTTAGCAGACACTTGTCTTATTTTATCAATCTTAGCCTCATACTCTTCTTCCAGCTGCTTCATTTTAGCTTCAAGTGCAGCAATACACTTCTCCTTTTCCAAATTCAGAGCTTCGGGCTCTGAAATTTTGCCACTCATCATTTCATTAAGTTTCAGTGCTTCGTTTTTCTCTTTAGTTAAAGTCTAAACTTCGCATCGACTTTCAATGAAGTCTTTCTCCAAAATTTTTAGAGTTTTCTCCTTTTCTTCGTTATCGAAGCGAAGCCCAGACACTTCAAATTTAAGCTTCAAAATTTATTTTTGGGCAGCATTGTCCTTAATCTTTTTCCTGTTCTTTAACGTCTTGCTCAAAATCAGCCCTACGAAGTTGAAAGAGAACAAGAGTTATATCATATAACATTATAACAATCCGAAATAGCAAAAAACCAATGCAAGTCATACCTTCAAGTGCGTGTAAGCAAGGAAATACAAAAACTCCTCAAAGGCCATCATCAACAGTATGGCCTCAAGCTTCAGAAAACCTATGTTGTCCGCCATATAGCGGCACACTTCGGTCTCCAAGCTATCTAGGCAATAGTATAAGTAGTCATTTGATCCTCCTCTGAAGATTGTAGACCCCGAAGGGTATCCAAGTTGTTCAGCGAAGCTGATAGCTTCGGTTAGCTGTTTGGCACCCATATTCTTCCCGGTCGAATGATGAACCCTATATTGCTGGCCTCCAAACACTTGATCAAAGGAGCCTTCTCCCAGAGGCATGACATCTTCAATAGCTTTCTTGGCCTCCTCAATTTTTGCAGGCCCTTTTCCTTTTTCTGCCACCATTGTAGGCTTGACATGGGTCAAGCTTTTCTTCAGGGACCTTATATTAGCGGGTGAAGGTGTTGCTTGGGCGGGCGCTATGGGGATCTCCATGGTGTCCACCACCAACGCAGCTGTGGTGATCTCCATGGTGTCCACCAACACATGGTCATCACCATCATCATCAAAGAACGCGCTCATCACCAGAGCAATACATTCATCTTCCTCAGTGTTGCTTGGAATATACTCTAGAGTAGGAGCTTTCTTCGCCTTAGAGACTACACTTAGATATGGCAATGGGGATCCGATCCCCGATTCCCTATAGGGAATTCCTCTAATATAGGACGGGGATGGGGGTAATTTAGTCCCCATGGGGATCGAAAAAGGTAAAACTTTGTCCCCATCGGGTTTGCCAGGATGGGATGGGGATGGGGAACCATCCCCTGTCCCCGTTCCCCGCATACCCGCCCCACGAAGTTTTCTTCATCTAAATTAGTCCATTTGTATGTTAAAATTATAATAAAAATTTAATACATAGCCTATTAAAAAATAGCAAACTATTCTCTAAAGAAGACATTTCTTGTATTTTTAATGTTGTTTGTCAAATTTATATAGATTTAATGTAATTAGATTTAATTTGCCTCTAAATGTTGTATTTACTAATGGGATGGGAGAAAAAAGTCTCCCCATGAGCGTTCGCTGTGACGGGGATGGAGAGTCATTCCTTGATGGGGAATTCCCCATTGCCATCTCTAGCTACACTCGCCAAGGGAGTTTCCTTGAGGATGGGCAACTCCACAACTTCATCATCTCTAGAGAAATCCTACAAAAAAAATATTGGAACGGTTACATAAACAAAATCATGTTAAGATAAGCCACAAAGTTAAAAAATGCATCACACCTTTGTTTCTTTTGACATTTGCGAAGCCTTGCTTCGGTCTTCTTCTTTGAAACACAAACTTTGTGGCGTTTCATAGTAACCTTGGTTTGCCTCGTTTTCCTCTTCTTCGTCTCCTGAACCATGAGAGGGTAATCAGTTAAACGAAACCAATGTCATCAAATACATGATTCAGTCGACGCTTTTTACGCGCTCCGAAGGATGCAACTAAAGCTTCGACCACTTTTTTTGCTGTAGTTGCTAAGGATTTTGTTGCATTTGGCTTCAATAGCTTCCAGCCTCTCATCATAGGGCTCCCCAAATTCAGCTTTGAATTTATACTTATAATGAAGCCTGACCAGACCAGGCTCCTTTTTCGAAGCGTCTTTCTCGCACATCTCTAGTATGTCGCACTTAGCCTATAGCGGCCATGTGTTGAAGGCTAGGTGTTCCTGAACGAGGTCTCCTGTTCCAATATGGGAGCACATAGCATTGAAAGCAATGATCGAGGCTTAAGCTTCAAAATCTATATAGCAAGTTAGCCTCTTATACCTGAAGCAAGTACGGATGAGAGTTTGAATAATGCCCTCAATATTAGCCCTCTCTTTCATATTGTTCTTCATGTAGAACCACTCCCTTGCCCATCCATTCGGCCATTTGTTTCGGTACGCAACAACAGGGAACATGGCTCCTTTTTGGTAAGCAAAGTTATTATGAAGGCCCCTAGTTGCCTTCTTCTGAAAATGCAACTCGTGAATTTGGCAAAAAGCTTCGGCATTGGGTTCAACACCTTGGCTTCAAACAACCCAGATAAAAATTCTTGGCCTCACTATGGCATTCGGAGTAAGTAGATCAAGATATACGTTAAATCTTTTCAAAACATCCTCTATCATATTTTGTAAATGAAATATAAGCCTAGCCTTTAATAAGCTTCGAAACACAATGACTTCGTCTTCTTTAGGCTTCGACACCAAATCTTCGCCCACTAGTCGCACCCACTCAACATTGTCAATGTAACTAAACTTGGTAAGTACCTCATTGTGTCCTCCTTTAATCTTGGATTTTCCGAAGTCCACATGACTCAACTTCAAAGGGCAAGTGATGGTGTTGTTCTTTTCGATGTCGATATCTTTGATGTCATCGTCCGACCCCTCAGTCGGGTCCGCAACAACACCTTTAGTTTGCAGTGCGGTGGCCTTAATTGCCATAGCTAAGCTCTCAACCTTTGTTTCCAAAACATATAAAACGAGCACTAAAGCAAGGGAGAATGAGATGTACAAGACTTGTGCAACAACAAAGAAAGAGGAAAGACAATAATACCCCTGGGATACTTGTGAATGAAATGTGTAACTTCATGGGTATGATTGTAATTTTGTATGAAGCTATACCTCTCCCCTATAAATAGAGGAACAATGTTATGCATAAATTCACCTTTTCGAGGGTTAGAAACTTCGTTTAGCTCAACATTCGAAGTACCTTCGTGCTCCTCCTTGTGTAAAGCTGAAGGTACGTTTGTAATTACATATCATGTTGGGAAGGATGAAGTGATGAATGCTAAGCCATAGAGATGAATAAAATGTTTACTCTACAACGTTCCTCCCTCATATTTATTTTGTCCTTATACCTTCTCCCTTTAATCATCCTTCATAGAAGAAATGATTAAAGGGAGAAGGTCGTAATCTCCTAACTTGTGTTGCCTTATTTTTTATATTTTATAGTAATTGAAAGTAAGTAATCAACACCTGTCACTACCGGAATCAGCTCCTTTGCCGTGTGTCCGAGACACACGGCAAAGGCTATTTTACACTCAGCAAAGGCTTTGCCGAGTGTAACACTCGGCAAAGAACGCTCGGCGAACTGTACATCGGCAACAGTCTCTTTGCCGAGTACTTTTTGTCGGGCACTCGGCAAAGACTTTGCCGAGTGCCATTTGGCACTCGGCAAAGAAAAGTCACCGTCACGGCGCCAAGTGACGGTGACGGATCCTTTGCCGAGTGCCTTCCGTGGCACTCGGCAAAGAGGCCAATTTTGCCGAGTGTGGGGCCCTCGGCAAAGACAGGTCCAGTGGGCCCCACCGCCAGTCCCTGTGCCGAGAGCTCTCGTAGGCACTCGGCAAAGGAGGACTCTTTGCCGAGTGTCTAGTGGACTGGCACTCGGCAAAGAGTCCTCCAGTGGGCCCCTTTGCCAGTCCCTTTGCCGAGTGCCTTGGCAACAGCACTCGGCAAAGATGTCTTTGCCAGTTCCCAGGTTTCCTTCTTTGCCGAGTGCCATGGTCAGCACTCGGCAAAGATGGCTTTACCGGTTCCCAGGTTTTCTTCTTTGCCGAGTACCATGGTCATAGCACTCGGCAAAGAAGCTCTTTGCCGAGTGTTACACTCGGCAAAGTGACCAGGATGTCCCTTTTTTATTTGCTTTTGCTGTTCCATCCGAACAAACAAAAGATATATATCATTCACATCACATTATATATCAATCACATCACAGAATGAACACATTTATCATCAACACCATATATATCACAAAGTCTCACTAAAGTCTCACAAATATAAGTCAGGATCATCACAAAACAGATATAGGTCTGCATCATCACTGACATCACCAAGTATCTCACAAGACAAAGTCTAACTAACATCACCAACACTCATAAAGGTAAGTCTGGATCATCACAAAACAGATCATCAACGAGGTGGGCATCTGGACTGGTTCGGCGAAGGGCTGGACGAAGCATGAGGGTTGTTCGACGCCGTCGATTGACCCTACACAGAGAACAGATTGTATGTGTGAGAACATATGAATATATATCATGCAGTACTAAAATTTTGATACTCACAGGAGTAGTGAACTCTGTAGGGTCAGCTGCAGGGAACAACGGAGGTGGTGGAGCATGACCCTGTGCGGCGCCAAGGCTCTGCATGTACGTGAACATCTCCGCCATTCTCTTCTCCAGCTCCTCACGTTGCCTCCTCTCATCATCTAGCTGAGTCTGTAATATTTCGCCCTAATGTTACGATAATGCAAAGAGAAGATATATAAAAATCAATGAACGATGAATAGATAAGGAATAACCTGGAGTTGCTGGATACGATGCTGTGAGGTGTCCTGCCGAGGTCGTATGGCTGGGCTCGCGTTCGTGCTCCTTGCTCGCACCTGAGAGAGAGTGGTAGTGGAGGACGAGTCGATTGCCCCGTCGGCAATCCAGTACCGCCCATGCCTCTTGCCTCCTCCGACCCTCATGAGGACATCTCCGTCGATGTCCTCGGTCCTTGGATCGTAATCTGGCCCATGGACCTCCTTGGCCATGGTGGTGTACTCACTGAGTCGGCTGTGGATGGCAGGGTTGGTGTACGCCTCGGGCCCGTCATCCGGGTTGTAGGTGACGTCGGACGTCGCCTTCCCCTTGTGGGCCATGGCATATGCCGAGAACGTGGAGCAAGGCGCGCCACCATGTGCCGCCGACTGCGAGAAAACCAACGAGATGGTTAGAAATCATGTATAATCGAAAGTTATATACCTAAATAAAAAAGAGTGCGTACCCATGCTTCCGCGTATTTGCCCAGACTGCGGCTGCCTTGATGGTGGGAGGGACCTTGCATCAGCAAACGCTGTTCCCGGCTAGCGTTGTGCGCCTCATCCCACTCAGCCGAGCACCACCTCTGCACCATCTGCTCCCAGCACTCAGGATGCGCGGCGCACCAATGAGGAATCATCTAAAAAAATATAAGTACACCACATATCAGAAGATAAAAATAAGCATATTTAGTACCAATAATAAAGTTTTGTATTTACCTGCAAGTACTGGTCCAGAGTCAACGACATGGTTCGGGCGTCCTTCTTGTTCACCTTCTCCCCAAGGACGGAGCCGTGGTAAGTGACGATGGCCTGGATGCGCGCCTCGTAGTGCATGTCCACGACGAGCTTCTTACAACACGTCGTAGACACCACATCCGCCCTGGCCTCGTATCCAGCATCGCACCTGAAGAAATCCTACATACAAAGACGATGTATCCATACATTATTTCAAGAATATGCAACAAATGCGACTTATTAAACAATATAGTGCGAGGAAGACTTACCCATAGCTCTTGCTTCACCCGCTCCGCCTTGTTGTTGAATTGTCTGCCGTCCCGATCTACTGCATCGGGGGCGACGGCGTAGTGGTCGAAGGTGTTTGCTGGGCTCGTCACTCCGGCGTACTCGACAAGTCCAGGGAAGTGTTCCCGGCATAGAAGGCCGAGGATGCCATTGGGGTTGCGGCCGTGACCCCCTGCAGTCTCCAAAACCATCCAAGACCTGTCCAAGTGATTAAGATGAAGTATTAGTTTCTATTATTAATTTGAACATATAATATGAAAAAGCAGCAACAACATCTAAAGTTACCTACCTCTCTCCATCGGGTCGTATCAGCGGACGTCTGTCACGAAGTATGGGTTGGTTAGGGAGGCTCGCGGGACCTCGCAGGTAGATACTCCTCGAACCTGAGGAGCCAGAACCTGAGACGTCCTGCTGAGCGGCGGCGTCGTCGTCGTCGTCCTGCTGCGCCGCATCGTCATCGTCCTGCTGTGCCGCATCGACAGCGGCTTGCTGCTCCACCTGCTGCTGTACGGCGTCGTCCTGCTGCGCCTCCTCCTCCGTCCTACGGGTGCTCCTCCTCCCCCTCCCCCTCCCCCTCCTCGTCCTCGTCCCACCGCCCACCATCTTTGTCCAACAACCTGCAATTAAGAGTTAAAAATTAAGCACAGATAAAAAAATATGTATTTAGAAACATATGCAAAATAAATGAAATATAGCATTACATCGATTAAAAATAATCTTCATATGTGTCCGGGTTAGCCGGATCATAAGTGTCATCATCACTATCAACCATTTCATAGTCAACATTATCTCTTCCAGTATCTGAAGGCGCAATTTCGTCATTGGCATTGCCTTCAAGTATTTCTAAGTCATTCTCATTTTGCACCTCATCATCCTCGTCATCAACAACCATTTCAATATCTACTTCCATTCCGATCGCTTCGGTTAAGTCTATCTCAAATCGCCCTTTGAGCCCATCTTCTTGGAAGAACTCTCCGTCATATGTGTCCGGGTCTAAGTTATAATCTTCATCGTTTGGAACAGGCAATTTAGCGTGCGGTGATACCTTATACACAACATCCCAACCCTTAAGATGTTGTTTCGTTTGGCACGCATATGGAAGATAATACACTTGTGTGGCCTGTTGGGCCACAATATAGACATCGTCTCCTGGTAAGGTGGAATCCTGTCGAATTTCGACTAGCCCAAGATTAGAATGTGTCCGTCTCGTAACTTCAGGGTCAAACCAATGACATTTGAATATCACTGGAGTAAGAGGTTTGGAACCATAAAAATTGAGTTCATATATTTCTTCAATTCTTCCATAATACTCGACCTCGTCAAGCCCGGGCGTAAAGACTCCAGAACACGTGGTTTTTCGATTGGGCCGACTTTGGTCGTAGCTTGTTGTGCGAAAACGGTATCCATTGACGTCATACCCAGAAAATTTCCTGACCCTATAGGCAAAGCCATTGGCTACTTGTCTCAACTCGGCACTCATAGACGGCTCTCTTTGGCCCTGCAAGTTCAAACACGCTAGATTGTTATATTATTCGCACGTAAGAGCAACTTCAAATGACAAACTAAGCACATACCTTACGTTTAAACCTGGAAATGAAATCGGGCAATCCATTTCCCGCACCCTTTCGAAGAAGGGTATCATATTCCTGTGGAGTTGGGTCCCTTGATCGACGCCAGAATTCATGAAGAAATTGCTCCATGTATGGCGTCACCTCTTCAAGGTTGGTCAATACATATAGCATGATATGGCACCACTCTTCATGTCTCAGGGTCTTGGTGGTCGAACCACTTGCGCTTCCGAGTTGCCCTCGAAAAATGCTGAGGTTCGATTCATTGTCGCCATCATTGTAACGAGGGGGTGGATTATGCACGCTCGGCAGTTTGTCACCATAGTAAGTTGTTGTGAAGTTTGACACCTCCTCCAGTATGTATGCCTCTGCAATAGAAGCCTCAATTTTGCATTTATTTCTACATTTCTTTCGGATAGTCTTTAGACATCTCTCGATTGGATAGCACCAACGTCCCTGCACGGGCCCCCCCATTCGTGCCTCATACGGGAGATGAATAATCAAATGCTGCATCGGATTGAAGAAGCCGGGTGGAAAGATCTTCTCCAGCTTACACAGTAACACGGGTGCCATCCTTTCCAAGTCTGCAATCATGGTCCGAGCTAACTCTTTTGCACAAAGCTGGCGGAAGAAATAGCTCAACTCTGCAAGCGCTAGCCAGACATGCTCAGGGACATTGCCTCGAACCATCGCCGGAAGAATTCGTTCAATCCATATGTGGAAGTCATGACTCTTCATCCCTAAGACTCGCAGAGTAGATAAGTTCACCCCCCTACTAAGGTTAGCTGCATACCCATCAGGGAACATTAACATCTTGATCCACTCTAGTACTTCCTTCCTCTGGGCCCTGCTTAGGACGAAATCGGCCTTAGGCCTTCTCCATGTCTTACCACCACTAGGCGGCTTCATCTCTTGGTTTGGTCTATGACATAACTCTGCCAGATCCCCTCTTGCCTTTACGTTATCCTTTGACTTATCAGGAATCTCCATAATTGTTGCCCAAAGTGCCTCCGCGACATTCTTTTCAGTGTGCATCATGTCAATGTTGTGTGGAAGGAGCAGGTCATCATAATAGGGGAGCCGAGTCAAGCCCGACTTATGTGACCACATATGTTGCTCACCATATCACACAAAACCACCTTCTGGGTTGGCCACGAGACCATCTATCTGTTCGCGAACTTCGGCACCAGTCATCATTGCAGGTGGGCGGTCTGTCACCACGACACCTTTCGTAAAGTTCTTGATGTCTAGTCGGAATGCATGGTCAGGAGGGAGAAATTGTCGATGTTTATCGAATGACGAATATTTGCCACCCTTCTTCAACCAAATGAACCTAAGAGCTTCCTTGCAAACTGGGCATGGGAACTTACCGTGAACACACCAGGCGCAAAATATGAGTCGAGCCTCTTTGGCTTTCTCATGGTGAATGGCATCAAAGTGGGTCCATGCTTCACCATCGGATGCGTGAACCATCTTGTCAGGATTGTATCGTTTGCCTTTTTTGTGCCATGTCATCTGTTTCGCGGATTCCTCTGTCATGTATAGACGTTGGATCCTCGGTATGAATGGAAGGTGGCGTAGGATTGTCACGGCGATGTCGAGCTGCCTCTTCTGTCCATCACCAGAGTCTACCTCCATGAACCTAGACGATTTACACTTCGGACAGTACTTTGCCTCAGTGTGTTCTTTCCTAAATAGGACACAGCCCTTCGGACAAGCATGTATCTGCTCATACGTCATCTTGAGTGTACGAAGGAGTTTCTGTGCCTTGTACATGCTCTTTGGCAGAACGTGATCCTCCGGAAGCAGGCTGCCAATAACTGTCAACAAACCATCGAAGGCGTCTCGACTCATGTTATACTGCGACTTGAACGCCATTATACGCCCAATGGCATCCAGTTGAGAAACCTTTGTCTTGCCGTGAAGGGGTTTCTGTGCCGCGTCAAACATGTCGTAGAATGCCTTTGCGGTCGCCTCTGGCTCGTCCTCCATACGTCCTTCGGCGAACTGTGCCTCGTGATAGTCGTTCAACATGTCCGCTACCTCGGCATCAGCATCGTAATCCTCGACGCGTTGTCTCACCACCTCCTCTCTCGTGCGATGCGCTTCACCATGGAAGATCCACCGAGTATAGTCTGGCGTAAATCCATTCTTCCAAATATGTTCTACCATGGCCTTCTTTGGTTTTCTTTTCCGGTTGTCACATTTGCTGCACGGACAAGGGACTAGGCTAGCTCCTTTAGCAGCTTCGCCATATGCCCGTTGCACGAAAGCATCGGTCTTCCTAATCCATTCAGGGGTGACATCATTACGTCGAACGCGGCCCGTGTACATCCACTCACGGTCCTCCATCCTCTAACATATATAACCGAGTATAGTTTAATATAGACATGTAATGCATGTACACTACGTTCCTACCTTCTAATAGGTGATGATAGGTCCTAATCCCACCCGCGGTTGCGTAGATGGAGTTAGTTTCCATGCTCTACTCCGATCCGAGATAGAATTTCGGCAGCACCTCCCCGCTGTTCTCCGGATACACGTCCTGGCAGGGAGAGTGTACTGTCCGGAGAACAACAGGGAGGTGACGCCGAAACTCTATCTCGGACCGGAGTAGAGCATGAAACTAACACCATCTACGCAACCGCAAGCTGTCCAAAAAACGTGGACAATTCGAAACTGATACATTTGTAGATATGCAAAGATCTGCATATCTACACCGTATCTCTTTCGAACGGGAGACGCCTAACAGGGTTACGTGATCTACGACCATGATGCGGATGTAGAGGTTATACCTAGGGTGGCGGTGGAGTCAACCAAGTGGGGCTGTGGCGCGTCAGTGCAGTGGCGACGCGAGGCAGACCCGCAGCGGCTAGGAAGACCTCTGCAAAAAAAATAAACAAGTCTGTCAACAAAAAAATTCGGCAGCACCTCCCCTGCACGGGGAGGTTTCCAAAACCTGCAAATAAAAGTAACAGCACGATGGCTGACATTCACACGTATACCAGGAGCACATAAAAGCTTTGATAATACCGTTGAAGGCGACAAAGCATTTATAGGCATATGTTTTGAGCACATAAAAGCTTTGATAATACAAGAACATATATACTAACGAAGATAATTCAGTATCAATCATTGGGTGAAGCTTCACCTAGGGTTTCTAGAATCCATCACATAAATCATTTTTATCATTTTTACCGTGTAGGCGCGGCGTCGTCGAGGCCGAGGGCGGCCGTGGGACGCGGCGGCGTTGGGGCCGAGGTCGAGGGCGGCCGTGGGGAGGCGTGCGCGGCGGCGTGGGGAGGCGTGCGCGGCGGCGTGGGGAGGCGTGCGCGGCGGCGTGGGGCGGCGTGCGCGGGCGCGGCGGCGTGCGCGGGCGCGGCGGCGTGCGCGGGCGCGGCGGCCGACGATGCCGGCGGCGTGGGGGCAGGGCTGCGGCGGCAGGGGCGCGGCGGCAGGGGCGCGGCGGCCGGCGGCGTGGAGAGGCGCGCGGGCGCGGCGTGGAGACGGCAACGGAGTGAGAGAGAGAGTGAGAAAGGAAGAAGTTACCAGGTGCTATTTACACGTTCTTTGTCGAGTGTCCGCGATCTGGCACTCGGCAAAGATTTTTTAAAAATATTAAAATATTCTTTGCCGAGTGCCAGATCGCTGGCACTCGGCAAAGTGTTCTTTGCCGAGTGCCAGCTGGATGACACTCGGCAAAGAATCTTTTACAATCCTTTGCCGAGTGCTGTACAGCTGGCACTCGGCAAACCATCCTTTGCCGAGTGTCATTTGTGGACACTCGGCAAATTACTTTTTTATTTTTTATATTATCCCTACCAAACTTTTTGTGGTATGTTCCTACACTATGTAGACCTACATGTACCATTTTGGGACAATTATAACAGTGTTTTCTATAGCTAGTACATTTAGTTTGTTTATTTGAATTTCTTCGGAAAATTCAGATTTGAACTGCAGGTTACTCGAAACTTGGAAAACCGTGCATGCAAAAATGATATCCATGCTACTTAGCACAAGTTACGACCGATTTCAGGAGCGGACCGGAAACTTCGAGCACCATGCTCACTCAACATGACCGTAAACTTGCCATCCAGGTGTTTAAAAATTGTATAAAACATAAACAAAGTCAGAAAATCATGAAACCTATCCACGTGTCATGATATCATATGTAGAGGCTGTGATAAAAAATTTAGAATGTTTGGAGAAAGTTGTGAGACATTATGTGTAGAAACCTAAGAGAACCACACATGAAATCATAGAGTTTCAATGTGGATCTCTTAGGTTTGTACACATAGTGCGTTACAGCTTTCTCGAAACTTTTTCAAATTTTTATCACAGCCTCTACATATGATATCATGACACATGGATAGGTTTCATGATTTTCTGACTTTGTTTATGTTTTATACAATTTTTAAACACCTGGATGGCAAGTTTACGGTCATGTTGAGTGAGCATGGTGCTCGAAGTTTCCGGTCCGCTCCTGAAATCGGTCGTAACTTGTGCTAAGTTGCATGGATATCATTTTTGCATGCACGGTTTTCCAAGTTTCGAGTAACCTGCAGTTCAAATCTGAATTTTCCGAAGAAATTCAAATAAACAAACTAAATGTACTAGGTATAGAAAACACTGTTATAATTGTCCCAAAATAGTACATGTTGGTCTACATAGTGTAGGAACATACCACAAAAAGTTTGGTGACTAAAATAAAAAAAATAAAAATATGATTTACCGAGTGTCTACATAGGACACTCGGCAAAGACCCTGTTTGCCGAGTGCCAGATATTTGACACTCGGCAAAGACTGACGGCCGTCAGTTGTAGACGGCCGCTAACGGCCCTTTGCCGAGAGCCGTATTTGCCGAGTGCCTGACGCTCGGCAAAGCAGTCTTTGCCGAGTGCTTGGATGTGCCGAGTGTTCTACACTCGGTAAACCAGCTCTTTACCGAGCGCAGAACTTTGCCGAGGGCGGTACTCGGCAAAGTCTGCTTTACCGAGTGCCCGATAAAAAGCACTCGGCAAAGCCTTCGGCACTCGGCAAAGGCGCGGATTCCGGTAGTGTGTGTTGGGTTGGAGTTTCTTTTCTTCGGTTGTCTGTTTTTGATCTAGTATATTTTGTATTTCAAAATTTATATAGCAATACTGGTCTAGCTTGGTTCGTAAAAGGTTCAAGCACATAAATAAAAAATTAAAATAACTTCATGCTGAGATGTTTTAATTAAGAGATTTAGAAAAAGAATCTAGTTAAAATTTATATATGTATAGAAGATTCTACACTGGTGTGGCCTGGCCAACTGAAAACACCTAGGGTCTGTTTGGTTGGTTTCTCTCGCCAACCTGGCTGTGTGAGCCAGGATCACTGGAGCCTGGCTCTGGAGATGCGATCAATCTGCTCGTATCTGGTGAGCCTGGTCCAAGGTGCTTTAAGGATCGTGCGAGTCTGGATCCAAATCTACATGCAGGCAACCAAACATAGAGCTCGCACGCGCATAGCCTGGCTCACAGCAACCAAACAGCAGCTACCCGCATCCCGCGATGCAAGCACGCGCAGATGCAGGCAACCAAACATGTGACGGAACCTCTCAAGTAATCAGGCCCACCTACAGTTGTCCTTGTCTACAGACATCAGACACCCTGTAGATGTTCCTAAGTTACTTGACAAGCTCGGTATCTTTCCTTACCTCACCAGGAACGTTTCACCCGTCTTGCAGACATTACAGATCATCGGAGATGAAGATATGCGGAAGCGAATTACATAAACTTACATTTATTTCTAAAAACAAGCTCGAGTTATTTTATTACAGACCAGTCTAAAAGTGAGTGCATAGAAGTAATAATTATACAAACCAGGGAGACACAAACTTCTCCCGAAAGACTATAAACAAAAGATCCTAGATGGAGGACCGAGTCCTCCCGCACTTCAGTCTTGTTTTTCTTCTTTGGGAACCACCTTAGCACAGAAGCAGCAAAAGTCTGCTACTTCCCCACCTAAAAACAACAAAGGGATAAACCCTGAGTATGAAATTACTCAGCAAGTCTTACCCGACTAAGGAAAAGACTCTCAAGGGTATGCTTGGTTATATGGGAGTCAAGGTAAGGCTTCTCAATACTCAAAAGACTCTGTTTTGCAGAAATGCTTACTAAAGTGGATCCTTAAAAATCCAATTTTATTTGTCAAGTTAGGTAAAATTACCTGCACTAGAGTTCTTTCTACCCTAGTTCAATCACTGGTCCTGCACTAGCCAATTTCTTTAACAAAAGCCCATCATCTTTAGTGGAATGCTACGTGTAAGTCAGTGGCCAAGTCTCCATAACCGCGGAGGTACGGCGATCCGAATCGATTATACTCAGCTGAGGATCTCCAATCACACGACATATGTAGCACTTAACCCTTGCATATGTCAACCCGCCACCGGGGTTCTTAAGACCGGATCAGGTTCACGCAAACCGAGAGCACAGATACACCACCGTCCAGCCTCTTGCCACGGAGGGTACACGCTACTCTCGCCACCGCTCCACTCCCATTTCGTGTTATCTTATTCCGGCCTTAGTCTGCCCGAGGCAAGGCTTACCCATGACGAGGCATGTGACCAGTTAAAGGGTCCTCGGTCAGCAGGCCTACATTGAGACGGTCCTTAATCGACTCAGACGGAGACACTACACCGAGACTCTCTTTCTCGTGCAAGTCACCCGCCCGGTCTCAGCTTAATCATTTCAAACCCAAAGTTTGGTACCTGGCAGAGGTACATCTTTTCCGATGTTGAATCCATCATGGCCATGATGGATTCACCATCAAGTTTTATTTTCGAAAACATCCCTCCCACTTTGCCAAACATCTTTTGTAAAACAAATCCTTTTGTTTTTTCTAAAGCAATACTAAGCATAGTAAAAACCTTTTTGTAAAAACAGGATTTCAAGGAGGGTAATCAAGATCAAGGAAGGCAATGCAGGAATTGTTTAATCAATCAACTCCTATTACCTAATGCAGCAAGCAAGTGAGAAAGATTTTAAAAACATCAAGGAAGGTGGCAAATGCACCGGGGCTTGCCTTTGTTATCAGGTGTGTCCTGCTCGGATCCACAAATATCGAAATAAAAGCAGTTGTCTGCTTGCGGATCAGAGGTGGGTGGTATCCCCTCTTCAGAAACTTCTTCTTCTTCTTCGTGCTCTAATATAACCATATACATGCATAAGAATGGATGTCATGGAATGCTCATGAGGATGCAAAGATAACATAAACTTATTATTTATGTCTTGAGTACAACTTTCCTTCACGGTACTCCGAGAACCTAGGGTTTCCGGAGTCAGTAAAGGAGTTCATGGAGCAGGGGGGGTGGTTTTGGGTTTAGTGATCAAACAAAGTCTAAATCAACCCAAATTCTACCCAAGGCTTCTAAATAATGTGAAAAGCTCACATAAAAAGTTTGGGAAATTTTGGACTTGTTATTTATTTTCTAAAAATACAGAATCAATGGTTTAGGCTATTTTAAATACCCTAAAATTCCCTGTTCAAACTAAAAATCATAAAACTATTTTTATTAAATACTATGGAAAATAACAAGCCTAGGAAAATTGGTCTCATATTTTTAGGATTTTCCTACCATTTTCTACAGTTTTTCAAAGTTCTGCTGAAAAAGAAAAAGGAAAAATAGGAACAGTACTGGGCCGATTCAGGTCCAGGCGGCCCAAGCCTGAACGGATTCGCGCGCGCGCCCGCGCCCGCGAGGCGATCTTGCGCAGAGGTCCCCGGTTTAACGGCTAAACAGAAATAGGTCCATTTACTATTGTGTTAAGTCACTGACAGATTGCACGAATGCCCTCGGATTTCTATCTATTCTGTGTTTCAAGTCCCCGACGGCGTGCAAGCGCGGCCGTGCTCCGGCGAGGTCTTGGACCGGTCGATTGGGACAAGTACTAGCGCCCAGCTTTGGATTAAACCAGATTCGAGTTCTAAAGATCGTTTCCCCCAACATAATTGCACGAATGATGAACTATGGAGCTCCGGCCACGGTGGCCGTAAGCAAAGCGGCAATATGGTCGTGTTCCCGGCGATGGGCGTCGGTCAAGTCCAATTAAAGGGGTCGGGGAGCATCACAGAGGCATGAGAATGCTCAAACGAAGGAGCAGAGGACCGGGGCTGACCTGTGGAGGGCTGACCACGACGAGCTCAATTCTACGGCGGCGGAAAACAGATTTGGGGGAAGTGCGCAATTCGGGCGAGATGGTGGACGATCAAGGGTGGGAGCGGGTGCTACAGCTTCACGATTTCATGGCGCAACTAGCCCCGCCCTCAATTTATAGGCTCCATGGGCAGTGGTCGGTGAATTTGAGGAGGACGCGCGGCGGTCGGAGACGGGGAAGAAGCTTGGCGCGCGGTTACGTGTCCTACGGCGTGGCAAACTCCTCAACGATGATGGGATGGCTCAAAGGAATCACGGTGACACGGTAGACAAGCTAGGCCACGCGGCGGAGGGCCGTCGACCGGAGTTGGGGAAGAAATGCGAGCTGAGGGTGCGCTGGCAAGCCTACGGCGATCTCCGGTGAGGGCACGGTTGCCGCTTAACCTAAGCGCGCCACCTCGGTAACTTTTGCCACGATACCCAATCACTTTACCACGGCCGACGACGACCGGTCACGCCGCGGTGGCGTTCTTATCGCCGGCGGAGGTGTCCTGATCCACAGCGCGAGAATAACTGATGACGATGAACAGTGCCTTGGATCCAGTACACAACTTGACTGACAGACCAACTTAGAGCCCAATTCTCTCTCAATTTTTCATAGTGACACAAGTTAAGCTTTGCAGCAAACTTGTAGAGTATAGTACCCACTACAAACTTGCTATGGCAATCATAGGTATATTTCCACAGGATCATGCTCAAAACCTAGCTTGAAGTCGAGGTCAGTTCACTGCTAGTCTGAAAATTCAGACATAACAGCCTGACAGCCCAACTTTAGGCTTGGTTTTCTCCAAATTCTTCTTAACAACTAAGCTCACAACCTTAAGCAAAGTTGTTCTCCTATAATGGGTCTTCAACTTTGATGTGGTGACCTAGGGCAAAAACCCTATATCCTGAAAGATACAAAGCCCCAAAGTTGAGCCAATTCTCTGAATTTTCAGACTTAGAGTAAAACTCAAATGAGGTCCATTTTGCATTTAAGTCCAAAACTTAGGGTTTGGCCTTCAAATCCACATATTTATGATCCAATTGACTTAAAACACTTATTTGACTTGGTTTTTGCACTTTAGCCCAAAAGTGGACAAATTTTGCACTTAGGCCCCTAGGGTTTGGTTTAGGGCTTTCCAGGGTTCCAATTAGGGTTTCTGGTATTCCAGGGGTATAAGTGGGATTCAACTTTATTCTTGGAGTCATTTTATGACTTTTACCCTAAAGCCTTTAGGTTTTCTTAACTTGGGTTAAGTTTTACCCCCTTTAATCACTATTTAGGGTTAAGTCCTTTAACCAGGGTCCTATTTGTAAAACATTAAAACAATACAACTTGTTTGAAATTTTTGCCTAGTGAATGCACTCTAGGTGTGTCAAACATATGCAATGCCCATGCTCATGATGCCATGCTCAAGTTTTAGTTATAGTAACACCAGGGGTGTTACATCCTTCCGATTTTCATTCTAGTTGGTATCGGCCTGTCATACTCATCCTCCCCTCGCCCATGAAGTATGATATCCGTTGTAGTGCTTCCAATAAAATTAGGAGGAACCTAGAATTAGAGTCTTATGGGCAAGGACACTATTGCTGATTGTAAGGAAAGATACCGAGCTTGTCAAGTAACTTAGGAACATCTAAAGGGTGTCTGATGTCTGTAGACAAGGACAACTGTAGGTGGGCCTGATTACTTGAGAGGTTCCGTCACAGCTGGTATCGGAGCGTAGCCCTTCTTTGCAGATATTATGAGGCATCTTCAAAAAGATTTTCAAAAGTCTTACCTAAAGATTCTTTTCTCTTCTTACCTAAGTATTCTGAAGAGTTTATCTTAAAGACCAGATAGGAAGAGTGCAATGTATAGAAGGTTGAATCGACCAAGGTTGATTTTGTACTTATTCATGCATCATGCTAAGAATTATGCTAATAAATTTTTCCCCCTTAGAAAGATGCCGCCACGCACAAGGCTAACGGCACGTAAGTCAACGGGACCAATTGGAGTACCCCGGCATCAACTAGCTCCTCGTCATGAAAGCAGTAGCAGCGGAAGTAATGACCCTATAGGAGACCTGGAAGCCGTAGTGAGTCGACTTCAAGCAACGCTGCGACACAGGACCAATACTTGGATCGCAGACGGAGATAGAATTAATGAACTAAGAAGGGACATCCGTCACTTGCAGGATCAGCTGGCTGATCGGGACTTAGCACTTGACTGGGCAGTACAGTCACATATGTTGGCATGTGCTAAGGAAGCAAGGGCTCAGGCCCGAATTAAAGAACTTAGCTCAGCTGTAGACAACCTGCAGGTCTACTGCAATACGTTGCATGAGGAAGTCCATGTGCTATACTCACAACTACACCCTAGTGAGCCTGCACACTCTGCTAAGGCGGAAGCCGGACCCTCTCACGTCGCGGGACGCGCGTTGGGTGGGGAGTTAGATCTTTTTGAACCCCCTCCTTCTTTGAGGTTGGCGGACGTCTGGACTCCCACACCTGACAATGAAGCCGCCAAAAGCAACGGAAAGCAGGACTAATGGTGTAATAAAGTAGAGTAGTGTATTGTAGGGTGTACTATTGTATAATAGGTTAAACTTTTGTAAAATGGGTAATGTATCCTGTTGTGTAATGTCGAGTCTGTATCATTACTCTTTATAGTAATGTAAAACGGAAGGTTTTCTTTGGCACATTATGTTTATTCAAATGTTTTTGCCTCAGATGCCGACCCGGACTCGCGGACAGGACGCAGCCGGAACATCCGGGGGTCGGGATGTCACCCCGAATCCACCTCCAGTTCCACCCACGCTAGCCGAGGCAATTGCTGCCTTGGTGAATGCTACAGCCGACAATACCCGCTTCCTGAGGGAGATGGCGGGTCAGCAACAGTTCCAGCAACAAGCAGGAAGAGGTTTTCAACAAGGTCCCTGTGAGACTACTTATCTGGATTTCTCCGAGACTCGTCCACCTCTATTTATCAAAGCAGAAGACCCGCTCGAAGCCGACGAATGGATACGAGTCATCGAACAGAAGTTTGGCCTTCTTCGTTGTTCGGAAACCCAGAAGCCATTGTTTGCGGCACAGCAACTCCGAGGCCCTGCCAGTACTTGGTGGGGAAACTTTGTGGCTATCCAACCGGACAACCATCAAATTACATGGAACGAATTTAAAGCAGCATTCCGCGAGCATTACATTCCTGAGGGAGTGCTGCACATGAAACAAGAAGAGTTTATGAAACTGAAACAAGGGGGAGATACTGTTAATCAGTATCTCAACAAGTTCAATCACCTGTCACAATATGCAATTGATCAGGTGAATACGGATTTGAAGACAAGGAACTGTTTTATGAGAGGTCTGAATGACCGAATGCAGCGAAAAATGGCTGCATGTATTGATCTCACCTATGGGAAGGCTGTCAGCACAGCCTTATCTGTGGAGGCCAAATATGCAAGCTCTGGAAAGAATAAGGGATTTAGTGGTGATAGGCCTAATCAGGGCCCGGTAAAGAGGCAACGGTTTATTCTCCGGCCCTCTAACCAGAACCGTTCAAGTGCACCATCTTTCCCTTTCAAGCAGCCCATAATTATTCGTCCCAACAAAGCCCCTACTGTCCAAAGTCAGCCGGGTGCCCCAGGCACTCGATTCCCTGCTCTGCCAAGTTCTTCAACTGGATGTTTTAACTGTGGCAAATCTGGGCATTTTATTAAAGATTGCCCCTATCCTCGGCAAAATCAGGCTAATAATCAGCAAGGATCGGGGAATGCAGCTCCAGGCAAGGGAAGTACTTCGGGCAAGAATACCAAGAAGACGGGGCGAGTATATTACACTCAAGTGGCTACCACACCGGAGGGAGAGCCGGTGATGATGGGTACGTTCCCTGTGGCCAGTCACCCTGCAATTATTCTTTTTGATTCTGGTGCTTCGCATACCTTCATTAGCAAGACATTTGTGGAGCAACATCACATTGCATGTCATGAATCAAAAGAGGGATTTAAAATTCATTCACCTGGGGGACATATTTTTACTAGAGAAGTGGCCTATGAAGTGCCAGTAACCATGGCCGGACGGAACTTTCCTGCTAACATGATTGTTCTGAAAGGCCAGGATATAGATGTAATTTTGGGTATGAATTGGTTAACTCAACACAAGGCAATTCTCAACACTGAACTCAGAACCGTCAGGTTGAGTTATAATCAAGAAGAAATTCTCTTGTCTCTCCCCAAAACCAATCCAGCCAAAGCTTCTGGTAGAATATTTGAAGCCATTGTACCGGAGATCAAGAACATTCCGGTAGTATGTGAGTTTCCAGATGTATTTCCGGAAGATTTGCCTGGACTGCCCCCTGAAAGAGATGTAGAATTCGTAATTGAGCTAAAGCCCGGTACGGCTCCCATCTCCCGAAGATCGTACCGTATGCCCCCTAATGAGTTGGCGGAATTGAAGATTCAATTACAAGATCTACTGAATAAGGGATTTGTCCGGCCAAGCTCGTCCCCATGGGGTTGTCCCGCCATCTTTGTGAAGAAGAAAGATCAAACCTTGCGCATGTGCGTGGACTATCGGCCCCTAAATGAGGTCACCATTAAGAATAAGTACCCTCTTCCAAGGATCGACATCTTATTTGATCAACTGACTGGGGCGAGGGTATTTTCCAAAATTGATCTCAGGTCGGGCTATCATCAAATCCGTATTCGGCCCGAGGATATACCGAAGACCGCGTTTACTACGCGATATGGATTGTTTGAATACCTGGTAATGTCTTTCGGGCTCACAAATGCTCCTGCCCACTTCACCTATTTGATGAACTCGGTGTTCATGCCCGAGTTAGACAAGTTCGTGGTGGTCTTCATCGACGATATTTTGATATACTCTAAAAATGAAGAGGAGCATGCTCAGCATCTACGGATTGTATTGACGCGCCTGAGGGAACATCAGCTGTATGCCAAGTTCAGCAAGTGCGCGTTCTGGCTGGAAGAAATTCAATTTCTGGGGCACGTGTTATCAGCTAAAGGAATTGCGGTAGATCCTAGCAAGGTCAAAGATATTCTAGAGTGGAAACCCCCAACAACTGTTCACCAAGTCCGGAGTTTTCTTGGACTAGCGGGATACTATCGCAGATTCATACCTGATTTTTCTAAGCTTGTGAAACCAATCACAAGTTTATTGAAGAATGACATTAAGTTCAATTGGTCTTCTAAGTGTAACGAAGCCTTTGAGCAACTGAAGACACTATTGACCACTGCTCCGGTATTGGCTCAACCGGACATCACTAAACCTTTTGATGTATATTGTGATGCGTCAGGCAGTGGACTCGGCTGTGTGCTGATGCAAGAGGGCCGAGTAATTGCGTATGCTTCAAGGCAGTTACGCCGACATGAAGAGCATTATCCAACACATGATCTAGAGCTAGCTGCTGTGGTTCATGCCCTGAAAATATGGCGTCACTATCTGCTGGGAAATATCTGCCACATATATACAGATCATAAGAGTTTGAAGTATATATTTACCCAGTCAGAGTTAAATATGAGGCAAAGACGATGGCTTGAGCTCATTAAAGACTATGAACTGGAAATCCATTATCACCCAGGCAAGGCCAATGTGGTGGCAGATGCATTGAGTCGTAAGACTTCCTGCCACTGTCTTATGGTAAAGACCTCCGAAAACACTTTGTGTCAAGAAATGGAGAAGTTAAACCTGGGGATAATCCAACAAGGAACTCTGAAACAGTTAAAGCTTGAGTCGACCATTTTGCAAAAGATAATTGATGCTCAAAAGGACAATCTGGGCATGAAGCACATACGAGAGAAGATAAGGGCTGGAACAGCCAAATGTTTCAAGGAAGACGATCAAGGTGTGTTATGGTTTAACAACCGCATAGTAGTGCCAAAGGATGAAGAACTCCGCCAGCAAATCTTAGATGAAGCGCATCTTAGTCGCTATTCTATTCATCCGGGAAGCACTAAGATGTACCAAGATTTAAAGCAGCATTACTGGTGGACCAAGATGAAGATTGAAATTGCACGCTATGTGGCTAGATGTGACACTTGCAGACGTGTCAAAGCCATACACATGAAAACTGCTGGTCCATTGCAATCTTTGCCAATCCCAACATGGAAATGGGAAGACATCAGCATGGACTTTATTGTGGGACTGCCCAGGACGATAAAAGGGTATGACTCTATTTGGGTTATAATTGATCGGCTTACAAAGACTGCTCACTTTCTGCCGGTCAAGACAAATTCCCCGGTTACTGTCTACGCCCAATTGTACATTGCTCGTATTCTTAGTCTGCATGGTGTTCCAAAGACCATAGTGTCGGATCGTGGACCTCAATTTGTAGCCAAGTTTTGGGAAGCACTTCACAAATCTTTGGGTACTAAGTTACTCCACAGTTCGGCCTATCATCCTCAAACCAGTGGACAGACTGAGAGAGTGAACCAAATACTGGAAGATATGCTGCGAGCATGTGTCCTGGATTTCTCACCAAAATGGGATGAATGTTTACCTTTGGCGGAGTTTTCATATAATAACAGTTATCAAGAAAGTATCCAGATGGCACCTTTTGAAGCTTTATATGGGCGACGGTGTCGAACTCCACTAAATTGGTCTGAACCTGGTGAAAGGTATTTCTTTAGGCCTGATATGGTAAAAGAAACCGAAGAAAAGGTTCAGAGAATAGTTCATAATATGAAGAAGGCACAGGCTCGTCAGAAGAGTTATGCAGACAAACGGCGAATGCCCTTATACTTCTTAGAAGGAGACTACGTCTACTTAAAGGTTTCACCAATGAAGGGAGTGTCGCGTTTCGGGGTAAAGGGAAAACTTGCACCCAGGTACATTGGTCCATTCCCTATTCTTCAAAGATATGGGCCAGTAGCGTATCAACTCCAACTCCCCGAAACATTGTCTGCTGTGCATAATGTGTTCCACGTGTCACAATTGAAGAAGTGTCTTCGGGTTCCCGATCGAACCGTTGAAGTGACTGATGTTGTCCTGGAACCAGATTTAACGTACTCGGAACATCCCATTCGAGTTCTGGATCAAAAAGACAGGGTGACTCGGAGAAAGACTTAAGTTTTATAAGATACAGTGGAACCAGCATTCGGAAGATGAGGCTACATGGGAAACCCAAGACTTCTTAGATAAGAATTTCCCAGACTTTCTAGCCTCTTGTAAGTTGTAAAGTTTGTATAGCTGTATAGTAAAGGAATGAACCCCCACACCACCCCTGCCTTGTACCAGAAATCAGGAAATAAAAACATGACACATTTCCTTTTCCATTACTCACCCTAGGACTTTAAATCTCGGGACGAGATTCTTTTATGGGGGGAAGGATGTAACACCCCTGGTGTTACTATAACTAAAACTTGAGCATGGCATCATGAGCATGGGCATTGCATATGTTTGACACACCTAGAGTGCATTCACTAGGCAAAAATTTCAAACAAGTTGTATTGTTTTAATGTTTTACAAATAGGACCCTGGTTAAAGGACTTAACCCTAAATAGTGATTAAAGGGGGTAAAACTTAACCCAAGTTAAGAAAACCTAAAGGCTTTAGGGTAAAAGTCATAAAATGACTCCAAGAATAAAGTTGAATCCCACTTATACCCCTGGAATACCAGAAACCCTAATTGGAACCCTGGAAAGCCCTAAACCAAACCCTAGGGGCCTAAGTGCAAAATTTGTCCACTTTTGGGCTAAAGTGCAAAAACCAAGTCAAATAAGTGTTTTAAGTCAATTGGATCATAAATATGTGGATTTGAAGGCCAAACCCTAAGTTTTGGACTTAAATGCAAAATGGACCTCATTTGAGTTTTACTCTAAGTCTGAAAATTCAGAGAATTGGCTCAACTTTGGGGCTTTGTATCTTTCAGGATATAGGGTTTTTGCCCTAGGTCACCACATCAAAGTTGAAGACCCATTATAGGAGAACAACTTTGCTTAAGGTTGTGAGCTTAGTTGTTAAGAAGAATTTGGAGAAAACCAAGCCTAAAGTTGGGCTGTCAGGCTGTTATGTCTGAATTTTCAGACTAGCAGTGAACTGACCTCGACTTCAAGCTAGGTTTTGAGCATGATCCTGTGGAAATATACCTATGATTGCCATAGCAAGTTTGTAGTGGGTACTATACTCTACAAGTTTGCTGCAAAGCTTAACTTGTGTCACTATGAAAAATTGAGAGAGAATTGGGCTCTAAGTTGGTCTGTCAGTCAAGTTGTGTACTGGATCCAAGGCACTGTTCATCGTCATCAGTTATTCTCGCGCTGTGGATCAGGACACCTTCGCCGGCGATAAGAACGCCACCGCGGCGTGACCGGTCGTCGTCGGCCGCGGTAAAGTGATTGGGTATCGTGGCAAAAGTTACCGAGGTGGCGCGCTTAGGTTAAGCGGCAACCGTGCCCTCACCGGAGACCGCCGTAGGCTTGCCAGCGCACCCTCAGCTCGCATTTCTTCCCCAACTCCGGTCGACGGCCCTCCGCCGCGTGGCCTAGCTTGTCTACCGTGTCACCGTGATTCCTTTGAGCCATCCCATCATCGTTGAGGAGTTTGCCACGCCGTAGGACACGTAACCGCGCGCCAAGCTTCTTCCCCGTCTCCGACCGCCGCGCGTCCTCCTCAAATTCACCGACCACCGCCCATGGAGCCTATAAATTGAGGGCGGGGCTAGTTGCGCCATGAAATCGTGAAGCTGTAGCACCCGCTCCCACCCTCGATCGTCCACCATCTCGCCCGAATTGCGCACTTCCCCCAAATCTGTTTTCCGCCGCCGTAGAATTGAGCTCGTCATGGTCAGCCCTCCACAGGTCAGCCCCGGTCCTCTGCTCCTTCGTTTGAGCATTCTCATGCCTCTGTGATGCTCCCCGACCCCTTTAATTGGACTTGACCGACGCCCATCGCCGGGAACACGACCATATTGCCGCTTTGCTTACGGCCACCGTGGCCGGAGCTCCATAGTTCATCATTCGTGCAATTATGTTGGGGGAAACGATCTTTAGAACTCGAATCTGGTTTAATCCAAAGCTGGGCGCTAGTACTTGTCCCAATCGACCGGTCCAAGACCTCGCCGGAGCACGGCCGCGCTTGCACGCCGTCGGGGACTTGAAACACAGAATAGATAGAAATCCGAGGGCATTCGTGCAATCTGTCAGTGACTTAACACAATAGTAAATGGACCTATTTCTGTTTAGCCGTTAAACCGGGGACCTCTGCGCAAGATCGCCTCGCGGGCGTGGGCGCGCGCGCGAATCCGTTCAGGCTTGGGCCGCCTGGACCTGAATCGGCCCAGTACTGTTCCTATTTTTCCTTTTTCTTTTTCAGCAGAACTTTGAAAAACTGTAGAAAATGGTAGGAAAATCCTAAAAATATGAGACCAATTTTCCTAGGCTTGTTATTTTCCATAGTATTTAATAAAAATAGTTTTATGATTTTTAGTTTGAACAGGGAATTTTAGGGTATTTAAAATAGCCTAAACCATTGATTCTGGATTTTTAGAAAATAAATAACAAGTCCAAAATTTCCCAAACTTTTTATGTGAGCTTTTCACATTATTTAGAAGCCTTGGGTAGAATTTGGGTTGATTTAGACTTTGTTTGATCACTAAACCCAAAACCACCCCCCTGCTCCATGAACTCCTTTACTGACTCCGGAAAGCCTAGGTTCTCGGAGTACCGTGAAGGAAAGTTGTACTCAAGACATAAATAATAAGTTTATGTTATCTTTGCATCCTCATGAGCATTCCATGACATCCATTCTTATGCATGTATATGGTTATATTAGAGCACGAAGAAGAAGAAGAAGTTTCTGAAGAGGGGATACCACCCACCTCTGATCCGCAAGCAGACAACTGCTTTTATTTCGATATTTGTGGATCCGAGCAGGACACACCTGATAACAAAGGCAAGCCCCGGTGCATTTGCCACCTTCCTTGATGTTTTTAAAATCTTTCTCACTTGCTTGCTGCATTAGGTAATAGGAGTTGATTGATTAAACAATTCCTGCATTGCCTTCCTTGATCTTGATTACCCTCCTTGAAATCCTGTTTTTACAAAAAGGTTTTTACTATGCTTAGTATTGCTTTAGAAAAAACAAAAGGATTTGTTTTACAAAAGATGTTTGGCAAAGTGGGAGGGATGTTTTCAAAAATAAAACTTGATGGTGAATCCATCATGGCCATGATGGATTCAACATCGGAAAAGATGTACCTCTGCCAGGTACCAAACTTTGGGTTTGAAATGATTAAGCTGAGACCGGGCGGGTGACTTGCACGAGAAAGAGAGTCTCGGTGTAGTGTCTCCGTCTGAGTCGATTAAGGACCGTCTCGATGTAGGCCTGCTGACCGAGGACCCTTTAACTGGTCACATGCCTCGTCATGGGTAAGCCTTGCCTCGGGCAGACTAAGGCCGGAATAAGATAACACGAAATGGGAGTGGAGCGGTGGCGAGAGTAGCGTGTACCCTCCGTGGCAAGAGGCTGGACGGTGGTGTATCTGTGCTCTCGGTTTGCGTGAACCTGATCCGGTCTTAAGAACCCCGGTGGCGGGTTGACATATGCAAGGGTTAAGTGCTACATATGTCGTGTGATTGGAGATCCTCAGCTGAGTATAATCGATTCGGATCGCCGTACCTCCGCGGTTATGGAGACTTGGCCACTGACTTACACGTAGCATTCCACTAAAGATGATGGGCTTTTGTTAAAGAAATTGGCTAGTGCAGGACCAGTGATTGAACTAGGGTAGAAAGAACTCTAGTGCAGGTAATTTTACCTAACTTGACAAATAAAATTGGATTTTTAAGGATCCACTTTAGTAAGCATTTCTGCAAAACAGAGTCTTTTGAGTATTGAGAAGCCTTACCTTGACTCCCATATAACCAAGCATACCCTTGAGAGTCTTTTCCTTAGTCGGGTAAGAGTTGCTGAGTAATTCCATACTCAGGGTTTATTCCTTTGTTGTTTTTAGGTGGGGAAGTAGCAGACTTTTGCTGCTTCTGTGCTAAGGTGGTTCCCAAAGAAGAAAAACAAGACTGAAGTGCGGGAGGACTCGGTCCTCCATCTAGGATCTTTTGTTTATAGTCTTTCGGGAGAAGTTTGTGTCTCCCTGGTTTGTATAATTATTACTTCTATGCACTCACTTTTAGACTGGTCTGTAATAAAATAACTCGAGCTTGTTTTTAGAAATAAATGTAAGTTTATGTAATTCGCTTCCGCATATCTTCATCTCCGATGATCTGTAATGTCTGCAAGACGGGTGAAACGTTCCTGGTGAGGTAAGGAAAGATACCGAGCTTGTCAAGTAACTTAGGAACATCTACAGGGTGTCTGATGTCTGTAGACAAGGACAACTGTAGGTGGGCCTGATTACTTGAGAGGTTCCGTCACAAAACACACCCCTAAGGTATCGTTTGGTTCACGAAATGTAACGTAAATGATAATGGTAATGATTCACACTCGAATACCCACTACCGGAATTCGGCTCTTTGCCGAGTGCCGGCGGCTTTGCCGAGTGCTTTTTATCGGGCACTCGGCAAAGTCGACTTTGCCGAGGGCCGCACTCGGTAGAGTCCTGCGCTCGGTAAAGATCTTGTTTACCGAGTGCAGGGCACTCGGCACAGCCAAGCACTCGGCAAAGACTGTTTTGCCGAGCGTCAAGCACTCGGCAAATATGGCTCTCGGCAAAGGGCCGTTAGCGGCCGTCTACAACTGACGGCCGTCAGTCTTTGCCGAGTGTCAAATATCTGGCACTCGGCAAAGAGAGTCTTTGCCGAGTGTCCTATGTAGACACTCGGCAAAGCATATTTTTATTTTTTTAATTTTGGTCACCAAACTTTTTGTGGTATGTTCCTACACTATGTAGACCTACATGTACCATTTTGGGACGATTATAACAGTGTTTTCTATAGATAGTACATTTAGTTTGTTTATTTGAATTTCTTCGGAAAATTCAGATTTGAACTGCAGGTCACTCAAAACTTGGAAAACCGTGCATGCAAAAATGATATCCATACTACTTAGCACAAGTTACGACCGATTTCAGGAGCGGACCGGAAACTTCGAGCAACATGCTCACTCAACATGACCGTAAACTTTCCATCTAGGTGTTTAAAAAATTGTATAAAACAGAAACAAAGTCAGAAAATCATGAAACCTGTCCACGTGTCATGATATCATATGTAGAGGCTGTGATAAAAATTTGAAAAAGTTTCGAGAAAGCTGTAACGCACTATGTGTACAAACCTAAGAGATCCACATTGAAACTCTATGATTTCATGTGTGGTTCTCTTAGGTTTCTACACATAATGTCTCACAACTTTCTCCAAACATTCTAAATTTTTTATCACATACTCTACATATGATATTATGACATGTGGACAAGTTTCATGATTTTCTAAGTTTGTTTGCGTTTTATAAATTTTTTAAACAGCTGTGTGGCAAGTTCACGGCCATGTTGAGTTAGCATGGTGCTCGAAGTTTCCGGTCCGATCCTGAAATCGGTCGTAACTTGTGCTAAGTAGAATGGATATTATTTTTGCATGCATAGTTTTCCAAGTTTCGAGAGACCTGCAGTTCAAATGTGAGTTTTTCAAAGAAATTCAAATAAAAAAACTAAATGTATTAGCTATAGAAAACACTGTTCTAATTATCTCAAAATGGTACATGTAGGTCTATATAGTGTAGGAACATACCACAAAAAATTTGGTAGGGAAAATAAAAAAAATTAAAAAGTATTTTGCCGAGTGTCCACAAACGACACTCGGCAAAGCATGCTTTGCCGAGTGTCAGCGGGGCGACACTCGGCAAAGGTTTGTAAAAGATTCTTTGCCGAGTGCCATCCAGCTGGCACTCGGCAAAGAATATTTTAATATTTTTTAAAAATCTTTGCCGAGTGCCAGATCGCGGGCACTCGGCAAAGTTAGGAAATAAACAACCGGCCGTTCTTCTTTCTCCTTTCTCTTCTCTCACGCTCTCTTCTTTCTCTTTTTTCCCCGCCGCCGCGACGTCTCCCGCCGCCACGCCCTCTGCCCGCCGCCGCGCCGTCTCCCGCCGCCGCCCCGTCACGCCGGCACGCCTCTCGCCGCGCCGGGCCCTCCCCACTCGCCGCGCCGGGCCCTCCCGCCGCCGCGCCGGCTGCCCCTCCCCACGCCGGCACGCCGCGGCTCCCCGCCCCACTCAGGCGCCCGCCCGCCTGCTCGCCGCGGCGGCCACTCGCCGCGTCGGGCCCCCTCCCCACGGCCGTGCCCGCCACGCTCGCCGCACACGCCTCGCCGCACCGTCGCGAGCACCGTCGTGAGCACCATCGCGAGCACCGTCGTTAGCATTTTTGTTAGGTATGTTAGTTTTGTTGCTATAATTAGTTGTTTGTTAGTTTTGTTAGCATTTTTGGTAGGTATGAATATCGTGAATATGAATGTGATAAAAGTGAATTTGATCGGATGTGATGAATGTGAGTTGAATATGCAGGTTTTAGTATCCTCCCCGTGCAGGGGAGGTGCTGTCAAAATTTATACTTAGTTATTTAGTAGTTAGTGGGTAGTATTAGGTGGTTAGTATTTAGTCGATTGTGGTTATACTTATAGTTATCTATCTAGTTATTAGTGGGTTGTGGTTAAGCAATAACCATCCATAGTGGACATTGAATATTTAATTCGTGTTTCAAATACTTGTGTTAACATACTTGTGATTCTTTTTTACAGAGAAGATACTTGTCTTCCTAGCCGCTGCGGGTCTGCCTGCACCGCGTCGCGTCGCCACTGCACCGACCCACCACAGCCCCACTAGCCTGACTCCACCGCCACCCTAGGTATAACCTCTATTTCCGCATCATGGTCGTAGATCACGTAACCCAGTTAGGCGTCTCCCGTTCGAAAGAGATTCAGTGTAGATATGCAGATCTTTGCATATCTACAAATGTATCAGTTTCGGATTGTCCACGTTTTTTGGACAGCCCGTGGTTGCGTAGATGGTGTTAGTTTCATGCTCTACTCCGGTCCGAGATAGAGTTTCGGCGTCACCTCCCTGTTGTTCTCCGGACAGTACACTCTCCCTGCCAGGACGTGTATCCGGAGAACAGCGGGGAGGTGCTGCCGAAATTCTATCTCGGATCGGAGTAGAGCATGGAAACTAACTCCATCTACGCAACCGCGGGTGGGATTAGGACCTATCATCACCTATTAGAAGGTAGGAACGTAGTGTACATGCATTACATGTCTATATTAAACTATACTCGGTTATATATGTTAGAGGATGGAGGACCGTGAGTGGATGTACACGGGCCGCGTTCGACGTAATGATGTCACCCCTGAATGGATTAGGAAGACCGATGCTTTCGTGGAACGGGCATATGGCAAAGCTGCTAAAGGAGCTAGCCTAGTCCCTTGTCCGTGCAGCAAATGTGACAACCGGAAAAGAAAACCAAAGAAGGCCATGGTAGAACATATTTGGAAGAATGGATTTACGCCGGACTATACTCGGTGGATCTTCCATGGTGAAGCGCATCGCACGAGAGAGGAGGTGGTGAGACAACGCGTCGAGGATTACGATACTGATGCCGGGGTAGGAGACATGTTGAACGACTATCACGAGGCACAGTTCGCCGAAGGACGTACGGAGGATGAGCCAGAGGCGACCGCAAAGGCATTCTACGACATGTTTGACGCGGCACAGAAACCCCTTCACGGCAAGACAAAGGTTTCTCAACTGGATGCCATTGGGCGTATAATGGCGTTCAAGTCGCAGTATAGCATGAGTCGAGACGCATTCGATGGTTTGTTGACAGTTATTAGCAGCCTGCTTCCGGAGGATCACGTTCTGCCAAAGAGCATGTACGAGGCACAGAAACTCCTTCATGCACTCAAGATGACGTATGAGCAGATACATGCTTGTCCGAAGGGCTGCGTCCTATTTAGGAAAGAACACACTGAGGCAAAGTACTGTCCGAAGTGTAAATCATCTAGGTTCATGGAGGTAGACTCTGGTGATGGACAGAAGAGACAGCTCGACATCCCCGTGACAATCCTACGCCACCTTCCGTTCATACCGAGGATCCAGCGTCTATACATGACAGAGGAATCCGCGAAACAGATGACATGGCACAAAAAAGGCAAACGATACAATCCTGACAAGATGGTTCACGCATCCGATGGTGAAGCATGGACCCACTTTGATGCCATTCACCATGAGAAAGCCAAAGAGGCTCGTAATGTTCGTGTTGCGCTGGCCACAGATGGGTTCAATCCCTATGGAATGACCGCTGCCCCATACACATGTTGGCCCGTGTTCGTTATCCCAATCAATCTCCCCCCCGGCGTATGCTTTCAAAGACAGAACATATTCGTGTCGTTGATAATTCCTGGACACCCGGGGAATAAAATGGGCGTGTACATGGAGCCTTTGATTGATGAATTGGTCTGTGCTTGGGAGGAAGGGGTATGGACGTACGACCGAGCTACGAAGACAAACTTCAAAATGCATGTTTGGTACCAGTACTCCATGCATGACTTTCCGGCGTATGGGCTATTTTGCGCCTGGTGTGTTCACGGTAAGTTTCCATGCCCGGTTTGCAAGGAAGCTCTTAGGTTCATTTGGTTGAAGAAGGGTGGCAAATATTCGTCATTCGATGAACATCGACAATTTCTCCCTCCTGACCATGCATTCCGACTAGACATCAAGAACTTTACGAAAGGTGTCGTGGTGACAGACCGCCCACCTGCAATGATGACTGGTGCCGAAGTTCGCGAACAGATAGATGGTCTCGTGGCCAACCCAGAAGGTGGTTTTGTGGGATATGGTGAGCAACATATGTGGACACATAAGTCGGGCTTGACTCGGCTCCCCTATTATGATGACCTGCTCCTTCCACACAACATTGACGTGATGCACACTGAAAAGAATGTCGCCGAGGCACTTTGGGCGACAATTATGGAGATTCCTGATAAGTCAAAGGATAACGTAAAGGCAAGAGTGGATCTGGCAGAGTTATGTGATAGACCAATCCAAGAGATGAAGCCGCCTAGTGGTGGTAAGACATGGAGAAGGCCTAAGGCCGATTTCGTCCTAAGCAGGGCCCAGAGGAAGGAAGTACTACAATGGATCAAGATGTTAATGTTCCCTGATGGGTATGCAGCTAACCTTAGTAGGGGGGTGAACTTATCTACTCTGCGAGTCTTAGGGATGAAGAGTCATGACTTCCACATATGGATTGAACGAATTCTTCCGGCGATGGTTCGAGGCTATGTCCCTGAGCATGTCTGGCTAGCGCTTGCAGAGTTGAGCTATTTCTTCTGCCAGCTTTGTGCAAAAGAGTTAGCTCGGACCATGATTGCAGACTTGGAAAGGATGGCACCCGTGTTACTGTGTAAGCTGGAGAAGATCTTTCCACCCGGCTTCTTCAATCCGATGCAGCATTTGATTATTCATCTCCCGTATGAGGCACGAATGGGGGGGGCCCGTGCAGGGACGTTGGTGCTATCCAATCGAGAGATGTCTAAAGAGTATCCGAAAGAAATGTAGAAATAAATGCAAAATCGAGGCTTCCATTGCAGAGGCATACATACTGGAGGAGGTGTCAAACTTCACAACAACTTACTATGGTGACAAACTGCCGAGCGTGCATAATCCACCCCCTCGTTACAATGATGGCGGCAATGAATCGAACCTCATCATTTTTCGAGGGCAACTCGGAAGCGCGAGTGGTTCGACCACCAAGACCCTGAGACATGAAGAGTGGCGCCATATCATGCTATATGTATTGACCAACCTTGAAGAGGTGACGCCATACATGGAACAATTTCTTCATGAATTCGGGCGTCGATCAAGGGACCCAACTCCACAGGAATATGATACCCTTCTTAGAAAGGGTGCGGGAAATGGATTGCCCGATTTCATTTCCTGGTTTAAACATAAGGTACGTGCTTAGTTTGTTATTCCAAGTTGCTCTTACGTGCGAATAATATAACAATCTAGCGTGTTTGAACTTGCAGGGCCAAAGAGAGCCGTCTATGAGTGCCGAGTTGAGACAAGTAGCCAATGGCTTTGCCTATAGGGTCAGGAAATTTTATGGGTATGACGTCAATGGATACCGTTTTCGCACAACAAGCTACGACCAAAGTCGGCCCAATCGAAAAACCACGTGTTCTGGAGTCTTTACGCCCGGGCTTGACGAGGTCGAGTATTATGGAAGAATTGAAGAAATATATGAACTCAATTTTTATGGTTCCAAACCTCTTACTCCAGTGATATTCAAATGTCATTAGTTTGACCCTAAAGTTACGAGATGGACACATTCTAATCTTGGGATAGTCGAAATTCGACAGGATTCCACCTTAACAGGAGACGATGTCTATATTGTGGCCCAACAGGCCACACAAGTGTATTATCTTCCATATGCGTGCCAAACGAAACAACATCTTAAGGGTTGGGATGTTGTGTATAAGGTATCACCGCACACTAAATTACCTGTTCCAAACGATGAAGATTATAACTTAGACCCGGACACATATGACGGAGAGTTCTCCCAAGAAGATGGGCTCGAAGGGCAATTTGAGATAGACTTAACCGAAGCGATCAGAATGGAAGTAGATATTGAAATGGTTGTTGATGACGAGGATGATGAGGTGCAAAATGAGAATGACTTAGAAATACTTGAAGGCAATGCCAATGACGAAATTGCGCCTTCAGATGATGTTGACTATGAAATGGTTGATAGTGATGATGACACTTATGATCCGGCTAACCCGGACACATATGAAGATTATTTTTAATCGATGTAATGCTATATTTCATTTATTTTGCATATGTTTCTAAATACATATTTTTTATCTGTGCTTAATTGTTTACTCTTAATTGCAGGTTGTTGGACAAAGATGGTGGGCGGTGGGACGAGGACGAGGAGGGGGAGGGGGAGGGGGAGGAGGAGCACCCGTAGGACGGAGGAGGAGGCGCAGCAGGACGACGCCGTACAGCAGCAGGTGGAGCAGCAAGCCGCTGTCGATGCGGCACAGCAGGACGACGACGATGCGGCGCAGCAGGACGACGACGACGACGACGCCGCTCAGCAGGACGTCTCAGGTTCTGGCTCCTCAGGTTCAAGGAGTATCTACCTGCGAGGTCCCGCGAGCCTACCTAAGCGACCCATACTTCGTGACAGACGTCCGCTGATACGACCCGATGGAGAGAGGTAGGTAACTTTAGATGTTGTTGCTGCTTTTTCATATTATATGTTCAAATTAACAATAGAAACTAATACTTCATCTTAATCACTTCGACAGGTCTTGGATGGTTTTGGAGACTGCAGGGGGTCACGGCCGCAACCCCAATGGCATCCTCGGCCTTCTATGCCGGGAACACTTCCCTGGACTTGTCGAGTACGTCGGAGTGACGAGCCCAGCATACACCTTCGACCACTACGCCGTCGCCCCCGATGCAGTAGATCGGGACGGCAGACAATTCAACAACAAGGCGGAGCGGGTGAAGCAAGAGCTGTGGGTAAGTCTTCCTCGCACTATATTGTTTAATAAGTCGCATTTGTTGCATATTCTTGAAATAATGTATGGATACATCGTCTTTGTATGTAGGATTTCTTCAGGTGCGATGCTGGATACGAGGCCAGGGCGGATGTGGTGTCTACGACGTGCTGTAAGAAGCTCGTCGTGGACATGCACTACGAAGCGCGCATCCAGGCCATCGTCACTTACCACGGCTCCGTCCTTGGGGAGAAGGTGAACAAGAAGGACGCCCGAACCATGTCATTGACTACGGACCAGTACTTGCAGGTAAATACAAAACTTTATTATTGGTACTAAATATGCTTATTCTTATCTTCTGATATGCGGTGTACTTATATTTTTTTAGATGATTCCTCATTGGTGCGCCGCGCATCCTGAGTGCTGGGAGAAGATGGTGCAGAGGTGGCGCTCAGCTGAGTGGGACGAGGCGCACAACGCTAGCCGGGAACGGCGTTTGCTGATGCAAGGTCCCTCCCACCATCAAGGCAGCCGTAGCCTGGGCAAATACGCGGAAGCATGGGTACGCGCTCTTTTTTATTTAGGTATATAACTTTCGATTAGACATGATTTCTAACCATATTGTTGGTTTTCTCGCAGTCGGCGGCACATGGTGGTGCGCCTTGCTCCACGTTCTCGGCATATGCCATGGCCCACAAGGGGAAGGCAACGTCCGACGTCACCTACAACCCGGATGACGGGCCCGAGGCGTACACCAACCCCGCCATCCACAGCCGACTCAGTGAGTACACCGCCATGGCCAAGGAGGTCCATGGGCTAGATTACGATCCGAGGACCGAGGACATCGACGGAGATGTCCTCATGAGGGTCGGAGGAGGCAAGAGGCATGGGCGGTACTGGATTGCCGACGGGGCAATCGACTCGTCCTCCACTCCCACTCTCTCTCAGGTGCGAGCAAGGAGCACGAGCGCGAGCCCAGCCATACGACCTCGGTAGGACACCTCACAGCATCGTATCCAGCAACTCCAGGTTATTCCTTATCTATTCATCGTTCATTGATTTTTATATATCTTCTCTTTGCATTATCGTAACATTAGGGCAAAATATTACAGACTCAGCTAGATGATGAGAGGAGGCAACGTGAGGAGCTGGAGAAGAGGATGGCGGAGATGTTCGCGTACATGCAGAGCCTTTGGCGCCGCACAGGGTCATGCTCCACCACCTCCGTTGTTCCCTGCAGCTGACCCTACAGAGTTCACTACTCCTGTGAGTATCAAAATTTTAGTACTGCATGATATTTATTCATATGTTCTCACACATACAATCTCTTCTCTGTGCAGGGTCAATCGGCGGCGTCGAACAACCCTCATGCTTCGTCAAGCCCTTCGCCGAACCAGTCCAGATGCCCACCTCGTTGATGATCTATTTTGTGATGATCCAGACTTACCTTTATGAGTGTTGGTGATGTTAGTTAAACTTTATCTTGTGAGATACTTGGTGATGTTAGTGATGACGCAGACTTATATCTGTTTTGTGATGATCCTTACTTATATTTGTGAGACTTTAGTGAGACTTTGTGATATATATGGTGTTGATGATAAATGTGTTAATTCTGTGATGTGATTGATATATAATGTGATGTGAATCATATATATCTTTTGTTTGTTTGGATGGAACAACAAAAGCAAATAAAAAAGGGACATTCTGGTCTCTTTGCCGAGTGTAACACTCGGCAAAGGGGCGCTTTGCCGAGTGCTATGACCATGGCACTCGGCAAAGAAGGCAACCTGGGAACCGGTAAAGCCATCTTTGCCGAGTGCTGACAATGGCACTCGGCAAAGAAGGAAACCTGGGAACCGGCAAAGACATCTTTGTCGAGTGCCATTGCCAAGGCACTCGGCAAAGGGACTGGCAAAGGGGCCCACTGGAGGGTTCTTTGCCGAGTACCTGTCCAACAGACACTCGGCAAAGAAGCCTCCTTTGTCGAGTGCCTACTAGAGCTCTCGGCACAGGGACTGGCAGTGGGGCCCACTGGGTCAGTCTTTGCCGAGGGCCTCTCGAGCAAACACTCGGCAACATTGACCTCTTTGTCGAGTGCCACAGACGGCACTCGGCAAAGGATCCGTCACCGTTACTTGGCGCCGTGACGGTGACTTTTCTTTGCCGAGTGCCATTTGGCACTCGACAAAGTCTTTGTCGAGTGCCCGACAAATAGTACTCGGCAAAGAGGCTGTTGCCGATGTACAGTTCACCGAGCGTTCTTTGCCGAGTGTAAGATTGCCTTTGCCGTGTGTCTGAGACACACGGCAAAGGAGCTGATTCCGGTAGTGACCGACTGTAACAAGTTTGAATAGGTCGGTATCCATTTCTAGTGTGGTATTCAATTACGGCTGGAATTAAACAAACATGATTTTACGTTATTGGTTACCCATTAAGTTACCAATATGTGAACCAAACGACACCTTAAATCTAGCTTACATGTTTGATTCCCTGCCTAACTTGACACACTTTGCCTAACTTTTCTGTCTAAGGTTAGTTATTCAATTCGTACGACTAACCTTAGGCAAAGTGTGGTAGATTTAGCCATGAACCAAACAAGCTTTAGTCAGGCTAACAACCCATTCTGCACAACTGGGCCCGGATAGGGGTTATGGTTTATGCAACCAAACAAACTCTATTGCATTATTGCAGCCTATCTAGGGTGGTAGCCAGGTTACCCCGTAGTACATATGATTGTGGTAATTTATCTTGAACTATGGATATTTATGTGTGATGAGCGAGATGTGTGAAAGATAAGACATTTGTGAGATATGTGAATGGAAAGATATTAAAACTACAAATATTTATATGGTTGTTTGTGTCGATATTGCATGAGTTGTACATGAAATGGTACTTGAATCATTTTGTATGCTATAAATGAATACTTTTTTGTGATTTATGTGAGAAATAAATAAAAATCATTTATTTTTGGCTGTTGCAAACCACTAATTTTGTTGGCTAAATAGGTGGCCGATTGAGGTTACCATGGTCATAGCTAACTTTCGTCGTTAGATTACTTGCTGACGAGAGAGTTAGCTAACTTCCGCATGTCACGCGCAAGTCGATAAAATTTAGTGTGGCCAAAGATAATTTCCATCAACGACTTTCGATAGTTAATAATTTATGTCGTCCAGCATGCATCGGTTAATAACCGATGGAAGTTCGACCAAATTGTCGGTGTACTCTAATTCCTCTCGCCCTTATTACTATTGTTAGCAAATGAGGGGATTAACTTTTTTGTTCCCACTCAGGTGTTTGATCACTACCGGAATCTGGCAGGCCAATTTACCAGGCACTCGGCAAAACATTCTTTGTCGAGCGCCATTCTCGACGAACAAAGATACTCGGCACAGACCTTCTTTGTCGAGAGCTAAACACTCGTCACATTGACGCTCGGCAAAGGAGGCTTTGCCGAGGGTCAAGCTCTCGGTGAAACACGATGATGAGTATATAGGCGTCAACTATATGGTAAAGGCCCAACCAATGATAGAATTCCAAACTCAAGGGGAGTTGAAGTCCAGTTTATTAGCTAATCCAATTCAGACTATAGGAGTGGTCCTCACAAAAACGGATGCCTAGGCCACATAGAGACCCCGTTTTAGACATTCTAGACATCGTTGGAAAGCTAAGGATATAAGCTTTCCAACTCAATTGATCCCACATGAAAATACAATTAGAGCTGATCAGAATCGTTGTAACAAAATGATGTACATAATTTGCCACAAATAAGCGGCACCTGTTTTTGGGTTGAAAGGCTTTGTACATCCTAGCGCTGCTCGGCCACCCCCTTGGCCAGCGCCTGAGCTGAGGACGACTCCAATTCAAGTGGGGGAGGATGATGAAGATATCACTCCCATACAAACAATGCATAGACCGACAACACGAGCACGTGCACAAAGTTTAATCTCCAGGTTCGTTCTAACCTAGTCAATTGTGTTTTAGAGCTTACACTTGGTGCCATGGATATTTTAGTGATTAGGAACTTTGGAGAGGACCATCAAGAACTTGTGAAAATCCAAGGTGTCAAGGAGGAGCAGCAAGGGTGTCCACAATAGGAAGGAGATCAAGTCTGACTCGTCTGTGATTCCACCTCGAGTTCGAGGACTAGTCTGCACTAAAATAGACGCTTAGGACGCATCCAGACTCCGATTGCCATGGACTTGATATGGTTGGAAAGATAAGAATATAATTCTACCTTTAATATCCGATTGGTTTCAAGATTTAGTTTGCCCGTGAGGTATAATTCTACCTTTAAATTCATTTCGTTCATCCTGTAACCCACAAAAAGACAAAAAAAACTTAGTGTTCACCTACAAACTTCGTCATAACCTTAAGAATGATTAATATCTTGACCTACAACCTACAACCTTCACCTTAGACTTTGCACAATTTGGTTTTAGATTTTGCCCTATTGAGTTTGTGTCCTAGGTCAAGGTCTTTTTGTTGGTTTAGATTTGTTTTTGGATCAGTTTGATCTTTTTTATCTGCTGTCTTTCCACAAATTCAATCTTCGAAACAGATCTCATCACATTTTATCTCATCATCTCGTCATTATCAGATTAGTTTATGTTCAGTTTGGTATTTTGAGCATAAACCTCGCATAAGAACTTGAAATTTTATGTTCTCGTACTTTCTGAAAAGCATAGAAAATTATCTACAGTTTTCATATTTATGAGTTTTCCAGAAAACGTCATTATCAATTGTATTAGAATTAAATCTATTTGGGATCCTAAAATTTCGGATCAGCCTATTTTCGGAGACATTATCTCCCACTTTCGTTATCCAAAACAGGTGATCCATATATCTAAAAGAAATCGAAAACAAAGATCTACAACTTTCGTGTTGTGATTTTTTGTGTTTGAGGCCACTATATTTGTCAAACAGTTTGTTAAAGTTAGAGCAGAAAATCTGTAACAGACAGACGAAATTTTATTTGATACTCTTGAGTTATATCTTGTTTTTGCGGCACTTTTGTGAAAAAAAAGAACATTAAAGCCAAGTGCAAAAAAACTGCACAAGACAAAGAAAAAAATAAAAAATCAGAAAAGAGAAAAAAATGTGCGCATAAGTAGGAACACCATTGATTTCTGCACCTCTATGATTCATCTTATTTCTATCTTATTTCCTTGGTGTACCTAGATCCTTGTTACCTCCTTTGTATCTTCCTCTAACTGATCTGATATATTCTCTAGGCCAGCAGTTAGGACGAGTACTCTGGACACTTATTCAGCATTGCATTGATATCTATTACTGACTTGTATGCCACAAATATATATTAGTGGGCCTTCCCAAAGCTTCACCTTTCTTTCGATCAGAACAGGTACTCCTTTACAATCACACCCACGCTCTTTCATCTGTCACACCGGCCCCCGTTTGCAACTTGCAGTGCTGGTAAGAACCTTGTAAGAGCGGGGTAAGATGCTTCATAACTTGTGTTCCACCACCATCCTTGAGAGTAGTTGTAGGATTCACACCTTTTGCTTGTTGCTTTGTTTCTATTTTGTACTGACAATGATAGGAACATTTCATCTGGAGCTCCGTGACATGATGAGAGCTATGTGTGATGCACTCAACATGAACACTGAAATGTTGAAGAGAGTTTTAGGACTTGTTGAATAGATGGACACGATGGAGACTCATCTACCACAACCTACAACTTCTTCCGTAGGTGATTCTATTCATGCTTTTCCATCCAATGATGGTATATATGCTAAAAATATATTGAGTTGGAAACTAAGATAGATTGTCTTTTTGCAAAATATTTTATGTGTGAACGGAAAAAGATAAAAAAGGCAACTAGTGTTTTGACCCATTCTACTTTATCTTGTTGGGAGTCCTTAACTGATAAACCACAAACTTGGGCTACGATTTGTTTCTTCCAATGATGTCATGCCTTCAAATAAACTTGACTTACCTTTATTACATAATGATTGTACTAGTAATTATTGTGATAAAAAGATTTGTGTGATGATTCTTCTTTTAATTATATGCCACAACTTGAGCACAAACTTGATATTGTTTCTTCCAATCCTGTTAATTGTGCTGAAATTAGAATTTTCAATCCTATAACTAGTGTGCATGATGAGCTGAAATTGTTATCTTCTTTAAATACTTTGTGCTATATTAAATTTTATTTTCTATGTAATCTAAATAATTTAGAGGAGAAACATTCTTTTAGTGCTGATTTGCCACGGTTATCTAAACTTACATATCATGTCATTGAAAGATATAATTGGAACGAAGAATATATGGTACATCGAGTATATATTTGTTAAAATATGAAATCACTTTTTGTCATGAAACAACATGAACAATTAGATGGCTCTGTTAAAGCTAACCATATCACGTCCAGTTCCACTTGTCTTTCTTTGTATGTTTTACAACAACAGGGTCAACTTTAAGAAGGGGAGCGAGGTTGGATGACATCAAGCACTACATCAACACCTTTTGCAGGCACCAACGACTTTGAGTCGAGGACGACTCAAAACCAAGAAGGGGAGAATGATGAGTACATGGATATCAACTACATGGTCAAGGCCCAATCAATCATACAGTCCCAAGCTCAAGGGGAGTTGAAGTCCAGTTTATTTATGAATCATGTCTGGACTACAGGAGTGGGTCTCGCAAAAATGGACGCCCATGCTACATACAGACTCTGTTTTCGACGTTCTAGATACCATTGGAAAGCTAAGGAGATAATCTTTCTAACCCAACTGGTCCCACGTCAATATACGTGTTAGGATCGTAGATGGGAAAAGGAGACACAAAGTTTAACGTGGAAAAACTCCCCCAATGTGGAGGAGAAAAAACCACGGGAAAATAGATCTATTATGTGTTGTTCAAGTACATGGTACAAGGGGGGCCTATTTATATAGGCAAAGGAGATAGATATAGGGTCACATAATCTTATCCAACAAATCTCCCATTGACGCTAAATCTATAAAATTGTTTCCCCAAACACCACTAGGATGCTAAATTTGAATATCAACCAAGTCTAAGGAATCATTAGACTTGGAACTGGAGTATGGCTTCGTATCATCAAGTAACCTCTCTTCTAAAACGTAATAGAAACAGCTTCAGCATCAACTGTTGAACATTGCAAGTAATAGAGATTATTTAAACCGTTGCCCTTTAAGATAATACGGTTGCCACGAGAAACCTTAAGAACACCATTAATAGCAGCAAAATTGAACTCCATTGCTTCTAAAGTGCTCAAAGAAATAAGATTTCTCTTCAATTTTGGAACAAAACGAACATCGATAAGTTTCTTAATACTACCATCATGAACTTGGATATAAATAGAGCCAATTCCAATAATCTCACATGTGGATACATCTCCAATAACAACCACACCAGCATGAGACTGAACATAATCAAAAAACCAATCTCTATGCGAACAAATATGAAAAGTGCAAGCAGGATCGAGAACCTAAGAAGAGCACTTCTCAATAGAGGCAACAAATAGAGCTTCTCCAGTATCCAAAGTTTCAACAAAACTGGCTTCAGCAGAAGGCTTATCCAATTCTTTTTTCTTTCTCTCCTCTTTATTTCTCACCTTGGGGCATTAGGAAATATGATGAGTATTTTTCTGCAATAACGGCAATAAAGGTTGGATTTATGATCTCCAGATCACCGAACAATTAAACCTTCACCTTTGGGTTCAGAACGAGAATCAACATCAAATTTTTCTTTGGACAACAAATTTGACTTAACATTCTCAAAGGACAGTGAAGTATGATTATCATAAAGCATAATTTCCTTAAAATGCTTAAAAGAAGGGGCAATGAGACTACCAACAAAATTGCCTAATCTTCATAATCTATCTTCACATCAAGGCTCTTAAGGTCCACAATAATTGAATTAAATTCATTAAGATGTGACTGAATAGATGTACCTTCCTCCATATGAATAGCATAAAGGCGCTCTTTGAAACAGATCACTCGCAGTGCGGCGTCCGCTGTCTACCGCCACCGTTGCAGATCTGGCGCCATGCGTCGAGCAACTTGGGGGCTAGGATTGCAGGGAGGGTCTTGCGGTGTCGCCCCTCGGCGGATGCGCAGGCGGGAAAATGGCATTGATGGAGGGGTGCGATGGGGGCGGATGGCGGGGACGGCATATGCCGCAATCCACCAATGCCGAGATACGAGGGGGCTTCCATCTTTGCCTGGGCCGAGCGATTTGAGGCGAGGATGGCATGGAGGCGGCGCGCGGGGTTTGCGGCAGAGGGACGACGATGGAAGGGTGGGGGCATGCTGATATCGCGTACGGGTCCTCGGCCACCTTCCACAGATGGAGGCTGGCATTGATGGTGGGGTTCCTGGATCGGCGTGGGGAGGAGTAAGGGGCGGATCGGCGTGGGGAGGAGGGTGGGGATCCTCGGCAACCTTCCGTGCTGAGATCGCGTGTGGGTCCGATGGCAGAACCGTGCACCACCAGGTTGTGGACGGCTACAGTATTGTCTAAAGGAGTAATAATAGATTAGAAATTACTTTCATAAATAAATACAATTTGGAATATACCTCTAATTTGACTACACACCCAAATTAACATTCTAATGAAATAAATGAGGTGTGTGTATTTCATGTTAAAAACATTGCCTAAATAAAATAATAATAGTAAATAAGGTAACTAAATAAATTGGTTAATATAAATTATACCTGCACCATGTTGGATTTTTGTATGTGCATATTTGAATTGAGGTATAAATTTTGAAACTCTGATTTAGAATTTGGAAATTTAAATAGAAGAAAAACAAAAAAGAAAAGAAGACCTCTACCACTCTTGGGCCCAACCCCCCCTCCCTTCGGCCCAGATCACCCTAGAACTGCAGCCCACCTCCACCTTGCGCCAGAAAAGCCACGCTGACGCGTGGGGCTCGCCCGCCAGTGTCCCATCCTCGTCTGCATCGCGTGCTCCTGTTGGCTAGTCTCTTGCATGTGGGGCCATCAGGTCAGATCTATCCCCTTTACCAGAACGCCGGGGGCGCTGCCAGGGAATCCGCGTGGTGATCGCTGGCGACCAACGGAATCCACGATTTGACCTTCAAACCCACAGGCCGAGATCCTCGTGGGACTGCCTATAAAATTCAGCCACCTCCTCTCATCTAGGGCGTCGGCGGGCCCAGGCGCCAAGCTGAAACAGGGAAGAGAAACAGGTGCCGCCACGCTAGGAACTCCAGACAATGCTCTTCGGGTCCTTGTTTGATAAGAGCGCTTGCTGGTGCATACCGAGGGCTTCCAGGTCCTTGTCGTGTATGGGCAAAGTCCAGGGAATGGGGAATTGCTTGTCGGAGTTCTATCCTCTGCCACGGGCCGCGTTGTTCGTGGCCAAGTGCTCTCCATGCCAAGACAACCGGTGAGACGCCCTTCTTTGAGCTCGCAATCAGCAATACCGCGTGTAGCTCCGTCAGATAGGGTTTTGGGTGCTCGGGGGGAACCGATCGCCGTTTCATCTACGTGCTCCGCCTTGAGAGCATGGCGGTGGCGCCGCTGCTCGGGGAGGGTCTTAACGGTCGGGATTAAATCCCATGTTGTGGTTCGGCTTTGGATGATGTCGCCCGCTTGATTTGAATCCAACGGGTGGGATTAGATCGCCGCTTAACCCTTCACCCACCTATTATGCTAAAGAGCCCATGGAGTTTTGAGGAATAAAACCGCCATCCTACCTTTCATAGCGGTGACCTCGGAAACAAATTCTGGAATTGCAGATCGGTCCTCCGAATTTTCAGAGAAGTCCCTCGCATCTATTTTGGCATTAAAATTAATAATAAATGCAACTCAAACTTGTTTAATTCATAATTCTCACATTATAGCTCTGATTTGATCCATTATAGTTGCATTAATCTCATATTAATATTCTTTATCCTCTAGTAATTTTACTTTGTCATGAAATCTAGGATAAAATTGTACGCTTAATTTCTTTGTACCCGCACATTTAAACCTTTCGAAAATCATAACTTGTCCATCTTTGCTCCGCATGGGACCGTTCAAGTTGCATTAGTTTCATATAGGTATTTAACTATGCATTAACACACATTAGTTAGACATATCACATGGTTTATAATTAGGTACTTATTATCCTATGTACAATAGGTTAATCCATCTACTCGATGTAACATGTTTATAATGTGAATAAGATATTACCTTTAACTAGGATATGACATATAATTAATATTTTCGTTAATGTATATCTCACATGATCTATAAAACCAATCTAAGGCCCCGTTTAATTACTTAATCACTAAAATCTTCTGAAAAACCATATCCTTTTACCCGTAACTTCGATTTTAGTAATTCTCAAACCTACAATCTCGTAGCGGCGCATAGAATATTATTAGGCAATTTGTGCTTATGTTTGGTGTGATGTTAATTTTGCCTATACCATGTTTGTTTGTATTGCTACGAATAGCAGTGAGGTCACGAGAATCTAAAGATCATCCTGGTGCCTGGAATCTCAAGTCCCAGGCAAGTTGTGCCCTTAATCACCTCTTTTTACCTAGTCATGTTCTTATTAATCATAATGATCTGTATAGGTTAATTTTGATGGGACCCAACATGTTACCCTAGTTTGACTATCTTTATACCTTATTTACCACTGAATTTTTGGGTAGTACCTGCTATTGCTTTATGTGTTTTTGGGTATGGAAATATACATTAATCGTGATCCTACTTTTATTATTAGTTTTTTATTTACTATTCATGATAAGATCATTATATTAATTGGAATATGGAGAACCACCCGGGAAAACAGTGCTACCATAAGGGTGGTTTGAAAAGCTAGTGGAGGACTACCTTACCCAAAAGGGGCAAGGGCAGTAGGGGAGTGGTCAGTGTAGGGAGGCCCTTGGGTTGATTTTGTTGCGATGGTGGTCAGGCGAGGGGTCCCTGCATTGGAGCTTCCTAGAAATTGTAGCGGGTTTTCTGATGCTAGTGGAACTTTGTAAAAGCCTTGTAGTGTTACCCTGTCTCGCTTCCTTGGTAGAGGTGTACGGGAAGTCGCGATCCCTTGGCAGATGGGTAACATGACTTGTGGGTAAAGATGTGCAACGTCTGAAGAGTGTAAAACTGGTATACTAGTCATGCTCACGGTCATGAGCAGCTCGGACACTCACATGATTAATTTATGGAACTAAATTCAGTTTGTCATATGCATTGCATCGCAAGTGTTGTTATCAAATTTTGATCTATTACTTATTTGAGTTGGTATATACTTACATTTAGCAACTGCTAATAAAATTTTGACCAACTTTAAAAGCAATGCTCAGCTCTAACCATCCTCCTTGGTAAGCCTTACACTTCACATGAGCTCCCACCTTTGGCGAGTTCATGCACATTATTCCCCACAACTTGTTGAGCGATGAACGTATGTGAGCTCATTCTTGTTGTCTCACACCCCCACGGGTCAAGAACAGGTACCACAGGATGAGGCGCATGGAGGATGATGTGATGAGTTCATGGGAGGTCTAGGTCGTCGTCTCTCAGTCAACTTTGGGTTGCTGGATCGTTGTCTCCTTATGATGTAATTATTTATTTATTTTGTACAACTCCTATTATATAGTAAAGATGTGACATTCGTTTCTGTACCACTATTCATCATATGTGTGAGACTTGGTCCCAGCACACCTGGTGATTATTTCGCGCCCGGGTCTTGGTGCCCCCGAAACCCGGGTGTGACAATATTACAGGTAGAAATCTCTCTTTCTTCTCCCCCTCCAACACTATAGATATGTATATTGGGAATTTTCACTTGTGCAAGGTAGATTATTGGAGAAATTTGAAACTTTAGCATTCCCAACAACCGCATACATCACTATAGTTTTGTCTCCACTGCGAGACACAGATCATGGACATGTAGATCTACCGACTTCGAGAGTTACTGTAAAGACGTAATTAAACAAAACGATGACCTGTCCCATGTGTCTCAGGTCGTCATAAGCTCCCCACGGTTCCAACCTATAAATAAGATCTGAAGTCAGTACGGAAGTATTGCACTTGAACAACGGGCAGCAGCACCAGGACACTCGCCATGGCTTCCAAGCTCTCCACCGCCACGTCTGCCCTGCAGTTCCACGCCCTCGCCAGCCACCACGCCTCACCTAGGTCCATGGTCAGTCGGATGATCCACTCTCAGAAATCAAACATCATTTCTTGTTCATCGTTATCTAATATTTTTGAAATGTAGATTCAAACAGAGTTTTTTGATATTTTTTTGAACCGAGGGATTACTTATTACTGTACCTAGTTTTAATTTTTTTGCGAGAGCAAATTGATGAAGCAACCTGCTAGCTAGCTATAGCGGGCTACACAGCTCACAGATAATGGTCTGACACACCAAATTCAGGTCAGGTGCAAGCGCAACCCATGCGTCAGGGCAAACTCGATAGCCATAGCCACGGAGTGTGTCCAAGAAAATCCGAATGGCAGGATCGCAACCACGGACCGTGTCCAAGGCAACGGCCACCACCAGCAGCAGAAGGCGGCGGCGGCGATCCCCAAGGTGGACCTACGCGGGCTGGAGCCTGGATTTCCAGGATGGGAGGACGCGCAGGCCGCGGTGACCGCGTCCATGGTGGAGCACGGCTGCGTCGTGGTCGCGCACGATGCGCTTGGCCAGGGCCTCAGGCAGGCGCTGTTCGGGCAGGCTGTGCCGGAGCTGTTCGCGCTGCCGGCCGAGGCCAAGCGGCGGAACGACTCCGAATGGGGACCTTTCAAGAGCTACCTCGGGACATCTCCGGGGCTGCTGCGGGAGAGCCTGCGCATCGAGGAGGCCACCGATGCGGCAAGCGTCCGAGAGTTCGGCGACCTCCTGTGGCATCCGCAGGGCAACCCTGACTTCTGGTTAGTGTATAATACGTACTGTATTCTTTTCAGTTTTGGAGCTTGGCTTGGCATGGATCGTCCATTAAATAATGTCCACCTGGTGGCGTGGCGTGGCGTGGCGTCTGCCGGAATCAAGCCGCACGATCGTGTCGTTCGCCAAGAACATGGTGGGGATGCAGCGGACCGTGGAGAAGATGACGCTGGAGGGCCTCGGCGTCCACGAGGAGCGCGTCGATCCCCACATGGACGCACACTCCTACGCCGTCCGCCTGTCGCACTACGGCGTGCCGGAGGACGCGGCGACCGGCATGTCCATGAAGGCGCACTACGACGAGAGCATGTTCACCGTGGTGGTGCAGCACGAGGTGGAAGGGCTGGAGGTGCAGGCCGGCGACGGGAGCTGGATCACCGTGCCGCCGGAGCCGGACACCTTCACCTTACTTGCAGGGAAGCTTTTCACGGTACGTATATATATATGCATGCAAATGCAATGCAGCGCAGATCTGAATATATACCAGTATAATTATTAATGTGGCAAGCATGACGCAGGTTGTGACCAACGGGCGTGTGCCGGCATGCTTCCATCGCGTGAGGACACCGACGAGCCGGGAGCGCTTCTGCGTGCTGTTCGTCTGCCGCCCCAGAGACGGCACGGTGGTGGGAACCATGGACGAGCTCGTGGATGCGGATCACCCGTTGCTGTATAATCCCTGCAAGCTCGACGACTACAGCATTTTTCGTCAGTCGGACGAAGGTCGCAGCTGCGACGACGCACTCAAGGCGTTCTGCGGAGTAAAGACGCCGCTGGCGGCTACTACACTCTGATAGAAGATAATCCATGGAATACGATGGCCCTCCCTTATTTTATGCCTATTTTATTATCAATAATAATCCACCGGCCTGCAGCTATATATGTGTTACACCTGAATAAATGTTAGGTTCGTGGTGTCTAGATATGTTTGTGATATGCGCAAGAGAGGACAGACCCATTGCATTATTAAACATTATTATGTTGTCTAGCTAATTAAATAAAAAAAGGAAATGCATCATATACAAATTTGTTGTTTATGTGCCCTAGGCCGGGGCTACCAAGAGATGATTGTACTACGGAACATGCATGTTATCATAAATATATATGAATAAAGTGTTATTATGTTCTTTCAATTTACTCTTGTTGTCCTAAATTAAAATTCGTTTTGGTTAATTAATAGCTTCATACAATATTTGATGTATGTATTTTATATTTCTCTAGGTTTATCTTCATCTTCATCCATTTAGGGGTTAAATAAGACTAAAATGATGAAACTAATCTTTAGTCTCCATACTAAACGACGGGCTTTTAATCCATTTAGATCCATATGATGATCTCTGTGGCGTTAGGATCTATGCCTTTCCTCTCGACTGACACGGTGATAGATATACTTGGATATTTGTTTCATCAATTGAACCGCACCAAAATACAAATAGTAGCTAATAATAAACTTGAATTCGTAGCAAGGGGTATAGACAACAATATATAACTTTAATCTATGGAATAATATATGGACGATACATACACACACCGCCTCAAAATTGTAAAATTTATTCATATGCACCGCTGCCTGTCAACGTGGACCCCTGTCACACCATCATAGTCTCGAGCTACCACGCCACGTGTGCCAACAACGCCAAAACTTGCAGTCGTCACCTCACCAAATGTGTAAAGCAAGGACGCGTCAGTAACGGTGACAGCGGCTAGCTCCATGTCCATGGAACGTTGCTAGAGCCTAACTAAACATCTTTAAACCGTAGGATATGATCGTGCGCATGCAATCACACTAGCTAGACCACACCATATATATAGACGATTGTATTAAAATTCGTTCATGCCACTACAGTAAACGAAGGAATTTCCGACGGCTGAAGCCGTCGGACATAAGCTTCAGACCGTTGGAGGTAGGTTATGTCCGACGGCATTAACCTATCTCCGACGGTTTTAAGCCGTCGAGGATAAGGCGTCGGAAATAGCGTTATGTCCGACGACCGCCGTCGGACATAAGCTATGTCCGACGGCCCCATCGGACCGTCGGAGGTAAGGTGTGGTAACCGTTTTACCCGCCGCCTAGGGCCCACTGCTGTTATGTCCGACGGTTTAAAGCCGTCGGACATAACTTATACCTTATGTCCGACGGTTTAAAGCCGTCGGACATAACATATACCTTATGTCCGACGGCTTACGATAAACCGTCGGACATAACATATTTCAGAAATTGCACAAAATTCTGAAATTTAAAAATCTGACATTTGCAAATACAAAACAGATTTCATACACATATACACATTCACAATCACAAATATACTCACATAAGTATACACATTCATAAATATAATCACATAAGTATTCACATTCACAAATTTAACATAACGACATAGTTCCAAATGGTTGCAACAAGTGTTTACATCAACATAGTTGTCCAAAATCCAAAATGAACATTATTCGACGAATAGGCTTTCACATGAAAGGTTGCAACAAGTGTTTTACATCATTATCACTCATATCCATCGCCACCTCCTCCGGCTGGACTATGCGTGTTGAAAAGATTGTTCACCCACGAATGTGTTGTGTCGTCTTGACCAGACCCATCTCCAGGTGCGGCAACTGAAGCGGGTGGTGTCTGAAATCCCTATAACACAAGCACATGAAATAGTAACCACTCAGTTATTCATTTAAACACATAAGACATCTATGAACATGTCACACACGCATATGTGTACATACCATAGGGAATTGTGACGGAGGCGGAGGCGAAGGTGGAGGCGCCAACATTGGCATTGGCAGTGCAAAGTCCGGAGGCGGCATCCCATATGTCGGCATCGGGACGCCCGCTTGTTGGGCTAGTTGCTACAAATTATATACAAGTCATTGTTGAGAAAATAAGATACACATCAAGTGTTTTGCAAAATAAGCTACAAAATGTTACTTCAACTTACCGAGAGAAGAGCTTGATTTTGGGCCTGGAGGCTTGCATAATACTCGTCCCTCTTCTTCTGGTACTCGGCTTGTTGTCTCTGGTATTCAGATTGTTGCCTCTGGTACTCCAATTGTTCCCTCAAGACTGATTGATGGTACTCTGCTTGTTGACGCAACACTGCAAGCTCTATCTCATGGGCTGCTGATCGTGAATGGGACGACTGTGAAGATGACGATGTGGATTGTCGTCCACGGCGTCTCAGCTCTCTGGAATCAATCGTAGAATCAAAAATACCCAACCTACAAGAGTGAACCATGCACTTAGTATAGTAACTCATGGCTCAGTTGAATCGCAAGCATATGATGACAATTTTGAAAACCAAATCAAATAAACTCACCGTCCATGGGCTTGTCCTCCTGCGCTAGCATATGCTGCCTGAGGGTCGATTGGCTGGCTCCTCCAATCATACTCCTCCCCATGGCGTTGAACCATCTCCTGCCCATACGAAGCCTGGAGGCAAACAATATCAAATATAAGTGCATAACCCCTATGCCCTTGCAAACAATATCAAACACATAATAGAGTATCAAAAACACACTAGACGGTCGGTGGCCGTCTGAGTGCATAACACATCAGGATTCTGAGGATCAGAACCCATATGCCCTTGCATATACACCTCCACGTCCGTGGGCGTACGGCCAGATTTGACTTCCTGTACATAAAAGTTATAATGACACATTTCTATGTGATTCAAAGTTACGACAAACTGTGACTTACCATTCACTTAGCCAAGCGCACATGACCATCACCGTCGTAGTTTTGGAACGACTCAGTACCACGGTTTCCCTTGTTCCTTTCGGAAATGGCACGAAACTCAGGGGAAGCCCACCATCTGCACAATGCCCGATAACCGTCTGATCGGGTGGCCATCCACGACACCGACACCTACATGAAAATTTTAAATAAAGCAAGCAAATACATGGCTTCGTGCGATATGAGAGGCAACAACCTGTTTACCTCTAGGTATTGCTCCTCCGTCAAGTAAATTGATGACCACTCGGCCTTGGTATTTGGCATCGATCGATCATCAGCATTTGCTATGTACCATGCCTTTATAGCCTGAATTCGTGCATAGTACATTGCATCTGCAACGACATCGTTCACGTTATACTCAAACACGTAACGAGCGTTCATATCATATGATCCATCGTCCGGCAACTTGTACCGTTTCTGCAAAAAACATAGTGTTATCATAAAAGCAAACATATATGGAATAACTAAAATAGTATAAACAAGTCATACCCAGAATGCATCCCAAACTAGTGCCTGTGTGTTGCCAAACGTTCTACAGACACCATAGCGATAATGCTCCCAAGTGGTGGCGGGGACAGACTCGCCAGTAGCCAAAGTCACAAGACCAGGCCAGTGCAGACGAACAAGATTACCAAGGACCATGTTCACCTGCCTGTAGTGTCCTGTGCCTGTGAACGAGTCGTCGATCCAAGTCCTGCAAACAGAAAACAATGTAGAAATTAAAATATAACTTTCAATAACATTTAAGCAAAGATATGTCACTCACTTTCCACTAGGCTTTATCAAAACCCGAGATTTGGGTGGAAGCTCTGGAGGTGGTCCAACAAAATGCAGCTTCCTCGTTCTCTTAACTCGAGAAGTTCCAGACCCAGCTGCGGAATCTCCACCAGCCCCAGAATCCCCAGCCCCAGAATCCCCACCAGCGTCGTCTCCAGCATCATCTCCCACATTATCTCCACCATCATCTTCAACATCATCTCTTGCATGATCCTCTACCACTGGTTCCTCAATTTCAGCATCCTATGAAACAAATAACTTACATCATACAATATTAAGTAACTCAAATAATGTAATTTAACAACTAACTAACATCATACAATATTAAGTAACTCAAATAATGTAATTTAACAACTAACTTACATCTTGTGGAGGCAAATGTTCTGCCAGCGCTCTCCGTCTGCTCATGGTAGAACCTATGCCCTGAAAAACTGAATCCTCACCCCTCGAGCTGCTCCTCGAGCTACTCCTCGACCCAAGCAAACTACGAGCAAAAGACTTCATTTTCTTTGATATCCTATTTTAACAAAAACAAGTTAGTACATAAATCGACAATAAAATAATAAAATATGCAATAAAATCATAAAATATGCAATAAAATCATGATCCATACTCGTCAATCGTAATCGTAATCAAAATCAGTATCTAGTTGCTTTCGTCGATTTAATGGACGCCAAGTAGCTTTCTTCTTTCTCGTCACTCGTTTTCTTTTTTGGAGGAACCTCTACATCATTTTGATCGCCTAATAAAGATTCTTCCAACATTTCAGTTTGTACATTAAACGTGCTTGTAAGTTCTTCGTCTTGGAAAATCTCAGCAGCCCCCACTTCCTGCTCGATTTGACTTTCAACATAACCAGCATCACCAGGAGCATATAGTCGTTCACGAGGATTAACTTTGTACACTACCCTCCAATCAACCAAACCATTTTTCTTAGATGGATATGTGTTTAAATGAACAACTGAGTGGTTACTAATACACTACCCTCCAATCAACCAAACCGTTTTTTGTAGTCCATACTGAGGCCAGATAACAACTTTTTAGACTGATACATGTCCTTTGGCATCTTGTGATTCTCCGGAAGTACATCACTAATCAAGTTCAAAAGCTCCATGTAACAGTTGTTTGAGAATGCAAACTTAGACTTAATAGCCATAAGTCGAGTCACAAATACAAGGACGGTCACTTTTGTGTGCTCATGCAACGGCTCTTTGGCAGCTTTAAGGAGCTCGAAGAACTTCTGAACCTCAGGTGTAGCTGGATCCTCAAACTCGGTGGGTTGACCGGGGTTCTCCGAATCGATGGTTAGAAGCTCATGGCGTACATCGTCAAGCATCTCTTCCATCCTATCGTAGTCCTCCTCTTCATGTGACTGAACTTCCGATACAATACGAGGAGGTGGGTCCTCACCGTGGTGCACCCACACCTCATAGCCTGGCATATAACCGTTCTTGCAAATATGTATCGACATAGTCCTCCTGTCAAGGAAATTAATGTTCCGACACTTGCTACAAGGGCACCTAACATCGGTTCCAGTCTCTGACCGAGCAAAAGCATGGTCGAGAAAAGCATCAGTCTTGGCAACCTACTCACTTGATAGAGCACCTATTTTCTTCCAACCTTCATACATCCATCGACGATTCTCCTCCATACTAGATACGATATGTTAACTTAATTAGATAAGTAATGCACGGACCATCCATTTTTACGAAGAAATCACGCCCCTACATCTGTAGGAAAGGATAGGTCCTAAACCCACCCAGGAGTGACCGACGAGCCCGTGTTTATGACAAGACATGTGGTCGTGCGAAATTTCGGCAGCATAACCCCACTGTTCTCCAATCGCACGCCTAAAAATGGTGCAATTGGAGAACAGAGGGATTATGCTGCCGATACTAAGCAGGAGCACATGCTTTTGTCATAAACACGGACTCTGTCGGTCACCCCGAGGCTGTCCAATAAAGGGACAATTCCGGCCCAACATACCTCACATGCGTCGCTTGTAAGGTGTGTTGGGCCGAAACGGGTGACGCCTAGGTTTCGTTTGTTCACACTACGATACACTATGATTAACTAGAATCATCGTGCATTATTAAATAATTAAACTAATAAACCACAATACAATATTACATACGAAATAACATTGTTATGGATGACAAATCATATAAAATGACCTTATTTCCGAGGGCATAATAATTACCCTCGGAAATTAAAAATTTAAATTATCTCAAGCACCACTGAATAAACTAAAACAAGCTAATTTAATTACGTAATCAAATTTTGGCTGTCGGACATAACAAACTAAACAATCAAATACATTCATACATACAATTCTAATCAAATACATTAATACATACAATTCTAATAAACAATGTTAAGGATACTCACTTAGCGGGCGTGGGGAGCCGGACGGCGATGGGCGCACGGGGCGGCGGGCGCAAGGGGCCGGCGGCCGGAGCACGGGGCGGCGGCGGCCGGCGAACGGGGCGCACCGGTGTGTGCGACGGGGCGACCGGCGGCGGCCGTCGACGGCGGGCAGGGCGGCGACGGGGCTGTGGGCGGCGGCGGGGCAATGGCGGCAGGGCAGTGGGCGACGGGGCGGCTGATTTCAGACGGCGGCGGCGGCGACGCGCGGGCAGAGAGAAGGTAGCGCGCGTGAAAATGAAACGACGCGCGGGGTCGGATCCGCGTTAAAACGCCTTATGTCCGACGGCCTCGTAGGCAGCCGTCGGACATAAGCTGACCGTCGGATGTTTGTTATTTTACTGTAGTGTGCAGCATCAGGCCGATCGCAATCACACTAGCTAGTCCCAAGCATGCATGAGTCACTACCGGAGAATAGAGATGGACAAGCTCATCGTCGAGTGCTCAATAGTTTGCCGATTGTCAAAATATAGACACTCAGCAAAGATCTGCTTTGCCTAGTGTCGCGCTCAGCAACCAAACACGCTCGACAAACAACCTCTTTGTCGAGAGCCGAATGCTTGGCATACAAAGGCACTCGATAAAGAATTCTTTATCGATTGTTCTACTCTCGGCAATATATAACACTAGCAAAGCGCCATCAGCAGCTGACGGCCGTTATCTATGACGAGTGTCCAAGGAAAACACTCGGCATAGCCATGTTTTTGTCGAGTATCTTTTCCTGGCACTCGGCAAAAACTTTATTTTTTTTTCTTTTGATCCCCTCCAACTTTTCTGTACTGTGTTCCTATAGTCTCTAGACCTACATGTTCAATTTTGGCACATTTGTCAAAGTGTTTGCTATATGTTCATATTCAAAATAGAAACTAATACCTTTTTCTTAATCACTTGGGCAAGTCTTAGACTGTTGTGGAGAGTACAGGTGGTCACAAACGCAACGTCAATGGCATCATTAGCCTTCTGTTCAGGGAACACTTCCCTGGTATTGTTGAGTACGGCGTAGTGACGGGCCCGACCTATTACTTTGACCACTATGTCATCGCCCCTGATGCGGGATGGCGGGATATTCAACAACAAGGCAGAACGGGTTCGTCAAGAGCTGTGGGTAAGTTTTCCTCGCACTATATTGTTTAATACATCATATATGTTGTATATTCCTGAAATAATGAATGGATACATTATTCTTGTATGCATAATTTGTTCGGATGCTAGGATGGATATGAGACCAGGGCAGTTGTGGTGGCTACCACGTGTTGTAAGAAACTCGTAGGGGACATGCACTATGAGGCGCACATCCAGACCATCATAAATTTCCATGCCTCCATACTTGGATAGAAGTTGAACAAAAAGGATGCTAGAACCATATCGTTGACTTGGGACCAGTACTTGCAGTTAAATATAGAACATTAATATTGATATTAAATAGGCTTAATTTTATCTTCTGATATGTCATGTACTTGATTTCTTGTAGATGATTTCTTATTGGTACGTCGTGCATCTTGAGTACTGGCGACAGATGGTGCAAAGGTCATGCACTAACAAGTGGGACGAGACGCACAACGCTTGCCAGGAACGACGTTTGATGATGACAGGTGCCTCCCACCTCAAGGCAAACACAACCTCACCGGATACACGAATTTGTTTATTTATTCTAATGTTCGATTATACATGATTACTAATCATCTTGTTGGTTTTCTCACAGTCGGCATCACATGGCGGCCACTTTGCTCCATCATCTTGGCATATGCTATGGCCCATAAGGACAATGCGACGTTCAACGTCAGCTACAACTCGGATGATAGGCCCAAGACGTACAACAAACCCACCATCCACACTTGCCTCAGTGAGTACACCGCGATGGCAAGGGAGGTCCATGGGCCAGATATGATCCGTGGAATAAGGACACTGACGAAGGAGTACTCATGAGGGCCAGATGACGCAAGATACATGGCCAGTACTGGATTGTCGACGACGCAATGGACTTGTCCTCCACTCCAACTCTATCTCAGGTTTGAGTAAAGAGCACGAGCGCGAGCCTAACCATATGACCTTGGCACAACACCTCATAGTATTGGATATAACACTACGACAGGTACAACCATTTTCGGCGGCCAGAGACCGCCGAAAATAAGGCCTTCGTCGCCGAAAATAGCTTATTTTGGCGGCTTTAGGCCTATTTTTGAAGATCTCTGGCCGCCAGAAAAAAAATAGCCGAAAATAAGTTGTTATTTTCGGTGGCCAGAGGTCAGCCGCCGAAAATAAGCTATTTTAGACAGTCGGCTCTCTGGCCGCCGAAAATGTGCCACAATTATTTTTGGTTGTCTCTGTTGGCTGCCGAAAATTAAGAATTTCAGAGAAAAAAATTGAAATAAATGCAAAAAACCCAGCAATTTCAGCAACAATACAATCATAATAAAATGACAGAAACATTAATTCCAGAATTACACACATTTAACACAAAGTATCACAATTCTTCACAACCACATTGAAGTTCACCAAAATTAAGTTCACAGTTCACAAATGGTTCACCACATCACAGTTCACAAATACATCACATAGTCCAATACAATATAAAACAAACTCATAATTCGGCACAAGACTCAAACCATCACATATCGGGGTCCTTGGAGTTGTGACCACTACCTCCAGAAGCGAACAACTTGTTGACCAAGTCGTGTAACTGGTTTGGATTCTAAAGAAAAAACAATACATTAATAACGGCAGTGTTTACATGACCACTATTCAAACAAATTGTTTGTCAAACTAACCTCTCCTGTAGTAGCTCCCTCCCCTGCATAAGCTCCTCCTGGTGCTAGTATCACCAGTGATGGCGTGTTGTGGCCCATGACCCCGAATCCCTACAAAATCAAGTTTAGTCAAGATTTGAAAGGTTAATACAAACGATAAGTCTTAACTAAATTGAAGCACCTACGGCCACCGAAAATAACGGCGGCCGCCGAAAATGTTGTACAGTGCTGATGTGTAAGAACTCCAAATTAGTTATTTTGTATTTGTCATTCATTGAGTATTATATACCTTTTCATTGCATTATTGTAACATTGGGATGAAATATTACAGGCACAGTTAGAAGAAGAGAGGAGGGAACGTGTGGAGTTGGAGGCGAGGATGAGGGTGGAGCTAGAGGAGGAGCGGGAGGCAGGGAGAGAGGCCGAGCGGGTGGCTCGCTTGGCCGATCAGCAGAGGATGGTAGAGATGTTTCAGTACATGTGGACTCTTTGCGCCGCAGCGGATCTGGCTATGTTAGTTGCACTGTTCACTCCACCTCGACCTCATCAGTTTTCTACTCCTAGGAGTATGAATGTTTTAGTCATGTATGATATATATCTATCATGTCTCACACATGGAATCTATTCTTTATGACCCTTCGTCGAACCAAAGTAACTGGCCACCTCGCTGATGCTCCTTAGAGACTTGTTTGTGACATACACTTGATGTTTATGAACTTATGTGTGTGACTACTTGTGTGTTTTGTGAACTATATTGGTAGATATGTGATTTTTGAGATGTGTGTGAAGAAACTTGTGATGTTTGTGAGATATGTGGTATCTGTAATGTATGTGATGGTTCTGTGATATATATATATATATATATATATATATATATATATATATATATATATATATATATATATATATATATTTGTATGAATGAAATATTAAGAACAAATAAAAAGGAGGCTTCTGGTCACTTTATCGAGTGTGACACTCGACAAAGAAAGCACACATAGGCACCAAGAAATATACTTTGTCGAGTGCTATGACCACGACACTCGGTAAAGAAAGTCACTTTATTGAGTGCCCACATGTACACTCGTCAAATAGACTGTGTATGGGGGCCCACAGAAACTTTCTTTATCGAGTGTCTTTGAGTCAGCACTCGACAAGTAAAGCCGCTTTGCCAAGTGCCTGCACAGACACTCGACAAAGTCTCCACCATCACTTGCCATTGTGATTGCAACTTTACGTCGAGTACCAGCTGGCACTCGATAAAGACGTTGCCGAGTGCCTGATAGAAAGCACTCGGTAAAGAAACCGTTGTCGATGATTGGTTTAACGAGCCCTCTTTGCCGAGTGTGACATCGGGAAAGAAAACGTCTCCGGTACAAACGTGTCACCAAAGTAAGAACACGTAAAAGTAACACTTTCATGCCTCCTACACTGCCACGCCTCCTTAAATCAAGATTTACACAAGCTGACACATTCGTGGCCGTGTTAATAAATTAATGATGGTGAGTATAGATGGCTAAACGCACGTCAAAACACTAGTGCTTTGGTGTTGGCACTATAAAGTACGACACTATTTGACACTATTATTAATCATGCCATATTGTGCTAGTACTAGTGCCTAGTCATCAACCTAGACACGACACTATAGAAGTTATAGAATTTTGTAATTCACAACATTTTGGGTTGAAGTCATCTTATCAACGAAAACTATGTCTAAATTAAAAAAATTAAAATTCGAAATTTTGAAACGACATTAGATGAAAAAACACTAAAATAAAAGTTGTAGGTCTTGAAACTATGTAATTGACAATTTTTGATTTGAAATCATCTTGTCATGCAAAACTATATTTAAATTTTAAAATTGAAAATTCGAACTTTCAAACGACCTCGGATGGAAAACCAGGAAAATAAAAGTTGTTGGTCTTAAAATTTATTTAGCTTTGTAGTTGACAACTTTTAAATTTAAAATCATCTTGTCATGGAAAAAATATACGTTCGAAGTTTTCAAATTTGAAATTCTAATTTTATACGTTCGAACTTTTCACTTGAGTTCATTCAGTGCCTCAAATAATAAATTTAGACTCGATTTGTTATAATACGTGGGGAAAAATATAATATAGTAGACAGGATAGACCCCTATTATATAAAAAAGTCACGCAACGGTGGTGGGTACCTCTGCCGAATGCTTTTTTTGTCGAGTGTTTTGCCGAGTCTATGGTACATTAGGCAAATAACACGTCTGGTTGTTAGCACGTGGCGCAGTAGGCGGCCGGATACTATGGGTATGGTGACAAATGGCCGTTAACAAAAGTTTACAATCTCAGGCGGTGCTGAGCTGTTGAATACAGAGACAACAATGACATATGTGCATTTTGCATAACGTTATCCTCCAGATATGTTGATGATACACGACAGCATGCATGCAACTCAGCACCGCCTCAAAAAAAAAATTGTAAAATTCTGTCAACGACGCGACTTGTCACCATATATATATGTTACGACAAAGAGCATGCATCTTGCATGCATGGCTCCGAATGTGTACAGCCCCATGCATGGAACGTTGCTATCGCCTAACGATAAAAACTTCTTTTAACCGTAGTATAGTATCGCGCGCAATCACGCTTGCTAGTCCACATCTTCTCTCATATATAGACCGATCGCAATCAAGATGCCTAGCTATAGCCCCACGTACGCATGCGTGTCACTGTCCCCTCTGCACAGCAAGAACACATGAACGCACTGCTGGCAGTGTTTTTATATCTAGCCGGACCGCCTTGACTTGGCATCCACGTACGCACGCATCATTCTTTTAGGGGTGTTTGGTTAGTTCGAGCGAAATCACTCCATCCAAAATAAGGTAATGTATCATAAGTTCATTTTTCAAATTTAGTAGGACAACCTCATCCCTAATTTTAATACTAACTAACTATAAGAAATGAGGCGGTGCAATTCAATCCATTCTACAAACCAAAAAAAATGAGGAGTGATAAAATAATATACTAGCTTATTTCTCTCGAACCAAACATCCTATTATTAGTTATTGCCATGTTGTTGTCCGTCTCAATCGCGTGGGCGTTACGACAACCGGCGAGCATGCATGCATGCATGGCTCCGACCACGACAAACTACTTCCAGGTAGAGTAAAGTGCACACTGGCAATTCACGAACTTGGCACGCTATCTCACTTAGTGTCCGAACTTAGAAAACCGTAAAATGGGTCATCGAACTCTCTATCAGCCTATGTAAAACCGTCCAAATCTAGGTTTGTAAAACAGGATGTCGATGTGGCATTGCCACGTCGGAGTGACTTGTGGTCCCTAACTTGCTTGGCATGTTATGTCAGTTGGTTCTCAAACTTGAATGCTATGTTACTTGAGTCTTCAAACTTTTATTAGTGTGTTATAAGCACTACCGAAATCGCAGGCTTTGCCGAGTGCCCGAAGAACTCGGCAAAGCCCCAAAAACACTCGGTAAAGAAGGCTTGGCACACAGTGCATCGGCAAAGCCTTCTTTGCCGAGTGCTTTTCCTCGGGCACTCGGCAAAGAAGCAGCCGTTACGGAGACGGTGGCTTTGCCGAGTGTCCCTGGTGACACTCGGCAAAGGAGTTATCTTTGCCGAGTGTCTGCCCAGCAACACTCGGCAAAGGATCCATCTTTGCCGAGTGCCGCCTAAGACACTCGGTAATGAACCCGTCAGAGAGGGTCCCCATGTCAGGTTCTTTGCCGAGTGCTGGGTCTGGCACTCGGCAAAGCGTGCTTCTTTGCCGAGTGTCGGAGACATTGCACTCGGCAAAGAACCTATACTGGTGCCCAGGTCTTGGTTCTTTGCCAAGTGTTATGGCCTTGACACTCGGCAAAGTGACCAGTATGCACTTTTTTTATTTGTTTTTTGTATTCCATCCACACAAACAAAAGATATCACATATATATCACATATATACATCACAGATATCATCACAAACATAAATAGCCAACACAAACATAAATATACATCACAAACATAAGTGTTCAACATTTCAATCCCAACACAAACATGTCTCATATGTCTCAAGCTCTGACATAAGTATCCAACACAAACATAAGTGACCAACACAAGTTTTAAAGTCTTCAAACACACAGACATAAGTATTCAACACTGAAAACATAAAACTCATGGAGGTGGGCGGTTGGTCTGGTGCTGCGTTGGGCTGAACCCTTCAGGAGGGTTGTTGGATGCGGCCGCAGATTGTCCCTGCACAGAGAAGAGATTGTATGTGTTATACCAGATGCATTACCAACATCTAACTACAATTTTGATACTCACAGGAGTATGGAAGAGAGTAGGGTCAACTGGAGGGAACAATGGAGGTGGCGGAGCGATGCCCTGTGCGGCGCCAAGGCTCTGCATGTACTAGAACATCTCCGTCATCCTCTGATCAGCCGCCAGGCAAGCCTCCCGCTCCACCTCCCGCTCTGCCATAATCCTCGTCTCCATCTCGTGACGTTCCCTCCTCTCTTCTTCTAGTTGAGTCTGTAATATTACAAGCCAACATTATAGTAACTCAAAGAGAAGGTATATAACTCAAGGAAGGACGAGTTACAGAAGCACTAACCTCGAGTTGCTGTATGCGAAGCTATGAGCTGTCGTGCCGAGGTCGTATGGCTGGACTCGAGCCCGTGCTCCTTGCTCTCACCTGAGACAGAGTGGGAGTGGAGGACGAGTCGATTGCCGAGTCGGCAATCCAGTAGCGCCCATGTCTCTTGCCTCCTCCGACCCTGATGAGCACATCGGGGTCGATCGGCTCGGTGCTTGGATCATAGTCTGGGCCATGGACCTCCTGCGCCATGGCGGTATAGTCATGAAGGCGGCTGTAGACGGTGGGGTTGGTGTAGGCCTCGGGCCCGTCGTCCGGGTTGTAGGTGACGTCTGACGTCACCTTGCCCTTATGGGCCATAGCATAGGCCGAGAAGGTGGAGCAAGGCCGGCCACCATGTGACGCCGACTGCAAGAAAACCAACGAGATAGTTAGAAACAATATCTAATCCAATGCTATATACCTAAATAAAAAAGAGTGCGTACCCATGCTTCGGCATATTGCCCCAGGCTCCGGCTGCCTTGGTGGTGGGAGGGACCTTGCATCATCATACGTCGTTCCCGGCTAGCGGTGTGTGCCTCCTCCCACTCAGCCAAACACCACCTATCCACCATCTGCTCCCAGCACAGAGGATGTGCGGCGCACCAATGTGGAATCATCTACAAAGTAAACACGTAAAGTGCATATCAGAAGATAAAATAAAATTCATGCATGGAGTACTGGTACCAAACATGCATGACTTTACCTGCAGGTACTGGTCCCTGGTCAACGACATGGTTCGGGCTTGAGTTTTGGTCACCCTCTCCCCAAGGACGGAGCCGTGGTAGGTGACGATGGCTTGGATTCGGGCCTCATAGTGCATGTCCACGACGAGCTTCTTACAGCTCGTGGTGGCCACCACATCCGCCCTAGCCTCGTATCTAGCCTCGCATCTGAAGAAATCCCGCATAAAAAATGATGTATCCATACATTATTTCAAGAATTTGCAACGAATGCGACATATTTTACATTATACTAAGACTTACCCACAGCTCTTGCTTCACCCACTCCGCCTTGTTTGCGAATTCCCGGCCGTCTCGGTCTACTGCATCGGGGGCGACGGCGTAGTGGTCGAAGGTGAAAGCTGGGCCCGTCACTCCGGCGTACTCCACCAGTCCAGGGAAGTGTTCCCTGCACAACAGGCCGTGGATGCCATTGGGGGGGCGACGATGACCCCCAGCATAATCCAGAACCGTCCAAGACCTGTCCAAGTGATAAATAAAAAGTATTATTTTATATTATGATTTTGAACACATAATAGAATGAAGAACATAAAGTTACATACCTCTCCCCATCCGGCCGAATCAGCTCGCCTGTCCCGAATTATGGGACACGGAGGGAGACTCGCGGGGCCTCGTAGGTAGATGCTCCTCGAACTTGAGCCGCCAGAACCTAAGGCATCATGCTGCTGGTCGTCGTCGTCCTGCTGCTGGTCGTCGTCGACCTGAGGCTCCGCCTCTGCTGGACAAGGTCGTCCTGCTGCGCCGCCTGCTGTGCCTCGACCTGCTCTGCCTCGTCCGCCGTCCTACTCCTCCTCCCCCTCCTCCTCCTCAGCCAACCGCCCACCATATTTGTCCAACAACCTGCAATTAAGAGTAAACAAATAAGCACATATAAAAAGATGTATTTAAAAACAGGTGTGAAATAAAAAGTCATATAGCATTACATCGATTAAAAATAATCTTCATATGTGTCGGGGTTAGCCGGATCATAACTCTCATCATCACTATCAACCATTTCTAAGAAGAGTGTCATATTCCTGTGGAGTGGGGTCCCTTGATCGACGCCAGAATTCATGAAGGAATTGTTCCATGTATGGCGTCACCTCTTCAAGGTTGGTCAATACGTATAGCATGATATGCCGCCACTCTTCATGTGTCAGGGTCTTGGTGGTCGAGCCACTTGCGCTTCCGAGTTGGCCTCAAAATATGCTAAGGTTCGATTCATTGTCACCATCATTGTAACGAGGGGGTGGATTATGCACGCTCGGCAGTTTGTCACCATAATAAGTTGTTGTGAAGTTTGAGACCTCCTCTAGAATGTATGCCTCTGCAATGGAAGCCTTGATTTTGCATTTATTTCTACATTTCTTTCGAATAGTCTTTAGACATCTCTCGATTGGATAGCACCAACGTCCCTGCACGCCCCCCCATTCGTGCCTCATAGGGGAGATGAAGAATCAAATGCTGCATTGGATTGAAGAAGCCGGGTGGAAATATCTTCTCAAGCTTACACAATAACATGGGTGCCAATCTTTCCAAGTCTGCAACCACGATCCGAGATAACTCTTTTGCACAAAGCTGACGGAAGAAATAGCTCAACTCTAAAAGCGCTATCCAGACATGCTCAGGGACATAGCCTCGAACCATCGTAGGAAGAATCCGTTCAATCCATATGTGGAAGTCATGACTCTTCATCCCTAAGACTCGCATAGTAGATAAGTTCACCCTCCTACTCAGGTTAGCTGCATACCCATCAGGGAACATCAACATCTTGATCCACTGAAGTACTTCCTTCCTCTGGGCCCTGCTTAGGACAAAATCAGCCTTAGGCCTTCTCCATGTCTTTCCGCCACTTGTTGGCTTCATCTCTAGTTTTGGTCTATCACATAACGCTGCCAGATCCACTCTTGCCTTCACATTACCCTTTGACTTATCAGGAATGTCCATAATTGTTGCCCACAGTGCCTCGGCAACATTCTTTTCAGTGTGCATCACGTCAATGTTGTGTGGAAGGAGCAGGTCGTCAAAATAGGGGAGCCGAGTCAAGCCAGACTTATGTGTCCACATATGCTGCTCACCATATCCCACAAAACCACCTTCTGTATTGGCCACGAGCCCATCTATCTGTTGACAAATTTCGGCACCAGTCATCGTTGCAGGTGGGCGGTCTGTCACTACGACACCTTTCGTAAAGTTCTTGATGTCTAGGCGGAATGGATGGTCAGCAGGGAGAAATTATCGATGTTTATCGAAGGACGAATATTTGCCACCCTTTTTCAACCAAATGAACCTGAGAGCTTCCTTGCAAACTGGGCATGGGAACTTACCGTGAACACACCAGGCACAGAATAGCCCATACGCCGGTAAGTCATGCATGGAGTACTGGTACTAAACATGCATTCTGAAGTTTGTCTTCGTAGCTCGGTCATACGTCCATACCCCTTCCTCCCAGGCACGTACCAATTCATTGATCAAAGGCTCCATGTACACGCCCATTTTATTCCCCGGGTGTCCGGGAATTATCAACGACACGAATATATTCTGCCTTTGAAAGCACACACCAGGGGGGAGATTGATTGGGATAACAAACACGGCCAACATGTGTACGGGACAGCGCTCATTCCATAGGGATTGAACCCATCTGTGGCCAACGCAACACGTACATTACGAGCCTCTTCGGCATCAAAGTGTTTCCATGCTTCACCATCGGATGCGTGCACCATCTTGTCAGGATTGTATCGTTTTCCATTTTTGTGCCATGTCATCTGTTTCGAGGATTCCTCTGTCATGTACAGACGCTGGATCCTCGGTATGAACGGAAAGTGCCATAGGATTGTCAAGGGGATATCGAGCTGCATCTTCTGTCCATCACGAGAGTCTACCTCCATGAACCTAGACGATGTACACTTGGGACAGTACTTTGCCTCCGTGTATTCTTTCCTAAATAGCACGCAGCCCTTCGGACAAGCATGAATCTGCTCATACATCATCTTGAGTACACGAAGGAGTTTCTGTGCCTCGTACATGCTCTTTGGTAGAACGTGATCATCCGGAAGCAGGCTCCCAATAACCGTCAACAAGCCATCGAATGCGTCTCTACTCATGTTGTACTGCGACTTGAACGCCATTACACGCCCAATGGCATCCAGTTGAGAAACCTTTGTCTGGCCGTGAAGGGGCTTCTGTGCCGCGTCGAACATGTCGTAGAACGCCTTTGCAGTCGGCTCTGGCTCGTCATCCATACATCCTCCCGTGTACTGTGCCTCCTGATAGTCGTTCAACATATCCGCTACCCCCGCATCCGCGTCATAATCCTTGACATGTGTCTCAGTACCTCCTCTCTCGTACGATGCGCTTCACCATGAAATATCCACCGAGTATAGCCCAGCGTAAATCCATTCTTCCAAATATGTTCTACCATGGCCTTCTTTGGTTTTCTTTTCCGGTTGGCACATTTGCTGCAAGGGCATGGGACTAGACTCGCTCCTTTAGCAGCTTCGCCATATGCCCGTTCCACGAAATCATCGGTCTTTCTAATCCATTCAGTGGTGACATCGTTCCTTCCTCTATGACCCGTGTACATCCACTCACGGTCCTCCATCCTATAACATATATAACCGACTATAGTTTAATATAACATGTAAGACATATGCAAACAAAATAACTCAAGCCTATCAACAAAAAATTCGGCAGCACCTCCTCTTTACGGGGATGTTTACAAAACCTGCAAATAAAACTAACAACACGATGGCTGATATCCACAAATATATCTAATTGACACACATAGTATAAACTCCTTAAATTCAATAAACATGTAGTATAAATTTAATACAACACATATACTAAATTCAATAAACACACATAATTCATTATAAAAACATAATATAAACACGTAGTATACACTCACTAAATTCAATAAACATGTAGTATAAATTTAATACAACACATAATATGACAATAAACACAAATAAATTTAATAAATTAAATAACATATGACAATAATACCGACGGTGGAGGGCGCGGGCAACGGCGGCGGCGTTCCGGGCGCGTGGGGCGGGCGACGGTGTGGGCGCGGCCGATGGCGGCTTGCTGGGCGCGTGGGGGCGGGCGTGTTACGGCGGCGGCGCTTCGGGGTGGCAGGGCACGGACAGCGGCGGCGCGCGTGGCGAGCGCGGGCACGCGGCCAGGGGCGCGAGCTAGGCCGGCGGCGAGCGCGGGCGCGCGGGCGCAGGGCCGGGGGCAAGCACGGGCGTAGGGCCGGGGGCGCGCGTGGGGCCGGCGGCGAGGGCAGGCGCGGGGTCGGCGGCGAGCGTGGTGCGGCGGCGTTGGCGTGAGAGAGAGTGAGCGTGAGTGAGAGAGAGAGAGAAGAAGGAGAAGCCGTCAGTTGGTTAAGTTCAACTTCTTTGCCGAGTGCCCGCGATGTGACACGCGGCAAAGATTTTTTAAAATTAAAATATTTACTTTGCCGAGTGCCCCAAACCTGGCACTCGGCAAAGACGCATTTGCCGAGTGTCTGCGTACAGGCACTCGACAAAGTCTTTATTTAGGGTTTTAAGAAAACCTATGCCGAGTGTCACACGGCTGGCACTCGGCAAAGACTTCTTTACCGAGTGTCTTATGTTGACACTCGGCAAAGCAAATTTTAATTGTTTTTTTTCAACCAAACTTTTTTGTGGTGTGTTCCTACACTATGTAGACCTACATATATCATTTTGGGACAATTATAACAGAGTTTTCAATAGGTAGTAGATTTAGTTCGTTTATTTGAATTTCTTCGGAAAATTCAGATTTGAACTGCAGGTCACTCGAAACTTGAAAAACCGTGCATGCAAAAATGATATCCATGCTACTTAGCACAAGTTACGGTCGATTTCAGGAGCGGACCGGAAACTTCGAGCAACATGCTCACTAAACATGGCCGTGAACTTGCCATCCACATGTTTAAAAATTGTATAAAACACAAACAAAGTCAGAAAATGTCACACCCGGTTCCAGGGGTAGAACCGAGCGCATACCATATGTGTGCCAGGATCCATTTCCACGCATATGTTGACGTCACAAGTGTAGTATATCAAAAGACAATGTAATAAAGGCGTAAAGAGAGTATAATACTTTATTACATCATCTGAAACATTGTATCTTTGACAAGTATCACATCAAAGTAAAGCGGAAATAAACAACTGGGCAATCTCCCACAGGAAGATGACCGGCGCATCGTTAGACTTAGAAATCATCGTCGTCGATAAAATCTCCATCAAAGTCTCCAGCATCACACTCTGATCAAAATATTAGCAAGGGTGAGCTCACTTATGGTCGGGGCTCAGCAAGTGGGGGAAAATAATTAATGCAGGTATAACAAGGTGAGGCTAAGGTTGAGCAGTAAGCATTTTAGTTGGTCAACATTTTATTATCAACACCTGTCTTACTAATGAGTGTGAATCCCAAGTATCCCATTTAAACAAAGGAATATGAATATAACAAAAACACTTAAGTGAAACCACTTAAGCAAATTATTGGCAGATCATCGGATCTCAATTTAATTCCATCTTCAAGTTCAATTATCATGTGAGGAGTCCAGGTCGCTCATAACGGGGAGCACGGCTGATATTTCAGTTTTACACTCTGCAGAGGTGGTACAACTTTACCCACAAGCTATGTATCCCATCTAGCCCGGGTTGATCGGACCCTTAGACACTGTCGAGGTGAATGGCTAGGGATCCATTATGAGGCTTTCACAAAATACACTTAATACGAAACAACCCGCTAAGGTTTCTAAGACGATGGTGGTGGCCCCCTGGGTGAGGTACCTTAGCCAAGAATACGACCCCATGTCAACGTAGGCTGCCAGCACCTACCGCTCCCCCTCTTGCCCATCTTTCAGGTAAGGTTGCTAGGCACTAAGCATATAAAGCTAATTACTAAAGCCAGAGCCATGATAGCACTCGTGGTTGCACTGTTATCCTGGGTGGTCACTCCATGTTCCAATTAATAAGAAGTAATATTGTTTTAACCATCGGGTAATATCATAATTGCCAATTTGGAACATTAATACCAATTCATGAGTGACATTAAGATCATTAAGTTGGGCGGTAGCATAAATTTTGCACAGCTTAATAATTTTCCTAGGTTAAACAAGGAATATAGGTAGTAAATCTAGGAAATCCTTAATTAGGTGAAACCCATCAAATTATGCAGTATATCAAAAGTAAACATTATTAAATGCAATGACTGGGTACAAAAAGAATATGCAGAGGGAGAATCCACTAGCCTTGCACAAGCGAGTCCTGTGGTTCGTCTTTGAACGTATCCGAATCCTCAACCACACGGTCGGCTTCTAATAGAGTCGCATAGCGTACATACAAAAATAAAACATACACCAATAAATAAACATGCATCATTTCATAAACATACACCAATACATCATTAAACACACATTAACATATCGCACTAATCACATCTTAAATTCGTCCTAATCGCATAAACACTTATTAATTCAATTATAGCTATTATTTTGAGTCCTAAATGGTGAATTTATGGGTGGGTGCAATAAATATAATTTTAACTAATATTAATATATTTTAACATCATCAATGAAAATGATAATTATCGTCTTTAATACTAATAAATAAATTAATACCTTTTATCCTTTATATTTCTAACTCAAATTAGTTAGTATAGCAAAAATGAATTTAACATTCTAAAAATCCTTATAAACTATTAATTGAACATTTTTCAACACAAGCGAGGTTATTTTGACAAAAACTAGTACTCTAACAATTTTAGTGCTAAATTTGCAAGCATGTTTATTCGACTAGCAAAAATCTATTTTCCATCCTACTAATGATATTTCCTCCTTTCTTTAAAAAAAGAAAATGTTAATAAAATAGTTAACTAAATCATCTAGAATTCCTATTTTATTCATATGACATGAGTTCTATACCATTTTCTAAATCCAATAAAATGCGCCTAACTATAATTCTCCAAGTAGTTTCTAAAATTTATTGCGACCAAATTTAACTACAAATTCTTATCTAGTATTTTTATCACCAACGTGTGACTATTAAATCTACGTCATATTTTCTAATCCAAAAATCATCGCATCGATTAACATGAATTCTCACGGTACTAATAATCGCAGGAATCTACCAAACAATTCTATAACGCACATACACATAAATTGCGAATCACACGTGTTCATATTACAACAAATAAAATATACAACTCATGAATCAAATCAAAAAGTACTTTTATAAAATGCACATAATAATTTGGGTCGTCATCAACCTTAGGTTCGCGCGTGCGACGGGAAGAGTTTGACGTGGTTCGGCCGGGTGGAGAGCAGGGCTCGACTACGGACGGCGGATGGTGATTGCGTGGCTCCGGCGAACTCCACGGGCTCCGGTGACGAGCGGCAAACTCCAGCGACGAACGGCGAGCGAGAGAGTGTGAGGAATGGGAGAGAGCTCGGGTAGGGAGGATGGGAGAGAGCTCTGCTGTCCCTTTTATAGAGAGAGGGAGGGGAGAGGGGAAAGGACGCCAGGGAGGTCATGGGGCGCCGGCGGCCTTCACTGACCAATGATGGCGTCGGTTTTCTGCTCATAATGGGGAGAAATGGGAGAGGGAGTAACGGACGAGTTCATGCTCCATTAACGACGAGTAATCAACGGACGTGCGGGCTTGGGCTTGCATCGCACGGGCGTCGTAGCGGCTGGCTCGGTGTGGTCGCGTCCGTTGCGTCGGGCGTCGGGCTCGCGGGTGGGCGTCGGTTCCTGGCGCGGCGCCTTGGCACAGGGCGCTGCGAGGTCGGTCGGAGTCGCGGGTAGGGCGCCTAGCGGCGTGCGTGCAAGGGAGAAGCGAGGGCGCCCGGGCGGCTGTGTGCGTTAGAGAGGTGAGGGGAGAGGAGGGAGAGAGAGAATAGAGGAGAGGGGGTAGACACGGCGGCGGCGGTGGCTGGGAGAGCCAGCAGGGGGCGCGCGCGTGGAATTAATGGGCCCCTAGTGGGCCTAGGGTTAGGGTTAGGGTTTGTTTTTTTTAAATTCCGAAATACATTTTTATATAGCTCAAAAATTCGTAAAAACATGCAACAAAATTATTTATAAATAAAATACTTGTTTTTAGACTATTAACCATTATATTATTTAATTATTATATTAATTACTAGGTTTTTCTTTAAAAGAATTGATAATAAACATCCGACAATCAATCAAGCGCATACAAAGAAAATGATCAAAATGCAAATAATTAATTAAGCACTTAAAAAAAATTATAATTACCATAACTAAATTCATTATTTTTAGTTGATGGCTTTTGTGGTGTTACAAACCTACCCCTCTTAAAAGAATCTCGTCCTCGAGATTAAGAAACTTCCGAGAATAACTGGGGGAATTCTGCTCTGAGTTCATCTTCTCTTTCCCAAGTGGCTTCATCTTCCGAATGATGACTCCACTGAACTTTGCACATGTTAATGACTTTACTTCGTGTAATTCTGCGAGATGTTTCCAGAATTCTGACCGGGTACTCCGAATAAGTCAAATCCTCATTGACATTCAGTTCTTCCATGGGTAACTGTTCTTCTGGTACTCTTAAGCACTTCTTGAGTTGTGATACGTGAAATACGTCATGCACATCCGATAAACTATCGGGTAGCTCTAACTGATAGGCTACTTCACCTTTTCTTTCCAAAATCTTGAATGGGCCAATATAGCGAGGTGATAATTTTCCCTTAACCTTAAACCTTTTCATTCCTCTCATCGGTGAAACTTTAAGGTATACGAAGTCTCCTACTTCAAACATCAACTCTCTTCTTCTATTATCAGCATAGCTTTTCTGTCTTGATTGTGTTGTCTTCAAATTTTCTCTAATAATCTGTACTTGCTTTTCGGCTTCTTGGAGAATTTCTGGGCCAAATACTTGACTTTCTCTGGTCTAATTCCAATAAAGCGGTGTTCTACACTTTCGTCCGTAGAGTGCTTCAAATGGTGCCATTTTTAGACTTGCCTGATAACTGTTGTTATACAAAAATTCTGCATAAGGCAAACTTTTATCCCAACTTCTACCATGCTTTAGAGCACAAGCTCTTAGCATATCTTCCAACACTTGGTTTGTTCTTTCCATTTGCCCATTTGTCTGCGGATGATAAGCTGAACTAAAATTTAGCTTGGTATCCATGGACTCATGAAGTCTTTTCCAAAAGCGCGAGGTAAATTGGGTTCCTCGATCTGATACAATCTTCTTCGGTACTCCATGCAGACAAACAATTCTTGACATGTATAACTCTGCTAATTGGGCTCCCGAGTAGGTTGCCTTCACAGGTATAAAGTGTGCTACTTTAGTCAACCTGTCCACTATGACCCATATTGAATCATAGCCATCTCGAGTACGGGGTAGTCCAACTATGAAATCCATACTGATTTCTTCCCATTTCCATTCAGGTACCTTGAGAGGTTGTAGCAATCCTGCTGGTCTTTGGTGCTTAGCTTTAACTCGCTGACACACGTCACATAATGCAACATGTGTAGCAACATCTCTTTTCAAACCGTACCACCAATACTTTTCCTTAAGATCCTGGTACATCTTGGTACTTCCAGGGTGAATAGAGTAAGCTGAATCATGAGCTTCTCTCAAAATAAGTTGGCGTAAGTGCTCGATTTCTGGTACGCAGATTCTCTTCTTAAACCATACTGTGCCTTGTTCATCTTCCGTGAAATCTGGGGCTTTTCCCAAACCAATCAAAGTTTTAATTTCCTTAATTTTCTCATCGGACTTTTGTCCTTTACGAATCTCTTCTTCCAAAGTAGATTCAACTTCCATCACCGTTGCTTCTACATTATTGAGAAATCCAAGGTTGAGTTGTTCCATTTCCCAGCACAATTCCTGTGGCATCAAATGAGTGGTGATGTTGTTCACTTGACCCTTACGGCTCAAAGCATCAGCTACTACATTTGCCTTTCCTGGGTGATATTGTATCTCCAAATCATAGTCCTTAATCAACTCAAGCCATCTTCTCTGTCTGAGGTTGAGTTCTTTCTGAGTGAATATATATTTCAAGCTTTTGTGATCCGTGAATATTTTGCACTTATTTCCAATCATATAGTGTCTCCAAATCTTCAAAGCATGCACTACGGCAGCTAGTTCCAAATCATGCGTAGGATAATTCTTCTCATGCTTCCTGAACTGTCTTGAAGCATAAGCTATCACTTTTCCTTCTTGCATTAGCACACATCCAAGTCCAAGGTGTGATGCATCGCAATACACATCAAATCCCTTGTGGATGTCTAGCATTACCAGTATTGGTGCAGTGGTTAACCTTTTCTTGAGTTCTTCAAAACAATTCTGGCAAGCTTCATCCCATTTGAACTCTTTACCTTTCTCCAGTAGCGAGGTAAGGGGTTTCAGTAACTTGGAAAAACCTTCAATAAATCTTCTATAGTATCCTGCCAATCTAAGAAAACTTCTGATCTTGGACGCATCCATTGGTTGCTTCCAATCTAGTATCTCACTTATCTTTCCTGGGTCCACTTTAATTCCACCATCGGTAACGATATGTCCTAAGAAAGCAACTTCCTTAAGCCAAAAATCACACTTCGAGAACTTTGCATATAATTGGTTGGCACGAAGCTTTTGTAGGACTAGCCTTAGATGATCTTCATGTGTTTCTTCATTCGGAGAGTATATCAGTATGTCGTCAATGAATACGACCACAAACTGATCCAGATATTCCATGAATACTTTATTCATCAAGTTCATAAAGTATGCTGGTGCATTAGTCAGTCCAAACGACATGACCAAAAACTCATATAATCCATATCTCGTCGTGAAGGTTGTCTTCGGCACATCTTCTACCCGAATCTTTAACTGATGATATCCCGATCTCAGATCTATCTTCGAGAATATCTTAGCTCCCTTCATCTGATCAAATAAGTCTTCAATCCGAGGTAACGGGTATTTATTCTTGATGGTTACTTCATTCAAACTTCTATAATCAATGCACATTCTCCTCGAACCATCCTTCTTGTTCACAAATAGCACTGGGGCTCCCCAAGGGGATGAACTTGGGCGAATGAAACCTTTTTCTAGTAATTCTTCTATTTGTTTCTTCAGTTCTACTTAATCTTTGACATCCATTCTATATGGTCTTTTCGAGATAGGTGCGGTTCCGGGTAATAATTCAATAGAAAACTCTATATCACGGTCAGGTGGCATACCTGGTAATTCCTCCGGAAATACGTCTGGGTATTCGCACACTACTTTGATATTTTCCAAGGGCTTTTCTTCCAAGTGATTGATCACTGTTTTCCCTTTTTCATCTGTTGACTTGTCTATGTTAACTTGGATTCTTTCACCTTGAGGACTTGTCAACATAATTGTTCCATTGGCACACTGTATCACTCCATCACAACTTTTCAACCTGTTGCATCCAAGAATCACATCAATACCGTTGGATCCTAGGACCACTGGGTCGACTGAAAAATCTATTCCTTGAATCTTGATATTAACATGGGGGCATGAGTGTGTGGCCTTCATGTCACCTCCCGGTGAACTAATGTGTAACATCTTCTTAAGGGGGTACTTGGGTATGTTATGTTTTTCCACAAATGACTCAGTTATAAATGAATGCGATGCTCTAGAGTCAAATAAAACTGATACAGGTATGGAGTTAACAAGGAACATACCATACACTATGTCGGCATCCTCAGGCACTGATTCTGCGGTGACGTGATTGACCCTACCTCTGCTCTGGTTCTGCGGTGTCTTGTTCTGAGCAGATCCACGAGCGGGGGTGATCTGGTCATTTCTCTGGTTATTGTTTTTCTGGGGTGTCTGCTGGTTGCGCCTTGGGCAGTTGTTAGCATAGTGGCCCAGCTCTCCACACTTGAAGCAGCCATTGGGTTGGATAGGTGCGTTGCTTCTGGCCTGCGTGTTGATGGCGCCACTTTGACGATTCTATGAACTACTACCAGACCTCTGGTTGGTCTGAGAGTTGTTCCTTTGCTGATTCTGACTCTGATTATTTCTCTGGCCTTGCTATCGAGAGCGTTGTACTTGATAATTATTTCCACCCTGATTTCCAGAGCGGAACTGCGAACCTTGAGCATTGTTTGGCCGGGTGTTCCTGCTGGACTGACCTTGGAACTTCCTTTTGTGGTCAGATAGCTCCTTTCTTTTACTCTCAAGGCTAATTGCCTTGTTCAACAGTGTCTGGAAGTTGGGAAATGTGTGACTCTGAAGTTGATAGTTCAGAGGTCCAATCAGTCCTCCCAGGAAACGCTCTTAGCGCTTCTCATCTGTGTCCACTTCTTTCGATGCGTAGCGTGAAAGCTGAGTGAAGCGATCACGATACTCACTGACAGTCATATTCCCTTGAGTAAGGGAAAGGAATTCCTTCTTCTTCAGCTTCATAATTCCCGAAGGAATGTGATGGGCACAGAAGTTTTCTTGGAACTCCTGCCAGGTTATTGTATCTGCATTGGGATGTGCCGCTGTGAAGGCATCCCACTAATCGGACGCAGAACCCTTGAGTCTTCCCGAGGCATACAAGCCTTCTCCCGGTCATTGCACTGAGTGATGTCAAGCTTCTTCCCAATGACTTTGAGCCAGTCATCGGCATCCAGGGGATCAACCGCATGAGAAAATGTCGGCGGGTGATGACTCATGAAATCCCGGTGCTTATCTCTGGCTAGGGGTGCATATTGCTGCTGCTGGGGTTGCTGATTCTGTTGGTTCTGTTGTATTTGCTGAACAGCCGCAGTGAGTCCTTGCAGAATCTGCATCTGGGCGGCGATGAATTGTTCCATGTTGGGGTTCGATGGTGGTGGTGGTACTTGTTGACCACGCTGGTTCCGGTTGTTAGGTCCTTGACGTGGGTTCACCATCTGATTGGTTAGGAAGTGAAATCCTTAGAAAAGTGAGGAGTAGAAAAGATTCTAGAGGGAAAATAGCTTAAGTTTTAAATTATCATATGTTCTTATGGCCATCATTCCATAAGACCATCGCACTCAAACAAAGATCCAAATCAAACATTTCAATCAATCACCATTACATGGTTGGTATTTATTAATATGAAAACTTAAAGAGAGTTTCATCGTCTAACGTGAAGTATAACTTATTACATCATAGCTTAAAACTTAAAGCAGCCTAGTGACGGATCCGGGCTCTCCATAGCGCAGCCTCTTGCGGGGAGGAGACAACGCCATGGTGGGGACCTAAGCTTCGGGCAGATCCAGTCCTTGCAGTTGGGCTTCTAGGGCTAAAATCCTGGCGTGGGCATTTTCCAGCTCCAAGTGCACCTTGTAGAGATCCAGGGTGGCACTATCCAGGTCGGTGTTGAGACCGGCCACTACACCAGCTAGGGTGTTGAGGCGATCCTCACTAGCTTCACCTGGGATGATGTTGGTCTGGCTTCCTCCACGCAGACGCTGAGGAAGATGCCTGAACCTCGTGTTCTGCAGCTGCTGCCGATAGGTGTGGCTGAGCGACTATATGGTCCGACGGGCAGCATCACTGACCGAGGCAGCGTAGGTGGACAGTGGTGTCAGAGACTCGTGAGCAGACAGAGTCCTAAATCCCCTGTCACCTGCATCCATTACCCTGACGTGGATGCGAGTGATGTAATAGCAAGCCCGGGGAGGCTCGCTCACTCGCCTTGTTTCGTACAGGGGGCGGACGTAGGTGCCTAGCGCGTGCAGCACTTCTTGCAGCAGGTTGGGGAAGTGCCCCGTCTCGAACATTGATGTGTAATGTTCGACAACTGGACCAAACCCCATGAAGTTGTCCTGCTAGGCGTAGTCAGCTTCCTGGTTGACTTGTTCGTTTTCTCCTTCTTCGTCGTCGTCATCCTCGTCATCGTCGTCTCCGGAGTCGTCGAGGTCGTCGCCTCCGGGTGCAGGTGCTTGGAAGGCTGGTGCAGACGGTGCTGACGTCGATGACCCAGCTGCGAAGGCCAGGGACTCTGCCAACGGGGTGGGCGTCGGCAGCTGCTCCTCCGAGCTGTCCTTTAGGTTGACTACATTCTCCACTCGGATGGGAGGGAGATCCGCCGGAACTTCCTCGACTACCACTGGGTAGACCGGGATCTGCCGGGGCTGAGGGGCATAGCTGGTGTTGATGCGGGTAGTTTGGAGAGTGCGAACCATCTACAAGAGAAGAGTTAACTCAGTTGAAATTTTAAAGAGGTAAGGCTAATAAAATAATTTGTAAGAGTGAAATTAGCAAGTTTTGAACAACTAGGCTTTCCATTTCTAACTAGTCTAACGACCTAGGGTCAGCATAGCTTTGATACCACTTCTGTCACACCCGGTTCCAGGGGTAGAACCGAGCGCATACCATATGTGTGCCAGGATCCATTTCCACACATATGTTGGCGTCACAAGTGTAGTATATCAAAAGACAATGCAATAAAGGCGTAAAGAGAGTATAATACTTTATTACATCATCTGAAACATTGTATCTTTAACAAGTATCACATCAAAGTAAAGCGGAAATAAACAACTGGGCAATCTCCCACAGGAAGATGACTGGCGCATCGTTAGACTTAGAAATCATCGTCGTCGATAAAATCTCCATCAAAGTCTCCAGCATCACACTCTGATCAAAATATTAGCAAGGGTGAGCTCACTTATGGTCGGGGCTCAGCAAGTGGGGGAAAATAATTAATGCAGGTATAACAAAGTGAGGCTATGGTTGAGCAGTAAGCATTTTAGTTGGTCAACATTTTATTATCAACACCTGTCTTACTAATGAGTGTGAATCCCAAGTATCCCATTTATACAAAGGAATATGAATATAACAAAAACACTTAAGTGAAACCACTTAAGCAAATTATTGGCAGATCATCGGATCTCAATTTAATTCTGTCTTCAAGTTCATTTATCATGTGTGGAGTCCAGGTCGCTCATAACCGGGAGCACGGCTGATATATCAGTTTTACACTCTGGAGAGGTGGTACAACTTTACCCACAAGCCATGTATCTCATCTAGCCCGGGTTGATCGGACCCTTAGACACTGCCGAGGTGAATGGCTAGGGATCCATTATGAGGCTTTCACAAAATACACTTAATACGAAGCAACCCGCTAAGGTTTCTAAGACGATGGTGGTGGCCCCCTGGGTGAGGTACCTTAGCCAAGAATACGACCCCATGTTAACGTAGGCTGCCAGCACCTACCGCTCCCCCTCTTGCCCATCTTTCAGGTAAGGTTGCTAGGCACTAAGCATATAAAGCTAATTACCAAAGCCAGAGCCATGATAGCACTCATGGTTGCACTGTTATCCTGGGTGGTCACTCCATGTTCTAATTAATAAGAAGTAATATTGTTTTAACCATCGGGTAATATCATAATTGTCAATTTGGAACATTAATACCAATTCATGAGTGACATTAAGATCATTAAGTTGGGCGGTAGCATAAATTTTGCACAGCTTAATAATTTTCCCATGTTAAACAAGGAATACAGGTAGTAAATCTAGGAAATCCTTAATTAGGTGAAACCCATCAAATTATGCAGTATATCAAAATTAAACATTATTAAATACAATGACTCGGTACAAAAAGAATATGCAGAGGGAGAATCCACTTGCCTTGCACAAGCGAGTCCTGTGGTTCGTCTTCGAACGTATCTGAATCCTCAACCACACGGTCGGCTTCTAATAGAGTCGCATAGCGTACATACAAAAATAAAACATACACCAATAAATAAACATGCATCATGTCATAAACATACACCAATACATCATTAAACACACATTAACATATCGCACTAATCACATCTTAAATTCATCCTAATCGCATAAACACTTATTAATTAAATTATAGCTATTATTGTGAGTCCTAAATGGTGAATTTATGGGTGGGTGCAATAAATATAATTTTAACTAATATTAATATATTTTAACATCATCAATGAAAATGATAATTATCGTCTTTAATACTAATAAATAAATTAATACCTTTTATCCTTTTTATTTCTAACTCAAATTAGTTAGTATAGCAAAAATGAATTTAACATTCTAAAAATCCTTATAAACTATTAATTGAACATTTTCCAACACAAGCGAGGTTATTTTGACAAAAACTAGTACTCTAACAATTTTAGTGCTAAATTTGCGAGCATGTTTATTCGACTAGCAAAAATCTATTTGCCATCCTACTAATGATATTTCCTCCTTTCTTTAAAAAAAATGTTAATAAAATAGTTAACTAAATCATCTAGAATTCCTATTTTATTCATATGACATGAGTTCAATACCATTTTCCAAATCCAATAAAATGCGCCTAACTATAATTCTCCAAGTAGTTTCTGTTGGGGGTATGCTTCGTAGCCGAAGATCCTAAAGAAATAAACACCTTCGGCAGATCCTCTCCAAAACAGCATCGAAGCTATCAACTATAAAGCTTCGGTACAGTGACATGTCTCAAGATGAAGGGGTGAACCGACTTAAAGATGAAATGACTTAAAGACCCATGATATTCTGTGTCATTATTATAGTTCATTGTAAAGGGCACAAATGTAATTATATACAGGCTGTGAACTGTGCCTATAAATAGGTGAACAGTAGCCCCATACTGTTCACGGGCTCTCCTGTAATCACGCATTGGACATCTGTTTTTGCTTCACGTTGGTATTTTTGCTTTTCTTCGAGCCGAAGGTACATTTGTAATTCGTTATCATTTCTACAATAATGAAATAGAAATGAGTTAATAATGATAATCATATGTTCAAATTATTTTATATATTTTTTACCCTTCCTCATTATTTGTTGTGTTTATGAAGGTATAACCTTCATAACCTTCGTCCGAAATCCATTATATCCTGAGGGAAATAATGCTTCAAAGGATGAAGGACTCTAATATTTAACAATTTCTATGTTGCCTTGTTCTTGATTCATAGCATTTGAGAACAAGTTCCCAACATTGGCGCCCACCTCCGGTGAACTCACTTCCACTTTTTTGAGCTGATGACTTCGATCAAGAATCAAGCTGGAACTGCTTCGGCCCCGAAGCTGGTTCTCCCAATAACAGGCGGTTCATGCTCAGAGCCGGCCAACAAGAAACAGAAGAAGGAGGCACAGAGAAGAGTACAACATGTAGGGGTACAAGGACCCTTCATCAAATCAAGATGGTCTCACATCCCAATTACCTTTTCTCAAGAGGATCTTCAGCTTAAGGATTACCCACACAATGATGCTATGGTTATCTCTTGTGTGATCAAAGGATTTCTGGTCCATAATGTTTTGGTTGATACAGGCAGTGCAGCAGATATCATATTTGCTAAGGCCTTCAGACAAATGCAAGAGCCCGAAGACAAGATTCATGATGCTACGCACCCTCTTTGTGGCTTCGGAGGGCGACAGATTGTAGCGCTTGGTAAGATTACCATGCTAGTGACCTTCGGATTCATCAACAACACAAGGACTTAGCAAATTGTGTTTGACATTGTTGACATGGAGTATCCTTACAATGCTATCATTGGTCGCGGAACACTCAATGCTTTCGAAGCAATTCTTCATCCAGCATATCTTTGCATGAAGATACCTTCGGATCAGGGACCTATTGCTATTCATGGGAGTCAGGAAGCCGCCAGAAAGGCCGAGGGGAATTGGACTGATTCAAAGGCAATCCACAACATAGATGAAGCCGAAGCTTGTGAGCAGCACAAGCATAGAAGGGAGAAGGCTGCTTCGTCCGATCAGCCGAAACCCATGCTCTTATGCGAGGACATAGCAGAGCAGAAGGTGCTATTGGGATCCCAACTGTCCGAAGAACAGGAGAAAACCTTGATAAGGTTTCTGTTCAACAACAAAGATGTTTTTGCATGGTCAGCTAATGATCTTTGCGGAGTTAACAGGGATGTTATTGAACACTCGCTCAATGTTGATCCATCCTTCAGACCCAGAAAGCAGAGGCTTCGGAAGATGTCTAATGACAAGGCCGAAGGTGCTCGAAATGAAGTGAAAAGACTTCTCAGTGCCGGAGTTATCAGAGAGGTAAAATACCCAGAATGGCTGGCTAACACTGTTATGGTAAAAAAGGCCAATGGTAAATGGAGGATGTGTATCGATTTTACTGATCTCAACAAGGCCTGTCCGAAGGATGAGTTTCCATTGCTAAGGATAGATTCCCTAGTTGATGCAGCAGCTTCATCAGAGCTTATGAGTCTGCTGGATTGTTATTCAGGCTATCATCAAATTTGGATGAAGAAGGAGGATGAGCCGAAGACCAGCTTCATAACCCCTAGTGGAACATATTGTTACCTTCGGATGCCTGAGGGGCTCAAGAATGCTAGAGGAAGCTTCAGCAGAATGACAGCTCAGGTTCTTCAATCTCAGATAGACAGAAATGTGCTAACTTATGTTGATGATATCATTGTAAAAAGCACGAAGCAAGAGAATCACATTACTGATCTGCAGGAAACCTTCGCTAATTTTAGACAGGCCGGTTTAAAGTTGAATCCAGAAAAATGTGTCTTCGGGGTGAAGAAAGGGAAATTTCTTGGCTGCCTAGTTTCAACAAAGGGGATTGAGGCTAATCCAAATAAAATCGAAGCTATCCTTCGAATGGAACCACCAAGTACAAAGAAGGGGGCTCAAAGATTGACAGGAAGACTAGTATCTCTCAACAGATTCATATCTAGATCAGCAGATAGAAATTTACCATTTTTCGAAGTGCTGAAGTCAGCCGAAGTTTTTCAATGGGGAACGGTCCAGCAGAGAGCCTTTGAAGAGCTGAAGCAATATTTGATAGACCTAACAACACTAACTCCACCAACGCCAGGGGCTCCTCTGTTGTTATATGTGGCAGCCTCGCACTCAGCGGTAAGTGCGGCGCTTGTCCAAGAGAAGCTTGAAGGGCAGGTCAAGAAGCAAGCTCCAATATACTTTGTATCTGAAGTTCTTAGTTTATCAAAGAAAAATTATACAGAATTGGAGAAGGTGCTATATGCTGTTTTGATGGCTTCTAGAAAGCTTCGGCGTTATTTCCAAGCATACAATATAATTGTCCCTTCTTCACAACCATTGAAGGACATTATGAGAAATAGAGAAGCTACTGGAAGGATTGGAAAGTGGGCTGTGGAACTTAATGAATTCTGCATTGATTATGTACACAGATCTTCGATTCAGTCCCAGGCGTTAGCTGACTTCATTGCTGACTGGACGCCAGGGGCTCGGGTAGAAGAGGCAAGTAAAGATGCTGAAGCATGGACAATATTCTGCGATGGTTCTTGGGGAACCTTCGGAGCAGGAGCAGCCACTGTGTTGGTCGCACCCTCCAAAGTTAAAACCTGCTACGCAGCAAGACTTGATTTTAGCTGCACAAATAACATTGCTGAGTATGAAGCTTTACTTTTGGGTCTTCGGAAGTTAAAGGCAATGGGAATCAGAAGGGCGGTTCTTAAAACTGATTCCCAAGTTATCTCTGGTCATATTGACAAGAGTTGTAAGGCAAGAGACCCGAAGCTTGAGAAATATTTAGATACGGTCCGAAGGATTGAAGCTTCCTTTGAAGGGTTTTCTGTAAAAAATATTCCTCGAGGAGAAAATGAACATGCTGATTTGCTAGCCAAGTCAGCAGCACAGGGACTGCCCTTACCTTTGGAAGTATTTTTTGAAACAATAAAAGCACCTTCGGTCGAACTTCTTGAAAGAGCGGTCCTCAATATATCTCCTATTTATAGTGAAGACTGGAGAACTGAGATCATCTCCTACCTTAAGGGTAATTTCCTTTCAGATGATGAAGCTTATAACAGGAGGATAGAGGCAAGAGCTCGACCATATGTTATAATAGAAGGGGAGCTGTACAAGCGTGGGGTTTGTTCTCCGTTACTCAAGTGTTTATCCAGAGCCGAAGGAATAGAACTGATGAAGGAAATACATGCAGGCCTTTGTGGATCTCATATTGGATCTAGGCCTTTGCTTGGAAAAGTTTTTTGTCAAGGATTTTATTGGCCAAAGGCAGCTTCGGATGCAGCGGAATTAGTCCAAAAGTGTGAAGGTTGTCAGAAATGTGCAAGAGATCAAAAACAACCTTCGTCTCTAACTCAGTTAATACAACCCACTTGGCCGTTGCAAAGGTGGGGCCTTGATTTGTTAGGTCTGTTGCCACCAGCGCAAGGGAACTTAAGATATGTTGTAGTGGCAGTGGAATATTTTTCTAAATGAATTGAGGAAAAGCCTTTAGCCACAATAACTTCGGTCACTATTCAAAAGTTTTTCTGGCAAAATATTGTTTGTCGCTTCAGAGTACCGAAGGCTATTACTGTAGATAATGGGACACAATTTGATTCCGAAGCTTTCAGAGAATTTTGTGATCAAATTGGCACGAAGATCCATTTCGCATCAGTTCGACATCCGGAGTCAAATGGACTTGTTGAAAGAGCTAATGGCATCATAATGACAGGAATAATGAAGTTAATCTTCAATCAGCCCAGGGGAAAGTGGCCAGACGAATTAATCAAAGTGGTGTGGAGCCACAACACAACAATATCAAGATCAACAGGCTTTACACCATTCAAACTATTGTTTGGTGACGAAGCAATAACTCCGGAAGAAGCCAAAGCAGGATCAATAAGAATAGTAGCTTCGGCAGAAGGCGAAGCTGAAGCTGATTGCTCTGTGGAAAAAGATGCTATAGAGGGGATCAGGCTTCAAGCTATGGAAAACATCAACAAATACCAAGCTGAAACAATAAAATGGCGTGATAGAAAGGTTAGGTTAAAGAACATCGAACCAGGACATTTGGTGCTTCGAAGAGTAGCCAACCCAGAGACAGTAGGCAAATTACAGCTGAAGTGGGAAGGACCTTTTCTGGTAGTATCTTCGTCAAGAACTGGTTCCTACAGGTTGAAGGATATGGACGGCAACGACATTCCTAGATCATGGAATGCGGACGAACTTCGGCGATATTATGTTTAGCTTGATGTAATTTTTCTATTCTTTCTTGTGGCACCCTTTTCCTTTCCAAAGGGGGAGAAAGGTTTTTAATGGGGCCACAACATGTAATTTTTCTTTTCCTTATTTCAATTCTATAAGAGTGATATCCCCCAAAGATGTAAATGTAAAAGCCGACAACGCACCATCGAGTGCAATGGAAAAAGAAAAGAAAACAGAGAAAAGCTCAAAAGTCATTCCCAAGGGAATGCAGAGCTTACAGCGAAAAATAAACGCTGATTCCACCGAAAGTAAAAGGCGAAGAAGCTCCTAAGGAACGCTTACAGCGAAAAATAAACGCTGATTCCGCCGAAAGTAAAAGGCGAAGAAGCTCCTAAGGGAGGCTTACAGCGAAAAATAAACGCTGATTCCGCCGAAAGTAAAAGGCGAAGAAGCTCCTAAGGGAGGCTTACAGCGAAAAGTCAGCGCTGATACACCGAAAAATAAACGGTGAAGCCGAAAAATAAGCGGCAAAGAAGGTTTGAGTCATTCTCAAAGGAATATGGCTTCGAATATGTATTTGAACATTCATTTGCACGACACATTACATCATGACTTTTGCATTCATAAACATTCACTTAGACATACATAGGATCATCATCAGCATAACGTACAAACATGCTTCGGTCCCAACAGGAAGGCAATTTTATGCTTCGCTGTGTACGCAAATAAGGGAAGGTGTTTTTCGCCTATGGCTCAAAAGTATTAATTTCGTCCACACCAAAGCATTTCATACATAGACGGAAAAGTAAGATTATATTACAAAGTAAAACTCAGATTACACCATATTTTATACAAGTTATTACAGGAGTTTTTTGAGCTACTTTTATAAGATTATTCAAGCTTCGACACTATCTTTGGAGCTTCGTTCTTCTACTCTGCAGCTGCAGCTTCGGCCTGGTCAATCTGTACGAAAGTATTATAAGCCGAATTCAAAAATTCAAAGGAAAAGGTAAGCATAAGGTATGATTTCGTTACCAGCTTGAGGTGACTCCGAGCTTCGTCACCAGCTTTGCTCCGACCACCCTTTGTCCATACTAACTTTATAAATCTGTTTGCAATACTTCGAGCCAGATTTGGAACATCATCTAAGTCTGCCGGTGACAGGCTGAAGTTGGGTCTATTAACAATCTTGCCGTGTTCACAGCCAGACTTAAAAAAAGCAACAGCTGTGCCCCGAGAAGCTGCCAGGGCACATAAGTCGCTATGCCCAGCTATAACTTCGTCAAGATCATTAATTTCACCTTCAATATGCTCGAAGGCACCAGGCAGGTCTTCGGCCGAAGGAGTAAACTCTACACTACTGGCTCCGGCAAAATGGAACACTTGCTTTAGCTGATGAATGCATCGAGTGCAGAACTCCAAACACTTATTTTGAAGATTTTTCAAAGATTCTTTCAGTTCCAAGTTTCTTTGAGTTTCGGCTTCAAGCCTTGCATCAAGCTTCAGTTTCTCTTGTTCAAAAATTTCTAACTGGGAAAGAAGCTTCGAATTTAATTCTGTTATTTTTGCTTCAGCATCCACTAATAAACCTTTGGCTGTTTGTAGCTCAAGGTCTTTCTTCTCAATGGCAGCAGATTGCTCCTTTATTTTGTTTTCTAAATTTTCAATTATAACTTCTTGCCTTTTATCCTCTAAATCTTGTTGCATTTTTAATGCCTTGTTCAAAAGCATGCTCTATGGACAAATAGCCTTCGTTAGAAAATATTTTCGTACCACAAGTAATAAGAGTTAGACATAAAATGTTTACCTTGAAATTAGAATAGAATAAACTGCTGACAATATGTTGTCGACGGTAGCGGCTGATATCCGCTTCAAGCTTCGGGAAGCCGATACTCTTCGATAAAGTACCGACAACCTTCACACCGGTTTGGTCTCGTATACAGCCTAACCCTTCATCATCAATACCACCAAAGAGAAGCGCCCCCGGCCGATATCCACAAGATAGAGCATACTCTTTTAGTTCCTCTCTTTCAGCTTCAGTCAGCTCCTAGCCAAATAGGTTTCGGAAGTCAAAAGTTTCATCTTCCGAGGTATCTTCGGTTATCCCTCCTTCCTCGGGTTTGGCAGCCGTGGTCTCTTTGGTGGCTGCAGCAGTTTCTTCAGCGGCCATGTTTAGCAGCATTTTATCTATATCAGCGGCTACGCTCTCTAAATTAATACCTTCGGAGTTAGCATCTTCGGCTCCGGCCTCTTCTGCGGCAGCCTCCGAAGGTACAGCTTCAGTATCTGTCGTGATTTCAATTGTCGGCATCTTCAGAGTTGGAGCTCTTGGTGGTGTTGTTTCAATCACTTCGGTCAAGGTAACAATCCTTTGTCTTTTTGGCCTAGATGCCTTTGCCTGTGCGGGCTCCTTTTCATTATGAAAAAGCTTCGTTAGATGAAGCCCCAATGGACTTAGTTTGACAGGCAAAGTTTCAGTCATTACCTTTAGAATTTTCTCTATTTCAGCATCAGAAGATGTCGCAGAAGCCTTTTCTTCTTCATCAATTGATTTTTGTTCCGGGATTGATTCCTTTCTTTTCTTCAAAGTTAACACTTTCGATTCAAAATTTTCTTTCTTCTTTTTTGATTGATCTTCGTCGTCTTTGATCAAAGCGCCAGCTACTCTTTTCCTTTTCTACCCTTCGGCACCCTTGTCGAGTCGCTCATAATCAGGATATTCAAAACCTATAGCATCAAGCACTCTTTTTAGCCTTCGTTTCGGCCGGGTGCCGAAGGCTGCTGTCATCAATTGATCCTCCTTTTTAGAATAGTTCCCAAGAATTTCAGTGCACATTACTTCGATTGTTTCGAGCCATTCTTGGCAGGGTGCTTTGAAATATTTCTTGAATTTATAGTGGTAGGGCTGTCAGACAAGCTCCCCCTCTTTCTTCTCTTTTTCAAGCTTCGGCATAGCCCATTCCTTCATAGTTGGAAATATTTTGTAAGCCAGAAATTCCTGCACTAAATCTCTAGTGCCAATGTGCTCTGCAATAATCCTAAATTTAGCCAACGTAGTTTGGGTTGGACCTTCTGGTGTCATATTGCATTGGGGTCTGGTTTCTCCGAAGATCAGTTCAAGCGGACTCTAGACCAGCTTCTCCTTGTCATCATCAACTTTGACGTAGAACCATTCCGATTTCCAGCCTGTCGGCCACTTGCTTCGGTAGCTGATCACAGGAAATTTTGTAGTTTTCCGATAGGCAAAATTGTAACAACCAAAATTTTCATGTAACCCATCCTTTCTGGCCTTGGTTTGGTAATGTAGCTCGTGAACCCGACAGAAACCTTCGGCAAACGGTTCCACCCCCTGGCTTCGGAGAGCCCAAATATAAACACTAAGCCTAACAATAGCGTTAGGAGTTAGTTGATGAAAATGGATCCCAAACTTTTTTAGCACATCGGCAATCATCCTATTCAAAGGAAATCTCAAACCAGCCTTGAGGAAACTCTTGAAAATCACTATTTCATCTTTCTGTGGCTTCGGAGTAGTTTCTTCTCCACCGAAGCGAATCAGCCCTTTCTTATCTTCGCTAAAGTAGCCCGACTTCACCATCTTAGGAAAATCAGCTTTGGAGATGGTCGACTTTCCGAAGTCCAGGTGGCTAGGCTTGCTCGGCACTGCGATGTTGTAATCATCTTCAGAATTGGTCTCTTCAATATCTGCTTGCTCTGCTTCAGCAGCAGGGACGTCTTCCGGTGTTACCAGCCCAGATCGCTTCATTGCTTCCAAGATAGGAACAGTTTCCGCAGCTTCGGTTTCGTCTCCCTCGCGATCGACTCTTGCAGTAGAGCGAACTCTGACCATTTGATTATGACTTACTTGAAATTTTTTGAATTGGCTTTTTTGTTTTTTCCGAAGCTCTTACACTTGCGCCGAAGCAGATTTTGTGTGAGCACAATGATCAAGCTTCGGCTATGACTAAAAATTTGGCAGCAAAACAGTACAATAGCAATGAATGCTGTGGTAACTTCACACCTACCCGTCTGTTTATATAGTGCTGCAGGTGGGAAGGTAAATCGGCAAGGTCTCCAATACCGAACAAACAGTCACCCGCGCTCACTGAACGGTGGGCCACATAGCTCGAGAAGGTGAATCGCTGGCAAGAGTGTAATCGGTGCAAGATGGGTCACGCGTCCGACGATTATTTTAATCGTTTCTCGCCAACGAGCTCAGGGAAGGTGTTTTTCGGATCTTCGGCATCCCGAAGCTTAGAAGATTTTTCACGGATCAAGCTCGTTACGAAAAACGATCTAGCGCCGCGAACGGGCTACTGTTGGGGGTATGCTTCGTAGCCGAAGATCCTAAAGAAATAAACACCTTCAGCAGATCCTCTCCAAAACAGCGTCGAAGCTATCAACTATAAAGCTTCGGTACAGTGACATGTCTCAAGATGAAGGGGTGAACCGACTTAAAGATGAAATGACTTAAAGACCCATGATATTCTGTGTCATTATTATAGTTCATTGTAAAGGGCATAAATGTAATTATATACAGGCTGTGAACTGTGCCTATAAATAGGTGAACAGTACCCCCGTACAGTTCACGGGCTCTCCTATAATCACGCATTGGACATCTGTTTTTGCTTCACGCTGGTATTTTTGCTTTTCTTCGAGCCGAAGGTACATTTGTAATTCGTTATCATTTCTACAATAATGAAATAGAAATGAGTTAATAATGATAATCATATGTTCAAATTATTTTATATATTTTTTACCCTTCCTCATTATTTGTTGTGTTTATGAAGGTATAACCTTCATAACCTTCGTCTGAAATCCTTTATATCCCGAGGGAAATAATGCTTCGAAGGACGAAGGACTCTAATATTTAACAATTTCTATGTTGCCTTGTTCTTGATTCATAGCATTTGAGAACAAGTCCCCAACAGTTTCTAAAATGTATTGCGACCAAATTTAACTACAAATTCTTATCTAGTATTTTTATCACCAACATGTGACTATTAAATCTACGTCATATTTTCTAATCCAAAAATCATCGCATCGATTAACATGAATTCTCACGGTACTAATAATCGCAGGAATCTACCAAACAATTCTATTACGCACATACACATAAATTGCGAATCACACGTGTTCATATTACAACAAATAAAATATACAACTCATGAATCAAATCAAAAAGTACTTTTATAAAATGCACACAATAATTTGGGTCGTCATCAACCTTAGGTTCGCGCGTGCGACGGGAAGAGTTTGACGGGGTTCGGCCGGGTGGAGAGCAGGGCTCAACTACGGACGGCGGATGGCGATTGCGTGGCTCCGGCGAAGTCCACGGGCTCCGGCGACGAGCGGCAAACTCCGGCAACGAACGGCGAGCGAGAGAGTGCGAGGAATGGGAGAGAGCTCGGGTAGGGAGGATGGGAGAGAGCTCTGCTGTCCCTTTTATAGAGAGAGGGAGGGGAGAGGGGAAAGGACGCCAGGGAGGTCATGGGGCGCCGGCGGCCTTCACTGGCCAATGATGGCGTCGGTTTTCTGCTCATAATGGGGAGAAATGGGAGAGGGAGTAACGGACGAGTTCATGCTCCATTAACGACGAGTAATCAACGGACGTGTGGGCTTGGGCTTGCATCGCGCGGGCGTCGTAGCGGCTGGCTCGGTGCGGTCGCGTCCGTTGCGTCGGGCGTCGGGCTCGCGGGTGGGCGTCGGTTCCTGGCGCGGTGCCTTGGCATGGGGCGCTGCGAGGTCGGTCGGAGTCGCGGGCAGGGCGCCTAGCGGCGCGCGTGCAAGGGAGAAGCGAGGGCGCCCGGGCGGCTGTGTGCGTTAGAGAGGTGAGGGGAGAGGAGGGAGAGAGAGAATAGAGGAGAGGGGGTAGACACGGCGGCGGCGGCGGCTGGGAGAGCCAGCAGGGGCCGCGCGCGTGTGGAGTTAATGGGCCCCTAGTGGGCCTAGGGTTAGGGTTTGTTTTTTTTTAATTCCGAAATACATTTTTATATAGCTCAAAAATTCGTAAAAACATGCAACAAAATTATTTATAAATAAAATACTTGTTTTTAGACTATTAACCATTATATTATTTAATTATTATATTAATTACTAGGTTTTTCTTTAAAAAGAATTGATAATAAACACCCGATAATCAATCAAGCGCATACAAAGAAAATGATCAAAATGCAAATAATTAATTAAACACTTAAAAAATTATAATTACCATAATAACTAAATTCATTATTTTTAGTTGATGGCTTTTGTGGTGTTACAGAAAATCATGAAACTTGTCCACGTGTCATGATATCATATATAGATGCTGTGATAAAAATTTGAGAAAGTTTCGAGAAAGTTGTGAGACATTATGTGTAGAAACCTAAGAGAACTACACATGAACTACAAATGAAATCATGAAGTTTCAATGTGGATCTCTTAGGTTTGTACACATAGTGCGTCACAGCTTTCTCGAAATTTTTTCAAATTTTTATCATAGCCTCTACATATGATATCATGACACGTGGACAGGTTTCATGATTTTCTGACTTTGTTTGTGTTTTATACAATTTATAAACACCTGGATGGCAAGTTCACGGCCATGTTAAGTGAGCATGGTGCTCTAAGTTTCCGGTCCGCTCCTGAAATCGGTCGTAACTTGTGCTAAGTAGCATGATTATCATTTTTTCATGCACTGTTTTCCAAGTTTCGAGTGACCTGCAGTTCAAATCTGAATTTTCCGAAAAAATTCAAATAAACGAACTAAATCTACTAGCTATTGCAAACACTGTTATAATTGTCCCAAAATGGTACATGTAGGTCTACATAGTGTAGGAACATACCACAAAAAGTTTGGTGGCCAAAATGAAAAAAACAAAAATATGGTTTGTCGAGTGTCTATAGAAGACACTCGGCAAAGTCTTCTTTGCCGAGTGCCCAGTATTTGGCACTCGGCAAAGAAGCCTCTTTGCCAAGTGCCAGTCCTTGGCTCTCGGCAAAGACTAACGGCCGTCAGCTTTAGGACGACCGCTGACGGCCCTTTGCCGAGAGCCTTCTTTGCCGAGTGCGGGCCTGTGCCGAGTGTCCTGCGCTCGGTAAAGAGGCTCGTTACCGAGAGCCAAACTTTGCCGAGTGCGGCTCTCGGCAAAGCCATCTTTGCCGAGTGTGGCTCCCGGCAAAGCCATCTTTGCCGAGTGCCCGAGAAAAGGCACTCGACAAAGCGTCTGGCACTCGGCAAAGGCTCGGATTCCGGTAGTGAGGTGCTGCCGAATTTTTTGTTGATAGGCTTGAGTTATTTTGTTTGCATATGTCTTACATGTTATATTAAACTATAGTCGATTATATATGTTATATATGTTATAGGATGGAGGACCGTGAGTGGATGTACACGGGCCGTAGAGGAAGGAATGATGTAACCACTGAATGGATTAGAAAGACTGATGATTTCGTGGAACGGGCATATGACGAAGCTGCTAAAGGAGCGAGTCTAGTCCCATGCCCTTGCAGCAAATGTGCCAACCGGAAAAGAAAACCAAAGAAGGCCATGGTAGAACATATTTGGAAGAATGGATTTACGTCGGGCTATACTCGGTGGATATTTCATGGTGAAGCGCATCGTACGAGAGAGGAGGTGCTGAGACAACGTGTCGAGGATTATGACACGGATGCGGGGGTAGCGGATATGTTGAACGACTATCAGGAGGCACAGTACACGGGAGGATGTATGGATGACGAGCCAGAGCCGACTGCAAAGGCGTTCTACGACATGTTCGACGCGGCACAGAAGCCCCTTCACGGCCAGACAAAGGTTTCTCAACTGGATGCCATTGGGCGTGTAATGGCGTTCAGGTCGTAGTATAGCATGAGTAGAGATGCATTCGATGGCTTGTTGACGGTTATTGGGAGCCTGCTTCCGGATGATCATGTTCTGCCAAAGAGCATGTACGAGGCACAGAAACTCCTTCGTGTACTCAAGATGACGTATGAGTAGATTCATGCTTGTCCGAAGGGCTGCGTGCTATTTAGGAAAGAATACGCGGAGGCAAAGTACTGTCCCAAGTGTACATCATCTAGGTTCATGGAGGTAGACTCTGGTGATAGACAGAAGAGGCAGCTCGACATCCCCTTGACAATCCTACGACACCTTCCGTTCATACCGAGGATCCAGCGTATGTACATGACAAAGGAATCCGCGAAACAGATGACATGGCACAAAAATGGAAAACGATACAATCCTGACAAGATGGTGCACGCATCCGATGGTGAAGCATGGAAACACTTTGATGCCATTCACCGTGAGAAAGCCGAAGAGGCTTGTAATGTACGTGTTGCGTTGGCCACATATGGGTTCAATCCCTATGGAATGAGCGCTGCCCCGTACACATGTTGGCCCGTGTTTGTTATCCCAATCAATCTCCCCCCTGGTGTGTGCTTTCGAAGGCAGAATATATTCGTGTCGTTGATAATTCCCGGACACCCGGGGAATAAAATGGGCATGTACATGGAGCCTTTGATCGATGAATTGGTACGTGCCTGGGAGGAAGGGGTATGGACGTATGACCGAGCTACGAAGACAAACTTCAGAATGCATGTTTAGTACCAGTACTCCATGCATGACTTACCGGCGTATGGGCTATTCTGTGCCTGGTGTGTTCACGGTAAGTTCCCATGCCCAGTTTGCAAGGAAGCTCTCAGGTTCATTTGGTTGAAAAAGGGTGGCAAATATTCGTCCTTCAATAAACATCGACAATTTCTCCCTGCTGACCATCCATTCTACCTAGACATCAAGAACTTTACGAAAGGTGTCGTAGTGACAGACCGCCCACCTGCAACGATGACTGGTGCCGAAATTCGTCAACAGATAGATAGGCTCGTGGCCAATACAGAAGGTGGTTTTGTGGGATATGGTGAGCAGCATATGTGGACACATAAGTCTGGCTTGACTCGGCTCCCCTATTTTGACGACCTGCTCCTTCCACACAACATTGACGTGATGCACACTGAAAATAATGTTGTCGAGGCACTGTGGGCAACAATTATGGACATTCCTGATAAGTCAAAGGATAATGTGAAGGCAAGAGTGGATCTGGCAGCGTTATGTGATAGACCAAAACTAGAGATGAAGCCGCCAAGTGGCGGAAAGACGTGGAGAAGGCCTAAGGCCGATTTCGTCCTAAGCAGGGCCCAGAGGAAGGAAGTACTTCAGTGGATCAAGATGTTGATGTTCCCTGATGGGTATGCAGCTAACCTAAGTAGGGGGGTGAACTTATCTACTATGCGAGTCTTAGGGATGAAGAGTCATGACTTCCACATATGGATTGAACGAATTCTTCCTGCGATGGTTCGAGACTATGTCCCTGAGCATGTCTGGCTAGCGCTTTCAGAGTTGAGCTATTTCTTCTGTCAGCTTTGTGCAAAAGAGTTATCTCGGACCGTGGTTGCAGACTTGGAAAGATTGGCACTCGTGTTACTGTGTAAGCTTGAGAAGATATTTCCACCCGGCTTCTTCAATCCAATGCAGCATTTGATTCTTCAACTCCCCTATGAGGCACGAATGGGGGGGCCCGTGCAGGGACGTTGGTGCTATCTGAAAGTCGCCTAGAGGGGGGGTGAATAGGGCGACTCTGAAATTTAACAACTTAAACACAACTACAAGCCGGGTTAGCGTTAGAAATAATAATGAGTCCAAGAGAGGGCGCAAAACAAATCGCAAGCGAATGAAGAGTATGACACGCGGATTTGTTTTACCGAGGTTCGGTTCTCGCAAACCTACTCCCCATTGAGGAGGCCACAAAGGCCGGGTCTATCTCAACCCTTTCCCTCTCTCAAACGGTCCCTCGGACCGAGTGAGCTTCTCTTCTCAAATCAAACCGGGAACGAAACTTCCCCGCAAGGACCACCACACAATTGGTGTCTCTTGCCTCGGTTACAATTGAGTTTTGATTGCAAGAACAAATGACAAAGAAAAGAAGCAATCCAAGCGCAAGAGCTCAAAAGAACACGGCAAATCTCTCTCACTAGTCACTAAAGCTTTGTGTGGAATTGGAGAGGATTTGATCACTTGAGTCTGTCTAGAATTGAATGCCTAGCTCTTGTAAGTGGTTGGAAGGTGGAAAATTTGGATGACTTGAATGTGAGGTGGTTGGGGGTATTTATAGCCCCAACAACCAAACTAGCCGTTTGGTGGAGGCTGTCTGTCGCATGGTGCACCGGACAGTCCGGTGCGCCAGCCACGTCACCAGGCCGTTAGGGTTCCGACCGTTGGAGCTCTGACTGCTGGGCCCGCCTGGATGTCCGGTGGCGCACCGGACACTCTACAGTACATGTCCGGTGCGCCTGCTCGCGCGTGCCTGACTTCTGCGCGCTCTGGCACGCATTTAATGCGCTGCAGGTGACCGTTGGCGCCGAAGTAGCCGTTGCTCCGCTGTTACACCGGACAGTCCGGTGTACACCGGACATGTCCGGTGAATTATAGCGGACTAGCCGTTGTGGATTCCCGAAGCTGGCGAGTTCAGAGTCGCGTCCCCTTGGAGCACCGGACACTGTCCGATGTACACCGGACAGTCTGGTGAATTATAGCGCGGTGTCTCTGAGATTTCCCGAAGGTGCGAAGTTCAGCTTGGAGTCCCCTGGTGCACCGGACACTGTCCGGTGGTGCACCGGACAGTCCGGTGCGCCCGACCAGGGTGCCTTCGGTTGTCCCTTTGCTCCTTTGTTTGAACCCTTTCTCTTGATCTTTTTATTGGCTTATTGTGAACCTTTGGTACCTGTAGAACTTATAAACTTGGGCAAGCTAGTTAGTCCAATTATTTGTGTTGGGCAATTCAACCACCAAAATCAATTTAGGAATATAGGTGTAAGCCTAATTCCCTTTCAATCTCCCCCTTTTTGGTGATTGATGCCAACATAAACCAAAGCAAATATAGAAGTGCAGAATTTGAACTAGTTTGCATATGCAAGTGCAAAGGTTACTTAGAATTTGAGCCAATAAATATTACTTACTAGATATGCATGGATTGTTTATTTTTAACATTTTGGACCACGCTTGCACCACATGTTTTGTTTTTGCAAATTCTTTTGTAAAATTCTTTTTCAAAGTCCTTTTGCAAATAGTCAAAGGTAAATGAATAGGATTTTGCGAAGCATTCAAGTTTTGAAATTTTCTATCCTTGTTTCAAATGCTTTTCCTTTGACTAAACAAAACTCCCCCTCAATAAATTCTCCTCTTAGTGTTCAAGAGGGTTTTGAGATAACAATTTTGAAAATACTACTTTCTCCCCTTTTTGAACACAATAAGATACCCATTTGAAATTTACCAATTGAAAATCATTAAAATTAGGGTGGTGGTGCGGTCCTTTTGCTTTGGGCTAATACTTTCTCCCCCTTTGGCATGAATCGCCAAAAACGGATACTTAGAGTGAAATATAAGCCCTTTGCTAACTACTTTCTCTCCCTTTGGCAAGCAAATAATATTAGTGAAGATTATACCAAAGTTGGAGAGATTCTCGGAGCGATGGCGAAGGATGAGTTGTAGAGTGGAGTGGAAGCCTTTGTCTTCGCCGAAGACTCCAATTCCCTCTCAATAGACCTATGACTTGCTTTGAAATTCACTTGAAAATACATTAGTCATAGCATATATAAAAGAGACATGATCAAAGGTATACTTATGAGCTATGTGTGCAAATTAGCAAAAGAAATTCCTGGAATCAAGAATATTGAGCTCATGCCTAAGTTTGGTAAAAGTTTGTTCATCTAGTGGCTTGGTAAAGATATCGGCTAATTGATCTTTAGTATTAATGTATGCAATCTCGATATCCCCCTTTTGTTGGTGATCTCTAAGAAAATGATACCGAATGGCTATGTGTTTAGTGCGGCTATGCTCAACGGGATTATCCGCCATGCGGATTGCACTCTCATTATCACATAGAAGAGGAACTTTGGTTAATTTGTAACCATAGTCCCGCAGGGTTTGCCTCATCCAAAGTAATTGCGCGCAACAATGTCCTGCGGCAATGTACTCGGCTTCGGCGGTAGAAAGAGCGACCGAATTTTGCTTCTTTGAAGCCCAAGACACCAAGGATCTTCCCAAGAACTGGCAAGTCCCCGATGTGCTCTTTCTATTAATCTTACACCCCGCCCAATCGGCATCAGAATAACCAATTAAATCAAATGTGGATCCCCGAGGGTACCAAAGCCCAAACTTAGGAGTATAAGCCAAATATCTCAAGACGTTTTACGGCCGTAAGGTGAGATTCCTTAGGGTCGGCTTGGAATCTTGCACACATACATACGGAAAGCATAATGTCCAGTCGAGATGCACATAAATAGAGTAATGAACCAATCATCGACCGGTATACCTTTTGATCGACGGATTTACCTCCCGTGTCTAGGTCGAGATGCCCATTGGTTCCCATGGGAGTCTTGATGGGCTTAGCATCCTTCATCCCAAACTTGTTTAGAATATCTTGTGTATACTTCGTTTGGATAATGAAGGTGCCCTCTTGGAGTTGCTTTACTTGAAATCCTAAGAAATACTTCAACTCCCCCATCATCGACATCTCGAATTTCTGTGTCATGATCCTACTAAATTCTTCACATATAGATTCGTTAGTAGACCCAAATATAATATCATCAACATAAATTTGGCATACAAACAAATTATTTTCAAGAGTTTTAGTGAATAGAGTAGGATCGGCCTTGCTGACTTTGAAGCCATTAGCAATAAGGAAATCTCTAAGGCATTCATACCATGCTCTTGGGGCTTGCTTGAGCCCATAAAGCGCCTTAGAGAGCCTATAGACATGGTTAGGGTACTCACTGTCTTCAAAGCTGGGAGGTTGCTCAACGTAGACCTCCTCCTTGATTGGTCCGTTGAGGAAGGCACTCTTCACGTCCATTTGGTAAAGCTTGAAGCCATGGTAAGTAGCATAGGCTAATAATATACGAATTGACTCAAGCCTAGCTACGGGTGCATAGGTTTCACCAAAATCCAAACCTTCGACTTGGGAGTATCTCTTGGCCACAAGTCGGGCTTTGTTCCTTGTCACCACACCATGCTCATCTTGCTTGTTGCGAAAGACCCACTTGGTTCCTACAACATTTTGATTAGGACGTGGAACTAAATGCCATACCTCGTTCCTTGTGAAATTGTTGAGCTCCTCTTGCATCACCATCACCCAATCCGAATCTTGAAGCGCTTCCTCTACCCTGTGTGGCTCAATAGAGGAAACAAAAGAGTAATGCTCACAAAAATGTGCAACACGAGATCTAGTGGTTACCCCCTTATGAATGTCGCCAAGGATGATGTCGACGGGGTGATCTCGTTGGATTGCTTGGTGGACTCTTGGGTGTGGCGGCCTTGGTTCTTCATCCTCCTTGTCTTGATCATTTACATCTCCCCCTTGATCATTGCCATCATCCTGAGGTGGCTCATTTCCTTGATCTTCTCCTTCATCAATTTGAGCCTCATCCTCAATTTGAGTTGGTGGGGATGCTTGCGTGGAGGAGGACGGTTGATCTTGTGCATGTGGAGGCTCTTCGGATTCCTTAGGACACACATCCCCAATGGACATGTTCCTTAGCGCGATGCACGGAGCCTCTTCTTCACCTATCTCATCAAGATCAACTTGCTCTACTTGAGAGCCGTTAGTTTCATCAAACACAACGTCACAAGAAACTTCAACAAGTCCTGAGGACTTGTTAAAGACTCTATATGCCCTTGTGTTTGAGTCATATCCTAGTAAAAAGCCTTCTACAGTCTTAGGAGCAAATTTAGATTTTCTACCTCTCTTAATAAGAATGAAGCATTTGCTACCAAAGACTCTAAAATATGAAATGTTGGGCTTTTTACCGGTTAGGAGTTCGTATGATGTCTTCTTGAGGATTCGGTGTAGATATAACCGGTTGATGGCGTAGCAAGCGGTGTTAACCGCCTCGGCCCAAAACTGATCCGGTGTCTTGTACTCATCAAGCATGGTTCTTGCCATGTCCAATAGAGTTCTATTCTTCCTCTCCACTACACCATTTTGTTGTGGGGTGTAGGGAGAAGAGAACTCATGCTTGATGCCCTCCTCCTCAAGGAAGCCTTCAATTTGTGAATTCTTGAACTCCGTCCCATTGTCGCTTCTAATTTTCTTGATCCTCAAGCCGAACTCATTTTGAGCCCGTCTCAAGAATCCCTTTAAGGTCTCTTGGGTTTGTGATTTTTCTTGCAAAAAGAACACCCAAGTGAAGCAAGAATAATCATCCACAATAACTAGACAGTACTTACTCCCGCCGATGCTTATGTAAGCGATCGGGCCGAATAGGTCCATGTGTAGGAGCTCCAGTGGCCTGTCAGTCGTCATGATATTCTTGTGTGGATGATGAACACCAATTTGCTTCCCGGCTTGGCATGCGCTACAAATCCTGTCTTTCTCAAAATGAACATTTGTTAATCCTAAAATGTGCTCTCCCTTTAGAAGCTTATGAAGATTCTTCATTCCAACATGGGCTAGTCGGTGGTGCTAGAGCCAACCCATGTTAGTCTTAGCAACTAAGCAAGTGTCGAGTTCAGCTCTATAAAAATCTACCAAGTATAGCTGACCCTCTAACACTCCCTTAAATGCTATTGAATCATCACTTCTTCTAAAGACAGTGACACCTACATCAGTGAATAAACAGTTGTAGCCCATTTGACATAATTGTGATACGGAAAGCAAATTGTAATCTAAAGAATCTACAAGAAAAACATTGGAAATGGAATGGTCAGGAGATATAGCTATTTTACCCAAACCTTTCACCAAACCTTGGTTTCCATCCCCGAATGTGATAGCTCGTTGGGGATCTTGGTTTTTCTCGTAGGAGGAGAACATCTTCTTCTCCCCTGTCATGTGGTTTGTGCACCCGCTATCGATGATCCAACTTGTGCCCCCGGATGCATAAACCTACAAAACAAATTTAGTTCTTGACTTTAGGTACCCAAACGGTTTTGGGTCCTTTGGCATTAGACACAAGAACTTTGGGTACCCAAACACAAGTCTTGGAGCCCTTGTGTTTGCCCCCAACAAACTTGGCAACTACCTTGCCGGATTTGTTAGTAAGCACATATGATGCATCAAAAGTTTTGAATGAAATGTCATTATCATTTGATGCATTAGGAGTTTTCTTCTTAGGCAACTTAGCACGGGTTGGTTGCCTAGAACTAGATGTCTCACCCTTATACATAAAAGCATGGTTAGGGCCAGAGTGAGACTTCCTAGAATGAATTCTCCTAATTTTGCTCTCGGGATAACCGGCAGGGTATAAAATGTAACCCTCGTTATCCTGAGGAATGGGAGCCTTGCCCTTAACAAAATTAGACAATCTTTTAGGAGGGGCATTAAGTTTGACATTGTCTCCCCTTTGGAAGCCAATGCCATCCTTGATGCCAGGGCGTCTCCCATTATAGAGCATACTTCTAGCAAATTTAAACTTTTCATTTTCCAAGTTATGCTCGGCAATTTTAGCATCTAATTTAGCTATATGATCATTTTGTTGTTTAATTAAAGTCATATGATCATGAATAGCATCAATATCAACATCTCTACATCTAGTACAAATAGACACATGTTCAACGGTAGATGTAGAGGGTTTGCAAGATTTTAATTCTACAACCTTAGCATGTAATACATCATTTTCACTTCTAAGGTTAGAAATAGTAACATTGCAAACATCTAAATCTTTAGCCTTAGCAAGCAATTTTTCATTTTCAATCCTAAGGCTAGTAAGAGAATCATTCAATTCTTTAATCTTAGCATGTAAATCAACATTATCATCTCTAAGATTGGGAATTGAAACATTAGAATCAACCTTAGCTAACAAATTAGCATTCTCATTTCTAAGGTTGTCAATAGTCTCATGGCATGTGCTTAGCTCACTAGATAGTTTTTCACATTTTTCTACTTCTAGAGCGTAAGCATTTTTAACCTTAACATGCTTCTTATTTTCTTTAATAAGGAAGTCCTCTTGAGAGTCCAAGAGATCATCCTTCTCATGAATAGCACTAATCAATTCATTTAGTTTTTCCTTTTGTTGCATGTTGAGGTCGGCAAAAAGGGTACGCAAATTATCCTCCTCATCACTAGCATTATCATCACTAGAGGACTCATATTTAGTGGAGGATTTGGATTTAACCTTCTTCCTTTTGCCGTCCTTTGCCATGAGGCACTTGTGGCCGACGTTGGGGAAGAGGAGTCCCTTGGTGACGGCGATGTTGGTGGCGTCCTCGTCGGAGGGGTCGGAGGAGCTCTCCTCGGAATCCCACTCGCGGCACACATGGGCATCGCCGCCCCTCTTCTTGTGGTACCTCTTCTTTTCTCTTCTCTTGCCCTTCTTGTCGTCGCCCTGTCACTGTCACTAGATAGTGGACATTTTGCTATAAAATGATCGGGCTTACCACATTTGTAGCACACTTTCTTGGAGCGGGGCTTGTAGTCTTTCCCCCTCCTTTGCTTGAGGATTTGGCGGAAGCTTTTGATGATAAGCGCCATTTCCTCATTGTCGAGCTTGGAGGCGTCGATTGGTTGTCTACTTGATGTAGACTCCTCCTTCTTCTCCTCTGTCGCCTTGAATGCCACTGGTTGCGCTTCGGGCGTGGAGGAGGTGCCTTGCTCGATGATTTTCTTTGAGCCTTTAATCATTAGCTCAAAGCTCACAAATTTTCCTATAACCTCCTCGGGAGACATTAGCTTATATCTAGGATCACCTCGAATTAATTGAACTTGTGTAGGGTTAAGAAATACGAGGGATCTAAGAATAACATTGACCATCTCATGGTCATCCCATTTTTCGCTCCCGAGGTTGCGCACTTGGTTCACCAAGGTCTTCAAGCGGTTGTACATAGCTTGTGGATCCTCCCCTTGGTGAAGCATGAAGCGACCGAGCTCCCCCTCGATCGTCTCCCGCTTGGTGATCTTTGTCACCTCGTCCCCTTCGTGCGCGGTCTTGAGTACGTCCCAAATTTCCTTCGCACTTTTTAACCCTTGCACCTTGTTATACTCCTCTCGACTTAGAGAGGCGAGGAGTATAGTGGTGGCTTGGGAGTTAAAGTGGTGAATTTGGGCCACCTCGTCCGAGTCGTAGTCTTCATCCCCTACGGATGGTACCTGTACACCAAACTCAACAACATTCCATATGCTTGTGTGGAGTGAGGTTAGATGATGCCTCATTTTGTCACTCCACATATTATAATCTTCACCGTGAAAAACCGGTGGTTTGCCTAATGGAATGGAGAGTAAAGGAGTACGCTTTGAAATGTGGGGGTAGCGTAGGGGGATCTTACTATACTTCTTGCGCTCTTGGCGCTTAGAAGTTACGGACGGCGCATCGGAGTCGGAGGTCGATGGTGATGAAGAGTCGGTCTCGTAGTAGACCACTTTCCTCATCCTCTTGTGCTTGTCGCCTCTCCGATGCAACTTGTGGGAAGAGGATTTCTTCTCCTTCTCTTTTCCTTTGTTGGAGGAGTTTTTCTTCTCCTTCCTCTTGTTGCGGGACTCTTCCGATGAAGTCGACCCGTGGCTTGTAGTGGGCTTGTCGCTGGTCTCCATCTCCTTCTTGGCGTGATCTCCCGACATCACTTTGAGCGGTTAGGCTCTAATGAAGCACCGGGCTCTGATACCAATTGAAAGTCGCCTAGAGGGGGGTGAATAGGGCGAATCTGAAATTTAACAACTTAAACACAACTACAAGCCGGGTTAGCGTTAGAAATAATAATGAGTCTGAGAGAGGGCGCAAAACAAATCGCAAGCGAATGAAGAGTATGACACGCGGATTTGTTTTACCGAGGTTCGGTTCTCGCAAACCTACTCCCTGTTGAGGAGGCCACAAAGGCCGGGTCTATCTCAACCCTTTCCCTCTCTCAAACGGTCCCTCGGACCGAGTGAGCTTCTCTTCTCAAATCAAACCGGGAACGAAACTTCCCCACAAGGACCGCCACACAATTGGTGTCTCTTGCCTCAGTTACAATTGAGTTTTGATTGCAAGAACAAATGACAAAGAAAAGAAGCAATCCAAGCACAAGAGCTCAAAAGAACACGGCAAATCTCTCTCACTAGTCACTAAAGCTTTGTGTGGAATTGGAGAGGATTTGATCACTTGAGTGTGTCTAGAATTGAATGCCTAGTTCTTGTAAGTGGTTGGAAGGTGGAAAACTTGGATGACTTGAATGTGAGGTGGTTGGGGGTATTTATAGCCCCAACCACCAAACTAGCCGTTTGGTGGAGGCTGTCTGTCGCATGGTGCACCGGACAGTCCGGTTCACACCGGACATGTCCGATGCGCCAGCCACGTCACCAGGCCGTTAGGATTCCGACCATTGGAGCTCTGACTGCTGGGCCCGCCTGGATGTCCGGTGGCGCACCGGACATGTACTATAGAGTGTCCGGTGCGCCTGCTCGCGCGTGCCTTACTTCTGCGCGCTCTGGCGCGCATTTAATGCGCTGCAGGTGACCGTTGGCGCCAAAGTAGCCGTTGCTCCGCTGTTACACCGGACAGTCCGGTGAATTATAGCGGACTAGCCGTTGTGGATTCCCGAAGCTGGCGAGTTCAGAGTCGCGTCCCCTTGGAGCACCGGACACTGTCCGGTGTACACCGGACAGTCCGGTGAATTATAGCGCGGCGTCTCTGAGATTTCCCGAAGGTGCGAAGTTCAGCTTGGAGTCCCCTGGTGCACCGGACACTGTCCGGTGGCACACCGGACAGTCCAGTGCGCCCGACCAGGGTGCCTTCGGTTGTCCCTTTGCTCCTTTGTTTGAACCCTTTCTCTTGATCTTTTTATTGGCTTATTGTGAACCTTTGGTACCTGTAGAACTTATAAACTTGGGCAAGCTAGTTAGTCCAATTATTTGTGTTGGGCAATTCAACCACCAAAATCAATTTAGGAATATAGGTGTAAGCCTAATTCCCTTTCACTATCCAATCGAGAGATGTCTAAAGACTATTCGAAAGAAATGTAGAAATAAATGCAAAATCGAGGCTTCCATTGTAGAGGCATACATTCTAGAGGAGGTCTCAAACTTCACAACAACTTATTATGGTGACAAACTGCCGAGCGTGCATAATCCACCCCCTCGTTACAATGATGGCGACAATGGATCGAACCTTAGCATATTTCGAGGCCAACTCGGAAGCGCAAGTGGCTCGACCACCAAAACCCTAACACATGAAGAGTGGCGGCATATCATGCTATACGTATTGACCAACCTTGAAGAGGTGACGCCATACATGGAACAATTCCTTCATGAATTCTGGCGTCGATCAAGGGACCCCACTCCACCGGAATATGACACTCTTCTTAGAAAGGGTGCGAGAAATGGGTTGCCCGATTTCATTTCCTGGTTCAAACTTAAGGTACGTGCTTAGTTTGTAAAAGAGATACGTCTTTGAACTCAATTTAGCGTCTTTTAACTTGTGAATACTTGCAGGGCCAAAGAGATCCGTCTATGAGTGCCGAGTTGAGACAAGTAGCCAACGGCTTTGCTTATAGGGTCAAGAAATATTCTGGGTATGACGTCAATGGATACCGTTTTTGCACAACAAACTACGACAAATGTCGGCCCAATCAGAAAACAACGTGTTCTGGAGTCTTTACGCCCGGCCTTGACAATGTCGATTATTTTGGACGAATCGAAGAAATATATGAGCTCAATTTTTATGGTTCCAAACCTCTTACTCCAGTGATATTCAAATGTCATTGGTTTGACCCTCAAGTGATGAGATGGACACATTCTAATCTTGGGATAGTCGAAATTCGACAAGATTCCACCTTAGCAGGAGACGATGTCTATATTGTGGCCCAACAGGCCACACAAATGTATTATCTCCCATATGCGTGCCAAACGAAAGAACATCTTAAGGGTTGGGATGTTGTGTATAAGGTATCGCCGCACGGGAGGTTACCTGTTCCTAACGATGAAGATTACAACTTAGACCCGGACACATATGATGGAGAGTTCTTCCAAGAAGATGGGCTAGAAGGGCGATTTGAGATAGACTTAACTGAAGCTATCGGAATGGACGTAGATATTGAAATGGTTGTTGATGAGGAGGATGATGAGGTGCAAAATGATAATGACTTAGTAATCCTTGAAGGCAATGACATTAATGATGAACTTGCGTCTTCCGATGGTGTTGAGATTGAAATGGTTGATAGTGATGATGAGAGTTATGATCCGGCTAACCCCGACACTTATGAAGATTATTTTTAATCGATGTAATGCTATATGACTTTTTATTTCGCACCTGATTTTAAATACATCTTTTTATATGTGCTTATTTGTTTACTCTTAATTGCAGGTTGTTGGACAAATATGGTGGGCAGTTGGCTGAGGAGGAGGAGGGGGAGGAGGAGTAGGACGGCGGACGAGGCAGAGCAGGTCGAGGCACAGCAGGCAGCGCAGCAGGACGACCTTGTCCAGCAGTAGGCGGAGCCTCAGGTCGACGACGACCAGCAGCAGGACGACGACGACCAGCAGCATGACGCCTCAGGTTCTGGCAGCTCAAGTTCGAGGAGCATCTACCTGCGAGGCCCCGCGAGTCTCCCTCCGCGTCCCATACTTCAGGACAGGCGACCGCTGATTCGGCCGAATGGGGAGAGGTATGTAACTTTATGTTCTTCATTATATTATGTGTTCAAAATCATAATATAAACTAATACTTTTTATTTATCACTTGGACAGGTCTTGGATGGTTTTGGATTATGCTGGGGGTCATCGTCGCCCCCCAATGGCATCCTCGGCCTGCTGTGCAGGGAACACTTCCCTGGACTGGTGGAGTACGCCGGAGTGACGGGCCTAGCTTTCACCTTCGACTACTACGCCGTCGCCCCCGATGCAGTAGACCGGGACGGCCGGGAATTCGCAAACAAGGCGGAGCGGGTGAAGCAAGAGCTGTGGGTAAGTCTTAGTATAATGTAAAATATGTTGCATTCGTTGCAAATTCTTGAAATAATGTATGGATACATCGTTTTTGTATGCAGGATTTCTTTAGATGCAAGGCTGGATACGAGGCTAGGGCGGATGTGGTGGCCACCACGAGCTGTAAGAAGCTCGTCGTGGACATGCACTATGAGGCCCGAATCCAGGCCATCGTCACCTACCATGGCTCCGTCCTTGGGGAGAGGGTGAACAAGCAGTAAGCCCGAACCATGTCGTTGACCAGGGACCAGTACCTGCAGGTAAAGTAATGCATGTTTGGTTTCAGCACTCCATGCATGAATTTTATTTTATCTTCTGATATGCACTTTACGTGTTTACTTTGTAGGTGATTCCACATTAGTGCGCCGCACATCCTCTGTGCTGGGAGCAGATGGTGGATAGGTGGTGTTCAGCTGAGTGGGAGGAGGCACACACCGCTAGTCGGGAACGGCGTATGATGATGCAAGGTCCCTCCCACCACCAAGGCAGTCGGAGCCTGGGGCAATATGCCGAAGCATGGGTACGCATTCTTTTTTATTTAGGTATATAGCATTGGATTAGATATTGTTTCTAAACATCTCGTTGGTTTTCTTGCAGTCGGCGTCACATGGTGGCCGGCCTTGCTCCACCTTCTCGGCCTATGCTATGGCCCATAAGGGCAAGGCGACGTCAGACGTCACCTACAACCCGGATGACGGGCCCGAGGCCTACACCAACCCTGCCGTCTACAGCCGCCTTCATGACTACACCGCCATGGCGCAGGAGGTCCATGGCCCAGACTATGATCCAAGCACCGAGCCGATCGACCCCGATGTGCTCATGAGGGTCGGAGGAGGCAAGAGACATGGGCGGTACTGGATTGCCGACGAGGCAATCGACTCGTCCTCCACTCCCACAATGTCTCAGGTGAGAGCAAGGAGCACGGGCTCGAGTCCAGCCATACGACCTCGGCACGACAGCTCACAGCTTCGCATACAGCAACTCGAGGTTAGTGCTTTTGTAACTCGTCCTTCCTTGAGTTATATACCTTCTCTTTGAGTTACTATAACGTTGGCTTGTAATATTACAGACTCAACTAGAAGAAGAGAGGAGGGAACGTCACGAGATGGAGGCGAGAATTATGGCGGAGCGGGAGGCAGAGCGGGAGGCTCGCCTAGCGGCTGATCATAGGATGGCGGAGATGTTCCATTACATGCAGAGCCTTGGCGCCGCACAGGGCATCCCTCCGCCACCTCCATTGTTCCCTCCAGTTGACCCTGCTCTCTTCTATACTCCTGTGAGTATCAAAATTGTAGTTAGATGTTGGTAATGCATCTGGTATAACACATACAATATCTTCTCTATGCAGGGACAATCTGTGGCCGCATCCAACAACCCTCCTGAAGGGTTCAGCCCAACGCAGCACCAGACCAACCGCCCACCTCCATGAGTTTGTGTTGAATACTTATGTCTGTGTGTTTGAAGACTTTAAAACTTGTGTTAGTCACTTATGTTTGTGTTGGATACTTATGTCAGAGATTGAGACGTATGAGACATGTTTGTGTTGGGATTGAAATGTTGAACACTTATGTTTGTGATGTATATTTATGTTTGTGTTGGCTATTTATGTTTGTGATGTTATCTGTGATGTATATATGTGATATATATGTGATATCTTTTGTTTGTGTGGATGGAATAGGGAAAACAAATAAAAAAGGTGCCTACTGGTCACTTTGCTGAGTGTAACACTCGGCAAAGAGGCGCTTTGCCGAGTGTCAAGGCCATAACACTTGGCAAAGAACCAACACCTGGGCACCGGCATAGGTTCTTTGCCGAGTGTAATGTCTCTAACACTCGGTAAAGATGGATCTTTGCCGAGTGTCACCAGAGACACTCGGCAAAGCCGCCGTCTCCGTCACCCGGCGCCGTAACGGCTGCTTTTCTTTGCCGAGTGCTATCTAGCACTCGGCAAACCTCTTTGCCGAGTGCCCGAGAAAAAGCACTCGGCAAAGAAGGCTTTGCCGATGCACTGTGTGTCGAGCCTTCTTTGCCGAGTGCGACACTCGGCAAAGGCTTTACCGAGTGTTTTTACGGCTTTGCCGAGTGCTTCGGGCACTCGGCAAAGCCTGCGAATCCGGTAGTGACTCGGCAAATTATTTGGCACTCGACAAAGAACCGAATTTCGGTAGTGAATTCTAATCATCTCGTCATTCCATGCCATATGATTCTTGCAATATAATCTCTACACAGACAAAGAATTTGGGTTTTTTGGTTCTTTGTCGTTAATAAATGTTTCACTTGTTTGGTATTAAATAACCTCGCTTCAAAAAACTCGTCCACTTGTTGGAAACCTGGTTTCCACCTAAAAGAACCGTACATTCATGACTTCATGTACTCCGTTATTTTCTACAATGTGATAAACAAATCAAAAACCATGAAGGCAATGTTAGGTATAAGAATAATTTATAATTCAAAATAGTATAATAATTAGTGAAAGTAGCTTAGATTGGGGTGAATACGCTACATCTGTAATTCTCAACACAAACTTCGAACTTTTGTGAGAAACGATAGTTCAACAGGGGAGGCCGATTCAACCCGTCTTGAGACTGGTTCAACTGCAATTCACCTGTTCAACTGCGAACTTTAATGAAACTACTCAGATCTACCAACAATAAACGCAGCAGAAGAGTTGAATTAAAACCAACTAGATAGATCAAAGATCTAAGATGATGATAGACAAAATTACACCCACAAAAGCACACAAGACATAGGATTTTTACCGAGGTTCGGTCACACCACCAAAGTGTCCTACTTCTCATTGAGGTGCCCATAAAGAGTCTGGACTTTCTCAAACCCGTTCCTCGTTGCCGACCACATAGGTCAAGGTGACCCCTTACTCAATTTGCCCACAAAGTGCCGGTGATACAAAACGTTCTTGGGGTCATCCACAAACTTGGAGACTCCCAAGGCAAGATTACAAGCGCACAAGGAACAACATGTTCCAAGAATAAAGAGATCGCAAGTAAGAATGATTTGCACCAACAAGAGAGAGAGAGATTGAAGAACTTGGGTCAAAAACTCGCTTTAGAATCGATAACTTATCTCACACCGAAGAATATTCCCACCGATCGAAGGGGAAGGACTTGGGGCGCGAGATCGGAGTTGAAGTGCTTTGAAACGAAGGAGATCAGTCGTCATAGGGTTTTGGTTTGAGTGCCTTAGGGTTTAGAAGTGGGGGATGAAGGTTTTTATAGCCCCACCAATCAGATCTGGCTGTTTTTGGGCGACTGCACAAATCCCGATTGAACCAGTGCTAATCCCGGTTGAACTGGTGTTCAATTGAGAACTCTTTGTTAATTCTCGGTTGAACCGGTGTTCAATTAAGAACTCTCTGTTAATTCCCGGTTGAACCTAAATTTAAAATTCCAATTGAACCTAAAATTTTTAGAGAAGAACCTAATGAATCTTGGTTGAACCGGCCCTGATCCCGGTTGAACCGGAATGAACAGGAAAAAACAGATTTTGAAAGGGTAGAAGGAGAAACCAAACGGTGACGTCGCAACTTTTCAAAAACAAAATTTTTAAGCGCATAGAACTAGTTGGTGCATATTATCCTTACCTCGCGAAGGAACTAAGCATACAGAGATCCCTATTACTAATCAAAGATAATCAAAATACTTGGGGATCTTCACCAGAAACCACCTGCAGATCTTTATCTTTCATCACTTGGTTTCCTGTTAGTTCATTTATTTCATTTCTATGCATCATGTTATGATTTAAAAGTGGCATACACTAGGAGCAAACTCATTAGTACATTTTTATTTGTTTTGTCCATTAATCACCAAAACCCTCAAGAGGTTGATTGCACTTACAATCTTCCCCTTTTTGGTGATTGATGCCAAAACAAATAAAACGATACGAAATAATAGGAAGTATTAATGCAATACTTTTGAACATTTGTGTTTGTATGATGTTGGGGGTCTTCTTCTCCACCGAAGATCCTCAAGACAAAGATATAGCTGGCAAAGTGATGTTGAGTATCCTCCCTGCCGAAGGTTCTCGAAACGAAGGACGATAGCTGAATGTTCCACCGAAGGACGATAGCTTTGGCTTAAGGTGGCAACGAAGGACAAAGCGTGATGCCGAGCCAAAAAGGAAAAGACTAGTTAATCACTGATGGTTTATGTTATGATTATGTGCCACCACGAGCTATAAGAAGCTCGTCGTGGACATGTTGTATGAGGCACGAATCCAGGCCATCGTCGGCTACCACGGCTCCGTCCTTGGAGAGAAGGTGACCAAGCAATAAGCTCGAACCATGTCATTGACCAGGGACCAGTACCTGCAGGTAAAGTCATGCATGTTTGGTACTAGTACTCCATGCATGAATTTAATTTTATCTTCTGATATGCAGTGTACATGTTTACTTTGTAGATGATTCCATATTGGTGCGCCGCACATCCTCTGTGCTGGGAGCAGATGATGGATAGGTGGTGCTCGCTTGAGTGGGACGAGGCGCACAACGCTAGCCGGGAACGGCATCTGATGATGCAAGGTCCCTCCCACCACCAAGGCAGACGCGGCCTAGGCCAATATGCAGAAGCATGGGTACTCCCTCTTTTTTATTTAGCACTGGATTAGATATTATTTCTAACTATCTCGTTGAATTTCTTGCAGTCGGCGTCACATGGTGGCTAGCCTTGCTCCATCTTCTCGGCCTATGCTATGGCCCATAAGGGCAAGGCAATGTCCAACGTCACCTACAACCCGGATGACGGGCCCGAGGCATACAACAACCCCGCCGTTTACAGCTGCCTTCATGACTACACCGCCATGGCGCAGGAGGTCCATGGCCCATAATACGATCCGAGGACCGAGCAGGTCAACCCCGATGTTCTCATGAGGGTCGGAGGAGGCAAGAGACATGGGTGGTACTGGATTGCCGACGGAGCAATCGACTCGTCGTCCACTCCCACTTTGTCTCAGGTGCGAGCAAGGAGCACGGGCTCGAGTCCAGCCATACGACCTCGGCATGACAGCTCACAGCATCGCATACAGCAACTCGAGGTTAGTGCTTCTATAACTCATCATTTCTTGAGTTATATACCTTCTCTTTGAGTTACTATAACATTGGCTTGGAATATTACAGACCTAGCTAGAAGAAGAGAGGAGGGAACGTCAAGAGATGGAGGCGAGGATGATGGCGGAGCAGGAGGCGGAGCGGGAGACCCGCCTGTTAGATCAGCAGAGGATAACAGCCCTGATCTTCCAATTAAAGAAAGCCCAGGTCGACCACTCCTGCAACCTGGTTCAACCTAGCGCGCCGACTCAACCATGTTGTCGGGTGCGCCACACGCCCCACATGTGTGCGCGCAAAAAAGGAATGCATGGATGAGTCAAATACGTTCCCTTGCATGCGCGTAAATTTAGGAAAGATATGTGTGGCGGTTTCTATTTTTAAATGCTTTATTTCCTCCATAAATTTTGGATCGCTGCAACAGCCATGCAGCTTGACGCGTAAGGACCATTTTATGATATATACTAATACTAAATATGTTACACTGTGTAGATAATTATGCAATTCGGTATACTGCGTAAAAATCTGTTACCAGCTGCATGCGCACGAATTTATGATGGAAAAGAATGTGCGATGAAAGGAAATGAATTGCATGCATAGAAACAAAAAATCGTATTTAATGTTTTATTCCCTTCATAAATATAGGATCCCTTCAACAGCCATGCAGCTAAACACATTAGAACTAGTTTATGATATATACTGATATTAATTATACTACACGGTGTAGGTATTTATGCAATTCGGTACACTGCAAAAAAATCTAGCATATTGTTGACTGGTGGACGTATCTCCAGGTTGGAGCGTAAAAACCTTAAGTTTGGAGCATAAAATCCCTCAATTACAATTGTATATACCGAGCCAATGTGAGAGGTTGATAGCTCTATTAAGTTGTTATTACGATCCTATTTTTATGGCAGATCCGAAAAGCATGGTAGTCGCATGCATGCAGTTTCTATTTTTATACAGATCCAACAATTATGGCAAAATGCATGTATAAGTTAAACATGTTCTCTTGCATGCGCGTAAATTTAGGAAAAATATGTGTGGTGGTTTCTATTTTAAATGCTTTATTTTCTCCATAAATTTAAGATCACTGCAACAGCCATGCAGCTAGACTTGTAAGGACCATTTTATGATATATACTGATACTAAATATGCTACACTGTGTGGATAATTATGCAATTCGGTATACTGCGTAAAAATCTATTACCAGCTGCATGTGCACGAATTTATGATGGAAATAATGTGCAATGAAAGGAAATGAATTGCATGCATAGAAACAAAAAAATCGTATTTAATGTTTTATTTCCTTCATAAATATAGGATCCCTCCAACAGCCATGCAACTAAACACATTAGAACTAATTTATGATATATACTTATACTAATTACACTACACGGTGTAGGTATTTATGCAATTCGGTACACTGCGTAAAAATCCGGCATGTTGTTCATTGGTGGACGCATCTCCAGGTTGGAGCGTAAAAACCTTAAGTTTTGAGCAAAAAATCTCTCAATTATAAGCGTAAATACCGAGCCAATGTGAGAGGTTGATAAATCTAGTAGGTTGTTATTACGATCCTATTTTTATGGCAGATCCGAAAAACATGGCAGCCGCATGCATGCGGTTTCTATTTTTATAGAGATCCAAAAATTATGGCAAATCGTGTGAGTTTTCATTGCATGCGCACAAATTTTGGATTATATTTTGATTTCCATTCATGTGCGTAAAAATTAGATGACATGAGTCACATAGAGCATAAATTCTTATACAATGTCGCATAAATACTTACACCGTGTAGCATGCAACAAACTGATATACGAACTCTGTGTTCGAGCATAAAATCATACAATTTTTAGCGTAAATAACACATGCGGTAGGCATAAAACACAATAACCATAGAGAAAACACGAATCGAATGAGGTAGTGGTCGGAGGATGTCGTCGATGACACAAGCACAAATGTAGGTCGTCACTCGGACCGTCCAAACTGCGCCGGATCGGAGGATGTCACACGCGATCATCGCTGCACGCACCTCGCGCCTTCCGTCACGCTGCTCGCTCGAACCTCGCGCCACGTCGAGGGGCGCTGCTTGCTCGCCGGCCTTGGAAGTGTTGCCGCCTCGGGGCCCCAGGGACGTCGCCGCTTGCCCGCACAAGGGCCCCGCTGTCGCTCGTCCTCTGGATCAGGGAGCCGTCGCCGCCACCACGCGTCAAAGTCAGGGAGTCGTGGCCACCGGCTGGGGGTCCACCGTCGCGCACGCTCTTGGGCAACCGCCGTCGTCGCACACGCCGTCGCTAATGAATCAGTGTGGAGCATAAAAAACTGAACCCTAGCACTCCATATCTTGTTTTATAGATGTCCGGACCTGGTCCGACTCGACCGAATTGCACCATCCGACCTAGGCTTCCTCTAGTTATTGGAAGCCCAGAGCTCTTAATATAAAAACTATATATATGTATACATACATATCGAAAATTGTATGGCATGCATGCTTAAATTTCTGGAGAGATACAGTGACATGTTCTATGCTTAAATTTTGTTGTTTTTATTGCACTACCGGAATTTGGCTCTTTGCCGAGAGCCATATTCTTTGCCGAGTATTTTTTCGGGCACTCGGCAAAGAAGCTCTTTGCCGAGTGCCACGCAAAAAACTCTCGGTAAAAGAAAACACTCGGCGAAGAAGCTCCTTGCCGAGTGTTTTTATTTTTGACACTCGGCAAAGAAACTCTTTGCCGAGTGTCTTTTTTGACACTCGGCAAAGGGCTCTTTGCCGAGTGTCACAAATACAACACTCGGCAAAGAGCTCTTTGCCGAGTGTTTTTTTCCAACACTAGGCAAAGACAATTTAAAAATCACATTTTAAAGTAGTAAATTAATTCAAATGAAAAAGTTTTCAACTACAAATTTGTATAACTCATCATGATGTATAATTTATATATTGAACATTTCTTTATATGACAAAATAAAAATAAATTTGTTCATAAAACCTATATCTCTCTCTCGTAGTTTATGAAATTACAAAAGAGACGCATAGAATTTGTGCATATTGTTAGAACCGTCATGTGAGATAAATAAATGACCAAACAACCAAAATAAACTTTGTAGATCTTGAGAAGTTATAGAAGTTTATAGTTGACAACTTTTTCATTTGAAGTCATATTGTCAACGAAAACTACGTGAATTTAAATAATTTAAAATTTGAATTTTAAAAACGACTTCGAAAGAAAAAAAACCACCAACATGAAAGTTATAGGTATTGAAGAGTTATGAAACTTTGTAATTGACAATGTTTTGGTTTGAAATCATCTCGTTATGCAAAATTATGTTTGAATTTTGAAATTTGAATTTTTCAAACTATCTCGGATGGAAAAACCACCAAAATAAAAGTTGTAGGTCTTCAAATATAATGAAACTTTATAGTTGACAATTTTTTTATTTGAAATCATCTTATCATTGAAAAATTCGTGTGAAGTTTTCAAATTTAAAATTCAATTTTTGTAAACGGTCTCGGATGTAGAAACTATTAAAATAAAACTTGTAGATCTTAAAAAGTTATGCAACTTTATAGTTGGTCACATTTTCAAATGAACTCATTTAGTGCCTTAAATAATCAAATTACTCTCGGTTTGTTATAGTACATGGGTAATGAAAACGTAATATAGACATACTTGGTATAGTAGTGTAGTGGTATAGGAGATATAAATTTGATTAAAAATAATAGTGAAAAATGATAGGGCAATGAGTAAGGTAATAGGTAGGGTTGGAGAGTTGTTTCTAGAATTTAAAAAAATGTTTTGCTGTATTTTTTTAATGTTTTTATTCTTAATTTGCCGAGTGTTTTTTCTTTGTCGAGTGCTTTTCGACACTCGGTAAAGTCTTTACCAAGTGTAAAAAAAAGTACTCGACAAAGAACTCTTTGTCGATAAAATATTTGCCGAGGGTAAAATTCAAACGTTATCCTCCAGATATGATGATGATACACGGCTGCAGCATGCAACTCAACACGGTACCGCCTCAAATTAATTGTAAAATTCTGTCGGCCATGACTTGTCATGCATGCACCATACTCTATACTAGTCTACTCCAAAACATGAGGTCGTCATCTTATGCACCAAATGTGTATAGCAATTAGCAAAGGACACATCAAGCAAGTAACGGCGACAGCGCGCGCCCGGCCCTATGCAACGTTGCTAGCGCCAAATTAAACTAGAACACTCGTTTAAACCCTAGTATCGCAATCACGCCAGATAGTCAACACCATAAATAGATTGTAGTAAAATTCCAGCATGCAGCATCAGGCCGATCGCAATCACGCTAGCTAGCCCCATGCATGCGTGTCACCGCAGCACAAGAACACGTGAATGTCTATGTAGCTGATGAGAGAGGGTGTGCAGGAGTTTGCACCCTGTGTTTTTATATCTAGCCAGACCTATTAATATTAATGAATTTGTAATCTTCTTTGCTATAGGAGAAACCATATAATAGGTGCAATAGATCATTGAAACTATATAGTCGACAAACCATACTTAGCATTCAACACTAGTAGAAAAAAGCTCATAACCTGTGGTACCATCTAATTTTTATAGGCGGATTCGTTTATCATGCATCAGTGTTATTTTTACTGGTGGAGGCGGTTTGTTAAGAAAACCACCTGTAGAAAACCGTGATTTCTACAGACAGCTTCTTAAGGAACCGCATGTAGAAATCGATTTGTACAGGCGGTTTTCTTAAGAAATCGCCACTAAAAATCATTTTTAATCTTAACTTTTTGAGTTTTCCAAATGACCTCGTATGGAAAAATCGCCAATATAAAAGTTATAGAGATCTCTAAAGTTATGAAACTTTGTAGTTGGCAACTTTTTATTTAAAATTATTTTGGCTCTAAAAAACTGTATCTAAATTTGTAAGATTTAAAATTCAAATTTTGTAAATGACCTCGGATTAAAAAAAGTGTCAAAGTAGAAGCTGTAGAACTTCAAAAGTTATTTAACTTTGTAGTTGACAATTTTTATATTAAAATTCGTTTACGATCTCAAACAAACAATTTACACTCGGTTGATTGTAATATGTGTGGGCAACAAAACTATGATCTAGACACAAATGATGTCACAGGCGGAGTGGTAGAGGAGAGTACGCACGATGGTAAAGTCGATGTTCAATTCCTAGGAACCGTGTAACGTGCATATTTTGTGTGAAAAATGCCGTGACTTGCAACTTTGACAGAGACAGGCGGGTGGGTTCTTTCCTGTTTTTAAACCCTATTTTATGTTTCCTAGAATAATTTTCAATGGCGGTTTTCTTACCTCAACTGGTTGTCCTCGGTTACCCGCCTGTAAAAATAATAAGATTCTGAAAAACGAAAGTGTAAATAGGTTTACAACCGTCACTATAGAACTTCTGTGTCCTAGTGCAATATGAGCAACTCAAGAACAAAACTTAATTAGCACCGTCCAGTGTGTCAGACAACCCTTTTCAATACCTACAAACTCTCATTCACTATTTTTATATCTTTCCAGGTTTTCTAAATATTTTGCTGTTGAGTATCACCTCTAGTCCAATGATTCGAAGCATTTCCTCCGAATAATCCTCGCATCATCCACTATCATTGTTCCCATCAGCGTCGTCATCCCACACGCCGTATCCTCAACCATCATTCCGGCCCATCGGCTATAAATAAATAAATGGTACTTCTCCGAATTTGGATTTTATCCTTTGGCTTAGCTTGTTCGTATAAAATAACCTGGCTTCAGAAGAATCATCCACTTCTTGTTGGAAACCAGCTGGTTTCCACTTAAGGGCTAGTTTAGCAATTTTATTTTTCTAAGGGATTTTTATTTTCCTAAAAGAAAAAATAGAAATCTCTTAGAAAAATAGGGTTGCCAAACTAGCCCTAAAAGAATCATATATACATTCATGGCTTCGTGTAATCCATTATTTTCTAAAGAGTGATAAACAAAGCAAAAACCATGAAAGCAAGGCTAGGTATAAGAATAATTAATAAATTGAGAAGGTATAATAATTAGTATGTAACAACATAATTACAGAAGGTCATTCTTATCACAAATTATAGATACTATACTTAACAAACTAATGTATCGTTAATGTAGTATCATTTTACTTTTGCCAAGTGAAATAAATGATTTAAAAATCAATTACCATCAATTAATTAATATTCTACTCATTAATGTTCATGCAAAGTAAATCCTATATACTAAATAAAAAATCAATATAAATATTATTAATAATAATTAAAGTCAAACCCCATATCTAGATGTAGATCTAGATGCAAACTAATCTCTTTATAATAGCTATTAAATAAACAACTAAAATTAAGATATGGCCGCTAAATAGTAGAATGTTGTTACCATACTAATCTTACCCTATCACCTTCTAAGATTTGATTTAAATGCATCCATAATTTCATCAACCACCATAAAAGAGAGAAATTCTACCTACTAATTACACACTTCTGCCACTAAAACTTCAAAGGGGGCTTGAATTAGCATTTCCTTACCTTTTAAAGCCTTCTCCATCAAATGAATCAAAATAAAAATAACTTCGTCCCTATATTTGTGTTTTTGGGAGCTAGCAGGACACCCCTTCGTCTTCCTTAAAAATCCTAACAAGAGAACTATTTAATGAGGAGGCGAGTCGTCTCTATAAATAATATTTTCAGCTGGCGGCTCCCACAACATCTGCTCTTTAAAATATGATTCCTTCTCGCCCTCTTTGCGTTGCATGTGCATGGTGAAAGGTCGTATTTGGCATCGCCCCTTCGCTGAATGCCTTCTCCTTTCCTCTTTGCTTCCAATATGCGGTTGTCTCTTTGATCTGCAGGTGAAGAGATGTGACTGGCATAGGTAACTAACCCGAGTTTCTGCATCTGACAAGCTCCTATCTTCTTCAAGGAAGTCAAGTAACATTAGGATGACTTTGCTACACATTTTTTGACACATGGACACTGAAAGGAAGAGTTAGCAGACATCAACAAAGATTTACACCCGTGTTACTGTGTAAGCTTGAGAAGATATTTCCACCTAGCTTCTTCAATTCGATGCAGTATTTGATTCTTCATCTCCCGTATGAGGCACGAATGGGGGCCCGTCTAGGGATGTTGGTGCTATCCAATCGAGAGATCTAAAGACTATTCGAAATAAATGTAGAAATAAATACAAAATCGAGGCTTACATTGTAGAGGTATACATTCTAGAGGAGGTGTCAAACTTCACAACAACTTACTATGCTGACAAACTGCCGAGCGTGCATAATCCACCCCATCGTTACAATGATGGTGACAATGAATCGAACATCAGCATATTTTGAGGCCAACTCGAAAGCGCAAGTGGTTCGACCACCAAGACCCTGAGACATGAAGAGTGGCACCAATATCATTCTATATGTATTGACCAACCTTGAAGTGGTGACGCCATACATGAAACAATTTCTTCATGAATTCTGGCGTCGATCAAGGGACCCAACTCCACAGAAATATGATACCCTTCTTAGAAAGGGTGCGGGAAATGGATTGCCCGATTTCATTTCCTGGTTCAAACATAAGGTACGTGCTTAGTTTGTCATTTGATGTTGCTCTTATGTGCGAATACTATAACAATCTAGCGTCTTTGAACTTGTAGGGCCAAAGAGATCTGTGTATGAGTGCCGAGTTGAGATAAGTAGCCAAAGGCTTTGCTTATAGGGTTAGAAAATATTCTGGGTATAATGTCAATAGATACCGTTTTCGCACAACAAGCTACAACCAAAGTCGTCCCAATCGAAAAAACATGTGTTCTGGAGTCTTTACGCTTAGGCTTGACGAGGTCGAGTATTTTGGATGAATCAAAGAAATATATGAACTCAATTTTTATGGTTCCAAACCTCTTACTCTAGTGATATTCAAATGTCATTGGTTTGACACTGAAGTGACAAGACAAACACATTCTAATTTTGGGATAGTCAAAATTTGATAGGATTCCACCTTACTAGGAGATGATGTCTATATCATGGCCCAACAGGCCACATAAGTGTATTATCTCCCATATGCGTGCCAAATGAAAGAACATGTTAAGGGTTGGGAAGTTGTGTATAAGGTATCACCGCACAGTAAATTACCTGTTCCAAACGATGAAGATTATAACTTAGACTCGAACACATATGATGGAGAGTTTTTCCAAGAAGATGTCTCGAAGGACGATTTGAGATAGACTTAACTAAAGCTATCGGAATGGAAATATATATTGAAATGATTGTTGATGAGGAGGACAAGGTGCAAAATAAGAATGCCTTAGAAATACTTGAAGGCAATGACATTAATGACGAACTTGTGCCATCAGATGGTGTTCACTATGAAATGGTTGATAGCGATGATGATAATTATGATCAGGCTAACCCCAACATAGAAGATTATTTTTAATTGATGTAATGCTATATTTTTATTTTGCACCTGTTTCTAAATACATATTTTTATATGTGCTTATTTGCTTACTATTGAAAGGGAAATGTGCCCTTGGGCCATTTCTAAGTATTTTGGTGATTTAGTGCCCAACACATGTGCTTAATTGTAAAATGGGACAAAGTACAAATCATGGAGAAAAGGTATGTTTCTAATCCTTAGTACATTGGTTTTGTGTACTAATATATTTGTCTAAGTGTTAGAAACAGAAAAGGAGATGAAAAGAAAAGAGGAGAAAGTCTTGGCTGTGTGCAGCCAAGACCCAGCTCGGCCTGGAGCACCGGACTGTCCGGTGTGCACCGGACAGTGTCCGGTGCGCCAGGCTGCCTCGGCTCGAACTGGCCGCTCTCGGGAATTCGCCGACGGCGTACGGCTAAAATTCACCGGACTGTCCGGTGTGCACCGGACTGTCCGGTGAGCCAACGGTCGGCTAGGGCCAACGGTCGGCCGCGCGATCAGCGCGCGACACGTGGCCGGGCCAACGGTCGGGAAGGAACACCGGACTGTCCGGTGTGCACCGGACATGTCCGGTGCGCCAACTGAGCGCAGATCTGGAGCAGCCAGCAACGGTCAGAAGTGCTGTTTTGGAAACAAATCGGGCACCGGACAGTGTCCGGTGTGCACCGGACTGTCCGGTGCGCCACGAGACAGAAGGCAAAGATGGCCTTCCAGATTTGTTCCCAACGGCTCCTAGCTGCCTTGGGGCTATAAAAGGGACCCCTTGGCGCATGGAGGAGAAAACCCAAGCATTCCTTGAGCACTCTTGATCACTCATACATCAATCTTGCGCACTTGTTTGACATTCTAGTGATTTGAGCTCCGTTCTAGTGTGTTAGCCTCTTGAGCTCAAGTCTGGGTTTTGTGTGTGCGTATTCGCTGTGATCTCTGTGTTGTGTGTGAGTTGCTAATCCCTCCCTTACTCCGTGATTCTTTGTGAACATCTTTTGTAAGGGCGAGAGGCTCCAAGTTGTGGAGATTCCTCGCAAACGGGATTGAGTTAAGAACAACAAAACACCGTGGTATTCAAGTGGGTCTTTGGACCGCTTGAGAGGGGTTGATTGCAACCCTCGTCCGTTGGGACGCCACAACGTGGAAGTAGGCAAGCATTGGCTTGGCCGAACCACGGGATAAACCACCGTGTCCCTCTGTGCTTGATTCTTGTGGTATTGTGTTTTGTTGAAGACTTCACCTTAGCCACTTGGCATTAACTGTGCTAACGCTTAACAAGTTTTTGTGGCTTAAGTTTGAAGTTTTTACAGGATCACCTATTCACCCCCCCCTCTAGGTGCTCTCAATTGGTATCGGAGCCGTTCTATTCACAAAGGGACTAACCGCCCGAATAGATGGATCCTAAGGGGAAGGGTATAGTGATCAACGACAAAGAGAAGGAGACCTTCGTCAACGAGCCGAAGGACGACAAGCCTACCGACTCCGGCTCGGGTCAAAGACGAAAGGAAGGGAAGAAGAAGAAGACCAGGCGCATTAAGGAGATCATTTACTACGACAGCGACGAGTCTACTTCTTCCCAAAAGGATGAGGACCACAACGACTACGAGAGGAGAAAACCGGTTAACTCGAACTTTTCCTTTGATTACTCTCGTATTCCGCAAAGTTCACATTCTCATTTACTCTCCATTCCACTTGGCAAGCCCCCACACTTTGATGGAGAGGACTACGGATTTTGGAGTCACAAAATGCGTAGTCACCTATTCTCTCTCCATCCTAGTATATGGGAGATTGTAGAGAGTGGAATGCACTTTGATAGTTCGGATAGTCCCATGTTCATTAATGAACAAATCCATAAAAATGCACAAGCTACTACTGTTCTTCTAGCTTCCTTGTGCAGGGATGAATACCATAAGGTGAGCGGCTTGGACAACGCCAAGCAAATCTGGGACACCCTCAAGATTTCTCATGAGGGGAACGACGTCACCTTACTCACCAAGATGGAGTTGGTGGAGGGCGAGCTTGGACGGTTCGCGATGATAAGGGGCGAGGAGCCAACGCAAACGTACAACCGGCTCAAGACCCTTATCAACAAGATAAGAAGCTACGGGAGCACGCGATGGACGGACCACGACGTCGTCCGCCTAATGCTCAGGTCCTTTACCGTACTTGATCCTCATCTCGTGAACAATATTCGTGAGAATCCCAGGTACACGATGATGACGCCCGAGGAAGTGCTTGGAAAATTCGTGAGCGGGCGGATGATGATCAAGGAGGCAAGATACGTCGACGACGCGTTGAACGGACCACTCCACGAGCCTCAACCCATTGCTCTAAAGGCAACGAGGAGCAAGGAGTCGCTACCTAGCAAGGTGGCGCAAGTTGAGGCGGCTGGCCTTAATGATGAAGAGATGGCTCTCATCATTAAGAGATTCAAGACGGTGCTTAAAGGTCACAAGGGACAACCAAGCAAGACCAAAGCCAAGGGGAAGCGCTCATGCTTCAAATGCGGTAAGCTTGGTCATTTCATTGCTAACTGTCCCGATAATGAAAGTGACCAGGAAAAGGGGAACAAAAGAGAGAGGAAGAAGCAATACAAGAAGGCAAAAGGCGAGGCGCATCTAGGAAAGGAGTGGGACTCGGATTGCTCCTCCTCCGACTCCGACAACGAAGGACTCGCCGCCACTGCCTTCAACAAATCGGCTCTCTTCCCCAACGAGCGTCTCACTTGCCTTATGGCAAGGGAGAAGAAGGTGAGTATTCAAGACTCCACTTATGCTTCATCTAGTGATAGTGAGTCTAGTGATGATGACATAGATTATTCTTGCTTGTTCAAGGGCTTAGATAGATCTAAGATAGAGAAAATAAATGAATTAATTAATGCATTGAATGAAAAGGATAGGCTTTTAGAAAAGCAAGAAGATTTATTGTATGATGAACATGATAAATTTGTAGAGGCACAAAAATCATATGCTTTAGAAGTGAAAAGAAATGAAATGCTTTCTAGTGAAATATCTTCCTGTCATGAAACCATTTCTACCTTAAGAAGTGTTAATATTGATTTAAGTGCTAAACTAGAAGTAGCTAGTAAATCAAATTCTTGTGTTGAACATGTTGAAATTTGTACTAGGTGTAAGGATTTTGATGTCAATGCTTGTAGTGAACACCTAGTTCTAATTTCCAAATTAAATGATGAAGTGGCTAGTCTTAATACCCAACTTAAGACTAGCAAGAATGAAGTTGACAAAATAAAATTTGCAAGGGATGCCTACACGGTTGGTAGACACCCCTCAATTAAGGATGGGCTTGGCTTCAAGAGAGAAGCCAAGAACTTAACAAGCCATAAGGCTCCCGTCTTCGTCAAGGAGAAAGGGAAGGCCCCTATGGCAAATAGTGCTAAAAAGAACCATGCTTTCTTATACCATAATAGGAGACATGCTAGAAATGTTTATAATCATTTTGATTCACATGTTTATGATTCTCATGCCATGTTTGCCTCTAGTTCCTCTTATAAGCATGATAGGAGGAATGTTGTATATATGCCTAGGAGAAATATTGCTCATGTGCCTAGAAAGAATGTTATTCATGCTCCTAGAAAATTAGTGAATGAACCTTCTACCATTTATTATGCTTGTAATGCTCCCTTTGCTATTTGTAGAAAGGGAAAGAAGGTTGTTGCTAGGAAATTAGGGGCTAGATGTAAGGGAGATAAAACTTGCATCTGGGTCCCTAAGAATATTTGTGCTAACCTTGCAGGACCCAACATGAGTTGGGTACCTAAGACCCAAGCCTAAATTTGCCTTGCAGGTTTATGCATCCGGGGGTTCAAGCTGGATTATCGACAGCGGATGCACAAACCATATGACGGGGGAGAAGAAGATGTTCACCTCCTACGTCAAAAGTAAAGATTCCCAAGATTCAATTATATTCGGTGACGGGAATCAAGGCAAGGTAAAAGGGCTAGGTAAAATTGCAATTTCTAATGAGCATTCTATATCAAATGTATTCTTAGTGGAGAGTCTTGGATATAACTTGCTATCTGTTAGTCAATTATGTCAAATGGGATATAATTGCTTATTTACGAATGTAGATGTGTCTGTCTTTAGAAGATGTGATGGTTCACTAGCTTTTAAGGGTGTACTAGACGGCAAGCTTTATTTAGTTGATTTTGCAAAAGAAGAGGCCGGTCTAGATGCATGCTTAATGGCTAAGACTTGCATGGGCTGGCTGTGGCATCGCCGCTTAGCACATGTGGGGATGAAGAACCTCCACAAGCTTCTAAAGGGGGAACATGTAATAGGTCTAACAAATGTGCATTTCGAAAAGGATAGACCTTGTGCAGCTTGTCAAGCAGGGAAACAGGTGGGAGGAGCACATCACAGCAAGAACGTGATGACCACGTCAAGACCCCTGGAGCTGCTACACATGGATCTCTTCGGACCCGTCGCCTATCTAAGCATAGGAGGGAGTAAGTATGGTTTAGTTGTTGTTGATGACTTTTCCCGCTTCACTTGGGTATTCTTTTTGCAGGATAAGTCTGAAACCCAAGGAACCCTCAAGCGCTTCCTCAGGAGAGCTCAAAATGAGTTTGAGCTCAAGGTGAAGAAGATAAGGAGCGACAACGGGTCCGAGTTCAAGAACCTTCAAGTGGAGGAGTTTCTTGAGGAGGAAGGGATCAAGCACGAGTTCTCCGCTCCCTACACACCACAGCAAAATGGTGTGGTAGAGAGGAAGAACAGGACGCTAATCGATATGGCGAGGACGATGCTTGGAGAGTTCAAGACCCCCGAGTGTTTTTGGTCGGAAGCCGTGAACACGGCTTGCCACGCCATCAACAGGGTCTACCTTCATCGACTCCTCAAGAAGACTTCGTATGAGCTACTAACCGGTAACAAACCCAATGTATCGTACTTTCGTGTATTTGGGAGCAAGTGCTACATTCTAGTGAAGAAGGGTAGAAATTCTAAGTTTGCTCCCAAAGCTGTAGAAGGGTTTTTATTAGGTTATGATTCAAATACAAAGGCGTATAGGGTCTTCAACAAATCATCGGGTTTGGTTGAAGTCTCTAGCGACGTTGTATTTGATGAGACTAATGGCTCTCCAAGAGAGCAAGTTGGTGATTGTGATGATGTAGATGAAGAAGATGTTCCGGCGGCCGCTATACGAACCATGGCGATTGGAGACATTCGGCCACAGGAACAGGATGAACGTGATCAACCTTCTTCCTCAACTACGGTGCATCCCCCACCTCAAGACGATGAACAGGTTCATCAAAAGGAGGCGTGTGATCAAGGGGGAGCACAACACGATCAAGTGATGGAGGAAGAAGCGCAACCGGCACCTCCAACCCAAGTTCGAGCGATGATTCAAAGGGATCATCCCGTCGACCAAATTCTGGGTGACATTAGCAAGGGAGTAACTACTCGGTCTCGATTAGTTAATTTTTGTGAACATTACTCTTTTGTCTCCTCTATTGAGCCTTTCAGGGTAGAGGAGGCCTTGCTAGATCCGGATTGGGTGTTGGCCATGCAGGAGGAACTTAATAACTTCAAGCGCAACGAAGTTTGGACGCTGGTGCCTCGTCCCAAGCAAAATGTTGTGGGAACCAAGTGGGTGTTCCGCAACAAACAGGACGAGCACGGGGTGGTGACAAGGAACAAGGCTCGACTTGTGGCAAAAGGTTATGCCCAAGTCGCAGGTTTGGACTTTGAGGAGACTTTTGCTCCTGTGGCTAGGCTAGAGTCTATTCGTATCTTGCTAGCATATGCCGCTCACCATTCTTTCAGGTTGTACCAAATGGATGTGAAGAGCGCGTTCCTCAACGGGCCAATAAAGGAGGAGGTGTACGTGGAGCAACCCCCTGGCTTCGAGGATGAGCGGTACCCCGACCACGTGTGTAAGCTCTCTAAGGCGCTCTATGGACTTAAACAAGCCCCAAGAGCATGGTATGAATGCCTTAGAGATTTCTTACTTGCTAATGCTTTCAAGGTTGGGAAAGCCGATCCAACTCTTTTTACAAAGACATGTGATGGTGATTTGTTTATATGCCAAATTTATGTTGATGACATAATATTTGGTTCTACTAATCAAAAGTCTTGTGAAGAGTTTAGCAGGGTGATGACGCAGAAATTCGAGATGTCGATGATGGGCGAGTTGAACTACTTCCTTGGGTTCCAAGTGAAGCAACTCAAGGACGGCACCTTCATCTCCCAAACGAAGTACACGCAAGATCTGCTGAAGCGGTTTGGGATGAAGGACGCCAAGCCCGCAAAGACTCCGATGGGAACCGACGGACACACCGACCTCAACAAAGGAGGTAAGTCCGTTGATCAAAAAGCATACCGGTCAATGATAGGATCTCTACTTTATTTATGTGCTAGTAGACCGGATATTATGCTTAGCGTATGCATGTGTGCTAGATTTCAATCCGATCCTAAGGAGTGTCACTTGGTGGCGGTGAAGCGAATTCTTAGATATTTAGTCGCTACGCCTTGCTTCGGGATCTGGTATCCAAAGGGGTCTAACTTTGACTTGATTGGGTACTCAGATTCCGACTATGCTGGATGTAAGGTCGATAGGAAGAGTACATCGGGGACGTGCCAATTCTTAGGAAGGTCCCTGGTGTCATGGAATTCCAAGAAACAAACCTCCGTTGCCCTATCCACCGCTGAGGCCGAGTACGTTGCCGCAGGACAGTGTTGTGCGCAACTACTTTGGATGAGGCAAACCCTCAGGGACTTTGGCTACAATCTGAGCAAAGTCCCACTCCTATGTGATAATGAGAGTGCTATCCGCATAGCGGAAAATCCTGTTGAGCACAGCCGCACAAAGCACATAGACATCCGGCATCACTTTTTGAGAGACCACCAGCAAAAGGGAGATATCGAAGTGTTTTATGTTAGCACCGAGAACCAGCTAGCCGATATCTTTACCAAGCCTTTAGATGAGAAGACCTTTTGCAGGCTGCGTAGTGAGCTAAATGTCTTAGATTCGCGGAACTTGGATTGAATTGTAGCATACATGTATTTATGCCTTTGATCATGTTCATTCTGCATTTTGTTGCTTATTATGGTGCTCAAGTTGTACAAACACTCCCTGGACCTCACAAGTCCGTTGCAAAGTGATGCACATGTTTAGGGGGAGATGTGTTACAACTTGACCCTTTGAGACTAACCATATGTTGAGTGTGTCTGATTTAGTCTCAAAGGAGAATTGAAAGGGAAAAGGTGGACTTGGACCATGCAAGACTTCCACTGCACTCCGATGAGGGGTAACTCATTCCAAGTTCATCTCATGACCTCTTATTGCCATTTGCTCTTAATTGACGATTTTGGTGAGGCAATGGGGTTAAAGGGCCACAATTGATCCCGTTTTGGTGCTTGATGCCAAAGGGGGAGAAAATAAAGGCCAAAGCAATAAATGGATCAGCTACCACTTGAGAGATTTTGAAAATTGTAGAATAGAGTTTTTGATTAATTTGTCAAAATTCTTAAGTTGTCTCTCTTGTCAAAAGTTGGCTTCTTGTGGGGAGGAGTATTGATTATGGGAAAAAGGGGGAGTTTTTGAAATTTTTGATCAATCTCTTTTTGAATGACTCTCTTTATGCTTAAACATGTGTGTTTAACTTAGAGATAGAGATTTGTGGTTGATTTGCAAAAACAAACCAAGTGGTGGCAAAGGATGATCCATATATGCCAAAATTGAATAACACTTAAATTTATGTTATTTGAATTGAGTTTGCACTTGTTCTAGTGGCTTTATGAAATGTTGGCATAAATCACCAAAAAGGGGGAGATTGAAAGGGAAATGTGCCCTTGGGCCATTTCTAAGTATTTTGGTGATTTAGTGCCCAACACATGTGCTTAATTGTAAAATGGGACAAAGTACAAATCATGGAGAAAAGGTATGTTTCTAATCCTTAGTACATTGGTTTTGTGTACTAATATATTTGTCTAAGTGTTAGAAACAGAAAAGGAGATGAAAAGAAAAGAGGAGAAAGTCTTGGCTGTGTGCAGCCAAGACCCAGCTCGGCCTGGAGCACCGGACTGTCCGGTGTGCACCGGACAGTGTCCGGTGCGCCAGGCTGCCTCGGCTCGAACTGGCCGCTCTCGGGAATTCGCCGACGGCGTACGGCTAAAATTCACCGGACTGTCCGGTGTGCACCGGACTGTCCGGTGAGCCAACGGTCGGCTAGGGCCAACGGTCGGCCGCGCGATCAGCGCGCGACACGTGGCCGGGCCAACGGTCGGGAAGGAACACCGGACTGTCCGGTGTGCACCGGACATGTCCGGTGCGCCAACTGAGCGCAGATCTGGAGCAGCCAGCAACGGTCAGAAGTGCTGTTTTGGAAACAAATCGGGCACCGGACAGTGTCCGGTGTGCACCGGACTGTCCGGTGCGCCACGAGACAGAAGGCAAAGATGGCCTTCCAGATTTGTTCCCAACGGCTCCTAGCTGCCTTGGGGCTATAAAAGGGACCCCTTGGCGCATGGAGGAGAAAACCCAAGCATTCCTTGAGCACTCTTGATCACTCATACATCAATCTTGCGCACTTGTTTGACATTCTAGTGATTTGAGCTCCGTTCTAGTGTGTTAGCCTCTTGAGCTCAAGTCTGGGTTTTGTGTGTGCGTATTCGCTGTGATCTCTGTGTTGTGTGTGAGTTGCTAATCCCTCCCTTACTCCGTGATTCTTTGTGAACATCTTTTGTAAGGGCGAGAGGCTCCAAGTTGTGGAGATTCCTCGCAAACGGGATTGAGTTAAGAACAACAAAACACCGTGGTATTCAAGTGGGTCTTTGGACCGCTTGAGAGGGGTTGATTGCAACCCTCGTCCGTTGGGACGCCACAACGTGGAAGTAGGCAAGCATTGGCTTGGCCGAACCACGGGATAAACCACCGTGTCCCTCTGTGCTTGATTCTTGTGGTATTGTGTTTTGTTGAAGACTTCACCTTAGCCACTTGGCATTAACTGTGCTAACGCTTAACAAGTTTTTGTGGCTTAAGTTTGAAGTTTTTACAGGATCACCTATTCACCCCCCCCTCTAGGTGCTCTCAACTATTAATTGCAGGTTGTTGGACAAAGACGGTAGGCAGTGGGACGAGGAGGAGGAGGGGGAGGAGGACCACCTGTAGGACAGCAGAGGAGGCATAGCAGGACGACGACGTCCAGCAGCAGTAGGCCACTGTCGATGCGGTGCAGCAGGACGACGATGACACTCAGTATGACGCCTTAGGTTCTAGTGCCTCAGGTTTGAGGAACATTTACTTGCGAGGTCCCGCGAGTCACCCTCAGCGTCCCATACTTCGTGACAGGCGGTCGCAGATTCGACCCGATGAGGAGAGACATGTAACTTTAGATGTTCTCATTGCTTGTTCATATTATCTGTTCAAATTGATAATATAAACTAATATTTTTTATTTATCACTTGGACATGTCTTGAAAGGTTGTGGAGAATGCAGGGGTTCACGGCCGCAACTCCAATGGCATCCTCTGCCTTCTATGCTGGGAACACTTCTCTGGATTGGTTGAGTACGTCGGAGTGACAGGCCCAGCCTACACCTTCAACCACTACGTCGTCGCCCCCGATGTAGTAGATCGAGACGGTAGGGAATTCAACAACAAGGCGGAGCGGGTGAAGCAAGAGCAGTGGGTAAGTCTTCCTATATTGTAAATTATGTCGCATTCGTTGCACATTCTTGAAATTATGTATGGATACATCATCTTTGTATGTAGGATTTCTTCAGATGCGAGGCTGGATACGAGGCCAGGGTGGATGTGGTGGCCACCACGAGCTGTAAGAAGCTCGTCGTGGACATGCACTACGAGGCGCTAATCCATGCCATCGTCAGCTACCACGGCTCTGTCCTTGGGGAGAAGGTGACTCAGGACCAGTACTTGCAGGTAATACAAAACTTTAATATTTGTGACAAAATTTGCTTAATTTTATCTTCTGATATGCAATGTATTTGTTTTACTTTGTAGATGATTCCTTATTTGTGCACTGCACATCCTCAGAGATGGGATCATATATGGTGGATAAGTGGTGCTCGCCTGAGTGGGACGAGGCGCACAACGCTAGCCGAGAACGACGTCTGATGATGCATGGTCCCTCCCACCACCAAGGCAGGCGCAGCCACGGCAAATATGCAGAAATATAACACTAGATTAGACATGATTTCTAACTATCTCGTTTTTTTGCAGTCGACGTCACATGGTGGCCAGCCTTGCTCCATCTTCTCGACGTATGCTATGGCTGAAAGTCGCCTAGAGGGGGGGTGAATAGGGCGAAACTGAAATTCTCAAAAATAATCACAACTACAAGCCGGGTTAGCGTTAGAAATATACTAGAGTCCGTGAGAGAGGGCGCAAAACAAATCGCAAGCGAATAACGAAGTGAGACACGCGGATTTGTTTTACCGAGGTTCGGTTCTCTCAAACCTACTCCCCGTTGAGGAGGCCACAAAGGCCGGGTCTCTTTCAACCCTTACCCTCTCTCAAACGGTCCCTCGGACCGAGTGAGCTTTCTCTTCTCAATCACTTGGAACACAAAGTTCCCGCAAGGACCACCACACGATTGGTGTCTCTTGCCTCAATTACAAGTGAGTGTTTGATCACAAGAAAGAATCAAGAAAGAAGAAAGAAATCCAAGCGCAAGAGCTCGAAAGAACACAAGCAAATCACTCTCTCTAATCACTAGGGCGTTGTGTGGAATTTGGAGAGGATTTGATCTCTTGGGTGTGTCTAGAATTGAATGCTAGAGCTCTTGTAAGTAGTTGAGAAGTGGAAAACTTGGATGCAATGAATGTGGGGGTGGTTGGGGTATTTATAGCCCCAACCACCAAACTTGACCGTTGGTGGAGGCTGTCTGTCGATGGCGCACCGGACAGTCCGGTGCACACCGGACATGTCTGGTGCCCCCGCCACGTTATCAATGCTGTTGGATTCTGATCGTTGGAGCTTCTGATTTCTGGGCCCGCCTTGATGTCCGGTGCACACCGGACATCTCCTATTCATTGTCCGGTGCGCCGGTATGGGCGCGCCTGACTACTGCGCGCGCAGAGCGCGCATTAAATGCGCCGCAGGTAGCCGTTGGCGCCGAAATAGCCGTTGCCCCGCTGTTACACCGGACAGTCCGGTGTACACCGGACAGTCCGGTGAATTTTAGCGGAGCAGCCGAAGTGAAAAACCCGAGGCTGGCGAGTTCCTGAGGCCGCTCTTCCTTGGAGCACCGGACATGTCCGGTGTACACCGGACAGTCCGGTGAATTATAGCGGAGTGGCCTTTGGAAAATCCCGAGAGTGAAGAGTTGGGAGTTGGAGTCCTCTGGTGCACCGGACATGTCCGGTGGCGCACCGGACACTGTCCGGTGTACACCGGACAGTCCGGTGCCTCCAGACCAGAGGAGCTTTCGGTTGCCTCTTTGCTCCTTTGTTGAATCCAAAACTTGATCTTATTATTGGCTGAGTGTGAACCTCTTACACCTGTATAATCTATACACTTGGGCAAACTAGTTAGTCCAATTATTTTGTGTTGGGCAATTCAACCACCAAAATTAATTAGGGACTAGGTGTAAGCCTAATTCCCTTTCAATCTCCCCCTTTTTGGTGATTGATGCCAACACAAACCAAAGCAAATATAGAAGTGCATAATTGAACTAGTTTGCATAATGTAAGTGCAAAGGTTGCTTGGAATTGAGCCAATATAAATACTTACATGATGCGCATGGATTGTTTTCTTTGTTTTTGACATATTGGACCATATTTGCACCACAAGTTTTGTTTTTGCAAACTCTTTTGTAAATTCTTTTCAAAGTCCTTTTGCAAGATAGTCAAAGGTAAATGAATAAGATTTTGCAAAGCATTTTCTAGTTTTGAAATTTTCTTCCTTTGTTCCAAATGCTTTTCCTTTGACTAAACAAAACTCCCCCTCAAATAAAGTCTCCTCTTAGTGTTCAAGAGGGTTTTAAGACATCAATTTTGAAAATACTACTTGCTCCCCCTTTAGAGCACAAAGAGATACCAATTTTGAAATTTTTCATCCGATTGACAAACATTAGTTTTAAAATTAGGGTGGTGGTGCGGTCCTTTTGCTTTGGGCTCATACTTTCTCCCCCTTTGGCATGAATCGCCAAAAACGGATACTTTGAGTGAGATATAAGCCCTTAGAAGTACTTTTCTCCTCTTTTGGTCATAAAATAAATGAGTGAAGATTATACCAACGTTGGAGAGTGATGCGGAGCGACGGCGAAGAATGAGTAGTAGAGCGGAGTGGAAGCCTTTGTCTTCGCCGAAGACTCCAATTCCCTTTCAATATACCTATGACTTGGTTTGGAATACACTTGAAAGCACATTAGTCATAGCATATAAAAGAGACATGATCAAAGGTATTCTTATGAGCTATTTGTGCAAGTTTAGCAAAAGAAATTCCTAGAATCAAGAATATTAAGCTCATGCCTAAGTCTGGTAAAAGATTGTTCATCAAGTGGCTTGGTAAAGATATCGGCTAATTGATCTTTAGTGTTAATGTATGAAATCTCGATATCCCCCTTTTGTTGGTGATCCCGAAGAAAATGATACCGAATGGCTATGTGTTTAGTGCGGCTATGCTCAACGGGATTATCCGCCATGCGGATTGCACTCTCATTATCACATAGAAGAGGAACTTTGGTTAATTTGTAACCGTAGTCCCGCAGGGTTTGCCTCATCCAAAGCAATTGTGCGCAACAATGGCCTGCGGCAATATACTCAGCTTCGGCGGTAGAAAGAGCGACCGAATTTTGCTTCTTTGAAGCCCATGACACCAAGGATCTTCCCAAGAACTGGCAAGTCCCCGATGTGCTCTTCCTATTAATCTTACACCCCGCCCAATCAGCATCCGAATAACCAATCAAATCAAATGTGGATCCCTGAGGGTACCAAAGCCCAAACTTAGGAGTATAAGCCAAATATCTCAAGATTCGTTTTACGGCCGTAAGGTGTGATTCCTTAGGGTCGGCTTGGAATCTTGCACACATGCAAACGGAAAGCATAATGTCCGGTCGAGATGCACATAAATAAAGCAATGAACCAATCATCGACCGGTATACCTTTTGATCCACGGACTTACCTCCCGTGTCGAGGTCGAGATGCCCATTAGTTCCCATGGGAGTCTTGATGGGCTTGGCATCCTTCATTCCAAACTTGCTTAGAATGTCTTGAGTATACTTCGTTTGGCTAATGAAAGTGCCCTCTTGGAGTTGTTTGACTTGAAATCCTAAGAAATATTTCAACTCTCCCATCATAGACATCTCGAATTTCTGTGTCATGATCCTACTAAATTCTTCACATGTAGATTTGTTAGTAGACCCAAATATAATATCATCAACATAAATTTGGCATACAAACAAATCATTATCAAGTGTTTTGGTGAATAAAGTAGGATCGGCTTTGCCGACTTTGAAGCCATTTGCAATAAGGAAATCTCTAAGGCATTCATACCATGCTCTTGGGGCTTGCTTGAGCCCATAAAGCGCCTTAGAGAGCCTATAAACATGGTTAGGGTACTCACTGTCTTCAAAGCCGGGAGGTTGCTCAACATAGACCTCCTCCTTGATTGGTCCATTGAGGAAGGCACTCTTCACGTCCATTTGATAAAGCTTGAAGCCATGGTAAGTAGCATAGGCCAATAATATGCGAATTGACTCAAGCCTAGCTACGGGTGCATAGGTTTCACCAAAGTCCAAACCTTCGACTTGTGAAAACCCCTTGGCCACGAGTCGAGCTTTGTTCCTTGTCACCACACCATGCTCGTCTTGCTTGTTGCGGAAGACCCACTTGGTTCCTACAACATTTTGATTAGGACGTGGAACTAAATGCCATACCTCATTCCTTGTGAAATTGTTGAGCTCCTCTTGCATCGCCATCACCCAATCCGAATCTTGAAGTGCTTCCTCTACCCTGTGTGGCTCAATAGAGGAAACAAAAGAGTAATGTTCACAAAAATGTGCAACACGAGATCGAGTAGTTACCCCCTTATGAATGTCGCCGAGGATGGTGTCGACAGGGTGATATCGTTGGATTGCTTGGTGGACTCTTGGGTGTGGCGGCTTTGGTTGTTCATCCTCCTTGTCTTCATCATTTGCATCTCCCCCTTGATCGTTGCCGTCATTTTGAGGTGGCTCATCTTCTTGATCTTCTTGTTCAACATCTTGAGCCTCATCCTCAATTTGAGTTGGTGGAGATGCTTGCATGGAGGAGGATGGTTGATCTTGTGCATGTGGAGGCTCTTCGGATTCCTTAGGACACACATCCCCAATGGACATGTTCCTTAGCGCTATGCATGGAGCCTGTTCTTCACCTATCTCATCAAGATCAACTTGCTCTACTTGAGAGCCGTTAGTCTCATCAAACACAACGTCACAAGAAACTTCAACAAGTCCTGAGGACTTGTTAAAGACTCTATATGCCCTTGTGTTTGAGTCATATCCTAGTAAAAAGCCTTCTACAGTTTTAGGAGCAAATTTAGATTTTCTACCTCTTTTAACAAGTATAAAACATTTGCTACCAAAAACTCTAAAATATGAAATATTTGGCTTTTTACCGGTTAGGAGTTCATAGGATGTCTTCTTGAGGATTCGGTGAAGATATAACCGGTTGATGGCGTAGCAAGCGGTGTTGACCGCTTCGGCCCAAAACCGATCCGGTGTCTTGTACTCATCAAGCATGGTTCTTGCCATGTCCAATAGAGTTCGATTCTTCCTCTCCACTACACCATTTTGTTGTGGAGTGTAGGGAGAAGAGAACTCATGCTTGATGCCCTCCTCCTCAAGGAAGCCTTCAATTTGAGAGTTCTTGAACTCCGTCCCATTGTCGCTTCTAATTTTCTTGATCCTTAAGCCGAACTCATTTTGAGCCCGTCTCAAGAATCCCTTTAAGGTCTCTTGGGTATGAGATTTGTCCTGCAAAAAGAACACCCAAGTGAAGCGAGAATAATCATCCACAATAACTAGACAGTACTTACTCCCGCCGATGCTTATGTAAGCGATCGGGCCGAATAGGTCCATGTGTAGGAGCTCCAGTGGCCTGTCACTAGTCATGATGTTCTTGTGTGGATGATGAGTGCCAACTTGCTTCCCGGCTTGGCATGCGCTACAAATCCTGTCTTTCTCAAAATGAACATTGGTTAGTCCTAAAATGTGTTCTCTCTTTAGAAGCTTGTGAAGATTCTTCATTCCAACATGGGCTAGTCGGCGGTGCCAGAGCCAACCCAAGTTAGTCTTAGCAACCAAGCAAGTGTTGAGTTCAGCTCTATCAAAATCTACCAAGTATAGCTGACCCTCTAACACTCCCTTAAACGCTATTGAATCATCACTTCTTCTAAAGATAGTAACACCTATATCAGTAAATAGACAGTTGTAACCCATTTGACATAATTGGGATACGAAAAGCAAATTGTAATCTAAAGAATCTACAAGAAAAACATTGGAAATAGTATGGTCAGGTGATATAGCAATTTTACCCAATCCTTTGACCAAACCTTGATTTCCATCCCCGAATGTGATAGCTCGTTGGGGATCTTGGTTTTTCTCATATGAGGAGAACATCTTTTTCTCCCCTGTCATGTGGTTTGTGCACCCGCTGTCGAGTATCCAACTTGAGCCCCCGGATGCATAAACCTCAAAACAATTTTAGTTCTTGATTTTAGGTACCCAAACGGTTTTGGGTCCTTTAGCATTAGAAACAAGAACTTTGGGTACCCAAACACAAGTCTTTGATCCCTTGTGTTTGCCCCCAACAAATTTGGCAACTACCTTGCCGGATTTGCTAGTAAGCACATAAGAAGCATCAAAAGTTTTAAATGAAATAGCATGATCATTTGATGCATTAGGAGTTTTCTTTCTAGGCAACTTGGCACGGGTTGGTTGCCTAGAACTAGATGTCTCACCCTTATACATAAAAGCATGATTAGGGCCAGAGTGAGACTTCCTAGAATGAATTTTCCTAATTTTGCTCTTAGGATAACCGGCAGGGTATAAAATGTAACCCTCGTTATCTTGAGGCATGGGAGCCTTGCCCTTAACAAAGTTAGACAAGTTCTTAGGAGGGGCATTAAGTTTGACATTGTCTCCCCTTTGGTAGCCAATGCCATCCTTGATGCCAGGGCGTCTCCCATTATAGAGCATACTTCTAGCAAATTTAAACTTTTCATTTTCTAAGTTATGCTCGGCAATTTTTGCATCTAATAATGCTATATGATCATTTTGTTGTTTAATTAAAGCCATGTGATCATTAATAGCATTGATATCAACATCTCTACATCTAGTACAAATAGAAACATGCTCAACATTAGATGTAGAGGGTTTGCAAGATTTTAGTTCTACAACCTTAGCATGTAACATATCATTCTTAGTTCTAAGGTCAGAAATAATAGTATTGCAAACATCAAAATTTTTAGCCTTAGCAATCAAATTTTCATTTTCTACTCTAAGGCTAGCAAGAGACTCATTCAATTCCTTAATCTTAGCAAGCAAATCATCATTATCATTTTTAAGATTGGGAATTGAATCAATACAAACATGAGAATCAACCTTAGCAATTAATCTAGCATTTTCATTTCTAAGGTTGTTAATGGTCTCATGGCAAGTGCTTAGCTCACTAGACAATTTTTCACATTTTTCTACCTCTAGAGCATAAGCGTTTTTAACCTTAACATGTTTCTTGTTTTCCTTGATTAGGAAATCCTCTTGTGAGTCCAAGAGATCATCCTTTTCATGGATAGCACTAATTAGCTCATTTAATTTTTCTTTTTGTTCCATGTTAAGGTTGGCAAAAAGGTTATGCAAATTGTCTTCCTCACCACTAGCATTATCATCACTAGAAGATTCATATTTAGTGGAGGATTTAGATTTAACCTTCTTCCTTTTGCCGTCCTTTGCCATGAGGCACTTGTGGCCGACGTTGGGGAAGAGGAGTCCCTTGGTGACGGCGATGTTGGCGGCGTCCTCGTCGGAGGAGGACTCGGTGGAGCTCTCGTCGGAGTCCCATTCCTGGCAAACATGGGCATCGCCGCCCTTCTTCTTGTAATACTTCTTCTTTTCTCTCCTCTTTCCCTTCTTGTCGTCGCCCCTGTCACTGTCACTAGACATAGGACATTTTGCAATAAAATGACCGGGCTTACCACATTTGTAGCACACTTTCTTGGAGCGGGGTTTGTAGTCCTTCCCCCTCCGTTGCTTGAGGATTTGGCGAAAGCTTTTGATGATTAAAGCCATCTCCTCATTGTCGAGCTTGGAGGCGTCAATTGGTTGTCTACTTGGTGTAGACTCCTCCTTCTCTTCTGTTGCCTTGAAGGCCACCGGTTGCGCCTCGGATGTGGAGGGATCATCAAGCTCGTTGATCTTCTTTGAGCCCTTGATCATACATTCAAAGCTCACAAAATTCCCGATAACTTCCTCGGGGGTCATTAGTGGATATCTAGGATTACCATGAATTAATTGAACTTGAGTGGGGTTAAGGAAAATAAGAGCTCTCAAAATAACCTTAACCACCTCGTGGTCATCCCATTTTTTGCTCCCGAGGTTGCGCACTTGGTTCACCAAGGTCTTGAGCCGATTGTACATATCTTGTGGCTCCTCCCCTTGGCGAAGACGGAAGCGACCGAGCTCCCCCTCGATCGTTTCCCGCTTGGTGATCTTGGTGAGTTCATCACCCTCGTGCGCGGTCTTGAGTAGGTCCCAAATCTCCTTTGCATTCTTCAACCCATGCACTTTGTTGTATTCCTCCTTGCTTAAAGAGGCGAGGAGTATGGTTGTGGCTTGGGAGTTGAAGTGCTCGATTTGGGCCACTTCGTCCGTATCATAATCCTCATCCCCTACAGAAGGTACCTGTGCTCCAAACTCAACAACATTCCATATACTTTTGTGGAGTGAGGTTAGATGAAATTTCATTAAATCACTCCACCTAGCATAATCTTCGCCATCAAAAGTTGGCGGTTTGCCTAATGGAACGGAAAGTAATGGAGTATGTCTAGATGTACGGGGATATTGTAAGGGGATCTTACTAAACTTCTTGCGCTCTTGGCGCTTAGAAGTTACGGACGGTGCATCGGAGTCGGAGGTGGATGTTGATGAAGTGTCGGTCTCATAGTAGACCACTTTCCTCATCCTCTTGTGCTTGTCGCCTTTCCGATGCGACTTGTGAGAAGAAGATTTTTCCTTCTTCTCTTTGTGGTGAGAAGAGGAAGATCTTTTCTCCTTCCGTTTGGAGGAGTCCTTCTTCTTCTCCCTCCTCTTGGTGCGGGACTCTTCCGATGAAGTGCTCCCTTGGCTTGTAGTGGGCTTGTCGTCGGTCTCCATCTCCCTCTTGGTGTGATCTCCCGACATCACTTCGAGCGGTTAGGCTCTAATGAAGCACCGGGCTCCGATACCAATTGAAAGTCGCCTAGAGGGGGGGTGAATAGGGCGAAACTGAAATTCTCAAAAATAATCACAACTACAAGCCGGGTTAGCGTTAGAAATATACTAGAGTCTGTGAGAGAGGGCGCAAAACAAATCGCAAGCGAATAACGAAGTGAGACACGCGGATTTGTTTTACCGAGGTTCGGTTCTCTCAAACCTACTCCCCGTTGAGGAGGCCACAAAGGTCGGGTCTCTTTCAACCCTTACCCTCTCTCAAACGGTCCCTCGGACCGAGTGAGCTTTCTCTTCTCAATCACTTGGAACACAAAGTTCCCGCAAGGACCACCACACGATTGGTGTCTCTTGCCTCAATTACAAGTGAGTGTTTGATCACAAGAAAGAATCAAGAAAGAAGAAAGCAATCCAAGCGCAAGAGCTCGAAAGAACACAAGCAAATCACTCTCTCTAATCACTAGGGCGTTGTGTGGAATTTGGAGAGGATTTCATCTCTTGGGTGTGTCTAGAATTGAATGCTAGAGCTCTTGTAAGTAGTTGAGAAGTGGAAAACTTGGATGCAATGAATGTGGGGGTGGTTGGGGTATTTATAGCCCCAACCACCAAACTTGACCGTTGGTGGAGGCTGTCTGTCGATGGCGCACCGGACAGTCCAGTGCACACCGGACATGTCTGTTGCCCCCGCCACGTCATCAATGCCGTTGGATTCTGATCGTTGGAGCTTCTGATTTCTGGGCCCGCCTTGATGTCCGGTGCACACCGGACATCTCCTATTCATTGTCCGGTGCGCCGGTATGGGCGCGCCTGACTACTGCGCGCGCAGAGCGCGCATTAAATGCGCCGCAGGTAGCCGTTGGCGCCGAAATAGCCGTTGCCCCGCTGTTACACCGGACAGTCCGGTGTACACCGGACAGTCCGGTGAATTTTAGCGGAGCAGCCGAAGTGAAAAACCCGAGGCTGGCGAGTTCCTGAGGCCGCTCTTCCTTGGAGCACCGGACATGTCCGGTGTACACCGGACAGTCCGGTGAATTATAGCGGAGTGGCCTTTGGAAAATCCCGAGAGTGAAGAGTTCGGAGTTGGAGTCCTCTGGTGCACCGGACATGTCCGGTGGCGCACCGGACACTGTCCGGTGTACACCGGACAGTCCGGTGCCTCCAGACCAGAGGAGCTTTCGGTTGCCTCTTTGCTCCTTTGTTGAATCCAAAACTTGATCTTATTATTGGCTGAGTGTGAACCTCTTACACCTGTATAATCTATACACTTGGGCAAACTAGTTAGTCCAATTATTTTGTGTTGGGCAATTCAACCACCAAAATTAATTAGGGACTAGGTGTAAGCCTAATTCCCTTTCAATGGCCCACAAGGGCAAGGCGACGTCCGATATCACCTACAACCCGGAAGATGAACCCGAGGCGTATAGCAACCCCGCCATCTACAGCCGCCTATGTGAGTACACTGCCATGGCACAGGAGGTCCATGGGCCAGATTACGACCCGAGGACATCGACGGAGATGTCCTCATGAGGGTCGGAGGAGGCAAGAGGCATGGGCGGTACTGGATTGACGACGGGGAAATCAACTCGTCGTCCACTCCCAATCTGTCTCAGGTGTGAGCAAGGACCACGAGCTCGAGCCCAGCCATACGACCTCGGCAGGACAACTCACATCATCGGGTACATCAATTTTAAGTTAGTGCTTTTGTAACTCGTCATTCCTTGAGTTATATACCTTCTCTTTGAGTTATTATAACATTAGGGTGAAATATTGTAGGCCCAGATAGAATAAGAGAGGAGGGAACGGTGGGAAATGGAAGCAAGAATGATGTCGGAGCGGGAGGCCCGCTTGGCAGATTAGCAGAGGATGGCGGAGATGTTCGAGTACATGTTGTAACACCCTGATTTTGGGGGTATAAAATTTCTTTCTAATTATCACCCAAAATCGTGTGTTACTCTTCTTTTTCTCACTCTAGGTTTTCTCTCTCTCTAGATTCATTCTCCCTTTTTCCTTTTTGATTAGAGATAGCCTAAACTAGTGGAGGTTAATTATTTATTTTTGCCAAAACCTTATGAGTCATGACATGTTGCATCATGCTGAGTTTAAAATATTTTTTGAAGTGTTGCACAAGTTTGAATTTATTTGAATTTAAAACCTAGTTTGAATTTGGATCTGAAAAACCCTATAGAAAAAGAAATGGAAAAGGAATTAGAAAATTCGGAGAAAAATAAAAGGAGAAAGCAGCCCAAACTAGCCCAGTCGGCCCAGCCAGACCACGCGCCCGCGCCGTTTGACAGGCGAACCCCAATTGTCAGCGACAGTTCTCCCTCGCTCGCTGCCCAGTGGGGCCAGCCTGTCGGCGCCAATTTTCTTCCCCGCGCGCTCCCTCTCTCTCTCTCTCTCTCTCTCTGTCTCGCGGACCCGGTCCGCCAGTCGTCGAGTCGTTGACCTGCACGCCCCTTTCTCCTCTCTATGCGCCGTGGACCCTACCTGTCAGTTTCGCCCCCTCCGCGCTCGCCGTGGACTGGCGCGTGCGCACTCGCGCATGTCGCCGGATTTCTCGGCCACGACGCCCGCCCACTCGCCCAGCTCCCTTCATAGAGCCCCGCCAGTGCCCCGCGCACACCCCTCACCTCATTTCGCATAGCTTCACCCTCTCTCGCGCTCTGTCCACGCCGCCAACCGCCGCCGAAGACCCGCGCCCGCGTTCCCGGCCATCCAGCTCGCCGGAGACCGCTCCAAGCCTCCCCGAGGTTAGACACCCGTCCCCATGCCCAATTTCCCCTTTTGCGCCCTGTGCTCGGCCAATTTCGCCTTCGCCGGTGCTCAGCCGCGGTGGTCCGCCGTGCTCGCGCGGTGGCCGGCCGATTTAGCCCGGTCTAGTTCCCCGGAGTAGGTCCCTGTGTCACCCCTGCCTCTGCTAAAGCTAGCCTAGGACTTAGCATGCCTTAAGTCCCCTCCCCGTGGCTGGAATGGCTCACTGGAGTTACTCCGACCCGCCCGAGACCTTCTCACCGTCGTTCTCCCTTCTCTGCCCGTGGATTCATGGCCTCTTCCCCGCCATTGAGTTCGCTGTGGTGCCCTCTCCCTCTCTACCCAACTTTGACGACCCCGGAGCCACCCTAGCTCGTGCCAGCCACAACTCCGGCGACCTCACTACTGCAGAGAGGAGCGGTGCCGCCCGCAGCCGTTTGTTTCCCCCTGGTCTGATCCCCTTCGCCCGATTCAGATCGAACAGCTCGGACCACGGATAACGCTTCGCCGCCCACAGCCGTCTATTTCCCCCTGGTCTGATCCCCTCCGTCCATTTCAGATCGAACGGCTCGGACCACGGATAACGCTTCACCGCCCACAGCCGCCTGTTTCCCCCTGGTCTGGTCCCCTCCGTCCGATTCAGATCGAACGGCTCGGACCACGGATAACGCTTCACGCACGCGTGCCCTGACGCTCTGGCCCGCCTATCAGCGCCCAAGTCCTCTGGCGTTGGGCCCGCTCGGTCAGTGTGCCCTCCCCCTCTGCCGCTGATGCCCCTGGCCCCGCTTGTCCGCCGCGCCTGGGTGCCCACGCCCGCGCGCGCCCGCGCGATCTAATCTCAGCTGTCGGTTTCTGATCCAACGGTTGAGGGAGCCCGATACCCCTTCGCATGGCTGTTTTGCTTAAGAAACCCCCTGGTTTAGAAAATCAACCCACCATCCTCTATTTTAGCGCATAGGTCCCTGGTTTGTTTTAATTAGACCCTTGGACTTTTATTTAATCATAGATTTAGCCCTAATTTCATATTTCAAACTTCAAAACTTGTTTGTTTCATATCTTTTTCATATGAACTCCAAATTTAGTGGTTCAAATTGCAAAATGTTCACCAAATTATTATCTGTTCAAATAAAATATGACCAACTGCAATCTGTACACTTTAATTTTTACACTTAGAATATAGAATTAAAGTATATGTTGATTTATTTATTTAATGAAATAAATAAAAGGAGAACCCTAGGAATAAAATATATTCAATCTTGAGAGATTAGTGTTATGCATTACTTGGATTTATTTTTGGCTTAACCTCTAGGCCTTAATGACATAAATAGAATTAGGAATGTAATTATGGATAATACTTAAAAGATAATCAAATTTCTAAATGAGAGTAGTTTATCTTATAATTCTAGCTTTCATTTGTTTTAATCACTACTTAACCTTTTTGAGCTATGTTCCAAACATTTAGAGAGTAATCAATTTCCCAATTAGGATTAGTCCATTTTTATAACTTGACCTCATTCCTTTGTACTTAATACTATACCTTCTTGAGTTGTGTGCCAATATTTGTACATGTGTGATGTGATGTTCATTTTACCTTCCAAATGTATTGAATGTATGCTCGCTTTACTTAGACAATGAGCAGCTCGTGGTTCTTGAGTGTGTTGCCGAAGATCCCTCTGAGCAACAATCTAGTGAAGGCAAGTGTCCTCTGACCTATCATGTCCTACTTTACTTTATAATTCACTGTCCCGCATTACTTTATTGAAACCTAAGGATTAACTAGTTTGTATTTCCCTTACCCTTGTTTACGTTTTTGGGTTAATCATGGTTAGCTTATGCTATTGCTTAAACTTAATCAGTGAACATGATGTGATCTTTTATGATACGATGATGTTATCCCGATGGGGTCCTTGTGATTACTTTAGGGGGTCAGGCTCTTTCCTGAGTACCTCTCCGTAAGGACCTGTTTGGGGAGTGACAACCCGGGATAACAGTGCAACCACGAGGGTGGAGTGGGACGCCCTTAGCTGATTAATTAGAGGAACCAGAGGAGTAGTTGGCTTCGTCGTAGGGCCATCAATAGGGTCCGGGCACAGTACTTGCTCTGCCAAGGTTGGTTGCAGAAGTTCTTTGATTTGGTTTTGTTAGTCACCCTTCCTTTGGGGAGATGTACTGTGTTTATCAAACTGGAGAAATCTAACGGGTGGCTATGACCTCTGGGAAATCTTTGTAAAGGCTACGTAGTGAGACCCTGCTAGGTCACCTTGGTAGTGATCAATGGGAAGGCTAGAACCCCAAGTAGAATGGGAATCATGGCTTGTGGGTAAAGTGTGCAACCTCTGCAGAGTGTTAGAAACTGGTATATCAGCCGTGCTCACGGTTATGAGCAGCCTTGGGATCCTCTTCGATTAGAAGAACAATGGTTACTTTTATGATGATGATTAACAATGGTGATTATAATCCTGATCTCTGGTATTTCCTCTTGGAGGGAGTGCCTCTGGGTAATAACTGGGTTATTACTAAAATTTGGCTCTACTTATAATAATAAAACTTGACCAACTAAAAGCAACTGCTTAACCTTAACTCCACATACCGCTAGTCTACCTTAGCCAAACGGAACATTTGCTGAGTACGTTGATGTGTACTCACCCTTGCTTTACAAACCACCCCACCCCAGGTTGTCCCCACTGTTCTCAGTGCTCAGGAGGTGAAGTTGGCAACATGGATGACTTCGAGGAGTTCCAGGAATACGACGAGTTCTAGTTTACTTTAGTGGCAAACCCCTAGTCAGTTGCCTGTGTAGGCTTAGCATCTACGTTTCGTAATTCCGCACTTTGATAATTATGTTGAACACAATGGTTATGTGTTAGACTCTGTGGATGTCTTGGACATCTTGATGTAATAAAGTATCTTTCCGCTATTTATTTCAAGCATTGTGTTATGATGTCCAATTATGTAATCACTGTGTACATGAGTTTCTGATCCTGGCACGTACATGGTTCGCATTCGGTTTGCCTTCCAAAACTGGGTGTGACACATGCAGAGCCTTGGCGCCGCACATGGTTTTGCTCCACCACCTCCAATGTTCCCACTAGTGTTCCCTGCTCAGTTCCATACTCCTATGAGTATTGACGACATGGCTCTGTTGTGGAGAATGCAGGGGGTCACGACCGCAACTCCAATGTCATCCTCAGACTTCTATGCAGGGAACACTTCCCTGGATTAGTTGAGTACGTCGGAGTGACGGGCCCAGCCTACACCTTTGACCACTACGCCGTCGCCCTCGATGTAGTAGATCGGGACGGTAGGGAATTCAACAACAAGGCAAAGCAGGTGAATCAAGAGCTATGGGTAAGTCTTCCTATATTGTAAACTATGTCACATTTGTTGCATATTTTTGAAATAATGTATGGATACATCATCTTTGTATGTAGGATTTCTTCAGATGCGAGGCTGGATACGAGGCTAGGGCGGATGTGGTGGTCACCACGAGCTATAAGAAGCTCGTCGTGGACATTCACTATGAGGCGCGAATCCAGGCCTTCGTTAGTTACCATGGCTCTGTCCTTAGGGAGAAGGTGACCAAGTAGTATGCCCAAACCATGTCGCTGACTCAAGGACCAGCACTTGCAGGTAAATACAGAACTTTAATATTGATCGTGATAAAATTTGCTTAATTTTATCTTTTGATATGGAGTGTATTTGTTTTACTTTGTAGATAATTCCTTATTTGTACGCTGCACATCCTCAGTGTTGGGAGCAGATGGTGGATAGGTGGTGCTCGCCTGAGTGGGATGAGGCGCACAACGCTAGCCGAGAACGACGTCTAATGATGCAAGGTCCCTCCCACCACCAAGGCAGGCGCAGCCTTGGCAAATATGCAGAAGCATGGGTACGCCCTCTTTTTATTTAGAAATATAACACTAGATTAGACATGATTTCTAACTATCTCGTTGGTTTTTTTGCAGTCGGCGTCACATGGTGGCCAGCCTTGCTCCATCTTCTCGGCGTATGCTATGGCCCACAAGGGCAAGGAAACGTCTGACATCACCTACAACCCAGAGGATGAGACCGAGGCATATAGCAACCTCACCGTCTATAGCCGCCTAAGTGAGTTCACTGCCATGGCATAGGAGGTCCATGGGCCAGATTATGACCCGAGGACCGAGGACATCGATGGAGACTAGCCATCGACTCGTCGTCCACTCCCACTCTGTCTTAGGTGCGAGCAAGGACCACGAGCTCGAGCCTAGCCATATGACCTCGGCAGGACAGCTCACATCATCGGATACATCAATTTTAGGTTAGTGCTTCTGTAACTCGTCATTCCTTGAGTTATATACCTTCTCTTTGAGTTATTATAACATTGGGATGAAATATTGCAGACCCAGATAGAATAAGAGAGGAGGGAACGACAGGAGATGGAGGCAAGGATGATGGCGGAGCGGGAGACCCGCTTGGCAGATTAGGAGAGGATGGCAGAGATGTTCCAGTACATGCAATGCCTTGGCGTCGCACATGGTTTTGCTCCACCACCTCCGTTGTTACCTCTAGTTGACCATGCTCAGTTCCATACTCCTATGAGTATCAAAATTCTATTCCTGCATGATATATATTCATCTAGTATAATAAAATGCAATCTCTTATCTGTGGAGGGACAATCTGGGGCAGCATCCAACAACCCTCATGGATCGCTCAGCCCATCGCCGCACCAGTCCAGCCACCCACCTCGCTGATGTTCTTCTAAACTTAGTTGCGAGACATGTTTATGCCATATATTGGATGTTTATGGACTTATTTATGTGACTACTTGTTAGTGTTATGAACTATTTTGTGGTACTTGTGACTTTGTGATGTATGTGAAGAAACATGTGATCTTTGTGAGCTATGTCGTGTATTTGATGTATGTGATGATTCTATGATATCTGTGATGTATATGTGATATATCTTTTGTTTGTTTGGATGGAATAGCAAAAACAAATAAAAAAGGGTATTCTGGTCACTTTACCGAGTGTAACACTCGACAAAGAGGTACTTTGCCGAGTGTCAAGGTCATAGCACTCGGCAAAGAAGGCACACCTGGGCGCCAGTAAAGCTTCTTTGCCGAGTGTTGTGGTCTTGGCACTCGGCAAAGGAACTGACAAAGGGGCTACTATTGATCCCTTTGTCGAGTGCTAGTCCAACGGGTACTCGGCAAAGAGGGAACCTTTGCCAAGTGCCACCTAATACGTTCGGCAAAGGAACGGGCAAAGGGGCCCACGGGGAACTTCTTTGCCGAGTGTCAGTATAGTAGACACTCGACAAAGAGTGAGTCTTTGCCGAGTGCCCGCATGACACTCGGTAAAGTCTCCGTCGCCGTCACCTGGCGCCGTTACGGCGACTTTTTCTTTGCCGAGTACCATGCATACACTCGGTAAAGCTCGATAAACAGTGCTCGATAAAGAAGCCGTTGCCGATGTACAGTTCACCGAGCCTTTTTTGCCGAATGTCACTCTCGGCAAAGACTTCGCCGAGTGTTTTCTGGCCTTTGCCGAGTGCTTCAGACACTCGGCAAAAAAGCTGTTTTCGGTAGTGTATGCATTCGGTTTAGGCCCCTAAAACCGGGTGTCACTACAGTAAACGCCAAAATTTCCGACGGCTAAAACCGTCGGACATAAGACTTGGACCGTCGGAGATAACCTATTTCCGACGGCATTAGCTTATGTCCGACGGTTTTAAGCCGTCGGACATAACTCGTCGGAAATAGCGTTATGTCCGACGGCGGCCGTCGGACATACACTACGTCCGACGGCCCTATCGAGCCGTCGGACATAAGGCCGCGTAACCGTTTTACCCGTCGCCTGGGCCCACAGCTGTTATGTCCGACGGTTTAAAGCCGTCGGATATAACATACAGCTTATCTCCGACGGTTTTAAGCCGTCGGACATAAGGTCTATGTTATGTCCGACGGCCTACACTAAGCCGTCGGACATAACATTTTTCAGAAATTGCACAAAAATCTGAAATTTAAAAAATCTGACATTTGCAAATACAAAACAGATTTCATACACATATACACATTCACATTAACAAATATACTCACATAAGTATACACATTCACAAATATAATCACATAAGCATTCACATTCACAAAATTTAACATAACGACATAGTTCTAAATGGTTGCAACAAGTGTTTACATAAACATAGTTGTCCAAACTCCAAAATGAACATTATTCGACGGATAGGCTTTCACATGAAAGGTTGCAACAAGTGTTTTACATCATTATCACTCATATCCATCGCCACCTCCTCCGGCTGGACTATGCGTGCTGAAAAGATTGTTCACCCACGAATGTGTTGGGTCGTCCTGACCAGACCCATCTCCAGGTGCGGCAACTGAAGCGGGTGGTGTCTGAAATCCCTATAACACAAGCACATGAAATAGTAACCACTCAATTGTTCATTTAAACACATAAGACATCTATGAACATGTCACACACGCATATGTGTACATACCATAGGGAATTGTGACGGAGGCGGAGGCGGTGGTGGAGGCGCCAACATTGGCATTGGCAGTGCAAACTCCGGAGGCGGCATCCCATATGTCGGCATCGGGACGCCCGCTTGTTGGGCTAGTTGCTACAAATTATATACAAGTTATTGTTGAGCTAATAAGATACACATCAAGTGTTTTGCAAAATAAGCTACAAAATGTTACTTCAGCTTACCGAGAGAAGAGCTTGATTTTGGGCCTGGAGGTGTGCATAATACTCGTCCCTCTTCTTCTGGTACTCGGCTTGTTGCCTCTGGTACTCAGATTGTTGCCTCTGGTACTCCAATTGTTCCCTCAAGACTGATTGAGGCTGTCCAATAAAGGGACAATTCCGGCCCAACATACCTCACATGCGTCGCTTGTAAGGTGTGTTGGGCCGAAACGGGTGACGCCTAGGTTTCGTTTGTTCACACTACGATACAATATGATTAACTATAATCATCGTGCATTATTAAATAATTAAACTAATAAACCAAAATACAATATTACATACGAAATAACATTGTTATAAATGACAAATCATATAAAATGACCTTATTTCCGAGGGCATAATAATTACCCTCGGAAATTAAAAATTTAAATTATCTAAAGTACCACTAAATAAACTAAAACAGGCTATTTTAATTACGTAATCAAATTTTGGCCGTCGGACATAACAAACTAAACAATCAAATGCATTCATACATACATTTCTAATCAAATACATTAATACAAACATACAATTCTAATCAAATACATTAATACAAGCATACAATTTTAATAAACGAAATTGCTAATTAAGTATACTCACTTAGCGGGTGTGGAGAGCCGGCCGGCGATGGGCGCACGGGCGGGCGGCGGGCGCAGGGGCCGTTGGCCGGAGCACGGGGCGGCGGCGGTGGCACAAGCGTGGCGGCCGGAGCACGAGCGTGGCGGTGGCCGGCGACGAGCTCGGGGCGGTGGCGGCCGGACAAGGGGCGGCGGTGGCCGGAGGTCGTGGCGGCGGCTGCCGGAGCTCGTGGCGGCGGGCGGGCCGGCGACGAGCGTGGCGGCGACGAGCGTGGAGACGGACGGCGGCGGCGGGAGACAGAGAAACGACCGGGCGTGAAAACTGAAGGCGCGCGGGTCGGATCCGCGCGTTAAAAAGACTTATGTCCGACGGCCAGGGTACGGGGCCGTCGGACATAAGCTTACCTCCGACGGCCAGGGGGCGGGCCGTCGGACATAAGGTTATGTCCGACGGTCAGACTGACAGCCGTCGGCTGTTTCCTTTTATTTACGACGGCCACTGTTGGCCGTCGGACATACCCTTATGTCCGACGGTTGTCTACGGGGCCGTCGGACATAATGCGGCCGTCGGAGTTTCTACGTTTTACTGTAGTGTGTGACAGTGACTCCAATATATTGTCCTTTTGCAAAAACTCCAAACAACAGATTTTATTTATTGGCTTTCCATTTGGGCCCAAATACACATATTTCCATCGGTACTATAAAATACTAAATATATTACTGATATATGACAACCAAATACTACTATTTTATTCAATATATATAACTGCTTTGTGTAGAGTATATAAGCTGCGATTAAGGAAGCCTTTAGTTCTCCTTGTAAGTTGTAATTCGTTGAATAAATCCGTCGATGTACTTCTCTTGTCGTTCTCTGTCAGACACAATGGCCTGGAGCTTCTTTGCATTCTCTACAAAGACCTTCCTAGATTCCACCTCCGTCATGACAAGCCGCACCGCGCTGGCGATGCCGTCACGACTGAACCACGACCTGTCCTTCTCATCCCTCGGAACCTGCACTCCCACCTTCTTCCTCTCCAGAAGCAGCGCGTTCGACCATTGGTCCCAGGCAATTGGCAGCATGATAAGAGGGTGCCCGAAGAGAGGCCCTTCAATGGTGGAGCCCCAGCCGCAGTGCGTCAGGAACGCGCCAACGGCGCCATGCGCCAGTATGCTGATCTGCGGAACCCAGCTGAAGGTGACCAGCCCACGGCCGTGCGTGCGCTCCCGGAAACCAGGAGGAAGCACCTCTCCGCCGGGGATGCCGCCGCGGGGCTTCCTTAGAGCCCAGAGGAACCGCGTCCCGGCGAGCTCCAGGCCGAGCCCCAGCTCGTGCACCTGCTCCACGCGCAGCGGCACTTCGCTGCCCAGGGCGATGTACACCACCGAGTTCGCCGGCTGCGCGTCCAGCCAGCGTAGCAGGGTGACGCCGTCGTCGTCCTCTCCGCTCACGATCACGACCCTGCGGCGGGCACGGTCGTCGTCGGTCCGTGGTGGCATGAGACCTAACGGGACCACCGGCTTGACGCCAAGGGTCTCCACGAACGGGACTAGTTCGGGCTCCCACTCTCGGCAGCTACTCATGGCTGCGAGCGTGCACGCCTCTAGTGTCCTGGAGCGACGCCGGTCGACGGACATCGCTGGTCGTTGGTGGTGGACGGCGCCGGCGGCTACATCACTATCATCCTCAGCCTCACTTGCCTTGCTGGCGTTCTCCCGCCACCGGCGGTCCCATCCAGCGACGCTATGTGCGGAGCAAATCTGAAACATCACGCCAGGCACCTGCATGACATATGCATAGAATCAAGCATTAATAGATAGGACGACCATGAGCAATTTGACTTCCGTGGAACCTTGTACTCGCGGGCAGTGGCGGCGGCCCAGTAGTGGAAGATGTCGAAGATGACGCAGTCCGGCCTCCCGCCGCCCTCGTCAGTGGCGGCGCATGCGGCGCCGAAGAACTCCGAGAAGGGCGCTGCGAGCCCGTCGAAGGCCTTCCAGAGGAGCTCCACCTTGTCGTGAGGGACGTCGTGGGTGGACTCGGCACCATCCGGCAGGCCGTCGACGTGTGGCAGCGGAAGCGCCACCAAGCTGACACGGCCCACCGCGCCGGCCTGCGTGCGCACCGGAGGGAGCCGCGCGATGTTGCGGGGCGTGGAGACGAACGTCACGCGGTGGCCCCGAGACGCCAGTCTCTCCGCTAGGTCCATGTACGGCAGCATGTGACCGAATGCAAGCCACGGGCACATCACCACGTGCAGCGCCGGCGGCGAAGACGTTGGCGATGAGTTTGTAGTGGTGGCCATGACGAAGTGGGCTCGTTGGGATTGTGGATGGATGGCTGTGGGGATATTGGAGAACCGTCGAAAAGCTGCGTATTTATAAATCTGCTCCTTGCCGTGTGTGGTGTGTCGCTAGCTCTGTTTGTCTATTACTGATCCAGCGATCTAAATCTTAAGATAACATAAGTAATTTCCCTCCGTCCCAAAAATAACACAGCTCTAGCACAATATCAGTCTCATATTTTATTATGTTAAATTTTATCAATTATAGATAGTATCAATATTTAAGATATCAAATAAATATTGAAACCTAGCCGGTCTACATTGAAACTCTATGATTTCATGTGTAGGTTAATTAGGTTTCTACACATAGTGCGTCACAACTTTATCAAAATATTCTCAAATTTTTATCACAGCCTCTACATATGATATTATGATATGTGTAGGTGCTCGAAAAATTCCGGTCTGTTTCTAAAATCGGTTGTAACTTGTGCTAAATAATATGCATATCATTTTTGCATGCACGGTTTTTCATATTTCGAGTGACATGCAGTTCAAATTTGAATTTTTCGAAGAAATTCAATTAAACGAACTAAATCTAATAGTTATAGAAAACACTTTTATAATTATGCAAAAATGGAACATGTAGGTCTACATAAGTGTAGAAACATACCACAAAAAATTTGGATGGGAAAAGAAAAAAATAAAAATGTACTTTATCGAGTGTCCAAGAATAGCACTTGATAAAGCATACTTTGCCGAGTGTCAAGCATGGGACACTCGGCAAAGTAGCTTCTTTGCCGAGTGCCAAAGACCGACGCTCGGCATAAATAACGGCCGTTAGCTATAGACGACTGCTGACGGTCCTTTGTCGAGCGCCGACTTTTGCCGAGTGTTTGGCACTCGGCAAAGTCGTCTTTGCCGAGTGTCTTCCAGTGCCAAGAGTCCTGCTCTCAGTAAACGCAGTCGTTACCAAGAGTGGAACTTTACCGAGTGCGGCACTTGGAAAATACTTTTTTGTCGAGTGCCTGATAGAAAGCACTCGGTAAAGCGCGGAGCACTAGGCAAAGATCAGGATTTCGGTAGTGGCCGTCCCAAAAAGAACACGCCTCTAGCACAATATCAGTCTCAAATTTTAGTATGTTAAATTTTATCAATTATAGATAGTATCAATATTTATGATATCAATAAATAACATTAGATTAATTACTAAATGAGTTTTCATGATAAATTAATTTGAAACCATAAATGTGAATTTTATTCACAAAAAAACATGGTCAAACATAACCACTCGTTGCATACATTTAGGACAGGTGGAGTATCAGCTATGGCTTAATTAATATCTTGGACTAATAAAAGTTTTTATATAAATCACATGTTTTTCCTATTTTTTCATTTTCTAACATATAGGCATAAAGATACCTTTTATCTCCATATAGTCGTTGTGATAAAACTACCGATTAGCTAGTGATCTATATGTTTTCCATTCATATACACGTAGTTTTTTATTTCAGTGCACCTCTCTCCGTAACTTTAATGCATTTAGTTGAACCTTACATTGACCTGAAATGGTTATGGTCGTGCATTGCTACGATTTTTATATATGACATATCATAAATTTTATTTTAATAAAGCACAAAATATATGTTTTCTATTAGTTAGGTGGGTGTAAATGTGAAGCCAACAACCAAGGTTTAAACACTCACTTATACATAATTTCACTTTATTTTTTACATAAAGCGCAGATATAAAGCTTTCTAAAAGGAAGTCTTGCACCTTTGTACCATTTGCCATTTCAACAAAAGATAATAAACATTGGATGATTTCAATGATATTTTTGTTGTCTCTCTGAAGTATATTACGAAGAATCACCTCAAATAATTGTTGGGGCTTTGGTGGTTGCAATACATTTTGTCAAATAAAACAAATCTTTCCAAACTGATTCGAGCATGCCAAGGCAAATGAAGCAACACTGCAGGCCCCATGCACTCTTGAAGTGGAGCACCAAGTTCATTGAATGTTTTTAGCATGGTAATTGCGTGGTGCTATGAGATCTCAGAACCATTGCCTAGAAGCACAAGAAGTTTCTTGTCAATTCCTGATTCAATCATAGTCTCAACAGCCTTCAACTTTCCAACCTTTATCAAAGATTCAAGTCTTGCAAACACATTTTCATACATTGCTCATTTTCTGCAAACAAGAGATCTGCAATTTGATCAATGGGAATTCTTACCAAATTTCATCAGCAATTACGCCATCAACATGCTTAGATATCTTGGCCAGAACATAAGAGAAGTTGGCTAGAGTTGAAGTATCTTCACAAGCACCAAGAAGATCAATTAATCTATCTATGGAACCTACTATTTCAAGAGAGCAAGTAAGATTTATGTAGTCTGCTGGAACAAATATAACTGCAATTGTGATAGTGAATATTAAAATAAGATATGGTAATCTCTGCTATTCAAGGGACAAGTATTAACTAAACCCAATTCTGCTTGCCTCAAATTCAGATAGAGATATGCATGCCATGAGAGCTTGAGTTATGTTTTGCCAATTAAATATCAATGTCCATGAATTCTAGCAGAGAAAAGAATGTTCCCATCTTCCATTCAGCTAGTCTTTTCATACACTCTTTGCCAAAAAAACAAAAAGGCCAAAGAGCTACAAATGCCACATAATATGAAATCGAATTGGATAAAAGAGCACGAGTAACATCATTTCTTTTGTTCTCATGGTACATCTACTTCTTTCTCATTGACGTATGAAATTGGACCAGGTGCACAAGTTGCATATGTTGGAAGGTTGGATATGGTTTTCTCCCATTTTTCACTCTGGTTTCCTTCGTTAGAGCTTGCCCACGGCAACAATTATAAGAGGATGGAGACCACAACGATCTAGCAAGACTTCTGCGAAGGGCTGTGAAGTATAGAGAAGTTAAACGTCCAAAAGTCACTGTGTTTGGAATTTTTAGTTATTCTATTTTTCATGATGTATCTTCCTCTAACATGACTTAATTTGAAAATTTGGTATAACTACTAATTGAAAAAAAATATATGTATGTAAAAAAATACTAAGCATATTTGTTAAGCTAAACATGATGTTACTTAAGAAAATATGTTGTTAATAGAATAAGATTAATATTGAAATGAAAACATATGTAAATTAGAATCATCCAAAGTTAAGAGATGTCCATGCTTTGAGAACCTTCTTTAGATCACGACCGCAGAAGTAGCTCTCCAAGACTCAGCGAAGGTTTCCACAATTTCACAAATACATGGCATGCATCCTCATGGCCGTTGTCGCCGCCATAAACATGGATAGCTCAATTCCTCGCTCCATAAATTTAGAAACGAGCAAGCAAGGAGCCAATCGCCCACCCCCATATGCACCAATCTGACTCCCAAGCTTCGTTCGCATCAATACCGCCAGCACTCCACATGCAGCTACTAATCGAGACCTCCCCAGCCTAAGCTGATCGATTAATCATCAGAGTTAGAGACTTGGTGGTACTGGTCTTAACTACTGTGGAACGATGGGGCATGATGTAGAGCGGATAGCGCCTCCCAACGCGGAACAGCAACCGCGCCACGACGCTCAACTACAGCCTCCTCATCGCCGGTGCCACAACGAGGGGGTTCGTGGCCGTAGCCACCGACCAGCATGTCTCCGCGTCCTCGTCTGACCTTGACATGTCATGGCAAGCATTCGGACGCCAGCACCAGACTGACGACACATGTCTTTGAAGATCTCGCCACCTCCGGAGATCTGAGCCCTGCTGCTGGTGGTGGTAACCATTTTCGCTGCGTTGGCGTGGAGAGCCAGAAGACAGAAATTTATAGCGACGACGGTCGTGGTAGGCACGCTATGAGAGGTTGAGGCGTGGCGGGGCACTCGACGTGGAGTTCACGGGGCCTATCCTCACATCGCTCGGCATAGAGTTTGCGGGGACTTATCCTCACGATACGCTTCGAGGTTGCGACAACGAGCGGAGGCGGTTTCTTCACGTGGTGTGCGGGAGTTCATTTTAGAGACGCGGGGAAGTACGATGACGTACGACGGTCACCGGAGGGGGACAACGCATGAAAATCAGGACACACGAAACTCTCCTATTATAGTAGTAGAGAGGAGATTATAGGAGTGCGGGTTGATTCTAAATAAATATAGGGGTTTTTTTGAAAAATATTGACGCAGACGACCGATGAAACTGGTGATTTAATATAGTAGAGATAGAGATATGGTGTCATGCGTCTAAATGTTGATTTTCAGATTAATCGTACCAATCCCAACATATTATTTTGTCCTCAAGTTAAGTTGGAACTAAATTCTCGTGCTTATTCTATCCTTTTGTCCTTTTAAAAGTAAGACCCTGAGATCATAAACCACAATCCAAAGTACTATAATAGCATAAACAATCACTAGGAGAGTGCCCGTGCGTTGCAACGGGAACGTATAAAACCACGATAAACTATGTACAAATGTGTGTTATACTTTTATAGGTCAGTGCACGTGCGTTGCAACGGAGACATATAATATCTCGATAACTTATATATGCACATGTGTTATATACACAAAATGTGTCTTATATTGTTATAGGTGAGTGCCCGTGCGTTGCAACGGAACCGTATAATAACACGATAACTTATGTACATATGTGTTATATTGTTATAGGTATGTACCCGTGCTTTACGACGGAAGTAAAAAATTTGTATGAAACATTGATACGGATGAATCTCCCATGACAATGCCACAAAACAAAAGGTTCTCGATGTAAAGACCAACTTTGAAACCAGTTAAATTGAGTCATTGTGTGTTATACTTGTACTCTGTTCTATGTATGTGTATCTCTCGTGCTTGAAGTAGAATATAGTTGTGGGCATGATTGCTTCTACGTTAGTTAGTTTTCAGTTTGAAGTAGAATATAGTTGTGGGCATGATTGATTGATGTACATATATTGCAGCACATCTCTGCCAAAACATGCCCCAGTTTGTTTGCCACGCCTAGGGCACGGTTTGATAAAGGCCCCAGCAGCCTAAACTTCAGCTACCACGTTGTCACGGGAATTAAAAATTCAGAACAATAAACATCACTATGATACGCAAAATCGATGGTTACGTGTCCGTGCGTTACTACGGTTTCTATATATCACATAGACAGACCTTGTTTAAATGTTGTAATTGCTATCAACATAAGTCGACATATTTAAAACCCTCTAGAAATAGCATTCCAGTATGATTTCTAGAAGAAAAAGGAAATGTACAAGCGCACAAAAGTTTCATGGCATTATGACTCATGGAACATTGGAATAATCATTGAAAGACACTTTTTTAGAGTGAGAGATTAAGATGTGATCAATGAGCCAGTTTCATGGCATTATGGCACAGAAGTTTCATCATCCTGAATACACTTCTCACACCTCTCGGAGTAAAATGATTTTAATCAAAATAAAATCCTTAGGCCAATGTAACCAATAGCTTAATAATACTTTACATGGTGACAATGGAGGGTGCACAATAGTCTCCTCCTCGGCTCGGGACCTCTAGCCTTCATAGTGGAGTAGAGTGCCCCATGTCATGTGGTAGCAGGTGTTATGCTCGACCATCAACTTGCCGCTCCAATCATTACAGAAGTCAGAGTTGAAGTGGAGAACCCTAATTTGCTATGTTACCTAGCTGCTCCTTGCTACTGAAGATAAATAAAACAAAGCAAGCATGCATTGTGCTAGTAGACTAAGGAATGTGTTGTCTAGAGACGACCCAGGATGTCAAGGGACCACAAACACAAATGAAATTGCACAACTATGAGTACCACAAACCTAACTAAATAAAAAAAACAGAGATCAAATGATACTGCTCAAGAAAAGGAGCCAGCCACAAACCCAAACACCAATGAAATATACGAAAAGTTGAATTGTTTTTATATTTGATCTTTCACGACGTGTTCTCTTCCTTGAAATGAAACAACACTTATACTTAGTGATGGTGATGAAATGCATTCTTTGGAGAGACAACAACTCTTGGTTTCAACTGCCTCATTCAAATCCACCTTTTTGTCAATGAAACCTTGTTAGCAATGGACTTTTGAAAGTAATATAATGAAAGAACGAAATTGATTCTTTACACAAAAAATGTTATAGAAGAACAGCTAGCAGAAATATAGCATGTTTTCATGACAAATACACCCTTTTCGCTTTTATTACAGGATAAAAAACCCTAGCACCTAAAAAGACCGATGAAATTCCAAGCATGAAGTACATGAGATCTAACACTTGGCTTAGGTTCAAACTCATATAATCAATGTCAGCTTCACAGAGGAGGCTCATAGAGCTTGATTGGGAAATTCGTACTGCCAAGGAAGAGCTGACTTATCTCATTGAATATATAATAAGAAGAACTAAGATCTCACTCAAAGAGGAGAAGAAACTCACCTTATCGGTTTGTCAGGCTCTCAGTGATGAGAAAGGATCACCGCGGAGCAATTTTGTGGTAGGCCATATTGATGCCACGAAGAGCCCACACGCAACAGAGAAGGCGAAGAGCAGGAGGCCTTCTCATGGTTCAGCTCCCCATTTTATGTCCTCGACGATGTGCAGACGGCAAAGACAGCCTGCAGGATGACATTTTGTCAGTAAGCCAAGGCTGACGAAGTCGGTAAACAGACATCTGACAGCTAAGGTGAGTGGGGCCATACATTGAGCTACTCTAGCCTTTTGTACATCATATGTTCACTCATATATCATGTCAACAAATCATCTAGCTTAAATCTAGACCCAGAAATAATAATAAAGATACAAAAGCACTGTACTTCAGTGCTCTTGGGCTAGGAAATGTCTTTCCACACCCGTGACTGTTTGGGAGAAGACGGTCCTCAACTTCTTCCCCGCTAATGCCCCTGGAGAGCACGTTTCACACATACCGGAAGAAATTCCCTCGTACATCGTTAGTCATCGGACACGTACCACCATACGCTTTTTCTTAAACAAAAAGGTAAGTGTGTGTTTGCAAGACTAATGGTCAAACATCGTATAACCATAAAGTTAGAATACTATATTAATATATTAAATAAATTAATCCAATAGACATAGATTGACCCAATTAACATAGGATAAATAAATATCTAATTATAAAAGTATGAAACATGGTATAATCAATGTTGTTACTGCTCATACGAGACTAACACAACTGGAACGGTTCAATTTGGAATTAAAATGGGGAAGTTATGAATTTCCAAAGTTTCTATGTATTTGATATAGGATTAATTAGGAAATCAATTTTATTGTTGTTTTCATGACAAAACAGAGGTATTATGTGATAAAAAATAATATTATAGAATTATAGAAATTGGAATGAACTCATTTGGATTTAATATGAAATTTCCATGAATTAAATTGGTTTCTGCAATTATTTTTAAACTAAAAATCAATTTCTAAACTCCTTTTCCCTATTTTGTTTATTTACTGGACTGCGTCCCAAATTCCAGAAAGATCAGGGGCCAAGCTATAAATGTTTTTCTAGACTCAGTGAGCATACAAAGTGGACGGCGGGTTAAACACAAAAGACGTCTTAGTTGAAATTATACACAATTCAACATGAGTCATGTTGGCTAGAGGGTGGAAGGCTAGACATTCTACTCAATAGATCCAAAGTTTGATCCCTAAGTAGCCACGGTTTGATTTTTTTTTGCGCGCGGAACGGAGAGGGCAGAACGGCCGACGATGGTGTAGCGGTATTTAAGCTATATAATTATGGTGCCTCCAAATGAATATCTCCAAGGCGATGAAGAAACAACCCCACCTATGGGCTGCAATAATAGCCCCTACTTCAAAAAAATCTGAATTTTCTTGTCAAGAAATTATATGTGCAGTAATGGTTACAAAATCAATATTGTATATCAATCTTTTATATAAAACGTTTAAATATATCTAATATAACAACTAATATAAATTAGATGCCATGGTTAACAATGGTATGTTAAATAATTTATTATTATCACTGGTATATGAGCCATTAAAGAAATATATTTCATGATTCCTGACACAAGCGCATATATATATATAGGCTTCTAAAGATATGGTGGAAGCCCCATCCCTCCCCTGCACCACCCGACTAGACTAGTCCTAGCCGTCCCCTGCACCACCCGACCAGACCAGCCTGGCTGCCTCCACCCTCACGCCCATATCCCTGCATGCACGTCTTTTGTTTTCATTTGCATGCACAACAAAATTGGAAGACATGCGCACAAACTTAGAAGATGGATTGACATGCATAGAAACAGAAAATCTAATTTGAATGTTTTATTTTGTCCATAAATATAGGATCTTTATAACAGCCATGCAGCTAATCCCGTTAGAAACATTTTATGATATATACTGATACAAATTATGCTACACGGTGTAGTTATTTATGTAATACGGTACGCCGCAAAAAAATTAGTTTTCAGCTGCATGTGCACAAATTTAGTATGACAAGAATCTGTGTTGATAGAAAATAGATTGACATGCATGGAAACAAAAAAATCTGATTTAAATGCTTTATTTCTCACATAAATATAGGATCTATACAAATAGCCATACAGTTAGCCTCGTTAGAACCAGTTTATGATATATACTGATGTTAATTATGCTACACGGTATAGATATTTATGTAGTGTGGTACACCGCGTAAAAAATCAGTTTCCTGCTGCATGCATACAAATTTAGGATGTCAAAGAATGTGTGTTGAAAGGAAATAAATTGGCATGCATAAAAAACAAAAAATCTAATTTAAATTGTTAATTTCGTCCATAAAAGTAGGATCTCTCCAACAGCCATTCAACTAAGCTCGTTGGAACAAGGTTATGACATATACTTACACTACTTATGCTACAAGGTGTAGATATTTATGTAGTGTGGTACACCATGTAAAAAAATTTATTTCCTGCTGCATGCGCAGAGATTTAGGATGGTAAGAATGTGCGTAGAAAGGAAAATGGATTTGCATGCATGGAAACAAAAAAATCTGATTTAAATGATTTATTTCGTGCATAAAAATAGGATCTCTATAACAGTCATGCATCTAGGCTCATTACAAACAATATATGATATATACTGATACTATTTATGTTACACGGTGAAGGTATTTATGCATTACGGTACACTACTTAAAATTTGCCATGTGGATCACTGTTTGGATGCATATACATGTTTGATCGTAAAAACCTTTAATTTTGAGTGTAAAACCTCTCAGTTTTGATCGTAAATACCGAGCTAACGTAAATGTTAGAAACCTCGTATACACACTGGGTTAGGTAACGAGATAATGCATACAAATCTATAAACGTTTGCATAAAATATGAATAGAAATATCATAAACAGACAATAGATGGAAGGATAGCTATTGACCAAAATGTATGTCGTGAACACCTATTGACGTTGCATAAGTATATACATAGAGAAGCATAAAAACACGTCGTCACAAACGCCCTAAGGGAGACGTCGCCCGCCGCACGCGCCTCTGGGATCCGACGCTGCTCGTGTCTAGGGGAGGCTGTCGTCGCAGCTCGCCGCTAGGGAAGTCCGCCGCCACCGATCCCATCTCAGATGTGTTGCCTGTGACGGCGCCATGTCCGTCCACCAACCGTGAACTCGTCGTTCGCCCGCCGCAGACCCCTTATGTCCACGCCGGAACCGCTCGAGCGCTCGTTGGCCAAAGCTGTGCCCCGTCTGCACCGGATCCCGCCAGACTCTGTGCACTCGCATGTCGGCCATCGCCGTCGTGGTCCGCCCGCGTCGGATCAGCCCGCCCACGCGCGTTGGTTCCATCGTCGCGCAACCGTTACAGCCGCCGCAGCCCCATGGTGCCCCGGGGAACCGTGAGATCGGGCGCGCATGGATGGGACCAGCAGCGGCAGTAGGTTCCTGCATGGCCAGCAACGCTTGCGCTAGATCCGCCAGCCCACAAGGCCGTCGTATCGCGTTCGGCCAGCGTCGCTCGTGCGGGATCCGCCCGCCCGTAACTGCTGCCGCACGCGCTAAAACCCTAATTCGTGGTGGTCTCGGGTAGCTTTTATAGACGACTCGAGGCCTAGTCTGTTTGAGGTGGTGCGGCTGAACCGAAAGGTGGCGTTGAGTCAGGACTTCCGGTCACTCTTTGGAAGCCCTATATATATCACTCGTGTGCAAGAATGTGCACTTGATTATTTGCATGATGGTAAAACATGTATTTTTACTTTAGTTAGATTTTAAGATACCAATATTAATAGAAGTGGCCAATACCAATGTAGAAATATATACTATATGTTTAATGGTTATTTAAACTTTTATTATTAGCATATGTTTATGATTTATATATAGATTTGAGGCGGTATTTTTTTATATATATATAGTAACATATATATGTAAATGATAACGCAAGTCACCACTGTTGAGCTCAAAATTCAAACGACATTCACAACCAATTGTTAAAATTCATGCCGCTGTCAACGTAAGACTTACCGAAATATACGTGTCAGTCATCGATACTACGTGGCAACTGACACCGCCAATACTTATATATTTAGTGACCAGAATGATGTAAGCAAGGACACGTCAGTGTCTCAGTGACGACGATAGCCATATATATGGATGGATGTCGCTGGCAGCATGTATATAAAAACGAAGGTAGTAGCTAGAAAAAAGAATTCTTGGACCGTGTAATTTTTATTAAAATTAATGCATACAGGCGCCAGCACGACACGGCTGATGAGATCACCGGCCGGCTTCACTATCGATGGCCACATGCAAATGGGCCATGCCTCCGACTACCATGAGCTTGTATTAACACTCGTCATTCGGGTTAGCTCCAAAATTTGGGTTGGGCTTTTTAAATTTCGGGTATCTAGAAATGATACTTGAGTGTAGTTTTACTGAATCAGATACCCAATAATTCGAGTACCTAATTTTTTCGGGTTCGGATTCGGATAGCCTGTTCTATCCGATTACTGGTTTTCTATTGTGGTTCACTTTAGTGCATTCACGTAGTATCATATTTAGGAAAGACCGAGCAAACGTCATATTTCACGTAGTATTAGACTCTCATACAGATATAAAATCACATTTCCCAGCGGCAAGGCAGTAGGCTAGAAGGCAGAAGCAAGCTAGGCAGCAAAAACACACACACACCACAGTCACCCGAGCAGCAGGGCAGCAAAGTCATTCGAGCAGCGAGGAGCCTGAAGCCAAAGGAGGCGCAACGAGCCAACGACCAGCGACTCACTACACCAAAATAGTAAACTTCCTAGAGCCTAAACCCTAGGAAGTTAGGTCTAAACTCTAGGAAGTTAGCTAAACTCTCGGAAGTTAAGTCATCACGTCGGAAGTTTGGCTCTCGGAAATTTTTTGTCGGAAGTTAGCTTAACTTTCTAGAGCCCTCTAGGAAGTTAGCTAACTTCCTACAGCCAAAGAAGCCTCTCGGAAGTTAGTAGATTCTCGGAAGTTAGTAGCTTCACGCCGTCAGCGCCGTCAGCTGACTAACTTCCTACGGCTGACTATAGTCTTTTAGGAAGTTAGCCAGCTAACTTCCTACGGCTTACTCTATAGCCTCTAGGAAGTTAATTTGACCAGCATTACAAATGCTGTTTATTTTTATTCTACACCACACTACACAACATAACAAATATATCAACAGCTATATAGTGGGCCATGGGTGCGGCCTCCAGTACTGCAATACGCTCCACCGGACTCCAGTACTACAATACGCTAACACGCTTGCTTTGCTGGACTGCTATGTTGAGCACCAAATTAGTGGGCCATGGGTGCGGCCTGACATTGGTACACACAAATAGATGCAGTCGTGCAGCACACTGGTAATTTTCGGGTTTATTGGGTAGTTTGGGTACCGCGAGTTATTACTCGATTAGGCCTGAATTAAAATCGGGTATTTAATTTCGTTATCCGTTGGAATCATTTGGGTATCGGGCTTCGTGTTAAACAGGTACAGGTTGAGGTATTTCGGATTTCAGGCTTTGGGCTCGGATTTTATGTCCAGGTCTAGCTTGTATAGCGCGCGGTCTCCAATAATATCTACACGTTATGTAGCTTTGACTAGTAATTACTTAGTTGTATATCTATATCTACCTAGTGTTATTGTCTCCATCGAGATGACGACACATATATGCTCCACCCTATCGTCAACTCTCTGTTTACATCCACGCCTTTAACACATATGCTAATGTGGTTGAGCAAATAATATCCTATCCGAAAGCAACTGAGCTGGCACTGTAATATAATACCCTAAAATTCTAATTTGGAATTTAGGAAAACTTATTCTAAAATATAAATAATTTTGTTTTCTAATAATTAATGAATTGACTAAAAGCAGGTCATCACATAAATGGATCTTTGGTTGAACTATACATGTACATATTCTCAAAAGATTTAAATTATGTTAAGGTCTTGTATTTAAAATTGTTTACTTGTCCTAGAGCAAGAAGATTGAACCAAGCAAATGAAAATAATACTTTAAAACACTACCAGAAACGAGTGCTTTGCCGAGTGCCCGAAGCACTCGGCAAAGCTTTAAAAACACTCGGCAAAGTAGGCTCGTCAAACAGTGCATCGACAAAGCTTTCTTTGCCGAGTACTTTTTCTCGGGCACTCGGCAAAGAAAAGCAGCTGTTACGGCGACGGGGTGACGGAGACGGCGTCTTTGCCGAGTGTCATGGATGACACTCGGCAAAGGTAACTTTTTTGCCGAGTGCCACCTGAAACACTCGTCAAAGAACCCACCAGGGAGGGTCCCCATGTCAGGTTCTTTGCCGAGTGCTATGTACGGCACTCGGCAAAGCGTGCCTCTTTTGCCGAGTGTCAGAGACATTACACTCGGCAAAGAACCTATACCGGTGCCCAGGTCTTGGTTCTTTGCCGAGTGCTATGGTCTTGACACTCGGCAAAGAACCTCTTTGCCGAGCGTTGCACTCAGCAAAGTGACCAGTATGCACCTTTTTTATTTGTTTTTTGTATTCCATCCACACAAACAAAAGATATCACATATATATCACATATATACATCACAGATATCATCACAAACATAAATAGCCAACACAAACATAAATATTCATCACAAACATAAGTGTTCAACACAAGTATCCAACACAAACATAAGTCTCATACATCTCAAGCTCTGACATAAGTATCCAACACGAACATAAGTGACTAACACAAGTTTTGAAGTCTTCAAACACACAGACATAAGTATTCAACACTTAAAACATAAAACTCATGGAGGTGGGCGGTTGGTCTGGTGCTGCGTTGGGCTGAACCCTTCATGAGGGTTGTTGGATGCCGCCCCAGATTGGTCCTGCACAGAGAAGAGATTGCATGTGTTATACTAAATGCATTACCAACATGTAACTACAATTTTGATACTCACAGGAGTTTGGAATAGACCAGGGTCAACTGCAGGGAACAATGGAGGTGGCGGAGCGAAACCCTGGGACGCGCTAAGGCTCTGCATGTACTGGAACATATCTGCCATCCTCTGATCAATCGTCGCCCACTCCGCCATTATCCTCGCCTCCATCTCTTGACGTTCCCTCCTCTCTTATTCTAGTTGGGTCTGTAATATTACAAGCCAACATTATAGTAACTCAAAGAGAAGGTATATAACTCAAGGAATGATGAGTTACAGAAGCACTAACCTCGAGTTGCTGTATGTGAAGCTGTGAGCTGTCGTGCCGAGGTCGTATGGCTGGACTCGAGCCCGTGCTCCTTGCCCGCACCTGAGACAGAGTGGGAGTGCAGGACGAGTCAATTGCCCCGTCGGTAATCCAGTACTGCCCATGTCTCTTGCCTCCTCGGACCCTCATGAGCACATCGGGGTCGATCGGCTCAGTGCTCGGATCATAATCTGGGCCATGGACCTTCTGCGCCATAGCGGTGTAGTCATGAAGGCGGCTGTAGACGGCGGGGTTGGTGTAGGCCTCGGGCTCCATGTACACGCCCATTTTATTCCCTGGGTGTCCGAGAATTATCAACGACACGAATATATTCTGCCTTTGAAAGCACACACCAGGGGGGAGATTGATTGGGATAACAAACACGGGCCAACATGTGTACGGGGCAGCGCTCATTCCATAGGGATTGAACCCATCTGTGGCCAACGCAACACGTACATTACGAGCCTCTTCGGCTTTCAAACGGTGAATGGCATCAAAGTGTTTCCATGCTTCACCATCGGATCCATGCACCATCTTGTCAGGATTGTATCGTTTTCCATTTTTGTGCCATGTCATCTGTTTCGCGGATTCCTCTGTCATGTACAGACGCTGGATCCTTGGTATGAACGGAAGGTGCTGTAGGATTGTCAAGGGGATGTCGAGCTGCCTCTTCTGTCCATCACCAGAGTCTACCTCCATGAACCTAGACGATGTACACTTGGGACAGTTGAAAGTCGCCTAGAGGGGGGGTGAATAGGGTGAAACTAAAATTTACAAATATAATCACAACTACAAGCCGGGTTAGCGTTAGAAATAATAATGAGTCCGAGAGAGAGGGCGCAAAACAAATCACAAGCGAATGAAGAGTGTGACACGCAGATTTGTTTTACCGAGGTTCGGTTCTCGCAAACCTACTCCCCGTTGAGGTGGTCACAAAGACCGGGTCTCTTTCAACCCTTTCCCTCTCTCAAGCGGTCCCTCGGACCGAGTGAGCTTCTCTTCTCAAATCAAACCGGGAACAAAACTTCCCCGCAAGGACCACCACACAATTGGTGTCTCTTGCCTCGGTTACAATGGAGTTTTGATCACAAGAACAAGTGAGAAAGAAAGAAGCAATCCAAGCGCAAGAGCTCAAAAGAACACAACAAATCTCTCTCGCTGATCACTAAAGCCTTGTGTGGAATTGGAGAGGATTTGATCACTTGGGTGTGTCTTGTATTGAATGCCTAGCTCTTGTAAGTGGTTGAGAGGTGGAAAACTTGGATATGATTGAATGTGGGGTGGTTGGGGTATTTATAGCCCCAACCACCAAACTAGCCGTTGGGGTGGAGGTTGTCTGTCGTATGGTGCACCGGACAGTCCGGTGCGCCAGCCACGTCACCTGAACGTTAGGGTTCTGACCGTTGGAGCTCTGACTTCTGGGCCCTCCTGGATGTTCGATGGCGCACCGGACATGCACTGTAGAGTGTCCGGTGCGCCTCTTCGCGCGTGTCTGACTTCTGCGCGCTCTGGCGCGCATTTAATGTCACGGCAGGTGACCATTGGCGCCGAAGTAGCCGTTGCTCCGCTGTCACACCGGACAGTCTGGTGTACACCGGACATGTCCAGTGAATTATAGCGGACTGGCCGTTGTGGATTCGCGAAGCTGGCGAGTTCAGAGCCGCATCCCCTTGGAGCACCGGACACTGTCCGGTGTACACCGGACAGTCCGGTGAATTATAGCGCGGCGTCTCTGAGAATTCCTGAAGGTGTGAAATTCAGCTTGGAGTCCCCTGGTGCACCGGACACTATCCGGTGGTGCACCGGACACTGTCCGGTGGCACACCGGACAGTCCGGTGCGCCCGACCAGGGTGCCTTCGGTTGTCCCTTTGCTCCTTTGTTTGAACCCTTTCTCTTGATCTTTTTATTGGCTTATTGTGAACCTTTGGTACCTGTAGAACTTATGGACTTGGGCAAACTAGTTAGTCCAAATATTTGTGTTGGACAATTCAACCACCAAAATTAGTTTAGGAAATAGGTGTAAGCCTAATTCCCTTTCAATCTCCCCCTTTTTGGTGATTGATGCCAACACAAACCAAAGCAAATATAGTTGTGCAGAATTTGAACTAGTTTGCATATGCAAGTGCAAAGGTTACTTAGAATTGAGCCAATAAATATTACTTACTAGATATATGCATGGATTGTTTCTTTATTTTTAACATTTTGGACCACGCTTGCACCACATGTTTTGTTTTTGCAAATTCTTTTTGTAAATCCTTTTCAAAGTCCTTTTGCAAAATAGTCAAAGGTAAATGAATAAGATTTTGAGAAGCATTTATAAGATTTGAAAATTTCTTCCCTTGTTTCAAATGCTTTTCCTTTGACCAAACAAAACTCCCCCTCAAATAAATTCTCCTCTTAGTGTTCAAGAGGGTTTTAAGATATCAATTTTGAAAGGTGCTACTTTCTCCCCCTTTAGAACACAAAGAGATACTAATTTGAAATTTACCAATTGAAAACCATTAATTTTAAAATTAGGGTGGTGGTGCGGTCTTTTTGCTTTGGGCTCATACTTTCTCCCCCTTTGGCATGAATCGCCAAAAACGGATACTTTGAGTGAGATATAAGCCCTTTCCTAACTATTTTCTCCCCTTTGGCAAATAAAACATATGAGTGAAGATTATACCAAAGTGGAGAGTGATGCGGAGCGACGGCGAAGGATGAGTAATAGAGTGGAGTGGAAGCCTTGGTCTTCGCCGAAGACTCCAATTCCCTTCCAATATACCTATGACTTGGTTTGAAATACACTTGAAAACACATTAGTCATAGCATATATAAAAGAGACATGATCAAAGGTATACTTGTGAGCCATGTGTGCAAATTAGCAAAAGAAATTTCTAGAATCAAGAATATTTAGCTCATGCCTAAGTCGGGTAAATGTTTGTTCATCTAGTGGCTTGGTAAAGATATCGGCTAATTGATCTTTAGTATTAATGTATGCAATCTCGATATCCCCCTTTTGTTGGTGATCCCTAAGAAAATGATACCGAATGGCTATGTGTTTAGTGCGGCTATGCTCAACGGGATTATCCGCCATGCGGATTGCACTCTCATTATCACATAGAAGTGGAACTTTGGTTAATTTGTAACCATAGTCCCGCAGGGTTTGCCTCATCCAAAGTAATTGCGCGCAACAATGGCCTGCGGCAATGTACTCGGCTTCGGCGGTTGAAAGAGCTACGGAATTTTGCTTCTTTGAAGCCCAAGACACCAAGGACCTTCCCAAGAACTGGCAAGTCCCCGATGTGCTCTTTCTATTGATTTTACACCCTGCCCAATCAGCATCCGAATAACCAAGTAAATCAAATGTGGATCCCCGAGGGTACCAAAGCCCAAACTTAGGTGTATAAGCCAAATATCTCAAGATTCGTTTTATGGCCGTAAGGTGAGATTCCTTAGGGTCGGATTGGAATCTTGCACACATGCATACGGAAAGCATAATGTCCGGTCGAGATGCACATAAATAGAGTAATGAACCAATCATCGACCGTTATACCTTTTGATCCACGGACTTACCTCCCGTGTCGAGGTCGAGATGCCCATTGGTTCCCATGGGTGTCTTGATGGGCTTGGCATTCTTCATTCCAAACTTGTTTAGGATGTCTTGAGTATACTTCGTTTGACAAAGGAAGGTGCCCTCTTGGAGTTGCTTTACTTGAAATCCCAAGAAATACTTCAACTCCCCCATCATAGACATCTCGAATTTCTGTGTCATGATCCTACTAAATTCTTCACATGTAGATTCGTTAGTAGACCCAAATATGATATCATCAACATAAATTTGGCATACAAACAAATCATTGTCAAGAGTTTTAGTGAATAAAGTAGGATCGGCCTTTCCGACTTTGAATCCATTAGCAATAAGGAAATCTCTAAGGCATTCATACCATGCTCTTGGGGCTTGCTTGAGCCCATAAAGTGCCTTAGAGAGCCTATAGACATGATTTGGGTACTCACTGTCTTCAAAGCCGGGAGGTTGCTCAACATAGACCTCTTCCTTGATTGGTCCATTGAGGAAGGCACTCTTCACGTCCATTTGGTATAGCTTGAAGCCATGGTAAGTAGCATAGGCTAATAATATACGAATTGACTCAAGCCTAGCTACGGGTGCATAGGTTTCATCGAAATCCAAACCTTCGACTTGGGAGTATCCCTTGGCCACAAGTCGGGCTTTGTTCCTAGTCACCACACCATGCTCATCTTGCTTGTTGCGGAAGACCCACTTGGTTCCTACAACATTTTGGTTAGGACGTGGAACTAAATGCCATACCTCGTTCCTCGTGAAGTTGTTGAGCTCCTCTTGCATCGCCATCACCCAATCCGAATCTTGAAGTGCTTCCTCTACCCTGTGTGGCTCAATAGAGGAAACAAAAGAGTAATGCTCACAAAAAATGTGCAACACGAGATCTAGTGGTTACCCCCTTATGAATGTCGCCGAGGATGGTGTCGACGGGGTGATCTCGTTGTATTGCTTGGTGGACTCTTGGGTGTGGCGGCCTTGGTTCTTCATCCTCCTTGTCTTGATCATTTGCATCTCCCCCTTGATCGTTGCCGTCATCTTGAGGTGGCTCATCATTTTGATTTTCTCCTTCATCAACTTGAGCCTCGTCCTCATTTTGAGTTGGTGGAGATGCTTGCGTGGAGTAGGATGGTTGATCTTGTGCATTTGGAGGCTCTTCGGATTCCTTAGGACACACATCCCCAATGGACATGTTCCTTAACGCGATGCATGGAGCCTCTTCTTCACCTATCTCATCAAGATCAACTTGCTCTACTTGAGAGCCGTTAGTCTCATCAAACACAACGTCACAAGAAACTTCAACTAGTCCTGAGGACTTGTTAAAGACTCTATATGCCCTTGTGTTTGAGTCATATCCTAGTAAAAAGCCTTCTATAGTTTTAGGAGCAAATTTAGATTTTCTTCCTCTTTTAACAAGAATAAAGCATTTGCTACCAAAAACTCTAAAATATGAAATATTGGGCTTTTTACCGGTTAGGAGTTCATAGGATGTCTTCTTGAGGATTCGGTGTAGATATAACCGGTTGATGGCGTAGCAAGCGGTGTTAACCGCCTCGGCCCAAAACCGATCCGGCGTCTTGTACTCATCAAGCATGGTTCTTGCCATGTCCAATAGAGTTCTATTCTTCCTTTCCACTACACCATTTTGCTGTGGCGTGTAGGAAGAGGAGAACTCACGCTTGATGCCCTCCTCCTCAAGGAAGCCTTCAATTTGAGAGTTCTTAAACTCCGTCCCGTTGTTGCTTCTTATTTTCTTGATCCTTAAGCCGAACTCATTTTGAGCCCGTCTCAAGAATCCCTTTGAAGTCTCTTGGGTTTGTGATTTTTCCTGCAAAAAGAATACCCAAGTGAAGCGAGAATAATCATCCACAATAACTAGACAGTACTTACTCCCACCGATGCTTATGTAAGCTATCGGGCCGAATAGACCATGTGTAGGAGCTCCAGTGGCCTGTCAGTCGTCATGATGTTCTTGTGTGGATGATGAACACCAACTTGCTTCCCAGCTTGGCATGCGCTACAAATCCTGTCTTTCTCAAAATGAACATTTGTTAATCCTAAAATGTGTTCTCCCTTTAGAAGCTTATGAAGATTCTTCATCCCAACATGGGCTAGTCGGCGGTGCCAGAGCCAACCCATGTTAGTCTTAGCAATTAAGCAAGTGTCGAGTTCAGCTCTATCAAAATCTACCAAGTATAGCTGACCCTCTAACACTCCCTTAAATGCTATTGAATCATCACTTCTTCTAAAGACAGTGACACCTACATCAGTAAATAGACAGTTGTAGCCCATTTGACATAATTGAGAAATGGAAAGCAAGTTGTAATCTAGTGAGTCAACAAGAAAAACATTGGAAATGGAATGGTCAGGAGATATAGCTATTTTACCCAAACCTTTGACCAAACCTTGGTTTCCATCCTCGAATGTGATAGCTCGTTGGGGATCTTGGTTTTTCTTGTAGGAGGAGAACATCTTCTTCTCCCCGGTCATGTGGTTTGTGCACCCGCTATTGATGATCCAACTTGAGCCCCCGGATGCATAAACCTACAAAACAATTTTAGTTCTTGACTTTAGGTACCCAAACAGTTTTGGGTCCTTTGGCATTAGAAACAAGAACTTTGGGTACCCAAACACAAGTCTTGGAGCCCTTGTGTTTGCCCCCAACAAACTTGGTAACTACCTTGCCAGATTTGTTAGTTAAAACATAAGATGCATCAAAAGTTTTAAATGAAATGCTATGATCATTTGATGCACTAGGAGTTTTCTTTTTAGGCAACTTAGCACAGGTTGGTTGCCTAGAGCTAGATGTCTCACCCTTATACATAAAAGCATGGTTAGGGCCAGAGTGAGACTTCCTAGAATGAATTCTCCTAATTTTGCTCTCAGGATAGCCGGCAGGGTACAAAATGTAGCCCTCATTATCCTGAGGCATGGGAGCCTTGCCCTTAACAAAGTTAGACAATTTCTTAGGAGGGGCACTAAGTTTGACATTGTCTCCCCTTTGGAAGCCAATGCCATCCTTGATGCCAGGGCGTCCCCCACTATAGAGCATACTTCTAGCAAATTTAAACTTTTCATTCTCTAAGTTATGCTCGGCAATTTTAGCATCTAATTTTGCTATATGATCATTTTGTTGTTTAATTAAGACCATGTGATCATGAATAGCATCAATATCAACATCTCTACATCTAGTGCAAATAGAAACATGCTCAACGGTAGATGTAGAGGGTTTGCAAGAATTAAGTTCAACAATCTTAGCACGCAAAATATCATTGTTATCTCTAAGATCGGAAATTGTAACATTGCAAACATCTAATTCTTTAGCCTTAGCAATTAATTTTTCATTTTCAATCCTAAAGCTAGCAAGAGAGGTGTTTAATTCTTCAATCTTAGCAAGCAAATCATCATTATCATTTCTAAGATTAGGAATTGAAACATCACAAACATGAGAATCAACCTTAGCAATTAATTTGGCATTTTCATTTCTAAGGTTGGCAATAGTGTCATGGCATGTGCTTAGCTCACTAGATAATTTCTCACATTTTTCTACTTCTAGGGCATAAGCGTTCTTAACCTTAACATGCTTTTTATTTTCCTTGATTAGGAAGTCCTCTTGGGAGTCCAAGAGATCATCCTTTTCATGGATGGCACTAATTAGCTCATTTAGTTTTTCCTTTTGTTGCATGTTTAGGTCGGCAAAAGGGTTCGCAAGTTATCCTCCTCATTACTAGCATTATCCTCATCGCTAGATGTTTCATATTTGGTGGAGGATCTTGATTTTACCTTCTTCCTTTTGTCATCCTTGGCCATGAGGCACTTGTGGCCGACGTTGGGGAAGAGAAGACCCTTGGTGACGGCGATGTTGGCGGCGTCCTCGTCGGAGGAGGAGTCGGTGGAGCTCTCGTCGGAGTCCCATTCCCGGCACACATGGGCATCGCCGCCCTTATTCTTGTAGTGCTTCTTCTTCTTCTTTCTTCTCCCCTTCTTGTCGTCGCCCCTGTCACTATCACTAGACAATGGACATTTAGCAATGAAATGACCGGGCTTACCACACTTGTAGCAAACTCTCTTGGAGCGGGGCTTGTAATCTTTCCCCCTCCTTTGCTTGAGTATTTGACGGAAGCTCTTGATGATGAGCGCCATCTCCTCGTTGTCGAGCTTAGAGGCATCGATGGGTGTTCGACTTGGAGTAGATTCCTCCTTCTTTTCTTCCGTCGCCTTGAATGCGACCGGTTGTGCTTCGGACGTGGAGGGGCCATCAAGCTCGTTGATCTTCTTTGAGCCTTTGATCATCAACTCAAAGCTCACAAAATTACCTATAACTTCCTCGGGGGTCATTTGTGTATATCTAGGATTACCACGAATTAATTGAACTTGAGTAGGGTTAAGGAAAACAAGTGATCTTAGAATAACCTTAACCACTTCGTGGTCATCCCATTTTTTGCTCCCGAGGTTGCGCACTTGGTTCACCAAGGTTTTGAGTCGGTTGTACATGTCTTGTGGCTCCTCCCCTTGGCGAAGACGGAAGCGACTGAGCTCCCCCTCGATCGTTTCTCGTTTGGTGATCTTGGTCACCTCATCTCCTTCGTGCGCGGTCTTTAGCACGTCCCAAATCTCCTTGGCGCTCTTCAACCCTTGCACCTTGTTATACTCCTCTCGACTTAGAGAGGTGAGGAGTATAGTGGTGGCTTGGGAGTTGAAGTGCTCGATTTGGGCCACTTCGTCCTCATCATAATCCTCATCCCCTACGGATGGTACCTGTACACCAAACTCAACAACATCCCATATACTTTTGTGGAGTGAGGTTAGGTGATATCGCATCATATCACTCCACCTAGCATAATCTTCACCATCAAACGTTGGTGGTTTGCCTAATGGGACGGAAAGTAAAGGTGTATGTTTAGGAATGCGAGGGTAGCGTAGGGGGATCTTACTAAACTTCTTGCGCTCATGGCGCTTAGAAGTGACGGACGGCGCGTCGGAGCCGGAGGTCGACGTTGATGAAGTGTCGGTCTCGTAGTAGACCACTTTCCTCATCCTCTTGTGCTTGTCGCCTCTCCGATGCGACTTGTGGGAAGAGGATTTCTTCTCCTTCCCTTTCCCTTTGTTGGAGGAGTTTTTCTTCTCCTTCCTCTTGTTGCGGGACTCTTCCGATGAAGTCGACCCGTGGCTTGTAGTGGGCTTGTCGCCGGTATCCATCTCCTTCTTGGCGTGATCTCCCGACATCACTTCGAGCGGTTAGGCTCTAATGAAGCATTGGGCTCTGATACCAATTGAAAGTCGCCTAGAGGGGGGTGAATAGAGCAAAACTGAAATTTACAAATATAATCACAACTACAAGCCGGGTTAGCGTTAGAAATAATAATGAGTCCGGGAGAGAGGGCGCAAAACAAATCACAAGCGAATGAAGAGTGTGACACGTGGATTTGTTTTACCGAGGTTTGGTTCTTGCAAACCTACTCCCCGTTGAGGTGGTCACAAAGACTGGGTCTCTTTCAACCCTTTCCCTCTCTCAAACTGTCCCTCGGACCGAGTGAGCTTCTCTTCTCAAATCAAACCGGGAACAAAACTTCCCCGCAAGGACCACCACACAATTGGTGTCTCTTGCCTCGGTTACAATGGAGTTTTGATCACAAGAACAAGTGAGAAAGAAAGAAGCAATCCAAGCGCAAGAGCTCAAAAGAACACAACAAATCTCTCTCGCTGATCACTAAAGCCTTATGTGGAATTGGAGAGGATTTGATCACTTGGGTGTGTCTTGTATTGAATGCCTAGCTCTTGTAACTGGTTGAGAGGTGGAAAACTTGGATACGATTGAATGTGGGGTGGTTGGGGTATTTATAGCCCCAACCACCAAACTAGCCATTGGGGTGGAGGCTGTCTGTCGTATGGTGCACCGGACAGTCCAGTGCACACCGAACATGTCCGGTGTGCCAGCCACGTCACCCGAACGTTAGGGTTCTGACCGTTGGAGCTCTGACTTCTGGGCCCTCCTGGATGTCCGGTGGCGCACCGGACATGCACTGTAGAGTGTCCGGTGCGCCTCTTCGCGCGTGCCTAACTTCTGCGCGCTCTGGCGCGCATTTAATGTCGCGGCAGGTGACCATTGGCGTCGAAGTAGCCGTTGCTCCGCTGTCATACCGGACAGTCCGGTGTACACCGGACATGTCTGGTGAATTATAGCGGACTGGCCGTTGTGGATTCCCGAAGCTGGCGAGTTCAGAGCCGCATCCCCTTGGAGCACCGGACAGTCCGGTGAATTATAGCGCGGCGTCTCTGAGAATTCCCGAAGGTGCGAAGTTCAGCTTGGAGTCCCCTGGTGCACCGGACACTGTCCGGTGGCACACCGGACAGTCCGGTGCGCCCGACCAGGGTGCCTTCGGTTGTCCCTTTGCTCCTTTGTTTGAACCCTTTCTCTTGATCTTTTTATTGGCTTATTGTGAACCTTTGGTACTTGTAGAACTTATGAACTTGGGCAAACTAGTTAGTCCAAATATTTGTGTTGGGCAATTCAACCACCAAAATTAGTTTAGGAAATAGGTATAAGCCTAATTCCCTTTCAACAGTACTTTGCCTCCGCGTATTCTTTCCTAAATAGCATGCAGCCCTTCGGACAAGCATGAATCTGCTCATACGTCATCTTGAGTGCACGAAGGAGTTTCTGTGCCTCGTACATGCTCTTTGGCAGAACGTGATCATCCAGAAGCAGGCTACCAATAACCATCAACAAGTCATCGAATGCGTCTCTACTCATGCTGTACTGCGACTTGAACGCCATTACACGCCCAATGGCATCCAGTTGAGAAACCTTTGTCTGGCCGTGAAGGGGCTTCTGTGCCGCGTCGAACATGTCGTAGAACGCCTTTGCAGTCGGCTCTGGCTCGTCATCCATACATCCTCCCGTGTACTGTGCCTCTTGATAGTCGTTCAACATATCCGCTACCCCCGCATCCGCGTCATAATCCTCGACACGTTGTCTCAGCACCTCCTCTCTCGTACGATGCGCTTCACCATGAAATATCCACCGAGTATAGCCCGACGTAAATCCATTCTTCCAAATATGTTCTACCATGGACTTCTTTGGTTTTCTTTTCTGGTTGGCACATTTGCTGCACGGGCATGGGACTAGACTCGCTCCTTTAGCAGCTTCGCCATATGCCCGTTCCACGAAATCATCGGTCTTTCTAATCCATTCAGTGGTGACATTGTTCCTTTCTCTACGGCCCGTGTACATCCACTCATGGTCCTCCATCCTCTAACAGAAAATTTCGGCAGCACCTCCCCTGCACGGGGAGGTTTCGAAATCCTGCAAATAAAACTATCAGCACGATGGCTGACATCCACACATAATTCAACGGCACGATGGCCGGCAATCATCAATACTCAATATTAACCTAATCATACACGTACATAAATTTAACACAAGAAAACTAAATATTAATCTAATCAACTCAATATTAAACCTAATCATACCCGACGGGTGGGACGATGGGTCGCGGACGAGACGGCGGGTCGCGGGCGAGGCGGCGGGGGCACGACGAGGGCACGGCGAGGGCACACACGGCGGGGACGCGGCGGGGGCATGGCGAGGGCACGCACGGCGGGGACGCGACGGGGGCACGGCGAGGGCGTGGGCGGGGACACGGCGTACGGCGCGAGCGCGGTTGCGGCGGCGCGGAGAGGGCGTGGGCGGGGACAAGGGCGAGGGCGCAGCGCGGGTGGGCCGCGGGCTGCTGCGGCGAGGGCGCGGCCGGCGCGGCGTGGGCGCGGCGGGGTCGCGGCGGCGGCGTGTAATGGTGAGAGAGTGAGAGAGAAAGAAGGTTACCAGCGCTATGTACACGCGCTTTGCCGAGTGCCCGTGATCTGGCACTCGGCAAAGAATTTTTTTTATTTTTAAAATAAGCTTTGCCGAGTGCCAGATCGGGGACACTCGGCAAAGATTAATTTACACTTCTTTGCCGAGTGTCACCCAAGGGGCACTCGGCAAAGCATACTTTGCCGAGTGTCAACCAGCTGACACTCGGCAAAGTACATTTGTATTTTTTTTGGCCACCAAACTTTTTGTGGTTTGTTCCTACATTATGTAGACCTACATGTACCATTTGGGAACAATTATAACTGTGTTTGCAATATCTAGTAGATTTAGTTTGTTTATTTGCATTTCTTCGGAAAATTCAGATTTGAACTACAGGTCACTCGAAACTTGGAAAACCGTGCATGCAAAAATGATATCCATGCTACTTAGCACAAGTTACAACCGATTTCAGGAGCGGACAGGAAACTTCGAGCACCATGCTCACTGAACATGGCCGTGAACTTGCCATCCAGGTGTTTAAAAATTGTATAAAACACAAACAAACTCAGAAAATCATGAAACCTGTCCACGTGCCATGATATCATATGTAGAGGCCGTGATAAAAAAATTAGAATGTTTGGAGAAAGTTGTGAGACAGTATGTGTAGAAACCTAAGAGAACTACACATGAAATCATGGAGTTTTAATGTGAATCTCTTAGGTTTGTACACATAGTGCGTCACAGCTTTCTCGAAATTTTTTCAAATTTTTATCACAGCCTCTACATATGATATCATGACACGTGGACAAGTTTCATGATTTTCTGACTTTGTTTGTGTTTTATACAATTTTTAAACACCTAGATGGCAAGTTCACGGCCATATTAAGTGAGCATGGTGCTCGAAGTTTCCGGTCCGCTCCTGAAATCGGTCGTAACTTGTGCTAAGTAGCATGGATATCATTTTTTCATGCACTGTTTTCTAAGTTTCGAGTGACCTGTAGTTCAAATCTGAATTTTCCAAAAAAAATCAAATAAACGAACTAAATCTACTATCTATTGTAAACACCGTTATAATTGTCCCATGATTAAGGAAGCCCGGCGCGGTTCTCGCTGTGCTTTTGCGCTGTTGTTTGCTGCTCTGCCGAGTGGCGACTGGCGAGAACGGAGACGACGAACCGACCCAAACTGATCCACTCTGATCTCAAAGTAGTGGCTTGTCTTTCCACTCCCAGTTGAAACGTCTTTTCTGGTTCGTGGTCCTGAGTCTGACTCTTGAGCTTCTAACAGTCCGTTTTAAAACAAGCACACACACATACTAACAGTCCGTTTCAACGGCAAGCCGAAGCCGAAGTGCCGAACACACGATTAACAATCACAGCTCCTATGTCTGACTGTCTGAGAACAGTAAAGAAACACCATCCAAACTAAAAAAACAAACCTTTCAGACGGAGAGTGGGCGTTCTGCATGCCATTTGCCAGGCTCATCGGCCTCATCCGTCCTGGACTGATGGACGTGGACCTGTTTGGTGTGGTCTCCGGCTCTCCCCTCCCTTTGTCCAGACTCCATCCAATCCGCTCGGAGTCGGAGGTGGTGTGTGGAGTGTGGTCTCCTGCTCTGCCCGCCTGCTCCGTTCGGCGAAGTCGACGACCGCTCGTGTCACTCGTGCGTGGCGTGGCGTGGCACACGACAAATTTCGTCCCACGCATTAAGCATGCCACGCAGATATTACCTAGCTCGGCATGTCAGCCCTCAGCGTGCTTTGGACGCCAGCGCACCAGATACCTCGACGCCATGGTCTATGACATCGAGCCGTATTATCTTGGTGCCACGACTAATGGCGTCGAGAAAAGGGTCTAAAAATGACATTAAAATTTTTAGAGATCTAAACGTGATTTTTATTTGAAAAAGAGCTGAAATACAAAAAAAAAATTCGGAGCTAGCTCCTGCACGGTACTGTGTGTTCAACAATACATAGGTAAACTGGCATGTCTTAGTTGTTATAGCAGCTGTAATTTTTTCCCCTTTTACCTGTCATCTAGGTGTTGCTAAAAAATTGTATCAAACTTTGAAGTTTTCTGAGATGGGTTTAGTGGCACCCTGATTTTTTTAACAAATGATTGTCATTTCGGCTCAACCCTAAAAAAATGGTTTCTGCAACGCATCACACCAGAAAACCGGTTCCTACATATAGGACGCTATCCTTTTGTATTGATTTTACAAATCTTTATCTACCATAGTTTGCAGGTCTTAAATAAAAGGGTTTTAACTATAAAGTTTTAAATCTTGTATAGTATAGTTTTAGTTGGACATGCATGCCACCATCCCAAGGTTCTTTGAACAGAAAAAAAAATAAATTTAAAATGTATATTTGGGCCATTAAACCATCTCAAATTGAAAACTATCAACTACAAGTTTTAGAACTAGTCTAGACATACAATGCTGATATTAAATTTGTCTCCATCTAAATTCATAGAAAAAAGAACCAATTAACATCCAACATCAGTTGATGCCATCCAAAGTCCAAAGTGAACATGGCCACATGGCAGAAAAAGAAATAGAAATAGAATTTGCTACACAATTACCAATCGTACGTCAGGCGCACGAATTTGGTTTGTATATCTACCAATCTCAATGTTCCCAGAATGTGTATATAGTGTTGCAACATTTTCTTCCATGCAAATTTTACATGTGGAATAATAATTTCAGCAACTTGTTAATGAAATACATGATATTTCTTAATCTAGTTTTTGCTCAACACATTTGTGAAGCAACAGAAATATATTTTTTAGGTATAGCACACCTATAGTGAAACAGAGAATCTCATATTTTTTATGCCATTCAAGTTTTTAAAGAGACATGCAATTAATGCTTTATCAAGGATCAACCTTCACAACAACTTCCTTTTCCTTTCTTTCATGAACACAAATTCAACTTTGAACTTAAGACTCTAGTAAATTTTTATTGAACGCGATAAAGGTTACATCATAAGGACGTTAGCAGGTTAAAATTAAGCAAAACAATAACTCAAGCAAACATGATAACTTTCAACGATCGCGGCTGCATGTGCCCGTTTTCTATGTCAGCAACAAAAAATTTTACATCAGTGGAAAGCTTCCTTAGAAATTTATACTTTCTTTAATGCAAAGCTTTGTCAGAAATTCTCTACTTCCTTTTTAGTATTTGTTTAAAATTCACTACTTTCTTCACAATTTCCTTCAACATCTCAAAAGTCTATACAAATAATGTTGCCACTAACTATTTCTCAGCTTCAATATACTAATTTTCTATTTGAACCATGTTGTCCCTTCCTACTAGTCTCATTTGTTAACTCTTCTATATATAGCTATCAATCTCAATGTTCACAGAATGTATTTCTTCTAATAAAATGCATACAAATGTTGTTTCATGTTCATTCATGTAGTGCTAATCAGATGCATACAAATGTGTTTCATGCTCAACCTTGTATCATAGTCAAGTGGAGGAATAACTTAGCAGCTAGTTCATCAAATGCATGCCTAGTATCTTCACCTATTTCAGGCACGAAGCAACACACCTGTTATAGGATATATTACACATTTCTAGCCTTGAGCTTCAAACAGATAGTCTCAAAGGGTCTATTTTTCCAATCATTCGAGGTCGTGATTACCGTGTAATTGAGGCTTTGATGGGGTCCATAGTGTTTGTTGTGTGGAATTACTATTTCCACATTTATATAGTTAACTCCATTTTTTCATGAATACAAAAGGTATATTCAACTTTGGACTCGATTACATATTAATTTGTGATCCAGACATATTATAGGATATTTGATGAAGTTATTCTCCTCCATTTTTTCATGGATAAAAATGGTATATTCAACATTTACCACACCATATACATTTGTGATCCTACTACTGTAATACAACCACTATAGGGAAGGGCAATCAATACTGGTTGGGAACCATCTACAATACCAAATCCTAAACTAGCACTAGGCAACTGGGACAAAATTTGTCAATCTTTAGTCCCGGTTGTATTGCCCGATACTAAAGAGTGGCCTTTAGTATCGATTCCTAGCTTTAATCGATACTAAGGAGGTGCTTTTAGTATTGGTTCATGACCTTTTAATACCGATTGGAGACACCAACTATTACTAAAGTGTACATGGACTATTTCTTCTATATGTTTACACATTAATAATTACGGATATTTAATATATATATATATACACACACACATTAATTTGTACAAATGAAAAGTACTAGAAGTTTGTGTACATTAAAAATGAATAATAATAATAGTAATATATGCAAATGTACGCAAGTTGTTCTTTCCAAAGGGACATATATACAACCAGTAATAGTTCTTTCAAAAGGGACATATATATAAATATAAAAACAAGTAGTATAGTAATATATACCAATAGTAATATGTGTATATTAATATATAAATGATTAGTAATACTAATATGTGTATATTAATATACATAAATGAAATCTATTAGTTTTCATAAATTGTGATTTATCAAAAGCATTGGTAATAAGTTTTGTTATATTAAATTTAAAGACGAGACACTTTATTATTGTGAAATCAATATTAAATTGTAGACTTAGCTAAGGAGTTTATCGGTGCTTTCTTCTTAGGTATTTTCTCCTTAAAGTGTTCCTTTAGCTTAGCATTAATGTCAATGTTCAACTATGTGTGCTCTTGCTTGTTGTTCGATTTGCATATATGGAAATGTTCCTTCACTTGGTGGCACCTTATATGAAAACTAGCCCTCAGTGCGAGAAATGAAAAGATATATTCAACTAGGACCTCACTCATAGCCCTAAGGGCTAGCTTAGTATGACATCACTCATAGTCTTAAGGGCTAGTTTAATTGAATATCACTCAAAGCCCTAAGGATTTGTTGGATGTACCTTCTCATTTTCTATCTAAGGTCTAGTTCATGATTCAACTTATCCTACATTTTACGTTGCTCAATCTTAAAATGATTCCAATAAAAATATATAAACCAAAAATAGGGTTTGAGGTTGTGCTCAAGAATGGATGTCTGTTAAAATAACATTGGACCCAACTACTTTGTGTCACGACTTTCTTGATACTATATTATATTTGTTGGACACTATATTATGCACCATGGGCATTATGCACCACAAGAAAAAGTGAAAACATGGAGAAACATCACTTTATATATATCAAGCCTGCAAGTGGGCATGGGAAATGGAAACTCTATAGCAAAGACACATAATATTATTGCCATGAGTTGAATACACAAGGATTTTGTGCTATATATATTGCAACGTATAACAAAGCTCTGGTATTCGATGTGCTCACCATGGGGTCAAGGCTTCATGCAGTGATGGCACGAGGTCGTTGGGACCATGTAACACCTCGTCCACTCCTGGACCGATGGTACTTACTCCTGGCTGCCCTCTAGGATCATAGACCATCCTCACAGTCCAACACGAGTCTTCTGTGTGCACTTTGTCCTCACTCATGCACACCCGAGAAGACTTCCCGGTCGGTCACCCAAGCACACTTAACTTGGATGTTCTTTCGAGATAGGCTTCCGAAAAAGAAGATGCACCTTGTTGGTTTGAGTACTCTATTAATTCTTTCAAGCCTTGGGCCAGGATATCACCATTCACCATCCTGGCCCTGTTGGATAGAGAGGGAACAGGAGGGTGGGCATGACGAAGGTAGTGGTAGTGCGAGGTGAGGGCTCGATGGACTCACCTAGGAGTGCACGAGAAGAATAGAATGAGAAGGGCACGAGGAAGGTTGAAGATTTATGGGGACACTTTAATACTAGGTCGTAAAAAGAACCGGTACTAAATACATCTGGATGGGAAATGAAAAGGATTACTTTATTTCTGGTTCATATAAAGAAATCAGTATTATAGATAGTGGATATGGTAGGGAGAGTCTAAGAGAGACCAGAATGAAAGCACCACTCCCACATGGAGACAGACTTGAGCGTATCTATGGAGTTAACTGACCTAGAGCTTAGCCCTATTGTGGGCTACCCTTGCGTGGGGCTCCAACGATGACTAGGATGAAGCTTGTGTACTTATCAAAACCTCAATAAATGTTCTAACGTATCCAAATTTGTATCTCTATCGTACTTAAGCTTCTATAGTGATATTATTACCTTGGTTACATGCTTTACCTTTCTACCTTAGTTTTAGGCTAGTTGATAGGACCAAAATCTAGCTTGCATAAATCCTCTTACAATAGGGATAGTAACACTTAGTTAGAACCTTAGTTTCACGTATGATTGCCTTTTATCCTCATATGTTTTTATTATGGGAAATAATCAAAACATTGTAAAAAACCCTAAAGTACTCCCAACCACTTAGTTAAAACCTTAGTTTAACATATGAATGCTAGACCAGATTGCATTGATCAAACATCCTTCTTTTGATTCTCTCATGATGCTTAACACCTAGCCACTACGAAGGAGAGGAACATAAGGGTTGTCGATACCTTGGCCCAAGAAACCGATGGGAATATGTAGAAAACATCGATGACATGTTAGCTATGTCTATGCATATATGCTATCTAATCGCTCGGTTGTGTATGCACTACGATCGCAAATTAATAAAACATATATTTCATAAAGATTAACTAGGCTACAACATGTACATAACCATTGCTCATGCCTCACAAGAAGGATTAGGGCATAAATTTGTACTTAATTCATGACTCCTTCCTACTTAATGAAATAGAGGCTCTATAATAGAAAGAGTCTCTAGAACCCAATATCTAGGGCTTTATGCATTTTGTTCTTATCACTCTACCATGAAATTTATGACTAGGGACAAGATGACTTCAGTACCATTTTTTCCACCAAATAAAACTAAAGGTTCTTTAAGATTTATTGCTGGTTGGTGTTACTGAACAATACTAAAGTGGACTATTTATTATCTACTGTAGCCATCAATGATACTAATATATGCTTGAGAGATTAGTATGTTGGTGGTTCAAACCATTACTAATGAAGGGACATTTAATATCGGTCGGAGCCACCAACCCATACTAATACTCCCACTAGGATCTAGGTAGTTTGAAACAATATGCATGGTGTTAGTATCAGTTCAAAATTAACTAGTACTAATACTAGGGGTACGAAGGTCATTTCTCCATTAGTGGCAGTTAAACCTATTTGATAAAAAAATGGTCCTAATAAACTTCTAATGAATGATTCTGATTAAGGTTTTGGGATGACATGTTAGCATTTTGGAAACACTACAAAGTGTTAAAGAAATATCATTAGTATTGTCGGTGTTTCGAAACCCGGGGGGTCCCTGGACCGACGAGTGAATTGTCGCCGCGTGCCCCACTCCAGATGGATCGACGTGAGGCGGAACGCGAACGGGGGAAAGGAAGCAGCTGGAGGGAGGCAGGCGTGAGAGAGTGGATCCCGCGGCCTTCGTGTTAGCCCCGCGCCTGAGTCGGGTGCGCTTGCAGTAGGGGGATACAAGCGTCCACGCGGGAGTGGGAGCGAGCGGCCTTGCGTGAGCGTCGTCCCGACCTTCTCCGCGGGCCAACCCTCTGTAAGAGGGCCCTGGTCCTCCCTTTTATAGGCGTAAGGAGAGGATCCAGGTGTACAATGGGGAGTGTAGCAATGTGCTAACGTGTCTAGCGGTGGAGAGCTAGCGCCCTAAGTACATGCCATTGTGGCAGCCGGAGAGGTCTTGGCGCCCAGTTCGCGTGGTGTCGTGGCCGTCGGAGGAGTGCTGGAGCCTGGCGGGAGGACAGCTGTTGGGGCTGTCGAGTCCTTGCTGACGTCCTCTTGCTTCCGTAAGGGGGCTGAGAGCCGCCGTCATCACAGGGCATGCGGGGCGCCATCATTACTCGCATGGTGGAGCGAGCCAGATGGGACGCCGGTCTGGTTCCCCGTAGCCCGAGTCAGCTCGGGGTAGGGTAATGATGGCGCTTCCTGTTGATGTGGTCGGTCCGTGCCCTAGGCTAGGCGAGGTGGAGGCTCCTCCGAGGTCGAGGTTGAGCCCCCGGGTCGGGCGAGGTGGAGTTCGTCGTCTTCCGGGGTTGAGCCCATGTCCGAGCCCTGGGGTCGGGCGGAGCGGAGTTCGCCGTCTTCCGGGGCTGAGCCCGAGTCCGAGCCCTGGGGCGGGCGGAGCGGAGTTCGCCGTCTTCCGGGGCTGAGCCCGAGTCCGAGCCCTGGGGTCGGGCGGAGCGGAGTTCGCTGTCTTCCGGGGCTGAGCCCGAGTCCGAGCCCTGGGTCGGGCGGAGCGGAGTTCGTCGTCTTCCGGGGCTGAGCCCGAGTCCGAGCCCTGGGGTCGGGCGAGGTGGAGTTTCCTATGACGCCCGAGGCCGGCCTTGGCTGCTTTCAGCCTCACTCTGTCGGGTGGCTCAGCAGTCGGAGCGGCGCAAGCGGCGCTGTCCTCTTGTCAGACCGGTCAGTAGAGCGGCGAAGTGACTGCGGTCACTTCGGCTCTGTCGACTGGAGGGCGTGCGTCAGGATAAAGGTGTCAGGCCACCTTTGCGTTAAATGCCCCTGCGATTTGGTCGGTCGGCGTGGCGATGTGGCCAAGGTTGCTTCTTGGTGAAGACTGGGCCTCGGGCGAGCCGATAGTGTGCCCGTTGCTGGAGGGGGGGTCCTCGGGCGAGACGTAGGTTCTCCGGGGTCAGCTTCCCTTAGCCGAGGCTAGGCTCAGGCGAGGCACGATTGTGTCCCTTGAATGGACCGATCCTTGACTTAATTGCACCCATCAGGCCTTTGCAGTTTTGTGCTGATGGGGGTTACCAGCTGAGATTTAGGGGTCTTGAGGGTACCCCTAATTATGGTCCCTGATAGTAGCCCCCGAGCCTCCAAGGGAGTATTAATACTCGCTTGGAGGCTTTTGCCGCACTTTTTTGCAAGGGGACCAGCCTTTTTCGGTTGCATTCTGTTCCGGTGGGTGCGCGCGAGCGCACCCGCCGGGTGTAGCCCCCGAGGCCTCGGAGGAGTAGTTTTACTCCTTCGAGGTCTTAGTGCGTTTCGCAACACTTCGGCTGGTCTAGTTGTTCCCTCATGCGAGCTGGCCGTAGCCTGAGTGCACGGTCGGGTCCCAAGTTCTCGGGCTGGTATGTTGACGCTGTCAACGGTTTGGCCGGAGCCGGGTTTGCGAGAGCAGCCCCCGAGCCTCTGCACAGGGCGAGAGGACGGTCAAGGACAGACTCGTCTTTTTTACATACGCCCCTGCGTCGCCTTTCCGCAAGGAGGAGGGGGGGGGGGGGAAAGCGCCATGTTGCCCTCGGAGGGCGCCGAACATGGTGTTTCCGGTGAGCTGCTGGCGGGTAATCCGAGCGGACGCCCGTGCCCCATTTGCTAGGGGTCGGCTAGAGGCCCGGAGGCGCGCTCCAAAAGTACCTGCGGGTGATCTGCCGGACCCGGTCCCCTTTGACGGGGTCCGAGGGCTCGATGCCTCCCTCTGATGGGATTCCGTTACAAGATCGCTCCCGCTGGTCTCGGAAATGTCCTACGGTACCTCGGGAGCGTAGCCCGAGCCTTGGTTATGTATCGAACGTACCCAGGGTCATCCCTCGCTCTGTGTCTGAGGCGACTGTGAACCCTTCGAGGGCTAGCCTACGAACCCCTGATCAGTAATGGGCGCGGAGCCCGAGTGGCCTGAGGCGGCCGTTGTACCCTTCGAGGGGCCAGCCATCGAACCTCTGACCAGTAGTGGGCGTAGAACCCGATCGATCTGAGGCGGCCGTTGAACCCCTCCAAGGGGCCAGCCTTCGAACCTCTGATCAGTAGGGAGGCTCGGAGCCTGTTTCCTTCACGGAGAAGGGTCCTTTTTGGGGTATCCCCCTTTCCTGGTCCCTGTTGTAAGAGAGAGAAAGAGGAAAAGGAAAAGGATGCGAAGTCGAATGACGTGGCGTACCTCTTTCAACGCGGTCATTATGGCGAGGGCGAAGCGTCGTTTGCTTCTCCCGCCTGAGGCGCCGCCTGTCCTGCCGCGGAGTTAATGCGACGGGGCGAGCGGTTCGCGAGGCGGTCGTTGCACGTGTGCGAGCCGTTCGAGGAACGGATCACGGGTGCACCGTCTTCGCGCCGTGAGAGAGGGCTCCCTCGCTGCCCCTGGATGGGACGTAAGCTTGGCTGACGACGTGACCGCTGCTCCTGCCCGCCTGTTACCGCCATTACTGCCGGCCCATTTTTGACCGCATTTGACCGTCGCGCTTGGCTGGCACTACAGGGTTGCCTCGAGTCGCGGTATTGACTCCGCAGTCGAGGAGGCGCGGTAGTGGCGCGAGTGGCGGTGCAGTTGCTCGCACGTAGCAACCGGCGTGCCGGTTGCATGACGCGTGGGCCTGGACCTCCATGCTGGGCGTGTTGGAGTCGAAGGGGCGCGCCCACTTGGCACGGTTGCATGCCGCCTGCATGGTTGTCCGCCCTTTCACCCGCTGGTCTGGGCGAAAGTGGAGGAGTGCTTGTAACCGCCGGGTGGTTGCATGCACCGCACGTGTGGCGGTTTGGCTTCTTCTCCCCTGGACCGGCTTGCATGACGTGTGGGACCCAGCCCCCGCGCCGTGGGGGGAGAATCTTGGAGCGTGTTGGAGAAGACTCAACCCGCAACGGTTGAGGGCGCAAGTGGGGAGAGTCGCCTTTAAAAGGAAGGCGACCCCCTTGGAGGGCAACCATGTCTTCGCGCTCCCCTCATGCATCGTGTCTTTCCACCTTCCGAGCCCCTGGGCGGGGGACGCCCGCAATCCTTCTGTCTTGTCATCGGAGGAACGCAACTTCGTGGAAGTTGGTACCTTTCAGCCATCGTTCGGCTTCAAGGATTTTCATCATGCAGCCCGGCTGCTATCCCCTCGCCGGTGGTCACCCAAGACGGTGACCTCCAGCTTGATGGCGGGGAGAAGCGAGCCGGGCTGCGGCCTCTGCCCCTCCCTCAGCTTCAAGGATGTTCATCATCAGTGCTGGGGAGGGGAGTGTGCCGAGTTGGGGTCGGTCCCTATGCGGGCGGCGGCCCGCTCCTTCCCTCAGTGATCAGGGGGAAGGGCGTCCGCCGTTCGTGGCATGAGCAGCTGCCGCGTGCCCGGCTCTCTGAGTCGAGCGGCTTCGGAGCCGCTCCCGGTGCCGCTCCCGGTGCCGCCCTCCGCCACGGTAGCTGGAAGAGGTTCCGCCGCCGACGAGCTAGCCGGCGCCACCCACGGACTGACCTCCAACTCTACGGCCTTCTGCCCGTCCTTGCCTCTCGAGTTGGGGGTATGGGCGAGGGCCTCATGGCAGTAGCATCCGCCCTGAGGTCATCGCTGCTGCTGTTCGGCCCTCCGGAGTAGAAGTCGTCGTCGTTGCCGCTGCCAGGGCGGGCGACGACGAGCCGTTCGTCGGTCTTCTGTTGCTCCGCAGCCCCCCCAATCGCGTGGGGTTGTTCGTACCTGCGGAGGTGGAACCGGAGTTCCGTTTGTAAAGGCACCTTGAGTGCCGATGTTTTGTTCATTGCGGCTGTTGAGGGCTGAACGTGTATGTATTTTCGGCACGGAGCCGTGTTTTTTCTTCATTTCAAGCACTAAGACTCGCCTTGTCGATTATCTGAACCGCTTCACCGAGCGTGAGTTGCCTCATGCAAAGGTGACGAGTGAGGTATCCGTATCCCGGAGGAGTAGGAGTCCCTCGGCTCGGTCGGCCTTGTTGTCCGAGGCCCCTCTTGCTTAGTTAAAGGAACCCCTCGGCCGCCCTTCGATGAGCCGAAGCCGGAGGTAGCGGTGTCAGCACGGACGGAGGCAGAGTTGGCTTCGAAAAAGAGGTGTGGTTGGCCAGAGCCTGGCCGGGACGTCCACTGGCGGAACCGACGCCGGAGTTGAGCTGCCGAGGCCACCAGCCGAGCTGATGTCTTTGGGGGACAGCTGGCCGAGGCCTCGGGGTGGCCGGCCGAGCCGCCTACTCGGGCCGGATTCTCGAAGAAGACCCTGGCGGCGATGGCCCGGGTGTGGTGCTGATGCCGTCCTTCAGAGTGGGGGCCCTCCGACCGCGTCGCCGTCCGAGGCTAGGTCAGACCCCGCCGAAGGTGTAGTTGATGCCGAGGGTGCTGCTGCCCCCTTCGGTTGTCGATGTCCGAGCCTACAGGATCAGGTTGTCTTGTAGTGTGTGTATGTTTTCTGCGGCCGCCGAGGCCTAAACACACCGTCGTCGTGTTGTAAAGCTGCGTTTCTTTTCTTCTTGTTTCGAGTATCCGGACTCATTTGTCGGTAACAGAATTGTTTGTGCGGGCGAGAGTTGCTTTTCACGGAAGGTGATGAGTGAGGTATCCGTATCCCGGAGGCGTAGGAATCCCTCGGCTCGGTCGGCCTTGCCGCTTACGCGTGCTCTTACTCGTCCATAGGGTTCTGTTACCGACGCAGTCGAGAAGGCCTGAAAAATCATTTCGGCAGAGGAGCTCTCGAGCATGAAGACTTGTTCGGTCCGTGGAGTCACTTATCCGAGCGCGAGTTACTTATCGCAGAAGGTGATGAGTGAGGTATCCGTATCCCGGAGGCGTAGGAGTCCCTCGGCTCGGTCAGCCTTGGCTGCTTACGTGTACTCCGTCGTTTTCAGGATCCACTTTTGAAGTAGTCAAAGAGCACGAAAGGCATTCTGGCAGAAAAGATTTTTTCTTTTTTCGAGGAAAATTTTGACGCAGAGGGGGTTGCCCCCTTCTAGCCCCCGAGGGAGGGTCAGGCTTTGCCGAGGCAAGGCTGACCCTTCCTTGACGACCAGACTTGGTGTGTGAACGAGGTATACGAGCAACTTGAAAGCATCTTAAGGGTAGAAGCGACGTAGTTGTTGGATGTTCCAAGCGTTGCTGTAGACCTCGCCTTGGCTGTTGGCCAGCTTGTACGTTCCGGGCTTCAGAACCTTGGCGATGACGAACGGCCCTTCCCAGGGAGGCGTGAGTTTGTGTTGCCCTTGGGCGTCTTGTCGCAGCCGAAGCACCAGGTCGCCCACCTGGAGGTCTCGGGGCCGAACCCCTCGGGCGTGGTAGCATCGCAGGGACTGCTGGTACCACGCCGAGTGTAGTAAGGCCATGTCCCGAGCCTCCTCCAGCTGGTCCAGTGAGTCTTCTCGGTTGACTCGATTGCTTTGGTCGGTGTAGGCCCTCGCCCTCGGGGAACCGTATTCTAATTCTGTGGGCAAGATGGCCTCGGCCCCATAGACTAGAAAGAACGGTGTGAAGCCCGTGGCTCGGCTCGGCGTTGTTCTCAGACTCCAGACCACCGAGGGGAGTTCCTTCATCCACCGCTTGCCGAACTTGTTGAGGTCGTTGTAGATCCGAGGCTTGAGTCCTTGCAGGATCATGCCGTTAGCCCGCTCCACTTGCCCATTCGTCATGGGGTGAGCCACGGCAGCCCAGTCCACCCGGATGTGGTGATCCTCGCAGAAGTCTAGGAACTTTCTGCCGGTGAACTGGGTACCGTTGTCGGTGATGATGGAGTTCGGGACCCCAAAGCGATGGATGATGTTGGTGAAGAACGCCACCGCCTGTTCGGACCTGATGCTGTTTAGGGGTCGGACCTCGATCCACTTGGAGAATTTGTCGATGGCGACCAACAGGTGCGTGTAGCCCCCGGGTGCCTTCTGCAAGGGGCCAACAAGGTCCAGACCCCACACAGCAAACGGCCAGGTGATGGGTATGGTCTGCAGAGCCTGAGCGGGTAGGTGGGTCTGCCTCGCGTAGAACTGACACCCTTCGCAGGTGCGGACAATTCTAGTAGCGTCGGCCACCGCCGTCGGCCAGTAGAATCCTTGTCGGAAGGCGTTTCCAACGAGGGTTCGAGGTGCTGCGTGATGGCCGCAAGCCCCCGAGTGTATCTCTTGCAAGAGCTCCTGGCCTTTGGCGATGGAAATGCATCGCTGGAGGATGCCTGAGGGGCTGCAGTGGTAGAGCTCCTTCCCATCTCCCAGCAAGACGAAAGACTTGGCGCGCCGCGCCAACCACCGAGCTTCGGCTTGGTCGAGGGGCAGCTCTCCTCGGTGGAGTTATTGCAGGTACGAGGTCTGCCAGCTTTGATTAGGCGTGACCTCGCTCTGTTCCCCCTCGACGCGCAGTGCCTCACCCTCAGGGGCCGAGGGTACCTCGGGCTGAGCCGAGGGTACCTCGGACCGTGCCGAGGGTACCTCGGACTGGGCCGAGGGTACATCGGACTGAGCCGAGGATACCTCGGACTCAGCCGAAGGTGCCTCGGGCAGAGCCGAAGGTGCCTCGGGCTCGGTCGTGTCCTCGGTCTTGACGGAGGGTTGATGCAGGTCTCGGGAGAATATGTCCGGGGGAACTGTTGTTCGTCCCGAGGCTATTTTAGCTAGCTCGTCCGCAGTCTCATTGTAGCGTCGGGCGATGTGGTTGAGTTCGAGCCCGTAGAACTTGTCTTCCAGGCGCCGAACCTCATCGCAGTAGGCTTCCATCTTCGGGTCGTGGCAGTGGGAGTTCTTCATGACTTGGTCGATGACGAGCTGCGAGTCACCGCGAGCGTCGAGGCGTCGGACCCCTAGCTCGATGGCGATTCGCAACCTGTTTACCAGAGCCTCGTACTCAGCCACGTCGTTGGACGCCGGGAAGTGGAGGCGTAGCACGTAGCGTAGGTGCTTCCCGAGGGGCGAGACGAAGAGGAGGCCTACGCCGGCCCCCGTCTTCATCAGCGACCCATCGAAAAACATGGTCCAGAGCTCCGGTTGGATCGGAGCCGTCGGGAGCTGGGTGTCGGCCCATTTAGCCACGAAGTCCGCCAAGACCTGGGACTTGATGGCCTTCCGAGGGGCGAACGAGATCGTCTCGCCCATGATCTCCACCGCCCACTTCGCAATTCTACCCGAGGCCTCTCGGGACTGGATGATCTCTCCCAGGGGGAAGGATGACACCACAGTCACCGGATGAGACTCGAAGTAGTGTCACAACTTCCGCCGTGTCAGGATCACCGCGTACAGCAGCTTCTGGATTTGTGGGTAGCGGATCTTGGTCTCGGACAGTACCTCACTGATGAAGTAGACTGGCCTCTGGACGGGCAATGCATGCCCTTCTTCTCGTCTCTCAACCACGATCGCGGCGCTAACCACCTGGGTGGTTGCGGCGACGTAGATCAAGAGGGCTTCTCCGGCAGCGGGAGGCACCAAGATGGGCGCGTTCGTGAGGAGCGCCTTCAGGTTCCCGAGGGCTTCCTCGGCCTCGGGAGTCCAAGCGAAGCACTCGGCCTTCCTTAAGAGGCGGTACAGAGGTAGACCTCTTTCGCCGAGGCGCGAGATGAAGCGGCTCAGAGCCGCAAGACATCCCATGACCCTCTATACGCCTTTCAAGTCCTTGATTGGCCCCATGCTGGTGATGGCTGCAGTCTTCTCCGGGTTGGCTTCGATGCCCCGCTCGGAGACGATGAACCCCAAGAGCATGCCTCGGGGGACCCCGAAGACACACTTTTCGGGATTAAGCTTCACGCCTTTCGCCTTGAGACATCGGAATGTCGCTTCAAGGTCGGAAAGGAGGTCGGAGGCCTTCCTCGTCTTGACTACGATGTCATCGACGTAGGCCTCGACCGTTCAGCCGATGTGTTCGCCAAACACATGGTTCATGCTTCGCTGGTACGTTGCCCCCGCATTCCTCAAACCAAACGGCATTGTAACATAGCAGTACATGCCGAAGGGTGTGATGGATGAAGTCGCGAGCTGGTCGGACTCTTTCATCCTAATCTGGTGATACCCTGAGTAGGCATCGAGGAAAGACAGGGTTTCGCACCCAGCAGTGGAATCCACGATCTGATCGATGCAAGGCAGAGGGTAGGGAACTTTCGGACATGCTTTGTTTAGACCAGTGTAGTCTACACACATCCGCCATTTCCCCCCTTTCTTTCTCACAAGCACAGGGTTAGCAAGCCATTCCGGATGGAATACCTCTTTGATGAACCCTGCCACCAGTAGCTTGTGGATCTCCTCGTCTATGGCCCTGCGCTTTTCTTCGTTGAATCGGCGCAGAGGTTGCTTCACGAGTCGGGCCCCAGCTCGAATATCCAGAGAGTGCTCGGCGACTTCCCTCGGTATGCCGGGCATGTCCGAGAGACTCCACGCGAAAACATCAGCGTTCGCGCGGAGAAAGTCGACGAGCACTGCTTCCTATTTGGGGTCGAGCTCGGAACCGATCCGGATCTGCTTGGAGGCATCGTTGCAGGGGTCGAGAGGGACGGACTTGACCGTCTCCGCTGGTTCGAAGTTGCCGGCGTGGCGCTTCACGTCGGGCGCCTCCCTAGAGAGGCTCTCCAGGTCAGCGATGAGGGCCTCGGATTCGGCGAGGGCCTCGGCGTACTCCACGCACTCCACATCGCATTCGTATGCGTGTCGGTACGTGGGCCCGACGGTGATGATCCCGTTGGGGCCCGACATCTTGAGCTTGAGGTAGGTGTAGTTGGGGACGGCCATGAACTTAGCGTAGCATGGCCTCCCCAGCACTGCGTGGTAGGTTCCTCGAAACCCGACCACTTCGAACGTGAGGGTCTCCTTTCGAAAGTTGGAGGGCGTCCCGAAGCAGACGGGTAGGTCGAGTTGTCCGAGGGGTTGAACGCGCTTCCCGGGGATGATCCCGTGGAAAGGCGCAGCGCCCGTCCGGACCGAGGACAGATCAATCCGCAGAAGCCCGAGGGTCTCGGCGTAGATGATGTTGAGGTCGCTGCCTCCGTCCATGAGGACCTTGGTGAGCCTGACGTTGCCGATGATGGGGTCGACAACGAGTGGGTATCTCCCCGGGCTCGGCACGTAGTCTGGATGGTCGACCTGGTCGAAGGTGATGGGCTTGTCGGACCAGTCTAGGTAGACTGGCGCCGCCACCTTTACCGAGCAGACCTCCCGACGCTCTTGCTTGCGGTGCCGAGCTGAGGCGTTCGCCACCTGCCCACCGTAGATCATGAAGCAGTCGCGGACCTCGGGGAACCCTCCTGCCTTGTGATCTTCCTCCTTTGCGTCGTCGAGGGCCTTGCCACCCTCCGCGGGTGGCCCGGCCTTGTGGAAGTGTCGTCGAAGCATGGCACACTCCTCAAGGGTGTGCTTGACGGGCCCCTAATGATAGGGGCACGGCTCCTTGAGCATCTTGTCGAAGAGGTTGGCACCTCCGGAAGGTTTCCGAGGGTTCTTGTACTCGGCGGCGGCGACAAGGTCCGCGTCGGCGGCGTCGCGTTTCGCTTGCGACTTCTTCTCGCCCTTCTTCTTGGCACCGCGCTGAGTTGACGCCTCGGGAGCATCTTCCGATGGGCGGCCCTGGGGCTGCTTGTCCTTCCGGAAAATGGCCTCAACCGCCTCTTGGCCAGAGGCGAACTTGGTGGCGATGTCCATCAGCTCGCTCGCCCTGGTGGGGGTCTTGCGACCCAGCTTGCTCACCAGGTCGCGGCAGGTGGTGCCGACGAGGAACGCGCCGATGACATCTAAATCGGTGACGTTGGGCAGCTCTGTGCGCTGCTTCGAGAATCGCCGGATGTAGTCCCGGAGAGGCTCTCCCGGCTGCTGTCGGCAGCTTCGGAGATCCCAGGAGTTCCCAGGGCGCACGTACGTGCCCTGGAAATTGCCGGCGAAGGCTTGGACCAGGTCGTCCCAGTTGGAGATCTGCCCCGGGGGCAGGTGCTCCAGCCAGGCTCGAGCGGTGTCGGAGAGGAACAGGGGGAGGTTGCAGATGATGAGGTTATCATCGTCCGTTCCACCCAGTTGGCAGGCCAGCCGATAGTCCGCGAGCCACAGTTCCGGTCTCGTCTCCCCCGAGTACTTTGTGATAGTAGTCGGGGTTCGGAACCGGGTCGGGAACGGTGCCCGTCGTATGGCGCGGCTGAAAGCCTGCGGACCGGGTGGTTCGGGCGAAGGGCTCCGATCCTCCCCGCTGTCGTAGCGTCCCCCACACCTGGGGTGGTAGCCTCGGTGCGCCCTGTCATCGAGGTGGGCCCGACGACTGTGATGATGGCGCTCGTTGCCGAGGCGACCCGGGGCCACAGGCGCTGTGTTGCGCGTGCGCCCGGAGTGGACCGAGGCTTCCCGCATGAATCGGGAAGTCGCGACGCGATGTTCCGAGGGGAACCCCTGCCTTCGGGAGGCAGAGCTTTCGGCCCGTCGGACCGCGGCATCCTCCAGGAGATTCTTGAGCTCTCCCTGGATACGCCGCCCCTCGGTGGTTGATGGCTCCGACATCGCGCGGAGGAGTATTGCCGCTGCAGCCAGGTTCTGGCCGACTCCGCTGGAATCCGGTGGCGGCCTCACCCTGACGTCGTTGGCGATGCGGTGCTGGATGTCCTGGGGGAGATGACGCGTTTCTCCGGTCGGGGGTTGGACCGCCCATTCCTGCCCGATGTCCCGGCGGATCGGCACAAGCGTTCCTGCTCCCTCGTCGAGCCTGGCCTGCCTCTCGCGGATATGCTCGAGCTGTGGGTCAGGACCCCCCGCCGGGACGGGGACCATAGCTAGCTCCCGAAGGATGTCAACGTGAGGCACGGGCCTAGGGGGGTCACCGTTTTCTGGCATACCAAGATGGTTGCCTTCGCCGGGACCCCCTAGATCAACGTGGAAACATTCACGACTTGGGCCGCAGTCCTCGTTGTCGAGGCCGCGGCTGCCGTCGGAACAGTCGGAAAGGCAGTAGTCACATGCGGTCATGAAGTCCCGCACGACACTGGGGTTACCAAGTCCGAAGAAATCCCAACAGAGGTCGGGCTCGCCATCTTCCTCGGACCCCGAGGGCTCATAGGTCGAGTCGGCCGTTAGTCGGTCCCAGGGTGACCGCACACGATACCCCAGAGGGTCTGGACTCGCCTCTATGAGAGTACTCACCAAAGCGGAGTCGCTTGGTGGGTCGAGGCCGAATCCAAAAGACGCGAGATGAGAATCGGTCGGTACCTTTCGGTCGACGGGCGGTGACGAGGTCGCGTCTGGGACTGACTGCACCGTTGTCTCAGGTACGAGGGTGACGCCCAGCAAGTCCTTCGCAAGCATGCTGGCGTCGTGCGTTTGCTTGAGATTGGCGTATTGCGGGGAGGCGGCGCTCGTCTTCGTCTCAGACGCGAGATCGATGCCCGACGCGCCCTCCGTTGGGGCGCCGGCGCCGTCGACTCGCTCGACAGCCAACGAGGTGCCGCTTCCCGCTTCGCCTTGGTTGCCCCGCCTCCTCCTCCGTCGGCAGGGGAGGGGACGGGACAAGCCCGAATGTCGTCCTTCCACCACGTGGGGAAGGCGTCGTCGATTTCCCCGCCGGCGAGCGGGTTGTCGACCGCCATTGTCGCTGTCGCGCGGCGGGGGAAGGAGTATCATGTCGCAGCTGCCGTCGAGGGACATGAACTCAAGATTCCCGAAACGGAGCACCGTCCCGGGCCGGAAAGGTTGCTGGAGACTGCCCATCTGGAGCTTGACGAGAAGCTGTTCGTCAACACGCAGCAGGCCCCTACCTAGCGCGCCAACTGTCGGTGTTTCGAAACCCGGGGGGTCCCTAGACCGACGAGTGAATTGTCGCCGCGTGCCCCAGCCCAGATGGGTCGACGCGAGGCGGAACACGAAGGGGGGAAGGAAGCAGCCGGAGGGAGGCAGGCGTGAGAGAGTGGATCCCGCGGCCTTCGTGTTAGCCCCGCGCCTGAGTCGGGTGCGCTTGCAGTAGGGGGATACAAGCGTCCACGCGGGAGTGGGAGCGAGCGGCCTTGCGTGAGCGTCGTCTCGTCCTTCTCCGCGTGGGCCAACCCTCTGTAAGAGGGCCCTGGTCCTCCCTTTTATAAGCGTAAGGAGAGGATCCAGGTGTACAATGGGGAGTGTAGCAATGTGCTAACGTGTCTAGCGGTGGAGAGCTAGCGCCCTAAGTACATGCCATCGTGGCAGCCGGAGAGGTCTTGGCGCCCAGTTCGCGTGGTGTCATGGCCGTCGGAGGAGTGCTGGAGCCTGGCGGGAGGATAGCTGTTGGGGCTGTCGAGTCCTTGCTGACGTCCTCTTGCTTCCGTAAGGGGGATGAGAGCCGCCGTCGTCACAGGGCATGCGGGGCTCCATCATTACTCGCATGGTGGAGCGAGCCAGATGGGACGCCGGTCTGGTTCCCCGTAGCCTGAGTCAGCTTGGGGTAGGGTAATGATGGCACTTCCTGTTGACATGGTCGGTCCGTGCCCTAGGCTGGGCGAGGTGGAGGCTCCTCCGAGGTCGAGGTCGAGGTTGAGCCCGCGGGTCGGGCGAGGCGGAGTTCATCGTCTTCCGGGGTTGAGCCCATGTCCGAGCCCTGGGGTCGGGCGGAGCGGAGTTCGCCGTCTTCCGGGGCTGAGCCCGAGTCCGAGCCCTGGGGCGGGCGGAGCGGAGTTCACCGTCTTCCGGGGCTGAGCCCGAGTCCGAGCCCTGGGGTCGGGCGAAGCGGAGTTCGCCGTCTTCCGGGGCTGAGCCCGAGTCCGAGCCCTGGGTCGGGCGGAGCGGAGTTCGCCGTCTTCTGGGGCTGAGCCCGAGTCCGAGCCCTGAGGTCGGGCGAGGCGGAGTTTCCTATGACGCCCGAGGCCGGCCTTAACTGCTGTCAGCCTCACTCTGTCGGGTGGCTCAGCAGTCGGAGCGGCGCAGGCGGCGCTGTCCTCTTGTCAGACCGGTCAGTAGAGCGGCGAAGTGACTGCGGTCACTTCGGCTCTGTCGACTGGAGGGCGTGCGTCAGGATAAAGGTGTCAGCATTTGAGTCTCCTCGCTAGCGGTGCTGACATAACACAAAGCGATCCCCAAACGGTCCAGATCAGCGATCAATGGCAAGGCCACCTTTGGAACCCCGGACCTGCTAAGGGCATCTGCCACCACATTAGCCTTCCCCGGGTGATAATGATTGGACAAATCATAGTTTTTAATCAATTCTAGCCACCGACGCTGCCGCAAATTCAGCTCCTTCTGAGTAAAAATATACTTGAGACTTTTGTGATCGGTGAAAATGTCACAAGCCTCGCCATAAAGGTAATGCCTCCACGACTTTAGAGCAAAAACCACCGTGGCCAATTCCAGATCATGAGTTGGATAATTTCCCTCATGCTTCCTCAACTGCCTTGAGCCATAAGCGACTCTGCCTTCCTGCATCAGCACACAGCCAAGACCAATACGCGAAGCATCCGTATAAACCGTGAAACGCTTACCGCTCTTAGGCAAAGCTAGGACAGGGGCATCCACCAACTTGCTCTTCAATGACTGATAACTGACCTCACAATCACCGGACCAGACGAAGGGAACACCCTTCTCCAGGAGCCTAGTCAAAGGCTTAGCAATGCTGGAAAAATTTGGTACGAAGCGCCGATAATACCCAGCAAGCCCCAAGAAACTTCGGATTTCAGAGACACTAGAGGGTCTCTTCCACTCCACCACAGTCGCAACATCTTTGGGATCAACCGCAATACCCTGCTGATTAATCACGTGCCCCAGGAAAGCCACTTCGGAAAGCCAAAAGGCACACTTCTTCAACTTGCCACAGAATTGATTCTTCCTTAGGGCACCCAGAACGAGACGGAGATGCTGCTCATGCTCGGCCTCGGTCTTTGAATAAATCAGAATATCATCCAGGAACACGACCACAAAGTCGTCCAGGAATTCATGCAACATCCTATTCATTGCTTCCATAAAGGTAGCAGGGGCATTAGTTAAGCCAAAAGACATGACTATGAACTCATAATGCCCATACCTGGTGCAGAAGGCGGTCTTCTCAATATCCTCCTCATGAATCCTCAATTGATGATAACCAAAGTTCAAATAAATTTTGGAGAACACCTGGGCACCCCTCAACTGCTCAAAGAGGACCTCAATTCGGGGAAGCGGATATTTATTCTTGATTGTCACTTGATTCAAAGCGCGATAATCCACACACAGCCGCTTGCTTTTATCCTTCTTCTCAACAAACAATACTGGGGAAGCCCATGGAGACCTGCTAGGCCTAATGAAGCCCTTAGCCAGCAGATCATCCAATTGCCGCTTTAATTCAATCTGCTCCTTTGGGGCCATTCGATACGGGGCCTTATGAATAGGCTGCGTACCCGGGATCAGCTTAATCTCAAAAGCTGCATCGCGCTCCGGAGGAATGCCTGGAAGCTCTGCCGGAAACACGTCAGCAAAGTCACACACCACCCGGATGTCCTGCACCCGTGAGGCTGCCTCACCCTCCACCACCATGGAGAAAAAGATTCCCGACTTCCTTGATCGGCGATCAGGAAGCAATTGCGCCAACAAGGATAGCGAGAACTTCGGGGAACTCCCCAAGAATACCACCTCCTTACCCAACGGCGCCTGCAATAACACTGTCTTCCAGAAGCAGGATATAGCCGCGCGATACTGGGATAACCAGTCCATACCCAAGATAACATCGAATGCCCCCAAGGAAATCACCACCAGATTGGCCGAAAAGACCTCATCAGCAAGAATGACAGAACACCCCTGACAAGCTGAGCAGCTACTAATGGAGCCATTAGCAGATCTAACCAGAATTGGGTGACCCAGCCTCTGCACCGAAAGACCAGCCCGCGACACAAAATCCTCCGAAACAAACGAATAGCTAGCGCCAGAGTCAAAAAGCGCATGGGCTGCAAATGAATCAACTGAAATCGTACCTGTCACCACGTCTCCTTGCTCCCTGCCATCCGCAGCGGGTAGCACATAAGCTCCAGAAATACCCGCAGAAGAGGAAGCTCCCGGAGTGAAATTAACAGAAGAACCCCACTGAGCCACCGGATGAGGCTAGCGCGGAGCTCCAAACTGAGTCAGCACAGGGGTAGACGGTGCAGGAGTAGGCATAGCCTGATACTGAGGAAAACCCTACATCGGCACGAACTGAGAAGTCCCAGGCACATAAAGTTGCTGTGGAGGAAGAGGAACTGAAAACTGCTGCTCAGCACTTGACATCATGTTGATAGTGCCCTGAGAAGAGGAGGAAGTCATCGGCTCCCATCTGAGCTTCCCATTGGGATTCCTCCTACACACCACATCCTTGTGGTCCTGACTGCAGATAGAACACCTGCCACTCCACTAGCACTCTGCACGGCGATGCGCATCTCCACAGCGGAAACACACCAACCCCAGCCCGGGCTTAGGAACGGCCCGAAACCTCTGAGTACTTCCTCCTGAAGTACCCGAGTCAGAAGATTTGCCACGGTAAGGATGGTGGCGCTGATGCTGAGACTTGCCCCTCTTGTGAGCTGGACCTCCAGTGTTGCCCCTCCTCGCGTCCTGGCTACGAGGCTGATCAACACCCGAAGACTTCTGCGACTCCATGGTATAGTGGTGTTGCATCTCCACACCCAGCGCCTGCTCCACCGTGGTACGGAAGTCCACCAACGGAAAGGCCCCCAGTGCATGCCTGATAGAAGGCTTCAGACCCTGACAGAACTGGCTCGCCTTCTCCATCTCATTATAAGCCACATGAGGGACAAAGCGGACCATCTTGTTGAAGCCCACCTCATATTCTGTGACAGACTTCTTCTCCTGCTTGTAGGACTGCAAGTCAATCTTCATTTTCTCCAGAAAGGTGACCGGGTAGAATCTCCTTTCAAACTGTCTGATGAAAACATCCCAAGATAGGACTCCTGGTGAGGAGGAGTGCGCTGCCTGCACACCTCTCCACCAAATTTGAGCCTGTCCCTTCAGCAGCTGAGTGCCAAAGCGAACCCGATCTCCATATGCAATCTCGAAGACATTCATCTTATCCTCCACATAAGTCAACCAATCTGCCGCCTCGACCGGAGTACCACTGCCATCAAAAGAATCCAACTTCATGCCCATCCACTGCATCAGAGAAAGACCACTGACTAGAAGAGGCACCTCGGCCCCGCCACCTGGAATAGCACCCGCAGGGACAGCGCCCCCGGGCACTTCTCCACCTCCAGCACCCTGAGCGGCACCCGCAGGGGCGACAGGAATGGCTTGCCTCAGAAGGGCCAACTCCTGCTGCATGGCCTGCATCGCGGCTAACATTGCCGCCGGACTCATCGAGTCCCCACTAGGAGCTTGCGGACTACCCCGAGCCCTACGAGGCAGCATAGCTGCAGCCACAGGGATGAGAATAATAAGTAAATGAGATAGACATAGCATCTCTTCAGATAATGTCAAAGCTAGCACAGACAATAACATAATCATATCAATAGCAAGACAGAAATCCCATCCTACATGTGCAGTGTGTCAATTTATTACTACTCCACTTGCTAGGACCTACAGCCTATCCTTTGATACCAACTATAACACCCCATTGGTCACACACAATGGATAATACCACAAACCCCCACCCACCAAACTTACTCAACACAAGAGATGTAATAAAGAAAGATTATACGGCAAAAATCCAGTAGCACCTCCTTTGAAAACTAGCATAACAAGGAGGGGAAACATGAAGCTCATACAAGATATAAAGACATATAATTCACATAGTAGATACTAAAATGCAAAAGTGGTAAAACTTAATTATGACCCAACTGAAACAAAACAAATAGGATAAGGAACTCAGCCCACCCCAAAACAAACGCTCAACCAAGAACAAAGTAATACACTAGACTTGACCAACTCTGATTAACAACAGTATTAAGTGGTGGTTCCTTTATTTAAAGGTGAAGTGGTCGTGCTGCTACATCCCTCTATTCCCAAAGCAGAAATTAGGTGCCTGCATCAAACAATGCAAGATGTGAGATAACACATCTCAGCAAGTAAACATAACAACAACAAATAGGACATAGTAAATCAACTGTGCTTACACAACCATGTGGTTCAGAACTTCTTTCTTTTTTTCTGAACAGTAAATTGCAGCAAGTAAACAAGTAACTAAATACTTAAAGCCAAGAAGAATCACCATGTACAAGTCCAGATTATCCACATCCACATAATATATTCCACACCTCTCCCATGAATGCACAAGGCTAGAGATGCAATAATGACTTCTGCCTCCATATCTCTAAGGATATGAAGCTGCACCATACCCCTTCTCGGGCAACATATGATGTTCAATGTACCGGTATGGTCGGACCATAAGATCGCGACGAAACTTCAATGCAATGGATGATGAGTGCATTATGCATGACAACATCATAAGTTCTTCCCAAATAAAAATGTACTAGTCATATACTTCCACCCATTTCCACATAATAACCACTTGAGTAACATGATCAAACCTCAACCTCAACATATGAAATCCATGAATAGGAATATTCTCAAATGATGGTACTCAATAAACAAACAAAATATGAATATGAACATAATAGCACAACATATTCAAGAATAAGACTCCTCATTTGCCAGACGGAATAACCATCACAGTTTTACTTGCCTTCACCGGAAGTTTGGGCAAAATCCCTAAGAACGATCCGGAAGTCCACCACCTGTTTTTGACACCCAACTTAGCGCACCAAATTCACATAAAAAAAACCTCAAAGACAACACCGCACCTACGCGCAATCTCAAACCCCGCCGCGGGTAACAATTCTCCCCTCACCAACCAAACTGCAGCGGCGCTGCTTAACAATTCCATAACTTAAAAATTAAGACAGCAGTGGTGTCAAACAAAAACTCCATAGACAACTACATAAAATTCCCCACAAGTTTTGTATACAATTTATGATTAAATTCTAACATCTAATTACCTCTAAACGGTCGACAAAATAAACCCTGCAATCTGTTTTTTCTGTTTTGGGCAGCGACATACTCGGATTCAAACAGCGATAACTTTTAAAATATAATTCCGATTCGAGCGCATAAGTACTTGTTGGAAAGATAAGAGAAAACCCTACATGAATCTCATACTGATTAACACTAATTACTCCCGAAAAAACCCCAGAAACTGCTAATACTGCTGCTGTTCATCCTCCTGAAAATCTGTTTTTTTGGACAGCCACATACCCGGATTCAAACGATGATAACTTTTAATTTATAACTCCAAATTGAGCGCATAAATACTAGTTGGAAAGGTAAAACAAAGTTCTACATGATCCCCAAATGGATCCCCATTAATTTTTCACGAAAAAAACCTAGAAACTGCTAGAACTTTCGCTGTTCATCCACCACCTAAAATTCTGGACAGCCCCCTCTACCCAATCGCAAACGCAACATCTAATCAATTGAATCGCAGCGCAAATGAACAAGGGATGAACACAAAAATCACCTTGGATTCTCCCCCTTTCCTTCCTCCCTTCTTCCCTCCACCAAAACGATTGAAGACTCGCACCATGTGACGATGATCCGAGCGGCAAGGATTGGCACCTTGGGAGGAGGAGGTTGGGGGGGCTAGGGTATGGTGGTGTGGCTGCAAGAATTGAGAGAGGAGGAGATGGGCAGGGGGCGGCGGCCAAGGTGTGGGAGAAGTGGGGGGCGGCTGCACAAGGGGGGAGGGGGTTAGCAGGGAGGCGGCTAGGGTTTGGGAGGATTAATGGGCTGAAACACCAATCGCGGCCCAACTAACCCACGCGACAGCTCCCGACCGCAACGCAAGCGTCAAACCAAATAAATTCTACTGCCCTAGTTGTGAATGTTTTCCACAAAATTCCAAATCCCCCAAAACAACAACCGGATGAGGGAAAAAACAAAAAGAAACACCCCCAACTTCTCTTCTTTGCAAACCGGGTATCACATGCGGCTCTTCCCCTTTGTTGAGGACGAATTGACCGAGCTCTCCCTCGATCGTCTCGCGCTTGGTGATCTTGGTCACCTCATCCCCTTCGTGTGTCATTTTGAGGACGTCCCAAATTTCTTTGGCGTTCTTCAACCCTTGCACCTTATTGTACTCCTCTCGGCACAAGGAAGTGAGAAGTATAGAAGTTGCTTGGGAGTTGAAGTGCCTAATTTGGGAGGCCTCGTCCGAGTTGTAGTCCTCATCCCCCACCTGTGGTGCCTGCGCTCCAAACTCAACAATATCCCAAATACATTCGTGGAGTGAGGATAGATGGTGCCTCATTTTATCACTCCACATGCAATAATCTTCACCATCAAAATATGGCGCTTTGAAATACGGGGATAGCGTAGGGGCATCTTACTATACTTCTTGCGCTCATGGCGCTTAGAAGTAGTGGACGACTCGGTGCCGGAGGTGGAGGGTGTTGAAGAATCGGTCTCGTAGTAGACCACCTTCTTCATCTTCTATTTCTTCTTGTCACCCCTCCTATGTGACTTAATGGAGGAAGAGGATTCCTCCTTGTACTTGTTGCCGGACTCCCTTGAGAGAGTCTTCCCCGAGCCCATGGGCTTTTCGCCGGTCACGATCTCCCTCTTGGAATGATCTCCAGGCATCACTTCGAGTTGGTTAGACTCTTAATGAAGCACTGGTTCTGATACCAGTTGAAAGTTTCCTAGAGGGGGATGAATAGGCGAAACCTGAAATTTATAAACTTAAACACACAATAAGACCAGGGTTAGCATTAGAATTAAATCCGAGGTGAAAGATTGTTTCTCTTGCCACGAGTTGCTCAAATGATGCGGATGACGTTTGGGAGCAAACTCAAATCGATATTGGCAAGGAAACTTTAGAGAGAGGAAAGAGGGCAAACAAATCAAATGTAAATCAACACAAGTGGACACGATGATTTGTTTTATCGAGGTTCGGTTCCAAAGAACCTAGTCCCCGTTGAGGATGCCACAAAGGCCGGGTCTATTTCAACCCTTTTCCACTCTCTCAAATGATCACTTAGACCGAGTGAGCCTTTGTAACACCCCACTGATCCCACACAATGAATGACACCAAATACCGTCCCCACAAAACTTATGCAACACAAGAAAAGAAATAGAAAAAAAAGTATTGCAAACTCCGGCAGCAACTCCCCTGAAAGAGGCATAACGAGGGGAACATAGAGTTTATACAGGATATAAAAGAAAGATAATTCACATAGTATAATCAAAATTCAAAGGTAGTAATGAACATTCATGACCAAATAAAAGATAGATAACTCAGCCCACCCCAAAATTAGCTCAACTACCATGAAAGGCTAGAACATAATAATTCCCTAGACTTGACCCTCCCTGTTTAACATCATTATTAAACAGTGGTTCCTTTATTTAAAGGTGTAGTGGCCGTGCTGCTACATCCCTTCTTTCCCAAAGCAAAGATCAGGTGCCTGCATCAGACAATGCAAGAGTAAGATGACACATCTCAGCAAGTCAAAAGAGCAAACAACAATTGGACAATGTAAACCAACCGTGCTTAAACAACCACGTAGTTCATAACTTCCTTCTTGAATATTAATTTGCAACAAGTAAGCAAGTAATCAATTACTTAATGCCAAGATGAATCACAATGTAAAGATCCACACTATCCACATCCACATAATAGGTTCCACACTTCTTCCATGGATGCACATGGCTACAGATGCAGTAATGACTTCTCCTTCATACCTCTAAGGATATGAAGCTGCATCATACCCCTTCTCGGGCAACATATGATGCTCATTGTACCGGTACAGTCAGACCATAAGATCACGATGAAACTTTCATGCAATGGATGATGAATGCATTATGCATGTCAACAACATGAGTCCTTCCCCAAATAAAATGTGCTAGACATATACTTCCACCCATCTCACATAATAAACCGCATGGGTAACATGATCAAACCACAACCTCAACATATGTAATCAATAAAACATGAATATCTTCAAACGATGGTACCCAATTCGGAATATGAATACGAACACAAATAGCACAAACAAAATCAAGTATAAGACACTTTAAGCGACAGACGGAATAACCATCCCTATTTTACTTGCCTTCACCGGGAAGTTTGGACAAAGCCCTAAGCACGATCTGGAAGTCCACCACCTGTTTTTGACACACAACTCAGTGCACAAATTTCACATAACAACGCTCATAAATGACGTCTCACCTACGCACAATTTCAAACCCCGCCGCGGGTAAGAACTCTCCCCACACCCACCAAACTGCAGTGGCGCTGCTTAACCATTTCATAACATTAAAATTATGACAACAGTGGTAACCAGCAAAAGCTCCAGAGGCATCTACATAAAATTCCTCACAAGTTTTGTATACAATTTATAATTAAATTCCAATATCTAACTAGCCCAAAACAGTCCACAAGATGAACCCTGCAATCTGTTATTTTTTTTGGCAGCAACATACCCGGATTCAAACAGCGATATCTTTTAAAATATAACTCCGAATCAAGCGCATAAGTACTCATTGGAAAGATAAGACAAATCTCTATATGATTCTCATACTGGTTATCACTAATTACCCACGAAAAATTCCCAGAAACTGCTAATACTACTGCTGTTCGCCCACCTGAAAAATCTGTTTTTTTACAGCAACATACCCGGATTCAAACAACGATATCTCCTAAATTATAACTCCGAATCGAGCGCATAAGTACTCGTTGGAAAGGTATGACAAAGCTCTACATGATTCTACCACTGATTCCCACTAATTAACCGACGAAAATTCCCAGAAATCACTAGAACTACTGCTGTTCGCCCACCCACAAAATTTCTGGACAGCACCTCTACCGATTCGCATAGATAAACACATAATCAAATTGATTACAGCACAAAAACAACAAAAGTTAATCACAAATTCACCTTGGGTTCTTCTCTTCCTCCTTCCTTCTTCCTCCCTCCAAACTCCAATTGAGAGCTCGCAGCCACACGACGGAGAACCACGCGGGAGGGCTGCACCTTGGAGAGGGGGGGAAATGGGGTGGCGGCTAGGGTTTTGGGTGGTGATGGCTGCAAGGGTTTGAGGAGGAATAAGATGGGAGAGGGGAGGGGGCGACGTCCAAGGGAGAGGGGAGGGGGCAGCGTCCAAGGGAGAGGGGAGGGGAAGGGGGCTGCTGCAATCCCAAGGGGAGAAAAGGGGGGGCAGCTAGGGTTAGGGGGAGGCTAGTGGGCTGGATTGAGATCTACAGCCCAACTCGCTTGCACGACAGCTCCCGACCAACCATTCTACTGTTATACTGGTGAATAATTCCCAAAATTCCAAACCCCTGAAGCACACTACCCGAAAGAGAAACAACAACAAAAAAACAAAGAAAGAATAAACTCCAACTTCTCTTTGCAAACCGGGTATCACACTCTACCCCCCTTAAAAAGAATTCGACCTCGAATTCTGACGCTTCTATCGGAACGACAAAAGAAAAGGTTAAAGAATCAACAACACTCACCCACGTCGAAAAGTTCGGGATACTTCTGTCGTATCAGCTCCTCAAGCTCCCAAGTAGCCTCATGCTTAGACTGATTAGTCCATAAGACCTTCACATACTTGATTGATCTCTTCCTCAAAACACGCTCCGAGGTCTCCAAGATATGCATAGGACGACACCCAAAGTCAGATCCTGCTGCACCGCAATTGGTTCCATCTCAATCTGATGGTCTGGATCCCGCAAGAACTTCCTCAACATGGAGATATGAAATACCGGGTGTACCCCTGCCATGGAATCTGGCAGTTGCAAGCGATAAACCAGGCTGCCCACTCGGGCCAAGATAGTGAACGGTCCAATGTATCTCGGGCTGAGTTTTCCGGAGACACTGAACCGAACAACTCCTTTAGTAGGTGATACCCTGAGGAGGACTTGGTCACCCACAGCAAATTCCAAGTCTCGCCTCCTCACATCAGCATAACTCTTCTGACGGCTCTGAGCGGCCAAAATTTTCTTGACGAATTTCCCGAACGTTCTCTGAATTCTGCTGAACCCAATCAGGACCAACCAAGGATCTCTCTCCCAAGGTCTCCTAGCACAGAGGGGAGATACACCGCCTGCCATATAAAGCCTCAAATGGTGCTATCTTGATGCTAGCCAGGTAGCTGTTGTTATAAGCAAACTCTGCCAAAGCAAGATGATCTTCCCAGCTACCCTTCCAAGACAGAACACAAGCACGCAACATATCTTCCAAGGTTTGGATCGTTTGTTCCGACTGACCATCAGTGAGGGTGAAAAGCGACACTAAGTGAAAGCTTGGTGCCCAATGCACTGTGAAGACTCTCCCAGAATTTGGATACAAATTTGGAGTCTCGATCAGAAACAATGGACTTAGGTACCCCGTGGAGCCTGATTACTTCCTTCATATACAAGGGGACCAATTCTGAAGCTGAATTTGTGGTCTTCATGGGAATAAAATGCGCAGACTTAGTCAAGCGATCCACTACCACCCATATAGCATCTCTGCCCCGAGGAGAACGAGGTAAGCCCACCACAAAATCCATGGTGATATGCTCCCACTTCCACTACGGAATTTCCAATGGCTTCAGTAATCCTGCAGGCCTCTTATGCTCGGCCTTCACGTGCTGGCATACTTCACAGGCGGCCACATACTTAGAAACGTCAACCTTCATCCGCTTCCACCAAAAGTTTTGCTTCAAATCTCGGTACATTTTGGTTTCGCCAGGGTGGACAGTGTAAGGCGTTTTATGAGCTTCTCTCAAGATATCCATCTTCACCTCTGATTTCTAAGGCACACAAAGACGGCCCCTGAAACGAACCAAATCATTCTCATCAATAGTGAACTCACGGGGTTTACCATCGCCAACCCTCTTTCGAGCTTCCTGCAATAATCGATCCCGCTGCTGAGCCGCACGCACTCTCTCCATGAGGGAGGATTGAATAAACATCCGAGTCTCCTCACTAGCGGTGCCGACATAGCACAAAGCGATCCCCAAATGGTCCAGATCAGCGATCAAAGGCAAGGCCACTTTTGGAACCCCGGACCTGCTAAGGGCATCAACCACCACATTTGCCTTCCCCGGGTGACAATGAATGGACAAATCATAATCTTTAATCAATTCGAGCCACCGACGCTGCCTCAAATTCAGCTCCTTTTGAGTGAAAATATACTTGAGACTCTTATGATCGGTGTAAATGTCACAGGACTCGCCATAAAGATAATGCCTCCACGATTTGAGAGCAAAGACCACCACGGCCAATTCAAGATCATGAGTTGGATAATTACCCTCATGCTTCCTCAACTGCCTTGAGCCATAAGCGATCACTCTGCCTTCCTGCATCAACACATAGCCAAGACCAATTCGAGAAGCATCTGTATAAACTGTGAAACGCTTACCGCTCTCAGGCAAAGCTAGGATAGGGGCATCCACCAACTTGTTCTTCAATGTCTGATAGCTGACCTCGCAATCGCTGGACCAGACGAAGAGAACACCCTTCTCCAAGAGTCTAGTCAAAGGCTTAGCAATGCTGGAAAAATTTGGTACGAAGCGTCGATAATATCCAGCGAGCCCCAAGAAACTTTGGATTTCAGAGACACTAGAGGGTCTCTTCCACTCCACCACAGCCGCAACATTCTTGGGATCAACCGCAATGCCCTGCTGATTAATCACATGCCCCAGGAAAACCACTTCGGATAGCCAAAAGGCACACTTCTTCAACTTGCCATAGAACTGATTCTTCCTAAGGGCACCCAGAACGAGACGCAGATGCTGCTCATGCTCAGCCTCAGTCTTTGAATAAATCAGAATATCATCCAGGAACACGACCACAAAGTTGTCCAAGAACTCATGCAACATCCTATTCATTGCTTCCATAAAAGCAGCAGGGGCATTAGTTAAGCCAAAAGACATGACTATGAACTCATAATGCCCATACCTGGTGCAAAAAGTGGTCTTTTCAATATCCTCCTCACGAATCCTCAATTGATGATAACCAGAGTTCAAATCAATTTTGGAGAACACCTGGGCACCCCTAAACTGTTCAAAGAGATCCTCAATACGGGGTAGCGGATATTTATTCTTGATTGTCACTTGATTCAAAGCGCAATAATCCACACATAACCTCTTGCTTTTATCCTTCTTCTCAACAAACAATACTGGGGAAGCCCATGGAGACCTGCTAGGCCTAATGAAACCCTTAGCCAGCAGATCATCTAATTGCCACTTCAATTCAACCTGCTCCTTTGGGGCCATCCGATACGGGGCCTTATAAATAGGTTGCGTACCCGGAATCAGCTTGATCTCAAAAACTGCATCGCGCTCTGGAGGAATGCCTGGAAGCTCTGCTAGAAACATGTCGGCAAGGTCACACACCACAAGGATGTCCTGCACCCGCAAGGCAGCCTCACCCTCCACCACCATGGAGAAAAAGATTCCCGACTTCCTTGACCAGCGATCCGGAAGCAATTGCGCCAACAAGGATAATGTGAACTTCGGGGAACTTCCCAAGAATACCACCTCCCTACCCGACGGCGCCTGCAATAACACTGTCTTCCAAAAATAGGATATAACTGCACGATACTGAGATAACCAATCCATACCCAAGATAACATCAAATGCCCCCAAGGAAATCACAACAAGATTGGCCGAAAAGACCTCATCAGCAAGAATGACGGAACACCCCTGACAAACTGAACAGCTACTAATGGAGCCATTAGCAGAACTAACCAAAATTGGGTGACCCAACCTCAGCACCGAAAGACCAGCCCGTGACACAAAATTCTCCGAAACAAACGAATAGCTAGCGCCAGAGTCAAAAAGAGCATGGGCCACAAACGAATCAACTGAAACCGTACCTGTCACCAAGTCTCCTTGCTCTCTGCCATCCGCAGCGGGTAGCACATAAGCTCCGGAAATACCCGCAGAAGAGGAAGCTCTTGGAGTGAAATTAACAGAAGAACCCCACTGAGCCGTCGGGTGAGGTAGACGCGGAGCTCTAAACTGAGACGGCATAGGAGTAGTCGGTGCAGGAGTAGGCGCAGCCAGATACTGAGGAAAACCCTGCATCAGCATTAACTGAGAAGTCCCAGGCACATAAAACTGCTGCGGAGGAAGTGGAACTGAAAATTGCTGCTCAGCACTTGACATCATGTTGATAGTGCCCTGAGAAGAGGAGGAAGTCACTGGCTCCCATCTGAGCTTCCCATTGGGATTCCTCCTACACACCACATCCTTGTGGTCTTGACTGCAGATAGAACACCTACCACTCCACTGGCACTCTGCACGGCGATGCGCATCACCACAACGGAAACACACCAGCCCCAGCCCGGGCTTAGGAACAACCCAAAACCTCTGAGTACTTCCACCTGAAGTACCCGAGTCAGAAGATTTGCCATGGTAGGGATGGTGGCGCTGATGCTGAGACTTGCCCCTCTTGTGGGCTAGACCTTCAGTGTTGCCCCTCCTCGCGTCCTGGCCATGAGGCTGATCAACACCCGAAGACTTCTGCGACTCCATGGTATACTGGTGTTGCATCTCCACACCCAGTGCCTCCTCCACTGTAGTACGGAAGTCCACCAACGGAAAGGCTCCCAGGGCATGCCTGATAGAAGGTTTCAGGCCCTGACAGAACTAGCTCGCCTTCTCCATCTCATTATAAGCCACATGAGGGACAAAGTGAACCATCTTGTTGAAGCCCACTTCATACTCTGTGACAGACTTCTTCTCTTGCTTGTAGGATTGCAAATCAATCTTCACTTTCTCCAGGAAGGTGACCGGGTAGAACCTTCTTTCAAACTGCCTGATGAAGACATCCCAAGACAGGACTCCTGGTGAGGAGGAGTGCGCTGCCTGCATGCCTCTCCACCAAATTTGAGCCTCTCCCTTCAGCAGTTGTGTGCCAAAGCGAACACGATCACCATACATAATCTCAAAGACATTCATCTTATCCTCCACGTACATTAGCCAATCTGCCGCCTTGACCGGAGTACCACTGCCATCAAAAGTGTCCAACTTCATCCCCATCCACTGCATCAGAGAAAGACCACTAACTGGAAGAGGCACCTCAGCCCTGCCACCTGGAGTAGCACCCGCAGGGACAGCGCCCCCAGGCACTCCTCCACCACCAGCACCCTGAGCAGCATCCGCAGGGGCAACAGGAATAGCTTGCCTCAGAATGGCCAACTCCTGCTGCATGGCCTGCATCGTGGCTAACATTGCCGCCGGACTCATCGAGTCCCCACTAGGAACTTACTGACTGCCCCGAGCCCTACGAGGCGGCATAGCTGCAGCCACAGGGGTGAGAATAATAAGTAAATAAGATTGGCATAGCACCTCTTCAGATAATGTCAAACTAGTACAGACAATAACATAACATATCAATAGTAAAGCAGGAAACCCATCCTACATGTGCAGTGTGTCAATTTATTATTATTCCACTTGCTAGGACCTACAGCCTATTGCTTTGATACCAACTGTAACACCCCACTGATCCCACACAATGAATGACACCAAATACCCTCCCCACAAAACTTATGCAACACAAGAAAAGAAATAGAAAAAAGTATTGCAAACTCCGGCAGCACCTCCCTGAAAGAAGCATAACGAGGGGAACATAGAGTTTATACATGATATAAAAGAAAGATAATTCACGTAGTATAATCAAAATGCAAAGGTAGTAATGAACATTCATGACCAAATAAAAGATAGGTAAATCAGCCCACCCCAAAATCAGCTCAACTACCATGAAAGTCTAGAACATAATAATTCCCTAGACTTGACCCTCCCTGTTTAACATCATTATTAAGCAGTGGTTCCTTTATTTAAAGTTGTAGTGGCCGTGCTGCTACATCCCTTCTTTCCCAAAGCAAAGATTAGGTGCCTGCATCAGACAATGCAAGAGTGAGATGACACATCTCAGCAAGTCAAAAGAGCAAACAACAATTGGACAATGTAAACCAATCGTGCTTAAACAACCACATAGTTCATAACTTCCTTCTTGAATATTAATTTGTAACAAGTAAGCAAGTAACCAATTACTTAATGCCAAGATGAATCACAATGTAAAGATCCACACTATCCACATCCACATAATAGGTTCCACACTTCTCCCATGGATGCACATGGCTACAGATGCAGTAATGACTTCTGCCTTCATACCTCTAAGGATATGAAGCTGCATCATACCCCTTCTCGGGCAACATATGATGCTCATTGTACCGGTACGGTCGGACCATAAGATTGCGACAAAACTTCCATGTAATGGATGATGAATGCATTATGCATGTCAACAACATGAGTCCTTCCCCAAATAAAATGTGCTAGACATATACTTCCACCCATCCCACATAATAAACCACATGGGTAACATGATCAAACCACAACCTCAACATATGTAATCAATAAAACATGAATATCTTCAAACGATGGTACCCAATTCGGAATATGAATACGAACACAAATAGCACAAACAAAATCAAGTATAAGACACTTTAAGCGACAGACGGAATAACCATCCATATTTTACTTGCCTTCACCGGGGAGTTTGGACAAAGCCCTAAGCACGATCCGGAAGTCCACCACCTGTTTTTGACACACAACTCAGTGCACAAATTTCACATAACAACGCTCATAAATGACGCCGCATGTATGCACAATTTCAAACCCCGCCGCGGGTAACAACTCTCCCCACACCCACCAAACTGCAGTGGCGCTGCTTAACCATTTCATAACTTTAAAATTATGACAGCAGTAGTAACCAGCAAAAGCTTCAGAGGCATCTACATAAAATTCCCCACAAGTTTTGTATACAATTTATAATTAAATTCCAACATCTAACTAGCCCAAAACAGTCCACAAGATGAACCCTGCAATCTGTTATTTTTTTTGGGCAGCAACATACCCGGATTCAAACAATGATATCTTTTAGAATATAACTCCGAATCAAGCGCATAAGTACTCATTGGAAATATAAGACAAAGTTCTATATGATTCTTATACTAGTTATCACTAATTACCCACGAAAAATTCCCAGAAACTGCTAATACTATTGCTGTTCGCCCACCTGAAAAATCTGTTTTTTTTTGGACAGCAACATACCCGGATTCAAACAACGATATCTTCTAAATTATAACTCCGAATCGAGCACATAAGTACTCGTTGGAAAGGTATGACAAAGCTCTACATGATTCTCCCACTGATTCCCACTAATTAACCCACAAAAATTCCCAGAAATCACTAGAACTACTGCTGTTCGCCCACCCACAAAATTTCTGGACAGCATCTCTACCGATTCGCATAGATAAACACATAATCAAATTGATTGCAGCACAAAAACAACAAAAGTTAATCACAAATTCACCTTGGGTTCTACCCTTCCTCCTTCCTTCTTCCTCCCTCCAAACTCCAATTGAGAGCTCGCAGCCACACGACGGAGAACCACGCGGGAGGGCTGCACCTTGGAGGGGGGGAAATGGGGGGCGGCTAGGGTTTTGGGTGGTGATGGCTGCAAAGGTTTGAGGAGGAAGAAGATGGGAGAGGGGAGGGGGTGGCATCCAAGGGAGAGGGGAGGGGAAGGGGGCGGCTGCAATCCCAAGGGGAGAAAAGGGGGGGAGGTTAGGGTTAGGGGGAGGCTAGTGGGCCAGATTGAGATCTACGGCCCAACTCGCTTGCACGATAGCTCCCAACCAACCATTCTACTGTTATACTGGTAAATAATTCCCAAAATTCCAAACCCCTAAAGTGCACTACCCGAAAGAGAAACAATAATAAAAAACAAAGAAAGAATAAACTCCAACTTCTCTTCTTTGCAAACTGGGTATCACGGCCTTCTCCTTAATCAAATGGGTCACTAAGAACCCGCAAGGATCACCACACACTTAGGTGTCTCTTGCTTAGCTTTACAAGCACTTAGAAAAAGAATGAGGAAGGAAGAAAGGCAATCCAAGCGACAAGAGCAACAAAAGAACACAAATGATCCTCTCACAAGCCCTTAAGCACTTAGATGATTTGTTGGACTTTGCTCTTGCAATGAATGAAAACTTCAGAATGCTTGGATGGATTTGAATGAGGTGGTTGGGGGTATTTATAGCCCCCAACCACTTCCTAGCCGTTGCTGGCGATGGGCGCACCGGACAGTCCGGTGGCGCACCGGACTGTCACTGTTCACTGTCCAGTGCGCGCCACGTCAGCGCGTTCGTTAGGGTTTGGAGCTGTTGACCGTTGGTGGGCGTTGTCTTTTTGCTGCACCGGACAGTCCGGTGACCTCTGACTTCTGCACTCTGACATCTACGTGGCACTGTTTGACACTGTTCATCTGAGCAGTCGACCGTTGGCACGTAGGGAGTCGTTGCTTCACTGGCTCACCGGACAGTCCGGTGGCACACCGGACAGTCCGGTGAATTATAGCGGAGGGTGCCCCTAGAATTCCCGAGAGTGGCTGGTTTGATTGAGCTCAGGCCCGGTGCACCGGACAGTGTTCGGTGCGCCAAATTTCAGCACACTCTAAGTCTTGCTCCAATTTTTTATTGAGTCCCTAACTGAATTTCTTTCTTGGCGGTGTTGAACCTTATGCACCTGAGATAAGTGACATCTAGACAAACTAGTTAGTCCACGTGGTTTGTGTTGGACATCAACCACCAAAATTGATTATAGGAGATCATTAGGTCCATTTCCCTTTCAGGTTTATATATCTAGCTATCAATTTCAAGGTTCACAAAATGAGCTTCTTCTACTTATCAGATGCATATACAGTGTTGCATCATTTTCTTCCATGCAAATTTTACATGTGGAATAATAATTTCAACAACTTGTTCATCAAATACATAATTTTTCATCATCTAGCTTTTGCTGAACACATTTATGAAGCAACAAAGACATGTTTTTAGGTATAGCACATCCTTTTAGGATGGAGTGTAACATAATCTCATCTCTCTCTTTTTTTGAGTCATACAAGTCCACAAAGCAGTCATGCAATTGATTCTTTGTCAAGGATCACAGGATCGACCTTCACAACAAGTCAACTTTCTTTTTTTCATGAACACAAATTCAACTGTGAACTCAAGACTCAAGTACAGATCATTCAACTGAACACTTCATTGATTTTTGAGAGATAAAGGTTTCATTACAAGAACACTATAAATTTAAAACTAAGTAGTACATATGCATGCCTCTCAGACTCAAAATGTAACACACGCATGACTGTCACACCCGAATCCAAGGGCAGAGCCGGGTGCATAGCATATGTGTGCCAGGATCTATTTCCACACATATGTTGATGTCACAAGTGTAATATATCAAAAGAACAATGCATAAGAGCGTAAATCACGATTATATTAACATATTACACTTCAAACAGACATAATGTCTTAACCTTTATTCATCAAAGTACAGCAAACATGGACATCCATCCACAGGAAGATGACCGGGGGTATCACTAGACTAGCATCCATGGAGTTCAGCATCATATCTTCATTTGCAACTTCTGATCAAAATTAAGCAAGGGTGAGCTCACTTATGGTCGGGGCTCAGCAAGTGGGGGAAAAACTAATGCAAGGTAACAAGGTGAGGCTAAGGTTGAGCAGTAAGCATTTTAGTTGGTCAACATTTTATTAACAACACATGTCTTACTAATAAGTGTGAATCCCAAGTATTCCCATTAAACAAAAATATATGAGTATATCAAAAACACTTAAGTGAAACCACTTAAGCAAACCATTGGTAGATCATCGGATCTCGATTTATTTCCATCTTCAAGTTCAATTATCATGTGAGGAGTCCAGGCTGCTCATAACCGTGAGCACGGCTGATATATCAATTTTACACTCTGCAGAGGTGGCGCATCTTTACCCATGAGTCGCGATTCCCTTCTAGCCCGGGTTAGCTAGACCCGTATTCACTTCCAAGGTGAATGGCCAGGGTCTCACTACGAGGCTTCTCCCTAGAGTCCTCATTACGCAAATGCTGGAAATGGTCAAACTGCATAAGGCACACCTACCGTAACCAACTTATAGTCCGGACCATAGGGTAAAGCTTTGAGAACTATGCCCGTATCCAATCTGCCTGAGCCGGTACTATAAGCGCTTGCCAGATGCCCCCGTTCCGGTCGACCACGACCAACACCCAACATAAGACTTCCCTAGTTATTTAGCCAAGACCAGAGCCATGATAGTCCTCATGGTAGCACTGTTTTCCCGGGTGGTCACACCATGTTCCAATTAATATGCAATAATCTTGTTTAACCATCGGGTTAACGACAATAATGTAAACTTACCATTTTGGAACATTAATATCATAAGCGGGAGTGACTGCATAAAGTTAAGTTGTAGCAATAACATAGCTACGAATGTAAAGTATAATTCCCAGGTTTGATCAAGGAATAAGGTTGGAAAGGTTATCTAAATAGGTAACCCGTCAAATTATGCATATATATCCAAAAGAATAAACTTTATTAAATATATTGTTTGGGATCAAACAGAATATGCAGAGGGAGAACTCCACTTGCCTTGCTTATTGAAAACTTGAGATTCTTCCACGAAATAGCACTTGATTCTCAACTATTAGATCAATCACTGAATATCACACAAACAAACAAGAAGAAACAAACACCACTCAATAATATACAACATTCACCATACGCAAAGCTAAAAGAAAACCTAACGAGAAGAGCGTTCGCTTTTCAAAAACGTCGCAAGGGTTATAATAAAAAGGTATTCTTTTCAAACATGTGATCTATACTTTATAAAATAAGACATGAGCTTAAAATATCTTAATTAAAATATACAAATATTAGGTTCACCAAATTAATCTTTTATAAAACGACATACGCGATATATCTAAGATAAAGGGTTTATAAGATGATAAAACACGTTATAACAATATTAAACCTTTTTAACATTTTAGAAAAGATACATGTTATATCTAATGTTAATGGGCTACTAATCACGTTATTAATTGTAGAAGCATTATGGAGCATATTATTAATCATTCACTTATGACAAATTAAGATATAAGTCTAAATAGGTTTTATGTGAAAAGATCATTATTATTAAACACCTATTTATGGAAAGTTATGATATATGCCTTAGATGAACTTTTATGTAAAAGACAATGAACAAACAACTATCTTTTAATTTCATTTGAAAACACATAGCCTATATTATTATATTCGAAGTCAATATATAAAGTAACATTTTAAGTTATAAACGAACTTAAACTCTTATTACTTTATTTTATCCTTTAGGAAAAACTAAGTGATCCGTATATAATGTGAACTAAATTCTATGGAAACATTAATCATGTCATAAATCTAATTAAGAACAAATTGACTATAGGTTTGAGTAATAAATTATGATAAAGGATAATTAATATATTAAATATCTTTAATTCCATTGTAGGAACAAATGATCTAGATAATTAAAAATGAATACTATATTTATTGGTATATTATTAACTATCATTTTAGTTATCACGGTGTGAGCACTTAATTAAGTCATTATATCATTATTAGAAAAGTTATATGACATATTACTATTGTAAAGCATGTAATTATGGATACTTAAATATGAGACTAAATGAGTTTTATGTGAAGGGATAATAAATGATTATCATTATATTAGGAAAAACACTAAATCTATATTTGTTGAGAAAACTACATTCAAATCGATAGGTCATCATTTTAAAGATATGAACATCAATTCTATCATTTTAGTATCTTTAGGAGAACTCTATTCTTTTAAACTTCTTACTTAATACAGCTATACTTAAACATCTATAACGAACCTTGTTGAATCAAAATCATGATACCTATTAAAAAGGGTCATTTTAGAGTTAGAAACAAATTATCTAATTCTTTAATAAGAAACCTATATTTACCAACATAACTATCAATTTCTTTATTAGGAAAGCATGAGTGCCTAATTAAGTTATTTTAATATTATTATAAAATTCTACTATTTCGGTTTTCTCCTTTCTTTTCTAAATAGAATTTATACGCATAAAAAATGTTTATTTAATGCTTCTAACCTTAATATACTAAGATTTAATTATAAAATAACTAAATGGGACTTTAAATAACCTATTCATGGTTATTATGACATAATTGAGCATTTTACTATTCTACGTAATTAAGTGCTATACTTATGAATATATTTATTGTGAATAGTAAAATCTATATTTTCATTCGACCGAAAATACGTGGCTTAGGATTTCTTCTATTTCTTCATGCCAATAAGTTACACTTAAAATACTACTAACCATTATCGTTCCACACACTAAAGCAAAATTCAAATCCGTAAACAATTCTAGTATGAAAATCACTAAGTTAGTGAATAGTGACCGTGTTTATTTTTAGAACTATAAAATCATACGCATATTAAAAATATTATCGCGGGGTTCGATTTTGGCTACCCGTATATACCACGAATCTCTAAAATCGTACACGAATCGCCAAACCGCATCAATTTTACAACAATAATTCTCAAGATCCATAAATTAATTTAAAACATGATTTAGAAAGTAAATTAGCGAGTTGTCTTCAACCTTGGGTTTTCGTTCATACGAAGGGATGAACGTCGACGAGGGTGTTTTGACCGTACAGGGGAGGGACAGTGGATTTGGCGTCAAGCAGGGAACGACGTGATCCTTGTGCTGCGCGGGCGGAGCTCCGGTGGGGTTCCACAGATGGCGAACGGCGTACGGATGCGGTCAGTCCGGCGACGAGCTTCCAGCGACGAGCACGGCTGCTCCGACGATGAAGGACACGGTGACCGGCTCTACAGGCGGCGCACGGCAAGAGAACATGAGAGAAAGTGAGGAGCAGGCGAAGAGCAGAGGAGTGTGTGCGACGGTGAAAGCAGGGATGGCGAGCACGTTTTATAGGTGAGGGGAGAGGGAGAGACGGGAAGAGAAACGACAGTCTTCAAAGCCATTAACGTCGTCATTATCACCACTAACAGGGAGAGGAATGGGGAGGAAGAGGAACGGACGAGTTAAATCTCCATTAACGCGATGCAGAAACGAACGGCGCGAGGTCAGGCTTCGGTGTGCAGGGGCGGGATCGGTCAGCGGCTCGCGTCATGGATGCAGGGCGCGGGTGGCCTTGGGCGCTAGTCACTCGGCGGGTCGAGCTCGGCTGCTCGACCGCAGGGCAGGGCGCTGAGCGCTACGCAGTTGGCTCCTAGGCGCGGCCGGGTCGGAGGTGCGCGCAGGCTTCAGGCGGCGCGGCAGTCGGGGTCGGTCAGGTGCCTAGGCGTGGCTCGGGGTGGTGCTGCTCGATCGGGCATGGCCGGCGCGTTGGGGTCGGCGTGGCGCCTGGGTCCGGCCGGTCCTGGCGGCGTGCAGCAGAGAGGCAGGGAGGAGAAGAGAGTGGCGGCTGGGGGATGTTGGGCTCGAGTGCGTGGCGTGCAGGGGCAAGGCGCTGCGCGTGGAAGAGCGAGGAAGGAGAGAGGATGAGAGAGAGTGAGTGGAAGAGAGAGGAGCAGAGGGTGACGACGGCCTGGGAGGAAGCGGTGGCTGGAGCAGTGAAGGCAGGGGGTGCGGCCGGCTCCTAGCTGGGCCTAATGGGCCTTAGGTTAGGGTTGGGTTTTTTTCGAATTTCTAATTTAAAATACACTTTTAAATAACTCTAAAATTTATAGTAATTAAACCAAAAGTATTTATAAATAATATAGTTATCTTTGGACTGGTTATATTATTTATTTACTAGGATTTTTATTTAAGAAGAAATGTTATTCAATAACCAAAAATCAATCATGCGCGATAAAAAAATTACTCCAAATGAAATAAATAATAAACACTTCAATGAAAAATTTATTACCATAAATACCATTATTAACTAAATGTATTATTTTTATTTAATGATTTTCATAGTGTCACAATGACCTAGTTTAGATATTTTGTGCCTCAAATGCCTATCGGACGATCGGATTGGGTGACGGATGCACCTGCAGATTCAATGATGTCAGCGGTTGATGATTGCTATTATTTATTTCTATTTTTTTATATCAAGATTGATTTTGGGGTCAAAAAAATGGGTGTCCTATATCGTTGGTCCACTTACGTTACATAAGAGAGGGGACTGAAACTAAGGTAGACAATAGGTAATAGATATATATTAATTGTGATAACATCATGAACTTGTTCAACATTGGCCGTCTAAGCCTTTCTTTTATTTCAGCAGCAAAAACATTTTTTCTTCAGTGGAAAGCTTCCATAGAAATTATATGTGTTCTTTAATGCAAATCTTCAACTGGAATTCTTTACTTCCTTTTTAGTTTTATTTGGAATTCCTAATTTCTTCTCAGTTTCCTTCAACACCTTAGATTAATTTCTATGTGAATAATGTTTTCACTATTTGTTTCTCAGACTTCAATATCTCAGTTTTGTATTTGAACAATGTTGTCCCTAATTGTGGTTTGTAAAGTTGAAACACTACTGGTCTCAACTGCAGACTCTTCTACATATAGCTATCAATCTCAATGTTCACCGAATGTATTTTTTATAAACAGATGCATGTAAATGTTGTTTCATGTTCATTCATGTGGTGCTTATCGGATGCATACAGATGTTGTTTCGTGCCCTAGGCAAGCGAAGCAATAATTTATAGTTAGTTCATCAAATGCATGCCTAGTTTCTTCACCTATTTCAGGCATGAAGTAACATAAACGTGTTTCTGGATACGTCAAAGGGTCCTTTTTCAATAATTCAAGGTCGTGATTGCGCTCATGCAATTGAGGCTTCAACGGGGTCCATATGGTATTTGCCATCTAGAATTACTATTTCCACAGTACACTTCTATATAGTTAACTTCCATTTTTTCATGAATGCAAAAGGTACGTACATTCAACTTTGGAGTCAATTACAAATCCATTTATCATCCTAACATATGTAATACGACATTTTATAGAAATAAATAGGATATAAAGTGACGAGATTATCACTAGTACACAGAAACTCTATAGTGGCAGTTGTGAACCTATTTTCAGTGGCATTTTTTAGAACCGTTAGTGCTAGGGGCCAGTAGAAATCATCATTTTTATAGGTGGGTAAGTCAAAGCCATCATTGGAAATCGATTTCCACTGGCGATCGGCTTAATAAAACAATCAGTGAAAATTATTTTCAGAAACATAAAACGGGTTTTAAAAAAGCAAAAAAATATTTTATTTAAGGAGAGGCCTCTGCCACCAGTGCCAGTCTCCGTCGAAGTCACAACGCGTGGTGTTTTTCATGCAAAATTCGCTGTTGCTAGGTGCGAACATAAGGTTGACTTGTCCCTTGTGGTTTAGGTTGATGATGAGTGATTGTCAACGGGTAGCACTCTGGGGTAGTCGATGGATTGACCAGAGTGTGAGATTATGTCTGTGCCACCATGTCGGTCGACTTATGGTGTGGAGCACAGGGACGATGGTCAATGGCTGAGGTGAAGGTCATGCGGGCTCGTGCTGATGGACCGGGAGCGGTGAAGAGCGAGTGTTGGGACTTGACTGACAGATTAGAGCAGCCGGGTGATCAGTCACGGTGGCTGACACCTGGTATACACACTCACGTGGTGGAGTGGACCATGTTGCCGGCATGGTCGAGGACTAGCGGGAAACACGTCTGGTCGTGGAGGACGTGCACGAGGTGCGGTGCTCACGACAGGTTTGGTTGGGCCTCAAAACATCGAGCGCTACGAATGACGAGTTTTGCTGAGTTTGAACCTCAAAACTCAGTGGCGATAGTTCAGGAGGAAACCAATGGTGGCACGTGCCATGATCGCAGAGAGTGCATCAAGGCTAAGCAACTCCATGTGAAGGACGTGGTCGTTGGATCGAAAACCTAGGACTTGGTCCATTTCGACCGCTTTGGAGTGGATAGGCTCTATGTAAATAAGGATAGTTTAGGTAGTAAGAATAACCTTTCTTATTCAAATGGATTTTAGGCCCTCAAGTCTCCTCCGGGTTTTCTAGCTTTCAAACTATAGCCCTTAGGGTTAGGTTCCATGTAATACTGCAGGTTTTCATTCTCAAACAATAATATTATCAAAAGACCGTACATTACAGTATATACAACAATTAATATTCAAGTGGCATTAAGGAGAAAAGATGCAACAACAAACGATGAATTTACATTAAATTCAGTCCTTTCTTCCTAGTTCTGCCTCACCTCAGCTTAGATCTTGGCTAGCTTCCTACGCTTCTCTTCCTCCTGGACGTAAAAGAGAGGGACTGAGGGAAGAGAGGGTGAGACCGAGAGGATAAGTAGAGGCCTGTTGATTTCACGCCGAGAGTGTTTGGATCTTGATTTCACGCCGTCTGCAAGGACCCAGGGTGAGGATAAGTAGCGGGCTGCTCAGCCTGCCTCCTCGTTGGCCAGAAGCTCTCCTCTGTTCTTCACTTGTGCCCAGCATGAGCCTCCTCGTTGGCTTCCTATGAGGCCAGATTGAGCCAAGTATTTCTCGGCTCTCTATTTTCCTGTTATCTCAAAAGCTGAAGATTTCCTGTGTCATGTTGTTGCTTTTCTACTTTCCTCTCCTGTGCTATGTTTTATATATGTTATCCTTTTGTGTCATGTCGTGTTCCATGCGAACCACCAAGCTACAGTAGATCTCGTTAATCACAAAAATTACCTCGTGTTATATATTGTGGTGTACTGCCGATTCAAAACACCGACAATATTTGCTTTAAATATCTAAATGGAACTTCAGTCATTGCTCATGTATGAGATATGATTGAGTTGTTTTAGTATCAAGGATGAGGTGTTTCTCATAGAGGACTTTCTAATTCTAAAAACAGGTAATAAACGTTGGTGGTTTAGTTTTTTTTTGAATATTTGGACCAATTTGGGGGGTTTTGTTACTAGCTATGACATGGTGAACGTCCCTCCAAGTTCATTTCACCAGATTCCTCACTAGCTCAGGTTTGGAGAATTTTGAAGAAAGATGAGAAAGCCCTAGTCTTAAAGAGATTGTTTATTATATGTGTGAATTGTCCTTGATCTTTTGGGGCTGATATTTTGGGGATGGTTTTGAAACATCCTTACATACAACTTTGCCAAAAAATGTGTTCAATTGGACTTTGTTTTAACATATTTCACCTTTTTTAGAGCTGGATTTCAGGCTCCTAAATCTGCCAAAGTAAGCTAGCATGACCTAGAAACTTGGCTAGGCTAGATTTAAATCATAGCTAGGTTTGGGTTTGCCTGTCCAGGGATTCTAAGGCCTCCTATTAGGCTACGTCGACTTTCCAGTGTTCTTGACCTTTAAGGGGTATTTTAAAATTTTGGGTGTCTGTATTTTAATCCATTTGATTTGGTAGCTTTCTTAGTTATTTAGAAACTTTTCTAAGTCATCAAACCACTAGTTGGTTTGAGTTCTCTATGTGTGTGCTCTTGCTTCATCTCAGTTGGATTTTTTATTTTGGAGGTTTTTTGGTGCCGTGCTTGGTTTTTGTCTGGTTTATATGCTCCACTGTTGTTTCATTTTTTTCATCGAGAATATACATCAATTGTTGGCTCGTGAGGTACATGTTTGCCATTTTTGCTATCTTGATGGCTTGGATGAAGTTTTTTGAAGGAAGCCAAGATTGCTTAGAGCAGAAATTTTAATTGGTTCTCAACCACCTCCCCTCTGGTTGCCTTATTCAGTTCTTGACTTCAAATCTACCACGCAATTTCTAGGAATTAGATGGGTCCAAAGACACCAACCATTTTGAAGATGGATTAACCATAATTTGAATGCCCTACTCAACATCCAATTCAAAAGTGCTCTCTAAAATGGAGAGGTAACTAACATGAGAATCAAGCAATTTAGCCACCAAAAGGGTTGAAAAGCTATGAATTCAAAGATGTGTGCTTATTTCTAACCTTCAAGCAAGAAGATCTTAACCATCTTTTAAAATCTAAGACCTTTCAAGAGTGTCCGAAAATAGCTGCAACAATAAAAGGAGAGATGTAGTAGAAAGATGCCTCCTTAGATGAGTGTGCTCAAGAAAGGAGAGATAAGGACGTGAGTTTTTTTATTGTGCATGCAGTTACCACTTCTAACTAATGGCTTAAAACAATAGTGGCAATGCAGGTTTATAGGTTGAGCGGATAGTGATATATACTGCATTGAGCAAAGAGTTTGCAAATACATGTATTTTATTGTTAGACATGCACATCAACTAACATTGTCTAATGTGGCCATACATTTGATGCACTCACCTAGCTAAGAGATATGCATGATGAGGTTCCTTCGCACTAACATAAAGTGCATGCTCAGGTCAAACCTAGGTACCATTATTGGTTAGTGGATAGTATAACTTGGCGTGGAACTAAAGGCCACAGTCACGAGTCACGAACCTGCGTGAGATTAACCAGCATGTGCATTAAATATCCAGAATCATCTGCCACATGATTGGTTGCTCAGACTACTGCACCCAGATCGTCCTCATCCCGTTGACCGTGCTTTGGCATATGTTTGGTTGGCTGCAGAGCAAGATGATAGCATGTACCCGCTCATGCAGTGTAGGTATTTTGTGCTCACTCGCCTGCATGTGTGGAAACGCGGTTCGAGCGGGCTAGGCCAGGCCAGTAACCAATCACGTGGAATGCAATTAACCCATGCGACTCAGCAAACAAACCATCTAATTCAATAATCGACATCAGTTGATGTCGTCGTCCAAAGTCCAAGTGAAAGCTAGGTCCACCAATTTGGTTTATATATGTAGCTATCAATTTCAAGGTTCACAAAATGAGCTTCTTCTACTGATCAGATGCATATACAGTGTTGCATCATTTTCTTCCATGCAAATTTTACATGTGGAATAATAATTTCAACAGCTTGTTCATCAAAAACATGATTTTTCTTCATCTAGCTTTTGTTGAACACATTTATGAAGCAACAGAGATATGTTTTTAGGTATAGCACATCCTTTTAGGATGGAGTGTAACATAATCTCATCTCTCTCTTTTTTTGAGTCATTCAAGTCCGCAAAGCGGTCATGCAATTGATTCTTTGACAAGGATCACATGGTCGGCCTTCATAACAAGTCAACTTTCTTTTTTTCATGAACACAAATTCAACTGTGAACTCAAGACTCAAGTACAGATCATTCAACTGAACACTTCATTGATTGTTGAGAGATAAAGGTTTCATTACAAGAACACTATAAATTTAAAATTAAGTAGCACATATGCATGCCTCTCGAACTCAGAATATACACGTGCATGACCTAGTTTAGGTATTCAACATAACACTTCATTGATTGATTGTTTGATTTTGGGGTCCAAAAAATGGGTGTCCTATATTGTTGGTCCACTTACGTTACATAAGGGAGGGGACTGAAACTAAGGTAGACAATAGGTAATAGATATATATTAATTGTGATAACATCATGAACTTGTTCAACATTGGCCGTCTAAGCCCTCCTTTTATTTCAGCAGCAAAAACCTTTTCACTTCAGTGCAAAGCTTCCATAGAAATTATATGTGTTCTTTAATGCAAATCTTCATCAGGAATTCTCTACTTTCTTCTTAGTTTTCTTTGGAATTCCTAATTCCTTCTCAGTTTCCTTCAACACCTCAAATTTCACTAATTGTTTCTCAGACTTCAATATCTCAGTTTTGTATTTGAACAATGTTGTCCCTAACTATGGTATGTAAAGTTGAAACACTACTGGTCTCAACTGCAGACTCTTCTATATATAGCTATCAATCTCAATGTTCACCGAATGTATTTTTCTAAATAGATGCATGCAAATGTTCTTTCACGTTCATTCATGTGGTGCTTATCGGATGCATACAGATGTTGTTTCGTGCTCTAGGCAAGCGGAGCAATAATTTACAGTTAGTTCATCAAATGCATGCCTAGTTTCTTCACCTATTTCAGGCATGAAGTAACATAAACGTGTTTCTGGATACGTCAAAGGGTCCTTTTTCAATCATTCAAGGTCGTGATTGCGCTCATGCAATTGAGGCTTCAACGGGGTCCATGGTATTTGCCATCTAGAATTACTATTTCCACGGTACACTTCTATATAGTTAACTTCCATTTTTTCATGAATGCAAAAGGTACGTACATTCAACTTTGGAGTCAATTACAAATCCATTTATGATCCTAACATATGTAATACACCATTTTATAGAAATAAATACGATATAAAGTGACGAGATTATCACTAGTACATAGAAGCTCTATTGTGGCGGTTGTGAACCTATTTTCAGTGGCGTTTTTTTGAACCGTCAGTGCTAAGGGCCAGTAGAAATCATCATTTTTATAGGTGGGTAAGTCAAAGCCGTCATTGGAAATCGATTTTCACTGGCGGTCGGCGTAATAAAACCATCAGTGAAAATAATTTTCAGAAACATAAAACGGGTTTTAAAAACAGCAAAAAGTTATTTTATTTAAGGAGAGGCCTCAGCCACCCGCGCCAGTCTCCGTCGAAGTCGCAACGCGTTGTGTTTTTCATACAAAATCCGCGAGCTACGCGGTTGCTAGATGTGAAGGACGTGGCCGTCGGATCGAAAACCTAGGAGTTGGTCCATTTCGACCGCTTTGGAGTGGATAGACTCTATGTAAATAAGGATAGTTTAGGTAGTAAGAATAACCTTTCTTATTCAAATGGATTTTAGGCCCTCCAGTCCCCTCCGGGTTTTCTAGCTCTCAAACTATAGCCCTTAGGGTTAGGTTCCATGTAATACTGCAGGTTTTCATTCTCAAACAATAATATTATCAAAAGACCGACAATTAATATTCAAGCCACAGTAAGGAGAAAAGATGCAACAACAAACGATGAATTTACATTAAATTCAGTATTCTCAGATTACACTCGGTCTAATACAAAGTACAAAGTTTCAGGTGCAAAGAATTGTGGGCGACAATGACACCCAAATTGGACACGCGAGGCAGATGCCCAAGGCTTAGACTTTGAGTCACCTGGCCGACTGTATGATGAAGGCCACCTCTGCTGCCGCAAGTGCGGCCTCTTCCTGCAGACACAAGCAATGAAGCATGGAGAACTTAGATGGTGTGCCATATCAGCGACAAAAATTTAGGACTAGTGGATATAGAATGGTTTATCTATCTAACCACCAATAATCCAACACTATACCAAAGAAATATTTGTTTGCAATTAGTTGAAATAACATATGATGACGATTTGGAACAAACTTTTCATGACCAACACATCTCTTCAAAAATGCATCAAGTTAGGTACCTGTCTTTGTCGCCGGCGATGCAAAATACTGAATATCCATGCCATGATGTAGCATGGCAGCAGAAACATAGCAGCAGAGTATTGAGTCAGCACAAAGCACTATATGGACCGCTAACATCCATGTAAGTTTGGACGACTATAAACACTCATCGAGAACATGGTAGAAGCGTCATCATCGTTTCCTTCGTTGTCTGAGATAGACAATGCATGCCTTAGAAGCAATCTCTACTAATCCTTATGAGCAGAGCGAGAGCGTCCACCAAGCCTCACCATGCCCCCGCGCGTGTCTTCCTCCCTGCATCCCGCCCTCGCCCGCGCGCGTCTTCCTTCCTTGCATCCCGCCCGCGACTCAACGGCAGATGGCGGGATCCACGGACGCGCCCCCACCAACCCCGCCACCAACCTCACCACCGGGTATCCCGCCCCACACCAACCTGCGCCCCCTGCCCTCGCCCTCGGCTCGACGGCAGAGAGGGCGGGATCCGCAGACGTGCCCCCACCAACCCCGTCACCAAGCTCGCCGCCGGGTATCCCGCCCCACACCAAACCGCGCCCCCTGCCCTCGCCCTCGCCCTCGATGGCACCTTCATGGAAGGCCAGATCCACGGACGCGCCCCATTCCTTACCTGGCGGCGACGACATTCACGGCGTCCCTTCCTCGCCTCAATCGACTGCTATTAAAAGGATGGACAGAGGTGAGGTCTCCAACCCATCCCCACTCTCCTTAGGCACTGTCTATTGCTTCGCTTCAGATGCTGCTGTTGTGATCTACACCTGTCAATTCCTTGTTTTGTAGTGCGGTCCTTTGGAACCGAAGGGCGGAAGAAAGACAGAGTGCATATTCCTGCTAGCGACAAAGTTTACAAGTATATCCTCTTCCGGGAACTGATATCAAGGTACATGGAACCATCTACGGGGCTCCTGATGATGCAGTGCTACTTCCATTGTCAACAATTGAGTATTGTTCAACGGCTCAATGCTTTATGTTGGCGCCTGGTCTCTGCTTAATCACCAATTTATTTTGTGTTTCAACTTTCAATTATGCATTTTGGCTCATTGGTTTGAAGGTCCGATGGATGCAAAAGCAACAGTGGGGTTATCTTCTCACCAAACTAAGCCAAACTCACATGTGGTGTCCATGTTTCTATTTCACAAATTATTGTATTCGTGTTCTTTTCAAGTATCTGTATCATTCAGATTTTTAGAATATAGTATTAGTGATTTGCTGTAAAGTCACTAAGCACATGTGTTGCTTGAATTGTTTGCTTGCCTACAGTTATATTTGCTAATTCTATTTAATGTAACATGCACTCTTTGTTGTGTCTGTTATTATGTTTCATCTCTTACCTACCTCAACTTGTTTTTGAGGACTCTGTGTATGTTTATATTTCATATGTATCCAATTCAGTACAATAAGCAGACAAGTAATATTAGCTATACGGTAGTTAGTTCTGAATATTTTAGTTCAATATGCGAGCAATTCATAAATGCATATGTATTATGTACCATGTTGTCATGCACTTTTTTAAAGTTTCTATTTTGTACTTTTCTTCTGGAAACTTCATTGATTATTTTGCATTATATGTTTTGATGCATGAATAACATCTATGGCATGTTTTAGTGCATATATTTGAATATGTATATATGTATACTTTTACATTTTCCTCTTTTAAACTGTCAGCCTATTTTTTTATTTAACATTATAATTTACTTGTGGTTCCCATAATTCTGTAGGATTTGCAAGTTAAGTCATCACCACCACAGCCGCCACCACCACAAGCAGCTTCCCTGCACAATGATCCTGCCATAATCCAGGTACTATCATATACCAGTATAAATAGATAACATGTTCTGTGTCATCACCACCATAGCTAACAAACACTATTTTGTAGTCACATTATTCTCAACCTGCATCAACGTCATCAAGTTTGCCTTCAGCTAGGGGTGCAGTTTTACCAGACTTCAGCTCCCAGGCAGTTCAATATGGGCTTCAGAGGCCAACTGAAAGGGAAATAGAGTCAAACCTTTTCCTAATTGATTTTGGTGGTTAAATTGCCCAACACAAATAATTGGACTAACTAGTTTGTTCAAGATTATATATTCCACAGGTGCCAAAGGTTCAACACAAACCAATCAAAAGAACAAGTTAGGTCTCAAAAGAAAGGAGCAAAAAGGAACCGAAGGCTGCCCTGGTATGGCGCACCGGACAGTGTCCGGTGCACCAGGGTACTTCAGCACGAACTCCTCACCTTCGGGTTTCCCAGGCGCAGCTCCGCTATAATTCACCGGACAGTGTCCGGTGCACACCGGACTGTCTGGTGCACCAGCGGAGCAACGGCTACCTGCGCGCAACGGTCGACTCTGCAAAGTGAACAGTGGAATTCAGATGTCAGAGCAGACGGTCAGAGGGGCACCGGACTGTCCGGTGTCGCACCAGACTGTCCGGTGCCGCATAAGGACAAAGCCTCCAACGGTCGACCGGCTCCGAGCCCTAACGGGAAGATGACGTGGCGGCGCACTGAACACTGTCCGGTGGCGCACCGGACCCTTCGCCAGCAGACTTCATCAACGGCTAGTTTTTGGATGGTGGCTATAAATACCACCCCAACCGGCCACTTCAAAGTGTGGGAGCCCAAGCAATACTCTTTTCAAGCAAGAACTTAGTTTGTATACTCCTATATTTGTATATCTTGTTCTAACCACTAATCAAGGGATCTAGTTGGGGGATAAAGTTTTAATTTTCAGGTTTCGCCTATCCACCCCCCTCTAGGCGACTTTCAATTGGTATCAGAGCTAGGCACTTCATCTCGAGTCTAACAACTCGAAGTGATGGCTCGTAGAAGATCCCAAAAGAACAAGAAGTCCAAGGAGAACAAGGAGGTAACTCTTGAGATATTACTTTCCGATTGTTCTAATTATGTTTCTTGGTCCACTAGAGTGATAAATGCTTTTAGAACCATAGATCCTCAATTAGAACAAATTTTAGACAAGAGTATTATTCCTCCTAACTATGCTAGGGAAAATTCCTCCGAAGAAGATTTAAGATGTATACGCTTAAACTATCTAGCTTATGACATCTTAAGTAAATCCCTTAGCAAAGAAGATTATCATGCCTTCATAATAAAATATGACAAACCCATTTGTGATGTGCATGATATTTGGACTAGAATTAAAAGCAAATTTAATAAGTCCAAACATGATAGTTCATTTTGTGCTTCTACTTCCTTTGGTCTTTGTGATACTAATCCTTGCAAGGAAGAAGAAGAAAATGATCGATGGAGACCAAACGATGAATCCACCTCTCCAAAAGGTGTGTCTTCCCATTTCAATTCCCACATGTGTTGTGTGGCTAATGCAAATGATAGCAGAAGCACAAATGAGGATGAGGAGGAAGAAAGAAGCTTTGTGCAACTCTACGCTCGCCTAAGCCAAGAAGATAAGGCGGTCATGCTCAAACTTCTAGAAAGAGCGAGAGAGCAAGGCGAAGCTCGTCAAAGGCTAGAAAGTATTCTCTCCATGAAGATGCAATGCTTTGACGAGTTGACTAAAGAACATGAGGAGCTAAAGTGCTCTCATGTTGATTTGGTCCAAAGGTATGAAACTATTTCAATTGAGCAAGATAACGCTTTACATTGTATAGCTCAATTAGTAAATAAGAATACCTTGCTTAAGGACCAAGTAGAAAAGCTAAAAATTGAAAATCTAGCTTTTCAAGAAAAATATGATATGCTCCTATGCTCTCATGAAAATCTTAGAGATGATCATATCATATTAAACATTGCTCATGAGGTTGTGATAGAAAACTTAAAATCCCAACAACCTCACTCATGCACATGTATTCAAATTGATACTATATTACCATGTGCTAATGCTTGTTGTCCGTCGACAAACAAATGATGATACATATCAAAAGCTCAAGGAAGAAAATGAGAGGCTAAAGATGAGCTTGACACAACTTAAAGGGAAGGGCATTGCTCAACCTTCTCAAGATAACCGTGATCACATGGTGAAGAAGCTTGAGACGGGAACAACCGTGGCATGCACTAAATCCCTTGAAGAAAATGTCAAGGACTTGAGGATTGCCAAGAAGAGAAAACAAAAGAAGAAAATCAATACCTCTTCCAAAAGCCTCAACCATGCCTCCATACAAGGTAACATCCAAGGTAATGATCAAGCCACACTTCACATTAAGAGGTGTAGTGAATGCTTTGAAGAGGGGCACTTGATTGGGTCATGTCCCTACATTAAAAATGGCTTGATTATTAACAAGGATGATAGACTTTGTTTTAAATGCTCCAAGAAGGGACACTTACTTAGATCTTGTCCCCATTTAAAACAAAAAGGCATAGGGTTAGAAAAGAAAGTTTTTACTAACCATGTAGCAAGCAACAAGAAAGGAAAGAAGAAATCTTCAAAACGTGAAAAACGCCTGTGCTACACATGCCGAAAGAAGGGACATCAATGCAAGGATTGTCCCATTGGTAACTACCCCACTCCTAGCTTGTCAATTAATTTTCATGTAACTAGGCAACCCAAAATTGCAACTTGTGCTAGAAAGGTAATGAGTTTACCTAGTGCTAACACAAAGGACTTTTGGGTTCCTAGATCTTTGTTGACTAACCGTGATGGACCCATCAAGCGATGGGTACCAAAATATGCTTGACAAGCTTTGCAGGAAAAGGAGATGATATGAAGCCTTGGGGTGCTTGAGAGAGTCCATTCGATTCTTATCAACTCAAGCTATCAATCTTCAATGATCTATATACATGATTGACCCAAGGGTATTTTTCAAATTGCTATGTCTTAAACTCATATCATCTCGAGGAAGATATTATATGTTGTAGGAAGTGAAGAGATATCATGTGCGAAAAATCAAGGCCTACAACATGGAGGAAAGCCAAAGGATGGTAACACTTATCTTTTAAGTGCAAGTATTTTAGAATATCATTTCTTATGTGTCTTGTGTAGTCACATAGAAAAATTGAAGCACTTCAAATGACTTTAAATTGATATTACCATTCTTTGAAGAATTTCCTCTCATATGGTAGATTGCATATTAATCATTTCTATTCTATGGCAATCTACATGCTTTAAATTATTGTAAGTATCTCATGGCATGTTTTTCACTAATTATCTTAGTATTGCCATGATTCTAGATATAGAGAGATTTTTTATGTTCTTAAAAGAATAAGGTGTTATGAAAGGAATTCAAATCCTTAGGACACTTATAAACGGAAAACTCTCTCTATAACTAGAATAGTGAGACTAATGATTTTATCTAAGTAACCCAAGTAGTCTCACTTGTAGAGAATAGGTTTCTCTTTGGATAAGCATGTAATCTAACATGAAAAGAAAAAATCAATCCAATGATTTATGATGTGCTTCTACTTGCTTAAATTAGATTTTATTCTTTCACATTTATCGCTTTCCATATCATGAATTAGGTTTATTTCCATAATCTTGAAGGATTGTTTATGCTCGTTTTATGAGTTAAAATTGAGCATAACATCATCTATGGATAGTCTAGTTCTTGCTATAAAAGTTTCCATGTTTTAGTAATCTAGCTTTTCATTCCTTATCAAAATAATTACAAAAATGGAAACTAGTGCTTGTGTTACTAACAAAGCATCTCTTGAGCCTACTTATAAATATCCACAAAAGAGAAAGTGCACAAGCCTCATGGGTTGCTCTTCACCCAAAGGAAGAAAGGTAAAAGCAAAGGTATGAGAACTCATTAGTCAAATTTAGTTCCCATCTCAATGGGTATTTAATCTAAATTATCATATTCTACCCATGTGAGGAATAGATTCTTTATTGGACCTAAATCAGCTAGACGTGCATTCAATCTCACTCTTTTAAATGCTCATGTCCATTAGAATCTATTTAATGCCTTTGCGATATTTATATATGTTATCATATTGATTTGATTCCAAGTAATGGTTACTAAATTCAATATGATAAAGTAAAATCTCCAATGATTATTAAAATGCTTAAAAGGTGCTTACTCATCTTTCTCAAATGAAATGCACTAATGTTAAGGATTTTACTTCATGTCTGTGTGACTTATGAATGATGAATTGTCTATATTTCCTATCTAAAAAGATCATCTTTCATCATATACTCCCTTGTGCTACTAACATCTTTCTTAAGTATTTTCAATAAGTTTGAAAGGAAAAAGAAACAACTACAAAGGGAGGACTCTCAAATGAAAGAGGAGGACATCAAGAACAACACCACCTACTTGGATAGTAAGATCTACAAAACAATTAATGGTGTGGTTGTAAGTATTCTAAATCCTTTCATAATAAGAATGCTAGGCTTAAGTTGTTTATTGCAAATTTTATGAGCCTTGATCAAGATGTATAATGCTTCTCCATATTCGTCTTTAAAGTAAATGCATCCATTCAATTCAAATACTTGATGCATATCTCTAGGGGGAGCCTCTATCTACATCTTGATTGCAATGAGACTGTCACTTTATTTTAGTAATTTCATATAGTCTCTTGCATGAGAATGAGTTTCTCATGAAGTATGCTACTATTTTTAAAATTCTTGTCTTTCACTCTAAAGTAGCATACTTGCTGGATTCTCCTACTCTAAGCTTAATTGATAATTTATTGTGTATGTTGTTCTCTTGATCATATCTGGTATTTGTTTGATCATTGAATGACTTCTATTAACAATCATGCTTCTTAGTGCCGCATATACTATCAATCAATATCTCTTGATATGCACTAAGTTAAAAGGAGAATTCATGATACATTTATGCAATTTGTGATCCATTTGCCATATGCTAACAATAACTTTGAAAAGGATCACTAGTTGTAGAACTCTCTATTGTGCAAAATATTTCCATATATTGTCATTGGATATAGGTCTTAAGCATCTAAGACTAAGGACAAGCACAATGAAGGGAGTGTCTCTATGTGAAGGTACAAAAGGGTAAAACTGCTTCATTCCATTTAAACTTGTACCTAAATCTTCCTTTTCTATTCTTTCCCTACATATCTTGTATAAAAGGAAGAGAAAGCATGTCCATGCATTTTCCCTGCTTCATATCTAGTTTAACCTCTCAAATATTTCATTCCTACATTTATGCATCTTTGTTAAAACTAGATGAAGTGGTTTTATTGTCAAAGAGCTTAAAGCTTAACCTTGTAACGAGGATAAGCTACCTTTGTTCCAAAGGTGGATGGTCCTTAAGTCTCTTTGAAATCTGTAAGGTAAATGCTCAAAATGTTTGCAACATTCTTTGATAAGTGCATAAACTGTCATGAGCATCACACTTATACTATGACACAATGCACTTCACATTCTATATAATATAGATATGTTCTCATTAAACTAATTATGTGCAATTGGCATTTAAGGCCAAAAATACATGTTCCTCTCCATGCACATATTTAGGGGGAGCAATCTATGTTATTTAGAACTATGATCATGCTTAATTTGACATATCCTTTGATCATATCTCTTTTATGTCTATGACTAATGTGTTTTCAAGTGTATTCTCATGCTTAGTCATAGCATTGAAAGGGAAATGGAGTATTCGGCAAAGACGACGCTTCCACTCAACTCCATCAGTATTATCTACTCTTTGCCGGTACCCCGCATTGTTCTCCACTTTGGTATAATCCTCACTCATATTAATATTTCAATTGTTTGCCAAAGGGGGAGAGAAAGTAAAGGGCTTATATTTCACTCAAAGTATCCGTTTTTGGCGATTCATGCCAAAGGGGGAGAAAGTATTAGCCCAAAGCAAAAGGACCGCACCACCACCCTAATTTTAAAACTAATGATTTTCAATTGGTAAATTTCAAATTGGTATCTTATTGTGTTCAAAAGGGGGAGAAAGCAGTATTTTCAAAATTGATATCTTAAAACCCTCTTGAACACTAAGAGGAGAATTTATTGAGGGGGAGTTTTGTTTAGTCAAAGGAAAAGCATTTGAAACAGGGGGAGAAAATTTCAAATCTTGAAAATGCTTCGCAAAATCTTATTCATTTACCTTTGACTAGTTGCAAAATGTCTTTGAAAAGAATTTACAAAAAGAATTTGCAAAAACAAAACATATGGTGCAAGCATGGTCCAAAATGTTAAAATTATAAAGAAAGCATCCATGCATATCTTATGAAATAAAGATTGGTTTAATTCCAAGCAACCTTTGCACATATATTATGCAAACTAGTTCAAATTATGCACATATATGTTTGCTTTGATTTGTGTTGGCATCAATCACCAAAAAGGGGGAGATTGAAAGGGAAATAGGGTCAAACCTTTTCCTAATTGATTTTGGTGGTTAAATTGCCCAACACAAATAATTGGACTAACTAGTTTGTTCAAGATTATATATTCCACAGGTGCCAAAGGTTCAACACAAACCAATCAAAAGAACAAGTTAGGTCTCAAAAGAAAGGAGCAAAAAGGAACCGAAGGCTGCCCTGGTATGGCGCACCGGACTGTCCGGTGTGCCACCAGACAGTGTCCGGTGCACCAGGGTACTTCAGCACGAACTCCTCACCTTCGGGTTTCCCAGGCGCAGCTCCGCTATAATTCACCGGACTGTGTCCGGTGCACACCGGACTGTCCGGTGCACCAGCGGAGCAACGGCTACCTGCGCGCAACGGTCGACTCTACAAAGTGAACAGTGGAATTCAGATGTCAGAGTAGACGGTCAGAGGGGCACCGGACTGTCCGGTGTCGCACCGGACTGTCCGGTGCCGCATAAGGACAAAGCCTCCAACGGTCGACCGGCTCCGAGCCCTAACGGGAAGATGACGTGGCGGCGCACCGGACTGTCCGGTGCGCCCTTCGCCAGCAGACTTCATCAACGGCTAGTTTTTAGATGGTGGCTATAAATACCACCCCAACCGGCCACTTCAAAGTGTGGGAGCCCAAGCAATACTCTTTTTAAGCAAGAACTTAGTTTGTATACTCCTATATTTGTATATCTTGTTCTAACCACTAATCAAGGGATCTAGTTGGGGGATAAAGTTTTAATTTTCAGGTTTCGCCTATCCACCCCCCCCCTCTAGGCGACTTTCACCAACCTTCCAGAGTAACCTTCCTCTCTACCAACCAGGGAATACTCCATGGGGATCTTTAGTGGCACCTCCAGTAGGAAATGCTCCATGGGGCTCTTCAGTGGCGCCTCCAGCAGGAAATGCTTCAACACTTTTGGTTCCCTCAATGTACTGGCAAGGGTACTATGCACCTTCAAGTGGGCTGCCGCATCATTTACAGCCACCTCCTTTGCTTCATCCAACACCAGGATTGTCGGTTCCCCAGAATCTCCAATATCCAGGACTAAATCCTTCTTTGCAATCTGGGCCGCAAAAGCTGTCAGAACTCCAACCCTCATTGATGCAACACTGACTACAGCTTTAGTTTTCCGAGACATTGATATTATTATTTCTCTTGGAAGCAGGGCATGCTTAGTGACATATCAAATGCTGAATCTAAGTTGGATGTTGATGACGTTGGTTTAACAGTTGTCCAAAATAGTACGGACCACAGTTTACTAACCCCAGTTCATGAAGAAGTATGTATCATGTTAATTTTCGAATTCCAATCATTGTTTACCTTAACTTGGATAAACTTCTACTCCAGTTTCTGTAATATCGTGTATCAATGATACCTTCTGTGAGCTGATTTTGTACCTAATGGTTTTCTTAGGTCAAGGGGTGGTCATGCTCCCGGGCCTGACGGAGATGGAGCTGGCGCGCGCCGAGGCCGAGATGGGGTTCGCGTTCCCGCCTGACCTCCGCGCCGTCCTCGCCGCGGGCCTGCCATCGGGGTTCGGGTTCCTGGACCATCTGGCAGCAAGCAGCCTGTTAAAACTGCAAATGAAAAGGAGAGCCCTAAAGTTGATCCTAGAGGTATATTTCATGGACATGACAACACAATTGAAGATGTTCAGTTCTACCCTTCCAGGTAAACAGTGTTCTCTGTTTTTCTGGTTGCCTTCAAAACAACTATTGGACATACATAAGCAGACATGTACTCCAATTTTTTAGATGTTCATTGTTAAAACACGTCTATTTGTTTAATGATGTTATTGTTAATTAAACTAGGATCATCGGCCTTCTCTGTGAATCTCTATGTTGACACATGCCTTATTTTTATTATTACATATCCATTTGTCATGTTTGCAGGTTCGTTATTTTGGAAGGTGACTCCAAATAGCCCTTTGTCATGTTTGCAGGTTCGTTATTTTGGAAGGTGACTCCAAATATCCCTTCTTGTTACCTTCTATATGTTTATCTGTTTCTGATAGGTATGGCTCATGGGCTGTTTGTTTCGCAAACAACACTTCGTTTGGTGTGAAGGGACTAATTGCTGCCGGTAGAATATTTGAGAACAATCCTGCAATCATAAAGGCATGCGACTTTCTATTATAAAAATAACTTCCTTCCAGTGGTTGGGGAGAAAGCTATTTATCATCTCAAGACTAGGTAAATTCACTTCGACCAGTTTCTTCAAAATAACAACACTTAATAGTTCTATGGATATACTGGCAATGTTGTTTGCCACGCTACGTTTATCTATTCCAATTTTCATCATCTATGTGCTATACTGAAGATAAAACTTGTCTATTTAGAGTGCATTATTTTGTCTAAAGATTTTGGTACAAGTAAGTAGCAAATGAAATGCAAACTTTCCATTGAGCAAGACAGTGGTGCGGTGTTGATTCCTATATGCATATAGACTTGGAATTGAAAAGAACTGGGCATTAACCATCTCTTGACGCGCGCAATCTCAAAGGCAACAAAGCTCATGTAGTGAACACGTGTTGGGCCATGCTGGCGCTGATTTATGCAGGATATGTCTATCATTTAGCTTGTGGCTCTGGATACTTTGACACGATGTGCATATCCGTTATGGTACATAAATCTTGTCCGTACAGGCTGAGAGAGATCCAGCGCCTCTACATTGAGCGGCAAAGGTTTTGATCAACTTGGAATCAGAGGACAAAGAATTTCCCCAGCAAGTAAGTAATAGTCGGTCCCCAGAGATACTACTACCCTTAATCTTGCTTCTAATTTGCACTCAAGACCTTGCTTGGAACAATCACTTGCTTCTGAATATATGTGCTTTGGACACTTTTCCCATGTTATGAATTATCCAACTATGGTTATTGCTTTACAAATCCTATTAATTTCAAGATATATGCTCTAACCTCCATTTGATTTTTATAAATTGTATTAACTAGGATCAGTAGCGGCTCGGTGGTAAGGGCACAAAGGGGAGAGCGGCAGGCCAAGGCGGGTAAGGCAACACTGTGGCTCCCAACTCGCCTTCATGTGTTCCAGCTTGGGTTCATGGTGTTGGCATAGGAAAAACGAATGCAAGTATCAATTATCAACCATCTGTTTTCCAGATATGTAAAAGCATTGCGCCTTTATTTTTTCCAATGATGTAGACCTGTTGTATAAGTTGAAAATAGAACGGTGATAAGAGATCATTTATTTTTTGTTGAGCAATGCAACCCAACTGTCGTGCTTACAAGGTGTGTCAAACATTGGTAGTTATGAATTATTTTGTTGTCGTCCAATTACATTGTAAGATGATGCATTATTAGTGGATGCTACCATCTCAAGCACTAGAAAATTGTAAATCCATCTGATCGAGAAACATAAAATAACTGCTCATCTACCACAAATATTGGGTTCTTTCATAGTGTGTTTTTTTACCATCTGCCACATCAATAGAAAATATACATCGTGGTGCATAAAAATTAATTGAATGGATGTATTATCATATATTTGTATCCCATATTTATGTCTATTTTAAATATGAATGTGTAATCTTTTGTATTCCATATTCTACTCAGATGTAGTGATTATGATACGAGTGTTGGGTACCCACCAGCATGTCTACTTGTATCTATCTTTTGATGAAAGTTGTTGTGGTTATTTTTAATTTTTGTAGTGGTTATGATATGAGTGGATTGAAACACTGTGTTGTTTAAGATCATGTAAAATTTATATATATCTAATTTAGAAGTCTCGTGTTATGATATGTTGTTTGATTTACGGTGTCGTGTCATGTGTATAAATTTTATGCTTTGTTTGATTCGCGGTACCACATAGATAACGATTCCATATGTTTCCTCATAGCATCGCACGGCATAAACCTATTTGTACATAATTATCGAGGTATTATAGGTCCCTGTTGCAAAGCATGGGCACTCACCTAGTAATGCCATTAACTGCAAAACCAGGTAGGATTTTAAGGTACTCTGCCTTGACATACTCGAAATATGTCACTGACATTTGGTAAATACAGGAGGAGAGCTAAGGTGATCAGACTAGGAGCAGAGCAGAGGAGGATTCAGTATGAAAAGCAACAACAATTTTCGCTACTCCCTCCGTTCCAAATTGTAAGTTGTTTGGCATTTTTAGATACATAGTTTTACCATTTATCTAGACATCGTGTATATCTAGATACCTAGCAAAAACTATGTACCTAAAAAAAAAGCTAAAACGACTTACAATTTTGGGATGGGGAAAATAATATTCGCACATCAGTTTAGGTAATAAAAAGGACAATAAGATCAGAAATCGATGGGCAGTTTAGTAGCATAACCATCATATTCTGCCTCAAGAAGACGGCGTTGGGCAGCTGCTACAGCGAGAATTCTTGGGTCACGCAAATCCATAATCAAATCACCGCTGCAAAGTGATGTTATTTGCTTAGATATGTCCTAATTTCATTCACTTAAATAAAATGGCACAACTGTCCAAAATAACTTACTCGATGTCTATGGTGGTCTCATCTGGCTGAACACGAGGTGGCCGCGCAGTGTAACCTGGCTTGTCCTCAAGCCTGGAAGGAATCAGTGTACAAGAAAGGAAACTTTAAAATGCACAGAGGTAAGAGCCAAAGCATATTCTACAAGTCTAGCTTACTGGAAAAATTAAGAATTTCCATAATAATAAGTACAAAAAATGCTTCAATATTTTTATTATCTATGATCAGTCAGTTTGTTAAAACATCATCCAAATTAAATTGCTAGCCTAGAAGCACTAAAGTCTAATCCCACATGGTCCCAAACCTTATAGTACAAATCCAGGTAGACAGTAAAGCATCTGCACATGGTGTGACAGAACATGGTCATAGGTCTTGCACCATTTTAGTTCTAATTTTTTTGTAGTGCATAATACTCGTGAGGTGACAATGAGAACAATTGATATGATCTCTACTCCTTAGGTTGTATGAGTGGTGGGGGTAGAGCGCAGGGCGAAAGAACGGGGGCGAGAGGACGTCGTGCTGTCACACGGCTGGGCACAATGAGAGGCAAGGAAATAATCTCTTCTTTAGATTAATTTCTCGCTTACCGTCCTTGTTACAGAGATAGGACTTATATAGTCCCTGACCGAAACAAACTCCCCCTAACAGCTCCTTATTTCTAGGACTTATCTAATCTGTAACAAACTCCATATCCTAACAAACTCCCTCTAACAGCTCCTTACTTCTAGGACTTATCTAATCTGTTTGCAACAGAAATTGCTAATAACTCTCTATGCCTTATCTGCACCATCCCTTACAATGGGCCGGCCAGTCGGCCTTTTAGACCTCCAGTTGTACACATTGCCGGTCATAACATCTCTCCCTCCCTCGACGAACAGCTCGTCCTCGAGCTGAAATTAAGGGTATGAAGCTGTGAATTGCAACAGGGGCTCCCATGTTGCATCTTCTGGCTTTGCTTCACTCCACTGCACTAGTACGTGACATTGTCCTTTCTTCAATCGGGCTTTGATAATCTTCTCTGGAGATGGAAGCGGTCGACCGTTTTCCATCGGTGACATGGCTGGAGGCAGTAAGGGGGGACTGCCCCGAAATGGCTTGAGGAGTCCCACATGGAAGACGTCGTGAATGCGTGTCCCTTTTGGCAGCTCCAGTCTGTACGCCACAGTGCCCACCCTTTCAATCACACGGAATGGTCCTGCATATCGTGGTCCCAGCTTCCCTTTAGGGTGGTCGACTAGTGACTGGGCATTTCGATGTAGGAGACGAAGCCAAACCCAATCATCAATGCTGAACTCGAGCTCATGGTGTCACCCATCATAAAACCTGCGTGCGTGTTCTTGAGCTTGTAGTAGCCTGTCCTTGACCTCCCCAAGGAACATGTCACGTTCCTGGAGCATTTGGTCCACAATTTGAGTTTCAGCAGTCCTAGGTTGATATGGAACAAGTGGTGGAGGATCTCTTCCATAAACTACACGAAATAGAGTTGTTTTTAGTGCTGAGTGGTACGATGTATTGTAGCAATACTCAGCCCAGGCTAGCCAGTCCACCCAAGCCCTAGGTCGATCCCTCGTGATGCATCTCAAATACATGGCAATGGTTTTGTTGACTACTTCAGACTGACCATCTATTTAGGGATGAAATGTTGTACTCATCTTCAATTTCACCCCTGCAAGTTTGAAGATATCTTTCCAAACGTTTCCTGTAAACACCGGATCCCGATCACTGACTATGGAACTTGGGAAGCCGTGTAGTCTTACTATGCCCTCAAAGAAGGCTCGAGCTACTGTGGTTGCGGTGTATGGGTGATTCATGGCAATGAAGTGTGCATATTTAGAGAACCAATCAACCACTGTCAAAATTACTGATTTTCCATGGACCTTTGGCAGACCCTCAATGAAGTCCATTGAAACATCTGCCCATACTTGTCGTGGTACTTCTAAAGGCTGAAGCAGGCCTGTTGATTGAAGAGCTTCAATTTTATTCTTTTGGCAGATGACACAGGAGCGCACCTAATCCTTTACTAGTGCCCTGTCTTTGAAGAAGTCTGATATGAGCCTATGTAGTGTCTTTTGTACTCCACCGTGTCCTGCAGAATGTGCGGCCTCTAGTATTGTTGGAATGAGTGTGGAGGAGGCTAGTACAAACACCCGGTTGCCATGCATTATTAGTCCCTCCTGTGTATGCCATGGATCCCCCAAGCTTCCTTCTTTGATCTGTGCACTGAGCTGCTGCCCTTCCTCGTCGTGTGCACATTCTTCTTCTAGATCTTTGTATAGTTGGAAAGTGGGTGCTGTCAGAGCATAAACTGATTCATTGGTTGTATCACGATGCGATAATGCATCCGCCACTGTGTTAAGTCTTCCTGCCCTATATTCTACCTTGAAGTCAAATCCAAACAGTTTACTAATCCATTGATGTTGTGGTACTGTTGACAATCGATGTTCTAGCATGTATTTGAGGCTAAAATGGTCAGTACGCACCACAAACTGTCTACCCCATAAGTACGGATGCCAATGGTGTACTACTTGTACCAATCCAATGAGCTCTCTTTCATAGGCTGCTAGCATGTAAGACCCAAAATTGGTAAAAAAACTATAAAATAAATAAACAACTATAGTTATTATAGTGCCTTGGGGACACATTACAAAAAAAAATTATATACATGTAAATAAATATTGTAAATTCTTCATACTTGTTCTTGCACCTAATCTATGAAACACACCAAATTTGAATTTAAAATACCAAATATATATAATTAAACACACTTTAAACCTATTTATTATAACTCTATAAAGCACTCCTTAACAATATTTGAATCAAATCATGGTGAAGATTTTATAGTAAATTTCTCCTGAACAAAATAAAGTAATATGTGGATTGTACTTCATTATATGTTTTGGAGCATTTACTTAAAAGAATAGAATAATAATAATGAAATAAATACTTTGCATCATGTGTATTTTCGTTTGAGCATTCACATAAGTGAAGCACAAAACCAGATTTGAATTGGAAATGAGATTAAATAAAAGAAAAAGAAAAAAAACTAAGGCTAGCTCTGGGCCGAATTCTACCTCTTGGCCCACTCTAACCATCCTGCTATGCAGCCCATTTCTTTCCCCATAGCCCACCAGTGCGGTGACACTTACGAGCGGGTCCCACTTGTCTGCCTCCCTGCTACTTGGCCGGGCGCCCATCGTGGTTCGGTGACCTGCCCTCTCTCTTGCGCCGTTGTTCCGCTGTGTGGCGGGCCCCTCTGCGCAGTGCCATCTCCCATTGACTCGTGGGGCCTGCTTGTCATCTCTTTCCCCACCCCGTCCAACAGAACGCGCGCGCCTGGCGGGTGAAACAGAAGCCGCACGGTCCTCACGGTGCTCCCTCAACCGAATCCCAACAGAACACCAAGATCCGCGCGGCGCCGCCGGGATCGCTGTGGTTGTTGAGGTCCGCTTGGGATATAAAACAAGAACTCGCTGGCCGCCTCATACTCATCAATCGGTGAGAGAAAGAATCGAGCTGCGCCATTGCCCTGCGTGTTCGTCATTGTCGCGACTCTGGTGTCGTGCCGTGAAGCTCCACCTGTGTGTGGCCTCGCCGCGTGGAACCAGCGCCTGGGATTTCTTTCACCGTCTTCCGCTCCCTGTCCCGGCCGTGACCGACTGTGTTCCGCCGTTGCTTCCAGATAGGTACCCCCCTCCTTGCTCGCCCTCGTTCCTGCTCTCTCTGCTTCCCCAATGGCGCGTCGGCGCCCAGCCATGGCAGCCCGGTGGCTGTCCATGCCCCTGGCCCATTCGCCACCCATGCCCCTCCCCGTCATGCTCCGGCGTGACCACTGCCGCGGCACGGTGATGCTGCTGCTCCTGTTGTTTGCCGAGAGCTGGGGGATGCGCCTTGGTCGTTGGATCAAAGGCCAGTGGTGAGGATTAGATCTGGGGGGAGCAATCGCTGTGGACCGTTGATCGGGTATCCAACGCCTGGGGTTCTGATCGGTTGTGATCCGTTGGATTTAGATCTAGCGGTATATATCGCATACCGATTCAACATAAGCCGGATCTAATCTGGGCCCTCGGTTTTGATCGAATGGCCCAAATCTCTCTATACCCCTTCGCCGAGCGACTTTTGCATAGGAGACCCTGAGAAAAGAAAATACTGCTCCACCATCCACTACCTGGGCAAAGTACTTTCAGTTAGGCCCTAAAATTGATGAAAACGACCCTGGGCTCTCTAGAAATCGTGTCTCCAGTCCAGAACCCTTAGAAAATTCAGAAGTAATAAAGAAAATGGGTTTTTAGTATAAAAATAAATCTAAAAACTTGGTTAATTCATATTAAATCTATTTTAACTCAAAATTGATCCGTTCCAGTTGCATTAATTTTGTTTTAATACTGTTTATCACCTAGTACCTTTGTTTAGCCATAAAACTTGAATTAAAATTGTTCATTTGGATTAATCTATTCTAAGCACTAAATAATTTCGGAAATTCATAACTTAATAATCGTAGCTCCAAATTTAGTGGTTCTTGTTTCTACGGTCTCATCACGCAGCGTAGAATATTATTATACAGTTAATTCTATTGTTTGGTGTGATGTTAATTTTGCCTATACACTGTTTGTCTGTATTGCTACGTTTAGCAGTGAGGACACGTGTCACCTGAAGATCATCCTGGTACCTGGAATCTCAAGTCCCAGGCAAGTTGTGCCCTTGATCACTTCTTTTTACCCAGCCATGTTCTGATTAATTATAATGATCTGCATAGGTTAATTTTGATGGGACCCAATAGGTTACCCTAGTTTGTCTATCTTTATACCTTGTTTACCACTGAACTTTTTGGGTAGTACTTGCTAGTGCTTTATGTGGTTTTGGGTATGAAGATACATTATTCATGATCACACTTTTATTATCTGTTTATTATTACTGTTCATGATAAGATCATTATGTTAATTGGAACATGGAGCGACCACCCGGGAAAACAGTGCTACCACAAGGGTTTAATGGGACGCCCTTGGCTGATTAATTAGGAAAGCTAGTGGAAGACTACCTTACCCGAAAGGGGCAAGGGCAGTAGGGGAGTGGTCAGTGTAGGGAGGCCCTTGGGATGATTTTGCTGCGATGACGGTCATGCGAGGGGTCCCTGCATTAGAGCTTCCTATAAAATGTAGCGGGTTTTCTGAATCTAGTGGAACTTTGTAAAGGCCTCGTAGTGTTACCCTGTCTCGCCTCCTCGGTAGAGGTGTATGGGAAGTCGCGATCCCTTGGCAGATGGGTAACATGACTTGTGGGTAAAGATGCCAACCTCTGCAGAGTATAAAACTGGTATACTAGCCGTGCTCACGGTCATGAGCAGCTTGGACCCTCACATGATTAAATTATGGAACTAAATTCAATTTGTCATATGCATTGCATCGCAGGTGAGGTTGTTACTTTTGTTCTACTATTTAATTGGGTTGGTATTTACTTATACTTAGTAACTGCTAATAAAATTTTGACCAACTTTAAAAGCAATGCTCAGCTCTAACCATCCTCTTTGGTAAGCCTTACACTTCACGTGAGCTCCCACCTTTGGCGAGTTCATGCACATTATTCCCCACAACTTGTTGAGCTATGAACGTATGTGAGCTGACTCTTGCTGTCTCACACCCCCCACAGGTCAAGAACAGGTACCGCAGGATGAGGCGCATGGGGATGCTGCGATGAGTTCGTGAGTGGTCTAGGCCGTCGTCTCCCAGTCAACTATGGGTTGCTGGATCGTTGTCTCCTTATAATGTAATTATTTATTTATTTTGTATAGAACTCCGATTATATAGTAAAGATGTGACATTCGATCCTGTGCCATGATTCATCATATGTGTGAGACTTGGTCCTAGCACAGCTGGTGATTATGTTCGCGCCCGGGTCTTGGTGCCCCTGAAATCCGGGTGTGACATAGCATTATATGGCGTGCTGCAAAGGGTCGGCTGAAGAAGGCTATAGGTCCCTGGTCTTGTGTCACACCCGGGCTTTAAGGGACAAAGCTGGGTGCATCTCATACATGCGCCAAAGAAGACAACATATATAATAACAGAGTGTATAGAGATAAATGTCACATTATAATCAGAGTACTTATTACATAGCGGAAGACTTACAAAATAAAAGATAAATATAACACAAACTAAGGATCGTCCTTGGCGCAGAAGTCAACTGGGAAACGCCACCTAGATCGAATCGAACTCCTCGATACGCGACTCCTCTTGAACCACCTGTTCTTCTCTTGTGGGGGGTGTGAGACAGCAAGGGCGAGCTCACACATGTTCATCGCTCAACAAGTTATGGGGAATAATGTGACATGAACTCACCAAAGGTGGGAGTTCATGAAGTGTAAGGCTTATCAACAATAGGGGTTAAAGCTAAGCATTGCTTTTAATAAGTTGGTCAAAATTTTATTAGCAATTACTAAGTGTAAGTAAATACCAAACCTTAAATAAAAGTAATAGAACAAAATTAATAAATAATCCCATGCATATGTAAATGACACATTGAGTTTAGGTTCCATAAATTAATCATCGGAGAGTCCTGAGCCGCTCATGACCGTGAGCTCGGCTAGTATACCAGTTTTACACTCTGCAGAGGTTGTACCCTTTACCCACAAGTCGTGTTTTCCATGTCGCCAGGGTTAGCTAGGCCCTTAGACACTACCAAGGTGAATGGCTAGGGATCCACTACGAGGCCTTTACAAAGTTCCACTAGCTTCCGAAAACCCGCTACAGTTTATGGGAAGAGCACTTGCAAGAATCCCCCGTCTGACCGCCATTGCAGCAAAGTCAACCCGAGAACCTCCTTGCATGCAACTCCCCTACTGCCCTTGCCCCTTTCAGGTAAGGTAGTCTTCCACTAGCTTTCCTAATTAGTTAGCCAAGGGGTCCCATTCCTCCCTTGTGGTGGCACGTGTTTCTCAAGTTAAGCTCCATGTTCCAATTAACAATAATTAATGATCTTGACATGTACATGAATAGAATAACCAAATAACTAGAACATGGATATTATGAAATAATTATCCCAAAACCATATAAAGCAATAGCAAAAACTACCCATGTGATTCAGGGGTAAACAAGGTAATGAGATAAACAATCTAGGGTGACCTATAGGGTCCCATCAAAATTAAACCTATGCATTGAATAGTGATAATAAAGAATATTATTCGGTAACAAAAGTGAATCAAGGGCACAACTTGCCTGGCACTTGAGATTCCAGGTACCAACTTGCTTTTCAGATGACACGTGTCCTCGCGCTAGTCGTAGCAATACAAACAAACATGGTATAGATAAAATTAACATCACACCAAACATAAGAACAAACTGAATAATAATGATCTACGCGTTGCTACGAGATCGCGGGAACGAGAACCACTAAAATCGGAGTTAGGGTTATTAAGTTATGATTTTCTGAAGTTATTTAATGCCTAGAATAGAGTTATTCATGTGGATAATTTAAAATCAAATTTCATGGTTAGACAAAGATACTAGGTGATAAACAATATTTAAACAAAATAAATGCCACTGGAATGAATCAATTTGGAGTTATATATTCTAAGTTATGAATTTCTGAAGGTTTTATGTGTTTTATACAAGATTAAATAGGATATAAATTTTACTGTAACATTCATGTAAAAACAGTGGTACTAATTGATAAACAATAATCTTACGAAATTATAGGAACTGAAATGGGTCAATTTGGACAAGATATGAATTAAATATGATTTATACAAGTTTTACAATTATTTTTTTATACTCAAAATCAATTTCTAACTCTATTTTTCCTGTTTTATTTAATTCCTGGACTGCGCCTCAATTTCTATAAAAGACAAGGGCTTCTGTGTATAATTTTCTAAGACTCAGAATACTACGCAGTGGACGGCGGGTTGTTTTCTTAAAAAGTCAGGGTCTCTTTTACAAAATCAGCTCAGCGAAGGGGTAAGTTCTAATCTGGACCGTCCGATCAACAATGTGTGGCGCAGATTAGGTATAACTCAAACGAAACGGTAAGCGCTATTAGCTGTGGGATCCGAGATCCACGGCCATGATTTAATGAAGCTAGATCTAGTCTGAGCCTTGGGATGGCAGATCTACGGTGCCTATTGATCGCGCGAACGGGTAAGGGAATACCTAATCTCGGCCGCTCGCGCCCGATCCGACGGCCAGGGTTTCCTAGAGCAAAGCGGTATGAAGAGATTTAATCTGGATCGCACGCCCAGAATCCAACGGCCAGGGAGGTCGTCTTCCACCTAAGGACCTTTCCCCAAACCCGGCGGCCAACCCCGCGCTAGACTAAGCCTCCCCGGCAGTGGTTCGTCGGAGCGCCCCAACCCCAAACCCAAACGACTTTACACGATGCGGGAACGTAAGCGAATGCGGTGGAGGGAACCATACCGAGGATGAAGCACGCAAGCGGGCGGTCCACGGGGCGATGTCGATCTGCGGCAGCGTACCCGCCCCGGCGAGAAATTGCGGAGGCAACAATGCCAATCGCTGCGCGATGAAGCCACGACAGGCATGCCCACGTGCAGGCAATCCTCCATAACCCAACCGAGCGCACCGCGGGATGGTGGTGGCGCGGCATCGCTGCAGCAGCAATCCTCTCACCAGAACCAGTCACGGAGGCCGAGCACGAGATTCAGACGGGGATCGCCTTGGGCGGTGGCCACGGGCGGACGGAGACCGACACGAAGGGCGCCACGAGCGCGTTCAAGAATTAGACCCCGTGGAAGCTGTCTTCACCACAGCGGACCACCGATTTGGCAACGGGAGGCAAGGACACTGGCTACGGCATTGGATTTCCTAGTGATGGCTTCAGGAAGGCGCGGCGTGGGAGGTTGGGTTCTAAGGAAAGGAGAAGAGGAGCACCAGGCACGCAGATTTGTAGTCCGATCAGGTCGGACGTTTCTAGCCGCCTAGCATTGCGCGGGCCACGAAGTCTTCCCCGTTGTTGGGTCTGGAATTCGCTTGGTTGTTACGGGGAAGAAGATGATTACGGCTGGTGGGGGACCCACGCGACCGTGACACAGAGCACCCATAGGTGACGCGGTCAGGCGGGTCAGCCAACAGGGTCCACAGGCCAGAAGGAGTTGGGTGGCGGCACGGCGGACTGAGGGACTGATGAGATAGGCCCACGCCACAGTGACCTGTGTATACAGGGGATCGGCCAAGGTGCATTGGATGACGTGTGGGGTCGGTTGGTTGGTGACGCAGTGGGCAGGCTGCGCAGGGAGAAAAGCTTAGATGGGCCAGATTTGGTGCCCAGGGCCCAATACAGAGGTTTTCCTCTTCCTTTTTCTTTTTTCTGTTTTCTTTCCTTATTTTTAAATCTCAATTTGAATTTCAAGTTTGTGGTGAACTTGTACTCAAATTTCTGAGTATTTTGAATAAATTATTGTGGAATAAATTTGTTCTTATTATCATTACCACTGTAGACACATGCACAAACCAATAAACACCAGCATGATGATGATTTAATGGTATATCTTTGTATTATTCATTTGTTGTTGAATAGGGTGTTCACATGCGATGATAAGTAGATTCAACACACACCTACAATATAGGAAATGACTTTTCTCCTTTCATATGATTTCTTATAAATTGCAAATTGGGTATTACAAATCCTACCCCCCTTAAAAAGAATCTCGTCCTCGAGATTTAGGAAGGACTAGGGAAAAAGATGGAGAAAATCTATGCGAAGCTCTTCTTCTCTTTCCCACGTAGCTTCATTCTCTCCATGGTGACTCTACTGCACTTTGCACATCTTTATCACCTTATTCTTGTAACTCGAGTCAAAGTGACAATAATCTTAATAGGATATTCCGTATAAGCCAAATCTCCCTGAACACCGAGCTCCTCCATTGGTAACTGTTCCTCAGAGACACTGAGACACTTCTCCAGTTGTGACACGTGGGATACATTATGCACATCAAATAGATTATCAGGTAGCTCGAGTTGATAGGCCATCTCTCCAACTCGCCTAAAAAATCAGAATGGTCCAATATAGCGAGGGGACAATTTGCCCTTGACTTTAAATTTCCTCATTCCACGAAGTGGTGACACCTTGAGGTACACATAATCACCTTCCACAAATGCCAGTGGTCTTCTTCTATTATCCGCATAGCTCTTTTTCTAGTCTGAACTACCCTCAAATTCTCCCGAATTATATGGACTTGATCTTCTGCCTCTTGAATAAGTTCAGGTCCAAAGAACTGTCTTCCTCTAGTCTGGTCCAAAAATAGAGGAGTTCTGCATTTCCTGTCATATAGAGTCTCGAACGGTGACATCTTCAGACTGACATGTTAACTATTATTATATGAGAACTCAGCATAAGGTAGACTCTTGTCCCAACTACTACCATGCTGAAAGACACAAGCTCTCAACATATCTTCCAATACTCGGTTAGTCCTTTCAGTCTGTCCATCAGTCCGAAGTAGGTCGAACTAAAATTCAACTTTGCATCCATATTCTCATGAAAATATTTCCAAAATCTGGGGGTAAACTGTGATCCTCTATCCAAAATGATCTTCTTCGGTACACCATGTAGAGACACAATCCGAGCCATATATAACTCTGCCAATTGAGATACCTTATAAGTAGTCTTGACTGGAATGAAATGAGCCACTTTGGTCAATCTATCCACAATTACCCATATATAGTCATATCCTTTCTGGGTGCGAGGCAATCCAATAATGAAATCCATATCAATCTCTTCTTACTTCCACTCAGGTAGTTTTAATGGGTGCAATAGTCCAGCTGGCCTCTGGTGTTCAGCCTTAACTCTTTGACACCCATCATACATAGCCACATGTGTAGCCACGTCTCTCTTCAATCCATACCACCAATACTTCCGCTTCAAATCCTGATACATCTTAGTGCTTCCAAGATGAACAGAATAATCCAAGTCATGGGCCTCCTTCAATATAGTCTCACGAAGGCTTTCAATATCAGGAACACATATCCTGTCCTTGAACCACACAGTGCCTTGCTCATCTTCCGTAATTTCTAGACCTCGACCTTCAGTAATCAGATCCTTGATCTATTGTATTTTAGCATCACCAATTTGTCCTTTGCGGATTTCTTGCTCCAAGGTAGGTTCCACATCAATCATAACTCCTTCAGTGTGAGCAACTATCCACAGGTTAAGTCTCCTGAAATCCTCAATAATCTCATCGGGTAGCTGGGCAACAACAGCTGAATGAACATACTCCTTTCGACTCAAGGCATCTGTAACCAAATTTGCCTTGCCCGGGTAATAGTGAATCTCCAAACCATAACCCTTAATTAGCTCCAACCAATGATGTTGCCTAAGGTTGAGATCAATCTGAGTGAATATGTACTTCAAACTCTTATGATTCATGTATACTTTACACTTGGTTCCCATAATATAATGTCTCCATATCTTAAGTGTGTGCACAACGGTTGCCAGTTCTAAGTCATGAGTGGGGTAGTTCAATTCATGTTTCCGTAACTGACGGGACGCATAGGCAATCACATGTTCTTCTTGCATGAGCACACATCCCAAGCCTTGGCCACATGCATCACAATAAATGTCAAATCCTTTCTGCAGATCTGGCATAACAAACACTGGTGGTGACTCAATCTCTTCTTTAATTGATCAAAGTTGTCTTGGCACTTCTCATCCCACTTAGACTCTCTTCCTTCTCCAGAAGTGAGGTCATAGGCTTAGTAGTCTTAGAAAATCCTTCAATAAATCTCCGTTAATATCCTGCTAGTCCCAAGAAACTTTGGACTTCAGTAACTGTAGTGGGTATGCTCCACACCACTATCACCTTGACTTTAGCAGAATCCACTGATATTCCTCCATTAGAAATGATATGTCCAAGAAATGGCACCTCGTCAATCCAAAACTCGCATTTACTGTACTTGGCATAGAGTTGATTATCTCGTAGCTTCTGTAGCTCTAATCTCAGATGTTCCTCATGATCGCTTCACTCTTAGAATAGATAAGAATATCGTCGATGAACACCACGACGAATCTGTCCAAATACTCCATAAACACCTTATTCATCAAATCCATAAAATAAGCTGGTGCATTAGCTAATCCACACGACATAACAGAGAACTCATATAATCCATATCGAGTCGAGAAAGTTGTTTTAGGAATATCCGATGGCCTAATCTTAATTTGATGGTAACCCGATCGGAGGTCAGTCTTCGAGAATACCCTTGCACCTCTCATCTGATCAAATAAATCCTCAATGCGAGGTAACGGATACTTGTCCTTCACAGTAACATCATTAAGGCTCCTATAATCCACGTACATCCCTTGTGATCCTTCTTTCTTCTGTATAAATAGAACCGGCGCTCCACAAGGTGAAGAATTCGAACGAATGTACCCAGCCTCTTGTAACTCTGTTAATTGCTTCTTAAATTCCTTTAGTTCTTCTATGGACATCTTATATGGCCGTTTAGAAATAGGAGCAGTCCCAGGTAAGAGATCAATGACCAACTCAACTTCCATATATGGTGGCATCCCTGGTAACTCCTCTGGAAAGACATCCGGAAAATCTCTAACTGCACGAATATTGTCACCCACCAACTTCTCATCTACTAAGAATACCGCTAGTCTGATGGTGGTAGTTACTACAACTTCAACTTCAAATCTTTGTCCTTTGGAACTGGTGAGTTCTATGATTCCCTTAGCACAGTGTATAAACTATCTTTGCCTTTCTTAACCATGACATACCAAGAATCAAGTCTATACTGCTCTCTTCTAACAGTATAGGGGTAGCCCATCTGGGTTAGAAACACAGGGTAAGAAAGGAAGAATTGTAGACAAGGCGAGTAATTACGAGGAATATTACTGCGGGGGATTTATTAGCTAAGTAGATTAGTGTGTTTTCCACTAAAGCTAATACATTACCTTATGGTGGTACATGCTAAGATGCCCGTCTATACTATTTCAATCAATCAAAGAAGCAAATCAGGCATTTATCATCACAACAATCAACCAACATTTTTTTAATAGAGAAAATAGTTTTGATTTTTTTTCTTAGGCCTCCTATCTCTTAGAAATGTCATAAGGGTAGAATTCCAAGGTGTGAAACCCATCTTGTCTTAAAGTAGAAAAGATAAAAATGATCAGAGTAAAACAGCAAAAGGGGAGACAGGATCAAGATAAGATGAGTATAGAGTGAATCAGAGTAAGGTAAGTAGGTAAGGGTTTTATCCATTTCTATCTAGGTTTCGTCCTACAGTCAACATTTCCTCTGATACCACTTCTGTCACACCCGGGCTTTAAGGGACAAAGCTGGGTGCATCTCATACATGCGCCAAAGAAGACAACATATATAATAACAGAGTGTATAGAGATAAATGTCACATTATAAACAGAGTACTTATTACATAGCGGAAGACTTAAAAATAAAAGGTAAATATAACACAAACTAAGGATCGTCCTTGGCGCAGAAGTCAACTGGGAAACGCCACCTAGATCGAATCGAACTCCTCGATACGAGACTCCTCTTGAACCACATGTTCTTCTCCTGTGGGGGTGTGAGACAGCAAGGGTGAGCTCACACATGTTCATCGCTCAACAAGTTGTGGGGAATAATGTGACATGAACTCACCAAAGGTGGGAGTTCATGAAGTGTAAGGCTTATCAACAATAGGGGTTAAAGCTAAGCATTGCTTTTAATAAGTTGGTCAAAATTTTATTAGCAATTACTAAGTGTAAGTAAATACCAAACCTTAAATAAAAGTAATAGAACAAAATTAATAAATAATCCCATGCATATGCAAATGACACATTGAGTTTAGGTTCCATAAATTAATCATCGGAGAGTCCTGAGCCGCTCATGACCGTGAGCTCGGCTAGTATACCAGTTTTACACTCTACAGAGGTTGTACCCTTTACCCACAAGTCGTGTTTCCCATGTCGCCAGGGTTAGCTAGGCCCTTAGACACTACCAAGGTGAATGGCTAGGGATCCACTACGAGGCCTTTACAAAGTTCCACTAGCTTCCGAAAACCCGCTACAGTTTATGGGAAGAGCACTTGCAAGAATCCCCCGTCTGACCGCCATCGCAGCAAAGTCAACCCGAGAACCTCCTTGCATGCAACTCCCCTACTGCCCTTGCCCCTTTCGGGTAAGGTAGTCTTTCACTAGCTTTCCTAATTAGTTAGCCAAGGGGTCCCATTCCTCCCTTGTGGTGGCACGTGTTTCTCAAGTTAAGCTCCATGTTCCAATTAACAATAATATAATGATCTTGACATGTACATGAATAGAATAACCAAATAACTGGAACATGGATATTATGAAATAATTATCCCAAAACCATATAAAGCAATAGCAAAAACTACCCATGTGATTCAGGGGTAAACAAGGTAATGAGATAAACAATCTAGGGTGACCTATAGGGTCCCATCAAAATTAAACCTATGCATTGAATAGTGATAATAAAGAATATTATTGGGTAACAAAAGTGAATCAAGGGCACAACTTGCCTGGCACTTGAGATTCCAGGTACCAACTTGCTTTTCAGATGACACGTGTCCTCGCGCTAGTCGTAGCAATACAAAAAAACATGGTATAGATAAAATTAACATCACACCAAACATAAGAACAAACTGAATAATAATGATCTACGCGTTGCTATGAGATCGCGGGAACGAGAACCACTAAAATCGGAGTTAGGGTTATTAAGTTATGATTTTCTGAAGTTATTTAATGCCTAGAATAGAGTTATTCATGTGGATAATTTAAAATCAAATTTCATGGTTAGACAAAGATACTAGATGATAAACAATATTTAAACAAAATAAATGCCACTGGAATGAATCAATTTGGAGTTATATATTCTAAGTTATGAATTTCTGAAGGTTTTATGTGTTTTATACAAGATTAAATAGGATATAAATTTTACTGTAACATTCATGTAAAAACAGTGGTACTAATTGATAAACAATAATCTTACGAAATTATAGGAACTGAAATGGGTCAATTTGGACAAGATATGAATTAAATATGATTTATACAAGTTTTACAATTATTTTTTTATACTCAAAATCAATTTCTAACTCTATTTTTCCTGTTTTATTTAATTCCTGGACTGCGCCTCAATTTCTATAAAAGACAAGGGCTTCTGTGTATAATTTTCTAAGACTCAGAATACTACGCAGTGGACGGCGGGTTGTTTTCTTAAAAAGTCAGGGTCTCTTTTACAAAATCAGCTCAGCGAAGGGGTAAGTTCTAATCTGGACCGTCCGATCAACAATGTGTGGCGCAGATTAGGTATAACTCAAATGAAACGGTAAGCGCTATTAGCCGTGGGATCCGAGATCCACGACCATGATTTAATGAAGCTAGATCTAGTCTGAGCCTTGGGATGGCAGATCTACGGTGCCTGTTGATCGCGCGAACGGGTAAGGGAATACCTAATCTCGGCCGCCCGCGCCCGATCCGACGGCCAGGGTTTCCTAGAGCAAAGCGGTATGAAGAGATTTAATCTGGATCGCACGCCCAGAATCCAACGGCCAGGGAGGTCGTCTTCCACCTAAGGACCTTTCCCCAAACCCGGCGACCAACCCCGCGCTAGACTAAGCCTCCCCGGCAGTGGTTCGTCGGAGCGCCCCAACCCCAAACCCAAACGACTTTACACGATGCGGGAACGTAAGCGAATGCGGTGGAGGGAACCATACCGAGGATGAAGCACGCAAGCGGGCGGTCCACGGGGCGATGTCGATCTGCGGCAGCGTGCCCGCCCCGGCGAGAAATTGCGGAGGCAACAATGCCAATCGCTGCGCGATGAAGCCACGACAGGCATGCCCACGCGTAGGCAATCCTCCATAACCCAACCGAGCGCACCGCGGGATGGTGGTGGCGCGGCATCGCTGCAGCGGCAATCCTCTCACCAGAACCAGTCACGGAGGCCGAGCACGAGATTCAGATGGGGATCGCCCTGGGCGGTGGCCACAGGCGGACGGAGACCGACACGAAGGGCGCCGCGAGCGCGTTCAAGAATTAGACCCCGTGGAAGCTGTCTTCACCACAGCGGACCACCGATTCGGTGACGGGAGGCAAGGACGCTGGCTGCGGCATTAGATTTCCTAGTGATGGCTTCAGGAAGGCACGGCGTGGGAGGTTGGGTTCTAAGGAAAGGAGAAGAGGAGCACCAGGCACGCAGATTTGTAGTCCGATCAGGTCGGACGTTTCTGGCCGCCTGGCATTGCGCGGGCCACGAAGTCTTCCCCGTCGTTCGGCCGGGAATTCGCTTGGTTGTTACGGGGAAGAAGATGATTACGGCTGGCAGGGGACCCACGCGACCGTGACACAGAGCACCCATAGGCGACGCGGTCAGGCAGGTCAGCCAACAGGGTCCACAGGCCAGAAGGAGTTGGGTGGCGGCACGGCGGACTGAGGGACTGATGAGATAGGCCCACGCCACAGTGACCTGTGTATACAGGGGATCGGCCAAGGTGCATTGGATGACGTGTGGGGCCGGTTGGTTGGTGACGCAGTGGGCAGGCTGCGCAGGGAGAAAAGCTTAGATGGGCCAGATTTGGTGCCCAGGGCCCAATACAGAGGTTTTCCTCTTCCTTTTTCTTTTTTCTGTTTTCTTTCCTTATTTTTAAATCTCAATTTGAATTTCAAGTTTGTGGTGAACTTGTACTCAAATTTCTGAGTATTTTGAATAAATTATTGTGGAATAAATTTGTTCTTATTATCATTACCACTGTAGACACATGCACAAACCAATAAACACCAGCATGATGATGATTTAATGGTATATCTTTGTATTATTCATTTGTTGTTGAATAGGGTGTTCACATGCGATGATAAGTAGATTCAACACACACCTACAATATAGGAAATGACTTTTCTCCATTCATATGATTTCTTACAAATTGCAAATTGGGTATTACATCTTGGTGTAAGACAACACCAAATCCTGAACCCGACGCGTCACAGTCCACTATGAAAATGGCACTTGAAATTTGGGAGCTGCAGTACTGGCGCTGAGAGTGCATGTTTGAGTGTTTGGAATGCTGAGTCTGCGTCGGTTGACCACTTGAAGCCTTCTTTTTTGAGGAGCTTTGTTAATGGAGCATCGATTACTCCAAAATCCTTGATGAATTTCCGGTAATAGCCTGCTAGTCCCAAAAATCCTCGCAGACCTCGTGGTGATTTTGGGATTGGCCATGATGTTACTGCGTCAATCTTGCTACTGTCCATGGCCACCCCTTTGGCTGATATTATGTGTCCCAAATAAGCAACAGATGTAGCCCCAAAGTTACACTTGGACTGTTTGACAAAGAGCTTGTTGGTGTGTAGCGTTTCTAGGACTGCCTTGACATGTATTAGGTGTTCTGTCCGTGTTGCACTGTATATGAGAATGTCATCAAATAATACGAGGACAAAACGACGGAGAAACCTTCCCATTACTTCATTCATTAAAGCCTAAAATGTTGCTGGGGCATTTGAGAGGCCAAATGGCATAACCAAAAACTCAAAGTGCCCATGGTGCGTCTGGAAGGCAGTTTTGTGGATGTCATCTGGGTGAACCCAAACCTGATGATAACCAGAACGGAGGTCCAACTTAGTGAAAAATTTTGCCCCTTGAAGCTCATAGAGTAGTTCATCGACCACTGGTATAGGGAATTTATCCTTGACTGTTTTCTCATTGAGTGCCCTATAGTCAATGCAGAAACACCATGAATTATCTGGTTTCTTTACTAGAAGGACAGGTGCTGAAAAAGCTGAGGTGCTATATCTGATAATGCCTTGCTCTAACATGGTCGTGCACTGTGCCTCAAGCTCATCCTTTTGAAGCTATGGATACCTATATGGCCGAACTGCTACTGGTACTGTTCCTGGCAGAAGATGGATCCTGTGATCACACCTTCTAGCTATGGGAAGGCCACTAGGTGTGGTAAACACTTCCTGGAACTACTGTAGCAAGCGGTCCATCATAGGTTTTGAATCTTCACTTGCTGCATTGATTGTTCGGACTGCCAGGTGCATGTGAATGTCATCTCGTGAGGAGCCCATGCCTTTCCATAGAATTCGCTTGCCTCGTCTCCAGAAGGCAAGACACAAGTCTTCTAGATCCCAAAGGGTTGGCCCCAGGGTGCGCAGAAACTAGACTCCAAGGATAATATCGAAGGAGTCTAGTGGAATGGCATATGCGTCCATTAGGAAGTCCTCGAGGCCGATAGTCATGCTAATGTTGTTTGGAAACCTGCAGCAGGAGACCTTGTCACCGTTTGCCACCGTGGCATGGAGACCTTGGCTGGGATTGTACTCCAGTTTAAGAGTGCTTGCAGTGCCTAAGTTGATAAAGTTGTGAGTAGAACCCATGTCCAGTAGTGCTGTGAGAGCATGTCCTCTGATAGATACCTCCAACTGCATTGTGCCCTCAGATTGAATACCAGTCAAAGCATGCAGTGATATCACTGGTTCTGGTTCCTCAGGATCGGTCTCCATGGCTTCCCCCTCCTCAAAATCAGCGACCTCTAGATAGAACAGCCGAGGGCATCGGTGTCCTCTGACATACTGCTCGTCATAATTGTAACAGAGCCCCTAACGTCGACGCTCGGCCATCTCGACCGGTGTCAGCTTCTTGAATGGTCGTTGCGGCGCTGTACTAACTGCTGTTGGAATTTGTGGCTGTAGTGCTGGGACAGGTACTGATGGGCGCTAGGGCTGTCGCAGAGCCTTGCTGGGTGTTACTGTTGGATGGATGTCCAGGGCCTGGGATCTCCTTTCATATGCTCGCGCTAAGCTCAGCGCCTGATTAAGGTCTCGTGGTGCCATAAGCTCCACACCGATCTTGATCCGATCCGGTAGTCCTGCAGTGAATAGTTGCACCTGCTGCTCCTAGGAGAGAGGTACTGTGTGGGCTAGCAGATCCCAAAATCTTTCCTGATAATCGTCCACTGTCGTGCGAAAAGGGTAGTCGTGCCAGTTCACCCAATGGATTGCTGCAGAGTGGCGGTCCAAACCTTTGCTGGCAGAGCTGTTTTAAATGAGACCATGATAATGGTGGTGCATCACGCTGGAGCTATCCATACCAGGTTCGGGTGACCACTGTCATGTGATATGAGGCCAACCAGACCTTCTCCTCTTCTATCGTGCGTTGGCCGTCAAAGAACTGGTCACACTGGTTTAATCACTGGATGGGGTCCTCCTTGCCATCAAACGTGGCGAATTCTAAGCGGTGGAAATGGGGAACGCCGACCATGGATGGTGGGAATGGGTTGCTAGGCATGTGCTGTGGAATGTTTGCCATTGGTGGCAGAGGTGATGGCGAGTGCGGCAAGGGTAGTAGGTGGATTGGTAGGGGTGTGGTGGTGGTTGTGTATGCGGCGGCGGAGGTTTGGATGGGCTGCGGGGGTAAGGATCCCTTAGGGACTAGTGTGGTTGGCGGCAGGCCGCCGTACCCTGGCATGCCATAAGGGTAGCCTGATGGAGGTGTATCAGCTGAGGTTCCTGGATTTTTTTCCATGGCCGTGACGCGAGATGAGATGGAGGACATCTGGGAGTTGAACTCCCCCAGCTGGCGCTGCATGTCGGCGAGCATCGTGGTGATCAACTCCAATGATGGCGGCACCGGGGTGGAGGCCAAACTATCGCCGGTGTTGGACCCTGGCATCTCCGACACCAGGTTGGTATGATCTCTACTCCTTAGGTTGTATGAGTGGTGGGTGTAGAGCGCAGGCGAGAGGACTTATATAGTCCTTGACCGAACGGGGGTGAGAGGACGTCGTGCTGTCGCACGGCTAGGCACAATGAGAGGCAAGGAAATAATTTCTTCTTTAGATTAATTTCTCGCTGACCATCCTGGTTACAGAGATAGGACTTATATAGTCCCTGACCGAAACAAACTCCCCCTAACAGCTCCTTATTTCTAGGACTTATTAAATCTGTAGCAAACTCCATATCATAACAAACTCCCTCTAACAGCTCCTTACTTCTAGGAATTATCTAATCTGTTTACAACAGAAATTGCTAATAACTCTCTATGCCTTATCTGCGCCGTCCCTTACAATGGGCCGGCCAGTCGGCCTTTTAGACCTCCGATTGTACACATTGCCGGTCATAACAACAACCCTCGGAATAGAAGAAATATGGGCAACAAGACTTCAGAGATACATACATCAACATATGTACTATGCCCATTTTGTAGTGGCATTAAAAAATTAGATCCAGAAAGAAACATGTATCAGTGGAATGAACCAGAAAAAGGCATAACGGACCTCATGGCAAATTTCACAGGTAGTGTCTCCTTTCTCATTGCACCAGCGTTGCACGCAAGCTCTATGAGCATACTGCACGTCAAAATTAAAGCTATAAATTCTTGAATGCATCAGAGGTTCACCAAAAAAACATTTAACTATGTCACTCAGCATGAATAGAAAGGAAAAAAAACAGCTTTTGCATGATCACAAAAAGGTATAAAATAAAGCCTAAGATCTTTTTTCGGGTGAAATAAGAGAAAAAACACAAAGTTCCAACATCAGAAGGTATTCTATATTTTGAATGGAACTCCGATGTGGACTCCTTTTCCATAATGATTTGTTCATGGACATGTTTATCTTCTACCACCAATATAGAATACCTTTTGATGTTGGATCAAAACTGCTCAGCTCTGCCGTTCACAGGACAATCTATTTTACGGCACAGTTTTAAAACACAGTTTGCACAGTTTCAGAACACAGTCAGCAGACACTAACACAGTCGGTATAGTGTTGGATTATTGTCGCTGATATGGCACACCATCTAAGTTCTCCATGCTTCATTGCTTGTGTCTGCAGGAAGAGGCCGCACTTGCGGCAGCAGAGGTGGCCTTCATCATACAGTCGGCCAGGTGACTCAAAGTCTAAGCCTTGGGCATCTGCCTCGCGTGGCCAATTTGTGTGTCATTGTCGCCCACAATTCTTTGCACCTGAAACTTTGTACTTTGTATTAGACCGAGTGTAATCTGAGAATACTGAATTTAATGTAAATTCATCGTTTGTTGTTGCATCTTTTCTCCTTACTGCCGCTTGAATATTAATTGTCGGTCTTTTGATAATATTATTGTTTGAGAATGAAAACCTGCAGTATTACATGGAACCTAACCCTAAGGGCTATAGTTTGAGAGCTAGAAAACCCGGAGGGGACTGGAGGGCCTAAAATCCATTTGAATAAGAAAGGTTATTCTTACTACCTAAACTATCCTTATTTACATAGAGTCTATCCACTCCAAAGCGGTCAAAATGGACCAACTCCTAGGTTTTCGATCCGACGGCCACGTCCTTCACATCTAGCAACCGCGTAGCTCGCGGATTTTGTATGAAAAACACAACGCGTTGCGACTTCGACGGAGACTGGCGCAGGTGGCTGAGGCCTCTCCTTAAATAAAATAACTTTTTGCTGTTTTTAAAACCCGTTTTATGTTTCTGAAAATAATTTTCACTGATGGTTTTATTATGCCGACTGCCAGTGGAAATCGATTTCCAATGACGGCTTTGACTTACCCACCTATAAAAATGATGATTTCTACTGGCCCTTAGCATTGACGGTTCAAAAAAAACGCCACTGAAAATAGGTTCACAACCGCCACTATAGAGCTTCTGTGTACTAGTGATAATCTCGTCACTTTATATCGTATTTATTTCTATAAAATGGTGTATTACATATGTTAGGATCATAAATGGATTTGTCATTGACTCCAAAGTTGAATGTACGTACCTTTTGCATTCATGAAAAAATGGAAGTTAACTATATAGAAGTGTACCGTGGAAATAGTAATTCTAGATGGCAAATACCATGGACCCTGTTGAAGCCTCAATTGCATGAGCGCAATCACGACCTTGAATGATTGAAAAAGGACCCTTTGACGTATCCAGAAACACGTTTATGTTACTTCATGCCTGAAATAGGTGACGAAACTAGGCATGCATTTGATGAACTAACTGTAAATTATTGCTCCGCTTGCCTAGAGCACAAAACAACATTTGTATGCATCCGATAAGCACCACATGAATGAACGTGAAAGAACATTTGCATGCATCTATTTAGAAAAATACATTCGGTGAACATTGAGATTGATAGCTATATATAGAAGAGTCTGCAGTTGAGACCAGTAGTGTTTCAACTTTACATACCACAGTTAGGGACAACATTGTTCAAATACAAAACTGAGATATTGAAGTCTGAGAAACAATTAGTGAAATTTGAGGTGTTGAAGGAAACTGAGAAGGAATTAGGAATTCCAAAGAAAACTAAGAAGAAAGTAGAGAATTCCTGATGAAGATTTGCATTAAAGAACACATATAATTTCTATGGAAGCTTTGCACTGAAGAGAAAAGGTTTTTGCTGCTGAAATAAAAGGAGGGCTTAGACGGCCAATGTTGAACAAGTTCATGATGTTATCACAATTAATATATATCTATTACCTATTGTCTACCTTAGTTTCAGTCCCCTCCCTTATGTAACGTAAGTGGACCAACAATATAGGACACCCATTTTTTGGACCCCAAAATCAATCAATCAATCAATGAAGTGTTATGTTGAATACCTAAACTAGGTCATGCACGTGTATATTCTGAGTTCGAGAGGCATGCATATGTGCTACTTAATTTTAAATTTATAGTGTTCTTGTAATGAAACCTTTATCTCTCAACAATCAATGAAGTGTTCAGTTGAATGATCTGTACTTGAGTCTTGAGTTCACAGTTGAATTTGTGTTCATGAAAAAAATAAAGTTGACTTGTTGTGAAGGCCGACCATGTGATCCTTGTCAAAGAATCAATTGCATGACCGCTTTGCGGACTTGAATGACTCAAAAAAAGAGAGAGATGAGATTATGTTACACTCCATCCTAAAAGGATATGCTATACCTAAAAACATATCTCTGTTGCTTCATAAATGTGTTCAACAAAAGCTAGATGAAGAAAAATCATGTTTTTGATGAACAAGCTGTTGAAATTATTATTCCACATGTAAAATTTGCATGGAAGAAAATGATGCAACACTGTATATGCATCTGATCAGTAGAAGAAGCTCATTTTGTGAACCTTGAAATTGATAGCTACATATATAAACCAAATTGGTGGACCTAGCTTTCACTTGGACGTTGGACGACGGCATCAGCTGATGCCGATTATTGAATTAGATGGTTTATTTGCTGAGTCGCATGGGTTAATTGCATTCCACGTGATTGGTTACTGGCCTGGCCTAGCCCGCTCGAACCGTGTTTCCACACATGCAGGCGAGTGAGCACAAAATACCTACACTGCATGAGCGGGTACATGCTATCATCTTGCTCTGCAGCCAACCAAACATATGCCAAAGCACGGTCAACGGGATGAGGACGATCTGGGTGCAGTAGTCTGAGCAACCAATCATGTGGCAGATGATTCTGGATATTTAATGCACATGCTGGTTAATCTCACGCAGGTTCGTGACTCGTGACTGTGGCCTTTAGTTCCACGCCAAGTTATACTATCCACTAACCAATAATGGTACCTAGGTTTGACCTGAGCATGCACTTTATGTTAGTGCGAAGGAACCTCATCATGCATATCTCTTAGCTAGGTGAGTGCATCAAATGTATGGCCACATTAGACAATGTTAGTTGATGTGCATGTCTAACAATAAAATACATGTATTTGCAAACTCTTTGCTCAATGTAGTATATATCACTATCCGCTCAACCTATAAACCTGCATTGCCACTATTGTTTTAAGCCATTAGTTAGAAGTGGTAACTGCATGCACAATAAAAAAACTCACGTCCTTATCTCTCCTTTCTTGAGCACACTCATCTAAGGAGGCATCTTTCTACTACATCTCTCCTTTTATTGTTGCAGCTATTTTCGGACACTCTTGAAAGGTCTTAGATTTTAAAAGATGGGCAAGATCTTCTTGCTTGAAGGTTAGAAATAAGCACGCATCTTTGAATTCATAGCTTTTCAACCCTTTTGGTGGCTAAATTGCTTGATTCTCATGTTAGTTACCTCTCCATTTTAGAGAGCACTTTTGAATTGGATGTTGAGTAGGGCATTCAAATTATGGTTAATCCATCTTCAAAATGGTTGGTGTCTTTGGACCCATCTAATTCCTAGAAATTGCGTGGTAGATTTGAAGTCAAGAACTGAATCAGGCAACCAGAGGGGAGGTGGTTGAGAACCAATTAAAATTTCTGCTCTAAGCAATCTTGGCTTCCTTCAAAAAACTTCATTCAAGCCATCAAGATAGCAAAAATGGCAAACAGGTACCTCACGAGCCAACAATTGATGTATATTCCCGATGAAAAAAATGAAACAACGGTGGATCATATAAACCAAACAAAAACCAAGCACGGCACCAAAAAACCTCCAAAATAAAAAATCCAACTGAGATGAAGCAAGAGCACACACATAGAGAACTCAAACCAAGTAGTGGTTTGATGACTTAGAAAAGTTTCTAAATAACTAAGAAAGCTACCAAATCAAATGGATTAAAATACAGACACCCAAAATTTTAAAATACCCCTTAAAGGTCAAGAACACTGGAAAGTCGGCGTAGCCTAATAGGAGGCCTTAGAATCCCTGGACAGGAAAACTCAACCTAGCTATGATTTAAATCTAGCCTAGCCAAGTTGCTAGGTCATGCTAGCTTACTTTGGCAGATTTAGGAGCCTGAAATCCAACTCTAAAAAAGGTGAAATATGTTAAAACAAAGTCCAATTGAACACATTTTTTGGCAAAGTTGTATGTAAGGATGTTTCAAAACCATCCCCAAAATATCAGCCCCAAAAGATCAAGGACAATTCACACATATAAAAAACAATCTCTTTAAGACTAGGGCTTTCTCATCTTTCTTCAAAATTCTCCAAACCTGAGCTAGTGAGGAATCTGGTGAAATGAACTTGGAGGGACGTTCACCATGTCATAGCTAGTAACAAAACCCCCCAAATTGGTCCAAATATTCAAAAAAAACTAAACCACCAACGTTTATTACCTGTTTTTAGAATTAGAAAGTCCTCTATGAGAAACACCTCATCCTTGATACTAAAACAACTCAATCATATCTCATACATGAACAATGACTGAAGTTCCATTTAGATATTTAAAGCAAATATTGTCGGTGTTTTGAACCGGCGGTACACCGCAAGATATAACACGAGGTAATTTTTGTGATTAACGAGATCTACTGTAGCTTGGTGGTTCGCATGGAACACGACATGACACAAAAGGATAACATATATAAAACATAGCACAGGAGAGGAAAGTAGAAAAACAACAACATGACACAGGAAATCTTCAGCCTTTGAGATAACAGGAAAATAGAGAGCCGAGAAATACTTGGCTCAATCTGGCCTCATAGGAAGCCAACGAGGAGGCTCATGCTGGGCACAAGTGAAGAACAGAGGAGAGCTTCTGGCCAACGAGGAGGCAGGCTGAGCAGCCCGCTACTTATCCTCACCCTGGGTCCTTGCAGACGGCATGAAATCAAGATCCAAACACTCTCGGCGTGAAATCAACAGGCCTCTACTTATCCTCTCGATCTCACCCTCTGTTCCCTCAGTCCCTCTCTTTTACGTCCAGGAGGAAGAGAAGCGTAGGAAGCTAGCCAAGATCTAAGCTGAGGTGAGGCAGAACTAGGAAGAAAGGACGGGAGAAAGGTAAACACACGATCTAGACGAATTAGAACCGCGATGACGTGTGAGAATAGTGGGATCTGGAAGAATGGAGATGCTTACCTAAATCTGTCGAAGACCCGTGGATATGGCACACACTCGTCTAGATCGAGGATGACGACGTGGATATGGCCAGCAACAAACCTTGGAGAAACACCGCTCGTATGGGAAGATGCAGGGTCGACGGAGTTCGACGGGAAGGGCACAACGCGCCGACGCGAGGCGACACTGATGTGAGCGCGGTGGTGGCACTCGCACGCGAAGAGGACAACGGGGTGTCTTCCACGCCTCGGGTGGGGATTTTTTTGTCTTCCGGGTATTAGCGTGTATCGACCCAACATCCCCGCCCACACCAGATTCGCCAAAGACATATTTAGGTTGTGCGGGGAACATGATCCCATTGTGGGCCTAGTTACACGTGAGGCGTGTATTGGGCTTCAATCCATGACCTTACCTGAGTTGCCAGGCAAGTCTAGGTTCTAATACACAGGTGAGCTAAACCACCCGTGGATCAGGTGGATTCCGTCCGGCCACCCAATACACCTCCCACTGATCCCCTGATTCGTGTATCAATTTCAATGTGACTATAAGAAGTGTCACATGCTAACTCTGACTCGCTCTCTCCACTGCATATACATATTAAAATTTCCAACGTAAACCATCCCTGCCCTACATCTACATGCTTGTTCGTACACGACCTTGGCACATCTACTGTTCATATTAAAATTTAAAATAAAACAAAAAATAGCACAAATACTAAAGACCATGTCACATCTACTTTCAAATAATAGAGCATTTGTATAAGCTAGTTTGCTCATGGCAAATTAAACAAACATCCATAGTTCTAGACTTTCTTTAATAACAAGGATCACATCCAGGAGCTTGGAAAAAACAAACATTTCACAAGAAGTGTTAATACAGGTTCCAACTGAACGTTCGCCTACTAGATTGCTTTCAGACAATTGATAGTAACAATTTCATGGCCTTCCAATTTCTTAGTTGCATTTTCTTTGAGCTCTCAAGTTTCAAACAACCATGCAAAATAAAGACACATCGTGAGCTAGGAAAAATTACTTACTACAATAGATAAGGATCATGAAAGGGATTAGACTAGATCAGATCATGTTGTGATGTTTGTTATTTCCTTAATCCTATACAAGGATGGGATTGTATCAATTGAAATCATGCATTGAAGAAAAATTAATCACAAGCCCCCCCACCCCACACACACACACAAATCTAGCCTCCTTCCAAGCCAACTCTGCCTAGCCAACTTCTTGGCATTGTTTACCCCTAATGAACTAGGTTCCATAACAGTATCGATCAAAGTGGAAATGGGTATTTTAGTTCAAAGAAATGTGAAACGAGTGAAAAACAAGAATATGTAGAAGCCTCTATTGCTGAAAAATAGACTCAATAACATGTTTGCTGTAAAACAACAACCAACTGACTCTCAGAACTCAAATGGAGGTAGACCTTGAAAACCGCCGAGAGAAGTGTTTCTCCCAACACTTAGAATTAACCTTGGTTTTGGATGAAGAGGTCTAGCATGCATGTATTCGTAAACTCATAAATTTTGCTGTGGCTATGCGAAAGAACTCGTTATATAAATTCAAAGTCATCGCGACTTTGCTTTTTGTTTGTGTGGCTTGCTTTACTTCACTTGTCCTCTGCTCTAGCTGACAAATACATGTTTTAATTTACTTTGGAAAGGGTAATAAGTTGCAATCCAAATTCTTTGGTAAGCCTATTACTACTTTGAATATCAGCAAACCTGTGAAAAAAGAGGTAGCTAGTATGGAAACATGAGAAATTCAAATCACATATGCATGGATTGGTTGAATTAGCAAATTATATTATTTTTCTTGCTAGAGTCGATTAAAATTTCTCGCTAGTCCTAGTCCGGCCACTCCTCCCAGTCCAGGCGCACACAACGTAAGGCACATGCCATCAGAATGAGTAAATAGAGCGCAAGGAAGGATGGGGAGGAAGAAAACTCACATTCGTCTAGAATGAGACTTACTGCAGCGTTTAGACCAGCGAGCTCCTTGGAAGAATTATCGGAGACCCGCAGATGGCTCTCGAGTCTCGACAAAAGGCACAAACTCTTATGGATCGAAGATGATGGCGTGGATATGGCGTGCGAGCGACGAACGTCGCTCGTGTGGAACGGCGCAGGTTTGGCGGAGTTCGATGCGAAGGGCGACGCGCCGACGCCGATGTGAGCAGAGTGGCAGCGCTCGCACTCGAGGTCCGCGAGGCGTCTTCTACGCCTCGGATGGAGATTTTTCTGTCCCCCGCGTATTAGCGTGTATTAGCCTAACATTCATGCCAACACCTGATTTGCCAAAGACACATTTGGGCTGCGCAGGGAACGTGATCCTATCGTGGGCCGAATTACACGTGGGGCGTGTATCAGGCTTCAATCCATGCAATTACACGAGTTACCAAACGAGGCCTGAAGGGGAGGCGGGAATCCACCACGCCAAGGAAGCAAGACCCAGGAGGCAAGCAAAGCCAAACAGCAAAGTTATAGGCCCTGACTGGGTAAACATGTAATAGGCTTGGCCCGTTACGGCGCCTAGTAAAGATTAAGACGTTCTGTATAGGTATTATCGAAAAAGAGAATACATGATACTCTTTCTTCCTCTGCACTCTTCTTCTCCAAGTCTTCTTCCTGATTCCTTGTTTTTGTAATCGGAGTGTTACGGAGTGTTGACACAAGCCTCCTGTGTGCGTTGACGGCTCTACGCACGCACATGCGCGCAGCGATAGTGCTCAGTGGCCTGGCAGCCTATGCGCACCCACGGCAGCACCTAGCTACCTGCACGGCGGCGGCCAGCCAGCCGGTGCGTACAAGAGCGACGCACGAGTGCAGTCTCACTCCAATGGCGCATGCTATCTATCGTCGGAAGGGGAGAGGGATGCGCATCGTGGCCGAATTTTTTTAATTTAGTCGTTGTTCGAAAAAAAAATCACGTTTAGATCTCCGGATGACTTAATATCATTTTTAGACCCTTTACTCGGCGTCATAAGTCACGGCGCCGCTGTAACACAGCTTGGTGCCATAGTCTACGGCACCAAGGTACCTGGTGCGCTGGCTCTTTCTGCTGCGTTGGCGCATATATGGCCGAGCTCAGCGTCATGAAAATCATGGCACCGAGCTCGATATGCACATCTGCCCGCGTCTCCGTCTCTCTCTCGGCAATGGCGGCTGCCATAGACATAGAAAGACGAGCGAGACGTACGTGAAGACCCCTGCTGCTGCACCCTGACTTCCATGGGTAGACACGGCAACTGTAGACCAGACACTGCTACAACATGTTTTTTTTCATGAGTTCATCTACGTTTTTTATTTGTCCATTGTCGCGGACGGATCGACGGACGGATGGAACAGCAGGCAAAGCCGCAGCGATGTACTAGTTGCCCCAATTGACTACTATCTTCGATAGATCTCCAGAAATAAAGTAAAGGCTAGCTGCTAGGGTCCACAATTGACTCCTGTCCATTTCAGCACCTGGTGTACAAGAACGCGAGGAACGGCGCGGACGGAGGTGGCGATGCGCGCCGTGGCCTCCTGCTGCTCCTTGTAGCTACAGTTGCGCTACAGGGACGCCCGGGACCCGGACGTACGTACGCTACTACAGCTAGCTAGCAAATGTCCACCGGAGATCCGCGCGCGCACATCCACCCCGACGACGTGATTCATGGCGCCTCGACGTGCAAAAGGCGACTGCAGCAGATGGACATCTCTAGCTCGGCGCCGTGATCCATAGCACATAGCACCGAGCTCGACCACGTAAGCGTCAACGCACCAGTTACCTCGACGTCATAGACCACGTAAGCGTCAACGCACCAGTTACCTCGACGTCATAGACTACGACGCCGAGCTATGTTACCTCGACGTCACGACACCAAGCAAAGAGTCCAAAAATAATATTAAATCATCCGAAGGTCTAAACGTGAATTTTTTCAGAATGATGACTAAATTACAAAAAAAATTCGGGCATCGTGGTGAGGATTGATGAAAAGACGCAACTGAAGAGCGAACTATTAGACCTCTACCGACCGTTATGTAGAGTTAGTCTAACCTAACCTACCAAATTTTGGTGAGCTTGTGTCACCCGAATCAATCTTGGTGCCACCAAATTGCTACATCGCCTGTCGCGTTAGATTGCTCATCTTGCATATAATGACAAAAATAAGTGTTTCTAGTGAAATCTTATTGTCACTCAAGATCTTTTTTTTCCTTGCCTATTTTCTTCTCCATACCAAGTATCTCCATAGCCTTGGGTCACCGGGTTCTTTGTTTACAGACTGCCATGCAGCTTCTATATTTAGTTCACACCACCCTCTTTTTTCACCTCCTTGCACTTGGTTAAGGTCATTTGGGAATGTCACAATACCAAAAAGACAATAATAACACATTAACATGCACAATTGCTAGCCTTATCTGATCAGTCAAGGTCCAGGCACAATTCCTTTTTCACCTCCAGTGCAAACTGAGCTCATACCAATTAATACTTCACTATATGGTATGGTGGACAAAAGAATATGAAAAAAAAATTCATTGACCCACAGACAGAAATATGCTGTTTCTGTATTCTAAGCTGGAGTCCTAACGATCCATCCTAGGCACTCCTTCCTAAGAGGCGAGTCAGCGAATATTGCTTTGATGAAATTTTGCACCTGCACATGATTAAAAAAAACAGATCGGTTAAACTAAGAAAATAGACTTTTAGTATATTGTTCAACATTGAAAAGATCATAAAGTTATCATGCAGCAGCTTTGAATTAGGAATACTTGAGTTCCCTTAACAAAGATGTGCAAATCACAGATTTGAGATAAACAGAAACGTATGGGGAAGGGGCATAGACAAACTTATAACGGTTTTTTGAGAACAAGAGTATCGGAGGGGAATGAGAGGGCTATAATCCATTACTATTCAAAATTGAATAGTAAGGGATTATAGCCCCTCAAATCCCTCCAATACACTTGCTTCCAAACAAGCCGTAAGACTTCCAAAGACCTATGAGATAAGTCAATGCCCAGAAATAAAGTGCTGCCTCTGATATTGTATACTAACACTATATGGAGGTTTTTTCAACAACAAAAAAAAGATGGGGGCTGGGCTTGCTCACCTCAGATGATGTGAAACCACATCTAACTAGGTCTCCACTTTCCCAACATGTTGTGATGGACTTCAATGACATATCAAGCAACTCTAGACAATAATTATTCGGTGTTATTTGACTGAATAGAAAAATATAAGTAGCCCATTTAAAGATGAAAAGAAATCCGTAATCAGAACCAACAGAACACCTGCTAGCTTGCGGAACTTTTTCAAAGATGGTAGAATTCCATCCAATTGAATCCAAGCGTCATGGTCTAAGAACTTTGTGCTCCCATCGTTGTTCTCAACCAGGGAAAGAAATAGTGAAGAGAGGTTTTCCAGAGCCAAATGTACAAGGCCTTGCAGCTGCAAACATGTATATCTAAGCTTTTATCACCTCAAACCAGTATGGCATAATATGTATCACCTCAAACCAGTATGGCATAACATGTATCACCTGCAATGTCTCTTCTGCTGCCATGTCATCTATCAGAAGCATATCCCTCGTAATTCTAGAGAAGACAGACCCAAGGACATTGCACATACTTTTCCTGTAAATTGATCTTGGCAGTATCGATTCCCACATGATGCGTATCTTTTCCAAAATAAACACGACCTGAATTGAACCCATAGATCAACAGAGTAAATAATGATGCCTAATCAACAACTGAAATGTCCATTTAGATGAAAATTTGAAAAAACTTTCAACAATTGAAATTGGGTGCTGCTGATATTTGGCACAGCATGAACAAGGCAGTCTTTATTTCATTGCAGATCCATGAAAGATTGAAGCAAAACATTATTTGGATTATTTGCGAGATCGCTGGTAAAAAGATCCCTGAAGAATGGCGAATAGATGTAGCAACAGGGGACAAGGCCTCCCAAACTTGTAGCGTTCCAAATCAAGCAAAAGAAAGACACCACTCATCATGAGTAGCAATGTGTATTTTACTCATTTTGCAATTATAAATACATAATTCTCTTGTAAACTTCATCACGAGAAGTGCAAATTTGGACTTATAAACCATGGTTGTTTTGCCTTGTTTCTCCACTGTGGGAAATGTTTGACTGGGACAACAAGTAATTAGCTCAATGAACAAGCAGACTAAATTTTGAAGTACATGTACGAAGTCCCCATCATAGCAATATGATGGGGACTTCATACATGTTTACTTCAAAGCGATTGATAAGCTGCTGAAGGGTTTTCTTTGGAGAGGTAGAAGGAGGCCATTGTCTGTTGGCTTGGTCTAAGGTCACTCATGGTGACTTAAGGAACCATAGCTGGGTTTTGAGGGCTCGGTGGCCTTCGTTGCAGAAAACAAATCCAAACATACCATAGGTCGATTTCCCAATTCAAGTCTATGATGTGGTTCAGAAGTTGAGGGCTGTGACGGTTATCACTGAGATTGGAGGTGGCACCAATACCTTTTCTGGAAGGATAGGTGGCTGGGGGAGAGATGCATTAAAGACTTGCTCCTGTAGTGCTTGATACGGTGCCTAATCGACTAGTGAACAAGAAGACAGTTAAAGATGCTCTTCCCAACTTCAATTAGTTTTCTGATATGCAAGGGGCTGTCTCAGTTAGAGTAATTCCCAAAATGAAGTCCCCATCATTTTTCAAGGTTCAAAAAGCCCATACTCTTTAACAATGGAACAGACCTGCTCGATACTAAATGTGAAGTAACTATGTATGCAGTCAACATCATTTTTCAGGGTTCAAAAAGCTCATACTCTTTAACAGTGGAACAGACCTGCTCAATACTAAATTTTGCGGATTCGTAATGCTGAGGTTGGTGTGTGTTCTGAAAACCTTCAGCACCATCTATAGCCTGTTAAAACAATGCAACAAACTAGAAAATTTAAATAGAAGCTCTCAAGTAGAAGTAATTATATATGTGAAAAAGAACTTCATAATTAGAAAGATCTAATGACCTCACTTATAGTATCAACAGTGAGTTGTATTTGTCCTCTCAATATAGCATCCGCCATCTGGGAGAAGATTGGGGCTAAATCCACAAAAACAACCTGTTTCTGTAGATCACTAGGAAAATCTGCACGATACTGGAAAAAAGCATCCAGAAAGGTTAGCAGAAAACATTGCATTTTGAAAACACATAAAATATCTTAAGAAAAATCTGTCTTAAAAAGTGCTATTTGATTTGGTTGCCCAAGAGGAAAAATTACAGCCGCATGAGGTTGATTCTTTTTGTTTTCTTGGAAGTAAACACTAAACAAGATCAATCCAGGACATAGAGGCCTAGATTTTTTTCATGCGCATACTAGTTTTTATGAGAAAGTAAACACTCTAAATTATCACAATAATGTTGTCCCATCGCCACAGAACGCATTAGTTGAACTTGAACACAACAGCCAGCCACAACTTGGTGAGTTAAGGTTGTCTTGGGTTTTCGCAAAGTCCCCCTATGGGCAGTGGTGGTAGGTGGCAGCAAGTGCACCAGCATGATGGGTGGGGCTGGACCGCTGAAGGCAGTACATGAGCTCAGACAACATGGCCAATAAGAAATTTTATTGGTGTTGGCTGCAGGAAGTGAGGTGGTAGCACAGGAAGGGGAGTGGAACGGACAATCAGGTCAAGTGTGCTACAATCCAGTAAGATTCCTGTATTCTGGAATCTACGGTCGGAAGCTGGCTGTTTGTTTCATCTAGGGATTATAAAAGCTAAAAGCACTATTATCCGACTGAAACAAACAGGGCTTCCTCCAGTGAACATCCTAAGGCATTCCCTAGTACCAAACCCAAAATGAAACGAATTTCAATGACTATATAGAGTATAGGATAACAATACAACACAATTTAATACATGGAAGATAAAGAATAAATAGTTTCTACATATGACATATCTGCATTTAAGCAAGAACACACTAACATGCATAAGCAAAACTCATGATCAATAATGATAACAAGCAGCAACAAGTTGGGCATGCACACCTGAAATGCAAGGCCCAGAATTTCTTGGGACAAATGGTAAAAGTCATTGTGAACAATAGCAGCCACTTGACTTAAGCTATCAAATTGCTTCTCTAGCTTCAGAAAAAAATGGCAAAAGTCACTTACTATGAAACAATAATAGTGCCGAAAACATAGAACTGAAACTAGAATACAGTTTGATTCTCTTTAAGTACAACCATGGTATAATGTGGAAACCTAAAACTATCATTCAAAGTTTGTACATACACGAACCTGAACCGGCACAATAGCCCTATAAAGGAGCAAAACATCCCTAGCAGCAAAGCAGAACTCCTTAGCTACTCTTGCTGATGACAAAGATGCATCCTGCTCTAGTTATCCAACAAGAAAATAGATGTGCATCAAATCCTCATCCAATAGAAATTTACAGCTAATGAACACTAAAAATGGAACGGTGCATTCGCATGCAATAGTCAATGCAGCACGCAACTAATGGGAAGAACGCATGCCATGATGAACGGAGCAGTAGTTGTTCTCATCTGTGAAACTGTGACAATAGATGTGTAGAACACAAAAATAAGAATGCAGCGCCAGGCATACCTTGAGGGCTCCATGAACCAATTTCATTACTTGAAGTGCTGATTTAGATGTAAAACACTTCTCTGGCTGAAAAAGTAGATCAACAACAGAATCACCTTGGTCACCAGATTCCTGCAATAACAAGCCTCTTTATGTGCGGAAGAAATGAACCCACCAGAGGACTATCATAATCATATTGGCTGAAAAGGTAGATCAACAACAGAATCACCAGAAATGCTCGTAACATGGAAACTCCTGGCTTAACTCACCAGAGGACTATCATAATCATATTGTACAAGAATGTTCCTTGCTTTCACCAAGATTTCACTTCTCTTCCGTACAGCAAAATGAACTTCAACATCATCAACAAATTGGGTCAGCTTGCCATCCTTTCTATCAGGCAAAAGAAACATCATGCTCCTAAGTTTGTTCTCGAATTCAGTTGTACTTTGCACGACATCTTGGAACTCAATTAGCTTGGATGCCTCATTTGGTACAGCCTGAAAATACATAATTAAAGCATCAGTCAAAAACTACCTGAAACAGCAGCTGCCAGCTTGCAATGCAAATGTCTAAAGCAAGAAAACTTAAACAAGGAAGTTCATAGAACCCTAAGTTTCCTGTAGCTAATAAGTGCAGTTTGTAAGTTAGCTCATATCACTATGTTCTTTTTCACCAAATTCGATTATTCCCATCATGGAACTACAAAGATATATTTGTCTCAAGTTTTCAATTGGTGGTAGGTTCGATAATGCAAAGTGCGGATTAGAGGGATAACGTATTTTCTAGCTATTCTACATATATATTTTCTGAGCCGAGCAATACCTAGGTTAGTAGATAGTAGATACTAACTCCGTCCTGAAAAAGATGAGATTAGAGGGGGTATTTCTCGAGCGGTGCAGTGCAGGAGAGCTGGCAGCCGCTGTAAAACACATGTGGCTGTAGTGCCTCTCGTTCGTCGAAGCCGGCCCGCGTCGGTGGCGGCAGCCGGCCATGTCGACGGAGGACGAGAAGCTCCTCAATGACGCAAACATCGACCTCGCCGCCCTATGTGACTCCATCACCGACCCTAAGGACGCCCGCCTCCACGAGTTCGGGCCGTTGTTTAAGAAGACGGTTGCAGATTCCAATGTGCCGGTACAGGAGAAGGCGCTCGACGCCCTTCTCGCGTTCCAGCGAGTTGCTGACGCCGATGCATCAAGATACGCGAAGGAGGTTTGTGATGCAATTGTGGCCAAGTGCCTCACTGGCCGACCAAAGACTGTCAAGAAAGCTCAAGCTGCATTCCTCCTATGGGTGGAACTGGAGGCAGCAGAGGTCTTCCTTGAATCTATGGAGAAGGCTGTGAAGAACAAAGTGGCTAAAGCAGTTGTACCTGCTATTGATGTGATGTTTCAAGCACTCAGCGAATTTGGAACTAAGGTAGTGCCACCCAAAAAGATTCTGAAGATGCTTCCGGAGCTGTTTGACCATCCAGACCAGAATGTCCGGGCTTCTTCTAAGGGTTTGACACTAGAGCTTTGTCGGTGGATTGGCAAAGACCCTGTAAATTCTATTTTGTTCGAGAAGATGAGGGATACTATGAAAAAGGAGCTGGAAGCAGAGTTGGCAAACGTGTCTGGATTTGCTAAGCCAACTCGAAAAATAAGATCTAAACAAGAGAAGGAACTTGAGGAGGAGGCTGTGCCAGAGACAAGTGGGGCTAACACTTCTGAAGAGGCTGTGGCAGATGCCCCTGTGGAGATCGATGAATACGACCTTGTTGATCCTGTAGACATTTTAACCCCACTAGAAAAGTCTGGATTTTGGGACGGTGTGAAAGCAACTAAATGGTCAGAGAGAAGGGATGCTGTGGCAGAGCTAACCAAGCTTGCGTCAGCAAAAAAAATTGCTCCTGGTGATTTTCATGAAATTTGCCGGACACTAAAGAAGCTCATCACAGATGTTAATTTGGCTGTTTCGGTGGAAGCTACTCAGGCAATAGGGAATTTAGCTAGAGGTTTAAGAGCCCATTTTTCTGGAAATGCCCGAATGCTCCTTTCGGTTTTACTTGAAAAATTGAAAGAAAAAAAGCCGACAATGACAGAAGCACTATCTCAAACACTTCAAGCGATGCACAAGTCTGGCTGTTTTACACTTATTGATGTGATTGAAGATGTTCGAGTGGCTGTAAAAAAACAAGGTGCCCCTTGTTCGTTCCTCAACGCTGACCTGGGTTGCATTTTGCATTGAAACAAGCAATAAAGCGACTGTACTAAAGTTGCACAAGGAATATGTTCCTATCTGCATGGAGTGCTTGAATGATGGTACTCCAGAAGTACGAGATGCTTCTTTTTCTGTTTTAACTGCCATAGCCAAGATGGTTGGTATGAAACCATTGGAACGATCCCTGGAGAAATTAGATGATGTGAGGAAAAAGAAGTTGTCAGATATGATAGGTTCTTCCAGTGACACTGTTCCTGAGTTCAGGGACAGCTCCAATCACAACATCTGGAGCAGCCAAATCTGCTCGTGGGATTGCAGATAGCATGTCAATGAAGAGATCTGCTGCAAGCATGCTTAGTGGAAAGAAGCCTGTTCAGGCTGCTATCAAGAAATCTGGACCATCAAAATCCACTGCAGCAAAAAAGACAGATGGTGGATCACAATCTAAGACATCAGCTGCTCCTGAGGTTGAAGACGTTGAGCCAGCAGAAATGAGTTTGGAGGAAATAGAAGAGAGGTTAAGTTCTGTTGTGAAATCTGAGATAATTTCCCAGCTGAAGAGCTCTGTCTGGAAAGAGCGCCTTGAAGCTATTGGCATACTCAAGCAAGAGGTGGAAAGTCTTACGGAACTTGATAAGTCTGCTGAACTTCTGATTCGTTTGTTGTGTGCTGTGCCTGGATGGAGTGAAAAGAATGTTCAGGTACAACAAGAAGTTATAGAGGTCATCACCTATATCGCCTCGACTGTAAACAAATTTCCAAAGCGATGTGTGGTTCTATGCCTTCTTGGTGTAAGTGAAAGGGTTGCTGATATTAAAACACGGACCTATGCAATGAAATGTCTCACTGCCTTTTGTGAGGCAGTAGGTCCTGGATTTGTATTTGACAGGCTTTACAAAATAATGAAGGAGCACAAGAATCCCAAGGTTCTTAGTGAGGGTATTCTTTGGATGGTCTCTGCTGTGGAAGACTTTGGGATCTCCAATTTAAAGTTAAAGGACATGATTGATTTTTGCAAAGACATCGGTCTTCAGTCTAGTGCTGCTGTAACAAGAAATGCTACTATAAAACTAATTGGGATGCTACATAAGTTTGTGGGCCCAGATATTAAAGGCTTTTTAAGTGATGTTAAACCAGCACTTCTAAGTGCCCTGGATACTGAATATGAGAAAAATCCTTTTGAGGGTGCTGCTGCTGCTCCAAAGAGAACAGTTCGAGTTCTGGATACTGCATCTTCTGTATCTGCCGGCTCGTCTGATGGGCATGGGCTGCCACGGGAAGACATTAGTTCTAAGATAACACCTACTTTACTAAAAAATCTTGGCAGTCCAGACTGGAAGGTACGACTGGAGTCTATAGACACAGTCACAAAAATTATGGAGGAGGCTAATAAACGTGTCCAGCCTACAGGAACAGCTGAGCTGTTCAGTGCGCTTAGAGGCCTTCTTTACGACAGCAACAAAAATTTAGTAATGGCAACCTTGTCCACCATTGGTGGTCTTGCATCTGCTATGGGACCTTCTGTTGAAAAGTCAAGCAAGGGTATTTTGGCAGATGTGCAAGTGTCTTGGTGACAATAAGAAGCACATGCGAGAATGCACATTGACTGCTCTAGATTCGTGGGTTGCTGCAGCCCAACTTGAAAAGACGGTTCCATATATTATAGTGTCTTTGGGTGATCAGAAAACAGGTTCAGAAGGGCGAAAAGATCTCTTTGATTGGTTGTCTAAGCATGTTTCAAAAATGGGTGATTCATCTGAGGCTTTGCCATTGTTGAAGCCATCTGCATCTTCTTTGATGGATAAATCTTCTGAAGTCCGCAAAGCTGCTGAATCCTTTATGAATGAAATTCTCAGGATCTGTGGCCAAGAAGTGGTGGGAAGGAACTTGAAAGATTTGCCATCACCTACTTTGGCCATTGTATCAGAAAGGCTGAAACTGTCTACTGTACATGAAGGATTTTCTGAATCTGTTAAGATGGTGTCAACAAGCATGAGTTTGCCATCAAAAGCAGGTTTAAAGAACAATAAACATGGTCCTAACGATCGTGGTTCTAATGTGGGCAAACCTGTGTCCCAAAGAGGACTTCCACAGAGAGCATCTGTTACTATGGTTTCTACTCAAGATGTGGTGTTTTGCGGGGGCCAAAGGCTTGACCCGTCTTTCGGACCTAGCTTTTGTGTTCAACCCCAGTTAGGAGGTGGTTATTCCTCTTGTTGTTTGTGTGTGTATGTGTGAGTGGTGTGTTAGGTCATTGTAATTATCATCCTTCTTCTAATGAAATGATACGCAGCTCTCCTGCGTGTTCGAGAAAAAAACTCAAGATTCTTCTCAATCCCAGGCATTATTCAACATAAAGGACTCAAACAAGGAAGAGCCGGAGAGGCGTGTTTTGGTTAGAAAATTCAAATTCGAAGAATCGCGTCGAGAGCAGATTGATGAACTAAAGATGGCGCTTCCGCTCCCGCCCCTTTCGCTCCCACCCCTTGGCGCTCCCTCTCCCACCGACGCCTCGGTTATCGTATCCCACTCTAGCCACACAACGGTGCTTACTCCAAGCCCGGCGGCCACCTCCACCCTTTCCCCGGCGTCGGTGGGCACTCATTCGGCTCCTCTTCCTGGTGGACGGACGAAGACTCAGCGCTGGAGTGATGATGGCGGGTCTTCTTCCCCTGTTGCCTCGCTGGTGAAGGGTGGGGATCAGCTATCGTACAGGGACGTTCTGGTCTCATCTCGCTCTTCCTCTGGCACTGGCTTTAGTGGCGGTTGGGTGAAGGTCGTGGGGCGCAGGGCGCGCCGTCTGGCCGTCGGCCAGGTCGTTCGCCAGCTGGAGCCACGGAACCGTCATCTTCCTGTGGATTTGCGTGGAAGGTGTTTCAACTGCTTCGCCTCCTCACATCGGGCGGCGGCCTGCCGGAGTATCGTGCGGTGCTTTCACTGCCGGTTGCCTGGGCACCGCTATCGCGTGTGCCCGCGCCGTGTGACTGCACCGTCCCAACCGCGACGCGTTTCGGTGTGGAGGCCAGTCTCCAAGGAGCCCAGAGATTCGCCGGTGAAGTTCCCGTGCCGTGCCATGGAGGATGGTCCGCTGACTGGTGGTTCCTATGCTGTTGAGAGAGCGAGGAAGCGTACCCGCCGTGGTCAGAGAAAGAGGAAGAACGGCGGCGGTTTGGCGATCCGCTAGCCGCTGCTGGTGGGGCTCCCGGACTGCGATCAGTGGAACCGCCGGTGGAGTCTTTCCGTAATGTTTGCTTCCTCAAACGTACTGGAAGAATTGATCGCACGGAGGAGGACCTTCGTCTTGCGCTGATAGTCACGGTTGTTGGAGAGGAGAGTCTTGGCTGCGCCTTGGAGATCAGGGATGCGCTAGCCTTGGCCCCTGTTTGGTTCAGCTTTTGGGCGGCTTCTGGCCGCCAGAAGCAGAAGCTGGAGCCAAACGGGTAGATTCTCGCGTCGCTTCTCCGCGACGCGCTTGTGCACGAAGCCGCCCGGCCACGGAACGCTAGAAGCGCCCGTCAGTTGGCTTCGGTTCGAAGCCGCGCCCACTTCGCTAGGGTTCTAGCCCACACGCAACGCTCCTCCGCCGCCACGAACCCATCGCGCCGCCGCCGGTCCGTCTCCTCCCCGCATCGTGGTAGGTACGGGCGACCTCCTCCGCGCCGATGTGTGTTCTCCTATGCCGCGTCTCATTCTCGTCTTCCCTAGGGTTCGCGCTCCGAGGACGCAGCCTCATCCCCGTCGCGAAGGAACCTCTCCCCCCCCCCCGTCGTCGTCATCGCAGGTACGGCCTCTCTCCTCCATCCGGACCCTCTCATTCACCACCACCGCCGCGGTCGTTCCTTGACCCTTTACTCTCGCTAGGGTTGCCGCACCCACATCGGCGCCGCTGCTCCGTCGTGAAGCTTCCTCTGCTCCCCCCGTCGCGTCGTCGTCTGCGCAGGTACGGTGTTGCTCGACTCGATCCCAACCCTCGGCGCCCCCTCCGGTCGTGTAGCTAGGGTTCGTCCTGCCCTGTTTATTCAGTACACGGCCACCTGATCTGCAGTTAATTCAGTACATCAAAAAGGGTATGGATGGAAGTAGTACCTAATTGTTTCTCCAATGTTGCCTGCAGATTTCCTTATCAACTCGGGGTCTTCGTCTTCGGTTTCAATTTCCAGTGCAACCAAGGTATTCTCATACTCAATTTGTTGCGCAGTTTACTGTCAACATGGGATCAACCAATTACTGTTTAAGGTTTACTAGGGATGCATTGCTCTGTTGCATCAGTATTATTTGTTCAGGAATTAGTTCTTAGTTTGTTTGTCAGAACCTGTTGGGTCAGGGTTCAGTTCATACTTTGTTCATACTTTTGTTTGTTACTAGCTGTATGTTAGTTGCTTCAACCAACATTTGTCCCTTGTCGGCAATTCATGTCAATACATGGAAGTTAGTAGATTGTCCCCTTGTCTAGTACACTAACCAACCTAAATCCACATCAGATGGATTCAGCAGACTCCATAGCCGACAAGGCAATTGGAAGGATGCAAGAGATTGCGGACAAGATTTTTTTTCGTAGCTCGGGAAACAATCCGTCCAGGACGCGGGTTGACCTCCTTTGACGCTACCAAACTTCGTGTAGCATTGGAGGACATTGCTTGCATGATGGCGCAAGATTCTCTGGTGTTCCAAGAGTATTTGGACAAGGTCAACAACGTAACCCACCAGCCTGACAGCAACTACGAACCCTCAGACTTGTCCTCACCACCCCATGGTGAAGACAACCTTAGTCCAGACTGGGACTTTGCCGAGCACTTCGAAAGGTTTTGGGGTATTGAATATGACTCCGATCAGATGCCTTCCTTTAGTGACAATGAGGTTTAAGTTAGAACTTGGTTAAGCTTGTAGTAAGGTCTTAGGGAAACAGGGATATGATTAGGCTTTTGCTTAATGGGCTGCTGTAAATGTCTTCCCTGTCCTTTTGTGTCCAGTACCAGTTTAATTAACGTTGTCTTTGTGTAATTAAGCAAATCCGAATGTTACTACTTATGGTACTACCTGATGTTATTATGGTCAGTTCAGTGTTCTTTTTGTTTTCTTCTTAATCCGAGAGCACTACGTATTTTCAAAACTCTACACTTGTTTTGCACTAGATGGACAAGTCTGGCAAAGTGATTGCAAAATAGGATAGTAGAGCAACAAAAATTTACACGGAAATTTGTGTAGAAGAGGTCAATGCCCGGAACAGGCCACAACAGTTTCTTAATGTAGAAGGGTATGCTAACCTGATAAGGAAGTTTAAGGAACGCACTGGTCGCACTTACACCAGGGATCAAATGAAGAATAGGTGGGACTCCTTAAAGAGAATGTTCACACAGTGGAAAACTCTTAATCAAAGGGCTACAGGTCTTGGTCGAGACCCTCATACTAGTTCAATCAGTGCTCCAGATGAGTGGTGGGCTAAGCAAAATGAAGTAGACTTTTTTTATTTTTTAGATTAACAATAGTAATGGCCATCTCAAAGTAGGAAATACCATGTTGCTGCAGGCAATGCCAGGGTGTATTATGTTCAAAACAGCCCCTCTAGAGAATGAGGACGAACTAAAGGTTATGTTTGGACCCATTGTCTGCACAAATGAAACAACCCTTGTTCCTGGCGTCGAGGATGCAAATTCATCATCTGATGATCATGTCGAAGCCACTTTAGGTGGGGGTGAAAACAGCACACCTGACCCATGCTCAAATGCGACTGGGAAGCGTAAGGTGCGTCATGATTCTCCTAAACCAAAGAAGAAAAAAGATACGAGGGAAGAGTACATGAAACGCCTAGTGGAGGCTTTTGAGTCGCGTTCAATGACCACTAACAAGTCCATCACCTCTGCTGAGACCGACCCTGTTCGTGTTGAGGTTATTGCGCAGTTGCAACAAGTGATCGATGATGGTTCACCAAAAGGCAGCGACCTACATTTGTTTGCCACTCATCTGTTGATTGAGAAAAAGTATAGAGATGTATTTGCATCACTGAAGACCAAAGAAGGAAGGAACGCTTGGCTGCGCAGTGCTTTCGAGATAGATGTTAAAAAGTCCACTTAGATGGTGGTCGTCCGACAACAGAGGCTGATGTTCACTATTATGTTGTTGTTCATGTTAGTCGTGTTCCAGTCGTGTCACTATTATGAGTCTTGTCGTGTTACAAAATAAACATGTCGTACGCATAATTTTCCCTTTCGAACAATTTTGCAATTATTCGAGTTGAACATGTATTTGAATAATCAGAGTTGTATGTTTGTGAACAATGTCAATCTGTGAACTTTGTGTCAATTATGTGCCTGTTGTTTGTGTGCATGCAGATGTGTGACCCTGCTGCACACACATATGATCATGACACGGATGACAGAGATGGACAATTGCTTGTTGCCCTATATGCTGTAGACATTTGGGGCAGGCCTTCCAGTGAGGTTTCTAGAAGAACAATAGTTGAAACAGGTATTCAATGGGTTGAGCGAACTTTGGAGAATAGTAACGACTGCTTTGACATGTTTCGCATGCGACGTACTGTTTTTAGACGATTGCATGATACGTTGGTCGAAAGTTATGGTCTGCTTCCAAGCCGTGGTGTCAGTACTATGGAAGCTCTAGGTATTTTCTTGTGGGCATGTGGGGGTCCACAATCATTTAGGCAGATAAGGAATAAGTTTGGTTACTCCTTGGAAACTATTAGTCGCAAGTATAGTGAAGTACTTAATGCACTATATAAGATGTCATCTGACGTAATCAAGCCCAAAGACCCAAATTTCATAGAGATTCATCCTCGTTTGCGAGAGGGGAGATTTTGGCCCCACTTCAAGGATTGCATAGGAGCAATTGATGGTACTCACTTTCCAGCGTCTGTCCCGGCCTCGAAGCAAGCCAAATATATTGGTCGGCACGGTTACGCATCACAGAATGTAATGGCCGTTTGTGACTTCGATATGAGGTTCACATTTGTTGTCACAGGTTGGCCAGGTTCAGTACATGACACTAGAGTATTACAAGATACTTTGATAACTTATGCGGACAGGTTCCCCCATCCACCGGAAGGTAAATAAGTATGTTGTACTTTTGTATCATACGATATTCATTTATGTCTTAAGTATTGAACTTTATATTTCTGTTTGTGCAGGTAAATACTATCTTGTGGATTCAGGTTATCCAAATAGAAAGGGGTACCTTGCACCTTATAAGGGTCAGAAGTACCACATTTCAGAATGGCAAAATGCGAGGCAACCTATTAGGAGCAAAGAAGTATTCAACTATGCACACTCGTCGCTACGCAATGTTATAGAGCGATCTTTTGGTGTGCTTAAAATGAAGTGGAGAATTCTGTTAAGTCTCCCTTCATTTTCGCTTAAGAAACAATCCAAGATAATTATTGCATGTATGACATTGCATAACTTCATTAGAGACAGTGCTCTACACGATAGAGACTTTGATCAACTAGGACCTAATAGCCTTGGTCATGATGTATCTGTAGGTGAGAGTAGTAGTAGCACATCTGATGAGTTAGACATGAGTGCATTTCGAGATGGAATTGCTAATGCATTAGTGTCGTAGTTAAATATGTAAATGTAACGGTAGTTATGTTGTAATGAACTCCACTAATTATATGTAATGACCTTTTGTTAGTTCGGTGTTAATGTGTATAGTTTGTTCAAACAAAATCTGCAATCTGAGAATCTGTGTATCCAAACACCTAGATTCTAACGAACGGCTTTTCTGCACAGCTGACGAACCAAACACCTAAATTCTAACCACCAGCTTTTCCCAACAGCCAGCTTTTCCCCACAGCCAGCTTTTCAGAAAAGCTATTCAGAAAAAGCCGAACCAAACATGCCCTTGAAGTTTCAGCTTCAGGCAGATACGCTCCATCTCAGTTGTGCTGCGCCAAATTGCTTCCTCTTTTTCTTCCCTTCGGTGGAAGTGGCTGAGCAGGTTATTCAAAATGGACAGTCGATCTTCGCGCCACCTTTCCGCCTGCATGTTAGAAGATGGTCTCGTCATGCTTTTGCTTCTGGTGGAGGTGCCTTGCCCGTGCTCGTCGACATTGAACTCCAGGGGATTCCTGCTCACCTTTGGGACTTGGAGACAGGAGAACTTTTGCTTGGGGCTCACGGATTGGTTCAGGGATTGCTCACGGATTCATCAGAAGGAGTTGATATTTCAGATATGACTGCTTTTAGATTGAGGGTTTGGTGCTTCTCGCCGAATTCTTTGCCGGATGTTTTGTTTCTCCATGCCGTTGAGCCACGGGTCAGTGTGGAGGTTGGGTCCTAGTTTCCGCGTACTATGGTGTTCAAGATTGCAGTGAAGATTCTACATTCTGGGGACGTGTTTGGTGATGACCAGCCCCCTCCTTTGCTGCTGGATTTTGGTGATGATGATATTGATCAGGATCATCGCAAGCGGAGGCCACACATGCAATATCACCCAGCTTCTTCTGTTAGGGTCTCTGCGCTCTCTCGGCTCGGTCCGCGCGTTTCTTCGACAGTGGCGGATGGTGGTCCAGTCGATGCCATCTCTCCCCCCATGGTCTCGGTGGAGAGGGTGGCGCATGTGTCCCCCCTGCCCTCTGACTCGGTGGTCTCTGTCCCAGTTGATGCCCATTCTCTCCTGATTTTAGCGGTTAATGAGATGGTAGCTCCTGGATCTCCTGACTCCACTGCTCCGGACGTGGTTGGGGATTCAGTTGACGCCCATTCTCTCCCGTTGGTCTCAGTTGAAGGGGTGGAGGCTCTTGGGTCTCCTGTTTGCACTGTTACTAGTGAACCTGCTGTTCAGCTGCGTCTACTGTTTTATCTGTGTCAGCTGCACCGCCTGGTTCTGGGAATCAGGTGTCTGAGGTCCTTCCGGTCAGGGTGAATGTGGATACTCAGTTTGGGGTTTCTGTGCAGGGAAAGATTTGGACTGTTGAACCTCTGAACAGATTGTCTTCGGTTTTTCTCGGCCAGTTGATTCGTGGATGGAAGGATTATCCTCCCAGCCTCAAGGTTTATTCCAGGAGAAAGAAACTTGTTCTAGAGCCAGTTCAGGATGAGAGTGTGCTTTCATCACCGTTGCAAGAGTTCAAGAGTGATGTAACTAAACCGATTAACAGTTTACTGCCACCTCCTCGAATCACCAGTAGAAGGAGGACTGTGCCTACTAATTTCATTCCCAGGCGTAGCAGAAGAGTGGCTAAGTTTCCTCCAGTGTTGGGTTCTAGTTCTGCTGCCCAGGTCTGTAGACAATTGGGTTTCTGTGATGAAAATGAGAACATCTCTCTTGAGGATGCCAACGGATATGCAAGGCTATTCGAGAATGGGCTCTCAAGTAGCCATATTGCTGCAGTAGCTGCACTTTTTGGATGGCAGGTGTCTCTTGCTGTGCAATGCTAGGCCTTTTTGCTGGTTGGTCTCCTCAGGTGGATTTATCCTATGTCAATGTTGGATCGCTGTTTTTTGAGTTGGAATGTGAGAGGCCTTAATGACCGGGCGAAGAGGGATTCTATTAAATCTGTGGTGGTTGACCTTAGGCCTTCCATCATTTGTTTGCAGGAAACCAAATTAAGTAACATTTTAGATTTTGATATCCTCTCAATCCTTGGGGCTGGTTTCAGTAACTTCGTATTCAAACCAGCTCAGGGATCTAGGGGGAGTGTTGATTGCTTGGCGTGATGGATCTTTCTCCTCGGTTGCGTCTGTTATAAAAAAAATCGGTCTCAGTGCAATTCCAGGATGAGTCTGGTGCTGCTTGGTGGTTCACAGGAGTGTATGGGCCTCATCAAGACAGTCTCAAGCTATCTTTCCTGCAGGAATTACGGGAGATCAGAGATGTTTGTATTGGACCATGGCTATTATGTGGTGATTTTAATCTGATCTTCAAGCCTGAGGATAAGAATAACTCCAACATCAATAGGACTTTGATGGGTAATTTCATGAGCCTAATTAACTCCATGGAGCTGAAAGAAATTCCTTTGAATGGCAGAAAATTTACTTGGTCGAACCAGAGACAGGAACCCACCCTTGTGAAGCTTGATCATGTTTTTTGCACTACTAGTTGGGAGGAGTTTTTCCCTGATTGTCTGCTGTATAGCAACGCCACTGTATGCTCTGATCATTGCCCTTTAACCCTCAAATTTCGAGAGGATTGTAAAGGGAAGCGCAGATTTCACTTTGAAGGTTTCTGGCCCAAGCTCCCTGGTTTCAATGAGGTGGTGGATGATTCCTGGAATCAGCCATTGTTGGCAACCTGCCCTTTGGTACGGTTGTCCCAAAAACTTAGAAGGCTTGCTAAACATCTGCAGTCCTGGGGGCATAGAGAGGTGGGTAATGTGAGAAACCAGTTGGGTCTTGCTAGAGAGGTGATGCATAGGTTGGAATCAGCACAGGACAATAGAGTTTTGTCAGGGGATGAGTTTTGGCTGCTAGGAAAGCTGAAGCAACATTGTTTTGTTTATGCTTCTATGGAAAGAACAATTGCACATTTGAGGTCCAGGATTAAGTACCTAAAAGAGGGGGATGCAAATACTAAATTCTTTCATATGCAGGCTCGATTTAGGAAGAAAAGAAATTTCATTTCATATCTCGAGGAAGAGGGAAGTGTGGTCACTAACCATGAGGATATGCAGGAGGTGCTAGATGGGTTTTTTTCCGGTCTTTTGGGTGCTGATTTTCAGAGAAAAAACACTATTAATCTGTTGAGTTGTCACAGAGAGACCGTGGATCTCAGCGATCTTGAGTGCCCCTTCTCAGAGAGAGAAATGTTGGACACTATTGTGTGCCTTCCGTCTGATAAGGCTCCAGGGCCTCATGGGTTTACAGGGAGGTTCTATAAATCTTGTTGGAATATCATTAAGGTGGATCTGCTGGCGGCTCTGTCTATCATCCACCAAGGCAATGTTCAGAGATTGGAACAACTGAATTCCTCCTACATTATTTTGATCCCTAAAAAGATGGACGCTTCTTCGGCTGGTGATTTCAAGCCAATTAGCCTAATTCATAGTGTTGCTAAGTTGGTCACAAAATTACTTGCTAATCGTTTGGGCCCTCGTCTGCATGAATTGGTAGAATCTAATCAAAGTGCTTTTATCAGAGGAAGGTCGATTCATGATAATTTTATGTTGGTCCAACAATCGATCAAATCCCTTCACAAGAGAAAGGTTGCTAGCCTGTATCTGAAGTTGGATCTATCCAAGGCCTTTGACTCGGTTTCGTGGGCTTTTCTTCTTGAAGTTTTATCTCACCTGGGATTCGGTCCTATTTGGCGCAATCTGATTTCAAATATGCTGGCTTCATCTTCTACGCAAGTGCTATTGAATGGGTCTCCTGGGATCCATATAAGGCATCGGAGAGGTCTTCGTCAGGGAGACCCTCTCTCCCCTATGCTGTTTGTGCTGATCATGGACGTTCTTAGCAGTCTTTTTAGGGCTGTTGAATGTAGGGGATTGCTTCATAGCTTGGAAGGGGCAGGAGTCCGTAACAGGCTTTCTATTTATGCTGATGATGTGGTCCTTTGTGTTAAACGCATTAAAGACAATCTGAAATGTGTTAGATTGAGTTTGAAGTGTTTTGGGTCAGCATCCGGATTGGTTACCAATATGAATAAGAGTTATGCTATTCCTATTAGATGTGAGGAGCATGTGGTTCAAGAGGGCTGCAATGTGCTGAGGTGCTGTTTGGCCTCATTCCCTTGTTCTTACTTGGGTCTGCCAATTTGAGACAGGAAACTGAAGCGAAATGATCTTATGTTGTGGATAGATAAGATTGCAGACAGACTCCCTAACTGGAAGGCTCGTTTATTGAACCTGGCCGGGAGGACAACATTGGTGTGGTTTGTGTTATCGGCCATCCCGATTTACCTCCTTATTGCCATAAAAATATCCAAATGGGTTATTAAATCAATTGACAAGATTCGAAGAGGGTTTCTTTGGAAAGGGCGAAAGGAGGTGAATGGTGGAAGTTGTATTGTTCCCTAGGAAATTGTGACAAGGCCACTAAGTTTAGGGGGTCTTGGTGTTCCTAATTTGCAATTGAAGAGTTGGGCATTGCAGGCTAAATGGCTCTGGTTAGAGAAGACTGATCCAACTAGGCCGTGGATTGGGTTGAGTATCCCCGTGCAGCAGCAAGTTAGACAATTCTTTAAATCTTCGGTGGTCTCTGTGGTTGGGAATGGGACCAATACTTTTTTCTAGTCAGACAGATGGTTGAATGGGCAGACAATACAAGATTTTGCCCCTGAAGTTGTCCGTATGGTGAGTAGCAGGCCCTTTAATTCAAGAACTGTTGCTCAGGCGCTGCATAATTGGCAATGGGTTTGCGATATCGCGAATCCTTTATCTTTGATTGGTCTACAGCAGTATTTGCAGTTGTGTGATGCTTTAAGTGGAGTGGTGCTTAATCAGGAGGAGGATAGACGTGTGGGTGCACTCGAGCTCTAAAGAATTCTCCTCAAAATCTTGTTATTCGGCGTTTTTTATGGGAGCTATTTCTTTTCAGCCATGGAAATGGGTGTGGAAGTCGTGGGCACCCCCTAAATGCAAATTTTTTGTTTGGCTGGCAATAAGGAATAAATGCTAGACTACTGATAGACTTCAGAGGAAAGGACTACCGCACTCGGTGGTTTGTCCATTATGTGACCAAGAGCAGGAAACTATCTTGCACCTCTTGTGCTCGTGCAGTTTTGCTAGACAATTTTGGCATATTATATTCTCAGCTTTGAGGATGGGCCATCTTACGCCTACTAGAGAGGCGGGCTCTTTTGTGGATTGGTGGGACAAGGTGCAAAGGAGAGTTTCCAAACAAATTAGAAAATGTAATCATAGTCTCATTATCCTGGGGGCCTGGTGTTTATGGCTGCATCGCAATAAGGCGGTATTTGATTGTGTCAGCCCTTCCTTGAGCACCATTCAGAGGCTTCTTTTGGATGAGGTGGAGTGCTGGTGTATGGCTGGTGCGAAGCAGCTCGAGAGTCTTGGCCTTCTGGCTGCCTTTGCTAGGGTCAGGGCTATTTCTAGTGCCTGATGTTGTACTGTTTTTCCTTTTATTTCTTTTTGTCTGTTATGGCATTGTACTTTGGTCCACTTCGGACCTTTCTCTCTTTCAATATAATGATGCGCAGTTCTCCTGCGCGTTCGAGAAAGAAAAATATCTAAAGTTTGTCCTTAGTCAAACAATATAAAGTATAGCCGAGTTTATAGAAAATAGTATCAATAGTTATGACACCAAATAGATATACCATGAAAATGTATTCCATGATGAATCTAACGACACTTATTTGGTATAATAAATATTGACAATTGTACTTGGTCAAGCCAGAATGGTTTGACTTGGTATTATGCTAGAATTGCATTCTTTTCAAGATAGAGGGAGTCCAATTCATGAGAATACTAGTTAGTTACCCTTCTATATATGATATACAGTTTATTTGTACAACACAGACCAATATGAGCTGCAGCGGTTAGAAGCGAGTGCTCTCTTCCCAGAGACCACGGTTCAAATCCTGATAGTTGAACTTTTTTTGATATTTCGCTGGCGTGCGAGAAACGCTGGCGACACTTGCTACGCGCGTGAGGAGGGGGAAAGACGCACGACGAAACTCGTGATTTATATTAGTAAGGCTAATCAACAAAACTAACTTCACGTAGAGTGTAGTTATAGAATTATACCATCAAAATGTCTACAAACAAGAAAAGTGGAAAAGTGAAAATAGGAAGCTCATCGAATCCCAAAGTTGATTGTAATTTGTAAGGATAGTGTTAGGTCCCTCTGTTCCTTTCTCTAGCACAGATGGTTCTTCTTATTGTAGGACACAAACGTTTAGTTGGTGACAAGTGTGATACTATAACCAAAACAGAGGGTTAACACAACATGTGCTTTAGTGATTTTATATGCATTCTTTGTAACATCACATAATGCTCACTACAGCAATTAGAAGAATTCAAAGGTGGATGGCTGCAAATCAAATTCAAATCATATATTTGCAGTTGATGAGTTGAACCAATCAAAGGATTAGTTTATATAGCAAAGAAAGATTGACAAAATGTAGATAGATGGAAAACACCACACGCTTATGTGAGGGGTAACCCTATATATAGAGCCAATATGGGTTGGAGTACAAGGCAAGCCAATATGGCTTGGAGTATGAGGCACTTACAAATCTAAAAGATATGCCTAGATACAATCTCTAACACCTGACCATAGTCGCAGTAAGAGAAAACCAGACACGAAGATTGGGCCAAAAATCAGAAAACAACTGAACAGACAAGCCCTTGGTCATGAACTCATGATGTCAGCGAACTGGTGAGAGAACGGCACATGGAACACCCAAACTTGGCTCAAGGCGACCTTCTCGTGGACGAAGTGTATGTCAACCTCAATACGCATCGTGTGATGCTGATGCACGGGATTGGCTATCACATATACAACACTCACAATATCACATTACAAAATGATCACCGAAAGAACAGAGATGTGAAGTTCCTATAGCAGTTGTCGTAACCAGCAGCATTCAGCGAAACCATGGGCGATGGCATGGTACTCTGTCTCGAACCTAGAGCAGGAAACAATCATCTGGTGTTTTGAGGACCAAGAGACGAGATTATCGCCCAAGGTAGACACATTAACTAGAGGTAGAACGTCGGGGAATCAAGATAGCCAACCCAGTCAACATCTATGTAAGGAGTCAAGGACTGAACCAGACCAATAATAGTGTGAAGGTCATAAGACAGTGTGCCCTTGACATGCTGGAGGATGCTCTCAATCAATGCGAGATGGGGCTCACGAGGATCATGCATAAAGAGACAGACCTGCTTACAGCATATGCCAAGTCAGCGACGAGACTCTGGTACGTGGTCGGATCAGCAGCAGGTGCGTCATCGATGGAAGAGAGCTTGGAACAAGTGTCAACGAGAGATGATGTAGAGTGACACTCGGCCATGCCCGCCAACTGCAAAAGGCCAATAGCATATTGTTGCTAGGAGAGGAAGAAGTCGTCAATGGAGCGTGTGACAAAGATGCCGAGGTGAACTCAATGTAGAGACGCACGGTGAAGTGTTGTAGCATATGCGTTGAGGATGCGGTTTGGATGATGTCGTCAACATAGAGAAGCAACTAGGCAACATGGTCTCCACCTTTGTATACAAAGAGGAACGTGTCTAAGGTCGAATGATGGCCCAAGGCAGTGTATGTATGTGGCAAAGCGTTGGTACCACGCCCGAGTAGCCTGCTTCAGACCATAGAAGGATTTCTATAGAAGACAAAAATGATTAGGAGCGAAGGGGTCGACAGACGACAAAGCTAGACGGTTGCTGACAATAGACCATCTCCGCAAGGTGGCCATGAAGGAATACATTCTTAACGTCCAGCTGACGAATAGGCTTTGAACAAAAAGCGATAATGCTAAGGACAACACAAATGGTGACAAGTTTAACCACCAGGCTGAAGGTCACATCGTAATCAATGTCATGCGGTTGTGAAAAGCCCCGAACCACCCAGTGTGCCTTGTGGCAAGCAAGCATACCATCCGAGTGAAACTTGTGCTTGAATATCCACTTCCCTGTAACCACATTAGCGTCAGGAGACCAAGGGACAAGGCGCCACGTGTCGTTGTCGATCATCGCTCGGTACTCATCAGTCATAGCAGTCCACAAATGTGGGTCGGTGAGCAGTCAGGCGCACTATGGTAGTTTTATAGCACCAGGGAGGCAGAAGATTTGTAGCACTGCAGTTGTAGACAAGCGCCTTAAGATATCATGGACCTGGTGAATGGTGATGACCCGCAAAAGTGTCGAAGGCAAGGCACCCTGCATGGGACACTATGGAGGAGAGGGCACCACAGGGGCGATAGGTGAAGCAGCAGAGCGTCGAGCCAGCAGCGGCCCATGGATGTTGGCCGACTGAGGCCGATGCACATAGACCGAACCAAACCATCAAGCTGGAGGCAGCGAAGGAGAGGGCCGAGGCGTGCAGGCGGTCGGAGCGGAAGCATAGGCGATCGATGAGGAGGCGAAGGTCGGGCACTGAGAGGGGTGTGGACGGGTCAGAGGCGTCGGCTGTGGTGGAGAGGAGCTCGCGCACGTCGTCGGCTGCCATTGTCGCTGGCGTCGAGGGGTGCTCGGCGGCGCACGGATCCGGACGGGTTCAGTTTGCTGACTTGAGCAACTGCTCTGCGAGAAGGAATTGAGGTCGTGTTGAGAACTTGAGATCTCTATTTCGTCAGATTTACCATATTGTCCCTAACCATTTTGAGTCTTCTAGATCTTTGCCCTAGGAATTCAATTTTCAAGCTTAAATTTGTTTCAAGTTGCATCATATTATTGGACGTTTGGTTGGTGGAATGATGTAGTTGATCATTATTTACTTTTGTTTATTTTTAATAGAATAAGTTGATTCAAGACAATTATATCCTCACAAATTAACAATTAGCAATTGTTGAACCCACTACATATCAGGAAGCTTCTGGGATTCTCGAGTGGCAGCTAGCTATGATTGATGAATTGGCTGCTCTTGAACGCACTGGTACATGGGATATCGTTCCTTTACCATCACATGTAAGTGGGTCTTCAAAGTTAAGACAAAATCAGATGGTTTCGTTGAGAGGTATAAAGCTCGTCTTGTGGCTCGTGGTTTTCAACAGACTCAAGGACTTGATTATGATGAGACTTTTGCACCTATTGCGCATATGACTATTGTTCGAACATTGATTGCAGTTGCAGCCTCATCTTCTTGGTCTATCTTCTAGATGGATGTGAAGAATGCTTTTCTCAATGGTGGTCTACATGAAAAAGTTTATATGCATCCTCCTCCGGAGGTTGATACTCCCTCAGGGCATGTTTGTCGTCTTCATCGCGCATTGTATGGCTTGAAACAAGCTCCTCGTGCTTGGTTTGAGTGATTCATCTCTGCCATTACAGCTGCTGGTTTTTCTTCTAGTGAACATGATCCTGCATTGTGTATTCATGTCTCTCCAAAAGGCCGCACTTTACTTCTATTATATGTGGATGATATGCTGATTACAGGTGGCAACTCAGAACATATTTCTTATGTCAAGCAGCATCTTAGTAAAGAATTTCAGATGTCTGATTTGGGACCACTTAGCTATTTCTTGGGCATATGCCAAATTCAGCGGACTCAAAAAGGCTTTTATCTGTCTCAGTCCAAGTATATACAAGATCTTCTTGATCGCTCTAGAATTACTGATACACGCACAGTTGCAACACCAATGGATATTCATTTAAAACTTCATCAAAGGATGGGACACCACTAGCAAACCCAACTCGATATCGTCATATTGTGGGTGGTCTTGTTTATCTTACCATCACCAGACCTGATATTGCTCATGTTGTTCATATGTTGAGCCAATTTGTATCAACACCAACTTCAGTTCATTATGGTCATCTGCTTCGTGTGCTTCGATATTTACGCAGGACAAGATCCAGATGTTTACTCTATGCTTCTAATAGCCCACTTTAGCTTCATGTGTATTCTGATGCCACTTGGGCAAGTGATCCTGTTGAACGTTGTTCTACTACAGGTTAATGTATTCTCCTTGGATCATCTTCCATTGCCTGGAAATCCAAGAAGCAAGCGACCATATCTCGTCCTAGTGCTGAAGCCAAACTTCGAACACTTGCTACTACCACTGCTGAAATTATTTGGTTGCGCTGACTCTTGACTGATCTTGGTGTCTCTTGTGACACTCCTACACCTTTGTTATGTGATAACTTGAGTGCTATACAGATTGCTCATGATCCAGTGAAGCATGAACTTACTAAACACATCGGTGTTGATGCATCTTTTACTTGATCCTATTGTCAGCAGAAGACTATTGATCTTCAATATGTGTGCTCAGAATCTCAATTGGCAAATTTCTTCACCAAAGCGCAAACAAGAGCACGACATCAGTTTCACTTGATCAAACTCAAAGCTTCAGATCCTCCATTTCCACCTTGAGTTTGAGGAGGGGTGTTAAGGCCCATTAGGCCCAGGCCTACTGCCTATATATATAAACTATAGTCCTTAGGGACTGATTATCTATTGTGAACCCCAAGGTTAGTAACAGGAGGCACCCGAAGGAGTGGAGGGGAGGCGGCGCCAGAGAAGAGGGTCAACGGCTAGTGGACTAAGGCAGCAGGAGGAAAACCTAGACTTTTGATACCATGTAGAAGATAGATGGGAAACACCACACCCTTAGGTAGGGAGTGACCATAACATAGGGCCAATATGGCTTGGAGTACAAGACAAGCCAATATGGCTTAGAGTACAAGGCAATTATAAATCCAAAAGATATGCCTGGATACAATCTCTAACAAAAAAAAACTCGACCTGTGGGGGTCAGACAACCCCCGGGCCGTAGCCCATGTGAGCATTGACCACGATCAGAGCCAAACCTTGGACCTATCCTTTGGCATGGGACAAACGAGGGGATTTTTTAACCCCGGCCTAAAATTTGCTCCACGGAGATGCTTGCAAAAAAAAACTCGACTTGTAGGGGTCAGACAACCCCCAGGCTGTAGCCCATGTGAGCATTGACCACAATCAGAGCCAAACCTTGGACCTATCCTTTGGCATGGGACAGACGAGGGGATTTTTTAACCCCAGCCTAAAATTTGCTCCACGGAGAGTCGAACTCAAGACCTGAGAAGTGCTACTCAAACCACCTAACCAACTCAGCTAGAGGTCCTTTTGCAAGTTGTTAGTTGAATTGTGGCGAAATGACAATTCGATTAATAATAAATGAAGAAACTATACTTGCTGGAAAGCCCCATATGTTCTAGCAAAACTAGATGCTTGATAAAGATAATGCAAATTAATAATATATAATAGTTTTTGTCTGATATTATAAGCAGAAAAGCTAATCATAATTCACAATGACAGTTCTTGAGCCCTCCCTCTAATAAATCAGGATGAACCGTACCTTGGAGAGAAAGTGTGTGATAACTAGATCAGAAATTCTTGGCCAGGTTAACTTCGCAAAAAATTGAATCCACTTGCTATTTTCCATGCAGATGAATTTGCACACAAACTTGATGACATCAATTATTCTTGAGTACAGATTTGAACCATCTTTATTGTCCTTTAACAGTAAAAACCAGTTACATAAGGCAAACAAGAAGCAAGCTTACTTAATCTGCAGAAAGTAATAGGAAAATAAAACAAATTACAGCTTGTGGTTCCAGATAAACAAATATCTAATTCCCCTGCTCAATATTGCTACAAAACAAAATATAATATTTACCAGTTAAATTGTTTCTTAAAATGAAGATACATATTCAACAAATTTATAGTATTGTCTTGAAAAAACTATGGCAAAGGCACACAGCTGACAACAAACTGGATCAAGGTAGCCCTTGAAAACAGAAAGTATTACTTAGAATAAATGTATTGGCAGACAATTTTCTTTAGAGACCAGGAAACACCATGAAAAGCTTACTTTGTTTTCCTCGGAATGGACTACACTCAAGAGTGATACAGTGTGTTCTGGACCACATTCCACAAGCACTGACACATGAATGTTACTGATTGCTGGAACCAGAATATGCTTCATCATCGAATCTGCAATTTTTGCCATCCCATAGTCTAGGGCATCAATAATCTGCAAAACAAAGAAATGAAAAGGTCATACATTTGGAGAAGTACAATGTTATCATGTAATATGGGGTCAAAACTTATGCAAGGCGCCCATGGCAGCGCCTGCCATCTCAGAAAAAACCTGCAGGTACGTGTCTATAGTCTGGCCCCTAAGTAGGTGACGTTAGTGTTAGCAGATATATCTGCCATGGGCTCTCCTGCCATACAGGCGCAGGCTCCCCTGCCATACAGGCGCAGGCACTCCTGCCATATAGGCACAGGCATACTTGCCTTATTATTGCCGGCTTGCCGCCACATATAGGAGGCTATAGATGCAATCCCTCTATTCAGGGGTAGAGATAGGATCCCTCTAATCAATGAGATCTCAGGGTATTGTTTCCATAAACCTAACATCTCCTGCTCCTCTCTATCTCTATATATATGCGCACCTGCACTCCTCTTCTGATCATCAATACAGACAGCAACCATATTGCTAACAGTTAGAGATACAGAAGGCATAAATAGGAGTTAGTTGCATTTAAGCATATATGCTTCCATCCATTGCGTGTTTGTTGTCAGGAAACTCCTCTCTTTACAGGAGAGGAACTTATCAATAAATGGCTAACATGGATTTGATATTTAGATCCTTCTTGCTCTCTGAGCCAAATAGGTCTACCCAACCTAGCCATGACACCGCCTTCTCACAGCTACACCACCAAGGTGCACAACATCACCCAGCCATCTACTGTTCAAAATAAATGTTGCTTTAGCCTCTTCTGATATCTTCAAAATATTTGTTCAATTTCGAGGTAAATTTGATTCATTTTTCCAATCTTACACCTTCTTAATTCCTTCATTGACTAGCATGGGGGAGTGTGAGTGTGCCTTTGGCATATTAAATGACCACCTTATAGACGATTAAACATGGGTAGGATGGTCAATGGGCATTTCATTTACCACCTGAGTTCCCATGCCAAGGCTAAAACAACAAGTATTGTCAATTTCAATCTAGTCCGCACTCCACAACATATCAAAAGAACATAGCATACGAACTCAGGGAGGTAGTGCCTGGTGGAGCTTCAAGTGATGTAGATGTTTTTTTCCAAAGTTGTCAAAATTTTAGCCGCTAAAGGATTAGATCAGTGGCTTAAATGTCCAACACAACAATTGTATTCATTATTTCTACAGCAATGCAGCTTAAAGTATGTACAGTTTATGTTCCATTTAATGCCCATCAAAATCTCCCAACTAAGTTCCATTACCAATTGCATTTTTTTGTTTACAAGTTACGGTTATGGACTTATGGGCAAACTTACTGAAGCAGTCAACCCGTGATGCAGAAGTACCAACTGAATTTTCTCAGTAAAACTAACCTCCAATGCCTGCAGAGCAACAGGAAGCTCAACACCATGACTTCCATCGGAGTGGCCTTTTGGAGTAGCACTCACCACCACCTTACCTCCCTCTGGCGCAAAGTCCACACACTCCTCCACATTCTTCGAAAGCCTAACTTGCAGCTGTATCACCATCATAACCACAACCCAACAACAACAATTAGCATTAGCACAAATGCAAACCCTGACATAAGCTGAATCATTCTAAAGCGGAATTTCATCATCACCTCGTCGACAAGTTGCTCCCAGTCGCTCCTGAGGAGCCTAAATACGACCAGGTCGTCTTGACCAGATCCAAATCGCTCGAGATCGATCAGTAGGGTCTTGAGTTCAGCGATGGCAGCGGCCGCGTCAAGGGGGCTCGCTGCGGCACGGGCCTCGCTGAGGCGGGAGGAAAGCGAGGCAATCATGGAGGCAGCAGCTAGGTGCTCCTGGCGCTCAGCGAGCTCGCGGCGGGCAGCAAGGAGGCGGTCAGCAAGGGCCCTGAGGTCGGAGAGGTCGGGCCAGGAGGCGAGCGGGGCAAGCGCGGAGTCGAGGGAAGACTCGAGGGAGGCGGAGGAATCGGCGGCGGAGGCTGCGCGGAGGAGAGCATTGGCGAGGACCCCGCGGTTAGAGGCAGCGAAGGAGAGGGCCGAGGCGTGCAGGCAGTCGGAGCGGAAGCGTAGGCGATCGATGAGGAGGCGGAGGTCGGGCGCTGAGAGGGGCGTGGACGGGTCAGAGGCGTCGGCTGTGGTGGAGAGGAGGAGCTCGCGCACGTCGTCGGCTGCCATCGCCGCTGGCGTTGAGGGGTGCTCGGCGGCGCACGGATCCAGACGGGTTCAGTTTGCTGACTGGAGCAACTGCGCTGCGGGAAGGAATTGAGCTCGTGTTGAGAACTTGAGATCTCTATTTCGTCAGATTTACCATATTGTCCCTAACCATTTTGAGTCTTCTAGATCTTTGCCCTAGGAATTCAATTTTCAAGCTTGAATTTGTTTTCAAGTTGCATCCTATTATTGGACGTTTGGTTGGTGGAATGATGTAGTTGATCATTATTTACTTTTGTTTATTTTTAATAGAATAAGTTGATTCAAGACAATTATATCCTCGCAAATTAACAATTAGTAATTGAACGAGAAATGAACAGGGGGCATCACTTGCTCAGGGTTTTGCAAATAACCATTTCACAACTTAATTATTATTTGCTGACTTGTATGAGGAAATAACTGTTTCATAAGCATGTAGGTACGTGTAATTAGAGCGGACAAATAAAAAACAGAGAAAAAAAGGAAAACACAGGAATAGAAAATAATTGCAGTCGGAAAAACAAACAATAAAAAACAAGAATTTTACAGAATGGATGTTTGGAGAATAAGAATATAAGAACATGTTCGTCTATTCTAGTGAATAATAATTTGCTCATCTCTTCATTCGCAAAAACCTATATATTATTACACAGTAGCTGCTAGCTGGAGCAGAAACAATGATTAAACATGCTGTTTTTTGCCTGTACCATACACAATAAGACAATCCCCTGGGCAACGCCATACACAAATCTTAATATATAACACTACTAAAATTTAGAAGCAAATCATACCTTAATATAGTCAATTCTTAGCAATGTAATACCATAGTAAGTAGCGCTACTGGAGTACTAGTGCACAATATAAAATAGCAAAATAGCAAATCTGAAGCCTCTCGTCTTTCAATAGCATTTTCATTATGCATGTAAAATAGAAAATAGCACTTGAAATCTCTCATCTCTCAATAGCACTTGCACTCCACATGTATAAGCGCAGCAGAGAAAGAACTATAGGAAGAGGATAACATATATAAAACATAGCGCAGGAGAGGAAAGAAGTAGAAAAGCAACAACAGGACACAGGAAATCTTCAGCCTTTGAGATAACAGGAAAATAGAGAGCCGAGAAATACTTGGCTCAATCTGGCCTCATAGGAAGCCAACGAGGAGGCTCATGCTGGGCACAAGTGGAGAACAGAGGAGAGCTTCTGGCCAACGAGGAGGGAGGCGAGAAAATTGGATTTATGCCATTATGAAACTTAGGATTTGCTCAAATGCCATTATGGAAACACGCTTCGCTAAGAGACCATTATCAAACGTTGTCTTACAGACAAAATGCCATTTAGGGGGTTATTTGAAACTTAACCTTATTTGATTATATTGGCAGCTAGTGACCGGACACTTTTGCCCCTCGAACCAAAAGTGTCGGCATCTCAAACCCGACGGCGCTCTCTTCTCTATCCTCTGTGTCCCCTCCACCAAAACTGACGGCGACGACGCTCTCCTCCACCGGTGCTCGGCGCTCTCCCTCCACCAGCGGCGGTCCACCGGCGCTCGGCGAGCTCCACTCGGCGAGCTCCACCGGCGGTGGACTGCAGCCAGTGGAGGGAGAGCGCCTCGCCGCCGGTGGAGGGAGAGCGCCTCGCCGCCGGACGTCTGACTGACGGTCCAGACCCGAGAAGTCACGACGTGATAACTAGGAGCAGACCCCTGGAAATAACGAGGAGGAGCATACTTGACAGTAAATAAAAGAACACCCGCGTACTAGGGTACCCATCAGAACTCAATCTAACATCTCGCCATCAGATAAAAGTGTTTGGAGAATAAACCCACAGCAGCCCGAACAAAAAACCCAAAATCGGCACAGAATCCACCATACGCACCGGCGGAATTTCTGTCGGAAGTTCCAAAATCCACAACGGACCGCGCAGGAAAGAGGATTAATAATTGCTTGCTCGCGAAGAACCGGCAGAGCTGCGCGGCGGGCGAGAGAAGTTCGGATCGGAAGCAGGAGCAGCTGCGGGTCGCGGTCAGGGGTCCGATCGGTTTATCTCCCGGCGGAAAAAAAAGGACTGGTTAAGAGTGCTGCCAAAGTTTTAGTTTAGAGACCTGCTGCTCGGTGTTCACCGTATCCCATCACGTGTTAGTGTCTGCCGACTGTGTTCTGAAACTGTGCAAACTGTGTTTTAAAACTGTGTCGTAAAATAGATTGTCCTGTGAACGGCAGAGCTGAGCAGTTTTGATCCAGAGTTGAGCGGCGGCAGAGCGGGAGGAGGGAGAACGGCGAACAGATTTGATAGGGGCAAAAGTGTCCGATCACTAGCTGCCAATATAATCAAATAAGGTTAAGTTTCAAATAACCCCTAAATAACATTTTGTCTGTAAGACAACATTTGATAATGGTCTCTGAGCTAAGCGTGTTCCCATAATGGCATTTGAGTGAATCCTAAGTTTCATAATGGCATAAATCCAATTTTCTCCTCCCTCCCTCCGCTTCTTCTTTTTTACTGAAAAACTGGACTAGTGCTGAGGACGGGAAGCCGACACTCCGAAACCCTAGCAACAGGCCCCCGGCTCCGGCTCCAGGTCCGTAGCGCCCCCAGCCAGCCTAAGCGGAGACTGGACCTCTGCAGGCGAACCCCACGAGGCGGCGCGCCCGACCCCCAAGCCAGCGGGCGGTGAGGAAGAGGGGAACCCCCGTCCCCCGCGAGAGAAGCGGCGGCAGTGGATCTAGCGCCGAGGAAGGGTAAGGGGAGAGGGGAACGGGGACGTACCTCACCGACGGCGCAGGCGGTCCTCCCGCTCCTCCCCTTCCAGTCGGGTTCGGTCGTCTCTCTCGTCGAACGGCTTGGAGCTGGAACTCCCAAGCTCTTCGCTTCTCTTCTTCTTTTTTTCTCTCTGCCTTTTCTCCTTCGTTCAAGTTTTGGTTGGAATACCGACCACCACCCGATTTCTTCTTGTCATATTGCGCGCCTATGCGCGCGTGGCGAACTGTTTATGTATGCTTGACAGAGAGTAAATAAGGACATAAGAGCAAAGACAAAGCAAACCAAGGTTCAGTGATTGAAAGAGTTGGACATTGTTCAGAGGTGATTAATGTAGCGGTTACATTAGCTACATAGTCAACCGATAGGTTCGTACGAATTTATATATTACATCATTAGCAGGATTCAACGGCTGAGGATCAGCACTGCGAAGGTTTCAGCAGTTTGGTTACTTGTACACAAAAACATTCGTGCTCCAAAAGTGACGATGCTCGTCATAGGTATGCAACATAGGTACCAATACAAAAAAGGTGAGCATCAGTAGTTAAAGAGTCTTTGAGCTGCTGTGTTTGTGTGGTATGGTTATGAAGGTGAGTGAAGAAGAATATGCAGATTATATTGATTACAAATTATGAAGAGGGCAAGAGAGTAGAATGTGTAGTACCTTCATGAGAACGGCGATGATCTAACGATTAAGGTTTTGAGGGTCTGTAGAACCTGGCTGGGTAGTCTTGATGGTTTGTTGGTGTTACTATGAACTATGATTCATACCTGCAGAATTGAATAGTATATACAACTCTGGTTGTATTCTTTTAAAAGTACATACTTCTTAGGAGGCGGCGCAAGGTTATCTTTGTTGAGCTGATCTGAAAGTTGGTCATCAACATGTAAATAAGTGGATAAGAAGTGTCAAGTAACATGGCTAATATAAAATAAAAGTTAATAGTATTGAAGTTCAATGCCTTTTTAAGAAAGCATCGTAGTTATTGAGAAGTGAGTTATTTTTATTATCATGTCAATATGTCATGCATGTGTGCTGATCTCCAGTAACTTATATGTTATATAATGATGATGCCCGTTGTAGGGAGGCTGATCTCAACTAACTCAGATTATATTTGCAGATTAAACTACCACAAATGTTGGTATAAACTACATACCAACAACATAGTTTTTGTTTCAAAGTAAGTTGGATTAAGTTGGGGATCAAACCAATAAGAAACAAACATATTGAAAAAGTATGGAAAGAGTAAAAGACAGTGAGCTAAAATTCTTTGTTACTTCTATAAAACATGTATGAAGCAAGTGTGGATTGTAATATGTGTTTTTTGTTGCAACAAGAGTAGACAACTGTTTAATTGTGGGAACATATGTAATGTAGATGTTAAAACATGTTTCATTTGAGAGTGGATTTTTTGTTGATTGTTGCAACAAGTGTGCATAGCTATATTTCTGGGAACATGTGGAATTGAAATGTATAAGCAAAGAAAATCACGAAGCAGAGGGAAATCACAAACAAAGCGAGAGCTTATGTAAGTACTCCTTTCAGAACCAAAGATAATTTGGTCGCTAATTAAGGAACGTTGTATAAACCAATGTTTTCAGATCGGCTGATCGCTCCTGATCGCCAGCGGGGCGATCAGCTGACTAATCACGATTAGTCGACGACCAGCCCGATTAACCGGGCTCTGATCGGTCAATCAGACATCCTGGAGGACATATCCTGTGCAATCACTCATTTTGGTGCAAGCGTGCAATCAAACTATCCAGAGCATCCAATCTAGATCCAACGGTTTCATATGGAAGGAGTTAAAAGTAAAATAGGTACTATGTTTTAGGTGGAAGGGGTTAAATATAAAATAACAGTCATCATTAGATCTAGATTAGATGCACCAAACCGCTTGATTGCACGCTTGCACCAATATAAGTGATTGCATAAGATATTTTCCCGACATCCTGATCGTCACACACACACACACACACACACATATATATATATATATATATATATATATATATATATATATATATATATATATATATATATATATATAATACACGCCCATGGACATGGCTTCAGATTCAGGCTTTCAACAAGGCAAACAGCCATACGTGATTCGCCCATGGACATGGGCAGCAACAGGCCAACAGCCATACTACAACATGAAGGAAATAATCACTGGAAGATTTCAGGCTTTCAGCATCTAAGTAAAACTGAAAACCAACAAACATGGACATGGGCAGCAACAGGCCAACAGCCATACGCCCATACCTACAGGCTACAGTACAACAGAACACACCAGAAAACAGGGACAAGCTCTGAATCTGGATTCTGGAGACTGGAGACCGTACCTGCAGGCCGGCTGCTGGCGCCGCCGCGCCGGGGATGGAGGAGGGGCCGAGGGGGACGATGCCGCCGTATTCCCCCGTCACCGGTGGCGCGCCGCCGTCACCTGCTCAGTGTTCCGCTAGGGTTCCTCCCTCGGCAGCTGGTTGCCTGGTTCGTGTGCCTGGGTGTTGCTCTGTTGGCTGATTGGCTCTTGGTTGTGCAGCTTCGGCTCACGTCCGAATTGGGAAAAAGGAAGCTGGGCTGAGCCGTTGGGCAAGTGAAGTGGGCCACTGGGCCGCCGAAATTTCAATCCAGCTAGCCAGGCTGACTAATCGGATGACCAGATATCCGATCGTCCTGATCGTGTCACCTTGATCGACTCTGGAGTTACGATCAGTCGATTAATCGCCGATTAATCGTGACTAATCGGATGTTCTGGAAACACTATAAACCAAACCAATTTAATTAATTTGTTGATGCACAAACAGCACAGTACATAGTAGAAGCAGGACATGAATCAAGTGTGGTAGAATTAAATGCTACAAAATGGAACTATCTATGCAACGACACAATGGCATAGAAATGGAGTACGAGCAAAGGCTAGAAACAATTACCTCTCTGGATAAACCTTGGTTATATGATATTGTTGCAACTACTGGAATCCAAAAAACAATTTAGAGTGCTGCTATAAAGTATCCAAAACTCAATGTTGATTCCCTTGTACTGTGAGTTTGTTGCACATAAATAAATAGGTAACTTAGCTGAGACTGAAGCACAAGAAACACAAACATAACGAGATAAATTATTTCATGAATGCAGGTGAAATTAGCTCATATTAGTACTACATTTACATCCAAAAAATAATATAAGTGCAACATGTACAAGCAACCTTTTTTGTTGTCGCATAAAGGACGTTCTATAAACCAAATCAATAAAGTGTTGCTACACAGAGAAGGCAACATGTAGTAGACACAGCACACGAATGAAGCGTGCTTATAAGAAATGGTATGTCACCAATTAGTTCGTGTAAGGACGCAATGGCGCAGAAATAGAGTAAACATAAGGCAAGAGCCAATTACTTCTTCTCATAAACCTTGGATATGTGATATTGTTGTATGTACTGCAATCCGAAAACGAACAGGGTGCTGTGCTGATGTAATAAATATTTCAGAACACAATGTTAATCCCCTTGTTCTTCTGTTGCATGGCATTAGGCAACGCAATAAAACGTAAGGCACTTTGAAGAAGAAGATATGAGAAGATTTACTTCCACAGATGGAAACGTCACTTGCTCGTTGCCTGTCCACGAACTTTCTCTGCAGCAAGGGAGGATTAAAATTTTGGATAATGAAAATCGAGAACATAGAAGTTAGGCCATTTTTTTGGTTGTCAATGTCCTTTTTTTCCTCGAAAAAGTGGGTTACGGACCGGCTAGAAAAACAGGAAAGAAAAGCAACTGCCCTCAACTTTTTTGTCTAGACATTTGACATTGTGTCTACATAATTAAATATGTAATGAACAGCCACAATCTCTATAATTTCGAGGTTTACATGTGTGCAACAACCACATTCGATATCTCTTTCAGTTTAATATGTGCAGTCATCCAATCAATTCATTTTCTCTTGTTTCAAGTTCAGCCAAAAACTTTTATATGCTATTAACATAAAATGAATGCTACATGGATATAGTGGAAGACATCCTCATCTGTCAGTTGCATGCAGAAAACACCAACGGAGCATAGCTTTCTATTGATAGGCTTCCCAATATGCCAATGCACTCCATTGTTTTATTTTTGTTCTCACCCTTTTGTTGTGATATTACCATGACATCTCTCTTTGTTTCTTATCTTAAGACTATAGATAGCACAACAGAATCAAATATCATCTTAAGAGGAATCAGGCATTTTAGCTAGCCAATGCAAAGAATGAATAAATTGATATAGTAGCGACAGTAAGTTAATGGTTGAAAAATGTTCCTTGTTTCTTGTAGTCTAAACTTTGCATGGTATCTTTCAAAGTTTCTATGGCTGTGTCTATCTTTATTAACCTCATATGTTCGTCTTCCCTACAAGTAGTATATGTTATGTTTGCGCATATCCAGTGATCTGGAGGCAACGACATTACATCTACTGGTAATGCCATTGTCTAATCTAAGCCGATTTAATGATTCTTTCAGTGCGTCGATAGGGCATTTGGGTTAATGCTTTCAGTTAAAAGGGAAGAGATACTGGCTCTAATTAGAATGAAACGTTGATCTGAGTGAAGTAGGACTGCACCGAACTGATCCATGCATTGTTCATCTGACAGAATGCTAATTCTTTCTCGGAGAAGAAAAAATGTTAAACTCAATGGAAATGGACAGGAGACATTGTTCAGGTTTTTCCTTGCTCGACATCCTCATCTGTCACTTGCACACATAAAGTAATAGGTGTTTTTTTCGAGCACGCAAACAATGAATCACATGCGGAGAAAGGGATGAGGAGGTCAGGGAAAGTGATTCTTCGTCACGTAGCCACCAGTAGAAATACAAAGCCCAAAACCACAAAGCTGATCAAAGATCTTGCAGACGGAGGACACAGACACTAGAATCATGAACCCGACAAAAGACTAAAGAGAGAAATGGTGGCAAATCTTAACGCGGTCACGAGCAGTACGATGAAGAAACGACGGAGGGAGCGAGGACAGGACAAACCTATAGCATAGAGCTCAAAGAGGAAGAGGTGGTGGAGCGAGTGAAGAGGAGCCCCCGCGCACGAGAGGTGACGTGAGAGAGACAGTCGGCAAGAAGCATCGAGAGACGTGGCGAAATTAAAGGAAGGTAGGACACAGTATTGACCTTTGATTAGAAATCCAACGACAGAAAATATTCACGCCGATGTGGACATCGTATCTAGCCCCGTTTCAAACCAAATTTAATATATAGGAAATTCCCACCCCCTTTCTTTCTTCTCTCTGCTGTAGTTGTAGAGTTGTGGAAGGGTGGTTGGGGGGAAAAAGAGGAAGGAATTTAAACCCCATGTAATCTTGTCCAATCTCTGTGCACTTGAACAACACAAGACCCTAAATAGGGTCTAAATATAACAAGGGCATAATGATTATTGGGTCGTGCTAGCACAACCATAGTGCTAGCATGAGCATAACCTATTAATAGATGGATCATTAGGGCATGTGTAATCTAGATATTATATTATAGTTTTCTAATCATTAGATACATCTCGTTCATACAACCTAATGTATCTAAATCTTGTATCTTATTAACTATAACCCCTCAAGAAACGACTCATTTATGTGGATTGTATCACTTAGGGAATTGTGATAGAGACGTTCCTTCAACAATATATGTCTCTTGTGTTTTTTGCGCTTACCCCTTTAGATACTTCTTAAGATACATATCATTTATATGGATTGTACATGCTCGTATAAGTCTGCTTTTATAGAAACCCTAGTACAAAATAAAATCTACACTGCTACTCAATTCTCAATCGAAACTAGCATATAGTCTATGTTAACGCTACAATTCTGCAGAGGGGAGAGGGGAGAGAGATCGATGGGGCGGTGGCGCGAGTGAGGGGTTGGAAAGAGAGCGGTGAGGTCACTGGGAGGGGAGGATGGGGTCGTGGGGTTAGGAGGGATGAGGGATGATACAAATAATATTGTCCATTGGATTTGAGCAAGGGAGATAGAGTTATTCAGTGATTTAAACTGTTAATTTAATTGTGTGTTAAGTTTGTGTACAATTTATTTGGTGGATTTAGCGGATGTTATGGGTGTGGAATCATTTTGTTAGATGGATTTAACAAAGTTTAAATTGGTGGATCTTATAGTGACCCCTCCCATCTCCCTTCTCAGTCTTCCCTCCATGTCCCCCCTCCTTTGGCTCCCACCTTCGTCCCCTCCTCCCTCCATGACTGATGCATGCTCCATCTGCATGCTCGGTCCATCCCTGGATGGCCTCTCTCTTGTCTTAATTAGATTCATTTTTAGAGATCTATAGTCTTATGTTTTTAAACTTCCCTATTTTTAATATTTTATTCATCTACGCCTCTGTTTACAAATCATCCGACTAATCGTGATTAGTCGGGTTGGTCGCCTATAAGTGGCCGACCAGGGAGACGACGCGATTTGGTTTTTTGGTCGTCATAATCGTCGATTAGGTGTCCAAAGCGTCCGATTAGTCGTCCGATTAGCCACCTCTGGTCGTCCGATGTGCTATTGGGCTTCACCGTTTTTTGGACCCAGTAGCCGCATACATCTGTTGGCGCCCCTAAACCCTAAATCCTCCCTGTGCCTGCACCCCTCTCCTAAAGTTTTTGTCCTCTGCCGGCGACTGCTGCTCCAGCCTCTAGGTCTCTCCACCGTCCACCATCGCCGGCGTGCAGCTCATCCTTGAAGGTCGTCTGGTCATCCCTGTCCCCTGCTCATCTACGAGGCACAAGATGAGCTCGTCATCCGAAGGTCATCCCTACTCCCCTCCTTCCCCTTGTCTGCACTCTGCAGTTTTGCATTCTGCGCAGCACGGCAGTAGTACCCATTTGTTTGCAGTCTGCCCTGGCCCTGCTCATCTAGTGTTCTATACTTCTATGTTCTATTGCCTTACTTCAATAGTTCTTAGCTTCATAGCATCGACCAGTTTATCCCACCAGTCCAGCAGCACCAATGATCTTATTCTTACCAGTTTCCATCAGCCCAGCAGTAGCACATATTTAGTGCCTAGTAGTGTGTAACGCCCTGAATTTGGGGGTAGAATTTTTTCTTCTTTTCTCTCACCAAATTCAGGCGTTACTCTTTTCTTTTCTCGTTCTCTCGCTAAACCTTGACCTTTTCCAAAGTTTTAGCGGGGTTCGGCTTGGAATTCCCGTGTTAAGCAAAACCTTTAAATACTTTATGTTGTTTGATGCACCATGCCCAGCCGCCCCTGCCCCTGGCCGGTTCAACCCCCCTTTTTTATTTTTATTTTATTTTATTTTATTTTATTTTATTTCATTACTGTTATATATTTTATTTTAGGCAGGTTAATCATTGTTCATGATTATTGAAATAGGAAACTTAATTTAGAATTCCGTTACGCTAGTTGATTCATATAATCAATTGTTTATCCAGTTCAATGTTGATCAACTAAAAATGACTAGGTTTCCATTAGTGCATATAACTAAATTCTTTTGTTATAACCAATTGTAACTAATCATTAGTGCATAAGCTTTAACCCCCCCCCCCCCCCCCCCCCGCGAGACCCTTTCCCGTTTCTTTCTAATCATAATGAATGCGATATCGAATGTCATACTTGATGCATATTTACTTTATTTGTTCCCTTGTATGATGTACTGTTTGTTTCCCAATTTGAATGGATGAATGTATGTATGCTTGCAATCGCATAGAGAACGATCCGGTCAAAGAGCCCGAAGAACTCGCAGGAGAAGCCCCTGAGCAGCAGTCGGTTGGTGGAGGCAAGTGTCCTTTGACCTATCTCTGTCCTATTCATTCTTTAATTCACCTCCCGCATTACACATTTATACTTAAGGATTGACTAGCTTTTGTTATCCATGTCCTTGTTTACCTATTTGGGTCGGCTTATTACTGTTTAGCTTCATGCTATTGCTCACACTCTAATCAATGAACATGATGAGATTATATATGATACGCTGTTTTCCCTTCTCTTATTATGATGTTGTACTTGTGGTCTTCAAGGGGGCTCGAGCGGTTTCTCGAGTGCCTCTCCGTAAGGACCTGTTCTATGGATGACCGCCCGGGAAAACAGTGCAACCATGAGGGTGGAATGGGACGCCCTTAGCTGAATAATTAGAGGAACCGGGGTGTAGTTCGCTTAGCCGTCGTGCCGTCAATGGGGCTCGGTGTATGCGGCTCGCTCTGCCAAGGTTGATTTGTCCCTTGGGGAGGAGTGCGGTACATTTAGGAAACCTAACGGGCGACTACAGTCCCGGGGAATCTTTGTAAAGGCTACGTAGTGATGCCCTGCTGGGTCACCTTGGTAGTGATCAATGGAGAGTCATGATCTCCGGGCAGAAAGGGAATCACGGCTTGTGGGTAAAGTGCACAACCTCTGCAGAGTGTTTAAAAACTGATATATCAGCCGTGCTCACGGTTATGAGCGGCCAAGGGAGCTCCAATGATTAGTGGTACTTGATCAGAGACATTTTGGTTTACAGGTGGCAATGAGACTGATGGTTTTGGTTATGTCTATGGTAATGGTAAGTGGTATTCTTTCCGTTTGGAAAGGGTACTTTGGGTTAATAACTTGGGTTAATGCTAAAACCTGGCTTTCTACTAGTAAATAATAAACTGACCAACTAAAAGCAATGGCTTGACTTATCCCCACATAAAGCTAGTCCACTACAGCCAAACAGGATACTTGCTGAGTATGTTGATGTGTACTCACTCTTGCTCTACACACCAAACCCCCCCAGGTTGTCAGCATTGCAACCACTGCTCAGGAGAAAATGAAGCTGTGGAAGGAGACTTCCAGGAGTTCCAAGACTACGACGAGTTCTAGGTGTGGGTTAGCGGCAACCCCCAGTCGGCTGCCTGTGAAGGCCGTGTTATCTACGTTTCTTTTCCGCACTTTGATTTATTGTAAGGACTATATGGACGTCTCAGACGCATGATGTAATTGACTATTATTTCCCTTTTAATACTATTTTGAGCACCGTGTGATGATGTCCATGTTATGTAACTGCTGTGTACGTGAATAACTGATCCTGGCACGTACATGGTTCGCATTCGGTTTACCTTCTAAAAACCGGGTGTGACATAAGTGGTATCAAAGCCGTGCTGACTGTAGGACCGCTAACCTAGAGTAGAATGGTCGTTCTAAGGATTATAGACCTCTGTCCCTGCCTTGACTTTGATATCCCTTCAAAAAGTTGGTCATACTGGCCAAACCTATGTTCTACTATATATTATACCTTGCTGAAAATTATGTTTTATTCTAATCCTTCATTTATTTATGATTCATTATTTGCTGGTCATATTAATTCTGTTCTCACCCTTTTGCTTGCGGTGTCTTTTGTAGATGGCTCGTCTTAGACACACTGCACGAAAGTCCGTCATCCCCTTCTTACCCTCCCGCCTTGCTGAGCGCCCGCTTCGCCGTCCCGTGGCCGGACAGTCCAGCCACTTGGAGAGACTGCACCACCGCCTGCATGAGGAGCAGGAACGTCGACGACAGGAGCAGCAGGGCTTTTCTTTCTCGCTCCAGCAGGAGATAGAGTCTGTGAGGAGCTGCTCTCCTATGCTTCCCCTGGAGGCGCCCCCTGCACCACCACTGGGCGCCCTAGCTTCTGGAGTAGCTACTGGAGGAGACCCAGACGACGGAGGTGGCGACGACAGCCCGAGCCACGATACTGACTTCCCTGCTGACCATGAGCCGGAAGGATGGGTTACTCGACCCATCACTCGCGACGCTGCTCGCGGGTGTCACTTCCACGACGCGCTCGACACCCTGCTACGTCAGGCACTTGACCGGCGTACTTGGTCCATCGAGTATCGCTGTGTGGTCTACCAGCATAGTCGCGGGGTCTACCCGGACCACTGGGAGGCGACCTGTTTGGTGCGCCGTCTGGAGAATAGTCTCCAGGGCGTAGAGGCTTGCTCAGAGCACTATTCTATCTCTAAGCGGGACTCAGCTGAGGCAGCCATGCAGGATGCTGCACGGCGTGCGCTTTCGCACTACTGCTCGGTTCTCGGTGGGGGTAGCTGACGGTCTTGACCTGAAGTATTACCCCCGCCGTCCATCTGGCAGCACAGGAGGCGTGATTGTTTCACCTGCTGGTGAGGACAATCCTAGGTTGAGCAACACAGTCAACCTAGCCGCCGTGCTAAACACGGAGCTGGACCATGCATTAGACGAGCTGAGTAGGGCTCGTGCTGAGATCGCCCTGCTGCGGGCTGAGCGCGCGGAACGTCGTCACCTGGATGATGGTTCCCCTGCTCCCGTCGGGACTCAGCACCCGTACCGCTCACCTCGGCGTGGACACCAGTCTTATGGCAATCCCGACTGCAAGACCAAGATAACTCTAGAACCATAGCTCGTTAGAGTTGGATCTTGTAATTAATACAAAATATATACGTAGAAACTACAGTCTTAGCGTTAGTCTCGCTTTTAGTTAGTCTTAGTTAGACAGGATAGTTTGCTATATCCTGTGCATTTATGTTTGTCATGATGAACTATGTTTGGTTTGGATCTTTGTAATGACTGTCACCAGAGTGTGGGTACCCCCTGCATTATGTTTTACCTGTTATATGTTAATGGAGTTAGTTATATAGTTGGGAAAACCTTTATTCCACTTTCCTCTTTATCTGAGAAGCTGTGTGGTCTGTGTTGGAGATCAGTGAAGATGCTCATCTGTTCAGTGCTGTTGGAGAATTCTATACTCTTTTCTTATGCTGCAAGATTTGCCAGATCAGTTCTGATGTGTGGTCGCGTTCTGCAGATGTCAGAGAACAGGCGCAGAGGAGGAAGGCGTGCTCAGCAGGAGCGAGCCGCTCCGTAGGATGAGGTGCCCCAGCAGCAGCACCTGCCACCCCCGCCCCCGATGTCGATCGAGCAGATGTTTCTGATGCAGACTCAAGCAGTTCAAGCCATCGGTCAGACTCTGGCCGCCATTCAGCAGCAGCAGCAGCAACAGCAGCAAGCACCACCTCAGCCTCAGATGCCTCAGATGCCCACAGACAAGCGTGCTGAATTCATGAGAGGTCATCCACCAACGTTCGCTCACTCTTCTGACCCCATGGATGCTGAAGATTGGCTGCGCACTGTGGAGCGGGAGTTGCATACCGCTCAGTGTGATGACAGGGAGAAAGTCTTGTATGGTCCCCGTCTGTTGAGAGGAGCAGCCCAATCATGGTGGGAGTCTTACCTCGCCACCCATGCCAACCCCGATGCCATCACCTGGGAAGAGTTCAGAGGTAGCTTTCGTCAGTACCATGTGCCTACAGGTCTGATGACAGTGAAGAAGGAGGAGTTTCTGGCCCTTAAGCAAGGGTCATCATCTATCAGTGAGTATCGAGACAGGTTTCTGCAGTTGTCTCGCTATGCTCCTGAGGATGTCAACACCGACGCCAAGCGACAGTACCGTTTCTTGAGAGGCTTGGTTGACCCTCTGCACTACCAACTGATGAATCATACCTTCCCGACATTTCAGCACCTGATTGACAGAGCAATCATGACAGAAAGGAAGCGTAAGGAGATGGAGGATCGTAAGCGCAAGATCAGTGGACCCCAGCCTAGAAGCAGCAATCGTCCCCGTTTCTCAGGCAATCAACCTCAGCAGTTCAGGCAGAACCAGCGTCCACCTCAGCAGCATCAACAGTTCCAAAGGCAGTATCCTCAGCATCAGTACCAGAACCGTCAGAGCAATCAGTCAGGAGGTCAGTTTCAGAGGCAGAATCAGCAGACACCTCGTCTTCCTGCCCCAGCAAGCCAGCAGAACAGTCAGGCAGCACCAGCTCAGGTTGGAAACAGAGCATGTTTCCACTGTGGAGAGCAAGGCCATTGGGTGATGCAATGCCCGAAGAAGGTAGCCCAGCAACAGTCAGGCCCCAATGCCCCAGCAAAGCAGAATGTGTCTCAGCCTGGAGCAGGCAACCGCTCTCAACCGCGCTATAATCATGGAAGACTGAACCACTTGGAGGCTGAAGCAGTTCAGGAGACCCCCGGCATGATAGTAGGTATGTTCCCAGTCGACTCCCATATTGCAGAAGTGTTATTTGATATTGGAGCAACGCATTCTTTCATTACTGCATTATGGGTAGAAGCACATAATCTTCCAATTACTACCATGTCAACCCCCATTCAAATTGACTCAGCCGGTGGTAGAATTCGAGCTGATAGCATCTGTTTGAATGTAAGTGTGGAAATAAGGGGGATAACGTTTCCCGCTAACCTTATAGTAATGAGTACTCAGGGAATAGATGTCATCCTAGGGATGAATTGACTAGATAAGTATCAGGCAGTTATCAGTTGTGATAAAAGGACAATCAAGTTGGTGTCCCCACTAGGAGAGGAAGTGGTGACCGAGTTAGTCCCGCCTGAGCCGAAGAGAGGAAGTTGTTATCAGATGGCTGTCGATAGCAGTGAAGCAGACCCAATTGAGAGTATCAAGGTTGTGTCTGAGTTCCCAGATGTGTTTCCAAAGGATTTACCGGGTATGCCACCAGAGCGGAAAGTTGAGTTTGCCATAGAGCTTCTTCCTGGAACCGCCCCTATCTTTAAGAGAGCTTACAGAATATCTGGACCAGAGTTGGTTGAGCTTAAGAAGCAGATTGATGAGCTGTCAGAGAAAGGTTACATCCGGCCAAGCACCTCGCCTTGGGCCGCCCCTGTCTTGTTTGTGGAAAAGAAAGATGGCACCAAGAGGATGTGTATCGATTATCGAGCTTTGAATGAAGTCACGATCAAGAACAAGTATCCCTTGCCCAGAATAGAAGATCTGTTCGACCAGTTGAGAGGAGCCAGTGTGTTCTCCAAGATTGATCTGAGGTCAGGTTATCATCAGCTCAGGATCCGACCTTCGGACATTCCGAAGACGGCATTCACTACCAAGTATGGGTTATATGAGTTCACAGTGATGTCTTTTGGTTTGACCAATGCACCAGCGTTTTTCATGAACTTGATGAACAGTGTATTCATGGATTATCTTGACAAGTTTGTGGTGGTATTCATTGATGACATTCTGGTTTATTCTCAAAGCGAAGAAGAGCATGCAGATCATTTGAGGATGGTATTGCAGAGATTGCGAGAGCACCAGCTGTATGCAAAGTTGAGCAAGTGTGAGTTCTGGATCAGTGAAGTCCTATTCTTGGGTCACATAATCAACAAAGAAGGATTGGCTGTGGATCCGAAGAAAGTGGCAGACATTTTGAACTGGAAAGCGCCAACAGATGCTCGAGGAATCAAGAGCTTCATTGGAATGGCCGGATATTATCGGCGATTCATTGAAGGGTTTTCGAAGATTGCGAAACCAATGACAGCGTTGCTAGGCAACAAGGTTGAGTTCAAGTGGACCCAGAAATGTCAAGAGGCCTTCGAAGCGCTAAAAGAGAAGTTGACAACAGCGCCTGTCCTAGTCTTGCCTGATGTGCACAAGCCCTTCTCTGTGTATTGTGATGCTTGTTACACAGGTTTGGGATGCGTGTTGATGCAAGAGGGAAGAGTTGTGGCTTACTCGTCCCGACAGCTGAAGGTTTATGAGAAGAACTACCCAATCCATGACCTAGAGTTGGCAGCAGTGGTTCACGCACTGAAAACATGGAGGCACTATCTGTACGGACAGAAATGCGATGTTTACACAGACCACAAGAGTCTGAAGTACATATTCACTCAGTCAGAGTTGAACATGAGGCAACGAAGATGGTTAGAGTTGATCAAAGATTATGAGTTGGAGATTCATTACCATCCAGGCAAAGCAAACGTAGTGGCAGATGCTTTGAGCAGAAAGAGTCAAGTCAATCTGATGGTCGCTCGTCCGATGCCTTATGAGTTGGCCAAGGAGTTTGACAGGTTGAGTCTCGGGTTTCTGAACAATTCGCGAGGAGTCACAGTTGAGTTGGAACCTACCTTGGAGCGAGAAATCAAAGAAGCGCAGAAGAATGATGAGAAGATCAGTGAGATCCGGCGACTGATTCTAGATGGTAGAGGCAAAGATTTTTGAGAAGATGCAGAAGGTGTGATATGGTTCAAAGACCGATTGTGCGTTCCTAATGTCCAATCCATTCGGGAGTTGATTCTCAAGGAAGCTCATGAGACAGCCTATTCGATTCACCCTGGCAGTGAGAAGATGTATCAGGATCTGAAGAAGAAATTCTGGTGGTACGGAATGAAGAGGGAAATCGCAGAGCATGTGGCTATGTGCGATAGTTGCCGAAGAATTGTATCAGGAGTTGAATTAAGGCAGAGTTGAATGGCATGTGGTACGGAATGAAGATGTATCAGGAGCTGGATTGTTGCAACCGTTGCAGATCCCTCAGTGGAAATGGGATGAAATCGGTATGGATTTCATAGTCGGATTGCCTCGCACTCGAGCCGGCTACGATTCCATTTGGGTAGTAGTGGACCGTTTGACCAAGTCAGCCCACTTCATACCAGTTAAGACCAACTACAGCAGTGCCGTATTGGCAGAGTTGTATATGTCTCGGATCGTTTGTCTTCATGGTGTGCCAAAGAAGATAGTGTCAGACAGAGGAACGCAGTTCACCTCTCATTTCTGGCAGCAGTTGCATGAAGCCTTGGGCACACATCTGAATTTCACTCAGCTTATCATCCGCAGACAGATGGCCAGACCGAAAGGACCAACCAAATTCTTGAAGATATGTTGAGAGCCTGTGCGTTGCAAGATCAGTCCGGATGGGACAAGTGATTGCCTTATGCGGAGTTTTCCTATAACAACAGTTACCAGGCCAGTTTGAAGATGTCACCATTTCAAGCGCTCTATGGAAGGAGTTGCAGAACTCCGTTGCAATGGGATCAGCCTGGAGAAAAGCAAGTGTTTGGGCCAGATATTTTGCTTGAAGCCGAAGAAAACATCAAGATGGTCCGAGAGAATCTGAAGATAGCGCAATCGAGGCAGCGAAGCTATGCAGACACAAGAAGAAGAGAGCTGAGTTTCGAAGTCGGAGACTTTGTCTATCTGAAAGTGTCACCGATCAGAGGAGTCAGAAGGTTCGGAGTGAAAGGCAAGCTAGCACCCCGCTACATTGGTCCGTACCAAATCCTCTCAAGGCGTGGAGAAGTGGCCTATCAGCTCAGTCTGCCAGAGAATTTGTCCGCTGTGCATGATGTCTTTCATGTGTCTCAGTTGAGGAAGTGCTTGCGTGTGCCAGAAGAGCAGTTGCCAGTGGAAGGTCTTGAAGTCCAGGAGGACTTGACCTACGTTGAGAAGCCAGTGCAGATCCTTGAGGTTGCAGACAGAGTCACCCGAAGGAAGGCCACCAGAATGTGAAAAGTCAGATGGAATCACCACTCTAAGGAAGAAGCAACCTGGGAGCGTGAAGATGATCTGATGGCCAAGTACCCAGAGCTCTTTGCTAGCCAGCCCTGAATCTCGAGGGCGAGATTCTTTTAAGGGGGATAGGTTTGTAACGCCCTGAATTTGGGGGTAGAATTTTTTCTTCTTTTCTCTCACCAAATTCAGGCGTTACTCTTTTCTTTTCTCATTCTCTCGCTAAACCTTGACCTTTTCCAAAGTTTTAGCGGGGTTCGGCTTGGAATTCCCGTGTTAAGCAAAACCTTAAAATACTTTATGTTGTTTGATGCACCATGCCGAACTATGCATTCTTTGGTTGCTTAGAAATGTAAGTGCATTCATCTAGGAAGATCGGATTTCGAAAAGGAGAAAAACCTTTTCTTTCTTTTTCTTTTTCTTTCTCTCCCTCCTCCTTTTTCTCTCTCCCGCGCCGTGGGCCGCCCCGGCCGGCCCAGCCGCCCCTGGCTGGCCCAGCCGCCCCCCCGCGCGCCCCCTTTTGGGCCCAGTTGGCCCAGCCGCCCCTCCCTCTTCCCCCAAATCCCCCTCTCTCCCTCCCTTTCTCCCATTTTCTCTCTAGCCACCGCCCCCTGCCCTAGCCGTCGCCCCTGCCCTAGCCGCCGCCCCTGCTCGTCGCCGGTTCGGCCGCCCGTCCCCGTCCCCGGTGAGGTTCCCCTCCCCCTCTCCTCCCTTCCCTCTCCCCTCCTCTCCCCCTCCCCGGCCCAACCGTCGCCCGGCTCGGCCGCCCCTGCGCGCCCTGCCCCGCCCCTGACCGGCTCGGCCGCCCCTGTGCGCCCAGCTCGGCCGCCCCTGCGCGCCCTGCCCCGCCCCCTGGCCGGCTCGGCCGCCCCCTGCCCCGCGCCCTGCCCAGCCGCCCCTGCCCCTGGCCGGTTCAACCCCCCTTTTTTATTTTTATTTTATTTTATTTTATTTTATTTTATTTCATTACTGTTATATATTTTATTTTAGGCAGGTTAATCATTGTTCATGATTATTGAAATAGGAAACTTAATTTAGAATTCCGTTACGCTAGTTGATTCATATAATCAATTGTTTATCCAGTTCAATGTTGATCAACTAAAAATGACTAGGTTTCCATTAGTGCATATAACTAAATTCTTTTGTTATAACCAATTGTAACTAATCATTAGTGCATAAGCTTTAACCCCCCCCCCCCGCGAGACCCTTTCCCGTTTCTTTCTAATCATAATGAATGCGATATCGAATGTCATACTTGATGCATATTTACTTTATTTGTTCCCTTGTATGATGTACTGTTTGTTTCCCAATTTGAATGGATGAATGTATGTATGCTTGCAATCGCATAGAGAACGATCCGGTCGAAGAGCCCGAAGAACTCGCAGGAGAAGCCCCTGAGCAGCAGTCGGTTGGTAGAGGCAAGTGTCCTTTGACCTATCTCTGTCCTATTCATTCTTTAATTCACCTCCCGCATTACACATTTATACTTAAGGATTGACTAGCTTTTGTTATCCATGTCCTTGTTTACCTATTTGGGTCGGATTATTACTGTTTAGCTTCATGCTATTGCTCACACTCTAATCAATGAACATGATGAGATTATATATGATACGCTGTTTTCCCTTCTCTTATTATGATGTTGTACTTGTGGTCTTCAAGGGGGCTCGAGCGGTTTCTCGAGTGCCTCTCCGTAAGGACCTGTTCTATGGATGACCACCCGGGAAAATAGTGCAACCATGAGGGTGGAATGGGACGCCCTTAGCTGAATAATGAGAGGAACCGGGGTGTAGTTCGCTTAGCCGTCGTGCCGTCAATGGGGCTCGGTGTATGCGGCTCGCTCTGCCAAGGTTGATTTGTCCCTTGGGGAGGAGTGCGGTACATTTAGGAAACCTAACGGGCGACTACAGTCCCGGGGAATCTTTGTAAAGGCTACGTAGTGATGCCCTGCTGGGTCACCTTGGTAGTGATCAATGGAGAGTCATGATCTCCGGGCAGAAAGGGAATCACGGCTTGTGGGTAAATTGCACAACCTCTGCAGAGTGTTTAAAACTGATATATCAGCCGTGCTCGCGGTTATGAGCGGCCAAGGGAGCTCCAATGATTAGTGGTACTTGATCAGAGACATTTTGGTTTACAGGTGGCAATGAGACTGATGGTTTTGGTTATGTCTATGGTAATGGTAAGTGGTATTCTTTCCGTTTGGAAAGGGTACTTTGGGTTAATAACTTGGGTTAATGCTAAAACCTGGCTTTCTACTAGTAAATAATAAACTGACCAACTAAAAGCAACGGCTTGACTTATCCCCACATAAAGCTAGTCCACTACAGCCAAACAGGATACTTGCTGAGTATGTTGATGTGTACTCACTCTTGCTCTACACACCAAACCCCCCCAGGTTGTCAGCATTGCAACCACTGCTCAGGAGAAAATGAAGCTGTGGAAGGAGACTTCCAGGAGTTCCAAGACTACGACGAGTTCTAGGTGTGGGTTAGCGGCAACCCCCAGTCGGCTGCCTGTGAAGGCCGTGTTATCTACGTTTCTTTTCCGCACTTTGATGTATTGTAAGGACTATATGGACGTCTCAGACGCATGATGTAATCGACTATTATTTCCCTTTTAATACTATTTTGAGCACCGTGTGATGATGTCCATGTTATGTAACTGCTGTGTACGTGAATAACTGATCATGTCACGTACATGGTTCGCATTCGGTTTACCTTCTAAAAACCGGGTGTGACATAGTGACTTGACCTCTATCTGTTGACATGTTCAGAGTTTCATGCTGCCAGTGGACGAAGAGGTGCTGATGTTGAGGTCTTATTCCTCGGGTCCAATGTGGTTGGCAGTGGCAGTGCAACTGCAAGTGATTCTGTTCCTCCTGTGACCTCAAATGTTGATAGCACAGGCCCTGCTTCGACATTATCAGTTGCTGCAGACTCAAAAAGTCTTGCTGAAAAGGCTATTGCAGCACTCCCTCCTGAGCTTAGTGCACAAGCAACTGACCCAAAAAGAAAGGCAAGGTCATAGGACCCAGGATGGAAGTTTGGGTGGTGGCCAGACACAACAAAGAAGGATTTTGTTCAGTGTTGTCGGGTACCATAATTAGGGGTACCCCAACGCTCCTAATCATGGCTGGTAAACACCCTCAGACCAACTGACAGGTGCGGTTCAAGTCAAGGCTTTGTCTACCCAAGGGACACGATCTCGCCCGAGCCCAGCCTCGGGCCGGAGCAGTAATCCCAGACGAGTCCACGCCTCGCCCGAGGGCCTCCTCATGCAGCGGGCGCCCCCTCGGCTCTCCCGAAGCCCGGCTCGGGCAGGCTTCGTTGTGAAGCAACCTTGGCCAGACCGCCTCACCAACCGACCGCTTCGCAGGCGCATTCAATGCAGGGGATGCCTGACGCCGTATCCTGACACACGCGCCTCAGTCGGCCAAGCCGAAGTGACCGCAGTCACTTCGCCCCTCTTCTTTACTGTACTGTTGTGACAGGAAAACAGCGCCGCTCGCCCTGCTCCGGCTGCCGTGTCAACCACCCAGGCAAAGACTGACAACAAGTCACGATCAACCACCGAGTTCGGCCTCGGGCGCAACAGGAAGCTCCGCCTCGCCTGACCTCAGGCTCCGGCCTCGGGAGGAGGTTTCTGACTCGGCCTCAGGCTCCAGCCTCAGGAGGAGGTCTCCGCCTCGCCCGACCCCCGGACTCGGCCTCGACCTCGGTCTCGGGAGGAATCGCATCCTCGCCCGACCCCGGCCTCGGCCTCGACAGAAGTCTCCGCCTCGCCCAACCTTGGGCTCGGACCGACCGCGCTAACAAGGGATACATCATTTCCCTATTCCTAGCCTGCTTAGGCTATAAGGAACAAGATCGGCGTCCCATCTGGCTTACCCCGGCGACGGGTAATGATGGTGCCCCGCGTGCGCCATGACGCCGGTGGCTCTCAGCCCCTTACAACAGCAAGGAGACTTCAGCAGGATCCTCACCGCGCTGCCAGCTGTGCTCCTACAGGACTCAGGCACTCCTCTGACGGCCACGCCATCACATGTACAGGGCCCAAGCTCTCCCCCAACGACCACGTTGGCATGTACACAGGGCTTAGGCACTCCACTGCCGGACACGTTAGCGCATAGCTACGCCCCCCCGTTGTACGTCTGGACCCTCTCCTTGCGTCTATAAAAGGGAGTTCCAGGGCCACCCTAAGGGGGGTTCGCGCGAGGGAAGCGGCGGACGAACTATGCGTCTCTCTCTCTCTCTCACGCGACGCGCTTGTAACCCCTACTACGAGCGGCACCCCTAGTGCAGGATAATACAAGGCTTGTCCCACCTCTTGTGTTCCATCCCGCGCCAACCCATTTGGGCAAGGGCACGCAGCAATTTCACTCGTCGGTTCAAGGGACTCCCCCAGGTCCGAGACGCCGACAGTTGGCGCGCCAGGTAGGGGCCTGCTGCGTGTTAACGAACACCTTCCCGTTGAGTTCCAGATGGGGAGTCTTCAGCAACCTCTCCAGCCCGGGACGGTGCTCTACTTCGGGAGTCTCGAGTTCATGTCCCTCGACGGCAGCTACGACATGGTACTCCTCCCCCCGCGGCGTGACGACAACGACGGTCTCCGACTCGCCCAGCGGCGGCGAGCTCTACGACAGCATCTCCCAGCGACAGAAGAGGAGCACTCCGGTCGTCCCCGCCGCCCTCCTCGTCGGAGGAGGCGGAGATGAGGCAACCATGGCCACGCAGGAGGCGGCACCTTGTCGACTGTCGCACCAGAGCGAGTCGACGACGCCAACACTCCCCCGGGGGACATGTCGGACATTGTCCTCGCACCTAAGACGACGGCGGGTGTCACTTACCCACGACGTGTCAGCCCCAAGCGGACTAATGACGCCAGCACCCTTACAAAGGACCTATTGGGCGTTACCCTCGTACCTAAGATGACGGTGTGCTCCGCCCTCGACGCGACTTCACCACCGTCCATCGACCAAAAGGTACCGTCCATTTTCCATCCCGTACCTTTTCGGTTCAGCTTTGATCCACTTAGCGACCCCGCTATGGTGAGCGTCTTCGTAAAGGCGTATCCAAACCTTCCGGGGTACCACATGTGGTCGACCTAGGACCGACTGACAGTCGTCTCAACCTTCGGACCGGTGGGTTCTGAGGAAGAGGACGACCCCGACTCCGGTTGGGATTTCTATGCCCTCAATGACCCCGGTGCCATGCGGGACTTCATGTCCGCATGTGACCACTGCCTCTCCGGTTGTTCTGACGATGGCCATGACCTTGACGACGAAGGTTACGGCCCAAGTCGCGAATGTTTTCACGTCGATCTGGGAGATCACAATGAAGGCAACCACCCCGGTATGCCAGAGGTTGACGATCCCCCTGGGCCCGCATCTCGCGTTGACATCCCGCGGGAGCTAGCTGTGGTCCCAGTCCCTGCAGGGGGTTAGGACATACAGCTTGAGCAAATCCGTGAGATGCAGGCCCGGGTCGACGGGGAAGCAGGCCGGCTTATACAGCTCCGACGGAACATCGAACAGGAGTGAGCAGGCCGATCACTCGCCGGAAAAGCCTGTCACCAGTCCCAAGACATCCGGCGCCGCATCGTCGACAATGCCAGGGCAGCGCTGCCCCCGGTCGTCAGCGAGTCCGGCCAGGACCTAGCTGCAGCGGCGATGCTGCTTCGAGCCATGCCGGAGCCATCCACCACCGAGGGACGGCGTATCCAGGGCGAACTCAAGAATCTCCTAGAAGGCGTCGCGGTTCGACGAGCCGAGAGCTCCGCCTCCCGCAGGCAAGCTGACCCCTCGGAACATCACGCGGTGTCCTCCCGGCGCATTCGAAAAGCCTCGGTCCATCCCGAGCACACGCGAGACGAGGCACCCGCCGCCCGGGAACGCCCCGGCAATGAGCACCACCATCTCGACCATCGAGCCCGCCTCGACGAGAAGGTGCGCTGAGGCTACCATCCCAGGCGTGAGGGACGCTACAACAGTGAGGAGGATCGCAGTCCTTCGCTCGAGCCACCCGGTCCGCGAGTCTTCAGCCGGGCCATACGACGAGCGCCGTTCCCTGCCAGTTTCCGAGCCCCGACTACCATCACCAAGTACTCGGGGGAGACGAGGCCGGAGCTGTGGCTCGCGGACTACCGACTGGCATGCCAGTTGGGGTCATCATCCGTAATCTACCCCTTTTCCTCTCCGACGCCGCCCGAGCCTGGCTAGAGCATCTGCCTCCTACGCAGATCTCCGACTGGGACGATCTGTCCAAAGCTTTCGCGGGAAACTTCTAAGGCACGTACGTGCGCCCTGGGAACTCGTGGGACCTCCGAAGCTGCCGCCAGCAGCCAGGGGAGTCCCTCCGAGAGTACATCCAGCGGTTTTCAAAGCAGCGCACCGAGCTGCCCAACATTACCGACTCGAATGTCATTGGGGCTTTCCTTGCCGGCACCACTTGCCGAGACCTGGTGAGCAAACTAGGGCACAAGACTCCCACCTGTGCGAGCGAACTGATGGACGTCGCCACCAAGTTCGCCTCGGGTCAAGAGGCGGTCGAAGCCATCTTCCGAAAGGACAAGAAGCCTCAGGGAGAGCCGAAGACAGACGCCCCTGAGGCGTTCGCCCAGCAGGGCATGAAAAAGAAGGCTAAAAACAAGTCGCAAGCGAAGCGCGACACCGCAGACGTGAATCTCGTCGCTGCGGCCGAGCATAGGAACCCTCGGAAACCTCCTGGAGGGGCCGGCGCGTTCGACAAGATGCTCAAAGAGCCGTGCCCCTATCACTAGGGGCCCGTCAAGCACACCCTCGAAGAATGTGTCATGCGCCGGCGCTACTTCCATAAGACCAGCCCCCCGGCGGAGGATGGCAAGGGCCATGACAACAACAAGAAGGAGGGCGACAAGTAAGAGGGATTCCTGGAAGTCCATAACTGCTTCATGATCTACGGCGGGCAGGCGGCGAACGCCTCGGCTCGGCACCGCAAACAGAAGCGCCAAAAAGTCTGCTTGGTGAAGGTGGCGGCGCCAGTCTACCTAGACTGGTCCGACAAGCCTATCACCTTCGACCAAGGCGACCACCCCGACTTCGTGCCAAGCCCAGGAAGGTTCCCGCTCGTCGTCGATCCGATCATCGACAATGTTAGGCTCTCCAAGGTCCTCATGGACGGAGGTAGCAGCCTTAACATCATCTACGCCGAGACCCTGGAACTCTTAGGGGTTGATCGGTCCGAAGTCCGGGCCGGTGCGGCACCCTTCCATGGGATCGCGCCCGGGAAGCGAATCCTACCCCTCGGACGGATCGACTTACCCGTCTGCTTCGGAACTCCCTCTAACTTCCGAAAGGAAGCTCTCACCTTTGAGGTCGTCGGGTTCCGAGGAACCTACCATGCGGTGTTGGGAAGACCATGCTACACCAAGTTCATGGCCGTCCCCAACTACACCTACCTCAAGCTCAAGATGCCGGGCCCGAATGAAATCATCACCGTCGGATCCACGTACCGCCATGCGTATGAATGCGACGTGGAGTGTGTGGAGTACGCCGAGGCTCTCGCTGAGTCTGAGGCCCTCATCGCCGACCTGGAACGCCTCTCCAAGGAGGCACCCGACGCGAAGCGGCACGCCGGCAACTTCGAACCAGTTGAGGCAGTCAAGTCCATCTCTCTCGACCCCAGCAACGATGCCAGCAAGAAAGTTCGGATCGGCTCCGAGCTTGACCCCAAATAGGAAGCAGTGCTCGTCGACTTTCTCCGCGCAAACGCCGAAGTCTTTGCGTGGAGTCCCTCGGACATGCCCGACATACCGAGGGATGTCGCCGAGCACTCACTGGACATCAGAGCTGGAGCCCGACCCGTGAAGCAAACCCTGCACCGTTTTGACAAAGAAAAGCGCAGGGCCATAGGCGAGGAGATCCACAAGCTACTCGCGGCAGGGTTTATCAAAGAGGTATTCCACCCGAATGGTTAGCTAACCCTGTTCTTGTGAGGAAGAAGGATGGGAAATGGAGGATGTGTGTAGACTACACTGGTCTAAACAAAGCATGTCCGAAAGTTCCCTACCCTCTACCTCGCATCGATCAAATCATGGACTCCACTGCTGGGTGCGAAACCCTGTCATTCCTCGATGCCTACTCAGGCTATCACCAAATCAAGATGAAAGAGTCCGACCAGCTCGCGACTTCTTTCATCACACCTTTTGGCATGTATTGTTACACTACAATGCCATTTGGGTTGAGGAATGCAGGCGCCACCTACCAGAGGTGCATGAACCACGTGTTCGAAGAACACATCGGCAGAACAGTCGAGGCTTACGTCGACGACATCGTTGTCAAGACGAAGAGAGCCTCCGACCTCCTCTCTGACCTTGAAGCGACATTCAAGTGTCTGAGAGCGAAAGGCGTGAAACTCAATCCCGAGAAGTGTGTCTTTGGAGTCCCCCGAGGCATGCTCCTTGGATTCATCATCTCCGAGGGGGGCATCGAGGCCAACCCGGAGAAAATCGCGGCCATCACCAACATGGGACCGATCAAAGATTTGAAAGGAGTACAGAGGGTCATGGGATGCCTTGCGGCTCTGAGCCGCTTCATCTCACGCCTTGGCGAGAAAGGCTTGCCTCTGTACCGCCTCTTAAGAAAGGCCGAGTGCTTCACTTGGACCCCCGAGGCCGAGGAAGCCCTCGGAATCCTTAAGGCGCTCCTTACGAACACACCCATCCTGGTGCCCCCCGCTGCAGGAGAAGCCCTCTTGATCTACGTAGCCACGACTACTCAAGTGGTCAGCGCCGTGATCGTAGTCGAGAGACGAGAAGAAGGGCATGCACTGCCCGTCCAGAGGCCAGTCTACTTCATCAGCGAAGTGCTTTCCGAGACCAAAGTCTGCTACCCACAGATCCAGAAGCTGCTCTATGCAGTGATTCTGACACAGCGAAAGTTGTGACACTACTTCGAGTCTCATCCGATGACTGTGATGTCATCCTTCCCCCTGGGGGAGATCATCTAGTGCCGCGAGGCCTCGGGTAGGATAGCAAAGTGGGCAGTGGAACTTATGGGCGAAACACTATCATTCGCTCCTCGGAAGGCCATAAAATCCCAGGTCTTGGCAGACTTCCTGGCTGAGTGGACTGACACCTAGTTACCAACAACTCCAATCCAGCCCGAGCTCTGGACCATGTACTTCGATGGGTCACTCATGAGAACAGGAGCAGGCGCTGGCCTGCTCTTCGTTTCACCCCTCGGAAAGCATCTCCGCTACGTCATTCGCCTCCATTTTCCGGCATCAAACAACGTGGCCGAGTATGAGGCTCTGGTTAACGGGCTACGCATCGCCATCGAGCTAGGGGTCTGGCGCCTCGACGCTCGAGGCGACTCACAGCTTGTCATCGACCAAGTCATGAAGAACTCCCACCGCCGTGACCGGAGGATGGAAGCCTACTGCGACGAAGTCCGGCGCCTGGAAAACAAGTTCTACGGGCTGGAGCTCAACCACATCGCCCGACGGTACAACGAGACTGCGGACGAGCTGGCGAAAATAGCCTCGGGGCGAACGACGGTTCCCCCGGACGTCTTCTCCAGAGACCTACATCAACCATCCGTCAAGATCAACGACACGCCCGAGCCTGAGGAAGCCTCGGCCCAGCCCGAGGTACCCTCGGCCGAGCCCGAGGTACCCTCGGCCGGACCCGAGGCACCCTCGGCCATCGAAGAAGAGGCCTTTCCCATCGAGGAGGAACAGAATGGGGTCACGCCAGATCCGAACTGGCAGACCCCGTACCTAGAATATCTCCTCCGAGGAGAGCTTCCCATCGACAAGACCAAAGCTCGGCAGCTGGCTCGGCGCGCCAAGTCATTCGTCTTGCTGGGTGATGAAAAAGAGCTCTATCACCGCAGCCCCTCGGGCATCCTCCAACGATGCATATCTATCGCCCAAGGACAAGAACTATTGCAAGAAATACACTCGGGGGCTTGCGGCCACCATGCAGCGCCTCGAGCCCTCGTGGGTAATGCCTTCTGACAAGGTTTCTATTGGCCAACCGCGGTGGCCGACGCTACTAGGATTGTGCGCTCCTGCCGGGGGTGTCAATTCTACGCAAAGCAGACGCATCGGCCCGCTCAGGCCTTGCAGACGATACCCATCACCTGGCCATTTGCTGTGTGGGGTCTAGACCTCGTCGGTCCCTTGCAGAAGGCACCCGGGGGCTTCTCGCACCTTCTGGTCGCCATCGACAAATTCTCCAAGTGGATCGAGGGGCTCAAACCAAGGATCTACAACAACCTCAACAAGTTCGGCAAGCGGTGGATGAAAGAGCTACCCTCGGTAGTCTGGAGTCTGAGGACGACGCCGAGCCGCGCCTCGGGTTTTACGCCATTCTTTCTAGTCTATGGGGCCGAGGCCGTCCTCCCCACGGACTTAGAATACGGGTCCCCGAGGACCAAGGCGTATGACGACCGAAGCAACCAGACCAGCCGAGAAGACTCGCTGGACCAACTCGAGGAGACTCGGGACGTTGCCTTACTACATTCGGCACGGTACCAGTAGTCGCTGCGGCGCTACCACGCCCGAAGCGTTCGGTCCCAAGGCTTCCAAATGGGAGACTTGGTGCTTCGCCTGCGACAGGACGCCCGAGGGCGCCACAAGCTCACTCCTCCCTGGGAAGGGCCCTTCATCATCGCCAAGATCTTGAAGCCCGGAACATACAAGCTGGCCAACGACCAAGGCGAGGTCTACAGCAACGCTTGGAACACCAACAGCTACGTCGCTTCTACCCTTAAGATGTTTTAAGTCATTCATGTACCTCGTTTACATACACAAAGTCTAACCGTCAAGGAAGGGTCGGTCTTGCCTCAGCAAAGCCCGACCCTCCCTCGGGGGCTAGAAGGGGGAACCCCCTCTGCGTCAAAATTTTCTTCAGAAAAATTTTCTACCAAAACAACCTTTGTGCTTTCGACTTCCGTATCGATAGCGGGATCCTGAGAACGACGAGGGTACACGTAAGCGGCAAGGCCGACCGAGCCGAGGAACTCCTACGTGATACACCCAGCCCAGATGGGGTTGGCCGAGGCCCAATAAATTAGGGTTGCCCGGAGCCCAACAGTTCATTAAGCACACCCAACTCAGGGAAAGGCCCAATCGCCCCAAAAGACTAGTCCAATGGGGGAAGGGTGGCTCTCCCTTTTAAAGTGGCTTCCTTCTCCCAAGTTAAGCGAGGTGGGATAATTCTGAGGCTCACACGGTCGCCGTCCGACTACAATTGGGCCAACTGGGCCAATTGCGTCTTTGCCAACGGGTAATAGTGGAGGATGTCCTCATCATTCCCACCTTCTTAAAATGGGCCCTAGCTCTGATACCAGATGATACACCCAGCCCAGGTGGGGTTGGCCGAGGCCCAATAAATTAGGGTTGCCCGGAGCCCAACAGTTCATTAAGCACACCCAACTCAGGGAAAGGCCCAATCGCCCCAAAAGACTAGTCCAATGGGGGAAGGGTGGCTCTCCCTTTTAAAGTGGCTTCCTTCTCCCAAGTTAAGCGAGGTGGGATAATTCTGAGGCTCACACGGTCGCCGTCCGACTACAATTGGGCCAACTGGGCCAATTGCGTCTTTGCCAACGGGTAATAGTGGAGGATGTCCTCATCACTACGCCTCCGGGATACGGATACCTCACTCATCACCTTCCGCGGGAAGTAACTCATGCTCGGATAAGCGATTCTGCTACCGAACAAGTCCCAACACTCGGGTAGAAAACGACTTTCGCGCCTTCTCGACTGTACCAATAATGGAATCCTTCGACCAAATGAGAGTGCACGTAAGCGGCAAGGCCGACCGAGCCGAGGGACTCCTACGCCTCCGGGATACGGATACCTCACTCATCACCTTCCGCGAAAAGTAACTCTCGTTCGGATAAACGATTCTGCTATTGACAAGACAAGTCGTGATGCTCGAAACAAGAGGAGAGAAGACACAGCTTTTTAAACACGACGATAAAGTGTTTAGGCCTCAACGGCCGCGAAAAAGCATGCGCATGCTACAGACAAACTATTCCTGCAGGTTCGGGCATCGGCAGGGGGAGCAGCAGCACCCTCGGTGTTGTTTCCACCCTCAGTGGAACCTGGATCAGCCTCGGACGGCGACCCGAGCAAAAGGACCTCCACCTAAGGGAGGACGCCAGCACCGTGCCAGCAGGTGTCTTGGCCAAGCTCCAGCGGCTGCTACCACATCTTCCTCGGCCTAGGAAGCCGCCATCTCCTGGGCCGACGAAGTCTCTTTCCGAGCCGACTCCGCGTCTGTCCGCGCTAACACCGCTGCCTCTGGCTCTGGCTCATCGCAGAGCAGCCGAGGGTTCCAAAAACTGAGCAAGAGAAGCCTAGAGCGGCAAGGCCGACAGAGCCGAGGGACTCCTACGCCTCCGGGATACGGACACCTCACTCGTCACCTTTCGCGAAAGGCAACCGACGCTCGGTTAAGTGGTTCGGCTAGCCAACAGACAAGTCCCAGCGCTCGGAATGAGGAAGACACACAACTTCATTCTCGAATACCCAAATGTTCAGGCCTCGACAGCCACAAAGAACAAACACATATACCTAGGGGTAACTATGCTACATAGACTTAGACGTCGGCAGAACCCTCGGCGGTTCTCCCGACCTACAACAAGTGTCTAAGTACTTGAAGCGGTTACATTTTGCTCCGGCAAAACCCCGGTATATCTCCTAACAAACAGGACTCCGGTTCCGCTCCCGCGGGTATGAACTACCTCCACACCAGAGGGCCCGTGGGACAACAAATTCTAGGTGGCTCGCCGACGACCACTACACCAGCAGGGACAATGACCCCCGCTTCGGGCGGCTAAACAGTAGCAGCGATGACCTCAGGGCCGACGCTGCTGTGACAAGGCCCTCGCCCGCGTCTCCGCTCGAGGGGCGAGGACAAGCCATCAAAGCCAAAGAGCCAGGGGTCCAGCCGCAGCTGCCGCCGATGGTCTCGTCGGTGGAGAAACCTTCTCCGGCTGCCACCACCTCACCACCGATGACAGCGGCCACCTGCGCACCAGCGCCATGCCGACGAATGGCGGACGCCCCAGCCTGCACCGGCAGGTCCCCAATCAGGTCCTCACGGATGGGCAGGCCCCGACCTCCGCACGGAGGCGTCGTGCCGGAGTGAGGACAAGACAATCCAAGAACACAAACGCCGCCCATACGGCGTATGGCGTCTTGGACGGTCCTCCGGTGCGCACGGCGCAACAGACGCCCGAGCCCGAATCAAGCGGTAGGAGGCAGCATCGGAGGCCGCGACAGAGCCAGCTGAGCCAGCGAGCCAGGCACACTGGAGTTGACGACGCTTGCGGCCGACCGGTCCTACGTTGCTGAAGTTCGCCCCTCCGCAAGGTCGGTGAGCGCCTTCTCCCCTGAATGCTGAAGGAGGAGACGGCCTGCCGGCCCATGCGGGAGGTAGAACCTCGGCTCAACTCGCCCTCCGCCTCAGCCCGGATGATGAAGATCCTTGAAGATGAAGGCGGGGCGGAGGCCGCAGCCCGGCTTGCTTCTCCCCACCAAACTGCCCATTGGTGAGGGAATGCAGCCGGGCTGCACGACGAAAATCCTTGAAGCCGAGCGATGGCTGAAAGGTGCCGGTCTCCACGAGGCCGCGCTCCTCCAACGACAGCAAGAGCAAGGCGACGCTGGAGCACCCCATCCAGGGGCTCAAAAGGTGGAAGGGCGCAACGCATGAGGGGAGAACGAAGGCATGGCCACTGCCCAGGGGGTCGATCCCCCTTTTATAGGCAGACCTCCTCACTTGCACCCCTTAGCGTCACGGGCGAAATCTCTACTGACATCCTCCAGGGTTCTCCCCTACGACACGGGGGCTAGGACCCACACGTCATACGAGTTGATTCGAAGCACGAAGAAGGCGAACCGCCGCACGCGAGGCATGTAACCGTCCCGCGGTTACAAGCGCTCTCCCATCTTCGCAGAAACCGGTGGTCGAAAGGGTGGACTGCCATGCAACAGGCATCCAACTGCACCGCAACAGTGTGCCCCTTCGGCTCCGTCCACATCCGGCGGACCAGCGCAAAGGAAGCGGGCCCGCATGTCATGTAACCGGCGCGCCGGTTACGACGTGCGAGAAGTTACACCGCCACTCGCGCCAATGCTGCACCTCCTCGACTGCGGAACCAGTACCGCGACTCGAGGTAGCCCTGCGCAGGACCCAACAAGGCCAGTTAAAGGTGACAGCCACGGGCCGGTCAGTCGCGGGGTAGGCACGACGGTTGGCATGGTCAAAAGCGGACCGGCAGTAACTGCAGCGGCAGACGAGCGGAGGCAGTGGTCAAGTCGCCTGCAGGCTCGCGTCCCCTCCTGAAGCGATGGGAGAGCCCTCTCCCACGGCATGAAGACGACGCGCCCGTGCCCCATTCGTCGAATGGCTCGCGCGCGCAACGGGCGCCACGCGAATCGCCCGTCTCGTCGCATTGACTCTCCGACGGAGCAAGCGACGCCTCTAGCAGGTGAGGCGAGCGTCGCTTCGCCTTCGCCATAATGACCGCGTCAAAAAAGGTGCACCACCTTATTTAAATTCATATCCTTCCCCTCCTCCTCCTCTCTCTCTCTTGCAATAGGGACCGGGAAAGGGGATGTTGTGGAAAGGATCCTTCCCAGTAAGGATGAAAACGGGACAGGTACCCGGAATGGGTATCGGATACGGGTACCAAAACGGGACGTAATTTCGGATACGGATACGGGTATTTTGTTTGTCGGGACGGATACGGGTATTACCCGGATATTGAACCTCGGATATGGGTAGGATACGAAATCACTAATACCCGGTCAGTACCCGAAAATCCCGGGTCGAATACGGGTACCCGGAATTCGGGTACCCGTTTTTTCTTTTTCTGCATAATATAGTTATAAAATCATAACTTTTATATATGAAATCGGATGAAGATAAAGTTTATATGAAAATTGTAGAGCTTGAAGAGATCTATGACTTTGTAATACACCAATTTTTTGTTTAAACAATATTTTAATGATTTAATTGTATTTTTGATGATTTTCTATGACAAGAAATTAATAATACATAAATAGCCTCAAAAAATCGTGAAATTTTACGGAGATACAACATATGTCCATATGTAACCATAAAAATGTTTGGATCATAAGATCTATAAGATGCCCACGTTTCTTTCCTTTCACTTTCACTTATTTGTATGAGTTACATGTGAAATTAGTGTAAGTATCCAAGTTTCAACATAATCAGTACTTCACTTTATCATTTTCATACGAGGACTTGAGTTATCTTCATATAAAATGTTTATTAGTTTTTGTAACTTATTTGCAATTTTTTAGTGAAACTAGAATATTTATGAATTTTAAATATTGCGGTGTTGGTTCTACAATGTTCTTGTGATAAGCAACTTTGAACTGCATGATGTCAATTTTACCGGTTTCCTTTCTTACATCTGATCTATCATATACATGATTATGTATTGCTTAACTTATGGATGGTTGGACAATTAATATCATCGGATGAACTACCAGACAATTATCCGGTATCTACCCGAGTAGTATCCGTTATCCGTTTCTTACCCGTCTGGATTATTACCCGGTCCCGTCCTGTATCCATCCCGAATCTTAACTATCCGTATCCGGTCCCGTATCCGAGAGAAATATATTAGGGTAGGATACGGGATGACCCTGTATCCGGCTGTATCCATCCCGTTTTCATCCCTTTCCCGGCGAAGGAAGCGGGCCCCGAGCCCTCCTACTGATCAGGGGTTCGAAGGCTGGCCCCTCGGAAGGGTTTCGACAGCCGCCCCAGAGCACTCGGACTTTAAGCCCATTACTGATCAGGGGTTCGAAGGCTGGCCCCTCGGAAGGGTTCGATAGCCGCCCCAGAGCGCTCGGGCTCCGTGCCCACTACTGATCAGGGGTTCGTAGGCTGGCCCCTCGGAAGGGTTCGACAGTCGCCCCAGAGCACGCAGAGTGAGGGATGACTCTGGGTACGTTCGATACATAGCCGAGGCTCGGGCTACGCTCCCGAGGTACCCTAGGACATTTCCGAGACCGGCGGGAACGATTTGTAATGGAATCCCACCGAAAGGAGGCATTGAGCCCTCGGATCCTGTCGAAGGGGTCTGGGTCCAGCAAATCACCTGCAGATACTTTTGGAGCACGCCTCTGGGCCACCAGCCGACCCCTAACGAACGGGGCACGAGCGTCCACTCGGATCACCCGTTAGCAGCTCACTGGAAACACCATGTTCGGCGCCCTCCGAGGGCAACATGGCGCTTCCCCCCTCCTCCTTGCGGAAAGGCGACGCAGGGGCGTATAATAAAAGTCGGGAAAGTCCTTGATCGTCCCCTCGCTCCATGCAGAAGCTCAGGGGCTGCTCTCGCACCCGGCTACGGCCAAAACTGTTGACAGCGTCAACAAACCAGCTTGATAACTTGGAACCCGACCATGCACCTGGGCTACGGCCAAGTCGCATGAGGGAACGATCAGACCGGCCGAAGCACCACAAAAAGCATTCAGACCTCAGAGGAGTCAAACCACTCCTCCGAGGCCTCGGGGGCTACACCCGACGGGTGCGCTCGCGCGCACCCACCAGAACAAGGCAAAAACCGAGAAAGGCCGGTCCCCTCACCGAAAACGCGGCAAAAGCCTCCAAGCGAGTACCAACACTCCCTTCGAGGCTCGGGGGCTACTGTCGGGTACCATAATTAGGGGTACCCCCAATGCTCCTAATCATGGCTGGTAAACACCCTCAGACCAACTGACGGGTGCGGTTCAAGTCAAGGCTTCGTCTTCCCAAGAAACGCGATCTCGCCTGAGCCCAGCCTCGGGCCGGAGCAGTAATCCCAGACGAGTTCACGCCTCGCCCGAGGGCCTCCTCAGGCAGCGAGTGCCCCCTCGGCTCTCCCGAAGCCCGGCTCGGGCAGGCTTCATTGTGAAGCAACCTTGGCCAGACCGCCTCACCAACCGACCGCTTCGCAAGCGCATTCAATGCAGGGGATGCCTAACACCGTATCCTAACACACACGCCTCAGTCGGCCAGGCCGAAGTGACTGCAGTCACTTTGCCCCTCTTCTTTACTGTACTGATGTGACAGGAAAACAGTGTCGCTCGCCCTGCTCCGACTGCCGTATCAACCACCCAGGCAAAGACTGACAACAAGTCACGATCAACCACCGAGTTCGGCCTCGAGCGCAATAGGAAGGTCCGCCTCGCCCGACCTCAGGCTCCAGCCTCGGGAGGAGGTTTCCGACTCGGCCTCAGGCTCCGGCCTCGGGAGGAGGTCTCCGCCTTGCCCGACCCCCGGACTCGGCCTCGACCTCGGTCTTGGGAGGAATCGCATCCTCACCCGACCCCAGCCTTGGCCTCGATAGAAGTCTCCGCCTCGCCCGACCTTGGCCTCGGACCGACCGCGTGTCACACCCGGTTTTGGAAGGCAAACCGAATGCGAACTATGTACGTGCCAGGATCAGAACTCACGTACACAACGATTACATAAATGAACATCATCGCACAATGCTCGAACAATAACATAACAGAGTATTAACTTATTACATCACAGAGTCATAGACATCCACATAGTCATCGACTTAACAGTTAAATCAAAGTGCTAGCGAAACGCAGTAAAGATAAGGCCTTCACAGGCAGCTGACTGGGGGTTGCCGCCAACCCACACCTAGAATTCGTCGTAGTCTTGGAACTCCTGGAAGTCTCCTTCCACGACTTCGCCTTCTCCGGAGCAGTGGTTACAATGCGGACAACCTGGTGTTTGGTGGTAAAGCAAGGATGAGTACACATCAATGTACTCAGCAAATGTCCCGTTTGGCTGAAGTGGACTAGCTTTATGTGGGGTTAGGCTCAAGCAGTTGCTTTTAGTTGGACAGATATTTATCATTAGTAGAAGCCAGATTTTAGCATTAACCAACCCGTGAACCATTTCCTCATCGAGGAACAACATCATCATATTCGAACCAAAACCATAACATAATCCTTGTATCTCGAACCATCTGTATCTCTAATCAAAGAGGATCCCAAGGCTGCTCTTAACCGTGAGCACGGCTGATATATCAGTTCCACTACCCTCTGCAGAGGTCGCACACTTTACCCATGAGTCATGATTTCCCTTTCTGCCCGGGGAGAGCTAATCCCCATTGACCACTACCTAGGTGGTCCGGCAGGGTATCACTACGTAGCTTTTACAAAGATTCCCTAGAGATCATAGCTGCCCGTTAGGTTTCTCCAGTTTGATAAACACAGTACTCCTCCCCGCAGGAGAGTGACTAACAAAAGCAAAACGAAAGAACCTCGGCACTCAGCCTCGGCAGAGCAAGCACTGTGCCTGGACCCCATTGACGGCACGACGGCGAAGCAACTACACCTCTAGTTCCTCTAATTAATTAGCTAAGGGCATCCCATTTCACCCTCATGGTTGCACTGTTATCCCGGGTGGTCTCTCAACGAACAGGTCCTTACGGAGAGGTACTCAGGAAACAGCCTGAGCCCCCTAGAGTGTCACAAGATCATCAACATCATCAGGATAACAGTATCATAAATATTCACATCATGTTCATTGATTAAGTTAAGGCAGTAGCAGAATGCTAACCATAATAGCCCATAAGGTCATCAAGGATAAAGTAAAGTGTAAAGCTAGTCAATCCTTAGGTTTCAAGTAAGTAATGCGGGGTAGTAAGTTATAAATGAATAGGACATAATGGGTCAGAGGACACTTGCCTTCACCAAACTGCTGATCAGGAACTTCCTCTGCAACTTCCTCGGGAAACACAGACTGCTCGTTGTCTACGTAAAGTAATCATTCACACTATGCACTTGGGAAATAACAAACAAAAGCAACATACCAAACATATGCAGCAAAGAGATCACAAGTTCATAGTAGAAAAGGGATAGGCACTCTGGTGTTCCCTAGGTCTGGGGTAGAGGACTATACAAAGTGATTCATTATCCACTAATCAGGTTTAAGTCAGTGGTGGGATTAAATCATTATCTGGTTTTAAGTTCCTAAACTTAGGTGTTTAAGTCCATAAACTTAAGTGCTCCAACTTTTATTAAAGTCTACTATCTTTTATTTATCTCAAATAGGGTTCCCATAACATTAATTTTACCCTAATGATCAACTATTAATTGGGACATAGAAACAGCAGGGAAACATTGCATAAACAGATAGATAATAATATTATGAACATTTTGCAATTTGAAGCACCTAATTTGGAGTTCATATGGCAAAGTTATGAATTTTACAAGTTTAGGGGTTAAAAATCTACCCTAAGGACCTATTTTGAATTAAATAAAAGGTCCGAGGACCCAACTGTAAGAAACCAGGGACGGCGGGCGCAATTTCCAGAAAACAGGGGGTTCTTTAAGAAAACGCGTGGGCGAAGGGGTATCGGGCCTTCATAGCCGTCGGATCTCAAATCAACGCCCGAGATTAGATCGCGGGCGGGCGCGCGAGCGCGCGGCGGCCTGAGCGGCTGACAGGCGGGGCCGGGCGGGCAGCGCGGGGCGAACGGCTGACAGGCGGGACCGGGCGGGCAGCGCGGGGCGCAGGCGGGCTGACAGGCGGGGTCGGGCGAGCAACGCGGGGCGCAGGCGGGCTGACAGGCGGGACCGGGCGGGCAGCGCGGGGCGCAGGCGGGCTGACAGGCGGGGTCGGGCGAGCAGCGCGGGGCGCAGGCGGGCTGACAGGCGGGGCCCAATTGGCAGGGAGGCGGGGCGCGGGGGAAACGGCTCTGGGCCGTCGGATCTCAGGCGAACGGCTGAGGTTGGGTTCGGGCTATTTGAAACAGGACCGTCCGATCTAAGATGGACGGCGGGGATGGGGCGGCTGGCTTCTGTCTCCTTCCCCAGCCGGCTGAGGCGGCGGCGCCCGTCCCGCGGCGGAGAACTCGCCAGAGACGAGGGGCGCGGGGGCCCTGCGGGTCCTTGGGGCAATCTGAATGGCCGGGGAGGTTGGGGAGGGCGCGGGGAACCTTTTGGTGGGGTCTGGGTCGGGGCAGGGGCACCGGAGGGGGGCAGTTCACGGTGAAGCGGCTCGGCGGCGGCGTTAAGCAACTCCGACGAGGAATTAAGCGCGACAGAGTGCAATAGAGGGGAAGAGAGGGGGCATGGGAGGTTCCTTACCTCAAGGCGAACTCCGGGGACTCCTCGGTGGCGACGGAGACGCGGCGACAGCCCGAGTCGACGGTGGCGAACCTCGGCGGCTGCGCAGCGAACGGCGGGTGAGCGCGGGCGGAGGAATTCGGGGAGGGAGAGGGGAAATTGGAGCGCGTCCCGGGTTGAGGACGTCGGGGCGGAGCTCACCGTGGCAGAAGGCACGGCGGGGCTCCAACGGCGACGGAGGAACGAGCTCGGGCGGTGGCGGTTAATGGCGGCGGCGCTTTGGCGTGCGCGCAGCGAGGGGGAGGGTGAGAGAGGGGTCGGCAGGTGCGCAAATGAGGGAGGGGGAGAGGGGGAGCGAGGTTCGGGGCTCAAGTGGCCGAGGGCGAGGTAGTGGCGAGCTCCACGCGCGACGTGGGCGCGGAGTCCGCGGCACGCGCGGCGGCGGTTACGCGGGGACGACGGGGCTGACAGCCCGGGCCCGCGAGCAGAGAGAGAGCGAGGGAGAGGGCGCACGCACGGGGAAAGCGGCTGCGCCGACAGGCGGGGCCCGCGGGCAGAGAGAGAGCGAGGGAGAGGGCGCACGCGCAGGGAAAGCGGCTGCGCCGACAGGCGGGGCCCGCGGGCAGAGAGAGAGCGAGGGAGAGGGCGCACGCGCGGGGAAGCGGCAGCGCCGACAGGTGGGCCCGCCAGGGCAGAGAGAGGAGGGGGGGGGGGGGGGGGGGAGAGGCGCGCTGCGCGCGAGATGGGCCGACTGGGCCGAAAGGCCGAGGGGGGCGGGGGTTTGGGCTCTTTTCCCTTTTTCTTTTATTCTGTTTTTTGTTTTCTCTTTTCTTTTTATTTCCTCTATTTGATTCAAATTCAAATAAGCCACAAATTCAAATTAGACTTTCTAAGAATTATGCACCAAACAAAAGTGAAATCTAGGGTTCAACATGATGCAACAATTCATACTCCCTTGGAGTTTGAGCTAATAGACTATAGTTACAAATAAAATAACCACTTTTCCCCTATAGAAATGAGAAAGAGAAGATTGGGGAAGGATGAAAAAAGGGAAGTAACACCTGAATTTGTGAATATGAGCAAAGAAATTTTATACCCCCAAATTCAGGGTGTTACAAACCTATCCCCCTTAAAAGAATCTCGCCCCGAGATTCAGGGTTGGTCAGCAAAGAGTTCAGGGTATTTGGCTTTCAGATCATCTTCTCGTTCCCAGGTTGCTTCTTCCTCCGAGTGGTGACCCCATCTGACTTTGCACATTCTGATGGTGTTCCTCCGGGTGACTCTGTCTACAAACTCCAGAATCTGCGTTGGCTTCTCTATGTATGTCAGATCCTCCTGGACTTCCAAACCCTCCACTGGCAACTGTTCTTCCGGTACTCGCAGACACTTCTTCAATTGTGACACGTGAAACACATTGTGCACTGCCGACAAACTTTCTGGTAGATTGAGTTGGTAAGCCACTTCTCCACGCTTTGCTTGAATCTGATATGGTCCAACGTACCGGGGTGCTAACTTGCCTTTAACTCCGAACCTTCTGACTCCCCTGATAGGTGACACCTTCAGGTAGACGAAATCCCCCACTTCGAAACTCAGTTCTCTTCTCCTTCGGTCCGCATAGCTTCGCTGTCTTGACTGGGCTATCTTCAGGTTCTCCCGAACCATTTTGATATTCTCTTCGGCTTCAAGCAAAATGTCGGGGCCAAACACCTGTCTCTCTCCAGGCTGGTCCCAATGCAGCGGAGTCCTACAACTCCGTCCATAGAGTGCCTGAAACGGTGACATCTTCAAGCTGGCCTGGTAGCTATTGTTGTAGGAGAATTCTGCATAAGGTAACCTTTTGTCCCATCCTGACTTGTCTTGCAACGCACAGGCTCTCAGCATATCTTCTAGGATCTGGTTAGTTCTTTCAGTCTGCCCGTCTGTCTGCGGATGATAAGCCGAGCTGAAGTTCAAATGGGTGCCCAAAGCTTCTTGTAGCTGCTGCCAAAAATGAGAGGTGAACTGCGTTCCTCGATCTGACACTATCTTCTTCGGTACACCATGAAGGCAAACTATCCGTGACATGTATAACTCAGCTAACGTTGCTCCGGTGTATGTGGTCTTCACCGGTATGAAATGGGCCACCTTTGTTAAGCGGTCCACAACCACCCAGATGGAATCATAACCGGCCCGGGTACGGGGTAGGCCAACTATAAAATCCATCCCGATCTCATCCCACTTCCACTGAGGAATCCGCAATGGCTGCAACAATCCGGCGGGCCTTTGATGCTCTGCTTTGGTTCTTTGACAGCTATCACAGATGGCGACATATTCTGCGATTTCTCTTTTCATGCCATACCACCAAAACCTCCTCTTTAAATCCTGGTACATCTTTTCGCTTCCCAGGTGTATGGAGTAGGCTGTCTCATGAGCTTCCTTTAGGATCAGCTCCCGAATAGGTTTAAGGTCGGGGACACACAATCGGTCCTTGAACCATATTACTCCCTCTTCATCCTCTCGAAAGTCTTTGCCTCTTCCTTCTAAGATTAGCTACCGGATCTTGTTGATGCTTTCATCATCCTTCTGCCCTTCTTTGATCTCCCGCTCTAGGGTGGGCTCTAATTCCACTGTTACTCCTTGCGTACTGTTCAGGAAACCGAGACTCAGTCTGTCGAACTCCTTGGCTAACTCATATGGCATTGGGTACGTGGCCATCATATTGACTTGACTCTTCCTGCTCAGAGCATCTGCAACCACATTGGCTTTGCCTGGATGGTAATGTATCTCCAACTCATAGTCTTTGATCAATTCCAACCATCTTCGCTGTCTCATGTTTAACTCTGACTGGGTGAATATGTACTTCAGACTTTTATGATCTGTGTAGATGTCGCACTTCTGTCCATACAAGTAATGTCTCCATGTCTTTAGAGCATGAACCACTGCTGCCAACTCCAGGTCATGTGTGGGATAATTTTTCTCATGGATCTTCAGCTGTCGAGATGAATATGCTACAACTCTTCCTTCTTGCATTAGCACACATCCCAATCCGGTGTAAGAAGCATCACAATACACTGAGAATGGCTTGTGAACATCAGGCAGGACTAACACCGGAGCTGAAGTCAATCTACTTTTTAGTTCTTCAAATGCTTCCTGACACTTTAGGGTCCACTTAAACTCAACTTTCTTCGCTAGTAATGCTGTCATTGGTCTAGCAATCTTTGAGAAGCCTTCGATGAAACGCCTGTAATACCCAGCCATTCCAATGAAGCTCTTGATCCCACGAACATCCTTTGGTGCTTTCCAGTTTAGGATATCTGCTACTTTCTTTGGATCCACTGCCAACCCATCTTGATTTATGATGTGACCCAGAAACAAGACTTCATGAATCCAGAACTCGCATTTGCTCAGCTTGGCATACAGCTGATGCTCCCGTAGCCTTTGCAATACCATCTTCAAATGCTCTACATGATCTTCCTCACTTTGAGAGTATATGAGAATATCATCGATAAACACTACCACAAACTTGTCCAGATAATCCATGAACACACTGTTCATCAGGTACATAAAGAAGGCTGGCGCATTTGTTAAACCAAAGGACATAACTGTGAATTCATATAACCCGTACTTGGTGATGAATGCCGTCTTCGGTATGTCCGAGGGTCGGATTCTGAGTTGATGGTAGCCTGATCTCAGATCTATCTTCGAGAATACGCTGGCACCTCTGAGCTGGTCGAACAAATCTTCTATCCTTGGCAGGGGGTACTTGTTCTTGACAATGACTTCATTCAAAGCTCTGTAGTCTATGCACATCCTTTTGGTACCATCTTTCTTCTCTACAAACAACACCGAAGCGGCCCAAGGCGAGGTACTTGGTCTGATGTAACCCTTCTCTAACATCTCATCTATCTGCTTCTTGAGTTCCACCAATTCTGGTCCAGACACTCGGTAGGCTCTTTTGGAAATGGGGGCGGTACCAGGGATAAGCTCTATGGCAAATTCAACCTTTCTCTCGGGTGGCATTCCCGTTAGCTCCTCGGGAAATACGTCCGGAAAGTCCGACACAACCTTGATAGTCTCGAGCGGGTTGGGCTCCTTACTATCAACTGAAATCTGGTGACAGACACCCTCCGCTGATTTAGGCATCCTTAGCTCGGCCACTACCTCTTCTCCTGACGGGGACTTCAATGTTACGGTCCTCTTGTCACAGCTAACATTCGCTTCATACTTCATTAACCAATTCATCCCTAGAATAACATCTATCCCAGGGGTGTCTATTACTATTAAGTCACTGGGGAACCCTATCCCCCTTATTTCCACCCTTATATTTGAGCATATTTTATCTGTTTGCACCTTGCCACCAACCGAATTAATCCTCATGGGCGGCATCATTGCCTCTACTGAGATGTTATGCAATTCTACCCAGGTTGCAGTGACAAATGAATGAGTTGCACCAGTATCAAATAGCACTTTCGCGGGATGAGATTCGACTGAGAACATACCTACTGCCACATCTGGTGCATCCTGGGTCGCTTCGGCCTCCAAGTGGTTCACCTTTCCACGGTTGTACGCTTGGTTACGATTGCCTGCCGTCGGTTGCAGTACACCTTGCCTTGTTGGAGCATTGGGGTTGGTTTGCTGCTGCGCCATCTTCTTCGGGCACTGCATCGCCCAGTGGCCTTGTTCTCCACAGTGGAAACATCCTCTGCCTCCTCCTTGTGCTGGGGCCGCTTGGTTGCTCTGGTTTGCTGCTGGGGCAGGAAGGCGAGGTGCCTGGTTGTTCTGCTTCTGATACTGATTACCTCCTTGCTGGCTGTTCTGACGATACTGCTGCTGTTGCGGGTACTGCCTCTGAAACTGCTGCTGATACGGACGCTGATTCTGATTCTGATATCCCTGACTGGGCCTGCCTTGCTGAGATGAACTGCCTGAGAAACGTGGACGGCTGATGCCTCCGGTCTGGGGTCCACTCATCTTGCGCTTCCGATCTTCCATATCCTTACGCTTCTTCTCAGTCATAACTGCCCTATCGATCAGGTGTTGGAAGGTGGGGAAGGTGTGATTCATCAGCTGGTAATGCAGGGGATCCACCAAACCTCTCATGAACCTGTACTGCCTTTTAGCATCAGTGTTGACATCCTCAGGTGCATACCGAGATAGCTGCAGAAACTTGTCTCTGTATTCACTAACAGACAGGGCCCCTGCTTCAGAGCCAGAAACTCCTCCTTCTTCACGATCATCAGTCCCTCCGGCACATGGTACCTGCGGAAACTCTCGCTGAATTCTTCCCAGGTGATGGCTTCGGGGTCAGCATGGGTGGTGAGGTAGGACTCCCACCAGGACTGGGCTGCTCCCCTTAGCTGACGGGGACCATACAGAACCTTCTCCCTATCGTCACATTGGGCGGTGCGCAGTTCTCTTTCCACTGCGCGCAGCCAGTCTTCTGCATCCATGGGGTCGGCAGAATGGGCGAAGGTAGGAGGGTGCCCTCTCATGAACTCACCACGCTTATCCCGTGGCATCTGGGGCATCTGCACTTGCAACTGGGGTTGGGATTGCTGTTGAGCCTGCTGCATGGCTGCCAGAGTCTGCCCAATGGCCTGCACTGCCTGAGTCTGCATCAAGAACATCTGCTCCACTGTCATCGGGGGTGGTGGGGGAGGCTGCCTCTGTTGTTCCTCATGCTGGTCCTGCTGCTCTTGCTGAGCACGCCTGTTGCATCGGCGCCTGTTGTCAGACATCTGTGGAAGACATTCATACATCATCATTGATCTTACAACCCTCCAGCATAAGAAAAGAGAATTCAGAATTCTTCATGACACTGAGTGAACAAAGAGCTTCACTGATCCTCATTACGGTTCAACACAGCTTCTCAGATAAGAAGGAAAGTAGAAGTAAATGGCTTCCCAACTAAATAACTGACTTTATTAACATTATAGCTAGGCCAGACTGCAGGGGAAACCCACAGGTTGGCAACAGTCATTACAAAGATTCAAATCCAGCACAAGTTCATCATAACAAGCATGCAAGCAACTGATAAGCAAACTAAGCTAATTGGAAGCAACTGATAAGCAAACTAAACTAACTATTTAAGACTGAGACATCTGACTTAAGAATTATTACAAACTTCGACGCTAACGATCTAAGGATCCAGATCTATCCTGGTCTTACAGGCAGGGGAACCATAAGTGTGGTGACCACGTGGCGGTGAGCGGTAAGGGTGCTGAGTCCCAACAGGAGCAGGAGAACCACCCTCCTGGTGATGGCGCTCTGCCAGCTCAGCACGCAACTCCGCAATCTCCGTTCGAGCCCTGCTCAGCTCGTCCAGAGAGTGATCCAGCTCAGTGTTAAGCACTGCGACTAGGTTGACTGTGCTGCTCAACCTAGGGTTAGCCTCACCAACAGGTGAGACAACCACACTCTCTGTGCTGCCAGTAGGGCGGCGGGGGTAGTACCGAAGGTTAAGACCGTCGGCCACGCCACCGAACAAGGAACAGTACTGGGAGAGTGCACGTCGTGCTGCATCCTGCATAGCCGCCTTTGCAGTGTCCCTCTCGGAGATGGAATAGTGCTCCGAAACGGCCTCCGCACCCCGGAGGTCATCCTCCGGACGACGAACTAGGCAGGTAGCCTCCCAGCGGTCCAGGTACCTCCCGCGACTGTGTTGGTAGACTACACAACGATACTCGATCGACCAGGTGTGCCGGTCAAAAGCCTGGCGCAGCAAGGTGTCGAGTGCGTCGTGGAAGTGACAACCGCGGGCGGCGTCACGGGTGATGGGTCGGGCGACCCATCCTTCCGCCTCCTGCGGCTCAGAAGACTCCGTGCTGTAGTCTGAGTCGTCGTCGTCGGGGTCTCCTCCGGTAGCTCCTCCAATAGCCGGGGCGTCCCGCGGTGGTGCAGGGGGCGCCTCCAGCTGGGCAACAGAGGAACGGGGCCTCACAGACTCCACCTCCTGCCGGGATGGGGAGGAAGAGCCCTGCTGCTCTCTGTGCTGGCGCCGGCGTTCCTGCTCCTCACGCAGGCGGTGGTGCAGTCTCTCCAGGTGACTCGACTGACCGGACACGGTGCGGTGTAGAGGACGCTCCGCAAGTCGAGACGGCAGGAAAGGAATCATCGACTTACGTGCAGTGTGTCTAAGACGAGCCATCTACAAAAGACACCGTAAGCATAAGAGTAAGAGCAGAACTAATATGACAAGTGAATAAACCATAGACAGAATAAGATAAAAAATTTAACAAGGTGTAATATAGTATATATATGTAGTAAAACATAGGGTTGGTCGAGGTGACCGACTTTTGAAGTAACATCAGAGGTCAAGGTGAGAGGGAAGGTCAATAGTCCTTAGTACGACCAGTGCTACTCTAGGTCAGCGGTCCTACAGTCAGCACGGCTTTGATACCACTTATGTCACACCCGGTTTTGGAAGGCAAACCGAATGCGAACTATGTACGTGCCAGGATCAGAACTCACGTACACAGCGATTACATAAATGAACATCATCGCACAATGCTCGAACAATAACATAACAGAGTATTAACTTATTACATCACAGAGTCATAGACATCCACATAGTCATCGACTTAACAGTTAAATCAAAGTGCTAGCGAAACGCAGTAAAGATAAGGCCTTCACAGGCAGCTGACTGGGGGTTGCCGCCAACCCACACCTAGAATTCGTCGTAGTCTTGGAACTCCTGGAAGTCTCCTTCCACGACTTCGCCTTCTCCGGAGCAGTGGTTACAATGCGGACAACCTGGTGTTTGGTGGTAAAGCAAGGATGAGTACACATCAATGTACTCAGCAAATGTCCCGTTTGGCTGAAGTGGACTAGCTTTATGTGGGGTTAGGCTCAAGCAGTTGCTTTTAGTTGGACAGATATTTATCATTAGTAGAAGCCAGATTTTAGCATTAACCAACCCGTGAACCATTTCCTCATCGAGGAACAACATCATCATATTCGAACCAAAACCATAACATAATCCTTGTATCTCGAACCATCTGTATCTCTAATCAAAGAGGATCCCAAGGCTGCTCTTAACCGTGAGCACGGCTGATATATCAGTTCCACTACCCTCTGCAGAGGTCGCACACTTTACCCATGAGTCATGATTTCCCTTTCTGCCCGGGGAGAGCTAATCCCCATTGACCACTACCTAGGTGGTCCGGCAGGGTATCACTACGTAGCTTTTACAAAGATTCCCTAGAGATCATAGCTGCCCATTAGGTTTCTCCAGTTTGATAAACACAGTACTCCTCCCCGCAGGAGAGTGACTAACAAAAGCAAAACGAAAGAACCTCGGCACTCAGCCTCGGCAGAGCAAGCACTGTGCCTGGACCCCATTGACGGCACGACGGCGAAGCAACTACACCTCTAGTTCCTCTAATTAATTAGCTAAGGGCATCCCATTTCACCCTCATGGTTGCACTATTATCCCGGGTGGTCTCTCAACGAACAGGTCCTTACGGAGAGGTACTCAGGAAACAGCCTGAGCCCCCTAGAGTGTCACAAGATCATCAACATCATCAGGATAACAGTATCATAAATATTCACATCATGTTCATTGATTAAGTTAAGGCAGTAGCAGAATGCTAACCATAATAGCCCATAAGGTCATCAAGGATAAAGTAAAGTGTAAAGCTAGTCAATCCTTAGGTTTCAAGTAAGTAATGCGGGGTAGTAAGTTATAAATGAATAGGACATAATGGGTCAGAGGACACTTGCCTTCACCAAACTGCTGATCAGGAACTTCCTCTGCAACTTCCTCGGGAAACACAGACTGCTCGTTGTCTACGTAAAGTAATCATTCACACTATGCACTTGGGAAATAACAAACAAAAGCAACATACCAAACATATGCAGCAAAGAGATCACAAGTTCATAGTAGAAAAGGGATAGGCACTCTGGTGTTCCCTAGGTCTGGGGTAGAGGACTATACAAAGTGATTCATTATCCACTAATCAGGTTTAAGTCAGTGGTGGGATTAAATCATTATCTGGTTTTAAGTTCCTAAACTTAGGTGTTTAAGTCCATAAACTTAAGTGCTCCAACTTTTATTAAAGTCTACTATCTTTTATTTATCTCAACTAGGGTTCCCATAACATTAATTTTACCCTAATGATCAACTATTAATTGGGACATAGAAACAGCAGGGAAACATTGCATAAACAGATAGATAATAATATTATGAACATTTTGCAATTTGAAGCACCTAATTTGGAGTTCATATGGCAAAGTTATGAATTTTACAAGTTTAGGGGTTAAAAATCTACCCTAAGGACCTATTTTGAATTAAATAAAAGGTCCGAGGACCCAACTGTAAGAAACCAGGGACGGCAGGCGCAATTTCCAGAAAACAGGGGGGTTCTTTAAGAAAACGCGCGGGCGAAGGGGTATCGGGCCTTCATAGCCGTCGGATCTCAAATCAACGCCCGAGATTAGATCGCGGGCGGGCGCGTGAGCGCGCGGCGGCCTGAGCGGCTGACAGGCGGGGCCGGGCGGGCAGCGCGGGGCGAACGGCTGACAGGCGGGACCGGGCGGGCAGCGCGGGGCGCAGGCGGGCTGACAGGCGGGGTCGGGCGAGCAACGCGGGGCGCAGGCGGGCTGACAGGCGGGACCGGGCGGGCAGCGCGGGGCGCAGGCGGGCTGACAGGCGGGGTCGGGCGAGCAGCGCGGGGCGCAGGCGGGCTGACAGGCGGGGCCCAATTGGCAGGGAGGCGGGGCGCGGGGGAAACGGCTCTGGGCCGTCGGATCTCAGGCGAACGGCTGAGGTTGGGTTCGGGCTATTTGAAACAGGACCGTCCGATCTAAGATGGACGGCGGGGATGGGCGGCTGGCTTCTGTCTCCTTCCCCAGCCAGCTGAGGCGGCGGCGCCCGTCCCGCGGCGGAGAACTCGCCGGAGACGAGGGGTGCGGGGGCCCTGCGGGTCCTTGGGGCGATCTGAATGGCCGGGGAGGTTGGGGAGGGCGCGGGGAACCTTTTGGTGGGGTCTGGGTCGGGGCAGGGGCACCGGAGGGGGGCGGTTCACGGCGAAGCGGCTCGGCGGCGGCGTTAAGCAACTCCGACGAGGAATTAAGCGCGACAGAGTGCAATAGAGGGGAAGAGAGGGGGCATGGGAGGTTCCTTACCTCAAGGCGAACTCCGGGGACTCCTCGGTGGCGACGGAGACGCGGCGACAGCCCGAGTCGACGGTGGCAAACCTCGGCGGCTGCGCAGCGAACGGCGGGTGAGCGCGGGCGGAGGAATTCGGGGAGGGAGAGGGGAAATTGGAGCGCGTCCCGGGTTGAGGACGTCGGGGCGGAGCTCACCGTGGCAGAAGGCACGGCGGGGCTCCAACGGCGACGGAGGAACGAGCTCGGGCGGCGGCGGTTAATGGCGGCGGCGCTTTGGCGTGCACGCAGCGAGGGGGAGGGTGAGAGAGGGGTCGGCAGGTGCGCAAATGAGGGAGGGGGAGAGGGCGAGCGAGGTTCGGGGCTCAAGTGGCCGAGGGCGAGGTAGTGGCGAGCTCCACGCGCGACGTGGGCGCGGAGTCCGCGGCACGCGCGGCGGCGGTTACGCGAGGACGACGGGGCTGACAGCCCGGGCCCGCGAGCAGAGAGAGAGCGAGGGAGAGGGCGCACGCGCGGGGAAAGCGGCTGCGCCGACAGGCGGGGCCCGCGGGCAGAGAGAGAGCGAGGGAGAGGGCGCACGCGCGGGGAAAGCGGCTGCGTCGACAGGCGGGGCCTGCGGGCAGAGAGAGAGCGAGGGAGAGGGCGCACGCGCGGGGAAGCGGCAGCGCCGACAGGTGGGCCCGCCAGGGCAGAGAGAGGAGGGGGGGGGGGGGGGGGGAGAGGCGCGCGCGTGCGAGATGGGCCGACTGGGCCGAAAGGCCGAGGGGGGCGGGGGTTTGGGCTCTTTTCCCTTTTTCTTTTATTCTGTTTTTTGTTTTCTCTTTTCTTTTTATTTCCTCTATTTGATTCAAATTCAAATAAGCCACAAATTCAAATTAGACTTTCTAAGAATTATGCACCAAACAAAAGTGAAATCTAGGGTTCAACATGATGCAACAATTCATACTCCCTTGGAGTTTGAGCTAATAGACTATAGTTACAAATAAAATAACCACTTTTCCCCTATAGAAATGAGAAAGAGAAGATTGGGGAAGGATGAAAAAAGGGAAGTAACACCTGAATTTGTGAATATGAGCAAAGAAATTTTATACCCCCAAATTCAGGGTGTTACACCGCGCTAACAGGGGATACATCATTTCCCTATTCCTAGCTTGCTCAGGCTACAAGGAACAAGACTAGCGTCCCATCTGGCTTACCCCGGCGACGGGTAATGATGGTGCCCCGCGTGAGCCATGACGCTGGTGGCTCTCAGCCCCTTATGACAGCAAGGAGACGTCAGCAGGATCCTCACCGCGCTGCCAGCTATGCTCCTACAGGACTCAGACGCTCCTCCGACGGCCACGCCATCACATGTACAGGGCCCAAGCTCTCCCCCAACAACCACGTTGGCATGTACACAGGGCTTAGGCACTCCACTACCGGACACGTTAGCGCATAGCTACGCCCCCCCGTTGTACGTCTGGACCCTCTCCTTGCGTCTATAAAAGGGAGGTCGAGGGCCACCCTGAGGGGGGTTCGCGCGAGGAAAGCGGCGGACGAACTCTGCGTCTCTCTCTCTCACGCGACGCGCTTGTAACCCCTACTACGAGCGGCACCCCTGGTGCAGGATAATACAAGGCTTGTCCCACCTCTTGTGTTCCATCCCGCGCCAACCCATCTAGGCAGGGGCATGCAGCGATTTCACTGGTTGGTCCAAGGGACCCCCCCGGGTCCGAGACACCGACAAGTGTATTTTTTGTTCAAAGATTGTTCCTTCTGAAATCAAAAGGTTCTACCGGTGGGTTTGGTGACACCATGAAGTGTGCTAGAGTATCAGAATTGGTTTCAAAGGAAATGCACACATATCTGAAAAGACATGAGACTTGTGATTACTGCTAATACTGAAGAAGGTGAAGAGGGAGAAGAGCGGAATGATGAAGGTCCTGAACCAAGTTCTGGGACAAAAAACAAGCAAGCAAAAAAGAAAATTGCCCAAGCTGCCATGTCCTCATTTCTTGTATCTGCTCCTCCAAAACCAAGTACCCAGAAGGCAAGCAAATCAGTGAGTGCCATGCTCTGCAAGACTCCAGAAGAAGTAGTTGCAGAGAGGCATAAAAACAAACTTCTCATGCCACCCTTGAGCACTGCACAAAGAAAGGGACACAAGCACAGCAAATTGTTGATGACCATGTAGCTGATTTTCTGTATGAGAACAAGATTCCATTGAATGTCGTAAACTCAAGAAGTTGGCAGATTATGTTGGAGTCTATTGGTCAGTACGATCCTGGATATCGTGGCCCATCGTATCATGAGGCTAGAGTACCTTGGCTTGAAAGGGCAGTGAAGAGAACATCGACATTGAGAGCTAGGCACGAAGAGGCTTGGAAGGAATATGGTTGCTCAATTATGTCAGATGGGTGGACCGACACAAGACAACGTCATTTGATCAACTTCCTTGTCAATAGTCCAGCAGAGACCTACTTCCTAGGTTCTGTTGATGCATCAAGTTTTCCCTACTTCAGGAAGGTGTACAAGCTAAAAATATTGTCCTTTCTATATCATTTTGGCAAACTCTTGAAAATTGTCTACGAGCTTCACAACCTCTTCTCATTGCTTTAAGGATTGTTGACGGTGATGAGACGCCAGCAACTCCAGAGATAATGGCAGCTATGGAGAAAGCAAAAGCCACCATACAAGAGTCACTAAAAGAGAAGCCAAGATTACTTGCTGAAGTCATCTCATGCTTTGAGAAGAGGTGGGAAACTCAGATGGAGCAGAAACTATATGGGGCAGCCCTTTATTTGAATCCAGGTAAATTATTTACCTTGAGGGACAAAGGCAGAAGGCAAGCTGCAAGACTTAGAGCTATGTTCAATGATGTTTTGTGGAAGATGGTCAGTGATGAGGATGAGCAAACAAAGATTAGTAAACAGGCAGATGCCTACGAAAGATTCAAAGGGGAATGCTTTTCAAAGGCAGGAGCAATAAGAGAAAGAGAGAGAAAAGTCCTCGTAAGTAACTGATTTTTTGCAGTTATAAGCTTATAGCATTTGTTAATTTGTTTGCCTGTTTGGAAGTCTAAATCTGACCTAAAAACTGTTGTGTAACAATCCTATGGTGGGGTGCATATGGAGGACTGGCATATGAACTACAAAGCCTAGCAAAAAGGGTTATAAGCCTTTGTTGTGCAGCTTCTGGTTGTGAGAGAAATTGGTCAGACTTTGCAGCATTAAGTAACTAAGTACTGTACTACAAAGCCTAGCAAAAAAGGCTTTGCTTGTTGATTGATCATTATGTGGCTATGTGCAATTGTGCATTTTTAGGTCCATACAAAAAAGAGGAACCGACTAGAACACCAGAGGCTTAATAAATTGGTATATGTCAGTTACAACAGAAAGATGAAAAATAGGTTTCGAACAATAAGAGAGCTGGGATCCAAGGGAAAAGAAGCAACCCACTGGTGCTTCAAGAGTTTATGTGGGAAAATGAATGGGTTGAAGAAAGTAATGAAGCTGACGGTGATAGCAGCATATGGCATGCTGTGGATGAGGCATTAGGGGCAACTCATGCTCTCCAAGGCAGAAATTTGCCAAGATTAGCTGCTGCAGGTGTTGGTTCAAGTTCTCGGCCTCAACGAACCTATGTTAGGACAAGGAAGCGTTCAAGAAATGCAGCAACACAAGATATTGGAGAAGATGATAGTGATGGTTAAGAAGATGGTAATGCTATAGCAGATGCAAAAGGACAACAAGAACAACCCCTAGAAGCAACTAGAGATATGGACCAAGATGAATTTGAATCTGGAGGAGGGAAAGCTGCTGCTGATGCTTTTTGCTTGGATGTTGATCTGGTCTAGGTAGCAGACTAGCAGGTACTCTATTGTTTCACTTATGCTGCATTCACTTCCAATTGAAAGCTGCTACTGTTATATTTCAGTAATTCAGTTCCAAACTTCCAATTTAATTTCAGTTATATATGGCTTATATGCCTAGAAATACATATATACATATATGGCTTATATGCCTAGGAATATACATAGGACGACTAGGGACGACCAGAGGCCGATCAGAAACCAATTAGTCGTCCGATTAGTCGCCCTAATCGCGATTAGGCGCCTGGTCGGTCCTGTCGGTCCACTAGCTGGTCGCCCGACTTGAAATCAGTGATCTATGCTTTATGTTATTGTCCTACTAGATCACACGACCTATTGGGTTATCATGCTAACTGAGCTGGCCTGAGCATGACTATAACCTTGTTTGTTTCCTTCTAGGATTATATAATCCAGCTTATGGATTATATAAGCACCTAATAACCTACTTATGGATTATCATAATCTAGGTATCTAGATTATATAATCCACCTAATAATCTATGTTGTGTGTTTGTTTCTTAACTTATTTAAGATGGATTATATAATCTAGAGGATAAACAAATAGGGCCTAAGTCAGCACTCTCGTATTTGAGCTTATTATTAAGCCCATGAATGGCACGACACGACCCATATAACTAATCGAGGCCCACGGATGTAAGAATAAAGTCTTACCATTGCATCCTCACACTAAAACAAAATCTAGGCTACCGAGAAATAATCTAACCATTTCACTCTAGCATAGGAGTCTAGTGCTATCAAGTGTGTATTTCTTGGTTATCAACCTGGTGTTAAAGGTTATAAACTGTAGAACCCCAAACTCAGAAGGTTATACTTAGTAGGATTATTATCTTTAACTAATCTGTTATGCTTTTTGACAACATATCGATTGATCCACTCATATTGAGAGAGAGAAAATAAGAGTGTAGACGAAGCACTTGGTTGATGCACCATATATTGACAATGTTGTTGTTCAAGATGCACCTATTGCTAAAATTATCCTATTCCCAAAGGTTCTTCTATTGTTAAGTATTCTTCTTTAGTTGTCCAACTTCTATAATGATTTATTGTTGTTGATAGGACTAGAAGACAACCCAAACCGGTTAAAAAGTAATTGAAAATGTAATATTGCTCTTGAAAACCAACTTCGTGGAAGGCAGGTAGCGGATTGCAGTTGTCTATGTTGTCGGTTGTTGTATAGGGGTATAATATGTTGGACAAGTGTTGTACAAAGGCTAAGTTGTAGAAGCATCACACTCGAAAGTGGAGTTCTCCAAGTAGAGTGTCACAGATTTGCTGAACTTCCTTGCCACCTATAGCAGGAGTACATGAGAAAGATGAGTGCGAAACCATTGACAAAGCAGAGCTTATAACAAATAAAATCTTGCTAGAGCGAACTCCAGAGCGATGAATTTCATTGAAAACTATTAACCATCTAAGATATATCATCTATGACATTATTGAGATTGTGAAAGGAGTTCATTTACATCAAAAACATATTACCGAACCAATCAAATTACCCAATACCTCCCAAGGCTACTATGTGATAGTATGTAGCAGATTTGCTCGATGAAAGCTGTCGTTTCCAATCCATGCTATGTGAGACGATGTTCAACGGTTCCCCCTCCCCCAATACCTCTTGTTCGTGTGCAACAGTACTCCCTCGACCTCCCTCTAACCAAAGGGAATACTCTCTCTCTCTCTCTCTCCATTTTGATCTGGGGGCCGCTATCTTTGTTCTCAAGTGCTACAACAGGTGGAAGCATTAATCTCACCAGTCGGTGATGGCCTTCTTCCTCGCGCTCATGTTTCCCCTATTCTCGTTGCGATTATTCCATCCATCACGCCCCCACCATTTAGATCTATCGCGCGTCCTCTTCCACGCCGTCTGGAGGTTGTGCTCGATCGGGACGATGTGGAGGGCCTCATCATGGTCACCGTCCTCGCACAACCGTCGCCCTGTGAGCGTACATGGCCTCCGCGCCCGCTGCCTGTGTGAGCTCACACATGTTAGCTTTGGGCCCACCGACACAGAGCATCGGTTGCCCACTAGAGATGTGGATGTTACGATATCTTGGAGTAGTGTTCGACGCTGGATCTAAACCTGGACACGACATTACTTCTAGTTAAAAGACGGAAGGAATTCGAGCCCTCCCCGCATTCCACGGATGTCTCCACTAACGCGCACGCGACGCGTAGCCCGCGGACCCGAAATCCTTAATTCAATTCAGCGAACCAAGACCGTGCGTGAGCTCACGTCCACCCCTCCACGCCTCTGCCCACTCGTCCTCCATATCACCCGCCCCACTCGTCCTCCATCTCGCCTCCCCTTCCCAGATCCCCCAACGGCGTCCTCTGCCTTGCCCTCCTTCGTGTCCCGCATGCCGGTCAAGTGGGAGCCACCGTCGTCGCAGATGCTGGAGTACAGCCTCGACGAGGCGATGCGGGGCGGGCCGATGAAGGCCCTGTGGCGATCCAGCACCTCCTCGGCGCCATCGCCAAGGGTGCCGTCTTCCCCGCGGTCTTATTCGTGGATCCACCGCCGGTCGCTTCACGTTACCTCGCCGGCCTCGCCGGCGACGTCCTCTGTGTCTGAATCGGCGAATTTGCCCGCGGAGGGTTCGGATTCAGCGTCAGTGGTGGCAGCTTCCTCGTCGCCCTCGCTGGCTGCTTCGTCTCCGAACATGGAATGGTGGGCTATCCTGTCCGGATTTCTCCTCGTGCTGCATAGGTCGCTTCAAAATGGGGAATATTTGTTGGCTACCGTACATGTTGATATTTCCCAACAACGATTCGCGCACTTATTCCCAAAATTATGCTGTTCTGGTAGCACAGTGGAAGTTGTAGTTTGTTCGGTACTATTATTCTTATAAAATTTGCTTTAGTCTCTTAGATTAAAAAAAGGCTAATTTGTTTGCTGTTCAAGTGCTTTGCGCCAGTTACTAAGTTTGGTACATCATTATCTTTGCTCATCATTATCTTCCTCACTTAAAGTTTGGTACCCCAGTCCCCTTTGCTCATCATTATCTTCCTCACAGCAGAAACGTGAGAAACGTGTTTCAGTGGAATGGTGTGTTGAACTGACAATTGTTGCTGCTACTCATGGACTGAAAGAAGCATGGATATCATATCAGGTATATTTCATTCTGAACACTGCATCATAGTTGTGATGCTTGAAGTCTAATTTTATTTTTGCTGTATCATGCAATAGTAAATTCCATGATTGTTTAGTAAAAATGTGTTTTCAGATTTGTTGCATCATTGTATTGCAGTGAGGATTTTGTTGAAAACAGCCCTGGGTTCACTGAAAAGTGCAATATCAACATGGATTCTTAGTTTAACCCTGGTTTTTGTTCGTGCCCCGAAAGGCAAAAACCTGTCTTCTAAACTAACCTTATAACTCTTTGGCCGGACACACACACACGCACACACGCGCACACACACTCGCGCGCGCGCGCGCACACACACACACACCCACGCACACGCACACACACACACGCACCCACGCACACGCGCACACACACACGCACACACACGCGCGCGCGCACACACACACAGATATATATATATATATATATATATATATATATATATATATATATATATATATATATCCCATTTTGATATTCTGGATTTGGATGCGTTACAGATTTTGAATGTCTGGATTAGATTACAAATTATCAATTAAGTATCTAAATCCCTTGGGCCAGATGGCTGGTGAGGAAATATCCATACCATTTAGTCATTTAAACCACCTACTATGCTCTACCCCTGAGATTGCATATTATTGCTGCAGTGTATATTATTATATGTTCAACACAAACTTTGTGGTTTGTTTGCAGCCTGTGCTGACTGTTATGTACTTGGTGCAATACATGCCAACAATTGGTTATTGGCTAATGGACAAGGTATTTCTTCTATCTTGTGTTATTTAGCGTGGTTAGCTAAGTGAATGATGTCTGTAGTTTTTTCCCACTGATTTTACTGGTACAATGATTTCAATCTCAAATTCATAATATGCATCTGGCCACAAAACTATGAGAATCTTGTGGCCAAATTAATATTTATTCATATATAAATATCTTGCGTTTGGTCATGCAGGCTTATGTACAAGGCCGAGACTACGACACAGAGCTCGATTTCAGAGAGGTGCAGGAGGAGGATGTGGTGCACGAGGTCCGGGAGGGGCTGCCTTCATCGCCGAGGTCGACAAGCTCGCCCCCAAGGTTAGCACTTGGCACAATACCAATACATCCATCCATTCATCATAATATTACATCCGAACCATGTGGAGGGCGGGATATATGCAACAATCTGATATTCCATACTACCTGAACCATGTGGAAGCAAGGATAGATTTTCTTATGTTCTCCATGTTATCTACTCAGGTAAACCAGTCCGGCACACCATCTAACTGATAATATGCACCTGAGCTATGTAGTCGAAAGGTGTATTCTATATTTGGAAGCTAATAGCCTACGACGAGGAAGCCACTGATTGGAACTACTGAAAAGCAAGTGCTACGACGTTATATGTCTACAGTTATTGAGAAGGTGACCATTTTCCTTTATAATATCTACTTTTATGCAACCTATTGAAGCATGTGATTTTTTATGTTTATTGTTGGGCATGGTCCGAAACTTCGTTTTTCTATCAATATCAGGTTCCAGGTAACTAACAGATCTCTAAACTTCTTATTTTCCCCACGACTTTGCTTATTTTCTTCATATCTAACTGGGAGAGCTTACTATCTTGCATTTGACCTCCTTCCGCATTCCTACCCAGCAAGCAGGGCCATTGTTTTAGTGGACAAGTACTGAGCTCTGGGACCAAAGCGACACATTAAAGAGTTATATGTCCATACAAAAACATGTCAGGTTCTACGGTTCCCGCTTTCCTTTTTTTAAACTTAATTCAGAACCTTCTTTTGGTGAGGATAATCTTAGGGGTTGGGACATGTAAGTGTCTGCTGTCAACTGCTGTGTCCATTTCTTCAGACAGAAAGTTATTGGTTTGTAAACTATTGTACATTACGTGCATGTATAATTATCCTTTACATTGTACTAACTACTTACTGAAAATATCTGATCATTTCACCCAATATATTTTGAAAGATGAACAACTTAAAAATGCTATTAGGATTGTATATATAACATCATATCACTGTTTCTCCCGATATTCCTCCCTGCCAAGAAAGAACCTTCAGTACCATTTTATATCAATAGCGTTAGATAATTATATCCTTTCTACATACATTTAAAAAAACAATCATACAAACTATCGCGTTGCCACAGATTTGTCATTTTGTTTAAAACTATTTTTCAACCACGCAACAATAAGCAGTAAGCACCACTTTCTTCATACTCAAAATTCCAAGAGTAATTGGTTTTTTGTGAAATACTTTTTTGTGAGTTTCCTTTTGATTAGTTTATAAAACAATTTTTACACATAAAGAATGAAGTATGCAGAGAACAAATTCCATGCACGCATCTTTCAGTTTTCGTCTATTTTCCTTTGTGATCTGGAATTCTATGCGTTCCCTTATCTATCAAGTATTAGTAGTCTGTTTATTAGGACTGAATCATAATTGGTTTGCGCTAATTACAGAATCATATATTCACACTTATTTGTTCTAAATTTAATAATATATCGAGCCATCAAATATTTACAGTCTGAGGACTGAATCATAATTGGTTTGCGCTACTTTGAATTTACAGTATTTATAACTAGCATTATAAATAGTGAAAAATATAGGTGCACTATATACACTCTAACACTTGGCAGTTGATTGCATAAGCTACCATGTTTATCTGTGGGAAAGATAGCAACCAGTAAGGAACTTCCACGATGTTGACATACTTCATTTTCAAAGTGTCTATCCTTCTCGCTGCTCATGGCTAATTATATTTTCTAATTCATCCTTATGTTTATGCCTGACAGTCTTGCTTTGACTATGACCATGACTAGGTACAAGGGTGAAAACTATATTCGGTTTTTCAGCACTAGAACAAATTCATCCTTTAGTTTATGCTTCATATTTTTGCTTTGACCATGGCCATGACTAAGTACAAGAGTTAAATTGTACTTGATTATTGTGCACTACATCAGTAAAAAATAATGTAAGTAATACTTCGTAATCTGTTTGAAGCAAAAACTAACACTGGTAAACCTCATGCCTGTCTCACTCTTTTGTTCAACATAAATTTTCAGGAGCCTTGGAAATTCAGAGTTATCGGCTTGACGTCATAATCCTTCAAATCTTTGTATGCATAGTGTTTCAACATTGAAGAAAAACCAGTACAAGATCATTTACATGTATAGGAACATTCAATCTGTACGATGAACACAGTTAGACTCATATACTCTGCCTTTAAATTAGAGATGAAGTGACTCATACAGGCAGAGATTTTATTATCCAAAATCTAGGTTCTAGAGATCTGGATTCTAGAATTCCCTAGGAATCACCTTCCGCGGCGAGTGCTAGCGTGTCACGCTCGCGGAGTAAATTGTGCAAAAAAAGGGTCCATATTACTGCAAAATGGAAGGTATGCATCCTCATTGGAAAAAATATTTACTGAACATTTATAATTTATAATTTAGATTTAAAATTATATCCGACCATAAGTAATTATAGTCCCATTTATTCCCACATCTGCCTTCTTTCCACATGCACTTTTTAGCCTTTACGAGCAGTGTTTTGACCTTATTTAATCTACTTACATAATTATCTGATATGAACAGCACATGTACTCTGTACTCCACGTTGCAAATACTCATTTATATTTATTTGCGACCTATAGTTCTTCTGTGCACATGTGTCATACAGACTTCTGCCATTTAATAGCCAGCATGCCACGCTCGCTGAGTAAACTGTGTAAAAAAATGTTCAGATTACTGCAAAATGGAAGGTATGCATCCTCATTGAAAAAATATTTACTGAACATTTGTAATTTACAATTCAGATTTAAAATTATATTTGACCATAAGTAATTATAGTTCCATTAGTTGATACCAAACAGTTCAGTTTCTAAGGATCTTCCAAAAATCCCTATTTGCCTTCTATTCCTAGAAGACTGTTGCCAAACAAACATAAGCAATTAATGCTACAGGCCTGTATCTAGATATGTTGCAACATACAACTCATCTATAAACTCTCAAAAAATGCAGGTTCAGGACTCAGACTGCATATGGCACTATCAAAACCTGTTTACACGATGTTATGATGTCAAGTTCCAAATGGAGCATGTTAGCCCAAATAGGAAAAGAAAACTAAGTGATCTTATACCGACTTAATTCAGAACATGTAAAAAAAGGTTGAATATCTTACTACATGTCTATCTTGTGATTTATTCATGAAATTTGTCATGAAGATCATACTAATGTGTGCTAAGCCCCCTTGAACTACCTCGTGTCGAAGCACGACATGTGCATAGAGAATTGCTGAACCAGCAAAGATCATTCATCAACGGCATGTCACTTTGCATTGTGGCCACTTCAATCTGGATTTAGTTAAAACGCTAAAAGGTACATATCATTCTGTCAGTTTTTTTAGCTGACATATTCCCTTTCTATTCTACCTACAATTCTTTACCTGCTTATTCTACATTTTCATTCTCAGTATGGGATAAGTATTGAACTGAAGTAGAATCTGGATAAGTAAGGGATAAGTAGAATAAGATCATGGGGATAGGGACTTGAGTATGGGATAGTGGACATCTGATAGTGGACATTCATAGCAGCCCTCATTATTTTCATTCTCAGTATGGGATAACGAGGATAACCCTGTTGTCGTACATTTTCATAAGGGGCACCCCATGTCCTTATTATACTTCAGTTCAATACTTATCCCATACTGATTTGCACAAAGAACGATGTGTGCACAAAATGATGCCAAAAATAGCAATTTAGTACATATATACTTATATAGAAAATAAGTTTAAAGGGAACCAACCAAAACCTAGCCTGCCATCTACTTCATATAAAGTAATATGGAATTAATTGGTTGAGTATAAGAGGTATGGATTCTTTTATACTATATATGCATGGCTGAATGACTCACATATGGGTGCTCTTTATCTTTGACTTTATCTGATCTGACCAAACTTGAACCAGTTGTTTACTGATTTCTCCCGAGCATATGAGCTGCTCGCAACTTACCACATGGGGTATTTCGACCATGGTGTTGAAACATGCAATTCAACTAATGTTGTTGGCTGAATAGTTTCATAAGTAAAGCAAAAAAACAATAATAATGTACTAATTTCAGGACAAGAATGATTGTAGGAGTAGGATCTATGCATATTTTTCGTGGTATGGTGGTGATCATCCAATGAAAAGGGGGGCAAGAAATTTGGGCATGGAATACAATGAACATGCTCCAGATTATTCCAACCCAAGCGGTCGAACTCGGAAAATTTGACGTTCTGGCAGGATCACTTGACTGTCAATGGAGAGGCTTATCCAAGCATTAGCCTTGCCTTTCACAGGATCTTTCAGACTGATGGTATAGGTACACTCATTTACATTTGTGAGTTCTATAAATTATTTCTTCATGGATGTTTGGATCTACTATGCTATTATTTTTTCTCGTATTTTTTTCTCACTGGAGCGTCATCCCAGTTGTTCTATTTTGCTGCACATCATCTGTTATAGAATTAAAGATCTTAGTGTTGTTTCCCCTACATATACTAACAGTTCCTATAGGTTGAATAAAACGATATATTTGCCTTGCCCCCCTCCTCTTTTGTTTGCATACATACCATCTCTGTGTTTACTACTCGATGTAGCATTAGCGTTTGTGGTAAATCTGATTGCATGTGGTGAACTATGCACAGGGATCTGAAGGAGCATCTTGGAAGGTTGCAGCAGTCGTCTGATTCCAAGAGGGCTTCTATGAATGAAATGATGAGGGCGGCGGAGGTTGTCGCAGATGAGAACATGTCCACTATGCATTTAATCAATCATCGGTGGGGATTTTTTTTGTGATCAATTTCTTCTGTGGAAGAAGTTTTTTTGGAAACGGCCCAATCATCAGTGGGGATTGTATTGTGATCAATTTCTTCACCTTGGTAAGTAATTAAGTAATGTCTTTATTCATGTACTTATTGGAACTTCTCTGACATTTTGTTCAATTATTTTCTTCAAAATATCATAATGATTGGAAGCAAGCATTATGATCAACCTAAGGTAAGGAGTCGGACTACTCGTTTCATTGGGCAGCTTGTATTGCTCTGCTTGGTTTGTGATAGTAAGATTTATTTTTGCCTATGTTGAACAATGTTTTTTCAGTTGGGTGCGAGAAGTTCAGAAGCAGCAACTAGGTGGATCATCTGCGTAATGGAGTTTGCATTAAAGGCCAGAGTTTTGCTTATTTTATTGCTCCACTTTGCTATCAATATGTTCAATAAAACATTCATATGTTTTCTATTCGACTAGCAGTTGCCTAGAAGGATGAGCACATTGTTGCTCGTTCACGTAGCAGATAGCAGGCTTACAGGTACCTGTAGATCACACTTTGTTTTGTAATTTATTTTGCTGCATAAGAATTAAAGCATGATGTAAACTCATCGCTGCATGTATTTCTAAAGCCTACTGCATTTCTTAATAGCCATACGCTCAAATCTACATACAGAAGCCAACAGTTTTTACAAGCTCTGTCTGGATAGGGCGCCCGTAAGGGCGCCTTATGTTCTAGTTTGCTTCAATGGCATGGCCACAGGCATTAACGACGCCCGTGGAGAGGGTGCTCCAATGTTAACCATCAAAGAGAAGCTAGTCTATTGCTGATGAAAAAACGAAATTATAAGTTTATGGTGGGGTATATAGGGATAATATAGGGAAACCGTTGCATGAGGTACAGAGGTAGTAATATAGGGGTCCAATCTAAGTGATGTGGCTAGTTAGTGGGGTATAGGGGAGAAATTTAGGGTGAACGCTTGATGATAGTCTCCACAAACAACTGACCTGTTTGTTTCGGCTTCTGGCAGTTTCTGGCCACCAAAAGCTGCTGCGAACTGCCAAACGCTCAGCTTTTCAGCCAGCTTCTATAAAATTCGTTGGGGCAAAAACCATCTAAAATCAACATAAACACATAATCGATTGAGTCGTTGTAATAGTAGGAATCTGTCACTTTCTAGATCTTAAGTCCTATAAACAACTTTATCTTCCTCCACATGTAATCGTAATGATACTCAGATTCTCCCCACAGCCAGATTCTCCCCACAGCCAGATTTTCAGAAAAGCTGGTCAAAAGCAGTAGGTTGTCATCATCACCTTCCTCGCTGTGTGCCCTCCATTACCACCGCCATGTTCAACAGCCTCATGGCCCGGCTCCTCAACGCGTGCAATAACCAACTCGAGAGCAGGAGGTTCGCCACGAGGGAGATGGAGGTGGACAGTGGCTACTCCCAGAAGAAGTTCTCTGATATCTTCGTGACGGCGCATTGGATGGGACGTCGGACCTGACATAGGGGCAGTGTCGTGCATGCATGGCGGGGATGCTTAGCCAGGTCTACCCCTACACTACCGAAATCGCCGCCTTTGCCGAGTGCCTGAAGCACTCGGCAAAGCCTTAAAAACACCTTAAAAACACTCGGCAAAGGCTTTGCCGAGTGTCGCACTCGGCAAAGGCTTTGCCGAGTGTCGCACTCGACAAAGAAGGCTCGGGATACAGTACATCGGCAAAGCCTTCTTTGCCAAGTACTTTTTCTCGGGCACTCGGCAAAGAGGTTTGCCGAGTGCCAGACAGCACTCGACAAAGAAAAACAGCCGTTACGGCGCCGGGTGATGGAGACAACGTCTTTGCCGAGTGTCCCGGGTGACACTCGGCAAAGGATCAATCTTTGCCGAGTGCCACCTGGGACACTTGGCAAAGAACCCACCAGGGAGGGTCCCCATGTCAGGTTCTTTGCCGAGTGCTAGGTACGGCACTCAGCAAAGTGTGCTTCTTTGCCGAGTGTCAGAGATATTGCACTCGACAATGAACCTATACACGGCGCGGGCGGGCGAGGGGCGCACGGCGAGGCGGCGGCGCACAGCGAGGGGCGGCGGCGCACGACGAGCAGCGGGTGACAGAGACGAGTGAAAGGAGAGGAAGGAGAAAGGAGAAGGCGCGTGGGCCGTTTATTTCTCCTCTTTGCCGAGTGCCCACGATCTGGCACTCGTCAAAGATTTTTTTTAATTTTAAAATATGTTTTGCCGAGTGCCAGATCGCGGGCACTCGGCAAAGACGGCTTTTCCGAGTGTCAACTGACAGGTACTCGACAAAGATCTTTTCTAGGTTCTTTGCCGAGTGCCAAGGGGATGACACTCGGCAAAGAAGATTCTTTGCCGAGTGTCAACCGGCTGACACTCGGCAAAGCTATCTTTACCGAGTGTCATAATTTAACACTCGGCAAAGTACATTTTTATTTTTTAAATTTTGGCAACCAAACTTTTTGTGGCATGTTCCTACACTATGTAGACCTACATGTACCATTTTGGGACAATTAGAAAAGTTTTTTCTATAGCTAGTAGATTTAGTTCGTTTATTTGAATTTCTTCGGAAAATTCACAGTTGAACTGCAAGTCACTCGAAACTTGGAAAACCGTGCGTGCAAACATAATATCCATGCTATTTAGCACAAGTTACGACCGACTTTAGGAGCGGACCAGAAACTTCGAGCACCATGCTCACTCAACATGGCCGTGAACTTGCTATCCAGTTGTTTAAAAATTGTATAAAACACAAAAAAACTCAGAAAATCATGAAACGTGTCCACGTGTCATGATATCATATGTGAGGTTGTGATAAAAATTTTAGAATGTTTGGAGAAAGTTGTGAGACATTATGTGTAGAAACCTAAGAGAACTACACATGAAATCATAGAGTTTCAATGTGGATCTCTTAGGTTTCTACACATAGTGCGTCACAGTTTTCTCGAAACTGTTTTCAAATTTTTATCACAGCCTCTACATATGATATCATGACACGTGGACAAGTTTCATGATTTTCTAAGTTTGTTTGTGTTTTATATAATTTTTAAACATGTGGATGGCAAGTTTACGACCATGTTTAGTGAGCATGTTGCTCGAAGTTTCCGGTCCGCTCCTGGAATCGGTCGTAACTTACGCTAAGTAACATGAAAATCATTTTTGCATGCACGGTTTTTCAAGTTTCGAGTGACCTGCATTTCAAATCTGAATTTTTCGAAGAAATTTAAATAAACGAACTAAATGTACTAACGATTGAAAACTCTTTTATAATTATCCACAAATGATACATGTAGGTCTACATAGTGTAGGAACATACCACAAAAAGTTTGGGATACAATCTAAAAAATAAAAATATGCTTTGCCGAGTGTCCAGAGAAGACACTCGACAAAGAGTTCTTTGCCGAGTGCCGACAGTTGGCCCTCGGCAAAGGCTAACGGCCATCAGCTTTATGACGGCCGCTGACGGCCCTTTGCCGAGCGTCACCTTTGCCGAGTGTTTGACACTCGGCAAACATGTCTTTGCCGAGTGTTCTCCTGTGCCGAGTGTCCTGCACTCGGTAAACCAACTCGTTACCGAGAGCAGGAATTCACCGAGTGCGGCTCTCGGCAAAGCCGTCTTTGCCGAGTGCCCGACAAAAGGCACTCGGCAAAGCGTCTGGCACTCGGCAAAGTCCTGGATTCCAGTAGTGTCTAGCTAGCAACTCGACAGGGGGCGAGCCTTGTTGGAGAGTGTTGCAGCTTTTGTTTTGCCACATATCAGCTCTACCCTAGACTCTTGAGCATTCGATGCAAATCCTATATGCGTTGAAGTACCCATCATCATTATGATCAAACAAGAAGAGCGCCTATCACCTCATTCGAGCTATAGTATCAGTGGGTGCCAATTAAAATGTGCATGTCAGCATAGTATCGCTTTGAGCACTATGTATGTTCCCAATGTATATGTTGTTCTCTTGGTCCAAATTAAAACCAATTTCCCTCATTACACAGTCTCTAGAGTGCTATCTCAGCGTCTTAGCTTGGTCTTGATTCCTTGTCTCTAATACTTCTTCGTGTGTGGTAACACCTCAGAGATTTGTCTCTGATACTTGATAGTGGAGTTCTTCATGTAGCACCATGTACCACACAGATTTGTCGAACTTCGTTGCCACCTACAACGGTAGTGCAAGAGCAAGATGAGCGTTCTTGCCAGAGAGAACTCTGGAGTGATGAATTTTCATTTGGAACCATCTAAGATATATCATATATGACATTATGGAGATTGCGAAAGAAGGAGTTTGTTTACATCAGACTGTGTTCAACGGTTGCTCTCGGTGTCCCCCTCCCCTAATACTGTAGCCGATATAGGGGCTACAGTGCGTCCCCTTCCCCTTCAGACTGTGTTCAGCGGTTACCCCTAAATTTCTCCCCCTATATCCCACTCACGTGCCACGTCAGCGTTCTCTTCCCCCCTATATCTCCACCCTGTACAGCGGTTCCCCCTAAATCCTTCCCCTATACCCACTACCGGAATCGCGTTCTTTGCCGAGTGTCTAAGACACTCGGCAAAGGCTATTTTACACTCGGCAAAGGCTTTGCCGAGTGTAACACTCGGCAAAGATTTCATCGGCAAAGGGTTCTTTGCCGAGTGCTTTTTTTCGGACACTCGGCAAAGACTTTGCCAAGTGTCAAAAAGCACTCGGCAAAGAAAAACACTCGGCAAATTAAGAATCAAAAAAATTAAAAAAAACAGCAAAACATTTTTTAAATTCTAGAAACAACTCTCCAACCCTACCCTATTACCTTACCCGTTACCCTATCATTTTTCACTATTATTTTGAATCAAACTTATATGTTTTGTAAATGGTGAGATTCGAACTCGCAACCTCTCTCTCGCGCATACCCTCCTATACCACTACACTACTACACCAATTATGTTTATATTACGTTTCCATTCCCTATGTACTATAACAAATCGAGAGTAATTTGATTATTTAAGGCACTAAATGAGTTCATTTGAAAATGTGACCAACTATAAAGTTGCATAACTTTTTGAGATCTAAAAGTTTTATTTTAATAGTTTCTACATCCGAGACCGTTTATAAAATTTGAATTTTAAATTTAAAAACTTCACACGAAATTTTCAATGATAAGATGATTTCAAATCAAAAAATTGTCAACTACAAAGTTTCATTACATTTCAAGACCTACAACTTTTATTTTGGTGGTTTTTCCATCCGAGACAGTTTGAAAAATTCAAATTTCAAAATTCAAACATAGTTTTGCATAACAAGATGATTTCAAACTAAAACATTGTCAACTACAAAGTTTCATAACTCTTCAATACCTACAACTTTCATGTTGGTGGTTTTTCCTTTCGAAGTCGTTTTCAAATTTCAAATTTTAAATTTTTTTAAATTCAGACGTAGTTTTCGTTGACAATATGACTTCAAATGAAAAAGTTGTCAACTATAAACTTCTATAACTTCTCAAGATCTACAAAGTTTATTTTGGTTGTTTGGTAATTTGTTTATCTCAGATGATGGTTCTAACAATATGCACAAATTCTATACGTCTCTCTCGTAGTTTCATAAACTACGAGAGAGATATAGGTTTTATGAACAAATTTATTTTTATTTTGTCATATGAAGAAATGTTCAATATATAAATTGTACATCATGATGAGTTATACAAATTTGTAGTTGAAAACTTTTTCATTTGAATTAATTTACTACTTTAAAATGTGATTTTTAAATTGTCTTTGCCTAGTGTTGGAGAAAAAACACTCGGCAAAGAGCTCTTTGCCGAGTGTTGTATTTGTGACACTCGGCAAAGAGCCCTTTGCCGAGTGTCAAAAAAATACACTCGGCAAAGAAACTCTTTGCCGAGTGTCAAAAATAAAACACTCGGCAAAGAGCTTCTTCACCGAGTGTTTTCTTTTACCGAGGGTTTTTTGCGTGGCACTCGGCAAAGAGCTCTTTGCCGAGTGCCCGAAATAAAACACTCGGCAAAGAATATGGCACTCGGCAAAGAGCCAAATTCCGGTAGTGACCCCACTATAATCATAAAATACCATTTTCCATACCTATTCACCATCTATTATCAATTTTTTCCCAACTAATAAATACTTCTGTTCACAGAAACCGAGGCAAGGGGGGTGCTTGTGCTACCTCTAGATATAGCGGTGTACTATTCCCGACACCAGCATTTTCGCAGATAGGGGAGGCGCTAGGGGCAAGCGTTGAACGCTTTAGCGTTACCCTGTAGCCCCTACATGCACTAAGGGGAGGAGCTAGGGGCAAGCGTTGAAGACAGTCTCACCGGCGTCCTCCTCCTCCCCCTCTCCCTTCCCGATTCTTTCTCTCTCCCGCTAAATGGATGGGCACACTACGCCGCATTCCTCCCCGCAGCCGCTTCCTTCGCCCACACGCCCGCGCGCTCGGAATACTCCGAGGAGGGTGCTCCAGGCGAACCAAGGCGACGGTACCGCCGCCGGAGAAGGTACCCGTCGATCCGCCCAATCCCGCAATTCGGTTTTCTTGCTCCAGGCGGCGACGCCAAACTCCCGAAACGCCGAAACCCCGCACCAATCATGGACGCCGCCGGCGCGCGTCCATCGGCACCGTTGGCCGCTGCTGCCGCAGTCGCCGGGGTCTCCGTCGCGGACGAGCCCTAGGACGCGTGGGTGGTGCGGGAGCTCCTGCGCTCGATGGGTCTCGGTGAGGGCGAGTATGAGCCCTGCGTCGTGCACCAGTTCCTGGACCTGGCCTACCTATACGTCGGAGACGTGCTAGGGGACGCCCAAGTCTACGCCGACCACGCCAGGAAGGCTCAGATCGACGTCGACGACGTCCGCCTCGCCATCTAGGCCAAGGTCAATTTCTCCTTCTCCCAGCCGCCGCCGCGCGAGGTACCAATCCTACCCTATTCTCAGTTTGGGCAAATCAGTTGGCTTATGTTTATTTTCTTGTATCCCCGCCAAATCGTTGCTTTCTCCCTGGGTTGGTTTTATACGGCCGAGTCCATGAAACCTAGTTATTTTGCTGCCCGTGTAGTTGAAACTTGATTTCGAATTAGTTTTGTTTTTGCTGGATTAGTTTGGTCGAGAACCTGATATTTCTTTACCATTGTTTTTGTTAATATAATATTAATAAGAGTTTTGCTGGCATCTATCTAATCATGAAGTGGTATCTACTATTTATAGTCTTAGTGAAATTATGTCTTTTTAAATTTATTAATTGGTCCCTGCTCAATTCCGTTGATAGAGAGATGGAAATGTCGATATACAACATAGATTCAGATATATATTCAGAAAGACTTTAGATACTAAAAGCCACATAGATCAGAGACAATAACATCCTAATCCAAAACATAACCATTAAGAGAAGATTCAGAATTCTAAACTACTACAAAAATTAATTATTCATGTGTTGTAATAAATTCTTGAAGTTTCAAAAGCTGTGTCTTCATGCATTCTAATGGTACTTATCATTCCCGTGCTGCATTGCAGAATATGGTGATCTTTTTACTTCCTATGTCTATAACAATTTTAGTTATTAAAACCACTTTGGCCATACACTAGGATCATATTGGTTAGAAACTAGCTTTCATATGGGAAAATGACAGCTAGTGCATTGCGTGCTACATAAGCTTTAAATGGTTCAGTTTGAAATTGATTGCCACCCACCAGGATCATTCATACACTAGGATCATCCATCTTTTAATGATTCCTCCACATTCTTAAACGTCATCTAAGACTAATACTTGGCATAATACAACTGCACTGAACTAATCTGCTTTGTCGTTTGGTTGTATTTGTCCTTCTGCCTCAGGTGTTTCTTGTGTTTCAAAATCTTCATTTTATGCATCTACATATGACAAGGCTATTGACACTTTTTGTCCAGATTCTTTGATAAAAAACTCTGACTCACCAATTCCTATTGGTTCTGTTAATTGACTATCTGCTATAATATTTTGATCTGTTGAGAAGTTCATACAAAGTACGGACCAACCTATGAGCAGAACCATATAATCAAGTGTTCCATCTGACCATTCAGTGATAAAGTGATGTTATGGGTATGAAGTGTTTGAGTGCTTCCTCACGACACCTAGTACTGAGTTTTAAGGTGCATTTCTAGAAGATTACAATGTCACGAACACAATTGATTTCTCTTTGCTTGTTATGGGCATCAGCGACATCACTATGGATATTTATTGCCTTATGAGGGACATTCTTATTATGTTGATAAGAGATTTCTTTAAATGTGGAATTACTAAATACAATTAACGTGATCCCTGTTGATCCCTTGGACTCTTCACAAAAAAAAGTACAATATGTATTGCTCGCCTAGAAAATGATACATCAGTTACCTAAGGAAGTGTAGGAAGTACCAATTAACATTTGAAAAGAGTAAATTTCTTATTATTTTAAAAACATATAATTCCAACGATTTTTTACTAACATATTTATACTAATTACGAAGTGTGCTAATTAATTGTGTACTAAGTTGCCGCCGCGCACTGTTCATAGAGTAAATAAAAATAAAACAAAAATTGGATGTTAGTTGAGTTAGTTGAAGATAAAAGTATATAATATTGGTGTGGTGGGGTATAGAGGTTTGATATAGGGGGAACCGCTGTAGAGCGTGGAGATATAGGGAGAAAGAGAATGCTGACGTGACACGTGAGTGCGATATAGGGGGAGAAATTTAGGGGGAACGGTTGAACACAATCTCAGAAAGATGTTACTGAACCAATCAAATTAGCTGATACCTCCCAAGTCTACTATGTGATACTAGTATGTGGCAAATTTGCTTGATGAAGGCTGCCATCTCCGTTCCATGCTGTGATAGTACTAACTAGGAACTTCTGACGCTGCCAGATTCCAGCTTCAGAAAATTCACAGAATACTGAGAAGCACAACTCTTTTGGTACAAGGCAAGCAACAACTCATATATATATATATATATATATATATATATATATATATATATATATATATATATATATATATATATATATATATATATATATATATATATATATCAATGTGGCTATCCAGTTTTTACTTCTCAGTTTTTTGGGTTTTTTGGTAGGTTCTCCGTTCCGACAATAATTTTCAATAAATAAACAAAGATTGTATTGTAAGCTACCTTCAATGCAGCACATGGCTCTCTAAAAATCTGCTACGCCAGCGACGTGATCACATAGTACTGTAACACTGAAGTCTGAAGCTCCCGAGCTGATCTACTGTACTATTTTTTCGAGAACAATTTAATATAATATTCGTTTCAGATTAAAGTCGGTTATTTGCACTACTGTAGCTGTAATCTATGAAGATAAAAAAACACACAAAACACTGTAGAAGTATTTGTCTTTCGCAGAATCCCTAGTCTAGTAGAAAATAAAACCTTCCCTTGGGAATCAAAACTGCCTAATCAATGCAATATAGAAGTATTTGTCTTTTGCTACTGTTCAAGATGAAAGCTGAGAATCCGGTTCTCGTCAATATCCTTGCTAGCTGGTCGAACATGGTATGGCAAAACACACACAAACAAATTAGTTTAACAAATGGCAGACTCCAAAACCTTGGTAAACTCTGCGACATCTATTCTCCTGTCCTTGCTGGCGTCATATATTTGACGATCATCCGCTCACACTCACTCACCCCTACTACACCTTCCCCTAGCCTTATACTCTCGAGCACTCAATGCAGATCTGATGTGTCGAAGTACCCATCATCGTCGTGGTCAAAGAACAAGAATGTCTGCCTATTTAATCTTTGTTTTCTCGTTTTTCTCGATCGTCTCGTTCATAATCACTACAGTAAACGGAACAACGTCCGACGGCCAATACCGTCGGACATAAGATTTAAACCGTCGGACATAACTTATGTCCGACGGTAGTACCCTATCTCCGACGGCTTTAAGCCGTCGGAGATAATTCGTCGGAAATAACTTATGGCCGACGGGCTGCCGTCGGACATAAGCTATGTCCGACGGCTGCTTCTGCCCGTCGGAAATAATAAATCCCAACCGTTTTACCGGTCAGCCTGTGGGCCCCACAGGCCTATGTCCGACGGCTGGGCGCTAGGCCGTCGGACATAACCATTCCTTATGTCCGACGGTATATAATGCCGTCGGACATAAGGCATGGTTATATCCGACGGCTACTACTAGGCCGTCGGACATAACAAATTACAGAATTTACACAAAATTCTGTTTTTTAAAAAATCTGACATTTACAAAACAAAAACAGATTTCATGCACATATACACATTCACATTCACAATCACAAATATACACATTCTAATAAGTATTCACAATCACAAATATTCTCACATAAATATTAACATTCACAAATTTAACATCAACATATAGGTCCGACGGTTGTTGCAAACTGAAATTGTGTCTCACAAACAAGTGTTGCAAAGTGTTTCATAAATAAACATCACGACACATCAATCATATCCATCGTCTGGATGGTTCGAGTAGCCACCTCCTCCGGCTGGACTCTGCGTGTTGAAAAGGTTGTTCACCCACGAATGTGTTGTGTCGTCTTGACCAGACCCATCTCCAGGTGCGACAACTGAAGCGGGTGGTGTCTGAAATCCCTATAACACAAGCATATGAAATAGTAACCACTCAGTTGATCATTTAAACACATAAGACATTTATGAACATGTCACACACGCATATGTGTACATACCATAGGGAATTGTGACAGAGGCGGAGGTGGAGGCGCCAACATTGGCATCGGAAGTGTAAAGTCCGGAGGCGGCATCCCGTAGGTGGGCATCGGGACGCCCGCTTGTTGGGCTAGTTGCTACAAATTATATACAAGTCATTGTTGAGCAAATAAGATACACATCATGTGTTTTGCAAAATAAGCTACAAAATGTTACTTCAACTTACCGAGAGAAGAGCTTGATTTTGGGCCTGGAGGTTTGCATAATACTCGTCCCTCTTCTTCTGGTACTCGGCTTGTTGCCTCTGGTACTCAGATTGTTGCCTCTGGTACTCCAAATGTTCCCTCAAGACTGATTGATGGTAATCTGCCTGTTGACGCAACACTGCCATCTCTATGTCCTGGGCGGATGATCGTGAACGGGACGACTGTGAAGACGACGATGTGGACTGTCGTCCACGACGTCTCAGCTCTCTGGAATCAATCGTAGAATCAAAAATACCCAACCTACAAGAGTGAACAATGCACTTAGTATAGTAACTCATGCCTCAGTTGAATCGCAAGCATATGATGACAATTTTGAAATCCAAATCAAATAATCTCACTGTCCGTGGGCTTGTCCTCCTCCGCTAGCATATGCTGCCTGAGGGTCGATTGGCTGGCTCCTCCAATCGTACTCCTGCCCATGGCGTTGAAGCATCTCCTGCCCATACGAAGCCTGTAGGCAAAAAATATCAAATATAGGTGCATAACCCCTATGCCCTTGCAAACAATATCAAACACATAATAGATTATCAAAAACTCACTAGACGGTCGGTGGCCGTCTGAGTGCATAACACATCAGGATTCTGAGGATCAGAACCCCTATGCCCTTGCATATACACCTCCACATCCGTGGGCGTACGGCCGGATTTGACTTCCTGTACATAAAAGTTATAATGACACATTTCTATGTGATTCAAAGTTACGACAAACTGTGACTTACCATTCGCTTAGCCAAGCGCACATGACCATCACCGCCGTAGTTGTGGAACGACTCAGTTCCACGGTTTCCCCTGTTCGTTTCAGAAATGGCACGAAACTCAGGGGAAGCCCACCATCTGCACAATGCCCGATAACCGTCTGATCGTGTGGCCATCCACGGCACCGACACCTACATGAAATTTTTTAAATAAAGCAAGCAAATACATGGCTTCGTGCGATATGAGAGGCAACAACCTGTTTACCTCTAGGTATTGCTCCTCCGTCAAGTAAATTGATGACCACTCGGCCTTGGTATTTGGCATCGGTCGATCATCAGCATTTGCTCTGTACCATGCCTTTATAGCCTGAATTCGTGCATAGTACATTGCATCTGCAACGACATCGTTCGCGTTATACTCAAACACGTAACGAGCGTTCATATCATATGATCCATCGTCCGGCAACTTGTACCGTTTCTGCAAAAAACATAGTGTTATCATAAAAGCAAACATATATGGAATAACTAAAATAGTATAAACAAGTCATACCCAGAATGCATCCCAAACTAGTGCCTGTGTGTTGCCAAACGTTCTACAGACACCATAGCGATAATGCTCCCAAGTGGTGGCGGGGACAGACTCGCCAGTAGGCAAAGTCACAAGACCAGGCCAGTGCAGACGAACAAGATTACCAAGAACCATGTTCACCTGCCTGTAGTGTCCTGTGCCTGTGAACGAGTCGTCGATCCAAGTCCTACAAACAGAAATCAATGTAGAAATTAAAACATAACTTTCAATAACATTTAAGCAAAGATATGTCACTCACTTTCCACTAGGCTTTATCAAAACCCGAGATTCGGGTGGAAGCTCTGGAGGTGGTCCAATAAAATGCAGCTTCCTCGTTCTCTTAACTCGAGAAGTTCCAGACCCAGCTGCAGAATCTCCACCAGCCCCAGAATCCCCAGCGTCGTCTCCAGCATCATCTCCCACATTATCTCCACCATCATCTTCAACATCATCTCTTGCATGATCCTCTACCACTGGTTCCTCAATTTCAGCATCCTATGAAACAAATAACTTACATCATACAATATTAAGTAACTCAAATAATGTAATTTAACAACTAACTTACATCTTGTGGAGGCAAATGTTCTGCCAGCGCTCTCCGTCTGCTCATGGTAGAACCTGTGCCCTGAAAAACTAAATCCTCACCCCTCGAGCTGCTCCTCGAGCTACTCCTCGACCTAAGCAAACTACGAGCAAAAGACTTCATTTTCTTTGACATCCTATTTTAACAAAAACAAGTTAGTACATAAATCGACAATAAAATAATAAAATATGCAATAAAATCATAAAATATGCAATAAAATCATGAAAATATGCAATAAAATCATGATCCATACTCGTCAATCGTAATCGTAATCAAAATCAGGATCTAGTTGCTTTCGTCGATTTAATGGACGCCAAGTAGCTTTCTTCTTTCTCGTCACTCGTTTTCTTTTTGGAGGAACCTCAACATCATTTTGATCGCCTAATAAAGATTCTTCCAACATTTCAGTTTGTACATTAAACGTGTTTGTAAGTTCTTCGTCTTGGAAAATCTCAGCAGCCCCCACTTCCTGCTCGATTTGACTTCTGTTTCTTGTAACAATCGTACGCCTCGACTCCTTCCCACAAAATTTTCAATTCTTCAATCAGGGGTCTCATCATCACATCGATCTTTGTTCCAGGATGATCCGGACCAGGTATTATAAGACACAAGAAAATAAATTCATATTTCATGCAAAGAGCTGGTGGAAGGTTGTATGGAACAGCAAAGACGGGCCAACATGAGTACGACGTTGCAGTTAGATTGAATGGCGAGAAACCATCTGTTGCCAAACCGAAGCGGACATTCCGCACTTCATCAGCAAAGCTGGTATCAAAAGCATCTAGTGCCTTCCATGCATCTGTATCAGCTGGGTGCACCATGACATTTGGATTCTCACGTACCCCTTCTTTGTGCCACCTCATGTGTTTGGCTGTATTCTTGGAGATGAACAAACGTTTCAACCGAGGTATGAGAGGCATGTAACGAAGCTGCTTACGTGCAATCTTCGTAGTCACGGTCAAACCATCGTCGTTGTCGGCGTTCCGAGACCGGGGGGTCCCCGAGCCGACGAGTGAGTGTGCCGCGTGCCCCAGCCCAGATGGGTCGAGCGCGTGGGCGAGCGCGAAGGGGGGAGAGAGAGAGAGAGAGAGCGAGAGCGAGGTGGCCGGAGCCGGGTCGTGAGGGAGTCGGAGAATCCCGCGGCCTTCGTGTTCGTCCCGCGCCCAGGTCGGGTGCGCTTGCAGTAGGGGGTTACAAGCGTCCGCGCGGGTGAAGGGAGCGAGCGGCCCCGAGAGAGCGCCTGCCCCTGCCCTTCGTCCCCGCGAGGCCAACCTTCTCTAAGAAGGCCCTGGTCCTTCCTTTTATAGGCGTAAGGAGAGGATCCAGGTGTACAAATGGGGGTGTAGCAAGGTGCTACGTGTCTAGCGGGGGAGTGCTAGTGCCCTAAGTACATGCCAAGGTGGCAGCCGGAGAGATCTTGGCACCCAGCTAATGTAGCGTCGTGGCTGTCGGAGAAGCAATGGAGCCGGGTGGAGGGACAGCTGTTGGAGTGGCTGGGCCCTTGCTGACATCCCCCTGCTTTCGTAAGGGAGCTGGGAGCCGCCGTCGTCATGGCCCAGCGGGGCGCCATCATTGCCTGTCTGGTGGGGCTAGCCAGATGGGACGTCGGTCCTGCTCTCTGCGACCCGAGTCGGCTCGGGGTAGGGTGATGATGACGCTTCCTGTTGACGTGGCGGGCTTGTGTCCTAGGTCGGGCGACATGGAGGCTCCTCCGAGGCCGAGGTCGAGTCTGTCCTGCATGGCCGAGGCCGAACCTGAGCTCCTGGGTCGAGCGAGGCGGAGGTCGTTCGGCAGAGGTCGGGGTGGAGTCCGAGCCCTGGGTCGGGCGGAGCGGAGTTCGCCGTCTTCCGGGGCCTTAGCCCGAGTCCGAGCCCTGGGTCGGGCGGAGCGGAGTTCGCCGTCTTCCGGGGCCTTAGCCCGAGTCCGAGCCCTGGGTCGGGCAGAGCGGAGTTCGCCGTCTTCCGGGGCCTTAGCCCGAGTCCGAGCCCTGGGTCGGGCGGAGCGGAGTTCGCCGTCTTCCGGGGCCTTAGCCCGAGTCCGAGCCCTGGGTCGGGCGGAGCGGAGTTCGCCGTCTTCCGGGGCCTTAGCCCGAGTCCGAGCCCTGGGTCGGGCGGAGCGGAGTTCGCCGTCTTCCGGGGCCTTAGCCCGAGTTCGAGCCCTGGGTCGGGCGGAGCTTCCTCTGGCGCTTTTGGCCAAGCCTGGCTACCCGTCAGTCTTACCTTTTGCGTTAAAGGCCCCAGTGATTTGGTCGGTCGGCGCGGTGATTTAGTCAGGGTTACTTCTTATCGAAGGCATTGCCTCGGGCGAGCCGGAGATGCGTCTGCCGTGAAAGAGGAGGCCTCGGGCGAGACGGAAATATCTCAGGGTCGGCTGCCCTCGCCCGAGGCTAGGCTCGGGCGTGGCGTGATCAAGTCGCTCGTATGGACTGATCCCTGACTTAATCAAACCCATCAGGCCTCTGCAGCTTTATGCTGATGGGGGTTACCAGCTGAGAATTAGGCGTCTTGAGGGTACCCCTAATTATGGTCCCCGACAGTAGCCCCCGAGCCTCGAAGGGAGTGTTAACACTCGCTTGGAGGCTTTTGTCGCACTTTTTTGCAAGGGGACCAGCCTTTCTCGGTTGTACTTTGTTTCGGTGGGTGCGCGCGAGCGCACCCGCCGGGTGTAGCCCCCGAGGCCTCGGAGGAGTGGTTTCACTCCTTCGAGGTCTTAATGCCTTGCGTAATGCTTCGGCTGGTCTGGTGGTTCCCTCATGCGAACAGGCCGTAGCCCAGGTGCACTGTCGGGGCCCAAGTTCTCGGGCTGGTATGTTGACGCTGTCAATGGTTCGGCCGGAGCCGGGTTTGCGAGAGCAGCCCCCGAGCCTCCGCACAGAGCGAGAGGACGATCAGGGACAGACTCGGCTTTTTTACATACGCCCCTACGTCGCCTTTCCGCAAGGAGGAGGGGGGGAGAGCACCATGTTACCCTCGATGGGCACCGAACATGGTGTCTCCGGTGAGCTGCAATCGGGTAATCCGAGTGGACGTCCGTGCCCCGTTCGTTGGGGGTCGGCTAGGGGCCCGGAGGCACGCCCAAAAGTACCTGCGGGTGATCTGCCGGACCCGGTCCCCTGGCGACGGGGTCTGAGGGCTCGTTGCCTCCCTCCGATGGGATTCCGTTACAGAGTCGTTCCCGCTGGTCTCGGAAATGTCCTAGGGTACCTCGGGAGCGCAGCCCGAGCCTTGGTTATGTATCGAACGTACCCCTGGTCATCCCTCGCTCGGTGTCTGAGGCGACTGTGAACCCTTCGGGGGGCCAGCCTTCGAACCCCTGATCAGTAATGGGCGCGGAGCCTGGGTAGCCTGAGGCGGTCGTGGGACCTTTCGGGGGCCGACCTTCGAACCCCTGACCAGTAGTGGGTGTCGGGCCCACGCGACCTGAGGCGGCTGTTGAACCCCTCGGGGGGCCAGCCTTCGAACCCCTGATCAGTAAGGAGGCTCGGAGCCTAGTTCCTTCACGGGGAAGGATCCCTTTGGGGGTATCCCCTTTCCCGGTCCCTGTTGCAAGAGATAGAGAAAGAAGGAAAAAGGGAAAAAGGATTCGAAATTGAACGTCGTGGCGTACCTTTTTCGGTGTGGTTGTTTTGGCGAAGGCGAAACGTCGCCAGCTGCTCCCGCCCGTAGCGCTGCCCGTTAAGCCGCGGAGTTAATGCGCCGGGGCGAGTAGTTGGCGAAGCCGCCGTTGCGCGTGCGCGAGCCGTTCGAGGAACGGGTCACGGGCGTGTCGTCTCCACACCGTGAGAGAGAGGGGGTTCTCTTGCTGCCTCCGGATGGGACGTGAGCCTGGCTGATGGCGTGATCGCTGCTCTTGCGCGCCTGCCACTGTCATTACTGCCGGCCCACTTTTGACCGTGTTTGACCGCTGCGTCAGGCTGGCGCAGCTGGGCCGCGCGCTGGGCCGCCTTGGGTCGCGGTATTGGTTCCGCAACCGAGGAGGTGCGGTGGTGGCGCAAGTGGCATAGTGGCTTACATGCAGCATCCGGCGCGCCAACTGTATCCCGTGTTTCACTAAGCATGAGTCGCCCCGTGTCAAGGTGACGAGTGAGGTATCCGTATCCCGGAGGTGTAGGAGTCCCTCGGCTCGGTCGGCCCTGTTGTCCGAGGCTCCTCTAGCTTAGTTAAAGAGACCCCTCGGCCGCTCTTCGACGAGCCGAGGCCGGGGGTAGCGATATCAGCATGGGCAGAGGCAGAGTTAGCTCAGGAATGAAACCTAGTTGGCCGGAGCCTAGCCGGGTTGTCCGCTGGCAGGATCGACACCGGAGTCGGTCAGCCAAGGCTTCGGACCGGGCTCGTGCCCTCGGAAGGTGGTTGGCCGAGGCCCCGGAGGTGGCTGGCCGAGCCGCCTGCTCGGGCCGGATTCCCGGAGAAGTTCCTGACAACGATCGCCCGGGCGTGGTGATGACGCCGTCCTTTGGAGCGGAGGCCCTCGGACCGCGTCGCCGTCCGAGGCTAGTTCGGGCCTTGCCGAAGGAGCTGTCGATGCCGAGGGTGTCGCCGCCCCCTTCCAGCGCCAAGACCTGAGCCTGCAGGATCAGCCTGTCTTGTAGCGTGTGCTTTGTGCGGCCGTCGAGGCCAGAACACACACCCTTGCTGTGTTGTAAAGCTGCGTCCCTTTTCCTCTTGTTCCAAGCATCTGGACTTTTTGTCGGTAACAGGGATGTTTGTGCGAGCGAAAGTTGCTTCTCGCGGAAGGTGAGGAGTGAGGTATCCGTATCCCGGAGGCGTGGGAATCCCTCGGCTCGGTCGGCCTTGCCGCTTACGCGCACTTTTACTCGTCCATGAGGCCCTATCACCGACTTAGTCGAGAAAACTCGAAGAATCGCTTCGACAGAAGAGCTTCCGAACGTAGAGACTTGTTCGATCCGCGGAGTCACCTTATCCGAGCGCGAGTTACTTATCGCAGAAGGTGATGAGTGAGGTATCCGTATCCCGGAGGCGTAGGAGTCCCTCGGCTCGGTCAGCCTTGACTGCTTACGTGTACTCCGTCGTTTCCAGGACCCACTTTTCGAAGTAGTCAAAAAGCACGAAAGATATTCTGATAAAAGAGATTTTTTGGTTCGAGGAAAATTTTGACGCAGAGGGGGTTTCCCCCCTTTTAGCCCCCGAGGGAGGGTCGGGCTTTGCCGAGGCGAGGCCGACCCTTCCTTGTTGACTAAACTTTGCGTGGGTGCGAGGTATATGAACAATTTGGAAACATCTCAAGGGTAGAAGCGACGTAGCTGTTGGATGTTCCAAGCGTTGCCGTAGACCTCGCCTTGACTGTTGGCTAGCTTGTACGTTCCGGGCTTCAGAACTTTGGCGATGACGAACGGCCCCTCCCAGGGGGGCGTAAGCTTGTGCCTCCCTCGGGTGTCTTGCCGCAGCCGAAGCACCAGATCGCCCTCCTGGAGGTCTCGGGGTCGGACCCCTCGGGCGTGGTAGCGTCGCAGGGACTGCTGATACCGCGCCGAGTGTAGTAAGGCCCTGTCCCGAGCCTCATCCAGCTGGTCCAGCGAGTCTTCTCGGCTAGCTTGGTTGCTTTCTTCGTTGTAGGCCTTCGTCCTCGGGGAGCCGTATTCCAAGTCAGTGGGCAGGACGGCCTCGGCCCCGTAGACCAGGAAGAACGGCGTGAAACCTGTGGCTCGGCTTGGCGTCGTCCTCAGGCTCCAGATCACCGAGGGGAGTTCCTTCATCCATCGCTTGCCGAACTTGTTGAGATCATTGTAAATCCGAGGCTTGAGCCCTTGTAGAATCATGCCGTTGGCACGTTCCACTTGCCCATTTGACATGGGATGAGCTACGGCGGCCCAGTCTACCCGGATGTTGTGATCCTCGCAAAAATCCAAGAATTTTTTGCCGGTAAACTGGGTGCCGTTGTCGGTGATGATGGAGTTCGGGATCCCGAAGCGATGGATGATGTTGGTGAAGAACGCCACCGCCTGCTCGGATCTGATGCTGTTCAGGGGTCGGACCTCGATCCACTTGGAGAATTTGTCGACGGCGACCAGCAGGTGCGTGTAGCCCCCGGGCGCTTTCTGCAGAGGGCCGACGAGGTCCAGACCCCACACAGCGAAGGGCCAGGTGATGGGTATCGTCTGCAGAGCCTGAGCGGGCAGGTGGGTCTGCTTCGCATAGAATTGGCACCCTTCGCAGGCGCGGACAATTCTAGTGGCGTCGGCCACCGCCGTCGGCCAGTAGAAACCTTGGCGGAAAGCGTTCCCGACGAGGGTTCGAGGTGCTGCATGATGGCCGCAAGCCCCCGAGTGTATTTCCTGCAGGAGTTCCTGACCCTCGGCGATGGAGATGCATCGCTGGAGGATGCCCGAGGGGCTACGGTGGTAGAGCTCCTTCTCATCGCCCAGCAAGACGAACGACTTGGCGCGTCGCGCTACCCGCCGAGCCTCGGCTCGGCCGAGGGGCAGCTCTCCTTGGCGGAGATATTGCAGGTACGGGGTCTGCCAATCCTGCTCTGGCATGACCCCGCTCTGCTCCTCCTCGATGTGCAGTGCTTCGCCCTCGGGGGCCGAGGGTTCCTCGGGTTGAACCGAGGATGGCTCGGGCTGGGCCGAGGCTGCCTCGGACGGGGCCGAGGGCACCTCGGGCTCGGGCGTGCTGCCTATCTTGACGGAGGGTTGGTGCAGATCCCGGGAGAAGACGTCCGGGGGAACCGTCGTTCGCCCCGAGGCTATCTTCGCCAGCTCGTCCGCCGTCTCGTTGTAGCGCCCGGCGATGTGGTTAAGCTCAAGCCCGTAGAACTTGTCTTCCAGGCGTCGAACCTCGTCGCAGTAGGCCTCCATCTTCGGGTCGCGGCAGTGGGAGTTCTTCATGACTTGGTCGATGACGAGTTGCGAGTCGCCGCGTGCATCGAGGCGTCGGACCCCTAGCTCGATGGCGATTCGCAATCCGTTGATCAGAGCCTCGTACTCAGCCACATTGTTGGACGCCGGGAAATGGAGGCGGAGCACGTAGCGCAGGTGTTTCCCGAGGGGCGAGACGAAGAGCAGGCCCGCGCCGGCTCCCGTCTTCATCAGCGACCCGTCGAAAAACATGGTCCAGAGCTCCGGTTGGATCGGAGCCGTCGGCAACTGGGTGTCGACCCATTCGGCTACGAAGTCCGCCAGTACCTGGGACTTGATGGCCTTCCGAGGGGCGAACGAGATTGCCTCGCCCATGATTTCCACCGCCCACTTCGCGATCCGACCCGAGGCTTCCCGGCACTGGATGATCTCCCCCAGGGGGAAGGATGACACCACGGTCACCGGATGAGACTCGAAGTAATGTCGCAGCTTTCGCCTCGTCAGGATCACTGCATACAGCAGCTTCTGGACTTGTGGGTAGCGGATCTTGGTCTCGGACAGCACTTCGCTGACGAAGTAAACTGGCCTCTGAACGGGCAAAGCATGCCCCTCTTCCTGCCTTTCGACCACGATCGCGGCGCTGACCACCTGAGTGGTAGCGGCGACGTAGACCAAGAGGGCTTCTCCATCAGCTGGGGGTACCAAGACGGGCGCCTGGGTGAGGAGCGCCTTCAGGTTCCCGAGGGCTTCCTCGGCCTCGGGAGTCCAAGTGAAGCACTCGGCCTTCCTTAAGAGACGGTACAGGGGCAGGCCTCTTTCGCCGAGGCGCGAGATGAAACGGTTCAAGGCCGCGAGGCATCCCGTGACCCTCTGCACGCCTTTTAAGTCCTTGATGGGCCCCATGTTTGTGATGGCTGCGATCTTCTCCGGGTTGGCTTCGATGCCCCGCTCGGAGACGATGAATCCCAAGAGCATGCCTCGGGGCACCCCGAAGACGCACTTCTCGGGATTGAGCTTGACGCCCTTCGCGTTGAGACACCGGAATGTCAGTTCGAGGTCGGAGAGAAGGTCGGAGGCTTTCCTCGTCTTGACTACGATGTCATCGACGTAGGCCTCGACCGTGCGACCGATATGTTCGCCGAACACATGGTTCATGCACCGCTGGTACGTTGCACCCGCGTTCCTCAAACCGAACGGCATGGTGACATAACAGTACATGCCGAAGGGCGTGATGAAAGAAGTCGCGAGCTGGTCGGACTCTTTCATCTTGATTTGATGATACCCTGAGTAGGCATCGAGGAAAGACAGGGTTTCGCACCCTGCAGTGGAGTCCACGATTTGATCGATGCGAGGTAGAGGGTAGGGGACTTTCGGACATGCTTTGTTGAGACCAGTGTAGTCTACGCACATCCGTCATTTCCCCCCTTTCTTCCTCACAAGTACAGGGTTGGCAAGCCATTCGGGATGGAATACTTCTTTGATGAACCCTGCTGCCATCAGCTTGTGGATCTCCTCGCCTATCACCCTGCGCCTTTCTTCGTCGAATCGGCGCAGAGGCTGTCTGACCGGTCGGGCTCCGGCCCGAATATCCAGCGAGTGCTCGGCGACATCCCTCGGTATGCTGGGCATGTCCGAGGGACTCCACGCAAAGACGTCGGCGTTTGCGCGGAGAAAGTCGACGAGCACTGCTTCCTATTTGGGGTCGAGCCCGGAACCGATCCGAATCTGCTTGGAGGTGTCGCCACTGGGGTCGAGAGGGACGGCCTTAACCGTCTCCGCTGGCTCGAAGTTGCCGGCATGTCGCTTTACGTCCGGCACCTCTCGGGAGAGGCTTTCCAGGTCGGCCATGAGGGCCTCGGACTCGGCGAGGGCCTCGGCGTACTCCACGCACTCCTCATCGCATTCGAATGCGTGTTTGTACGTGGGGCCGACGGTGATGACCCCGTTGGGGCCCGGCATCTTGAGCTTCAGGTAGGTGTAGTTGGGGATGGCCATGAACTTCGCATAGCATGGCCTTCCCAACACTGCGTGGTAGGTCCCTCGGAACCCGACCACCTCGAACGTCAAAATCTCCCTTCGGAAGTTGGAGGGTGTTCCGAAGCAGACAGGGAGGTCGAGCCGTCCGAGGGGCTGGACGCGCTTCCCGGGAATGATCCCGTGGAAGGGCGCAGCGCCTGCTCGGACGGATGACAGATCGATGCGCAGGAGCCTGAGGGTCTCAGCGTAGATGATGTTGAGGCAGCTGCCTCCATCCATCAGGACCTTGGTGAGCCTGACGTTGCCGATGACGGGATCGACGACGAGCGGGTACTTCCCTGGGCTCGGCACGCGGTCGGGGTGGTCGTCTCGGTCGAAGGTGATGGGCTTGTCGGACCAGTCTAGGTAGACTGGCGCCGCCACCTTCACCGAGCAGACCTCCCGACGCTCCTGCTTACGATGCCGAGCCGAGGCGTTCGCCGCATGCCCTCCGTAGATCATGAAGCAGTCGCGGACCTCGGGGAACTCTCCTGCTTGGTGATCTTCCTTCTTGCCGTCGTCGCGGGCCCTGTCACCCTCCGCGGGTGGCCCGGCCCGGTGGAAGTGGCGCCGAAGCATGACGCACTCCTCGAGGGTGTGCTTGACGGGCCCCTGATGGTAGGGGCACGTCTCCTTTAGTGCCTTGTCGAAGAGGTTGGCGCCTCCGGGGGGCTTCCGAGGGTTCTTGTACTCGGCGGCGGCGACAAGGTCCGTGCTGGCGGCGTCGCGTTTCGCTTGCGACTTCCTCCTGCCTTTCTTCTTGGCGCCGGGCGGAGTAGACGCCTCGGGTGCATCTTCCGACGGGCGGCCCTGGGGCTGCTTGTCCTTTCGGAAGATGGCTTCGACCGCCTCCTGACCAGAGGCGAACTTGGTGGCGATGTCCATCAGCTCGCTTGCCCTGGTGGGGGTCTTGCGACCCAACTTGCTCACCAGGTCACGGCAGGTGGTACCGGCAAGGAACGCGCCGATGACATCGGAGTCGGTGATGTTGGGCAGCTCGGTGCGCTGCTTCGAGAATCGCCGGATGTAGTCCCGAAGGGACTCTCCCGGCTGTTGCCGGCAGCTTCGGAGGTCCCAGGAATTCCCGGGGTGTACGTACGTGCCCTGGAAGTTGCCGGCGAAAGCCTGGACCAGATCCTCCCAGTTGGAAATCTGCCCCGGAGGCAGGTGCTCCAACCAAGCGCGAGCGGTATCGGAGAGGAACAGGGGGAGGTTGCGGATGATGAGGTTGTCGTCGTCCGTCCCACCCAGTTGACAGGCCAGGCGGTAGTCCGCAAGCCACAATTCCGGTCTCGTTTCCCCCGAGTACTTTGTGATAGTAGTCGGGGGTCGGAATCGGGGCGGAAACGGCGCCCGCCGAATGGCTCGGCTGAAGACCTGCGGACCGGGTGGTTCGGGCGAGGGACTCCGATCCTCCCCGCTGTCGTAGCGTCCCCCACGCCTGGGGTGATAACCTCGGCGCACCCTTTCGTCGAGGCGGGCCCGACGGTCGCGATGAGGGTGCTCGTCACCGAGGTGGCCCGGGGCCGCAGGCGCGGTATTGCGCGTGCGCCCGGTGTAGACCGAGGCTTCCCGCGTGAGTCGGGAAGTCACGGCACGAGGTTCTGAGGGGTACCCCTGCCTTCGGGAGGCAGAGCTCTCGGCCCGCCGGGCCGCAGCGCCTTCCAGGAGATGCTTGAGCTCTCCCTGGATTCGCCGACCCTCGGTGGTTGATGACTCCGGCATCGCGCGGAGGAGCATCGCTGCGGCAGCTAGGTCCTGACCGGTTCCGCCGGATGCGGGTGGCGGTCTGTCCCTGGCATCGTTGGCGATGCGGTGCTGGAGACCTTGGGGCAGGTGACGTATTCCTCCGGCCGGGGGCTGGCTCGCCCATACCTGCCCGACGTTCCGGCGGATTGCCTCGAGCGCTCCTGCTCCCTCATCGAGCCCGGCCTGCGCCCCGCGGACTTGCTCGAGCTGTGGGTCGTGACCCCCCGCCGGAACGGGGACCACAGCTAGCTCCCGCGGGATGTCGGCGCGAGGCGCTGGCCTAGGGGGATCACCATCCTCCGGCATGCCGAGACAGCTGCCTCCGGAGGGATCCCCTAGCTCGATGTGGAAACATTCGCGGCCCGGGCCGCAGTCCTTGTCGTCAAGGCTGCGGCTGCCGTCGGAACAGTCGGAGAGGCAGTAGTCACATGCGGTCATGAAGTCCAGCATGGCACTGGGGTTGCCAGATCCAGAGAAATCCCAGCAGATGCTGGGGTCGTCATCTTCCTCGGACCCAGAGGGTCCGTAGGTCGAGACACCCGTCAATCGGTCCCAAGGCGACCGCACACGAAACCCCAGAGAGGTTGCACTCGCCTCAGTGTGAGCGCCCGCCAAAGCGAGGTTGCTAGGCGGGTTGAGGCCGAGTCGAAATGACAAAGGATGGGAATCAGCCCGTACCTTTTGGTCGACGAGGATCGACGAAGTCGCATCGGGGGCTGATCGTGCTGTCGTCCTGGGTGCGAGGGCGACGTCCTGCAGGCCCTCCGTGAGCGTGCTGGCGTCATCCACTTACTCGGGATCGGCGTGTCGCGGGGGGGCGGCGCTCGCCTTCGCCTCAAACGCGTGGGTGATGCCCGACGCGTCCTCCGCTGGGGCGCTGGGGATGTCGATTTGCTCGACAGTCGACTGAGCGCAGCCTCCCGCTCGGCCTTGGTTGCCCCGCCTCCTTCTCCGATGGCGAGGGAGAGAACGGGGTGAACTCGAAAGTTGTCCTTCCCCCACGCGGGAAAGACGTCGTCGATTCCGCCGCCGGCGGGCGGGCTGTCCGCCACCATTGTCGCTGTCGCGCGGCGGTGGAAGGAGTATCATGTCGTAGCTACCGTCGAGAGACATGAACTCGAGACTCCCGAAACGGAGCACCGTTCCGGGTTGAAGAGGTCGTTGGAGACTGCCCATCTGGAGCTTGACGGGAATCCGCTCGTCAACACGCAGCAGGCCCCTACCTGGCGCGCCAACTGTCGGCGTTCCGAGACCGGGGGGTCCCCGAGCCGACGAGTGAGTGTGCCGCGTGCCCCAGCCCAGATGGGTCGAGCGCGTGGGCGAGCGCGAAGGGGGGGGGGGGGGGGGGAGAGAGAGAGAGCGAGAGCGAGGTGGCCGGAGCCGGGTCGTGAGGGAGTCGGAGAATCCCGCGGCCTTCGTGTTCGTCCCGCGCCCAGGTCGGGTGCGCTTGCAGTAGGGGGTTACAAGCGTCCGCGCGGGTGAAGGGAGCGAGCGGCCCCGAGAGAGCGCCTGCCCCTGCCCTTCGTCCCCGCGAGGCCAACCTTCTCTAAGAAGGCCCTGGTCCTTCCTTTTATAGGCGTAAGGAGAGGATCCAGGTGTACAGATGGGGGTGTAGCAAGGTGCTACGTGTCTAGCGGGGGAGTGCTAGTGCCCTAAGTACATGCCAAGGTGGCAGCCGGAGAGATCTTGGCACCCAGCTAATGTAGCGTCGTGGCTGTCGGAGAAGCAATGGAGCCGGGTGGAGGGACAGCTGTTGGAGTGGCTGGGCCCTTGCTGACGTCCCCCTGCTTTCGTAAGGGAGCTGGGAGCCGCCGTCGTCATGGCCTAGCGGGGCGCCATCATTGCCTGTCTGGTGGGGCTAGCCAGATGGGACGTCGGTCCTGCTCTCTGCGACCCGAGTCGGCTCAGGGTAGGGTGATGATGACGCTTCCTGTTGACGTGGCGGGCTTGTGTCCTAGGTCGGGCGACGTGGAGGCTCCTCCGAGGCCGAGGTCGAGTCTGTCCTGCATGGCCGAGGCCGAACCTGAGCTCCTGGGTCGAGCGAGGCGGAGGTCGTTCGGCAGAGGTCGGGGTGGAGTCCGAGCCCTGGGTCGGGCGGAGCGGAGTTCGCCGTCTTCCGGGGCCTTAGCCCAAGTCCGAGCCCTGGGTCGGGCGGAGCGGAGTTCGCCGTCTTCCGGGGCCTTAGCCCGAGTCCGAGCCCTGGGTCGGGCGGAGCGGAGTTCGCCGTCTTCCGGGGCCTTAGCCCGAGTCCGAGCCCTGGGTCGGGCGGAGCGGAGTTCGCCGTCTTCCGGGGCCTTAGCCCGAGTCCGAGCCCTGGGTCGGGCGGAGCGGAGTTCGCCGTCTTCCGGGGCCTTAGCCCGAGTCCGAGCCCTGGGTCGGGCGGAGCTTCCTCTGGCGCTTTTGGCCAAGCCTGGCTACCCGTCAGTCTTACCTTTTGCGTTAAAGGCCCCAGTGATTTGGTCGGTCGGCGCGGTGATTTAGTCAGGGTTACTTCTTATCGAAGGCATTGCCTCGGGCGAGCCGGAGATGCGTCTGCCGTGAAAGAGGAGGCCTCGGGCGAGACGGAAATATCTCAGGGTCGGCTGCCCTCGCCCGAGGCTAGGCTCGGGCGTGGCGTGATCAAGTCGCTCGTATGGACTGATCCCTGACTTAATCAAACCCATCAGGCCTCTGCAGCTTTATGCTGATGGGGGTTACCAGCTGAGAATTAGGCGTCTTGAGGGTACCCCTAATTATGGTCCCCGACAGTCGTTTTCAACCTCAATGAATCTACGCTCACCACATACAGTACACTTCTTCTCACCTGCGGTCTCCTTCCAGAAAAGTATACAATTATTTTCACAGACATCAATTTTTTCGTAGTCCATACCGAGGCCAGATAACAGCTTTTTAGACTGATACATGTCCTTTGGCATCTTGTGATTCTCCAGAAGTACATCACTGATCAAGTTCAAAAGTTCCTTGTAACAGTTGTTTGAGAATGCAAACTTAGACTTAATAGCCATAAGTCGAGTCACAAATACAAGGACGGTCACTTTTGTGTGCTCATGCAATGGCTCTTCGGCAGCTTTAAGGAGCTCGAAGAACTTCTGAACCTCAGGTGTAGCTGGATCCTCAAACTCGGTGGGTTAACCAGGGTTCTCCGAATCGACGATTAGAAGCTCATGGCGTACATCGTCAAGCATCTCTTCCATCCTATCGTAGTCCTCCTCTTCATGTGACTGAACTTCCGTTACAGTACGAGGAGGTGGGTCCTCACCGTGGTGCACCCACACCTCATAGCCTGGCATATAACCGTTCTTGCAAATATGTATCGACATAGTCCTCCTGTCAAGGAAATTAATGTTCCGACACTTGCTACAAGGGCACCTAACATCGGTTCCAGTCTCTGACCGAGCAAAAGCATGGTCGAGAAAAGCATCAGTCTTGGCAACCCACTCACTTGATAGAGCACCTCTTTTCTTCCAACCTTCATACATCCATCGACGATTCTCCTCCATACTAGATACGAGACGTTAACTTAATTAGATAAGTAATGCACGGACCATCCGTTTTTACGAAGAAATCACGCCCCTACATCTGTAGGAAAGGATAGGTCCTAAACCCACCCAGGAGTGACCGACGAGGCCGTGTTTATGACAAGACATGTGGTCGTGCGAAATTTCGGCAGCATAACCCCGCTGTTCTCCAATCGCACGCCTAAAAATGGTGCAATTGGAGAACAGAGAGGTTATGCTGCCGAAACTAAGCAGGAGCACATGCTTTTGTCATAAACACGGACTCTGTCGGTCACCCCGAGGCTGTCCAATAAAGGGACAATTCCGGCCCAACATACCTCACATGCGTCGCTTGTAAGGTGTGTTGGGCCGAAACGGGTGACGCCTAGGTTTCGTTTGTTCACACTACGACACACTATGATTAACTATAATCATCGTGCATTATTAAATAATTAAACTAATAAACCACAATACAATATTACATACGAAATAACATTGTTATAGATGACAAATCATATAAAATGACCTTATTTCCGAGGGCATAATAATTACCCTCGGAAATTAAAAATTTAAATTATCTAAAGTACCACTAAATAAACTAAAACAAGCTACTTTAATTACGTAATCAAATTTTGGCCGTCGGACATAACAAACTAAACAATCAAATGCATTCATACATACAATTCTAATCAAATACATTAATACAAGCATACAATTCTAATCAAATACATTAATACAAGCATACAATTTTAATAAACAAAATTCTAATTAAGTATACTCACTTAGCGGGCGTGGGGAGCCGGCCGGCGACGGGCGCACGGGCGGGGGCGGGCGCACGGGGCCGGCGGCCGAAGCACGGGGCGGAGCACGGAGCGGTGTCGACCGGCGAACGGAGCGGCTGCGGCGGCCGGAGCACTGGCCGGAGCACGGGGGGCGGGCGGCCGGAGCACGGAGCACGGGCACGGGGCGGCCGGAGCACGGCGGCGACTGTGCGGGGCGGCGGCGGCGGCAGGAGAAAGAAACGACGCGCGCGGGTGAAATGAAAGGCGCGCGGGTTGGATCCGCGCGTTAAAAAGCCTTATCTCCGACGGCTCAGTACGAGGCCGTCGGAGATAACCTTATCTCCGACGGCTCAGTACGAGGCCGTCGGAGATAAGGCTTATTTCCGAGCACCTGTTGTGGCCGTCGGACATAACCTTATCTCCGACGGCCTCCTACAGAGCCGTCGGAGATAAGGAGGCCGTCGGATGTTTGTTAGTTTACTGTAGTGAATAAAGTTACCAAAAATTTCATTACACATTACTTCAATGCTTTCTAGCCAATCTTCACATAGGCGCTTGAACACAAGATGGTTTTGAACCAATAATGCAGTCTAACAAGGGTCCCCTTTTCAACTTCCTCTTTAGCCTTCGGCATTCTCCAACCAGATAACATTGAGAATACTTGATTAGCAAGGAACTCTTGCACCAAATCACGGATGCTGATATGCTCCACCATTGTATTAAAAGCAACATGCACTGTCTGCGCTGGCGAGCCAAGAGCCATATTGCAGATCGGCCTTGTTAAGCCAAAGATCAATCTCAGAGGGCTCATCACAATCACCTTAAATTCCTCTCTACCCTTGCTATCAGCCTTCACATAAAACCATTCCCTTGTCCACCATGTTGACCATTTGGTTCGATACCCCAGTACTGGAGCCTTCATATCCTTTCAGTGTGCAAGATTATAGCCACCAAAGTTGTTGTGCAGATTATCCGAAGGCCTTGCCTATGTTCAATAGTATAGCTCATGCATCGTGTAGAGACTTTCGACACTCGCACTGATACCTTGGTTGCACATGACCCATATGTATATACTAAGTCTAACAATTGCATTTGGTGTAAGTTGATGCATAAAAATCCCATATTTCTTTAGGACCTCAGTAATCATCATAAACATAGAGAGCCAAAGCTCGGCCCAGAAGAAGCTTCTGAACACAACTATCTCATCATCCTTTGGCTTTAGGGCTCATCACAATCCCCTTAAATACCTCTCTACACTTACTATTAGCCTTCACATAAAATCATTCCCTTGTCCACCATGTTGGTCATTTGATTCAATACCACAATACTGAAGCCTGCATATCCTTTCGGTGTGCAAAACTATAGCAACCAAAGTTGTTGGGCAAATTATCCGAAGGCCTTGTGCGAACACAAAGTTGACTTATCCCTTGTGGTTCGGGTTGATGATGAGTGATTGTCAACGGGTAGCACTCTGGGGTAGTCTGTGAACTGACCAGAGTGTGATATTATGCTTGTGCAACCATGTCGGTCGACTTGTGGTGTGCAGGTGTGGAGCACAGGAACGGTGGTCGATGGCTGAGGTGAAGGTCATACAGGCTCGTGCTGATGGACCGAGAGCGGTGAACGGCGAGTGCTGGGTCTTGACTCACGGATCAGAGCAGCCAGGTGACCAATCACGGTGGCTAACACCCAGACCATATTTGTGGAGGAGGAGCACAACGACGCTGATTGGGTTGCTCTCGAGCCAACTCCACCGACCGCCCCAGTCGAGCCTGCTTCCACTACTACGGCTAACGGACCCGACACCACTCCTTCCACCACTTGGGGTCCGCTTGAGCCAGCTCCTGCTGAGACTGGAGGAGTTGAAGCTGCTGTTGAGGGGGAGGCAACTTCCTCAAGGGAGGCTCCACATCATATTCAGCGCTGTCACCCACCTCAGCAGATGATCGAGGAGCTTCACGAGCGAGTCACTCGCTCTAGGTCACAACACATTTCTCATTTTGCTCACTCAGCTTTTGTTGCTACTTTTGAGCCCCGAGATGTTGGACATGCTTTATCTGATCCTAACTGGGTTAATGCTATGCATGAGGAGCTTGAAAATTTTGAAAGAAATTAGGTTTGGGTTTTGGTGCCACCTCCTTCTAACTGCCATCCCATCGGTACAAAATGGGTTTTCAAAAACAAACAGAGTGAGGATGGTTTGGTAGTGAGAAACAAGGTGTGGTTGGTTGTCCAAGGGTATTGCCAAAAAGAGGGAATTGATTATGAGGAGAACTTTGCCCCTTTTGCCCGTTTAGAGGCCATTAGAATCCTTTTAGTCTTTGCTGCTTCAAAGGGTTTTAAGCTTTTTCAAATGGATGTCAAAAGTGTTTTTTTGAATGGGTATATAGAGGAAGAGGTATATGTTAGGCAACCCCCTAGTTTTGAGAGTTCCAAGTTTCCAAACCACGTTTTTAAACTCCAAAAAGTTTTGTATGGTTTGAAACAAGCCCCTAGAGCTTGATATGAGCGTTTGAAATCTTTTCTGCTTTCTAAGGATTTTAAAATGGACTCTGTGGACAAAACTCTTTTTCTCCTCAAGCATAATAATGACACCCTTTTAGTCCAGATTTACAGGGATGATATCATCTTTGGTGGTTCCTCTAATGCTCTTATGTCTAGATTTTCAGATCTTATGAGCAGGGAATTTGAGATGAGCATGATGGGCGAGCTGAATTTCTTTCTTGGGTTGCAAATCAAGCAGACTCAAGACGGGACCTTTGTACATCAAGGCAAGTATACAAAGGACGTCCTGAAGAAGTTCAACATGGGCGAGGGCAAGCCTCTTTCGACGCCCATGTCCACCTCGAAGACACTTGACACTGATGAGGATGGTGAACCCATGGACCAGAAGGAGTACAGGAGCATGATTGGCTCTCTCCTGTATTTGACTGCGACGAGGCCGGACATACACTTTGCAGTGTGTTTGTGCGCTCGTTTCCAGGCTTCCCCACACACATCTCACAGAAAGGCCGTGAAACGAATTATGAGGTACCTACGTTTCACTCCTGAGTTTGGTTTGTGGTACTCCTCATCGTCCGTTCTATCCTTGTGCGGTTATTCTGATGCTGATTTTGCGGGTTGCCTTTTGGAGCGCAAGTCTACTTCTGGGACTTGTCAGTTTTTGGGTACTTCGTTGGTTTCATGGTCTTCTCGAAAACAGTCTAGTGTTACCTTGTCTACCACAGAGGCCGAGTATTGTAACACCCTGAATTTGGGGGTATAAAATTTCTTTCCTAATATCCACCAAATTCGGGTGTTACTCTCTCTCTTTTCCTTAATTTTCTTTTCTTTTCCTAAATAGTGGAGAGTTATTTTGTGTGTGAGTGTATATATATATATATGTTGAGTGTAGTAAAATAGAACCCTAAAAGGGTCCTTGACTTTTGCATAACATGCCGAGATATTTTATGGTATGTTGAATTGTTGTGGTGGTCCTTGACTCAATTATATTTGAATTTTCGATTCAAAAACTATATCTAAATTTGAATAGAAATAGACAAAAGATAGAAATAAACAAAAATCAAATAAAAACAAAAGAAAAACCCTTTCCTCCCTCAGCCCCCGCAGCCCACTAGCAGCGCCGTGGCCCAGCCGCGCCCCCCTTGGCCCAGCGCAGCTCGTCACGGCCCACCGCGTCCCAGCCCAGCTCCCGCGGCCCACACCGCATGCCCCCGCGGCCTGCTTCGCACAGCCGGCCTGCTTCGCACAGCCGGCCTGCTCCGCCCGCGCGGCACTCGCCGTGCCCTAGCGCGAGCGCAAGAGCGCCGCCGCCGCCTGTGGGTGGGTCCCACCCACCAAGCCGCCCCTCCGACTATTCATCTTCCCAAACCGTCTCTCCCCACCCACTGGCGCCCACGTCGCAAAACAAACCACCCAAGAGCCTAGAACAGCCCCGTTCTCCTCTCCCCACCTCGTCTCATGCCCGTCCCTGCCCCGTGCTCCGCCGGCGCCGCTGCAACACCGCCCGACGAACTGCTCATTTTCCCCTGGGTCTCGACATGAGTTTCCCCGCCCTTGCGTGCGCCAACGCGCAAGCCTGGTAGCTCGGTGGCCTGGGCGCGATGGCCAGCAGCTTGGGCGCGACCAAGCCGCCCTGTCCCTGTGCCCTCCGGTGAGTAGTCCCTAGTCGTGGCCCCCTCGTCCCCTCCTCTTCTCCCGTGCGTGCGCGAGCCCGAGCCCGCAGTCGAGTCGGCTAGGGTGCGGCCCCTAGGAGCACAACATCAGACCGAGCTGGTCGAGTCTAGCCCCTGCGCCCACCCATGGCGAACGGCCAGACCGCTCCTATCCGAGTTCCCCATGCCCCGCTGCGCGACGAACTCCCCTGTGCGATTATAATTTGGAGAGAGAGAGAGAGAGGAAGAAGGTCCTCCTTATAGAAAATGCCCTCGACGAAATAGGTAATAAACATCTTGGTTTATGAGTGTCGGCGTTTCGACCCCTAGGGGGGGTCCCTGGACCGACGAGTGAATTGTCGCCGCATGCCCCAGCCCAGATGGGTCGGCGCGAGGCGGAACGCGAAGGGGGAAGAAGCCGGAGGGAGACAGGCGTGGGAGGTGGAACCCGCGGCCTTCGTGTTAGCCCCGCGCCCAGGTCGGGTGCGCTTGCAGTAGGGGGTTACAAGCGTCCACGCGGGAGGGAGCGAGCGGCCTTGCGCGAGCGCCGTCCCGTCCTTCCCCGCGCGGCCAACCCTCTGTAAGAGGGCCCTGGACCTCCCTTTTATAGGCGTAAGGAGAGGATCCAGGTGTACAATGGGGGTGTAGCAATGTGCTAACGTGTCTAGCGGAGGAGAGCTAGCGCCCTAAGTACATGCCATCGTGGCAACCGGAGAGGTTTTGGCACCCGGTTCGTGTGGTGTCGTGGCCGTCGGAGGAGCGCTGGAGCCTGGCAGAAGGACAGCTGTCGGGGCTGTCGAGTCCTTGCTGACATCCTCTTGCTTTCGTAAGGGGGCTGAGAGCCGCCGTCGTCATAGAGCATGCGGGGCGCCATCATCACTTGTTTAGCGGAGCGAGCCAGATGGGACGCCGGTCTTGTCCCCCGTAGCCTGAGTCAGCTTGGGGTAGAGTAATGATGGCGCTTCCTGTGATGTGGTCGGTCCAAGCCCTGAGTTGGGCGAGGTGGAGGCTCCTCCGAGGTTGAGGTCGAGTCTGTCTTCCAAGGCCAAGGTCAAGTCCGAGCCCCTGGGTCGGGCGAGGCAGAGACCGTCGGCTGAGGTCAGGGCAGAGTCCGAGCCTTGGGGTCGGGCGAAGCGGAGTTTGTCGTCTTCCAGGGCTGAGCCTGAGTCCGAGCCCTGGGGTCGGGCGAAGCGGAGTTCGTCGTCTTCCGGGGCTGAGCCCGAGTCCGACCCCTGGGGTCGGGCGAAGCGGAGTCCGTTGTCTTCCGGGGCTGAGCCCGAGTCCGAGCCCTGGGGTCGGGCGAAGCGGAGTCCATCGTCTTCTGGGGCTGAGCCCGAGTCCGAGCCCTGGGGTCGGGCGAAGCGGAGTTTCCTATGGCGCCTGAGGCCAGACTGGGTTGCTGACAGCCTCACTCTATCGAGTGGCACAGTAGTCGGGGCGGCGCAGGCGACGCTGTCCCCTTGTCAGGCCGGTCAGTGGAGCGGCGAAGTGACTACGGTCACTTCGGCTCTGTCCACTGGAGGGCGCGTGTCAGGATAAAGGTGTCAAGCCACCTTTGCATTAAATGCCCCTGCGATTCGGTCGGTTGGCGCGGCGACTTGGCCAAGGTTGCTTCTTGGTGAAGACTGAGCCCCGGGCGAGCCGAAGGTGTGTCCGTTGCTGGAGGGGGTCCTCGGGCGAGACGTGAATCTTCCGGGGTCGGCTGCCCTCGCCCGAGGCTGGGCTCGAGCGAGGCGTGATCGCGTCCCTCGAATGGACCGATCCTGGACTTAATCGCACCCATCAGGCCTTTGCAGCTTCGTGCTGATGGGGGTTACCAGCTGAGATTTAGGAGTCTTGAGGGTACTCCTAATTATGGTCCTCGACAGTAGCCCCCGAGCCTCGAAGGGAGTGTTAATACTCGCTTGGAGGCTTTTGTCGCACTTTTTTGCAAGGGGACCAGACTTTCTCGGTTGCGTTTTGTTCCGGTGGGTGCGCGCGAGCGCACCCGCCGGGTGTAGCCCTCGAGGCCTCGGAGGAGTGGGTTGACTCCTTCGAGGTCTTAATGTATTTCGCAACGCTTCGGCTAGTCTGGTTGTTCCCTCATGCGAGCTGGCCGTAGCCCGGGTGCACGGTCGGGTCCCAAGTTCTCGGGCTGGTATGTTGACGCTGTCAACGGATTGGCCGGAGCCGGGTTTGCGAGAGCAGCCCCCGAGCCTCCGCACAGGGCGAGAGGACGGTCAAGGGCAGACTCGGCTTTTTTCATACGCCCCTGCGTCGCCTTTCCGCAAGGAGGAGGGGGGAAAGCGCCATGTTGCCCTTGGAGGGCGCCGAACATGGTGTCTCCAGTGAGCTGCTGACGGGTAATCCGAGTGGACGCCCGTGCCCCATTTGTTAGGGGTCGGCTAGAGGCCCGGAGGCGCGCTCCAAAAGTACCTGCGGGCAATCTGCCGGACCCGGTCCCCTTTTGACAGGGTCCGAGGGCTCGATGCCTCCCTCTGATGGGATTCCGTTACAAGATCGTTCCCGCTGGTCTCGAAAATGTCCTAGGGTACCTCGGGAGCATAGCCTGAGCCTTGGTTATGTATCGAACGTACCCGGGGTCATCCCTCGCTCTGTGTCTGAGGCGGCTGTGAACCCTTCGTGGGCCAGCCTACGAACCCCTGATCAGTAATGGGCACGGAGCCCGAGTGGCCTGAGGCGGCCGTTGAACCCTTCCGAGGGGCCGGCCCTCGAACCTCTGACCAGTAGTGGGCGTGGAGCCCGAGCGCTCTGAGGCAGCTATTGAACCCTCCCGAGGGGCCAGCCTTCGAACCTCTGATCAGTAGGGGGGCTCGGGGCCCGTTTCCTTCGCGGAGAAGGATCCCTTTCAGGGTATCCCCCTTTCCCGGTCCCTGTTGTAAGAGAGAGAAAGAGGAAAAGGAAAAGGACACGAAATCGAAATGACGTGGCATACCTTTTTTGACGCGGTCATTATGGCAAAGGCGAAGCGTCGCTCGCTTCTCCTGCCAAAGGTGCCGCCTGTCCCGCCGCGGAATTAATGTGACGGGACGAGTGGTTCGCGGGGCAGCCGTTGCGCGTGCGTGAGCCGTTCGAGGAACGGAACACGGGCGCGTCGTCTTCACACCGTGGGAGAGGGTTCTCTCGCTGTCCCACGAGGGGACGTGAGCTTGGCTGACGACGTGACCGCTGCTTCCCCCCGCCTGCTACCGCCATTACTGCCGGCCCATTTGTGGCCGCATCGACCGTCGCGCCTTCTCCCGCGGCTGACCGGCCCGTGACCGATGCGCCTGGCTGGCACTGTTGGGTCATGCGCAGGGTTGCCTCGAGTCGCGGTACTGGTTCCGCAGTCGAGGAGGCGCGGTAGTGGCGTGAGGGGCGGTGCAGTTGCTCGCACGTAGCAACCGGCGCGTTGGCTGCATGACGTGTGGGCCTGGGCCTCCATGCTGCGCGCGTTGGAGTCGAAGGGGCGCGCCCACTTGGTGCGGTTGCATGCCGACTGCATGGATTTCCACCCTTTCACCCGCTGGTCTGGGCGAAAGTAGAGGAATGCTTGTAACCGCTGGGCAGTTGCATGCCCTGCGCGCGGCGGTTTGGCTCCTTCTGCCCTGGACCAGCTTGCATGACACGCGGGGCCCAGCCCTCGTGTCGTAGGGGGAGGACCTTGGAGCGTGTTGGAGAAGACTCAGCCCGCGATGGCTGAGGACGCAAGTGGGGAGAGTCGCCTTTAAAAGGAGGGTGTCCCCCTTGAAAGGCGACCATGTCTTCGCGTTCCCTTATACGTCGTGTCTTTCCACCTTCCGAGCCCCCGAATGGGGAACGCCCGCAATCCTTCCACCTTGTCGTTGGAGGGACGCAACTTCGAGGAAGTTGGTACCTTTCAGCCATCGTTTGGCTTCAAGGATTTTCATCAGGCAGCCCGGCCGCACCCCCTCACTGGTGGTCACCCAAGACAGTGACCTCCAGTTCGATGGTGGGGAGAAGCGAGCCGGGCTGCGATCTTGGTCCCGCGCTCAACTTCAAGGATGTTCATCATCCTGGCTGGAGCGGGGGCCGGGCTGAGCCGGAGCTCTTCCCCCCGTGCGGGTTGGCTGGTCACCTCCTCTTCCAGCTTCTGGTGGTGGAAACCATCCTCCGGCCCTGCGGAGGAGGCGTCCTCCAGCCATGCCAGGGAAGGCGAACTGTTGCTGTCCAGCTAGGATGCAACATTCCGTCCTCCTCCTCGCTTTCGTGGCGAGGACGGGAGTGAGGACCTGCCGGTGCGCCTCGCCAACTGTCGGCGTTGGTAGAGAGGCGGACGCCGCCGTCTATGCTGACGTGGTGGCAGCTGGAGGTAGCTTCCCCCACCCCCCGTCGAGGCCGTCGGCGCCGCCTGCGGACCGGCCCCCCGGCTCTTTGGCTTTAATGTCTGGTTCGCGTCCCTTGAGTGGGGACGTGAACGAGAGCCTTCCGGTGGCCGCGTCCGTCCTGGAGCCATAGCTGCTGCTGTGGGGACGGAACCGGAGTTCCGTTTGCAATGGCACCTTGAATGCCGGTGTCTTGTTCATTGCGGCTGTCGAGGCCTGAACATGTATGTATTTTTGGCATGGAGCCGTGTTTTTTCTTCATTTCGAGCACTAAGATTCTCCTGTCGACTATCTGAACCGCTTCACCGAGCGTGAGTCGCCTCGTGCAAAGGTGACGAGTGAGGTATCCGTATCCCAGAGGCGTAGGAGTCCCTCGACTTGGTCGGCCTTGCTGTCCAAGGCTTCTCTTGCTCAGTTAAAGGAACCCTCGGCCGCTCTTCGATGAGCCAAAGCCGGAGGTAGCGGCGTCAGCATGGACAGAGGCAGAGTTGGCTTCGAAAAGAAGATTTGGTTGGCCGGAGCCTGGCCAGGTTGTCCACTGGCGGGACCGACACCGGAGTTGAGCTGCCAAGGCCACAAGCCGGGCTGATGTCCTCGGGGAAACGGCTGGCTGAGGCTTCGGGGTGGCCGGCCGAGCCGTCTGCTCGAGCCGGATTCTTGAAGAAGACCCCGCCGGTGCTAGTCCGGGCGTGGTGCTGCTGTCGTCCTTCGGGGTGAAGATCCTCCAACCGCGTCGTCGTCCGAGGCTAGGTCAGACCCCGCCGAAGGTGTAGTTGACGCCGAGGGTGCTGCTGCCCCCTTCAACTGTCGACGTTCGAGCCTGCAAGATCGGGTTGTCTTGTAGTGTGTGTATGTTTTCTGCGGCCGCCGTGGCCCAAACACACTGTCGTCATGTCGTAAAGCCGCGTCCCTTTTCCTCTTGTTTCGAGCATCTGGACTTACTTGTCGGTAACAAAATTGTTTGTCCGAGCGAGAGTTACTTTTCACGGAAGGTGATGAGTGAGGTATCCGTATCCCGGAGGCGTAGGAATCCCTCGGCTCGGTCAGCCTTGCCGCTTACATGTACTCTTACTCGCCCATAGGGTTCTGTCACCGTCGCAGTCGAGAAGGCCCGAAAAAAATCATTTCGGCAGAGGAGCTTTTGTGCGTGAAGACTTGTTCGGTCCGTGGAGTCACCTATCCGAGCGTGAGTTACTTATCGCAGAAGGTGATGAGTGAGGTATCCGTATCCCGGAGGCGTAGGAGTCCCTCGGCTCGGTCAGCCTTGGCTGCTTATGTGTACTCCGTCGTTTTCAAGATCCACTTTCGAAGTAGTCGAAAAGCACGAAAGGCGTTCTGGCAGAAAATATTTTTTTTGAGGAAAATTTCGACGCAGAGGGGGTTCCCCCCTTCTAGCCCCCGAGGGAGGGTCGGGCTTTGCCGAGGCAAGGCTGACCCTTCCTTGACGACCAGACTTTATGTGTGAACGATGTGTACGAATAACTTGGAAGCATCTTAAGGGTAGAAGCGACGTAGCTGTTGGATGTTCCAAGCGTTGCTGTAGACCTCGCCTTGACTGTTGGCCAGCTTGTATGTTCCGGGCTTCAGAACCTTGGCGATGACGAACGGCCCTTCCCAGGGAGGCGTGAGCTTGTGCCGCCCTCGGGCGTCTTTTCGCAGCCAAAGCACCAGGTCGCCCACCTGGAGGTCTCGGGACCGAACCCCTCGGGCGTGGTAGCGTCGCAGGGACTGCTGGTACCGCGCCGAGTGTAGTAAGGCCATGTCCCGAGCCTCTTCCAGCTGGTCCAGTGAGTCTTCTCGATTAGCTCGATTGCTTTGGTGGGCGTAGGCCCTCGTCCTCGGGGAACCGTATTCTAAGTCTGTGGGCAAGACGGCCTCGGCCCCATAGACTAGAAAGAACGGTGTGAAGCCCGTGGCTCGGCTCGGCGTTGTCCTCATACTCCAAACCACCGAGGGGAGCTCCTTCATCCATCACTTGCCGAACTTGTTGAGGTCGTTGTTGATCCGCGGCTTGAGCCCTTGCAGGATCATGCCGTTGGCACGCTCTACTTGTCCATTCGTCATGGGGTGAGCCACGGCAGCCCAGTCCACCCGGATGTGGTGATCCTCGCAGAAGTCCAGGAACTTTCTGTCGGTGAACTGGGTGCCGTTGTCGGTGATGATGGAGTTCGGGACCCCAAAGCGATGGATGATGCTGGTGAAGAATGCCACCGCCTGTTCGGACCTGATGCTGTTTAGGGGTCGGACCTCGATCCACTTGGAGAACTTGTCGATGGCGACCAACAGGTGCGTGTAGCCCCCGGGTGCCTTCTGCAAGGGGCTGACGAGGTCCAGACCCCACACAGCAAACAGCCAGGTGACGGGTATGGTCTGCAGAGCCTGAGCGGGCAGGTGGGTCTGCCTTGCGTAGAACTGACACCCTTCGCAGGTGCGGACAATTCTAGTGGCGTCAGCCACCGCTGTCGGCCAGTAGAAACCTTGTCGGAAGGCGTTTCCAACAAGGGCTCGAGGTGCTACGTGATGGCCGCAAGCCCCCAAGTGTATCTCTTGTAAGAGCTGCTGGCCTTCGGCGATGGAAATGCATCGCTGGAGGATGCCCGAGGGGCTGTGGTGGTAGAGCTCCTTCTCGTCTCCCAGCAAGACGAACGACTTGGCGCGCCGCGCCAACCGCCGAGCTTCGGCTCGGTCGGGGGGTAGCTCTCCTCGGTGGAGATATTGCAGGTACGGGGTCTGCCAGTTTCGATTAGGCGTGACCTCGCTCCGCTCCCCCTTGACGTGCAGTGCCTCACCCTCGGGGGCCGAGGGTACCTCGGGCTGAGCCGAGGATGCCTCGGGCTGAGCCGAGGGTGCCTCGGGCTGGGCCGAGGCCTTCTCGGGCTCGAGCGTGTCGTCGGCCTTGACGGAGGGTTGATGCAGGCTCGGGAGAATACATCCGGGGGAACCGTTGTTCGCCCCGAGGCTATTTTAGCCAGCTCGTCCGCAGTCTCGTTGTAGAGTCGGGCGATGTGGTTGAGCTCGAGCCCGTAGAACTTGTCTTCTAGGCGCCGAACCTCATCGCAGTAGGCTTCCATCTTCGGGTCGCGGCAGTGGGAGTTCTTCATGACTTGGTTGATGACGAGCTGCGAGTCACCGTGGGCGTCGAGGCGTCGGACCCCTAGCTCGATGGCGATTTGCAACCCGTTGACCAGAGCCTCGTACTCAGCCACGTTGTTGGACGCCGGGAAGTGGAGGCGTAGCACGTAGCGTAGGTGCTTCCCGAGGGGCGAGATGAAGAGCAGGCCCGCGCCTGCCCCCGTCTTCATCAACGACCCGTCGAAAAACATGGTCCAAAGTTCCGGTTGGATCGGAGCCGTTGGGAGCTAGGTGTCGACCCATTCGGCCACAAAGTCCGCCAAGACCTGGGACTTGATGGCTTTCCGAGGGGCGAACGAGATCCTCTCGCCCATGATCTCCACCGCCCACTTCGCAATTCTACCCGAGGCCTCTCGGGACTGGATGATCTCCCCCAGGGGGAAGGATGACACCACAGTTACCGGATGAGTCTCGAAGTAGTGTCGCAACTTCCGCCGCGTCAGGATCACCGCGTACAGCAGCTTCTAGATTTGTGGGTAGCGGATCTTGGTCTCGGACACTACCTCACTGATGAAGTAGACTGGCCTTTGGACGGGCAATGCATGCCCCTCTTCTCGTCTCTCAACCACAATCGCGGCGCTAACCACCTGAGTGGTAGCGGCGACGTAGATCAAGAGGGCTTCTCCGGCAGCGGGGGACACCAAGATGGGCGCATTCGTGAGGAGCGCCTTCAGGTTCCCGAGGGCTTCCTCGGCCTCGGGGGTCCAAGCGAAGCACTCGGCCTTCCTTAAGAGGCGGTACAGAGGCTGGCCTCTTTCGCCGAGGCGCGAGGTGAAACGGCTCAGAGCCGCGAGGCATCCCATGACCCTCTGTACGCCTTTGAAGTCCTTGATGGGCCCCATGCTGGTGATGGCCGCGATCTTCTCCGGGTTGGCCTCGATGCCCCGCTCGGAGACGATGAACCCCAAGAGCATGCCTCGGGGGACTCCGAAGACACACTTCTCGGGATTGAGTCTTACACCTTTCGCCTTGAGACATCGGAATGTCGCTTCAAGGTCAGAAAGGAGGTCCGAGGCTTTCCTCGTCTTGACTACGATGTCATCGACGTAGGCCTCGACCGTCCGGCCAATGTGTTCGCCGAACACATGGTTCATGCATCGCTGGTACGTTGCACCCGCATTCCTCAAACCAAACAGCATGGTAACATAGCAGTACATGCCGAAGGGTGTGATGAAAGAAGTCGCGAGCTGGTCGGACTCTTTCATCCTGATCTGGTGGTACCCTGAGTAGGCATCGAGGAAAGACAGGGTTTCGCACCCAGCAGTGGAATCCACAATTTGATCGATGCGAGGCAGAGGGTAGGGAACTTTCGGACATGCTTTGTTTAGACCAGTGTAGTCTATACACATCCGCCATTTCCCCCCTTTCTTTCTCACAAGCACAGGGTTGGCAAGCCATTCGGGATGGAATACCTCTTTGATGAACCCTGCCACCATTAGCTTGTGGATCTCCTCGCCTATGGCTCTGCGCTTTTCTTCGTCGAATTGGCGCAGAGGCTGCTTCACGGGTCGGGCTCCAGCTTGGAAATCCAGCGAGTGCTCGGCGACTTCCCTCGGTATGCCGGGCATGTCCGTGGGACTCCACGCGAAAACGTCGGTGTTTGCGCGGAGAAAGTCGATGAGTACTGCTTCCTATTTGGGGTCAAGCTCGGAGCCAATCCGGATCTGCTTGGAGGCGTCGTTGCAGGGGTCGAGAGGGACGGACTTAACCGTCTCCGCTGGCTCGAAGTTGCCGGCGTGGCGCTTCACGTCTGGCGCCTCCCTAGAGAGGTTCTCCAGGTCGGTGATGAGGGCCTCGGATTCGGCGAGGGCCTCGGCGTACTCCACGCACTCCACGTCGCATTCGTACGCGTGCCGGTACGTGGGCCCGACGGTGATGACCCCGTTGGGGCCCGGCATCTTGAGCTTGAGGTAGGTGTAGTTGGGGACGGCCATGAACTTGGCGTAGCATGGCCTCCCCAGCACTGCGTGGTAGGTTCCTCGAAACCCGACCACTTCGAACGTGAGGGTCTCCCTTCGAAAGTTGGAGGGTGTCCCAAAGCAGACGGGTAGATCGAGTTGTCCGAGGGGTTGGATGCGCTTCCCGGGGATGATCCCGTGGAAAGGCGCAACGCCCGTCCGGACCGAGGACAGATCGATCCGCAGGAGCCCGAGGGTCTCGGCGTAGATGATGTTGAGGCTGCTGCCTCCGTCCATGAGGACCTTGGTGAGCCTGACGTTGCCGATGATGGGGTCGACAACGAGCGGGTATTTCCCCGGGCTCGGCACATGGTCGGGATGGTCGGCCTGGTCGAAGGTGATGGGCTTGTCGGACCAGTCTAGGTAGACCTCCCGACGCTCTTGCTTGCGGTGCCGAGCCGAGGCGTTTGCCACTTGCCCACCGTAGATCATGAAGCAGTCGCGGACCTTGGGGAACTCTCCTGCCTTGCGATCTTCCTTCTTATCGTCGTCGAGAGCCTTGCCACCCTCCGCGGGTGGCCCGGCCTTGTGAAAGTGGCGCCGAAGCATGGCGCACTCCTCAAGGGTGTGCTTGACGGGCCCCTGATGATAGGGGCACGGCTCCTTGAGCATCTTGTCGAAGAGGTTGACACCTCCAGGAGGTTTCTGAGGGCTCTTGTACTCAGCGGCGGCGACAAGGTCCGCGTCAGCGGCATCGCGTTTCGCTTGCGACTTCTTCTTGCCTTTCTTCTTGGTGCCGCGCTGAGTTGACGCCTCGGGAACATCTTCCGATGGGCGGCCCTAGGGCTGCTTATCCTTCCGGAAGATGGCCTTAACCGCCTCCTGTCTAGAGGCGAACTTGGTGGCGATGTCCATCAACTCGCTCGCCCTGGTGGGGGTCTTGCGACCCAGCTTGCTCACCAGGTCGCGACAAGTGGTGCCGGCGAGGAAAGCGCCGATGACATCCGAATCGGTGACGTTGGGCAGCTCGGTGCGCTGCTTCGAGAATCGCCGGATGTAGTCCCGGAGAAACTCTCCCGGCTGCTGGCGGCAGCTTCGGAGATCCCAGGAGTTTCCAGGGCGCACGTACGTGCCTTGGAAATTGCCGGCGAAGGCTTGGACTAGGTCGTCCAAGTTGGAGATCTGCCCCGGAGGCAGGTGCTCCAGCCAGGCTCGAGCGGTGTCGGAGAGGAACAGGGGGAGGTTGTGGATGATGAGATTATCATCGTCGGTTCCAGCCAGTTGGCAGGCCAGCTGATAGTCCGCGAGCCACAATTCCGGTCTCGTCTCCCCCGAATACTTTGTGATAGTAGTCGGGGTTCGGAACCGGGTCGGGAACGGCGCTCGTCGTATGGCGCGGCTGAAAGCCTGCAGACCGGGTGGTTCGGGCGAAGGACTCCGATCCTCCCCGCTGTCGTAGCGTCCCCCATGCCTAGGGTGGTAGCCTCGGCGCACCCTCTCGTCGAGGTGGGCCTGACGGCTGCGGTGATGGTGCTCGTTGCCGAGGCGACCCGGGGCCGCAGGCGCTGTGTTGCACGTGCGCCCGGTGTGGACCGAGGCTTCCCGCATGAATCGGGAAGTCACGGCGCGAGGTTCCGAGGGGTACCCCTGCCTTCGGGAGGCGGAGCTCTCGGCCTGTCGGACTGCGGCATCCTCCAGGAGGTTCTTGAGCTCTCCCTGGATACGCCGCCCCTCGGTGGTTGATGGCTCCGGCATCGCGCAAAGAAGTATTACCGCTGCGGCCAGGTTTTGGCCGACTCCACTGGAAACCGGTGGCGGCCTTAACCTGACGTCGTCGGCGATGCGGTGCTGGATGCCCTGGGGGAGATGGCGCACTTCTCCGGCCGGAGGTTGGCCCGCCCATTCCTGCCCGATGTCCCGGCGGATCGGCTCAAGTGTTCCTGCTCCCTCGTCGAGCCTGGCCTGCATCTCACAGATTTGCTCGAGCTGTGGGTCATGACCCCCCACCGGGACGGGGACCACAGCTAGCTCCCGAAGGATGTCAACGCGAGGCACAGGCCTAGGGGGATCACCGTTCTCCAGTATACCAAGATGGTTGCCTTCGCCGGGACCCCCTAGATCGACGTGGAAACATTCGCGACTTGGGCCGCAGTCTTCGTCGCCGAGGCTGCGGCTACCGTCGGAACAGTCGGAAAGGCAGTAGTCGCATGCGGTCATGAAGTCCCGCATGGCACTGGGGTTGCCAAGTCCGGAGAAATCCCAACAGAAGTCAGGCTCGCCATCTTCCTCGGACCCCGAGGGCCCGTAGGTCGAGATGGCCGTCAGCCAGTCCCAGGGTGACCGCATACGATACCCTAGAGGGTTTGGACTCGCCTCTATGAGAATGTCCACCGAAGCGGAGTCGCTCGGTGGGTCGAGGCTGAATCCAAATGGCGCGAGATGGGAATCGGTCGGTACCTCTTGGTCGACGGGCGGTGACGAAGTCACGTCAGGGACTGACTGCACCGTCGTCTCAGGTACAAGGGTGACGCCCAACAAGTCCTTCGCGAGCGTGCTGGCGTCGTCCGTTTGCTTGCGGTTGGTGTGTTGCGGGGAGACGACACTCGTCTTCGTCTCAGACGCGAGGTCGATGCCCGACGCGCTCTCCGTTGGGGCGCCGGCGCCGTCGACTCGCTCGACAGCCGACGAGGTGCCGCCTCCTGCTTGGCCTTGGTTGCCCCGCCTCCTCCTCCGTCGGCAGGGGAGGGGATGGGACAAGCCCGAATGTCGTCCTTCCCCCATGTTGGGAAGGCGTCGTCGATTTCCCTGCCAGCGGGCGGGTTGTCGACCGCCATTGTCGCTGTCGCACGGCGGGGGAAGGAGTATCATGTCGTAGCTGCCGTCGAGGGACATGAACTCAAGACTCCCGAAACGGAGCACCGTCCCGGGCTGGAGAGGTTGCTGGAGACTGCCCATTTGGAGCTTGACAGGAAGCTGTTCGTCAACACGTAGCAGGCCCCTACCTGGCGCGCCAACTGTCAGCATTTCGACCTCGGGGGGGCCCCTGGACCGACGAGTGAATTGTCGCCTCGTGCCCCAGCCCAGATGGGTCGGCGCGAGGCGGAACGCGAAGGGGGGAAGAAGCCGGAGGGAGACAGGCGTGGGAGGTGGAACCCGCGGCCTTTGTGTTAGCCCCGCGCCCAGGTCGGGTGCGCTTGCAGTAGGGGGTTACAAGCGTCCACGCGGGAGGGAGCGAGCGGCCTTGCGCGAGCGCCGTCCCGTCCTTCCCCGCGCGGCCAACCCTCTGTAAGAGGGCCCTGGACCTCCCTTTTATAGGCGTAAGGAGAGGATCCAGATGTACAATGGGGGTGTAGCAATGTGCTAACGTGTCTAGCGGAGGAGAGCTAGCGCCCTAAGTACATGCCATCGTGGCAGCCGGAGAGGTTTTGGCACCCGGTTCGTGTGGTGTCGTGGCCGTCGGAGGAGCGCTGGAGCCTGGCGGAAGGACAGCTGTTGGGGCTGTCGAGTCCTTGCTGACGTCCTCTTGCTTCCGTAAGGGGGCTGAGAGCCGCCGTCGTCATAGAGCATGCGGGGCGCCATCATCACTTGTTTAGCGGAGGGAGCCAGATGGGACACCGGTCTTGTCCCCCGTAGCCTGAGTCAGCTTGGGGTAGGGTAATGATGGCGCTTCCTGTGACGTGGTCGGTCCAAGCCCTGAGTTGGGCGAGGTGGAGGCTCCTCCGAGGTCGATGTCGAGTCTGTATTCCAAGGCCGAGGTCGAGTCCGAGCCCCTGGGTCGGGCGAGGCATAGACCGTCGGCTGAGGCCAGGGCTGAGTCCGAGCCCTAGGGTCGGGCGAAGCGGAGTTTGTCGTCTTCCGGGGCTGAGCCCGAGTCCGAGCCCTGGGGTCGGGCGAAGCGGAGTTCATCGTCTTCCGGGGCTGAGCCCGAGTCCGAGCCCTGGGGTCGGGTGAAGCGGAGTTCGTCGTCTTCCGGGGCTGAGCCCGAGTCCGAGCCCTGGGGTCGGGCGAAGCAGAGTTCGTCGTCTTCCGGGGCTGAGCCCGAGTCCAAGCCCTGGGGTCGGGCGAAGCGGAGTTTCCTATGGCGCCTGAGGCCGGACTGGGTTGCTGACAGCCTCACTCTGTCGAGTGGCACAACAGTCGGGGCGGCGCAGGCGGCGCTGTCCCCTTGTCAGGCCGGTCAGTGGAGCGGCGAAGTGACTACGGTCACTTCGACTCTGTCCACTGGAGGGCGCGTGTTAGGATAAAGGTGTCAGGCCACCTTTGCATTTAATGCCCCTGCGATTCGGTCGGTTGGCGCGGCGACTTGGCCAAGGTTGCTTCTTGGTGAAGACTGAGCCCCGAGCGAGCCGAAGGTGTGTCCGTTGCTGGAGGGGGTCCTCGGGCGAGACGTGAATCTTCCGAGGTCGGCTGCCCTCGCCCGAGGCTGGGCTCGGGCGAGGCGTGATCGCGTCCCTCGAATGGACCGATCCTGGACTTAATCGCACCCATCAGGCCTTTGCAGCTTCGTGCTGATGGGGGTTACCAGCTGAGATTTAGGAGTCTTGAGGGTACCCCTAATTATGGTCCCCGACAATGAGTCTCGTAGAAATCATTTGCTACACCTTTATATCTATATTTATTTACGCGCAAGTCCATGATTTAGCAGATAAACGATAACTCTTGTGTTAAACATCTGTTCTATACCGTTCAAGTTGTGTTGGCCGTGTAAGAACATCAGCTACGTATTAATAGTATTGCTTCATCATATCACCTATTTTAATTAGTTATTTACTTATTTATCCAATGCTTATTAGGTCGTCGTACTAGTGAAAACTAAATTATGGTTATAGTTATCAACTCGAGCTTTTACAAATAAGTGTTAACACAAATTAATGTAATGTTGTATTTAATATCTATTTGGTATTTAGTATAAGCACGACATGTAGTTAGTGATTCTCGCATATCGTGCATGTTATTCGCGCACGACGTCATTCGCGTAGTCGCGTTGACTCGTGCGTGTCGCGCGCTGTTTTGCGCCTGCCGTCTTTCGCGCAAATCGCTAGTTGCGCGTTTTAGTAAAATCGTTTCGCCAATTCATGCATGTTGAATAATTAATTAGTAATTAGTTGTTTAGTGGCCGGCTATTAAAATAACAATTCAACCGAAAATGAACTGGTAATTTTAATTATACGCTTCGTCAATAGCTATTAAGGTAGTTGTATCAATCCGAAGCGTTTTCATTTATGTTTGGTTAGTGTAGACACGATATCGATTAGCACTATGGTATATCGTGTTCGTTCTAAATTAATTGTTCAGTCGCGTCGATTTCGTATTAGTAATGTATTTTATCATGTCGCAAACCTATATTATTTAATTAGCTATTCATTTGATATTTATTAAAATGACCTTCTAACTAAAACTGTTTTATAGTTTTAACTCACGCTTTTATAAATAAATGTTAATTAACTTGATCCATATCAGCTTAAATACTTTTAACTAATTATTTGTTTATTGTTGTTCGCACGCTGCATCGTTTGCGCGTCATCGTGTTGTTCGCGCGCTGTCGTGCTCATCGTTTCGCGTGCCGACCACGCGCTATTTCGTACAGCGTTGTGTGTCATCACACGTTGTGTGCGTGTGTCGTCGCGTGACGATCACGTGTGTCGCGTGGCGTCTGCGCGTGATAATAAATTGTTTTCTCTTATAATCACTCATGTTAATAACGTTAATTCGTCAGGTCATATATTTTAGATACTTAACTTAAGATTCGTTCAACTAATATTTATTAGATTAATATTCTAATTAGATTAAATGTGTAGTGTTCAACTTGGGCTTTTTTTAATAAATATTAACATGGCTAATATTAATTTAACTACTTTCTATTTAGTTAACACTTGTTTAGTATAAACACGTCACCGATTTAGCTTTCTTGCCTATCGCGCGTGTTGTTCAGCACGCGGTGGCGTGCTGGTTCGCGCGTCATTCGTGTTGTCGTGCGCGCTGTCCGTGTGCTCCTTCACGCGTGCCGTTCAGCACGTGGTAACGTGCTGTATCGCGCGTTGTAGTTTCGCCTCGCTTTAGAACCGTTCATTTTCATTAAATTACTTATTTAACTCATAGTTGTTAGTGTAGCAGATTAATCAAACTAAATAGTAGATATAATTTATAATTGATAAGGTCGAATTAATTGTTAGCGTTAATACTTGTTTAGCGTAAACGCGATATCTTCCCGACCGTCGCTTCGAGTTTGACATTTCTTTTTCCTCGCGTGACCGTAGTAACGCTCTCTATTTTGTTTTGCATGTTTTATTATGTTTTTATTTGAATGATGTAATGTTTCTTATGCATATATATGTTTGCTCATTTGTGCCTGTTTGTATTCGTTGTGCGTCGCGAATAGATTGCGATCTGTTTCTGAGCTTCGAGGGATCGAAGATCAAGCGTTGACGACCAAGTGATCTAGCTCTTCGAGTTCTACAAAGTTGAAGACCCTGAGCATCTGTTTGGTAAAGGCAAGTGTCCTCTGACCCATTATGTCCTATCTACTTATAATTCACTGTCCCGCGTTACTTAATTGAAACCTAAGGATTGACTAGCTTTGTATTTACCTTGTCCTTGGTTACCTTTTGGGTTACTATGGTTAGCTTCATGCTATTGCTTTACTCTAATCAATGAACATGATGTGAATATTTATGATACGATGATGTTATCCTGATGATGATATTGTGATATTTTAGGGGGCTCGGGCCATTTTCCCTGAGTACCTCTCCGTAAGGACCTGTTCGTGGAGTGACCACCCGAGATAACAGTGCAGCCATGAGGGTGGAATGGGATGCCCTTAGCTGATTAATTAGATGAACCTGGGGGTGTAGTTGGCTTTGATGGAAGGGCCGTCAATGGGGGCCGGGGCGTAGTGCTCGCTCTACCAAGGTTGTGGTGCAGAGGTTCATTCGATTTGGTTTTGTTAGTCACCCACCTTGAGGAGGTGTACTGCGTTTGTACAACTGGCGAAACCTAACGATCAGCTATGCACCAGGGGAGTCTTTGTAAAGGCTATGTAGTGATACCCTGCCAGGCCACCAGGTAGTGGTCAATAGGGATTAGCTCTCCCCGGGCAGAAAGGGAATCATGACTCATGGGCAAAGTGTGCGACCTCTGCAGAGGATTAGAAACTGATATATCAGCCGTGCTCACGGTTAAGAGCGGCCTTGGGATCCTCTTTGATTAGAAATACAGATGGTTCGAGATACAATGGTTCTATTTATGATTTTGGTTCGATGATGATAATGATGTTCCTCGATGAGGAAATGATTCACATGTTGGCTAATACTAAAACTTGGCTTCCACTAATAATAAGTACCTGACCAACTAAAAGCAACTGCATGAGCTTAACCCCACATAAAGCTAGTCCACCTCAGCCAAACGGGGCATTTGCTAAGTACGTTGATATGTACTCTGTGGGGGACAGACATCCCCCGGGTCCACTAAAAGAGTAAAAGGCCTCATGAAAGGCCCAAGGGCCCAATAAATCGTGAGGCCATCCTTTCGTGGGCCTAGGGAGGAATGATCAGCAGAGCAGGTTGACACGAGGCCGGATCGGTGCAAACCTGGACGGTCCACAATGTCGAGCGAGCGACCACAACAGAGATCCGACTCTCCCGCGCTGGAGCCCCCATGCAACAGAGCCACGCGAGGATAGGTCGGCGGAACTATGGGGAGATAAACTCAAGCGAGTACCGATCCTTTAGCTACGCATTGTTATCATATCCACGTGTATTGCCCCACGGTCAAGTATATAAGGCCTAGGGGGCACCCCTTCAGATCGATCGACCCGATTACTGAGCCACCTACTTCAACTCTCTGCATTCTCGATTCAGAGAGCTCTTTTGTAACCTCATTCACCAAGAATACTCACCAGGACGTAGGGTGTTACGCATCTCTAAGCGGCCCGAACCTGTAAACATCATCCACTATCCCACGTGCAACTGGCACGAACCATTCTGCTACAGTCGTTGATACCGTCCTACTCCTAAAAACACCTTGAGGGGCAACCCCGGGTGTGCGGTCGGACCCAAAACACCGACAGCTGGCGCGCCAGGTAGGGGGTGTGTCGACGATCCAAGCTAGCTTAATGGCCGTCACCATCAACAGCAGGGTCACCTTCCGTCCCGGATCCATGTTCTGCTTTGGAACGATCTCGTCCATAGCCGACGAAAAGGGAATTCTACACCGCGTAGCAGATCCGCCGGGAAGGAAGCCTCCTTCAACAAACTCCGAAAATATCGGGGAAGCGTTACCCTCAACTCTTTGAAAGAAGATCGCCACGACAGCCATGCCATTCTACCCCGACGTTTTCTTCATCGGAAGAGTGGAGTCGCCTCCCGTCTCTGACGACGAGCCGACTGCACCTGGGGAGGAACCACCTAAGCGGGAATCCCGTCGACGAAGAAATCGGCGCCGAAACATCCGGAGACATCACCAAGCCGGAGAACATGATCCGAATAGCCTGTCTCGCGAGACGAGGTCTCGGAGATGGGAGAAACTCTAGAAGAACGCGTCTTCAGGGAACGAAGGAACTCCCGACGACATGATCGCCGACGAGCTCAGGAACAAGCCGAGCAAGACGCGAGGCAACGCCGAGAAAATCCACTGCTCGGCCGTAACCTGAACCCCGACTTCGCCCGAGCCATGAACACGCCGAGTGAAGTCGGAGGAGTGCTAGCTCGGATAGCTGACGGACTTCCTCGGACTCCAGACGCCGAGGGCTATCGACGCCTGCTCACCCAGGCAGCCAACCATCTTCTACCTCTCGCTCACCCGCCGAACGACTTGCGGCACACCATCAACAGCCGCTGGGACGCGCGGAGCTCTATCAACGCTTCGCGCGAACGACGGCATGAGAACGAGATACGCCGCCGGGAGGAATACGACAGGGATCATGGCATCCCCACTCGGAGTCAAGCCACCAGAGCTGAATCAACGATGGGCTCGACTGGCGGAACTGCCCGGGGACGGTCGAGAAACCACAACAACTACTCCCCTCCTCGGGACAGACATCATCCCCGACGATAGGAGGACACATGTGGAGTGTCAGCCCTCACTCCACGCCTTAGGGCCATTCAATGGCCCCCAAACTTCAAGGTATCCAATGTCGATAAATATGAACCTAAGCAGGACCCAGGAGGCTGGTTGGCCGTCTACACTACCGCCGCTCGAGCCGCCGGAGCATCCGAAGACGTGATGACCGCGTACTTACCCATTGTCCTTGGGCAAGACGCGCTGCAATGGCTGCGACATCTATCCCGACACTGCATCGACGACTGGAGCGACTTTAGTCGGTGCTTCACTGCCAATTTTCAGTCCCTCTCCGACAAACTGGCGCAACCATGGGACCTCAAATCCATCAAGCGCCAGGGGGATGAAACTCTCCGCTCGTACCTCAAAAGGTTCCAGACCATGAGAAATCGTATCCCTGAGGTCACGGAGGCGGCCGTGATCGAGGACTTCTACAGAGGATCCAATGACTCGGCCTTCATCCGAGCCATACTACAGAAGGCACCAACCACCTCCGAGGAGCTGTTCCGGGAAGCCGACCTCTACATCACCGCCGACGAGCGAGCCCAGGACCTCATCGGAGGAGCAAAGCCCACACCGGTAGCACCACGACGCGACACGAACCAGCAACCTGACAAACACTGGGAGAAGAGACCGCGCGAAGAGGTGCACGCCGCCGGACCACCTGCCTCTCGCGCCCGGGGAGGACCCCGCGGAGGTGAGCGCACGCTGGACGACATCCTCGACGCCCAGTGCCCGTACCACAAGGACATGCGCCACACTCTTCGAAACTGCCGAGACTTCAAGCATTCCGTTGGGCATGGCCGACCCTTCCAACCTCTACCCCCTCCTCCGCCGTGGGGAGGACCAGAAGAACCACGACAACCCCAGCAGCAGGAGGAGGGAGGAGGAGGAGCTTTCCCGCGCATTGATAGGGAGGTCAACGTCATCTTCGGCGGACACAGATCGCAGGAGAACAAAAGACAACAAAAGCTTAACGATCGCCAGATACTGGTGGCGACCACCAGCCCGCCCGCCCCATACCGGTGGTCGGAGCACCCGATCATCTTCACTCGGGCGGATCAATGGCTCAACTTCGACCATCCGGGCAAATACCCACTCCTCGTCGATCCAGTGATCCGAGAGAGCCGGGTGAAGAAGGTGTTAGTGGACGGGGGGAGCAGCATCAACGTCACCTTCCCCCGGACACTCCGAGGCTTGGGAGTTCACCTCAAAGAACTCCACGAGTCAGACATTCCCTTCTTTGGCATCGTGCCAACTGAGGGAGAATACCCGTTGGGCCACATCTACATGCCTGTCACCTTCGGGACTCCGGAAAACTACAGAACCGAGTTCCTGAGGTTCGAAGTGGCGAACTTCGACTGCGGGTACAACGCAATCATCGGGAGGCCGGGACTGGCAAAATTCATGGCCATTCCGCATTACACGTACATGATATTGAAGATGCCGGGACCGCAAGGAATCATAACTGTGCGTGCTGACCTCCAAGGCGCCGCAGAATGTTTCCGAGTGGCAATCCAGGCGGCCCTCACTGCCAAACCGTCGGCGACTTCTTCGACCCAGGCAAACTCTAAGCCTGAGGAAGACCACACAACACCGGTGAAGGAAGCTCAAGCCGCGACCTCTATGCGGCCGACTGAAGAAACTAAAAGGATCAATCTGGGGTTTGCTGATGAACGCAAAACTGCAATCATCAGCTCTAGTGTAGCACCCGGATTTTAGGGGTCCAAAACCCGGGCGCTAACAAAAACACCAGGTATGCTGGGACCAAGTCTCACACATATGATGTATAGTGGCACAGGATCGAATGTCACAACTTTATATATAACAGGAGTTCTATACAAATAAATAGTTACATTATAAGGAGACAACGGTCCAGCAACCCAAAGTTGACTGGGAGACGACGACCTAGACCTCTCACGAACTCATCACAGCATCCTCCAAGTGCTTCATCCTGCGGTACCTGTTCTTGACCTGTGGGGTATGTGAGACAGCAAGAGTGAGCTCACATACGTTCATCGCTCAACAAGTTGTGGGGAATAATGTGCATGAACTCGCCAAAGGTGGGAGCTCACGTGAAGTGTAAGGCTTACCCAAGAGGATGGTTGAAGCTGAGCATTGCTTTTAAAGTTGGTCAAAATTTTATTAGCAGTTACTAAGTATAAGTAAATACCGACCCAGTTAAATAGTAGAACAAAAGTAACAACTTCACCTGCGATGCAATGCATATGACAAATTGAATTTAGTTCCATAATTTAATCATGTGAGTGTCCGAGCTGCTCTTGACCGTGAGCACGGCTAGTATACCAGTTTTACACTCTGCAGAGGTTGCGCATCTTTACCCACAAGTCATGTTACCCATCTGCCAAGAGACGGCCAATCCCATACACCTCTACCGAGGAGGCGAGGCAGGGTAACACTACGAGGCCTTTACAAAGTTCCACTAGCTTCAGAAAACCCGCTACAGTTTATAGGAAGTTCCAATGCAGGAATCCCTTGCAGGACCGCCATCGCAGCAAAATCCTCCCGAGGGCCTCCCTACACTGACCACTCCCCTACTGCCCTTGCCCCTTTCGGGTAAGGTAGTCTTCCACTAGCTTTCCTAATTAATCAGCCAAGGGCGTCCCATTCCACCCTTGTGGTAGCACTGTTTTCCCGGGTGGTTCTCCATGTTCCAATTAACATAATGATCTTAACATGAACCATAAATAACAACTGATAACAAAAGTATAATCATGAATAGTGTAATCCTCATACCCAAAACCATATATAGCACTAGCAAGTATTACCCAGAAAGTTCAGTGGTAAACAAGGTATAAAGATAGACAAACTAGGGTAACCTATTGGGTCCCATCAAAATTAACCTATGCAGATCATTATGATTAATTAGAACATGAGTAGGTGAAAAGAAGTGATCAAGGGCACAACTTGCCTGGGACTTGAGATTCCAGGTACCAGGATGATCTTCAGATTCTCGTGACCTCACCGCTAGTCGTAGCAATACAAACAAACATGGTATAGGCAAGATTAACATTACACCAAACATAAGTACAAACTGAATAATAATAATCTACGCGTTGCTACGAGATCGTAGGAACAAGAATCACTAAATTTGGGGTTATAGTTATTTAGTTATGAATTTCTGAAGTTTTTAAGCACCTAGAACAGATTAATTCAAATGAACAATTTTGCTTCAAGTTTTATGGCTAAACAGTGCTACTAGTTGATATACAATATTAAAATAAAATTATTGCAACTGGAATGACTCAATTTGGAGTTAAAATGAATTTTCTATGAATTATACAAGTTTTACAATTATTTTTATACTCAAAATCAATTTCTAAATCACATTTTCCTATTTTCTTTAATTCCTGGACTGGGCACACTAATACAGAGAAGGTCGGGGTTTATTCTGTAAAATATACCAGACTCAACCTACTCCCGCGAGGACGGCGGGTTGATAATCAATAATGTCAGGGGTTCTTTTACAAAATAGGCTCGACGAAAGGGTACGGGCCGATCTCGGCCGTTCGATCCAGAATCTAGGGACCGGATTAGATCTCCATTTTGAATGAAGGGGTAATCAACCGTGGCCATTGGATCTCAGATCCACGGCCCGGATTACACTAGTCTATAACCGAACGGTGAGACGCGACGATCGTAGGATCAGGGATCTGTGACCGAGAACGCATGGCTGGCTCAGGTCGTCGGATATTTCCCGAGCGGCCCAGATTTCATACATCGAAGCGGTATACCTAGGATTAATCTGGAACGTTGGTGCACAAATCCACGGCACAAAGGCCATCGCCTTCCTCCCGACGGCACAGCAGCCGGACGCGTGATACCACGGTGGCGCTGCTCGCCGGCGTAAGCCCATACTACGTTCTAGTGCCTCACTCCGGTATCAACTAGACGCGATAGCAGGCGGAAAAAGAGGAGAATTCAAAGGAAGCATTCATACCGAAGATCAAGGCGTTGATGGCGCTGCCCATGACTTCTAGCGGCACAGCGACGGAGTAGTGAGTCCGATGAGCAATTGCCCAGCCACCGATCGATCTTGCGCCAAATCAACGATACCGGAGGTTCCAACTTACGTAGGCGACCCGACTGGTAGCACGCCGAGGCCCAAAACGAGGCTGGACGCTGATGCCCACGAGGGTCGATCGCGGCGGCGCACTGCTTCTCTCTCTTTCTCTCGGTTTCGTTTCGCTGGGACGGTGGTGTGGATGCGAGGACTGGGCACCATGGAGCGGAGATAGGGGAGCTCGGTATATATGGCCAGGGTACGGTCAACGGTGGGCGGGTGCGCCATGCTCGGAGGCAGTTGGAGGGTTTACCGGGGTAAGCTGGCAGCGGCGAGCGAGATCTCCGTGGAGAGGATAGATCTGTCGGCAAGGACCCACGCGTCAGTGCGCGCGACGGGAGACAGACACGCGGGCCCAGCGTACCAGAGAGCATGTGTGCGCGGTGAGGCGTCGGCCAGTGGGGCCCATACTCCAGCGAGATGTTTCCCCCCCCCCCCCCCCGCGCGCGTGGATGAGTCTGTTCGTGGGCCCGCGATCGCAGCGGCAGAGAAATCCTGTTGGCGCGGTGGAGGTCCTGGGCCACGCGGTGTTAAAGGGTAGTTGGGCCGAAATGGGTAGCCACGGCCCAGGTAAGGTGTTATTCTTTTCCCTTTTTATTTTCTGTTTTACCATTTTATTCTTAATTCATTTGAATTCAAATTTGAATTTGTTTGCTTATGAGATCCATACTTGAGTCAGGTGTCACATTAAAACTTTAGTTTAGAAATAATATCTTATTTGTTTATTTATTTATTTTATTTTTACTCACATAAAATCTCCTTTCTTTCCTTTTCTAACCCTAATTTGCAAGTCAGGATTAAATCTCCAAATTTGGATATTAATATATTTCTTTTTACATTACTTTTATATTGTCGCAAAATGCACACACAATAAAATTCCAGCATGATGCATGATTTAATGGTATATATATTTTTATTATTTATTTGTTGTTTGAATATGGTGTTCGCATGTGATGATAAACATTGATGACACATATATGTACGAAGGAATATAATTTCTCTTTTTATACTCTTATTACAAAGTGGGTATTACAAATCCTACCCCCCTTAAAAATAATCTCGTCCTCGAGATTTGTAAGAAAAGGGATACAATAAGTTTGGTCTAGAATTTTAGTTTCTTATTTGCTTTTGGGAATCAAAGTTTTGTTTAAAGTTTTTTTTTTGATATGTATGTCTAGCCATTTATTATGTCAGATGAGGTACAGTTATGGCAAGTAGAGGTTGTGGCAAGGGCATAATAAGGAAAGACTTCATCCAAGATTTGTGGATCTTGATTCATCTGATGATTTAGCTTGATCTTTGAAGGCTTGAGTTGATGCTTATCCTCCTTTGACATGGTGGGTCTTCTTTGGCCTTTATTCTTGGGGTTGTCATCCGAGTTAAGGACATATGGCTAAGGATATATAGTTAGGATAGCCGGGTACACGAGGTAGGTAGGTTTTAACAGAGTTTTGCTTTTGGAGTAGATGAACTAGGCAACCTGTGATGTAGGTTAGGTCATTGTTCACGGATGAGTTGGTGGAAGACATTAATTTAGGTTAAGATATGTTTGTAGAGACAGTGTCTAACCTATATCATCAAATTATCTGACCTGTTAATACACACTTTAGATTGGGTCATATTTAGATTAGATAGAATCTGGATTAGGTTGGATATAACTAGATTAGACTAGATAATATCTAATTACTTTGGATTAGATCTTGGTTGTTACTAGGGTGGGGTAAATATGCTTATTAGGACAAGATGAATCTTTTCAAGACAAGATGAATCTATTAAAGTAATAGAGTATCTTTTAAGATAAGATGGATCTATTAAGTTAAATATAGTTTAATTAGGATAAGTTAGGATCTTTTGAGATGAGATGGATCTATGAGTGTAGGATAGAATCTTTTTAGATGAGATGGATATTGTTAGGCTAGATACTTTAATGAGGAATAATCTAGTTTGTCCAGTTATCTTGATGAGCGTTTTTTTTCCTATATATGTATATGTAGATGTAATTGTGGACATTACTCCACAATTCATCACACTCAATCAAAGATCCAAATCAGACAAGTATCATAAGAGCAAACATTCAAATACATAGTCACTTATAAAAATAGTTTTGTTTTTGTTCCTAGGATTAGGTCTCCTATTCCTAAAGGTCACTTTAGGCACAGGATTTCAAAGTGTGAAATCCACATTTGTCTTTAGAAGGATAAGGTAAGAATAATCAGAGTAAAGCGGAAATGGATGAGAAAAGATTAAGAAAAGTTTAGAAAAGAATCAGAGTAGCAAAGGTAAGTAGATAATGGTTGTCCAGTTCTATCTAGGTTTCGTCCTACAGTCAACATTCCTCTGATACCACTTCTGTAGCACCCGGATTTTAGGGGTCCAAAACCCGGGCGCTAACAAAAACACCAGGTATGCTGGGACCAAGTCTCACACATATGATGTATAGTGGCACAGGATCGAATGTCACAACTTTATATATAACAGGAGTTCTATACAAATAAATAGTTACATTATAAGGAGACAACGGTCCAGCAACCCAAAGTTGACTGGGAGACGACGGCCTAGACCTCTCACGAACTCATCACAGCATCCTCCAAGTGCTTCATCCTGCGGTACCTGTTCTTGACCTGTGGGGTATGTGAGACAGCAAGAGTGAGCTCACATACGTTCATCGCTCAACAAGTTGTGGGGAATAATGTGCATGAACTCGCCAAAGGTGGGAGCTCACGTGAAGTGTAAGGCTTACCCAAGAGGATGGTTGAAGCTGAGCATTGCTTTTAAAGTTGGTCAAAATTTTATTAGCAGTTACTAAGTATAAGTAAATACCGACCCAGTTAAATAGTAGAACAAAAGTAACAACTTCACCTGCGATGCAATGCATATGACAAATTGAATTTAGTTCCATAATTTAATCATGTGAGTGTCCGAGCTGCTCTTGACCGTGAGCACGGCTAGTATACCAGTTTTACACTCTGCAGAGGTTGCGCATCTTTACCCACAAGTCATGTTACCCATCTGCCAAGAGACGGCCAATCCCATACACCTCTACCGAGGAGGCGAGGCAGGGTAACACTACGAGGCCTTTACAAAGTTCCACTAGCTTCAGAAAACCCGCTACAGTTTATAGGAAGTTCCAATGCAGGAATCCCTTGCAGGACCGCCATCGCAGCAAAATCCTCCCGAGGGCCTCCCTACACTGACCACTCCCCTACTGCCCTTGCCCCTTTCGGGTAAGGTAGTCTTCCACTAGCTTTCCTAATTAATCAGCCAAGGGCGTCCCATTCCACCCTTGTGGTAGCACTGTTTTCCCGGGTGGTTCTCCATGTTCCAATTAACATAATGATCTTAACATGAACCATAAATAACAACTGATAACAAAAGTATAATCATGAATAGTGTAATCCTCATACCCAAAACCATATATAGCACTAGCAAGTATTACCCAGAAAGTTCAGTGGTAAACAAGGTATAAAGATAGACAAACTAGGGTAACCTATTGGGTCCCATCAAAATTAACCTATGCAGATCATTATGATTAATTAGAACATGAGTAGGTGAAAAGAAGTGATCAAGGGCACAACTTGCCTGGGACTTGAGATTCCAGGTACCAGGATGATCTTCAGATTCTCGTGACCTCACCGCTAGTCGTAGCAATACAAACAAACATGGTATAGGCAAGATTAACATTACACCAAACATAAGTACAAACTGAATAATAATAATCTACGCGTTGCTACGAGATCGTAGGAACAAGAATCACTAAATTTGGGGTTATAGTTATTTAGTTATGAATTTCTGAAGTTTTTAAGCACCTAGAACAGATTAATTCAAATGAACAATTTTGCTTCAAGTTTTATGGCTAAACAGTGCTACTAGTTGATATACAATATTAAAATAAAATTATTGCAACTGGAATGACTCAATTTGGAGTTAAAATGAATTTTCTATGAATTATACAAGTTTTACAATTATTTTTATACTCAAAATCAATTTCTAAATCACATTTTCCTATTTTCTTTAATTCCTGGACTGGGCACACTAATACAGAGAAGGTCGGGGTTTATTCTGTAAAATATACCAGACTCAGCCTACTCCCACGAGGACGGCGGGTTGATAATCAATAATGTCAGGGGTTCTTTTACAAAATAGGCTCGACGAAAGGGTACGGGCCAATCTCGGCCGTTCGATCCAGAATCTAGGGACCGGATTAGATCTCCATTTTGAATGAAGGGGTAATCAACCGTGGCCATTGGATCTCAGATCCACGGCCCGGATTACACTAGTCTATAACCGAACGGTGAGACGCGACGGTCGTAGGATCAGGGATCTGTGGCCGAGAACGCATGGCTGGCTCAGGTCGTCGGATATTTCCCGAGCGGCCCAGATTTCATACATCGAAGCGGTATACCTAGGATTAATCTGGAACGTTGGTGCACAAATCCACGGCACAAAGGCCATCGCCTTCCTCCCGACGGCACAGCAGCCGGACGCGTGATACCACGGTGGCGCTGCTCGCCGGCGTAAGCCCATACTACGTTCTAGTGCCTCACTCCGGTATCAACTAGACGCGATAGCAGGCGGAAAAAGAGGAGAATTCAAAGGAAGCATTCATACCGAAGATCAAGGCGTTGATGGCGCTGCCCATGACTTCTAGCGGCACAGCGACGGAGTAGTGAGTCCGATGAGCAATTGCCCAGCCACCGATCGATCTTGCGCCAAATCAACGATACCGGAGGTTCCAACTTACGTAGGCGACCCGACTGGTAGCACGCCGAGGCCCAAAACGAGGCTGGACGCTGATGCCCACGAGGGTCGATCGCGGCGGCGCACTGCTTCTCTCTCTTTCTCTCGGTTTCGTTTCGCTGGGACGGTGGTGTGGATGCGAGGACTGGGCACCATGGAGCGGAGATAGGGGAGCTTGGTATATATGGCCAGGGTACGGTCAACGGTGGGCGGGTGCGCCATGCTCGGAGGCAGTTGGAGGGTTTACCGGGGTAAGCTGGCAGCGGCGAGCGAGATCTCCGTGGAGAGGATAGATCTGTCGGCAAGGACCCACGCGTCAGTGCGCGCGACGGGAGACAGACACGCGGGCCCAGCGTACCAGAGAGCATGTGTGAGCGGTGAGGCGTCGGCCAGTGGGGCCCATACTCCAGCGAGATGTTCCCCCCCCCCCCCCCGCGCGCGTGGATGAGTCTGTTCGTGGGCCCGCGATCGCAGCGGCAGAGAAATCCTGTTGGCGCGGTGGAGGTCCTGGGCCGCGCGGTGTTAAAGGGTAGTTGGGCCGAAATGGGTAGCCACGGCCCAGGTAAGGTGTTATTCTTTTCCCTTTTTATTTTCTGTTTTACCATTTTATTCTTAATTCATTTGAATTCAAATTTGAATTTGTTTGCTTATGAGATCCATACTTGAGTCAGGTGTCACATTAAAACTTTAGTTTAGAAATAATATCTTATTTGTTTATTTATTTATTTTATTTTTACTCACATAAAATCTCCTTTCTTTCCTTTTCTAACCCTAATTTGCAAGTCAGGATTAAATCTCCAAATTTGGATATTAATATATTTCTTTTTACATTACTTTTATATTGTCACAAAATGCACACACAATAAAATTCCAGCATGATGCATGATTTAATGGTATATATATTTTTATTATTTATTTGTTGTTTGAATATGGTGTTCGCATGTGATGATAAACATTGATGACACATATATGTACGAAGGAATATAATTTCTCTTTTTATACTCTTATTACAAAGTGGGTATTACATCTAGCCTGGATGATAAATAGGAAAGCGCGCTCGTCCAGTTTCTACAAGACAACCGAGATGTATTCGCATGGCAACCTGCGGATATGCCGGGAGTCCCGAGAGAGCTGGCCGAGCACAAACTGAAGGTCTATCCACAAGCAAGGCCGATCCGGCAGAAACTACGTCGTTTCACGCCCGACAAGAGAGAGGCCATTCGCGCTGAGCTGGCCCGCTTGGTCGCGGCTGGGTTCATTAGAGAAGTGTTACATCCCGAGTGGTTAGCCAACCCTGTTCTTGTACTCAAAAAGAATAAAGTGGATTGGCGCATGTGTGTTGATTATACTGATCTCAACAAACATTGTCCGAAGGATCCCTTCGGGCTCCCGAGGATAGATCAGGTGGTAGACTCCACCGCAGGATGCTCTGTGCTGTCTTTCTTGGATTGCTATTCGGGATACCATCAGATCAGCCTGGCAAAAGAAGACGAGGAAAAAACGGCGTTCATCACTCCGTTTGGTGCTTTCTGTTATACCTCCATGTCGTTCGGCCTCAAAAACGCTGGAGCGACTTATCAGAGAGCCATCCAAACATGCTTAGCCGATCATTGGGGCAAGCGTGTGGAAGCCTACGTAGACGATGTGGTAATCAAAACGGAGAACTCGGAAAACTTCATCGAAGACTTGCAGCTGGTTTTCAACAGTCTACGGCGGTATCGGTGGAAGCTTAATCCCGAAAAATGTGTTTTTGGGGTACCAGCAGGGAAGCTACTCGGATTTATTGTCAGCCACCGGGGAATTGAAGCTAATCCGGAAAAGATTGAAGCTATCATGAAAATGGAAGCTCCACGATCACAAAAGAAGGTTCAACGACTTACCGGATGCATGGCAGCTCTGAGCAGATTTATATCCAGGCTGGGAGAAAAAGGTTTACCGTTTTACAAGCTACTCAAGAAGGTGGACAAGTTTCAGTGGACTTCAGAAGCGCAGGAAGCCTTGGATGCACTGAAAAAATTCTTGACAACCCCACCAGTACTGAAACCACCACGGCGAGCCACGTCAACTCAACCAGCTGAAGATCTACTGCTATATATCTCTTGCACGACTCACGTGGTAAGCACCGCGTTGGTAGTCGAGCGAGTAGAAGAAGGACATGCCTACCCTGTGCAACACCCCGTTTATTTCATCAGTGAAGTTCTGGGTCCCTCGAAGAAAAAGTATCCTCAAGTGCAGAAGCTGTTATACGCAGTACTTCTAACTGCCCGCAAGCTGCGTCACTACTTTGATGACCACAAAGTCATAGTAGTCACCGGTTTTCCGATAGGGGATATTCTCCACAATAAGGAAGCCATTGGCCGAATAGCCAAGTGGGCCTGTGAACTGGGATCTCATGACATTGAATTTCGACCTCGTACTGCCATTAAGTCCCAAGCATTGGTTGACTTCGTATCAGAATGGACTGAACAACAAATACCAGAGAACCCGGAAATTGCAGAAGTATGGAGGATGTATTTCGATGGCTCGCTGAAGCTGCAGGGGGCAGGCGCAGGAATTCTCTTCATCGCGCCTGGAGGCGAACACCTCAAATATGCCCTCCAACTGTTATTTCCAGCCTCTAACAATGCAGCCAAGTATGAAGCTCTGATCCATGGATTAAACATCGCCATATCATTAGGCATCAAGAGGTTAATGGTATACGGAGATTCTCTGGTGGTCATAAGTCAGATAAACAAGGAATGGGACTGTTCAAAGGATTCAATGGGAAAATACTGCACTGCCGTCCGGAAACTAGAAGATAAGTTTGAAGGTCTAGAATTTCATCATGTGGAGAGAGATCGAAACACGACAGCTGATGTATTGTCAAAGTTAGGATCCAGCCGGACTCAGGTTCCACCCGGAGTCTTCGTGCAGGAAATACCACGACCGAGCATCTCAACAGATCAAGCAGAAGAATGTAATATCATGGACCAACCCGGGTCAGACCCTGACGACTGGAGAAGGCCGATCATTAGATACATAAAGAATGAAGAGGAACCAGATGACAAAAATGCAGCCGAACGCATCGCCAGACTGTCGGCTCACTACACACTCATTGGGGAAACATTATACAGAAGGGGTGCGTCAGGCGTCTTCATGAAGTGCATTCTCCCATCTACTAGGAAACGACTTCTGGAGGAGGTCCATGCGGGGCAATGTGGAGTACATGCAGCATCCAGAACACTAGTCGGGAAGGTCTTCAGGTCAGGATTCTATTGGCCAACAGCGAAGAGTGATGCAGCCGAATTGGTTCAGAGGTGCGAAGCTTGCCAATACTTGTCAAAACAACAGCATCTACCAGCACAGCAACTGCAGACCATACCAGTAACTTGGCCCTTCGCATGCTGGGGACTGGATATGATTGGACCTTTCAAGAAAGCTCAAGGAGGATACACTCATGTATTGGTAGCAATCGATAAATTCACTAAATGGATAGAGTTTAAGCCCATTGCTTCTTTGACCTCAGCTAAGGCCGTGGAATTCATACAAGACATAATATTCAGATTCGGGATACCAAACAGCATCATAACTGACCTAGGATCCAATTTCACAAGTTCAGAATTCTTCGATTTCTGCGAGCAAAAAGGCATTCAGATCAAGTATGCTTCGGTAGCGCACCCGAGAGCCAACGGGCAAGTTGAGCGAGCCAATGGGATGATACTGGAGGCACTCAGGAAAAAGATCTTCGATAAAAATGAAAAATTCGCAAGAAAATGGATAAGGGAATTGCCCTATATCGTCTGGAGCCTGAGAACCCAACCTAGCCGAGCTCTGCATGGAAATACCCCTTTCTTCATGGTCTATGGGTCGGAGGCAGTATTACCCGTTGATCTCAAATTTGGAGCACCAAGGTTGATCTTCGAAAACATAGCAGAAGTCGAAGCCACTAGGCTGGAGGACATTGATGTACTCGAAGAAGAACGGCTAAACGCAGTAATTCAATCAGCACGGTACCAGCAAACTCTGAGACGTTATCACGACAAAGCCGTGCAACAACGATCCTTCTCAGTAGGAGATCTCGTCCTCCGCCGAATTCTAACGAGGGAGGGACGGCACAAGTTATCGCCCTTATGGGAAGGACCCTTCGTGGTAGAAGAAGTCACTCGGCCAGGATCATATCGTCTCACTCAGATGGATGGCACAGAAGTCGGGAACTCCTGGAACATAGAACACCTCAGGAAGTTTTATCCCTAGCTGTATTTCAAAAGCTATCGGGACGACGATGTACTCTGTAAAATGGAAATATGTCATCAATAAAGAAAGGCTTCAAAGATACTCAGTTTGCTCGCGGTTAACTTGCACGCTTACTTGACTCGGGGTGACCACTATGCCCTGCCAACGGAGCAATCGGCTTAAGTCGGCAACGACTTAAGGTGGTGCAACATGCTCACGCTTACTTGACTCGGGGTGACAACTATGCCCTGCTAACGGAGCAATCGGCTTAAGTCAACAACGACTTAAGGCGGTGCAACATGCTCACGCTTACTTGACTCGGGGTGACCACTATGCCCTGCCAACGGAGCAATCGGCTTAAGTCGGCAACGACTTAAGGCGGTGCAACATGCTCACGCTTACTTGACTCGGGGTGACCACTATGCCCTGCCAACGGAGCAATCGGCTTAAGTCGGCAACGACTTAAGGTGGTGCAACATGCTCATGCTTACTTGACTCGGGGTGACCACTATGCGCTGTTAACAGAGCAATTGGCTTAAGTCGGCAACGACTTAAGGCGGTGCAACATGCTCACGCTTACTTGACTCGGGGTGACCACTATGCCCTGCTAACGGAGCAATCGGCTTAAGTCGGCAACGACTTAAGGTGGTGCAACATGCTCACGCTTACTTGACTCGGGGTGACCACTATGCCCTGCCAACGGAGCAATCGGCTTAAGTCGGCAACGACTTAAGGCGGTGCAACATGCTCATGCTTACTTGACTCGGGGTGACCACTATGCCCTGCTAACGGAGCAATCGGCTTAAGTCGGCAACGACTTAAGGTGGTGCAACATGCTCGCACCTACGCAATTCAGGGTGACCACTACGCCCTATTAGCAGAAGCAATCGACTTAAGTCAGCAGCAACTTAAGGCGATTTGACAGGATCGCAATTACTCATATAAGGATGGCTTCTATATCCCGCAAACAAATTTCAAAACCATCGCACATCATTTTACTACTACAAATTTATGAACTGATGAATTCTGAGACAATATGAAAATAACAATATCGTCCAAGTACTGAGATGACATCCTCTAACAAGTGCCTGATCATGCTAACCATGCGTTCAAAGCACGCAAAGTTTTTCTCTATTTCGTGATATTTTTCTCAGGAGCAATCGACGAGGAAGGACGGCTCGAGGAATCAGGGGCAACATTCACGTCCGCCCTTATATCCTCGGGAACAACCACGCCGGGTCTCCTCATCAAGATTCGCCCCGCCCGAATAGCCTTGTCCATGGCTCTATCACGCTGGGCTCTGAGAGTAACAGAAGTTTCTTCGGCAACCTTCGCAGCCAGCTGAGCAGTTTCTAACTCTTGGGCGATGGATTTCTTGGAAACTCGGAGCTCTTTGTGTCGGTGTTTTGGGTCCGACCGCACACCCGGGGTTGCCCCTCGAGGTGTTTTAGGAGTAGGACGGTGTTGACAACTGTAGCAAAATGGTTCGTGCAGATCGCACGAGGGATAGCGGACGAGGTTTACAGGTTCGGGCCGCTTAGAGATGCGTAACACCCTACGTCCTGGTGAGTATGCTTGGTGAATGTGGTTACAAGAGAGCTCTCTGGATTGAGAATACAGAGAGTTGATGTGGGTGGCTAAGTAAAGGGTCGATCGTTCTGAAGGGGTGCCCCCTAGGCCTTATATACTCGACCGTGGGGCAGTACACGTGGATAAGATAGCAACAAGTAGCTAAAAGATAGTGAACCTCTTGAGATTATCCCTACGTAACCCTCGCCGACTTATCCTCGCGTAGCTTCGTTGCATGGAGGCTCCAGCGCGGGAAAGTCGGATCTCTGTTGCGGTCATTCGCTCGATGCTGTGGGCCGTCCGGGCTTGTACCAATCCGGCCTCATGTCGTTCTGCTTTGCTGGTTGTTTCTCCCCAGGCCCACGAAAGAATGACCTTACGATTTATTGGGCCCTTGGGCCTTTCGTGAGGTCCTTTACTCTTTTAGTGGACCCGGGGGATATCTATCCCCCACAAGCCCCCGATCTTTGGGTTAATTTAGAGGTAATCAACCCGAAGATCCTAGGTCCAGCTTGCAGGTAATTTGAAGAAAGATGGCTTCCTGTTGTCTTCTCCTGCTCCGATCACTCGTTGACCAAAGCCTAGTTTCGTGTCTGTGCCTTAGAGGTCGGCATTCCAATTTGTAGGATTCTGAACTTCATTGGGTGCACCAGAGGTGCACCCAATGGGTGTAGCCCCCGAGCTTCGAGTAGATCTTAGAAAATAATCTACTCGAAGGTCTTCAGTAGGGATTATTTCCATTTGTGTTCCTTCATTTTGGTTGAGGGTTGGCTTTTTTAATCTAGTCCCACGCTTTAGAAATCGGCACTATCTCGGCTTGGAATGATAATCCATGGGGTGCACCGGAGGTGCACCCAATGGGTGTAGCCCCCGACCTTCAAGTGGATTTTTGAGGATAATTCACTCGAAGGTCTTCTTTTTATGTCCTTTTGCTGAAGATTATCCTTTCTGCTTGTAAAAAAGTTGGCATGATGTCATCCGCGCTATGTCATCAATATTATGCTTCAGAGGTCAGCATGTATTTTGTATTTTGCAGCCGAGTTTGCAATCCATCCGTATCTTGCTAGGTAGTGTAATTTATTTGCTCTGTGATTGATTGGACATTTGATGGACGTTCTCTGTCTAGTCTTCAAGTCGTGTCTGTCGACCATATTTTGCACTCTACTGGCTATATTTGGCTTCCCTCTAACTCTCGTTGATATCTCATTTTTGTCTTGAGGCATTCACTGCGTGCCCTGCACAGATGTGACCATTTTGAAAAATATACTGATAATTCCTGGGCGTCCCCCCCCCAATGGGTGTGGGCAAGGGACGGCTTGGTACGCTGAGTGTTTTAGCCGGCTGCTTCTGAGTAGTAATGTGATGGGACGGCGAGTGTAATCATATCCTTTGCGCTGTTGACTGGAGTCCCAATGGGTGTAGTGTTGCATGAAACGGCGTCAGCCGCCTGACGTGTCTCCAGACGGGTGGAAGTGCTTATTGAATGCTTTGCGACTGTTCAGTGACCGCGGTTGGAGGTGAGCGGTTGCCTTTCCCTTCTATAAATAACGCTGTTGCCCCTCTGGTTTTTTCACATCTCTTCGCTGTCCTTTACTGCTTCCTTCTCTTCTCTCCCGTCTGCTTCCGCCATGGGCAAGAGCAACAAGCGCAAGCGCGAACCGACTCCTCCATCGGAGGATTTCGGTGACTCGGAATACTCGAAGGAGGAGTTCTCCTCCGAGTCCGAGGGAACTCCGGCTCCCGTCTCTTCCCCGGCGTCGTCCGATGACTCGGACGACTCCTAGGGGATAGCCGCGGAAGTCTGGTCATACATCCGGGCCGTCGAGCGCTCCGGGCTCGAGGGCTCGGATGAGTCGGAGTACTCCTCGGATGAGGAGGACTCTGACGGCGGCGGCGAGGACAAGGACGACGACGACGACGGCGACGACGACGGTGGTGGCGACGGCGACGGCAGCGGCAGCGGCAGGGGCAGCGGCGACGGCGGCAGGGTCGGTGACGGCGGCGGTAGCAGGGGCAGCACCAAGGGCGGCAGCAGCAAGGGCAGCACCAAGGGCGGCGGCGGCAGCAGGGGCAGGGCCAGTTGCTAGATGCCACTGGTCTTCTTAGATATTAGTATAGTATAGTATAGTATAGTTAGAATAATGTAGTGGTAATGTAGAGTAGTATAGCGTAGTGTAGTAGTAGTAATGTAATGTAGTAATAGTAGGGGAGTATCAACTCGCGAAGAGTTGATTTGTAAGTTTATTAACTTCCCTTTGAATGAAAGAATGACGTTTGGCTTCTCTTTTGATGACTTCCCCGTTTACTTGTGAGTGTAATTCCTTTGAAAGAGTAAGCGAAATACTCGAGCATTGAACTGATGTTTTCTGAAATGTTGCCGAGTAACTTTGTAGGTGGTGTCGGCGCTTGTAGAAGTAACTGCCGAGTAACTGAAGATTGTGTCTGCGTTTTTAGAAGCAACACCGAGTAACTGAATATGATATCAACATTTTAGAAGCAACGCCGAGTGACTGAATATGATATCATCGTTTTAGAAGCAATGCCGAGTGACTGAAGGTCGGCTTCGGCATTTTAGAAGTAATGCCAAGCAACTGAACATGAAAACAGCATTTTAGAAGCAACACCGAGTGACGGGAGGTCGACGTCGGCATTTTAGAAGTAATGCCGAGCGACTGAATACGAAATTAGCATTTTGGAAGCAACGCCGAGTGACGGCAGGTCGGCGTCGGCATTTTTGAGGTAATGCCGAGCAACTGAATACGAAATCAGCGTTTTAGAAGCAACGCCGAGTGACGGCAGGTCGACGTCGGCATTTTAGAAGTAATGCCGAGCGACTGAGTACGAAATCAGCGTTTTAGAAGCAACGCCGAGTGATTGGAGGTCGACGTCGGCATTTTAGAAGTAATGTCGAACGACTGAATACGAAAACAGCGTTTTAGAAGCAACGCCGAGTGACGGCAGGCCGCCCGAGCCACTTTGAGGATGGTGGCCGAGTGATGAGGTGGCGCATTGGTGTTCTGGGGATAACTGCCGGGTGACCACGTGGCACGCTGGTTTTGGAAATAACCGCCGGGTGATGACTGGGCACTTTTTGAAACGGTATCTGGCTCGAGAATATCCCATAAGAGATGCGCTTTTAGCCGCCTTTGCTTTCCGTGCCCTAGTTCTTGCATTCCCGCTTCCGAATCCTCTCTGCCGCTCGCCTCCACTCTGCTCGCTGGTAGAATCGAGATGGCGCCCAAGAGGAAGACCGCGAGCTCGTCCGCTGTGGTGATTCCTCCAATCGATCCCAACAGCCAGTTGCCTTTTGCAGGTAACCACATGTCCATCATTTCCGAAGCTAAACTCCTCCACCTCGTGTCCATCGGGGTTCTTCCTCCGCGGGAACTCTGTTCTTGGCGGATTTGCCACGGGACTACTGTCCCGACAGAGGATACCCACGAGTCTATAGTTTACGCCCCTTTTCTTCTCCGCGGCCTTGGCCTTCCCATCTCTCCCTTTTTCCGCGGTCTCCTTGATTTCTACCACATTAACCTGACCCATCTGAACCCTAACTCAATTCTGCAAATCTCCATCTTCGTTCACTTATGCGAAGCCTTTCTTGGCGTGCTGCCGCATTTCGGCTTATGGAAATACCTGTATCATTGTCGCCCTGGGATGGCCGGGGGACAACATCAGTTGGTCAGAGGTGCCAGTTTGGAGATGCGCCGCGGACGGAAGACTGAGTATCTTGAGATTCCCCTTAAAGACAGTATTAAGGGATGGCGTCTAGAGTGGTTCATAGTTGATAATTATGGAAATTCTCTCCCCTCCCGGTCGGGAAGACAGCCAGACGTTCGCACCCCAAGCTGGACCGAGTCTCCCACAGATGAGGAGGTAGCTGAAGCGGGTGTGTTGCTAGCTGAAGTTGGACTGCTGAAAGAGGGAGGTCTAACTGCTGAAGCTATGGTCGCTGACTTCGTTTTCAAGAACATTCAGCCACTGAAAGATAGGGTCTACCCAGCTTATCTGTATCGAGGGCTAGCCGACTCAACTCGGGTTACCAACAGGAGAATCCCTTCTGCAGACTTGGTGAGCCGACTGGAAATGATTCTCAGGGGCAAGGTGTCCAATGTTGGTGCTCCGGTGGCGTACTCGGCCTGGAACTTGCCTCCTGCCAAAGCCTTCACCCTTTTCGTGTCAAATCCACCTGTGACTGATGGCAATTTGGGCCTTAGAGCGCGACCCTCTGCTGAAGAAGTCAGTGCTTTGGTTGCTTCGCTTGGGGAGATTCCTGATGACGAACGGCAAGTCCATTTTGAGGTGCCCCCGAACCCTAGTGATGCAGATATAAATGCCATGCTTGATCTGCTAGCTGAGGATTCTTCCGACGCTGCTCCTGCTGGTACATTAGCAGTAGTGCCCCTCCCAGAGGTTGATACAACTTCGGATGTTCAGAAACCTGTCAGTACTCGCCCGAGGCGCCCTAGCCGAACCAATCAGCCTGAGCCTTCTGCTGATGAGCAAAAGAAGAAAAGAAGACGCGTCTGGCGAGTATCCAGTTTTGATGAGGACGTTGGTACCTCAGTTCCTGCTGCTGAAGAAATGCCTGCGACTGGACTTACTGGCACTGACCCCAATGGGTGTACCCAAACTGCTACCGATCCTAATGTGGGTGCTCCACCTGTTGCTGATCCCAATGGGTGTGCTGCTTGTGTTGCCATTGTGGATGACGAGGGGGAAGAGAATGAGGTTCCTTTGACTCGAAAGAACAGCCAGAAGTTCATCGCCAGTGGTGAGAGTAGTGGAGTTCCCTCTCCTTCTTTGTCTGCCCTCGTTGGTCTACAAGAACTGTCTCTGGCCAACTTTGATCAAACTCTTGAGGATATGGTCCCAGAGGACTTGTTATCGGAGCCAGTGGATGATGGTGCAATGGAGGCTTGTGCTGACGTGCCCGATGCTGGGTTGAGGTCATCCCGTGCCTCGTCGACCTTAGAGCGCGATCTTGAGGGCCGGGAGACTGACTTGAATCGTCCTGGTCCTATGGAGGTAGATGAGGGCCCATCAACCTTAGAAGTGGTTATTACAGAGAACTTGGACCTCAAGAGTGATGCTGTCACATGCCCAGCCCCCGAGGGTGTCACCGGGGATGACTTAGCTCGGGTGGAGAGTGTAAGCCACTGCCCAGCCCCCGAGGGTACTGCCGGGGATGATCCGGCTCAAATGGGCAGTGCCAACTATGACCCAGCCCCCGAGGATGCTCGAGCAGGGTCTCCTTCCTGTACCTCCATGGACGTTCACACGGGATCTCCTCCACACTCTGGCTGTATGGTGATAGCCCAGAATTTGGATCAGGGAATCGCTTTAGAGGGCAGCGCCCCTGCTGACCGAGTGTTGGGCTCTGTTGAAGGTACTGAGTTGATCTCTGCTGATTCGTTGCAAACTGCTCCGGGTGGTGGCTTTACATCTGCTTATCAACTGATTTCTCCTGATTTGGGGATCCCTTCGTTCTTCTCCAACCTCCAGGTACTGTGATGTATTTTAACTTGACTTTTATATTGCCTGAACTGCTGTCGTCACACTCGTCTGTTTTCCTCATCAGGCTTTGGTGGATGGGATGGCCAGCCAGCTAAGGCTTCAGGGTGCTTCCACCCTGGAGGTAGCTTCATCTCTTGCACGTTGGAACCCAGTGTCACTTCAACGTCGTGTCTCTGAATTGGAGGCAACCAATGCTGGTTAGTGCTTTTTTGCTTCTCTCTGCCTTCGCTGTGGACTGCCTTACCTTTTGACCCCATTTTGTTTGATTATCTCTCGCTAGGAGTGACTCGGCAGATTTCAATTCTTGAGGAAAAACACTCCCGAGATCTGGCTGAATTGGCTCAGCGGTGCACTGACTTTGAGGAGAAGTACTCTCAGGGCCAAATTGAACTGGGTCAAGTTTCTGCTGCTTTAAATGACGCCAATGCCCTGAATTCTTCCCTTCATGCTCAGCTTGATTCTGAAAAGGTAATATACAAAACTGTGCCTTGCCTTGCTGTGCTCCTATTACTTGCTTGGTTTTTGAAGGAACTGACTTTTGCTCGCAGGAAGAAAAGCGTATCCTTGCTGCTTCTCGTGACAATCTTGACAGTTTGTATCGTGATTCTAGCAATTCGCTGACTATCTTGGAGAGAAGTCATCGCTTCACCATGGAAGAATTAGACCTCCAACGTTGTAAGCTGCAGGAATCCATGGATGAGGTAACCCGGCTCAAGCAGTTGATATCAGCAAAGGATGCTACTATCAAAGAACTCCGAGCTTCCAAAAAATCCGTTGCCCAGGAGTTAGAGACTGCTCGACTGGCTGCTAAAGTCGCTGAGGAAACTTCTGTTACTCTCAAGGCCCAGCGCGACAAAGCCCTGGACAAGGCTATTCGGGCGGGATGAATCTTGATGAGGAGACCCGGCGTGGTTGTTCCTGAAGACATAAGGGCTGACGTGAATGCTACCCCTGATTCCTCGAGTCGCCCTTCTTCGTCGGTCGCTCCTGAGAAAGACATTGTAAGATAGAGAAACATTTTGCGTGCTCCGAGCGCGCGGTTAGCATGATCGAGTATTTGTTAGAGGACATCAGTTTATCATTCGAATGACGTAATTACTCTCTCATTGTATCAGAATTTATTAGTTCGTGAGTTGGCAGTAATGACGCATGATGATTATGAAATTTGTTTGCGGGATATAGAAGTCATCCCCTGAATTACATAGGCGCGAGCATGTTGCACCGGTCTTAAGTTGTTGCCAACTTAAGCCGATTGATCCGTTAGTAGGGCATAGTGGTCGCCCTGAGTTAAGTAAGCGTTAGCATGTTGCATCGCCTTAAGTCGTCGCCGACTTAAGTCAATTGCTCCGTTTGTAGGGCATAGTGGTCACCCCGAGTTAAGTAAGCGTGAGCATGTTGCACCGCCTTAAGTCATTGCCGACTTAAGTCGATTGCTCCGTTAGCAGGGCATAGTGGTCACCCTGAGTTAAGTAAGCGTGAGCATGTTGCACCGCCTTAAGTCATTGCCGACTTAAGTCGATTGCTCCGTTAGCAGGGCATAGTGGTCACCCTGAGTTAAGTAAGCGTGAGCATGTTGCACCGCCTTAAGTCATTGCCGACTTAAGTCGATTGCTCCGTTAGCAGGGCATAGTGGTCACCCTGAGTTAAGTAAGCATGAGCATGTTGCACCGCCTTAAGTCATGGCCGACTTAAGTCGATTGCTCCGTTAGCAGGGCATAGTGGTCACCCTGAGTTAAGTAAGAATGCAAGTCAATCGTAAATGAACTGAGTATCCTTGAAACCTCTTTTTTATTGATGACATATTTCCACTTTGCAGAGTACATCATCATCCCAGCAGTTTTGAGATACAGCTAGGGATAAAACTTTCTGAGGTGTTCTATGTTCCAGGAGTTCCCAACTTCTGTGCCATCCATCTGAGTGAGGCGATACGATCCGGGCCGAGTGACTTCTGCTACCACGAAGGGTCCTTCCCATAAGGGTGATAACTTGTGTCGTCCCTCCCCCGTTAGAATTCGGCGGAGGACGAGATCTCCTACTGAGAAGGATCGTTGTCGCACAGCCTTGTCGTGATAGCGCCTTAGAGTCTGCTGGTACCTTGCTGATTGGATTACTGCATTTAGCCGTTCTTCCTCAAGTACATCTATGTCCTCCAGCCTGGTGACCTCAGCTTCTGCTATGCTTTCAAAGATCAGCCTTGGCGCCCCAAACTTGAGATCAGCAGGTAGCACTGCCTCCGACCCATAGACCATGAAGAAAGGAGTGTTTCCATGCAAAGCTCGGCTAGGTTGTGTTCTTAGGCTCCAAACGACATAGGGTAATTCCCTTATCCACTTTCCTGCGAATTTTTCATTCTTATCGAAGACCTTTTTCCTGAGTGCATCCAATATCATCCCGTTGGCTCGCTCAACTTGCCCGTTGGCTCTTGGATGGGCTACAGATGCATACTTGATCTGAATGCTCTTTTGCTCGCAGAAGTCAAAGAATTCTGAACTTGTGAAGTTGGATCCTAAATCAGTTATGATGCTGTTTGGTATCCCGAATCTGAATATTATGTCTTGTATGAATTCCATGGCCTTAGCAGAGGTTAAAGAGGCAATGGGCTTGAACTCTATCCATTTAGTGAATTTGTCAATTGCTACCAATACATGAGTGTATCCCCCTTGAGCTTTCTTGAAAGGTCCAATCATATCCAGTCCCCAGCATGCGAAAGGCCAAGTTACTGGTATGGTCTGCAGTTGCTGTGCTGGCATGTGTTGTTGCCTTGACAAGTATTGGCAGGCTTCGCACCTCTGAACTAACTCGGCTGCATCGTTCTTTGCTGTTGGCCAATAGAATCCTGACCTGAAGACCTTCCCGACTAGTGTTCTGGAGGCTGCATGTATTCCACATTGCCCAGCATGGACCTCCTCCAGAAGTTGCTTCCCAGTGGACGGGAGAATGCACCTCATGAAGACGCCTGATGCACCCCTTCTGTATAATGTCTCCCCAATAAGTGTATAGTGAGCCGACTGTCTTGCAATGCGCTCTGCCGAAGTTTTGTCGTCTGGTTCTTCTTCATTCTTTATATACTTAATGATCGGCCTTCTCCAGTCATCAGGGTCTGACTCGGGTTGATCTATGATGTTGCACTCTTCTGTTTGATCCATTGAGATACTTGGCTGCAGAATTTCTTGCACGAAAACTCCGGGTGGGACCTGAGTTCGACTGGACCCTAGCTTGGACAGTACATCGGCTGCTGTGTTCCGATCTCTTTCTACATGATGAAATTCCAGACCCTCGAATTTATCTTCCAGCTTTCGGACGGTAGTGCAGTATTTTCCCATTGAATCGCTTGAGCAATCTCACTCCTTGTTTATCTGGCTGATGACTACCAGAGAGTCTCCGTATACCATTAATCTTTTGACGCCCAACGATATGGCAATGTTCAATCCATGGATCAAAGCTTCATACTCGGCTGCATTGTTGGAGGCTGGGAATAGCAACTGGAGGGCGTACTTGAGGTGTTCGCCTCTAGGCGCAGTGAAGAGAATCCCTGCTCCTGCTCCCTGCAGCTTCAGTGAGCCATCAAAATACATTCGCCATATTTCTGCAGTCTCCGGGTTGTCTGGTACTTGCTGTTCAGTCCACTCTGATACGAAATCAACCAGTGCTTGAGTTTTGATGGCAGTGCGAGGTCGGAACTCGATGTCATGAGATCCCAACTCACAAGCCCACTTGGCTATTCGAACGATGGCTTCCTTGTTGTGAAGAATATCCCCTATTGGAAAACTTGTAACTACTATGACTTTGTGGTCGTCAAAGTAGTGACGCAGCTTGCGGGCAGTTAGAAGTACTGCGTATAATAGCTTCTGAACTTGAGGGTACTTTTTCTTTGAGGGGCCTAGGATTTCACTAATGAAATAGACAGGATGTTGTACTGGATAGGCATGTCCTTCTTCTATTCGCTCGACTACCAGCGCGGTGCTTACCACGTGAGTCATGCAAGAGATATACAGTAGCAAATCTTCAGCTGGTTGAGTTGATGCAGCTCGCCGGGGTGGTTTCAGTACTGGTGGTGTTGCCAAGAATTTTTTCAGAGCATCTAGAGCTTCTTGTGCTTCTGAAGTCCATTGAAACTTATCCACCTTCTTGAGTAACTTGTAAAATGGCAAACCTTTTTCTCCTAGCCTGGATATAAATCTGCTTAGAGCTGCCATACATCCAGTAAGTCGCTGAACCTTCTTTTGCGATCGAGGTGCTTCCATCTTCATGATAGCTTCAATCTTATCTGGATTAGCCTCAATTCCCCGGTGGCTGACGATAAACCCGAGCAACTTTCCGGCTGGTACCCCGAAAACACATTTCTCGGGATTAAGCTTCCATCTATACCGCCTCAGACTGTTGAAAACCAGTTGCAAGTCTTCGATGAAGTTTTTTGAGTCCTGTGTTTTGATTACCACATCATCCACGTAGGCTTCCACACGCTTGCCCCAGTGATCGGCTAAGCATGTTTGAATGGCTCTCTAGTAAGTTGCTCCAGCGTTTTTGAGGCCAAACGGCATGGAGGTATAACAGAAAGCACCAAACGGAGTAATGAATGCCGTTTTTTCTTCATCTTCCTTTGCCAGACTAATCTGATGGTATCCAGAATAGCAATCCAGGAAAGACAGCATAGAACATCTAGCGGTGGAGTCCACCACCTGATCTATCCTCGGGAGCCCGAAAGGATCCTTCGGACAGTGTTTGTTGAGACCAGTATAATCAACACACATGCGCCAATCCACTTTATTCTTTTTGAGTACAAGAACAGGGTTGGCTAACCACTCGGGATGTAACACTTCTCTAATGAATCCAGCCGCGACCAAGCGAGCTAACTCAGTGCGAATGGCCTCTCTCTTGTCGGGCGTGAAACGATGTAATTTTTGCCGAATCGGCCTTGCCTGGGGATAAACCTTCAGTTTGTGCTCGGCCAGTTCTCTTGGGACTCCCGGCATATCCGCAGGTTTCCATGCGAATACATCTCGGTTATCTTGCAGAAACCGGACGAGCGCGCTTTCCTATTTGTCATCCAAGCTAGAGCTGATGATAGCCGTCTTGCGCTCATCAGCGAACCCCAGGTTGATTCTCTTGGTTTCTTCAGTCGGCCGCATAGAGGTCGTGGTCTGAGCTTCGCTTGCCGGTACTGCGAGGTCCTCCTCAGGCTTAGAGTTCGCCAGTGTGGAGGGAGCCGTCGATGGCTTGGCGGTGAGGGCTGCTTGAATAGCCACTCGGAAACACTCTGCGGCGCCTTGGAAGTCGGCGCGCACGGTTATGATCCCTTGCGGTCCTGGCATCTTCAGTATCATGTATGTGTAATGCGGAATGGCCATGAACTTGGCCAATCCAGGCCTTCCGATGATGGCGTTGTACCCGCAGTCGAAGTTCGCCACTTCAAACCTCAGGAACTCGGTTCTGTAGTTCTCCGGAGTTCCGAAGGTGACTGGCATGTAGATGTGGCCCAGCGGGTATTCCCCTTCCGTCGGCACGATGCCGAAGAAAGGAGTGTCCGACTTGTGGAGCTCTTTGAGGTGAACTCCCAAGCCTTGGAGTGTCCGGGGAAAGGTGACATTGATGCTGCTCCCCCCGTCCACTAACACCTTCTTCACCCGGCTCTCTCGGATCACCGGATCGACGAGAAGCGGGTATTTGCCCGGATGGTCAAAGTTGAGCCATTGATCTGCCCGAGTGAAGGTGATCGGGTGCTCCGACCACCGGTATGGGGCGGGAGGGCCGGTGGTCGCCACCAGTATCTGGCGATCGTTGAGCTTTTGCTGTCTTCTGTTCTCCTGCGATCCGTGTCCGCCGAAGATGACGTTGACCTCCCTGTCGACGCGTGGGAAAGCTCCTCCTCCTCCCTCCTCCTGCCGATGGGGTTGTCGTGGTTCATCTGGTCCTCCCCTCGGCGGAGGAGGAGGTAGAGGTTGGAAGGGTCGGCCGTGTCCAACGGAATGCTTGAAGTCTCGGCAGTTACGAAGAGTGTGGCGCATGTCCTTGTGGTACGGGCACTGGGCATCGAGGATGTCGTCCAACGTGCGTTCGCCTCCACGAGGTCCTCCTCGGGCGCGAGAGGCAGGTGGTCCGGCGGCGTGCACTTCTTCGCGAGGCCTATTCTCCCATCGTTTGTCGGGTTGCTGGTTCGTGTCGCGTCGTGGTGCTGCCGGTGCGGGCTTTGCTCCTCCGATGAGGTCCTGGGCTCGCTCGTCGGCGGTGATGTAGAGGTCGGCTTCCCGGAACAGCTCCTCGGAGGTAGTCGGTGCCCTCTGTAGTATGGCTCGGACGAAAGCCGAGTCATTGGATCCTCTGTAGAAGTCCTCGATCATGGCCGCCTCCGTGACCTCGGGGATACGATTTCTCATGGTCTGAAACCTTTTGAGGTACGACCGGAGAGTCTCGTCCCCCCGGCGCTTGATGGATTTGAGGTCCCACGGTTGCGCCGGCTTGTCAGAGAGGGACTGGAAGTTGGCGGTGAAGCGTCGACTGAAGTCGCCCCAGACGTCGATGCAGTGTCGGGGTAGATGTCGTAGCCATTGCAGCGCGTCTTGCCCAAGGACAATGGGTAAGTACGCGGTCATCACGTCTTCGGACGCCCCGGCAGCTCGAGTAGCGGTGGTGTAGACGGCTAGCCAACCCCATGGATCCTGCTTAGGTTCATATTTGTCAACATTGGATACCTTGAAGTTGGGAGGCCATTGGATGGCCCTAAGGCGCGGAGTAAGAGCGGACACTCCGCACGTGTCCTCCTGTCGTCGGGGACGATTTCTGTCCCGGGGAGGGGAGTTGTGATTGTGGTTCCTCGACCGTCCCCGGGTGGTTCCGCTAGTTGAGGCCATTGCCGACTCAGTTCTGGTGGCTTGGCTCTGAGTCGGGATGCCATGATCCCTGTCATACTCCTCCCGACGGCGAATCTCGTTCTCATGCCGCCGCTCGCGCGAAGCATTGATGGAGCTCCGCGCGTCTCGGCGACTGTTGATGGCGTGTCGTAGATCGTTCGGCGGGTGAGCAAGCGGTAGAAGATGATTGGCCGCCTGGGTGAACAGTCGTCGATAGCCCTCGGCGTCAGGAGTCCGAGGAAGTCCCTCAGCTATCCGAGCCAGTACCCCTCCGACTTCGCTCGGCGTGTTCATAGCTCGGGCGAAGTCGGGGTTCAGGTTGCGCCCGAAGAATTGATTCTCTCGACGCTGCCTTGCATCTTGCTCAGCCTGTTCCTGAGCTCGTCGGCGATCACGTCGTCGGGAGTTCCTTCGTTCTCTGAAGACGCGTTCTTCCGGGGTTTCTCCTACCTCCGAGACCTCGTCTCGCGAGACAGGCTGTTCCGGATTCCGCTCTCCGGCCGCATGATGTCGTCGAACGTTCCTGCGCCGGTTCCTCCGTCGTCGGGACTCTCGTTGAGGCGGTTCTTCCCTGGGTACAGTCGGCTCGTCGTCGGAGACGATAGGCGACTCCGCTCTCCCGATGAAGAGGACGTCGGGGTAGAATGGTGCTGCTGTCGTGGTGACCTTCTTCCTGTTCCCCTTTGAGGCATGAGGAACAGAAAAAAGAACAACTTGCTTCTCCCCGGTTACCTTCTTCCTTGCGATCTGTGTCCACTCTTTTGTCGGAGAGGTAGGCAGTGGAGTTCTCCGAGTCAGCGAGCCCTCGGCCCCCGGCTTTCCGGAGACGATCCTCATCCGGAGAGCTGGAGGTTGCGCTTCTCCGGTATTTTCGGAGTTCGTTGGGGGAGACTTCTTTTTCGGCGGATCCGCGATACGGTGCAAAATTCCTTCTTCATCCGCTACAAATGAGATTGTTCCGAAGTAGAACACGGATCCGGGACGTAGGGTGATCTTGCTGTAGAAGGTGACGGCCATTGAGCTAGCTTGGATTGTCGACACACCCCCTACCTGGCGCGCCAGCTGTCGGTGTTTTGGGTCCGACCGCACACCCGGGGTTGCCCCTCGAGGTGTTTTAGGAGTAGGACGGTGTTGACAACTGTAGCAAAATGGTTCGTGCAGATCACACGAGGGATAGCGGACGAGGTTTACAGGTTCGGGCCGCTTAGAGATGCGTAACACCCTACGTCCTGGTGAGTATGCTTGGTGAATGTGGTTACAAGAGAGCTCTCTGGATTGAGAATACAGAGAGTTGATGTGGGTGGCTAAGTAAAGGGTCGATCGTTCTGAAGGGGTGCCCCCTAGGCCTTATATACTCGACCGTGGGGCAGTACACGTGGATAAGATAGCAACAAGTAGCTAAAAGATAGTGAACCTCTTGAGATTATCCCTACGTAACCCTCGCCGACTTATCCTCGCGTAACTTCGTTGCATGGAGGCTCCAGCGCGGGAAAGTCGGATCTCTGTTGCGGTCATTCGCTCGATGCTGTGGGCCGTCCGGGCTTGTACCAATCCGGCCTCATGTCGTTCTGCTTCGCTGGTTGTTTCTCCCCAGGCCCACGAAAGAATGACCTTACGATTTATTGGGCCCTTGGGCCTTTCGTGAGGTCCTTTACTCTTTTAGTGGACCCGGGGGATATCTATCCCCCACACTTTGATAGTAGCGTCCTTTGCTGATATCAACTGCTTGAGCCGGGTCACCTCATCCATGGATTCCTGCAGCTTACAACGTTGGTGGTCTAACTCTTCCATGGTGAAGCGATGACTTCTCTCCAAGATAGTCAGCGAGTTGCTAGAATCACGATACAATTTTTCAAGATTGTCTCGAGAAGCAGCAAGGATACGTTTTTCTTCCTGCAAACAAAAGTCAACTCCTTCAAACACCAAGCAAATAATGGCAGTACAACAAAGCAAAGCACAGTTTCATAAATCACCTTTTCAGAATCGAGCTGAGCATGAAGAGAAGAACTCAGTGCATTGGCGTCATCTAAGGCAGCGGAGACCTGACCCAGTTCAATCTGACTTTGAGAGTACTTTTCCTCAAAGTCAGTGCACCGCTGGGCCAATTCAGCCTGATCTCGGGAATGTTTTTCTTCAAGAGTGGAAATCTGCTGAGTCATACCTAGCAGGAGACAATCAAACAAAATAAGGGTCAGAATGTAAAGCAGTCTACAGTGAAGACAAAGAGAAGCAAAAAGGCACTAACCAGCGTTGGTCACCTCCAATTCAGAGACACGATGTTGAAGTGACACTGGATTCCAACATGCAAGTGACGAAGCTACTTCTGGGATAAACGCACCCTGTAACCTCAGCTGGCCAGCCATCCCATCCACCAAAGCCTGATGAGGAGAGCAGATGAATGTAATGATAGCAGTTCATGCAATGTAAAAAGCCAAGCTAAAATACATCACAGTACCTGAAGATTGGAAAAGAACGAAGGGATCCCCAAATCAGGAGAGATCAATTGATAACTGGGCGTAAGGCCACCACTCGAAGCAGCTTGCAACGAACTAGCAAGAATCAACTCGGTGCTATCAACAGAGCCCAACACTCGGTCGGTGGGGACGCTGCCCTCTAAAGCGACCTCCTGGTCCAAGGCTTGGGCTATCACCATGCCACTGGAACGTGGAGGCGACCCCGCATGAATGTCCATGGAAGTATAAGAGGGAGACTCCGCTCGGACATCCTCGAGGGCTGGGTCATAGTTTGCACTGCCCGCTTGAGCCGGATCATTCCCGGCAGCACCCTCGGGGGCTGGGCAGTGGCTTGCACTTCCCACCCGAACCAAGTCATCCCCGACAACATTCTCGGGGGCTGGGCACGTGTCAGCACCACCCTTAGGATCCAAGCTCTCTGCGGTAGCCACCTCTAAGGCTGATGGGCCCTCAGTTACTTCCATGGGACCAGGATGATCCAAGTCAGTCTCCCGACCCTCGAGATCGCGCTCTAAGGTCGACGAGGCACGGGACGACCTCAACCCAGCATCAAGCACATCAGCACAAACCTCCATCACACCACCGCCTGCTGGCTCCGATAACAAATCTTCTGGAACCATATCCTCAAGAGTCTGATCAAAATTAGCCAAGGACAGTTCTTGCAGACACATGAGAGCAGATAAAGCAGGAGAACGAACTCCACTACTTTCACCGCTGGCGATAAACTGCCGACTGTTTTTCCGAGTTAAAGGAACTTCATTTTCGTCCTCCTCATCGTCCACATTAGCAACGCAGGCAACACCCCCATTGGGATCAACAACAGATTGGGTACACCCATTGGGGTCAGCGTCAGTAAATTCAGTCACAGGCACTTCTTCAGCATCAGGAACCGAGGTACCAACGTCCCGATCCAAACTGGGTACTCGCCGAAGGCGTCTCCTTTTCTTTTTCTGCTCATCAGCAGAAGGATCAGGTTGATTGGCTCGGCAAGGGCGCCTCGAGCGAGTACTGGCAGGCTTCTGAGCATCTAAAGTTATATCAGCCTCTAGGAGGGACGCCACTACCAATGCCCCAGTAGGAGCAGCGTCAGAAGAATCTTCAGCCAGCAAATCAAGCATAGCATTTATCTCCGCATCACTAGGGTTCAGGGGCACCTCAAAATGAATCTGCCGTTCATCATCAGGAATCCCCCCGAGCGAGGCAACCAAGGCACTGACTTCTTCAGCAGAGGGCCGTACTCTAAGGCCCAAACTGCCATCAGTGACAGGAGGGTTCGACACGAAAAGAGTGAAGGCTTTAGGAGGAGGCAGGTTCCAAGCTGAGAACGCCACTGGGGCACCAACATTTGACACTTTGCCTCTAAGGATCATCTCAAGTCGGCTCACCAAGTCTGTAGAGGGAATTCTTCTGTTAGTGACCCGAGTTGAGTCGGCTAGGCCTCGATACAGATAAGCAGGATATGCCCTGTCTTTCAATGGCTGAATATTCTTGAAAACAAAGTCAACAACCACAGCTTCTGCAGTCAAACCCCTCTCTTTCAGCAATCTAACTTCAGCAAGCAAAGCACCTGCCTCAGCTAGCTCCTAATCTGTGGGAGACTCGGTCCAGCTGGGGGTGCGAACATCCGGCTGTCTTCCCGACCGGGGGGGGAGAGAGTTTCCATAATTCTCAACTATGAACCACTCCAAGCGCCACCCTTTAATACTGTCTTTGAGAGGGATTTCGAGATACTCAGTCTTCCTCCCCTGGCGCATCTCCAAGCTAGCACCCCCAACCAATTGATGCTGTCCCCCGGCCATCCCAGGGCGACAATGCTACAAGTGTTTCCACAACCCGAAATGTGGTAGCACGCCAAGAAAGGCCTCGCATAAATGAACGAAAATGGAGATTTGCAGGATAGAATTGGGATTCAGTTTGTAACACCCTAAATTTGGGGGTATAAAATTTCTTTGCTCATATTCACAAATTCAGGTGTTACTTCCCTTTTCTCATCCTTCCCCAATCTTCTCTTTCTCATTTCTATAGGAGAAAAGTGGTTATTTTATTTGTAACTATAGTCTATTAGCTCAAACTCCAAGGGAGTATGAATTGTTGCATCATTTTGAACCCTAGATTTCACTTTTGTTTGGTGCATAATTCTTAGAAAGTCTAATTTGAATTTGTGGCTTATTTGAATTTGAATCAAATAGAGAAAATAAAAAGAAAAGAGAAAACAAAAACCAGAATAAAAGAAAAAGGAAAAGAAGCCCACTCCCTCGCCCCCCTCGGCCTTTCGGCCCAATCGGCCCATCTCGCGCGCGCGCGCCTCTTCCCCCCCTTCCTCTCTCTGCCCTGGCGGGCCCGCCCGTCAGCGCGGCCGCCTTCCGCGCGCCCGCTTCCCCCGCTCTCTCTGCCCTGGCGGGCCCGCCCGTCAGCGCAACCGTTCCTGCGCCCGCGCCCGCTTTCCTCTCTCTCTGCTCGCGGGCCCGGGCTGTCAGCCCCGTCGTCTCCGCGTAACCGCCGCCGCGCGTGCCGCGGACTCCGCGCCCACGTCGCGCGTGGAGCTCGCCACCACCTCGCCTCGGCCACTAGAGCCCAGAGCCCCACTCGCCCTCTCCCCCCCCCCTCATTTGCGCACCTGCAGGCCCCTCTCTCACCCTCCCCCTCGCTGCGCGCACGCCAGAGCGCCGCCGCCATTAAACCACCGCCGCCCGAGCTCGTTTTCCCGGCCGCCGTTGGAGCTCCGCCGTGTCCATCGCCACGGTGAGCTTCGCCCCGGCGTCCGCAACCCGGGACGCGCCCCAATTTTCCCTCTCCCTCCCCGAATTCCTCTGCCCGCGCTCACCCGCCGTTCGCTGCGCAGCCGCCAAGGTCCGCCACCGTCAACTCGGGCTGCCGCCGCGTCTTCACCGCCACCGAGGAGTCCCTGGAGTTCGCCCTGAGGTAAGGAACCTCCCATGCCCCCTCCCATCCCCTCTATTGCACTCTGTCGCGCTTAATTCCTCGTCGGAGTTGCTTAACGCCGCCGCCGAGCCACTCCACCGTGAACCGCCCCCCTCCGGTGCCCCTGCCCCGACCCAGACCCCACCAAAAGGTTCCCCGCGCCCTCCCCAACCTTCCCGGCCATTCAGATCGCCCCAAGGACCCGCAGGGCCCCCGCGCCCCTCGTCTCCGGCGAGCTCCTCCGCCGCGGGGACGGGCGCCGCCACCTCAGCTGGCTGGGGAAGGAGACAGAAGCCAGCCGCCCCATCCCCGCCGTCCATCTCAGATCGGGCGGCCCCGTTTTAAATAGGCCGAGTCCAATCCTAGCCGTCCGCCCAAGATCCAACGGCCCAGAGCCGTTTCCCCCGCGCCCCGCCTCCCTGCCAACTGGGCCCCGCCTGTCAGCCCGCCCGCGCCCCGCTCTGCCGCTGGGCCCCGCCTGCCAGCCCGCCCGCGCCCCGCTCTGCCGCTGGGCCCCGCCTGTCAGCCCGCCCGCGCCCCGCTCTGCCGCCCCGGCCCCGCCTGTCAGCCACCCCGGCCGCCGCGCGCTCGCGCGCCCGCCCGCAGGATCTAATCCTGGCCGTCCGCTTGAGATCCAACGGCCGTAGGAGTCCGATACCCCTTCGCCCGCGCGTTTTCTTAAAGAGCCCCCTGTTTTCTGGAATTTGAACCCGCCGTCCCTGGTTTCTTACAGTTAGGTCCTCGGACCTTTTAATTAATTCAAAATAGGTACTTAGGGTATATTTTTAACCCCTAAACTTGTAAAATTCATAACTTTGCCATATGAACTCCAAATTAGGTGCTTCAAATTGCAAAATGTTCATAATATTATTATCTATCTGTTTATGCAATGTTTCCCTGCTGTTTCTATGTCCCAATTAATAGTTGATCATTAGGGTAAAATTGATGTTATGGGAGCCTTATTTGAGATAATTAGAAGTTGGTAGACTTTAATAAAAGTTGGAGCACTTAAGTTTATGGACTTAAACACCTAAGTTTAGGAACTTAAAACCAGATAATGATTTAATCCCACCACTGACTTAAACCTGATTAGTGGATAATGAATCACTTTGTATAGTCCTCTACCCCAGACCTAGAGAATACCAGAGTGCCTATCCCTTTTCTATTATGAACTTGTGATCTCTCTCTGCTGCATATGTTTGGTATATTGTTTTTGTTTGTTATTTCCCAAGTGCATAGTGTGAATGATTACTTTACGTAGACAACGAGCAGTCTGTGTTTCCCGAGGAAGTTGCAGAGGAAGTCCCTGATCAGCAGTTTGGTGAAGGCAAGTGTCCTCTGACCCATTATGTCCTAATCATTTATAACTTACTACCCCGCATTACTTACTTGAAACCTAAGGATTGACTAGCTTTACACTTTACTTTATCCTTGATGACCTTATGGGCTGTTATGGGTAGCATTCTGCTATTGCCTTAACTTAATCAATGAACATGATGTGACTATTTACGATACTGTTATCCTGATGATATTGATGATCTTGTGATACTCTAGGGGGCTCAGGCTGTTTCCTGAGTACCTCTCCGTAAGGACCTGTTCGTTGAGAGACCACCCGGGATAACAGTGCAACCATGAGGGTGAAATGGGACACCCTTAGCTAATTAATTAGAGGAACTAGAGGTGTAGTTGCTTCGCCGTCGTGCCGTCAATGGGGTCCAGGCACAGTGCTTGCTCTGCCGAGGCTGAGTGCCGAGGTTCTTTCGTTTTGCTTTTGTTAGTCACTCTCCTGCGGGGAGGAGTACTGTGTTTATCAAACTGGAGAAACCTAACGGGCAGCTATGATCTCTAGGGAATCTTTGTAAAAGCTACGTAGTGATACCCTGTCGGACCACCTAGGTAGTGGTCAATGGGGATTAGCTCTCCCCGGGTAGAAAGGGAATCATGACTCATGGGTAAAGTGTGCGACCTCTGCAGAGGGTAGTGAAACTGATATATCAGCCGTGCTCACGGTTAAGAGCAGCCTTGGGATCCTCTTTGATTAGAGATACAGATGGTTCGAGATACAAGGATTATGTTATGGTTTTGGTTCGAATATGATGATGTTGTTCCTCGATGAGGAAATGGTTCATGGGTTAGTTAATACTAAAATCTGGCTTCTACTAATGATAAATACCTGACCAACTAAAAGCAACTGCTTGAGCCTAACCCCACATAAAGCTAGTCCACCTCAGCCAAACGGGACATTTGCTGAGTACGTTGATGTGTACTCATCCTTGCTTTACCACAAAACACCAGGTTGTCCGCATTGTAACCACTGCTCAGGAGAAGGCGAAGCCGTGGAAGGAGACTTCCAGGAGTTCCAAGACTACGACGAATTCTAGGTGTGGGTTGGCAGCAACCCCCAGTCAGCTGCCTGTGAAGGCCTTATCTTTACTGCGTTTCGCTAGCACTTTGATTTAACTGTTAAGTTGATGACTATGTGGATGTCTATGACTCTGTGATGTAATAAGTTAATACTCTCTTAAGTTATTATTTGAGCAATGTGCATTGATGTTCATTTATGTAATCGCTGTGTACGTGAGTTCTGATCCTGGCACGTACATAGTTCGCACTTGGTTTGCCTTCCAAAACCGGGTGTGACATAAGTGGTATTAAAGCCGTGCTGACTGTAGGACCGCTGACCTAGAGTAGCACTGGTCGTACTAAGGACTATTGACCTTCCCTCTCACTTTGACCTCTGATGTTACTTCAAAAGTCGGTCATCTCGACCAACCCTATGTTTTACTACATATATATATACTATATTATACCTTGTTAAAATTTTTTTTATCTTGTTCTGTCTATGGTTTATTCACTTGTCATATTAGTTCTGCTCTTACTCTTATGCTTACAGTGTCTTTTGTAGATGGCTCGTCTTAGACACACTGCACGTAAGTCGGTGATTCCTTTCCTGCCGTCTCGACTTGCGGAGCGTCCTCTGCACCGCACCGTGTTCGGTCAGTCGAGTCACCTGGAGAGACTGCACCACCGCCTGCGTGAGGAGCAGGAACGCCGGCGCCAGCACAGAGAGCAGCAGGGCTCTTCCTCCCCACCCCGGCAGGAGGTGGAGTCCGTGAGGCCCCGTTCCTCTATTGCCTAGCTGGAGGCGCCCCCTGCACCACCGCGAGACGCCCCGGCTGTTGGAGGAGCTACCGGAGGAAGTCCTAGAGGAGACCCCGACGACGACTCAGACCACAGCACGGAGTCTTCTGAGCCGCAGGAGGCGGAAGGATGGGTCGCCCGACCCATCACCCGTGACGCCGCTCGCGGTTGTCACTTCCACGACGCACTCGACACCTTGCTGCGCTAGGCTTTTGACCGGCATACCTGGTCGATCGAGTATCGTTGTGTAGTCTACCAGCACAGTCGCGGGAGGTACCCGGACCGCTGGGAGGCTACCTGCCTAGTTCGCCGTCCGGAGGACGACCTCCGGGGTGCGAAGGCCGTTTCGGAGCACTATTCCATCTCCGAGAGGGACACTGCAGAGGCGGCTATGCAGGATGCAGCACGACGTGCACTCTCCCAGTACTGTTCTTTGTTCGGTGGGGTGGCCGACGGTCTTAACCTTCGGTACTACCCCCGCCGCCCTACTGGCAGCACAGAGAGTGTGGTTGTCTCACCTGTTGGTGAGGCTAACCCTAGGTTGAGCAGCACAGTCAACCTAGTCGCAGTGCTTAACACTGAGCTGGATCACTCTCTGGACGAGCTGAGCAGGGCTCGAACGGAGATTGCGGAGTTGCGTGCTGAGCTGGCAGAGCGCCATCACCAGGAGGGTGGTTCTCCCGCTCCTGTTGGGACTCAGCACCCTTACCGCTCGCCGCCACGTGGTCACCACACTTATGGTTCCCCTGCCTGTAAGACTAGGATAGATCTGGATCCTTAGATCGTTAGCGTCGAAGTTTGTAATAATTCTTAAGTCAGATGTCTCAGTCTTAGATAGTTAGTTTAGTTTGCTTATCAGTTGCTTCCAATTAGTTTAGTTTGCTTATCAGTTGCTTGCATGCTTGTTATGATGAACTTGTGCTGGATTTGAATCTTTGTAATGACTGTTGCCAACCTGTGGGTTTCTCCTGCAGTTTGGCCTAGCTATAATGTTAATGAAGTCAGTTATTTAGTGGGGAAGCCATTTACTTCTACTTTCCTTCCTATCTGAGAAGCTGTGTTGAATCGTAATGAGGATCAGTGGAGCTCTTTGTTCACTCAGTGTCATGAAGAATTCTGTATTCTCTTTTCTTATGCTGAAGGGTTGTAAGATCAATGCTGATGTATGAATGTCCTCCACAGATGTCAGACAACAGGCGCCGATGCAACAGGCGTGCTCAGCAAGAGCAGCATGACCAGCAGGAGGAACAACAGAGGCAGCCTCCCCCGCCACCCCCAATGACAGTGGAGCAGATGTTCTTGATGCAGACTCAGGCAGTGCAAGCCATTGGGCAGACTCTGGCAGCCATGCAGCAGGCTCAACAGCAACCCCAACCCCAACTGCAAGTGCAGATGCCCCAGATGCCACGGGATAAGCGTGGTGAGTTCATGAGAGGGCACCCTCCTACCTTCGCCCATTCTGCCGACCCCATGGATGCAGAAGACTGGCTGCGCGCAGTGGAAAGAGAACTGTGCACCGCCCAATGCAACGACAGGGAGAAGGTTCTGTATGGCCCCCGTCAGCTAAGGGGAGCAGCCCAGTCCTGGTGGGAGTCCTACCTCGCCACACATGCTGACCCCGAAGCCATCACCTGGGAAGAATTCAGCGAGAGTTTCCGCAGGTACCATGTGCCGGAGGGACTGATGATCGTGAAGAAGGAGGAGTTTCTGGCTCTGAAGCAGGGACCCCTGTCTGTCAGTGAATATAGAGACAAGTTTCTGCAGCTATCTCGTTATGCACCTGAGGATGTCAACACTGATGCTAAAAGGCAGTACAGGTTCATGAGAGGTTTGGTGGATCCCCTGCATTACCAGCTGATGAATCACACCTTCCCCACCTTCCAGCACCTGATCGATTGGGCAATTATGACTGAGAAGAAGCGTAAGGATATGGAAGATCGGAAGCGCAAGATGAGTGGACCCCAGACTGGAGGCATCAGCCGTCCATGTTTCTCAGGCAGTTCATCTCAGCAAGGCAGGCCTGGTCACCCACAGAGATATCAAAATCAGAATCAGCGTCCGCATCAGCAGCAGTTTCAGAGGCAGTATCAACAGCAGCAGCAGCAGTATCGTCAGCACAGCCAGCAAGGAGGTAATCAGTATCAAAAGCAGAACAACCAGGCACCTCGCCTTCCTGCCCCAGCAGCAAACCAGAGCAACCAAGCAGCCCCAGCACAAGGAGGAGGCAGAGGATGTTTCCACTGTGGAGAACAAGGCCACTGGGCGATGCAGTGCCCGAAGAAGGTGGCGCAGCAGCAGACCAACCCCAATGCTCCAACAAGGCAAGGTGTGCTGCAGCCGGCAGCAGGCAATCGTAGCCAAGCGTACAACCGTGGAAAGGTGAACCACTTGGAGGCCGAAGCGATCCAGGATGCACCAGATGTGGCAGTAGGTATGTTCTCAGTCGAATCTCATCCCACGAAAGTGCTATTCGATACTGGTGCAACTCATTCATTTGTCACTGCAACCTAGGTAGAATTGCATAACATCTCAGTAGAGGCAATGATGCCGCCCATGAGGATTAATTCGGTCGGTGGCAAGGTGCAAACAGATAAAATATGCTCAAATATAAGGGTGGAAATAAGGGGGATAGGGTTCCCCAGTGATCTAATAGTAATAGACACCCCTGGGATAGATGTCATTCTAGGGATGAATTGGTTAATGAAGTATGAAGCGAATGTTAGCTGTGACAAAAGGACCGTAACATTGAAGTCCCCGTCAGGAGAAGAGGTAGTGGCCGAGCTAAGGATGCCTAAATCAGCGGAGGGTGTCTGTCACCAGATTTCAGTTGATAGTAAGGAGCCCAACCCGCTCGAGGCTATCAAGGTTGTGTCGGACTTTCCGGACGTGTTTCCCGAGGAGCTAACGGGCATGCCACCCGAGAGAAAAGTTGAATTTGCCATAGAGCTTATCCCTGGTACCACCCCCATTTCCAAAAGAGCCTACCGAGTGTCTGGACCAGAATTGGTGGAACTCAAGAAGCAGATAGATGAGATGTTAGAGAAGGGTTACATCAGACCAAGTACCTTGCCCTGGGCCGCTCCGGTGTTGTTTGTAGAGAAGAAAGATGGTACCAAAAGGATGTGCATAGACTACAGAGCCTTAAATGAAGTCACTGTCAAAAACAAGTACCCCCTGCCAAGGATAGAAGATTTGTTCGACCAGCTCAGAGGTGCCAGCGTATTCTCGAAGATAGATCTGAGGTCAGGCTACCATCAACTCAGAATCCGACCCTCGGACATACCGAAGACAGCATTCATCACCAAGTACAGGTTATATGAATTCACAGTTATGTCCTTTGGTTTGACAAATGCGCCAGCCTTCTTTATGTACCTGATGAACAGTGTGTTCATGGATTATCTGGACAAGTTTGTGGTAGTGTTTATCGATGATATTCTCATATACTCTCAAAGTGAGGAAGATCATGTAGAGCATTTGAAGATGGTATTGCAAAGACTTCGAGAGCATCAGTTGTATGACAAGCTGGGCAAATGCGAGTTCTGGATTCATGAAGTCTTATTTCTGGGACACATCATAAACCAAGATGGGTTGGCAGTGGATCCAAAGAAAGTGGCAGATATCCTGAACTGGAAAGCACCAAAGGATGTTCGTGGAATCAAGAGCTTCATTGGAATGGCTGGGTATTACAGGCGTTTCATCGAAGGCTTCTCAAAGATTGCTAGACCAATGACAGCGTTACTAGCGAAGAAAGTTGAATTTAAGTGGACCCAAAAGTGTCAGGAAGCATTTGAAGAACTGGAAAATAGATTGACTATAGCTCCGGTGTTAGTCCTGCCTGATGTTCACAAGCCATTCTCAGTGTATTGCGATGCTTCTTACACCGGATTGGGATGTGTGCTAATGCAAGAAGGAAGAGTTGTAGCATACTCGTCTCGACAGTTGAAGATCCATGAGAAAAATTATCCCACACATGACCTGGAGTTGGCAGCAGTAGTTCATGCTTTGAAGACCTAGAGACATTACCTGTATGGGCAGAAGTGCGACATTTACACAGATCATAAAAGTCTGAAATACATATTCACCCAGTCAGAGTTAAACATGAGACAGCGAAGATGGTTGGAATTGATCAAGGACTACGAGTTGGAGATACATTACCATCCAGGCAAAGCCAATGTTGTTGCAGATGCTCTGAGCAGGAAGAGTCAAGTCAATATGATGGCTACATACCCAATGCCATATGAGTTAGCCAAGGAGTTCGACAGACTGAGTCTCGGTTTCCTGAACAGTACGCAAGGAGTAACAGTGGAATTAGAGCCCACCCTAGAGCGGGAGATCAAAGAAGGGCAGAAGGATGATGAAAGCATCAACAAGATCCGGCAGCTGATCTTAGAAGGAAGAGGCAAAGACTTTCGAGAGGATGAAGAGGGAGTAATATGGTTCAAGGACCGATTGTGTGTCCCCGACCTCAAACCTATTCGGGAACTGATCCTAAAGGAAGCTCATGAGACAGCCTACTCCATACACCCGGGAAGTGAAAAGATGTACCAGGATTTAAAGAGGAGGTTTTGGTGGTATGGCATGAAAAGAGAAATCGCAGAATATGTCGCCATCTGTGATAGCTGTCAAAGGACCAAAGCAGAGCATCAAAGGCCCACCGGATTGTTGCAGCCATTGCGGATTCCTCAGTGGAAGTGGGATGAGATCGGGATGGATTTTATAGTTGGCCTACCCCGTACCCGGGCCGGTTATGATTCCATCTGGGTGGTTGTGGACCGCTTAACAAAGGTGGCCCATTTCATACCTGTGAAGACCACATACACCGGAGCAACGTTAGCCGAGTTATACATGTCACGGATAGTCTGCCTTCATGGTGTGCCGAAGAAGATAGTGTCAGATCGAGGAACGCAGTTCACCTCTCATTTTTGGCAGCAGCTACAAGAAGCTTTGGGCACCCATTTGAACTTCAGCTCGGCTTATCATCCGCAGACAGACGGTCAGACTGAAAGAACTAATCAGATCCTAGAAGATATGCTGAGAGCCTGTGCGTTGCAAGACAAGTCAGGATGGGACAAAAGGTTACCTTATGCAGAATTCTCCTATAACAATAGCTATCAGGCTAGCTTGAAGATGTCACCGTTTCAGGCACTCTATGGACGGAGTTGTAGGACTCCGCTGCATTGGGACCAGCCTGGAGAGAGACAGGTGTTTGGCCCCGACATTTTGCTTGAAGCCGAAGAGAATATCAAAATGGTTCGGGAGAACCTGAAGATAGCCCAGTCAAGACAGCGAAGCTATGCGGACCGAAGGAGAAGAGAACTGAGTTTCGAAGTGGGGGATTTCGTCTATCTGAAGGTGTCACCTATCAGGGGAGTCAGAAGGTTCGGAGTTAAAGGCAAGTTAGCACCCCGGTACGTGGGACCATATCAGATTCAGGCAAAGCGTGGAGAAGTGGCTTACCAACTCAACCTACCAGAAAGTTTGTCGGCAGTGCACAATGTGTTCCACGTGTCGCAATTGAAGAAGTGTCTGCGAGTACCAGAAGAACAGTTGCCAGTGGAGGGTTTGGAAGTCCAGGAGGATCTAACATACATAGAGAAGCCAACGCAGATTCTGGAGTTCGCAGATAGAGTCACCCGGAGGAACACCATCAGAATGTGCAAAGTCAGATGGGGTCACCACTCGGAGGAAGAAGCAACCTGGGAACGAGAAGATGATCTGAAGGCCAAATACCCTGAACTCTTTGCTAACCAACCCTGAATCTCGGGGCGAGATTCTTTTAAGGGGGATAGGTTTGTAACACCCTGAATTTGGGGGTATAAAATTTCTTTGCTCATATTCACAAATTCAGGTGTTACTTCCCTTTTCTCATCCTTCCCCAATCTTCTCTTTCTCATTTCTATAGGAGAAAAGTGGTTATTTTATTTGTAACTATAGTCTATTAGCTCAAACTCCAAGGGAGTATGAATTGTTGCATCATTTTGAACCCTAGATTTCACTTTTGTTTGGTGCATAATTCTTAGAAAGTCTAATTTGAATTTGTGGCTTATTTGAATTTGAATCAAATAGAGAAAATAAAAAGAAAAGAGAAAACAAAAACCAGAATAAAAGAAAAAGGAAAAGAAGCCCACTCCCCCGCCCCCCCTCGGCCTTTTGGCCCAATCAGCCCATCTCGCGCGCGCGCGCCTCTTCCCCCCCTTCCTCTCTCTGCCCTGGCGGGCCCGCCCGTCAGCGCGGCCGCCTTCCGCGCGCCCGCTTCCCCCGCTCTCTCTGCCCTGGCGGGCCCGCCCGTCAGCGCAACCGTTCCCGCGCCCGCGCCCGCTTTCCTCTCCCTCTGCTCGCGGGCCCGGGCTGTCAGCCCCGTCGTCTCCGCGTAACCGCCGCCGCGCGTGCCGCGGACTCCGCGCCCACGTCGCGCGTGGAGCTCGCCACCACCTCGCCTCGGCCACTAGAGCCCAGAGCCCCACTCGCCCTCTCCCCCCCCCCTCATTTGCGCACCTGCAGGCCCCTCTCTCACCCTCCCCCTTGCTGCGCGCACGCCAGAGCGCCGCCGCCATTAAACCACCGCCGCCCGAGCTTGTTTCCCGGCCGCCGTTGGAGCTCCGCCGTGTCCATCACCACGGTGAGCTTTGCCCCGGCGTCCGCAACCCGGGACGCGCCCCAATTTTCCCTCTCCCTCCCCGAATTCCTCTGCCCGCGCTCACCCGCCGTTCGCTGCGCAGCCGCCAAGGTCCGCCACCGTCGACTCGGGCTGCCGCCGCGTCTTCGCCGCCACCGAGGAGTCCCCGGAGTTCGCCCTGAGGTAAGGAACCTCCCATGCCCCCTCCCTTCCCCTCTATTGCACTCTGTCGCGCTTAATTCCTCGTCGGAGTTGCTTAACGCCGCCGCCGAGCCACTCCACCGTGAACCGCCCCCCTCCGGTGCCCCTGCCCCGACCCAGACCCCACCAAAAGGTTCCCCGCGCCCTCCCCAACCTTCCCGGCCATTCAGATCGCCCCAAGGACCCGCAGGGCCCCCGCGCCCCTCGTCTCCGGCGAGCTCCTCCGCCGCGGGGACGGGCGCCGCCACCTCAGCTGGCTGGGGAAGGAGACAGAAGCCAGCCGCCCCATCCCCGCCGTCCATCTCAGATCGGGCGGCCCCGTTTTAAATAGGCCGAGTCCAATCCTAGCCGTCCGCCCAAGATCCAACAGCCCAGAGCCGTTTCCCCCGCGCCCCGCCTCCCTGCCAACTGGGCCCCGCCTGTCAGCCCGCCCGCGCCCCGCTCTGCCGCTGGGCCCCGCCTGCCAGCCCGCCCGCGCCCCGCTCTGCCGCTGGGCCCCGCCTGTCAGCCCGCCCGCGCCCCGCTCTGCCGCCCCGGCCCCGCCTGTCAGCCACCCCGGCCGCCGTGCGCTCGCGCGCCCGCCCGCAGGATCTAATCCTGGCCGTCCGCTTGAGATCCAACGGCCGTAGGAGTCCGATACCCCTTCGCCCGCGCGTTTTCTTAAAGAGCCCCCCTGTTTTCTGGAATTTGAACCCGCCGTCCCTGGTTTCTTACAGTTAGGTCCTCGGACCTTTTAATTAATTCAAAATAGGTACTTAGGGTATATTTTTAACCCCTAAACTTGTAAAATTCATAACTTTGCCATATGAACTCCAAATTAGGTGCTTCAAATTGCAAAATGTTCATAATATTATTATCTATCTGTTTATGCAATGTTTCCCTGCTGTTTCTATGTCCCAATTAATAGTTGATCATTAGGGTAAAATTGATGTTATGGGAGCCTTATTTGAGATAATTAGAAGTTGGTAGACTTTAATAAAAGTTGGAGCACTTAAGTTTATGGACTTAAACACCTAAGTTTAGGAACTTAAAACCAGATAATGATTTAATCCCACCACTGACTTAAACCTGATTAGTGGATAATGAATCACTTTGTATAGTCCTCTACCCCAGACCTAGAGAATACCAGAGTGCCTATCCCTTTTCTATTATGAACTTGTGATCTCTCTCTGCTGCATATGTTTGGTATATTGTTTTTGTTTGTTATTTCCCAAGTGCATAGTGTGAATGATTACTTTACGTAGACAACGAGCAGTCTGTGTTTCCCGAGGAAGTTGCAGAGGAAGTCCCTGATCAGCAGTTTGGTGAAGGCAAGTGTCCTCTGACCCATTATGTCCTAATCATTTATAACTTACTACCCCGCATTACTTACTTGAAACCTAAGGATTGACTAGCTTTACACTTTACTTTATCCTTGATGACCTTATGGGTTGTTATGGGTAGCATTCTGCTATTGCCTTAACTTAATCAATGAACATGATGTGACTATTTACGATACTGTTATCCTGATGATATTGATGATCTTGTGATACTCTAGGGGGCTCAGGCTGTTTCCTGAGTACCTCTCCGTAAGGACCTGTTCGTTGAGAGACCACCCGGGATAACAGTGCAACCATGAGGGTGAAATGGGACACCCTTAGCTAATTAATTAGAGGAACTAGAGGTGTAGTTGCTTCGCCGTCGTGCCGTCAATGGGGTCCAGGCACAGTGCTTGCTCTGCCGAGGCTGAGTGCCGAGGTTCTTTCGTTTTGCTTTTGTTAGTCACTCTCCTGCGGGGAGGAGTACTGTGTTTATCAAACTGGAGAAACCTAACGGGCAGCTATGATCTCTAGGGAATCTTTGTAAAAGCTACGTAGTGATACCCTGCCGGACCACCTAGGTAGTGGTCAATGGGGATTAGCTCTCCCCGGGTAGAAAGGGAATCATGACTCATGGGTAAAGTGTGCGACCTCTGCAGAGGGTAGTGAAACTGATATATCAGCCGTGCTCACGGTTAAGAGCAGCCTTGGGATCCTCTTTGATTAGAGATACAGATGGTTCGAGATACAAGGATTATGTTATGGTTTTGGTTCGAATATGATGATGTTGTTCCTCGATGAGGAAATGGTTCATGGGTTGGTTAATACTAAAATCTGGCTTCTACTAATGATAAATACCTGACCAACTAAAAGCAACTGCTTGAGCCTAACCCCACATAAAGCTAGTCCACCTCAGCCAAACGGGACATTTGCTGAGTACGTTGATGTGTACTCATCCTTGCTTTACCACAAAACACCAGGTTGTCCGCTGTAACACCTACTTTGTAAGTGCTAGGAATAATATCAATAGAGAAACATTTTCTCTTTATGTGAGTTTGATCTTTATGCACCATCATAAGAAAACACCATGTCCAAGAACCATTAATAAAAGATATGCTACTAAATTGTGCATCATGATGGAGTTTTGCTTGTTTGTGCACTTAGTAATAAAATAATAGTAAAAGAAATACAATAATGAGATGGATATTTGAATTTAACTCAATGTTGCACTTTAGGGTTTGAAATAAGAGAAGGGAAGAAATAAGAAATATACTACATAAAATGACATAAAAATCAGAATAAATACTTTTTACACTGATATTTTCAAACTGTACCTTTAACTGGAAACAAGTTCACCACCAATTTTGAATTTTAAATTGAGAATAAAAAAATGAGAAGAAAAGGGAAACAGAAAATAAAAGAAAAAGGAAAATCGGCGTCTTGGGCCGAATCTTCCCGTGCGCTGGCCCATTTCCGCGCCTAACCCTAGCCGATGGACTCCCTGCGCCGCCAGGCTCCATGCGACTCGCGCGTGGTGACTCCGGCCACATGGGGCCCATCCGCCAGCGTCTCATGCAGTCTCTGTAGATCTCCCTCTCTCCCCGTCTTCACGGACGCAGCGAACGTGCCGCGCATGGCGCGGAGGTGCCCAGCTGCCGTAACAGCCCACTGCTTGATCCGCGCTCATGCTTCAATTCACCGCCATGTGGGCCCCTTCGACGGTCAGACCTTCTTCCCCGTGAGGCCCGGATCGCGCTGCGACCTGGAGCAGGCACACCTGCTCGGTCTCAGCCAGTGTATAAAACCGAGCCTCCGTCTCCATCTCCTTCGTCGCCAGAACCCAAGTGCAGTCGCGGACCATAAATTCCGAGTGCGTCGTTGCCTCGCGAGGGAGAGAGAGAGCTCGTGCCCTAGCCGTTGCAGTGCCCTCGCCCTGAGAATTTTGGGGCATCACCGCCTCATCCAAATCACCATTAGCGCACTGGGCGGGATGAAGGTTACCACCGCGGGCATATTGGTGGGAGCGCCATCGTTTGAGTTACGCGTGCGGCCGGGAGGCTCGGTCTATCCTGGCGGAAGCGTCCGTGGCGTCGTTTGGTGGGGAGAGCGACCCAAGCATGGGCGATTTCTTGCCGGTGATAAAATCGCGTCATGGAACCTACTGCTCCGCGGTTGTGGCATCGGTCGTGCTGCGCTCTGGTATGCCATCCCGCCTTGTTCACGAAAGCGTTCACACTCTTTTGCTCTCGGTAGGGTTCAGATCTTGCCGTAGAATCTTGGGCGGGTGTTCGCCGGGGCAACGTCGCCGCGGGGATCACTGCGCTACAGTCGGGATCAGGCTCAGGGAAGACGATGACACAGTGCCATTAGATGTGTTTTAAACGGTGAGGATCAATGCAACCATAACGCTTTGGGTTAACTGATTTGAACCGTCCGATCTGATCAGAGGGGTGAGGCTGGTGCGCGCCTTCATTAAACTTCAACCGTTGGATTCGGATCCGATGGCCACCGGTTCGTACTGATTCAGCCCATGGCGTCTAATCGAGACCGTTGAAGCCGATCTAACGGTTGAGATGTAAACATACCCCTTCGTGGGTCATTTTGTTAAAGAACCCCTGTGAATTCCAGAAATCAACCCGCCGTCCTTTAGTCACTATGCGCTGTGTCTCGGTAAACTTGCGCCAGAACCCCTGCGCTTTCTAGAATTCGAGGCCCAGTCCAGTGATCGTTTAAATTGAATAAATAAAATAGAAAATAGATTTTTAATATGAAAATAATTGCTAGAACTTTGATAATTCATAGAAAATTCATATGAGCTCCAAATTGATCCATTCCAGTTCCTAAATTTTTGTAATAATATTGTCTACTCATTAGTGCCTCTGTTCTGACATGACAAACACTTTAAAATTATTCTTTCACTTAATCTTGTATTAAGCACATAAAATCTTCAGAAATTCATAACTTAAAATCTATAAATCCAAATTTAATAATTCCAGTTCCTGTGATCATATTTTAATGTCTAGTTTATTACTGTATAATCTATTTGCTGGTTTGGTGTAATGTTAATTCCTGCTATACTATGTATGTATTGTGTTGATGCGAGTAGACGAGCAAGCCACTGTGGAAACTGAGGTTCAACAAGTAGAAGTAGCTGAGCAGGAGCTCATTACAGGCAAGTTGTGCCCTTGATCACTTCTTTTACCCATTCATGTTCTTATTATTCATAATGATCTGCATAGGATAATTTTGCTGGGACCCAATAGGATACCCTAGATTTGACTATCTTTATACCTTGCTTCACCACTGATTTTACTACTAAAGTTTTGGGTAGTACATGCTATTGCTTTATGTGGATTTGGGTATAGAGATATTCATCACTCATTGTTATATTGTTTATTGTTATCAGTTTTATTATTCCTCGTTCATGTTAAGATCATTATGTTAATGGGAACATGGAGAACCACCCGGGAAAACAGTGCTACCACAAGGGTGGAATGGGACGCCCTTGGCTGATTAACTAGGAAAGCTAGGGGAGGGCTACCTTACCCGAAAGGGGCAAGGGCAGTAGGGGAGAGGTCAGTGCGGGGAGGTCCCTGGTTGATTTTGCTGCGATGGCTATCAGCCAGGAACCCTTTACTGGATCTTCCCATAAACTGTAGCGGGTAGTCTGAAGCTAGTGGAACTTTGTAAAGGCCTCGTAGTGTTACCCTGCCTCGCCTCCTCGGTAGAGGTGTATGGGATTGGCCATCTCTTGGCAGATGGGTAACATGACTTGTGGGTAAAGATGCGCAACCTCTGCAGAGTGTAAAACTAGTATACTAGCCGTGCTCACGGTCAAGAGCGGCTCGGACCCTCACATGATTAATTATGGAACCTAAATTCAATTTGACATTTCATTGCATTTGGGATTATTTTTGTTATTACCTTTACTTATTATTATTAAGGTTTGGTATTTACTTACACTTAGTAATTGCTAATAAAATTTTGACCAACTTATAAAAGCAATGCTCAGCTTAGCCTCTATTTCATTGATCAGCCTTACACTTCATGAACTCCCACCTTTGTGAGTTCATGCCACATTATTCCCCACGACTTGTTGAGCTATGATCGTATGTGAGCTCACTCTTGCTGTCTCACACCCCCCCCCACAGGAGAAGAACAGGTGGTTTCAAGTGGAGTCAAGTATCGAGGAGTTTGATCTGATCTAGGTGGCGTTTCTCAGTCGACATTGGCGCCGACGATCCTTAGTTCGTGTTATATTTATCTTTTATTTTTGTAAGTCTTCCGCTATGTAATAAATACTCTGATGTTTTATGACATTTATCTCTATACACTCTGTTATTATATATGTTGTCTTATTGGCGCATGTATGAGATGCACCCGGCTTTGTTCTTTAAAACCGGGTGTTACAGAAGTGGTATCAGAGGAAATGTTGACTGTAGGACGAAACCTAGATAGAAATGGACAAAACCCTTACCTGCTTATCTCATTCTGATTCATTCTATACTTACCTTACTCTGATTCTCTCTATACTTATCTTGATCAAGTCTCACCTTCTACTGTTCTACTCTGATCATTCTTATCTTTTCTACTCTAAGACAAGATGGATTTCACACCTTGGAATCCCTACCCCTATGACATTTCTAAGAGATAGGGAACCTAAGACAAAATTAAAACTATTTTCTCTATTAAAAATGTTGGTTGATTGTTCTGATGATCAATGCTTGATTTGCTTCTTTGGTTGATTGCAACATTATAGTTGGGTATCTTAGCATGTACCACCATAAGGTATTGTGTTAGCTTTAGTGGATAACACACTAATCTACTTAGCTAATAAATCAACCGTAGTAACATTCCTCATAATGACTCGCCTTGTCTACAATTCTTTCTTTCTTACCCTGTATTTCTAATCCAGATGGACTACCCCTATACTGTTAGAAGAGAGCAGTATAGACGTGATCCTTGGTACGTCATGGTTTAGAAAGGCAAAGGCAGTTTATACACTGCGCTAAGGGAACCGTAGAACTCACCAGTTCCAAAGGAGAAAGATTTGAAGTGGGAACTGCAGTAACTACTGCCACCAGATATGGAAGTTGAGTTGGTCATTAATCTCTTACCTAAGACTGCCCCTATTTCTAAACGGCCATACATGATGTCCATAGAAGAGCTAAAGGAACTTAAGAAACAATTAACGGAATTACAAGAGGATGGATACATTCGTCTGAATTCTTCACCTTGGAAAGCACCAGTTTTGTTTGTAAAGAAGAAAGATGGATTGCAAGGGATGTGCGTGGATTAAAGGTTCCTTAATGATGTCACTGTGAAGAACAAGTTTCTGTTACCCCGCATTAAGGATTTATTTAATCGGATGAGAGGAGCCAGGGTACTCTTGAAGATCGACCTCCGATCGGGGTACCATCAGATGAAGATTGGACCATCGGATATTCCCAAGATGGATTTATCGACTCGATATGGATTATATGAGTTCATCGTTATGTCGTTTGGATTAACCAATGCACCAGCTTATTCTATGGATTTGATGAATAAGATGTTTTTGGAATATTTGGACAGATTCGTCGTGGTGTTCATCGACGATAACCTTATCTATTCTAAGAATGAGAGTGACCATGAAGAACATCTAAGGTTGGTGCTACAGAAGTTACGAGATGATCAACTCTACGCCAAGTACGGTAAATGCGAGTTTTGGATTGGCGAGGTGCCATTTTCTTGGACATATCATTTCTAATGGAGGGATATCAGTGAATCCTGCTAAAGTCAAGGAGATAGTGGTGTGAAGCATACCCACTACGGTTACGGAGGACCGAAGTTTCTTGGGACTTGCAGGATATTATAGGAGATTTATTGAAGGATTTTCTAAGATTATGACCTCGCTTTTGGAGAAAGGAAGAGAATCTAAGTGGGACGAGAAGTGCCAAGTATATACGGATCATAAGAGTTTGAAGTATATATTCACTCAAAAGGATCTCAACGTTAGGCAACGTCGTTGGTTGGAGCTTATTAAGGATTATGATTTGGAAATTCACTATCACCCGAGCAAGGCAAATTTGGTTACAGATGCCTTGAGTCGAAAGGAGCGTGTTCATTTAGCTGTTGTTGCCCAGCTACTCGATGAGATTGTTGATGATTTCAGGAGACTTAACCTGGGGATAGTTGATCATACTGAAGGAGTTATTATTGATGCGGGACCTACCTTGGAGCAAGAAATCCGCAAAGGACAAATTGATGATACTAAGATACAAGAGATTAAGGATCTGATTACTGAAGATCGAGTTTCGGAAATTCACGGAAGATGAGCAAGGTGCCATATGGTTCAAGGACAAGATATGTGTCCCCGAGATTGAAAGCCTTCGTGAGACTATTTTAAATAAAGCCCATGACTTGGATTATTCTATTCATCCTAGTAGTACCAAGATGTATCAGGATTTGAAGCAGAAATACTGGTCATATGGATTAAAGAGAGATGTGGCTGCACATGTGGCTATGTGCGAAGTGTGCCAAAGAGTTATGATCAAACACCAAAGACCAGCTGGACTATTACACCCACTAAAGATACCTGAGTAGAAATGGGAAGGGATTGGTATGGACTTCGTTACTGGATTGCCTCGCACCCAGAAAGGATATGATGATATATGGGTGATTGTGGATAGATTGACTAAAGTGGCTCATTTCATTCCTGTCAAGACTACTTATAAAGGCTCACAACAGGAAGAGTTATATATGACTCGGATGGTGTGTTTACATGGTGTACCGAAGAAGATCGTTTCGGATAAAGGATCACAGTTTACCTCTAGATTTTGGAAAAGTTTTCATGAGAATACGGATGCGAAGTTGAATTTTAGTTTGGCCTACCTCAGACTGATGGACTGACCGAAAGGACTAACCAAGTACTGGAAGATATGTTGAGAGCATGTGCCCTTCAGCATGGAGGTAGTTGGGACAAGAGTCTACCTTATGCTGAGTTCTTAGGCTAGTTTGAAGATGTCACCGTTCGAGGCTCTATATGGTAGGAAGTGCAGGACTCCTCTATATTGGATCAGACTAGAGGAAGACCGTTCTTTTGGGCCTGAACTTATTCAAGAAGCAGAAGAACAAGTTCGTATAATTCGAGAGAATTTGAGGGTAGCTCGGACCAGGTAAAAGAGCTATGCGGATAATAGAAGAAGACCATTGGAATTTAAGGAAAGGAATCTTGTGTACCTCAAAGTGTCACCACTTCGTGGAATGAGGAGATTCAACGTTAAGGGCAAAATTGTCCCCTCGCTACATTGGACCATTCTTGATCTTTAGAAGAGTTGGGGAGAAGGCATACCAGCTCGAGTTACCTGCTACTCTATCGGATGTGCATAACGTGTTCCACGTATCTCAACTAAAGAAGTGTCTCCATGTCCCCGAGGAACAGTTACCATTGGAAGAGCTCAGTGTTCAGGGTGATTTGACTTACACGGAGCATTCTATCAAGATTCTTGATACTTTAATTCGAGTTACAAGGAATAAGGTTATAAAGATGTGCAAAGTGCAATGGAACCATTATGGAGAAGATGAAGCTACTTGGGAAAGAGAAGAAGAGCTTCGCGTAGATTTTCCTTACCTTTTCCCTAGATCTTCCTAAATCTCGAGGACGAGATTATTTTTAAGGGGGGTAGGATTTGTAACACCTACTTTGTAAGTGCTAGGAATAATATCAATAGAGAAACATTTTCTCTTTATGTGAGTTTGATCTTTATGCACCATCATAAGAAAACACCATGTCCAAGAACCATTAATAAAAGATATGCTACTAAATTGTGCATCATGATGGAGTTTTGCTTGTTTGTGCACTTAGTAATAAAATAATAGTAAAAGAAATACAATAATGAGATGGATATTTGAATTTAACTCAATGTTGCACTTTAGGGTTTGAAATAAGAGAAGGGAAGAAATAAGAAATATACTACATAAAATGACATAAAAATCAGAATAAATACTTTTTACACTGATATTTTCAAACTGTACCTTTAACTGGAAACAAGTTCACCACCAATTTTGAATTTTAAATTGAGAATAAAAAAATGAGAAGAAAAGGGAAACAGAAAATAAAAGAAAAAGGAAAATCGGCGTCTTGGGCCGAATCTTCCCGTGCGCTGGCCCATTTCCGCGCCTAACCCTAGCCGATGGACTCCCTGCGCCGCCAGGCTCCATGCGACTCGCGCGTGGTGACTCCGGCCACATGGGGCCCATCCGCCAGCGTCTCATGCAGTCTCTGTAGATCTCCCTCTCTCCCCGTCTTCACGGACGCAGCGAACGTGCCGCGCATGGCGCGGAGGTGCCCAGCTGCCGTAACAGCCCACTGCTTGATCCGCGCTCATGCTTCAATTCACCGCCATGTGGGCCCCTTCGATGGTCAGACCTTCTTCCCCGTGAGGCCCGGATCGCGCTGCGACCTGGAGCAGGCACACCTGCTCGGTCTCAGCCAGTGTATAAAACCGAGCCTCCGTCTCCATCTCCTTCGTCGCCAGAACCCAAGTGCAGTCGCGGACCATAAATTCCGAGTGCGTCGTTGCCTCGCGAGGGAGAGAGAGAGCTCGTACCCTAGCCGTTGCAGTGCCCTCGCCCTGAGAATTTTGGGGCATCACCGCCTCATCCAAATCACCATTAGCGCACTGGGCGGGATGAAGGTTACCACCGCGGGCATATTGGTGGGAGCGCCATCGTTTGAGTTACGCGTGCGGCCGGGAGGCTCGGTCTATCCTGGCGGAAGCGTCCGTGGCGTCGTTTGGTGGGGAGAGCGACCCAAGCATGGGCGATTTCTTGCCGGTGATAAAATCGCGTCATGGAACCTACTGCTCCGCGGTTGTGGCATCGGTCGTGCTGCGCTCTGGTATGCCATCCCGCCTTGTTCACGAAAGCGTTCACACTCTTTTGCTCTCGGTAGGGTTCAGATCTTGCCGTAGAATCTTGGGCGGGTGTTCGCCGGGGCAACGTCGCCGCGGGGATCACTGCGCTACAGTCGGGATCAGGCTCAGGGAAGACGATGACACAGTGCCATTAGATGTGTTTTAAACGGTGAGGATCAATGCAACCATAACGCTTTGGGTTAACTGATTTGAACCGTCCGATCTGATCAGAGGGGTGAGGCTGGTGCGCGCCTTCATTAAACTTCAACCGTTGGATTCGGATCCGATGGCCACCGGTTCGTACTGATTCAGCCCATGGCGTCTAATCGAGACCGTTGAAGCCGATCTAACGGTTGAGATGTAAACATACCCCTTCGTGGGTCATTTTGTTAAAGAACCCCTGTGAATTCCAGAAATCAACCCGCCGTCCTTTAGTCACTATGCGCTGTGTCTCGGTAAACTTGCGCCAGAACCCCTGCGCTTTCTAGAATTCGAGGCCCAGTCCAGTGATCGTTTAAATTGAATAAATAAAATAGAAAATAGATTTTTAATATGAAAATAATTGCTAGAACTTTGATAATTCATAGAAAATTCATATGAGCTCCAAATTGATCCATTCCAGTTCCTAAATTTTTGTAATAATATTGTCTACTCATTAGTGCCTCTGTTCTGACATGACAAACACTTTAAAATTATTCTTTCACTTAATCTTGTATTAAGCACATAAAATCTTCAGAAATTCATAACTTAAAATCTATAAATCCAAATTTAATAATTCCAGTTCCTGTGATCATATTTTAATGTCTAGTTTATTACTGTATAATCTATTTGCTGGTTTGGTGTAATGTTAATTCCTGCTATACTATGTATGTATTGTGTTGATGCGAGTAGACGAGCAAGCCACTGTGGAAACTGAGGTTCAACAAGTAGAAGTAGCTGAGCAGGAGCTCATTACAGGCAAGTTGTGCCCTTGATCACTTCTTTTACCCATTCATGTTCTTATTATTCATAATGATCTGCATAGGATAATTTTGCTGGGACCCAATAGGATACCCTAGATTTGACTATCTTTATACCTTGCTTCACCACTGATTTTACTACTAAAGTTTTGGGTAGTACATGCTATTGCTTTATGTGGATTTGGGTATAGAGATATTCATCACTCATTGTTATATTGTTTATTGTTATCAGTTTTATTATTCCTCGTTCATGTTAAGATCATTATGTTAATGGGAACATGGAGAACCACCCGGGAAAACAGTGCTACCACAAGGGTGGAATGGGACGCCCTTGGCTGATTAACTAGGAAAGCTAGGGGAGGGCTACCTTACCCGAAAGGGGCAAGGGCAGTAGGGGAGAGGTCAGTGCGGGGAGGTCCCTGGTTGATTTTGCTGCGATGGCTATCAGCCAGGAACCCTTTACTGGATCTTCCCATAAACTGTAGCGGGTAGTCTGAAGCTAGTGGAACTTTGTAAAGGCCTCGTAGTGTTACCCTGCCTCGCCTCCTCGGTAGAGGTGTATGGGATTGGCCATCTCTTGGCAGATGGGTAACATGACTTGTGGGTAAAGATGCGCAACCTCTGCAGAGTGTAAAACTAGTATACTAGCCGTGCTCACGGTCAAGAGCGGCTCGGACCCTCACATGATTAATTATGGAACCTAAATTCAATTTGACATTTCATTGCATTTGGGATTATTTTTGTTATTACCTTTACTTATTATTATTAAGGTTTGGTATTTACTTACACTTAGTAATTGCTAATAAAATTTTGACCAACTTATAAAAGCAATGCTCAGCTTAGCCTCTATTTCATTGATCAGCCTTACACTTCATGAACTCCCACCTTTGTGAGTTCATGCCACATTATTCCCCACGACTTGTTGAGCTATGATCGTATGTGAGCTCACTCTTGCTGTCTCACACCCCCCCCACAGGAGAAGAACAGGTGGTTTCAAGTGGAGTCAAGTATCGAGGAGTTTGATCTGATCTAGGTGGCGTTTCTCAGTCGACATTGGCGCCGACGATCCTTAGTTCGTGTTATATTTATCTTTTATTTTTGTAAGTCTTCCGCTATGTAATAAATACTCTGATGTTTTATGACATTTATCTCTATACACTCTGTTATTATATATGTTGTCTTCTTGGCGCATGTATGAGATGCACCCGGCTTTGTTCTTTAAAACCGGGTGTTACATCCGCATTGTAACCACTGCTCAGGAGAAGGCGAAGCCGTGGAATGAGACTTCCAGGAGTTCCAAGACTACGACGAATTCTAGGTGTGGGTTGGCGGCAACCCCCAGTCAGCTGCCTGTGAAGGCCTTATCTTTACTGCGTTTCGCTAGCACTTTGATTTAACTGTTAAGTTGATGACTATGTGGATGTCTATGACTCTGTGATGTAATAAGTTAATACTCTCTTAAGTTATTATTTGAGCAATGTGCATTGATGTTCATTTATGTAATCGCTGTGTACGTGAGTTCTGATCCTGGCACGTACATAGTTCGCACTTGGTTTGCCTTCCAAAACCGGGTGTGGGGTCAAGTTAAGATGGTAGAAATCAAGGAGGCCGCGGAAAAAGGGAGAAATGGGAAGGCCAAGACCGCGGAGAAGGAAAGGAGCATAAATCACGGACTCATGGGTATCCTCAGTTGGGACAGTAACCCCATGGCAAATCCGCCAAGAGCAGAGTTCCCTCGGAGGGAGAACCCCGATGGATACGAGGTGGAGAAGTTCGGATTCAGAGATGACGGACATGTGGTTACCTGTGAAAGGCAACTGGCTGTTGGGGTCGATTGGAGGAATCACCACGGCGGACGAACTCGAGGTTTTCCTCTTGGGCGCCATCTCGATTCTACCGACGAGTAGAGTAGGAAGCGAATTGCAGAGAGGATTTGGAAGCAAGAACTAGGGCACGGAAAGTGGAGGCGGCTAAAAGCGCAGCACTTATGGGATATTCCCGAGCCAGATACCGTTTCAAAAAGCGCCCAGTCAGCACCCGACGGTTATTTCCAAAACACCAGCGTGCCACATCATCACCCGGCGGTTATTTCCAAAACACCGATGCGCCACATCATCACTCAGCTATTAACCTCAAAGTGGCCTACGTAGCCCACTATTGCTCGGCAGTTGACTCTAAAACTCCGACACAGTCGCTCGGCATTACATCTAAAATGCTGATGTAGCCCTCAAGTCACTCGGCGTTGCCTCTAAAACGCCGACGTCATCTTCGAGTTACTCGGCAGTTGTCTCTAAAACTCCGACATCGGGTTCAGTCGCTCGGCGTTACCTCTAAAACGCCGACGTTGTCTCCAAGTCGCTCGGTAGTTAACTCTAAAACTCCGACATAGCGTTCAGTCACTCAGCAGTTATCTCTAAAACGCCGACGTCGTGTTCAGTCACTCGGCGTTACCTCTAAAATGCCGACGTCATCTTCAAGTTACTCGGCAGTTATCTCTAAAATTCCGATGTTGGGTTCAGTCGCTCGGCGTTACCTCTAAAACGCCGACGTTGTCTCCAAGTCGCTCGGTAGTTAACTCTAAAACTCCGACATAGCGTTCAGTCGCTCGGCAGTTATCTCTAAAACGCCGACGTCATGTTCAGTCGCTCGGCGTTACCTCTAAAATGCCGACGTCGTCTTCAAGTTACTCGGCAGTTATCTCTAAAACTCCGATGTCGTGCTCAGTCGCTCGGTGTTACCTCTAAAACGCCGACGTCGTCTTCAAGTCGCTCAGCAGTTAACTCAAAAACTCCGACATAGCGTTCGGTCGCTCGGCAGTTATCTCTAAAAACTCTGACATCATCCACAAATCACTCAGCAACTACTTCTAAAAGCATCGATGTGATGTCCGAGTTATTCACTTACAATTCCAAAGGAATTAACTTCACGAAAAAGGCGGGAAAAGGAATGATTCAAGAACTCTGAGTTAAAAGTGTCAACAAGCAATTATCACAGAAAAGCCAACACCATTTCTTCATTAAGGGGAAGATATCATATTTACAAATCAACTCATTATGAGTTGATACTTCCCTACTACTACTACTACTGCTACATTACATTATACTACTGCTAGACTACACTATACTACTCTACACTACTAAATACTACTACATTATTCTAACTATACTATACTAACATTTAAAGGACCAATGGCATCTAGCCACTGGCCCTGTTGCCGCCCCTGCTGCTGCCGCCCCTGCTGCTGCCCTTGCTGCCGCCGCCGTCACCGTCCTGGCCGCCGCTGCTGCCGCCCCTGCCGCTGTCGTCACCGTCACCGTCGCCGCCGCCACCGCCGTCGTCGTCGTCGTCGTCGTCGTCGTCATCGCCGTCCTCGTCCTCGCCGCCACCGTCCGAGTCCTCCTCATCCGAGGAGTACTCCGACTCATCCGAGCCCTCGAGCCCGGAGCGCTCGACGGCCCGGATGTATGTCCAGACCTCCGCCGTGAGCCCCTGAACGACTCACGCTGGGGGATGGGAGCCAGAGACCCCTCGGATTCAGAGGAGAACTCCTCCTCTGAATACTCCGAGTCACCAAAATCCTCAGATGGAGGAGTTGGCTCGCGCTTGCGTTTCTTGCCCATGGTGGAAATGCGGGTGGAAGAAGGAAAGCAGGCAGTGGAGAACAGCGAGAGATGTGAAAAAACCAGGCAGACAAAGGCACTATTTATAGGAAAAGAAGGCAACCGCTCACCTCCAACCGTGGTCACTGAACAGTCACAAAGCATTCAATAAGCACTTCAACCTGTCTGAAGACACGTCAGGCGGCTGACGCCGTTTCACGCAACACAACACCCATTGGGACTCCAGTCAACAGCGTGGAGGATATGATTACACCCGCCGTCGCATCACATTACTACTCAGAAACAGCCGGCTAAAACACTCAGCGTACCAAGCCATCCCTTGCCCACACCCATTGGGGGGGGACGCCCAGGAATTATCAATATATTTTTCAAAACGGTCACATCTGTGCAGGGCATGCAGTGAATGCCTCAAGATAAAAATGAGATATCAGTGAGGATTAGAGGAAAGCCAAATATAGCCAGTGAAGTACAAAATATGGTCGACAGAAGCAACTTGAAGACTAGACAGAGAACGTCCATCATATGTCCAATCAGTCGTAGAGCAAATAAATTACACTACCTAGCAAGATATGGATGGATTGCGAACTCGGCAGCAAAAGACAAAATACATGCTGACCTCTGAAGCATAATATTGATGACATAATGTGGATGACATCATGCCGATTTTTTACAAGCAGAAAGGATAATCTTCAGCAAAAAGACACAAAAGGAAGACCTTCGAATGGATTATCCTCAAAAATCCACTTGAAGGTCGGGGGCTACACCCATTGGGTGCACCTTCGGTGCACCCCATGGATCATCATTCTGAGCCAAGATAGTGCCAACTTCTAAGGCATGGGACAAGATTAAAGACAAGGCTGGCACTCAACCAAAACGCAGGAGTAAAAATGGAAATAACTTCTGGTGAAGACCTTTGAGTAGATTATTTTCTAAAAATCTACTCGAAGCTCAGGGGCTACACCCATTGGGAGCACCTCCGGTGCACCCAATGAAGTTCAGGGTCCTGCAAAGCGAAATGCCAACCTCTAAGGCACGAGCACGAAACAAAGCTTCGGTTTGCGAGAGATCAAAAGCAGGAGGAAACAGTAAGAAGTCGTTCTCTTCAAATCGCCTGCAAGCTGGACCTGGGATCTTTGGGCTGATTACTTCTAAATTAACCCAAAGATCGGGGGCTTGTGGGGGACAGACATCCCCCGGGTCCACTAAAAGAGTAAAAGGCCTCACGAAAGGCCCAAGGGCCCAATAAATCGTGAGGCCATCCTTTCGTGGGCCTAGGGAGGAATGATCAGCAGAGCAGGTTGACACGAGGCCGGATCGGTGCAAACCTAGACGGTCCACAATGTCGAGCGAGCGACCACAACAGAGATCCGACTCTCCCGCGCTGGAGCCCCCATGCAACGGAGCCACGCGAGGATAGGTCGGCGGAACTATGGGGAGATAAACTCAAGCGAGTACCGATCCTTTAGCTACGCATTGTTATCATATCCACGTGTATTGCCCCACGGTCAAGTATATAAGGCCTAGGGGGCACCCCTTCAGATCGATCGACCCGATTACTGAGCCACCTACTTCAACTCTCTGCATTCTCGATTCAGAGAGCTCTTTTGTAACCACATTCACCAAGCATACTCACCAGGACGTAGGGTGTTACGCATCTCTAAGCGGCCCGAACCTGTAAACATCATCCACTATCCCACGTGCAACTGGCACGAACCATTCTGCTACAGTCGTTGATACCGTCCTACTCCTAAAAACACCTTGAGGGGCAACCCCGGGTGTGCGGTCGGACCCAAAACACCGACATACTCACCCTTGCTTTCACAAAACACCAGGTTGCCTTTGGTGCAATCTATGCTCAGGTAAAGAAAAAGGCGTTGAGGTGGATCTCCAGGAGTTCTAGGACTTCGACGAGTTCGAGGATTAGGCTAGCGACCTCCCCTAGTAAGCTGCCTATGGTGGGTTTGTTTACGTTGGCTACGTTTCTATTCTGTGTACTTTGATTTATATTATGTAAATGACTCTAGTCTTTAATATTATCACTTACTCTTTATTGTTATTCGAAACATTGTGCTATGATGAGTCATTTATGTAATCGCTGTGTACGTGAATTTCTGATCCTGGCACGTACATGGTTCGCATTCGGTTTACCTTCCAAAACCGGGTGTGGCAAGTATGTTGCTGCCGCTAGCTGTTGTTCGCAGTTACTTTGGATGATGGTTACCTTACGGGATTTTGGCTTGGATTTTCATCATGTGCCTCTGCTTTGTTATAGCATGAGTGCCATAAGTGTTGCCAAGAATCCTATGCTACATTAGAGGACCAAGCACATTGATGTTCGCTTTCACTTTCTTCGTGATCATTATGAGAAAGGCAACATTGAATTGCGCTATATTGATACCACTCGCCAGCTTGCTAACATTTTGACCAAACCCCTTGATAAACAAACTTTTGTTCATTTGCAAGGGGAATTGGGTGTTTGTTTTCCTTTTTGATTAGAGGGCTCCCTTTTGGTATTTTCTTCTGATTTTCTGCTTTCACTTTCTTTTGTATTATATTTGCATGTCATATTGAGCTTCAGTTGTATAACTGCTCGAATGTGATTCTGCTCCTAGTAGTATGTTCTTTGTGTACATGATAATGGTATGGCATGCTTAGGCTCTTTTTGCTCATATTGATACAATATTGTTGAGCTAAGTTGTTTTCATAATTGTGAACTTGACTATTACTTGCTCAATCTAAAATTGTTCACCATTAAGATTGGCACCTAGCATGTGTAGGATGTGTTGAAATCCTTTTTGCTATTACTAGTATGCTAGGTGGCTATGTCTCATGCCTTGAGTCATTCACTTGTCTTGATTTATTCATATCGTGCTAAAAATTCAAAATCAAGATAAGTGATAGTCAGAAAAATCGAGATGGGTTTGTATTTGTCACCACATCACTGTATCAAGACTGCATCCATTTGCACTTTTGGATGAACTTGAGCAGTGTAGTGGACGATCGAAACGGTGTTTTTAGCTTCTGATTGCTTGTCTGCATAGGCTACACCCAGTTGAAAAGTCAGACAAAGGCAATGCTTACAACCTCTCGCACTCATGCTTTTCAATGAAATTTGGAATCCGCTGCAAAATCCGATAAATCTTGAAAATTTCAAATGGTATCTATTTCAGATATGTTTCTAGCATGATGAGTGATCACCGTTTGGGGTAGTTCAGCTTGTTCACTTGTGACTGGCACTTAGTTGATTTCCTGCTTACTATATGTTAGTGTTGTCTTTGTGGTGAACATCTCTTTGAAATGCTTAAAACTGACTCAAAATACTTACTTCACATATCTTGTGCATATACCCAGTTTGAGCATCTGTTAGCACGTGCATTTATTGCTGCACACTTAGCACAACACCACTTAGAGCAATTTTTACACTCTGCTGGTATACTCCTGAAGCTCATGCATTTTCTCTATTTCATACTCTCTGTTGCATTTTTGTTTTTTTCTCAGGGGAGGTTCTCTTGTCAAGGGGGAGAGATTTTGATATTTTCTGTTTCCTCTATCTAGGGGGAGAATTTTGTCTTTCGGGCTTCCTCTCATTCAAGAGGGCGAGATATGTTATTTGGAGCTATTGCTAGTTGTGTTGAGCCGTTTGCCTCCTTCTGGAGGAACTAGCTTTGGTTTTAGCTTTTGTGCTGATCTTATGCTCTGAATTGGTTTTTTATGCTCTGATAAAGCCTTTTGTGCTCCGATGGGATTTTGGCTTCTCGCTAGTGGTGTTGAACCCTACTTTTGCCTCTTATTGAGGGCTAGCCTTTTCTTGCTTGGTCGTGTTGAGCCGCTGCCCATTTCTTTGGGGACCAAGTTTTGCTTACTCTAAATGACTTGTTTGGCTTTTATTTGGCTTATGGTCAATTGAGTGAGTTTCTCTTCTTCCTCTTTCTGTTTACATATGCTCAAATGGTGGTGTTGACAATGCACTCATCAAGGGGGAGATTGCGAACACAAGGTTGACTTGTCCCGTGTGGTTCGAGTTGATGATGAGTGATTATCAACGGGTAGCACTCTGGGGTAGTCAGTGAACTGACCAAAGTGTGAGATTATGCTTGTGCAACCATGTCGGTCGACTTGTAGGGTGCAGGTGTGGAGCACATGAACAGTGGTTGATGGTTGAGGTGAAGGTCATGCAGGCTCGTGCTGATGGATCGAGAGCGGTGAAGGGTGAGTGCTGTGACTTGACTGACGGATCAGAGCAGCCAGGTGACCAACCGCGGTGGCTGACACCTAGGACACATTTGTGCGAGGACGTGGTGGAGTGGACCGTGTTACCGGCGTGGTCGAGGATGTGGGACACGCGTCTGATCGTGGAGGACGTGCACGAGGTGTGGTGCTCATGGCAGGTTTGGTGGTTTGGGCCTCAAAACCACCCAACGCTACGGATGCCTGGTTTTGCTGAGTTTGGGCCTCAAAACATGGTGGTGGTGGTTCTGGAGGGAACCGGTGGTGGCACGTGGCGTGATCGCGGAGGGTGCGTCAAGGCGAAGCAACTCCGTCTGAAGGACGTGGCCGTCGGATCGAAAACCTAGGAGTTGGTCCATTTCGCCCCCGGTGGAGTGGATATGCTCTATGTAAATAGGGGTAGTTTAGGAAGTGAGAATAACCCTATATAAATAGAGGGGAGGGCTGGTTAGTTCAGTATCCCTTGGTTGTCATTTGTTTTGAGCACTCATTCTAGAGCTCCTAGTTTTCTCTATAGGTAGACACCAGTTGAGCCGAGGGTTCCGCAGTGATTTTATACTTTGACTATGTTCTTGATTTTCAAGTTTAATCAGAGGAAGGGTCACTGGTCTGGTCCACAGGGCTATTTGGCTTCAAATCTTATTTTGTACCCTTGCTGGAATTTATGAAGTTTTATAGTCTTGTTTCTCCTTTTCCCCGATCTTATGTTGTTGGTGAAAACCCTTTGATTCCTTTGAGAGGATTTGATTTTGGGATTGATTGGTGGTGAGTTGCACTCTTTGGACCACTGCATACACCTAGTTGTTGTAGATTTTAGTCGCGATTTGAGAAAAACTTAGTTTGAACTTGTTCTAGAAACCCCAACAAAATCCCAATTTCTGGTTGTATGTTTAAATCTACGGGTGATTCACAAGTTAGATTGAGCTCAAAATTTGGGGTGATCTTGGAAACGTATTTGCTCAGGTGTGTGTAAAATTTCATCACAATCAGAGTTCGTTTGGTTCAGTTTTTGAATTCAAGAACAGAATTTCGTACTGTTGAAAACAACACTTGTTGACGATACTGTATTGTACCGTTTTGAACTTTTTGGTGTCCGATTCGTGATCCGTTTTTTTTGCTGGTCTCATGTGAGTATTAGGAATGTTTTGTAATCATGAGATCACTCGTTCGCTGATGTGTTCATGGTTTGAACACTTGCTTCATCTCAATTGAAGTGAAGTGTTTATTTTCAGTGTTTTGAAGCAAAATCCGACTGGCTTCCATTCACCCCCCTCTAGTCGCCTTACCGGTCCTACACCTTGCCTTCGTTTGATAGTGTAGCTCATGCATCCTACAGAAACCTTCGACACTCGTACTGATACCTTGGCTACGCACGACCCATATGTATATACTAAGTCTAACAATTGCATTTGGTGTAAGCTGACGCATAAAAATCCCATACTTCTACAGGACCTCAACAATCATATTGAACATTGGGAGCCGAAGCCGGCCCAGATGAAGCTCCTGAACACAACTATCTCATCATCCTTTGGCCCTAGAATGGTTTCGCCCCGGCAAATCAAATTATGTCATCGTCCTTTTCACCAATATACTCGAGCCTCTTCAAAACGTCCAGATCCTCAGGCTTTACAGTGGATTTCCCAAACTCAATATGGCTTGGTTTGTTAGACCAAAGCACAATGTCATCCTCTTCAACATTGTCATCTTCAGCATCGGAGGCACTCTCTGCGGGGGCGACTTCCTCTTCAGCCACCTTCGGCTGACGCCTTTGTCATTTCAGAAATTGATGCCACAACAATGGTATATGGTGCTTCCCCCTCCATTTGTGCTACCTCAGACGAAGTCAAAGTTATCAACTTCATAGTAGATCGGATCCTAGCAATTTATGTGTTGCTGAAGCTTGCATAGGAGAAAGAACTGCTAAACAGCTTTAGAGGTAGAGAATCTGGTGACAGTAGGTTGGTGCGATCAGTAAATGTTGTGGTGTACCCATGGGGCCGACCATCTATATAGCCTGGTGAGCGGTGGAGCCAAGGAGATGCACCATTTCCTCCCTCTGCCGAGTGGACCGCTATAAATAATTTCACCCCGTTTTTAATAAACACACTTAGGGAAGGTGTTTTTCGGACCTTCGGCATGAAGCATGTGTCATTTTTGCGGCCTGAGCTCGTTATGAAAAATGAACTAACACCCGAAGGGCTACTGTTGGGGGCTCATTAGCTGAATGTCCTCAAAGTGTTATCTTACCAATCGTTTACAAGTCTGTTTCAGGTTTAACAGGACGAAAAATGTCAAAGGGTTACCTTCATTCAGGACGACATGCGACTATGAAAGACGAATCTAAAAGTTTCGGTTCAGCGACATGTGTTTTTGACTCGGAAACAAGCCAAGGAAAGGCGAAACCCTCGTGAGTTGTCCAGCACGACTCCAATGAAGAGACGAAAATACCCTCAACCAAAAGAGTAGCCCATATGTAAAGGTCTGAGGGCATGATTGTAATTTTGACAAAGCTATATCTCACGACTATTAAACGACTATTAATAGAGAAATAATGGCATGCATTGGACATGCTTCTTTGGCCAGAGAAAGCTGAATCACCCTGCCTACGAAGCTGTATTTTCCTTACCTTTGCATTGTAACTCACAAGAGCCAAAGGTATACTTATAATCTTTTGTTGAATAATAAAAATAAAAGAAAGTAATGTCTAATAAGATTGAATCATATACTTCATCTATGTATTATGTATGATTTATCCTTAATACTCTTCATTTATTCCCTATTGATTTCTTATGTCTTTATCTTTTAATCAATTTCTTCTTCAAAAGAAATTGATTCAAGAATGAAGATGAAGCTTGATATAACTGTGTTTCCTTGTTTTTGGTATCATAAGGGAGTCAGGAACGAGTACCAACACCAGTAGTATAGTCATAATTATATTTGTTTAATGAATTCTATTGGGCAAACAGTTGCACAAATTGAGTAATTATGTGTACACTGTATTCAGTGTGTACAATGCACAAGTACTTACATGATGTACATGGCATATGTGCTGCACAAATACTTACGTGATGATGTACTATAATGGGAGAGGCACTACTGGCAGCGTGCAAGCTGCACTGGAATCTTTGGCGCTGGGAAGCTCGCAACAGAAGTTGATGGAGCTTTCTGTGTTGCTAAGACTATCTCCGACATCTATTCTCACTCATCCTCTATTTTAAGCTTCAATCTATAAACAATATCATCTACAATACAAATCCTCTATTTTACACTAAAAGCTAGTAAAATCGAACCAGTCATCCGCCATAAAACCCCTTCTAAAATTTCCTTTTCCCCATCAGCAACAGATGTTGCCTGCTCTATTCCGCAATGACTACAAACTGACCAGCTTCAGAATCTTGGCATGTTAATAGTCGTAAGCAACACAAGAAGAAAAGGTAGTGAAGAACCAGTCAACTGCCAATGACAAGTTTCCTATAGTTACAAATCCTTGATACCTCCCAAGACCACTGCTTGACCAATGTTGCTGAGAGTTTCACTGGATGAAGACAACATTTGGCAGTCCATTGTTGGTTATAGCCAGGGGTTTTAGGTGTTATCTGGATTATTCAGTGCGTCATGCTACCATGAACTTCATTGTACTTGTCCAAGGGAAGGAGCAACTAGCCTGAGATATGTTGTCATGCATCTCTAGGAGTTCACACACGACTGCAACTCTACAGATGTGAGTACGACATGCACTTATGTTTTGAGCTACTTTTGTGTACTCTTATCTGCTAGAGTGTGTGAAGGAAATAAATTCTTGGATCAGATGCCTAATATATGTGAAGCTAGTACATTGTTTATTAGGACCAATTGTTGAATTGAAAACCAATATCCTACATAAACAGATTTTTACCAATTTGTCTAGGAAAAACCGTGTTTCGTTCCACTGTTCTGAGAGAGGTTAAAGATGCCTCAAAGTTCCATTTTTCATTGCCATTATACTTGTGCCAAAGTCCTCAGCATGAGTCTGTTTCTACATTTATCGAATTGAAAAAACATTTCCTTATGAAATATGACTAAACATCATACATTATAAACTGCTACTATGATATAATATCTATAATACCATGTAAGCAGAGAAACAACCAAACTAAGATAAGTGGCATGCTTGCTATCATTCGTCAAGGGATTTTTGATACTTTATTATAAGGCTCTGCCTCATTAAAAACCTCACCCCATTTGCGAGAAAAAGACTACAGCCTTTTTCAGTGTTTAAAAAATTACATGGGCGACCGAGGGCCCTTGCGACCGTAGTCTTTTTACACATAGAACTTGCGCAAATTATCCACACTCCATGTGGTCTAGCTGCACGCCTGTTCGGCTAGTTAGCCTGTAGGCGTATGATGAAACCTTCTTGGTGACGATGTATGGCCCCTCCCACTTGGGCTCGAGTTTTCCTCTTGCTTGAGTTCGAGGTGACCATATGAGTACTAGGTCGCCTTCATCAAACTCCTTCGATTTGATGGACTTGTCCCTCCATGGTCTGGTTGATTCTTGGTACCTGGCTATTGTGTCGAGGGCGTTGATCCAGTCGTCTTCGAGTAAGTCTTCGGTAGTGGACTTGTTTGTCTCCGGGGTTGAGTTGTCTTCCACTCTTGGAAATTTGAATTTCAGCTCTTGCAGCGTCATTGCCTTGGCACCATACATTAATTTGAAGGGGGTGAATCTTGTGCACCTGGTTTCTTTTGTGTTCAAGCCCCAAATGACTTTGGGCAGTTGATTGGGCCACTTACCCTTCGAGTTATCGTGTAGCCTCTTTTTGACTGCTGTGAAGATTTTCCCATTTGCTCTTTCTATTGCACCATTTGACTGGGGCTGGTATATGGATGTGAAGTTAACCTTGGTGCCTGTGCCTACAGATGCACATAATTCTTGAAATTGTTGGCTGTCGAACTGCTGTGAAGATTTTCCCATTTGCTCTTTCTATTGCACCGTTTGACCGGGGCTGGTATATGGATGTGAAGTTAACCTTGGTGCCTACAGATGCACATAATTCCTGAAATTGTTGGCTGTCGAACTGCTTGCCATTATCTATGGTTATTTCAGAGGGGACTCCAAATCTGCATATGATGTTCTGCCAGAAAAATTTCTGCGCTGTGTTAGACGTTATGAAATAGACTGCCTTCGCCTCGACCTATCTTGTGAAGTATTCAACTATGACAAAGGCATAATTTAGGTTTCCCTAAGATGTTGGGAGGAGTTCGACGATGTCTATGCCCCATCGCTATAATGGTCATGTTGGTGCGATCAATTTGGATTTTGCAAAGGCCCCCTTTGTTTGGTGCAAACATTTGACAGACTTCACAATTGTATGCAGTGTTCTAGGCATCGCTAAAAAGTCCAGACCAGAAATAATTGAGTCGCATGATCTTGGAGGCGAGGGCCCTGAGTCCTACATGACATCCGCCGATCTCATGGTGGACTTCGGCCAATAACTCTCTGCCATCACGCTTGGCGATGCATTTCAAGAGTGGTTGAACAATTCCATGCATGTACAAGTTGTCCTCGATGATTGTGTATTGGCGGCATCTATATTTTAGCCTAGATGCCTCGACATCTATATTTTAGCCTAAACGCCTCCGGTGGATTGGTTGGGTCGTAGTGACCTCGTTGATAAGCAATTATCTGGGCCCTCTAGTTTTCTTGGCAAATCAAGATGACTGATATGGCCTACACATCTGGTTGTCTTACAAAGGGTGTATCCATGATTTGATAGAAAACATCTAAAGGGAGAGGGTCTCCTCTTGCAGCATCCTTCGCTAACGCACCTGCCTCCTCATTTTTGGAGTGGTCGATGTGCTGGACTGAATCCTCGAAATTGCTTTTCTAGACTCTGCATGCCTAATAAATATTGCAGTAGGATGGGCTCTCGAGCTATGCAGTCTTTTTCTATTTGGCCTGCCACTATTCTTGAATCTATCTTGATGATACAAGTTAGGACTTCGAGAGCACTTAGTTTGCAGAGTCCCAACATAATGGCCTCGTACTCTGCAATGTTGTTGGTGCATTTGTCGGAGTCATTCATGAAATCTAGATGGGCGGTGTATTTGTATTTGGATCCTGATGGGGACGTTAATACAACTGCAACTCCGGCTCCATAATGGCCCCATGCTCCATCATAGTGAATAGTCCATGTCGTTTTGCTTGTGGGTGGTGAAGGGGTGACTGACCCTGTCCAGTCTACGACAAAGTTTGCTAGGACTTGTGATTTGATGGCGCTTCTAGACTCGAATGACAAGTGATATTCTGATAATTCCATGGCTCATTTTCCAATTCAAGCGGAGGCTTCTAGGTTGCTGTAGATGTTAGAAAGACTTCGCTCTATTAGTACTTTGATCTTGCGAGCCTCAAAGTAATGCTTGAGTTTTCTGGATGCCATGACCATGGCGTAAGCGATTTTTTCCATCTCTGACATGTGTGTTTTTGACTTGGTGAGGACCTCGGAGACAAAATATACTGGGGACTGAATCAGCTTGCCTTTGACCATTTTTTGCTGGATGAGGATTGCACTTACTGCGCTGTGGGAGGCTACTAGATAAAGCAACAATTCACCTAGGGTCGAACAAGATAGACGACTAGGTTGGACATGTATGATTTGAGAATTTTGAATGCTGCCACCTGCTCAGGGCCTCAAGTGAAGTCCTTGACACCTTGCAAGGTTTTTAGAAAAGGTAGATTGCGCTCAACTGATTTTGAGATGAATCTGTTCAAAGCTGCGATGCGGTCTATCAATTTCTAGACCTCTTTGACTATGCGAGGTGGTGCATTTCTAATATGGCTTTAATTTTTCTTGGTTCAATTCAATGCACATTCTTGAGATGAGGTAACCTAGGACCTTGCCCCTGTGGATGCGGAAGACACATTTGCATAGGATTAAGCAGAGTCTTTCCTCTCTCATGTTGCCAAAGGTCTCTGCGAGGTCTGCCAGATGGTCTACCTTGTTTTTGCTCACGATGATAATGTCATCAATGTAGGTGAATATATTTCGACTAACCTAGTCTTTGAGGATTGTCTGAGTGAGGTAGGAGATTATAGATCCAGCATTCTTGAGGCCTTCAGGCATTCTTACAAAACATTAGGTGTCGAAGGGAGTGATGAAGCTAGCATTTGCTTTGCCAACTTCGCTGGGATATATCTGATCGTATCCTGAGAAACAGTCGAACAAGGACATGACCTCGCATCCTACAGCAAAATCAACAATTCTGTCGATGCGGGGTAGGGGGGACTCATCCTTGGGGCACATTTTGTTTAGACTGGTGAAGCCTATACACATGCGCCATTTGCCATTCTTCTTTTTTACCATGATAATATTTGCAAGCCAGGTCGAGTAGTCGATTGGTTTGATGAATTTTGTGTCTAAGAGTCGTTGGACTTCGGCCTTGACTACTTCTGTCTTCTCATCTGACATCTTGTGGGGTTTCTATTTCTCGGGGTGAATAGAGGGGTTGATGTGCAAGCTGTACTCGATGACACTTTAGCTTACTGTGACTAGGTCTGATGATGACCAAGCAAAGATGTCTTAGTTTTTGGGCAGGCAATCGAGTAAGCTGGCTTCTTCTTGTAAGGCGAGGCCTTTGCCTATCAATATTGCATGGTTGGGGAGAGTGGCATCGAGGGCTACTTTCTTGGCCCCTTCATCACTTTGAATGGGGTTATGATGCTTGTTAATCTTGGTAGTCAGCTCTAGAGTGTTTTTCTGCATGCTGGCGTCCAGGCAATGAACATTTCGTTGCCCTCAGATGAAGTCCCTTTCTATGTTACATGCCACTTAATGATTGTGAAGACTGTAATGACCTCTAGAGGTCCTGGTATTTTCATGCACAAGTACAATCCATGGATTGCTACTTCGAAGGTGTTTATAGTCCCTCTAACAAGGATTGTGTTGTATGGGTACACCATGTCGATGACATCGAAGGTGATATGTCCTGTTTGCGCATTGGGGCCAACTCCAAAGGACAGTGGTAGAACTATTTTGCCGAGGGGGAGCATAGCATTGCCTACAAATCTGAAGAGGGGATTGTCAGCCAGCTGTAGCTGTTTTGGATTAATGCCCATTTTGTCAAAGGCATGGAGGAATATAATGTCAGCCTGACTGCCGTTGTCGACTAGGGCCTTGTGCATTTCCTAGCTTGCTATGTAGCAGCTGACCACCATTGCATCTGTGTGTGGGGTGTTGCGAATGTTGACATTGCTTGAGTCAAATGCCAAAGGGATGTGTGACCATTTTGTCTGGACAATTGGCCCATTGACAATGACATGATTGACACTTTGAAAGTAATCTCTTCTTTGCTTTTTTGTGTCAAAGTCCACGCTGGAGCCTCTGCTAATCACATTTATTATGCCGTGGATCGGAGGCTGAGGGTAGCCCTCTTATTCCTTTGGTGGGGGAGGAGGTAACTGTCTTTGATGGTGGATTGGTTGGGGGTGGTAGCTATAGCCTTTCTATGTGTGATAGCAACAGTTAGTAATTTGTCTGATATTGTTGGTAATGGTTGTATGCTTCTTGATGAGGGTGTTGGAATTGTGGTTGGAAGGTGTGGGCTATGGTCTTCGATGGCTGCTCTAGGTGATCCCTTTGTGCCTTTTCTATGTCCATTATTTCTTTTACCTCTTTGTATGTGTGGTAGTCTCTGGTTGAATGTCTGGTACTTTCATGAAAGATGCAATAGGGCCTACATTCGTGAGGTGGTGCACGTCTGCATCCCCTGCCCCGTGCGCTCTGCTGCCTCTTGCTGGCTGGTAATTTTGGCCATAGTTGTGAGGGGTGTCTTCAGGCTGCTGCTGCTGTTGCTGTTGAATATTGTGGATTTGGGTTTGTAGTGGAGGCTGCTGCGTTCGCAACCATGTTTTGGAGTGCACCGGCAGCGAGGTCTCTTTTGGCTTGCACTGTGTCTCGATTTTGCGGTAATGGAGGTCTTTGGATCTTGCATACTTCTCAAATAGCTGGTAGAGTTCTTGTAGGGTCGATGGGGGATCTCGAGTAAAATGACTGTACTGGTGACCCACGTGGAGGCCAATGATGGTGTATTGGGTGGCGATTTCGTCTTCAAGTGACGATAGTTGAGACTTGATTAATAGGAACTTGTTGTAGTAATTGCGAAGGCTTTCTCTTTCTACCTGCCTACATAGGGATAACTCTGCGAGGGCATTCGTCTGTGGTCTGTAACTTTGGAAATTGAGGAGGAACTTCTCGTGGAGGGTTGCCCATGAATCGACTGAATGTGAAGGTAGCCTGGTGTACCATGTCAAGGTGGGGCCTTCGAGAGTGACTATGAATGACTTCACCATTGTGTTGTCATCGCCCCTCGATGAAGCCACCGCAACTTGATAGCTCATAATGAATTGAGAAGGGTTAGTGTTTCCGTTGTATTTTGGCCAGCCTCCCGCTCTATAATTGCATGGCCAAGGTGTTGCCAGTAACCTAGCTAACAATGGGCTTGTCTCATCAGTTAAATTGAAGGATTAGGATGTGTTGTTCTATGCAGTCTCTCTGATGTTAGCGATGTTGCGAGGTCTTGCTCTATTGTGCGGAGGATGGGCTTCCTCTCGGGCTTGCAGCTGGGAGATTTCTTGATCTAGATCCAGGAGGTGTTCCTTCTCTTACTAGATCAAGTTGTTTATCCTGGTCTGGGCCTGAAAGGGAAATAGTCTCAACATTTCCTGTAATCGATTTTGGTGTTTGACGACCATCACAAACCTTGTGGACTAACCAGTTTGTCTAGTTGATCATTCCACAGGTGCATAAGTTCATCTACAACTATTCCGGACAGGAGAAGCTTTTTGGAAAATCACCTCAGCACGGACCGTCCGGGCCCTTGCAGCGGACCATCCGCGACACTAGGGTGAGCCTCGGACAGAACCAATGCAAAAACACAAGTCTACACTACGGACCGTTCGATGGAAAAGCAAGCACCGTCCGAGACCAAGAGCGGACCGTCCGGTCGGCGCAGAACCGAAAAACCCGAAGGTGACGGGTTCGGTAAAATGAATTATAGCATCTTTGCGGACCATCCGGGGTGCACGACCGAACCGTCCGGGGTGCACGACCGGACCGTCCGCGACTGCCTTTATCTGATATCTGACGACGCATTTAATGCATAGTAGCCGTTGATATAGCCGTTACTGCTGACCGTTGCGATTGTAGCCGTTGATGTGCAGGGGCGGACCGTCCGCGGTCGACAGAAAAGGAGCAACGGCTAGGAAGTGGTTGGGGGCTATAAATACAACCCCAACCACCTCCATTCACTCAACCCAAGCATTCCAACCTTTCACATTCAATACAAGAGCTAGCAATCCATTCCAAGACATAATCAAAGCTTCCAATCTCTCCAAGTTCCACAATTGAGACAAGTGATCATTAGTGATTATCGACTTGAGATAGAGTGATCCGTGTGTTATTTGTCGCTCTTGTTGCTTGGCTTTTGCAATCGTGCTTTCTTCTTCTCCCATTCTTATTGTCAAGACACTTGTAATCAAAGCAAGAGACACCAAGTTGTGGTGGTCCTTGTACGGGTCTAAGTGACCCGTTTGATTAAGGAGAAAGCTCACTCGGTCTAAGTGACCGTTTGAGAGAGGGAAAGGGTTGAAAGAGACCCGGTCTTTGTGACCACCTCAACGGGGACTAGGTTTGCAAGAACCGAACCTCGGTAAAACAAATCACCGTGTCATCCACTTCATTTGCTTGTGATTTGTTTTTCGCCCTCTTTTTCGAACTCGGTTTTATTTCTAACGCTAACCCCGACTTGTAGTTGTGTTTAAAGTTGTAAATTTCAGTTTCCGCCTATCCACCCCCTCTAGGCGACTTTCAATTGGTATCAAAGTCTGGTGCTTCATTAGAGTTTAACCACTCGAAGTGATGTCGGGAGATCACGCCAAGAAGGATATCGTGACCGGCGGTGACAAGTCTACAAGCCACGGAAGGCTCCATCGGGGGAGTCCGGCAACAAAATGAAGGGATCCCCTTCACATGCCAAGTCACATCGGAGTGGCGACAAGAAAAAGAAGATGAAGAAGGTGGTCTACTACAAGACCGATTCTTCGTCGCCCTCCACCTCCGGCTCCGACGCTCCGTCCGTCACTTCTAAGCGCCATGAGCGTAAGAAGTTTAGTAAGATCCCCCTACGCTATCCTCGCATTTCTAAATGCACTCCTTTACTTTCCGTCCCATGAGGCAAACCACCGGTTTTTGATGGTGAATATTATTGTATGTGGAGTTTTAAAATGAGGCATCATCTAACCTCACTCCACTCTAACATTTGGGACATTGTTGAGTTTAGAGCATAGGTACCATCCGTGGGGGATGAAGGATATGATTCGGACGAGGTCGCCCAAATCCGACACTTTGATTCCCAAGCCACCACTATACTCCTCGCCTCTCTATGTCGAGAGGAGTATAATAAGGTGCAAGGGCTTAAGAGTGCCAAAGAGATTTGGGACATACTAAAGACCGTGCATGAAGGGGATGAGGTGACCAAGATCACCAAGCGGGAGACGATCGAGGGGGAGCTCGGTCGATTCATCCTAAACCAAGGAGAGGAGCCACAAGCAATGTACAACCGGCTCAAGACCTTGGTCAACCAAGTGCGCAACCTCAGGAGCACCAAATGGGATTACCATGAAATGGTCAAGGTTATTTTAAGATCACTTGTTTTTCGTAATCCTACACAAGTTCAATTAATTCTTGGTGATCCTAGATATAAGCTAATGTCTCTCGAGGAAGTGATAGGAAAATTTGTGAGCTTTGAGTTGATGATCAAAGGCTCCAAACAAATCGTTGAGCAAGGCGACACCTCCACACCCGAGGTGCAACCCGTCGCATTCAAAGTGACGGAGGAGAAGAAAGAAGAGTCTACATCAAGTAGGCTCCCCATCGATGCCTCAAAGCTCGACAACAAGGAAATGGCGCTCATCATCAAGAGCTTCCGCCAAATCCTCAAGCAAAGGAGGGGGAAGGATTACAAACCCCGCTCTAAGAAAGTATGCTACAAGTGTGGTAAGCCCGGTCACTTTATAGCAAAATGTCCTATTTCTAGTGACAGTGACAGGGGCGACGACAAGAAGGGAAGGAGGAAGGAAAAGAAGAAGTACTACAAGAAGAAGGGAGGCGATGCCCACATGTGTCGGGAATGGGACTCCGACATGAGCTCCACCGACTCCTCCTCCGACGAGGACGCCGCCAACATCGCCGTCACCAAAGGCCTCCTCTTCTCCAACGTCGGCCATAAGTGCCTCATGGCAAAGGACGACAAAAAGAAGAAGGTAAAATCTAGAGCCTCCACTAAATATACGACATCTAGTGATGAGGGTAGCTCTAGTGATGATGAAGATGATTTGCTTGCTCTTTTTGCCAACTTAAACATGCAACAAAAAGAAAAATTGAATGAATTTTGATAGGTGCCATTTATGAGAAGGATGAACTCTTGGATAGCCAAGAAGAATTCCTTATTAAGGAAAACAAAAAGCATGTTAAAGTTAAAAATGCTTATGCTCAGGAAGTAGAGAAAAATGAAAACTTGTCTAAGGAGCTTAGCATTTGCCATGACACTATCTCCAACCTTAGAATTGAAAATGCTAATTTAATCACTAAGGTTGAAAAGAGAAATGTTTGTAATGATTCAATTGCCAATCTTAAGAATGATAATGCTAGTTTAATTGCTAAGATTGACAAATTGAATGAATCAATTTCTAGCCTTAAGATTGAGAATGATAAATTAATTGCTAAGGCTAAGGATTTAAATGTTTGCAATGATTCTATTTCCTGTCTTAGAAATGAGAATGCTACTTTATATGCTAAGATAGAGGAATTAAGATATTGCAAACCCTCTACCTCTACTGTTGAACATATTTCTATTTGCACTAGATGTAGAGATATTAATGTTGATGCTATTCATGATCACCTAGCTTTAATTAAAGAACAAAATGATCACATAGCTCAACTATCTACTAAAATTAATGAGCATGAGATAGAAAATGAAAAATTTAAATTTGCTAGAAGCATGCTCTATAATGGGAGACGCACTGGGATTAAGGATGGCATTGGCTTCCAACAGGGAGACAGTGTCAAGCTTAATGCCCCTAAGAGATTGTCCAATTTTGTTAAGGGCAAGGCTCCCATGGCACAAGATAACGAGGGTTACATTTTATATCCTGCTGGTTATCCTGAGCACAAAATTAGGAGAATTCATTCTAGGAAGTCTCATTCTGGTTCTCATCATGCTTTTATGTATAAGAATGAGATATCTAGTTCTAGGCATTCTACCCATGTTAAAATGCCTAAAAAGAAATCTCCTGTTGCATCAAATGATCATAACATTTCATTCAAGACTTTTGATGCTGCTTATGTTTTGACTAACAAATTTGGCAAAGTAGTTGCCAAATATGTTGGGGCCAAACACAAGGGCTCAAAGACTTGTGTTTGGGTACCCAAGGTGCTTGTTTCTAACGTCAAAGGACCCAAGACTGTTTGGGTACCTAAGAACAAGGCCTAAACTTGTTTTGTAGGTTTATGCATCCGGGGGCTCAAGTTGGATCATTGATAGCGGATGCACAAACCACATGACAGGGGAGAAAAGGATGTTCTCCTCCTACGAGAAAAACGAAGATCCCTAAAGAGCAATCACATTCGGGGATGGAAATCAAGGCTTGGTCAAAGGACTTGGTAAAATTGCTATATCACCTGACCATTCCATTTCCAATGTTTTTCTTGTAGATTCTTTAGATTATAATTTTCTTTCTGTTTCTCAATTATGCAAAATGGGTTACAACTGTCTTTTTATGGATATAGGTGTTACTGTCTTTAGAAGTAGTGATGATTCAATAGCATTTAAGGGAGTATTAGAGGGTCAGCTATACTTGGTTGATTTTAATAGAGCTGAACTCGATACTTGCTTAATTGCTAAGACTGATATGGGTTGGCTCTGGCATCGCCGACTAGCCCATGTTGGAATGAAGAATCTTCACAAGCTTCTAAAGGGAGAACACATTTTGGGACTAACCAATGTTGATTTTGAGAAAGACAGGATTTGTAGCGTATGTCAAGAAGGGAAGCAAGTTGGTACCCATCATCCACACAAGAACATCATGACGACCGGCAGGCCGCTTGAACTACTCCAATGGATTTATTCGGCCCGATCGCTTACATAAGCATCGGCGGGAGTAAGTATTGTCTTGTAATTGTGGATGATTATTCTCGCTTCACTTGGGTATTCTTTTTACAGAAAAAATCTCAGACCCAAGAGACCTTAAAGGGATTCTTGAGATGTGCTCAAAATGAGTTCGGATTAAGGATCAAGAAAATAAGAAGCGACAACGGGACGGAGTTCAAGAACTCACAAATAGAAGGCTTTCTTGAGGACGAGGGGATCAAGCATGAGTTCTCTTCTCCCTACACACCACAACAAAATGATGTATTGGAGAGGAAGAATAGAACTCTACTTGACATGGCAAGGACCATGCTTGATGAGTACAAGACTCCGGACCGGTTTTGGGCGGAAGCAATCAACACTACTTGCTACTCCATCAACCGGCTCTACCTTCACCGAATCCTCAAAAAGACATCATATGAACTCCTCACCGGTAAAAAGCCCAATGTTTCATATTTTAGAGTCTTTGGTAGCAAATGTTTTATTCTTATTAAAAGAGGTAGAAAATCCAAATTTGCTCCTAAGGCTGTAGAAGGCTTTTTACTTGGTTATGACTCGAACACAAGGGCATATAGAGTCTTCAACAAATCCACTGGATTAGTTGAGGTTTCTTGTGACATTGTGTTTGATGAGACTAATGGCTCTCAAGTAGAGCAAGTTAATCTTGATGAACTAGATGATGAAGAGGCTCCATGCGTCGCGCTAAGGAACATGTCCATTAGGGATGTGTGCCCTAAGGAATCCAAAGAGCCCACACAAGCACAAGATCAACCATCATCTTCCATGCAAGCATCTCCACCAACCCAAGATGAGGATCAAGCTCAAGACAATGAAGAAGAAGATCAAGACAATGAGCCACCTCAAGAGGAGGACAATGATCAAGGGGGAGATGACAATAATCAAGACAAGGAGGATGATCAAGAAGAACAGGGTCAACGACCGCCACACCCAAGAGTCCACCAAGCGATTCAAAGAGATCACCCCGTGAACTCAATTCTTGGTGACATTCATAAGGGGGTAACTACTCGATCTCGAGTCACTCATTTTTGTGAACATTACTCTTTTGTGTCTTCTATTGAGCCATACAGGGTGGAAGATGCATTAAGAGATTCAGATTTGGTGTTGGCAATGCAAGAGGAACTCAACAACTTCACGAGGAATGAGGTATGGCATCTTGTTCCACGTCATAACCAAAATGTTGTAGGAACCAAGTGGGTATTCATCAACAAGCAAGATGAGCATGGTGTGGTGACAAGGAACAAAGCCCGACTTGTAGCCAAAGGATATTCACAAGTCGAAGGTTTGGATTTCGGTGAAACCTATGCACCCGTAGCTAGGCTTGAATCAATTCACATATTACTTGCCTATGCTACTTACCATGGCTTCAAGCTTTATCAAATGGAAGCGAAGAGTGCCTTCCTCAATGGACCAATCAAGGAAGAGGTCTATGTTCAACAACCTCCTGGCTTTGAAGATAGTGAGTACCCTAATCATGTTTACAAACTCTCTAAGGCGCTTTATGGGCTCAAGCAAGCCCCAAGAGCATGGTATGAATGCCTAAGAGATTTTCTTATCACTAATGGCTTCAAAGTCGGCAAAGCCGATCCTACTCTCTTTACTAAAACTATCGCAAATGATTTGTTTTTGCCAAATTTATGTTGATGATATCATATTTGGGTCTACTAACAAATCTACTTGTGAAGAGTTTAGTAGGATCATGGTTCAAAAATTCGAGATGTCTATGATGGGGGAGTTGAAGTATTTCTTAGGATTTTAAGTGAAGCAACTCCAAGAGGCCACTTTCATCAGCCAAACCAAGTACATTCAAGATATACTCACCAAGTTTGAAATGAAGGATGCCAAGCCCATCAAGACACCCATGGGAACCAATGGGCATCTCGATCTCGACACGGGAGGTAAATCCGTAGATCAAAAGGTATACCAGTCGATGATAGGATCTTTACTCTATTTATGTGCATCTCGACCGGATATTATGCTTTCAGTATGCATGTGTGTAAGGTTCCAAGCCGATCCTAAGGAAGTTCACCTTAGGGTCGTGAAAAGAATCTTGAGATATTTAGTTCATACACCTAAGTTTGGTCTTTGGTACCCCAAGGGATCCACTTTTGATTTAATAGGTTATTCAGATGCTGATTGGGCAGGGTGTAAAATTGATAGAAAGAGCACATCAGAGACTTGTCAGTTTCTAGGGAGATCCCTGGTGTCTTGGGCTTCAAAGAAACAAAACTCAGTAGCTCTTTCTACCGCCGAAGCCGAGTATATTGCCGCAGGCCATTGTTGCGCGTAATTGCTTTGGATGAGGCAAACCCTTAGGGATTATGGCTACAAATTGAGCAAAGTCCCTCTCCTATGTGATAATGAGAGTGCAATCCGCATGGCGGATAATCCCATTGAACACAGCCGCACTAAGCACATAGCCATTCGGTATCACTTTTTGAGGGATCACCAACAAAGGGGGATATCGAGATTGCTTACGATAACACCAAAGAACAACTAGCCGATATCCTTACAAACCATTAGATGAGAAAACCTTTACCAAACTTAGGAATGAGCTAAACATTCTTGATTCTCGGAACTTTGATTGATACTTTGCACACATAGCTCATCTATGTACCTTTGATCATATCTCTTTTATGTCTACGACTAATGTGTTTTCAAGTGTATTCCTATGCTAAGTCGTAGATTGAAAGGGAATGGAGTCTTCGGCGAAGACAAGGCTTCCACTCCACTCTATCGGTATTAGTTACCCTTCGCCATCACTCCGCACCGCTCTCCAATTTGGTATAATCTTCAGTCTTATTACTCATACCATTGAGGAGAAAGTAAAAAGGGCTCTCAAAAAGACTCCGTTTTTGGCGATTAATGCCAAAGGGGGAGAAATATAGCCCAAAGCAAAAGGACCGCACCACCACCAATTTCAAAGTTTAAAAAGAAGTTTTCAATTGGTATCTTATGATGAAATATTTAAAGGATGATTTTTCAAATTGGTATCTAAAATAGTTGGTCTTCTTTCAATTGGTAAAACCCTCTTGAACACTAAGAGGAGAATTTCATTCAGGGGGAGTTTTGTTTAAGTCAAAGGAAAAGCATTTGAAACAGGGGGAGAAAATTTTAAATCTTGAAAATGCTTCTCACAATCTTATTCATATACCTTTGACTATTTGCAAAAAGATTATGAAAAGACTTTTCAAAAGAATTTGCAAAAACAAAACAAGTGGTGCAAATGTGGTCCAAAATGTTAAAATTATCATATCAAACTTATCTGCTTAGAAATGCTTTCATTTCAAAATAACTTATGCACATCTGTCAAAATGCAAACTAGTTACATTTCTACACTTTGTATTTGCTTTGGTTTGTGTTGGCATCAATCACCAAAAAGGGGGAGATTGAAAGGGAAATACTCTCAACATTTCCTATAATCGATTTTGGTGTTTGACGACCATCACAAATCTTGTGGACTAACTAGTTTGTCTAGTTGATCATTCCACAGGTGCATAAGTTCATCTACAACTATTCTAAAGTCGACTGTCCGGAATACCGTAGATTATTCTAGACAGGAGAAGCTTTTTGGAAAATCACCTCAGCGCGGACCGTCCGGGCCCTTGCGGCGGACCGTCCGCGACACTAGGGTGAGCCTCGGACAGAACCAATGCAAAAACACAAGTCTACACTACGGACTGTCCGATGGAGAAGCAAGCACCGTCCGAGACCAAGAGCGGACCGTCCGGCCTCAGGCGCGGACCGTTCGGTCGGCGCAGAACCGAAAAACCCGAAGGTGACGGGTTCGGTAAAATGAATTATAGCGTCCTCGCGGACCGTCCGGGGTGCACGACCGGACCGTCCGCGACTGCCTTTATCTAACATCTGATGACGCATTTAATGCATAGTAGCCATTGATATAGCCGTTATTGCTGACCGTTGCGATTGTAGCCGTTGATGTGCAGGGGCGGACCGTCCGGACCAGGGGCGCGGACCGTCCGCGGTCGACAGAAAAAGAGCAATGGCTAGGAAGTGGTTGGGGGCTATAAATACAACCCCAACCACCTCCATTCACTCAACCCAAGCATTCCAACCTTTCACATTCAATACAAGAACTAGCAATCCATTCCAAGACACAATCAAAGCTTCCAATCTCTCCAAGTTCCACAATTGAGACAAGTGATCATTAGTGATTATCGACTTGAGAGAGAGAGTGATCCGTGTGTTATTTGTCGCTCTTGTTGCTTGGCTTTTGCAATCGTGCTTTCTTCTTCTCCCATTCTTATTCTCAAGACACTTGTAATCAAAGCAAGAGACACCAAGTTGTGGTGGTCCTTGTAGGGGTCTAAGTGACCCATTTGATTAAGGAGAAAGCTCACTCGGTCTAAGTGACCGTTTGAGAGAGGGAAATGGTTGAAAGAGACCCGGTCTTTGTGATCACCTCAATAGGGACTAGGTTTGCAAGAACCGAACCTTGGTAAAACAAATCACCGTGTCATCCGCTTCATTTGCTTGTGATTTGTTTTTCGCCCACTCTTTTGAACTCGGTTTTATTTCTAACGCTAACCCCGGTGTCACACCCGGTTTTAGAAGGCAAACCGAATGCGAACCATGTACGTGCCAGGATCAGCAATTCACGTACACAACAGTTACATAATTGGACATCATCACATAGTGCTCAAATCATAATATAAAAGGGGAATAATAGTCGATTAGATCATATGTCTGAGACATCCACATAGTCTTTACAATAATCAAAGTGCGAAAAACGAAACGTAGATACACGCGGCCTTCACAGGCAGCCGACTAGGGGTTGCCGCTAACCCACGCCTAGAACTCGTCGTAATCTTAGAACTCCTGGAAGTCTCCTTCCACGTCTACATCTTCTCCTGAGCAGTGGTTGCAATGCGGACAACCTAGGGGAGGGGGGTTTGGTGTGTAGAGCAAGGGTGAGTACACATCAACATACTCAGCAAATGTCTTGTTTAGCTGTAGTGGACTAGCTTTATGTGGGGGTAAGTCAAGCAGTTGCTTTTAGTTGGCCAAATTATTATTACTAGTAGAGAAAGCCAAGTTTTAGAATTAACCCATGTTATTAACCCAAACGTACCCTTACCAAAACCATCATTCTCCTTGCCACCTGTAATCCAAACATCTCTGATCAAGTACCACTAATCAATGGAGCTCCCTTGGCCGCTCATAACCGTGAGCACGGCTAATATATCAGTTTTCAAACACTCTGCAGAGGTTGCGCACTTTACCCACAAGTCGTGATTCCTTTTCTGCCCGGAGATCATGACTCTCCATTGATCACTACCGAGGTGACCCAGTAGGGTATCACTACGTAGCCTTTACAAAGATTCCCCTGGGCTGTAGCCGCCCGTTAGGTTTCCTAAATGCACCACACTCCTCCCCAAGGGGCGAACCAAACTTGGCAGAGTGAGCCGCATACACCGAGCCCCATTAATGGCACGACGGCTAAGCGAACTACACCCCGGTTCCTCTAATTATTCAGCTAAGGGCGTCCCACTCCACCCTCATGGTTGCACTGTTTTCCCGGGCGGTCATCCAACGAACAGGTCTTTACGGAGAGGCACTCGAGAAACCGTTCGAGCCCCCTTAAATGCCACAAGTATAATATCATAATAAAGATGGGAAACAACGTATCATTGATAACTCCCATCATGTTCATTGATTAGTGTTAAGCACTAGCATAAAGCTAAACCATAATAATCCAACCCAAATAGGTAAACAAGGACATGGATAACAAAAGCTAGTCAATCCATAGATATAACTGTGTAAATGCGGGAAGTGAATTGTAGAATGTATAGGACAAAGATAGGTCAAGGGACACTTGCCTCCACCAACCAGTTGCTGCTCAGGGGCTTCTCCTGCGAGTTCTTCGGACTCCGCAACCAGACCGTTATCTATGCGAGCACAAACATACATTCACATCTCAAATCAGAAAGTAAACAGTACACCATACAAAGAGATGAATCCAATAATCATACACCCGACAATATGGCTAGCACTTACGACCGTATGAGTAGTAAGAATAACATAACTATTATTACAATCGACAACTCGTTATTGTCGGCGTTTCGAGACCGGGGGGTCCCTAAGCCGACGAGTGAGTGTGCCGCGTGCCCCAGCCCAGATGGGTCGAGCGCGTGGGCGAGCGCGAAGGGGGGAAAAGCGAGGTGGCCGGAGCCGAGTCGTGAGGGAGGTGGAGATCCCGCGGCCTTCGTGTTCGTCCCGCGCCCAGGTCGGGTGCGCTTGCAGTAGGGGGTTACAAGCGTCCACGCGGGTGAGGGAAGCGAGCGGCCCCAAGAGAGCGCCTGCCCCAGCCCTCGTTCCCGCGGGGCCAACCTTCTCTAAGAAGGCCCTGGTCCTTCCTTTTATAGGCGTAAGGAGAGGATCCAGGTGTACAATGGGGGTGCAGCAGAGTGCTACGTGTCTAGCGGGGGAGAGCTAGTGCCCTAAGTACATGCCAAGGTGGCAGCCGGAGAGATCTTGGCACCCAGCTGGTGTGGTGTCGTGGCTGTCGGAGGAGTAACGGAGCTTGGTGGAGGGACAGCTGTCGGAACAGTTGGGCTCTTGCTGACGTCCCCCTGCTTCCGTAAGGGAGCTGAGAGCCGCCGTCGTCATGGGTCTAGCGGGGCGCCATCATTGCCTATCTGGCGGAGCTAGCCAGATGGGACGTCGGTCCTGTTTTTCTGCGGCCCGAGTCGGCTCGGGGTAGGGTGATGATGGCGCTTCCTGTTGACGTGGCGGACTTGTGCCCTAGGTCGGGCGACGTGGAGGCTCCTCCGAAGCCGAGGTCGAGTCTGTCCTGCATGGCCGAGGCCGAGCCCGAGCTCCTGGGTCGGGCGAGGCGGAGGTCGTTCGGCAGAGGCCAGGGCGGAGTCCGACCCCTGGTGTCGGGCGAGGCGGAGTTCGTCGTCTTCCGGGGCCTTAGCCCGAGTCCGAGCCCTGGGTCGGGCGGAGCGGAGTTCGCCGTCTTCCGGGGCCTTAGCCCGAGTCCGAGCCCTGGGTCGGGCGGAGCGGAGTTCGCCATCTTCCGAGGCCTTAGCCCGAGTCCGAGCCCTGGGTCGGGCGGAGCGGAGTTCGCCGTCTTCCGGGGCCTTAGCCCGAGTCCGAGCCCTGGGTCGGGCGGAGCGGAGTTCGCCGTCTTCCGGGGCCTTAGCCCGAGTCCGAGCCCTGGGTCGGGCGGAGCTTCCTATGGTGCCTTTGGCAAGGCCTGACTGCCTGTCAGTCTCACTCTGTCAAGTGGCACCGCAGTCGGGACGGCGCAGGCGGCGCTGTCCTTTTGTCAGACCGGTCAGTGGAGCGGCGAAGTGACGGCGGTCACTTCGGCTCTGCCAGGGGGCGCGCGTCAGGATAGAGGTGCCAGGCTACCTTTGCGTTAAATGCCCCTGTGACTTGGTCGGTCGGCGCGGCGATTTAGTCAGGGTTGCTTCTTAACGAAGGCAAGGCCTCGGGCGAGCCGGAGATGCGTCTGCCGTAAAAAAGGGGGGCCTCGGGCGAGACGGAAACACCTCAGGGTCGGCTGCCCTTGCCCGAGGCTAGGCTCGGGCGAGGCGTGATCGAGTCGCTCGTATGGACTGATCCCTGACTTAATCGCACCCATCAGGCCTCTGCAGCTTTATGCTGATGGGGGTTACCAGCTGAGAATTAGGCGTCTTGAGGGTACCCCTAATTATGGTCCCCGACAGTAGCCCCCGAGCCTCGAAGGGAGTGTTAGCACTTGCTTGGAGGCTTTCGTCGCACTTTTTTGCAAGGGGACCAGCCTTTCTCGGTTGCATTTTGTTCCGGTGGGTGCGCGCGAGTGCACCCGCCGGGTGTAGCCCCCGAGGCCTCAGAGGAGTGGTTTTACTCCTTCGAGGTCTTAATGCCTTGCGTAACGCTTTGGCTGGTCTGGCGGTTCCCTCATGCGAACTGGCCGTAGCCCGGGTGCACTGTCGGGGCCCAAGTTCTCGGGCTGGTATGTTGACGCTGTCAACGGTTTGGCCGGAGCCGGGTTTGCGAGAGCAGCCCCCGAGCCTCCGCACAGGGCGAGAGGGCGATCAGGGACAGACTCGACTTTTTTACATACGCCCCTACGTCGCCTTTCCGCAAGGAGGAGGGGGGGAGAGCGCCATGTTACCCTCGATGGGCACCGAACATGGTGTCTCCGGTGAGCTGCAAGCGGGTAATCCGAGTGGACGTCCGTGCCCCGTTCGTTGGGGGTCGGCTAGGGGCCCAGAGGCACGCCCAAAAGTACCTGCGGGTGATCTGCCGGACCCGGTCCCCTGGCGACGGGGTCCGAGGGCTCGATGCCTCCCTCCGATGGGATTCCGTTATAGGATCGTTCCCGCTGGTCTCGGAAATGTCCTAGGGTACCTCGGGAGCGCAGCCCGAGCCTCGGTTATGTATCAAACGTACCCCTGGTCATCCCTCGCTCGGTGTCTGAGGCGACTGTGAACCCTTCGGGGGGCCAGCCTTCGAACCCCTGATCAGTAATGGGCGCGGAGCCCGAATAGCCTGAGGCGGCCGTGGAACCTTTCGGGGGGCCGGCCTTCGAACCTCTGACCAGTAGTGGGTGTCGGGCCCACGCGATCTGAGGCGGCTGTTGAACCCTTCGGGGGGCCAGCCTTCGAACCCCTGATCAGTAAGGAGGCTCGGAGCCTAGTTCCTTCACGGGGAAGGATCCCTTTAGGGGTATCCCCTTTCCCGGTCCCTGTTGCAAGAGATAGAGAAAGAGGAAAAAAGGAAAAGGATACGAAATTGAACGACGCGGCGTACCTTTTTTGGCGCGGTTGTTTTGGCGAAGGCGAAGCGTCGCCAGCTGCTCCTGCTAGAAGCGCCGCCTGTCCAGCCGCGGAGTTAATGCAACGGGGCGAGTAGTTGGCGAGGCCGCCGTTGCGCGTGCGCGAGCCGTTCGAGGAACGGGTCACGAGCGCGTCGTCTTCACGCCGTGAGAGGGGGTTCTCTCGCTGCCTCCGGATGGGACGTGAGCTTGGCTGACGGCGTGACCGCTGCTCCCGCGTGCCTGCCACCGTCATTACTGCCGGCCCACTTTTGACCGCGTTTGACCGCTGCGTCAGGCTGGCGCTGCTGGGTCGCGCGCCGGGTCGCCTCGGGTCGTGGTATCAGTTCCGCAATCGAGGAGGTGCGGTGGTGGCGCAAGTGGTACAGTTGCTTGCATGCAGCATCCGGCGCGCCGGTCGCGCGACGCATGGGCTTGGGCCTCCGTGCTGGCATGTCAGGAGTCGGAGAGGCGCGTCCACTTGGCGCGGCTGCATGCCGCCTGCATGGCTGCCTGCCCCTTTCGCCCGTTGGCCTGGGCAAAAGTGGAGGGTCACTTGTAACCGCTGGGTGGTTGCGTGCGCCGTGCGCGGCGGTTTGGCTTCTTCTGCTCGGAGCCGGTCTGCATGACATGCGGGACCTAGCCCCCGCGCCGCAGGGGAGGGCTTTGGAGGCGTGTTGGAGAAGACTCAGCCCGTGACGGTTGGGGGCGCAAGTAGGGAGAGTCGCCTTTAAAAGGAGGGCGACTCCTTCCGTAAGGCGACCACGTCTTCTTTCTCCCTTATGCACCGTGTCTCTCCACCTTCCGAGCCCCCGGATGGGGGAAACCGCCGTCTTTTCGCCTCATCGTTGAAGGAACGCAACTCCGTGGGAGTTGGTACCTTTCAGCCATCGTTCGGCTTCAAGGATTTTCATCAGGCAGCCCGGTCGCTCCCCTCCGCTGGGGGTCACCCGAGACGGTGACCACCAGCTCCCGGGTGGGGAGGAGCAAACCGGGCTGCGATCTTGGTCCCACCCTCAGCTTCAAGGATGTTCATCATCCTCGCTGGGGTGGGTGCCGGGCTGAGCCGGCGCTCTACCTCCCGCACGGGTTCGTGGGTCATCCTCTCCCGCAACATTCGAGGGAGAGGGCGCTCACTGGCCCTGCGGGCGGCCCGGACTTCGACAACGCGGGGTGGATCGACGGCGGGCGTCGTCACCTCCAGCGTGTCGGGTCCGCTGGCTTGGCTCCCGGCGGCCCCTTCTGTTGGGGGGCGGCTGCCGCGCCGTGTACACGGGAGGACCACCCTAGACGCCGCGCGCTGCTAGGGCGGCGTTCGTGTTCTGGGGTGGCCCTGCCTTTGCACCGGGGCGACGCCTTTACGCGGAGGCCGGTGCCCCACTCATCTGGGAGGACTTGAGTGGGGATCTGCCGGTAGGCTGATGGCTCCTGCCGTCGGTGCCGAGGCGGAGGCGGCTCGAGAAGTCCCCATCGCCGACGGGATTACCGCCACCATCCGCGCTTCGGGCCTCCGGCTCTTTGTACCTGTCCTCGCCCCTCGAGCGTCGGCGTGGGCGAGGGCAAGACTGCAGCGGCGCCTACCCTAAGGCCTGCGGTGCTGCAGTTCGGCCATCCGGAGTGGGGGCCGTCGTCGTCGTGGCCAGGGCGGGCGGCGGCGAGCCGCCCGTCAGTCTTCTGCAGCCCCGCAGGCCCGCCCCTATCGAGTGGGGTTGTTCGTACCTGCGGGGGGGAACCGGAGTTCCGTTTGTAATGGCACTTCGAATGCCAGGATTTTTTGTTCATTACGGCTTTCGGGGCCTGAACATGTATGTAACTTCGGCACGGAGCCGTGTTTTTTCCTCATTCTTGAGCACTAAGACTCGCCTGTTGACTATCTGAACCGCTTCACCAAGTATGAGTCACCCTGTGTCAAGGTGACGAGCGAGGTATCCGTATCCCGGAGGCGTAGGAGTCCCTCGGCTCGGTCGGCCTTGCTGTCCGAGGTTGCTCTAGCTTAGTTAAAGAGACCCCTCGGCCGCTCCTCGTCGAGCCGAGGCCAGGGGTAGCGACATCAGCATGAACAGAGGCGGAGTTGGCTCGGAAATGAAACCTGGTTGGCCGGAGCCTAGCCGGGTTGTCCGTTGGCCGGATCGCCGTCGGAGCTGATCAGCCGAGGCTTCGAACCGGGCTGGCGCCCTCGAAAGATGGTTGGCCGAGGCCCCAGGGGTAACCGGTCGAGCCGCCTGCTCGGGCCGGATTCCTGGAGAAGTCCCTGGCGGCGATTGTTCGGGCGTGGTGATGACGTCGTCCTTCGGAGCGGAGACCCTCGGACCGCGTCGCCGTCCGAGGCTAGGTTGGGCCTCGCCGAAGGTGTCGCTGATGCCGAGGGTGTTGCTGCCCCCTTCCAGCGCCAAGACCCGAGCCTGCAGGATCAGATTATCTTGTAGCGTGTGCCTCGTGCGGCCGTCGAGGCCAGGACGCACACCCTCGCTGCGTTGTAAAGCTGCGTCTCTTTTCCTCTTGTCTCGAGTATCTGGACTTTTTGTCGGTAACAGGGATGTTTGTGCGAGCGAGAGCTGCTTCTCGCGGAAGGTGATGAGTGAGGTATCCGTATCCCGGAGGCGTGGGAGTCCCTCGGCTCGGTCGGCCTTGCCGCTTACGCGTACTTTCACCCGTCCATGAGGCCCTGTCGCCGACTCGGTCGAGAAGGCTCGAAGGATCGCTTCGGCAGAAGGGCTTCCGAACGTAAAGACTTGTTCGATCCGCGGAGCCACTTTATCCGAACGCGAGTTACTTATCGCAGAAGGTGATGAGTGAGGTATCCGTATCCCAGAGGCGTAGGAGTCCCTCGGCTCGGTCAACCTTGACTGCTTACGTATACTCCGTCGTTTCTAGGACCCACTTTTCGAAGTAGTCAAAAAGCACGAAAGATATTCTGGTAAAAGAGATTTTTCTTTCGAGGAAAATTTTGACGCAGAGGGGGTTTCCCCCCTTTTAGCCCCCGAGGGAGGGTCGGGCTTTGCCGAGGCGAGGCCGACCCTTCCTTGTTGACTAAACTTTGCGTGAGTGCAAGGTATATGAACAACTTGGAAACATCTTAAGGGTAGAAGCGACGTAGCTGTTGGATGTTCCATGCGTTGCCGTAGACCTCGCCTTGACTGTTGGCCAGCTTGTACGTTCCGGGCTTCAGAACTTTGGCGATGACGAATGGCCCCTCCCAGGGGGGCGTGAGCTTGTGCCTCCCTCGGGCGTCTTGCCGCAGCCGAAGCACCAGGTCGCCCACCTGGAGATCTCGGGGTCGGACCCCTCGGGCGTGGTATCGTCGCAGGGACTGCTGATACCGCGCCGAGTGTAGTAAGGCCCTGTCCCGAGCCTCTTCCAGCTGGTCCAGCGAGTCTTCTCGGCTAGCTTGGTTGCTTTGATCGTCGTAGGCCCTCGTCCTTGGGGAGCCGTATTCCAGGTCAGTGGGCAAGACGGCCTCGGCCTCGTAGACCAGGAAGAACGGCATGAAACCCATGGCTCGGCTCGGCGTCGTCCTCAGGCTCCAGACCACCGAGGGGAGTTCCTTCATCCATCGCTTGCCGAACTTGTTGAGGTCGTTGTAAATCCGAGGCTTGAGCCCTTGTAGAATCATGCCATTGGCACGCTCTACTTGCCCATTCGACATGGGATGAGCTACGGCAGCCCAGTCCACCCGGATGTTGTGATCCTCGCAAAAATCCAAGAATTTTTTGCCGGTGAACTGGGTGCTGTTGTCGGTGATGATGGAGTTTGGGACCCCGAAGCGATGGACGATGTTGGTGAAGAACGCCACCGCCTGCTCGGACCTGATGCTGTTCAGGGGTCGGACCTCGATCCACTTGGAGAATTTGTCGACGGCGACCAGCAGGTGCGTGTAGCCCCCGGGCGCCTTCTGCAGAGGGTCGACGAGGTCCAGACCCCACACAGCGAAGGGCCAGGTGATGGGTATCGTCTGCAGAGCCTGAGCAGGCAGGTGGGTCTGCTTCGCATAGAATTGACACCCTTCGCAGGTGCGGACAATTCTAGTGGCGTCAGCCACCGCCGTCGGCCAGTAGAAGCCTTGCCGGAAAGCGTTCCCGACAAGGGCTCGAGATGCTGCGTGATGGCCGCAAGCCCCCGAGTGTATCTCTTGCAGGAGTTCCTGACCTTCGGCGATGGAGATGCACCGCTGGAGGATGCCCGAGGGGCTGCGGTGGTAGAGCTCCTTCTCATCGCCCAGCAAGACGAACGACTTGGCGCGTCGCGCTACCCGCCGTGCCTCGGCCTGGTCGAGGGGTAGCTCTCCTTGGCGGAGATACTGCAGGTATGGGGCCTGCCAATCTTGATCAGGCGTGACCCCACTCCGCTCCTCCTCGATGCGCAGCGCCTCGCCCTCGGGAGCCGAGGGTTCCTCGGGCTGAACCGAGGACGGCTCGGGCTGGGCCGAGGTTACCTCGGACGGGGCCGAGGGCGCCTCGGGCTCGGGCGTGTCGCTGATCTTGACGGAGGGTTGGTGCAGATCCCGGGAGAAGACGTCCGGGGGAACCGTCGTTCGCCCCGAGGCTATCTTTGCCAGCTCGTCCGCAGTCTCGTTGTAGCGCCGGGCGATGTGGTTAAGCTCGAGCCCGTAGAACTTGTCTTCCAGGCGTCGAACCTCATCACAGTAGGCCTCCATCTTCGGGTCGCGGCAGTGGGAGTTCTTCATGACCTGGTCGATGACGAGCTGCGAGTCGCCGCGAGCGTCGAGGCGTCGGACCCCTAGCTCGATGGCGATTCGCAATCCGTTGATCAGAGCTTCGTACTCAGCCACATTGTTGGACGCCGGGAAATGGAGGCGCAGCACGTAGCGCAAGTGTTTCCCGAGGGGCGAGACGAAGAGCAGGCCCGCGCCGGCTCCCGTCTTCATCAGCGACCCGTCGAAAAACATGGTCCAGAGCTCCGGTTGGATCGGAGCCGTCGGCAACTGTGTGTCGACCCATTCGGCTACGAAGTCCGCCAGTACCTGGGACTTGATGGCCTTCCGAGGGGCGAACGAGATTGTCTCGCCCATGATTTCCACCGCCCACTTTGCGATCCGTCCCGAGGCCTCTCGGCACTGGATGATCTCCTCCAGGGGGAAGGATGACACCACAGTTACCGGATGAGACTCGAAGTAATGTCGCAACTTTCGCCTCGTCAGGATCACTGCATACAGCAGCTTCTGAACTTGTGGGTAGCGGATCTTGGTTTCGGACAGCACCTCGCTGACGAAGTAAACTGGCCTCTGAATGGGCAATGCATGCCCCTCTTCTTGCCTTTCGACCACGATCGCGGCGCTAACCACCTGAGTGGTAGCGGCGACGTAGACCAAGAGGGCTTCTCCATCAGCTGGGGGTACCAAGACGGGCGCCTGGGTGAGGAGCGCCTTTAGGTTCCCGAGAGCTTCCTCGGCCTCGGGGGTCCAAGTGAAGCACTCGGCCTTCCTTAAGAGACGGTACAGAGGCAGGCCTCTTTCGCCGAGGCGCGAGATGAAACGGCTCAAGGCCGCGAGACATCCCATGACCCTCTGTACGCCTTTTAAGTCCTTGATGGGCCCCATGCTGGTGATAGCTGCGATCTTCTCCGGGTTGGCTTCGATGCCCCGCTCGGAGACGATGAATCCCAGGAGCATGCCTCGGGGCACCCCGAAGACACACTTCTCGGGATTGAGCTTGACGTCCTTTGCCTTGAGACACCGGAATGTCACTTCAAGGTCGGAGAGAAGGTCGGAGGCTTTCCTTGTCTTGACTACGATGTCATCGACGTAGGCCTCGACCGTGCGACCGATGTGTTCGCCGAACACATGGTTCATGCACCGCTGGTACGTTGCACCCGCGTTCCTCAAACCGAACGGCATGGTGACATAGCAGTACATGCCGAAGGGCGTGATGAAAGAAGTCGCGAGCTGGTCGGACTCTTTCATCTTGATTTGAAGATACCCTGAGTAGGCATCGAGGAAAGACAGGGTTTCGCACCCAGCAGTGGAATCCACGATTTGATCGATGTGAGGTAGAGGGTAGGGAACCTTCGGACATGCTTTGTTGAGACCAGTGTAGTCTACACACATCCGCCATTTCCCCCCTTTCTTCCTCACAAGCACAGGGTTGGCAAGCCATTCGGGATGGAATACCTCTTTGATGAACCCTGCTGCCATTAGCTTGTGGATCTCCTCGCCTATCACCCTGCGCCTTTCCTCGTCGAATCGGCGCAGAGGCTGCCTGACCGGTCGGGCTCCGGCCCGAATATCCAGCGAGTGCTCAGCGACATCCCTCGGTATGCCGGGCATGTCCGAGGGACTCCACGCAAAGACATCGGCGTTTGCGCGGAGAAAGTCGACGAGCACTGCTTCCTATTTGGGGTCGAGCCCGGAACCGATCCGGATCTGCTTGGAGGTGTCGCCACTGGGGTCGAGAGGGACGGCCTTAACCGTCTCTGCGGGCTCGAAGTTGCCGGCGTGTCGCTTCAGGTCCGGCACCTCTCGGGAGAGGTTTTCTAGGTCGGCGATGAGGGCCTCGGACTCGGCGAGGGCCTCGGCGTACTCCACGCACTCCACATCGCATTCGAACGCGTGTTTGTACGTGGGGCCGACGGTGATGACCCCGTTGGGGCCCGACATCTTGAGCTTCAGGTAGGTGTAGTTGGGGATGGCCATGAACTTCGCGTAGCATGGCCTCCCCAATACTGCGTGGTAGGTTCCTCGGAACCCGACCACCTTGAACGTCAAAGTCTCCCTTCAGAAGTTGGAGGGTGTTCCGAAGCAGACAGGAAGGTCGAGCCGTCCGAGGGGCTGGACGCGCTTCCCAGGAACGATCCCGTGGAAGGGCGCAGCGCCTGCTCGGACGGAGGACAGATCGACGCGCAGGAGCCTGAGGGTCTCGGCGTAGATGATATTGAGGCAGCTGCCCCCATCCATCAGGACCTTGGTGAGCCTAACGTCGCCGATGATGGGGTCGACGACGAGCGGGTACTTCCCCGGGCTCGGCACGTGGTCGGAGTGGTCATCTTGGTCGAAGGTGATGGGCTTGTCGGACCAGTCTAGGTAGACTGGCGCCGCCACCTTCACCGAGCAGACCTCCCGACGCTCTTGCTTACGATGCCGAGCCGAGGCATTCGCCGCATGCCCTCCGTAGATCATGAAGCAGTCGCGGACCTCGGGGAACTCTCCTGCTTGGTGATCTTCCCTTTTGTCGTCGTCGCGGGCCCTGCCACCCTCTGCGGGTGGCCCGGCCTTGTGGAAGTGGCGCCGAAGCATGACGCACTCCTCGAGGGTGTGCTTGACAGGCCCCTAATGGTAAGGGCACGTCTCCTTCAGCATCTTGTCGAAGAGGTTAGCCCCTCCGGGGGGCTTCCGAGGGTTCTTGTACTCGGCGGCGGCGACAAGGTCCGTGTTGGCGGCGTCGCGTTTCGCTTGCGACTTCCTCCTGCCTTTCTTCTTGGCGCCGAGCGGAGTAGACGCCTCGGGAGCATCTTCCAACGGGCGGCCCTGGGGCTGCTTGTCCTTTCGGAAGATGGCCTCGACCGCCTCCTGGCCAGAGGCGAACTTGGTGGCGATGTCCATCAGCTCGCTCGCCCTGGTGGGGGTCTTGCGACCCAACTTGCTCACCAGGTCACGGCAAGTGGTGCCGGCAAGGAACGCGCCGATGACATCTGAGTCGGTGATGTTGGGCAGCTCGGTGCGCTGCTTCGAGAATCGCCGGATGTAGTCCCGAAGAGACTCTCCCGGCTGCTGCCGGCAGCTTCGGAGGTCCCAGGAATTCCCGGGGCGCACGTACGTGCCCTGGAAGTTGCCGGCGAAAGCTTGGACCAAATCCTCCCAGTTGGAAATCTGCCCCGGAGGCAGGTGCTCCAACCAAGCGCGAGCAGTGTCGGAGAGGAACAGGGGGAGGTTGCGGATGATGAGGTTGTCGTCGTCCGTTCCACCCAGTTGATAGGCCAGGCGGTAGTCCGCGAGCCACAATTCCGGTCTCGTTTCCCCCGAGTACTTTGTGATAGTAGTCGGGGGTCGGAATCGGGCCGGAAACGGCGCCCGCCGAATGGCCCGGCTGAAGACCTGCGGACCGGGTGGTTCGGGCGAGGGACTCCGATCCTCCCCGCTGTCGTAGCGTCCCCCACGCCTGGGGTGATAGCCTCGGCGCACCCTTTCGTCGAGGCGGGCCCGACGGTCGCGATGAGGGTGCTCGTCGCCGAGGTGGCCCGGGGCCGCAGGCGCGGTGTTGCGCGTGCGCCCGGTGTAGACCGAGGCTTCCCGCATGAGTTGGGAAGTCGCGGCACGAGGTTCCGAGGGGTACCCCTGCCTGCGGGAGGCAGAGCTCTCGGCCCGCCGGGCCGCAGCGCCTTCCAGGAGATGCTTGAGCTCTCCCTGGATTCGCCGACCCTCGGTGGTTGATGACTCTGGCATCGCGCGGAGGAGCATCGCCGCGGCTGCCAGGTCCTGACCGGTCCCGCTGGATGCGGGTGGCGGCCTGTCCCTGGCATCGTTGGCGATGCGGTGCTGGAGACCCTGGGGCAGGTGACGTATTTCTCCGGCCGGGGGCTGGCCCGCCCATACCTGCCCGACGTCCCGGCGGATCAACTCGAGCGCTCCTGCCCCCTCGTCGAGCCCGGCCTGCGCCCCGCGGACTTGCTCAAGCTGTGGGTCGTGACCCCCCGCCGGAACGGGGACCACAGCCAGCTCCCGCGGGATGTCGGCGCGAGGCACTGGCCTAGGGAGATCACCATCCTCCGGCATGCCGAGACGGTTGCCTCCGGAGGGATCCCCTAGCTCGACGTGGAAACATTCACGGCTCGGGCCGCAGTCCTTGTCATCAAGGCTGCGGCTGCCGTCGGAACAGTCGGAGAGGCAGTAGTTGCATGCGGTCATGAAGTCCCGCATGGCACTGGGGTTGCCAGATCCAGAGAAATCCCAGCAGATGCTGGGGTCGTCATCTTCCTCGGACCAGAGGGCCCGTAGGTCGAGACGCCCGTCAGTCGGTCCCAAGGTGACCGCACACGAAACCCAAAAGAGGTTGCACTCGCCTCAGCGTGAGCGCCCGCCAGAGCAAGGTCGCTAGGCGGGTTGAGGTCGAGTCGAAATGACGAAGGATGGGAATCAGTCGGTACCTTTTGGTCGACGAGGAGCGACGAAGTCACATCGGGGGCTGATCGCGCCGTCGTCTTGGGTACGAGGGCGACGTCCTGCAGGCCCTCCGTGAGCGCGCTGGCGTCGTCCACTTGCTCGGGGTTGGCGTGTTGCGGGGGGACGGCGCTCGCCTTCGCCTCAAACGCGAGGGTGACGCCCGACGCGTCCTCCGTTGGGGCGCTGGGGATGTCGATTCGCTCGACAGCCGACGGAGCGCAGCCTCCCGCCCGGCCCTGGTTGCCCTGCCTCCTCCTCCGATGGCGAGGGAGAGGATGGGGCGAGCTCGAATGTTGTTCTTCCCCCACGCGGGGAAGACGTCGTCGATTCCGCCGCCGGCGGGCGGGCTGTCGGCCACCATTGTCGCCGTCGCGCGGCGGTGGAAGGAGTATCATGTCGTAGCTGCCGTCGAAAGACATGAACTCAAGACTCCCGAAACGGAGCACCGTCCCGGGTTGAGGGGGTCGTTGGAGACTGCCCATCTGGAGCTTGACGGGAAACTGCTCGTCAACACGCAGCAGGCCCCTACCTGGCGCGCCAACTGTCGGCGTTTCGAGACCGGGGGGTCCCTAAGCCGACGAGTGAGTGTGCCGCGTGCCCCAGCCCAGATGGGTCGAGCGCGTGGGCGAGCGTGAAGGGGGGAAAGCGAGGTGGCCGGAGCCGAGTCGTGAGGGAGGTGGAGATCCCGCGGCCTTCGTGTTCGTCCCGCGCCCAGGTCAGGTGCGCTTGCAGTAGGGGGTTACAAGCGTCCACGCGGGTGAGGGAAGCGAGCGGCCCCAAGAGAGCGCCTGCCCCAGCCCTCGTTCCCGCGGGGCCAACCTTCTCTAAGAAGGCCCTAGTCCTTCCTTTTATAGGCGTAAGGAGAGGATCCAGGTGTACAATGGGGGTGCAGCAGAGTGCTACGTGTCTAGCGGGGGAGAGCTAGTGCCCTAAGTACATGCCAAGGTGGCAGCCGGAGAGATCTTGGCACCCAGCTGGTGTGGTGTCGTGGCTGTCGGAGGAGTAACGGAGCCTGGTGGAGGGACAGCTGTCAGAACAGTTGGGCTCTTGCTGACGTCCCCCTGCTTCCGTAAGGGAGCTGAGAGCCGCCGTCGTCATGGGTCTAGCGGGGCGCCATCATTGCCTATCTGGCGGAGCTAGCCAGATGGGACGTCGGTCCTATTTTCTGCGGCCCGAGTCGGCTCGGGGTAGGGTGATGATGGCGCTTCCTGTTGACGTGGCGGACTTGTGCCCTAGGTCGGGCGACGTGGAGGCTCCTCCGAAGCCGAGGTCGAGTCTGTCCTGCATGGCCGAGGCCGAGCCCGAGCTCCTGGGTCGGGCGAGGCGGAGGTCGTTCGGCAGAGGCCAGGGCGGAGTCTGACCCCTGGGGTCGGGCGAGGCGGAGTTCGTCGTCTTCCGGGGCCTTAGCCCGAGTCCGAGCCCTGGGTCGGGCGGAGCGGAGTTCGCCGTCTTCCGGGGCCTTAGCCCGAGTTCGAGCCCTGGGTCGGGCGGAGCGGAGTTCGCCGTCTTCCGAGGCCTTAGCCCGAGTCCGAGCCCTGGGTCGGGCGGAGCGGAGTTCGCCGTCTTCCGGGGCCTTAGCCCGAGTCCGAGCCCTGGGTCGGGCGGAGCGGAGTTCGCCGTCTTCCGGGGCCTTAGCCCGAGTCCGAGCCCTGGGTCGGGTGGAGCGGAGTTCGCCGTCTTCCGGGGCCTTAGCCCGAGTCCGAGCCCTGGGTCGGGCGGAGCTTCCTATGGCGCCTTTGGCAAGGCCTGACTGCCTGTCAGTCTCACTCTGTCAAGTGGCACCGCAGTCGGGACGGCGCAAGCGGCGCTGTCCTTTTGTCAGACCGGTCAGTGGAGCGGCGAAGTGACGGCGGTCACTTCGGCTCTGCCAGGGGGCGCGCGTCAGGATAGAGGTGCCAGGCTACCTTTGCGTTAAATGCCCCTGTGACTTGGTCGGTCGGCGCGGCGATTTAGTCAGGGTTGCTTCTTAACGAAGGCAAGGCCTCAGGCGAGCCGGAGATGCGTCTGCCGTAAAAAAGGGGGGCCTCGGGCGAGACGGAAACACCTCAGGGTCGGCTGCCCTTGCCCGAGGCTAGGCTCGGGCGAGGCGTGATCGAGTCGCTCGTATGGACTGATCCTTGACTTAATCGCACCCATCAGGCCTCTGCAGCTTTATGCTGATGGGGGTTACCAGCTGAGAATTAGGCGTCTTGAGGGTACCCCTAATTATGATCCCCGACAGTTATACTCATGCTAAGTGAAAGAATGAACTTAACCACTTAATTCCATGTAGTTATACTAATCGACATTTAATGTAGGTGCAATTATAGTTGTTATCTAATCATAATTAATTCCACGCTTAGTTAACATGTCGCTTCCTGACGTAGATCAATTAGTGCTAGCAATTTTAAGTGGTGCGGGGAGTCGCCGCGCGACATTACGCATAAAAAGGGAACTAAAACATGCGTGTCGTCACGCGAACAACGCTACAAGCCTCTGCGCATGGGGTTGCCGCGCGCTGGGTCACGTTGGCTGAGCAAACCGCGCCGCGGGGGCGCGAGGGAGGTCGCGCGCGCCAGGGCCGCGCGCCGCGAGCAGGCCGTGCCGGGGCCGACCGTGAGCAGCCGCGCTATGCACGCCGCGGACGGCCGCGCCGGGCACGTCGAGCTGCGAGGGACGCGCACCGTGCCGCGAGCTCCAGCTGCGCGCTAGCCACGGAGGGGTCGAGCCGGGACATCCGCACGCGCCGAGCGCCATGGACGCGCGCTGGACGGGCCACGCCAGGCACCACACGCCAGGGCTGCACGCCAGGCGAGCCACGCCGGACACCGCGTGTCACGCGGGGGCGCCACGGCCGCGCCAGCCGAGCTCTGGCCACGCACCAGAGGCATGCCGGCCAAGCTCTAGACCGCGGGCTGCGAGCACGGGGAGGAGGGACGGGCGAGCCGGGGGTCGCCGTGGGCAGGCGTAGGTGAGCGCCCTGGCCACGAGCCGAGGGGAAGGAGGGCCACGCCGGGGCAGGGCACAGCCGCGCACCGAGGTAGGCGGGCGCGCCGGGGGGCACCTCGGTCGCGCCGGGCCGGGGCCACGCCGGGCGGGGATGGGACGGGCGCGAGCATGCGCGCTAGGCCAGGAGAGGGCCGTCGAGCCGAGGGAAGAAGGGGGCGAGGAAGGGAGGAAGAAGAAGGGCCGGGACTCACCGCGGAAGGGGCGAAGGCGGTGCAGGCGAACGGCGTTGGGGGCGGCTCCGATCGTCGGGGTGAGGTGGAGGAGAGAGGTGCATGGGGGAGAGAAGAACGTGCGTCGTGGGGGGGTTAGAGGAGAGAGAGAAAGGGGTTTTGGGGGGAGGCTGACTAGCGGGCCCCACCAGGAGGGGCGGTGGTGGCTGGGCAACCGCCTAGCGCGCACACGCGCGGTGGGAGCGGGGCGAGCCGTTGGGGGCGGCTGGGCCGCGCGCCAGCGGGCCGACCCAAGATGGGGGTGGGGGGGTTTCGCGGGCCGCGCGGGGAAGAAAATGGCTGGGCCACGGGGGGAGAAGGGGAAGCTGGGCCGAGGGGAGGGGGCACGGCCAGGTGGGCCGCGGGCAGGCCGCCAGGCGAGCCTAGGTCGCTGGGGGGTTTTCCTTTTTCTATTTTTCTTTTTATCTTAGCCATAATTCATCACTAGAATGCATGATTCACAAACCCTCTCAATCAAACAACAAAAATGCATGATCTGACATGATGCAACAACCAAAGAAACCCACTTCTAGGATTTATTATTATTACACGACATTGAGTTTTGGAAATGTGTAAGGTGTAGCGAAAAGAAATGGGAAAAGAGAGGTAACGCCCGAATTTGGCGAGTGAAGGAGAAAGAAAAAAATTAACTCTAAAATTCGGGGCGTTACAAACCTATCCCCCTTAAAAGAATCTCGCCCTCGAGATTCAAGGTTGGCTAGCAAAGAGCTCAGGATATTTAGCCATCAGATCATCTTCACGCTCCCAAGTTGCTACTTCTTCGGAGTGATGACCCATCTGACTTTGCACATTCTGATAGTCTTCCTTTGGGTGACTCTATCTGCAGTCTCAAGAATCTGCGCTAGCTTCTCTATGTAGGTCAAGTCCTCTTAGACCTCCAGACCTTCCACTGGCAACTGCTCTTCTAGCACACGCAAACACTTCTTCAACTGAGACACCTGAAAGACATCATGCACTACGGACAAACCTTCTGGCAAACTGAGCTGATAGGCCACTTCTCCACGCCTTGCGAGAATCTGGTACGGACCAACATAGCGGGGTGCTAGCTTGCCTTTGACTCCGAATCTTCTGACTCCTCTGATCGGTGACACTTTCAAATAGTCGAAGTCCCTGACTTCGAAACTCAGCTCTCTCCTTCTTGTGTCTGCATAGCTTCACTGCCTTGACTGTGCTACCTTCAGGTTCTCTCGAACCATCTTGATGTTCTCTTCAGCTTCGAGCAGAATGTCTGGCCCAAACACTTGCTTTTCTCTAGGCTGATCCCATTGCAACGGAGTTCTGCAACTCCTTCCATAAAGCGCCTGAAATGGTGACATCTTCAAGCTGGCCTGGTAACTGTTGTTATAGGAGAACTCTACATAAGGTAACCTCTTGTCCCATCCGGACTGATCTTGCAACGCGCAGGCTCTCAACATGTGTTCGAGGATTTGATTAGTTCTTTCAGTCTGACTGTCTGTCTACGGATGGTAAGCTGAACTGAAATTCAGATGTGTACCCAAGGCTTCATGCAACTGCTGCCAGAAATGAGAGGTGAACTGCGTTCCTCTATCTGACACTATCTTCTTTGGTACACCGTGAAGACAAACGATCCGGGACATGTACAACTCTGCCAATACTGCACTGCTGTAGTTGGTCTTGACAGGTATGAAGTGGGCTAACTTGGTTAAGCGGTCCACCACTACCCAAATGGAATCGTAGCCGGCTCGAGTGCGAGGCAATCTGACTATGAAGTCCATTCCGATTTCATCCTATTTCCACTAAGGAATTTGCAACGGTTGCAACAATCCAGCTGGCCTCTGATGCTCTGCCTTGATCCATCGACAACTATCACACATAGCCACATGTTCTGCAATTTCCCTTTTCATTCCGTACCACCAGAACTTTTTCTTCAGATCCTGATACATCTTCTCACTTTCAGGGTGTATAGAATAAGCGGTCTCATGAGCTTCCTTGAGGATCAACTCCCAAATGGACTGGACATTGGGAACACACAAGCGGTCTTTGAACTATATCACACCTTCTGCATCTTCCCGAAAATCTTTGCCTCTGCCTTCTAGAATCAGTCGCCGGATTTCACTGATCTTCTCATCATTCTTCTGTGCTTCTTTGATTTCCCGCTCCAAGGTGGGTTCTAACTCAACTGTTACTCCTCGCATATTGTTCAGAAATCCGAGGCTCAACCTGTCGAACTCTTTGGCCAACTCATAAGGCATCGGATGAGCGACCATCATATTGACCTGACTCTTCCTGCTCAAAGCATCTGCCACTACATTTGCTTTGCCTGGATGGTAATGAATCTCCAATTCATAGTCTTTGATCAACTCTAACCATCTTCGTTGCCTCATATTCAGCTCCGACTGAGTGAATATGTACTTTAGACTCTTGTGGTCTGTGTAGACATCACATTTCTGTCCATACAGATAGTGTCTCCATGTCTTCAGTGCGTGAACCACTGCTGCCAACTCTAGGTCATGGTGGATAATTCTTCTCATGAACCTTCAGCTGTCGGGACGAGTAAGCCACAACTCTTCACTCCTACATCAACACGCATCCCAAACCAGTATAACAAGCATCACAATACACCGAGAAGGGCTTGTGCACATCAGGCAACACTGTGGTAGAACCTCCCAAGTTATTGGGCCCACATGCACCTGCCCTTGTCTCAAAGACCTCAGACGACTATGCATGTGCACCAGATAACTTAAGAGGATCTGTCCGAGTGCCCCAAGGACCTCGGATAAACCACTTACAACCAAGACCACGGGATTAAGTAAACACAAATCACACACCAACAATTTGCAGCGGAAATCTTATTACCAAATTTTACAAGTTACATCAAGTTTACATTATACATGATCGGAGTGATTACCAAAGTGATTCAAAGAAATAACTTTGAACTGTTATAAATTATTTGTAGTTTTAAAATGTATGCTAGCTCAAGGACCATCCTCAATAAAAAGTATAGAAGAGTTACTTAGACTTATAAGAAGGTCGTGCCCACCGGCGCTTAACACCAATCACAATCAAAATGACTCGTAACCTGCAGCAACAATGGGTAAAACCCTAAGTACGCAAGTACTCAGCAAGACTTACCCGACTAAAGAAAAGACTCTCAAGGATATGCTGGCTTGTCGGGAATCAAGGTAAGGCTTATCAAATTTCAAAGACTCATTTTGCAGAAGAGCTTACTAGTAGTGAATCCTTATGCCAAAATTTTACTTCACAAGTTAAGTACTTTTCCTGAATCTGGATTTGCCTAATCTAGAGCATTCACTTGTCTTGGTCTAGCTTTCTTTTACCCAAATTCTTATTTTACTTATAAACTACGATGAGTGGTCGGAGGGTAGAGTCTCCATGACCGAGGAGCAACGACGATTCAAACCGATTATACCCAGCTAGGGATCCCTAACCACACGATATATGTAGCACTTAACCCTTGCATATGTCAACCGTTCCCACAGATCCTCCACAACGTGAACCGGTTCGCGCTACCCGGGAGCATAGTACTCCTCCATCCAGCCTCTAGCCAGGAGGGTACACGCTACTCCCACCATCTCCCATGCCTAGTGCGCGGTTGTCTTTTCACGTATGGAATAGCCGGGTTCAGGCTTACCGAAGCATGTGGATAGTTGAAAAGTCTCCACCACAACAGGCCTACATCGAACGGTCCTTAATCGACACAGACGGGCGAACTTTCCTGCTCAACGTCTGGTCTCCATTACATATTATTTCCCAAAACTTGATACCTGAGAGAGGTACCCTACTTGAATGATGAAATCATCGCGGCCACAATGGCTTCATCATCACAAGTCATTTTATTTCACAAACTCCCATATCCCGTGTTACACATCATCTTTTAAAAACAATCCTAAATTAATAAGCAGGGCTAAGCATCACTAAATTTTCATTAAACGAGTATTAGGGTTGTTTAATCAAGGAAGGAAATGCATCAACAATTTAGCACACAACTCCTATCACCTAATGCATCAAACAAGGTGATAAAAGATTTTAAAACAGCAAGGAGGTGGCAAATGCACCAGGGCTTGCCTGGAATAAACACTACGTTAGTGTTTGTTAGATGACGTCGTCCACTTGGCGATCATCCTTTGTCTTGGCACTCGTTCAGATTATCCATCTTCAGGTTCGTCCGACTGACGATATCGTCTTGCAGAGATGTCCACTCTCTGCATCATCTTGGGGTCGACTCAGTTCTTGTCCCCCACATCACATGATTACTTAACGTACCTAAATGATATGCATAATGCACATGAATAAACATAAGGAAGAATAACACCAGATATTACGATGCTACGCAAAACAGAAATAAAACACATAATGACGAGGCCTTATAAACACTAACTATCGATATAATGTTACCTACGACAATCATGCTCTCCCATCTTAGCCAGATATAAATTAAACTACACAACAAGACACTAGGATTAATATCCATGTGTGAAAGCATTTTGTGCCTAACTTTTTATTAACTCAGTGAGACGTGTACCAAAATCGGGAAATCTATACCAAACATCAATCAGCATACAATTAATTTACTAATTAACATTCTAAACCCATTGGAACACTAGAGCTACTATTTTACAATTACGAGCATATACATCACATGTTTTCTGTTTAAAAAGGACCTAGCTCGTTTATTAGGAAAATAATAGACCATATGAGTTTCACCTCTCTTTGACTAAAGTGTAACACCGAAACACTAATTACTTAGACTCATTATTTTGGGATGCAAAACTCGAACTATGGACAGAAGCAACTTAACTAATTATTTAAACCATGCTTCTAAATTAACCTTTATAATATCGTAACTAATAAAACATCACACAACATATATATCTACCAATATACTTATCGCATAAACCTAAAATTCAACTTTAATCTCCACATCAAGTAATAGACAAGAGAATCATCGCAATCGATTCTTCTATTTAATCCTACCATATATCTAGTTGACGAAAATAACGAACGAACTCGCCATACGCAATACTTCGACTAGAAGAAATAGTGAAATTGTGCATTCATACTAAATTTAATCAAAACTACGACATCGTTAGTGGGTTCTAGTACGAGTCTTTCCTCTTAAAAGAATCAGATGCTCAAGAAAAACACGTCAGCTAGCCGTTAGAAACACTAAACTACAAACTGACGAATACTAGACGATGCGGTTAATTCAACACATAACGCTCTTGCTAAAAATACGAGAATCAACGTAACCTACATAACTATCGATCCATTCATTAAAACAAAATAATAAAAGTAGAGAATCAGCTCACCATAATCAAATGTGACGCAATACTCGCGAGAATGTTGATAAATCGTAGCTCGAGCTTGTCGTCGAACATCTGATGTATGTTATGCGGCTTCGCTTCGTTCTTCATCGGTTCACTTATTTTACCAAGCAGGGAGTTGCAGGGGTGCACGGTCGGCGAGCACGATGAAGCGACAACGGCGGAGATCGAGCTCGCGACAGGAGGTGATGATGGCGCGACACGGCGCCCATGGACGCGAGCTGAAGCAAAGCGAGCGGTCTACCAAGAGAGATGCAAGGGAGGCGAGGAGCCGAGCAATCACTTGAACATGGTCGACGGCGAGATCTACCAGGAAAGAACAACGGCAGATAGCGCGGCACGACGAACGCGCAGAGCTTCAAAGCCACGCGCGCTGCGATGGTGGTCCGGTGGAGGTGACGCCGAGCCCCATGAGGCGAGCAGGAAGTCGAGATCCAAGCTGGGGCTGGAGTTGGAGCAGAAGCCGGCGGCGGGGTACTGGAGCACAGTGGGCGCGTGCTCCTGCGACGTGTGCATCGCGGAGCCAGCTAGCCGAGAAGCAGGGAACAGCGTAGGGGAAAATGAAGCACCACCACGGCGGGCTGGGCGACCATAGGACAAGCTCCTGGCAACCATGGAGATGCGAGCACCGGCGACAATGGAACGACGCCGGAGAAGCTCCGAGCAGGGACCACGACGCGCGAGATCTGGCCGGAACCGAGGACGAGCGAGCAGAGAGGAACGTGTCTAGGAGATCTACGGCGATGGGGACGCTGCCGAGGTCCACCTCCACAGGGCACGCAGGAAGACGGGAGCTCGGAGCCGAGCGCTGGCCAGGGAGCAGGGTCGAGCTGGAGCCAACGCAGGGGCTAGGCGCGAGCACGGGAGGGACGCCGAGCTGGGGAGAAGACGAGGCAAAGACGAGCAGAGAAGCACGCGGCTGCACGCAGGGAGCTCAGCCAGGGGCGAGCTTGAAGAAGAGACCGGTCAGCACCACAGTGCGGAGGAGGAGCTCGCGAGCAGGATCCCGAACAGGGAGGAAGTCGAGGGGAGGACGCCCTTCTCTCCGCCGCTCGTCTCCCCATGGCCGGACGGCCTCCTCGGCTACTCCTGGCTCCCACGAGACCCTCGCTCACCGTCGGGAACACCGAACACATCACCATAGCGGACAGCGCCCTGCTCTCACGAACATAGAAGAGAGTGCACAGGCCCCACGCGGTGCAGAAGCTTTATCGTGACCAGGGAAGCGATGGTGCAGAGGCACGCATCGGCCATGGATGGAGACGACAAGGTGAGCAGAGGCGGCTGGATATTTTGGAAAGATTTTGAGACGGTGGCCGATCGGATAAGGCACGCCAGGAAATATCAAGTGAAGCAGATAAACATCGGAGAAGCAAATAAAAGATCAACAGATGAGATAACAGTTATAGAGAAGATTTTTATCCTTTACTTATAAAAGAACAATGCTTAGGGATTTGGATATGGACAAGATTCAAACAGACCGGATCGAAATAATATAAACAATGATATTTTGCGTTCGAGTTGGTGAATATTCTCACAGTTTGATAATTTGTGTATAGTTATATATATCCGAATGCTTAGATTTGGGCGAGAAAGAACATACCGAATTAAATTGATTTTGGCTTTGATAATTTTCTCTGAAAACTTTATTTGTCGAGTTCTAAATTAATTTGTTTGGGCAAAATTATAAGGCTGAGTTTTATCCAGATGTCGACGGATCAAACCAACGATATCGGGTTAGACTAGAAAACGACTCAGTTTATAATTCTACGCCTGGTTTTTCTTGGATTTCGGGTGTAGTCCGATTTAGTTTTGTATTAACACTTTTGTCGCCGAGTTCAATTTAATTTGCTCGGAATAAAGTCGTAAGAGTAGGTAAAGCTTCCGAATTCGTATTCGCGCGAGCGATGTATTTTAAATAATCATCGGACGCACCGATTTTCGGAACGACTATGTTCCGAACAACACGAAAATTTCGGAAGAGCCTGGATAGATAAAAATGATGTCGAACTCGCGACAGACGAAACAGATGTGATATTAAAATCGTGATATCGATTAAATTTTAGCATCCGTTTAATTCACTGATATTACGTGCTTAAATCCATACTCGTTGTCGAGCAGAATATAAACACCTAAGGTGTTACGACCCTCCCCCTTAAAAGAATCTTGTCCCGAGTTTCGGAGCGAAGGACTTTTAAGAGTAGAGAAGCATGTAACCCATGTCCATATCAGCGATAATCGTGAGACATTTCCAAATAGAGGCGAGTGTCTCAAGATGTCGTTTCTCTAGTGGACATAGCATGTATCGCCTTAGGCTAATTTAGAAATGTCCACCAATAGAGACGCTGTCTGCCAGAAGAACACATAAGGTTCCATATGTGCAATTTGCTTTTTCTGATGACACTGTACTATCTGAGTCTGTTGGGCGAGCGGTGGATAGGCAACTTTACCCAAACATAATCAGATACAATCTCTTGGGTAAAAAACACAGAAAGAGGTTTACCAACAAGTGGTTATGGTAAATTTATAGCACACGAGACAGGTGTGAATGTCGAATAACATCACAGTTGACCCATGGCTAGCCCGAAAATCCACGTTCAAGAAAAATGATAGAGACTCGGAAAATATCAATGAAGAGATCCGTTGATGTTAACTTCGCAACCAATCCATTTTATCAAGCACTAACCATGGCTCAACTTGATCACACATGCTGGAAAAAGCACACATGAGGCGATCGAGGCATGACTAGAGCGATGATTAGGTGGTTATCAGTCGATTTAACTTCAATTCTTGTAAACACTTCCTTAAGAGGGGTTGTACAAAAGTGAGTTTAGACAATTCGACAAAACGATCTCTAAACTCAACCTTTGTTCACAATGCAGTTACAAGTTAGAAAAAAACAACTTGTTGAACTACATATAACATTGAGTAAGCCTTCTTATTATCCATCGGCAATCCAATGGTTGAGAGTTCATTCTTGTTAATAGGAGATCATGCACTTGGGTAGAAATCCATTTGGTCAGGTTGTTCATCCGTTTCTTCATGCGAGATGAATAGACTTGGTTAGGGAATACATAGATTAAATAAGAGAGCGAATGAACAAACTCCTGCATCTCAGCAGCAGGGGAAACAAATCTCCATTTTGGGAACTAATTAGTTGTCTTCCAATACTAAAAAGCTTCAAGGCTTCACCTTTACACAAAGGACGTAAAGGGAACTTGTATGAGTAGTCACTACCAAGATCAAAGAAAAGAGACCACACACGAAAGTGGTATGCCCTTTTGATCCAACAGAGATGATAGATGTTGCTTGATCACTTCGACAAACAACACCGAAATCATTTCAAGGAAGAGATCTACGGAAGATAATATATTAGGGTAGTTCCATAATGGATCACAACCAGAGACTTTGATACCAGCATCCGACGAGTAGCACAGTCCTGTGTGCGCATTCATAGGAGGCTCTCAGTTTCGCTGCGGCACCATAAGTCGTTAATCATGACACCATTACTGAACTGGCACCAATAAAGAATCTCACGTGGTAAAACTAGATTGTGCCAAGATAACACATTGATATAGTCTCATAATGGATTACAACTACTAACCGTGATACCAGTGCGTGCCAAGTAGCGCAACCATGTGTGTACATTCACAGGAGGCCCTCAGTTTCGTCGCGGCACCATCGGTTTTAGTCACAACACCATTACTAGACGTAACCAATAAGAAATCTCCCACGACACCAATGGATTAGGCAAGCGTGACAATATACAAAGAGACTCTACCTGTCAAAACGGTTACAAGTAGAGAGTTAAATAGATCATGGCCTAATGAAATGAACAAGGAATGGCCATAACCTAAACTTGTTAATGAAGTACGATGGGAGACTGTTAATTCAGCCCCGAGCATATTTCTATGCCCATCGCAGAGATTACAAGGTCAAGGATGAGTATCTGATTAGATACAGAGGGAAAACAATCACAAGGTTAAGTTGGTATGCCTTCAATAGATACGAGAAAATCAAAGGCACCAAATTCAAGAAAATAATCGGACACGTCTTTCCTAGGTTAGGTTGATAAAGCAACATGGCGATCTTCAAGAACAGGCAAACTGGAATAGAGACATCAGCTTGCACAAATCAAACAAGGGAATGGTTTTGGAAGAAAGCATGACTCGATATTCTTGTTTTAAGCCTAGGTACACTTTATGTCCAACAAGGAAATTACCTAAGCATTTATTTGTATGAGTTTGGTCATAGAATGATAATGGAAAATTCAAATTTGGGTCATGGTTCACTAACGAAGAACATGGCCTAATTTTTGGTTTAAGCAAACAAACTACCAACCTTCTATTAGCACATCAAGTACCAGAGCAAACACATATATAACACCTAAATAGATTACCTAACGAATGGAGGACAACTATTTCATCAAAGATCATAATACAACATTACATCAGATTATCTACAAGCACTGGTTACTGGAATAAAGATGAGAGAAGCATTTTGGATGTATAGGTGACAAACAAGATGCAACAATCAGGATGCATGCTCGTCCTGTGCGTCCTCACTGATTTTGCCAACATATTGTGGCAATAGCGTTCTATATCGGTGGGATACGTTCTCTCTCGGTATTTTGCTAATTGTCAGCTACACATACGTTTTCGAGGTTAGTGTACCCGCAGAAAATTCCATCACAGCCCAATTCCCAATGATGCAATTCACACATGACAGTTTATCACAGTTTATACTCCATATATTGCTATATGGAGGCCAGCTCATCATTAAGCGTCGAGCCACGCATAGGCGTCGTTGCCACACTTTAACCATAGGGCAACTCATTATGGTAACTCACCTTCTTACTTGAGCGTAGGTGCGTCGTTACAAGTACATTACACTTCTCAGTATTCCCATATCTGTATACACATACACATTCATGGGGTACTGAATTATAAGAAAAATAAATACTCCACATCGTCGTCTTCATATATACATATGTAGAACATGTATATAATCGGATGCCACATTTAACACTCCCCTAGACCGACGGTTGTTCAGTCATGCTCTCACATCTCACCTTACCTTGAGTGTCGATCCATTTGGAACTGAATGGCCTCAAAAATAACAATACACATGTATGCAATACCCCCGGTTGTGGGTTAGTGGTTTTGAACTAAGCCACCTAATAGTCCTTAATTTAGGGCTTAACAGAGGATGTCACTAGCATTATAGTTTTTCAAAGCTGTTTTTCAAAGCCAAACAATGTGTTTAGTTGAAAATAGGTTTTCTAAAACCAAAACTTTGTTTTTAAAATACGTATGTGACCGTATTATACCTAATCCTGCTCCAATACCAGCTGTGGCAGAACCTCCCAAGTTATTGGGCCCACATGCACCTGCCCTTATCTCAAAGACCTCAGACGACTATGCATGTGCACCAGATAACTTAACAGGATCTGTCCGAGTGCCCCAAGGACCTCAGATAAACCACTTACAACCAGGACCACGGGATTAAGTAAACACAAATCACACACCAACAATTTGCAGCGGAAATCTTATTACCAAATTTTACAAGTTACATCAAGTTTACATTGTACATGATCGGAGTGATTACCAAAGTGATTCAAAGAAATAACTTTGAACTGTTATAAATTATTTATAGTTTTAAAATATATGCTAGCTCAAGGACCATCCTCAATAAAAAGTATAGAAGAGTTACTTAGACTTATAAGAAGGCCGTGCCCACCGGTGCTTAACACCAATCACAATCAAAATGACTCGTAACCTGCAGCAACAATGGGTAAAACCCTAAGTACGCAAGTACTCAGCAAGACTTACCCGACTAAAGAAAAGACTCTCAAGGATATGCTGGCTTGTCGGGAATCAAGGTAAGGCTTATCAAATTTCAAAGACTCATTTTGCAGAAGAGCTTACTAGTAGTGAATCCTTATGCCAAAATTTTACTTCACAAGTTAAGTACTTTTCCTGAATCTGGATTTGCCTAATCTAGAGCATTCACTTGTCCTGGTCTAGCTTTCTTTTACCCAAATTCTTATTTTACTTATAAACTACGATGAGTGGTCGGAGGGTAGAGTCTCCATGACCGAGGAGCAACGACGATTCGAACCGATTATACCCAGCTAGGGATCCCTAACCACATGACATATGTAGCACTTAACCCTTGCATATGTCAACCGTTCCCACAGATCCTCCACAACGTGAACCGGTCCGCGCTACCCAGGAGCACAGTACTCCTCCATCCAGCCTCTAGCCAGGAAGGTACACGCTACTCCCACCATCTCCCACGCCCAGTGTGCGGTTGTCTTTTCACGTATGGAATAGCCGGGTTCAGGCTTACCGGAGCATGTGGATAGTTGAAAAGTCTCCACCACAACAGGCCTACATCGAACGGTCCTTAATCGACACAGACAGGCGAACTTTCCTGCTCAACGTCTGGTCTCCATTACATATTATTTCCCAAAACTTGATACCTGAGAGAGGTACCCTACTTGAATGATGAAATCATTGCGGCCACAATGGCTTCATCATCACAAGTCATTTTATTTCACAAACTCCCATATCCCGTGTTACACATCATCTTTTAAAAACAATCCTAATTTAATAAGCAGGGCTAAGCATCACTAAATTTTCATTAAATGGGTATTAGGGTTGTTTAATCAAGGAAGGAAATGCATTAACGGTTTAGCACACAACTCCTATCACCTAATGCATCAAACAAGGTGATAAAAGATTTTAAAACAGCAAGGAGGTGGCAAATGCACCGGGGCTTGCCTGGAATAAACACTACGTTAGTGTTTGTTAGATGACGTTGTCCACTTGGCGATCATCCTTTGTCTTGGCACTCGTTCAGATTATCCATCTTCAAGTTCGTCCGACTGACGATATCGTCTTGCAGAGATGTCCACTCTCTGCATCATCTTGGGGTCGACTCAGTTCTTGTCCCCCACATCACATGATTACTTAACGTACGACAATAACTATCGACAATAACTATCGGTAAACACTAACTATCGATATAATGTTACCTACGACAATCATGCTCTCCCATCTTAGCCAGATATAAATTAAACTACACAACAAGACACTAGGATTAATATCCACGTGTGAAAGCATTTTGTGCCTAACTTTTTATTAACTCAGTGAGACGTGTACCAAAATCGGGAAATCTAGACCAAACATCAATCAGCATACAATTAATTTACTAATTAACATTCTAAACCCATTAGAACACTAGAGCTACTATTTTACAATTACGAGCATATACATCACATGTTTTCTGTTTAAAAAGGACCTAGCTCGTTTATTAGGAAAATAATAGACCATATGAGTTTCACCTCTCTTTGACTAAAGTGTAACACCGAAACACTAATTACTTAGACTCATTATTTTGGGAAGCAAAACTCGAACTATGGACAGAAGCAACTTAACTAATTATTTAAACCACGCTTCTAAATTAACCTTTATAATATCGTAACTAATAAAACATCACACAACATATATATCTACCAATATACTTATCGCATAAACCTAAAATTCAACTTTAATCTCCACATCAAGTAATAGACAAGAGAATCATCGCAATCGATTCTTCTATTTAATCCTACCATATATCTAGTTGACGAAAATAACGAACGAACTCGCCATATGCAATACTTCGACTAGAAGAAATAGTGAAATTGCGCATTCATACTAAATTTACTCAAAACTACGGCATCGTTAGTGGGTTCTAGTACAAGTCTTTCCTCTAACTAAAAGAATCGGACGCTCAAGAAAAACACGTCAGCTAGCCATTAGAAACACTAAACTACGAGCTGACGAATACTAGACGATGCGGTTAATTCAACACATAACGCTTGAATTGGAAATAGGCTTACACCTTTTCCTAATTGATTTTGGTGGTTGAATTGCCCAACACAAATAATTGGACTAACTAGTTTGCTCCAGTCTATAAGTTCTACAGGTGCCAAAGGTTCACAATAAGCCAATAAAAAGACCAAAGATGGGTTCAAATAAAGAGAGCTAAAGAAATCCCAAAGGCACCCTGGTCTGGCGCACCGGACAGTATCCGGTGCACCACCGGACAGTGTCCGGTGCACCAGGGAAATCGAAGCTGAACTCGCTACCTTCGGGAAAATGGAGGCCGCTCCGCTATAATTCATCGGACCGTCCGGTGAATGCACTGGACAGTGTCCGGTGTGCCAGTGGAGCAACGACTACTTCAAGCGCAACGGTCGACTCCAACGCATTTAATGCGCGCCTACGCGCGCAGAGGTCAGAGCACACGCAGCTGACGCACCGGACAGCCCAGAGGCCCCACAAGTCAGAGCTCCAACGGTCGAACCATAACGGTTGACTGACGTGGTTGGCGCACCGGACTGTCCGGTGCGCCATGCGACAGCAGACTTCCAACGGCCACATTTTGGTGGTTGGGGCTATAAATACCCCAACCACCCCACATTCAATTGCATCCAAGTTTCCAACATTCTACACATTACAAGAGCTATAGCATTCAATACAAGACACACCAAAGAGATCAAACCCTCTCCCAAGTCTCTAGTTCAATTCCAATCAATAGTGACTAGTGAGGGAGTGACTTGTGTTCATTTGAGCTCTTGCGCTTGGATTGCTTCTTTTCTTTCTCATTCTTCTTGTGATCAATCTCAATTGTAATCGAGGCAAGAGACACCAATTGTGTGGTGATCCTTGCGGGGACTTTGTGTCCCGTGTGATTGAGAAGAGAAGCTCACTCGGTTCGAGGGACCGTTTGAGAGAGGGAAAGGGTTGAAAGAGACCCAGTCTTTGTGACCACCTCAATGGGGAGTTGGTTTGAAAGAACCGAACCTCGGTAAAACAAATCCTTGTGTCTCATTCCTTATTTGCTTGCGATTTGTTTTTCACCCTCTCTCGGACTCGATTATATTTCTAACGCTAACCCGACTTGTAGTTGTGATTAACTTTGTAAATTTCAGTTTTGCCCTATTCACCCCCCTCTAGGCGACTTTCAATTGGTATCGGAGCCTGGTGCTTCATTAGAGCCTAACCGCTCGAAGTGACGTCGGGAGATCACGCCAAGAAGGAGATGGTGACCGGCGACAAGCCCGCTACAAGCCACGGGAAGGCTCCATCGGGAGAGTCCTGCAACAAAGGGAAGGAGAAGGAATCCTCTTCCCATAAGTCGCATCGGAGTGGCGACAAGAAAAAGAAGATGATGAAAGTGGTCTACTACGAGACTGATTCTTCATCGCCATCCACCTCCGGCTCCGACGCACAGTCCATTACTTCTAAGCGCCATGAGCGCAAGAAGTATAGTAAGATTCCCCTACGCTACCCTCATATTTCAAAGCATACTCCTTTACTCTCCGTTCGATTAGGCAAACCACCGGTTTTTGACGGTGAAGATTATAATATGTGGAGTGACAAAATGAGGCATCATCTAACCTCACTCCACACAAGCATTTGGAATGTTGTTGAGTTTGGTGTATAGGTACCATCCGTAGGGGATGAGGACTACGATTCGGACGATGTGGCCCAAATCCACCACTTCAACTCCCAAGCCACCACTATACTCCTCGCCTCTCTAAGTCGAGAGGAGTATAATAAGGTGCAAGGGTTAAAGAGTGTGAAGGAAATTTGGGACGTACTCAAGACCATGCACGAAGGAGACGAGATAACAAAGATCACCAAGCAGGAGACGATCGAGGGGGAGCTCGGTCGCTTAATGCTTCACCAAGGGGAGGATCCGCAAGCTATGTACAACCGCTTGAAGACCTTGGTGAACCAAGTGCGCAACCTCGGGAGCACAAAATGGGATGACCATGAGATCGTCAAGGTTATTCTTAGATCCCTCGTTTTTCTTAACCCTACACAAGTTCAATTAATTCAAGGTGATCCTAGATACAAGCTAATGTCTCCCGAGGAAGTTATAGGGAAATTTGTAAGTTTTGAGCTAATGATCAAAGGCTCAAAGAAAATCATTGAGCAAGGCACCTCCTCCACGCCCGAAGCACAACCCGTCGCATTCAAGGCAACAGAGGAGAAGAAGGAAGAGTCTACACCAAGTAGGCTCCCCATCGACGCCTCAAAGCTCGACAATGAGGAGATGGCTTTAATCATCAAAAGATTTTGACAAATCCTCAAGCAAAGGAGGGGGAAGGACTACAAGCCCCGCTCTAAGAAGGTTTGCTACAAGTGTGGTAAGCCCGGTCACTTTATTGCCAAATGTCCTATTTCTAGTGACAGTGCCAGGGGCGACGACAAGAAGGGGAGAAGAAAGGAAAAGAAGAGGTACCACAAGAAGAAGGGTGGTGATGCCCATGTGTGCCGCGAGTGGGACTCCGACGAGAGCTCCACCGACTCCTCCTCCGACGAGGACGCCGCCCCAACATCGGCCACAAGTGCCACATGGCAAAGGACGTCAAAAGGAAGTAGGTTAAATCTAAATCCTCCACTAAATATGCATCCTCTAGTGATGAAGACCATTCTAGTAACGAGGAGGATAATTTGTTTACCCTTTTTGCCAACCTTAACATGGAACAAAAAGAGAAGCTAAATGAATTGATTAGCGTTATTCATGATAAGGATGAACTCTTGGATAGCCAAGAGGACTTCCTAATTAAGGAAAATAAGAAACATGTTAAGGTTAAGAATGCTTATGCTCTAGAAAGGGAAAAATGTGAAAAATTATCTAGTGAGCTAAGTACTTGCCATGATGTTATTGCCAACCTTAGAAATGAAAATGCTAAATTAGTTGCTAAGGTTGATTCAAATGTTTGTGATGATTCTTATGCCAATCTTAGAAATGATCATGCTATTTCTATCTCTAAGATTGAAAAATTAAATGCCTCTCTTGCTAGCCTTAGATTTGAAAATGAAAAATTGATTGCTAACACTAAAGAGTTAGATGTTTGCAATGCTTCCATTTCTGATCTTAGATGTGAAAATGATATTTTACATGCTAAGATTGTTGAACTAAAAACTTGCAAACCCTCTACATCTACCATTGAGCATGTTTCTATTTGCACTAGATGTAGAGATGTTGACATTGATGCTATTCATGATCATATGACTTTAATTAAACAACAAAATGATCATATAGCAAAATTAGATGCTAAAATTGCCGAGCATGAACTTGAAAATGAAAAATTTAAATTTGCTCGTAATATGCTTTATAGTGGGAGACGCCCTGGCATCAAGGATGGCATTGGCTTCCAAAAGGGAGACAATGTCAAACTTAATGCCCCTCCTAAAAAATTATCTAACTTTGTTAAGGGCAAGTTTCCCATGCCTCAGGATAACGAGGGTTACATTTTGTACCCTGCCGGTTATCCCGAGCATAAGATTAGGAGAATTCATTCTAGGAAGTCTCACTCTGGCCCTAATCATGCTTTTATGTATAAGGGTGAGACATCTAGCTCTAGGCAATCAACCCGTGCTAAATTGCCTAAGAGGAAAGCTCCTATTGCATCAAATGATCACAATGTTTCATTTAAAACTTTTGATGCATCTTATGTTTTGACTAATAAATCTGGCAAAGTAGTTGCCAAGTATGTTGGGGGCAAACACAAGGGATCAAAGACTTGTGTTTGGGTACCCAAAGTTCTTGTGTCTAATGTCAAAGGACCCAAAACTGTTTGGGTACCTAAAATCAAGAACTAAACTTGTTTTGTAGGTTTATGCATCCGGGGGCTCAAGTTGGATCATCGATAGCGGGTGCAAAAACCACATGACAGGGGAGAAGAAGATGTTCTCCTCCTACGAGAAAAACCAAGATCCCCAACGAGCTATCACATTCGGGGATGGAAACCAAGGTTTGGTCAAAGGATTGGGTAAAATTGCTATATCACCTGACCATTCCATTTCAAATGCTTTTCTTGTTGATTCATTAGATTACAATTTGCTTTCCGTTTCTCAACTATGCAAAATGGGCTACAACTGTCTATTTACTGATGTAGGTGTCACTGTCTTTAGAAGAAGTGATGATTCAGTAGCATTTAAGGGAGTGTTAGAAGGTCAGCTATACTTAGTTGATTTCAATAGAGCTGAACTCGACACTTGCTTAACTGCTAAGACTAACATGGGCTGGCTCTGGCATCGCCGACTAGCACATGTTGGGATGAAGAATCTTCACAAGCTTCTAAAGGGAGAACACATTTTAGGACTAACCAATGTTCATTTTGAGAAAGACAGGATCTGTAGCGCATGCCAAGCCGGGAAGCAAGTTGGCGCCCATCATCCACATAAGAACATCTTGACGACTGACAGGCCACTAGAGCTCCTCCACATGGACCTATTCGGCCGGATTGCTTACATAAGCATCGACGGGAGTAAGTACTGTCTTGTTATTGTGGATGACTATTCTCGCTTCACTTGGGTATTCTTTTTACAGGAAAAATCTCAAACCCAAGAGACTTTTCAAGAATTCACAAATTGAAGGCTTCCTTGAGGAGGAGGGCATCAAGCATGAGTTCTCTTCTCCCTACACGCCACAACAAAATGGTGTAGTGGAGAGGAAGAATAGAACTCTATTGGACATGGCAAGAACCATGCTTGATGAGTACAAGACTTCGGATCGGTTTTGGGCCGAGGCGGTCAACACCGCGTGCTACACCATCAACCGGTTGTATCTACACCGAATCCTCAAGAAGACATCTTACGAACTCCTCACCGGTAAAAAGCCCAATGTTTCATATTTTAGAGTCTTTGGTAGCAAATGTTTTATTCTTGTTAAAAGAGGTAGAAAATCCAAATTTGCTCCTAAGGCTGTAGAAGGCTTTTTACTAGGATATGATTCAAACACAAGGGCATATAGAGTCTTCAACAAGTCCACTGGACAAGTTGAAGTTTCTTGTGACATTGTGTTTGATGAGACTAACGGCTCCCAAGTGGAGCAAGTTGATCTTGATGAATTAGATGATGAAGAGGCTCCGTGCGTCGCGCTAAGGAACATGTCCATTGGGGATGTGTGTCCTAAGGAATTCGAAGAGCCCATTCAAGCGCAAGATCAACCATTCTCCTCCATGCAAGCGTCTCCACCAACTCAAGATGAGGATAAGGCTCAAGATGATGAAGAAGAAGATCAAGAAGATGAGCCACCTCAAGACGACGGCAATGATCAAGGGGGAGATGCAAATGATCAAGACAAGGAGGATGAGCAAGTTCCAAGACCGCCACACCCAAGAGTCCACCAAGCAATCCAACGAGATCACCCCGTGAACACCATCCTCGACGACATTCACAAGGGGGTAACCACTAGATCTCGTGTTGCACATTTTTGTGAGCATTACTCTTTTGTTTCCTCTATTAAGCCACACAGGGTAGAGGAAGCACTCCAAGATTTGGATTGGGTGATGGCGATGCAAGAGGAGCTCAACAACTTCACAAGGAATGAGGTATGGCATTTAGTTCCACGTCCTAACCAAAATGTTGTAGGAACCAAGTGGGTCTTCCGCAACAAACAAGACGAGCATGGTGTGGTGACAAGGAACAAAGCCCGACTTGTGGCCAAGGGATATTCACAAGTCGAAGGTTTGGATTTCGGTGAAACCTATGCACCCGTAGCTAGGCTTGAGTCCATTCGTATATTATTAGCCTATGCTACTTACCATGGCTTCAAGCTCTACCAAATGGACGTGAAGAGTGCCTTCCTCAATGGACCAATCAAGGAAGAGGTGTATGTTGAGCAACCTCCCGGCTTTGAAGATAGTAAGTATCCTAACCATGTCTATAGGCTCTCTAAGGCGCTTTATGGGCTCAAGCAAGCCCCAAGAGCATGGTATGAATGCCTAAGAGATTTCCTCATTGCTAATGGCTTCAAAGTCGGAAAAGCCGATCCTACTTTATTTACTAAAACTCTTGCAAATGATTTGTTTGTATGCCAAATTTATGTTGATGATATTATATTTGGGTCTACTGACAAATCTACATGTGAGGAATTTAGTAGGATCATGACACAAAAATTCGAGATGTCTATGATGGGGGAGTTGAAGTACTTCTTAGGATTTCAAGTGAAACAACTCCAAGAGGGCACCTTCATTAGCCAAATGAAGTACATTCAAGACATTCTAACCAAGTTTGGGATGAAGGACGCCAAGCCCATCAAGACACCCATGGGAACAAATGGGTATCTCGACCTCGACACGGGAGGTAAATCCGTAGATCAAAAGGTATACCGGTCGATGATAGGTCCTTTACTTTATTTATGTGCTTCTCGACCGGATATTATGCTTTCCGTATGCATGTGTGCAAGATTCCAAGCCGATCCTAAGGAAGCTCACCTTAGGGCCATAAAACGAATCTTGAGATATTTAGTTTATACTCCTAAGTTTGGCCTTTGGTACCCCAGGGGATCCACATTTGATTTAATTGGTTATTCTGATGCCGGTTGGGCAGGGTGCAAAATTAATCGAAAGAGCACATCGGGACTTGCCAGTTCTTGGGAAGGTCTCTGGTGTCTTAGGCTTCAAAGAAGCAAAATTCTGTGGCTCTTTCAACCACCGAAGCCGAGTATATTGCCGCAGGTCATTGTTGCGCGCAATTGCTTTGGATGAGGCAAACCCTTAGGGACTATGGTTACAAATTAACCAAAGTTCCTCTTCTATGTGATAATGAGAGTGCAATCCGCATGGCGGATAATCCCGTTGAGCATAGCCGCACTAAACACATAGCCATTCGGTATCATTTTCTAAGGGATCACCAACAAAAGGGGGATATCGAGATTGCATATGTTAGCACCAAAGAACAATTAGCCGATATCTTTACCAAACCATTGGATGAGCAAACCTTTACCAAACTTAGGCATGAGCTAAATATTCTTGATTCTAGAAACTTTTATTGATGTTTTGCACACATAGCTCATATGTATACCTTTGATCATCTCTTTCATATGCTATGACTAATGTGTTCTTTCAAGTCCATTTCATCCTAAGTCATAGATTGAAAGGGAAAAGGAGTCTTCGGCGAAGACAAGGCTTCCACTCCGCTCCATCGAATCATTCATCCTTCGCCGTCGCTCCGCACAACTCTCCAACTTTGGTATAATCTTCACTCCTTTACTTCCATCCAAAGGGGGAGAGAGTAGTTCAAAGGGCTTATATTTCACTCAAGCATCCGTTTTTGGCGATTCATGCCAAAGGGGGAGAGAGTATTAGCCCAAAGCAAAAGGACCGCACCACCACCAATTTCAAAAATATAGTCTTTCATTTGGTATGGAGTCTATTAATTGGTGAAGTTTTTTCAATTGGTATCTTATTTTGATACAATTTCAAATTCGTATACCCTCTTCAAAATTAATATCTAAAACCCTCTTGAACACTAAGAGGAGGATTTCATTAAGGGGGAGTTTTGTTTAGTCAAAGGAAAAGCATTTGAAACAGGGGAGAAAATTTCAAAACTTGAAAATGCTTCTCAAAAATCTTATTCATTTACCTTTGACTATTTGCAAAAGAACTTTGAAAAGAATTTCCAAAACATTTTGCAAAACAAAACGTGTGGTGCAAGCGTGGTCCAAAATGTTAATAAAAAGAAAAGACATCCATGCGCATCTAGTAAGTAATATTTACTGGTTTCATTCCAAGCAACCTTTGCACTTACATTATGCAAACTAGTTCAATTCTGCACTTCCATATTTGCTTTGGTTTGTGTTGGCATCAATCACCAAAAAGGGGGAGATTGAAAGGGAAATAGGCTTACACCTTTTCCTAATTGATTTTGGTGGTTGAATTGCCCAACACAAATAATTGGACTAACTAGTTTGCTCCAGTCTATAAGTTCTACATGTGCCAAAGGTTCACAACAAGCCAATAAAAAGACCAAAGATGGGTTCAAATAAAGAGAGCTAAAGAAATCCCAAAGGCACCCTGGTCTGGCGCACCGGACTATCCGGTGCACCAGGGAAATCGAAGCTGAACTCGCTACCTTCAGGAAAATGGAGGCCGCTCCGCTATAATTCACTGGACCGTCCGGTGAATGCACCGGACAGTGTCCGGTGGCACACCGGACTGTCCGGTGTGCCAGTGGAGCAACGACTACTTCAAGCGCAACGGTCGACTGCAACGCATTTAATGCGCGCCTGCGCGCGCAGAGGTCAGAGCACGCGCAGCTGGCGCACCGGACAGTCTACAGGACTTGTCAGGTGCTCCACCGGACAGCCCAGAGGCCCCACAAGTCAGAGCTCCAATGGTCGAACCCCAACGGCTGGCTGACGTGGCTGGCGCACCGGACAGTGTCCGGTGGTGCACCGGACTATCTGGTGGTGCACCGGACTGTCCGGTGCGCCATACGACAGCAGACTTCCAACGGCCACATTTTGGTGGTTGGGGCTATAAATACCCCAACCACCCACATTCAATTGCATCCAAGTTTCCAACATTCTACACATTACAAGAGCTATAGCATTCAATACAAGACACACCAAAGAGATCAAACCCTCTCCCAAGTCTCTAGTTCAATTCCAAACAATAGTGACTAGTGAGAGAGTGACTTGTGTTCATTTGAACTCTTGCGCTTGGATTGCTTCTTTTCTTTCTCATTCTTCTTGTGATCAATCTCAATTGTAATCGAGGCAAGAGACACCAACTGTGTGGTGGTCCTTGCGGGGACTTTGTGTCTCGTGTGATTGAGAAGAGAAGCTCACTCGGTCCGAGGGACCGTTTGAGAGAGGGAAAGGGTTGAAAGAGACCCGGTCTTTGTGACCACCTCAATGGGGAGTAGGTTTAAATGAACCGAACCTCGGTAAAACAAATCCTTGTGTCTCATTCCTTATTTGCTTGTGATTTGTTTTTCACCCTCTCTCGGACTCGATTATATTTCTAATGCTAACCCGGCTTGTAGTTGTGATTAACTTTGTAAATTTCAGTTTCACCCTATTCACCCCCCCTCAAGGCGACTTTCAACGCTCTTGCTAAAAATACGAGAATCAACGTAACCTACATAACTATCGATCCATTCATTAAAACAAAATAATAAAAGTAGAGAATCAGCTCACCATAATCAAACGTGACGCAATACTCGCGAGAATGCTAATAAATCCTAGCTCGAGCTTGTCGTCGAACATCTGACGTGTGTTGTGCAGCTTCACTTATTTTACCAAGCAGGGAGTTGCAGGGGCGCACGGCCGGCGAGCACGGTGAAGCGACGACGGCGGAGATCGAGCTCGCGACAGGAGGTGATGATGGCGCGACACGGCGCCCATGGACGCGAGCTGGAGCAGAGCGAGTGGTCTACCAAGGGAGATGCAAGGGAGGCGAGGAGCCGAGCAATCACTTGAACATGGTCGACGGCGAGGTCTGCCGGGAGAGAACATCGGCACACAGCGTGGCACGACGAATGCGCAGAGCTTCAAAGCCACGCGCGCTGCGATGGTGGTCCGGTGGAGGTGACGCCGAGCCCCATGGGGTGAGCAGGAAGTCGAGATCCGAGCTGGGGCTGGAGTTGGAGCAGAAGCCGGCGGCGGGGTACTGGAGCATAGTGGGCGCGTGCCCCTGCGATGCGTGTGCCATGGAGCCAGCCAGCCGAGAAGGAGGGAACATCGTAGGGGAAAATGAAGCACCACCACATCGGGCTGGGCGACCATAGGACAAGCTCCTGACAACCATGGAGATGCGAGCACCGGTGACAATGGAACAACGCCGGAGAAGCTCCGAGCAGGGACCATGACGCGCGAGATCTGACCGGAACCGAGGACGAGCGAGCAGAGAGGAACGTGTGTAGGAGCTCTACGGTGATGGGGACGCTGCCGAGGTCCACCTCCACGGGGCGCGCAGGAAGACGAGAGCTCGAAGCCGAGCACTGGCCAGGGAGCAGGGCCGAGCTGGAGCCGACGCAGGGGGCTAGGCGTGAGCACGGGAGGGACGCCGAGCTAGGGATAAGACGAGGCAAGGACGAGTAGAGAAGCACGCGGCTGCACACAGGGAGCTCAGCCAGGGGCGAGCTTGAAGAAGAGACCGGTCAGCACCACAGTGCGCACGAGGTGCTCGCGATCAAGATCCCGAGCAGGGAGAAAGTCGAGGGGAGGACGCCCTTCCGTCCGCCGCTCGTCTCCCCATGGCCGGACGGCCTCCTCGGCTACTCCTGGCTCCCGCGAGACCCCCGCTCACCGTTGGGAACACATCACCGTAGCGGACAGCGCCCTGTTCTCACGAACAGAGGAGAGAGTGCACAGGCCCCACGCGGTGCAGAAGCTTTATCGTGACCAGGGAAGCGATGGTGCAGAGGCACGCATCGGCCATGGATGGAGACGACAAGGCGAGCAGAGACGGCTGGATATTTTGGAAAGATTTTGAGAGGGTGTCTGGTCGGATAAGGCACGCCAGGAAATATCGAGTGAAGCAGATAAACATCGGAGAAGCAAATAAAAGATCAACAGATGAGATAACGATTGTAGAGAAGATTTTTATCCTTTATTTACAAAAGAACAGTGCTTAGGGATTTGGATCTGGACAAGATCCAAACAGACCAGATCAAAATAATATAAACAAAGATATTTTAGACTGCGTTCGAGTTGGTGAATATTCTCACAGTTTGATAATTTGTCTATAGTTTTATATATCCGAATGCTTAGATCTGGGCGAGAAACAACATACCGAATTAAACTGATTTCGGCTTTGATAATTTTCTCTAAAAACTTTATTTGTCGAATTCTAAATTAATTTGTTTGGGCAAAATTACAAGGCTGAGTTTTATCCAGATGTCGACGGATCAAACCAACGATATCGGGTTAGACTAGGAAACGACTCAGTTTATAATTCTACGCCTGGTTTTTCTTGGATTCCGGGTGTAGTCTGATTTAGTTTTGTATTAACACTTTTGTCGCTGAGTTCAATTTAATTTGCTCGGAATAAAGTCGTAAGAGTAGGTAAAGCTTCAGAATTCGTATTCGCGCGAGTGATGTATTTTAAATAATCACCGGACGCACCGATTTTCGGAACAACTATGTTCCTAACAACACGAAAATTTTGGAAGAGCCCGGATAGATAAAAATGATGTCGAACTCGTGACAGACGAAATAGATGCGATATTAAAATCGCGATAGATGAAGATGATTAAATTTTAGCATCCGTTAAATTCAATGATATTACGTGCTTAAATCCATACTCGTTGTCGAACAGAATATAAACACCTGGGGTGTTACAAAGACTAAGACAGGCGCTGTAGTCAACTTCTCTTTCAGCACTTCGAAGGCCTCTTGACATTTCTGGGTCCACTTGAACTCAACTTTGTTGCCTAGCAAAGCTGTCATTGGTTTCACAATCTTCGAAAACCTTTCAATGAATCGCCGATAAAATCCGGCCATTCCAATGAAGCTCTTGATTCCTCGGGCATCTATTGGCGCTTTCTAGTTCAGAATGTCTGCCACTTTCTTCAGATCCACGACCAATCCTTCTTTTTTAATTATGCGACCCAAGAACAGGACTTCATCAATCCAGAACTCGCACTTGCTCAACTTTGCATACAGCTGGTGCTCTCGCAATCTCTGCAAAACCATCCTCAAATGACTTGCATGCTCTTCTTCGCTTTGAGAATATCATCAATAAATACCACCACGAACTTGTCGAGATAATCCATGAATACACTGTTCATCAGATTCATGAAGAAGGCTAGTGCATTTGTTAGGCCAAAAGACATCACAGTGAACTCATACAAACCATACTTGGTAATGAATGCCGTCTTCGGAATGTCTGAAGGTGGAATCCTGAGCTGGTGATAACCTGACCTCAGATCTATCTTGGAGAACACGTTGGCTCCTCTCAACTGGTCAAACAGATCTTCTATTCTGGGCAAGGGGTACTTGTTCTTGATTGTGACTTCATTCAGAGCTCGATAATCGATACACATACTTCTAGTGCCATCTTACTTCTCCACGAATAGGATAGGGGCGGCCCAAGGCGAGGTGCTTGGCTGGATGTAACCTTTCTTTGATAGCTCATCGATCTGCTTGTTAAGCTCAACCAACTCTGGTCCAGATACTCTGTAAGCTCTCTTAAAGATGGGGGCGGTGCCAGGAAGAAGCTCTATGGCAAACTCAACTTTTCGCTCAAGTGACATACCTAGTAAGTCCTTTGGAAACACATCTGGGAACTCGGACACAACCTTGATAATCTCAAGTGGATCTACTTCACTACTATCAATAGCCATCTGATAACAACTTCCTTTCTTTGGCTCAGGCAGGACTAACTCGGTCACCACTTCCTCTCCTAGTGGGGACATCAACTTGATTGTCCTCTTGTCACAACTGATAACTGCCTGATACTTATCTCGCCAATTCATCCCTAGGATGACATCTATTCCCTGAGTACCCATTACTATGAGGTTAGCGGGAAACGCTATCCCCCTTATTTCCACACTTACATTCAAACAAATGCTATCAGCTCGAATTCTACCACCGGCTGAGTCAATTTGAATGGGGGTTGACATGGTAGTTATTGGAAGGTTATGTGCTTCTACCCATGATGCAGTAATGAATGAATGCGTTGCTCCAGTATCAAATAACACCTCTGCAATATGGGAGTCGACTGGAAACATACCTACTATCATGCCGGGGGTTTCCTAAACTGCTTCAGCCTCCAAGTGGTTCAGTCTCCCATGATTATAGCGTGGCTGAGAGCGGTTGCCTGCTCCAGGCTGAGGCGCATTCTGCTTTGTTGGGGCATTGGGGCCTGACTACTGCTGGGCTGCCTTCTTCGGACATTGCATCGCCTAATGACCTTGCTCTCCATAGTGGAAACATGCCCTGCTTCCGCCTTGAACTGATGCTGCTTCACTGTTCTGATTGGTTACTAGGGCAAGGAGACGAGGTGCCTGCTGATTCTGCCTCTGGAACTGGCCTCCTCCTAACTGATTGTTCTGATGATTCTGATGCTGGTGCTGAGGATACTGCCTTTGGAACTGCTGATGCTGAGGTGGGCACTGGTTCTGCCTGAACTGCTGAGGTGGATTGCTTGAGAAACGAGGGCGATTGCTGCTTCCAGGCTGAGGTCCACTAATCTTACGCTTGCGATCCTCCATCTCTTTACGCTTCCTCCCTGTCATGATTGCTCTGTCAATCAGGTGCTGGAATGTGGGGAAGGTATGATTCATCAACTGATACTGCAGAGGGTCGACCAAGCCTCTCAGGAAACGATACTGCCTCTTGGAGTCGGTGTTGACATCTTCAGGAGCATAGCGAGACAGTTGCAGAAACCTATCTCGATACTCACTAACAGACATTGACCCTTGCTTGAGTGCCAGGAACTCCTCCTTCTTCACTGTCATCAGACCTGCAAGAACATGGTACTGACGGAAGCTATCTCTGAATTCTTCCTAGGTGATGGTGTCAGGGTTGGCATGGGTGGCGAGGTAAGACTCCCACCAAGACTGAGCTGCTCCTCTCAACAGACGGGGACCATATAGAACTTTCTCCCTGTCATCACACTGAGCGGTATGCAACTCCCGCTCCACTGTGCGCAGCCAGTCTTCAGCATCCATGGGGTTAGAAGAGTGAGCAAACACTAGGGGATGACCTCTCATGAATTCAACACGCTTGTCCCTAGGCATCTGAGGCTAGGGTGGTGGCTGCTGCTGCTGCTGAATGGTGGCCAGAGTCTGATCGATGGCTTGAACTGCCTGAGTCTGCATCAAGAACATTTGCTCGATAGTCATCGGGGGCGGGGGGTGGCAGCTGCTATTGCTGGGGCACCTCATCCTGCGGTGCTGCCTGCTCCTGCTGAGCACGCCTTCCTCCTCTGTGCCTGTTTTCTGACATCTGCAGAATGCAACCACACATCAGAACTGATCTTGCAAGCTTGCAGCATAAGAAACGAGTATAGAGTCCTTCAACAACACTGAACAGATGAACATCTTCACTGATCTCCAACACGGACCAACACAGCTTCTCAGATAAAGAGGAAAGTAGAATAAAAAGGCCTCCCAACTAGACAGCTAACTTCATTAACATATAACAGGTAAACCAAAATGCAGGGGATACCCATACTCCGGTGACAGTCATTACAAAGATCCAAATCCAACATAGTTCATCATGACAAGCATAAAGGCACAGGATAAGCAAACTACCCTGTCTAACTAAGACTAACTAAGAGTAAGACTGAGACTAAGACTAAGACTAAAACTTCTATATTAAACATTTATTACAGGACCCAACACTGACGATCTATGGTTCTAAATTTATCTTGGTCCTGCAGTCGGGGTTGCCGTAAGACTGGTGTCCACGCCGAGGTGAGCGGTACGGGTGCTGAGTCCCGACGGGAGCGGGGGAGCCATCCTCCAGGTGACGATGCTCCGCGCGCTCAGCCCGCAGCTGGGCGATCTCAGCACGAGCTCTACTCAGCTCGTCTAGTGCATGGTCCAGCTCCGAGTTTAGCATGGCAGCTAGGTTAACTGTGCTGCTCAACCTAGGATTGTCCTCACCAAAAGGTGGGACAATCACGCCTCCTGTGCTGCCAGATGGATGGCGGGGGTAATACTTCAGGTTGAGACCATCGCCTACCCCAACGAGCAGTAGTGCGAAAGCACACGCCGTGCGGCATCTTGCATGGCCGCCTCAGCTGAGTCCCGCTCAGAGATAGAGTAGTGCTCTGAGCAGATCTCCGCACCCCAGAGACTGTTCTCCGGACGACGCACCAAGCAGGTTGCCTCCCAACGGTCTGGGTAAACCCCGCGACTGTGCTGGAAGACCACACAACGATACTCGATGGACCAAGTACGTCGGTCGAGTGCCCGACGTAGCAGGGTGTCGAGCGTGTCGTGAAAGTGACACCCGCGAGCAGCGTCGCGAGTGATGGGTCGAGCAACCCATCCTTCCAACTCCTGGTCGGTGGAAAGGTCGGTACTATGGCTCGAGCTGTCATCGCCGCCTCCGTCGTCTGGGTCTCCTCCAGCAGCTACTCCAGCGGCTGGGGCACTCAGTGGTGGTGCAGGGGGTGCCTCCAGCGGGAGCATAGGGGAGCAGCTCCTCATAGACTTTATCTCCTGCTGGAGCGAGAAAGAAGAGCCCTGCTGCTCCTGCTCCTATCGTTGATGCTCCTGCTCCACATGCAGGTGGTGGTGCAGCCTCTCTAGGTGACTAGACTGACCAGTCACTGGACGGCGAAGCGGACGCTCAGCGAGACGAGAGGGAAAGATGGGGATGACGGACTTCCGTGCAGTGTGTCTAAGACGAGCCATCTACAAAAGACACCGCAAGCATAAGAGTGAGAACGGAACTAATATGACCAGCAAGTAAACCATAAATAAATAAATAAGGAATGGGGATAAACAAAAATTTTAGCAAGGTATAATATTTATAGTAGAACATAGGTTTGGTTGATATGACCAACTTTTGAAGGGATATCAAAGTCAAGGTGATAATAGGGGTCTATAATCCTTAGAACGATCATTCTACTCTAGGTTAGCGGTCCTACAGTCAGCACGGGTTTTGATACCACCTATGTCTCACCCGGTTTTAGAAGGCAAACCGAATGCGAACCATGTACGTGCCAAGATCAGCAATTCATGTAGACAGCAGTTACATAACTGGACATCATCACACAGTGCTCAAATCATAATATAAAAGGGGAATAATAGTTGATTTCATCATATGTCTAAGACATCCACATAGTCCTTACAATAATCAAAGTGCGAAAAACGAAACGTAAATACACACGGCCTTCACAGGCAGCCGACTGGGGGTTGCCGCTAACCCACGCCTAGAACTCGTCGTAATCTTGGAACTCCTGGAAGTCTCCTTCCACGGCTTCATCTTCTCCGGAGCAGTGGTTGCAATGCGGACAACCTGGGGGAGGGGGTTTGTTGTGTAGAGCAAGGGTGAGTACACATCAACATACTCAGCAAATGTCCTGTTTGGCTGTAGTGGACTAGCTTTATGTAGGGGTAAGTCAAGCAGTTGCTTTTAGTTGGTCAGATTATTATTACTAGTAGAGAAAGCCAAGTTTTAGAATTAACCCACGTTATTTACCCAAACGTACCCTTTCCAAACGGAAAGAATACCACTTACCATCACCAGAGTCAATACCAAAACCATCATTCTCATTGCCACCTGTAATCCGAACATCTCTGATCAAGTACCACTAATCAATAGAGCTCCCTTGGCTGCTCATAACCGCGAGCACGGCTGATATATCAGTTTTCAAACACTCTGCAGAGGTTGCGCACTTTACCCACAAGCCGTGATTCCCTTTCTGCCCGGAGATCATGACTCTCCATTGATCACTACCGAGGTGACCCAGCAGGGTATCAATACGTAGCCTTTACAAAGATTCCGCGGGGCTGTAGCCGCCCGTTAGGTTTCCTAAATGCATCGCACTCCTCCCCAAGGGGCGAACCAAACTTGGCACAGCGAGCCGCATACACCGAGCCCCATTAACGGCACGACGGCTAAGCGAACTACACCCCGGTTCCTCTAATTATTCGGCTAAGGGCGTCCCACTCCACCCTCATGGTTGCACTGTTTTCCCGGGCGGTCATCCAACGAACAGGTCCTTATGGAGAGGCACTCGAGAAACCGTTCGAGGCCCCTTAAATGCCACAAGTATAATATCATAATAAAGAAGGGAAACAACGTATCATTGATAACTCTCATCATGTTCATTGATTAGTGTTAAGCACTAGCATAAAGCTAAACCATAATAATCCAACCCAAATAGGTAAACAAGGACATGGATAACAAAAGCTAGTCAATCCATAGGTATAACTGTGTAAATGCGGGAAGTGAATTGTAGAATGTATAGGACAAAGATAGGTCAAGGGACACTTGCCACCACCAACCAGCTGCTGCTCAGGGGCTTCTCCTGCGAGTTCTTCGGACTCCGCAACCAGACCGTTATCTATGCGAGCACAAACATACATTCACATCTCAAATCAGAAAGTAAACAGTACACCATACAAAGAGATGAATCCAATAATCATACACCCAACAATATGGCTAGTGCTTACGACCGTATGAGTAGTAAGAATAACATAACTATTACTATAATCGACAACTCGTTATACTCATGCTAAGTGAAAGAATGAACTTAACCACTTAATTCCATGTAGTTATACTAACCGATATTTAATGTAGGTGCAATTATACTTGTTATCTAATCATAATTAATTCCACGCTTAGTTAACATGTCGCTTCCTGACGTAAATCAATTAGTGCTAGCAATTTTAAGTGGTGCAGGGAGTCACCGCGCGACACTACGCATAAAAAGGGAACTAAAACATGCGTGTCGTCACGCGAACAACGCTATAAGCCTCTACGCATGGGGTTGCCACGCGCTAGGTCACGTTGGCTGAGCAAACTACGCCACGGGGGCACGAGGGAGGTCGCGCGCGCCAGTGTTGCGCGCCGCGAGCAGGCCACGCCGGGGGCCGACCGCGAGCAGCCGCGCTATGTGCGCCGCGGACGGCCGCACCGGGCACGCCGAGCTGCGCGAGAAGCGCACCGTGCCGTGAGCTCCGGCTGCGCGCCAGCCATGGAGGGGCCGAGCCAGGACGTCCGCGCGCGAGGGCCGCGGGCCGCGCACGTCGAGCGCCATGGACGCATGCTGGACGGGCCGCGCAAGGCACCACGCGCCAGGGCCGCGCGCCGCACCGCAGACACCATGGCCGTGCGCCAGGCGTGCCACGCCGGACACCACGCGCCACGAGGGGGCACCACGGCCGCGCCAGCCGAGCTCCGACCGCGCACCAGAGGCACACCAGCCGAGCTCCAGGCCACGGGCCGCGAGCACAGGGAGGAGGGACGGGCGAGCCGGGGTCACCGCGGGCAGGCGCAGGCGAGCACCCTGGCCATGAGCCGAGGGGAAGGAGGGCCACGCCGGGGCGGGGCACGGCCGCGCGCCGAGGCAGGCAGGAACGCCGGGGAGGGCGAGGGCGAGCGCGCTGGGACCGCGCCCGGGCGGGGCGCGCCATGGCCGGGGAACGCGCGAGGGGAAGCCGCGCCGGGGGGCACCTCGGCCACGCCGGGCCGGGGCCACGCCAGGCGGGGACGGGACGGGCGCGCCGCGCCGCGGTGAGGGGCGGGCACGCACGCCAGGCTGGGAGAAGGCCACCGAGCCGAGAAAGAAGGGGCGAGAAAGGGAGGAAGAAGAGGGGCCGGGGCTCACCGCGGAAGGGGCGAAGGCGGTGCAGGCGAACGACGTCGGGGGCGGCTCCGATCGTCGGGGCGAGGTGGAGGAGAGAGGTGCACGGGGGAGAGAAGAACGTGCGTCATGGGGGGTTAGAGGAGAGAGAGAAAGGGGTTTTGGGGGGGGGGAGGCTGACTAGCGGGCCCCACCAGGAGGGGCGGCGGCGGCTAGGCAACCGGCCAGCGCGCACGCGCGCGGTGGGAGCGGGGCGAGCCGTTGAGGACGGCTGGGCCGCGCGCCAGCCGGCCGGCCCAAGATGGGCGGGGTTTCGCGAGCCACGCGGGGAAGAAAACGGCTGCGCCACGGGGCGGGGGGAAGAAGGGGAAGCTAGGCCGAGGGGAGGGGGCGCGGCCAGGTGGGCCGCAGGCAGGCCGCCAGGCGAGCCCAGAACGCTGGGGGGTTTTCCTTTTTCTATTTTTCTTTTTATTTTAGCCATAATTCATCAGTAGAATGCATGATTCACAAACCCTCTCAATCAAACAACAAAAATGCATGATCTGGCATGATGCAACAACCAAAGAAACCCACTTCTAGGATTTATTATTATTACACGACATAGAGTTTTGGAAATGTGTAAGGTGTAGCGAAAAGAAATGTGAAAAGAGAGGTAACGCCCGAATTTAGCGAGTGAAGGAGAAAGAAAAAATTTAACTCTAAAATTCGGGGCGTTACACCCGGCTTGTAGTTGTGTTTAAAATTGTAAATTTCAGTTTCCGCCTATCCACCCCCCTCTAGGCGACTTTCAGGGCCTCACTGCGGTGCTTGTTGGCTGTGAGGGTGTCCCTCTGCTTCTTGTAATACCTAAATTTGTAAATCATATGATAAGAGAATACTTCCTTTATCTATATGTGTGCACCATCTCTAGTTACCATCACATATGAATAAATACCATCAAAAGGGAATTAAATAACCAATAACACCTAAATAAATCATGCACCATGCTGAGTTTTACTTGATTGTGCATTTTTGGCTAATAAAATAAAGTATTATTAATATGTTAATGGTCACATAGAATTTAAACTCTGCTTTGAAAATGGAAAAGGGAAAAGAAGAGAAATACTACATAGTATAAAATAAGCATATAAGTAAATTTATCACCATGTTAGTATGTGAAATCAGAATATTTAATTCAAGGAACAAAATTTCAACAAGGATGTGAATTCTGAAAATTGGAATTAAAAGAATAAAAAGGAAAAGAAATAGGAAAAGAAAAGAAAAGAGAAAAGGTTTCTAAACTAAATGGGCCGACAGCCAACCTTTCAGCCCATTTGCCCTTCACTCCGCGCGGCCCGCTCCTCTATTTTTCCCACGCCGCGCACTGGGTTACTCATTGTCGCGTGGGCCACTGCCCCTCTCTGCGTGTTCACCAGCACGTTCGACCGCAGACATGTGGGACCCCCTCGACAGCGGGGTCTTCTTCCCCGTTTGACTCGGACGGCAACGGCGCAAACGGAGCAGCCGAGATCTCCGGCAAGCGCTTGCTCGGACTTTGCGGGCTGTTACATTCTCGACGTATAAGTATGGGACATGCCCTTCCTCGTCGCCATGACCCAGCTACCCTTCTGCCGGTTCGCCGTTGCCACCATCACAGAGGGTGAGGGAGACCTCCGCCGCCGCGCGCAAGCTTCGGGTCTCCGTCGTCTGGCGCACCGGGGGGGTGACCTTGGGCTTCCCGGGGCTCGCGGACGGGTGTTGGTGGCCACATTTGGGGGAACCCGCCGTCGACAGTGGCTAATTGCCCGCCGCCGTGTAATCCCCGCCGTGAAGCCGCCCAAAACTCGTAGGCAGAGCCGTCGCCACGTCATACCGAGGTAATAAGCCGTCAACGATTTCGCCTTGATCTCTTCTACGCGCGGATCGGCTTGAATTGGGGATTAGTTCTCGGGGCGTCGAATTCCGTATCTCCGGCGAGGTTCGCCGTTGCACAACACAGCGCCGCCGTGTTGGCTTTGAGCTGGGAGGTGACGATTGGCCTGTCGTCGATTCTCTGGGGGACGGCCCAGATCTAATCCGCGCTCTGATCGGCGTAACCTGAGTCCTCACCGTTAGATCACAAGTTGATGGATCTGATCTTATGGGGGGGATCGTGCGCCGTGGACCGCGGATTGGGGATCCTACGGTTTAGGTTAGGTCAAGCATCATTGAATCTGGGCGGTTGGATCAAGATCCTGCGGCTCGGGTTCAATACCGGTTCATAACGCTTGATCTATTTTGAACCATAGATTCCTGATCGGAGGGCTCAGATTAGATGATACCCCTTCGCGGGTACACTTTATAAAAGAAACCTTATGTTTTTAGGATTTAGAACCCGCAGTCCACGGCCTGGTTCTGCTGTGTCTCAGGATCTTTTGCGCCTGGGCCCCTGCTGTTCTCAGATTTTGACGCCTAGTCCAGACAGTGATAAAACTTATAAAATCATTCAGAAAATAGATTTTTATGTGTAAAAATAATCCTAGAACTTGTTTAATCCATAGAAAATCCATTTTTAGTCCAAATTGAACCATTCCAATTTCTAAAATTTTATAATAATATTCTCTATCATTTAGTATCACTGTTTTGACATGAAAACAGTTAGAAAATTAATTTATCATTTAATCCTATTTCAAGCACATTAAATCTTAGGAAATTCATAACTTGAACCCTATAACTCCAAATTTAGTGATTCCAGTTCCTATGAATTCATTTTAATGTGTAGATTTTTACTGTATATCTTGTTTACATGGTTGGTGTGATGTTAATTTTGTATATACCATGTTTGCTTGTATTGCTACGTCTAGTGCGAGGACACGTGTCATTTGAGAAGCAAGTTGGTACCTGGAATCTCAAGTGCCAGGCAAGTTGTGCCCTTGATCACTTCTTTTACCCATTCATGTTCTTATTATTCATAATGATCTGCATAGGATAATTTTGCTGGGACCCAATAGGATGCCCTAGATTTTGACTATCTTTATACCTTGCTTCACCACTGGTTTTACTACTAAAGTTTTGGGTAGTACATGCTATTGCTTTATGTGGATTTGGGTATAGAGATAATCATCACTCATTGTTATACTATTTATTGTTATCTGTTTTATTATTCCTTGTTCATGTTAAGATCATTATGTTAATGGGAACATGGAGCGACCACCCGGGAAAACAGTGCTACCACAAGGGTGGAATGGGACGCCCTTGGCTGATTAACTAGGAAAGCTAGGGGAGGGCTACCTTACCCGAAAGGGGCAAGGGCAGTAGGGGAGAGGTCAGTGCGGGGAGGTCCCTGGTTGATTTTGCTGCGATGGCGGTCAGCCAGGAACCCTTTACTGGATCTTCCCATAAACTGTAGCGGGTAGTCTGAAGCTAGTGGAACTTTGTAAAGGCCTCGTAGTGTTACCCTGCCTCGCCTCCTCGGTAGAGGTGTATGGGATTGGCCATCTCTTGGCAGATGGGTAACATGACTTGTGGGTAAAGATGCGCAACCTCTGCAGAATGTAAAACTAGTATACTAGCCGTGCTCACGGTCAAGAGCGGCTCGGACCCTCACATGATTAAATTATGGAACTTAAACTTAACCTGTCATTTCATTGCATTTGGGATTATTTTATTATTACTTTTACTTATTATTACTATGGTTTGGTATTTACTTATACTTAGTAACTGCTAATAAAATTTTGACCAACTTATAAAAGCAATGCTCAGCTTCAGCCTTTATTCCATTGATCAGCCTTACACTACATGAACTCCCACCTTTGGTGAGTTCATGTCACATTATTCCCCACGACTTGTTGAGCTATGATCGTATGTGAGCTCACTCTTGCTGTCTCACACCCCCCCCCCACAGGAGAAGAACAGGTGGTTTCAAGTGGAGTCAAGTATCGAGGAGTTTGATCTGATCTAGGTGGCGTTTCTCAGTCGACATTGGCGCCGACGATCCTTAGTTCGTGTTATATTTATCTTTTATTATTTTTGTAAGACTTCCGCTATGTAATAAATACTCTGATGTTAATGACATTTATCTCTATACACTCTGTTATTATATATGTTGTCTTCTCGGCGCATGTATGAGATGCACCCGGCTTTGTCCTTTAAAACCGGGTGTTACAGAAGTGGTATCAGAGGAATGTTGACTGTAGGACGAGACCTAGATAGAAATGGACAAACCCTCTCCTACTTACCTTACTCTGATTCTCTCTATACTTATCTTGATTCTGTATCATCTTCTACTGTTCTACTCTGATCATTCTTATCTTTTCTACTCTGAGACAAGATGGATTTCACACCTTGGAATCCCTACCCCTATGACATTTTAAGAGATAGGGAATCTAAGACAAAATTAAAACTATTTTCTCTATTAAAAATGTTGGTTGATTGTTCTGATGATCAGTGCCTGATTTGCTTCTTTGATTGATTGAAATAGTATAGATGGGCATTTTAGCATGTACCACTATAAGGTATTGTATTAGCTTTAGTAGGTGACACACTAATCTACTTAGCTAATAAGTCCCCCAAAGTGACATGATTGTAATTACTGCCTTGTCTACTGCTCTTTCTTACCTTATGTATCTAACTCTCATGGTCAATACTAGGAAGGGAAGGTTATTAGGCAACAACGAACAGAAATGAATCCTCCAAACCCTCCACCTGTTGAAACCGAGCAAGTGATCGCAACCCAGAGGCTGGTAATACAGCAATTGACAGACATGATGACCGAAATGCAAAGCCAGATAAGACAAGAACGCGAGGAAATACGTCAGGCCCGTCTGGAGATACAGCAAGAAATAAGGCAATCACGGTTGGAGAGACAACGACAAGAGCAACCACCATCTCCACCACCACCAGCTCCACCAAGCTACATAAACATATATATAAATTACTACTATTTGTAAGATCTACATGTTCCTTTAGTTAGTATTCGGTATGATACCATTTTAGGAGGAATAAAAAGGTCTATTTGTCCCCATGAGTTGCTAATAAAATTATGCGTCATGCTGAGATTTTGGGCATATGTGTTGGACAATATGAGAAAACCCATGAGAGTAATTACACCTAAAGGGCCTGTTGTGGTGAATCAAATGACACGTAGATTGACATTGGCCATTATGGGTAGAGAATTTGGAGTTACTGCTGTAATATTGGAGCCAAGCAGTATAGAATGTCTGTAGAAGAGTTAAAAGAACTCAAGAAGCGCTTAACGGATTTGCAAGAGGCTGAGTACATTCGTCCGAGTCTTCACCTTGGAGAGCACCAGATTTTGTTTGTAAAGAAGAAAGATGGATTGCAAGGGATGTGCGTGGATTATAGATCTCTTAATGAAGTCACTGCGAAGAACAAGTTTCTGTTACCCCGCATTAAGGATTTATTTAATCGGATGAAAGGAGCCAGGGTATTCTCGAAGGTTGACCTCCGATCGGGGTACCGTCAGATGAAGATTAGACCATCAAATATTCCTAAGACGGCTTTCTCGACTCGATATGGATTATATGAGATCATCGTTATGTCGTTTGGATTAACTAATGCACCAGCTTATTTTATGGATTTGATGAATAAGATATTTTTGGAGTATTTGGACAGATTCGTCGTGGTATTCATCGACGATATTCTTATCCATTCTAAGAATGAGAGTGACCATGAAGAACATCTAAGGTTGGTGCTACAGAAGCTTTAAGATAATCAACTCTACGCCAAGTACGGTAAATGCGAGTTTTGGATTGGCGAGGTGCCATTTCTTGGACATATCATTTCTAATGGAGGGATATCAGTGGATCCTGCTAAAGTCAAGGAGATAGTGGCGTGGAGCATACCCACTACGGTTATGGAGGACCGAAGTTTCTTGGGACTTGCAGGATATTAATGGAGATTTATTGAAGGATTTTCTAAGATTGCTAAGCTTATGACCTCGCTTTTGGTGAAGGAAAGAGAATTTAAGTGGGACCAAGTGCCAAGTATACACGGATCATAAGAGTTTGAAGTACATATTCACTCAGAAGGATCTCAACCTTAGGCAACGCCGTTGGTTGGAGCTTATTAAGGATTATGATTTGGAAATTCACTATCACCCGGGCAAGGCAAATTTGGTTGCAGATGCCTTGAGTCGAAAGGAGCATGTTATTTAGCTGTTGTTGCCCAGCTACTCGATGAGATTATTGAGGATTTAAGGAGACTTAGCCTGGGGATAGTTGCTCACACTAAAGGAGTTATTATTGATGTGGAAACTAATTTGGAGCAAGAGATCCGCAAAGGACAAATTGGTGATGCTAAGATATAAGAGATTAAGGATCTGATTACTGAAGGTCGAGTTCCGGAATTTACGAAAGATGAGCAAGGCACAATATGGTTCAAGGATCGGATATGAGTTCTTAAGATTGATAGCCTTCATGAGACTATTTGAAAGGAGGCCCATGATTCGGATTATTCTATTCATCCTGGTAGTACCAAGATGTATCAGGATTTGAAACGGAAGTATTGGTGGTATGGATTGAAAAGAGATGTGGCCGCACATGTGGCTATGTGCGATGGGTGTCAAAGAGTTAAGGCCGAACACCAAAGACCAACTGGACTATTATAACCGACTGGTAGTGAAAAAAAAGATTGGTATGGATTTTATTACTGGATTGCCACGCACCTCGAAAGGATATGGTTCTATATGAGTTATTGTGGATAGACCGACCAAAGTGGCTCATTTCATCCCGGTTAAGACTACTTATAAGGGATCGCAATTGGCTAAGTTGTACATGTCTCGGATTAAGTCTCTACAAAATGTACCAAGGAAGATCATTTTGGATAAAGGATCACAGTTTACCTCCAGATTTTGGAAAAGTTTTCATGAGAATATGGATACGAAGTTGAATTTTAGTACAACCTATCACCCCCATACTGATGAACAGTATAAAAGGACTAATCAAGTATTATAAGACATGTTGGGAGCTTGTACCCTTCAGCATGGTAGTAGTTGGGATAAGAGTCTACCTTATGCTGAGTTCTCATATACTAGTTAACAGGCCAGTCTGAAGATATCACTGTTCGAGACTCTGTGTGACAGGAAATGCAGAACTCCTCTATTTTTGGACCAGATTAGAGAAAGACAATTCTTTGGGCCTGAGCTGATTCAAGAAGCAGAAGAACAAGTCCGGATAATTCGAGAGAATTTGAGAGTGGCTCAAACCAGACAAAAGAGCTATGCCGATAATAGAAGGAGACCACTGGAATTTGAAGAAGGAGATTATGTGTACCTCAAAGTGTCACCACTTCGTGGAATGAGGAGATTTAAAGTCAAGGGCAAATTGTCCCCTCGCTTTGTTGGACCATCTAGAGTTTTTAGGCGAGTTGGAGAGATGGCTCATCAACTTGAGCTACCTGATAAACTATCTGATGTGCATAATGTATTTCACGTATCTCAACTTAAGAAGTATCTCCGTGTACCTAAGGAATAATCACCAATGGAAGAGCTCTGTGTTTAGGTGATTTGACTTACACGAAGTACCCGATCAAGATTTTGGATACTTTGACTCGAGTTACAAGAAATAAGGTGATAAAGATGTGCAAAGTACAATGGAGTCACCACGGTGAAGATGAAGCAACTTGGGAAAGAGAAGAAGAGCTTCGTATAGACTTCCTCCATCTTTTCCCTAGATCTTCCTAAATCTCGAGGACGAGATTATTTTTAAGGGGGGTAGGATTTGTAATACCTAAATTTGTAAATCATATGATAAGAGAATACTTCCTTTATCTATATGTGTGCACCATCTCTAGTTACCATCACATATGAATAAATACCATCAAAAGGGAATTAAATAACCAATAACACCTAAATAAATCATGCACCATGCTGAGTTTTACTTGATTGTGCATTTTTGGCTAATAAAATAAAGTATTATTAATATGTTAATGGTCACATAGAATTTAAACTCTGCTTTGAAAATGGAAAAGGGAAAAGAAGAGAAATACTACATAGTATAAAATAAGCATATAAGTAAATTTATCACCATGTTAGTATGTGAAATCAGAATATTTAATTCAAGGAACAAAATTTCAACAAGGATGTGAATTCTGAAAATTGGAATTAAAAGAATAAAAAGGAAAAGAAATAGGAAAAGAAAAGAGAAAAGGTTTCTAAACTAAATGGGCCGACAGCCAACCTTTCAGCCCATTTGCCCTTCACTCCGCGCGGCCCGCTCCTCTATTTTTCCCACGCCGCGCACTGGGTTACTCATTGTCGCGTGGGCCACTGCCCCTCTCTGCGTGTTCACCAGCACGTTCGACCGCAGACATGTGGGACCCCCTCGACAGCGGGGTCTTCTTCCCCGTTTGACTCGGACGGCAACGGCGCAAACGGAGCAGCCGAGATCTCCGGCAAGCGCTTGCTCAGACTTTGCGGGCTGTTACATTCTCGACGTATAAGTATGGGACATGCCCTTCCTCGTCGCCATGACCCAGCTACCCTTCTGCCGGTTCGCCGTTGCCACCATCACAGAGGGTGAGGGAGACCTCCGCCGCCGCGCGCAAGCTTCGGGTCTCCGTCGTCTGGCGCACCGGGGGGGTGACCTTGGGCTTCCCGGGGCTCGCGGACGGGTGTTGGTGGCCACATTTGGGGGAACCCGCCGTCGACAGTGGCTAATTGCCCGCCGCCGTGTAATCCCCGCCGTGAAGCCGCCCAAAACTCGTAGGCAGAGCCGTCGCCATGTCATACCGAGGTAATAAGCCGTCAACGATTTCGCCTTGATCTCTTCTACGCGCGGATCGGCTTGAATTGCGGATTAGTTCTCGGGGCGTCGAATTCCGTATCTCCGGTGAGGTTCGCCGTTGCACAACACAGCGCCGCCGTGTTGGCTTTGAGCTGGGAGGTGACGATTGGCCTGTCGTCGATTCTCTGGGGGACGGCCCAGATCTAATCCGCGCTCTGATCGGCGTAACCTGAGTCCTCACCGTTAGATCACAAGTTGATGGATCTGATCTTATGGGGGGGATCGTGCGCCGTGGACCGCGGATTGGGGATCCTACGGTTTAGGTTAGGTCAAGCATCATTGAATCTGGGCGGTTGGATCAAGATCCTGCGGCTCGGGTTCAATACCGGTTCATAACGCTTGATCTATTTTGAACCATAGATTCCTGATCGGAGGGCTCAGATTAGATGATACCCCTTCGCGGGTACACTTTATAAAAGAAACCTTATGTTTTTAGGATTTAGAACCCGCAGTCCACGGCCTGGTTCTGCTGTGTCTCAGGATCTTTTGCGCCTGGGCCCCTGCTGTTCTCAGATTTTGACGCCTAGTCCAGACAGTGATAAAACTTATAAAATCATTCAGAAAATAGATTTTTATGTGTAAAAATAATCCTAGAACTTGTTTAATCCATAGAAAATCCATTTTTAGTCCAAATTGAACCATTCCAATTTCTAAAATTTTATAATAATATTCTCTATCATTTAGTATCACTGTTTTGACATGAAAACAGTTAGAAAATTAATTTATCATTTAATCCTATTTCAAGCACATTAAATCTTAGGAAATTCATAACTTGAACCCTATAACTCCAAATTTAGTGATTCCAGTTCCTATGAATTCATTTTAATGTGTAGATTTTTACTGTATATCTTGTTTACATGGTTGGTGTGATGTTAATTTTGTATATACCATGTTTGCTTGTATTGCTACGTCTAGTGCGAGGACACGTGTCATTTGAGAAGCAAGTTGGTACCTGGAATCTCAAGTGCCAGGCAAGTTGTGCCCTTGATCACTTCTTTTACCCATTCATGTTCTTATTATTCATAATGATCTGCATAGGATAATTTTGCTGGGACCCAATAGGATGCCCTAGATTTTGACTATCTTTATACCTTGCTTCACCACTGGTTTTACTACTAAAGTTTTGGGTAGTACATGCTATTGCTTTATGTGGATTTGGGTATAGAGATAATCATCACTCATTGTTATACTATTTATTGTTATCTGTTTTATTATTCCTTGTTCATGTTAAGATCATTATGTTAATGGGAACATGGAGCGACCACCCGGGAAAACAGTGCTACCACAAGGGTGGAATGGGACGCCCTTGGCTGATTAACTAGGAAAGCTAGGGGAGGGCTACCTTACCCGAAAGGGGCAAGGGCAGTAGGGGAGAGGTCAGTGCGGGGAGGTCCCTGGTTGATTTTGCTGCGATGGCGGTCAGCCAGGAACCCTTTACTGGATCTTCCCATAAACTGTAGCGGGTAGTCTGAAGCTAGTGGAACTTTGTAAAGGCCTCGTAGTGTTACCCTGCCTCGCCTCCTCGGTAGAGGTGTATGGGATTGGCCATCTCTTGGCAGATGGGTAACATGACTTGTGGGTAAAGATGCGCAACCTCTGCAGAATGTAAAACTAGTATACTAGCCGTGCTCACGGTCAAGAGCGGCTCGGACCCTCACATGATTAAATTATGGAACTTAAACTTAACCTGTCATTTCATTGCATTTGGGATTATTTTATTATTACTTTTACTTATTATTACTATGGTTTGGTATTTACTTATACTTAGTAACTGCTAATAAAATTTTGACCAACTTATAAAAGCAATGCTCAGCTTCAGCCTTTATTCCATTGATCAGCCTTACACTACATGAACTCCCACCTTTGGTGAGTTCATGTCACATTATTCCCCACGACTTGTTGAGCTATGATCGTATGTGAGCTCACTCTTGCTGTCTCACACCCCCCCCCACAGGAGAAGAACAGGTGGTTTCAAGTGGAGTCAAGTATCGAGGAGTTTGATCTGATCTAGGTGGCGTTTCTCAGTCGACATTGGCACCGACGATCCTTAGTTCGTGTTATATTTATCTTTTATTATTTTTGTAAGACTTCCGCTATGTAATAAATACTCTGATGTTAATGACATTTATCTCTATACACTCTGTTATTATATATGTTGTCTTCTCGGCGCATGTATGAGATGCACCCGGCTTTGTCCTTTAAAACCGGGTGTTACACTTCTGCAGGTTGCTACTGCACATGCGAAGTCTCTTGAGCAAGAGTTGCTGCTCGGTGGTGATATTGATGTCTAGGCTGGCCTACAAGTCTTCGTCATTGTCTTCAGACTGACCGTAGCGCTCAACCCTTCCCCTCCCCCCCTACCACTGTTCATCGTTTAGGGGAAACAGTACCCCCCTTCACCCCGCAGCGCCGCGCGCTACCGCCTCCTCTCTGTCACGACCCCCTTCTCTCTCACGCCAGATGCAGGGGGTCACTATTCACTCCCCCTCGCCTGCTTCTCGCGGAAGACGCCGCCCGCGCCACAGCCAGGAAACTTCGCGCTCCACTTCTCTCCCTCTCGACGCGTCTGTGGAAGGTGGGTTTGTTCCAGCAACGCGGCGGCGGATCTGCCGATGGAAGGGGGACTCGGCGCCGGTCCCGGTCGCCTGCGACAAAGACGAAGTGGAGGTCATGAGCAGCCACTCCCGTTCGCGACTGAAGACGAAGAGGCCACAAATCCGCTTCCGCTGAGGTTTGTCGCGACCGCTTCCTTCGTTTCCGTCTCCAACCATCGACGGTTACCTCAGATCCGGACGTCGACGCTTCGATTTGTCGTGTTGCGGGCCAAATCTTCCGTTCTTGAGGTACGACCATGATCTTGTATATTATCCCTACTTCATGCGCCTTCCTTTGATGAATGAAATTGAACGTGGTTTGTTCCGTAGAGAACTGAAGTGAAATTTTAGGACCCGATTCGAATAGTGCCACCACCACACATGTACATAGATCTCGTCTATGTGTTAGGGTTTTGTTCATCTGAGTCATGAACCATTTGGAAAATAGTGTCCATGCATCTGTTCTGGCGGTACAACGTTGTTATTTAGCACGCGATGGGAAGTCCAAACCGAGTCTGATTGCTCTGCCGATTCCCATTAACTTGGAACCCTAGAATTGGGCCTAAACTTTGTAGGTCTGTTAAACTGTCATGTGCACTGCCACATTTTTTGGTCCCAACTTTTCTGTAAAATTCAGGATTTGATAATGTTTGTTGCAATACAACTGATCTCCTTTGTTCAAATACATGTGCATGCTTCATCCTAGGTTAACCTGACCTTAACCCTGCCTAATTAATGTTAATTCTATACTTCAGAAATTCATTTTGTGAACTACATTTGACATGTTCATGACTTCATTAATTAGTCTGACTCATGTTCTGTAAAATGCAACAGTTCTTCATGTTATTTCCAATTTGTAGTGCTATCCTTAATGAGATTTCTGACCCTTTGTTACCAATGCATGGTACATATAATGTTTGGTCTTTGATATAGTTCATCTGTACATGATGACAACTACAAGTTGTCTTGGTTTTCTTCAGTGATATATGCCTGTCAACATAGATGATTAGTATGTTAGATTTATCTGTGTTACCATGGAGTACATTTCTTTGAAGTATAGTCACATACAATGGGCATACTATTCTGTCAAATATGAGTCATGCTTTCATGAACATTATATGTCCCTGCCTACAATTTTGTTGATCAATTTGTGCACTTATTCATTCCTTCTGCCTATATGGTTTCTATGGGTATGCACTTGTTACTTCATATATTAATTGTTTGCAGCACATTTGATCATGGCATCCTCGACAGAAGAAAACATGAAGGCTTTGCTCAAAGTCCTTGTAGACTGCCGAGGATGCCACCAAATCACTTGGTGGTTTAGTAGATCATGCTTTAGACCACATGCATGATGAAGAGATCGTAGCTAGAACCTTGTTTGCCATGAAAGAAAGACTAGAATTGCTACAGCAAGATGCCTTAGAGGCAAAAGTGCAAACATTTCCATAAATTGCTAAGTACGAGGGGATGACATAAGTCTTGAACCTACAACTCCATCGACCCCTCCAACTGTTACTGATCGATCTTTTGATGAAGACGAGTTCTATTGCCCCGATGTCAGTGATGAGTGGTGTCGACGTTTCGACCCCAGGGGGGGTCCCTGGACCGACGAGTAAATTGTCGCTGCGTGTCCCTACCCATATGGGTTGGCGCGGGATGGAACACAAGATGAGGGACAAGCCTTGTATTATCCTGCACCAGGGGTGCCGCTCGCAGTAGGGGTTACAAGCGCGTCGCGTGAGGGAGAGAGAGTGGGGGACACAGAGCTCATCCGCTGCTTCCCTCGCGCGAACCTCTCTCAGGGTGGCCCTGGACTTCCCTTTTATAGAGGCAAGGAGAGAGTCCAGGTGTACAACGAGGGGGCGTAGCTATGCGCTAACGTGTCCGGCAGTGGAGTGTCTAAGCCCTGTGTACATGCCAACGTGGCCGTTGGGGGAGATCTTGGGCGCTGTACATGTGATGGCGTGGCCGCCGGAGGAGCGCCTGAGTCCTGTAGGAGCACAGCTGGCAGCGCGGCGAGGACCCTGTTGATGTCTCCTTGCTGTCGTAAGGGGCTGAGAGCCACCGGCGTCATGGCGCACGTGGGGCACCATCATCACCCGTCGCCGGGGTAAGCCAGATGGGACGCCGGTCTTGTTCCTTGTAGCCTGAGCAGGCTAGGAATAGGGGAATGATGCGTCCCCTATCAGCACGGTCAGTCCGAGCCCAGGGTCGGTCGAGGCAGAGACTTCTCTTGAGGCCGAGGCCGGGGTCGAGCGAGGACGCGATTCCCCCCGAGACCGGGGTCGAGGCCGAGTCCGGGGGTCGGGCGAGGCGGAGACCTCCTCCCGAGGCTGGAGCCTGAGGTCGGGCGAGGCAGAGACCTCCTCCTGAGGCTGGAGCGTGAGGTCGGGCGAGGCGGAGCTTCCTGTTGCACTCGAGGCTTGAGCTCGGTGGTTGATCGTGACTTGTTGTCAGTCGTTGCCGGGGTGGCTGACACGGCAGTCGGAGCGGAGCGGGCGGCACTGTTTTCCTGTCATATCGGACAGTAAAGAGGAGGGGCAAAGTGACTGCGGTCACTTCGGCCTGGCCGACTGAGGCGTGTGTGTCAGGATACGGCGTCAGGCATCCCCCGCATTTAATGCACCTACGAAGTGGTCGGTTGGTGAGGCGGTATGGCCAAGGTTGCTTCACAACGAAGCCTGCCCGAGCTGGGCCTCGGGAGAGCCGAGGGGGCGCCTGCCATCTGAGGAGGCCCTCGGGCGAGGCATGAATTCGTCTGGGACCACTGTTCCAACCCGAGGCTGGGCTCGGGTGAGATCGCGTCCTTCGGGTAGACGAAGTCTTGGCTTGAACCGCACCCGTCAGTTGGTCTGAGGGTGTTAACCAGCCGTAATTAGGAGCGTTGGGGGTACCCCTAATTATGGTACCCGACAGTAGCCCCCGAGCCTCGAAGGGAGTGATGGTACTCGCTTGGAGGCTTTTGCCGCGTTTTCTGTGAGGGGACCGGCCTTTCTCGGTTTTTGCCTTGTTCTGGTGGGTGCGCGCGAGCGCACCCTCCGGGTGTAGCCCCCGAGGCCTCGGAGGAGTGGTTTGACTCCTCTGAGGTCTGAATGCTTTTCGTGGTGCTTTGGCCGGTCTGATCGTTCCCTCATGCGGCCCGGCAGTAGCCCAGGTGCGTGGTCGGGTTCCAAGTTATCAAGCTGGTTTGTTGACGCTGTCAGCAGTTTTGGCCGTAGTCGGGTGCGAGAGCATCCCCCAAGCCTCTACACGGAGCGAGAGGACGATCAAGACTTTCCTGACTTTTATTATACGCCCCTGCGTCGCCTTTTCGCAAGGAGGAGGGGGGGAAAGCGCCATGTTGCCCTCGGAGGGCACCGAACATGGTGTTTCCAGTGAGCTGCTAATGGGTGATCCGAGTGGACGCCTGTGCCCCGTTCGTTAGGGGTCGCTGTGGCCCAGAGGCGTGCTCCAAAAGTACCTGCGGGTGACTCGCCGGACCCAGACCCCTTCGACAGGGTTTGAGGGCTCGATGCCTCCCTCTGGTGGGATTCCGTTACAAATCGTTCCCGCCGATCTCGGAAATGTCCTAGGGTACCTCGGGAGCGTAGCCCGAGCCTTGGTTATGTATCGAACGTACTCAGAGTCATCCCTCACTCTGCATGCTCTAGGGCGACTGTCGAACCCTTCCGAGGGAACAGCCTACGAACCCCTAATCAGTAGTGGGCACGGAGCCCGGGCGCTCTGGGGCGGCTGTCGAACCCTTTTGAGGGGCCAGCCTTCGAACCCCTAATCAGTAATGGGCTTGAAGTCCGAGTGCTCTGGGGCGGCTGTCGAAACCCTTCCGAGGGGCCAGCCTTCGAACCCTTGATCAGTAGGAGGGCTCGGGGCCCGCTTCCTTTGCCGGGAAGGATCCTTTCCACAACGTCCCCTTTCCCGGTCCCTGTGGTAAGAGAGAGAGAGAGAGGAGGAGGGGAAGGATATGAATTTTAAATAAAGTGGCGCACCTTTTTTGACGCGGTCATTATGACGAAGACGAAGCGACGCCCGCCTCGCCTGCCAGAGGTGTTGCCTGCTCCATCGGGGAGTTAATGTGACGGGACGGGCGATTCGCGTGGCGCCCGTTGCGCGTGCGAGCCGTTCGAGGAATGGGCGCTTCGCCTCTAGGTTTGGACTTCGTGGTGAGTTCGGGCGAAGTGTTGAACGGGTCTTGCCCGGGCCTTTATAAACCCGGAAGAGAGACCGGTTGCGGCTCTTTACTCTGCTGCTCGCCTCCTGCTTTGGTTTTCGCAACCTAAGGGAATAGCCAGAGAAAGAAAACCGCGTACCTTGTCCGCTCCGCCTCCACCCCCTTCGTTTGGCGATGGCCGACCGGGTGACCGTCGTTCCGCCGTGCGACCCGTGGCCTTTTTCCATCGTCACGGTGGACGATCTGGAGGCCCTTGTCGCCGATGGTTTGCTCCGTCCCCTCTCCGGTGACCCGCAGCCAGAGTGGATGGTCCCTCCGAGCGGGGCTGACCCGACCCCACCGCCGGGGTATGTGCTGAGCTTCGTCTCCTTCCATGAGCGGGGGTTCGGAGTGCCAGCAAGCCATTTCATGCGGGCGCTCCTGCATTACTACGGGGTGGAGCTACACAACCTCAACCCCAACTCCATCGCGCAAGCGGCCATCTTTGTGGCGGTTTGCGAAGGCTTTTTGGGGATTGACCCCCACTGGGATCTGTGGAACCATCTCTTCTCCGCGGAGCTTTTTGCCTTGACGACGGGGGAGAAGAAGGTTCATATGGCGGTGCGAGCCGGTGGCTGCACCCTCCAGTTGAGGCAAGCGCGCGCGCAGCAGTACATCCTCGCCATCCTTATGTCTTCGAACAAGGGGTGGCAGCGTCGGTGGTTTTACCTCCGGAATGACGATGGAAGGCTTCCATCGTTTTCTCAATGAGTGGTGACTGCTCCCGGCAGCAATTGGCGCTATGGGGCCGCGCGCGAGAGACAGGAGAAACTCCAGTCCCTTCTGGAGGCCTTGAAGGAGTTACGAGATGGGGGCTCACCGCCGTGGGGGTGGTTGCCGCCATTCATCGCCGGAGGTGTGGGGGACAGATATCCCCCGGGTCCACTAAAAGAGTAAAAGACCTCACGAAAGGCTCAAGGGCCCAATAAATCGTGAGGCCATTCTTTCGTGGGCCTAGGGAAGGATAATCAGCAGAGCAAGTTGACACGAGGCCGGATCGGTGTAAACCTGGACGGTCCACAATGTCGAGCGAGCGATCGCAACAGAGATCCGACTTTCCCGCGCTGGAGCCCTCATGCAACGGAGCCACACGGGGATAGGTCGGCAGAATCATAGAGAGATAGACTCGAGCAGTTCACTATTTTTTAGGCGCACGTTGTTATCATATCCGCATGTATTGCTCCACGGTTGAATATATAAGGCCTAGGGGGCACCCCTTCAAATCGATCGACCCTATTACTTAGCCATCCACGTCAACTCTCTGAGAGCTCTCTTGTAATCACATTCACCAAGCATACTCACCAGGACGTAGGGTGTTACGCATCTCTAAGCGACCCGAACCTGTAAACCCTGTCTACTGTTCCTCGTGCAATCGGCACGAACCATTTTGCTACAGTTGTCGACACCGTCCTACTCCTAAAACCACCTTGAGGGGCAACCCCGGGTGTGCGGTCGGACCCAAAACACCGACACCTGGCGCGCCAGGTAGGGGGTGTGTCGACGATCCAAGCTAGCTCAATGGCCGTCACCTTCTACAGCAAGATCACCCTGCGTCCCGGATCCGTATTCTGCTTCGGAACAATCTCATCCGTAGTGGATGAAGAGGGAACTCTACGCCGCATTGCGGATCCGCGGAAAAGAAGTCTCCTCCAACAAACTCCGAAAATGCCGGAGAAGCGCAACCTCCAGCTCTCCGGAAAAAGATCGTCTCCGGAAAATCGGGAACCGAGGGTCCGCTGACCCGGAGAACTCCACTGTCAACTTCCCCGACAAAAGAATGGACACAGATCGCGAGGAAGAAGGAGACCAAGGGAAAGCAAGTCGTTCTTTCCGTTCCTCTGCCCTCAAAGGAGAACGGAAAGAAAGTCGCCGCGACGACAGTACCATTCTACCCCGACGTCCTCTTCATCGGGAGAGTGGAGTCGCCTACCGTCTCCGACGACGAGCCGACCGCACCCGGAGAAGAACCGCCTCAACGAGAATCCCGCCGGCGGAGGAACCGGCGCAGGAACATTCGACGACATCACGCGGCCGGAGAACGGGATCCGGAGCAGCCTGTCTCGCGAGACGAGGTCTCGGAGATAGGAGAGACTCCGGAAGAACGCGTCTTCAGGGAACGAAGGAACTCCCGACGGCGTGACCGTCGACGAGCTCAGGAACAAGCCGAGCAAAACGCAAGGCAACGCCGAGAAAATCCACTACTCGGCCGCAACCTGAGCCCCGACTTCGCCCGAGCCATGAATACGCCGAGTGAAGTCGGAGGAGTGCTAGCTCGGATAGCTGACGGACTCCCTCGGACTCCAGACGCCGAGGGCTATCGACGCCTGCTCACCCGGGCGGCCAACCATCTTCTACCTCTCGCTCACCCGCCGAACGATTTGCGGCACGCCATCAACAGTCGCCGGGACGCGCGGAGTTCTATCAACGCTTCGCGCGAACGACGGCATGAGAATGAGATACGCCGCCGAGAGGAATATGATAGGGATCATGGCATCCCCGCTCGGAGCCAAGCCACCAGAACCGAATCAACAACGGCCTCGACTGGTGGAACTGCCCGGGGACGGTCTAGGAACCGCGACAACTACTCTCCTCCCCGGGACAGACATCATCACCGACGACATGAGGACACATGCGGAGTGTCAGCCCTTACTCCACGCCTTAGGGCCATTCAATGGCCCCCAAACTTCAAGGTATCCAATGTCGATAAATATGAACCTAAGCAAGATCCAGGGGGTTGGCTAGCCGTCTACACCACCGCTGCTCGAGCTGCCGGGGCATCCGAAGACGTGATGACCGCGTACTTACCCATTGTCCTTGGGCAAGACGCGCTGCAATGGCTGCGACATCTACTCCGACACTGCATCGACGACTGGGGCAACTTCAGTCGACGCTTCACCGCCAACTTCCAGTCCCTCTCCGATAAGCCGGCGCAACCATGGGACCTCAAATCCATCAAGCGTCGGGGGGACGAGACTCTCCGGTCATACCTCAAAAGGTTTCAGACCATGAGAAATCGTATCCCCGAGGTCACGGAGGCGGCCATGATCGAGGACTTCTACAGAGGATCCAATGACTCAGCTTTCGTCCGAGCCATACTACAGAAGGCGTCGCCTACCTCCGAGGAGCTGTTCCGGGAAGCCGACCTCTACATCACCGCTGACGAGCGGGCCCAGGACCTCATCGGAGGAGCAAAGCCCGCACCGGCAGCACCACGACGCGACGCGAACCAGCAACCCGACAAACGATGGGAGAAGAGGCCTCGCGAAGAAGTACACGCCGCCGGACCACCTGCCTCTCGCGCCCGAGGAGGACCTCGTGGAGGTGAACGCACGCTGGACGACATCCTCTACGCCCAGTGCCGGTACCACAAGGACATGCGCCACACTCTTCGTAATTGCCGGGACTTCAAGCATTCCGTCGGACACGACCGACCCTTCCAACCTCTACCTCCTCCTCCCGAGGGGAGGACCAGATGAACCACGACAACTCCATCATCAGGAGGAGGGAGGAGGAGGAGGAGCCTTCCCACGCGTTGACAGGGAGGTCAACGTCATCTTTGGCGGACACGGATCGTAGGAGAACAAAAGACAGCAAAAGCTCAACGATCGCCAGATACTGGTGGCGACCATCGGCCCTCCCGCCCCATACCGGTGGTCGGAGCACCCGATCACTTTCACTCGGGCGGATCAATGGCTCAACTTCGACCACCCGGGCAAATATCTGCTTCTCGTCGATCCGGTGATCCGAGAGAGCCGGGTGAAGAAGGTGTTAGTGGACGGGGGGAGCAGCATCAACGTCACCTTCCCCCGGACACTCCGAGGCCTGGGAGTTCACCTCAAAGAGCTCCACGAGTCGGACACTCCCTTCTTCAGCATCGTGCCGACTGAAGGGGAATACCCGCTGGGCCACATCTACATGCCTGTCACCTTCGGAACTCCGGAGAACTACAGAACCGAGTTCCTGAGGTTCGAAGTGGCGAACTTCGACTGCGGGTACAACACCATCATCGGGAGGCCGGGACTGGCCAAATTCATGGCCATCCCTCATTACACGTACATGATACTGAAGATGTCAGGGCCACAAGGAATCATAATTGTGCGTGCCGACTTCCAAGGCGTCGTAGAGTGTTTCCGAGTGGCCATCCAAGCAGCCCTCACCACCAAGCCGTCGGCGGTTTCTTCGACACTGGCGAACTCTAAGCCTAAAGAGGACCTCGCAGTACCGGCGAACGAAGCTCAGACCGTGACTTCTATGCGGCCGGTTGAAGAAACCAAGAGGATCAACCTAGGGTTCGCTGATGAACGCAAGACTGCCATCATCAGCTCCAGCTTGGACGACAAATAGGAAAGCGCGCTCGTCCAGTTTCTGCAAGATAACCGAGACGTATTTGCATGGCAACCTGCGGATATGCCGGGAGTCCCAAGAGAACTGGCCGAGCACAAATTGAAGGTCTACCCCCAGGCAAGGCCGGTTCGGCAAAAGCTATGACGTTTCACGCCCGACAAGAGAGAGGCCATTCGTGCTGAGCTAGCCCGCTTGGTCGCGGCCGAGTTCATTAGAGAAGTGTTACATCCTGAGTGGTTAGCCAACCCTGTTCTTGTACTCAAAAAGAATAAAGTGGATTGGCGCATGTGTGTTGATTATACTGATCTCAACAAACACTGTCCGAAGGATCCCTTCGGGCTCCCAAGGATAGATCAGGTGGTGGACTCCATCGCTGGGTGTTCCGTGCTATCTTTCCTGGATTGTTATTCCGGATACCACCAGATTAGTTTGGCAAAGGAAGATGAAGAAAAAACAGCATTCATTACTCCATTTGGTGCTTTCTGTTATACCTCCATGCCGTTTGGCCTCAAAAACGCTGGAGCAACCTACCAGAAGTTCTGGGTCCATCATCCTGTTTATTTCATCAGCGAAGTTCTGGGTCCATCGAAGAAAAAATATCCTCAAGTGCAGAAGCTATTATATGCAGTACTTCTGACTGCCCGCAAGCTGCGTCACTACTTTGATGATCACAAAGTCAAAGTAGTCACCGGCTTTCCGATAGGGGATATTCTTCGCAACAAGGAAGCAATTGGCCGAATAGCTAAGTGGGCCTGTGAACTGGGGTCTCATGACATCGAATTCCGACCTCGTACTGCCGTAAAATCTCAAGCATTGGTTGACTTCGTTTCAGATTGGACTGAACAACAAATAACAGAGAACCCAGAAACGGCAGAAGTATGGAAGATGTATTTTGATGGCTCACTGAAGCTGCAGGGAGCAGGAGCAGGAATTCTCTTCACCGCACCTGGAGGCGAGCACCTCAAATATGCCCTCCAGTTGCTATTTCCAGCCTCTAACAATGCGGCCGAGTATGAAGCTTTGATCCATGGATTGAACATCACCATATCATTGGGCATCAAGAGATTGATGGTATACGGAGACTCTCTGGTAGTCATTAGCCAGATAAACAAAGAGTGGGATTGTTCAAACGACTCAATGGGAAAATACTGTACTGTCGTCCGAAAGTTGGAAGACAAATTTGAGGGTCTGGAATTTCATCATGTAGAAAGAGATCGGAACACAGCAGCCGATGTACTATCCAAGTTAGGATCCAGTCGAACTCAGGTCCCACCCGGAGTCTTTGTGCAAGAAATACTACAGCCGAGTATCTCAATGGATCAAACAGAAGAATGCAACATTATAGATCAACCCGAGTCAGACTCTGATGACTGGAGAAAGTCGATCATTAAGTATATAAAGAATGAGGAAGAACCAGACGACAAGAACTCGGCAGAGCGCATTGCCAGACAGTCAGCTCACTATACACTCATTGGGGAGACCATGTACAGAAGGGGAGCATCAGGTGTCCTCATGAAGTGCATTCTCTCGGCCACTGGGAAGCAACTTCTGGAGGAGGTCCATGCTGGGCAATGTGGAATACATGCAGCCTCCAGAACACTAGTCGGGAAGGTCTTCAGGTCAGGATTCTATTGGCCAACAGCAAAGAATGATGCAGCCGAGTTAGTTCAGAGGTGCGAAGCTTGCCAATACTTGTCAAAACAACAACTTCTGCCAGCACAGCAACTGCAGACCATACCAGTAACTTGGCCTTTCGCATGTTGGGGACTGGATATGATTGGACCTTTCAAGAAAGCTCAAGGGGGATACACTCATGTATTGGTAGCAATCGACAAATTCACGAAATGGATAGAATTCAAGCCCATCGCATCTTTAACTTCTGCTAAGGCCGTGGAATTCATACAAGACATAATATTCAGATTCGGGATACCAAACATCATCATAACTGACTTAGGATCCAACTTCACAAGTTCAGAGTTCTTCGACTTCTGCGAGCAAAAGAGCATTCAGATCAAGTATGCGTCTGTAGCACATCCAAGGGCAAACGGGCAAGTTGAGCGAGCCAACGGGATGATACTGGAGGCACTCAGGAAAAAGGTCTTCGACAAGAATGAAAAGTTCGCAGGAAAGTGGATAAGGGAGTTGCCCTATGTCGTTTGGAGCCTAAGAACCCAACCTAGCCGAGCCCTGCATGGAAACACTCCTTTCTTCATGGTCTATGGGTCGGAGGCAGTGCTACCCGCTGATCTCAAGTTTGGGGCGCCAAGGTTGGTCTTCGAAAGCATAGCAGAAGCTGAGGCCACCAGGCTGGAGGACATTGATGTACTTGAGGAAGAACGGCTAAACGCGGTAATCCAATCAGCACGGTACCAGTAGACTCTAAGGCGCTATCACGACAAGGCTGTGCGACAACGATTCTTCTCAGTAGGAGATCTCGTCCTCCACCGAATTCTAACGGGGGAGGGACGGCACAAGTTATCACCCTTATGGGAAGGACCCTTCATGGTAGCAGAAGTCACTCGGCCCGGATCGTATCGCCTCACTCAGACAGATGGCACAGAAGTTGGGAACTCTTGGAACATAGAACACCTCAGGAAGTTTTATCCCTAGCTGCATTTCGAAAGCCATCGAACGACGATATACTCTATAAAATGGAAATGTGTCATCAATAAAGAAAGGCTTCAAATATACTCAGTTTGTTCACGGTTGACATGCTCACGCTTACTTAACTCGGGGCGACCACTATGCCCTGCTAACGGAGCAATCAGCTTAAGTTGGCAACAACTTAAGGCGGTGCAACATGCTCACGCTTACTTAACTCGGGGTGACCACTATGCCCTGCCAATGGAGCAATCGGCTTAAGTCGGCAACGACTTAAGGCGGTGCAACATGCTCACGCTTACTTAACTCGGGGCGACCACTATGCCCTGCTAACGGAGCAATCGGCTTAAGTTGGCAACAACTTAAGGCGGTGCAACATGCTCACGCTTACTTAACTCGGGGTGACCACTATGCCCTACCAACGGAGCAATCGGCTTAAGTCGGCAATGACTTAAGGCGGTGCAACATTCTCACGCTTACTTAACTCGGGGTGACCACTATGCCCTGCCAACGGAGCAATCGGCTTAAGTTGACAACGACTTAAGGCGGTGCAACATGCTCACGCTTACTTAACTCGGGGTGACCACTATGCCCTACTAATGGAGCAATCGGCTAAAGTCAGTGGCGACTTAAGCCGGTGCAACATGCTCATGCCTATGCAATCCAGGGTGACCACTACGCCCTATTAACAAAAATAAACGACTTAAGCCAGCAACGACTTAAGGCGATCTGACGTAATTATGATTACTCATACGGGGATGACTTCTATATCCCGCAAACAAACTTCATAATCATCGCGCGACATTTCACCACTGCAAGTCTACAAACTGATAAATTCTGAGACAATAAGAGAGTAATTATATCCTTCGAATGCTGAACTGACATCCTCTAACAAATACCCAATCATGCTAATCGCGCGCTCAAAGCACGCAAAATGTTTCTCTATTTCGCAATGTCTTTTTCAGGAGCGACCAACGAAGAAGGGCGACTCGAGGAATCAAGGGCAGCATTCACATCAGCCCTTATGTCTTTAGGAACAACCACGCCGGGTCTCCTCATCAAGATCCGTCCCGCCCGAATAGCCTTGTCCATGGCTCTGTCGCGCTGAGCTTTGAGAGTAACAGAAGTTTCTTCGGCAACTTTAGTAGCCAGTCGAGTAGTTTCTAACTCTTGGACAATGGATTTTTTGGAAGCTCGGAGTTCTTTGATAGTAGCATCCTTTGCTGATATCAACTGCTTGAGCCGGGTTACCTCATCCATGGATTCCTGCAGCTTACAACGTTGGAGGTCTAATTCTTCCATGGTGAAGCGATGACTTCTTTCCAAGATAGTCAGCGAGTTGCTAGAGTCACGATACAACCTTTCAAGATTGTCTCTAGAAGCAGCAAGGATGCGTTTTTCTTCCTGCAAACAAAAGTCAACCCCCTCAAACACCAAGCAAGTAATGGCAGCACAACAAGGCAAAGCGCAGTTTCATAAATCACCTTTTCAGAGTCGAGCCGAGCATGAAGAGAAGAACTCAGTGCATTGGCGTCATCTAAAGCAGCGGAGACCTGACCCAACTCAACCTGACTCTGAGAGTACTTTTCCTCAAAGTCAGAGCATCGCTGGGCCAATTCAGCCTGATCTCGGGAATGTTTTTCTTCAAGAGTGGAAATCTGATGAGTCATGCCTAGCAGGAGATAATCAAACAAAATAATGGTCAAAATATAGAGCAGTCTACAGTGAAGGCAAAGAAAAGCAAAAGGGCACTAACCAGTGTTGGTTGCCTCCAATTCAGAGATACGACGTTGAAGCGACACTGGATTCCAACATGTAAGTGACGAAGCTACTTCTGGGACAGAAGCACCCTGTAGCCTCAGCTGGCCAGCCATCCCATCCACCAAAGCCTGATGAGGAAAACAGATGAGTGTAATGACAGCAGTTCACACAATGTGAAAACCAAGCTAAAATACATCACAGTACCTGGAGGTTGGAAAAGAATGAAGAGATCCCCAAATCAGGAGAAATCAGTTGATAATCAGGTGTGAGGCCACCACCCGAAGCAGAGTGCAATGAACCAGTAGGAATCAGCTCGGTGCCTTCAACAGAGCCAAACACTCGATCAGCGGGGACGCTGCCCTCTAAAGCGACTCCCTGGTCCACGGTTTGGGCTACCACCATACAGCCAGAGTGTGGAGGAGATCCCGCATGAACGTCCATGGAAGTACAGGAAGGAGACCCTGCTCGGGCACCCTCGGGGGCTGGGTCATGGTTTGCACTGCCCACTTGAGCCGGATCATCCCCGGCAGCACCCTCGGGGGCTGGGCAGTGGCTTACACTCTTCACCCGAGCCAAGTCATCCCTGGCGACATCCTCGGGGGCTGGGCATGTGTCAGCACCATTCTTGAGGTCCAAGCTCTCTGCAGTAACCACCTCTAAGGTTGACGGGCCCTCAGCCACTTCCATAGGACCAGGACAATCCAAGTCAGCTTCCCGACCCTCGAGATCGCGCTCTAAGGTCGACGAGGCACGGGATGACCTCAACCCAGCATCAGGCACGTGAACACAAGCCTCCATTGCACCATCATCCACTGGCTTCGATAACAAATCTTCTGGAACCATATCTTAGAGAGTCTGGTCAAAGTTGGCTAGGGACAGTTCTTGCAGACTAATGAGGGCAGACAAAGCAGGAGAGGGAACTCCACTACTTTCACCGCTGGCGATGAACTGTCGACTGTTTTTCCGAGTCAAAGGAGCTTCATTCTCTTCCTCCTCATCATCCACATTGGCAACACAAGCAGCACCCCCATTGGGGTCAGCAACAGATGGAGCACCCACATTGGGATCAGCACCAGATTGGGGACACCCATTGGGGTCAGCATCAATAAGTCCAGTCGCAGGCATTTCTTCAGTAGCAGGAACCGAGGTACCAGCGTCCTGATCAAAACTGGGCACTCGCCGGAGGCATCTTCTTTTCTTCTTCTGCTCATCAACAGAAGGATCAGGCTGATTGGTTCGGCAAGGGTGCCTCGGGCGAGCACTGACAGGCTTCTGAACATCTAAAGTCGTATCAGCTTCTGGGAGGGGCGCCACTGCCAACACACCAGCAGGAGCAGCGTCGGAAGAATCCTCAGCTAGCAGATCAAGCATAGCACTTATCTCTGCATCACTAGGGTTCAGAGGCACCTCAAAATGAACCTGCCGTTCGTCATCAGGAATCTCCCCAAGCGAGGCAACCAAAGCACTGACTTCTTCAGCAGAGGGTCGCACTCTAAGGCCCAAACTGCCATCAGTAATGGGTGGATTCGACACGAAAAGGGTGAAGGCTTTGGGAGGAGGCAAGTTCCAGGCCGAGTACGCCACTGGAACACCAACATTTGACACCTTGCCCCTGAGGATCATTTCAAGTCGGCTCACCAAGTCTGCAGAAGGAATTCTCCTGTTGGTAACCTGAGTGGAGTCAGCTAGCCCTCGATACAGATAAGCTGGATAGGCCCTGTCTTTCAGTGGCTGAATATTCTTGAAAACAAAGTCAGTAACCACAGCTTCAGCAGTCAGACCCCTTTCTTTCAGCAGTCCAACTTCAGCTAGCAACACACCTGCCTCAGCTACCTCCTGATCTGTGGGAGACTCGGTCCAGCTTGGGGTGCGAACGTCCGGCTGTCTTCCCGACCGGGAGGGGAGAGAATTCCCATAATTCTCAACTATGAACCACTCTAGGCGCCATCCCTTGATGCTATCCTTGAGGGAGATCTCGAGATATTCGGTTTTCCTCCCGCGGCGCATCTCCAAGCTGGCACCCCCGACCAACTGATGTTGTCCCCCGGCCATCCCAGGGCGACAATGATACAAGTATTTCAACAAACCGAAATGTGGCAGCACGCCAAGAAAGGCCTCGCATAAGTGAACGAAAATGGAGATTTGCAGAATTGAATTGGGGTTCAGATGGGTCAAGTTAATATGATAGAAATCAAGGAGGCCGCGGAAAAAGGGAGAGATGGGAAGGCCAAGGCCGCGGAGAAGAAAAGGGGCGTAAACAACGGACTCGTGGGTATCCTCTGTCGGAACAGTAAACCCATGGCAAATCCGCCAAGAACAGAGTTCCCGCGGAGGAAGAACCCCGATGGATACGAGATGAAGAAGTTCAGTTTCAGAAATGACGGACATGTGGTTACCTGCGAAAGGCAACTGGCTGTTGGGGTCGATTGGGGGAATCATCACAGCAGACGAGCTCGCGGTCTTCCTCTTGGGTGCCATCTCGATTCTACCAGCGAGCAGAGTAGGAGGTGAATGGCAGAGAGGATTCGGAAGCGAGAAAGCAAGAACTAGGGCACGGAAAGCAAAGGCGGCTAAAAGCGCAGCTCTTATGGGATATTCTCGAGCCAGATACCGTTTCAAAAAGTGCCCAGTCATCACCCGGCGACTATTTCGAAACCCCAGCATGCCACGTGGAAACCCGGCAGTTATCTCCAGAACACCGGTGCGCCACCTCATCACTCGGCCATCGTCCTCAAATTGGCTCGCGCGGCCTGCTATCACTCGGCGTTGCCTCCAAAACGCCGATTTCGTGTTCAGTCGCCCGACATTACCTCTAAAAATGCCAACGTCGCCTTCTAGTCGATCGGCGTTGCCTCCAAAACGCTGACTTCGCGTTCAGTCGCTCGGCATTACCTCTAAAATGCTGACGTCGCTTTCCAATCACTCGGCGTTGCCTCTAAAACGCTGGTATAGTGTTCAGTCGCTCGGCGTTGCCTCCAAAACGCCGACTTCGCATTCAGTCGCTCGGCATAACCTCTAAAATGATGACATCGCTTTCCAATCACTCGGCGTTGCCTCTAAAACGCTGGTATAGTGTTCAGTCGCTCGGCGTTGCCTCCAAAATGCCGACTTCGCGTTCAGTCGCTCGGCATTACCTCTAAAATGCTGACGTCGCTTTCCAATCACTCGGCGTTGCCTCTAAAACGCTGGTATAGTGTTCAGTCGCTCGGCGTTGCCTCTAAAACGCCGACATCGCATTTCAGTCGCTCGGTATTACCTCTAAAATGCCGACGTCGCTTTCCAATCACTTGGCGTTGCCTCTAAAACGCTGGTATAGTGTTCAGTCGCTCGGCGCTGCCTCTAAAACGCCGACATCGCCTTTCAGTCGCTCGGTATTACCTCTAAAACGCTGACGTCGCCCTCTGGCATCATCTCAAGTCGCTCGGCATTACTTCTAAAATGCCGACGTCGCTTTCCAATCACTCGGCGTTGCTTCTAAAAAGCTGATACAGTCTTCAGTTGCTCGGTGTTACCTCTAAAACGCCGACACCATCTACAAGTTACTCGGCAGCTACTTCTGGAAGCGTCAGTGTGATCCCCAAGTTATTCATCTACTGTCTCAAAGGAATCCGTTTTACAAACATGCAAGACGAGTTATCAAGGAGAAGCCAACGTCATTCTTTCATTAGAAGGGAAGAGAACAAACTTACAAATCAACTCTTTACGAGTTGATACTTCCCTACTATTACTACATTACATTACTACTACTACTACACTACGCTATACTACTCTACATTACTACTACATTATTCTAACTATACTATACTAATATCTAAAAGACCAGTGGCATCTAGCCACTGGCCCTGTTGCTGCCGCCGCCACCGCCCCTGGTGCTGCCCCTGCTGCTGCCGCCCCGGTTGCTGCCCCTGCTACCGCCGCCGTCATCGTCCTTGCTGCCGCCGCCGCTGCCCCTGCCGCTGCCACTGCCGTCACCGCCGCCATCGTCGTCGTCGTCGCCGTCGTCATCGTCGTCGTCCTCGTCCTCGCTGCCGCCGTCCGAGTCCTCCTCATCCGAGGAGTACTCCGACCCATCCGAGCCCTCGAGCCCGGAGCGCTCGATGGCCCAGATGTACGACCAGACCTCCGCCGCGAGCCCCTAGGAGTCGTCTGTGTCGTCAGACGACTCACGCAGGGGGACGGGAGCCGGAGACCCCTCAGACCCAGAGGAGAACTCCTCCTCTGAGTACTCCAAGTCACCAAACTCCTTCGATGGAGGAGTTCGCTCACGCTTGCGCTTGTTGTTCTTGCCCATGGTGGAAGCAGAAGGGAGAGAAAAGAGGGAAGCAGCAGAAGAACAGCGAAGAGATGTGAAAAAGCCAGAGAGACAACGGTGTTATTTATAGAAGGAGAAGGCAACCGCTCACCTCCAACCGCGGTCACTGAACAGTCGCAAATCATTCAATAAGCACTTCAACTCGTCTAAAGACACGTCAGGCGGCTGACGCCGTTTCACGCAACACAACACCCATCGGGACTCCAGTCAACAGCGCGGAGGATATGATTGCACCCGCCGTCACATCACATTACTACTCAGAAGCAGCCGGCTAAAACACTCAGCGTACCAAACCGTCCCTTGCCCACACCCATTGGGGGGGACGCCCAGGAATTATCAGTATATTTTTCAAAACGGTCACATCTGTGCAGGGCACGCAGTGAATACCTCAAGACAAAAATGAGATATCAGTGAGGATTAGAGGAAAGCCAAATATAGCCAGTGAAGTACAAAATATGGTCGATAGAAGCGACTTGAAGACTAGACAGAGAACGTCCATCAAATGTCCAATCAGTCACAGAGCAAATAAATTACACTACCTAGCAAGATATGGATGGATTGCGAACTCGGCTGCAAAAGACAAAATACATGCTGACCTCTGAAGCATAATATTGATGACATAGTGCGGATGACATCATGCCGATTTTTCACAAGCAGAAAGGATAATCTTCAGCAAAAAGACACAAAAGGAAGACCTTCGAGTGGATTATCCTCAAAAATCCACTTGAAGCTCGGGGGCTACACCCATTGGGTGCACCTCCGGTGCACCCCATGAATCATCATTCCAAGCCAAGATAATGCCGACCTCTAAGGCACGGGTACGAAATAAAGCTTCGGTTTGAGAAGGATCAAAAGCAGGGGGAAACAACAAGAAGTCGTTCTCTTCAAATCACCTGCAAGCTGGACCTGGGATCTTTGGGCTGATTACTTCTAAATTAACCCAAAGATCGGGGGCTTGTGGGGGACAGATATCCCCCGGGTCCACTAAAAGAGTAAAAGACCTCACGAAAGGCTCAAGGACCCAATAAATCATGAGGCAATTCTTTCGTGGGCCTGGGGAAGGATAATCAGCAGAGCAGGTTGACACGAGGCCGGATCGGTGTAAACCTGGACGGTCCACAATGTCGAGCGAGCGATCGCAACAGAGATCCGACTTTCCCGCGCTGGAGTCCTCATGCAACGGAGCCACGCGGGGATAGGTCGGCAGAATCATAGAGAGATAGACTCGAGCAGTTCACTATTTTTTAGGCGCACGTTGTTATCATATCCGCATGTATTGCTCCACGGTCGAATATATAAGGCCTAGGGGGCACCCCTTCAAATCGATTGACCCTATTACTTAGCCATCCACGTCAACTCTCTGAGAGCTCTCTTGTAATCACATTCACCAAGCATACTCACCAGGACGTAGGGTGTTACGCATCTCTAAGCGGCCCGAACCTGTAAACCCTGTCTACTGTTCCTCGTGCAATCGGCACGAACCATTTTGCTACAGTTGTCGACACCGTCCTACTCCTAAAAACACCTTGAGGGGCAACCCCGGGTGTGCGGTCGGACCCAAAACACCGACAGGAGGGTGCTCCCCTTGGCAGAGCGGCGGTTGCCGCTTTCGGAGATGATGCCGGGAGTCGACTTGGAGGGTTCTTAGATGTCCTCGGTCCCCCTCTCTGCCGACGACCTTCGCAGGCGGGTAGCAGGTACAGTGGGGAGGCTAGACGCCGGCGCCCTTACCCAGCCCTTGATGCGTCCCGAGCGTGGGTGCGTGTCCTTGGTGAGTGTCCGCTCCTTCTCCTATTTTGTGTCAGGTTACCTTTGATTCTCTCAGTCGGGATTTTCGCTCGTCTCCAGGAGCTGGGGTGTTACAAGCCTTCCCTGCCACTGGTCCCGGAGGACGCGGTGGACCGAGCCACGCGGAGGGTCGCTACAGAGAAGAAGAAGGAGAAGAAGGACGCGAAAAAGGCTCGGGCCCGCGAGCTGATGCGGGCTCGGGATGCCTTGGAGAGGCGCCATCGGAGGCAGGAGAGGGACGGGCTCCCGAGGGAGCCGTCGCCGGAGACGCCTGACGATGACGATGACGACGATGATGGCGAAGACGACGACATGGCGGCCTGCCTTGGCCTCAGCCTGAATCTGAGGCTGGGCCAGAGGTCGCCGAGCTAGCCCCCGAGTGGGCTGGCGCCGTCGGTGTCCGGGGCCGGGACATCAGGATCCCGGTCCGAAGAGCAGGGGCAAGCTGAGGGGGTACTTGACCCCTTGGCCGAGGTTGTTGAGGTGACCCCGGGGAGTCAGGCCGTCTCGCCTGTCCCCCACGAGCAGTCGCCCGTGCCGGCCGTACAGGAGGTTGATCCTCGGGCCATCATGACGTTGTGCGGGCAGGCCGCCCCTTCGGTGCCCCGGGCGCCCGAAGTGGGAGCGGCGCCGAAGCCGGCAGCGGGGACCGAGGCCTGAGGGGCCTCCCCACAAGCACGATTGGCCTTGGTCCGGAGCGGGTAAGTATCTGAGGATACCTATGTCCTGGCTCCTTCTTCGTGTGTCCTGATCCTGCTTTACCTTTTCCACCCAGTAAACGGAGGCACGGTTCGGCCGATCTGGCTCCCAAGAAGGCCCTTAAGACGGCGCCGGCTTCTGCAGCCAGTGCCGCACCGCGCCACGCCGGTCGGCCGGCCTCCGCACTAGATGCCCCCAAGCGGGGGGCCCAGGCGGCACGAGTTGCCATGGGGCGAGCTCCCCAGGCTGACCCCTCCGTCGAAGCGGCCGTCGTGCCGGGGCAGACTGCTGACGTGGCCGCGGCCTTGAGCCCACCTAACGTGTTGTCGGCGCCAACACCAGCTTCTGCCGAGGCTATTGCCGTTCTGCCCGTGGAGCCACCCGTCGCCGCTGATGCTGAGATGGTTGAGGTGCCGCTGCCCGAGGTCGCTGATCGGGAGCCCGCCTCCTTAGCCAAGGGGGTACCCGATACGTCGACTGCCGGGGGGTCCCGACGCCTTGGAGGAGGGGGGTGCAGAGCCGCGGCCCATCTTGGGGAGCGGCGACCTCATCCCCGCGTGGCGTGACCCTAATGAGCGGCGTGCGCAGGCGCTCCGGTTTTGGACCCGCGGTGCCCCGAAACCCCTCTTCGTCCTTGACGATGAGCGGGAGGGGCAGTCTTGGGATAAGCTCCGTGAGTATGCCGAGGCGGCGATGGGGTCGCTTCGGTCGACCATGGAGATCTTTTCCAGGGACGTTCCCAGGATCCTCTAGGTAAGGATTTCAGGCATACCTTTAGCATGGCCAGGGCATTCTTTGTGACGCCCTACTTCCCTTTCTCAGGATCTGACGGATCTGAGCACCGCCAAGTCATCGTTCATCCGCCGCGAGGCCGACGTCTGGGGTTTGCTGCGGTTCCTGAGGGCCGCGCTTACCGAGGCTACCGAACGCCTCGCCCAACGGAGCGCCGAGGCGGTGGACCTTCGGTTGCTCTGTGACGAGCTGGGGGTGGAGGCAGCGGCGGCACGCGCAGAGGCGCAGCAGCGGCAGCTGGAGCTTGGCCAGGTCATCGGCGAGCGAGACCAATCTCGAAACCAGGCCGCCGAGGCCGAAAGCCGGGCTGAGGCCCTTGGGGGCCAGCTAGCCGAGGTGTCCGCTCAGGCCGGAGCCCTGGCGGAGGACCTGGCCGCGGCCGTCGGGTCTGCCCAGTCCGCCCAAGCCACAACCTCAGAGCAGCGTGCCCGGGCTGAAGGTATGTTTTGGCCGCTTTGTGACTTCGATCTTCATTCTCCAACTCGTGTCTGAAGAATTTTGTTTGGCTGTTTGTAGAGTTCGAGTCAGCCCTCAACGAGTCCGCCAAGGCACTTGCCCGGGTGGCTGAGCGGGAGGAAGCCGACCGTGTGGCCATGTCTAAAGCTATCTCGGCCTTCTGCCAGGTCTTTGGTCTTGATGACGTCCCCTTGGGAAGCTCCCCCCAGAGTCGCTTGCAGGCCTTGGGCGGCCATGTGCGCAGCAGACTCCGCGAGGCGCTGCATCACGGCGTTAGGCGGGCCTTCGCCGTGCTCGCTTCCCAATACGATGTGGATCTGGAGCGGGTCAGCGAGGGGTACTGTCTACCCGAAGATGAAGCCGCCCTGGCCGAAGTTCAGAGGCTTGACGCGGCTGTCGCGGGCCCAAGCGCAGTGCTGGCGTCCTCCTTCGAGGTGGAGATCCTTCCGCTTGCGTCGCCGTCCAAGGCCGAGGCGGATCTTGCCGAGGGCGGAGACGGCGCCGAGGGTGGAGACGAAGCCGAGGGTGCCGCTCCTCCCCCAGGCGATGCCTGATTCTGCTGGAGCAGTTTGTTTGGAACATGCATGTGTCTTTCGTGACCGCCGAGGCCTAAACACTTTGTCGTCGTGTTATAAAGCTGCATTTCTTTTCCCCTTGTTTCGAGTATCCAGACTCGTTTGTCAATACCAGAATTGCTTATCCGAGTAAGAGTTATTTTTCGCGGAAGGTGACGAGTGAGGTATCCGTATCCCGAAGGCGTAGGAGTCCCTTGGCTCGGTCGGCCCTGCCGCTTACATGCGCTCTTATTCGTTTTGCGGGGTTCTGTTACCGATATAGTCGGGAAACACGAAAGTCATTTTGGTGGAAAACTTTTCCGAGGAAAATTTTGACGCGGAGGGGGTTCCCCCCTTCTAGCCCCCGAGGGAGGGTCGGGCTTTGCTGAGGCAAGGTCGACCATTCCTTGACGGTTAGACTTGGCGTACGTAAACGAGGTACATGAACGACTTAAAACATCTTAAGGGTAGAAGCGACGTAGTTGTTGGATGTTCCAAGTGTTGCTGTAGACCTCGCCTTGGTCGTTGGCCAGCTTGTATGTTCCGGGCTTCAAGATCTTGGCGATGATGAAGGGCCCTTCCCAGGGAGGAGTGAGCTTGTGGCACCCTCGGGCGTCCTATCGCAGGCGAAGCACCAAGTCTCCCACTTGGAAGCCTCGGGCCCGAATGCTTCGGGCGTGGTAGCGCCGCAGCGACTGCTGGTACCATGTCGAATGTAGTAAGGCGACGTCTCGAGCCTCCTCGAGTTGGTCCAGCGCGTCTTCTCGGCTGGTCTGGTTGCTTCGGTCGTCGTACGCCTTGGTCCTCAGGGAGCCATATTCTAAGTCCGTGGGGAGGACGGCCTCGGCCCCATAGACTAGAAAGAACGGCGTAAAACCCGTGGCGCGGCTCGGCGTCGTCCTCAGACTCTAGACTACCGAGGGTAGCTCTTTCATCCACCGCTTGCCGAACTTGTTGAGCTTGTTGTAGATCCTTGGTTTGAGCCCCTGCAGAATCATACCATTGGCATGCTCCACCTGCCCATTCGTCATGGGATAAGCCACGGTGGCCTAGTCCACACGGATGTGGTGGTCGTCACAGAAGTCCAGGAACTTTTTTCCGGTGAACTGCGTGCCATTGTCGGTGATGATTGAGTTTGGGACCCCGAACCGATGAATAATGTTGGTGAAGAATGCCACCGCCTGCCCGGACCTGATGCTGTTTAGGGGTCGGACCTCGATCCACTTGGAGAATTTGTCGATAGCGACCAGCAGGTGCGTGAAGCCCCCGGGTGCCTTCTGCAAGAAACCGACGAGGTCCAGACCCCACACAGCAAATGGCCAGGTGATGGGTATCGTCTACAAGGCCTGAGCGGGCAGATGCATTTGCTTTGCGTAGAATTGACACCCCCGGCAGGAGTGCACAATCCTAGTGGCGTCGGCCACCGCGGTTGGCCAGTAGAAACCTTGTCGGAAGGCATTCCCCACGAGGGCTCGAGGAGCTGCATGGTGGCCGCAAGCCCCCAAGTGTATTTCTTGCAACAGCTCTTGTCCTTGGGCGATAGATATGCATCGTTGAAGGATGCCCGAGGGGCTGCGGTGGTAGAGCTCTTTTTCATCACCCAGCAGGACAAATGACTTGGCGCGCCGAGCCAGCCGTCGAGCTTTGGTCTTGTCGATGGGAAGCTCTCCTCAGAGGAGATATTCCAGGTACGGGGTCTGCCAGTTCGGATCTGGCGTGACCTCATTCTGTTCCTCTTCGACGGGCAAGGCCTCTTCCTCGATGGCCGAGGGTACCTCGGGTGCGGCCAAGGGTACCTCGGGCTCAGCCGAGGGTGCCTCGGGCTGGGCCGAGGCTTCCTCAGGCTTGGGCGCGTCGTCGATCTTGACGGATGGTTGATGTAGGTCTCTGGAGAAGACGTCGGGGGGAACTGTCGTTCGCCCCGAGGCTATTTTCGCCAGCTCGTCCGCAGTCTCGTTGTACCGTCGAGTGATGTGGTTGAGCTCCAGCCCGTAGAACTTGTTCTCCAGGCGCCGGACTTCATCGCAGTAGGCTTCCATCCTCCGGTCACGGTAGTGGGAGTTCTTCATGACTTGGTCAATGACAAGCTGCGAGTCGCCTCGAGCGTCGAGGCGTCGGACCCCTAGCTCGACGGTGATGCGTAGCCTGTTAACCAGTGCTTCGTACTCGGCCACATTGTTTGACACCGGAAAATGGAAGCGAATGACATAGCGGAGATGCTTTCCGAGGGGTGAAACGAAGAGCAGGCCAGCGCCCGCTCCTGTTTTCATGAGTGACCCATCGAAGTACATGGTCCAGAGCTCGGGCTGGATTGGAGTTGTCGGTAACTGGGTGTCAGTCCACTCAGCCAGGAAGTCTGCTAAGACCTGGGATTTTATGGCCTTCCGAGGAGCGAATGATAGTGTTTCGCCCATAAGCTCTACCGCCCACTTTGCTATCCTACCCGAGGCCTCGCGGCACTGGATGATCTCCCCCAGGGGGAAGGATGACACCACAGTTACCGGATGAGACTCAAAGTAGTGTCCCAACTTTCGCCGTGTTAGGATCACTACGTAGAGCAGCTTCTGGATCTGTGGGTAGCGAGCTTTGGTCTCGGAAAGTACTTCACTGTTGAAGTAGACTAGCCTCTAGACGGGTAGTGCATGCCCTTCTTCTCGTCTCTCGACTACGATCGCAGCGTTGACCACTTGAGTAGTCGCGGCTACGTAGATCAAGAGGGCTTCTCCTGCGACGGGGGGCACCAGGATGGGTGTTTTCGTAAGGAGCGCCTTAAGGTTTCGAGGGCTTCCTCGGCCTCGGGGGTCCAAGTGAAGCACTCGGCCTTCCTTAAGAGGCGGTATAGAGGCAAGCCTTTCTCGCCAAGGCGTGAGATGAAGCGGCTTAGAGCCGCAAGGCATCCCATGACCCTCTGTACTCCTTTCAAATCTTTGATCGGTCCCATGCTGGTGATGGCCACGATTTTCTCCAGGTTGGCCTCGATGCCCCGCTTGGAGACGATGGACCCAAGGAGCATGCCTCGGGGGACTCCGAAGACACACTTCTCGGGATTGAGTTTCACGCCTTTCGCTCTCAGACACTTGAATGTCGTTTCAAGGTCAGAGAGGAGGTCGGAGGCTCTCTTCGTCTTGACAACGATGTCGTCGACGTAAGCCTCGACCGTTCTGCCGATGCGTTCTCCGAACACGTGGTTCATGCACCTCTGGTAAGTGGCGGCACAATGCCATTTGGGTTGAGGAATGCAGGCGCCACTTACCAGAGGTGCATGAACCACGTGTTCGGAGAACACATCGGCAGAACGGTCGAGGCTTACATCGACGACATCGTTGTCAAGACGAAGAGAGCCTCCGACCTCCTCTCTGACCTTGAAACAACATTCAAGTGTCTGAGAGCGAAAGGCGTGAAACTCAATCCCGAGAAGTGTGTCTTCGGAGTCCCCCGAGGCATGCTCCTTGGGTTCATCGTCTCTGAGCGGGGCATCGAGGCCAACCCAGAGAAAATCGCGGGCCATCACCAGCATGGGACCGATCAAAGATTTGAAAGGAGTACAAAGGATCATGGGATGCCTTGTGGCTCTAAGCCGCTTCATCTCACGCCTTGGCGAGAAAGGCTTGTCTCTGTACCGCCTCTTAAGGAAGGTCGAGTGCTTCACTTGGACCCCCGAGGCCGAGGAAGCCCTCGAAAACCTTAAGGCGCTCCTTACGAAAACACCCATCCTGGTGCCCCCCGCCGTAGGAGAAGCCCTCTTGATCTACGTAGCCGCGACTACTCAGTTGGTTAGCGCTGCGATCGTAGTCGAGAGACGAGAAGAAGGGCATGCACTGCCCGTCCAGAGGCCAGTCTACTTCATCAGTGAAGTACTTTCCGAGACCAAAGCTCGCTACCCACAGATCCAGAAGCTGCTCTACGCAGTGATCCTGACACGGTGAAAGTTGCGACACTACTTCGAGTCTCATCTGGTAACTGTGGTGTCATCCTTCCCCTTGGGGGAGATCATCCAGTGCCGCGAGGCCTCAGGTAGGATAGCAAAGTAGGCGGTAGAGCTTATGGGCGAAACGCTATCATTCGCTCCTCGGAAGGCCATAAAATCTCAGGTCTTGGTAGACTTCCTGGCTGAGTGGACTGACACCCAGTCACCGACAACTCCAATCCAGCCCGAGCTCTGGACCATGTACTTCGATGGGTCACTCATGAAAACAAGAGCGGGCGCTGGCCTGCTCTTCGTTTCACCCCTCGGAAAGCATCTCCGCTACGTCATTCGCCTCCATTTTCCAACGTCAAACAACGTGGCCGAGTACGAAGCACTGGTTAACGGGCTAAGCATCGCCGTCGAGCTAGGGGTCCGACGCCTCGACACTCGAGGCGACTCGCAGCTTGTCATTGACCAAGTTATGAAGAACTCCCACTGCCGTGACTGGAGAATGGAAGCCTACTGCGACGAAGTCCGGCGCCTGGAGAACAAGTTCTATGGGCTGGAGCTCAACCACATCGCTCGACGGTACAACGAGACTGCGGACGAGCTGGCGAAAATAGCCTCGGGGCGAACGACAGTTCCCCCCGACGTCTTCTCTAGAGACCTACATCAACCATCCGTCAAGATCGACGACGCGCCTGAGCCTGAGGAAGCCTCGGCCCAGCTGTCACACCCGGTTTTAGAAGGCAAACCGAATGCGAACCATGTACGTGCCAGGATCAGTTATTCACGTACACAGCAGTTACATAACATGGACATCATCACACAGTGCTCAAATAGTATTAAAAGGGAAATAATAGTCGATTACATCATACGTCTGAGACGTCCATATAGTTCTTACAATAAATCAAAGTGCGGAAAAGAAACGTAGATAACACGGCCTTCACAGGCAGCCGACTGGGGGTTGCCGCTAACCCACACCTAGAACTCGTCGTAGTCTTGGAACTCCTGGAAGTCTCCTTCCACAGCTTCATCTTCTCCTGAGCAGTGGTTGCAATGCTGACAACCTGGGGGGGGTTTGGTGTGTAGAGCAAGGGTGAGTACACATCAACATACTCAGCAAGCATCCCGTTTGGCTGTAGTGGACTAGCTTTATGTGGGGATAAGTCTAGCAGTTGCTTTTAGTTGGTCAGGTTATTACTTACTAGTAGAGAGCCAGGTTTTAACATTAACCCAAGTTATTAGCCCAATGTATCCTTTCCAAACGGAAAGAATACCACTTACCAATACCATAATCATAATCAGAACCATCAATCTCATTGCCACCTGTACCAAAGTATCTCTGATCAAGTATCACTAATCTCTGGAGCTCCCTTGGCCGCTCATAACCGTGAGCACGGCTGATATATCAGTTTCATAACACTCTGCAGAGGTTGTGCACTTTACCCACAAGCCGTGATTCCCTTTCTGCCCGGAGAGAGCGACTCCCCATTGACCACTACCTAGGTGGTCCAGCAGGGCATCACTACGTAGCCTTTACAAAGATTCCCCGGGGCTGTAGCCACCCGTTAGGTTTCCTAAATGTACTGCACTCCTCCCCAAGGGACAAATCAACCTTGGCAGAGCGAGCCGCATACACCGAGCCCCATTGACGGCACAACGGCTAAGTGATCTACACCCCGGTTCCTCTAATTATTCAGCTAAGGGCGTCCCATTCCACCCTCATGGTTGCACTGTTTTCCCGGGCGGTCATCCATTGAACAGGTCCTTACGGAGAGGCACTCGAGAAACCGCTCGAGTCCCCTTAAATGCCACAAGTATGATCATAAATAAGAAGGGGAAAACAGCGTATCATAGATAATCACATCATGTTCATTGATTAGAGTTGGGCAATAGCATCAAACTAAGCAGTAATAATCCGACCCAAATAGGTAAACAAGGACATGAATAACAAAAGCTAGTCAATCCTTAGGTATAAATGTGTAATGCGGGAGGTGAATTAAAGAATGAATAGGACAAAGATAGGTCAAAGGACACTTGCCTCCACCAACCGACTGCTGCTCAGGGGCTTCTCCTGCGAATTCCTCGGGCTCTTCGACCGGATCGTTCTCTATGCGAGCGCAAACATACATACATCCACATATTTAATACCAAAAGAACAGTACACCATACAAGGGAACAAGTAAAGCGAGTATGCATCAAGTATGACATTTGACATCGCATTTGTTATGGTTAGAAAGAAACAGGAAAGGGTCTCGCAGGGGGTTAAGGCTTATGCACTAATGATTAGTTACAATTGGTTCTTAACAAAAGAATCAGTTATATACACTAATGGAAACCTGGTCATTTTAGGTTGATCAACATTGAACGAGATAAACAGTTAATTACATGAATCAATTAGCGTAACGGAATTCTAAATTAAGCTTCATATTTCAATAACATTAACAATGATTAGTCTACCTAAAATAAAATAACTATGATCACAGAAAGTAAAATAAAATAAAATAAAATAAAATAAATAAAAAACAGGGGGGCGGTTGAACCGGCCCTAGGGGCGGTTGAACCGGCCGGGGCAGGGCGGCCGAGCAGGGGCGGCCGAGCGCGGGGGGGGGGGGGGCGGCGGCTGAGCCGGGGCGGTTGAACCGGCCCGGAGGCGGTTGAACCGGCCGGCTGGGCCGGCCAGGGGCGCGGCCGAACTGGCGGGCAGGGGGCGCGGCTGGGCGGGCGGCCAGGGGCCAGGCGCGGCCGAGGGCGCGGCCAGGGCGGGCCGGGGGCGCGGCTGGGCGCGGCCGGGGCGCGGCTGGGCGCGGCCGGGGCCGGCCAGGGCGCGGCCAGGCGGGCCGGGGGCGCGGCCGGGGGCGCGGCTGGGCGCGGCCGGGGGCGCGGCCGGGGAGCGGCTGGGCGCGGCCGGGGCCGGCCAGGGCGCGGCCAGGCGGCCGGGGGCGCGGCCAGGTGGGCCGGGGAGCGCGGCCAGGGGCCAGGCACGGCCGGGCGGCTGGGGGAATGGGGAGGGGAGAGGAGAGGGAGAGGGAGGAGGGGGGGGCTCACCGGCGCGGGCGGCCGACGGCGAGGGCGGCGGTTGGGCCGGCGACCAGGGGACGGCGGCTAGGGCAGGGGTAGGGGCGGCGACGGCTTAGGGAGAGGAGGGAGAAAATGAGAGGGAGGGAGAGGGGATTGGGGGGAAAAAGGGGAGGTGGGGGGGGGGGCGGCTGGGCCTACCAAGGCCCAAGAGGGGGCGCGCAGGGGGCGGCTGGGCCGGCCAAGGGACGGCCCACGGCGCGGGAGAGAGAGAAAAAGAGGAGAGAGAAAGAGAAAGAAAAAGAAAGAAAAGATTTTCTCCTTGTTTTCGAAATCCGATCTTCCTAGATGAATGCATTTGCACTTTCAAACAATCAAAGAATGCATAGTTCGGCATGGTGCATCAAACAACATAAAACGGTTTTATGGTTTTCTTTACATGGGAATTCCAAACCGAATTCCGCTAAAACTTTGGAAAAGATCAAGGTTTAGCGAGGGGAAAAAGAAAAAGAAAAGGTAACGCCCGAATTTGGCGAGTAAAGAAAAGAAAAAATTCAACTGCAAAATTCGGGGCGTTACAAACCTATCCCCCTTAAAAGAATCTCGCCCTCGAGATTCAGGGCTGGCTAGCAAAGAGCTCTGGGTACTTAGCCATCAAATCATCTTCACGCTCCCAGGTTGCTTCTTCCTCAGAGTGGTGATTCCATCTGACTTTGCACATTCTGATGGTCTTCCTTCGGGTGACTCTGTCTGCAATCTCAAGAATCTGAGCTGGCTTCTCAACATAGGTCAAGTCCTCCTGGACTTCAAGACCTTCCACTGGCAACTGCTCTTCTGGCACACGCAAACACTTCTTCAACTGAGACACATGAAAAACGTCATGCACAGCGGACAAATTCTCTGGCAGACTGAGCTGATAAGCCACTTCTCCACGCTTTGAGAGGATTTGGTACGGACCAATGTAGCGGGGTGCTAGCTTGCCTTTCACTCCGAATCTTCTGACTCCTCTGATCGGTGACACTTTCAGATAGACAAAGTCTCCGACTTCGAAACTCAGCTCTCTTCTTCTTGTGTCCGCATAGCTTCGCTGCCTTGATTGCGCTATCTTCAGATTCTCTCGGACCATCTTGATGTTCTCTTCGGCTTCAAGCAGGATGTCTGGCCCAAACACTTGCTTCTCTCCAGGCTGATCCCATTGCAACGGAGTTCTACAACTCCTTCCATAAAGCGCTTGAAATGGTGACATCTTCAAACTGGCCTGGTAACTGTTGTTATAGGAAAACTCTGCATAAGGCAATCGCTTGTCCCATCCGGACTGATCTTGCAACGCACAGGCTCTCAACATGTCTTCGAGAATTTGATTGGTTCTTTCAGTCTGGCCATCTGTCTGCGGATGATAAGCTGAACTGAAATTCAGATGCGTGCCCAAGGCTTCATGCAACTGCTGCCAGAAATGAGAGGTGAACTGCGTTCCTCTGTCTGACACTATCTTCTTTGGCACACCATGAAGACAAACGATCCGAGATATATACAACTCTGCCAATACTGCACTGTTGTAGCTGGTCTTGACAGGTATGAAGTGGGCCGACTTGGTCAAACGGTCCACTACTACCCAAATAGAATCGTAGCCGGCTCGAGTGCGAGGCAATCCGACTATGAAATCCATACCTATTTGATCCCATTTCCACTGAGGAATTTGCAACGGTTGCAACAATCCAGCTGGTCTCTGATGTTCGGCCTTGATTCGCCGACAACTATCGCACATAGCCACATGCTCTGCGATTTCCCTCTTCATTCCGTACCACCAGAATTTCTTCTTCAGATCCTGATACATCTTCTCACTGCCAGGGTGAATCGAATAAGCTGTCTCATGAGCTTCCTTGAGAATCAACTCCCGAATGGACTGGACATTGGGAACACACAAGCGGTCTTTGAACCATATCACGCCTTCTGCGTCTTCTCGAAAATCTTTGCCTCTGCCATCTAGAATCAGTCGCCGAATCTCACTGATCTTTTCATCATTCTTCTGCGCTTCTTTGATTTCGCGCTCCAAGGTAGGTTCCAACTCAACTGTGACTCCTCGCGAATTGTTCAGAAATCCGAGACTCAACCTGTCGAACTCCTTGGCCAACTCATAAGGCATCAGACGAGCGACCATCAGATTGACTTGACTCTTTCTGCTCAAAGCATCTGCCACTATGTTTGCTTTGCCTGGATGGTAATGGATCTCCAACTCATAGTCTTTGATCAGCTCTAACCATCTTCGTTGCCTCATATTCAATTCTGACTGAGTGAATATGTACTTCAGACTCTTATGGTCTGTGTAAACATTGCATTTCTGTCCATACAAATAGTGCCTCCATGTCTTCAGTGCGTGAACCACTGCTGCCAACTCTAGATCATGGATTGGGTAATTCTTCTCATGAACCTTCAGCTGTCGGGACGAGTAAGCCACAACTCTTCCCTCTTGCATCAACACGCATCCCAAACCTGTGTAACAAGCATCACAATACACAGAGAAGGGCTTGTGCACATCAGGCAAGACTAGGACAGGCGCTGTTGTCAACTTCTCTTTCAGCGCTTCGAAGGCCTCTTAACATTTCTGGGTCCACTTGAACTCAACCTTGTTGCCTAGCAACGCTGTCATTGGTTTCGCAATCTTCGAAAACCCTTCAATGAATCGCCGATAATATCCGGCCATTCCAATGAAGCTCTTGATTCCTCGAGCATCCGTTGGCGCCTTCCAGTTCAAAATGTCTGCCACTTTCTTTGGATCCACAGCCAATCCTTCCTTGTTGATTATGTGACCCAAGAACAGGACTTCACTGATCCAGAACTCACACTTGCTCAACTTTGCATACAACTGGTGCTCTCGCAATCTCTGCAATACCATCCTCAAATGATCTGCATGCTCTTCTTCACTTTGAGAATAAACCAGAATGTCATCAATGAATACCACCACAAACTTATCGAGATAATCCATGAATACACTGTTCATCAGATTCATGAAGAATGCTGGTGCATTGGTCAAACCAAAAGACATCACTATGAACTCATATAAACCATACTTGGTAATGAATGCTGTCTTCGGAATGTCCGAAGGTCGGATCCTGAGCTGATGATAACCTGACCTCAGATCAACCTTGGAGAACACACTGGCTCCTCTCAACTGGTTGAACAGATCTTCTATTCTGGGCAAGGGATACTTATTCTTGATTGTGACTTCATTCAAAGCTCGATAATCGATACACATCCTCTTGGTGCCATCTTTCTTCTCCACAAACAGGACAGGGGCGGCCCAAGGCGAGGTGCTTGGCCGGATGTAACCTTTCTCTGACAGCTCATCAATCTGCTTCCTAAGCTCAACCAACTCTGGTCCAGATATTCTGTAAGCTCTCTTAAAGATAGGGGCGGTTCCAGGAAGAAGCTCTATGGCAAACTCAACTTTCCGCTCTGGTGGCATACCCGGTAAATCTTTTGGAAACACATCTGGGAATTCAGACACAACCTTGATACTCTCAATTGGGTCTGCTTCACTGCTATCGACAGCCATCTGATAACAACTTCCTCTCTTCGGCTCAGGCGGGACTAACTCGGTCACCACTTCCTCTCCTAGTGGGGACACCAACTTGATTGTCCTTTTATCACAACTGATAACTGCCTGATACTTATCTAGCCAATTCATCCCTAGGATGACATCTATTCCCTGAGTACCCATTACTATAAGGTTAGCGGGAAACGCTATCCCCCTTATTTCCACACTTACATTCAAACATATGCTATCAGCTCGAATTCTACCACCAGCTGAGTCAATTTGAATGGGGGTTGACATGGTAGTAATTGGAAGATTATGTGCTTCTACCCATGATGCAGTAATAAAAGAATGCGTTGCTCCAGTATCAAATAACACTTCTGCAATATGGGAGTCGACTGGGAACATACCTACTGTCATGCCGGGGGTCTCCTGAACTGCTTCAGCCTCCAAGTGATTCAATCTTCCATGATTATAGCGCTGCTGAGGGCGGTTGCCTGCTCCAGGCTGGGACACATTCTGCTTTGCTGGGGCATTGGGGCCTGACTGCTGCTGGGCTGCTTTCTTCGGACATTGCATCACCCAATGGCCTTGCTCTCCACAGTGGAAACATGCTCTGTTTCCAACCTGAGCTGGTGCTGCCTGATTGTTCTGCTGGCTTGCTGGGGCAGGAAGACGAGGTGTCTGCTGATTCTGCCTCTGAAACTGACCTCCTGACTGATTGCTCTGACGGTTCTGGTACTGATGCTGAGGATACTGCCTTTGAAACTGCTGATACTGCTGACGCTGCTGATGCTGCTGGGGTGGACGCTGGTTCTGCCTGAACTGCTGAGGTTGATTACCTGAGAAACGAGGACGACTGCTGCTTCCAGGCTGGGGTCCACTGATCTTGCGCTTACGATCCTCCATCTCCTTACGCTTCCTTTCTGTCATGATTGCTCTATCAATCAAGTGCTGGAATGTCGGGAAGGTGTGATTCATCAACTGATACTGAAGAGGGTCAACCAAGCCTCTCAAGAAACGGTACTGTCGCTTGGCGTCGGTGTTGACATCTTCGGGAGCATAGCGGGACAACTGCAGAAACCTGTCTCGATACTCACTGACAGATGATGACCCTTGCTTAAGGGCCAAGAACTCCTCCTTCTTCACTGTCATCAGACCTGCGGGAACATGGTACTGACGAAAGCTACCTCTGAACTCTTCCCAGGTGATGGTGTCGGGGTCGGCATGGGTGGCGAGGTAAGACTCCCACCATGACTGGGCTGCTCCTCTCAACAGACGGGGACCATACAAGACTTTCTCCCTGTCATCACACTGAGCGGTATGCAACTCCCGCTCCACAGTGCGCAGCCAATCTTCAGCATCCATGGGGTCAGAAGAGTGAGCGAACGTTGGGGGATGACCTCTCATGAATTCAGCACACTTGTCTCTAGGCATCTGAGGCTGGGGTGGTGCTTGCTGCTGCTGCTGCTGAATGGCAGCCAGAGTCTGACCGATGGCCTGAACTGCCTGAGTCTGCATCAGAAACATCTGCTCGATCGACATCGGGGGCGGGGGCGGCAGCTGCTGCTGCTGGGGCGCCTCATCTTGCTGACCGGCTTGCTCCTGCTGAGCACGCCTTCCTCCTCTGCGCCTGTTCTCTGACATCTGTAGAACGCAACCACACATCAGAACTGATCTGGCAAATCTTGCAGCATAAGAAAAGAGTATAGAATTCTCCAACAGCACTGAACAGATGAGCATCTTCACTGATCTCCAACACAGACCACACAGCTTCTCAGATAAAGAGGAAAGTAGAATAAAGGGTTTCCCAACTTTATAACTAACTCCATTAATATAATAGGTAAGCCAAAATGCAGGGGATACCCACACTCTGGTGACAATCATTACAAAGATCCAAACCAAACATAGTTCATCATGACAAACATAAATGCACAGGATATAGCAAACTACCCTGTCTAACTAAGACTAACTAAGACCGAGATTAACGCTAAGACTGAAGCTTCTATGTATATATTTTGTATTAATTACAAGATCCAACTCTAACGATCTATGGTTCTAGATTTATCTTGGTCTTGCAGTCGGGATTGCCATAAGACTGGAGTCCACGCCGAGGTGAGCGGTACGGGTGCTGAGTCCCAACGGGAGCGGGGGAACCATCATCCAAGTGACGACGCTCCGCGCGCTCAGCCCGCAGCAGGGCGATCTCAGCACGAGCCCTACTCAGCTCGTCTAATGCATCGTCCAGCTCTGTGTTTAGCACGGCGGCTAGGTTGACTGTGCTGCTCAACCTAGGATTGTCCTCACCAGCAGGTGAAACAATCACGCCTCCTGTGCTGCCAGATGGACGGCGGGGGTAATACTTCAGGTCGAGGCCGTCAGCTACCCCACCGAGAACCGAGCAGTAGTGCGAAAGCGCACGCCGTGCAGCATCCTGCATGGCTGCCTCAGCTGAGTCCCGCTCAGAGATAGAATAGTGCTCTGAGCAAGCCTCCGCGCCCTGGAGACTGTTCTCCGGACGGCGCACCAAGCAGGTCGCCTCCCAGCGGTCCGGGTAGACCCCGCGACTATGCTGGTAGACCACACAGCGATACTCGATGGACCAAGTACGCCGGTCAAGTGCCCGACGTAGCAGGGTGTCGAGCGCGTCGTGGAAGTGACACCCGCGAGCAGCGTCGCGAGTGATGGGTCGAGCAACCCATCCTTCCGGCTCATGGTCAGCAGAGAAGTCGATGTCGTGGCTCAAGCTGTCGTCGCCATCTCCGTTGTCTGGGTCTCCTCCAGCAGCTACTCCAGAAGCTGGGACGCCCAGTGGTGGTGCAGGGGGCGCCTCCAGGGGAAGCACGGGGGAGCAGCTCCTCACAGACTCTATCTCCTGTTGGAGCGAGAAAGAAGAGCCCTGCTGCTCCTGTCGTCGACGTTCCTGCTCCTCATGCAGGCGGTGGTGCAGTCTCTCCAAGTGGCTGGACTGTCCGGCCACGGGACGGCGAAGCGGACGCTCAGCAAGGCGGGAGGGTAAGAAGGGGATGACGGACTTTCGTGCAGTGTGTCTAAGTCGAGCCATCTACAAAAGACATCACAAGCAAAAGAGTGAGAACAGAATTAATATGACCAGCAAGTAATGAATCATAAATAAATGAAGGATCAGAATAAAACATAATTTTCAGCAAGGTATAATATATAGTAGAACATAGGTTCGGTCAGTAGGACCAACTTTTGAAGGGATATCAAAGTCAAGGCAGGGACAGAGGTCTATAGTCCTTAGAACGACCATTCTACTCTAGGTTAGCGGTCCTCCAGTCAGCACGGCTTTGATACCACTTATGTCACACCCAGTTTTAGAAGGCAAACCGAATGCGAACCATGTACGTGCCAGGATCAGTTATTCACGTACACAGCAGTTACATAACATGGACATCATCACACAGTGCTCAAATAGTATTAAAAGGGAAATAATAGTCGATTACATCATACGTCTGAGACGTCCATATAGTTCTTACAATAAATCAAAGTGCGGAAAAGAAACGTAGATAACACGGCCTTCACAGGCAGCCGACTAGGGGTTGCCGCTAACCCACACCTAGAACTCGTCGTAGTCTTGGAACTCCTGGAAGTCTCCTTCCACAGCTTCATCTTCTCCTGAGCAGTGGTTGCAATGCTGACAACCTGGGGGGGGTTTGGTGTGTAGAGCAAGGGTGAGTACACATCAACATACTCAGCAAGCATCCCATTTGGCTGTAGTGGACTAGCTTTATGTGGGGATAAGTCTAGCAGTTGCTTTTAGTTGGTCAGGTTATTACTTACTAGTAGAGAGCCAGGTTTTAACATTAACCCAAGTTATTAGCCCAATGTATCCTTTCCAAACGGAAAGAATACCACTTACCAATACCATAATCATAATCAGAACCATCAATCTCATTGCCACCTGTACCAAAGTATCTCTGATCAAGTATCACTAATCTCTGGAGCTCCCTTGGCCGCTCATAACCGTGAGCACGGCTGATATATCAGTTTCATAACACTCTGCAGAGGTTGTGCACTTTACCCACAAGCCGTGATTCCCTTTCTGCCCGGAGAGAGCGACTCCCCATTGACCACTACCTAGGTGGTCCAGCAGGGCATCACTACGTAGCCTTTACAAAGATTCCCCGGGGCTGTAGCCACCCGTTAGGTTTCCTAAATGTACTGCACTCCTCCCCAAGGGACAAATCAACCTTGGCAGAGCGAGCCGCATACACCGAGCCCCATTGACGGCACAACGGCTAAGTGATCTACACCCCGGTTCCTCTAATTATTCAGCTAAGGGCGTCCCATTCCACCCTCATGGTTGCACTGTTTTCCCGGGCGGTCATCCATTGAACAGGTCCTTACGGAGAGGCACTCGAGAAACCGCTCGAGTCCCCTTAAATGCCACAAGTATGATCATAAATAAGAAGGGGAAACAGCGTATCATAGATAATCACATCATGTTCATTGATTAGAGTTGGGCAATAGCATCAAACTAAGCAGTAATAATCCGACCCAAATAGGTAAACAAGGACATGAATAACAAAAGCTAGTCAATCCTTAGGTATAAATGTGTAATGCGGGAGGTGAATTAAAGAATGAATAGGACAAAGATAGGTCAAAGGACACTTGCCTCCACCAACCGACTGCTGCTCAGGGGCTTCTCCTGCGAATTCCTCGGGCTCTTCGACCGGATCGTTCTCTATGCGAGCGCAAACATACATACATCCACATATTTAATACCAAAAGAACAGTACACCATACAAGGGAACAAGTAAAGCGAGTATGCATCAAGTATGACATTTGACATCGCATTTGTTATGGTTAGAAAGAAACAGGAAAGGGTCTCGCAGGGGGTTAAGGCTTATGCACTAATGATTAGTTACAATTGGTTCTTAACAAAAGAATCAGTTATATACACTAATGGAAACCTGGTCATTTTAGGTTGATCAACATTGAACGAGATAAACAGTTAATTACATGAATCAATTAGCGTAACGGAATTCTAAATTAAGCTTCATATTTCAATAACATTAACAATGATTAGTCTACCTAAAATAAAATAACTATGATCACAGAAAGTAAAATAAAATAAAACAAAATAAAAAAAATAAAAAACAGGGGGGGCGGTTGAACCGGCCCTAGGGGCGGTTGAACCGGCCGGGGCAGGGCGGCCAAGCAGGGGCGGCCGAGCGCGGGGGGGGGGGGGGGGGCGGCGGCTGAGCCGGGGCGGTTGAACCGGCCCGGAGGCGGTTGAACCGGCCGGCTGGGCGAGCGGCTGGGCCGGCCAGGGGCGCGGCCGAACCGGCGGGCAGGGGGCGCGGCTGGGCGGGCGGCCAGGGGCCAGGCGCGGCCGGGGGCGCGGCCGGGGCGCGGCTGGGCGCGGCCAGGCGGCCAGGGGCGCGGCCAGGCGGGCCGGGGGCGCGGCCAGGCGGCCGGGGGCGCGGCCAGGCGGGCCGGGGAGCGCGGCCAGGGGCCAGGCGCGGCCGGGCGGCTGGGGGAAAGGGGAGGGGAGAGGAGAGGGAGAGGGAGGAGGGGGGGCTCACCGGCGCGGGCGGCCGACGGCGAGGGCGGCGGTTGGGCCGGCGACCAGGGGACGGCGGCTAGGGCAGGGGTAGGGGCGGCGGCGGCTTAGGGAGAGGAGGGAGAAAATGAGAGGGAGGGAGAGGGGATTGGGGGGAAAAAGGGGAGGTGGGGGGGCGGCTGGGCCTACCAAGGCCCAAGAGGGGGCGCGCAGGGGGCGGCTGGGCCGGCCAAGGGACGGCCCACGGCGCGGGAGAGAGAGAAAAAGAGGAGAGAGAAAGAGAAAGAAAAAGAAAGAAAAGATTTTCTCCTTATTTTCGAAATCTGATCTTCCTAGATGAATGCATTTGCACTTTCAAACAATCAAAGAATGCATAGTTCGGCATGGTGCATCAAACAACATAAAACGGTTTTATGGTTTTCTTTACATGGGAATTCCAAACCGAATTCCGCTAAAACTTTGGAAAAGATCAAGGTTTAGCGAGGGGAAAAAGAAAAAGAAAAGGTAACGCCCGAATTTGGCGAGTAAAGAAAAGAAAAAATTCAACTGCAAAATTCGGGGCGTTACACCAGCCCGAGGCACCCTCAGCCGAGCCTGAGGTACCCTCGGCCGCACCCGAGGCAACCTCGGCCATCGAGGAAGAGGCCTTGCCCGTTGAAGAGGAACAGAATGAGGTCACGCCAGATCCGAACTGGCAGACCCCGTACCTGGAATATCTCCTCCGAAGAGAGCTTCCCATCGACAAGACCAAAGCTCGGCGGCTAACTCGGCGCGCCAAGTCATTTGTCCTACTGGGTGATGAAAAAGAGCTCTACCACCGTAGCCCCTCGGGCATCCTTCAACGATGCATATCTATCGCCCAAGGACAAGAGCTGTTGCAAAAAATACACTCGAGGGCCTGCGGCCACCATGTAATGCCTCGAGCCCTCGTGGGGAATGCCTTCCGACAAGGTTTCTACTGGCCAACCGCGGTGGCCGACGCCACTAGGATTGTGCGCTCCTGCCGAGGGTGTCAATTCTACGCAAAGCAGATGCATCTGCCCGCTCACGCCTTGCAGACGATACCCATCACCTGGCCATTTGCTGTGTGGGGTCTGGACCTCATCGGTCTCTTGCAGAAGGCACCCGAGGGCTTCACGCACCTGCTGGTCTCTATCGACAAATTCTCCAAGTGGATCGAGGTCCGACCCCTAAACAACATCAGGTCCGAGCAGGCGGTGGCATTCTTCAACAACATTATTCATCGGTTTGGGGTCCCAAACTCAATCATCACCGACAATGGCACGCAGTTCACCGGAAAAAAGTTCCTGGACTTCTACGACGACCACCAGATCCATGTGGACTGGGCCGCCGTAGCTCATCCAATGACGAATGGGCAGGTGGAGCGTGCCAAAGGTATGATTCTGTAGGGGCTCAAACCATGGATCTACAATGACCTCAACAAGTATGGCAAGCGATGGATGAAAGAGCTACCCTCGGTAGTCTGGAGTCTGAGGACGACGCCGAGCCGCGCCACAGGTTTTACGCTGTTCTTTCTAGTCTACGGGGCCGAGGCCGTCCTCCCCACAGACTTAGAATATGGCTCCCCGAGGACCAAGGCGTACGACGACCGAAGCAACCAGACCAGCCGAGAAGACGCGTTGGACCAACTCGAGGAGGCTCGAGACGTCGCCTTACTACATTCGACACGGTACCAGCAGTCGCTACGGCGCTACCACGCCCAAAGCATTCAGGCCCGAGGCTTCCAAGTGGGAGATTGGTGCTTCGCCTGCGACAGGACGCCCAAGGGCGCCACAAGCTCACTCCTCCCTAGGAAGGGCCCTTCATCATCGCCAAGATCTTGAAGCCCGGAACATACAAGCTGGCCAACGACCAAGGCGAGGTCTACAGCAACGCTTGGAACATCCAACAGCTACGTCGCTTCTACCCTTAAGATGTTTTAAGTCGTTCATGTACCTCATTTACATACACAAAGTGTAACCGTCAAGGAAGGGTCGGCCTTGCCTCAGCCAAGCCCAACCCTCCCTCGGGGGCTAGAAGGGGGGAACCCCCTCTGCGTCAAAATTTTCCTCGGAAAAATTTTCTACCAAAACAACCTTTGTGCTTTCTACTTCTGTATTGATAGCGGGATCCTGAGAACGATGAGAGTACATGTAAGCGGCAAGGCCGACCGAGCCGAGGAACTCCTACGCCTCCGGGATACGGATACCTCACTCATCACCTTCCGCGAGAAGTAACTCACGCTCGGATAAGCGATCCTGCTACCGAACAAGTCCTAACACTCGGGTAGAAAACGACTTTCGCGCCTTCTCGACTGTCCCAATAATGGAATCCTTCGACCAAACGAGAGCACACGTAAGCGGCAAGGCCGACCGAGCCGAGGGACTCCTACGCCTCCGGGATACGGATACCTCACTCATCACCTTCCGCGAAAAGTAACTCTCGTTCAGATAAACGATTCTGCTATTGACAGACAAGTCGTGATGTTCGAAACAAGAGGAGAGAAGACGCAGCTTTTTAAACTTAAAGTGTTTAGGCCTCGGCGGCCGCGAAAAAGCATGTGCATGCTACAGACAAACTGTTCCTGCAGGTTTTGGCATCGGCAGGGGGAGCAGCAGCACCCTCGGCACTGATTCCACCCTCGGTGGAACTAGGCCCGGCCTCGGACGGCGACCCAGGCAAAAGGACCTCCACCTAAGGGAGGACGCTAGCACCGCGCCAACAGATGTCTTGGCCAAGCTCCAGTGGCTGCTGCCACACCTTCTTTGGCCTGGGAAGCCGCCGTCTCCCAGGCCGATGAAGTCTTTTTCTGAGCTGACTCCGCGTCTGTCCACGCTAACACCGCTGCCTCCGGCTCCGGCTCATCGCAGAGCAGCCGAGGTTTCCGAAAACTGAGCTAGGGAAGCCTAGAGAGGCAAGGTCGACAGAGCCGAGGGACACCTACGCCTCCGGGGTACGGACACCTCACTCGTCACCTTCCGTGAAAGGCAACCGACGCTCGGTTAAGTGGTTCAGCTAGCCAACAGACAAGTCCCAACGCTCGTAATGAGGAAGACACACAGCTTCAGTCTCGAATACCCAAATGTTCAGGCCTCGATAGCCACAAAGAACAAACACATATACCTAGGGTAACTATGCTACATAGGCTTAGACGTCGGCAGAACCCTCGGCGGTTCTCCCGACCTACGACAAATGTCTAAGTACCTGAAGCGGTTACATTTTGCTCCGGCAAAAACCCGGTATATCTCCTTACAAACGGAACTCCAGTTCCGCTTCCGCGGGTATGAACAACCTCCATACCAGGGGGCCCGCGGGATGACGAACTCCAAGCGGCTCATCGGCAACCGCTCCAACAGCAGCGACAACGACCTTCGTCTCGGGCGGCAAGACAGCTGCAGCAACGGCTTCAGGGCAAACGCTACAGCGGAAAAGCCCTCGCCCACGAAGGATGAGAACCAGCCATTCAAGCCAAAGAGACGGAGGTCCAGGGTGCGGGCGGCGCTGGCGGTCTCGTCGGCAAAGACAACCTCCTCCGGCTGCCACCACCTCAGCGCCGACGGCCACCTTCTCACCAACGCCGCACCGGCGTATGGCGTCCGCTCCGAAAGCGCACCAGCAGGTCCGCGCTCCCGCCCTTGCCACAAGAACGAGAACGGGACCGTCCCAGAACACTAACGCCGCCCTCGTGGCATACGACGTGTTGGACGACCCCCCAACAGCCGGCGGTGCAGCAAGGATCGGTAGTGGGGGGCGACACCGGAAGCAGCGCCAGAGCCGCTCGTGCCAGGGAGCCAAGCGTGCGGCAGCTGCCAAGCGCCACAGGCGGCGAACGCCCTTCTCCCTAGATCACTGAGGGAAGGAGAGGGTCGCTGCCTACGCAGAGGCAGGCCCTGGCTCAGCGCTCCCTCCGCCTTAGCAAGGATGACGAAGATCCTTGAAGCTGAGGGCGGGGCGGAGGCCGCAGCCCGACTTGCTTTTCCCCACCAAACTGCCCATTGGTGAGGGAATGCAGCCGGGCTGCGCGACAAAAATCCTTGAAGCCGAACGATGGCTGAAAGGTACCAATCTCCACGAGGCCGCGCTCCTCCAACGACAGCAAGAGCAAGGCGACGCTGGGGCACCCCATCCGGGGGCTCAAAAGGCGGAAGGGCGCAAGGCATGAGGGGAGGACGAAAGCATGGACACTGCCCAGGGGATCGATCCCCCTTTTATAGGCAGACCTTATCGCTTACACTCCTTAGCGTCATGGGCGAAGTCCCCACTGACATCCTCTAGGGTTCTCCCCCCACAACACAGGGGCTGGGACCCACACGTCATACGAGCTGATCCGAAGCACGAAGAAGGCGAACCGCCGCGCACGAGGCATGTAACCGTCCCGCGGTTACAAGCGCTCTCCCATCTTCGCAGAAATCGGTGGTCGAAAGGGTGGACTGCCACGCGACAAGCTTCCAACTGCACCGCAACTGTGCGCCCCTTTGGCTCCGTCCACATCCGGTGGACCAGCGCAAAGGAAGCGGGCCCGCATGTCATGTAACCGGCGCGCCGGTTACGACGTGCAAGAAGCTACACTGCCACTCATGCCAATGCTGAGCCTCCTCGACTGCGGGACCAGTACCGTGACTCGAGGTACCCGTGCGCATGACCCAACAGTGCCAATTAAAGGCGACAGCCATGGGTCGGTCAGCCGCGGGGTAGGCACGACGGTTGGCATGGTCAAAAGTGGACCGACAGTAACTGCAGCGGCAGACGAGCGGAGGCAGCAGTCAAGTCGCATGCAGGCTCGCGTCCCCTCCTAAAGCGACGGGAGAGTCCTCTCTCACGGCGTGAAGACGACACGCCCGTGCCCCGTTCCTCGAACGGCTCGCACGCGCAACGGGCGCCACATGAATCGCCCGTCCCGTCACATTAACTCCCCGATGGAGCAGGCAACACCTCTGGCAGGCGAGGCGGGCGTCACTTCGTCTTCGCCATAATGACCGCGTCAAAAAAGGTGCGCCACTTTATTTAAAATTCATATCCTTCCCCTCCTCCTCCTCTCTCTCTCTCTCTTACCACAGGGACCAGGAAAGGAGACGTTGTGGAAAGGATCCTTCCCGGCGAAGGAAGCGGGCCCCGAGCCCTCCTACTGATCAGGGGTTCGAAGGCTGGCCCCTTGGAAGGGTTTCGATAGCCGCCCCAGAGCACTCGGACTTCAAGCCCATTACTGATCAGGGGTTCGAAGGCTGGCCTCTCGGAAGGGTTCGACAGCCGCCCAGAGCGCCCGGGCTCCGTGCCCACTACTGATCAAGGGTTCGTAGGCTGGCCCCTCGGAAGGGTTCAACAGTCGCCCCGGAGCATGCAGAGTGAGGGATGACTCTAGGTACGTTCGATACATAACCAAGGCTCGGGCTACGCTCCCGAGGTACCCTAGGACATTTCCAAGACCGATGGGAATGATTTGTAACGGAATCCCACCAGAGGGAGGCATCAAGCCCTCGGACCCTGTCGAAGGGGTCTGGGTCCGGTGAATCACCCGCAGGTACTTTTGGAGCGCGCCTCTGGGCCACAGCCGACCCCTAACGAACGGGGCACGGGCGTCCACTCGAATCACCCATTAGCAGCTCACTGGAAACACCATGTTCGGCGCCCTTCGAGGGCAACATGGCGCTTTCCCCCCTCCTTGCGGAAAGGCGACACAGGGGCGTATAATAAAAGTCGGGAAAGTCCTTGATCGTCCTCTTGCTCCGTGCAGAGGCTCGGGGGCTGCTCTCGCACCCGGCTACGGCCAAAACTGTTGACAGCGTCAACAAACCAGCCTGATAACTTGGAACCCGACCACGCACCTGGGCTACTGCCAGGCCGCATGAGGGAACGATCAGACCGACCGAAGCACCACGAAAAGCATTCAGACCTCAGAGGAGTCAAACCACTCCTCCGAGGCCTCGGGGAATACACCCGGCGGGTGCGCTCGCGCGCACCCACCAGAACAAGGCAAAAACCGAGAAAGGCTGGTCCCCTCACCGAAAACGCGGCAAAAGCCTCCAAGCGAGTACCATCACTCCCTTCGAGGCTCGGGGGCTACTGTTGGGTACCATAATTAGGGGTACCCCAACGCTCCTAATCACGGCTAGTTAACACCCTCAGACCAACTGACAGGTGCGGTTCAAGCCAAGACTTCGTCTACCCGAAGAACGCGATCTCACCCGAGCCCAGCCTCAGGTTGGAATAGTGGTCCCAGACGAATTCACGCCTTGCCCGAGGGCCTCCTCAGACGACAGGCGCCCCCTCGGCTCTCCCGAGGCCCGGCTCAGGCAGGCTTCGTTGTGAAGCAACCTTGGCCATACCGCCTCACCAACCGATCGCTTCGCAGGCGCATTAAATGCGGGGGATGCCTGACGCCGTATCCTGACACACGTGCCTCAATCGGCCAGGCCGAAGTGACCGCAGTCACTTCGCCCCTCCTCTTTACTGTCTGATATGACAGAAAAACAGCGCTGCCCGCTCCGCTCCGACTGCCGTGTCAGCCACCCCGGCAACGACTGACAACAAGTCACGATCAACCACCGAGCTCAAGCCTCGGGCGCAACAGGAAGCTCCGCCTCGCCCGACCTCATGCTCTGGCCTTAGGAGGAGGTCTCCGCCTCGCCCGACCTTAGGCTCCGGCCTCGGGAGGAGGTCTCCGCCTCGCCCGACCCCTGGACTCGTCCTCGACCCCAGTCTCGGGGGGAATCGCGTCCTCGCTCGACCCTGGCCTCGGCCTCAAGAGAAGTCTCCGCCTCGACTGACCCTAGGCTCGGACTGACCGTGCTGATAGGGGACGCATCATTCCCCTATTCCTAGCCTGCTCAGGCTACAAGGAACAAGACCAGCGTCCCATCTGGCTTACCCCGGCGATGGGTAATGATGGTGCCCCGCGTGCGCCATGACGCCGGTGGCTCTCACCCCCTTACGACAGCAAGGAGACGTCAGCAGGGTCCTCGCCACGCTGCCAGCTGTGCTCCTACAGGACTCAGGCGCTCCTCCGGCGGCCACGCCATCACATGTACAGCGCCCAAGCTCTCCCCCAACCGCCATGTTGGCATGTACACAGGGCTTAGGCACTCCACTACCGGACGCGTTAGCGCATAGCTGAAAGGGAAATGTGCCCCTCGGCCATTTCTAAGTATTTTGGTGATTGAGTGCCAACACAAGTGCTTAAGTGTTAAAGTATCCCAAGTGATGGACAAAGTGCAAATCACAAGTAAAGGTATGTTTCTAAGACTTAGTATATTGTTTTGAAGACTAATGCTCTGTGTCTAAGTGCTGAAAACAGGAGAAATCGAATTGGAAAAGAGATGGCTTTGTACAGCCAAAGTCTGCTCAGTCTAGGTGCACCGGACTGTCCGGTGGTGCACTGGACAGTGTCCGGTGCGCCAGGCTGGCTCTGGCAAACTCTCTGTTCTCGGGACTTCGATGGCGGTGTACGGCTATAAATCACCGGACTGTCCGGTGGTGCACCGGACTGTCCGGTGAGCCGTTCACAGGCAAACTCGTCGCTCTCGGGACATGATTAACGGCGTACGGCTATAATTCACTGTACTGTCCGGTGGTGCACTGGACTGTCCGGTGATCCAACGGTTAGCTGGGCCAACGGTCGGCCGAGGATTCCGTGCGTGACGCGTGGCCGAGCCAACGGTCACAATGGGGCACCGGACTGTCCGGTGTGCACCGGACAGTGTCCGGTGCGCCAATGGCTCTCAATCTGCAACGGTCGGCTTCGCCAAATAAGGAAGGAAATCTGCACCGGACAGTGTCCGGTGGTGCACCGGACTGTCCGGTACGCCAGGCGACTGAAGGCAAGAATTGCCTTCCTGGAATGCTCTCAACGGCTCCTAGCTACCTTGGGGCTATAAAAGGAGGCCCTAGGCGCATGGAGGAGAACACCAAGCATTCCCCAAGCATTCTAAAGCTCCAAGACTTCAATTCCGCGCATTTGATTCCTTGTGATAGCATCTAGAGCTCTATTTGAGTTGTGAACTCGTCGGGTTGTGTTGTGAGCTCTTGTTGCGACTTGTGTGCGTGTTGTCGCTGTGATTTTGTGTCTTGTGTGCGTTGCTCATCCCTCCCTTACTCCATGCTTCTTTGTGAACATCAAAAGTGTAAGGGCGAGAGGCTCCAAGTTGTGGAGATTCCTCGCGAACAGGATATAGAAAATCAAAGCAAAACACCGTGGTATTCAAGTAGGTCTTTGGACTGCTTGAGAGGGGTTGATTGCAACCCTCGTCCGTTGGGACGCCACAACGTGGAGTAGGCAAGCGTTGGTCTTGGCCGAACCACGGGATAAACCATTGTGCCATCTCTGTGTTGATATCTTTGTGGTTATTGTGTTTTGTTGAGACTCCTCTCTAGCCACTTGGCATTATTGTGCTAACTTCTAATCAAGTCTTGTGGCATTAAGTTTCAAGTTTCATAGGATCACCTATTCACCCCCCCTCTAGGTGATCTCAATTGGTATCAGAGCCGTTCTCTTCACGAAGGGACTAATCGCCCGAAGAGATGGATCCTAAGGGCAAGGGGATTGTGATCAATGATAAGGAGAAGGAGTCTTTCGTCAACGAGCCGAAGGATGACAAGCCTACCGACTCGGGCTCGGGCCACAAATGAAAAGATGGGAAGAAGAAGAAGACGAGGCGCATCAAGGAGATCGTCTACTACGACGACAGCGACGAATCCACTTCTTCCCAAAAGGACGACTACGACTACGAGAAAAAGAAAACGGTCAATTCAAACTTTTCTTTCGATTACTCTCGTAATCCGCAAAGTACAAATGCTCATTTGCTCTCCATTCCACTTGGTAAACCTCCTCACTTTGATGGAGAGGACTACAGATTTTGGAGCCACAAAATGCGTAGTCACTTGTTCTCTCTCCATCCTAGCATATGGGAGATAGTAGAGAGTGGAATGAAATTTGATAGCTCAGATAGTCCTATGTTTATCAATGAACAGATTCATAAAAATGCACAAGCTACTACTGTGTTGTTAGCCTCTTTGTGCAGGGACGAGTATCATAAGGTGAGCGGCTTGGACAATGCCAAGCAGATCTGGGACACCCTCAAGATCTCTCATGAGGGAACGACATCACCATGCTCACCAAGATGGAGTTGGTGGAGGGCGAACTCGGGAGATTCGCGATGATAAGTGGCGAGGAGCCAACCCAAACGTACAACCGGCTCAAGACCCTCGTCAACAAAATAAGGAGCTACGGAAGCACGTGATGGACGGACCATGACGTTGTCCGCCTAATGCTAAGGTCCTTTACTGTTCTTGATCCACATCTTGTGAACAATATTCGTGAGAATCCTAGGTACACCAAGATGTCGCCCGAAGAAATTCTTGGGAAATTTGTAAGCGGGCGGATGATGATCAAGGAGGCAAGATACGTCGACGATGCACTAAATAGACCAATCCAAGAGCCTCAAACTATTGCTCTCAAGGCAACGAGGAGCAAGGAGGCGCTACCTAGCAAGGTGCCGCAAGTTGAGGCGGCGGGGCTCAATGATGAAGAGATGGCCCTCATCATCAAGCGCTTCAAGACGGCGCTAAAGGGTCGCAAGGGGCAGCCAAGCAAGACCAAGACAAAGGGGAAGCGCTCATGCTTCAAATGTGGTAAGATTGGTCATTTTATCGCTAATTGTCCCGATAATGATAGTGACCAGGAACAAGGGAACAAAAGGGAGAAGAAGAAAGCTTACAAGAAGGCAAAGGGCGAGGCACACCTTGGCAAGGAGTGGGACTCAGATTGTTCATCGTCCGACTCCGACAACGAAGGACTCGCCGCCACCGCCTTCAACAAATCAGCCCTCTTCCCAAACGAGCGTCACACATGCCTCATGGCGAAGGAGAAGAAGGTATGTACTCAGAATACTACTTATGCTTCTTCAAGTGAGGATGAGTCTAGTGATGATGATGAAATAGATTATTCATGTTTATTCAAGGGCCTAGATAGAACCAAGGTTGATAAAATTCATGAATTAATTGATGCCTTGAATGATAAGAATAGGTTATTAGAAAAGCAAGAGGATCTCTTGTATGAAGAACATGATAAGTTTGTAGAGGCACAAAAATCCCTTGCTTTAGAAATTAAAAGGAATGAAATGCTTTCTAGTGAATTGTCTACATGCCATGACTCTATTTCTAGCTTAAAGAGCATAAATGATGATTGGAATGCTAAGTTAGAAATAGCAAATAAATCAACATCTTGTGTAGAACATGTTACAATTTGTAATAGGTGTAAAGATTTAGATGTTGATGCTTGTAGTGATCACCTAGTTTCAATTTCTAAACTGAATGATGAATTGGCTAGTCTTAATGCCCAACTTAAGACTAGCAAGAGTGAAATTGATAAAATAAAATTTGCAAGGGATGCCTAGACGATTGGTAGACACCCCTCAATCAAGGATGGTCTTGGCTTCAAGAGGGAAGTCAAGAACTTAACAAGCCATAAGGCTTCCATCTCCACCAAGGAGAAAGGGAAGGCCCCTATGGCTAGTAGTGTTCAAAAGAACCATGCCTTCATTTATGGTGATAGAAAATTTTCTAGAAATGCATATAGGACCTGTGCTTATGATTCATATGCTATGACTGCTTCTAGTTCCCATGTGCATGATAGAGATTTGCCTAGGAAAAATATTCATCATGTGCCTAGAAAGAATATTGTTCATGTTCCTAGGAAAGTAATTAATGAACCTTCTACAATTTTTCATACTTGCAATGCTTCCTTTGCTATTTGTAGAAAGGATAAGAAGGTAATTGCTAGGAAATTAGGGGCAAGATGCAAGGGAGATAAAACTTGCATTTGGGTCCCTAAGACCATTGTGACTAACCTTATAGGACCCAACAAGAGTTGGGTACCTAAAACCCAAGCCTAAATTTGCCTTGCAGGTTTATGCATCCGGGGGTTCAAGCTGGATTATCGACAGCGGATGCACAAACCACATGACGGGGGAGAAGAAGATGTTCACCTCCTACGTCAAGAACAAGGATTCCCAAGATTCAATCATATTCGATGATGGGAACCAAGGCAAGGTGAAAGGGTTAGGGAAGATTGCTATTTCATCCGAGCACTCTATTTCTAATGTGTTTTTAGTTGAGTCACTTGGATATAATTTGTTATCTGTAAGTCAACTTTGTAATATGGGATATAATTGTTTATTCACAAATGTAGATGTGTCTATCTTTAGAAGATGTGATGGTTCACTAGCTTTTAAGGGTGTACTAGACAGCAAACTTTATTTAGTTGATTTTGCAAAAGAGGAGGCCGGTCTAGATGCATGCTTAATTGCTAAGACTTGCATGGGCTAGCTATGGCATCGCCGTTTAGCGTATGTGGGGATGAAGAATCTTCACAAGCTTTTAAAGGGAGAACACGTGATAGGTCTAACTAACGTGCATTTCGAAAAAGATAGACCTTGTGCAGCTTGTCAAGCAGGTAAATAGGTGGGAAGCTCTCATCATCCCAAAAATGTGATGACCACATCAAGACCTTTGGAGATGCTTCATATGGACCTCTTCGGACCCGTCGCCTATCTAAGCATAGGAGGAAGTAAGTATGGTCTTGTTATAGTTGATGATTTTTCCCGCTTCACTTGGGTATTCTTTTTGCAGGATAAATCTGAAACCCAAGGGACCCTCAAGCGCTTCCTCAGGAGAGCTCAAAATGAGTTTGAGCTCAAGGTGAAGAAGATAAGGAGCGACAACGGGTCCGAGTTCAAGAACCTTCAAGTGGAAGAGTACCTTGAGGAGGAAGGGATCAAGCACGAGTTCTCCGCTCCCTACACACCACAGCAAAATGGTGTGGTAGAGAGGAAGAACAGGACGCTCATATACATGGCGAGGACGATGCTTGGAGAGTTCAAGACTCCCGAGTGCTTTTGGTCGGAAGCCGTGAACACGGCTTGTCACGCCATCAACCGGGTGTATCTTCATCGCCTCCTCAAGAAGACTTCATATGAGCTTCTAACCGGTAACAAACCCAATGTATCTTACTTTTGTGTATTTGGGAGCAAATGTTACATTCTAGTGAAGAAAGGTAGAAATTCTAAGTTTGCTCCCAAAGCTGTAGAAGGGTTTTTGTTAGGTTATGACTCAAATACAAAGGCGTATAGAGTCTTCAACAAATCATCTGGTTTGGTTGAAGTCTCTAGAGACGTTGTATTTGATGAGACTAATGGCTCTCCAAGAGAGCAAGTTGTTGATCTTGATGATGTAGATGAAGAAGACGTTCCAACGGCCGCGATACGCACCATGACGATTGGAGATGTGCAGCCACAGGAACAAAAGGAGCAAGATCAACCTTCTTCCTCAACGATGGTGAATCCCCCAACTCAAGATGATGAACAGGTTCATCAAAAGGAGGCGTGTGATCAAGGGGAGCACAAGATGATCATGTGATGGAGGAAGAAGCACAACCGGCACCTCCAACCCAAGTTCGAGCGACGATTCAAAGGAATCATCCCGTCGACCAAATTTTGGGTGATATTAGCAAGGGAGTAACTACTCACTCTAGATTGGTGAATTTTTGTGAGCATTACTCTTTTGTCTCTTCTATTGAGCCTTTCAGGATAGAAGAGGCCTTGCTAGATCCAGACTGGGTGTTGGCCATGCAGGAGGAGCTCAATAATTTCAAGAGAAATGAAGTTTGGACACTGGTGCCTCGTCCCAAGCAAAATGTTGTGGGAACCAAGTGGGTGTTCCGCAACAAACAGGACGAGCACGGGGTGGTGACGAGGAACAAGGCTCAACTTGTGGCAAAAGGTTATGCCCAAGTTGCAAGTTTGGACTTTGAGGAGACTTTTGCTCCTATGGCTAGGCTAGAGTCTATTCGTATATTGCTAGCATATGCCGCTCACCATTCTTTCAGGTTGTTCCAAATGGATGTGAAGAGCGCTTTCCTCAACGGGCCAATTAAGGAGGAGGTGTACGTGGAGCAACCCCCTGGCTTCGAGGATGAACGGTACCCCGACCACGTATGTAAGCTCTCTAAGGCGCTCTATGGACTTAAGCAAGCCCTAAGAGCATGGTATGAATGCCTTAGAGACTTTTTAATTGCTAATGCTTTCAAGGTTGGGAAAGCCGATCCAACTCTTTTCACTAAGACTTGTGATGGTGATCTTTTTGTGTGCCAAATTTATGTCGATGACATAATATTTGGTTCTACTAATCAAAAGTCTTGTGAAGAGTTTAGCAGGGTGATGACGCAGAAATTCAAGATGTCGATGATGGGCGAGTTGAACTACTTCCTTGGGTTCCAAGTGAAGCAACTCAAGGACGGCACCTTCATCTCCCAAACGAAGTACACGCAAGACTTGCTAAAGCGGTTTGGGATGAAGGATGCCAAGCCCGCAAAGACTTCGATGGGAACCGATGGACACACCGACCTCAACAAAGGAGGTAAGTTCGTTGATCAAAAGGCATACCGGTCCATGATAGGGTCTTTACTTTATTTATGTGCTAGTAGACCGCATATTATGCTTAGCGTATGCATGTGTGCTAGATTTCAATCCGATCCAAGGGAGTGTCACTTAGTGGCCGTGAAGCGAATTCTTAGATATTTAGTCGCTACGCCTTGCTTCAGGATCTGGTATCCAAAGGGGTCTAACTTTGACTTGATTGGATATTCAGACTCCGACTATACTGGATGTAAGGTCGATAGGAAGAGTACATCAGGGACGTGCCAGTTCTTAGGAAGGTCCCTGGTGTCATGGAATTCTAAGAAACAAACTTCCGTTGCCCTATCCACCGCTGAGGCCGAGTATGTTGCCGCAGGACAGTGTTGCGCGCAACTACTTTGGATGAGGCAAACCCTCCGGGACTTTGGCTACAATCTGAGCAAAGTCCCACTCCTATGTGACAATGAGAGTGCTATCCGCATAGCGGAAAATCCTATTGAGCATAGCCGCACAAAGCACATTGACATCCGACATCACTTTTTGAGAGACCACTAGCAAAAGGGAGATATCGAAGTGTTTTATGTTAGCACCGAGAACCAGCTAGCCGATATCTTTACCAAGCCTTTAGATGAGAAGACCTTTTGCAGGCTGCGTAGTGAGCTAAATGTCTTAGATTCGCGGAACTTGGATTGACTTGTAGCATACATGTGTATTATGCTTTGATCATGTTCCTTATGCTTTTTGTTGTTTACTTGTGGTGCTCAAGTGGTACAAACACTCCCCGGACCTCACAAGTCCTTTTGCACGTGATGCACATATTTAGGGGGAGATGTGCTACAACTTGACCCTTTGAGACTAACCGTGTGCTTGAGTTTGCTTGTTTTAGTCTCAAAGGAGGTTTGAAAGGGAAAAGGTGGACTTGGACCATGAAAGACTTCCACTGCACTCCGATGAGAGAGGGTAACTTATTCCAAGTTCATCTCATGTACTCTTATTGCCTTTGTATTCTTATTTGAAGATTTTGGTGAGGCAATGGGGTTCAAGGGCCAAGATTGATCCCGTTTTGGTGCTTGATGCCAAAGGGGGAGAAAATAAGGCCAAAGCAATAAATGGATCAACTACCACTTGAGAAATTTTGAAAATAGTAGAATAGAGCTTTTGGTTTGTCAAAACTCTCTTGTTGTTTCTCTTTGTCAAAAGTTGGTCTCCTGTGGGGAGAATGTTTGATTATGGGAGAAAGGGGGAGTTTTTGAAATCTCTGATCAATTTCTCTTGGAATGACTCTCTTTATGTCTTAACAAGTGTGTTTGACTTAGAGATAGGAAATTGAGGTTAATTTGCAAAAACAAAACCAAGTGGTGGCAACGAGTGATCCATATATGCCAAATCTGAATCAAAACAATTTTTGAGTTCTCATTTGTATTGATGTTGCATTTTTAGTTGCTTTTTGTTGTGTTGGCATAAATCACCAAAAAGGGGGAGATTGAAAGGGAAATGTGCCCCTTGGCCATTTCTAAGTATTTTGGTGATTGAGTGCCAACACAAGTGCTTAAGTGTTAAAGTATCCCAAGTGATGGACAAAGTGCAAATCACAAGTAAAGGTATGTTTCTAAGACTTAGTATATTGTTTTGAAGACTAATGCTCTGTGTCTAAGTGCTGGAAACAGGAGAAATCAAATTGGAAAAGAGATGGCTTTGTACAGCCAAAGTCTGCTCAGTCTAGGTGCACCAGACTGTCCGGTGGTGCACCGGACAGTGTCCGGTGCGCCAGGCTGGCTCTGGCGAACTCTCTGTTCTCGGGACTTCGACGGCGGTGTACGGCTATAAATCACCGGACTGTCCGGTGGTGCACCGGACTGTCCGGTGAGCCGTTCATAGGCGAACTCGTCGCTCTCGGGAGATGATTAACGGCGTACGGCTATAATTCACCGGACTGTCCGGTGGTGCACCGGACTGTCCGATGATCCAACGGTCAGCCGGGCCAACGGTCGGCCGAGGATTCCGTGCGTGACGCGTGGCCGAGCCAACGGTCACAATGGGCCACCGGACTGTCCGGTGTGCACCGGACAGTGTCCGGTGCGCCAACGGCTCTCAATCTGCAACGGTCGGCTTCGCCAAATAAGGAAGGAAATCTGCACCGGACAGTGTCCGGTGGTGCACCGGACTGTCCGGTGCGCCAGGCGACTGAAGGCAAGAATTGCCTTCCTGGAATGCTCTCAACGGCTCCTAGCTGCCTTGGGGCTATAAAAGGAGGCCCTAGGCGCATGGAGGAGAACACCAAGCATTCCCCAAGCATTCTAAAGCACCAAGACTTCGATTCCACGCATTTAATTCCTTGTGATAGCATCTAGAGCTCTATTTGAGTTGTGAACTCGTCGGGTTGTGTTGTGAGCTCTTGTTGCGACTTGTGTGCGTGTTGTCGCTGTGATTTTGTGTCTTGTGTGCGTTGCTCATCCCTCCCTTACTCCGTGCTTCTTTGTGAACATCAAAAGTGTAAGGGCGAGAGGCTCCAAGTTGTGGAGATTCCTTACGAACGGGATATAGAAAAGCAAAGCAAAACACCGTGGTATTCAAGTAGGTCTTTGGACCGCTTGAGAGGGGTTGATTGCAACCCTCGTCCGTTGGGACGCCACAACGTGGAGTAGGCAAGCGTTGGTCTTGGCCGAACCACGGGATAAACCACTGTGCCATCTCTGTGTTGATATCTTTGTGGTTATTGTGTTTTGTTGAGACTCCTCTCTAGCCACTTGGCATTATTGTGCTAACTTCTAATCAAGTTTTGTGGCATTAAGTTTCAAGTTTCACAGGATCACCTATTCACCCCCACCCTCTAGGTGCTCTCAATAGCTACGCCCTCCCGTTGTACACCTGGACTCTCTCCTTGCCTCTATAAAAGGGAAGTCCAGGGCCACCCTGAGGGAGGTTCGCGCGAGGGAAGCGGCGGACGAGCTCTATGTACCCCTCTCTCTCCCTCACGCGACGCGCTTGTAACCCCTACTGCGAGCGGCACCCCTGGTGCAGGATAATACAAGGCTTGTCCCTCATCTTGTGTTCCATCCCGCGCCAACCCATCTGGGCAGGGACACGCAGCGACAATTTACTCGTCGGTCCAGGGCCCCCCCGGGGTCGAAACGCCGACACCCTGGATGCGCCGTCCCTCGGTGGTGGATGGCTCCGGCATGGCCCGAAGCAGCATCGCCGCTGCAGCTAGGTCCTGGCTGGACCCACTGACGGCCGGAGGCAGCGCTACCTTGGCATTGTCGACGATGCGGTGCCGGATGTCTTGGGCCTGATGACCGGCTTCTCTGGCGAGTGATCGACCCGCCCACTCCTGTTCGATGTTCTGTCGGAGCTGTACCAGCCGGCCTGCTCCCCCATCGACCCGGGCCTACATCTCACGGATTTGCTCGAGTTGTATGTCCTGACCCCCCACAGGGACTGGGACGACAGCTAGCTCCCGTGGGATGTCAACGCGAGATGAGGGCCCAAGGGGATCGTCAACCTCTGGCATACCGAGGTGGTTGCCTTCGTTGTGATCTCCCAGATCGACGTGGAAACATTCACGACTTGGGCCGTAACCCTCGTCGTCAAGGTCATGGCCATCGTCAGAACAACCGGAGAGGCAGTGGTCACATGCGGACATGAAGCCCCACATGGCACCGGGGTTATTGAGGGTAGAGAAATCCCAACCGGAGTCGGGGTCGTCCTCTTCCTCAGAACCCGCCGGTCCGAAGGTCGAGACGGCTGTCAGTCGGTCCCAGGTCGACCACATGTGGTACCCCGGAAGGTTTGGATATGCCTTTACGAAGGCGCTCACCATAGCGGGGTCGCTAGGTGGATCGAAGCTGAACCGAAAAGGTATGGGATGGAAAACGGACGGTACCTCTTGGTCATTGGACGGTGGTGAAGTCGCGTCGGGGGTGGTGCACACCGTCATCTTAGGTACGAGGGTAATGCCCAGCAGGCCTTTCGCGAGGGTGCTGGCGTCATCAGTCCGCTTGGGGCTGACACGTCGCGGGGAAGTGACACCCGCCGTCGCCTCAGGTGCGAGGGCAATGTCCGACATGTCCCGCGGGGGAGTGCCGGCGTCGTCGACTCGCTCTGGTGCGACAGCCGACAAGGTGCCGCCTCCTGCGTGGCCATGGTTGCCCCGTCTCCGCCTCCTCCGACGAGGAGGGTGGCGGGGACGACCGGAGTGCTCCTCTTCTGCCGCGGGGAGATGCTGTCGTAGAGCTCGCCGCCGTCGGGCGAGTCGAAGACCGTCGTTGTCGTCACGCCGCGGGGGAGGAGTACCATGTCGTAGCTGCCGTCGAGGGACATGAACTCAAGATCCCGAAGCGGAGCACCGTCCCGGGCTGGAGAGGTTGCTGAAGACTCCCCATCTGGATCTCAACGGGAAGGTGTTCATTAACACGCAGCAGGCCCCTACCTGGCGCGCCAACTGTCGGTGTTTCGACCCCGGGGGGGTCCCTAGACCGACGAGTAAATTGTCGCTGCGTGTCCCTGCCCAGATGGGTTGGCGCGGGATGGAACACAAGATGAGGGACAAGCCTTGTATTATCCTACACCAGGGGTGCCGCTCGCAGTAGGGGTTACAAGCGCGTCGCGTGAGGGAGAGAGAGAGGGGGACACAGAGCTCGTCCGCCGCTTCCCTCGCACGAACCTCTCTTAGGGTGGCCCTGGACTTCCCTTTTATAGAGGCAAGGAGAGAGTCCAGGTGTACAACGGGGGGCGTAGTTATGCGCTAACGTGTCTGGCAGTGGAGTGCCTAAGCCCTGTGTACATGCCAACGTGGCCGTTGGGGGAGAGCTTGGGCGCTGTACATGTGATGGCGTGGCCGCCGGAGGAGCGCCTGAGTCCTATAGGAGCACAGCTGGCAGCGCGGCGAGGACCCTGCTGACGTCTCCTTGCTGTCGTAAGGGGCTGAGAGCCACCAGCGTCATGGCACACGTGGGGCACCATCATTACCCGTCGCCGGGGTAAGCCAGATGGGACGCCGGTCTTGTTCCTTGTAGCCTGAGCAGGCTAGGAATAGAGGAATGATGCGTCCCCTATCAGCACGATCAGTCCGAGCCCAGGGTCGGTCGAGGCGGAGGCTTCTCTTGAGGCCGAGGCCGGGGTCGGGCGAGGACGTGATTCCCCCTGAGACCGGGGTCGAGGCCGAGTCCGGGGGTCAGGTGAGGCGGAGACCTCCTCCCGAGGCTGGAGCCTGAGGTCGGGCGAGGCGGAGACCTCCTCTTAAGGCTGGAGCGTGAGGTCGGGCGAGGCGGAGCTTCCTGTTGCGCCCGAGGCTTGAGCTCGGTGGTTGATCGTGACTTGTTGTCAGTCGTTGCCGGGGTGGCTGACACGGCAGTTGGAGCGGAGCGGGCGGCGTTGTTTTCCTGTCATATCGGACAGTAAAGAGGAGGGGCGATGTGACTGCGGTCACTTCGGCCTGGCCAACTGAGGCGCGTGTGTCAGGATACGGCGTCAGGCATCCCCCGCATTTAATGTGCCTGCGAAGCGGTCGGTTGGTGAGGCGGTATGGCCAAGGTTGCTTCACAACGAAGCCTGCCCGAGCCGGGCCTCGGGAGAGCCGAGGGGGCGCCTGCCGTCTGAGGAGGCCCTCGGGCGAGGCGTGAATTCGTCTGGGACCACTGTTCCAACCCGAGGCTAGGCTCGGGTGAGATCGCGTCCTTCGGGTAGACGAAGTCTTGGCTTGAACCTCACCCATCAGTTGGTCTGAGGGTGTTAACCAGCCGCGATTAGGAGCGTTGGGGGTACCCCTAATTATGGTACCCGACAAGTGGTACTTCAGCGATTCTGATAGGTCTACACGTAATAGCTACTGGAATATTTATTAGCCATGTATTCTAGTTAAAGTTAGATGACATCCTTTTGAATTTCTATGTAGTCATGTACAGGCAACAACTGTTAGGTTGTGTGCTTTCAAACGACATATCAGTTGTCATCTATGTTTAAGTCTAAGTGGTATCTAGTTACCATAAGCTAGAATGATGTAAGGAATTCTCTAGTATGTCTACTATGATGACTCAGATGTCTTCATGTGGTGCTGTTCGTAGTGAAATAGTTCATCAGAACCTTTTATTATTATTGTGCTTATATAAATGCTTCGTCTGTTCTCATGTTTACCTTTTTATGTCTCATCTGAGTGTACATTATAATGTCCATTGCATTCAGTTTACACCATTTCACTAAATTTCTGCCATGTGCACAAATAATAGAATGGACCCAACAAATAATGCCACATCTTTGCAGCCGATGTCAAATAACTCAACTGGCCAGCAATTTCCCCCTCCACCCCCATTATGGCCTACGGGCTTCATGCACCAGACACCTATGGATTGCAACATGATGGGAAACCTGAATTTTCCTAATCCTGCTCAAGGTCCAACAACAATGTGGGCTCCCATTCAGACAGGAAATACTAGTTCCCAATCTACCATGATTCCGGCCTCACAATCTGCTGTCTATTGGAATCATTACATGAACTTTGTCAGGAATCCTCTTGGTTCAGTTGAAGTAAATCCTTTTGCAGAATCCTATCCTCCTTCAAATACAAGTACACCATTGCAGGGTTCCAATACTATACCTTCATTACCTGTAAACTTGGACTCAGATGCTAAACATAGTGTTCAGGACATAAATAGTCTAGAAAAGAATGCATCTCCTGTTTAGAAACAAAAGAAAACCAAGGAACAAAACTTTACTGCTCCTGAAGACCTTCTCCTTTGCACGACATGGTTGCAAATTAGCAGTGACCCTATTGTGCACACTGGACAAAGGAAGGAGGGGCTTTGGGCTCGAATTGAAAAAAGGTACAACGAACAAAGGGGGGAGTTCCCTTGTAGACTAAACAGAGCACTTAGCAGCAGATGGGACAAGATTCGAGCAGATGTCAGTAAGTTCTCAGGCTACTACGCAAGAGTTCTAAGAGAGAAACAAAGTGGCTTAACTGACGATGACAAGGTTAGCCATATCGTACACAATTTATTTCATCTTGTACTTACATTCATTGTATAAATGTGGTCCGAATATTCTAAGTCAACAACGATTTTTGGAGACTTCCAAGGCAGCTACATTGTTTGCACACGAGGAGAACAAACCATTCCATTATATGCATTGCTGGCATCAACTGAAGCGGGAACCGAAATGGGAGAGCATCTGTCAAGGACATTCCTTCCGAGGATTAAATGCTAAATCAATTGGATCTTCTGGTACTCCATCATTTGGTGCACATGAATCTGATAGTGGTTCTGCTGGTTTGACAGGAAAACGGCCCCGTGGTCGTGATTATAGTAAATCAGAGAGAAAGAAAGGTGCATCTTCCTCGTCTCCAGAATACTTAAGCCGTTTGCAAGAAATAACTGAAAAACAAATTCAGCGGTCCATAGAAAAGTGTGAAAAGAAAGAAAAGTGCACAGAAGAAGACAGGGAACAAGAGAAAAAGAGGTTGGATTTGGAAGCACAAAAGTTAAGCATTCGACAAAGGGAATTGAAACTTGAAGAACTCGAATCGGCCAATAAATGATTGCAGATGCTCCAGTCAACAAGTGAAGAAGATGTTGATCTAGAAGTTTGGATTATGATGAAGAAACAAAAAAACGCTTGCAGCAGTTCATATTTAGTTTTGATTAAACGTTGTGTTGTGTGACATGCCGTCCCCCTGGTGCCCAAAACAGTTTCAAAATTTTTATCTAAGTTGATTATGTTATTTGTTTTTGAGAACATTATAAATTTGTTCAAACCATAAGTCGTGAAGGACATGAGGGTTCTAAGTTATGTTGTAACCTGTTGTATTACATAATAATTAAGTCGGCTGTCGAAACACCTTTCATTATTATTCGATTCATTTGTATGTTATGGTTTACTTGGTACAAAATATGATCTATGTACTGAATTGTAATGTCATTGGCCATGAACATATGACATAAGGTATGACATTATAGAATTGAGGTAATTTATTTCTGAAAGGGAATTAGGCTTATACCTAGTTCCTAAATAATTTTGGTGGTTGAATTGTCCAACACAAATATTGGACTAACTAGTTTGCTCTAGTACTTAAGTTATACAGGTGCAAAAGGTTCACACTTAGCCAATAAAAAGACCAAGTTTTGGATTCGACAAAGGAGCAACGAGAGGCAACCGAGGGCACCTCTGGCTGGAGGCACCGGACTGTCCGGTGTGCACCGGACAGTGTCCGGTGCGCCCAGAGGACTCCAACTCAAACTCTTCGCCCTCGGGAATTCTTGGAAGCCGACGCACTATAATTCACCGGACTGTCCGGTGTGCACCGGACATGTCCGGTGCTCCAAGGGAGGGCGGTCTCAGGAACTCGCCAGCCTCGGGTTCGCGCGGCAGCCGCTCCGCTAAAATTCACCGGACTGTCCGGTGTGCACCGGACTATCCGGTGTGCCAGCGGAGCAACGGCTATTTCGGTGCCAACGGCTCCCTGCGGCGCATTTAATGCGCGTTCTGCGCGCGCAGTCGTCAGGCGTGCCCATACCGGTGCACCGGACATCAAACAGTACATGTCCGGTGTGCACCGGACACCCAGGAGGGCCCAGAAGTCAGAAGCTCCAACGGTCAGAATCCAACGGCATTGATGACGTGGCAGGGGCACCGGACTGTCCGGTGCGCCATCGAACAGAAGCCTCCAGCCAACGGTCAAGTTTGGTGGTTGGGGCTATAAATACCCCAACCACCCCACCATTCATTGCATCCAAGTTTTCCAACTTCCAACCACTTACAAGAGCTAGGCATTCAATTCTAGACACACCAAAAGAGATCAAATCCTCTCCAATTCCACTCAAGCATTTAGTGACTAGCGAGAGAGATTTGCCGTGTTCTTTTGAGCTCTTGCGCTTGGATCGCTTTCTTACTTTCTCACTTGTTCTTGCAATCAAACTCAATTGTAACCAAGGCAAGAGGCACCAATTGTGTGGTGGCCCTTGCGGGGAAGCTTTGTTCCCGTTTGATTGAAAAGAAGAGAAAGCTCACTCGATCCGTGGGATCGTTTGAGAGAGGGAAGGGTTGAAAGAGACCCGGCCTTTGTGGCCTCCTCAACAGGGAGTAGGTTTGCAAGAACCGAACCTCGGTAAAACAAATCCGCGTGTCACACTTTTATTTGCTTGCGATTTGTTTTGCGCCCTCTCTCGCGGACTCGTTTATATTTCTAACGCTAACCCGGCTTGTAGTTGTGATTATTTTTGAGATTTTCAGTTTCGCCCTATTCATCCCCCCTCTAGGCGACTATCAATTGGTATCAGAGCCCGGTGCTTCATTAGAGCCTAACCGCTCGAAGTGATGTCGGGAGATCACACCAAGAGGGAGATGGAGACCGGCGACAACAAGCCCACTACAAGCCAAGGGAGCACTTCATCGGAAGAGTCCCGCACCAAGAGACGGGAGAAGAAGAAGAACTCCTCCAAGCGGAAGGAGAAAAGATCTTCCTCTTCTCATCACAAGGAGAAGAAGGAAAAATCTTCTTCTCACAAGCCTCATCGGAGCGGGGACAAGCACAAGAGGATGAGGAAGGTGGTCTACTACGAGACCGACACTTCATCGACATCTACCTCCGGCTCCGACGCGGCATCCGTCACTTCTAAACGCCAAGAGCGTAAGAAGTATAGTAAGATTCCCCTACGCTACCCTCGCATTCCGAAACATACACCTTTACTTTCCGTCCCATTAGGCAAACCACCAACTTTTAACGATGAAGATTATGCTATGTGGAGTAATTTAATGCGATTTCATCTAACCTCTCTCCACAAAAGTATATGGGATGTTGTTGAGTATGGTGTACAGGTACCATCTGTAGGGGATGAGGACTACGACACGGACGAAGTGGCCCAAATCGAGCACTTCAACTCCCAAGCCGCAACCATTCTCCTTGCCTCACTAAGCAAGGAGGAATACAACAAAGTACAAGGGTTGAAGAACGCAAAGGAGATTTGGGACCTACTCAAGACGGCGCACGAGGGTGATGAACTCACCAAGATCACCAAGCGGGAAACGATCGAGGGGGAGCTCGGTCGCTTCCGTCTTCGCCAAGGGGAGGAGCCTCAAGATATGTACAACCGGCTCAAGACCTTGGTGAACCAAGTGCGCAACCTCGGGAGCGCAAAATGGGATGACCACGAAGTGGTTAAGGTTATTTTAAGAGCACTTATTTTCCTTAACCCCACTCAAGTACAATTAATTTGTGGTAATCCTAGATATCCACTAATGACCCCCGAGGAAGTTATCGGGAATTTTGTAAGCTTTGAATGCATGATTAAGGGCTCGAAGAAGATCAACGAGCTTGACGAGCCTTCCACATCCGAGGCGCAACCGGTGGCCTTCAAGGCAACGGAGGAGAAGAAGGAGGAGTCTACACCAAGTAGACAACCGATTGACGCCTCCAAGCTCGACAATGAGGAGATGGCCCTAATCATCAAAAGCTTTCGGCAAATCCTCAAGCAACGGAAGGGGAAGGATTACAAATCCCGTTCCAAGAAGGTTTGCTACAAGTGTGGTAAGCCCGGTCACTTTATTGCAAAGTGTCCTATGTCTAGTGACAGTGACAGGGGCGACGACAAGAAGGGAAGAAGAAAGGAGAAGAAGAAGTATTACAAGAAGAAGGGCGGTGATGCCCATGTTTGTCGGGAGTGGGACTCCGACGAAAGCTCAAGCGACTCCTCCGACGACGAGGACGCCGCCAACATCGCCGTCACCAAAGGCCTCCTCTTCCCCAACGTCGGCCACAAGTGTCTCATGGCCAAGGACAGCAAAAAGAAGGTAAAATCAAGGTCCTCCACTAAATATGAAACATCTAGTGATGAGGATGAAGATAAAAATGAGGAGGATAACTTGCGCATTCTTTTTGCTAACCTCAACATGCAACAAAAAGAAAAATTAAATGAATTGATTAGTGCTATACATGAGAAGGATGATCTCTTAGATTCTCAAGAGGACTTCCTTATTAAAGAAAATAAGAAGCATGTTAAGGTTAAAAATGCTTATGCTCTAGAAATAGAAAAATGTGAAAAATTGTCTAGTGAGCTAAGCTCTTGCCATGAGACTTTAGACAACCTTAGAAATGAGAATGCTAATTTGTTAGCTAAGGTTGATTCTCATATTTGCAATGTTTCAATTCCAAATCCTAGAAATGATAATGATGATTTGCTTGCTAGGATTGAAGAATTGAACTTTTCTCTTGCTAGCCTTAGAAATGAGAATGAGAAATTAATTGCTAAGACTAAGGATTTCGATGTTTGCAATGCTACTATTTCCGACCTTAGGACTAAAAATGATATGTTGCATGCTAAGGTTGTAGAACTAAAATCTTGCAAACCCTCTACATCTAAAGTTGAGCATATTTCCATTTGTACTAGATGTAGAGATATTAATGTTGATGCTATCCATGATCACCTAGCTTTAATTAAGAAACAAAATGATCACATAGCACAACTTAATGCTAAGATTAGAGAGCATGACTTAGAAAATGAAAAATTTAAACTTGCTAGAAGCATGCTCTATAATGGGAGACGCCCTGGCATCAAGGATGGCATTGGCTTCCAAAGGGGAGACAATGTCAAACCTAATGCCCCTCCAAAGAATTTATCTAACTTTGTCAAGGGCAAGGCTCCCATGCCTCAGGATAACGAAGGTTACATTTTGTACCCTGCCGGCTATCCTGAGAGCAAAATTAGGAAAATTCATTCTAGGAAGTCTCACTCTGGCCCTAACCATGCTTTTATGTATAAGGGTGAGACATCTAGTTCTAGGCAACCAACCCGTGCCAAGTTGCCTAGAAAGAAAACTACTAATGCATCAAATGATCATGCCATTTCATTTAAAACTTTTGATGCATCTTATGTTTTAACTAACAAATCTGGCAAGGTAGTTGCCAAAGTTGTTGGGGGCAAACACAAGGGCTCCAAGACTTGTGTTTGGGTACCCAAAGTTCTTGTATCTAATGCCAAAGGACCCAAAACCGTTTGGGTACCTAAAACAAAGAACTAAACTTGTTTTGTAGGTTTATGCATCCGGGGGCTCAAGTTGGATACTCGACAGCGGGTGCACAAACCACATGACAGGGGAGAAAAAGATGTTCTCCTCATATGAGAAAAACCAAGATCCCCAACGAGCTATCACATTCGGGGATGGAAATCAAGGTTTGGTCAAAGGTTTGGGTAAAATTGCTATATCTCCTGACCATACTATTTCCAATGTTTTTCTTGTAGATTCTTTAGATTACAATTTGCTTTCCGTATCCCAATTATGTCAAATGGGCTACAACTGTCTTTTTACTGATATAGGTGTTACTGTCTTTAGAAGAAGTGATGATTCAATAGCTTTTAAGGGAGTGTTAGAGGGTCAGCTATACCTGGTTGATTTTGATAGAGCTGAACTCGACACTTGCTTGATTGCTAAGACTAACTTGGGTTGGCTCTGGCACCGCCGACTAGCCCATGTTGGAATGAAGAATCTTCACAAACTTCTAAAGGGAGAACACGTTTTAGGACTAACCAATGTTCATTTTGAGAAAGACAGGATTTGTAGCGCATGCCAAGCCGGGAAGCAAGTTGGCACCCATCATCCACACAAGAACATCATGACTAGTGACAGGCCACTGGAGCTCCTACACATGGATTTATTCGGCCCGATCGCTTACATAAGCATCGGCGGGAGTAAGTACTGTCTAGTTATTGTGGATGATTATTCTCGCTTCACTTGGGTGTTCTTTTTGCAGGACAAATCTCATACCCAAGAAACTTTAAAGGGATTCTTGAGACGGGCTCAAAATGAGTTCGGCTTAAGGATCAAGAAAATTAGAAGCGACAACGGGACGGAGTTCAAGAACTCTCAAATCGAAGGCTTCCTTGAGGAGGAGGGCATCAAGCATGAGTTCTCTTCTCCCTACACTCCACAACAAAATGGTGTAGTGGAGAGGAAGAATCGAACTCTATTGGACATGGCAAGAACCATGCTTGATGAATACAAGACACCGGATCGGTTTTGGGCCGAAGCGGTCAACACCGCTTGCTACGCCATCAACCGGTTATATCTTCACCCAATCCTCAAGAAGACATCCTATGAACTCCTAACCGGTAAAAAGCCAAATATTTCATATTTTAGAGTTTTTGGTAGCAAATGCTTTATTCTTGTTAAGAGAGGTAGAAAATCTAAATTTGCTCCTAAAACTGTAGAAGGCTTTTTACTAGGATATGACTCAAACACAAGGGCATATAGAGTCTTTAACAAGTCCTCAGGACTTGTTGAAGTTTCTTGTGACGTTGTGTTTGATGAGACTAACGGCTCTCAAGTAGAGCAAGTTGATCTTGATGATATAGGTGAAGAACAGGCTCCATGCATAGCGCTAAGGAACATGTCCATTGGGGATGTGTGTCCTAAGGAATCCGAAGAGCCTCCACATGCACAAGATCAACCATCCTCCTCAACACAAGCATCTCCACCAACTCAAAGTGAGGATGAGCCTCAAGATATTGGACAAGAAGATCAAGAAGATGAGCCTCCTCAAGATGACGGCAACGATCAAGGGGGAGATGCAAATGATAAAGACAAGAAGGATGAACAATCAAGGCCGCCACACCCAAGAGTCCACCAAGCAATACAACGAGATCACCCCGTCGACACCATCCTCGGCGACATTCATAAGGGGGTAACCACTCGATCTCGTGTTGCACATTTTTGTGAGCATTACTCTTTTGTTTCCTCTATTGAGCCACACAGGGTAGAGGAAGCACTACAAGATTCGGATTGGGTGATGGCGATGCAAGAGGAGCTCAACAATTTCACAAGGAATGAGGTATGGCACTTAGTTCCACGTCCTAATCAAAATGTTGTAGGAACCAAGTGGGTCTTCCGCAACAAGCAAGACGAGCATGGTGTGGTGACAAGGAACAAAGCTCGACTCGTGGCCAAGGGGTATTCACAAGTCGAAGGTTTTGGATTTTGGTGAAACCTATGCACCCGTAGCTAGGCTTGAGTCAATTCGTATATTATTAGCCTATGCTACTTACCATGGCTTCAAGCTCTACCAAATGGACGTGAAGAGTGCCTTCCTCAATGGACCAATCAAGGAGGAGGTCTATGTTGAGCAACCTCCCGGCTTTGAAGACAGTGAGTACCCTAACCATGTTTATAGGCTCTCTAAGGCGCTTTATGGGCTCAAGCAAGCCCCAAGAGCATGGTATGAATGCCTTAGAGATTTCCTTATCACAAATGGCTTCAATGTCGGCAAGGCCGATCCTACTTTATTCACTAAGACTCTTGACAATGATTTGTTTGTATGCCAAATTTATGTTGATGATATCATATTTGGGTCTACTAACAAATCTACATGTGAAGAATTTAGTAGGATCATGACACAAAAGTTCGAGATGTCAATGATGGGGGAGTTGAAGTATTTTCTAGGATTCCAAGTCAAGCAACTCCATGAGGGCACCTTCATTAGCCAAACGAAGTATACTCAAGATATCCTAAGCAAGTTTGGAATGAAGGATGCCAAGCCCATCAAGACACCCATGGGAACAAATGGGCATCTCGACCTCGACACGGGAGGTAAGTCCGTGGATCAAAAGGTATACCGGTCGATGATTGGTTCATTGCTTTATTTATGTGCATCTCGACCGGACATTATGCTTTCCGTATGCATGTGTGCAAGATTCCAAGCCGACCCTAAGGAATCACACCTTACGGCCATAAAACGAATCTTGAGATATTTGGCTTATACTCCTAAGTTTGGGCTTTGGTACCCTCGGGGATCCACATTTGATTTGATTGGTTATTCTGATGCCGATTGGGCGGGGTGTAAAATTAATAGGAAGAGCACATCGGGGACTTGTCAGTTCTTGGGAAGATCCTTGGTGTCATGGGCTTCAAAGAAGCAAAATTCGGTCGCTCTTTCTACCGCCGAAGCCGAGTATATTGCCGCAGGCCATTGTTGCGCGCAACTGCTTTGGATGAGGCAAACCCTGCGGGACTACGGTTACAAATTAACCAAAGTCCCCTTGCTATGTGATAATGTGAGTGCAATCAAAATGGCCGACAATCCCGTCGAGCATAGCCGCACTAAACACATAGCCATTCGGTATCATTTTCTTCGGGATCACCAACAAAAAGGGGATATCGAGATTTCATACATTAACACTAAAGATCAATTAGCCGATATCTTTACCAAGCCACTTGATGAACAATCTTTTACCAGACTTAGGCATGAGCTTAATATTCTTGATTCTAGGAATTTCTTTTGCTAGTCTTGCACACATAGCTCATGAATATACCTTTGATTATGTCTCTTTCATATATGCTATGACGAATGTGTTTTCAAGTGTATTTCAAACCAAGTCATAGGTATATTGAAAGGGAATTGGAGTCTTCGGCAAAGACAAGGCTTCCACTCCACTCCACTACTCATCCTTCACCGTCACTCCGCATCATCTCTCCAACTTTGGTATAATCTTCACTCATTCATTTCATGACCAAAGGGGGAGAAAGTACTTCATTGGGCTCTAATGATTCCGTTTTTGGCGATTCATGCCAAAGGGGGAGAAAATATGAGCCCAAAGCAAAAGGACCGCACCACCACCTACCTAATTTTATAAATTTGATGATTTTAAATTGGTAAATTTCAAAATTGGTATCTCTTTGTGTTCTAAAGGGGGAGCAACTAGTATTTTCAAATTGATGTCTTAAAACCCTCTTGAACACTAAGAGGAGACCTTATTTGAGGGGGAGTTTTGTTTAGTCAAAGGAAAAGCATTTGAACAAAGGAAGAAAATTTCAAATCTTGAAAATGCTTTGCAAATCTTATTCATTTACCTTTGACCATCTTGCAAAAAGACTTTGAAAAGAATTTACAAAAGAGTTTGCAAAAACAAAACTTTTGGTGCAAATATGGTCCAATATGTCAAAAACAAAGAAACCAATCCTTGCGCATCATATGAGTATTTATATTGGCTCAATTCCAAGCAACTTCTGCACTTACCTTATGCAAACTAGTTCAATTATGCACTTCTATATTTGCTTTGGTTTGTGTTGGCATCAATCACCAAAAAGGGGGAGATTGAAAGGGAATTAGGCTTATACCTAGTTCCTAAATAATTTTGGTGGTTGAATTGTCCAACACAAATATTGGACTAACTAGTTTGCTCTAGTACTTAAGTTATACAGGTGCAAAAGGTTCACACTTAGCCAATAAAAAGACCAAGTTTTGGATTCGACAAAGGAGCAACGAGAGGCAACCGAGGGCACCTCTGGCTGGAGGCACCGGACTGTCCGGTGTGCACCGGACAGTGTCCGGTGCGCCCAGAGGACTCCAACTCAAACTCTTCGCCCTCGGGAATTCTTGGAAGCCGACGCACTATAATTCACCGGACTGTCCGGTGTGCACCGGACATGTCCGGTGCTCCAAGGGAGGGCGGTCTCAGGAACTCGCCAGCCTCGGGTTCGCGCGGCAGCCGCTCCGCTAAAATTCACCGGACTGTCCGGTGTGCACCGGACTGTCCGGTGTGCACCGGACTGTCCGGTGTGCCAGCGGAGCAATGGCTATTTCGGCGCCAACGGCTCCCTGCGGCGCATTTAATGCGCGTTCTGCGCGCGCAGTCGTCAGGCGTGCCCATACCGGTGCACCGGACATCAAACAGTACATGTCCGGTGTGCACCGGACACCCAGGAGGGCCCAGAAGTCAGAAGCTCCAACGGTCAGAATCCAACGGCATTGATGACGTGGCAGGGGCACCGGACTGTCCGGTGCGCCATCGAACAGAAGCCTCCAGCCAACGGTCAAGTTTGGTGGTTGGGGCTATAAATACCCCAACCACCCCACCATTCATTGCATCCAAGTTTTCCAACTTCCAACCACTTACAAGAGCTAGGCATTCAATTCTAGACACACCAAAAGAGATCAAATCCTCTCCAATTCCACTCAAGCATTTAGTGACTAGCGAGAGAGATTTGCCGTGTTCTTTTGAGCTCTTGCGCTTGGATCGCTTTCTTACTTTCTCACTTGTTCTTGCAATCAAACTCAATTGTAACCAAGGCAAGAGGCACCAATTGTGTGGTGGCCCTTGCGGGGAAGCTTTGTTCCCGTTTGATTGAAAAGAAGAGAAAGCTCACTCGATCCGTGGGATCGTTTGAGAGAGGGAAGGGTTGAAAGAGACCCGGCCTTTGTGGCCTCCTCAACGGGGAGTAGGTTTGCAAGAACCGAACCTCGGTAAAACAAATCCGCGTGTCACACTTTTATTTGCTTGCGATTTGTTTTGCGCCCTCTCTCGCGGACTCGTTTATATTTCTAACGCTAACCCGGCTTGTAGTTGTGATTATTTTTGAGATTTTCAGTTTCGCCCTATTCACCCCCCCCCTCTAGGCGACTATCAATTTCAATACCCATAACTACGACATGACAGAGGACATTACAATTACTGAATTGAAGTTCGAACTAAGTAGCTATGAAACGACATGTTTACATGCTTCCATGTCGAGCCCACAAATGCTCGACGAGATCATTTTGTAGTGAGGTCGATCTTTCTTGGTGACGAAGATCAAAGTGGTTAATCACCCATTCGGCCCATCCTTCTGCAACTATTTAAGATGGTTCAATGCCTGAAGTGTTATCTCCGAAATCTATATTAGCAGCAAACGGCCCTTCGTCTTCGACAATCATGTTGTGCATGATGATGCATGCTGTGATGATCTCAGTTAAACGATTACGATCCCAACCATACGCTGGACCACGTAGCACCGCCCACCGGGCTTGAAGAACTCCAAATGCACGCTCAATATCCTTTCGGCAACTTTCCTGCATCTGTGTGAAATAGACTTTCTTTTCCTCATATGGGTGTCTGATTGCTTTTACAAAAGTTGGCCAGTTGGGGTAAATACCATCAGCTAGGTAATATCCGAAGTTGTAAGCATGACCATTTATTGTGTAATTGACTGGTGGCATTCGACCGGTTGTCATCGGGTCAAATACTGGTGATCGGTGCAGCACGTTTACGTCATTGTTTGTCCCTGGCATGCCAAAAAAAGCATGCCAAATCCAAAGATCATATGTTGCTACCGCTTCGAGTATCATCGAAGCTCTATCATTTCTGCCACAAAACTGACCACGCCAGACCGTAGGACAGTTCCTCCACTCCCAATGCATGCAATCTATGGAACCCAACATTCTAGGAAAACCCCTAGCCTCGCTATTATGCATGATGCGTGTTATGTCAGCTTCATTAGGAGTTCGTAGATACCAACCACTAAAATATGCAATGATTGCGCGACAAAAATGATGAAGGCATTCCCTAGCGGTAGACTGCCCAATTTGAATGTACTCGTCTACCGCATCAGAAGGTGACCCATAAGCAAGTACGCGCATTGCCGCACATACTTTTTGTAGGGGCCCAAGTCCTGGCATGCCTGTTGCGTCCACCTTTTATGTAAAGTAACTATCCTGCTGTTGCAGTCCTTCCATAATGCGGAGAAACAAAGGCCTACTCATGCGGAACCTAAAAAATGAACATAAGTTCGTTGTGAATACTTTGAAAATATCATAACCTATTACAATAAAATGAAGTGCGTACCTCCTTCGAAACACGTGGGGTGGACACGCTGGGTTCGGGCCGAAGTAGTGATGCTGGATGAGGTTTTCTCCAGCAAAATGATCCCTGTGAATGACGCGGTGAGGTAAACCGGACCGTCGTCGGTGATGGCGTCTAGCCTCAATGTTCAGGGTAAGAAGATTGACAAGCAAAAGTGTTTCATCCTCACTATCACTCGAATCGGAATCATCTTCCCTATGCCTGTGAGACATACCGAACAATGGCTAACTTGATGAAGTACTCTTCTATGTGTGTACATATGTGAAGAGAAAGAATGCATATATATATATATATATATATATATATATATATATATATATATATATATATATATATATATATATATATATATATATAGGCGAGACCAATGTTGCTTCAAGGGGAAGCTAGTGGCTTACGTTGAAAGCCAACCATGGCTTTCGTTGAAAGCTAACCGTGGCTTCGTGCGTACGACTGCTCGGGTTTGCTTGCAACGTAAGTGTAGTTTAATATATTACGTCCCAATAATTTTGAAAACTTATGACGGACCATAATTGTGAAATAATGTATGCAAATTCCAATTAAATGTTAACTCAAATGTTTTATTCTATATTATGCGTAATTTTAAATAAATAAATAAATATATTTTTTCCTTATTTCATACGAGCCCAACATGCCGGACGTGTGAAATGGAAAAAATATAAATAGAAAATGAAGTTGGTTATGTTAGTTATATGGAAATGTATATTTAATGAGTAGAGGGATATATAGGGGAAAATTTAGGGGGGAACAGTTGCAGGATGAGTGAATATAGGGGAGAAAATCTTGCTGACGTTGCTGTACGGTAACATTTAGAGGGAAAAATTTAGAGAGAACGCTTGCGGATAGTCTATATAGTCCTTCCTAGGTGACGCTGGCTTCCTGCCGCTGCCTCAAAACCAGGCAGGGTCGGTGGTAGGTTTTTGGTTAAATCGGACCAAATTCTAGCTTGGTAAGGCTGACTTTTTGGGTTGGGTAAGGCATGGTCCGAGCTGTCTTGGCTAGCGGTATGGATTTCGCCATTCTTCTCTATGGTGATGGGGGCTAAGGCTAACTGTTTCTTGCTTAGCGAGGGGGCCTCGCCTTGCGGCTCAATGGTGGATTTTGGGTTGGCTGGCGGGTTGATCTCGGGCGACGTCTACCTTGCCTTTTTTTTGGCAGCAAAGACAGTCCCTATTTTATTATGACAGGTGAACCCAAACACTTACACGCTGTAAGATGGACCCAAACTCTCAAAGACGGTGAAAGACAACTCATGTGTATGACAAGACGTTTGATAGGGAACTGTAGCTTTTCATTATGCACGCCCGTCCCGCTAACAGGACGGGATATTTATAGAACCGTCTGGGAGGTAGGTGGTCCAAAGTACACTACTGCCCCCTATCAATGGTCGCACTCTTACAACGTGAACAGTACAACGGGATAACTACAGTGTCATAGCCCCAGTGGTTACGTGCACGCATAATTATACCCGCTAATTACATTGAAAGGTGGCCCCGCCTGGCGTCACTGTGGGTCCACGACTTGGCTCTCCACCGAAGCTAATATGCCAATGAACGTACATAAATCTTAATACTCCTATGTTGGAGTGAAATAGTTAGATCACTTCCCTCATCTGATTATTGCTAATTTTGAAAGTATGTATTTTCCCTCATCTGCACTTTCTCAGGCATTTTAATTGCAAATACGTACGTGTATGGACACTTTTCTACGTTTTCTCAGTACAATAATAAATAAAGAAAGAAAAATGAAAACTGAGAACCGGCAGCACGCAGGTCTGTCCGTGTTTGAACTGCAAATTAAAGATTGTCGAGAAGTTTCAGGGAAAACGAGAGTATTTCTCTTGTTTGTTTGTAGACTATAATCAACTGTTTCATTCTCTTGACTAGTAGTATGTCCGTGCTAACACTAAAAAAACAAAAATAATTCAGAAAACAATAATGATATCAAAAGTCAAAAGCCTAAGACTGTCACGGGAAAATAAAAGTCTCCTCAAGCAGCCTTATATTGTTGATGTTGACTACATAGCAAATATAACAGACCAAACCATGAAATTACAAGCGTGGACAAATTATAATGCATAATAAAGCAAATAATAAGATAATTTACGGCCTATTTATTTAGGATTATAATCTGTCCAAACTCCAAAGATTATATAATCTATCGTATTTAATTTAAACTAACACAAACGACGTTGGAAATTACTTTGACCAACGGAAATTTTGTTTTTCCCTGTCGTGAAATCCATCTAGTTTTCTTCATGTTGCACTATATAGGGCATGTTTGGTTCAGCTTTTTTCTGACCAGCTTTTCTGAGAATCTGGCTGTGGGGAGAATCTGAGTATCATTACGATTATGTGTGGAGAAAGATAAAGTTGTTCATAGGGCTCACGATCTAGAAAGTGACGAATTCCTACTATTACAACGACTCAATCGATTATGTGTTTATATTGATTTTGGATGGTTTTTGCCCCAACGAATTTTATAGAAGCTAGCTGAAAAGCTGAGCGTTTGGCAGTCCGCAGCAGCTTTTGGTGGCCAGAAGCTGCCAGAAGCCGAAACAAACGGGCACATAATTAACTCCCATGTCAAGTTTGTCCACCGTCCATGGCCACTGTTTATTTTCGATAAGAGAAAATTTACTGTATCAAGATAAATAGATAATCATGAGTCACAACTCTCTTGACAGTTGCGTTAGATACACACAGTCTAAACAAGACTAACAACCCAAACACTTTAGTAGCAATCAATTCTAAGACTAAATCATTACTCATGAGTCTAGGTAAAAAGAACTCCCTGGCCACTTGCTCTAAATGTTGACAGGTAGCCAAAACCAACTCCTGGGAAAAATAGGCTTAGCACAACCTAGGAACGGAGCCAGCGGATAGCCAAATGACGAACCTGCAAAGAATTTATGACATATTAACATTTAAATACAATGTCATTTCAATGTCGCCAAATGGCCCAACAAATTGTTGCTGGCCCTAATAGCAGCGCTAACAATTTGAAATCTTTACTAATTCTCCTACCATGACCCAAACATATTTGCGACGCTAGAGGGAGGGTAAAGATTTATAGCTATTTGGACTATATGCCAAATTGCCCACGCTACCTCGCACTCGAAGAAAAGATGCTTAATTGTCTCATTGTTGTGACAAAAGCACCACTTCATGTTGTCATTCCAATTTCGCTTCACTAAATTATCCTTGGTTAATATTACACCTTTTCGTAAAAACCAAAGGAATATTTTTATTTTTATAGGGGCCTTTAGTTTCCATAATTTTTTTATTAAGGTTGGGTATATCTAGGTGAATTAAGCCAATGTAATGTGACTCCATTGGTCACGTAGGGGTTGATGTACCCATCCAGATGTCCTCCAAGGACCTAACCTAGGAATCATTTCTTATAGTGGAAGTCCCAAACCTAAAAAAAGTCATGTTTCACTTTCATTAACCCAGCCTAAAAATGGAAATCCCCTGATTACCAAAAGTCTTGGGAGAGTGGTTTTGCATTCAAGTATTTGCCGCGAATCAATTGTTGCCAAGTTCTATAAATTGTCAAAAGTCTATATATAATGCCATTTAATTAGCACAGCGTTGTTTTGAATATCTAGGTCCATAATTCCTAAGCCTCCTTAATCCAATATAGAATGTGACCCGCTCAAAGACATGCTCTCCTCCGCCTCCCTGACATTAATCGAAGACGTCTGAGTCTCAGCCTGCTCCAGACAGCGGCGGTCCTAACATTTTAGGGGCCCGGCACAAGGTTTCAAATAGAGGCTCTTCAAATTATTTTTAATATAAAAATGTTACTAATTAAACACTCAAAATACATCTAAAGATATTTATATCAAATAATACGCAAATAAAAGGATATATATTATAGTATCACCTTAAAATTTTCTACTACAATGTTTAGATATTCATTACTTTGTTGATGGACTATTAGATCACTTGCTTTAGGATTGCTCCTATGCTGCATGCTTTTGGATGCGATTGGGGTTTGGGATTGGTTCCATTCCATCGTTGACAGGATGCCTATGTGGTAGATCAGCAAGCCGACAAAACATTCCACAACAGTTGTTCCCCACTCTCATTCTAAAAATGGTTGACATCATTACAACCAGAGTGGGTACTACTGTCTTGCTGTGAGGAATGCAAGATGATTGATGAACATAGTGTCGATGACGATGGGCCAGCAAAAAAAACATAGGTTGTGGTGCTGTGCCATCGGCATAGCTATCTTGCTGACATTTCCCACCCCACCAGCATATGGTCTATGTTTTAACAATATGATAGCTGCCAAATCCTACTAATCTAAATGTTGTCGAGGTATATCTCAACTTCAAACTTTTACTCTAAATCCAAATAGTTTTATCTAGGCACTACAATGGCTGCAACATTCTTGAGAGTTGGAGATCATGACCTCGCAGCACTATTTCTGAGTACCATCTATCTCCCAAACATGTAATGGATTGGTGGGTCACATATTGCATTCACCACCTGCAACGTGATACCAATAATCCGGATGCTTTCCAAACATACATATAACATGTAGTGGTATATAAAAAAAGAAGCAAAACTACCATGTCTGCTTGATGTCTTGGGTGACTTCTTTGCTATAAAAGATGTTGCTAGAAGGGGACACATATATAAGACAAGGGCTAGGGGTGCATGTCGTTATAGAGACTCTGTAGTTCTCTTATTGCAATTATTACACTTGGAGTTACACTGAGTAGTCCCTTCATGCTAGAGCCTCAGTTTCTTTTCAAGTACCAAAAGTTATAGTTGTCCAACAATGATTCAATATCTTCCCCTTAAGACGTTTAGAGAACATATACACCTGCAAACTTATAACATGGAAAGTCGCTCGCACCAAAAATGAAAACACAAGTAACTGGACATTAATTGACAACCTCCTTGCACAAAATAGAAGTTTGAACACCATGCATCCACTGATGTTGGGACAAGTTCATGACACTTAGGACTAGCTTGTCCATGGAGTTGGAGTGCCACCATGTTTAGGGTCTCCATTTGTCCATGGAATTGGAGTGCCACCATGTTTAGGGTCTGGACTTCCTGTTTCGTCTATCCCTGGTTCTCTATGTTCTACATACATCTTCAGTAACATAATTAAAGCGAACAAAATAAGCACAAAATCTCAGAAATTTGATATGCATGTTGTTAAAACTGATATCAGTAGTATCCTCACATGTAACTACGTACCTATATATATGCCTCTAGAGTACTATTGGTACAGTCTTCGCCCTAGCTACCTGCTTCATAAGCTCCACTTCAGCTGCCAACATCGCCAGCTCCACCATAGTTGCATTATCGGTTTTCGATACCATTTTTTCGAACGCGCAGGAGAACTGCGCCCCATTATATATTAAGCAGAAAAAAAGAAAAAGGAAAAGAAAAGGTCTACAAGGTCTATAGAAGACCCTCCTTACAGAGGCCAGAAACAGACACACAAATATAGATCCATTAGGGGATCAAAAACATACTACTCGATTCTTCCTAAGGCTCTACCAAGGGTGCAGTCAAATGAGCGAGGCCTTTTGCACCAGCTACTTCCCATATTTTTCTTTCCTCATCAGTAGCTCTGAGACTTAAAGATATACTTGGATTGCAGCCATCAAAAACATATTTATTCCTATGATTCCATAACGTCCAAGCTAGAAAACGGTTTTCTTGGAGACTCCTATGAGATTGCACATATTTTTTTAAGTCAGTTCTCCTTCAGATTATATTACCTCTTTATGTTGACAGAGCTGTTTTCTAGTTGTCATGCTATGAAGACTGGATTCCTTTGGACCTTAGTTGAACAATCTACTAAGAGCCTGTTTGTTTCAGCTTATAGATTATATAATCTGGATTATAATCTAAATTATATAATCTAGATTATAATCTAGATAGATTATAATTTAGATTATACAAATGTAGATTATTTATAAAGACAATAGTACCCTTATTTGTTTATTTAGGGTGAGGAAAGAAGGATCCCATATATTGTAATTTCTATTTATATAACCATGGTAGTGAGTCTTTTATCCAAAATAATTTTAAATAAGCTACTCTTGAAGAGATTATGAGATTATCATAATCTGGGCTTTAGATTATATAATGTGAACCTATAATCTAATTGTTTGTTTACTTGCTGGATTATATAATCTTAAGAGATTATAATCCAAAACAAAAAGGACCTAAGTCATTAAACATTGAGGGAATTACGATGGTTCGGGACTATGCTAATATCTTTTGAGATGAGTTCTCTGGAATGTCACCCATCCTCCGACGAGCAAGACTTACCTATGGTTTGACCCATCCTCCGATCACAAATCTAAATGTATGTACCATGTGACATGGAGAGTCGGCGGAAACGGTTGACACAAACTTGTATTAGTTACCAGTTGTACATCATTAGTGTTCTACTTTAGTGATAGACGTTTGACACAAATTTGTGGTTGTGTTACTAGGGAACCAAAACAAAACATTAAAAAAGGTAAATAGTAACTATAAGTCTTCTAAAAATAATTTAAACAATGTGAAAACTCGGTGCGATTGGTCATCATCTAATACACGTGTTTGCCAAAGCAAACCCTTGGTAGCTTTATTTCAAGTCTCTGACAGCAATGAAGAGGTGGTCCTCACCCCAATCTTGTTTGCCAAAAACTTGTTCCACGTCCATTTCATTTCCCCAACATATATCGTCCAAAACTCCATATATATATATATATATATATATATATATATATATATATATATATATATATATATATATATATATATATATATATATATATATAACTACAGCAAGCCCCGACCAGGTGCGCAGACCGCACCGGACCCTTTTTGGCTTATTGTACCTAACTGTGCTTACGCTAAATTATAATACGAGTTATGCTGATGTGTGTATCAGTTTATGCAAATATAGTCTACGCATATTACGTGCATCAGGCCCACGATCCGGCCCACGCGCTCACAATTATCCAGTCCCACGCCGCCACTATAAAAACACCCCCACGCCGCCAGGGATTAGGTTTTAGCGGCGGCGGCGGTTCCCTCAGGGCGTGCGAGCGGCGGTGATCCTGGGGGCCAGCAGCGGTGTCGCCTCGAGGCAGGCGACCGACGGCGGCGCTCCACTAGGAACGAGCGACAACGACGCTCCGAGGCAGGCGGGCAAGCGGTGACGGCGCTGTCGAAGTGGACGGACGACGGCAGCGCACCCTAGGCCCGGCGACAACGGCGGTTGTCCCGTCCGTCTCTGCGATGGCCACCGCCGCTCCAGCATCTGTGGTGCCGTCCCTTGCACCCAAGGCCAATGACAGCAGGAAGGCGGTGGTGCCCGTGGACGCATCGGAGCTAGAGAAGCACGTGCTGGCGGTGGACGACAAATCCGTGGACCGCGCCGCGATCGCCAGGATCCTGCGCGGCTCCAGGTACAGGTTGACCGCCGTGGAGTCGGCGACACGCGCGCTGGAGTTGCTCGCGATGGGCCTGCTCCCCGACGTCAGCATGATCATCACCGACTACTGGATGCCTGGGATGACCGGGGTACGAGCTGCTCAAGCGTGTCAAGGAGTCGGCGGCGCTCAGGGGCATCTACGTCGTCATCATGTCGTTTATGACCATCGTGATTTATACATTTTTTAAAAAAATTTTACGATAGCTCTTATTGCATTTTACGCTTCCACTAAAAAGCAAGTGCCACATTCGTCGTTACAAAACAGATCATTGATTCACGCTAAAATTCGTATCCATTTACGCTGTTTCGGATCACGTTTTATGCTTAAATCCACCTGACCTAGAACCCGAGCATGATCGGAGCGCGATTTTCATGTCGTAATTTAGGCCACATTTGTCGTTATGAAATATATTGATGATGTACGATAAAATTTATACCCATTTACGCTGTTTGGTTCACGTTTTACACTGAAATTTGACCAAGCCAAAATCCGTGCACGATCGAACGTGATCAATTTTCACGCCGTAATTTTCGGACCCCATTCGTTGTTACGAAACAGGTCTATAATTTACGTAAATTTCGTATTCATTTACGTTATGTCGGTTCACGTTTTATGATTAAATCCACCCAAGCCAGAACCCTAGCACGATCGGCTGCACGCGATTTTCACGCCGTAATTTTGGGCCCCGTTTGATGTTACAAAATAGATATAGGATTTACGCTAAATTTCGAATTCATTTACGCTGTTTTAGCTCACGTTTTACGCCTGAATCTGCCCTAGCCAGAACCCGCGCACGATTGGGTGTACGCGATTTTCACGCCGTAATTTTGGGCTTCGTTTGCTGTTACAAAACAGATATATGATTTACGCTAAATTTCGTACTCATTTACGCTATTTTAGCTCACGTTTTACGCTGGAATCCGCCCGAGCAGAACCCGCGAACCACGGTTGTAAATTAAAAATTATTTCCTTCTACTAATGCTCCTCAAACCTTAACTGTCCCTTTATTTACGCAATTATGCAGCACCTCTTTCCTTATATCAAACCGGTCAAGATTTATATAATGCATGGTTTATGCTATCATGTTACATATCGTTATGCAGTCGTAAACGGTGTGCACATGGTAATATTCGTTTCCGTGAGTCGAGGTACAAAAGATTCCTTCTATGCATGATTTATGCACATTACTACATATATTTATGCGTGTGTATATCGCCTGACGCGTATCACCCGAGATTCGTGGCTATCATCTGCATGGCTGACGCAAGCACGCGTACACTGGGCCGACCGCAACCTGGCTGGCGTCCTGGCTGGGACTTCCCCCACTAACGGAAGCCCAGGGCTTCCATTACCTCATATATATATATATAGTGTTCAAATTTCCTTTTTTCCCCATAGAGTCACGGTGATGTGTTGCTGTGTGATATATACCATCAGTTGCTCTGGTATTGTTTTAATGATATATAGCACACATTGTGGATGAAGAACGACTTCGTTTCCATGAAATTCATATTCCACACACAAAATATTGGGCATGGGAAGCGTTGGGAAGTTTCATCCATTATTAACTTGATGGGAGTTCAGGTGCAACTAGTGACATAGAAACTACCTTGACCATTGATGCTACTTGGATAATTTTCTATTCACAATTCTTCTTTATGTAGCCTGTGACATAATTAAAGCTCAATGAGCTTAGAGCCTTTGATCAATGCAAGTAAAATATGTAGCATGTGACATAATTAAGTACAAAATGTACGCTAATAAGGGCTAGTTGGTGGCAAAAAGCATCTTCACCCTCGGCCATAGACAAAGAAGGAACTAAGTCGAAAAAGGAAGTGGGATGAAGGAACTTAGATGAAAAAAGAATGGAGACGAAAAAAAGAATGGAGACAAAAAAAAACTTTTTTGACTATTGTACTCGAAAATATGCACTACTCCTTTTGGATTTAATAAAGTGTCTCGACTTTAAGAAGAAAAAATAAACTACTGTATATATGGACATATGTCCCATTGAAAAGAATAATTGTTACTATTTGTAATTATGTCTCTTTGCAAAGAACTTGCTCGTATATTTGTATGTGCACATATTAATTAATGTACATATATATTAAATATATATATCATTATCAATTTGTATATATATGAAAAAATAAAATTCACTTTAATATCGTTTCTTGGCTTAGAATCGATACTAAATTTCATTTTAGTACCGTTCTTTTTGCTAGAACTGGTACTAAAGGTTTATCACCAGTTTTAAAGTTTCATTTTTAGTATCAGTTCTAGCCAAGAACCGATACTAAAAATTAACCTTTAATGCCAGTTCTAGTTAATAACTATTTAGTATATTTTGGTATTTAGTCATGTAACCAAAAATAAAGATTAATGCCTTTAGTCCTAGGTGTCTAGTATCGGTTGGGAATTCGGTACTATTTTACCACTCGGTACCGATTGCCTATTCTCCAATAGTAGAGTCAAGTTCAAGCCAAGTGTTTGTACCTTCATGTATCAGTGTTTTCGTAACACAAAATTATTAGTTTTTGCAATCTGCATGGTGGTTTGTGACTCTTGGTTGGTTTGGAGTGATAGTAGAGACTACTAGATAAGTAACTAGAGTGAAGTGTACATCTTGATAGTTAGCACTATCTCCATTCTGGAATATTTGTCATCCACTAGTTCATTTTTTGAACTAAACGGTGATAAATAAAAAAGAATGGATGTAGTATTAGTTTATCAAGTACGAAATTCAATTTGAGTCCTAGGTTTAGTATTTAGCAACCCAATTAGCCACCTCCCCTTCATGGGTCATCCATTAACGGTGGCGTTGCTACAACAAACTCTAAGTCAGACCAAAGGCGGTCAGCAAAACCATAAAATCCTACACACTAAAATCCCAAATATATATATGCAGACATGGATGGATACATGTTAAACATCTTAGGTTAGGCATTTGAAAATGCACTTTCCATTTCCATGGGTTAAAGTTAGACAACTCCCCCCTTCTGAAAATTTAAAGGATCGACCGTGTATTTTACCTCGCAAAAAAAGTGTATTTTACTTTTGCTATATTAAGGAATTATTTGTGTAGTTTTCAACAATACAGAATTCTAATAATTGAATATATTAGCATTGGTTGGCCATTCTTTTTCAGTCAAAAATAGTTAGCAATTTGCGCAACATATGTAACTCATAGCCAAACCAAACTAGTTTTCTTTCCGTTGCCAAATGTGAGCATCTTAAGGGTTCTGTTGTTCCATCATAATTGACTCTCATGTCACAGTTGGTACATTGATCAGTAAATACTTTTTTCATCTCGCTTTTTCTTTGCTGTTGGTTGATATGTTATTCTAAATTGGCTTACATCCTGATTTCTAAAGCATCGCTGCCAGAGCTGAGAAGTGAGTCTCATCTGTCTCCCTCCTAAGTCCTAATTGCAGTAATTTCTGCCATTCTGTCTTGCTGATAGATGGAGAGATGAACATAGCATGGATGTCGACTGGCTAGCGAAAGACCCTCCTGTACAACAATGCTGACATCTTCTTCCCACGAGCACATGGGAAAAAATCTAACCAGGCTAGCTTTTTTATATTCTATGAGGCTAAACGGAGCCGAGATATCTCAGCTATTGTGCTTTTAAATCCATATAGTATTTTAAGGCTCTCAATGGCTACATCCTTGAGAGTTCTAGATTATGACTTTTGGCTACTGAGTTTGGTTTCTCCAAGTACCAACTGTCTCATAAGCATATAATATCTATCATGAGATATGAATAATCCAGATGCTTCCCAAACCTACAACTGACTCTAAGTAGTGATATCTTGGGTGATTTCTTTGCTACAAAAATGTTTCTACTAGAAGGGGACACATATGTAAGATTGGGACAGGTAGTGACTTTATATAGACATTGTAGTTTTCTTTTTGAGATGGTAAAAACTCAAATGATATAAGAAACGGTGCTGGTAGTAAAAAGACTTTGCCTTTATTACACATGAATTTGCACCGAGTACACTCCTCTATAAAGGTTTAGCCCCACAACACCCATCCACCATGAAGCCTAAATTTCGTTTCTAGCACAACAAAGTTACAGTCGTCCAAGGATTCAATATATTCCCCTTAAGATGTTTGGAGCCATAACATCATTCTATGGCAACACCAGCTAAGGGTTTGTTCGGTTAGCTCTCAATCCATGTGGATTGAGTGGGATTGGGTGGGTTTAAATCCCAAGCAAGTCAAATTTCTTTATAATTTTTTTTCCAATCTCGTCCAATCCGTAGGTAACAGAATTAACCGAACAAGGCCTAAGGTGAGTTTGGAAACCCAAATCCCCTTAAGGATCTCCTCATTTCCCAGGGTGGGTAATGTTTAGAGGGACATTTGAATAAGATATATAGTTATATGTAGGGGTTTTCCCTCCCTAGGTTTAGCCCCCCTTCCTTCCAAGCTAGGCCTATGAGTAGGGCTGGACATTCGGTCTATTAGCGTAATTTGGTTTAGTCTATTTGGATTTTTGAAAATTCGGGTTCTAAGAAATGAGAACCAAAAATATTAAAATAATTTAGAAACCGATCCCGAGTAGACCCACAATTTGGATTTGGTCTATTCGTTCCACCGAATAGTAGAGATACTAGTGTCTTTTGTTAAAAATATATATAATGAATAATTAAATAGAAGTATTATTATTACAACAAGTGACTATAAAAATAGCATATAGAGATATTTATATCATTAACATGACATCATAATTTTTAGCTAATAAGTTCATAAATCACATAATAATATCATTGTATACTAAGAGCTTTTTTATATTTCGTGTTATTTAGTCTATTCGGGGTTTAAAGGCTAGAAACCGAACCCAAACCTGTACCTCGAAATATAGCACATATAGGAACCGAACCCGAACCCAAAAACCCAAATAGACTAACAATTCGGTCTATTCAGGTTCGGTTCAGGTTTGGTTTCGGTTTTCATTTTTAAAATGTCCACCCCTACCTATGAGCCATATGAATCATGTTATAAAACATAGACACCTGCCAACTTATGACGGGGAAATTGGCTCGCTCCCAAATGAAAACACAAGTACTTGTGGTATCACAACCTCATGCATAATGGAAGCTTGAACACCATATATTACACCCTCCATCCAAAATAGCAGTCGTTTTAGAGAATTAGTGGGTTCTTACAATTCTTGATGCATGTTTTTGTATATGTGTCTATATTCATTATCATCTATTTGAATATAGACATAAAAACAAAGACCTAAAACGACTACTATTTTGGGATGAAGGGAGTATTACTTATCACAAAACATTTATTGTTTCTAAAGAATGCTTGGAGTGCTAATAATTAAAATTATTGGACAAGCATATGAAACTGCCAGCAAATTCTAACTAGTTTTCATTCTGTTGCAAAATGGGAGCATCTAAGTGGTTGTGTTGTCCACAAGAAGTTGCAATATATTAGGCTAGTGGGTATGTACGGTGTAGAACCTAGGTTGTATGGCTTTTTGCGATAAAGATAGAAACATTTAGTTAAAATCATAGTTGCACATAAGATAGCTTGGTTCTTCGCATAGGTTTTGACTAGGAGAAAAATAGTGGCCATATATCAGAGCAAAATTAGATTGTCTATGAGTTAGAAAAGTATTTTTATGGTTTGAAGCAATCTCCTAGTCAATATTATAAGAGAATTGATTATGTTATGCTCTGTGATGGTTTTAATCAGTCTTATTGTAATTTGGGAAATTTAGAGGAACTTGTTGGTTATGATGCTTCTGATTATGCTGGTGTTATGGATAAGAGGAGGCCTCTCATGGGTAATGCTTTCACCATTTGGTGGCTGTGATGTTAGCTAAAAATCAAGTTTGCAGGCTACTGTGATATGTCTATTGCAGAAGTTGAATGTATGGCTATTTTTGAAGCTTATTGTCACACCCGGTTTTGGAAGGTAAACCGAATGCGAACCATGTACGTGCCAGGATCAGAAATTCACGTACACAGCGATTACATAAATGACTCATCATAGCACAATGCTTCGAATTACAATAAATAGTAAGTAATAATATTACAGACTAGAGCCATTTACATAATATAAATCAAAGTACACAGAATCGAAACATAGCCAACGTAAACAACCCACCACAGGCAGCTGACTAGGGGGAGGTCGCTAGCCTAATCATCAAATTCGTCGAAGTCCTGGAACTCCTGGAGATCTGCCTCGACACCTTCTTCTTTACCTGAGCATAGATTGCACCAAAGGCAACCTGGTGTTTTGTGAAAGCAAGGGTGAGTACACATCAACGTACTCAGCAAATGTCCCGTTTGGCTATAGTGGACTAGCTTTATGTGGGGTTAGGGTCAAGCAGTTGCTTTTAACTGGTCAGGTAATTATTACTAGTAGAGAGCCTGGTTTTAACATTAACCCAAATTGTTAACCCGGAAGTACCCTTTCCAAACAGAAAGAATATCAGAAAACCATAATCATAGTCATAATCACAATAGAAACTAGCATTATCCTCATCATCATCTGTGAACAAAGCATCTCTGATCAATGTGTCTCTAATCAATGGAGCTCCCTTGGCCGCTCATAACCGCGAGCATGGCTGATATATCAGTTTCATAACACTCTGCAGAGGTTGCGCACTTTACCCACAAGCCGTGATTCCCTCTCTAGCCCGGGCTTGCAAGACCCTTATTCACTCCCAAGGTGAATGGCTAGGGATTCACTACGAAGCCTTTACAAAGATTCCCTGAGGCTGTAGCCGCCCGTTAGGTTTCCTAAATGCACCGCACTCCTCCCCAAGGGGCGAACCAACCTTGGCAGAGCGAGCCACATACACCGAGCCCCATTAACGGCACGACGGCGAAGCGAACTACACCCTAGTTCCTCTAATTATTCAGCTAAGGGCGTCCCATTCCACCCTCATGGTTGCACTGTTTTTCCCGGGCGGTCATCCAACGAACCAGTCCTTACGGAGAGGCACTCGAGAAACAACTCGAGTCCCCTTAAATGCCACAAATATATCATCATATCCAGAATAAAACCATAGTATCATCATTGTATCTCATCATGTTCATTGATTAAAGTAAAGCGCTAGCATGAAGCTAACCATAGTAACCCAAAAGGTAATCAAGGACAAGGTAAATAGAAAGCTAGTCAATCCTTATGTTGTTCATATTATGCGGGACAGCGAATTATAAAGTAAATGGGACATAATGGGTCAGAGGACACTTGCCTTCACCAAATGGATGCTCAGGGTCTTCAACTTTGTAGAACTCGAAGAACTGGGTCATTTGGTCGCCGAAGCTTGACCGTCGATTCCTCGAAGCTCAGAAACAGCTCACGGTCTATTCGATACATGCAATGAAGACGAACGGGCACAAGCAAACAGACATATATATGCATAAGAACATTACACCATACAAATAAAAACATAATCAAAACATGCAATACGAAATAGAGCGTGTTACTACAGTCACACGAGGAAAAAGAAATGCGATAGTCGAAGCTACGGTCGAGAAGTTAACGGGTTTAGGCTAAACAAATATTAACTATCACATTTAATTCGACATTATCAAATATAAATAATATCTACCATTTAGTTTGATTAATCCGCTATACTAATAATTGTCTGTTAAATAAGTAATTTAATTAAAACGAGACGAATTTACGACGCGCGCAACAGCACGACAGCGTGTAGAACGACGCACGGACACGCACGACATAGCACACTGACGACACACGAAACAGCGCGCGCGACCAACGCGAATGATGCGTGAATCAGCACGCCACCATGTGTGGAACAACACGCGCGACACATGTGAAACAACGCGCACGACAGCGCGCGGCACGGCTACGACGCGGGCATCACGATGACGCGCACACGGCGCACAACTGATACACAAAATAATGTGCGCGACAATGCGCAATACTCGGTAACAGATAACGTGATTATACTAGACATGAATTAAAGGAAGAAGCATTTAAGTTGGTATTAATCAAGTTAACCTTTATTTTATAAAAGCGCGAGTTAAGAACTATAAAACAGAATTAATAGCTAATCAAATAATATAGACTTGTGATGTGATGAAATAACATTATTAATATGTTGACGATATTGTTATGAAATTAACGTAACGCGAAAAGGGTCGTAACGGATTTAATAACGTGCGCGACTGCGCGAAACAACGTAAACGACGAGCGCGAACGACATGCGGATCAGCACGTAACCACGTGCAAAACCGCGCGTGCGGTACGCGAGATAAACCAAATAAACGTCACATTTATATTAAACGAACATTAGGGTAAAACATTTGAGTTAATATTAAACACGTCGATGTGCATTTATAAAGCGCAAGTTAATAACTATAAGTTTAATTTAATTGAAAAGTATAATTAATTAATGTTAGTTAAACAACAACATAATTAATTATTTAAAACATGAGACATGGCGAAACGATGTTACTAACGTGTAGATGATGCTCACCCCGCGACGACGGCGGACGGTCGGACGAGCTCGCGGCAAAGTTCGAGGACGTGCTGCGCGCACGACGCGATGCAACGGCGAGGCTGCCGCTGTGCCACGCAGATTACGCTAGGGTTGCTGCGGGCACAGACGACGATGGCAACGACGACAAACTAGGGTTACGCAGGATGCGCGCGAGGTTGTGCCGGGGACACGCGAGCGAGTCGCGAGCACACCGACCATACGCAGGCCGCGCCGAGGGCACACATGCGAGCCACGCCGAACGCGAGCGCGAGGTCGCACCGGGGGCACACGCACAGGCCACGCTGGGGTAGGCGTGCAGGGGAGGGCTCGCCTAGAGACACTACCGCGCCTGGGTCACGGGCGCGCTGTCGCGTAGGCTGGCTGCCGCGCTGGCTGCGCCGAGCTCGCGCGCGCCCGCGCAGGCTGGCTATGCCGGGGGTGGAGCAGGGGCGGTTGGCTGGGCCGCACCGTCGGTCGCCACTCTGGCTACACGCCACGGGCCGCGCAGGCTACGTGCCATGCCGCCGCGAGCTCACGGGGAGCGGCCGGGACGCGAGCGCGGGGAAGATAGAGGGAGGTAGGGCCTGCGTCCGAGAGGTAGAGAGAGAAAAATGAGAGATGTGGGCGCAAAAATGGCGTCGTGGGTGAGAAAATCATGCGGTTTGGGGAAGAGGAACAATGCTCCTTGCGGCGCCTGGGAGCATCCTGCATGCGCGCAGCGGCTGCATGCGCGCGGGGGAATGGGCTGGGGGGCACTGGGCTGGCTGGGAGCGCTGGCCGAGCAGGCCTAGCGGCCTGGGCGCTAACTCCTCGCGCGAGAGTGGGCCACTGGCACGCTGGGCCGCGCGGCCGAGATGGGCCAGCGCAAGCCGAGGGGGGGAGAAGGGCGCGGGAGTGGGCCTCGCGCGAGGGGCACTGCGCGCTGGGCTATAGGTGCTGCTGCCTGGGCCGCGAGCGAGTGGGCCAAGGGGAGGGCGCTACGCTGGTGGGTCGCGGGGGAGGGACGCGCTGGGTCGCAAAGGGGGCTAGCTGGGCCGCACGCTGGAGTGGGCCTTGGCGGGGGGGGGAGAGGAGACGACCTGTTGGGCTAGGCTGCAGGGTGGGCTTTTTCCTTTTCTCCTTTTATTCTCTTCTTTCTATTTGAATTTAACTCTAGCTCTTAAATTCATGGTTAAACATGCATCATGAGTTTAAATAGAGACACAACAACTCAACACATCATACAAAATTAGGTGCTCCAGCATGTGATGCAACCATAATAATTCCCCTAGGGTTTTGAACCTACTAGATTAATACTTATATAGTACAAAACAACTCTTCAATATTTAGAAAAAAAAAGAGAAGTAAATCGAAGAAAGGAAAAGGTAACACTTGAATTTGGTGGATACTAGAAAAGAAATTTTATACTCCCAAATTCAGGGTGTTACAAACCTAACCCCCTTAATAGAATCTCGCCCTCCAGATTCAAGAAGAGGCTAGCACGAAAATGAGATTGGTTCATCGGTTGACCACGGCTTTCTTTGGCTGACCTTGACTCTACAAGCTTAACTTGTGGACTAGCTTCTTTGACCTTCAGATGCTTGAGACTGATCGATGCAATTCTTGAGGATCTCTTGGACCTGTGGGTTAGGACCCAGACACGCTTCCGCTGCGCTATTCTGATCTTGTTGGTTGATGTTGATCGCATTGTCTTCATTGGGGTTAGCGGCTAACCCCCTTAACAGGAGCGTTGATACACACTTGATGAAGATGCTGCTGATTTTGATCTTGACTGATTTGGAGGAGTTGGAGGTTGCCAAATGGACTAGTGCAAGAGGAAAGAATAGTAAGAAAAGGTAAGTATAGACGGATTAGAGAGAGCAGGGGGAGAACCCAACTACTTAACTCTATGGCACTCACCTAGTAAACTGATACCATTGCGGACTAAGGGCCACAACACATCAACACTCATTCCAAAGAAGCAAATCAGTCATAGCAGAAGGACAAACATCATGAGCACACAACAACAAACATCTCGTTGCTATACGTAACTTTTAATTAAATGGTGGTCTTTCCTTACCAAGGGGAAACTATTCTAAGGCCATCGAAAGGCAAGGGGAATAATAAGACATGCAGGGTAGGGGCATGAGCATAATAAAGGATGGAGCTAAAGCAATGATTGTAACCGACCAGGGAGAGAATGCAACCAAGGTCAGGATAGGTAAAACACCATTCTCAAATCGAGAAGAAAAAGATGATATTTCAAAAGGTAGGCATAAGATAACATCATGGAAAGATCTAGATATTACAAAGGTAAGGGAGGTAATAGGCAAAAGCACACCAAAAGATCGAGTTAAGACAAGACTTGTAACACAACAGAGGAAAAGGGAACAAACAAGAGTGGGGAGGGGTAAGACAACACTCTTGAACTAAAATGGGGGAGGCGGCTTTAAAATGCAGGTATATGATAAGCATCAAGGTAAAAATCTAGGGATGACAAGGGCTAAGGTGATAACGGACAAACGCACCACAAGGATGTATTCCAGACAAAACTTGCAAGGTGTCAAAGAAGGGGGAGCAATCAATGATGTAGTAGGTGAGACATTATCCTCGAACAAGGATGGAAAAGAGAAGGCTTTAAAGGGGAGGTTCAAAGTAAGCATGAAGGTAAGGGTATGAATATTACAAGGGTTAAAGGTGATACCGGACAAGGGTGTAGGAGAGGAGGTAAATGGGCATAAGGACCAAGAATATAAGTACCATAAAGGATGGAGTTAAGACGGGACCTACAAATGGAAAAGGAGAGGCTGCGTCCAAGGGCCAGATAGGTAAATTGCCACTCTCAAATTGAGGTGGAAGAGAGGAGATTTTAAAGAAGTAGGAATAAAGATGAGTATCAAGGCAAGATCGATGGACGACAAGGTGAGGGTGATAGCAAATAAAAACACAGCAAGGGATGGAATTAACACAAAACTTGTAAGGCAACAAAAAGTGAAAATAAATCAAGGGAGAGGTGGGTAACTCGCAACTCTCAAACTGGGTTGAAAGAAAGGGGAGACTTTTAAAGGATAAGTTCAAAGTAAACATTTAGGTAGAAGGCCTCAATATCGCAAGGGTCAAAGGCGACAACAGACAAGGGTATGAGAGAAAAGATGAAGGCATTGGAGAGATAGTGGTATGAGTACAACAAAGAATGGAGTTACGTCCAAGCTTACACGCGGTAAAGAAGAGGATATAGCCAAGGGTGAGGTAAGTAAAACACCACTCTCAAATTGAGATAGGAGACTGGAGATTTTAGATAACAGACATAATGTAATCACAAGGCAGGATAGAGTGATGAGAAGGGTAAAGGAAATAACAAACAAAAACACAACAAAGGATAGAGTTAAAAACTCGCAGGTGACAAAGAAGAGGATACACCCAAGGGAAAAGTAGGTAAAGTACGATGCTCAGATTGAGAAGGAAAAGAGGATATTTTAAAGGTTGGTATAAGATAAACATCAAGGTAAGATATAGGGGTGATAAGGATAAAGGTGATAATGATGAAAAGCATAATCTGAGGACAGAGTTAAGGCAAGACTCGCAAAGTGACGAAGTGGAGAAAACAATCAAGGACAAGATAAGTAAGGTTCCATCAGGGTGATCAAAGTAAAGAAGTTCATTACCGAGGGATGTTATAAGGAACAATGAGATTAGCAGGAATGTGTGAAATAAAATGACCGCTCATGGTTCATCGAGAAACAAAGGTGGTCAAGGGCATGTTAACTGAAATGTCTCAAATAGATATTGGGATATAAAGGTAAGCATATATAGAAATAAAAGTATGCAAGATTCCAATGGTACGAGCATACCAAGACCAATAGAGCACAAATTGCCAAAAAGATAGCGACTTAACAATAGGATAGGAAAGGGTCTCAAAAGACAGTAAGATCATGGACATATAAACTGAAATGTTTAAATAGGCAGCAAAGTTTTTATTAGAGGTAGGTATTGAAACAAGAGTATTAATAAATCCAGGGATACGAGCATGTCAATACTAAGGGAATAAAGATAGTCAAGGGGTAGCAAATTAATGATGGAAGAAGGAAGAATCCCAACAGACAAAAAGGTTATGGTCAGGGGGCATCTATAAAGATGTCGCAAGCACAAGAGTGGGATCAGATCTAATAGATTGAGACAAGTATAGACCATACTAGAATAAAATAAATTTTGGCAAGGGGGCATATAGGAGCACAACGTAGAATTAGTCGAGGTGACTAATATTTTGAAGCATAATCAAGGATGGGGTGAAGTAATAGTCAATAAGTCCTTAAAACGACCAATGCTACTCTTGGCTAACGGTCCTACAGTCAGCACGGCCTTTGATACCACTTATGTCACACCCGATTTTGGAAGGTAAACCGAATGCGAACCATGTACGTGCCAGGATCAGAAATTCACGTACATAGCGATTACATAAATGACTCATCATAGCACAATGCTTCGAATTACAATAAAGAGTAAGTAATAATATTACAGACTAGAGCCATTTACATAATATAAATCAAAGTACACAGAATCGAAACGTAGCCAACGTAAAAACCCCACCACAGGCAGCTGACTAGGGGGAGGTCGCTAGCCTAATCATCGAATTCGTCAAAGTCCTGGAACTCCTGGAGATCCGCCTCGACACCTTCTTCTTTACCTGAGCATAGATTGCACCAAAGGCAACCTGGTGTTTTGTGAAAGCAAGGGTGAGTACACATCAACGTACTCAGCAAATGTCCCGTTTGGCTATAGTGGACTAGCTTTATGTGGGGTTAGGGTCAAGCAGTTGCTTTTAACTGGTCAGGTAATTATTACTAGTAGAGAGCCTGGTTTTAACGTTAACCCAAGTTGTTAACCCAAAAGTACCCTTTCCAAACAGAAAGAATATCAGAAAACCATAATCATAGTCATAATCACAATAGAAACCAGCATTATCCTCATCATCATCTGTGAACAAAGCATCTCTGATCAATGTGTCTCTAATCAATGGAGCTCCCTTGGCCGCTCATAACCGCGAGCACGGCTGATATATCAGTTTCATAACACTCTACAGAGGTTGCGCACTTTACCCACAAGCCGTGATTCCCTCTCTAGCCCGGGCTTGCAAGACCCTTATTCACTCCCAAGGTGAATGGCTAGGGATTCACTATGAAGCCTTTACAAAGATTCCTGAGGCTGTAACCGCCCGTTAGGTTTCCTAAATGCACCGCACTCCTCCCCAAGGGGCGAACCAACCTTGGCAAAGCGAGCCGCATACACCGAGTCCCATTAACAGCACGACGGCGAAGCAAACTACACCCCAGTTCCTCTAATTATTCAGCTAAGGGCGTCCCATTCCACCCTCATGGTTGCACTGTTTTTCCCGAGCGGTCATCCAACGCACCAGTCCTTACGGAGAGGCACTCGAGAAACAACTCGAGTCCCCTTAAATGCCACAAGTATATCATCATATCCAAAAGAAAACCATAGTATCATCATTGTATCTCATCATGTTTATTGATTAAAGTAAAAGCGCTAGCATGAAGCTAACCATAGTAACCCAAAAGGTAATCAAGGACAAGGTAAATAGAAAGCTAGTCAATCCTTATGTTGTTCATATTATGCGGGACAGTGAATTATAAAGTAAATGGGACATAATGGGTCAGAGGACACTTGCCTTCACCAAACGGATGCTCAGGGTCTTCAACTTTGTAGAACTCGAAGAACTGGGTCATTTGGTCGCCGAAGCTTGACCGTCGATTCCTCGAAGCTCAGAAACAGCTCACGGTCTATTCGCGACATGCAACGAAGATGAACGGGCACAAGCAAACAAACATATATATGCATAAGAACATTACACCATACAAATAAAAACATAATCAAAACATGCAATACGAAATAGAGCACGTTACTACAGTCACGCGAGGAAAAAGAAATGCGATAGTCGAAGCTACGGTCGAGAAGTTAACGGGTTTAAGCTAAACAAATATTAACTATCACATTTAATTCGACATTATCAAATATAAATAATATCTACCATTTAGTTCGATTAATCCACTATACTAATAATTGTCTGTTAAATAAGTAATTTAATTAAAACGAGAGAGTCTAAGCGAGACGAATTTACGACGCACGCAACAGCACGACAGCGTGTAGAACGACGCGCGGACACGCACGACATAGCACGCCGATGACACAATAACAGCGCGTGAGACCAACGCGAATGACGCGCGAATCAGCACGCCACCACATGTGGAACAGCACGCGCGACACATGCGAAACAACGCGCACGACAGCGCGCGGCACGGCTACGACGTGGGCAGCACGATGACGCGCACACGACGCACGACTAATACACGAAATAATGTGCGCGACAACGCGCTATACTCGCTAACAGATAACGTGATTATACTAGACACTAATTAAAGGAAGAAGTATTTAAGTTGGTATTAATCAAGTTAACCTTTATTTTATAAAAGCGCGAGTTAAGAACTATAAAACAGAATTAATAGCTAATCAAATAATATAGACTTGTGACGTGATGAAATAACATTATTAATATGTTGACGACATTGTTAAGAAATTAACGCAACGCGAAAAGGGTCGTACCGGATTTAATAACGTGCGCGACTGCGCGAAACAATGTAAACGACGAGCGCGAACGACACGCGGATCAGCACGTAACCACGTGCAAAACCGCGCGTGCGGTACGCGAGATAAACCAAATAAACGTCACATTTATATTACACGAACATTAGGGTAAAACGTTTGAGTTAATATTAAACACGTCGATGTGCATTTATAAAGCGCAAATTAATAACTATAAGTTAGTTTAATTTAATTGAAAAGTCTAATTAATTAATGTTAGTTAAACAAGAACATAATTAATTATTTAAAACATTAGACATGGCGAAAAGATGTTACTAACGTGTAGACGATGCTCACCCCATGGCGATGGCGGACGATCGGATGAGCTCGCGGCGAAGTACGAGGACGTGCTGCGCGCACGACGCGAAGCAACGACGATGCTGTCACTATGCCGCGCAGATTATGCCGTGGCTGCTACGGGCACGGACGACGATGGCAACGACGACACACCGGGGTTACGCAGGATGCGCGCGTGGTTGCGCCGGGGACGTGCGAGCGAGTCACGGGCACGCCGACCATACGCAGGCCGCGCCGAGGGCACACATGCGGGCCACGCCGAACGCGAGCGCGCGGTCGCGCCGGGGGCACAAGCATAGGCCACGCTGGGGCAGGCGTGCAGGGGAGGGCTCTCCTGGAGACACTGCCGCGCCTGGGTGCACAGGCGCGCTGCCGCGTTAGCTGGCTGCCGCGCAGGCTAGCCACCGCGTTGGCTGCGCCGAGCCTGCACGCGCCCGTGCAGGCTGGCCACGCCGGGGGTGGAGCAGGGGCGGCTGGCTGGGCCGCACCGCCGGTCACCGCGCTGGCTGCACGCCACGGGCCACGCTGGCTGCGTGCCGTGCCGCCGCGAGCTCGCGGGCAGCGGTCGGGACGCGGGTGCGGGGAAGATAGAGCGAGGTAGGGCCTGCGTCCGAGAGGTAGAGAGAGAAAAACGAGAGATGTGGGCACAAAAATGGCGTTGTGGGCGAGAAAATCGCTTCGTGCGGTTTGGGGAAGAGGAACAGTGCTCCTGGCAACGCCTAGGAGCACCCTGCATGCGCGCGGCGGCTGCATGCGTGCGGGGGAATGGGCTGGGGGCGCACCGGGCTGGCTGGGGGCGCTGGCCGAGCGGCCTGGGCGCTACCTTCACGCGCGGGAGTGGGCCGCCAGCACGCTGGGCCGCGCGGCCGAGATGGGCCAGCTCAAGCTGAGGGGGTGGAGAAGGGCGCGAGAGTGGGCCGCGCGCGAGGGGACCTGTGCGCTGGGCTGCAGGCGCTGCTGCCTGGGCCACGAGCAAGTGGGCCAAGGGGAGGGTGCTGCGCTGGTGGGCCGCAGGGGAGAGACGCACTGGGCCGCGGGGGCACGGAGGGGGCTAGCTGGGCCGCGCACCGGAGTGGGCCCTGGCGGGGGGGGGGGGAGGGGACGGCAGGTTGGGCTAGGCTGCGGGGTGGGCTTTTTCCTTTTCTCATTTTATTCTCTTCTTTTTATTTGAATTTAACTCTAGCTCTTAAATTCAGGGTTAAACATGATTCATGAGTTTAAATAGAGACACAACAACTCAACACGTCATACAAAATTAGGTGCTCCAGCATGTGATGCAACCATAATAATTCCCCTAGGGTTTTGAACCTACTAGATTAATACTTATATAGTACAAAACAACTCTTCAATATTTAGAAAAAAAGAGAAGTAAATCGAAGAAAGGAAAAGGTAACACCTGAATTTGGTGGATACTAGAAAAGAAATTTTATACTCCCAAATTTAGGGTGTTACACTTATATAGAAGCTATTTGGTTGAGAGGTTTATACTCTGAACTTTGTGATCACTTATTGCATTACAATGAATTGTGATAGCCAGAGTGTTATTTATCTTACTATAGAACAAACATTTCATTAAAAATCAAAACACATTGATGTGAGCTATCACTTTATTCGGGGTGTTCTTAATGAAGGTGATGTTAAGTTATGCAAGATGGGTCGGAGAGAAAATCCTCCGGCCGGGTGGCAGAATGCACCCACCCTAATCCTAAGATGAGGAGGGGGCCTAAGCGGTTTGCCTGTTAGGTGGATTCGGGATGAACACAAGAACACGCAAGGGTTTATAGTGGTTCAGGCCACCAGAGCGTAACACCCTACCTCCACTGTATGTATGTTGTATTGAGTGTGTGTTTGAGCGTGTGATTGAGTCTGTTCCTTGTAACGTTGTGACCCTTCCCTTTTATAGTTTAAGGGAGGTACATACAAGGATGCTGAGCCCCGACATGCGGGCCCAGTAGCATAATGGTAGGAATACATTATGTGAATAGTAAATGCTGACAGCACACAAAGATCCTCCGCCTTAGTAACGCATGAGTAATCACTTTCTTTGGACACGTGGCAGCCCCGTACCCGCCCATGTGGTGGGGTCAGGCGCTGTTGCTGGCCTAGAGTAGTCACCGAGGCTGGGGCGAGTCATGACCTGGTCCCACATACAGCTCTTTTACCACGTGACTAAAGAGAGCCACGTGGGTACTGCGTCTTTATAAAGTAGCAAGGGGTACCCTAGTTTCAGGGTATCGACAGTGGCCACCGGGCCCACCTCAGGGGAGGATGCGAGCCTGCAGGTGGGGCTAAAGCTTGTACTTTGCCTCAATATGGCCTGATTGGAGATTGGCGCGCCGTTTCAGCATGTCTGCTGATGCACCCTCTGTCAATCACCTTCGGTCACGCCAACTGCCATATCTGTCCCCGTGGCTGACTGACCCACACGCCCCCACGCCTAGTGGTTTCGTCGGGCCATGCGCGAGGCGCCTCGTTACCGCTGCATTGGTTTAAAAAAATTACCTTTTGTCTTCTGCAGCAGCCCCAAGGAGGCGCATTACCGGTGCGTGCGGCGGTTCACTCTTTCCGCACCCGAAATCCGACACACAAAGTGTATGACTTGTGGATCCGGGCCCCCGTGTCAAAGATTGGGCTGCCTAAGTCCTAGGTACCTGTCGAGCGGGATTTCCTGCGGCGATTCAAGGGCGCGCGGAAGGGTTTCCCTGAACAGGGACTCAGGTTTCCTTGAAAAAGGATTCACCCCGCATGCAGCAGTTACCTTTTCGCATTCTCTTCCAATCGACTGCGCCTCTTTGCCTTCGCACTCTTCTGCTCTACACCCGTGCCGCCGCACACGCCATGGCTTCACTTGGTCATCCCGACCGCTTTCAGTGTGAGGAAGCGCTCAATCTGGTGTGCGGTCTGCTTGGGTGAAGCGCGCCAGGGCTCACCGGAAGAATCCATGCTGGCGCTGCCCCCTTGGCGATCTCGCTGCTAAGGAGTTCGTGCTGTTCACCTCCTACATCTCTTGCGGGTTGGCGCTGCCGATCTCGCCCTTCTTCCTGCTGCTGCTGGAGGAGTTCGGGCTTCAGCTTCAACACCTCAAGCCCCACTCCATCCTCTAGGTAGCCATCTTCGTCCACCTCTGTGAGATGTTCATAGGTGTGGCCCCTTGCACTTCCCTCTTCCGCTACTTCTTTGTGCTTGTCAAGTCCGGGAAGACTAGGGACCACATCGGTGCCTACTACTTCTAGACGAGGCCAGATCCAGTCGTGGTCTACATCCCCACCCTTGGTGGAGCGAGATGGGAGAACTAGCGTAGCGACTGGGTGATTGCCAGCGCTTAGGCCAACGACCGCCTCGTCCTGCCGTCCAATGGACCGGCACTCGACCGCAAGCAGTGGAGGACCAAGTCATCCCTGTCGCTAGAGTTCCTGCCCATATTGGACAAGATCAAGGTCTTGGCCACGGACGGCCTGACGTCAATGCACGTGGTCGGCGACCTCTTGAAGCGTCGGATCATGCCGCTACAGAGGAGGCCACGCCTGTGCTGCTGGTTCACTGGCCCGAACGACATCGACAGAATCCAGCACGGGCCGGGCACTGATCTGTCCTGGGACAAGCTGGCTGTCATAGTGGGAGGGATTACCGGGGAGACTTTTGTCCCTGAGTCCCTGATACTCCCCCAGGCCACCCAAGCGCTCTGCGATGACCCAGGCTTGAGGACGGCGATCTTGGCCACGCTGCCGACCCTCGACGACAGCGGCGTGGCGGTTCACCAGACCAGCAGTCGGGACCCCCTCCGCGGGATCCGTATCTCCGATGCACCGGCTGGAGGTCCCCAGCCCGCCGGTATGGCTCCCAGCGCCAGTCCCGCCGTGGCCCCCAGCCCCTTGGACAAGGGCAAAGGGGCTGCGAGTAGTGACTCCGCCCCAGGTAGCTCTGGGGGGTCGGAGGAGGAGAGGCGACGTAGGCTGCGTCACGCTGACGGGTCGCTTGTTTCGGACCCCCCAGAAGCGCCAAAGGACTGCTGGTGGGGCCAAGGAGGCCAGCTCCTAGGCCCACGGCACGCAGAGGCGCGTCAGTCCTCCGGTCCCGCCACCACCACCACCATCTGGGGGTGATCACCCCCAGGGGCACCAGCAACAGCAATAGCAACAACAGCAGCAGCAGTAGCGGTCGCCCTGCTTCCAAGGTCACTGGAAAGTCTAGGGCCCCAAGTAAGTGTAGCCCCTTTTTCCATGAGTCTAATCATCATGCCGACAAGTCTTAACCATCATTTGTTGATCAGGGCTTCTTCCTCCGCTAGATACCAGGCCCACCGATAGGACTGGCCCTCAGCAGCAGGAATCTGCTGAGGGTGGTGCCGGCGGTCCACCACCAGTTGCTACCAAGACAGCGCCAGCGGCTTCCCATGCCTGAGTCGGGGGTCCGATGGCAGCGGCGCCAGCGTCAGGCGGCGTCGTAGTGGCGGAGGAGATCCCAGCTGGGGGATCTGCGCCCACTTCCGACACTAGGGGTGACACCGGAGGCGCGTCTAGCTCCAACCCCCCGCCTGCACCGGAGGAGATGGAGGTGGTGTTCCGGTGATGGCTCTGATCGGGTGCCAAGCAAGAAGCTGCGCCAATCTCCCTCCCCCTCATGTTGTCCCATGCCCACTAGGTCCTTAGTGACACTGGGGCAGCAATTTTGCGGGAGTGGGAGGCGCTCGAGGCTAAGCACCAGCGCCTCAGCGACTGGCACACCCAACTGGAGGAGCGCACCAAGTCGGCGTCCCGATAGTTCACCTCCAAGCGGTCCCAACTCAAGCGGGACCGCAAGGAGTACAAGAAGGACCTCCAGAAGGTGTATGCCAGGGAGCTGGAGGCACATCGGAGGGAGAAGAAGGTGGCCAGGAGGGAGGAGGCCGTGGCCTAGAGGGAGGCCCTCACAATAGAGTACCAGGCCAAGCTGAGTGCCCTGGACTAGACTCTGGAAGCCCAGCGGGCCCAGTAGGTCAAGGCTGTGGAGAGGCTGCAAAAGTGGGAGCAAGAGCTCGAGGGCAAGGCCAGTGACGCCGCCCTCGCTGAGGAAAATCTGAAGGCGAAGGAACAATCCTTGGACAGGCGGGAGATGGACCTCGCCAAGCGAGAGACGGATCTCGCCTTCAGGGAAGAAATGCTCACCCGACAAGGTGAGTTGCTGGCCGAGCACGAGCTTGAGGCAGAGGAGAAAGAGAGGAAGCTGGAGGAGCAGATCCGCCAGTTCAACGCGGCACAGGCGGCGCCGGGTCTCTAGGTGGTGGAGGCCACCAAGAAGGCCCTTGAAGATCTCCAAGCGGAGCACCGCGCTGGGGTCTAGCGCGTGGGCCGGCGAGGCAAGCACGGCACTGGTGCCACTAGGGATGAGCCCCATCCCAGTGTCAGAGCTACCAGCATCAATCTTCGATGCGCTCCCGGTGCTGGATTCCACCGCTGATCGCCTCCGACGCCTGGATCAGATCCTCGGCGCCCACTTAGAGGCAGAGGGCAATATGCTCTGCCGGGCGATGGTTGAATATGTCCTGATGTGCTTCCGGAGTCACGACCCCGCCATATCCTTGGCGCTGGTGATCGCTGGTCCGGTAGCCGCCACAAAAGACACCGCCCGGGAGAGCGTACAAGACACCGTGGAGCTGGTGGCCGAGCGCTTCCAGCGTGATCCTGCTGACGACGAGTAGCCAAATATGCAGAGATAAGGCGAGGGTTCCACTAGGAAGCAGCTGTAATAACTTTTGATTTTATAAGACATTCAAAGAACCGCTAATGAGGTAGCAATGGAACTTAAACTTATATGTATGTTATTTGTCCTTGCTGTGTGTAGCGTCATCAACTTCCCCCTGGTACTTGGCCCCCTGGGAGGTAGGCTCGATGTGTCGAGGCTGGATACCAGTATACCAAAGATAAAATTGGTTGCCCAGTCCCTAGGAGGTAGTCTCTACGGTTTGAGACTACCTACCTCTGGATTGGGACCTAGACCTGCACACAGTTTCGGCTTTAAAGTGATAGGAGCACACCCATAGGACCCATCGTCTGGTATCTGTCATCCTTTCATTCATGCTACAGGACCTGTAGGATTTAGCCTGGGAAGCCAAGCCGTATGCCCAGACCCATAGGATCATAGCTCCAAATACTAGGGTACCTGTTGCAGAGTGGTGGAGGTGCGGGCTTAGGGTACGAAACCAGGCTAAGCGGCTACACAGCTCTGGACCACTCCAGGAAACGAGCGCCCATTCTCTAGAACCGGACCTGTAGGTTGTCGGACCCCCTGTAGCAGTAGAGGGGTCCTAAACTGCAAGCCTGGCTACTCAATTCGGATGTCATCATACCAGCAATGGTGGGAAACTGTATGGGTGGGTTAGATAAAAAATAATGCTTGTAAACTGAAGTAGAATGAAACCATCACAAAAGCACATCTGGGGGGTAAATCCTTTCCTTATAACTTGATATACATGGGTGCAGACCAATAGGCTAGGCTTACGAGGGCGGACCTCACCAGATTGACGTACACATATGCGCAACCTAGTTACAAAGGAAGAAAATTCAACCACCCAGTTTTGCTTTTATGGATAGAACTTATGGAGATGCTCTATATTCTAGGGATTGGGAAGAGGTACTCCTTCTGTTGTGGCAAGGCGGACACACCCGGGTCGGCATATTTCAATCACCTTGAAGGGTCCTTCCCAACTGGGGGAGAGTTTGTGGAGCCCTTCTCGGTTCGGTACTTGCCTTAGGACTTGGTCCCCGACCCTGAGCTCCCTACTATGCACAAACCGCTGGTGGTAGCGTCTGAGCGCTTGGTTGTACCGTGCATTTTGGATCACCGCTCGCCATCTACGTTCATCGACGAAGTCCACATCCTCACGCTGTAGCTGTTCCTGCATAGACTCATCGAAAGACTGGACCCGTGGGGAGCCCATAATGATTTTTGGGGGAAGACAGGCTTCGGCCCTATAGACCAGGAAGAACGGGGTCTCCCCGGTAGCTCGGCTGGGTGTGGTCTGGTTCCCCCATAGTACGGACGGAAGCTCATTGACCCAATTTGCACCATGCTTTTTTAAGCAGTCATAGGTGCGTGTCTTGAGTCCCCTGAGGATTTCTGCATTTTTCCTCTCTGCTTGGTCGTTGCTCCTGGGATGCGATACAGACGCAAAGCAGAGCTAGGTGCCTATGCCCTCGCAATACTTCTAGAAGAGCCGACTTGTAAACTGGGTCCCGTTGTCCGTAATGATACGGCTTGGGACCCCAAATCTACAGACAATCGACTTGAGGAAGGCAACAGCAGCACCCTGGGTGATACTGACCATAGGGGTGGCCTCTGGCCACTTTGTGAACTTGTCGATAGCGACAAAGAGGAAACGGTACCCGCCGATGGCCCTTGGGAATGGTCCCAGGATATCCACCCCCCATACAACGAATGTCTAGGAGGGTGGAATCATTTGCAGAGCCTGAGCCGGTGTGTGTATCAGCTTTGCATGGAACTGACATGCTTTGCAGGACTTTACCAACTCAGCTGCATCCTGGAGAGCGGTTGGCTAGTAGAAGCCGTGCCGGAAGGCCTTACCGACCAGTGTGCGGGATGACGAATGACTTCCGCACTCACCTCCATGGATCTCCACGAGCAACTCATGGCCCTCCTCCTGGGTGATGCACCGCATGAAAATGCCATTGGCGCCACGGCAGTATAGATCCCCTTCTACCACCGTGTATCGTTTAGCCAACCGCACTATGCGCTCTACGGACACATGATCTTCAGGAAGGATATTTTCTTTCAGGTAGTCCTGGATCTCAGAGATCCATGCATCGAGACCACTCTAAGCTACTGGCTGTGGTGCTAGAAGGTTGGCAGGACCCTCTGTAGCACACACAATCCTTGGTAGGCTTTGCAGATGGAACACCACCAGGACCGCTAGCTTCGAGGTGCTAGTCTCACCCCCTTCACCCGGCTCGGCAGGCTGGGCGGTAGGTCTCAGCAGCCATCTTTCGAAGACACCCTCAAGCACGGGTGCCCAAGTTGATGCCCTTGTGGAGAGTTCATCTATCACTGAGTTGTTAGCCCGAGGAACATGTTGCAGTTCCAGGGCAATCAAGTCTTTTTCCAGCTTCCTTACGTGGAGGAGGTAAGCTGCAAGCCTGGGCTCGTTGCAGCTACATTCTCCGCGGACCTGCTTGATAATCAGCTGGGAGTCCCCCTTCACAAGGAGCTGGCGGATCCCTAGGGATTGGGCTGCAGTCAAGCCGAAGATCAGTGCTTCATACTCTGCCATGTTGTTGGTGGCCTTGAACTCAAGGTGCACCATGTACTTCACTTGATCTCCGCTTGGGTCGACGAGGACCACTCCAACACCGCCAAACTGCTGGCGGGCGGATCCATTGAAGAAGAGCGTCCAGTGAGGCTCGGTGAAGACTGAAGCCCTAGGCTCCGCAGGTGTGGGGTCCGAATCGGGATCTGAACCCCTAGGAGCGCTCGGGGGAGGGGTCCATTCCACAATGAAGTCAGCTAGAACCTGGCTCTTAACAGCATGGCGAGGCTGGAAGTCTAGTTGGAACTCAGCAAGCTCTGTGGCCCACTTGGCAATGTTGCCTGTGGTGTTAGAGTTGTGGAGAATGGCCCTTAACGGGTAGGAGGTCACCACCACAACCCTGTGTGCCAGAAAATAGTGGCGCAACTTCCTGGACGCAACAAGCACATCATAGATAAGCTTATGTGTCTCAAGGTACCTTGCCTTTACCTCATGTAGGACCTCGCTGACGTAGTAGACCGGCTTCTGGATGGTCCGGACCCCTGCGGTTGGTCCCGAGCCCTCAAGCTTCGTGGTGGTCAGACCACCACCTTCTCCTAGGGGAACTTTCTGACTCCCCTGGGGATGTTGTGACGTCCTTTCGACGACCAGCACCGTGCTCACCGCCTCTGTAGCCACTGTAATGTACAAGTACAGCGGCTCCCCTGGCTCCGGAGCTACCAGTATTGGTAGGGACACAAGGTGCTGCTTCAACTCTTGGAAGGCTTGCTCTGCCTCCTCGGTCCAAGAGAATGGGCCGGACTTCTGTAATAGCTTGAAGAAGGGTAGCACCCTCTCAGCCAGCCTTGAGATGAAGCGGCTAAGGGCGGCCAGTGACCCCGTAAGCTTCTAGATGTCCTTGATCCGGGCTGGAGGCCTCATTGCCTCAATTGATTTGATCTTCTCCGGGTTTTCTTCAATGCCCCGGTGCGAAACCAGGAATCCCAGCAACTTCCCTGCGGAGACACCAAAGATGCACTTTTCCGGGTTTAGCTTCGTGCGCGTTGCCCTCAGCTTGTCAAAGACCAGGGTTAAGTCTTCCACTAGGGTCGACCCTCTCTTAGTCTTAACCATGATGTCATCGATGTATATCTCTATCCTGTCCCTAATCAGGTCCCCAAAGGTCTTACTCATTGCTCGTACAAATGTCGGCAAGGCATTTTTCAGACCGTAAGGCATTACAACATAACAGTAAAGCCCATCCACAGTTACAAAAGCAGTATGCTTCCTATCTTCCCTAGACATCTGGATCTGATGGAAACCAGAGTAAGCATCTAAGAAGGACAGGAGGTCGCACCCGCAGGTAGAATCCATGATTTGATCTATGCGTGGAAGTGGATATGGGTCCTTGGGACAAGCCTTATTGAGGCTGGTGTAGTCGATGCACATCCAAAGCTTCCCGTTTGCCTTTGGAACGATGACTGGATTGGCCAGCCATACTGGGTGATGGACCTCTTCGATGAATCCAGCATGTAGCAGCTTCCGGACCTCCTCACGGATGAAATCCTATCGCTCAACGGACTATCTCCGAGGCTTCTGACTCACCGGTTTAGCGTCAGGGTGGATCTTCAGATGGTGCTCAATCACCTCCCTAGGGATCCTAGGCATATGCGATGGTTCCCATGCGAACACGTTGGCATTTGCCTGGAGGAAAGCGACGAGCGCGATTTCCTATTTTTCCTCCAGATTGCCCACGATGCGGGTGGTCTGGGAGGAATCCATGCCAACCTGGATGGTTTTGACGGGACCGCCGTTTGCTCCGGACGGCCGCACCTTTGGCACCTTGGTAGGCGCCTTGGTATAGGAAGTCGAGGGGTCCCTCCCCCATCATCTGGGCGAGCAGTTTCTACCGCCAGGGCATGCAACTTCTCGACAGCTGCAAGCACAGCGGCGCGGTCGCCCCGCACGGTGAGGACCCCAGCAGGGAATGGCTTCTTGAGGACCAAGTACCCGTAATGGGCAATGGCCATGAACCGGTATAGAGCCGGTCTGCCAATGATGGCATTGAAAGGGAGGTTAACCTCCGCAACATCGAACTAGATGTTCTCTGTGCGGAAGTTCTCCTTGGTCCTGAATGTAACCGGGAGTGCGATGCTCCCAAGGGGATACACCGGTTAAGGGCCCACTCCGAAGAATGGACAAGAGGGTCCCAGTCGGGATCTTGGGATCTGCAGCTGCTTGAACGCAGCGTGACTGATGACGTTGAGCCCCGCCCCATCGTCAATCAGGACATGATGCAGCCTCATGTTGGTGATGACAGGGGCGGTGATGAGTGGTAGTATACCGGCCCCTGCCATGTTTTCGGGGCAGTCGGATGTCCCAAAGGAGATAGTGATGCTCCGCCACCGCTGATGTGGAGCAGCCTTCGGGACCCCTGGGGTCGCCGAAAGGACCTCTCGACGTAGGGACTTCACGTTCCTACGGGAGGTGAGCTCCCAACTCCCGTCGTACATCACGTACAGCTTCTTGCGACGGTCGTTGTCGTCACCGGAGTCGGAGTCTCTAGTGAAGACGTCCTTGAGGACTCCCTCAGGGGACTGATACCCGAGGTCCCGTTCTCCCGCGACCACATCACCTTCGTCGACCTTCTCCTTGCCAGGCCGACGACGAGGCGGCAAGCCATCCTTGGAGGCCTACTCGCACCGCTCGCTGATGCGCTTCGTGAGCTTGAGGATCTCGCGGCATTCCGAGGCACTGTGGCGACGGTTGGGGTGGACAGGGCATGACCCACTATCACTTCCCTATTGCCGTGGGAGCTTGCCGCGCTCGTTCCGGCCCCCAACCGCGGCTGCAACAATCGTAGCAGCAGACTACGGCCTATCATGGCCGCGGTTCTTCTTCTTCTTGTTGTTGTTGCCACCTTAAGTGGCAGCACTAGAGCCACCCGTCTAAGTAACTCCGGTCTATGGTGCCGAGTGCCATGCACGGCCCTCAGCAGCTCTGGCACACTTGTCGGCCAGAGCAAAGAGCGTGGTGACGGTTTCCACGTCATGCGTTGCCAATTTCCCCAACATCTTCTCATCACGTACCCTCTGTCGGAAAGCAGTGATAATGGAGGCATCAGAGACACGAGGTATAGTTCCTCGTACCTTGGTGAAGCGGGAGATAAAAGCCCGGAGAGTCTCCCCGGGTTCCTGCCTTACAGCATGGAGGTGAGCCTCCACACCATGCTACTGATAAGCACTGGCAAAGTTTGCTGTGAACCATGCACAGAGCTCTTCCCAGGAGTAGACGGATCCCAGGGTCAGGTTCATGAGCCAGGTCCGGGCTGGCCTGATCAAGGCTACATGGAAGTAGCTCACCATCACGGCATTGTTTCCACCAGATGCTATAATGGCGGTGACATAGACCTGCAAGAATTTTGACGGGTTTGACGTACCGTCGTACTTCTCCTGCAGGTGCGGTCGGAACTTGGGTGGCCAAGTCGCCGCACGGAGGTGATCAATAGGACACCCGTGTGGATTCGGGCGCCCCTTGGAGTTTGTGGCGCAAGCGGAGCGAAGTCTTGATCGAGGTTGCGACCCTCGAAGTTTTGCCGACGCTCCCGTGCCCTCTCTAGAGAGACTCGAGCATCCTCGCCCGCACGCCTATGGTTGAGTTCTACCCACAGGTCGTCAGTCTGTGCGGCCCTCACTGAGGGTGAGCGCACAGACACCGACGCCTTGTGTTTACGCCGGAATGACCGAGGCCTGGGCCTGGCCGAGCCAGAATGCGCCATGCCGAGGAGACGGTCGACATCTTCACGCCACTGCTTCATGGCCCCCGGCGAGGCCGTGGAACTTGGAGGGTGGTGTAGTAGCTCCCTGGCTGCAGACAACGCCCAGGAGCAGCCCTTGACGGAGCCCTAGATGTCTGTGCGGGCGTGTGCTGCTACACAGCGCGCACAGCAGCAGCACCAGGCGTAGGGCGGTTGGAGCCTCGTGGCATGGAAGATGATGCCTCTTCCTCCATCAGGAAGTCCTCGGGAGACAAGCCACGATGCTGAACGATCTGAACCATCGTGTTGAGCAAGAAAAACAGGCGAAAAACCTAAAGCCAAGCCCCCTACCTGGCGCGCCAAATGTCGGAGAGAAAATCCTCCGACCGGGTGGCGGAATGCACCCGCCCCAATCCTAAGATGAGGAGGAGGCCTTTGCCTATTAGGTGGATTCGGGATGAACACAAGAACACGCAAGGGTTTATAGTGGTTCAGGCCGCCGGAGCGTAACACCCTACCTCCACTGTATGTATGTTGTATTGTGTGTGTGTGTTTGAGCGTGTGATTGAGTCTGTTCCTTGTAACGCTGTGTCCCTTCCCTTTTATAATTTAAAGGAGGTACATACAAGGATGCTGAGCCCCGACATGCGGGCCCAGGAGCATAATGGTAGGAATACATTATGTGAATAGTAAATGCTGACAGCACACAAAGATCCTCCGCCTTAGTAATGCATGAGTAATCAGCGGGAGTCATGATGACCGCAATCCATGCAGCATTGATAGTCGAAACATGCGAGTAATGGTGAGTAACAACACGACCCACGTATCATGGACTGAGCATGCTGCCTATCAGTGGAATGGACAGGCGCACGTCTTATCCGTAATGAATGCGAAGGCACGCGTAGCCTAGAGGCGTCATGCTAGGTTCCGCCCGTTGGCTTATGCCACGTGGCAGCATCGGGTCTCCGCCTGAGCGGGGAGCAGGAGTGTATGCGGGTAGGTCCGGATCCCACCAGACCAGGTCTGGACACGTGTCAGCACCGGACCCCCACCTGGGACCTGATTAAGGCCCGGGTGTGTTCTGTCCTGGAACCCTAGGACCCTACTGTGGGTGGCCCGGACCCCATACGGGGGGGGTCCGGATCCCATTCTAGGGGTCCGGTCCATACACGTGGGGGTCCTGGACCAAACTTGGAGGTCCGGACTGTATATCCAGGGGTCCGGCACTTTCCCATGGGGTCCGACACTTTCCCATGGGGGTCCGGACTCACTGTTGATGCCTTGGAGTATATCACTTTCTCTGGACACGTGGCGGCCCCGGACCCGCCCATGTGGTGGGGTCAGGCACTGTTGCTGGCCCAGAGTAGTCGCCTAAGGCTAGGGCGAGTCATGGCCTGGTCCCACGTACAACTCTTTTACCACGCGACTAAAGATAGCCGCGTGGGTACTGCGTCTTTATACAGTAGCAAGGGGTACCCTAGTTTCAGGGTACCGATAGGTACTTATGATAATCCCACTAATATATTGAAAAACCTATTCCTGGAGCTATGCTCAAACTTAGTTGGTATTACAGTTTAAGTCATAGTGATTTTTTGGTGTAAGTGATTATTTATATTAAAGTGAGTTGATGATGATACTTCATTTGCTACAAGCTGAAATTCGTCTCAAGGTGGTATTTGTTGAAATCAGTGTTAATCTAAATAGTTTTAGATGACTGTTTAAACTGGTCTAAATGGTGAATGGAGGAACACCTTGCAGTTTAGGGCATATGCGGTCCTCTAAACGTTTGACCTATTTAGACAGTCAATGCTCGGTCTAAACGGTCAAATGGCCTAAATGGAACGGGTTTAAACGTTGTTTAACCTATTCATTAGGCAATTTTCTTGATAGGGCCAAAATGTGGCGGGCTCAATTGCATTGGCCTGTTACTGTTAGGGTTCCCTCACATTCTCTACCCGAGCTTGCCTTCTTTCCTTTGGTTTTTGGCAGTTTCTATATATGAATGTCTTCTTCTAGCATGTTTTAGTTGTTCCACAATTAACTAAATAATTAACTAAACTAGGGGATGAGTTTAGTTGTCCTGAATTGGTCATTTTGGTTATATGGATATGTAATATGTTATGTTAGTGTTGTCTATTTATCATAATTTTGTATCATTAAACCAAATTATGGATTTACTCATTTACTCTTACTGAAATTTACATACTATATACTAACCATTAACCCTTCTTTTGTAGGTACATGGTCTAGATGGAGAGAACATTAGAAGCTTTGTGTTTACTTTAAAAAAGTTAGTGAAAATCTATTTAATCTTGCTGAAATGTTGCTATAGTAGAAAAGTGTTTAGACCGTTTCATTCCATTTAAACACGTCTAAACACTAAACAGAGCCTCGTTGTTCGTCTACCGTTTGTCGTTTACGTTTCCATTGGTTGAAATATAATCCAAGTACTAACATGAGTTTTATGGGATGTCTAAAGAGGTATTCTCTACATTGAGTAAACTCTCCTCGTATACCAAAGATTACTAGTTGGCGTCTATGATTTATCTGGCAAGGGTTTTCTATGTAACTTACTACGTCTCGTGTCCGATCCATATTTGCATTATTTACTAATAATGAAGAGCAACGGAGGTGTCGCCCATGCCACCCGACAGGGACGAGACTCACAGTAAGACCCTAAAATCTTGATTTTGGGTTTAGTAAAAATTTTCCAAAAAGAATCAAACTAAAGTATCATCTCATGAAGGATAATACATTGAAAGTGACCCTTTCTAAAAATAATAATAATAGAACTATTTTTTATTTGGTGTTAAAAATCCTCTCTAAAAGCCTATACTAGAAAATATGAAATAAATATTGAAGCCCTTGATGTACTTTTCATTTTATCACATATTCAAACTAATATTCTCCTAAAAGAAAGAATGTGTGTACTCCCTCCATTCTTAAATATATGACACCATTGATTTTTTTTAAAACTTTGACCACTCGTCTTATTCAAAATATTTATTCAAAAATGTAAAATTTCAAGTCATGCTCAAACAACCTTAAGTGATAAAACAAATCATCACAAAAAAATGATAATTCAAAAAAATTCTAAATAAGGCGAGTAGTCAAAATTTTCAAAAAAAATCAATAGCGTCATATATTTAAGAACGAAGGTAGTACTTCATATTCGAAACATTTGCCTAATCATTGAGCAAAGCAATGGATATAAATATATATATCTACAACTAAATAAATTTACATTCATGTTGGTGTTTGTCTATGCATATAATTTAAATTTGTATTAAACTCGAATTTGAATTAAGATCTAAAAATTCAAATAGAAAAGCAAATAAAAACTGAATAGAAAAAGGGAAAGAACCGATTTGGGCCAAACCAGTCAGCCGACCCACTTACCTCACGTAGCCACCATCTCATGTAGCCTTTCTGCAGTGACAGCTAGGACCGCGGTGTCAGTCGCTCCCACACACGCACTGTGGCACCGATGTGCGGACATGTGGGGTCGCTGCACCAGCCTCACCGCACACCTCCATTTCATCACTGACACTGCCATGTGGGACCCTTTCTTCCCTCTTCTTCTTCCTCACTACCGTAGCTACCGCAGCGATCCGATCCGATGAGAATCTGATGATGGGTGGTTGCAATCCGTTAGGATTCAAGGTATGGTCATTAGGATTCGATAGACGTCCCTATACGGATACATCGTACGGAGCAAATCAAACTCAGCGCATAACCTGGAGTTCGTTGTCGGCTGACCCCCGCCCGCATCGGACTCGTCTCCGTCAGGCCCAGTATTGACCTCAATACACTTGTATTGAAGTTGATTGGGGTGTAACTTAAATTAATTTACACTCCAATTCACCTCAACACACACATGGATTGAGGCCAAAACTAGAATACTCAAACAAAGCCTCAGGGAGTATACATACCAGTGCCCCTCTGCCGTCTCGCTATAGAACAATTCGAGCTCGTGCCGAGTTCCAAAACTATTGCGAGTACGAGCAGAGAGAGAAAAGAGAGAGGGGGATCACCGCCGATGTCAATCCGTGTGTTGTCATAGCTATCTCCTCGCCTATGTCGTCGTACGGATCGAGGTTTCGAGGGCACTAGGGAGGTTGGGTGGGGCGCATGGGTGGTGTCCGAGGCACAACCGGGCAAGAAGAGCCATCGGCGTGCACGAGATTGCTCGCCGGGGATCGACATTGCAGTGGGGCCGCAATGCTCCATGGTCTGCATGCCCGACACTCCAATCGAAGGTGAGAAGCTTCCAGAATGATTCACTTTATTCCACTCTTCGCGTAGTGCTAACCAGAGTGGGGGGTTGGAGTGCTAGAGCGTAAAGAGGAGGGCTTGCCGGTGTGCTCGCCATGACCGAGGCCTGGCCCTGGTTGAGCCAGAGTGCGCCATGCCGAGTAGGCGGTCTACGTCGTCGTGCCACTGCTTCATGGCCCCCGACGAGGCCGTAGAGCTAGGAGGGTGGCGCAGCAGTTCCCTGGCTGCAGACAGCGCCCCAGGCGCAGCCCTAGACGCCTTGGATGTTTGCACGGGAGTGTGCTGCCGTGCAGAGTGCACAGCAGCAGCTGCACCAGGCGCAAGGAGGTTGGTGGCCCGCGGTGCGGAAGAGGCAGCCTCCTCCTCCAGCATGAAGTCCTCAGGCACGAAATCTTGGTGCTCGACGATGTGGACCATGATGTCGAGAAGAAAAACAAGCAAAAACTTAAAGCCTAGCCCCCTACCTGGCGCGCCAAATGTCGGAGAGGGAATTCTCTGGCCGGGTGGCGGAATGCACCCACCCTAAATCCTAAGATGAGGAGGGGCCTAAGTGTTTTGCCTGTTAGGTGGAAACAGGAAGAACACAAGAACACACAAGGATTTAGAGTGGTTCGGGCCGCCGGAGTGTAATACCCTACTCCACTGTGTGCTGTATTGAGGTTGAGAGCTTGAGAGTCTAAGTGAGCTTGAGCCTAAGTTGGGTCTACCTTGCAACGTAGTGTGCCCTCCCTTTTATAGCTCAAGGGGGCACATACAAGGATACTGAGCCCCGACATGTGGTCCCAAGGACAAATGGAAGGAAGGAAGGTACTACTGCCTCTAACGCCAGGGAGATCTCTGAGCGCCATAATATCTGTAGTGCTTACAGTATTGATATCTCGCGGTAGCACCCTTGGAAACGCGCGAGTGATGATGAGTGCAGCGCATACGGCAGCATGAGCGTACTACCTGCCAACGGAATGGACAGGCACGCCGCCCGCAGAGTGGCCTGGTCGACGCCCGTCAGTGGAGTGGACAGAGCACATTAAATGTTGGGGCGGCACATCGCCTGCCATTGGAGTGGATAGGGCTCATTAAATTCTGAGGCGGCACATCACCTGCCAGTTTAACAGGCGGCGCGCCTTATCCGCAATAAATGCAGAGGATGCGCAGCCCAGAGGCCTTACGTCAGGCGCCGCCCGCTGGCTTACGTCACGGGCAGCTGGCCACGTGGCAACATCGGGTCTCTGCCTGAGCGGGGAGCAGAGGCGTATGTGGTATGGTCCGGACACGTGTCGGCTCCGGACCCCCGCTTGGCCTTGATTAAGGTCCGGGTACTCTTTGTCCTAGAATCCTGGGGCCCTATTGTGAGTGGCCCGGACCCCACACCGAGGGGTCCGGGACCCATCCCAGGGGTCCGGTTTGTACCCGTGGAGGTCCTGGACCTTGCCCGGAGGTTCGGTCTGTGTATACAGGGGTCCGACACTTTCCTGCGGGGTCCGGACCCACTGTTGATACCTTGGTGTACATTGTTTTCTCAGGCCACGTGGCGGCCCTGGAGCCGTCCACGTGGTGGGGTCGGGTGCTGTCCTTCACGCGACTAGAGATAGCCGCGCGGGCACCGGGCCTTCACACTGTAGTAAGGGGTACCCCTGTTTCAGGGTACCGACAGTGAGATACATCTAGATTTGTCTTTAAATCTGGATGTGACACTCACACTTCCCATCCTATATCCCCCACGAACCAAACAATAGTTTAGAATAAAGTTCAAATTCACATCTTAGTTACTTGCATCAACTACCACCGCCAATTCCCATAGCGCTTCATATATAGTTGCCAAACGCACCCTCATCCTCATAAGAGACCTACAAAGTCTATAGGTACCAAAAGCCTCAGTCATATACGGGTATAGTCCCAATTCCAATAAAAATGTTTCCCGCAGCATAGAAATCACCCAAGATCCCATGCAGACATGCTAGTAAATAACTGTATTACATTACATGTCACTACACTCGGAGTGTGTGGTAGGATTGGCAAGCATCAAGATTCTTTCTATTATGGAGCTAGCGGGTCTTTCAGAGTACGTGACTACTCCTCCACTACGAAGAAAAAAAGATCCACAACAAGCGCTGATACTAAGTCATAGCAGACAATCCATAAGGAATGAGGCTGGCTCTAGCACGGACTACTAAAGCCTCGTCTACCCTAAATATAGAGGATCAAACGGTCATCTACGCTCTTCAGAAGCGTTCTCTAAATGATCCTCTAAATTTAGAGAACGCTGTTGGATTATCTATATATAGAGTTTCTCTGAACGGTCCTCTATCCATTTGAATACTTTAAATATCCGGTTTAGCAAAACTAAAATATGTACAATACATTTGAGAGTATGACAAATACGTATGTACAAAAAATAAAAAATAAAAATGTCTCTAATATAGGTATTTGCGTATAGAGGACGTGATTTAGAGAACGTTGTTAGAGAGGAAGGAGATATAAGTGATGGAATCTTTTAGATAAAACTGTAAAGGACGGATATAGAGAACTTGCTGGAGACAGCCTAATATCCACTTATGCGTCACACACTGTCGCACACCCCTATTGCTATGAAGGAGCATCTGTAACCTAACCGGCTCTTGTTATTTTTGTGCCAAATAAGGGAGAGATACTACACATATAATTATACTAATAATTTTAAAATAAAGCAATGTCAAGCCGAGCCGACACTAGGGACTGAAAAGACGGCCCAAGCAGGCATAGATCCACTTTAGGGCTTGTTCGTTTGTGTCGGATTACATCCGGAATCGTTCCAGCTAATCAAAGTTTATATAAATTAGAGAAGCAATCCGGTCAGGAATCGTTCCGACCCACCAATCCGGCACAAACGAACGAGGCCTTAAATTGTGTCGGGCCGGGCTATGTCACTATTAAATAGATCGTACTTCAAACCGACACACCAGGTACATCCTATTTAGTCATCCATAGTTCAATACCTTCTCTCTCACTGTTCTTAATATCACGAGCATGGAAAGAAAGCTAGAAAAAAAAAACTTCATCTTGTCTGACCTCAAACCCGTTTGGATCATGTTTCAATAACTATATCATTTAACTAATGTCTATCTATATGATATATAGAAATTGTAGCTATGCACGATCAACTAACTAGCTAAATTATATTTAGAATAGATTTATAAAAATTAACTGTCAATAACAGCAACTCTATTGTTCCGAACTATATAGGCGCACAAGATTATCAGAGCACACACCTTCATCTCTCTCAATCGGTTAGCATGACAGTGGTGCATCCGGGGCGGCACGAATTATTATACTTAAATTTTAAAAATACTATTGGTCCATATATATATATATATATATATATATATATATATATATATATATATATATATATATATATATATATATATATATATATATATATATATATATATATATATATATATATATATATATATATATATATATATATATATATATATATATTGTATATTAGGAGTCCTGGGCTTCCAATAATAACTAGAGGAAACTCAGGTCAGATAGTGCAATCCGGTCGAGCCGGACTAGGTCTAGACGTCTATAAAAGAAAATTCGGAGTGTTAGAGTTTAGTTTTTCACGCCACATCCCGATTCATTAGCGACGGCGGTTGCCCGATAGCGCGCGCGGCGGTGGACCCCTGGCCAGTGGCTGCAGTGGCCGTGGCTCCCCGACCTCGACGTGCGGTGGCGGCAGTTTCTCGATCCGGAGTAGAGGCGACGGTTTTCAGGCCGGCAGAGGCGGCTCCCCGATCCAGAGGGTGAGAGACGGCAGTGCCCTTGTACGGGCAAGCGGCGGTGTCCCCGGAGCCCTGAGGCGGCGGCACTTCCAAGGCCGGCGAGCAAGCGGCGCCCCTCGATGTGCGAGTAGCGACGGCGACACATGAGGCGCGAGGTTCGAGTGGCATCACAGAAGGTGCGAGGTGCGCGCAGTGACGATCGCGCTTGATATCCTCCGATCCGGCGCAGTTCGGACTTCGGACGACCCGAACTGTGCTTATGTCGTCAACGACGTTCTCCGGCGACTACCTCCTCCGATTTGTTTTTTCTTTTCGACTATTGTGTTTTATGCTTACCACATGTATTATTTACGCTAAAAACTGTACGATTTTATACTTGAACACGAATTTCGTATATCAGTTTGCTGCATGCATATTTTTTTGTATGCACATTGGAAATGCAATTCCTTGATTTATGTTGTTCATAATTACCATAAAAAAATCAAATCATTTATGTTCGTAAATGCCAGATTTGTAAGTATTTATGTGACGTTGTATAAGAATTTATGCTGTATGTGACTCATGTCATACATTTTTTTGCGCGCATGAACTAAAAAGAAAAATATAATCCAAAATTTGTGCGCATTCAATGGAAACTCCACGATTTGCCATAATTTTTGGATCTGTATAAAAATAGAAATCGCATGCATGCAGCTGTCATGTTTTTCGGATCTGCCATAAAAATAGGATCGTAATAACAACCTACTAGATCTTCAACCTCTCACATTGGCTCGGTATTTACACTTATAATTGAGGGATTTTATGATCAAAACTTAAGGTTTTTACGCTCCAACCTGGAGATGCGTCCACCAGTGAACAACATGCCATATTTTTTACGCAGTGTACCGAATTACATAAATATCTACATTATGTAGTATAATTAGTATTAGTATATATCATAAACTAGTTCTAATGTGTTTAGCTGTATGACTGTTGGAGGATCCTATATTTATGAAGGAAATAAAACATTAAATACGATTTTTTATTTCTATGCATGCAATTCATTTTCTTTCATTGCACATTTTTTCCATCATAAATTCATGCGCATGCAGTTGGTAACAGATTTTTACGCAGTATACCGAATTGCATAATTATCTACACAGTGTAGCATATTTAGTATCAGTATATATCATAAAATGGTCCTTACGAGTTTAGCTGCATGGCTGTTGCAGCGATCCTAAATTTATGGAGGAAATAAAACATTTAAAAATAGAAACCGCCACACTTATTTTTCCTAAATTTACGTGAATGCAAGGGAACGTGTTTGACTCATGCATGCATTAATTTTTGGATTTATATAAAAATAGAAACTGCATGTATGCGGTCGCATGTTTTTCGGATCTGCCATAAAAATAGGATCGTAATAACAACCTACTAGAGCTATCAACCTCTCACATTGGCTCGGTATTTACGCTTATAATTGAGGGATTTTATGCTCAAAACTTAAGGTTTTTACGCTTCAATCTAGAGATGCGTCAATCAGTAAACAATGTGCCAGATTTTTTACGCAGTGTACCAAATTGCATAAATACCTACACTGTATAGTATAATTAGTATAAGTATATATCATAAATTAGTTCTAATGTGTTTAGCTGCATGGCTATTGGTGGGATCCTATATTTATGAAGGAAATAAAACATTAAATATGATTTTTTTTGTTTCTATGCATGCAATTCATTTCCTTTCATTGCACATTCTTTCCATCATAAATTCGTGCGCATACAGCTGGTAACAGATTTTTACGCAGTATACCAAATTGCATAATTATCTGTACAGTGTAGCATATTTAGTATCAGTATATATCATAAAATGGTTCTTACGCGTATAGCTGTATGGCTGTTGCAGCGATCCTAAATTTGTGGAGGAAATAAAGCATTTAAAAATAGAAACCGCCACACATATCTTTCCTAAATTTATGCACATGCATGGGAACATGTTTGACTCATGCATGCATTCCTTTTTTGCGCTCACAGACGTGGGGCAGGTGGCGCACCCGACAGCCTGGTTGAGTCGGCACGCTGGGTTGAACCAGGTTGCAGGGGTGATCGGTCTGGACTTCCTTTAACTATTGGAAGCCCAGGGCTCCCGTTGTACCTGCTATATATATATATACACACACACACATATACATATATATTGTATATTAGGAGCCCTGAGCTTCCAATAACTAAAGAAAGCCCAGGCCAGACAGTGCAATCCGGTAGAGCCGGACCAGGTCTAGACGTCTATAAAAGAAAAAATCCGATGTGCTAGGGTTCAGTTTTTGACGCCTCATCCCGATTCATTAGCGACGGCGCGTGCGACGACGGCGGTTGCCCGATAGCGCGCGCGGTGGTGGACCCCCGGTTAGTGGTTGCAGTGGCCATGGCTCCCCGACCTCGACATGCGGTGGCGGCGGTTCCTCGATCCAGAGTAGAGGTGGCGGTTCCTAGGTCGGTGGCGGCGGCTCCCCGATCCAGAGGGCGAGCGACGGCAGTGCCCTTGTGCGGGCAAGCGGCGGCGTCCCTGGGACCCCGAGGCGGCGGCACTTCCAAGGCCGGCGAGCAAGTGGCGCCCTCGATGTGCGAGTAGCAACACCGACACACGAGGTGTGAGGTTCGAGTGGCATCACGGAAGGTGCGAGGTGCGCGCAGCGACGATCGCGCATGACATCCTCCGATCCGGCGTAGTTCGGGCGGCCCGAATGACGACATACATATGTGCTTATGTCGTCGGCGACGTCCTCTGGCGACTACCTCCTCTGATTCGTGTTTTCTTTTCAATTATTGTGTATTATGCCTACCACATGTATTATTTACGCTAAAAATTGTACTATTTTATGCTTGAACATGAAGTTTCTATATCAGTTTGTTGCATGCATATTTTTTGCATGCACATTAGAAAGGCAATTCCTTGATTTATGTTGTTCGTAATTACCATAAAAAATCAAATCATTTATGTTCGTAAATGCCAGTTTTGTAAGTATTTATGCGACATTGTATAAGAATTTATGCTCTATGTGACTCATGTCATCCAATTTTTTGCGCGCATGAACTAGAAAGGAAAATATAATCCAAAATTTGCGCGCATGCAGAAACTCCCACGATTTGCCATGATTTTTGGATCTGTATAAAAATAGAAATCGCATGCATGCGGCTGCCATATTTTTCGGATCTGCCATAAAAATAGGATCGTAATAACAACCTATTATAACTATCAACCTCTCACATTGGCTCGGTATTTACGCTTATAATTGATGGATTTTATACTCAAAACTTAAGGTTTTTACGCTCCAACCTGGAGATGCGTCCATCAGTGAACAATATGCTAGATTTTTTAGCAGTGTACTGAATTGCATAAATACCTACACCGTGTAGTATAATTAGTATCAGTATATATCATAAACTGGTTATAATTTGTTTAGCTGCATGGCCGTTGGAGGGATCCTATATTTATGAAGGAAATAAAGCATTAATACGATTTTTGTTTCTATGCATGCAATTCATTTTCTCTCATTGCACATTTTTTCCATCATAAATTCTTGCGCATACAGCTGGTAACAGATTTTTACGCAGTATACCGAATTGCATAATTATCTATACAATGTAGCATATTTAGTATAAGTATATATCATAAAATGGTCCTTACGAGTCTAGCTGCATGGCTGTTGCAGCGATCCTAAATTTATGGCGGAAATAAAGTATTTAAAAATAGAAACCGACACAAGTATCCTTCCTAAATTTACGTGCATGCAATGGAACGTGTTTGACTTATGCATGCATTTTGCAATAATTTTTGGATCTGTATAAAAATAGAAACCGCATACATGTGGCCGCCATGTTTTTCGGATCTGCTATAAAAATAGGATCGTAATAACAACCTACTAGAGCTATCAACCTCTCACATTGACTCGATATTTACGCTTATAATTGAGGGATTTTATGCTCAAAACTTAAGGTTTTTACGCTCCAACCTGAAATGAGTCCACCAGTGAACAACATGCCAGCGAATTGCATAAATACCTACACCGTGTAGTATAATTAGTATCAGTATATATCATAAACTAGTTATAATGTGTTTAGCTGCATGGTTGTTGGAGAGATTTTATTTTGTTTCTATGCATGCAATTCATTTCCTTTCATTGCACATTTTTTCCATCGTAAATTCATGCGCATGCAGCTGGTAACAGATTTTTACGCAGTATACCGAATTGTATAATTATCTACACAGTGTAGCATATTTAGTATCAGTATATATCATAAAATGGTCCTTACTAGTCTAGTTGCATGGCTGTTGCAGCGATCCTAAATTTATGGAGGAAATAAAGCATTTAAATATAGAAACCGTCACACATATCTTTCCTAAATTTACGCGCATGGAAGGGAACGTGTTTGACTTATGCATGCATTCCTTTTTTGCGCGCATGGACGTGGGGCGGGTGGCGCACCCGCCAGCCTGGTCGAGTCGGCGCGCTGGGTTGAACTAGGTTGCAGGGGTGGTCGGCCTGGGCTTCCTTTAACTACTGAAAGTCCAGGGCTCTCATTAAACCTACCATATATATATATATATATATATGAGAGAGAGAGAGAGAAATTGTACTTTGGGGCTTAAGATATGTTGTTCACTACATATTCATTCACTGACTGGTTTTGTTAGGCATATCAAGACAGCATGCATTATATGTGTCACTAACTTGGAGTATCTTCATGCCACTGCTGCCGTGCGGCATCGCCATCTCGAATGCTCAACGACTGTGCAGTGGAGTTTTTGTTTTGGGTCACTAAACTATATATAATGTTTTAGATTCTTTTGAGCTCCATAATTTTGATATAAAGTTTATTTTGATCTAACCTCATATAAAAAGGTCTTAAATTGCCTAGTCTACGCTGAAGCTATTGTTTGTGCCATCATAATAAATAAAGAGTGTAATCTAGCTTTTAAACAAATACAAGAGAAAAATTCTGAATAGAAGATATATAAGACTAACTCAAAGAGGTCACTTAATCCTCCCAAAAAAATCTGTTATCGGGGCTGTTGAAAAACAAAATGCTGCTACATTAGTCTGCTAATAAATGTCCTAATGAGGACATTGCTTCCATTGATAAAACCATAACGACAACCCTTCACAAATTATGAATTATCAGGTGAACTTGTTCCTTGCTGTTGAAACTAATTCTCCTCTAAGTATGGTATAAAGCCTTGTATTCACTTTATTATTCTTAGGTGTTTGGGAGTTAAATCATCTTGAAGTGCAGAATGCAACAAGACAATAAAAACTGGTGCACTCGAGTGGATTTCGTAACTGCAGCAAAGCACCAGATTAAATGGAGCATATCTTTCAACTCACAAGGTGGTTTAATGCAAATAAGTACTTGTTAGGAAGCTCTCTTCGTCTACTTTCCGGTGGATCACAAGAATCAATGAGAGATCCTAAACGAGACGTCTAGAAACGACTGAGAGAACTTCCATGACTCCATCAGCCCGAGGCGATTTCGTAACTGCAGCAAGTATAAGTTTAAATGGGGGCATATCTTTCAACTCACAAGATTGTTTAAAGCATATAAGCACTTGTTGGAAAAGTCTCTTTTCTATACTCAACACATTGTTTGATCCATGTAGGAAGTTCTACAAATAAAAATATACACACTTTATGGCGCAATATCAATTCTTCAAACATATCAAAGGTAGTTATAATGTGGAAGAGTTTCACCTTTGTAACATAATCCATTAATACGGTAATATCTGAGTTGGTAATGTTCTCGTCATGTCCCCTAAAATTTTTGAACCATCAACGTGGGCCTATTGGGCCGACTTAATTACCCCTGATATCAGCTCTACCAGCTGCAAGTTCATTCGTCATCCATGTAAAAGCAAGACGCATGTAGATTTATTCCTCATTCCGTCGCTGGTACCAGCATAGCTCGCTGGATGAGTTGCAGAGCAAGTAGTAGATTGTTATCAGCAATGTCTTGTCGATGCATTACTTGGCTGCTCTGTCGGCGCGCGGTGGCTCTGCTAGGAGCTATCTTTCTTCTCCGTCTGGTGTGCTACTCCGTGACGTGCAGCGGAGCGCGCGCGACGAGCTGCGCTCATGGCTCCACCGCGCCCGGACGTCGAGGTCCGGGCGGCCATGGAAGACGAGTATGTGATTGCGGGACGCGGAGATTTTCGGATGCGGTTGAAGGATCTGTTGGAGGAAGTAAAATAGAATTTGTTTTCTAATATATGATTTTGTGGGGGTTTACATGATCTCTTGGAGGAGTTGCTCTAACACGCTAGAGAGTTTGAACTTAGCAAATGGTAAGTAAGTTGCAACAGCTAGCTACTAGTAAGATCCAAAATTGAAGTCCAAAAATTTAGATTCGTTATGTCAAATGAAAGGTTGTTACTACACTCGACATATATAACTTGAGGTGACATGTATACAATTAATCCTAACTTGAGTGATTTCCACTGAATACATATTGAAAATCAAAGAAATAGAAGAATTAGGAGAATATTTGGAAGGAAAGAAATAGAAGAATATTTGTGACTTTATAAGCATCACAGTTGTTTCAATTTCAAATGAATTAACAGTGACACATCATCGCTGCTAGTTAAGAGAATGGTTTCTTCTATGTACTCTCAGTTTATCTATCGAATATTTCATACTTATGTACTACAAGGTTCTCTGACTTCTCAAGTTTTAGACAACTCATAGGTTTATATATATCTATACTACTCTATTAAGAACCTATTGTGGCCACCTGATGTTACCACGTCTTCACCCCTGTGCTAGTTACTAGTAAGTTGCAACAGCTAGCTACTAGTAAGATCCAAAATTGAAGTCCAAAAATTTAGATTCATTATGTCAAATGAAAGGTTGTTACTACACTCGACATATATAACTTGAGGTGGCATGTATATAATTAATCATTTAATCCTAACTTGAGTGGTTTCCACTGAATACATATTGAAAATCAAAGACATAGAAGAATTAGGAGAATATTTGGAAGGAAAGAAATAGAAGAATATTTGTGACTTTATAAGCATCACAGTTGTTTCAATTTCAAATGAATTAACAGTGACACATCATCGCTGCTAGTTAAGCGAATGGTTTCTTCTACGTACTCTCAGTTTATCTATCGAATATTTCATACTTATGTAGTACAAGGTTCTGAACCTTGCTGAAAGTTTTAGATGACTCATATATATATACTAGGTATATACCCGTGCGTTGCAACGAGGACACTTGTGCACGCATAGGTCACTATTTAGTGATGCTAATCAACTAAGCAATCATAACAAACATCAAAATCTGCCATTTCGAACAACCAAAATTGGCTCAATGCCACTATTAATTGAAATAGGCAAATCCTAAGTTGATAATACATGATATGATGATATACCATGGCCTCCATATAACAATTTTGTATTATAGGGTGAAAAATATAAAAAGGAGATCCTAAAAGAGGATGGTGAGTTGTGATTATCAAAATTATTTTAGCACACAAATATGGACCTCTTATCTTTTATGTTGTGGGAAAATGTGTTGTGGCATGATTTCTACATTACTAAATAAAGACAAGTAATATAACAATATTTAACCCATCTAAAGATGAATTTTCTAAAAACAGTCAGAGCAACTGAAGTTGTACGCATTCAAATTAAAGGTTTTCTTATATAGACCATGAGGCGACCATGTAATTTTTATTGAAGAGCATCTCGCAATATTTAGATCAAACAATCAGTGCCATCTTTTGCATAGATCAAACAACTGTGTTAGTTTGTTCAAGCAAACTGTTAACTAATATGGATCTACATGTGAGGTTCTCAAATACATAGTTTTGTGGACCGGGGACATGCTCAGTTGGACGAACCATCGTGCTAACGTTGATGTCATAGAATTCACCATAGCTCAGTTGACAGAAGAGACAAAGTACAATCACAGTCTAGTACGCGAGTCAACTCGTTGGAGGACATTTTGCTGCCAGTGAGTCCATTTTGAGGAGCGACTGGTACACTAAGGCTACTGGCACCTCCCGTACGACGCTGCTAGTAAAACTTATTTCACCCTCCTATAGGAAAGGGAAGAGACAACATTTTTTCGCATAAACAGATGTAGAGGCAACATTCTTTCGCATAAAGTTCTGAACCGATGGCTATGAACTATTCTAAAAATTGGCTTGCTAATTTGCATACGGATATATATTTCATTAAGATGTGAAAACGATTTGCAAGTATGTGTGATATGTTGCTTTACTAAACGGCTTGACCAATCTATATTTTTCGGTCCAAAACGTCTAAAAATTAGTTGTCATAGTTATATCTGATATTAAATGTAAAGAAAATTATACAGATCATCGAGGTAGCAAATTCACGTAAAAAGTATCATGGTTGGCCTGAGCATGACCCGGTTTTGATTATAGAGTTTAAAATAAAAAATGTGTCTGTTCTGGTGGCTAGGTGGATGTGAACGTGAGTTTAAAGCAAATAACCATGGTTCAAATCCTATTTACATATATTTTATCTTATTTTTACCGTTTAGTTCCTTGAAACTGTCCAAACACATGTGCTGATTAGCGCATTTATTTTTAACATATAATACCTACCGAGTATCAAACACATGCTCTGTCACTCGCATGTGCAGCAGCCTTTGCATTGACGCTTGTGCGCACATGCAGGCTTTGCATGTAGTGGTGGTATTTGCATGCACGGTTGCATGCGCAGCTTTAGTTGCATTCGTTGCATGCGCGACTTGCATGTATGTAGAGGCTTACATGTACGCAGAGGGCAGGGCGGAGGTATGAATCTGGTCTACATTAGCCTTTTAATAGATAGTATAGATTGACTTTCTAATTTGCATACAGATATATATTTCATTAAGATGTGAAAACAATTTGCAAGTATGTGTGATATGTTGCTTTACTAAACGGCTTGACCAATCTATATTTTTCGGTCCAAAACAACTAAAATTAGTTGTCATAGTAATATTTGATATTAAATGCAAAGAAAATTATACAGATCATCGAGGTAGCAAATTCACGTAAAAAGTATCATGGTTGGCCTGAGCATGACCCGGTTTTGAGTATAGAGTTTAAAATAAAAAAATGTGTTGTTCTGTTGGATGTGAACGTGAGTTTAAAGCAAATAACCGTGGTTCAAATCCTATTTATATATATTTTATCTTATTTTTACCGTTTAGTTCCTTGAAACTGTCCAAACACATGTGCTGATTAGCGCATTTATTTTTAACATATAATTTCTACCCGGTATCAAACACATGCTCTGTAACTCGCATGCGCAGCAGCCTTTGCATTCACGCTTGTGCACATGCAGCCTTTTGCATGTAGTGGTGGTATTTGCATGCACGGTTGCATGAGCAGCTTTAGTTGCATTCGTTGCATGCGCGGCTTGCATGTATGTAGAGGCTTGCATGTACGTAGAGGACGGGGCGGAGGCACGAATCTAGTCTACATTAGCCTCTTAATAGATAGTATAGATATATATAGTATATATATATATATATATAGAGAGAGAGAGAGACCTGGGCTCCATTTAGCTACAAGAAGCCTCAGCCAAATATGAACGTACGTGCACTGACAGCCGACCAGGACTTTTCACATTCCATATATAATGACGTGCTGCCGCCATTAGCTCCTTTCTTCTCTCGGTCTCAGTTTCCATAACCGCCTACATCACCGCAAAACCCCAACCCTCTCCGCGCGACATGAGGTCTCTCCGCCGACTCCGCCCTCTCCGACGACTCCGCTCCATCCGCCGCTCGCAGTCGATCCAGGCGCAATCGGGGATAGAGCGGCGCCTCCTTGTCGACCCCAAGCCGAGCTCCTCTATCCTCGCTACTGCAACTGGAGACGAGAGTCCAGACCGGAGAAAACCCAGTTTCTCCGCCGACGTGAGTGCTTCCACATTCTCCGCCGTTGTTCGACATTCTCCGCCGTCAATGGGTGCCGCTCCAACGGGTAGCCCTTCCCCAACCATCTACGGTGGGTTCTTCCGAACCCTAGCTAGCCGCATTACCTGGGATCATCGTCGACCATCAACAAAGATAGCAAACACTAAAAAGGTAAATCGATCTCCTGTACAAATGTGTTATTTTTTTGTTCATACTACATTCTAAGGATTATGACTGGTGACAAATATTTATGCAGTTGCATTAATACATTTACACACATTTACACAGGTGGTTACGCACATTAGAATACATGTTTATGCATCTCAGTTAAAGTTAATTTTTTACATAGATGATGTTCGAGTGGTAATGGAGTGGTCAACTAGTTGTTTTTTGTATAGTATATGATTCATTTAAAAGTTCATATATTTTTAGTGACTGCATACATTTATTTATTCCATTAGTTTATTTATAGTTAATACATTACTGTTTACAACATGTATTGTTTTATTGAATCATATTCAGATGTTTATGATGATAGAATAGGACGGTTTTTTATGATTATAAAACATGACATTATTTATTCCATTAGTTCACAGTTAATACATTACTTGTTTTTAGCAAGTTTTGTTTTGTTCAAACATATTCAGTTTGTTATGATTATAAAACAGGACAGAACATGTATGCAAGTGATTTTTGTAAAGGTGCAGTCAATTAGTTGTTTTTGGTAGAGTATATTATTTATTCAGAATTTCTTATATGGTTAGTGATAAGCATTAATTTATGTATTCATTAGTTTATAGTTAATACATTACTATTTATAGCAAGTTTTGTTTTATTGAAATATATTCAGATTTTTATGATTGTAGAACAGGACAGAACATGTATGCAACTATTTTTTAGTAAAGGAGTAGTCAATTAGTTGTCTTTGATAGAGTATATGATTTATTCAAAATTTCATATATGTTTAGTGCATACATTTATTTATTCCAGACGTCTATAGTTAATACATTATTGGTTACAACAAGGTCTGTTTTATTAAAACATATTCAGATGTTTATGATGATAAAATAGGACAGTATATGTATGCAAGTGTAACTAGATGAAATGTTTAATGATGTTTATTACCATTATTATTATAAGTACCATGCAAAATTTTACAGATTGCTTTATGCTTGGTATTTAAAACAATTAGGTTAATTTATTCAATCATACCACACAATCAATACATCCGCATATCCAACAAATTAATGTTTACAGTTTTGTATATTATGCATGCAGTTTTGACTTAAAAAAATGAAGCATGTGGACCGTCCTTCGAATAATCCCAAACGTATAACAATTCAGTCAAGCCAGGAGTGTTTCAGTGTTGACATTCCGTGCGTAGAACAGTCTAATCCATGTCCGGAAGTGGGAAATCCTCCAAATGTTGACAGTCAAACTTTGATCAATGAAACAGTACAGCTGGATTCTGATGAAGATGACTTCATGCCAGCTATTAAGAAGAGTAATGTTTCTGAAAGCCATACAAGAGTTCTAAGAAAAGTTGTGACAAAGAGGATAAAAGCTGAGGATCTTCCCCGACAGGTTAGTTTTATGCATACTCAACAAACAATTTCCTATTCGTAAGCTTCTGAATATTATTTTTTTATAATAACAAAATTGTTTCTGGTTCTATATTTTATAACAGAGGCTCAATGTTAGGTGCAACCCACAAGATGTCATTGCAAGCATTCACATATTGAATGAAAGACAACGTCAGACCATAAGATGTAAAGGTTTCTCTAACATTCTTGATATGACAGTAGATGCGCTGTGTAGTAGATCACACCTTCAATGGTTGATGGATAAGCTTGAACACAAGGACATGACAATTCGTCCTGGTACAGGAAAGGAACTAAAAATCACAAAGGACATTGTGCATCTTACCCTTGGTGTACCAAATCATGGCGGTGGAAAACCATTGGGGATTGATGAAGCAGTTGCAGCAAGTAACTTGAGGGCAGAGCTTGGTTTGGCTAAAGACGAGTTCAATGTGACATTGCTACAGGATCGTTTAAGGAAAGGCGAGGATGATGATCTTTCCATCAGATGTTTCTTCCTTATCTTATTCAATCGTCTGTTGTTTCCAACTGTTAGCTGGGGCATAACAAACCATGAAGTGCTTCTGACAGAAGAAATGCACCATTTCCATGAGACCGATTGGTGCTAGCTTATTTTTAATGACCTTTGTGAAGCTGCGAAGAAGTGGCATAACCGAAGCACCACAAATGTCTCCACGACTATATACGGATGCTCAATTGTTGTCCTTGTAAGTATAGAGTTTCTCTTATGTACATATATTGCAATTTTGTTTGCTCATTGTGGGGCATGATATAACATATTTTATGATGTTTGTTATGTTTACTTACACAGCCATTGCACATTGAAATTTTTTATGTAGCTGTACTACCTGGATCACCTGCATGCAGCCGCTGCCCCTCAAAATAAGCTTGGTACACCTCGCATAAAATTCTTTGATAAGAATATCATAAAAGCTTTGACTAAAGCCGACAAGAGGAAGGCACGCCATGGGTCCGAACCTTTCAGATATTGTGAAGTAAGTTATTCATATTTAAACAAGTGTATTTTATGACAAATTTTATGTCAAATATATGTGATTTGTTTTGAGTACTATTGTTTGCATTACAAACTCATGGTCCAGTTCAACTTTCACTTACATTTTATATTTTAGTTTAGAAGCTCGACCGAGACATGCTATTCAGTTGTACCTAAGCTCGATCGCCAATCCAAGGCAAGTTTTTGATGTATTATATACATCTATTTTTAAGATTTATGGAACAAATGGAATAGGAGTGTGGTGATGGATTCTTATTATTTTTGCTGAACAACCAGCCGAAGTGCAGGACTAACATTTTTGATGCACCACGCCCTGCCCCTACTCCTCGGCCCACCTTTAACATCCAACTTCCATCGATTAAGGAGATGATGTCAAGTAAGATCAACCAGCTCCCACCTCGTCATCGATCTAAATTCACAGAGAAACTTGATGCATATGACTTGGAGGTTGACAAGGCATGCTTAGCCATAAAAGACAGTATTAACAAAATTATTGAGAAGCAATATGACATTTATAGAGCTGATCGACGAGGTACTACGTGCCGAGTCTGATAATTTAGAAAACAAGACAGATGAGCCACAACAATCGAGGAATTTGGCTGATTCAGCAGGTCAGTCATATAATTATCACTTTTTATACATTCAGAACCTTACACAGACTACATGTGCATAGGGTTTTTTATATGTACAGTAAACAACATTTTGTTATTTTTAGTATATGCAGCAACATTTGATCTATAATGTAAGTTTTGACTTACATTATTTATAATATAATTTTGTATAAGGACACATTGTCCATGCCACCCAACCCACACTAGATCTGTCATCCCAAGCATCGCAGCTTGAGACCCAGCTGGGTGGTACTCAGTTTGAAGAAATTCATGAAAGACAACAACATATTGGTAGAGTATTGGAGACTTGTCCTGACGAAGCGGAGATTGATACAGGACATCAGGTAATATATCCAACCCCATGAGCTTTTTTACGTATCATTCGTACATTGTTTGCATATTTGAAAGGGAAATGTGCCCTTGGGCCATTTCCAAAGTGTTTTGGTGATTAAGTGCCCAACACATATTGAGTAAGTAATTATGTGCCAAATGATGGATGAAGTGCAAATCAACAAGAAGGTATGATTCTAGACTTAGTACATTGGTTTTTGTGTACTAATATATTTGTCTAAGTGTTAGAATCAGAGAAAAGAGAAAAAGGAAAAGACTTGGTTGGTGCAGCTAAGACTCAACGCAGTTTGGCACACCGGACTGTCCGGTGGTGCACCGGACAGTGTCCGGTGCGCCAGGCTGGCTTCAGGCGAACTTGCCACTCTCGGGAATTCGTCGGCGGCGTACGACTATAATTCACCGGACTGTCCGGTGGTGCACCGGACTGTCCGGTGGTGCACCGGACTGTCCGGTGAGCCAACGGCCGCTAGCGCAACGGTCGGCCGCCAAATCCGTGGTCGGCAGGAGGCACCGGACTGTTTGGTGTGCACCGGACATTGTCCGGTGCGCCAACGGCTACAATTCTGCAACGATCGGCTGTGCCATTTTAGGAAGGCGATCTGCACCGGACAATAAACAGTGCCTGTCCGGTGGTGCACCGGACTGTTCGGTGCGCCACCCGACAGAAGGCAAGAATTGCCTTCCTAGATTGCCTCCAACAGCTCCTAGCTGCCTTGGGGCTATAAAAGGGATCTCTAGTCGCATGGAGGAGTTACCCAAGCATTCTTTGATCATCTCTAAGCACCAAGACTCCATTCTCGTGCATTCGATTCTTTGTGATAGTGACTTGAGCTCTAGTTGAGTAGAGAACTCCTCGCATTGTGTTGTGAGCTCAAGTTGTGGCTTGTGTGCGTGTTTGTGCTCGTGCTTTGAGTCTTGTGTGCGTTGCTCTCCCCTCCCTTACTTCCGTGCTTCTTTGTGATCATCAATTGTAAGGGCGAGAGGCTCCAAGTTGTGGAGATTCCTCGCGAACGGGAGATAGTAAAAGAAAAGAAAACACCATGGTATTCAAGTTGATCATTGGATCACTTGAAAGGGGTTGAGTTTGACCCTCGTCCATTGGGACGCCACAACGTGGATTAGGCAAGTACTATACTTGGCCGAACCACGGGATAAATCACCGTGTCTCTTGTGCTTGTTTTTTTTCGTGACCATTGTGTTTCACAAGAGCTTGGTCCTTAGCCACTTGATTCTATTGAGCTAATACTTAATCAAGTTTTGTGGCTATAAGTGTTTGATTTTTACAGGACCACCTATTCACCCCCCTCTAGGTGCTCTCAATTGGTATCGGAGCCGTTCTCTTCACGCAAGGGACTAATCGCCCGAAGAGATGGATCCTAAGGGAAAGGGGATGGTGGTCAACGACAAGACAAAGGAGTCCATCGTCAACGAGCCAAGAGATGATAAGCCCTCAGACTCTGGCTCGAGTCGTCAGAAAAAGGACGGGAAGAAGAAGAGGCACATTAAGAAGATCGTCTACTACGACAGCGATGAGTCTTCTTCTTCCCCAAGAGACGACGAATACAACGAAAAGAAACTAGTTAATTCGAATTTTTCTTTTGATTATTCTCATATTTCGTTTAATTCCAATGCTCATTTACTTTCAATTCCACTTGGGAAACCTCTGCACTTTGATGGAGAAGACTACCCATTTTGGAGTCACAAAATGCGTAGTCACCTATTCTCTCTCCATCCAAGTATTTGGGAGATTGTTGAAAACGGAATGCTTTTTGATAGTACTGACAACCCCGTTTATATTAATGAGCAAATCCATAAAAATGCACAAGCTACCACTATTTTGCTAGCATCCTTGTGTAGGGACGAGTACAATAAGGTGAGCGGCTTGGACAACGCCAAGCAAATCTAGGACACCCTCAAGATTTCTCATGAGGGGAACGATGCCACCATGATCACCAAGATGGAGTTGGTGGAAGGCGAACTGGGAAGGTTTGCAATGATCAGGGGAGAGGAGCCAACTCAAACGTACAACAGGCTCAAGACCCTGGTCAACAAGATCAGGAGCTATGGAAGCACGAGATGGACAGACCACGACGTCGTCCGACTTATGCTTAGGTCCTTCACTATTCTTGATCCTCATCTTGTGAACTCAATCCGTGATAATCCTAGGTACACAAAGATGACGCCCGAAGAAATCCTCGGAAAGTTTGTAAGCGGGCGTATGATGATCAAGGAAGCAAGATACGTTAATGAGGCATTGAATGGCCTAATGCCCATCTACGAGCCTCAAACCGTTGCTCTCAAAGCTACAAGCAGCAGGGAGGCACTACCTAGCAAGGTGGCACAAGTTGAGGCGGCTGGGCTAAACGAGGATGAAATGGCCCTCATTATCAAGCGCTTCAAGACAGCGCTAAAAGGACACAAGGAGCATCCCAACAAGAGCAAGACAAAGGGAAAGCGCTCCTGCTTCAAGTGTGGTAAGACTGGTCACTTTATTGCTAACTGTCAGTGACCAGGGACAAGAAAAAAGCGGGAAGAGGGAGAAAAAGAAGTCCTACAAGAAGGCAAAGGGCGAGGCGCACCTTGGCAAAGAGTGGGATTCGGATTGCTCTTCGTCCGACTCCGACGACGAAGGACTTGCAGCCTCAGCCTTCAACAAGTCGTCTCTCTTCCCCAACGAGCGCCACACCTACCTCATGGCAAAGGAGAAAAAGGTAAGCGCTCGAGATACTCCTAAGTATACTACTTCTAGGGATGAAGATTCTAGTGATGATGAAGTAGACTATTCTAGCTTATTTAAAGGTTTAGATAGAGCCAAGGTAGAAAAAATCAATGAATTGATTGATGCATTAAATGAAAAGAATAGACTCTTAGAAAAGCAAGAGGATATATTGTATGAAGAACATGATAAGTTTATTAGTGTACAAAAATCTCTTGCTTTAGAAACTAAAAGGAATGAGATTTTATCTTCTGAAATTTCCGCTTGCCATGAGTCTATTTCTAGTTTGAAGAATGTTAATGATGAGTTAAATGCTAAGTTAGAAGTAGCTAATAAATCTAGTTCAAGTGTGGAACATGTTGTAATTTGTAATAGGTGCAAGGATTTTGATGTTAATGCTTGTAATGAACATCTTGCATCCATTACTAAACTAAATGATGAGGTTGCAAGTCTTAATGCTCAACTTAAGACTTGCAAGGTAGATTTTCACAAACTAAAATTTGCAAGGGATGCCTACACTGTTGGTAGACACCCCTCTATTAAGGATGGGCTTAGCTTTCGAAGGGAAGCCAAGAACTTAACAAGTCAAAGGGCTTCCATTTCCACCAAGGAGAAAGGGAAGGCCCATATGGCAAATAGTACTCAACGGAATCATGCTTTCATCTATAGTGATAGAAAATTTTCTAGAAATACTCATAAAAGTTATGCTTATGATTCACATGCTATGATTGCTTCAAGTTCTTCTTATGTGCATGGTAGAAATATGCCTAGGAAAAATGTTGTTTATATGACTAGGAAAGTACGTAATGAACCTTCTACAATTTACCATGCTTGCAATACTTCTTTTGCAATTTGTTGTAAGAATAAGAAAGTGATTGCTAGGAAGTTGGGGGCCAAATGCAAGGGAGACAAGACTTGCATTTGGGTCCCAAAGACTATTATAACTAACCTTGTAGGACCCAACAAGAGTTGGGTACCTAAAACTCAAGCCTAATTTGCCTTGCAGATTTATGCATCCGGGGGCTCAAGCTGGATTATCGACAGCGGATGCACAAACCACATGACGGGGGAGAAGAAGATGTTCACCTCCTACGTCAGGAACAAGGATTTCCAAGATACAATCATATTTGGAGATGGGAATCAAGGCAAAGTCAAAGGCTTAGGCAAGATAACCATCACAAATGAGCACTCTATCTCTAATTTATTTCTAGTAGAGTCGCCAGGCTATAATCTGTTGTCTGTTAGTCAATTGTGCCACATGGGCTACAATTGTTTATTTACAAATGTTGATGTGTCTGTCTTTAGAAGGAGTGATGGTTCATTAGCAATTAAGGGTGTACTAGATGGCAAACTCTACTTAGTTGATTTTTCGAAAGAGGAAGCCAATCTAGATACATGCTTAATAGCTAAGACTATCATGGGCTGGCTGTGGCATCGTCGTCTAGCACATGTTGGGATGAAGAACCTCCATAAACTTCTAAAGGGAGAACATGTGTTAGGACTGACAAATGTGGTGTTCGAAAAAGTAAACCTTGTGCAGCTTGTCAAGCAGGTAAACAGGTGGGAAGCGCTCATCACAACAAGAATGTGATGACCACATCAAGACCTTTGGAGCTACTTCATATGGACCTCTTCGGACCCGTCGCCTACCTCAGCATCGGGGGAAGTAAGTATGGTCTTGTTGTTGTTGATGATTTTTCCCGCTTCACTTGGGTATTCTTTTTGCAGGATAAATCAGAAACCCAAGGGACCCTCAAGTGCTTTCTAAGGTGAGCTCAAAACGAATTTGAGCTCAAGGTGAAGAAGATAAGAAGCGACAATGGGTCCGAGTTCAAGAATCTACAAGTGGAGGAGTACCTTGAGGAGGAAGGAATCAAGCACGAGTTCTCCACTCCCTACACACCACAGCAAAACGGTGTGGTAGAGAGGAAGAACAGGACACTCATAGACATGGCGAGGACGATGCTTGGAGAATTCAAGACGCCCGAGCGGTTTTGGTCGAAAGCTGTGAACATAGCTTGCCACGCCATAAACCGGGTCTACCTTCATTGCCTCCTCAAGAAGACGTCATATGAACTTCTAACTGGTAACAAACCCAGCGTATCTTATTTTTGTGTATTTGGGAGTAAATGTTACATTCTAGTGAAGAAAGGTAGGAATTCCAAATTTGCTCCCAAAGCTGTAGAAGGGTTTTTGCTAGGTTATGACTCAAATACAAAGGCGTATAGAGTCTTCAACAAATCATCGAGTTTGGTTGAAGTCTCTAGCGACGTTGTATTTGATGAAACTAATGGCTCTCCAAGAGAGCAAGTTGATCTTAATGATGTAGATGAAGATGATGTTCCAACGGACGCGATTCGCACCATGGCGATTGAAGATGTGCGACCACAGGAACAGCAAGAGCAAGATCAACCTTCTTCCTCAACGATGGTGCATCCCCCGACTCAAGATGAAGAACAGGTTCCTCAAAAGGAGGCGTGTGATCAAGGGGGAGCACAAGAAGAACAAGATGTGGAGGAAGAAGCAACACGTGCCCCTCCAACTCAAGTTCGAGCGACGATTCAAAGGAATCATCCCGTCGACCAGATTTTAGGTGATATAAGCAAGGGAGTAACCACTCGCTCACGTCTAGCTAATTTTTGTGAGCATTACTCATTTGTCTCTTCTATTGAGCCTTTCAGGGTAGAAGAGGCCTTGCTAGATCCGGACTGGGTGTTGGCCATGCAGGAAGAGCTCAACAACTTCAAGCGAAATGAAGTTTGGACACTGGTGCCACGTCCCAAGCAAAACGTTGTGGGAACCAAGTGTGTGTTCCGCAACAAGCAAGACGAGCACAGGGTGGTGACACGAAACAAGGCTCAACTTGTGGCAAAAGGTTATGCCCAAGTCGCAGGTTTGGATTTCGAGGAGACTTTTGCTCCTGTGGCTAGGCTAGAGTCTATTCGCATACTATTAGCCTATGCCGCTCACCACTCTTTCAGGTTGTTCCAAATGGATGTGAAGAGCGCTTTCCTCAACGGGCCAATCAAGGAGGAGGTGTACGTGGAGCAACCCCCTGGCTTTGAGGATGAACGGTACCCCGACCACGTGTGTAAGCTCTCTAAGGCGCTCTATGGACTTAAGCAAGCCCCAAGAGCATGGTATGAATGCCTTAGAGATTTTTTAATTGCTAATGCTTTCAAGGTTGGGAAAGCCGATCCAACTCTGTTCACTAAGACTTGTGATGGTGACTTATTTGTGTGCCAAATTTTTGTCAATGACATAATATTTGGTTCTACTAACCAAAAGTCTTGTGAGGAGTTTAGCAGGGTGATGACTCAAAAATTTGAGATGTCGATGATGGGCGAGTTGAACTACTTCCTTGGGTTCCAAGTGAAGCAACTCAAGGACGGCACCTTCATCTCTGAAACGAAGTACACGCAAGACTTGCTCAAGCGGTTCGGGATGAAGGACGCCAAGCCCGCAAAGACACCAATGGGAACCAACGGACATGTCGTCCTCAACAAAGGAGGTAAGTCCGTTGATCAAAAGGCATACCGGTCTATAATAGGGTCTTTAATTTATTTATGTGCTAGTAGACCGGATATTATGCTAAGCGTATGCATGTGTGCTAGATTTCAATCTGACCCAAGGGAGTGTCACCTTGTGGCCGTTAAGCAAATTCTTAGATATTTAGTTGCTACGCCTTGCTTCGGGATCTGGTATCCAAAGGGGTCTACCTTTGACTTGATTGGATACTCAGACTCCGACTATGCTGGATGTAAGGTTGATAGGAAGAGTACATCAGGGACGTGCCAATTCCTAGGACGGTCCCTGGTGTCTTGGAGTTCTAAGAAACAAACTTCTGTTGCCCTATCCACTGCTGAGGCCGAGTATGTTGCCGCAGGACAGTGTTGCGCGCAACTACTTTGGATGAGGCAAACCCTCTGGGACTTTGGCTACAATCTGATTAAAGTCTCACTCCTATGTGACAATGAGAGTGCAATCCGCATGGCGGATAATCCTGTTGAACACAGCCGCACAAAGCACATAGACATCCGGCATCACTTTTTGAGAGACCACCAGCAAAAGGGAGATATCAAAGTGTTTTATGTTAGCACCGAGAACCAGCTAGCCGATATCTTTACCAAGCCTTTAGATGAGAAGACCTTTTGCAGGCTGCGTAGTGAGCTAAATGTCTTAGATTCGCGTAACTTGGATTGATCTATAGCATACACGTGTTTTATGTCTTTGATTATGTTCCTTTATGCATTTTATTGCTTATCTATGGTGCTCAAGTTGTGCAAAGGATCCCCGGACCTCACAAGTCCATGTGTGAATGATGCACATATTTAGGGGGAGCAATGCTACAACTTGACCCTTTGAGACTAACCGTGTGCTTGAGTTTCCTTAATTTAGTCTCAAAGGTGGATTGAAAGGGAAAGGTGAACTTGGACCATGAAAGACTTCCACTGCACTCCGATGAGAGGGTAATTTACTCCAAGTTCATCTCCATGCTCTTATTGCCTTTTTACTCTTAATTGATGATTTTGGTGAGGCAATTGGGTTTAAGGGCCAATAATGATCTCGTTTTGGTGCTTAATGCTAAAGGGGGAGAAATTAAGGCCAAAGCAAGCAAATGGATCAGCTACCACTTGAGCACTTTGAAAATAGTAGAGTTAGAACTTTTGATTTGTCAAAATATTCCTATTGTCAAAATTTGGTCTCTTATGGGGAGAATTTATGATTATGGGAAAAAGGGGGAGTTTTTGGATCTTGATCATTTTCTCTCTTGGATTATATCTCTTAATGCCCAAACAAGTGAGTTTGTCTTAGAGATAGGAAAATGAATTTGATTTGCAAAAACAAACCAAGTGGTGGCAAAGAACAATCCAAATATGTCAAACCTTGTAAAAGACAATTTTTGTTTTCAATTGCATTGGTGTTGCACTTCTATTTGTTGCTTTTTGATGTGTTGGCATAAATCTCCAAAAAGGGGAGATTGAAAGGGAAATGTTCCCTTGGGCCATTTCTAAAGTGTTTTGGTGATTAAGTGCCCAACACATATTGAGTAAGTAATTATGTGCCAAATGATGGATGAAGTGCAAATCAACAAGAAGGTATGATTCTAGACTTAGTACATTGGTTTTTGTGTACTAATATATTTGTCTAAAGTGATAGAATCAGAGAAAAGAGAAAAAGGAAAAGACTTGGCTAGTGCAGCCAAGACTCAGCGCAGTTTGGCACACCGCACTGTCCGGTGGTGCACCGGACAGTGTTCGGTGCGCCAGGCTGGCTTCAGGTGAACTTGCCACTCTCGGGAATTCGTCGGCGGCGTACGGCTATAATTCACCGGACTGTCCGGTGGTGCACCAGACTGTCCGGTGAGCCAACGGCCGGCGCAACGGTCGGCCACCAAATCCGCAGGCGACGCGTGGCCTGCTCCAATGGTCAGCAAGAGGCACCGAACTGTCCGGTGTGCACCGGACAGTGTCCGGTGCGCCAACGGCTACAATTCTGCAACGGTCGACTGTGCCATTTTATGAAGGCGATCTGCACCGGACAATGAACAGTGCCTGTCCGGTGGTGCACCGGACTGTCCGGTGCGCCACCCGACAGAAGGCAGGAATTGCCTTCCCAGATTGCCTCCAACGGCTCCTAGCTGCCTTAGGGCTATAAAAGGGATCCCTACGTGCATGGAGGAGTTACCCAAGCATTCTTTGATCATCTTTAAGCGCCAAGACTCCGTTCTCGCGCATTCGATTCTTTGTGATAGTGACTTGAGCTCTAGTTGAGTAGAGAACTCCTCGCATTGTGTTGTGAGCTCAAGTTGTGGCTTGTGTGCATGTTTGTGCTCGTGCTTTGAGTCTTGTGTGTGTTGCTCTCCCCTCCCTTACTTACGTGCTTCTTTGTGATCATCAATTGTAAGGGCGAGAGGCTCCAAGTTGTGGAGATTCCTCGCGAACAGGAGATAGTAAAAGAAAAGAAAACACCGTGGTATTCAAGTTGATCATTGGATCACTTGAAAGGGGTTGAGTGCGACCCTCGTCCATTGGGACGCCACAATGTGGAGTAGGCAAGTACTATACTTGGCCGAACCACGGGATAAATCACCGTGTCTCTTGTGCATGTTTTCTTCGTGACCATTGTGTTTCACAAGAGCATGGTCCTTAGCCACTTGATTCTATTGAGCTAATACTTAATCAAGTTTTGTGGCTACAAGTGTTTGATTTTTACAGGACCACCTGAAAGTCGCCTAGAGGGGGGGTGGATAGGCGAAATCTGAAAATTAAAACTTTATCCCCCAACTAGATCCCTTGATTAGTGGTTAGAACAAGATATACAAATATAGGAGTATACAAACTAAGTTCTTGCTTGAAAAGAGGATTGCTAAATAATGCGGGAGTGATAAATCAATACAACTAATAAGTTATAGAATAACAAAGCAAGAAGCCTTAGACGAGAAGAGCACTAGGACAAGTTCTTTCTTGCAACGTGTTGCTTCACTAAATGGAAATTTAACTTGAAGCAACACCAAATGATATTGGCAAAGAATGGAGCAAGAAAAACTTAGAACACAAACAAATCACAAGCGATAAACACAATGGACACGGGTGATTTGTTTTACCGAGGTTCGGCCCTCGAAGGCCTAGTCCCCATTGAGGAGTCCACTTAAGGACGGGTCTTTTTCAACCCTTTCCCTCTCTCCCCCGATCACACAAGGATCGGCGAGCTCTTCTTCTTCTCAAGGATCACTCTCGATCCCGCAAGGACCACCACACACTTTGGTGTCTCTTGCTAGCTTTTACAAGCCTCCAAAACTTTGGAGGAAGTTCAATGGGAGTCAATACTCCACGCACAAATGAACACAAAGATGTAGCACACACTATCTCTCAATGAATCTCACAAGGCGCTAGGGCTAAACTCAATTGAGTAGCTCTCAATTGCTTGCTCTCTCTTTTGTGGCACTTGTGTTGGTTGTAGTGGACTAAATCTTGTGTATAGGATGGATCAATGAATATATGTGGTTGGGAGGGCTTGAGTATGTCAACTATATGACTTGGAATGTTGCTTGGGCTCCCACACCTTGAAGTGGCCGGTTGGGGTGGTATTTATAGCCACCAACCAAAAACTAGCCGTTGGTGAAGTCTGCTGGCGAAGGGCGCACCGGACAGTCCGGTACGCCACCGGACAGTGTCCGGTGCGCCGCCACGTCATCCTCTCGTTAGGGCATGGAGCTGGTCGACCGTTGGAGGCTTTGTCCTCATGTGGCACCGGACAGTCCGGTGCGACACCGGACAGTCCGGTGCCCCTCTGACCGTCTGTTCTGACATCTGATTTGCACTATACACTTTGTAGAGTCGACCGTTGCGCGCAGATAGCCGTTGCTCCGCTGGTACACCGGACAGTCCGGTGTACACCGGACATGTCCGGTGAATTATAGCGGAGCGGCGCCTGGGAAACCCGAAGGTGAAGAGTTCGAGCTGAAGCACCCTGGTGCACCGGACACTGTCCGGTGGCACACCGGACAGTCCGGTGTGCCAGACCAGGGCAGCCTTCGGTTTCCTTCTTGCTCCTTTCTCTTGAGACCTAACTTGTTCTTTTGATTGGTTTGTGTTGAACCTTTTGCACCTATAGAATATAATCTTGAACAAACTAGTTAGCTCAATTATTTGTGTTGGGCAAATCAACCACCAAAATTAAGATAGGAAAGGGTTTGACCCTATTTCCCTTTCAATCTCCCCCTTTTTGGTGATTGATGCCAACACAAACCAAAGCAAATATATAAGTGCATAATTGAACTAGTTTACATAGTATATGTGCAAAGGTTGCTTGGAATTAAACCAATCTATATTTCATACGATATGCATGGATTGTTTCCTTTTCATTTTCAACATTTTGGACCACGCTTGCACCCAATGTTTTGTTTTTGCAAATTCCTTTTTTTTTGTAAATCCTTTTCAAAGTCTTTTTGCAAATAGTCAAAGGCAATTGAATAAGATTTTGCGAAGCATTTTTAAGATTTAAAATTTTGTCCCCTTGTTTCAAATGCTTTTCCTTTGACTAAACAAAACTCCCCCTTAATAAATTCTCCTCTTAGCGTTCAAGAGGATTTTAAGACATCAATTTTGAAAATACTACTTTCTCCCCCTTTAGAACACAAAGAGATACCAATTTGAAATTTGCCAATTGAAAATCATTAATTTTAAAATTAGGGTGGTGGTGCGGGTCCTTTTGCTTTGGGCCAATACTTTCTCCCCCTTTGGCATGAATCGCCAAAAACGGATACTTGGAATGAAATATAGGCCCTTTTCTTTCTCTCCCCCTTTGGCAAACAATTGAATTATTCAATTGAAATAGAGATATGAGTGAAGATTATACCAAAGTGGAGAACTATGCGGAATACCGACAAAGAGTGGATAATACTGATGGAGTTGAGTGGAAGCGTCGTCTTTGCCGAATATTCCATTTCCCTTTCAATTCTATGACTAAGCATGAGAATACACTTGAAAACCCATTAGTCATAGACATAAAGGAGATATGATCAAAAGGATATATCACATTAAGCATGATCATAGTTCTATACAACATAGACTGCTCCCCCTAAATATGTGCATGGAGAGGAAGAACACATATTTTGGCCTATAATGCCAATTGCACATAATTAGGTTAATGAGAACATATCTATATCATACAGAATGTGAAGTGCATTGTGTCGTAGAATAAGTGTGATGCTCATGACAGTTTATGCACTTATGAAAGCATGTTGCAAACATTTTAAGCATTTACCCTTAAAGATTTCAAAGAGACTTAAGGACCATCCACCTTTGGAACAAAGGTAGCTTATCCTCGTTACAAGGTTAAGTTTTAAGCTCTTTGACAATAAAACCACTTCATCTAGATTCAACCACGATGCATAAATGCAGGAATGAAATATTTGAGAGGTTAAACTAGAAATGAAGCAGGGAAATGCATGGACATGCTTTCTCTTCCTTTTATACAAGATTTGTAAAGAAAGAATAGGAAAGGAAGATTTAGGTACAAGTTTAAATGAAATGAAGCAGTTTTACCCTTTTGTACCTTCACATAGAGACGCTCCCTTCATTGTGCTTGTCCTTAGTCTTAGACGCTTAAGACTTATACTCAAGACGATGCATGAAAATATTTTGCACAAGAGAGAGTTCTACAACTAGTGATCCTTTTCTAAGTCATTGTTAATATATATCAAGTAGATCACAAATTGCATAAATGAATCATGAATTCTCCTTTTTCCTTAGTGCATATCAAGATATATTGATTGATAGTATATGCGGCACTAAGAAGCATGATTGTAGAAGTCATTCTATGATCAAACAAATAACAGATGTGATCAAGAGAACAACATACACAATAAATTATCAATTAAGCTTAGAGTAGGAGAATCCAGCAAATATGCTACTTTAGAGTGAAAGACAGGAATTTAAAAATATTAGCATACTTCATGAGAAACTCATTCTCATGCAAGAGACTATATGAAATTACTGAGATAAAGCAATAGTCTCAACGCAATCAAGATGTAGATAGAGGCTCCCCCTAGAGATATGCATCAAGTATTTGAATTGAATGGATGCATTTACTTTAAAGACAAATATGGAGAAGCATTATACATCTTGATTAAGGCTCATAAAATTTGCAATAAACAACTTAAGCCTAACATTCTCATTATGAAAGGATTTAGAATACTCACAACCACACCATTGATTGTTTTGTAGATCTTACTATCCAAGTAGGTGGTGTTGTTCTTGATGTCCTTCTCTTTCATTTGAGAGTCCTCCCTTTGTAGTTGTTTCTTTTTCCTTTCAAACTTATTGAAAATACTCAAGAAAGATGTTAGTAATCACAAGGGAGTATATAATGAGGGATGATTTCTTTTAGATAGGAAATAAGCATAATTCATCATCCATAAGTCACACAGACATGAAGTAAAATCCTTAACTTTAGTGCACTTATACTTGAAAAGAGGAACATGCACTATTTAACAATTTGATTACTCATAGGAATTTACTTCTTCATATTGAACTTTATTATCATGACTTAGAAACGCATCAATATGAGAATGGATATAGCAAAGGCATGAATTAGATTCTAATGGACAAACGCATTTATGAATATGATATTGAATGCACACTTAGTTATTTTAGGTCCAATAAAGAATCTATTCCTCACAAGGGTAGAATATGATAATTTAGATTAAATACCCATTGAGATGGGAATCAACCTTAATTACGAAGATGAGTTCCCATACCTTTGCTTTTACCTTTCTTCTTTTGGGTGAAGATCAACCCATGAGGCTTGTGCACTTTCTCTCTTTGTAGATTTTCATAATTGAACTCAAGAGAAATGTTAGTAGCAACACAAGCACTAGTTTCCATCTTTTGTAATCATTTATTGATGAGGAATGAAAAGTGGATTACTAAAGCATGGAAACTTTATAATATGAACTAGATCATTCCTTGAAGTATGCTTAGTTTTAACTTATGAAACAAGCATAGTAAGTTCTTTAGGATTATGGAAATAAATCTAATTCACAACATGGAGAGCGATGAATGAAGAAGAATCATATCCAATATAGGCAAGAAGCAAAACAACACAAGTTGTTGGATTGATTTTTCCTTTTATGTTAGATTACATGCTTCCAAAGAGAAACTTATTCTCTACAAGTGAGACTACTTGGGTTACTTAGATAAAATTATTAGTCTCACATTTCTAGTTATAGAGAGAATTTTCCGTTTAAAATTGTCCTAAAGATTTGAATTCCTTACATGACACCTAATTCCTTTAAGAACATGAAATGTCTCTCTATATCTAGAATCATGGCAATAATAAGATAATTAGTGTAAAAACATGCCATGAGACTTGCAATAATTTAAAGCATGTAGATTGCCATAGGATGGAGATGATGGGTATGCAATCTACCATATGAGAGGAAATTCTTTCAAAGAATGGTAACATAAATTTAAAGACATTTGAAGTGCTATATATTTCTATGTGACTACACAAAACACATAAGAAATGATAGTTTAAAATACTTGCACTTAAGAGCATAGAAGTTGCCATCCTTTGACTTTCCTTCATGTTGTAGGCCTTGATTTTTCGCACATGATATTTCTTCATTTCCTACAACATCAATATCTTCCTCGAGATGATATGAGTTTAAGACATAATAATTTGAAAAATAACCTTGGGTCAATCACGGATATAGATCATTGAAGATTGATAACTTGAATGGATTCTCTCAAGCACACCAAGGCTTCATATCATCTCCTTCCCCTACAAAGCTTGTCAAGTATATTTTGGTACCCATCGCTTGATGGGTCCATCACGGTTAGTCAACAAAGATCTAGGAACCCAAAAGTCCTTTGTGTTAGCACTAGGTAAACTCATTACCTTTCTAGCACAAGTTGCAATTTTGGGTTGCCTAGTTACATGAAAATTAATTGACAAGCTAGGAGTGGGGTTGTTACCAATGGGACAGTCTTTGCATTGATGTCCCTTCTTTCGGCATATGTAGCATAGGCGATCTTCAAGCCTTGAAGATTTCTTCCTTCCTTGTTTCTTGCTTGCTACATGGTTAGTGAATGTTTTCTTTTCTAACCCTATGCCCTTTTGTTTTAAATGGGGACAAGATCTAAGTAAGTGTCCCTTCATGGAGCATTTAAAACAAAGTCTATCATCCTTGTTAATAATCAAGCCATTTTTAATGTAGGGACATGACCTAATCAAGTGCCCCTTTTCAAAGCATTCACTACACCTCTTAATGTGAAGTGTGGCTTGATCATTACCTTGGATGTTACCTTTTGATGAGGCGTGGTTGAGGCTTTTGGAGGAGGTGTTGAATTTCATCTTTTGTTTCTTCCTCTTGGCAATCCTCAAATCCTTGACATTTTCTTCAAGAGATGTAGTGCATGCCACGGTTGTTCCTATCTCAAGCTTCTTCACCATGTGATCACGGTTATCTTGAGAAGGTTGGGCAATGCATTTCCCTTTTAGTTGTGTCAAGCTCATCTTTAGCCTCTCATTTTCTTCTTTGAGCTTTTGATATGTATCATTTTTAGTTTCTGCAAATTCTAGCTCAAAGGAAGGTTTGCTTGTCGACGGACAACAAGCATTAGCACATGGTAATATAGTCTCAATTTGAATACATGTGCATATGTGAGGTTGTTGGGATTTTAAGTTTTCTATCACAACCTCATGAGCAATGTTTAATATGATATGGTTATCTCTAAGATTTTCATGAGAGCATAGGAGCATATCATATTTTTCTTGAAAAGCTAGATTTTCAACTTTTAGCTTTTCTACTTGGTCCTTCAGCAAGGTATTCCTATTTACTAATTGAGCGATACAATGTAAAGCGTTATCTTGCTCAATTGAAATAGTTTCATACCTTTGGACCAAATCAACATGTGAGCATTTTAGCTCCTCATGTTCTTTAGTCAACTCGTCAAAGTGTAGCATTTTCATGGAGAGAACATCTTCTAGCCTTTGACGAGCTTCGCTTTGCTCTCTCGCTTTTTCTAGAAGTTTGAGCATGACCGCCTTATCTTCATGGCTTAGGCGAGCGTAGAGTTGCACAAAGCTTCTTTCTTCCTCCTCATCCTCATTTGTGCTTGCGCTATCATTTGCATTAGCCACACAACACATGTGGGAATCGAAATGGGAAGACACACCTTTTGGAGAGGTGGATTCATCGTTTGGTCTCCACCGTTCATTTTCTTCTTCCTTGCAAGGGTTAGTATCACAAATACCAAAGGAAGTGGAAGCACAAAATGAACTATCATGTTTGGACTTATTAAATTTGCCTTTAATTCTAGTCCAAATATCATGCATATCACAAATGGGTTTGTCATATTTAATTATGAAGGCATGATAATCTTCTTTGCTAAGGGATTTACTTAAGATGTCATAAGCTAGATAGTTTAAGCGAATACATCTTAAATCTTCTTCGGAGGCATTTTCCCTAGCATAGTTAGGAGGAATAATACTCTTATCTAAAATTTGTTCTAATTGAGGGTCTACCGCTCTAAAAGCATTTATCACTCTAGTAGACCATGAATTATAATTAGAACAATAGGAAAGCAATATCTCAAGAGTTACCTCCTTGTTCTCCTGGGTCTTCTTGTTCTTTTGGGATCTTCTACGAGACATCACTTCGAGTTGTTAGACTCAAGATGAAGTGCCTAGCTCCGATACCAATTGAAAGTCGCCTAGAGGGGGGTGGATAGGCGAAACCTGAAAATTAAAACTTTATCCCCAAACTAGATCCCTTGATTAGTGGTTAGAACAAGATATACAAATATAGGAGTATACAAACTAAGTTCTTGCTTGAAAAGAGGATTGCTAAATAATGCGGGAGTGATAAATCAATACAACTAATAAGTTATAGAATAACAAAGCAAGAAGCCTTAGACGAGAAGAGCACTAGGATAAGTTCTTTCTTGCAACGTGTTGCTTCACTAAATGGAAATTTAACTTGAAGCAACACCAAACGATATTGGCAAATAATGGAGCAAGAAAAACTTAGAACACAAACAAATCACAAGCGATAAACACAATGGACACGGGTGATTTGTTTTACCGAGGTTTGGCCCTCGAAGGCCTAGTCCCCGTTGAGGAGTCCACTTAAGGACGGGTCTTTTTCAACCCTTTCCCTCTCTCCCCCGATCACACAAGGATCGGCGAGCTCTTCTTCTTCTCAAGGATCACTCTCGATCCCGCAAGGACCACCACACACTTTGGTGTCTCTTGCTAGCTTTTACAAGCCTCCAAAACTTTGGAGGAAGTTCAATGGGAGTCAATACTCCACGCACAAATGAACACAAAGATGTAGCACACACTATCTCTCAATGAATCTCACAAGGCGCTAGGGCTAAACTCAATTGAGTAGCTCTCAATTGCTTGCTCTCTCTTTTGTGGCACTTGTGTTGGTTGTAGTGGACTAAATCTTGTGTATAGGATGGATCAATGAATATATGTGGTTGGGAGGGCTTGAGTATGTCAACTAGATGACTTGGAATGTTGCTTGGGCTCCCACACCTTGAAGTGGCCGGTTGGGGTGGTATTTATAGCCACCAACCAAAAACTAGCCGTTGGTGAAGTCTGCTGGCGAAGGGCGCACCGGACAGTCCGGTGCGCCACCGGGCAGTGTCCGGTGCGCCACCGGACAGTGTCCGGTGCGCCGCCACGTCATCCTCTCGTTAGGGCATGGAGCTGGTCGACCGTTGGAGGCTTTGTCCTCATGTGGCACCGGACAGTCCGGTGCGACACCGGACAGTCCAGTGCCCCTCTGACCGTCTGTTCTGACATCTGATTTGCACTGTACACTTTGCAGAGTCGACCGTTGCGCGCAGATAGCCGTTGCTCCGCTGGTACACCGGACAGTCCGGTGTACACCGGACATGTCCGGTGAATTATAGCGGAGCGGCGCCTGGGAAACCCGAAGGTGAAGAGTTCGAGCTGAAGCACCCTGGTGCACCGGACACTGTCCGGTGGCACACCGGACAGTCCGGTGTGCCAGACCAGGGCAGCCTTCGGTTTCCTTCTTGCTCCTTTCTCTTGAGACCTAACTTGTTCTTTTGATTGGTTTGTGTTGAACCTTTTGCACCTGTAGAATATAATCTTGAACAAACTAGTTAGCTCAATTATTTGTGTTGGGCAAATCAACCACCAAAATTAAGATAGGAAAGGGTTTGACCCTATTTCCCTTTCACCACCTATTCACCCCCCCTCTAGGTGCTCCCAATATTACTTTTTAGCTGGATACGAACCACACTATTTGTCAACAGGATTTCTTGATGTCAATGTTGGGGTATGTTCTTCTTCACAGTTATTGTAATTATTCACTAAATATACTACACACTCTCTAAGTTGTTTCTAGGCTCTGCTAAATTTTGAAGAGCAGGAACGTCATAGTAAGAATCCTCAGTTGTTTGACCAAAATTTGTTACAGAATTGCTTATATAACACATTGCCTTCGTTGGTAAATCTGGATAAATGCAAGTCGGTAAGCCTCAGTATTCTTTTTTCACAGGTTTATTAGTATATTTCCTTTGCAAACACATATTCTTATTAACTGTACTTTTTACTCATCATGGCAGTGTAACAGCAACATGTAACTTATTTACATTTTTCATCAACAGATATTGGTACCTATGCTTAGTAGGGGACATTGGACACTGTATGTAATCAACCTACAGCATCGGTGTATACACATTTTAGATTCGAATCCGTATGGTATAGAACTCGGTGGCACTACATGGAAGGACTACCATTATGACCCAATCTATTTAGGTGGAAGGAAATTCCCATGGGCTAGGGTTATAATGAGTAGGTTGAGCAAAGCGTTACAACATGTTTGCCCCAATGCATCCTTCACCAAATTTGGTAACTTTCCAATGGATATGCCATCAAATTGCCCAACAATGAGAACAGGGTCAAACAACTGTGTCTTTTATGTAATGAGTTACATGAAGTATTATGATCACAATTCAGGTGGCCTCACTTCTTACACTCAACCAGTAAGTGATTATGCTAAATATTTATCTTTAGGTTGCCATCGTTGTATATGTTAGCTATACAACTGTATAATTAATGCTATGCTTGTATTGCAGGACAATTCTTGAGACCTACATGCTCATGCCCTATATCATCTCACATTCCATCGCATGAACAAGGCGCTGCCACTTCTAATAGAGATCCAGAGATTTATGTTTGCGCGCAAGTAGTTAACTATATGTCAGAACTAAGTCATGGTGCGGGCCATGTATCGTACTGTGGTATTTTGGTCAATCTTGTTAGTTAACAATGTTAGGAAGCTTCCTTACATGTGATGTTTAGAACAGTTGTTATGCTACCTTGTCTTAGGTTGTTACGCAGGTACTTTTGTGAACATCAGTTGGTCGGATACTTTTGGTTAGGCTGCGACGATGCTTTTATGTCTTGTGAACATCAGATGCATTTACGTTAGTGGGCTTAAATATGATCTTTTAGATGTTATGAAGTTCTTCTTTGTTAATTGCCTACATTATTTATGCATACCACATTTCTTAATATTACGATCAATTCATTTAAGGTTATACTTTTGGTTAATTTTTCTATATACTTATTGGTATGCTAATCATTTTTATACTCTTTGTTATTTTGTTATTCACGATGCATATTTCTCATTCATCACATTTCTGGTCATATAGTTTATATATTACACGATTACTATATCAGGTTGTATACGATGTTTTATCAGTACTAATTATGCAACATTAGTAATGAATATACGCTACATTTACTAGACTTCAACAACCAATTGTATATAAATCATTTGTGACACATGTAATGTTTATTGCAAAAAAAAATTGTTCGTATCACATAAAACATACTAATCACTGCCTGACTCACTGTTATCGAAATCAATTGCGTGTTTTTTTGATGTTGTTGTCTCATTCCAATGAGGAGTGTTACTTCCAACCTTGTTCCTAGATCCAGGAGGTCATCCTCTCTTACGTCCAGCAAGGCTAGCCAACCGTAATCTATTCTCCTCTAATGACAAACATGTCCTACTGTTGTGACCATCAGCAATTCCACACTTCTGGCATTTCCTGTTCATTTTCTTTGTACCTTTTGCTCCCAATCTAATAACCTTATGTTCACTCCCCTTTATTGTTCTTCCTTTGGGTTTTGAGTTATTTGGTCTTGCCAAGCTTATCCCATCGACTGCAAAATCCAGTTTCTGCAATTCAACAGTATATATTTTTTCAGCATATAATATTATGCAGTCCCACATTCAGTCTAATACCATTATTACCTTTCTGGCATGATCATTTTGTTCATGGTCACCACTCTCATTCATATGCGCGTGATCCTGCAAATTAACCTATGCCCGCCAACACATTTTTAAGCTCAATCATAAGCCAATAACACAAACCAATAAATCATTTGTATGTACAACCGCAAATCAATATAGTTGTTGAAGTTATTACCTCTTCAAATGAACGTATCGGTATAGGTATTTGAACATTGTCCACACCCCCTTCAAGTATATTAGATACGTATTGAATTTCCTGAAAAATTGGTTCAAAGCTCAGTATACATCAGTTACAAATCAACATACACAACAATATAATCAAAACCTTGTTATTCCTTTCACCCAATTCACCATCTCTTTCAACGTCTCTATTGTCTTCATCATCGTCCTGAAATTTTATTGTTTTATACCTCATCAATGAATTAGGATGAATAATATGTTAACAATATATACATTAAAACATCACATACCTGTATACCATCTCCCCTACTAGTTCCACAAGTCTCCTCAACTTCTATATCTGTCTCCAAACGCGAAAGTACCTCGAGAAGCTCATCCATTGCTGCTAGGGCTCTATCATTACCTGCCTTTGATAAACTAGCATGATGCACTACTTTCATTGCTTTTTTTAGCAACATCTTTTGTCTATATGATTTTGTTTCTCCATCCTTTCCCTTCAAATTCCTATCATCTCTTGAAAACGGAACATCTTGCCTTGCTGAGTACGTGTATCTTCGTAAAATGTATTCCTTAGGTATCCGTTCAATTTGAAGATGCATAAACGTGCATAGTACATGTACACAGAATAGCCCTATAAAAACAATAACGATCATAAGAATTTTTTTATATGTTTTTCATATAAAGGTATATAATTACTATTTCGTACTCCATACCTGTATGTTCCCAATGTTTGCATTCACACGTATACTTTCCTGATTCTTCATCAGCTGTCACTTTGAATTGGTGTTGTCCCCACACAATTTTATTAGATCTTGTTGTATGTTGCACTACCCAATCATTTGCACCCCTTCTTGATCATGCATTATCTTGAATGCAGTTGCATATTTCAAAGACTCCTAGAATTTATTCATCACAACCCTTGTGTATGCTCTTGCAACCCTTATCTCAAACATATATAGCGTGTGTGTTTCCTTTTGACCATGTGTTGTATATAATTCAAATTAGATGACACTTATATTAAGGTATAAATATACTTCATAACAATTTGTCCTCACCATGCTTCCCACTGCTTCTTTTGACTCTTTCATCTTTCTACTATGTAGAAGCTTCATCATTTGCTTAGCGAATTGATGTAGCGGAGTGTTTGCATCGACATGTGCACTTTTCACAAGCTTGTTCATGCTTTCGCTACGCTGTGTAGACAATATTAGCCCACAATAATGATTCTTGAAAAAGGCAAGCACCCAATCCTTACATATTCCATACATCTTGTTGAGAGTAATGTTATCGTGCAGATGGAAATCTTCAAGTAGCATTGACCATCCAGTCTCAAACTCCAACTCAGTCAAAGGATGATGTATTATAGATTGGAACCTTGTCTTAAAGTCCATTTCCTCAAACCTAGCATACAACTCGTTTAGAAAAGGCATATACCTATTTTGCACATGCCATAGACACAACCGATGTATTGTATGTGGGAAAACCCTCTCGAGTGCTACTGGCATTGCAGGATCTTGATCTGCATTCATAGATGTCAAAATTGTATGAATCTTATTCCATGTTAGAAAGAAAATAAAATCAAATTTAAGCCATATTTTATGTATATACATTTACTGCATTATTATCAGTCGTACCTGTCAGCATCACTCGTGGCCCTTCGGTTCCTATGCATGTTTTGAAGGCATTGAATACCCATTCAAATGTATCAACAGTTTCATCCCCCAATAATACGAAAGCAAATATGGTGCACTGGAGGTGGTGATTCGAACCAACAAATATACCTAGTGGTTTTTCATACTGAAAGTGCATTCATCCCTTTTGTGAGTTTTGGTGATTTGGATAACAACACATTTAAAGGTCTAACAAGTTTGCTAAGTGTTGAACAGGGAATTCAGTATGATGAACATACTTGAATAGTGTATAATGATCAGTGAACAAGGTTCAACACAAGGTCAAATAACCAGTGAGACAATGCAAATGGATATAACATGGTCTCTATATTGGTTTGAATATATGGACAAGTCCTGAGAAATCACTATGCATAAATATGATCATAATAGAGGTTGAAGTGATTAAGAGGATTGGTCAAGCCAAAGTGAATAAGATATGAGGAATCGTGAATTGGCTTGACCATATTACTATTAGTCCATATATGCTTCTATGAGAATCAAACTAGAGCTTGATTGATCTTAGCATTTATATCTAGATGACATTCAAGCAAGGTTCACAATATTGAAGAAATGTGTCGGGGACCATAATTAGGGGTACCCTCAAGACGCCTAATTCTCAGCTGGTAACCCCCATCAGCATAAAGCTGCAGAGGCCTGATGGGTTTGATTAAGTCAGGGATCAGTCCATACGAGCGACTCGATCGCGCCTCGCCCGAGCCTAGCCTCGGGCAAGGGCAGCCAACCCTGAGGTGTTTCCGTCTCGCCCGAGGCCCCCCTTTTTTACGGCAGACGCATCTCCGGCTCGCCCGAGGCCTTGCCTTCGTTAAGAAGCAACCCTGACTAAATCACCGCGCCGACCGACCGAGTCGCAGGGGCATTTAACGCAAAGAGTGAGACTGACAGGCAGCCAGGCCTTGCCAAAGGCGCCATAGGAAGCTCCGCCCGACCCAGGGCTCGGACTCGGGCTAAGGCCCTGGAAGACGGCGAACTCCGCTCCGCCCGACCCAGGGCTCGGACTCGGGCTAAGGCCCCGGAAGACGGCGAACTCCGCTCCGCCCGACCCAGGGCTCGAACTCGGGCTAAGGCCCCGGAAGACGGCGAACTCCGCTCCGCCCGACCCAGGGCTCGGACACGGGCTAAGGCCCCGGAAGACGACGAACCCCGCTTCGCCCGACCCAGGGCTCAGACTCCGCCCTGGTCTCTGCCGAACGCCCTCCGCCTTGCCCGACCCAGGAGCTCGGGCTCGGCCTCGGCCATGGAAGACAGACTCGACCTCGGCCTTGGAGGAGCCTCCACGTCGCCTGACCTAGGGCACAAGTCCGCCACGTCAACGGGAAGCGCCATCATCACCCTACCCCGAGCCGACTCGGGCCGAAGAGAACAAGACCGACGTCCCATCTGGCTAGCTCCGCCAGATAGGCAATGATGGCACCCCGCTAGACCCATGACGACGGCGGCTCTCAGCTCCCTTACGGAAGCGGGGAGACGTCAGCAAGAGCCCAACTATTCCGACAGCTGTCCCTCCACCAGGCTCTGTTACTCCTCCGACAGCCACGACACCACACTAGCTGGGTGCCAAGTTCTCTCCGGCTGCCACATTGGCATGTACCCAGGGCGCTAGCTCTCCCCCGCTAGACACGTCGCACTCTGCTGCATCCCCGTTGTACACCTGGATCCTCTCCTTGCGCCTGTAAAAGGAAGGACCAGGGCCTTCTTAGAGAAGGTTGGCCCCGCGGGAACGAGGGGCAGGGGCAGGCGCTCTCTTGGGGCCGTTCGCTCCCCTCACCCGCGTGGACGCTTGTAACCCCCTACTGCAAGCGCACCCGACCTGGGCGCGGGACGAACACGAAGGCCGCGGGATCTCCGCCTCCCTCACGACCCGGCTCCGGCCACCTCGCTCTCCCCCCTTCGCGCTCGCCCACGCGCTCGACCCATCTGGGCTGGGGCACGCGGCACACTCACTCGTCGGCTTAGGGACCCCCCGGTCTCGAAACGCCGACAGTTGGCGCGCCAGGTAGGGGCCTGCTGCGTGTTGACGAGCAGTTTCCCGTCAAGCTCCAGATGGGCAGTCTCCAACGACCTCTCCAACCCGGGACGGTGCTCCGTTTCGGGAGCCTCGAGTTCATGTCTTTCGGCAGCGGCTACGACATGATACTCCTTCCACCGCCGCGCGGCGGCGACAATGGCGGCCGACAGCCCGCCCGCCGGCGGCGGAATCGACGACATCTTTCCCGCGTGGGGGAAGAACAACATTCGAGCTCGCCCCATCCTCTCCCTCGCCATCGGAGGAGGAGGCGGGGCAACCAGGGCCGAGCGGGAGGCTGCGCTCCGTCGGCTGTCGAGCGAATCGACATCCCCAGTGCCCCAACGGAGGACGCGTCGGGCGTCACCCTCGCGTTTGAGGCGAAGGCGAGCGCCGTCCCCCCGCAACACGCCGACTCCGAGCAAGTGGACGACGCCAGCACGCTCACGGAAGGCCTGCAGGACGTCGCCCTCGTACCCAAGACGACGGCGCGATCAGCCCCCGATGTGACTTCGTCGCTCCTCGTCGACAAAAAGGTACCGACTGATCCCCATCCTTCGTCATTTCGACTCGACCTCAACCCGCCTAGCGACCTCGCTCTAGCGGGCACTCACGTTGAGGCGAGTGCAACCCCTTTTGGGTTTCGTGTGCAGTCGCCTTGGGACCGATTGACGAGCGTCTCGACCTACGGGCCCTCTGGGTCCGAGGAAGATGACGACCCCAGCATCTGCTGGGATTTCTCTGGATCTGGCAACCCCAGTGCCATGCGGGACTTCATGACCGCATGCAACTACTGCCTCTCCGACTGTTCCAACGGCAGCCACAGCCTTGACGACAAGGACTGCGGCCCGAGCCGCGAATGTTTCCACGTCGAGCTAGGGGATCCCTCCGGAGGCAGCCGTCTCGGCATGCCGGAGGATGGCGATCCCCCTAGGCCAGTGCCTCGCGCCGACATCCTGCGGGAGCTAGCTGTGGTCCCCGTTCCGGCGGGGGGTCACGACCCACAGCTCGAGCAAGTCCGCGGGGCGCAGGCCGGGCTCGACGAGGGGGCAGGAGCGCTCGAGTCGATCCGCCGGGACGTCGGGCAGGTATGGGCGAGCCAGCTCCCGGCCGGAGGAATACGTCACCTGCCCCAGGGTCTCCAGCACCGCATCGCCAACGATGCCAGGGACAGGCCGCCACCCGCATCCGGTGGAACCGGTCAGGACCTGGCAGCCGCGGCGATGCTCCTCCGCGCGATGCCGGAGTCATCAACCACCGAGGGTCGGCGAATCCAGGGAGAGCTCAAGCATCTCCTGGAAGGCGCTGCGGCCCGGCGGGCCGAGAGCTCTGCCTCCCGAAGGCAGGGGTACCCCTCGGAACCTCGTGCCGCGACTTCCCGACTTATGCGGGAAGCCTCGGTCTACACCGGGCGCACGCGCAACACCGCGCCTGCGGCCCCGGGCCACCTCGGCGACGAGCACCCTCATCGCGACCGTCGGGCCCGCCTCGAGGAAAGGGTGCGCCGAGGCTATCACCCCAGGCGTGGGGGACGCTACGACAGCGGGGAGGATCGGAGTCCCTCGCCCGAACCACCCGGTCCGCAGGTCTTCAGCCGGGCCATTCGGCGGGCGCCGTTTCCGACCCGATTCCGACCCCCGACTACTATCACAAAGTACTCGGGGGAAACAAGGCCGGAATTGTGGCTCGCGGACTACCGCCTGGCCTGTCAATTGGGTGGAACGGACGACGACAACCTCATCATCCGCAACCTCCCCCTGTTCCTCTCCGACACTGCTCGCGCTTGGTTGGAGCACCTGCCTCCGGGGCAGATTTCCAACTGGGAGGATTTGGTCCAAGCTTTCGCCGACAACTTCCAGGGCACGTACGTGCGCCCCGGGAATTCCTGGGACCTCCGAAGCTGCCGGCAACAGCCGGGAGAGTCTCTTCGGGACTACATCCGGCGGTTCTCGAAGCAGCGCACCGAACTGCCCAACATCACCGACTCCGATGTCATCGGCGCGTTCCTTGCCGGCACCACCTGCCGTGACCTGGTGAGCAAGTTGGGTCGCAAGACCCCCACCAGGGCGAGCGAGCTGATGGACATCGCCACCAAGTTCGCCTCCGGTCAGGAGGCGGTCGAGGCCATCTTCCGAAAGGACAAGCAGCCCCAGGGCCGCCCGTCGGAGGATGCTCCCGAGGCGTCTACTCCGCGCGGCGCCAAGAAGAAAGGCAGGAGGAAGTCGCAAGCGAAACGCGACGTTGCCGACGCAGACCTTGTCGCCGCCACCGAGTACAAGAACCCTCGGAAGCCCCCCGGAGGTGCCAACCTTTTCGACAAGATGCTCAAGGAGACGTGCCCTTACCATCAGGGGCCCGTCAAGCACACCCTCGAGGAGTGCGTCATGCTTCGGCGCCACTTCCACAGGGCTGGGCCACCCACAGAAGCTAGCAGGGCCCGCGACGACGACAAAAAGGAAGATCACCAAGCAGGAGAGTTCCCCGAGGTCAGCGACTGCTTCATGATCTGCGGAGGGCATGCGGCGAATGCCTCGGCTCGGCATCGCAAGCGAGAGCGTCGGGAGGTCTGCTCGGTGAAGGTGGCGGCGCCAGTCTACCTAGACTGGTCCGACAAGCCCATCACCTTCGACCAAGACGACCACCCCGACCACGTGCCGAGCCCGGGGAAGTACCCGCTCGTCGTCGATCCCATCATCGGCGACGTCAGGCTCACCAAGGTCCTGATGGATGGGGGCAGCTGCCTCAATATCATCTACGCCGAGACCCTCAGGCTCCTGCGCGTCGATCTGTCCTCCGTCCGAGCAGGCGCTGCGCCCTTCCGCGGGATCATTCCTGGGAAGCGCGTCCAGCCCCTCAGATAGCTCGACCTCCCTGTCTGCTTCGGAACACCCTCCAACTTCCGAAGGGAGACTTTGACGTTCGTGGTGGTCGGGTTCCGAGGAACCTACCACGCAGTATTGGGAAGGCCATGCTACGCGAAGTTCATGGCCATCCCCAACTACACCTACCTGAAGCTCAAGATGCCGGGCCCCAACGGGGTCATCACCGTCGGCCCCACGTACAAACACGCGTTCGTATGCGATGTGGAGTGCGTGGAGTACGCCGAGGCCCTCGCCGAGTCCGAGGCCCTCATCGCCGACCTGGAAAACCTCTCCCGAGAGGTGCCGGACGTGAAGCGACACGCCGGCAACTTCGAGCCAGCGGAGACGGTTAAGGCCGTCCCTCTCGACCCCGGTGGCGACACCTCCAAGCAGATCCGGATCGGTTCCGGGCTCGACCCCAAATAGGAAGCAGTGCTCGTCGACTTTCTCCGCGCAAACGCTGACGTCTTTGCGTGGAGTCCCTCGGACATGCCCGGCATACCGAGGGATGTCGCCGAGCACTCGCTGGATATTCGGGCCGGAGCCCGACCGGTCAGACAGCCTCTGCGCCGATTCGACGAGGAAAGGCGCAGGGTGATAGGCGAGGAGATCCACAAGCTGATGGCAGCAGGGTTCATCAAAGAGGTATTCCATCCCGAATGGCTTGCCAACCCTGTGCTTGTGAGGAAGAAAGGGGGGAAATGGCGGATGTGTGTAGACTACACTGGTCTCAACAAAGCATGTCCGAAGGTTCCCTACCCTCTACCTCGCATCGATCAAATCGTGGATTCCACTGCTGGGTGCGAAACCCTGTCATTCCTCGATGCCTACTCAGGGTATCATCAAATCAAGATGAAAGAGTCCGACCAGCTCGCGACTTCTTTCATCACGCCCTTCGGCATGTACTGTTATGTCACCATGCCGTTCGGTTTGAGGAACGCGGGTGCAACGTACCAGCGGTGCATGAACCATGTGTTCGGCGAACACATTGGTCGCACGGTCGAGGCCTACGTCGATGACATCGTAGTCAAGACAAGGAAAGCCTCCGACCTTCTCTCCGACCTTGAAGTGACATTCCGGTGTCTCAAGGCGAAGGGCGTCAGGCTCAATCCCGAGAAGTGCGTCTTCGGGGTGCCCCGAGGCATGCTCCTGGGATTCATCGTCTCCGAGCGGGGCATCGAAGCCAACCCGGAGAAGATCGCAGCCATCACCAGCATGGGGCCCATCAAGGACTTAAAAGGCGTACAGAGGGTCATGGGATGTCTCGCGGCTTTGAGCCGTTTCATCTCGCGCCTCGGCGAAAGAGGCCTTCCCCTGTACCGTCTCTTAAGGAAGGCCGAGTGCTTCACTTGGACCCTCGAGGCCGAGGGAGCTCTCGGGAACCTGAAGGCGCTCCTCACCCAGGCGCCCGTATTGGTACCCCCAGCTGATGGAGAAGCCCTCTTGGTCTACATCGCCGCTACCACTCAGGTGGTTAGCGCCGCGATCGTGGTCGAAAGGCAAGAAGAGGGGCATGCATTGCCCATTCAGAGGCCAGTTTACTTCGTCAGCAAGGTGCTGTCCGAAACCAAGATCCGCTACCCACAAGTCCAGAAGCTGCTATATGCAGTGATCCTGACGAGGCGAAAGTTGCGACATTACTTCGAGTCTCATCCGGTAACTGTGGTGTCATCCTTCCCCCTGGGGGAGATCATCCAGTGCCGAGAGGCCTCGGGACGGATCGCGAAGTGGGCGGTGGAAATCATGGGCGAGACAATCTCGTTCGCCCCTCGGAAGGCCATCAAGTCCCAGGTACTGGCGGACTTCGTAGCCGAATGGGTCGACACACAGTTGCCGACGGCACCGATCCAACCGGAGCTCTGGACCATGTTTTTCGACGGGTCGCTGATGAAGACGGGAGCCGGCGCAGGCCTGCTCTTCGTCTCACCCCTCGGGAAACACCTGCGCTACGTGCTACGCCTCCATTTCCCGGCGTCCAACAATGTGGCTGAGTACGAAGCTCTGATCAACGGATTGCGAATCGCCATCGAGCTAGGGGTCCGACGCCTCGACGCTCGCGGCGACTCGCAGCTCGTCATCGACCAAGTCATGAAGAACTCCCACTGCCGCGACCCGAAGATGGAGGCCTACTGTGATGAGGTTCGACGCCTGGAAGACAAGTTCTACGGGCTCGAGCTTAACCACATCGCCCGGCGCTACAACGAGACTGCGGACGAGCTGGCAAAGATAGCCTCGGGGCGAACGACGGTTCCCCCGGACGTCTTCTGCCGGGATCTGCACCAACCCTCCGTCAAGATCAGCGACACGCCCGAGCCCGAGGCGCCCTCGGCCCCGTCCGAGGGGACCTCGGCCCAGCCCGAGCCATCCTCGGTTCAACCCGAGGAACCCTCGGCCCCCGAGGACGAGGCGCTGCGCATCGAAGAGGAGCGGAGCGGGGTCACGCCTGATCGAGATTGGCAGGCCCCGTACCTGCAATATCTCCGCCGAGGAGAGCTACCCCTCGACCAGGCCGAGGCACGGCGGGTAGCGCGACGCGCCAAGTCGTTCGTCTTGCTGGGCGATGAGAAGGAGCTTTACCACCGCAGCCCCTCGGGCATCCTCCAACGGTGCATCTCCATCGCCGAAGGTCAGGAACTCCTGCAAGAGATACACTCGGGGGCTTGCGGCCATCACGCAGCGCCTCGAGCTCTTGTCGGGAACGCTTTCCGGCAAGGCTTCTACTGGCCGACGGCGGTGGCTGACGCCACTAGAATTGTCCGCACCTGCGAAGGGTGCCAATTCTATGCGAAGCAGACCCACCTGCCCGCTCAGGCTCTGTAGACGATACCCATCACCTGGCCCTTCGCTGTGTGGGGTCTGGACCTCGTCGGCCCTCTGCAGAAGGCGCCCGGGGGCTACACGCGCCTGTTGGTCGCCGTCGACAAATTCTCCAAGTGGATCGAGGTCCGACCCCTGAACAGCATCAGGTCCGAGCAGGCGGTGGCGTTCTTCACCAACATCATCCATCGCTTCGGGGTCCCGAACTCCATCATCACCGACAACGGCACCCAGTTCACCGGCAAAAAATTCTTGGATTTTTGCGAGGACCACAACATCCGGGTGGACTGGGCTGCCGTAGCTCATCCCATGTCGAATGGGCAAGTAGAGCGTGCCAACGGCATGATTCTACAAGGGCTCAAGCCTCGGATTTACAATGACCTCAACAAGTTCGGCAAGCGATGGATGAAGGAACTCCCCTCAGTGGTCTGGAGCCTCAGGACGACGCCGAGCCGAGCCACGGGTTTCACGCCGTTCTTCCTGGTCTACGGGGCCGAGGCCGTCTTGCCCACGGACCTGGAATACGGCTCCCCGAGGACGAGAGCCTACGACGATCAAAGCAACCAAGCTAGCCGAGAGGACTCGCTGGACCAGCTGGAAGAGGCTCGGGACAGGGCCTTACTACACTCGGCGCGGTATCAGCAGTCCCTGCGACGCTACCACGCCCGAGGGGTCCGACCCCGAGACCTCCAGGTGGGCGACCTGGTGCTTCGGCTGCGACAAGACGCCCGAGGGAGGCACAAGCTCACGCCACCCTGGGAGGGGCCATTCGTCATCGACAAAGTTCTGAAGCCTGGAACGTACAAGCTGGCTAACAGTCAAGGCGAGGTCTACGGCAACGCTTGGAACATCCAACAGCTACGTCGCTTCTACCCTTAAGATGTTTCCAAGTTGTTCATATACCTCGCACCCACGCAAAGTTTAGTCAACAAGGAAGGGTCGGCCTCGCCTTGGCAAAGCCCGACCCTCCCTCGGGGGCTAAAAGGGGGGAAACCCCCTCTGCGTCAAAATTTTCCTCGAAAAAAATCTCTTTTACCAGAATATCTTTCGTGCTTTTTGACTACTTCGAAAAGTGGGTCCTGGAAACGACGGGGTACACGTAAGCAGTCAAGGCTGACCGAGCCGAGGGACTCCTACGCCTCCGGGATACGGATACCTCACTCATCACCTTCTGCAATAAGTAACTCGCGTTCGGATAAGGTGACTCCGCGGATCGAACAAGTCTCTACGTTCGGAAGCCCTTCTGTCGAAGCGATTCTTCGAGTCTTCTCGACCGAGTCGGTGATAGGGCCTCATGGACGAGTGAAAGTGTGCGTAAGCGGCAAGACCGACCGAGCCGAGGGACTCCCACGCCTCCGGGATACGGATACCTCACTCCTCACCTTCCGCAAGAAGCAACTTTCGCTCGCACAAACATCCCTGTTACCGACAAAAAGTCCAGATACTCGAAACAAGAGGAAGAGAGACGCAGCTTCAACACGCAAGCTGGCGACGCTTCGCCTTCGCCAAAATAACCGCGCCAAAAAAGGTACGCCGCGTCGTTCAAATTCGTATCCTTTTTTCCCTTTTTCCTTTTTCTCTATCTCTTGCAACAGGGACCGGGAAAGGGGATACCCCCAAAGGGATCCTTCCCCGTGAAGGAACTAGGCTCCGAGCCTCCATACTGATCAGGGGTTCGAAGGCTGGCCCCCCGAAGGGTTCAACAGCCGCCTCAGATCGCGTGGGCCCGACACCCACTACTGGTCAGAGGTTCGAAGGTCGGCCTCCCGAAAGGTTCCACGGCCGCCTCAGGCTACTCGGGCTCCGCGCCCATTACTGATCAGGGGTTCGAAGGCTGGCCCCCCGAAGGGTTCACAGTCGCCTCAGACACCGAGCGAGGGATGACCAGGGGTACGTTCGATACATAACCAAGGCTCGGGCTGCGCTCCCGAGGTACCCTAGGACATTTCCGAGACCAGCGGGAACGATCCTGTAACGGAATCCCATCGGAGGGAGGCAACGAGCCCTCGGACCCCGTCGCCAGGGGACCGGGTCCGGCAGATCACCCGCAGGTACTTTTGGGCGTGCCTCCGGGCCCCTAGCCGACCCCCAACGAACGGGGCACGGACGTCCACTCGGATTACCCGCTTGCAGCTCACCGGAGACACCATGTTCGGTGCCCATCGAGGGTAACATGGCGCTCTCCCCCCTCCTCCTTGCGGAAAGGCGACGTAGGGGCGTATGTAAAAAAGCCGAGTCTGTCCCTGATCGCCCTCTCGCCCTGTGCGGAGGCTCGGGGGCTGCTCTCGCAAACCCGGCTCCGGCCAAACCGTTGACAGCGTCAACATACCAGCCCGAGAACTTGGGCCCCGACAGTGCACCTGGGCTACGGCCTGTTCGCATGAGGGAACCACCAGACCAGCCGAAGCATTACGCAAGGCATTAAGACCCCGAAGGAGTGAAACCACTCCTCCGAGGCCTCGGGGGCTACACACGGCGGGTGCGCTCGCGCGCACCCACCGGAACAAAATGCAACCGAGAAAGGCTGGTCCCCTTGCAAAAAAGTGCGACGAAAGCCTCCAAGCGAGTGCTAACACTCCCTTCGAGGCTCGGGGGCTACTGTCGGGGACCATAATTAGGGGTACCCTCAAGACGCCTAATTCTCAGCTGGTAACCCCCATCAGCATAAAGCTGCAGAGGCCTGATGGGTTTGATTAAGTCAGGGATCAGTCCATACGAGCGACTCGATCGCGCCTCGCCCAAGCCTAGCCTCGGGCAAGGGCAGCCGACCCTGAGGTGTTTCCGTCTCGCCCAAGGCCCCCCTTTTTTACGGCAGACGCATCTCCGGCTCGCCCGAGGCCTTGCCTTCGTTAAGAAGCAACCCTGACTAAATCACCGCGCCGACCGACCGAGTCGCAGGGGCATTTAACGCAAAGAGTGAGACTGACAGGCAGCCAGGCCTTGCCAAAGGCGCCATAGGAAGCTCCGCCCGACCCAGGGCTCGGACTCGGGCTAAGGCCCCGGAAGACGGCGAACTCCGCTCCGCCCGACCCAGGGCTCGGACTCGGGCTAAGGCCCCGGAAGACGGCGAACTCCGCTCCGCCCGACCCAGGGCTCGGACTCGGGCTAAGGCCCCGGAAGACGGCGAACTCCGCTCCGCCCGACCCAGGGCTCGGACTCGGGCTAAGGCCCCGGAAGACGGCGAACTCCGCTCCGCCCGACCTAGGGCTCGGACACGGGCTAAGGCCCCGGAAGACGACGAACCCCGCTTCGCCCGACCCAGGGCTCGGACTCCGCCCTGGTCTCTGCCGAACGCCCTCCGCCTCGCCCGACCCAGGAGCTCGGGCTCGGCCTCGGCCATGGAAGACAGACTCGACCTCGGCCTCGGAGGAGCCTCCACGTCGCCCGACCTAGGGCACAAGTCCGCCACGTCAACGGGAAGCGCCATCATCACCCTACCCCGAGCCGACTCGGGCCGAAGAGAACAAGACCGACGTCCCATCTGGCTAGCTCCGCCAGATAGGCAATGATGGCGCCCCGCTAGACCCATGACGACGGCGGCTCTCAGCTCCCTTACGGAAGCGGGGAGACGTCAGCAAGAGCCCAACTATTCCGACAGCTGTCCCTCCACCAGGCTCTGTTACTCCTCCGACAGCCACGACACCACACCAGCTGGGTGCCAAGTTCTCTCCGGCTGCCACATTGGCATGTACCCAGGGCGCTAGCTCTCCCCCGCTAGACACGTCGCACTCTGCTGCATCCCCGTTGTACACCTGGATCCTCTCCTTGCGCCTATAAAAGGAAGGACCAGGGCCTTCTTAGAGAAGGTTGGCCCCGCGGGAACGAGGGGCAGGGGCAGGCGCTCTCTTGGGGCCGCTCGCTCCCCTCACCCGCGTGGACGCTTGTAACCCCCTACTGCAAGCGCACCCGACCTGGGCGCGGGACGAACACGAAGGCCGCAGGATCTCCGCCTCCCTCACGACCCGGCTCCGGCCACCTCGCTCTCCCCCCTTCGCGCTCGCCCACGCGCTCGACCCATCTGGGCTGGGGCACGCGGCACACTCACTCGTCGGCTTAGGGACCCCCCGGTCTCGAAACGCCGACAAAATGATTCTCTCAATGGATGCTCAATAGGATGTGACTCAAGAATGGCTTGATAGGGTGAAGATAGCAAGGAAAGGGCTTCGAGGAACTAAGCGAAGGTGAAGGCCAAGCGACGGCTTGTAGACCGAGGTACCATGGCTAAGGTGAAGAAGAGAGTACTTGCACTAAGTCGATGAACTAATCAGCTATGAAGAGTTACAACATGTTGATGCATCAGTAAGGTGACTTGAAGCCATGATTTGAACTCATATATGGTGAAATGACAAAAGTCACAGGCTCGATTTGTGTTTGCTTCAAAAGGTGAGACAAAGATGTTTGTGATCCTTATGAAGCAACATCATGGAGAAATCACACATGAGACACCAATTTCTCAAAGAGGTTACTTAACTATATTTTATTTAACTTGAGTATAGGAATTGTCGTACTATCAAGGGGGATCCATAAAGAGGGTTGTTGTTAGTACTAAAGCTCAACATCCTTGATCTAAAACTTCCATTTTACCCTTGTTAATCCTTAGTGTAAGTATGTAGTACAACCTTTTTAAGTCTATCTTGGCCAAAATTGCTTTTTGGAAAATACAGGTTCAACCGGTTTTAAAATAGGTTCAATCGGTTTTAAAACAGGTTCAACCGGTTTTTGCACTGTTCACCTTTTTTGAAAATACTGGTTCAGCCGGACACTCAACCGAACACTCAACCGGTTTTTGTCTGGTGGAAACCGGTTCAACCGATTCTAAAACCGGTTCAACCGGTTTTTGCACTGTTCACTTTTTTCTGCCAGTCTGCTGTGTCAGCCAAAAAACTGTGCGCAGCTTTTTGAAAACCGGTTCAACCGGTTTTGGGACCGGTTCAACCGGTTTTTGGGCAGAAAAGTCAAAAACGGCTAGTTTTTGAGCCCCACCTATATATACTCACTCCTACCTCTCTCCCCACAGGAGAGCACGCACAAAACTTCATTCCCAACCTAAGAAACACCTCCCACTCTCTCTCACACACCTCTTGCCTCTCCCATTTCAAATCTTTGGAGAGAAATCTTTGAGTGAGTTTGAGAGCTGCGGTTTTTGTGCTTCATCTCCAAATCTCTCTTACTCTTCTTCATTCGAGCTTTGGGACTACATCGAGTTCTTTGTGGATTCATTACTCTTGGAGCTTCTAGCTCCTAGACGACTAGGTGTCGCTTGTGAGTCTCCAAATCTTGTGGAAGACCACAAGAAAGTTTGTATTACCCGCTCGTTTGAGCAAAGATTATTGTGTGGGCTTGACCTTTGTGGTCGGCAAAGGGAGGATTAGGGTTGAAAGAGACCCAGCTCTTTGTGGGCGCCTCAACGAGGAAGTAGGGCACCTTGGTGGTGTGACCGAACCTCGGGATAAATCTTGTGTCTTTTGTATTCTTGTTCATTGTGCTTATTCGTGTTCTTCGTTCTCTCACCATTGCATGGAAGATTTGTTTATATATATTTTGGTGTGTGGATTTTGAGAAGTGCCCTTCTCAGATCTACTACTTTAAACCCTGTGGATCAACTAGAACATATCATTTCCAAAGTTAACTGGGTGAATTTCGAGATCAATTCAGTTTTACCCAGTTTGCTTCTAGTTTTTGTTGAAAAAATTTTAACTTGCCTATTCACCCCCCCCCTCTAGGCAACTTTCAATTGGTATCGGAGCCTAATCCTCGTTCTAACGCTTAACCGCGTGAGGAAAGATCATGTCAGGGGGACTAAGAAACGAAAGTGCTTCTAAGCTTGAAAAAGTTGAGGTTGCCTCGACTTCATATTTTGGTGCAGATGTTGATCCTAGGGCAATAGATCTTGCCATGAGAATTGCCAAAAGGATGTTCCTCAAAATGAAGGAAGATGAGGCGAAGAACAAGATTGAAGAAGAAGAAAATGATCGATGGAGACCAAATGACGAATCCACCTCTTCACAAGGTTCGTGTTTCAAATCCACTTCTCATATGTGCTTTGTCGCTAATGGGAGTGATAGTGAAAGCGAAAGTGAGAATGAGGAGGAGCAAGAAAGTGATAGTGAAGATGAGGATGATCTTCAACAATTCTTCGCTCAGCTAAGCAAGAAACATCGGATGATCTTGCTCAAACTCATGAAAAGAGCGGAAGAACAAAAAGAAATGCTTCATAAGCAAGAAGACTTCCTCATCAGAAAAATTGAAGACTTAGAGAAGTTGACCAAAGAGCATGAGAAGCTAAAGTGCTCTCATGATGATTTGGTCCAAAGGTATGAAGACATTTCAATTGAGCAAATTAAAGTTGTTAATCATTCATCATATATTGCTCAATTAGAAAATAAAAATGCTATGTTCAAGAACATGATAGAAAGGCTAAATATTGAAAATCTAGCTTTACAAGAAAAACATGATATGCTTGTGTGCTCTCATAATAAATTGATGGATTCACATATCATGTTAGAAATGGCTCATGAGGTTGTGTTAACTAATTTGAAATCATACCAACCTCACATATGCACATGTACTCAAGTAGAAACTATATTACTATGTGCTAACAAATGTTGCTCTCAAGAAAGCCAATCTTCCATTGAGCTAGAAATTTCAGGAATTAGTGATATTTCTATCACACAAGAAAATAAAGAGCTCAAGGAAGAAGTTGGAATGCTAAGAAGGAGCTTAACTCGTTTGAAGGGAAAGTGTCATGCTCAACCTTCTCAAGATAACCGTGATAATATGGTGAAAAAGCTTGAGAAGGGGACAACCATAGCATGCACAAAACCCCTTCAAAAGAATACCAAGCTTTCTAAGAAGGGCATGAGCAAAATCCATGGTGAGAAAATTAATGCTCATATGATTTGCTCTAACAATGTACCTATGCGCTTCAACAAAGAAAGATCAAAGAGAAGCGATAGGAGGTGCTATGGATGCAAGGAGAAGGGCCATGAATTGATTCATGCCCCCACATGAAGAATCAAGACCTTGCACAATCAAGAAAGATGACCATCAAAAAGGATGAAAGCAAAAGGCAAATGCATTGCAAGGACAAGCATCGCATTTGCTACAATTGCCGTGAAAAAGGTCATCTATTCAAGGTTTGTCCAAAGGGTAAAACTCCTAAGCCTAACTTGTCAACACATTCAAATATGCTTAGGAGACCCAAATTTGACTCTTGTGCTAGAAAGGTGATGAGTTCACCACATTCTAGGACCAAGGCTATTTGGGTGCCTAAGTCCTTATTGGCTAACCTTGATGGACCTATCATGAGATGGGTACCAAAGTGTACTTATTAAGTTTTGCAGGTATCCAGAGATGATATGAAGCTTTAGGGTGCTTGAGAAGTTTAACTTGATTCTTATCTCAAGCTATCAATCTTACATTGTCTATCCTTTAAGATTGACCCAAAGATGAATTGAGTTGTTATATCACTAACTTCATATTCATCTCTAGCAAGAACTTGTGTTGTAGGGAATAAGGATTAACCTTTGTGGGAATCAAGCAAAAGGCCTACAACTAAGGGATATCCAAAGGATGGTAACAATTAAATCTTAAGTGCACATTACTTTTAATTAGTATATTCCTTTGTGTCTTTCATAGCCACATAAAGGAAAAATGAAGCACTTGAGAATGAACTTAAAATATTTTACCTTGTCTTTGAAAAGTTCCAATCAAATGGTAGATTGCATATTTGTTATTCTTATATGTGGCAATCTACATGCTTTAATTGATGATAATTAATTTGTGTCATATTTCAAATGAATTATCGTATTATTGCCATGACCTAGACATAAAGAGGATTATCCCATGTTCCTAAATGAATAGAGTGCTAAGTAAGAAATTCAAATTCTTAAAGCACTTATCAAAAGGGGAATTCTCTATATGACTAGAGTTGTGAGACTAATGTTTTTATCTAAGTGATTTATGTAGTTTCACAACATGAGAATGTGTTTCCCAAATGGAGTGTGCCATTAAACATTCAAAGAAGATCGAACCAATACTATGTGATGTATTCATTCTTGTTTAAATTGGTTTTCAGTCTTCTACATTAATCACTCACCATGTTATGAATTAAACTTGCCCTATAAATTTAATTAAACAATCATGCTACTTTTATCTTGTTTCAATTGATGTTATGCATGATGCCTGTAAGGGTAATTTAGTTCATATCATGAGGTTTCCTTAATTTAGTAACCTTCTTGTCATTCATATAATAGAGGTTGCTAAATAGGAAACTATTGCTTGTGTTTCTAATGCAATCTCTTTTAAGCTATTTCATGAAATTCATAAGTAGAGATTGTGCTCTTTCAATTGGTAAAATCACAAGCATTAAAGGTTAATCTTTACCTAAAAGAAAGATTAGGAATGCTCAAGGCAAAGGTATGGAACTAATTGTTTCATTTGGTATGTGATCAATAATAGTTCCTTTCAAGTAACATTCTTTCAATTGGTAATAATCTATTCCATGGAAAGAAATGTCAATATGAAGGTTAAATTTCTTTTGGCTTAAATTTGTAAACTAGTGCATATTGTTAATTCACTCCTCCATGTGCATTAACTTAAAAAGGAATTTAACTTATGCCTTTATGCCTCATAAATGATGATTTGTTTGCAATTCATATCTAAAGATCACTATTCATTAAATACTTCCTTGTACTACTAATATCTCTTTTCAAAGTTCTTTTTCAACTAGTATTAAAAGGAAAAGAGATAACAAGCTAAAGAAGGAAGTCTCCACAAATGATGAAAAGAAGAATACTACGATGACACCACCACATATAGTAAGATCTTTCAAATTGGTATAACAAATGGTACGTTATATATGGTGGTAAGTATTCTTAGGCATAAGTTAATTCGTTGCAAATTTGTCATGCCTTGACCATGATATGTAATGTACTCCCCATGAGACTCTTAACTGAATTGAAAGTGCATGTGGCAAGTCATTCAAATACTTAATGCACATATCTAGTGGGAGAACATTATGTATCTTGTGTCGTAGAGAATAAGTTTCACTTGAGTAAGCTATACTAAGACAATCCAAAATGGTAAATTTGTATCTCATTCATATGGATTGTAATCTTTGTTTTCTAAATAGCTACTCTTGATGCAGTTTAAAATTCCCTTATCATTAATTCTAAAAGTGCATAAGAATCTTTTTGTTTATATTCATCACATACATATGCACTAACATGGATATGATTTTTAAACTGTAAAAGGTACAATTAGTGATCCATACTCTCTAAATTTTGGAAACCCATATTTTGATATCTTAGAAATATACTTCAATCGATATCCATATGCTTCACATTGAATTGGAACACTAAGTTGTAAATTACATGCATAACTTGTCTTCATGATATGAATGCTTGTGCGACTAACCTTGATAAGCTAGGTGCACCCAAGGTCAAGCTAGGTTCATCATCAAGAAGGCAACACAACGATGTATTAAGAAAAAGGAGAAAAGGCTCCTATTCTTAACTCTAGTTTTTATCTATGTGATTAAATATTGACTTGAAACCATGTAATATGGTTGTCAAGTATATGTGGGTGCCTACACAAAGAGAAAGGCCACAATAAGGATTGTGTGGATACTCAAGGCTCTTACTACTAATCTTAAAGGACCCAATTCAAATTGGGTACCAAGATATGAAGCTTAAACTTGTTTTGCAGGATCACTCCTTCAATGGATCAAGTTGGGTGCTCGATAATGAATGTATAAATCATCTTTGGAGATAGTAGCTAGGGTGGTAACAACTGAATCTCAAGTGCATGTTATTTTTAAATCTTATCTTTTTGTGACTTGTGTAGCCACTAAGGAAAAAGAAGCACTTGAGGATATACATCAGTTGTTGATTATGAAATAAAGGTCTAATTGGAAGTTGAATGAATATTATCATATGGTGAACAATCCAAAATTATGTGACGTATTCTCTATCTAGTTAATTTGGATTTGATTCTTCTATATTAGACACTCACCATAATATGGATTAAGTCATCCCTTTAGACTTCATTGAATAACCATGCATATTATCCATGTCATTCGAAATATATTGTGCATGAGGGTTCAAGGAAATTTAGTCCATATTATGATGTTTCTCTATTTTAGCAACTCGCTTGCCTTCCACATATAAAGGGTTGCAAAATAAGAAACGAGTGCTTGTGCTACTAATGCCATCTCTTGTATTGAGTTTATCCATAGAAAATCTATGTTGAGAGATGGTGCTTATTATTAAATTGGATAAATCATAAGTTTAAAGGATACTATTCAACTAAAGTAAGATGGAGTTGATAAGAGGCCAAGGTATGAAAACTTCCTCTCCTTCAGTTGTTTTAGTATTCTATCCTTAGTGGGATGTACCATAGTATAGGTTAAATTCCTTGCAATATAAAATGTTCAATAGTGCATATAACTTTGACATCAACTATATGTGTGCACTAATTTAAAGGAATTTAGTCTATCCTTTTGGGTTTCAGTAATGATGATTCATTTGCCATCCACATATAAGGATCATCATTTGTGAAACCCTCTCTTGTGTTTTTAATGCTCTCTTTTCTAAGTGTTACAACGAGGTCCTTCCACGAGCTTTCAAGATGGATTCAAAATCTACAAAAAATGAATGAAGTGCAAGATCACTTGGTTGGATGAAATCACAAAGAGAAAAGAGATCACAGTGAATCAAGAAGGGAGTTATATTTTTTTGTCAACCAAATAATGAAGATGTAGTGACATATTAATATGATATCCTTCATTATGTGGTTGAGGTTCATATTAGCATGCTTTACCCTTCAAGATTTCAATTGATATACTTTTAGTTCTTAAACTTTTAATTGGTTTAATTTTCATCATCTATGTAAAGCATGTTATGTTAAACTAAGATATAGTGCAAACATCTCCTTTAACCTCGTATTGTTAATGTGCATAAGTATACTTTGTGTACTCTTGCATGCACAAATTGAGGAAGAGTTTAGCCTATATCTTGTGAGGCTAATGATTTCTTCAAGTTCATGTTTTGTAGTCTCACACCTTGGATAACATTAAATGAGGATGAGTGGTTCCAAAGAAATGATCAAATATTTACCACATGTCACCCCATGGATTAGTTCTATTGGGGAACGATATGTGTTCTCTAGCATAAATTCAATTGTTTCAAATATATTATGCCTTGACCAAGATATATGATGAACTCCTCTAAGAATCTTAATTGAATCAAGTGCCTGTTACAAGTAATTCGAGTACTTGATGCATACATTTAGGGGGAGCTCATTCTATATCTTGTGTCCTTAAAGACTAACATTTTCTTTTAGTGAATTTGTGTAGTTCTTTGAAGAGAATGAGTTTCTCTTGATCGTTTAAAGAGGATAAGTTTCTCTTTGAAATGTCAAACCTATCAAAAGCTAAGATAGAAATTCATGATTATAATGAAGACCATATGGCATGGAACAAAGGTGTGTCACTCCATGAACTATTGTATTACATTTGTGTATCTAGGCTCTTACAAGTTAGTGTATGCATGTATATGCAATATCTTAAGTCACATCATAAGGTTGCACTTGAATCTTGGCTTAAAATATTGCATATCATGTCTATTAGTATACTGTTTGATTATGAGTAATTCCTTAAATTGGTGCAATTTCATATTTTCATACTTTATTTGTACCAAGGTTCAAATTGTAGAACTTAATCCCCTGGCCTCACAAGTCCAAATGCATAAGCTAAACAAGTATTCATCACTTGTATGCACACATTTAGGGGGAGAATGGTCTATAATTTGAATTTTTGAGACTAACTTCATTTTCAAGTCTATTATGTGTGTAGTCTCAAATTAGAAAGGAATATTCAAGCAAAGACAATCGCTTCCACTGCAAATTTTGATGGGTATCAAAGATTCTTTGCTCCAATAAATGTATCTTCTATACATTTCATAAGAGAATGAGTTTCTCTTGTATATGCTACTCCAACGTCATCTAAAATTGGTAAATATGTATCACATCTTTTTGGATTACAAATATCTGAAGTAGCATAGCTTATAGATTCTCTTGTCTAGAACTTAATTGATTAAATAGTGCACATGTTCCTTATGTTGCATGATTATGTTCAATTGATACTCCTTGTATGCCAATGGTACTTTAAGTTGCAAATAAGTACTCTCAACAGGTATCAATTGAATTCATATATATGTGTGCACTAAAACTTGAGGAGAACTTAGTGTAATATGCAATTAGTGATCTGATTATCTATCAAATTGTATCAATTGGTGGTTTTCAATTGATATTTTTCGAACATGATCACTAGTTGTATAATCCATACTTGTGCAATTTTTATGCTGCCTCTTGTTATGATAAGAAAATGCTAGGTGACATCTAGACTCCAGGTATCAAGATTTATCTTTCAATTAGTATGACAATATTCAGTTGATATCTTGGACCTATGTCACAACTATACCAACAAGAGCTTGCAAATGAATTGTAAATCCAACACAAGTTTGGAACACCCCTTGAAAAGGTAAAATGCAAAGGTACATCACTTTATATCACTTCTCCATTACCTTTGTGCCATCTAAGGACCCTTTTCATAATAGTGTGTTCCCATCTTGCTTAATCATAATTTCTACCCTTTATATTCTTTGTATCCTTTTTGGAGATTTATGACAAAGGGGGAGAAATTTTGCATTAAAGCTTACCTTTAGTCTTATGTAACTAAGTGTTAGAAGACTTTAAAAAGGGGAGAAATAATAAAAAAAGGGGAAGTCATAAGAAAAACATAAGATGTAGAAAGTTGATGAGTGCATACTATGTCATGAGCATCACGTTTATTTTATGACGCACTGCATCCTATCAATAGTATGATATAAGTTGTCTCCATACTTTGACCCAAATATGTGCTTTTGGCATTTGAGTACAAAATTGGTATTTTCTGAAATGCACATATTTAGGGGGAGGAAACTATATCATAGGATTCAAAATCTTATTTATCAAATCTTATGTAAGCTTTAAATGTGTTGTCATCAATCACCAAAAAGGGGGAGATTGAAAGTGCATTCATCCCTTTTGTGAGTTTTGGTGATTTGGATAACAACACATTTAAAGGTCTAACAAATTTGCTAAGTGTTGAACAGGGAATTCAGTATGATGAACATACTTGAATAGTGTATAATGATCAGTGAACAAGGTTCAACACAAGGTCAAATAACCAGTGAGACAATGCAAATGGATATAACATGGTCTCTATATTGGTTTGAATATATGGACAAGTCCTGAGAAATCACTATGCATAAATATGATCATAATAGAGGTTGAAGTGATTAAGAGGATTGGTCAAGCCAAAGTGAATAAGATATGAGGAATCGTGAATTGGCTTGACCATATTACTATTAGTCCATATATGCTTCTATGAGAATCAAACTAGAGCTTGATTGATCTTAGCATTTATATCTAGATGACATTCAAGCAAGGTTCACAATATTGAAGAAATGATTCTCTCAATGGATGCTCAATAGGATGTGACTCAAGAATGGCTTGATAGGGTGAAGATAGCAAGGAAAGGGCTTCGAGGAACTAAGCGAAGGTGAAGACCAAGCGACGGCTTGTAGACCGAGGTACCATGGCTAAGGTGAAGAAGAGAGCACTTGCACTAAGTCGATGAACTAATCAGCTATGAAGAGTTACAACATGTTGATGCATCAGTAAGGTGACTTGAAGCCATGATTTGAACTCATATATGGTGAAATGACAAAAGTCACAGGCTCGATTTGTGTTTGCTTCAAAAGGTGAGACAAAGATGTTTGTGATCCTTATGAAGCAACATCATGGAGAAATCACACATGAGACACCAATTTCTCAAAGAGGTTACTTAACTATATTTTATTTAACTTGAGTATAGGAATTGTCGTACTATCAAGGGGGATCCATAAAGAGGGTTGTTGTTAGTACTAAAGCTCAACATCCTTGATCTAAAACTTCCATTTTACCCTTGTTAATCCTTAGTGTAAGTATGTAGTACAACCTTTTTAAGTCTATCTTGGCCAAAATTGCTTTTTGGAAAATACAGGTTCAACCGGTTTTAAAACAGGTTCAACCGGTTTTTGCACTGTTCACCTTTTTTGAAAATACTGGTTCAGCCGGACACTCAACCGAACACTCAACCGGTTCTAAAACCGGTTCAACCGGTTTTTGCACTGTTCACTTTTTTCTGCCAGTCTGCTGTGTCAGCCAAAAAACTGTGCGCAGCTTTTTGAAAACCGGTTCAACCGGTTTTGGGACCGGTTCAACCGGTTTTTGGGCAGAAAAGTCAAAAACGGCTAGTTTTTGAGCCCCACCTATATATACTCACACCTACCTCTCTCCCCACAGGAGAGCACGCACAAAACTTCATTCCCAACCTAAGAAACACCTCCCACTCTCTCTCACACACCTCTTGCCTCTCCCATTTCAAATCTTTGGAGAGAAATCTTTGAGTGAGTTTGAGAGCTGCGGTTTTTGTGCTTCATCTCCAAATCTCTCTTACTCTTCTTCATTCGAGCTTTGGGACTACATCGAGTTCTTTGTGGATTCATTACTCTTGGAGCTTCTAGCTCCTAGACGACTAGGTGTCGCTTGTGAGTCTCCAAATCTTGTGGAAGACCACAAGAAAGTTTGTATTACCCGCTCGTTTGAGCAAAGATTATTGTGTGGGCTTGACCTTTGTGGTCGGCAAAGGGAGGATTAGGGTTGAAAGAGACCCGGCTCTTTGTGGGCGCCTCAACAAGGAAGTAGGGCACCTTGGTGGTGTGACCGAACCTCGGGATAAATCTTGTGTCTTTTGTATTCTTGTTCATTGTGCTTATTCGTGTTCTTCGTTCTCTCACCATTGCGTGGAAGATTTGTTTATATATATTTTGGTGTGTGGATTTTGAGAAGTGCCCTTCTCAGATCTACTACTTTAAACCCTATGGATCAACTAGAACATATCATTTCCAAAGTTAACTGGGTGAATTTCGAGATCAATTCAGTTTTACCCAGTTTGCTTCTAGTTTTTGTTGAAAAATTTTTAACTTGCCTATTCACCTCCCCCTCTAGGCAACTTTCACATACATATTAGTCTTATGTGTTGTGTCAAATGTAACTGCATCACTAAAATCCATGTAGTCCCCTTGATGGCTTGCATGTGACCAAAATATGCTCAAAATCTTTCCTTCTTTATCCAATTGGAAGTCAGAGAAAAATTGTGGATTATCCTTTTTGCATGATGCAAAAAAAGATAGTAGCTTAGCCACATCATTTGCATTTCTCTCTCGTTGCTTTGCCTTTTTCCTGAAATTATTGTCAATATTAGCATTGGGCGAAACCAACATTTATGCAAATTTCAATTCTGAATTAGAATCTAAAAATATTATAAACTTACAGGTTATACACGTCCTGTGCTGTTACAGGCACACTCTCAGGACCACCGTGCATTTCTAAAACATAATCCATAATACAATGTTACGGGATTCGACTCTCCTGCATAAAACTTATGAACTCCATGTATTCAGGATCATGTGTGTCTTGTTGCATTGTAATTGATTCTTTTCTGTATCATTCTTAAAAAATTCATGATTATGATCCAAGTGCAACAGATCAATATGCACTGATATAACTGTCTCTTTGGCATCATCATAAATTTTTTAAGTTTCATACCGGCCTTGCATTGTGTCCGCTTCGAGCAGGTATTATGTACCTTTGGGTTTGATATTCTCCTTACTGCACTCTTTCCTTCCATCGAGCAATTCAACCACTTACAAATTTTTTCTATTCTCTATACTTTTTCAATGGGAAGCCAACTTCATATGCATATCTACTATAAAATTGATATGCTTCATCCACACCACTGAATGTCATACCAACTTTAGGTACCAACCTCGGATCAATTGTAACTTCCTGTGCAAATAAATAAAATATACATGTATGTACATATATCCATAACATGTACGCTGTATGGTGTCCTACCTAATTTTCCATCGTATACACAATATAACATTTCATACCATCTAGCTGCATAATATTACCCTCGATTTAATTTTTCCATTATATACAATTTAATCTACACTACTGAAAATCCAAAACAGTTATACAGTACTTACATGTCTATGTAGAATCACTGGTGTGTCCTGTTCATGCTCACCAATAGTTCGCATAGTAGTAAGTTGCTGTCCTCCTTGATTAATGGTCATCCTCGATACATCTGATGTGTTCTGATCATCAACCCCCAGCGCCCTCAATGCTGCTGGTGGAGTAATTGCCCCTACGGCAGTAGCTGTTTGCATATGTGCACTTGCATCCGAGGCAAACCGGTTCCCTCCTGGTTGATCTTCCTGTACCATTGGTACGATATCCAAGCATGGATTTGATCGATGAACTGATGTCGGCGTTGTGTACTCTCTGATTGGCTCTTTACCCCATGGCGCCGCCATCTTCTAGCTCCGGTTACTTCCTTCAGCCAGGCGCACCCTAACAAATGATTCTTGTTGTCTAACTTTTCTGGAAGCGTGGGATCCTTTCCTTTTTGCCCATGCACATATCCATTATCGTGGACGCAATAATCACGGCAAATTCGCGTGCGTATCTGCCACATTATAGGATCATAGGGCGCGCTGATCGTGGGTGTAACAGCAATTTATGCAAGTTCGATGTAGGTCTTATGCTGTCGTAAATCACTGTTTAGATCCGCCTCCATAATACTCGGGTGCCACGTAACCGGCCCACGTCCAGAATAATGGCCCACGTTTGGCCCACGTTCTGTTACGCATTTTTTGCCCAACATTTATTATTGCATAAATGCATTCCACCATTTGTGCTGTCTGGCTCGGCCCATTCGGTTCGTCTGGCTCGGCTCATTTATATACCCTGGTCGGGGCTCCCTCGCACCTATCGGAAGCCCAGGGCTTCCATTACCATAAGTCATATATATATATATATATATATATATATATATATATATATATATATATACTACTCTATTAAAAACCTAATGTTACCATGGCTTCACTCCCGTGCTAACACTTTAGGTTCGTCCCATGTGCCCCGACTAGTTGTACCGCCCCACCTACGCGCCCCTGTGGGCCCAACGCCTGCTGCCATGTGGACCCAGTGCCCGCGTAGCCAGCTACTGCGCCTACCCAGGACTCAACCCCACTCGCGCAGCTAGCACCAGACCACATGTAACTTAGTGTTTAGAAATAAACAATAATTGTACAAAAATAGTACAAAGTGGTCGAGCACTCAAACCCACGCCTTCTGCTTATAAATTTGGGGTTAACCATCAAACCACATGTACCTTAATGTTTAGAAATAAATAATTATTGAATAAGTATCTCAATACCTATTTATAAGATATATAAAAATCATAGTAAAGCATGGACGCGCAACTAGCTAGTACATGACTATGAATGGTACAAACGAGTCATTACGAGCGCATTCTGTTTGTCTGCCCATCATAACGAAACAATCAATAACCCATACCATGTACCTAAATGAAGTAGTCACTGAATGGCGAACAAGAAAGGTGCTAGACTATATACATACATATATAACACTACACAACCCATGTATCTATAATGTTTTCGCCGTAGAAATGTAGTAGCATAGAATTTTATGCTAGAATTAGCGGTTGCCTTGGGTCAGGCTTGGGATGAATCAAGAACTTTCTTTGGACAGTGTTCTAGCCCTATAGAAGTATTTTTCATCTGAAACCTCCTACCATGACGAACCAATTAATGACGATTCTAGATCTTGGCGAACTCGTCAACACCAGCCCACCATGGGAAAAATGTTTTCTCATGTTACAGGCGCCTAAGCTAGCCTTCATACGCAGGACTGGTCAGTTGTTCTCTTCGTTATTATATATTCATGTAGCTAGACACGAACCGAATGTGAGGGGCTAAATTGTTATGTTTTCCAATATTAATTACACAATTATATGTGTAATAAGAAAAGAAAATGGTAGTAAAATCATAGTATTATTGTTGCAATATGGTAGTGTAATAACTCACATAACAAGATTGGGTCTAATTAACTCCAAGACTCACGTGGAACACTAAGCATCACTACACATAGCTAACTAAAAGAAAAGTTAATCAACTCAAATAGTGTGGTCCGATGGCTATCTATTGAGAAGTTCATTGTAGGGAAGCTAGACAGAGGCACATGTGTGCGCTAGCTCCAAGCTAAGGTGTGACAAGTGTATTCGATTTAATAAAATAAAATAGGTGATGTGCACGTGCTCAGTCACATAATTTTTTTTCCATATTCAACGGACAATAACGGTTGAATAATAGTGACCGTTATCTACAACAGTTGATTTCATTCGAATGTTACATGGTAACGTCAGAATTAAATCATGACATAATTCATTCTCTATTTGATTTGTCAGTTACAAGATGACTTTTGTATTGTCCTAGCTATCTATAAAAGGAGCTCTAGACTCCATTTCAAGATACAGTTGACAGACATACATCAAATTTGATTCTAAGAATATAGCAAAACCTCTAGTTGAATGGCGGTCATCTAGACATCATGCTCAATCAGCATCTGAAAAACCACTTTCAAGTAAAGAAGACGATTTGCCAATCGTAAGGGCTTGCTTAGTTTTGTGTTTGAGGTAGCATAAAATTCTTTTGACTGTCGTCCAATCCTCAGCAGTTGTTGTCTACAAGAACTGACAAACCTTGTTAACAGAGTGAGATATTAGGTCGTGTTAGAGTCAAGTACTGTAAAGCACCTACCGCACTTATGTATTTGGTAGCATCCTTAGAACCTAGCAATGACCCTGCATGTGCACTCAATTTTTTCATATGACATGCACCATTGGTGTATTAATCAATTTTCACTCATGGGTCCCAACTCTTCTAGATAAGATCCATATTTTTCTTGTGTACGAATAATAGCATAGGAGTTGAGTAATTATTGTTGGTTGAAGCTACCAACATGTTCTACGAAACGTGGATACCATGGAGAAAGAGATGAGAGGTCATGCAGATGCATGCATATTATTCAGCTTTTAAGAAAGTTAGTGCTAGGCACTCCAAAACCATTACAGATATATCTATAATTAGTGTTATATCTATAATTAGTGTTGCTTAAAAAAATTAGAATCCAAAAATACTCTACCAATGTTAATGGATCTAAATAACTCACAATTATATTTCAAGGTTAATGGTCTACATTGCATTTTACTCCAACCAATACAATGTCTTAAATTGCCTAGTCTAAGCTGAAACTGTTGTTTGTGCCTAACTTAGCAAATGGGTTAGAACATTGCAACAACTAGTAAGATCGAACATCGAAGTCCAAATATTTAGATTCATTTTGTCAAAGAAACATATTTTACTAGACTTGACATAACTTGAGTGGTTTCCACTAAATGCATATTGAAACCCAATAATTGAAACGATAAAGACACGCATATAGTGTAATTATGAAAATTTATTACGGCCACGTCAAAATTACAGAATGTAAGATGTGTCACGTGCCCCTTACGGTTGGAACCAGTGACCTTAAATCCCACATTTAGGGTTCTTAATCCCACATTTAGGGTTCTTACCGTCTAGGTTGCAAGGAAATTTGTGACTTTATAACCACCACAGTTGTTTCAATTTCAAATTAATTAACAGTGACACATCATCCTTGCTGAAGTTCAGATAGATTGATGGCTTTGTATATATACATGAATAGGAATTGTACAAATGAGTCATTACGAAGCATATTTTTGCATGCCCATCATGGCATCATAATGAAATAATCACCCATACCATACAATGTGCCTAAATGAGGTAGTCATTGAAGGGTGAACAATATAATAAAGGTGCTAGACTATACATACATAAATATAACCCTACACAACCCATGCATCTATAATAGTTTCGCCTCAGAAATGTAGCATAGGAATTTTATGCTAGAATTAGCAGTTTCTATAGGATCATAGGATTGGGATGGATCGAGAAATTTCTTTGGACAGTGTTCTAGCCCCATAGGAGTATTTTCCTCTAAAACCTCTTAGGGACAATTGATGAAACAATTAGTGATGATTGTAGCTCCTGGAAAATCCGTCAACATGGGCACACCATGGGTAAAATGTTTTCTCACATCACGGGGCGCCAAAGCTAGCATTTGTACGTTAGACTGACCGGTTCTTATTTGCATTATTTCCATTCATATAGCTGGACACGAACTCAGTGTGAGGGGCTGAAGTACTATGTTTTTCAATGACACAATTAGATATGTAATAAGAAAGGAAAATGGTTGAGAAATAACAACATTATTGTTGTAATATGGTGATGTAATATAACAATGTTGGGCTTAATTAACTCTAAGGCTCATGTGTAATACTAAGTGTCACCGAGACATTAATCTCATACTACTAACTAAAAAAAGATTAATCAACTTATATAGTGTAAGAAAGGAAAATGGTTGAGAAATAACAACATTATTGTTGTAATATGGTGATGTAATATAACATTGTTGGGCTTAATTAACTCTAAGGCTCATGTGTAATACTAAGTGTCACCGAGACATTAATCTCATACTACTAACTGAAAAAAGATTAATCAACTTATATAGTGTGGTCTGGTGGCTACCTATTGAGAACTTGATTATGGAGAAGACGAGGCACATGCGTACACACTCAACCACATAATTTTTTGTCGTATTCAACAGAGAATAACAGATGAATAATATTGGCCATTATCTACAACAGCTCATTTCATTGGAACATTATAGAGTAACAATGGTTGAGAAATAACAACATTATTGTTGTAATATGGTGATGTAATATAACAATGTTGGGCTTAATTAACTCTAAGGCTCATGTGTAATACTAAGTGTCACCGAGACATTAATCTCATACTACTAACTGAAAAAAGATTAATCAACTTATATAGTGTAAGAAAGGAAAATGGTTGAGAAATAACAACATTATTGTTGTAATATGGTGATGTAATATAACATTGTTGGGCTTAATTAACTCTAAGGCTCATGTGTAATACTAAGTGTCACTGAGACATTAATCTCATACTACTAACTGAAAAAAGATTAATCAACTTATATAGTGTGGTCTGGTGGCTATCTATTGAGAACTTGATTATGGAGAAGACGAGGCACATGCGTACACACTCAACCACATAATTTTTTGTCGTATTCAACAGAGAATAACATATGAATAATACTGTCCATTATCTATAACAGCTCATTTCATTGGAACATTATAGAGTAACGTTAGAATTGCATCGTGGTAGGATTCATGCTCTATTTGATTCGTCAGTTACAGGGTGACTGTTGGACTGTCCTGACCATCTATAAAAGGTGCTCTGGACTCCATTTTGTTGCCCTGCTCTGTAGCACTACTCTTTGGTGTTCCCATCTCTACCTATGTGTGTAGAGCGAGTAGAGAAAGCAGGCCTTTGACTCCTTGTGATCCTGCTAGGGATAGGTGGCCGGTCAAGTTTTTGGGGAGCGGTCATTGCGTCTGCTTCCATCTTCCTGGTGTTGTTTTGATAGGGATGGCAACGGGTAAACTATCCACGGATAGTGTCTCTGGACATCCATATCCGCGACTTATATCCGATATCCGAACCCGTACCCATTACCCGCTATGGATAACAAACAGTATCCACATCCATTACCCACGGGTAACGGATATCCATGGATATATCCATTTGCCCACTACACATACAAAATATTTAAATCCAGCAAAATGACACGCCTCGCGGACTGAGGGGAGGTGGTGGGCAACTAGGCACAGCCGCACAGGGCGCAGGCCACAGGCGCGCTGCACGCAGCCGCGCAGGGACTGAGGACTTGAGGAGTTTGAGTCTTGGAGATCTACGCGTTGCGGACTGCGGTAGGCCTAGGAGCCACGTAGGGACCCGGTAGCGGCTGTGGGAGTCTGGGAGAGGTGAGATGGAGTGGGCGACAGTGGTAGGAGTGGCTGAGTGGGAGAGGATAGAGGAGGAGAGAATGAGAGATGGAGGTCGAGCGAGGGCTTCGCTGGATTGCTGGAAGCCTAGAGAACCTAGGCTTGTGGCCTTGTGGCCTGTGGCGATGTGGCCTGTGGGACGGGAGTACAAGATATTTTAACGGATATTCGGGTATTTGGGTATGGATATTGATTTTTCGTATCCGTTTTAAAAATATCCACGGATATCAAGTACTATCCGTATCCGTATCCATGGGTACAGACTCGTACCCAAAACCGTGCCCAATGGGTTTTTTATCCGTGGGTACGTGGATAAATAACATCCATTGCCATCCCTATGTTTTGATATGCACTGCATAAACATCGTCAATACATCAATTGTGGTTGGCTACATCAAACAACTGCATAGATCATGTCGACTCATCTGCAGAACATCGCCTCAGGTGCCAAGCCCACTATAGGGTATACTATCATCGTTAGCTCATTCATCTTTTTCCTTCATTCTGCTTGAGTCCATCCTAGTGATGCACTGTGAATTGGATATAAGTAAATTAATTCTTTCACAACTATCACATATTTCATACTTATCTAAATGAATTTGTACGGATTAATCTGTGTTTAAATTTCCTACAAAAACCAACAATTATTTGCTATAGCATTTTGATATTATTTGCTCTCTATGCTTGACAAAAGTAGCCAGTTCTTGAGAGTGCATATCCGAGGAAATATAGGCAATGGAACATATAGCGTGCTATCTTGTTCGCTATGGCTTCATGTGGATTTAATTCGGATGCGGCTGCGACTTATACGATATTCTATCTTTATGGATTGCAGCTGCACAGCCAGCCAAACAAACCCGCATGCATGTGTATGTGATTGTGGATGTCAACAGTGATCATAGGGCAAGGCCGTTCAGGCGTTCAGCTGGATCAATGCAAGTTGCCATTTGTGTGTTCGTCGATTAGATCAGAGTAAAGAAGGTGGGTGTCAATGCTGCAGTCCGAAAAGAACGCTTGCAGCTCGTAAGTGTTACGTTATCGCTATGTTGGAGCAGCTCGTTTTATTGATATATCTTACAAGTCAACTGGCGCGCGCCAGCGCGCGCGTTCATCTTGTTTTTGACGTTATACGTTTTCAGCAAGCCGAAACAAACGATTCTATATACGAAACATGACGGTTCGTTATAGCACCTGATAAGTATACAGAAGGGTACATGACATAGTAGTACATATATATCATGTAGCATGTCCAAAATAAGATCTGCTTCATGGAAGCTGTGACTCTAATTATATATAGAGACAAAATAGCGACGAACATGTTTTTTTCATCTGAATTTTGGCTCCGACGATCCAAAATATTCCTGCGATACAACAGTAGGATACTTCAATCATGCAGCAAAGTTTGGGTTTATTTGAAGTCTTGGTTGCATCGTTTACCTCGCTGTGTTGTGTTGTAGACAACGTCTACTCTTGTTGATTCTTGGGATTTTGTTTGATTCTGGATGAATGTAGGCTAAAAGTTTAGCTGCATAGTATAGCAAATATACTAATGGAGGTAGTACTATAAGCTTATCTGAGATGAGAATTATAGACCTTTTTGTTGGCGACTCAATTGTAGTTGTAGGAGCTCTGCTTCTGTTAGCATCGGGGAGGTTTGTCTATGCAATAGTTAAATTATTTGTAAATGAGTAACAGGGAAAATGAGCGCAGTTGATAAAGGATACTGAAAAAAATACAATTATTGTATACTGAAAATATTTCAAGAAGACATGTCCTATTTCAAAGTATTTTCTTATAAGTGTTGGTGCAGAACCTGGTGGGTTGTTTGCTTCTTGTGAAATAGGCTTACCTCAGGCTTATTCTTTGCTGGAGAATATGTCAGCTTTCGGGTCATCTGAGGATGATTGAAACATATGTTACTGTATGAAAGCTTAAGAATGAAAAGGTAATTGATAAGTATGATTTAACTTACGCTTGGTGAGTCTGCTGTGGAAAGTCTAGACATGGGTGTAGAAGGAGATTCGGCAGCTGTTGTTATCAGATTTGTTGGTTTAACTTATCCTCGTAACTTATCAGAAGTTAAATCATAACTTATCCTCGTACCAAAAGAATATCAAAAGGAGATTCGGCAGCTGTTGTTACCAAACATCTGTTGATTTAACTTATTTGTTGGTTGTTTACCAAAAGGATATTGGAGAGGCATGTAAGCTGGATGTAATGAGGAGATTCTTTTAAGCTCTCTATTATGTGTTTCAATGATGATATCACGTTTGTACGTATCTAAAGAGAAGTCACCAACCACCAACATTGCAAGTTCATCAGTAGTTGGTAAGTTGTATTGAACTGGATCACCCTCTTTTGCGCCAACGATTCTGATGATGAAATCTTCATTATTGTGGTCAGCCAACCGATCTCTTGCCATTCTAAATTTCTTAGCAAATGGATTATGTTGGTCTAACATGCTAATCAAATCATGTACAATTGATGGATCGAGCGATTCAATGGGTCTATGATCAGCATCAAGACATTTCAATCTATTACTAACTTCGTTAGCAGTGTCGTACACATAAAGTTGAAGAAATTGTGGAGCAGAGTCATCAAGGGGTAAAAGAGAACCAACACGATGATGTACTTGACCACATATCTTGAACAGCGGCGGTCCTCGACCATCATTAATAGAGTTATCAATTCGTACACCCATTGATGTGAAAGCAAAAAGACAGTTATATTGCCTGATACTACGCATGAATTTCTTGGACCTAGAATCACCATTGAAGATTGCCAAGGAAGCCAGTGGTTCAGGCAGATCTCTAAACGAAGGTATATAAATTTTCCCACTCTTACAGCAGGTATGATACTGAGGCCTTTCAGTTTCGCGATTTATAGAAGACTTCTCACCACACCAGAATAAGGCATGACAGTGTTCACATTCATAATCTAGTGTTCCATGGTATGATCGACCTCGATATGACGCTAATAGGACATAAAAATGTTAGTAATTAATTAAAATTTTTCTGAAACAGAACTTTATATCTATAAATAATTATACAATTATATAAGAGTCTATTTATTACTTGCATTAGAGGTGCATTGTTGTCATACCTTTAAGGCAGCTATGTACTCTTCAGGAAAATAACCACAATTCATTGGTGTTCTAATACTTTTGGCAGGACCTGTGTTATTGTATTGTTAGAGGCAGCGGACCAAGTATTAATGTTGGTAGTCATTGTAACTATCGTCTATCCATTGGTACCTCGGGTGAGTAATCGCCGCTGGTCTAACACTCTTTTACGTTGTTGTCGTGCCAGTGCAGCGTTTTTTTGGGTAGTCACAATTGAAAATTTTCTCCGAGGAGTAAAAGCCCAAGTATCGGTTACATGTGAAGCCACATGAGAAATAGGGGGATCTGCTTCGTCGTCGCCGTCCATTTCCTTTGTTGCTGAAGAATCACTCATTTTCTAGATTAATCTCTATATGACTGGGGAATTACTTGTCCCATAACATTTTGTCGAGGTATTATATGTTAGTTTGCGTTATGTATGAATGTAAGTATTAATTACGAAAATGGGGAAAAAATGCAGACATATGGTAGAAGTGTAATCAATCAAAGAGATGGGAGTGGTAATTACCATTACAGATTCTGTGAATCGAAACTGAACATAGTAAAATTGTGATCCAAAAAATTATTGCAATGATCAGAACAGGAAGGAGTTACTATATTGCGTTATGCATGAATGTAAGTATTAATTACGCAAACGAAAAAAATACAGACATATGGTAGAAGTGTAATCAATCAAAGAGATGGGGAGTGCTAATTAGCATTACAGATTATGTGTACCGAAACTGAGTACAGTAAGATAGTGATCCAAAAAATTATTGTAATAATCAGAATATGAAGGAGTTACTATAGTGTGAATTAGGAAGGTAATACCTTATATTTGTTGATGGTCGATATTGAGCTGTCGGAACCTTTTTTTTACGGATGAACTTCGTACTGCTGCGAAACACGGTTATTTTACATGTATTTGTTTACGTAGGTAGCATAGTAAATATATCAGAGAAAAAGATTATAGTTAGAAACTCAGCTCTTTGGACCTGGCTTCGAATGAAAGCGTAATCCCTGCAAAGTACAGTAATCGCAGACTTTAGTACGAAATATTTTTATATTGCGAAAACAGGAGATAAGATTGGAGAAAATATTTTAGGCACAAAGAGATTTAAGGTTGAGAAATTGTGTGCAACTGCATACAAATTAGAAGCTGAAAGCGTAACCAGGAAAGTGACATACTGATTGTTTAATAAAGGGATGATAACATCTTAGTTATTTCATCAGTAAACTCTAAAGACAAAAGATTCTATTGCTGTTCCTTTTTTTCACATAGGAACCTCCGCTAGAAAGAGAGAGAGAGAGAGGCGGAAGAGAACGAAAAGAGGGGACCAAAAATGTATCTTCTTCAATGAAGAGAGCAGGAATCGAACGAAAAGAGGGTCATTTAGGAACCTTCGCCAAACATTTTATCCCATATTTTTTAACAATTTATCGCTCATCACAGTACCAATGAGGGCAAAAATAAAAAAAATGATGGATGAAGTGCTGAAATGGCGTAAGAGAACATGGACTTCATTGAAGTGCGGTAAGATAAACTGGAAGGGGATGAATGGCGGTAAAAAAGTGAGGTTAGCGCAGAGAGTAAAAAATCACATAAGATTTTTTCGCTGTAGAGAAAAAAAATAAAAAAATAAAGAAGGTTAGCTGAGCGAGAAGAAATCGCAGAAGATCGATTTTTTTTTAACAATCCACAACACTTTATAGCACATCTAAAATGTTGACTCAAGGATGGCTGGAAAAATACTATACAGTAGCAATGAGAGTAAAATATGGAGGTAGAAAACTTAAGGGAGGCAAGAGAACCTGGAGAACGATGGATGGTGGGGGAGCTGATGTCGTCTGGTGATGGCGGAGTTCTTGATGTGGTTGCGTTTCCTCTCTCTGTAAATGTGACGTCCTACCTTACTTTACTTTTGATAGGAGGTTACGGTGGTGAAGCAGTGTTTCTTTCTTCTTTTTTTTATTCAATCCATGGAAGACTCTGCATGCAAGCACAAGCGAGGACACGTGCCTTCTTTCGGAAGACTCCGGAGCACCTGACGTTTTTTTTCCTTTTCTTTCGGAAGACTCCGGAGCACCTGACGGAATTTTTTTCCTTTTATTTTGAGTTTTATACGGGACATCGGATCACAATCTAAGGGTTGGAAATATAGTAGTGACGTGGATAGCACGGTTGCGCGGTTATGTTCAGCTGGTTAATATAGTAAACAGCTACTTCAGCTGTTTGTCATGTCTTATATCCTTGCCATCTGGTTTTACGTGTTATGTAGGAACAGTGCTATGTTCTAAGTCTACTCACAACCGACCAGTCATTTTGTATTCCTGCCATATCATCGTAAAATTCACATAGGTGAAATTTGGAACAGAAGGAGTACTATGTATTTATGTTTCTATGTTATATGTATGGTGCACTTCAAAATATCATCCTGCTTTGTTGCATTACTTATGCTTCGTTTGGATGTTGATATTGGACGACGTGGAATTGAATTGGGTTCAATACCAAATCAGCCATGGTATTGAAATGAGATGTATAATTACAATTATATTGTTTGGGTGTCGCAGAACTGGAGTTTAGAATTGTATGGTCTAATTCCACATAATACAAAGAGGTGGTGCTCTGTATTGGGAGAGGAAGTATATATATATATATATATATATATATCTACTACTTATTAAGTTAGCAATAGTAGCCTGCCTTTTTGTGTTCTGCCGTGTAGTCTCTGACAGGTAGGGCCCGCTTGCTCCTGCGTGCATGCTCCTGGTTTATTCCATAACACATTTTTTTACAAAAAATAGAACTACTGCACATGTCACGTGCACAGAAAGACACATGCACTGTGTGATAACAATTGTACTACTACATGCACAGGAAGACATATAAGCAGGTTTCAACACCAATCGGTGGGCAATGTGGTACTAATTTTACCTTGCAAAAAATGAAGACAGCCACATACTACGCCGTGTGAGGCCCATCTGCCGATTTCTGTTCTGCGAGGCCCATCCGCCGATTTGTGTTCTGCGAGGCCCATCTCCATGAAACCCTAGCCCCGCCCGCGGCATCCAGCCCTGCGCGGCTGCGCCCCCGCCCGCTTGCTCGCCTTGCGCCGCCGCCCGCTTGCTCGCCTCCAGCCGCGGTCGCGGCCTCCAGTGCCCAGCGCCACCGCCGCCGCCGACATGCCTGCCAGTGCGCGACAGCCTGGGGATGGCTCGCTTAGCGTACGCAATGAGAGCCCCCTCAATGACCTCAGGGCCGACGCCGCGCTCCTTCATGGCGGCAATGACACGGGTGAACGTGGCCAAGGACAGGCCAGCGAGGTCGTCGGACCAGGTGGCCCCCGCGGCGGTGGCGGCGTTCTTGGCGGCGCTGGCGTTCGCCGGCCCTGTCATCGTCGGCGATGGGCCAGCCGAAGAGTGTCGTGGGCGTGGACGCGACGGCCTTGGCGGCGACTGCGTCCACGCAGCGCGACACGAGGCCGAGGTCGTCGGCGAGGGGGAGCAGGCCCTCGCAGGACTTGAGGGCGCGAATGGCATCCCTAGGGTTCCTCAGCACGGTCTGCGATATGAACCGGTCGGCGCGGGAGACGAGGTTGTCGTCCGAGTGGTCGTCAGACATGCCGAGGCGCTCGACCGCGCAGCGCAGCGGCACGGCCGTGGCCGGCGTGAGGTCGAGCTTCACGTCGTAGTAGAACTTGGCGGCCAGCTCGAACGCCTCCTCGCCGCCGGGGAACTCCAGTAGGCGGATGCGGTGCACTTCCGCCTCCTCATCCTCCTCCAGCACAAGGTCCGCTTCCTCCTCTCTGATCTCCCCCACATCCTCTTCTTGCTCTACTCCTCTGCCTCTCTGGCTGGCCTCACACGACTCCTTGTTCGTAAATCTGTAAACATCCCCATGGAGATTTATCTACCTCGACTTCTATGTGCTAAATCGACATACCTCAGCATTACATAATGTGCAAAACAGAGCCTCCTCCCCATTTGCTTGCTGCTCCGAGTCATCAGTTTTTCTGCAGTCTTCCTTGACAAATGTAGCACATAGAAGCCCCCCTAGCAACCAACAGCTTGATTTTTTCTTTGGCAGTTGTGATCCTAGATTCATGTTTGCCTCCCCTATGAATGAACCTCTTTGATTAGAATGCCCATCTAGAGAACTTCTGCAAGTAGACATTGGAGAGTTTGTTCCTGTAGCATTGTTTACTTTATGGGGCAAATTCATGCCTTCTATTCCAGAGCCATTGGTTGGTATATTGATAAGGCCATCTTAAAACTTTGACATGATCCCAGAATCCGCAGGGTTTATACTGGTGCATCGAATGTAAAGGATAAAAAATGCAAGTGTCTGAATGTGATGTAGGGAGGAGAAACAACTCATGTTAGCAGATTTTTTTACTATGGTAAAAAGGAGAATAATTTAATGTCAGAGACACCAATTGCAATATACTCAACTACTTGCTTTCCCAAAAACAGCACAAAGAAGGCATAAAACGCAACCACCAGAAGGAAGAATACTGTAATTGCAACGATCTGTCAAAATAAGATGATGAGTAGGTTGCCAAATTTTTCAAATTAAGTGTTTCATTTGATCTAAACTCGGTCAGGGAGGGAAAGACCGCCCTCCTGGTATTATATTAAGATACCATATCAATTTGTCTTTGGAGTCCTTTGATCTGTAAACATCCCCATGGAGATTTATCTGCCTCTCCGGCTGGCCTAACAGAGATATACAAGAGAAGCTCTCTTTGGCATTTCACTGAATTTCCTTTAGTTGGAAGAATGTCGTATCACTGTTTATGGTTGGCTTCTTTAATTAAAGGAGAACATCTTTCTACTCAGTTTTTTTGGTTCTATATAGACCCTAAATATTGATTCCACATTTAATGGGCCATGTAAATCTGAGATACTACCTTACTAGCGAGTTGCGTTTCTTTGAATGAAGTTTGCATAGCAATATCTAATAGGTTTTAGTTATGCTCTGACTCTTGAGTCTGAATTATTGATTGGATTGGTGAAGAATTTTTACCTTACCTTCTGAAATTGGGAATTTGGGATGAAGTGTGCGTCAACTGGCAACCACATCATTCCATTTACTATTTATCTTCAGGAAAGTAGTACTTGGAAATTATTCCTTAGTGATGACCCATTTTTCTATGTTTAACACTACATGTCTGTTTTTTCCTGTTGGGCTCTCAATGCTCGAGTAGTTTCTTTTTACGATGGGAATTCCATTTTTGTAACAAGTTATTAGATACATTTGCCTATCGGATGTCGGCTGTCGCCATATTGGCCTCAACGCACAACTGTCTAGCCCTATGTAGAAAATATGTGGTTCAGTTCTTTGTTTTGAGAATAGTAGAAAATATGTGCTTCAATTATTTGTTTTCATAATAGCAAAAAATATAGATTTGGTTCTCTATTTTGAGACTAGCAGAAAACGTGTGCTTCAGTTTTGGTTTTTGTACCCATTAAAATACTAGATAGAATAGGATGGGAACAATGATATAAAGCAAGGACTTGGAGCTTTGATGTTGTCATTGATAATTGTATTTTTTATTGGGCGACAAGGATAATACTTGTTCATATTGTTTATTCTTAGTTTGCTTGCAGTGTGAAAGATGTAATATTGGAATTATGTTTTTGCCTTCTCATGGGTGAATTGGTGAGCCACAAATATGGACGTCATTTTTCTCGTGCCTCAGTCTTTAGTGCCATTAATTTGTTTGGATCTACTTTATTTCTGGATATTTGTATGCATCAGCAGCATTTCGTTCAAAGAATACTTTATCATTTTACCTTATTATTCAAGTTACATATAGGACAACACAATCATCCAACTGCTTTGTCTCATACATGGGAAATGTTGTTTCAGTAACTGGTAATATTCTAGCGTACTCTGGGTGAAGGTGCAGAGAGCAATTTGAAAGTCAGTGCAGTTTGAACAGGTTACTAACTCTCGAAAGGTCTTTGATGCAGGGAACCATGCTTCCAAATCGTATTTCTTAGCAACAGCATCATTAAGAGCACCTGAGACAATGGAAACAACTTAGTATGGTAACCCAATTTGCAGGATGGACATTAAATAAAAATTTAGAGAAATGCATATGGAAAATTTAGGTTATATTGTTCTATATGTAATGGATTTCTAGCCTGAACATATAGTATTACGTTTTCAGACAGAATGAGGTTAGCCATTTTCAAGCAATATGATATTTCAGTCTTAGTCTTGGTAGTACCCCTTTCAGCCTCAACAAGGCATGCTACCTGACCATTTTTCGTCATCTCATGTTTACCAGGAATCTGTAAAATCAAGGCATCCTCAGCTTCATTATGAGTCAAAACTATACATGCTTCTCCAAGGGGAAGTAAGTCTCTACTACTTATTAAGAGTGTAAGAGTAGCCTGCCGTTCTGCCATTCTGTAATCTCGACCGTCCGTTTTACTGTTTTGCGATCGTAGCCGTCCGATCCTGCCCATACCCGACGCAGCCTCTCCCACCCTGTCTTCCGCCGCCAGCTCGCAACCATCCGGCGTGAGCAAAGAGCCCCCGTTCCGCTCCCACGATCGTCGTCGCCGTCCCTCTGCCCTCATATCCCCTCCCACGACATCGAGACAATGACGACGCATACCGCAGAGGAGCTCTCCACCCAGATCGAGCAGCAGAAACTCGAGGAGCAGAAGACCGAGGTGAGATTTCGCACACACTTTTCCCGTTTCTGCAACCCTAGCTAGCTCTAGCGCAAGCACGCAGGCGGTGATGGTGGCCACGGGAGACAGCCGGCGCTCGGCATGATTCCCACCCTGCCGCGAGCCAAGAGGTTCGAGGTCAAGTTCGCGGACCCCCCTGCCGTGCCCCCCGCTCCCACACCCGCACAGGCATCTAGCCCCCATCCCCCTCCCGCTCGAGATCTCCGCCGATCTAGCCTATCGGGGGTCCGCGACGTGTGGAGGGGTGAGCATCGACGGTGGCGGTAGAAGAGGAGGAAGCCTTCGAGGGTGCGCTCACCGACGAGCAGCTGCAAGAGGTAGTGCCATGGCTGCCCCATATCCTTATTACATTTCCCCTGACGGTTGTTAACTGGGATACATGAATCTGGGGTTCGGTTGTTTGCTGAGTGGGATACACGAATCGTTGCTGCAACCTTCTCCCTCTCTAGCCTAGGAACAAAGCCCTTGCACTCTCAAAAGGAGTGGAACAAATATGGGGGATTGGTGTTGATTTGGGATGGGGAACGAGATGGAGGTTGGGGTTCGTGTTGATTTGCGTGGGAGTTGGTGTTGAACTGTTGATTATGATTGGGGAAGGAGAAAGCGTTTTGGGCTGGACATGTGAGTTTTCTTGTTTGAATTCAGTATTATCAGATGCAGTAGTCCGATCCTAATTTTGATTCTTGCAGAACTCTGAGGTGGGTGGTGGAGGAGGAGAGCGAGGGAGGACGACGAGGCTGCCTGGCCGAGCCACGAGGGGAAGGTGAGCATCACCTGCAAGGCCACAATCTTGGTGAGACTGCCACCATGAGTGTGCCCCACAGTCGCCACTAGGATCTCGAGCTCGCCATCGATGACTTCGACGAGGAGTTGATCGACCCTGAGCTACGCTACTCGTTCTAGCACAACAGCAAGGTACAATCCTCCCCCTCCCCACCCAACCGACCATTCTTTAGGTCGCAAAGGGTGTGTATGTTTTTTACTGTTACCCCGTAATTGGAATTGTAGTCCATTCAGCAAACCTTAGCGCTCCTCACCTATCGCAACCTCTTCGGCATTGCCATCAGACTTCCTCTCATGCTGCTTCGAGATAGGCGTGTCTGATTTTCCGACAGGTCAGTCGATCATCAATCCCCTACCAATACAACATACCGAACTACTCCATCATCCTGCACAAACTAAACTAGATTCATTTTCCGTTTCTGATATATACACATTCTGTGTTAACTTTGATCTTGGTTCATAAGAAAAGAACAAAAAATAAACACATATCTAATGACTATAATTATACATACATCATCTCTTGTGATTTTAGATACTTTTCAATTATACCTTTTTTCTAAAATCACACGAAAAGACCAATCTGTGTCCCGGTAGTGACTAATGTTTGTTGTCAACCTTGGTCGGAAACAGATGAATGGCCAGGAGAGGCGAGGGCCGCCTCACCGTAGATGGAGCCCACAGGGGGCGCAAGGAGTGGCGTGCCTTCTCTGGCTCCTTGCTTCGCTCCAATGGCGTCGAGGTCCACGTGCGGATGCAGCACAGTTGGCTAGGTACCACTTTCTTTCCAAGCATAGTATCTCTTTTGTTCTTGTCAAATCATTTTAGTTCACTTGGTGTTTTTTTTGTTTAGAATATCTTGGAACAAAGTGCAACACTTGTGTGCAGCCTGGTTAGTGTGTCTCCCTGTTTTATGGGGCCTAATTTTAGATGCGATGTAGTGTTTACCAATGAGGTTTTCATTTTGCTCACTGGTTTCTACACAGCTAATAATTTGCATAAGTTACTAAATAGGAACTCGGCCATGAACAATTAATCTGAGTGCTACTTTAACCCTTCTATCAAGAAACATAACGTTTTGAGCAGAAACTAATTAGGTGGTGAGCCCTCCCTGTCCTCGTGCTAAGCCCAGTTATGTAGCCAAAAGCTGGGATTAGATCCACTCAGCTAACCCCGATCGTTGTCGTCAGTTTCCCCCCTCTCTCCAAGGCTTCGAGTCGAGCTGCTAATGCGGTGCCCTGTCCTTTCTATCTTCCCTCAAGTCCATGGCCACAATTCCCCTGACATATGATTATGATGGGGGGGGCAAGAACGATCGGCGTTGATGGTGCAGTGCATGCACCATCACCTTCATGAAACCTAAATATAGTTACCACCGTGCTTGTTTTGCCGTGTCGTATGATCTCGACCTTTCAGGGCACTGAAATATGTATTACTTGCTGGCTGGCTCATCGCCATGCCTTGCTTTTATTATGTTAATGTTTTGTTTGGAACACGAAAAATATCCACACACAAAAAGAATATCAAGGGCTTGTTTAGGGGAATGAATGGCTAAAATCCTCTATTTTAGCCCCTCCTCCTCCGTTCTCCTTGCTCCTAAACATGCCCCGAGAGAAGTTTATCCTACAAAAGAAAGGAAAAATCAAGGGAGACCTTTGTTTGAAAATAAAGAAACAGAGAATATGGCCAGCTAAGCCATGTCTTTAGTAAACTGTGCAGGTGTTTGAGATGAATGTATGATTCTCTGGTAGGCAGCATAGAGACGAAGAGAACCCCATCCCCACTTCTCTCAATTAGCAGTAGTAGCGGATACAACATCCCACCTAAAGTTAGGCTGGATCTGCTAACTAACTACAAGCCTCGATTTCTGTTAGCATTTCATTTCACTGCTGGAAGCACAAGGTTCTAGCTCTACTTCACCTTTGTTTCTCTATATATAAAAACCTGCGATGACTTGTGGCCATGATACAATACAGCAAGTTGACATGTTGCCCCAACTGCAGGAGAGGCTTGGTAGGTAGATAGGCAGGCAGTATGCCTGTCTAATTAACAAGGCATCGGCCAGCCCTCGTCTGTCATTGCAGCCGTTGCTATCCCATCACTGCATGCCAACAAGGATATCCAGGTTAGGTTAGTGCGTGGTACGATGTACAGGTGGACAGATTAGGACGCGGATTAGAGCTCCCTCCCAATAACGAATCAGAAGACCTTCCGTTCGTGCATGATGATGGGTGTTCTATGCCAATAATTTTGAGCACAAGAGATGTCCGTAACATGGGTGTACCTGAGCTGAGAACAAGAAGCGAAGCAACCCACTAGATCTCATTCTCGGACGCCAGTCCCCCAGTCCCCTCCTCCGTCTGATGGCCAGACCAGACCTGCTCTGCTCTGCCCTTTTTCCTCCACAAGCAACATGGAGAAGTGTCCTGTCACTGCCTCCCAACTCTCTAACAGCGACCTCTCGCCTGGGCACTAATTAGTGCTTAGGCTAATGTATGATCGGAGGATCCCCAACAAACATGCTGGCCTAATGCTCTCCCATCCCAAGTGATCCTCTGAGAACTAGCTGGTGCGCAGGCAGGATGTGTTGTCTGCCTCTGTGACCCCCAGTCACTGTTGTTTTTTTGTTTTGTTTTGTTTTGTGTGTGGTTACTGTTACCTGCTTCTGAAACAAGCAACCCACTGCAGTGAGAAAAGAAAGAAAGAAAGGTGTGGTGTGTGCCCGTTTTCAGGTCGGTCGTGACTTTGGTTATCCACTGAAAAGATATGCTTGGTGGGTGCTTTCTTGTGCTGAAGAACAAGTATCCCACGGAACCACAACCGTTTGTATTATCTGGTGATTTCCTGCATTATTAGCTGGCCTAACTAAACCATGCGCTCAGACCCTAAACCAGCTGTAAGTCTGTAACTGAAAAGCACAGTGTACTAGCGGAATGGGAATGGTCAAGATGAGCCAGATGTTGACCATCCTAGCTACGTATCCAGTCAAGGACAACCAAAACAATCATGGCTCCTCTTGGCGTCTGCAGCCTGCAGTGCGGGGCTCCATTATCCTGCTGCTCTAGCCATTCTTTTTCTCTAGCCCTCTTTAGGCTGAGCATCGTTGCTGCATCGCAAGCAGCTCCCAGAAAGTAGCTTCGTGCTTGGACGCATGCTCTCAGGGATTCCAAGCATGACATCTGCTTTCTGCTAGCCGGCGCTCTCTCTCTCTCTCTCTCTCTCTCAACTGCCGCCCCTCAACCCTCGACACTTGCCCACAACTGCCGCCATTGCCCGCTCGCCTCGCAATAGCCTCCGCCGGCCCAGCACCACCACCAACAACCCCGCCTGTTCCACTCGCGAAGGCCCCCTCGGTCTCCCTTAAACCACCGTCTCCCACTGACTGCTATGGTTCCCCTGGGGACGCTGATGCGTGTGGTGGAGCGCACCGGGACCTCTCCCTCACTGATGTGTCGCCTACATCCCCGCCTAGGATCACCTCCCCTCCCCTGCATCCCTCATCCCCTCTCCCTCACAGATGCGCCTAAGCGTAGTCGCCGGCGAAGATGACACGACACCTATTGTCGTGGTTCCCCCCGGGGACGCTGATGCGTGTGGTGGAGCGTGGTGGGACCTCTCCCTCACCGATGTGTCGTCGGCATCTCCGCACAGGAGTCCACACCGCCGTCGCTCCATGGCTCAACAGTTATTGAGGAGATGAGGCACTGATAAGACCCTTAGCTTTCTGTTGTGTACCAAGTACCAAAATATTCCTCCCTATCATGCCTGAATTAAGAGAGGTTACATTTGTCTGCTTACCTTCTTTCAGGTACCGCGAACATGTTGTATGAATCAATAGAGACACCAAGTTGAAACTTTTAAGGAAGGGTATCCTAACACATATATATGCGCCCATGGTAATCAGACAACATGGATATGTTTTTCTTGATATTGTGTTCATAAATGTGCCCATGGTCTAGGTAAAGTAAAACATTCTAGGGACAGTCAGGGCTGTGAGAAAACAGAATAAAATATATGTAGCTCACGTAATATCAATTTTTTGAAGTTGTATTCCTTGGTACACAACTCTTTTCTACTACTATTTTAAAAAGTCAAGTATAACCTACCAGATGAGTAGTTGTCATTGCCAATAGTTGTCTTTTTTATAACACCTCATTTTTATAACTTCTGAATTTTATCCCTTGTGGTTATGATTTCATAGTTAACTTTGCAGAATTAATGCTTTGAAGGTGACAAGCAGTACACACAATAGTTCCACACGTCCCAGCTAAGGTGAGGCATGTCATACCATGTTTGTTGATGCATGGATCTTACTATACTTTGCCAATTTACATTCACTTATGTATCTAAGTGTGTGCACTTTTATGTAGACTGTGGACAATGATCTTGCACTGAAAATATACATAAAGGCTAGGGCAACCCCTAAAGTTGTTGCTGCTTTTGCTGAAAGGAGGGAGTTTGACAAGATACTGATATACTCAAAGCAGGTTCGTTATTTGGTTTTATTGATTCTGTTTTCAGTTGTTGTAACTCATTTGAGCTTCAAATTTTATTTCTACAACTTGGTTCCAGGTTGGGTACACTCCAGATTATCTCTTCCTCCTCCAGACCATCTTGCGTATAGATCCACAGGTGATTGATTGTTTAAACATAATCGGTCATTTGTAAGACACACATTCGATTGTGGCTTCATTAACCTTATGAGTCCTTTTCTCACTGTCTATAATACTAGGGAGCTGTGAACTTTGCTCTTTTGATGTCACAAATGGAGGGAGGCTGCCCAGTAGATTATAATACAATAACTGATCTTTTCCTTCAGGTATGCTTATATTCATAATCATAGGTAACTGTCTTGTTGTCTATTTACATTCCTTGGTTTTATGAGTCCTTATGGATTTTTGCTTTATGCATCTGTTAATAGAGAAATATGATACGGGAGGCAACAACTTTTCTATTGGATGTTCTGAAACCAAACTTGCCAGAGCCTGCTTTTCTTCAAACCAAGGTTTTCATCTTCGTCGTTTGAACACAAATGGTTGCGCTTGGATGTTTACATTATTCTTTTCTTAGCAGTTTCTGTCTATGAATTGTAGGTTTTGGAGATAAACTTAGTGACTTACCCGAATGTTGCTGATGCCATTCTTGCTAATGGTATGTTCAGTCATTATAATCGCCCTCGTATTGCTTAGCTGTGTGAAAAGGCTGGGTTGTACTTGCGAGCCCTCTAGGTCAGTACCTTCGCATTGGTGTAGCTGATATCTCCGCTTCGTATTCCTGTTTAACTAACCTTACATTTTGTAATGCAGCATTACTCAGAGTTGCCTGATATCAAGCGTGCCATTGCAAATACCCATGTCATTGAACCATAGGTTTGTCGACTTCAGTTATTTTCAGATTTTTTTTATGTTTAGCCCATTAACAACTTCCTTGGACAGACACTTGTTGAGTTCTTTGGCACATTGTCAAGAGAGTGGGCTTTGGAATGCATGAAAGACCTTCTACTGGTTAATCTGAGGGGAAATCTTCAGATTGTTGTGCAGGTATTCCTGTTCAGTTTCTTATGCCCCCTCCCCCTCTGTACCAACCCATTGGCATTTTTTTTCTTCCTTCTTGGTTCTAATTATTGTGAAATCTTGGGGGACATCTGCAGGCCGCGAAAGAATACTCTGAGCAGCTAGGGGTTGATGCTTGCATCAAATTATTTGAGCAATTCAAATCTTATGAGGGCCTTTACTTTTTCTTGGGATCTTATCTGAGCTCCAGGTAATTTCTCTTGCTGACAGCGGAATGCTTTTCTCATATTTTGCGTGTCTTTCTCAAAATGCAACACACCTGAGGTTTCTTTACATGCAACAGCGAGGACCCAGATATCCATTTCAAGTACATAGAAGCAGCAACAAGGACTGGACAAATCAAAGAAGTTGAACGTGTAACCAGAGAGTCAAACTTCTATGATGCTAAGAAGACAAAGAACTTTTTGATGGAAGCAAAACTACCTGTTGCCCGTCCACTGATTAATGTTTGTGATCGCTTTGGTTTTGTGCCAGATCTCACTCACTATCTGTACACAAACAACATGCTTCGATATATCGAAGGCTATGTTCAGAAGGTAGTTGTGTGTTTCGACTCTGTTAATTCGTGCGCCGTTCCTAATAATAGGTTGAATATGAGAACGATTAATTCTTTTTTCTTGTTTCCAGGTGAATCCCGGGAATGCTCCATTGGTAGTGGGGCAATTACTTGATGATGAATGCCCTGAAGATTTTATCAAGGGTTTGATCCTCTCTGTTCGTTCTCTCCTCCCTGTTGAGCCTTTGGTTGATGAATGTGATAAGAGGTTTGTTTTTCATATCCCTCCAGTTTACTTATTCACATGGGCCGTTCCCCCTCCTCCCCCCTACCAAGAATTGTTGGTCTCATATGTTTGATATGTGAATCAGGAACCGCCTACGTTTGCTCACTCAATTCTTGGAGCACTTGTGAGTGAAGGTAGCCAAGATGTGCATGTCCATAATGCTCTTAGTAAAATCATCATTGACAGCAACAACAATCCTGAGCATTTCCTTACTACCAACCCATTTTACGACTCTCGTGTTGTGGGTAAATATTGTGAAAAGCGGGATCCTACACTTGCTGTTGTTGCTTACAGACGTGGGCAGTGTGACGATGAACTTATTAACGTCACTAACAAGAATTCGTTATTCAAGCTGCAAGCTAGGTATGTAATAATTTTTATTGTTGTGACTTGTGACACCTGTTTCAAGATGTCCACATCAATTGTCTGACGACTTACATGTTCATATTGCATTTATTTAAAATGACAGGTATGTGGTTGAGAGAATGGATGGTGATCTGTGGGATAAAGTTCTTCAGCCCGAGAATGAATATAGAAGGCAACTCATTGACCAAGTGGTTTCGACTGCATTACCTGAGAACAAGAGCCCCGAGCAAGTGTCTGCTGCTGTTAAGGCTTTCATGACTGCTGACCTGCCACATGAACTGATTGAGCTTCTTGAAAAGATTATTCTTCAGAATTCGGCTTTCAGTGGAAATTTCAATCTGCAGAACCTGCTCATCTTGACTGCCAAAGCCCAGTTACGTGAAGGTCTGGTCAGTGAAGCAATTGAGTCCTTCATTCGTGTAGATGATGCTGCACACTTCCTTGATGTTATCCGTGCAACCGAGGAAGCTAATGTTTACAATGATTTAGTGAAGTACCTAGATCAACTCACTTGTTATGATTGTTGAGTTGATTCTTGATAGCATCACTAAACAATGACATATTTGTGTACAAGTGTCCCCCGTTGCAACGCACGGGCATATACCTAGTATATATATATATATATATATATATATATATATATATATATATATATATATATTGCTGGGAATTAGGTCAGGCCGGACCAGCCCAGCCTAAGCCCATCGTGCTTCGTGCCAAACTAGTTCGGGTCAGGAAAGCCCAACAAACTTTTGGACCGTGTCGTGCCAGCCCGAAGTGCAAAAACAGTGGCCCAGCCCGACCCTAAACCATGCCGTGCCTTCGTTGGGTCGTGCCGGCCCAAGCCCGACCCAAATATTTAACCGCATAATATCAAAATATTACAACCATATGAAGTACATAACTTATTAAATTAAAGATATTAAACAATCCTAACATCATTTGACCACATAAACTCTAAATATCACAACAATATAAAGACGATATCTTACTAAATTAAAGAAATTAAATAAATTGGGTCGTGCCGGCCCAAGCCCGACCATCTGTGCGGGTCGTGTTGGGGCCCGACGGATCAGAATTTGTGGCCTGGCCTAGGCCCGACTTCGGGCCGTGCTAGCCCGGCCCATATTATTTCGTGTCGGGCCGTACTTTGGGCTCTTTTTTTCGGATCGTGCTCGTGCTGACCCGAAAAGACTAGCCTATATTCCCAGCACTATATATATATATATATATATATATATATATATATATATATATATATATATATATATATATATATATATATATATATATATATATATATATATATATATAGCTGAGGAGCTTTTACAACATGCATGCCGCCGAACATGGACATGTGGTGTCGCAGTACTGGATGTTATATTCAAATTTGGCAGGGTTGTCATCGAAGAAACCTTAATTAAGCTGTTCTTGTCGCAAACCCAAATATCGATAGGGACTATATAAATAATACCACCGACTGGAATTTCTCTATGATTCTGTTCGTCCGTGGCTTGATGTTCTTGATGAAAGTAGGACCGGGATGCATCGAGAATCTGTAAAGTGTGCTCCAGTGATCCGATTCCTCTGCTTCTTCTCTTGTTCCTGTTCAGCAATGTGTCAACGACCTCACCTTGAACCTCTGGTGATCAGTAGCTTTACTGTGGAATCCACTACGTGATGAATCATTATTTTAGATTGAAATTAACATTGTAAAGTGGTTGACATGATTTTTGGATATTATGCATGCGTGACAATATATGGTTTTGATGTTAATGTATGAAGTGCATGCGTGCAAATGGTGGTTTGATATTGATACAACATACTCGTGGCGGTAGTGTTGCTTGCATAATTGCATTGACGTTTGAGTCAAGTCGCGAACTTGTGTTCGGACTTGGTCACACAAAAATATTGATGTGCGGTGTGGGTTGAAACAAAACGTGGCCAGTGTAGATGGATACGCTTAGGGCTAGTTTGGAAGTCCAAAACTGGAGGGGTTAGAGAGGCTAAAATCTATTTCTTATTTAAAATTGAATAATGAGTAGATTTTAGCCCCTCTAATCCTTCCGTTTTGTGGCTTTCAAACTATCCTTCACTGGAGTCCGATTGGTTGAAGATATTGTGCGGGACATTTCGAATCAAATGTCGGTGTATATGAACAATTGCGTGCGTTCGAGGCATGTTTAAAATGTCTAAAGGGAAAAATAAAATAAAAGAAAAAAGAAAGGAGAAAAAAGGTGAAAAAAAAATATCTCCAGTCGCCCTTGTGGCCGGCTCATCGCAGCAGATTTTGAGAAGAGTGGATGTTCTTAGCGTGTTCGTGTGATCATGCATGTTTGATGCAGAACGAAGTTCATGTCTCTCAATAGGTATTTGTTTTTGTTTGGTTTTGTTTGTTCAGATATAATAGCATTAATTGAGAGATGTACCTGCATTTATATAGTTATTAAGACATGTATGTGCGCATTGAAATGAACTAATAAGTTTTGATTCTGAAATCAAGTGGATCTAAAGATATTATGTTTCCCGCCATAAAATGAAGTTGATTTTTCAGCCTGTTGAGCGATGTGTTAACCTCACTCCTCACCTTGACCGTCGAGACCAGAATTGGTTTCATCAAGTAATAAGAGATGTGGTTGCTGTTTTCGGCTGCTCCTTGAGATCTCTGACGGTCGGTGTCATCAACATCATTACATTTAGCTGCCGTTTGGTTCATAAAATGTAATATAAATGATAACGATAACATCATTACATTTATGTGCCGATTGGTTCATAAAATATAATATAAATGTAATATAAAATGTAATATAAATGATAACGATAACATCATTACATTACTTCTACCTTTGTGTTGTCAACCTGTATAATGTTGGTGATCATCAAAGTGAGACACAATTTCTAATGAAAGGAACTATATCTAGTGCTCCCTCTATCAACTTCCTTCGCGATTGCTGCCCCTACTCTTGCATCTCTTGCGCATGCAGCATGCCTAACTGCACACATTTGTTGATCGTTGCCTCGCCCCCCCAAGTCGCCACATATACTTTTCCTCCGTCATGTGCGTCGCTCTCACTCCGGTTCTCTACCGTTTACCAAATCTCCACAAAGTTCTACCAAACCGTGGTTTTTGGTGAAGTAAACAAATATTCTTTCTTTTGCCCCTTAAATTCTTCACCATTTGCCCACTTAAAGTTTTGGCAAAGGTGAGTCATTGTATAGTGATATTTCTTATAAGGAAGACATAGAAAGGGTTGTAAAACTTCCCATTGCATCCCAACCCTAACTAGCAACGTGATGGTGTGAGATGTCAGCTTTGTTATGGGAGGTCTCAATGTCTAATGCAATGCCATTTTTTGAGCATTGACTTGGGATCCGGATGCTCCATGACCCAAGCCAAATTGTATTTATAGTCAATGAGTTGAATGCTCTAGAGTAATAAAAGTGCTTCCAGCTATGTTCCTTCATTTAGCTCTTGTTTTTCATTGAAATGTATTTCTTATTCTTCTACCAATTTGTTGAGCACCAATTTGAGCAGCGGACGGTCCGCGGTCCGGACGGTCCGTGCCTGTGGGCCGGACGGTCTGCGCATGCGCAAAGCAGATTCGGGTTCCGAGTTTTATGCTACGGTTGTTAGCTAGATTCGGTGAATTAGCTCGGGAAATTAGTTTGTAAAGGGTTCAACCCCCCTCCTCTATAAATAGAGAGGTATATGACCGATTTGTAATCATCAATCAAATTAATAACACTTCTATCTCGCATTTATTTCCTGTACAATTAGGAGTATTTCTAGTCTAGTTCTAGTTTAGCCTCTCAATCCCCAAATTCTCTGCTTCTCTTCGACTCTACATCGATTAGAGGAGTCTAGGTCGGCCTGCCCGAGCCTAGACAACTCCTAGGATCTCTCCTCCCCGACGGGGTCCCTCCCGGGAGCGAGATCCAGGCGCCGTCGGCGACCTTCCGCCGCCCCTGCGCACGCGCGGACCGTCTGGCCCTAGGGCGTGGACCGTCCAGTTGTCAGGCATGGAACCCTAGCCTCGCGCTAGGTCGCGAACCATCCGGCCCCTGGCCGTGGACCGTCCGCGCCTGTGTAGAGAGCACCGCCGCTAGTTCTTGTTGAGTGATTGACGCACTGTAGGAAACGGGTGACGCCTAAGGGGGGGGTGAATTATGACTTCTAAAACTTTTAATAAACTCGGCCACAATTAAATCCCTAGAGCAAAACCTATGCAAATAATCAAAACTAGAATGTGCAAACTAGGTTTTGTCTAAGTGTTGCTATCTCTACCGCAAAGGCTAAGTTTCAATCTACACTAAATAAGTATGACTACAAGATTGAAACTTAAATGCTTAATATAAATGCGGAATGTAAAGAGCTAGGTAGAGAAGCAAACTCTCGTGGATGACATCGGTATTTTTACCGAGGTATCCGGAACCACGCAAGGTCCCGACTAATCCTCGTTGGTGCCCCTACGCAAAGGGAAGCCCACACGAGGGCCAAGCACCACGGTTGAGTAACTCCGTAGAGAGCCACGGGCCTTCTCCACGCGCAAGTGGTGCTCCGCTTCCGGCTCCTCTCGGACGCTCCCCGCCGTCTCCACTATCGAGCTTCCGGCTGAAACGCCGTGGGCCTCGTTCCCTCCGGTACACGGTGGCGGCCGTAACACAAACGCGGTTGTCACAGTCTCGCAACGCTCTCGCCCCACTCGGTACAATTACAACGACTCACGCAAGAGCCGAGGGGTTGTGAGGTTTATCTAAACTCACTCAACAATCTAGGGTTCACCTAGAGCAAGCGCTAAAGCAGTCTAACTAACCTAAGCACTTCGCAAAGCACCTACGCTAATCACCGAGTGTTTCTATTAAGCACTTGGGTGTTTGAGCACTTGGAAATATGCACTATGTGTCTTGGTATGTTGCTTGGGCTCACACACTTGAGAATGGCCGGTTGGGGTGGTATTTATAGCCTCCACACCCCAAACTAGCCGTTGGACAGAAAGCAGCAGCTTTCTGTCGTCGGGTGCACCGGACAGTCCGGTGCACCACCGGACATCTACTGTGCAGTGTCCGGTGCACGCCACATCAGCCGACCGTTGGCGCCTGTAGCAGTCGACCGTTGGATCCGACCGTTGCCGTCTGCCCAGTGCACACCGGACAGTCCGGTGCTACAGCCAGAGAGCGCCTGTCTGTGACCTCTCTGCGCAGACTGTCCGGTGCCACACCGGACATCAGTGTCCGGTGCACCACCAGGAGCTGGCTGACAGCCCTCAACTTGGATTTCTTCGCTGATTTCTTCGGGCTTCTTTTGTTCTTGAGTATTAGACTCCTATGCATCTTTTTATGTCTTCTTTTGAGGTGTTGCATCCTCATTGCCTTGGTCCAATTCTCTTTGCATCCTGTGAACTATAATTATAAACACTGGCAAACATATTAGTCCACAGGTTGTGATCATCAAACACCAAAACTCAATTAGCCAAATGGCCCGGGGTCCATTTTCCTTACAATCTCCCCCTTTTTGGTGATTGATGACAACACAACCAAAGCAAGCAAATAATACAAGTATTGAATTAAAATATGCAATCTACTTGCTAAGATGCATGATTGTCCCCACAATGTGATATTATGGACTTAAGCCTCCCCCTAACTCCATAATTCACTTACTTCCTATTTTTGGACCAAATAACCAAAACCACTGGAAAAACCATTTGTAGATATAAAATTTTAATTTGGTGGTGTTTGGTGTTTGATATAGTTTTCATTGCTTTGGTCCCTAAACTTCTCCCCCTTTGGCATCAACCACCGAAAAGGAAGACATTAAAAGCATGTAGGAAGTAAATAAAAGCTTGCCCCCAACAAGAATTGTATCAAATGATATCACTAGAAGGATATTAAATTGAACCATATGAATGATACCAGTTGAAATGATTACTCCCCCTAAATGAGTGTTCTCTTTAGAAAGAGGTTTCTCCCCTTTTTAGAGATGAAGAAATACTCCCCCTGACAGAGATCCTCTACTTAGGAAAAAGCATGTGAAAATTAGAGGTGCAAGACATGATTTGAAAAGACTAACTTCCCTTATGCATAGGTAACAGAATATGAGTTAACTACTTATGCATTTTTAGCAACATGGAAGCATATGATATGAAATATAGTCTAATCAAATTTTGGAGAAGACATGTAAATGATACTGGATATAGTCTCAAAAGATACCAATTGAAAGTCAATGGCGAGCTTGAGAGACATGAGAGTTCTTGAAGATTTTGCAGTGGAAGATTGTTGTCTTTCTCCGGGGACCTTATTTTCCTTACGATGAGACTATCACATAAAATAGACTTGAAAAGGTGTTAGTCTCAAAGCGTTAGATTATAGAGTAATCTCCCCCTAAAGGTGTGCATACAAGTTTTGAATACTTGTAGGAGACATGCAATTTGATTCGATATCAAGAGGGGCAAATTATCTATAATCCGAACTTTGGCACATATAAGTTAAATGATACAACTTGTAGAAATCAAAATTTTCAATTGATGCATCATTTACTATGGAGTGATATAGAAGCTATGTGCCGTGCTTAAATAAACATTTTAAGCCATGTAGGTTTGCTTAAGTATATGAATTTAAAAACTAGCAATCCTACCATGTGATTTGCCTATGCATGATTTTGAACAAAAGTAAATAACAAATGTAATACTAGGCAAGAAAGGTATACTAGATAAAAGGTAAATAGATACGCATATCTAAAAATGAGAAATACAATAAAACTAGTTACCTTAGTCATGGGTGGGAAATTTGGGTCCAAAATTTTCACTAACACACTTGGCAATAAACTTGATCCAATATGATGTATTCCATGATATACATCCCAAACTTGCCAAGTCTCCAAATTTCCCGGCGACCTTTGGTCCACTCACTTCCCTTTCGGGATCCAAACCTTCTTGGTGTTTTTCATGGTTGAAATTATCTCCTTTGGCACCCAGATGCGTTTGGCCCCTTTTCCTTTGTTGGCTTGCTTGTTGGCCTTGATTGCTATCACCTTTCCGTTCTTTTTCTTCTTGATCAAATATGGTGTAGCATCCTTTTTGTTCACCCTTTTGATGTAGGTGTTGGAGATTTTGCTTGATGGCTTTTGCTTGAGCTTTTGCCTTTGTTTATCCCCAGTCATCGCCTTGCATTGGAAAGACTTGTGGCCTTCCATGTGGCATAGCCTACAAATCACAGTTTCTCCCTCTACAGGCTTGTTCACTCCCGCAGTGGTGTTATCCTGTGAAGGTCGGATTTGTATGGCTTTGCCTTTCTTGTCATACAAAGCCTTGCTAAGGCGAGCCACTTCTTGCTTTAATTGTTCATTTTCCTTTGCAACCTCATCCGAACATGTCTCTACAACAATATTCTCAACAACAACTTGGTTGCAGGGGTTAGAATCATCAATTAAGTCAAAGCAAGAAGTAGAAACATCTTTCTTAATAATTTCAGGTATTTCAACTAAAGATGCTGCTGGGGTGCTACCAATGTTTTCTAGCTTAGTAGTTAGCTCATTATTGTGTATGCTAAGAATTTCCATTTTCTCTAGCAAATTTTCAATAGCTTCTTGGGAGCTAGCTAACTTAGCCTTAAGTTTTTCGTTCTTTTTAATAAGGCTATCATCGGTAGCAGTGGAAGGAGCACTAGATTCTAATAGCTCAATTTTAGTTGACAGCTCACTATTTAAGTTTGCAAAAGTTTCAAATTTTTCTAGCAAACCTTTATAATCATTTTGGGAGCTAATCAACTTATTTTTCAAGGTTTTAAGTTGAGCTTTTTGCTTAGTGCAAACATCCTGGAAAAATTCTACGGCTTCCGCAAGCTCATCTACAGAGGGCTTTCCCTCACCTTCATCATCACTACTACTTTCATCACTAGAGGATGGAATGCTTTTGTTACCTCTTGCCATAAGGCATTTGTGTGATGACCGTGATGAGCGTGATGAGGACCGGTGGCTGCGCGTCCTTGGAGGTTCATCTTCACTTGAAGAATCATCCCAAGTTCTAACACTTGTTAGCGCCTTGCCTTTGCTCCTCTCCTTTTTGGGTTTGGCCATATTTGGACAGTTGTCCCTGAAGTGGCCCTTCTCCCCACATGCGAAGCATCCTCTCTTCCTTTGCTTTTTCCTGTCAATGTTAAAGAGAAGATCCTCGACCTGCAGGGGCACACCCATTAGATTAATCTTGTGGATCATCCTCATTACCTTTTCGACATGTCGGATTGTTTCTTTGTCCTCGGAGGATGATGTGCATGGTTGATTATCTTCATCATCATCACTTTCTTCTTCTTCTTCCTCTTCTTCGCTTGAGGAACTTGGAGTGGGAGCCTTCTTTTTGCCCTTCCTTTCATCGCATGCAAAAGCATATGGTCTTGAGGAAGTTGGCTCCTCTCCCCGACTCATTTTTCGCGACATCTCAAACGCCGCGATTTTCCCAATCACGATGGTCGGGGTCATGTTGCTCAAGTCCTCCATGTTGTGAAGGATGGTGATGATGCTCCCATATCTTTGTTGTGGTAGCAGGGAGATAATCTTCCTCACAATGTCTGCATCACCTAGCTTATTAATGCCAATCGAATTGAGCTCATTGATAATTAGATTCAAACGAGAATACATGTCTCTAACAAGCTCATCATCTTTCATAGCAAAAGAATTATACTCATTTAAGACTAGGCAATGTTTTTGCTCACGGACATTGGATGTGCCGTCATGGAGCTCATGCAATTTTAGCCAAATCTCATTAGCAGTTTTTAGGGTAAATACTTGATTGAAAATATCCATGCTAAGAGATTCATACAAGCAATTTTTGGCTCTAGCATTTAAATGGATTTCTTTTTCCTCACTCGTGGTGGGTTTCTCGGGATTCTTGAGGGGTTTCATCCCGTCACGAGTGACTCTCCAAACACCTAGATCAACGGCCTCTAGGTAACAAGCCATTCTAGCACTATAATATGGGAAGTTAGTGCCGTCGAAGTGTGGTGGCCTATGGGTATCCATCCCTTCCTCTAAAAAGCGTCGGCTCTTTTAGCGGTGAAGCTAAAGCGTTTCAAAAGAGCCAAACCGGCTTTGATACCACTTGTAGGAAACGGGTGACGCCTAAGAGGGGGGGTGAATTAGGACTTCTAAAACTTTTACTAAACTAGGCCACAATTAAATCCCTAGAGCAAAACCTATGCAAATAATCAAAACTAGAATGTGCAAACTAGGTTTTGTCTAAGTGTTGCTATCTCTACCGCAAAGGCTAAGCTTCAATCTACACTAAATAAGTATGACTACAAGATTGAAACTTAAATGCTTAATATAAATGTGGAATGTAAAGAGCTAGGTACAGAAGCAAACTCTCGTGGATGACGCCGGTATTTTTACCGAGGTATCCAGAACCACGCAAGGTCCCGACTAATCCTCGTTGGTGCCCCTACGCAAAGGGAAGCCCACACGAGGGCCAAGCACCACGGTTGAGTAACTCCGTAGAGAGCCACGGGCCTTCTCCACGCGCAAGTGGTGCTCCGCTTCCGGCTCCTCTCGGACGCTCCCCGTCGTCTCCACTATCGAGCTTCCGGCCGAAACGCCGCGGGCCTCGTTCCCTCCGGTACACGGTGGCGGCCGTGACACAAACGCGGTTGTCACGGTCTCGCAAGGTTCTCGCCCCACTCGGTACAATTACAACGACTCACGCAAGAGCCGAGGGGTTGTGAGGTTTATCTAAACTCACTCAACAATCTAGGGTTCACCTAGAGCAAGCGCTAAAGCGGTCTAACTAACCTAAGCACTTCGCAAAGCACCTACGCTAATCACCGAGTGTTTCTATTAAGCACTTGGGTGTTTGAGCACTTGGAAATATGCATTATGTGTCTTGGTATGTTGCTTGGGCTCACACACTTGAGAATGGCCGGTTGGGGTGGTATTTATAGCCTCCACACCCCAAACTAGCCGTTGGACAGAAAGCAGCAGCTTTCTGTCGTCGGGTGCACCAGACAGTCCGGTGCACCACCGGACATCTACTGTGCAGTGTCCGGTGCACGCCACGTCAGCCGACCGTTGGCGCCTGTAGCAGTCGACCGTTGGATCCGACCGTTGCCGTCTGCCCAGTGCACACCGGACAGTCCGGTGCTACAGCCAGAGAGCGCCTATCTGTGACCTCTCTGCGCAGACTGTCCGGTGCACCACCAGGCGCTGGCTGACAGCCCTCATCTTGGATTTCTTCGCTGATTTCTTTGGGCTTCTTTTGTTCTTGAGTATTGGACTCCTATGCATCTTTTTATGTCTTCTTTTAAGGTGTTGCATCCTCATTGCCTTGGTCCAATTCTCTTTGCATCCTGTGAACTATAATTATAAACACTGGCAAACATATTAGTCCACAGGTTGTGTTAATCATCAAACACCAAAACTCAATTAGCCAAATGGCCCGGGGTCCATTTTCCTTACAACGCACGAAAAAGGCGTCAACATACTTTTTGGTGACTCCGCTGGGGAGAACACATATAGACCTATCAAATCGGCCCTCAATGGCCGGTTCAAAGGATAGCTCTGAAGTTTCCACCAGCAATATCATCACACCGACATGGGAAACCTTGCCGGCTGAAGAACAGCTCCTGTTCGAGGAGCACCAGGAGCAGCTGATCCAAGAAGCAAAGGCGAAGTTCTTGGCCGACTTCAAGGTGGACAGGAACAACAAAGTCGTTCGGCAACGGGCGACAGATCTGGCTTCGCTCCAACCTACTATGATTACCCCCAATGTAAGTAGCACCAACGAACTCCAATCTCTTAAAGCTTACATAGACGAACAGCGAGAGGAGTTGCAACGTATCGTAGGGGATATACAAAATGATCATAAAAGGTTAGTGTGTGCGCTTGATAAGTCTACTATGGCAAATCTTCCTTTGCACGAGGTTGAATTGAGGGAATACACACGTAATTCATCGGCTACAGGTTGTCACGACCAGTCACAACCCCTCTATGGGATGCCGATAGACATGTACCTTGGGCAATGACAGCCTCCCACGCACATCGGCGATAAATTTGCCGATCTGCGCATGTCCGGATCATCCGCACGTGAGCGCGGACCGTCCGGGCCAGCGGCGGCCGATCCCATTTTTAGAAGCGAATTACCGAGACCTGCACCCAAGCCGCCACATGCCGTGCAAACCCTAGATAACCCATTCGGAACGTCTGCATATGGCGCCAGACAGTCCGAATATAATGTCGGACGGTCCGGCCACATGACTGGACAGCCCGCGCACGGAGCCAGACAGTTCGCGTATTTAACCAGACGGTCCGGCACAGAGTTTTTTGAGGAGGATGGATATCCAACTCCGTATCCGTCCTAGCTAGACTCCCCATCTCACCATACGATACACCAGCACCATAATATAATCTATCAAAACCATGAGAGTGAGTACTTTCCGGTCCCAGAAGGCCAGAGAGGAATGGCCAGTCCTATGAGCCTCATAGGGCATGTATTAACGCGCCGCAAAACCCAAACCAATGGGGAAGAAAATAACATACCAACATCCAAACAAACTCACCCATATTGGACCAAAGAGCCGGTGATCTCCCACCTGCTGCCATCGATATAGTAAGAGAGGAAATAGCTGGGGTGTTCCGAGATAAGCTCGGAGTTAGTAAAGTCCCCGGAGGGCAGTCATATCGGAGACCTTATGATAGCCAGTTTGACCGTCTCCCATACCCACAGGGGACCAAAATACCCAAATTCGCAAAGTTTTCGGGTGACCAAGGAAAAAACACGCGCGAACACATAGGCTAGTTCTTAGCACAATTAGGAGAATTGGCCGACACAGAAGCATTTTGTGTGCGTTTGTTTTCACTGTCTTTAACAGGAACCACGTTCGCATGGTACACTACATTACCTCCTAATTCTATCTTGTCATGGGGGGATTTAGAACAAAAATTCCATGATCACTTTTTCTCTGGTGACTATGAGTTAGATTTAATGGATTTAGTGGCTTTGCGACAAGAAAAGGATGAATCAGTTAGTGATTACATCCGGAGATTCCAGGATACAAGAAACCGATGCTTTCAAATTTATTTAACAGATAAACAACTGGCGGGAATAGCCTTTGATGGATTGCGCTATTATTTAAAAGAGAAATTAGAAGGCATCCAATTCTTTACGCTAGCATAATTACATCAGAGAGCTTTGGCTTATAAAAGCCGAAGCAAAGAACTAGTCAAAACGGTTCATCATAATGTCCATATAGTAGAACACAACCAAAGTAGTTCAGACGATGAACTAAAGGAAGTTTACACTACCGAAATAGTTTGGCCCGAACAGGCCAAATCTTCGGCTTGCTCCTCCTTGCAGTCAGTTCAAAAGAAACAGCAGAAGGAGATTAAGTTTACATTTAATGTCGGCAAATGTGATAAGATATTCATGGATTACTAAAAAATGGTAACATTAAGATCGATTATACCGTCCCACCCGCTGACGAACTAAAGTGTCGCGTATATTGCAAGTGGCACAACTCATTTTCCCATGCCACTAATGATTGTAATGTGTTTCGACGATAAATCCAATCGGCCATTAACGAGGGACGATTGAAATTTCAGGAGGACACGGAGCCCTTCCCAATGAATGTGATCGACTTCAATGACAAAAAGGTCCTAATTCGGCCCAGCACAGCCGATAAGGGCAAAGACAAAGAAGTCATCATCGGCAACGCACGGGAGGCCGATGGAAACAACAAATTTCTTGCAGGAAAGTGGTGGCCGAGAAGACTCCTGATGGAGGGGAGACACTGAAGGTGACCGTCACAAACTTCGGCACTGAAGGGCAAGCGCAGACAAGGGGACATGCGCGAGAACCCATACTACGCATCACGGACAGTCCAGTGCCTAGGCGCGAACGGTCCGTAACATCACCGGACGGTCCGGAGCGTTCCAGCGGACGGTCCGGCAACGACGAAGAGCCACAGTGACCACGTACCTTCAAACCACGACGACCAGAAATAGGTACGTGGAAAACTAACACATTCAAGGCAACTAGTCGGTTGGTAAAATTCAGTCCGACCTTTGATCAATTATTGTCTAAATATGTGAAAAAGAAGGTCGGCCCCAGCAATCGGCCACCAAAGCGACCTCGTTTACCCACCCAGGTGCGACAACAGGTTAGGCCGATTGGACCACCACACCAATCGGAAAGGACAGGAGATCATAATGTTCAATTAAGACCTTACGTACCTGCGTGGACACCTCCACCCCCATATCCACCTATGTCATATCCATACACATGCATACCTCCACCATATGTCCCAAATCAAATGTGGGGCATGCCACCATAACCATTTGGGATGCCACAGTACCCTGCTTGGGGGAACCCCAAACATCTGTATTCAATAGGTTGACACCTCCAGTACAAGACCGATTGAGAGCCCCTCAATCTGGTCCACGAGCACAGGCCCAGCAAGATTGCCAAACAACTCGGCCCCAAAGGCTGACTAAACCGGCAGGGGGCATACAGCTACAACCTCCAACAGTACGAAAAAAGGAGACACCATTAAAATAGGAACGACAGATGCCGTCATACAACAAAATAACGAAGGGCTGATGATTTTTGGTGAATCGGCCAACACAAACAAAAAAGAAGGTACGACTGTCAACAAAACAGCCGATCCAAAATACTCCATGCCCCGATGGTGCCCATCGGAATTGACATGATCGCAAAAGCGAAAATTACAGCGCCTCAGAGCAAAGGAGAATCAAGAGAAGGAGGCGGAAATAATATTCAATGACACACATCCGTAGTATCTGCCACCACAAAAGAGATGGAGACCAAAGGCCATTAAGGAAAATCAAACGGCCACAAAAACAGAAAATAAAACGACAACTGTGCAGTTCTTTGCGGGTATGGCAAACAGTCCGGCTATAAAGACTGGACCAACCGTTCAGGGCGCGGATCGTCCGACCCCTAAGGCCGAACCATCCGCACTACACCATGACACCTCCAACGATGTATCAACACCCATGGAGGAAGATGACCTGCAAGGAGAAGACCTGGTTGACTACTAAACTACGCCAGAACACTTAGAAAATTAGGAAAAGCAAGGTGACGAATTGGTCAGGATCAGTATGACGCTCGACGGTGTTGGGACTGACAGTTCGATCAAAGCTAAAGGGGTCACGTCCGTTGAGTCAACCATCGAGACCAAGCCACTGCGTACCATCCTAGTAAGTGGCAAGATGCCTAAGAAAACCGATGTGATCACATCGAGTTGGTTGTTTTTGGTTCGCTCAGCTCTACCAAAAGGCAGGGGGCATATGTTGAGCACCAATTTAAGCGGTGGACGGTCCGGCCTTGAGGCCGGACGGTCCGTGGTCCAAACGGTCTGCGTCTGTGGGCCGAACGGTCCACGCGTGCGCAGAGCAAATTAGGGTTCCGAGTTTTGTGCTATGGTTGTTAGCTAGATTCGCGGAATTAGATCGGGAAATTAGTTTGTAAAGGGTCCAGCCCCCCTCCTCTATAAATAGAGAGGCATACGGCCGATTTGTAATCATCAATCGAATCAATAACACTTCTATCTCGCATTTATTTCCTGTACAATTAGGAGTAGTTCTAGTCTAGTTCTAGTTTAGCCTCTCAATCCCCAAATTCCCCGCTTCTCTTCGACTCTACGTCGATTAGAGGAGTCTAGGTCGACCTGTCTGAGCCTAGAAAACTCCTAGGATCTCTCCTCCCCAACGGGGTCCCTCTCGGGAGTGAGATCTAGGCGCCGTCGGCGACCTTCCGCCGCCCCTACGCACGTGCGGACCGTCCGGCCCTAGGGTGCGGACTGTCCGGCCGTCAGGCAGGGAACCCTAGCCTCGCGCCAGGTCACGGACCGTCCGGCCCCTAGCCGCGGACCGTCTGCGCCTGTGTAGAGAGCACCACCGCTGGTTCTTGTTGAGTGATTGGCGCCCGAAAAAGGCGTTAACACAATTATTGCGCCCAATTACATACATATATGAAAAGTACTTACTTCTTGAACATACATTGATTCGTCAGAAAGGAGATTTATGAATTAACAAAATGGGTTATATTGCAATGGTAAATCTTAGACATTTGTGTCACAACTGTGATGGATTTAGGCCCATCCCATATACATTTCTATCTACATCACTCGTACCCTAGTTAGGGTCTCCAATCTAACATGGTATCTAGTCATCTCTCTTCCTCCCTCCTCCCAGTCAGTTGTCAGCTACCTCTCATCTACCCTAGCCTGTTGCTTCTTGCTGTCATCCATGGAGACCACTGATTGCTCCTCTCCCTTGGTCGAGGCCTCTAGCCATGCCACCATCCACACACATGGCTTCAGCACCAGCCGATCCTCTCCCCCGACCAAGGCCACGTGCCACCTAGGCCTAGCCACCCGTGCCTTGCGCAACGCACCGGTGCACGCCCCGTCGCCCTCTCTTCCTCTTCACAGGCGTGTCGCCCTTGCATTCGTGTTGGTCTCCCTCTACTTTCCCCAATCCTTTGCTCCTACTTCTCGCCTCCATCACCCATGACGCAGGCACCAACATCCATCGTGGACGCGCTTGTGTAGATCCCACGCGCCCTCCTACCTTTGGTTCTCATGGCCATGACGTCGGTCAGGGCATCCCACTCGCTATGTCATGTGCTCTAGGCCCTGTCCCACTCGCTCTTTGTCGACCTGATGGTCGCATCGTGTCCCCTTCCTAGGCCTCCCTGCCAGCCACCCTCATGCATCGCACCTTCTGTGACGCGCTCAGCAAGGAGAGCGCCATGACCGCACCGGTGCATCACCACCACTCGTTGCTCTTCTCGCCACCGCTCGCTCATGTCATGCAGTAGCAGGACAATGCCCTCCTCCCCAAGCGTGCTAGCCCAACCACCACTGTGTTGACCTCCTTCCCCCACTGCAGTGCCCTCCCACCCCACTCCTAACGCTGGCGCCTTCTTCCCTGGCATCAATAGCATTACCAGTGGCACGCTCCACCCCTAGTCCTTGGCATCGCTCACCACCCAGCTAATGCAGACGCTCTCCCCAGCATCCCCTCCTAACCCAGCAGCACAATGGCATAAGCTTCCTATGTGTCTCCTCCAGCGCTCCTCCCTGCTCATGTCCTCTCCAATGTTGGCTAGGCCCTCCCTTCTCTTGGTGTCGCCAGAAGTTCACCAGCATGTCTCCACTCCTCGGTGCCGGCCTCATCACCCACCCTCGTGCTGGTGATCCCACCCACGACACGGGCGCATGGCACCTCCATGGCAGCAACATGTTGCTCCAACGTCTGCTCCCTTGATGCATGTCCTTTGTCATGGCATGCTCCACCTGACTCCCTACCATGTATGTGTCTCCCTTCACACCATTCAACTTCTCCCGGACATGTTCGTAGCCTTTGATCAGGTCATGAACCCTGATCTTTATGACTGCTTCGTGCTCTACCACCCTCCAGCCTCCATTGACCCTCGGAAGGGCCACCACGCTACTGGGGTATTTATGTTCTGAAGTGCCGAGATTGTCTCCATGAGGCTTGAGGCCCTGCCATCTCCACCACCCATGCTCACCATCAACATGCTTGTCATTGGACGCCCCAGCACCCCTCCCGATGTTACTATGGGGTGCCTCCTCTAGCTACTCCCACTGACTGGGTTGTTGACTCCACCACCTCGTACTACACCACTCCTTACCCCATCCCCATAATCCCACCTTTCCTTCTTCCAACATTGTCAATAATGGGTCCACTCTACCAGTCTCCATGTCACCTCAGTAGGCAACACTGTTCTTCTTGGTCCTTTGTACCTCAACCACATCCATGTTGCCCCTAACGTCGTACAAAATCTTCTCTCGATTTATCGCTTCACCACAGACAACCACTTTTCTATGGAGTTCATCCCTAGTGGCTCACCATATGGCATCTTACCACTTATGTCATGGTTGTCTGATGTGATAGCTTTAGCTCTCTATATTCTATTTGCTTTCATATCCCCTCCCACATCTCATGTTTCCACACCCTACGTCCTCGCCACTACTGCTTCTACCACCACTTGGCACTGTCATCTTGGCCACCGTAGTAACGACGTCCTCTCTAGACTCTCAAGTACTGCAACAACGCTTCCTTGCCTTACCATTCATGTCAACTTGGGATTTACACCCGCTTACCCTTCCCCTCTTCCATGTCCTGCACTGCTCACCCCCTTGATCTCATTCATTATGACCTTTTCGACATCCCTGATGCCGAGCATTTCTGGTTACTAGTACTATCCGATCATCCTAGATGACTTCTCTCACTACTTGTGGACTTTTCTCCTCCACCAAGTCTGACACCTTCACCACCCTATCTCACTTTTTTGCATGGGTGTTGATTCAGTTTGGTTGCATAACTTAGCACACATGTTAGTCCTTTAATTTGGTTGTCATCCAAACCACAAAAACTGAAAGGAAAATTGGGTTAACCATTTCCTATAATTAATTTTGGTGGTTGACAACCAACACAAACACATGCACTAACTAGTTTGTCTAAAATACATGTATTATAGGTGCATGAGGTTCAACACAAACCAATAAAAGAATCAAGTTAGGGACACAATTTGAAATGGAGCAAAGAACTTGAGTGTGCTGAAAGTTGGCGCACCGGACTGTCCGGTATGCCACCGGACAGTGTCTGGTGCACCAGGACCGTACAGGTGTCAACCAGTCACTCTTGGGAAAATAGAGGCGCGCTCCGCTATAATTCACCGGACTGTCCAGTGTGCCACCGGACTGTCTGGTGAGCCAGCAGAGCAACGGCTATCTGCACGCAACGGTCGACTCTGCCAAATGAACAGTGCAGAACCAGTGCAGCGCAGAAGTCAGAGCAGCAAGTCAAAGGGGCACTGGACTGTTCGGTGTGGCACCGGACTGTTCGGTGTGGCACCGGACTGTTCGGTGTGGCACTGGACTGTTTAGTGTGGCACCGGACTGTCCGGTGCCGCAAGAGGACAAAGCTCCAACGGTCGACTCGGCTCCGAACCCTAATGGTTGGCTGATGTGGCGGCGCACCGGACAGTGCACAGTACCTATCCGATGCGCCCATCACCAGCAGCCTTGACCAACATCTACCAAGGTGGTTGAGGGCTATAAATACCCCCAACCACCACAACCTTTGGCATCCAAGTTTTCTGAAGATCACATTCAATACAAGAGCTCTAGCATTCATTCCAAGACATAATACAAAAGATCAAATCCCCTCCAAGTCCCCAATTCATTCCAAACAATTAGTGGCTTGTGAGAGAGATTTTTGTGTTCATTTGAGTTCTTGTCGCTTGGATTGCCTTTCTACTTTTTCCATTCTTATTCTCAAGTGCTTTGTAAGCAAGGCAAGAGACACCAAGTGTGTGGTGGTCCTTGCAGGGTCTTAGTGACCCGTGAGATTAAGGAAGAAGGCTCACTCGGTCTAAGTGACCGTTTGAGAGAGGGAAAGGGTTGAAATAGACCCGGTCTTTGTGACCTCCTCAACGGGGACTAAGTTCTTTAGAACCGAACCTCGGTAAAACAAATCACCATGTTCACTCGCCTTATTTCTTGGTTGATTTGGTTTCCCTCTCTTTCAGACTTGAATTAAATTCTAACACTAACCTCCGACCTTAGTGCTTGCTTAAGTTTGTAAATTTCAGATTTCTCCTATTCAGCCCCCCTCTAGGCGACTTCCAATTGGTATTAGAGCCCGGTGCTTCATTAGAGTCTAACAACTCGAAGTGATGTCGGGAGAACACGTCAAGAGGGAGATTATGATCGGTGACAAGTCCGCAAGCTCAAGGAGGACTCTCTCAAGGGAGTATGTCAACAAAAACAAGGAGGAATCATCTTCCTCCATCAAGTCGCATTAGAGAGGTGACAAGAAGAAGATGATGAAGAAAGTGGTCTACTATGAGACCGACTCTTCGTCACCTTCCATATTAAGCTCTGAATCATCCGTAGCTTCTAAGCACCATGAGCGCAAGAAGTATAGTAAGATGCCTCTTCGCTATCCCTGTATTTCAAAGTGCGCTCCATTACTTTCTGTTCCCCTAGACAAACCACCATATTTTGATGGTGAAGATTATTGTATGTGGAGTGATAAAATGAGGCATCATCTAACCTCACTCCATGAAAGCATATGAAACATAGTTGAATTTGGAGCACAGGTACCACAAGTGGGGGACAAAGACTATCGAGGGGGAGCTCGACGAGGCTGCCCAAATTAGGCATTTTAACTCCCAAGCCACGTCTATACTCCTCGCCTCCTTATGTCGAGAGGAGTATAACAAGGTGCAAGGATTAAAGAGTGCCAAAGAAATTTGGGACGTCCTCAAAACCGCGCACGAAGGGGATGAGGTGACCAAGATCACCAAGTGGGAGACGATCGAGGGGGAGCTCGGTCGATTCGTCCTCAACAAAGGAGAAGAGCCGCAAGCCATGTACAACCGGCTCAAGGCCATGGTGAACCAAGTACGCAACCTTGGGAGCACCAAATGGGATGACCATGAAATGGTCAAGGTTATTCTAAGATCCCTTGTTTTTCGCAATCCTACTCAAGTGCAATTAATTCGAGGGGATCCTAGATATAAACTAATGTCTCCCGAGGAGATTATTGGCAAGTTTGTGAGCTTTGAACTAATGATCAAAGACTCCAAACACATTGTCAACTTGGAGCAAGGCGCCACCTCCACACCCAAGGTGCAACCCATCGCATTCAAAGCAACGGAAGAGAAGAAGGAGTAGTCTACACCAAGTAGGATTCCAATTGACGCCTCCAAGCTCGACAACGAGGAAATGGCGCTCATCATCAAGAGCTTCCGCTAAATCCTCAAGCAAAGGAGAGGGAAGGACTACAAGTCCCGCTCCAAGAAGGTGTGTGTCGGGGACCATAATTAGGGGTACCCTCAAGACGCCTAATTCTCAGCTGGTAACCCCCATCAGCATAAAGCTGCAGAGGCCTGATGGGTTTGATTAAGTCAGGGATCAGTCCATACGAGCGACTCGATCACGCCTCGCCCGAGCCTAGCCTCGGGCAAGGGCAGCCGACCCTGAGGTGTTTCCGTCTCGCCCGAGGCCCCCTTTTTTACGGCAGACGCATCTCCGGCTCGCCCGAGGCCTTGCCTTCGTTAAGAAGCAACCCTGACTAAATCACCGCGCCGACCGACCGAGTCGCAGGGGCATTTAACGCAAAGAGTGAGACTGACAGGCAGCCAGGCCTTACCAAAGGCGCCATAGGAAGCTCCGCCCGACCCAGGGCTCGGACTCGGGCTAAGACCCCGGAAGACGGCGAACTCCGCTCCGCCCGACCCAGGGCTCGGACTCGGGCTAAGACCCCGGAAGACGGCGAACTCCGCTCCGCCCGACCCAGGGCTCGGACTCGGGCTAAGACCCCGGAAGACGGCGAACTCCGCTCCGCCCGACCTAGGACTCGGACTCGGGCTAAGGCCCCGGAAGACGGCGAACTCCGCTCCGCCCGACCCAGGGCTCGGACTCGGGCTAAGGCCCCGGAAGACGGCGAACTTCGCTCCGCCCGACCCAGGGCTCGGACTCGGGCTAAGGCCTTGGAAGACGACGAACTCCGCTTCGCCCGACCCAGGGCTCGGACTCCGCCCTGGCCTCTGCCGAACGACCTCCGCCTCGCCTGACCCAGGAGCTCGGGCTCGGTCTCGGCCATGGAAGACAGACTCGACCTCAGCCTCAGAGGAGCCTCCACGTCGCCCGACCTAGGGCACAAGTCCGCCACGTCAACAGGAAGCGCCATCATCACCCTACCCCGAGCCGACTTGGGACGCAGAGAACAAGACCGACGTCCCATCTGGCTAGCTCCGCCAGATACGCAATGATGGCGCCCCGCTAGACCCATGACGACGGTGGCTCTCAGCTCCCTTACGGAAGCGGGGGGACGTCAGCAAGAGCCCAACTATTCCGACAGCTGTCCCTCCACCAGGCTCCGTTACTCCTCCGACAGCCACGACACCACACCAGCTGGGCGCCAAGTTCTCTCCGGCTGCCACATTGGCATGTACCCAGGGCGCTAGCTCTCCCCCGCTAGACACGTAGCACTCTGCTGCATCCCCATTGTACACCTGGATCCTCTCCTTGCGCCTATAAAAGGAAGGACCAGGGCCTTCTTAGAGAAGGTTGGCCCCGCGGGAACGAGGGCAGGGGCAGGCGCTCTCTTGGGGCCGCTCGCTCCCCTCACCCGCGTGGACGCTTGTAACCCCCTACTGCAAGCGCACCCGACCTGGGCGCGGGACGAACACGAAGGCCGCGGGATCTCCGCCTCCCTCACGACCCGGCTCCGGCCACCTCGCTCTCCCCCCTTCGCGCTCGCCCACGCGCTCGACCCATCTGGGCTGGGGCACGCGGCACACTCACTCGTCGGCTTAGGGACCCCCCGGTCTCGAAACGCCGACAGTTGGCGCGCCAGGTAGGGGCCTGCTGCGTGTTGACGAGCAGTTTCCCGTCAAGCTCCAGATGGGCAGTCTCCAATGACCTCTCCAACCCAGGACGGTGCTCCGTTTCGGGAGCCTCGAGTTCATGTCTTTCGACGGCGGCTACGACATGATACTCCTTCCACCGCCGCGTGGTGGCGACAATGGCGGCCGACAGCCCGCCCGCCGGCGGCGGAATCGACGACATCTTTCCCGCGTGGGGGAAGAACAACATTCGAGCTTGCCCCATCCTCTCCCTCGCCATCGGAGGAGGAGGCGGGGCAACCAGGGCCGAGCGGGAGGCTGCGCTCCGTCGACTGTCGAGCGAATCGACATCCCCAGTGCCCCAACGGAGGACGCGTCGGGCGTCACCCTCGCGTTTGAGGCGAAGGCGAGCGCCGTCCCCCTGCAACACGCCAATCCCGAGCAGGTGGACGACGCCAGCACGCTCACGGAGGGCCTGCGGGACGTCGCCCTCGTACCCAGGACGACGGCGCGATCAGCCCCCGATGTGACCTCGTCGCTCCTCGTCGACCAAAAGGTACCGACTGATCCCCATCCTTCGTCATTTCGACTCGACCTCAACCCGCCTAGCGACCTCGCTCTGGCGGGCGCTCACGTTGAGGCGAGTGCAACCCCTTTTGGGTTTCGTGTGCGGTCGCCTTGGGACCGATTGACGGGTGTCTCGACCTACGGGCCCTCTGGGTCCGAGGAAGATGACGACCTCAGCATCTGCTGGGATTTCTCTGGATCTGGCAACCCCAGTGCCATGCGGGACTTCATGACCGCATGCAACTACTGCCTCTCCGACTGTTCCGACGGCAGCCGCAGCCTTGACGACAAGGACTGCGGCCCGAGCCGCGAATGTTTCCACGTCGAGCTAGGGGATCCCTCCGGAGGCAGCCGTCTCGGCATGCCGGAGGATGGTGATCTCCCTAGGCCAGTGCCTCGCGCCGACATCCCGCGGGAGCTAGCTGTGGTCCCCGTTCCGGCGGGGGGTCACGACCCACAGCTCAAGCAAGTCCGCGGGGCGCAGGCCGGGCTCGACGAGGGGGCAGGAGCGCTCGAGTCGATCCGCCGGGACGTCGGGCAGGTATGGGCGGGCCAGCCCCCGGCCGGAGAAATACGTCACCTGCCCCAGGGTCTCCAGCACCGCATCGCCAACGATGCCAGGGACAGGCCGCCACCCGCATCCGGCGGAACCGGTCAGGACCTGGCAGCCGCGGCGATGCTCCTCCGCGCGATGCCGGAGTCATCAACCACCGAGGGTCGGCGAATCCAGGGAGAGCTCAAGCATCTCCTGGAAGGCGCTGCGGCCCGGCGGGCCGAGAGCTCTGCCTCCCGAAGGCAGGGGTATCCCTCGGAACCTCGTGCCGCGACTTCCCGACTCATGCGGGAAGCCTCGGTCTACACCGGGCGCACGCGCAACACCGCGCCTGCGGCCCCGGGCCACCTCGGCGACGAGCACCCTCATCACGACCGTCGGGCCCGCCTCGACGAAAGGGTGCGCCGAGGCTATCACCCCAGGCGTGGGGGACGCTACGACAGCGGGGAGGATCGGAGTCCCTCGCCCGAACCACCCGGTCCGCAGGTCTTCAGCCGGGCCATTCGGCGGGCGCCGTTTCCGACCCGATTCCGACCCCCGACTACTATCACAAAGTACTCGGGGGAAACAAGACCGGAATTGTGGCTCGCGGACTACCGCCTGGCCTGTCAACTGGGTGGAACGGACGACGACAACCTCATCATCCGCAACCTCCCCCTGTTCCTCTCCGACACTGCTCGCGCTTGGTTGGAGCACCTGCCTCCGGGGCAGATTTCCAACTGGGAGGATTTGGTCCAAGCTTTCGCTGGCAACTTCCAGGGCACGTACATGCGCCCCGGGAATTCCTGGGACCTCTGAAGCTGCCGGCAACAGCCGGGAGAGTCTCTTCGGGACTACATCCGGCGGTTCTCGAAGCAGCGCACCGAACTGCCCAACATCACAGACTCCGATGTCATCGACGCGTTCCTTGCCGGCACCACCTGCCGTGACCTGGTGAGCAAGTTGGGTCGCAAGACCCCCACCAGGGCGAGCGAGCTGATGGACGTCGCCACCAAGTTCGCCTCCGGCCAGGAGGCGGTCGAGGCCATCTTTCGAAAGGACAAGCAGCCCCAGGGCCGCCCGTCGGAGGATGCTCCCGAGGCGTCTACTCCGCACGGCGCCAAGAAGAAAGGCAGGAGGAAGTCGCAAGCGAAACGCGACGCTGCCGACGCAGACCTTGTCGCCGCCGCCGAGTACAAGAACCCTCGGAAGCCCCCCGGAGGTGCCAACCTCTTCGACAAGATGCTCAAGGAGACGTGCCCTTACCATCAGGGGCCCGTCAAGCACACCCTCGAGGAGTGCGTCATGCTTCGGCGCCACTTCCACAAGGCCGGGCCACCCGCAGAGGGTGGCAGGGCCCGCGACGACGACAAAAAGGAAGATCATCAAGCAGGAGAGTTCCCCGAGGTCCGCGACTGCTTCATGATCTGCGGAGGGCATGCGGCGAATGCCTCGGCTCGGCATCGCAAGCGAGAGCGTCGGGAGGTCTGCTCGGTGAAGGTGGCGGCGCCAGTCTACCTAGACTGGTCCGACAAGCCCATCACCTTCGACCAAGATGACCACCCCGACCGCGTGCCGAGCCCGGGGAAGTACCCGCTCGTCGTCGATCCCATCATCGGCAACGTCAGGCTCACCAAGGTCCTGATGGATGGGGGCAGCTGCCTCAATATCATCTACGCCGAGACCCTCAGGCTCCTGCACGTCGATCTGTCCTCCGTCCGAGCAGGCGCTGCGCCCTTCCACGGGATCATTCCTGGGAAGCGCGTCCAGCCCCTCGGACAGCTCGACCTTCCTGTCTGCTTCGGAACACCCTCCAACTTCCGAAGGGAGACTTTGACGTTCGTGGTGGTCGGGTTCCGAGGAACCTACCACGCAGTATTGGGAAGGCCATGCTACGCGAAGTTCATGGCCATCCCCAACTACACCTACCTGAAGCTCAAGATGCCGGGCCCCAATGGGGTCATCGCCGTCGGCCCCACGTACAAACACGCGTTCGAATGCGATGTGGAGTGCGTGGAGTACGCCGAGGCCCTCGCCGAGTCCGAGGCCCTCATCGCCGACCTGGAAAACCTCTCCCAAGAGGTGCCGGACGTGAAGCGACACGCCGGCAACTTCGAGCCAGCGGAGACGGTTAAGGCCGTCCCTCTCGACCCCAGTGGCGACACCTCCAAGCAGATCCGGATCGGTTCCGGGCTCGACCCCAAATAGGAAGTAGTGCTCGTCGACTTTCTCCGCGCAAACGCCGATGTCTTTGCGTGGAGCCCCTCGGACATGCCCGGCATACCGAGGGATGTCGCCGAGCACTCGCTGGATATTCGGGCTAGAGCCCGACCGGTCAGACAGCCTCTGCGCCGATTCGACGAGGAAAGGCGCAGGGTGATAGGCGAGGAGATCCACAAGCTGATGGCAGCAGGGTTCATCAAAGAGGTATTCCATCCCGAATGGCTTGCCAACCCTGTGCTTGTGAGGAAGAAAGGGGGGAAATGGCGGATGTGTGTAGACTACACTGGTCTCAACAAAGCATGTCTGAAGGTTCCCTACCCTCTACCTCGCATCGATCAAATCGTGGATTCCACTGCTGGGTGCGAAACCCTGTCATTCCTCGATGCCTACTCAGGGTATCATCAAATCAAGATGAAAGAGTCCGACCAGCTCGCGACTTCTTTCATCACGCCCTTCGGCATGTACTGTTATGTCACCATGCCGTTCGGTTTGAGGAACGCGGGTGCAACGTACCAGCGGTGCATGAACCATGTGTTCGGCGAACACATTGGTCGCACGGTCGAGGCCTACGTCGATGACATCGTAGTCAAGACAAGGAAAGCCTCCGACCTTCTCTCCGACCTTGAAGTAACATTCCGGTGTCTCAAGGCGAAGGGCGTCAAGCTCAATCCCGAGAAATGCGTCTTCGGGGTGCCCCGAGGCATGCTCCTGGGATTCATCGTCTCCGAGCGGGGCATCGAAGCCAACCCGGAGAAGATCGCAGCCATCACCAGCATGGGGCCCATCAAGGACTTAAAAGGCGTACAGAGGGTCATGGGATGTCTCGCGGCCTTGAGCCGTTTCATCTCGCGCCTCGGCGAAAGAGGCCTGCCCCTGTACCGTCTCTTAAGGAAGGCCGAGTGCTTCACTTGGACTCCCGAGGCCGAGGAAGCTCTCGGGAACCTGAAGGCGCTCCTCACCCAGGCGCCCGTCTTGGTACCCCCAGCTAATGGAGAAGCCCTCTTGGTCTACGTCGCCGCTACCACTCAGGTGGTTAGCGCCGCGGTCGTGGTCGAAAGGCAAGAAGAGGGGCATGCATTTCCCATTCAGAGGCCAGTTTACTTCGTCAGCGAGGTGCTGTCCGAAACCAAGATCCGCTACCCACAAGTTCAGAAGCTGCTGTATGCAGTGATCCTGACGAGGCGAAAGTTGCGGCATTACTTCGAGTCTCATCCGGTAACTGTGGTGTCATCCTTCCCCCTGGGGGAGATCATCTAGTGCCGAGAGGCCTCGGGACGGATCGCGAAGTGGGCGGTGGAAATCATGGGCGAGACAATCTCGTTCGCCCCTCGGAAGGCCATCAAGTCCCAGGTACTGGCGGACTTCGTAGCCGAATGGGTCGACACACAGTTGCCGACGGCTCCGATCCAACCGGAGCTCTGGACCATGTTTTTCGACGGGTCGCTGATGAAGACGGGAGCCGGCGCGGGCCTGCTCTTCGTCTCGCCCCTCGGGAAACACCTGCGCTACGTGCTACGCCTCCATTTCCCGGCGTCCAACAATGTGGCTGAGTACGAAGCTCTGATCAACGGATTGCGAATCGCCATCGAGCTAGGGGTCCGACGCCTCGACGCTCGCGGCGACTCGCAGCTCGTCATCGACCAAGTCATGAAGAACTCTCACTGCCGCGACCCGAAGCTGGAGGCCTACTGTGATGAGGTTCGACGCCTGGAAGACAAGTTCTACGGGCTCGAGCTTAACCACATCGCCCGGCGCTACAATGAGACTGCGGACGAGCTGGCAAAGATAGCCTCGGGGCGAACGACGGTTCCCCCGGACGTCTTCTCCCGGGATCTGCACCAACCCTCCGTCAAGATCAGCGACACGCCCGAGCCCGAGGCGCCCTCGGCCCCGTCCAAGGTGACCTCGGCCCAGCCCGAGCCATCCTCGGTTCAGCCCGAGGAACCCTCGGCCCCCCAGGACGAGGCGCTGCGCATCGAGGAGGAGCAGAGCGGGGTCACGCCTGATCGAGATTGGCAGGCCCCGTACCTGCAATATCTCCGCCAAGGAGAGCTACCCCTCGACCAGGCCGAGGCACAGCGGGTAGCGCGACGCGCCAAGTCATTCGTCTTGCTGGGCGATGAGAAGGAGCTTTACCACCGCAGCCCCTCGGGCATCCTCCAGCGGTGCATCTCCATCGCCGAAGGTCAGGAACTCCTGCAAGAGATACACTCGGGGGCTTGCGGCCATCACACAGCGCCTCGAGCCCTTGTCGGGAATGCTTTCCGGCAAGGCTTCTACTGGCCGACGGCGGTGGCTGACGCCACTAGAATTGTCCGCACCTGTGAAGGGTGCCAATTCTATGCGAAGCAGACCCACCTGCCCGCTCAGGCTCTGCAGACGATACCCATCACCTGGCCCTTCGCTGTGTGGGGTCTAGACCTCGTCGGCCCTCTGCAGAAGGCGCCCGGGGGCTACACGCACCTGCTGGTCGCCGTCGACAAATTCTCCAAGTGGATCGAGGTCCGACCCCTGAACAGCATCAGGTCCGAGCAGGCGGTGGCGTTCTTCACCAACATCATCCATCGCTTCGGGGTCCCGAACTCCATCATCACCGACAACGGCACCCAGTTCACCGGCAAAAAATTCTTGGATTTCTGCGAAGACCACAACATCCGGGTGGACTGGGCTGCCGTAGCTCATCCCATGTCGAATGGGCAAGTAGAGCGTGCCAACGGCATGATTCTACAAGGGCTCAAGCCTCGGATTTACAATGACCTCAACAAGTTCGGCAAGCGATGGATGAAGGAACTCCCCTCGGTGGTCTGGAGCCTGAGGACGACGCCGAGCCGAGCCACGGGTTTCACGCTGTTCTTCCTAGTCTACGGGGCCGAGGCCGTCTTGCCCACGGACCTGGAATACGGCTCCCCGAGGACGAGAGCCTACGACGATCAAAGCAACCAAGCTAGCCGAGAGGACTCGCTGGACCAGCTGGAAGAGGCTCGGGACAGGGCCTTACTACACTCGGCGCGGTATCAGCAGTCCCTGCGACGCTACCACGCCCGAGGGGTCCGACCCCGAGACCTCCAGGTGGGCGACCTGGTGCTTCGACTGCGGCAAGACGCCCGAGGGAGGCACAAGCTCACGCCCCCCTGGGAGGGGCCATTCGTCATCGCCAAAGTTCTGAAGCCCGAAACGTACAAGCTGGCTAACAGTCAAGGCGAGGTCTACGGCAACGCTTGGAACATCCAACAGCTACGTCGCTTCTACCCTTAAGATGTTTCCAAGTTGTTCATATACCTCGCACCCACGCAAAGTTTAGTCAACAAGGAAGGGTCGGCCTCGCCTCGGCAAAGCCCGACCCTCCCTCGGGGGCTAAAAGGGGGGAAACCCCCTCTGCGTCAAAATTTTCCTCGAAAAAAAAATCTCTTTTACCAGAATATCTTTCGTGCTTTTTGACTACTTCGAAAAGTGGGTCCTGGAAACGACGGGGTACACGTAAGCAGTCAAGGCTGACCGAGCCGAGGGACTCCTACGCCTCCAGGATACGGATACCTCACTCATCACCTTCTGCGATAAGTAACTCGCGTTCGGATAAGGTGACTCCGCGGATCGAACAAGTCTCTACGTTCGGAAGCCCTTCTGTCGAAGCGATTCTTCGAGTCTTCTCGACCGAGTCGGTGATAGGGCCTCATGGACGAGTAAAAGTGCGCGTAAGCGGCAAGGCCGACCGAGCCGAGGGACTCCCACGCCTCCGGGATACGGATACCTCACTCCTCACCTTCCGCGAGAAGCAACTTTCGCTCGCACAAACATCCCTGTTACCGACAAAAAGTCCAGATACTCGAAACAAGAGGAAGAGAGACGCAGCTTTAACACGCAACAAGGGTGTGTGTTCTGGCCTCGACGGCCGCACAAAGCACACACTACAAGACAATCTGATCCTGCAGGCTCGGGTCTTGACGCTGGAAGGGGGCAGCAACACCCTCGGCGTCGACGGCACCTTCGGCGAGGCCCGACCTAGCCTCGGACAGCGACGCGGTCCGAGGGTCTCTGCTCCGAAGACGACGTCATCACCACGCCCGGGCAATCGCTGCTAGGGACTTCTTCGAGAACCCGGCCCGAGCAGGCGGCTCAGCCGGTCACCCCTGGGGCCTCGGCCAACCATCTTCCGAGGGCGCCAGCCCGGTCCGAAGCCTCGGCTGATCAACCCCGACGTCGATCCAGCCAACGGACAACCTGGCCAGGCTCCGGCCAACCAGGTTTCATTTTCGAGCCAACTCCGCCTCTGTTCATGCTGATATCGCTACCCCTGGCCTCGGCTCGACGAAGAGCGGCCGAGGGGTCTCTTTAACTAAGCTAGAGGAGCCTCGGACAGCAGGGCCGACCGAGCCGAGGGACTCCTACGCCTCCGGGATACGGATACCTCACTCGTCACCTTGACACGGGGCGACTCATGCTTGGTGAAGCGGTTTAGACAAACAACAGGCGAGTCTTAGTGCTCAAAAATGAGGAAAAAACACGGCTCCGTGCCAAAGTTACATACATGTTCAGGCCCCGAAAGCCGAAATGAACAAAAAACACTGGCATCCAAGGTGCCATCACAAACGGAACTCCGGTTCCGTCTCCACGGGTATGGACGACCTCCCCGCCCGGGAAGCCCGTGGAGCGACAAGCTCTAGGCGAATCACCAGCAAAACGCGGGACGCCCCCAAGCACCCCGGCAGATCCTCGCAGCCGTCCTCGCCGCGAATGCGAGGAGGAAGACGGAATGTTGCATCCTAGCTGGGCAGCAACAGTTCGCCTTCCCCGGCATGGCTGGAGGATGTCTCCGCCGTAGGGCTAAAGGGCGATTGCCACCACCAGAAGCTGGAAGAAGAGGTGGTCCGCCGACCCGCGCAGGAGGTGGAGCCCCGGCTCGCCTCGCTCCCCGCCCCGGCGAGGATGACGAACACCCTCAACGCTGAGGGCGGGGCCGGGACCACAGCCCGGTTTGCCTCTCCCCATCCAGGAGCTGGAGGTCACCGTCTTGGGTGATCACCAGCGGAGGGGAGCAACCGGGCTGTGTGATGAAAATCCGTGAAGCCGAACGATGGCTGAAAGGTACCAACTCCCACGGAGTTGCGTTCCTCCAACGATGGGGCGAAAAGACGGCGGTTTCCCCCATCCGGGGGCTTGAAAGGTGGAAAGACACGATGCATAAGGGAGGAAGAAGACATGGTCGCCTTACGAAAGGGGTCGCCCTCCTTTTAAAGGTGACTCTCCCTGCTTGCGCCCCCAACCGTCACGGGCCGAGTCTTCTCCAACACGCCTCCAAAGCCCTCCCCTGTGGCGCGGGGGCTGGGTCCCGCATGTCATACAAGACCGGCTCCGAGCAGAAGAAGCCAAACCGCCGCGCACGGCGCACGCAACCACCCAGCGGTTACAAGTGACCCTCCACTTTTGCCCAGGCCAACGGGCGAAAGGGGCAGGCAGCCATGCAGGCGGCATGCAACCACGCCAAGTGGCTGCGCCTCTCCGACTCCTAACCTGCCAGCACGGAGGCCTAAGCCCACGCGTCGCGCGACCGGCGCGCCGGATGCTGCATGCAAGCAACTGTACCACTTGCGCCACCACCGCACCTCCTCGATTGCGGAACCGATACCGCGACCCGAGGCGACCCAGCGCGCGACCCAGCAGCACCAGCCTGACGCAGCGGTCAAACGCGGTCAAAAGTGGGCCGGCAGTAATAACGGTGGCAGGCGCGCGGGAGCAGCGGTCACGCCGTCAGCCAAGCTCACGTCCCATCCGGAGGCAGCGAGAGAACCCCCTCTCACGGCGTGAAGACGACGCGCCCGTGACCCGTCCCTCGAACGGCTCGCGCACACGCAACGGCAGCCTCGCCAACTACTCACCCCGGCGCATTAACTCCGCGGCTAGACAGGCGGCGCTTCTGGCAAGAGCAGCTGGCGACGCTTCACCTTCGCCAAAACAACCGCGCCAAAAAAGGTACGCCGCGTCGTTCAAATTTCGTATCCTTTTTCCTCTTTCTCTATCTCTTGCAACAGGGACCGGGAAAGGGGATTCCCCTAAAGGGATCCTTCCCCGTGAAGGAACTAGGCTCCGAGCCTCCATACTGATCAGGGGTTCGAAGGCTGGCCCCCCGAAGGGTTCAACAGCCGCCTCAGATCGCGTGGGCCCGACACCCACTACTGGTCAGAGGTTCGACGGTCGGCCTCCCGAAAGGTTCCACGGCCGCCTCAGGCTACTCGGGCTCCGCGCCCATTACTGATCAGGGGTTCGAAGGCTGGCCCCCCGAAGGGTTCACAGTCGCCTCAGACACCGAGCGAGGGATGACCAGGGGTACGTTCGATACATAACCAAGGCTCGGGCTGCGCTCCCGAGGTACCCTAGGACATTTCCGAGACCAGCGGGAACGATCCTGTAACGGAATCCCATCGGAGGGAGGCAACGAGCCCTCGGACCCCGTCGCCAGGGGACCGGGTCCGGCAGATCACCCGCAGGTACTTTTGGGCGTGCCTCCGGGCCCCTAGCCGACCCCCAACGAACGGGGCACGGACGTCCACTCGGATTACCCGCTTGCAGCTCACCGGAGACACCATGTTCGGTGCCCATCGAGGGTAACATGGCGCTCTCCCCCCTCCTCCTTGCGGAAAGGCGACGTAGGGGCGTATGTAAAAAAGCCGAGTCTGTCCCTGATCGCCCTCTCGCCCTGTGCGGAGGCTCGGGGGCTGCTCTCGCAAACCCGGCTCCGGCCAAACCGTTGACAGCGTCAACATACCAGCCCGAGAACTTGGGCCCCGACAGTGCACCCGGGCTACGGCCTGTTCGCATGAGTGAACCACCAGACCAGCCGAAGCATTACGCAAGGCATTAAGACCTCGAAGGAGTGAAACCACTCCTCCGAGGCCTCGGGGGCTACACCCGGCGGGTGCGCTCGCGCGCACCCACCGGAACAAAATGCAACCGAGAAGGGCTGGTCCCCTTGCAAAAAAGTGCGACGAAAGCCTCCAAGCGAGTGCTAGCACTCCCTTCGAGGCTCGAGGGCTACTGTCGGGGACCATAATTAGGGGTACCCTCAAGACGCCTAATTCTCAGCTGGTAACCCCCATCAGCATAAAGCTGCAGAGGCCTGATGGGTTTGATTAAGTCAGGGATCAGTCCATACGAGCGACTCGATCACGCCTCGCCCGAGCCTAGCCTCGGGCAAGGGCAGCCGACCCTGAGGTGTTTCCGTCTCGCCCGAGGCCCCCTTTTTTACGGCAGACGCATCTCCAGCTCGCCCGAGGCCTTGCCTTCGTTAAGAAGCAACCCTGACAAAATCACTGCGCCGATCGACCGAGTCGCAGGGGCATTTAACGCAAAGAGTGAGACTGACAGGCAGCCAGGCCTTACCAAAGGCGCCATAGGAAGCTCCGCCCGACCCAGGGCTCGGACTCGGGCTAAGACCCCGGAAGACGGCGAACTCCGCTCCGCCCGACCCAGGGCTCGGACTCGGGCTAAGACCCCGGAAGACGGCGAACTCCGCTCCGCCCGACCCAGGGCTCGGACTCGGGCTAAGACCCCGGAAGACGGCGAACTCCGCTCCGCCCGACCCAGGACTCGGACTCGGGCTAAGGCCCCGGAAGACGGCGAACTCCGCTCCGCCCGACCCAGGGCTCGGACTCGGGCTAAGGCCCCGGAAGACGGCGAACTTCGCTCCGCCCGACCCAGGGCTCGGACTCGGGCTAAGGCCCCGGAAGACGACGAACTCCGCTTCGCCCGACCCAGGGCTCGGACTCCGCCCTGGCCTCTGCCGAACGACCTCCGCCTCGCCCGACCCAGGAGCTCGGGCTCGGTCTCGGCCATGGAAGACAGACTCGACCTCGGCCTCGGAGGAGCCTCCACGTCGCCCGACCTAGGGCACAAGTCCGCCACGTCAACAGGAAGCGCCATCATCACCCTACCCCGAGCCGACTTGGGACGCAGAGAACAAGACCGACGTCCCATCTGGCTAGCTCCGCCAGATAGGCAATGATGGCGCCCCGCTAGACCCATGACGACGGCGGCTCTCAGCTCCCTTACGGAAGCGGGGGGACGTCAGCAAGAGCCCAACTATTCCGACAGCTGTCCCTCCACCAGGCTCCGTTACTCCTCCGACAGCCACGACACCACACCAGCTGGGCGCCAAGTTCTCTCCGGCTGCCACATTGGCATGTACCCAGGGCGCTAGCTCTCCCCCGCTAGACACGTAGCACTCTGCTGCATCCCCATTGTACACCTGGATCCTCTCCTTGCGCCTATAAAAGGAAGGACCAGGGCCTTCTTAGAGAAGGTTGGCCCCGCGGGAACGAGGGCAGGGGCAGGCGCTCTCTTGGGGCCGCTCGCTCCCCTCACCCGCGTGGACGCTTGTAACCCCCTACTGCAAGCGCACCCGACCTGGGCGCGGGACGAACACGAAGGCCGCGGGATCTCCACCTCCCTCACGACCCGGCTCCGGCCACCTCGCTCTCCCCCCTTCGCGCTCGCCCACGCGCTCGACCCATCTGGGCTGGGGCACGTGGCACACTCACTCGTCGGCTTAGGGACCCCCCGGTCTCGAAACGCCGACAGTGTGCTACCAGTGTGGTAAGTCCGATCACTTCATAGCAAAATTTCTAATTTCTAGTGGAAGTGATAGGGATGACGACAAGAAAGGGAAGAAGAAGGAGAAGAAGAGGTACTACAAGAAGATGGGCGGCGATGGCCACATATGTCGGGAATGGGACTCCGACGAGAGCTCCACCGACTCCTCCTCCGACGAGGACGCCACCAACATCACCGTCAACAAGGGCCTCCTCTTTCCCAACGTCGGCCACAAGTGTCTTGTGGCTAAGGACGGCAAGAAGAAGAAGGTACACTCTAGAGCCAACCCCAAATATACAACATCTAGTGATGAGGGTAGCTCTAGTGATAGTTAAGATAATTTAATGTCTCTCTTTGCCAACCTTAGCATGGACCAAAAGAAAAAATTAAATGAATTAATTGAAGCCATTAACGAGAAGGATGAACTCTTGGATAGCCAAGAGGACTTCCTCATTAAAGAAAACAAAAAATTTGTTAAACTGAAAAATACTTATGCTCAGGAAGTAGAAAAATGTGAAAAATTAACTAAGGAGCTTAACATTTGTCATGATTCAATTTCTAGTCTTAGAAATGAAAATGCTAGTTTAGTTTCTAAGGTTAAAGAATTGAATGTTTGCAATAATTCTATTTCCTCTCTTAGAGATGATAATGTTAGATTAAATGCTAAGAAAGATGAATTAAATGCTTGCAAACCATCTACATCTACTATTGAGCATGTTTCTATTTGTACTAGATGTAGAGATGTTAATATAGAAGCTATGGATGATCACCTTACCATGATTAAACAACAAAATGATCACATAGCTCAATTAACTGCTAAAATTGCCGAGCATGAGCTCGAGAATGAAAATTTTAAATTTGCTCGTAGTATGCTTTATAATGGGAGAGACGCCCTGGCATTAAGGATGGCATTGGTTTCCAACAGGGGAGCAATGTCAAGCTTAATACCCCTAAAAATTGTCTAACTTTGTAAAGGGCAAGGCTCCCATGGTTCAGGATAGTGAAGGTTACATTTTACATCCTGTAAACTATCCCGAACATAAGATTAGGAAGATTCATGCTAGAAAACCTTATAATGTTTCTCACCATGCATTTATGTACAAAAAATGAGGCTTCTAGCTCTAGGCATACCACACATGTTAAATGCCTAGAAAGAAAATTCCTGCTGCATCAAATGAGCATAAGGTTTCATTTAAGACTTTTGATGCATCTTATGTTTTAACTAACAAATTAGGCAAAATAGTTGCCAAAAATGTTGGGGCAAACACAAGAGTCCTAAGACTTGTGTTTGGGTACCCAAGGTGCTTGTCTCTAATGTGAAAGGACCCAAGACCATTTGGGTACCTAAGAACAAGGCCTAAATTGTTTTGTAGGTTTATGCATCCGGTGCTTCAAGTTGGATAATTGATAGCGGGTGCATAAACCACATGACAGGGGAGAAAAGAATGTTCTCCTCCTATGAGAAAAATGAAGATCCCCAAAGAGCTATTACATTCGGGGATGGAAATCAAGGTTTGGTCAAAGGTTTGGGTAAAATTGCTATATCACATGACCATTCTATTTTTAATGTTTTTCTTGTAGATTCTTTAGATTACAATTTGCTTTCTGTTTCTCAATTATGCAAAATGGGCTACAATTGTCTATTTACAGATGTAGGTGTTACTGTCTTTAGAAGAAGTGATGATTCAATAGCATTTAAAGAAGTGTTAGAGGGTCAGCTATATTTAGTTGATTTTTATGATAACAAAGCTGAACTTGACACTTGCTTAATTGCTAAGACTAATATGGGTTGGCTCTAGCATCGCCGACTGGGATGAAGAATCTCCGCAAACTTCTAAAGGGAGAACACATTTTAGGACTAACAAATGTTTATTTTGAGAAAGACAGGGTTTGTAGTGCATGTCAAGCACGAAAGCAAGTTGGTGCTCATCATCCACATAAGAACATAATGACGACTGACAGGCCGCTCGAGCTGCTCCACATGGATCTATTTGGCCCGATCGCTTACATAAGCATCGGCAGGAGTAAGTACTGTCTAGTTATTGTGGATGATTATTCTCACTTCACTTGGGTGTTCTTTTTGCAGGAAAAATCACAAACCCAAGATACATTAAAGGGATTCTTGAGATGGGCTCAAAATGAGTTCGGATTAAGGATCAAAAAGATAAGAAGCGACAATGGGACGGAGTTCAAGAACTCTCAAATTGAAGGATTTCTTGAGGAAGAGGGGATCAAGCATGAGTTCTCTTCTCCCTACACACCTCAACAAAATGGTGTAGTAGAGAGGAAGAATAGAACTCTACTGGATATGGCAAGGACCATGCTTGATGAGTACAAGACACCGGACCAGTTTTGGGCGGAAGCAATCAACACTACTTGCTACTCCATCAATCGGCTCTACCTTCACTGAATCCTCAAGAAGACATCATATGAACTCCTCACTGGTAAAAAGCCCAATGTTTCATAGAGTCTTTGGGAGTAAATGCTTTATTCTTATTAAAAGAGGTAGAAAATCTAAATTTGCTCCTAAGGTTGTAGAAGGCTTTTTACTTGGTTATGACTTCAACACAAGGGTATATAGAGTCTTCAACAAATCTACTGGATTGGTTGAGGTTTCTTGTGACATTGTGTTTGATGAAACTAATGGCTCCCAAGTGGAGCAAGTTGATCTTGATGAATTAGATGATGAAGAGGCTCCATGTGTCGCGCTCAGGAACATGTCCATAGGGGATGTGTGTCCTAAGGAATCCGAAGAGCCTCCACAAACACAAGATCAACCATCATCTTCCATGCAAGCATCTCCACCAACTCAAGATGAGGATCAGGCTCAAAATGATGAAGATGAAGATCAAGAGGATGAGCCACCTTAAGAGGAGGACAATGATCAAGGGGAGATGATGATAATAAAGACAAGGAAGATGAGCAAGAAATACAGGGTCAAAGAACGCCATACCCAAGAGTCCACCAAGCAATTCAACGAGATCACCCCGTCAACTCTGTAGGGTCGAGATGGCGGACTAGAGGGGGGTGAATAGTCCTTTATAAAACTAATTATGTTGGCTAACACAAATAAATGCAAAACAAATACTATGTTGGTCTAGCTAGGACTACACCCCTCTAACTATAATAAACACCTCACAAAAGATCCTAATTGAAGCAACTAAGGTGCCAAGATAATGAAAGAGCTCTCCCATACAAATCTAGTTAGCAAGGTCATACTGAAAGCATCTAGGCCCCTAGTTGGTTTTAGTGATTAATGACAACGTAATGTTAAATGTGAATAACGTGTGTTTTGCAGAGACAAATGGTAAGTTAGGTCGCATTACAGGTAGAAGTACTACAACGGTGAAAACAATCCCAGAGATAAGAACTCGAAGCGACGACTAAAACGACAAAACAAAAGGTGAAGGACTACGTAGTTGAAAGTCGCCTAGAGGGGGGGGTGAATAGGGCGAAACTGAAAATCTCAAAAATAATCACAACTACAAGCCGGGTTAGCGTTAGAAATATAATAGAGTCCGCGAGAGAGGGCGCAAAACAAATCGCAAGCGAATAATGAAATGAGACACGCGGATTTGTTTTACCGAGGTTCGGTTCTCTCAAACCTACTCCTCGTTGAGGAGGCCACAAAGGCCGGGTCTCTTTCAACCCTTCCCTCTCTCAAACGGTCCCTCGGACCGAGTGAGCTTCTCTTTCTCAAATCACTTGGGAATCAAACTTCCCGCAAGGACCACCACACAATTGGTGTCTCTTGCCTCAATTACAAGTGAGTGTTTGATCACAAGAAAGAATGCGAAAGAAAAAGAAGCGATCCAAGCGCAAGAGCTCAAATGAACACTACAAATCACTCTCTCTAGTCACTAGGGCTTTGTGTGGAGTTGGGAGAGGATTTGATCTCTTTTGGTGTGCTTTGCAATGAATGCTAGCTCTTGTATAGTGGTTGGAAGCTGGAAAACTTGGATGCAATGAATGGTGGGGTGGTTGGGGTATTTATAGCCCCAACCACCAAACTTGACCGTTGGTGGAGGCTGTCTGTCGTATGGTGCACCGGACAGTCCGGTGCATACCGGACATGTCCGGTGCCCCCACCACGTCATCAATGCCGTTGGATTCTGACCGTTGGAGCTTCTGACTTCTGGGCCAGCCTGGGTGTCCGGTGCACACCGGACAACCACTGTTCATTGTCCGGTGCGCCAGTATGGGCGCACCTAACCTCTGCGCGCGCTGCGCGCGCATTAAATGCAGCGCAGGTAGCCGTTGGCGCCGAAATAGTCGTTGCTCTGCTGGTACACCGGACAGTCCGGTGCACACCGGACATGTCCGGTGAATTATAGCGGAGCGGCTGCCGCGCGTTCCCGAGGCTGGCGAGTTCCGGAGGCCGCGCGTCCTTGGGGCACCGGACACTGTCCGGTGTACACCGGACAGTCCGGTGAATTTTAGTGCGCAGACTATGGAAATTTCCCGAGGGCGACGAGTTTGAGCTGAAGTCCTCTGGTGCACCGGACACTGTCCGGTGATACACCGGACAGTCCGGTGCGCCAGACCAGATGAGCCTTTGGTTGCTCCTTTGCCCTTTTGTTGAACCCAACACATGGTCATTTTATTGGCTAAGTGTGAACCTTTTGCACCTGTATAACTTATACGCTAGAGCAAACTAGTTAGTCCAATATTTGTGTTGGGCAATTCAACCACCAAAATTATTTGGGGACTAGGTGCAAACCTAATTCCCTTTCAATCTCCCCCTTTTTGGTGATTGATGCCAACACAAACCAAAGCAAATATAGAAGTGCATAATTGAACTAGTTTGCATAATGTAAGTGCAAAGGTTGCTTGGAATTGAGCCAATATAAATACTTACATGATGCGCATGGATTGTTTTCTTTGTTTTTGACATATTGGACCATATTTGCACCACATGTTTTGTTTTTGCAAATTCTTTTGTAAATTCTTTTCAAAGTCCTTTTGCAAGATAGTCAAAGGTGAATGAATAGGATTTTTGCAAAGCATTTTCAAGTTTAAAATTTTTCTCCCCTTGTTTCAAATGCTTTTCCTTTGACTAAACAAAACTCCCCCTAAATGAGATCCTCCTCTTAGTGTTCAAGAGGGTTTTGATTTATCATTTTTGAAATACTACTTCCTCCCCCTTTAGAACATAATAAGATACCAATTTTGAAATTGACCAATTGAAAATCTCCAAAATTTTAAAAATTAGGTGGTGGTGCGGTCCTTTTTCTTTGGGCTCATATTTTCTCCCCCTTTGGCATGAATCACCAAAAACGGAATTATTAGAGCCCAACGAAGTACTTTCTCCTCCTTTGGTCATAAAATTAATGAGTGAAGATTATACCAACGTTGGAGAGTGATGCGGAGCGACGGCGAAGGATGAGTAGTAGAGCGGAGTGGAAGCTTTTGTCTTCGCCGAAGACTCCAATTCCCTTTCAATATACCTATGACTTGGTTTGGAATACACTTGAAAACACATTGGTCATAGCATATAAAAGAGACATGATCAAAGGTATTCTTATGAGCTATGTGTGCAAGTTTAGCAAAAGAAATTCCTAGAATCAAGAATATTAAGCTCATGCCTAAGTCTGGTAAAAGATTGTTCATCAAGTGGCTTGGTAAAGATATCGGCTAATTGATCTTTAGTGTTAATGTATGAAATCTCGATATCCCCCTTTTGTTGGTGATCCCGAAGAAAATGATACCGAATGGCTATGTGTTTAGTGCGGCTATGCTCAACGGGATTATCCGCCATGCGGATTGCACTCTCATTATCACATAGAAGAGGAACTTTGGTTAATTTGTAATCGTAGTCCCGCAGGGTTTGCCTCATCCAAAGCAATTGTGCGCAACAATGGCCTGCGGCAATATACTCGGCTTCGGCGGTAGAAAGAGCGACCGAATTTTGCTTCTTTGAAGCCCATGACACCAAGGATCTTCCCAAGAACTGGCAAGTCCCCGATGTGCTCTTCCTATTAATCTTACACCCTGCCCAATCGGCATCCGAATAACCAATCAAATCAAAAGTGGATCCCCGAGGGTACCAAAGCCCAAACTTAGGAGTATAAGCCAAATATCTCAAGGTTCGTTTTACGGCCGTAAGGTGTGATTCCTTAGGGTCGGCTTGGAATCTTGCACACATGCATACGGAAAGCATAATGTCCAGTCGAGATGCACATAAATAAAGCAATGAACCAATCATCGACCGGTATACCTTTTGATCCACGGACTTACCTCCCGTGTCGAGGTCGAGATGCCCATTTGTTCCCATGGGAGTCTTGATGGGCTTGGCATCCTTCATTCCAAACTTGCTTAGAATGTCTTGAGTATACTTTGTTTGGCAAATGAATGTGCCCTCTTGGAGTTGTTTGACTTGAAATCCTAGAAAATACTTCAACTCCCCCATCATAGACATCTCGAATTTCTGTGTCATGATCCTACTAAATTCTTCACATGTAGATTCGTTAGTAGACCCAAATATAATATCATCAACATAAATTTGGCATACAAACAAATCATTATCAAGTGTTTTGGTGAATAAAGTAGGATCGGCTTTGCCGACTTTGAACCCATTTGCAATAAGGAAATCTCTAAGGCATTCATACCATGCTCTTGGGGCTTGCTTGAGCCCATAAAGCGCCTTAGAGAGCCTATAAACATGGTTAGGGTACTCACTGTCTTCAAAGCCGGGAGGTTGCTCAACGTAGACCTCCTCCTTGATTGGTCCATTGAGAAAGGCACTCTTCACGTCCATTTGATAAAGCTTGAAGCCATGGTAAGTAGCATAGGCCAATAATATGCGAATTGACTCGAGCCTAGCTACGGGTGCATAGGTTTCACCAAAATCCAAACCTTCGACTTGTGAATACCCCTTGGCCACGAGTCGAGCTTTGTTCCTTGTCACCACACCATGCTCGTCTTGCTTGTTGCGGAAGACCCACTTGGTTCCTACAACATTTTGATTAGGACGTGGAACTAAATGCCATACCTCATTCCTTATGAAATTGTTGAGCTCCTCTTGCATCGCCATCACCCAATCCGAATCTTGAAGTGCTTCCTCTACCCTGTGTGGCTCAATAGAGGAAACAAAAGAGTAATGTTCACAAAAATGTGTAATACGAGATCGAGTAGTTACCCCCTTATGAATGTCGCCGAGGATGGTGTCAATGGGGTGATCTCGTTGTATTGCTTGGTGGACTCTTGGGTGTGGCGGTCTTGGTTGTTCATCCTCCTTGTCTTCATCATTTGCATCTCCCCCTTGATCGTTGCCGTCATTTTGAGGTGGCTCATCTTCTTTATCTTCTTTTTCAACATCTTGAGCCTCATCCTCAATTTGAGTTGGTGGAGATGCTTGCATGGAGGAGGATGGTTGATCTTGTGTATGTGGAGGCTCTTCGGATTCCTTAGGACACACATCCCCAATGGACATGTTCCTTAGCGCTATGCATGGAGCCTGTTCTTCACCTATCTCATCAAGATCAACTTGCTCTACTTGAGAGCCGTTAGTCTCATCAAACACAACGTCACAAGAAACTTCAACAAGTCCTGAGGACATGTTAAAGACTCTATATGCCCTTGTGTTTGAGTCATATCCTAGTAAAAAGCCTTCTACAGTTTTAGGAGCAAATTTAGATTTTCTACCTCTTTTAACAAGTATAAAACATTTGCTACCAAAAACTCTAAAATATGAAATATTTGGCTTTTTACCGGTTAGGAGTTCATAGGATGTCTTCTTGAGGATTCGGTGAAGATATAACCGGTTGATGGCGTAGCAAGCGGTGTTGACCGCTTCGGCCCAAAACCGATCCGGTGTCTTTGAAGCGTCCCCAATCCTCTGGGACTCAAATGTGATACAATTACTAGTCCCAGGAGGCTAGCAAACACATTTATACATCAGATGATACCAAATCTGCTTAAACGAGACAAACCTATAAAGGTGGCGGTCAACTTTAAGAGTTGGTCCACAACTCGAGACTTATCATCAGAGTGGGGCTGAAGCAGCCCGATATACGCAGCGAAGCAAGTCAGTGGTCCAACAGCCACAGGCAAGGTTGGGAACAGTCATAACTCTTACCCGATCTCCTTTTTCTGAAAAACAACAAATAAGCAAGGGTGAGTACAAACGTACTCAGCAGCCCACCTTCACCCGCGGAATGGGGAAATCAGATATAATGCATGGAATATGTGGAGCTCGGGATATTTTGCAGAAACAGCAATATTTAATGCAGAGTTGTTTTGAAAAACATTTTGTATTTTTGCAAAGCGCATCCTCTCCAAAAGGAGCAGGAAGTTTTTCAGTATTATAACAAAATCCCCTGGACTAAACCATCCAGGCATCTCAGCAGTTTCCCACTGGTTTTCCTTTTCAAAAACCGCTACTGGACTTCCCGTCCACCATAGCTCACGGCTCAACCGCCGAACCTTTTTAAAAACCACTTTTCTCAAAACCATCTCTTTTTTTTGGAACACAAAACATTAATTGCCATACCATACCAGACTCGTCCATTCCTGTGGACACAGACTATTCGAATAGGTTTTCAAACTCTGCGCAGAGGTGTACACTTTACCCACTAGTCCGGCTCTGCGATCTCATAGCTAGTGAGACCCGAATCCGAATCTCTTTCTTTCCCCACACGTCCTAACCTTAACGGTTATCCGGAAGGAGTCAGGCCACCACCATGTCCAAACCGGACAAAACATTCCCCCTCCTTATCCTCCCGGTGCTCCCCAGCCTTCATAACCCTGGGGTTGGACCGTACGAGTTCAGATTGAGTGACTGCCCACACAGTCTCGAGTGGTTGTACTTATCATGAGTACAGGTAGTGAAAGATGACAAACTAGTCCTTATATGAGGGGACAATCCTTCTGCTCACGCCTAAACCAGCTGAGCCATCACCTTAGGCCCTCCCCTAAACCAGGGAGTCCCTGATCATCCCTACTCAAAGGTGATAAGGGTGAAAACCCTTCATCAAACACATTTTGAAAAGCATTTTCTTTTGAAAACTCACACCTTTCCTCAAATCATTTGTAACAAATATATCAGGGATTGATTGCGGCAAGCGGATGGGTGGCCATAATAACTTGTCTTAAAATCATATCATGCATAAAATAACAGGCTAAGGGTTGTGGTTGAAAAATCATAGGTAATTTATGCATCAAAGGGATCCAGTGAGCTTGCCGTGCTTATTTGGCGAAGGGGGAAGGAGAGCTCGCGGAACTGGCTTCTGGCTCCACCGCCTGGCGTAGACTTGCAGATCTGGCCTCCACGAGATGGCACGAACGCTCCGATAACTATGCAACATGAACAAGCAAACATACAAACCAGCAAGTATACCAACAAATATTTAGTATAGTGGTCAGAAAAGTGATATATGGATGGGTAGAGTCTTGAGTAGAATCTATGTCATGTGGTGTTGTGATATTACTGGTGGTGGAGCGGAGGTGCTTACCAGGAGGGTGGACTGGAGGCAAAGCGACACTATGCGTGTAGCTGGCAGAGCGGAGTAACTGAGTGGTTGGGTGTTTGCCTTGGCTGAGGGTGTTGAGTGTGTGTGGAGAGGGAGAGGGTAGCTGGGTGTATTTATAGCTGAGTGTAGGTGGTGTAGCACAGTGAAGTTCACTGTTGGTGAGAATAGTGACGAATGAATCGTCTGACTTGGTATGAACATGAGAGTTATAGGCAGAATATGGGACAAGAGTATTTTGGGAGTTTTCTGGAACATGAACCATGCTTAAGGGGTGACATGGCTGGATAGGGAATAGTTTGATAAAAATTTAGAAACGAGAATTATTGGAATCTGAGTTTGGGAGCCTGGTTCGAAGGAATCTCAAAGTCAAGCATGCTCAACTTGGAGAAACCTGAGATGGGTGACCAGATGGGAAGTTCCTACTGGAAGGAAAATCACAGTCACCGGAGTTCGTATGACTGGAATATGGGTCTGGCTGGTCTTAGGTGGACTGGACAGCATGATGTATGAGTAGTTGAAATTTGGGGTGACTAGATGACCGATGAATAGTAACGATGATTAGTAACGATGAATAGTGGCGATGGAAAAGTAATTATAGATATCATCGATGAATAGTAACGATGATGAATAGTAATGATAAATAGTAACGATGATGAATAGTGTATGTGAATAGTAACGATGAATAGTAATGGTGAATAGTAATGGTGAATAGTAATGGTGAATAGTGATAGTGAATAGTCATATGAACGAACGATGAACGATGAATAGGAACTATGAACGAACGGACGAACGATCGAATGATCGGACGAACGAACGATCGAAATTTCGGCAGCATAACGGCAGGAAAAAGATTATTTGGACGAACGAACGGACGAACGATCGAATGATCAGACGAACGAACGATCGGAATTTCGGCAGCATAACGGCAGGACAAAGATTATCTGGAAGAACGATGAATAGGGACTATGAACGAACGATGAACGATGAATAGGGACTATGAACGAACGATGAACGATCCAATGATCGAACGAACGAACGATCAGAATTTCGGCAGCATAACGGCAGGACAAAGATTATCTGGAAGAACGATGAATAGGGACTGTGAACGAACGATGAACGATGAATAGGAACTATGAACGAACGATGAACGATCGAATGATCGAACGAACGAACGAACAAACTAAGAACAGGGGACGAACGATCGAAGAACGATCGAACGATCCTTGTGCTAGTGTGTGCTTGTGTGGAACATGGAGTGGGTGTGTGTGGGGGGGGAGAGAGTTGCCATGAAATGGCTTGGGGTGGGACGGGAGGAGGCCCTTGCCCCTCTATTTATAGCCATGGTGGGGGATTAGGGGGAGGGATGAGAGGATTAGTGAGAGGATGAGATGATTAGTGGGAGGTTAGCATGTATTTGTCTTGTATAAGTGAGATTTGCTTGTAGAGCTCACCGTATGACACTGGAGGCATACGTATACGTATGAGCATGAGGAAAGTTATGAAGAAAATATTTGTAGGGACTTGAAAAATGATTCTGAAGGTATTTCTCAAGAGGAAAATACCTGGAGATATATCGGTGGAATATTTGGGCAGTATTTCTGGAAACAAATTGAGGGTGATCACTGGGAAATATTTGTAGGATATTTGAGGAGGATTTTGGAGAGAATATAGACCACTATATTTTATTTGCTGATATCAACTCGCAAACAAACATTTTGAAATGAAATTTGAAATTCATTTTGAATTTAGAGGGAGTTTGAGAAAATTTCAGGATTTGAATTTTTGGGATGCTACAAATCTACCCCACTTAAAAGGAATCTCGTCCTCGAGATTTGGCTTAGAAGGGTTATGGGTATAGCTTTACTTCAGCTACATATCTTCACTTTGCAACTCTTCGAGGAGATGGAACTTCAACAAAATCCAGCCCTTGCGGAGCGTCTGGTTGCTGATTGCAAACGCTGATTCTGGCTACTCAAAGATCATCTTCAGGCTTCTAGGTTTCGCTTCGCAGCTAGCTTATTGAAGAAGCATCGATGCCAACACGCAAACCTTTCTCTTGCGAACTTCCACATGGATTCCTTCCTTGATTGGTCTTCTGGTGCTTCATCAATGGAACTTGGGTGACCACTTCTCATCCAGAAACTTATAAGCTTCGGTGATCTGGTCCTCCACAAGCTTGCTACAGGCCTTCTTCTTTTTCTCCATAGCAGGAACCTTACTGGAACACTACCCCACTTAAAAAGAATGAGGGTAGATCTCTTGAATCTTGGGGATTTGAACTCCTTGAAGTACCTCATAACAAGGGTGTTACGGGGCCTTCTTCTGCTGTTGCTGCTTAACCAGGCTGCAGAGAGATGACTGACACAGGGTTGATTCTGGGAGAACCTTCTTCTTATCTTCTCTTCACTATCTTCTTTTCACTGACCCTTCCTTTCTCTTTGCTCTTCCCACTGGAGGATTCTATCAATGAGTATTACTATCATACACTGGAGGAAACCGAAGACTATGAACCATGTGTAACAATCTTCAACCCAAGAATCACCAAGCATTGTGATCTTAGGGGCGAGGGAGTGGAAAATGGAGTTGCTTGCGATTTGGCAGAGGGTATTTTATCTGGTGTGTGTGCTTTGCTTGGGATGGGAGTTGAGGGAGCTGGGGGGGATTTATAGGCGAGCGAGGGTGTTTGGTTGTGGAGTCAGTGGTGATGTGGCAGCAGGTGCGACAAGGGAAGGGGGGGCCTGGTGTTGCCGGCGATGAGGGTGGCGGTGGGTGCGCTGCAAAGGTGGCGTGGGCGGCGGTAGTGCGCTGCAAAAGGGGGGGCGTGGGGCGGTGGTAGTGCGCATGGAGGCGGGCACGCGTGCGAGGGGCACGGGTGAGTGGTGGGGTCAATGACCCTGATGTTTGTGGTCTCTGGTTCCAAGAATCTTTGCCTTTTGTATGGTAATAACTCCTTCTGTCCTCTTTTCCTGTTTACTTTGACTCAGGGGCAGTGCTTCGATTCTCACGGTCGGTCCTTTTGACTGAGCGGCTGGACTGGTTTCTTCTGTAGCTTGTTACAGGCTTCAAGGGTGAGCTTCCCGGTGTCTTCTTGGGTAAGGCACTTTTTTCTTCAGATGGGTTAAGATGAGAATGGAAGCATAAGGTAAGGATTAGCTCTAATTTGTGATCTATGTTTTTAGAGAAAACCTTTTTAAGAAAAACGAAAAGAAAACACACTAGCTCAGCAATGATAAGCACAAACAAATCAAATGTTTTGAATAAGGGAAGAATAGAGTTTTTCCAAAGCACGGGCTACTCAGATTCGGGGGCTAAGCATAACTACTATTGCTTGTCTCCTGAATTGAGAACTATGCTAAATGCAACTTATGAGCACTAACGTTAAAGCATCACATATGCACTCAAAAGGGGAGAAAACATCAAGCGAAACTCATTTTGAAATGCCCTAGGGGCCACACAAATAGAGTTTTTCAAGGCACGGGACTACACGATTACCTCTCATACATGCAGGGCTCTAGCCAAAGTGAAGAAAAACTTCACTACCTAATGCACGCAGAGGACTGGGTATAACTAACTCAGATCTGGCAGCTTCTCTTCTGGCAAGGCTGACGCACAACTTCAATCTGAGATATCTCCTGGATGGGTCAACAGGGAGTTGATGTTGATAACTTCTTCTGGCGGCGACTGAGATGGCAAGACATGGTCGAACTCTTCTTCAAGCTGGACTGGCTCTTGTAGCTCCTCTGAGGGCGGCGGTGCTGGCGGGGTGCTTGCAGCTTCTTCCTTGACCTCAAGGGACGGTGCTGGAATCTTCTTCATGGTGAGGGGCTCAAACAACTCTGGCGGGGGATCTTGGGAGGATTCAGGGTGCTCTTGTTTATCCATAGCCTTAGGGGAGACTGGAATTCCTTCCAAGACTATGGTTCCTTCCGGGAGTTCCCAAGCCTTCTTCTCTCCTCTGATAGAGACCGGGTGACCTTGAAGAATCTGGGGATCTTCAGCTCTCCTGGGTTGAACTGGGTTGGATGGAGCGGGCTCTTGGATCCGCAGGGCTCTACGTTGGTTATGGGTTACCAAGTAGGCATCCATCAGCTTCTAGACATGCTCATCCTTGGCTTGCTTCAGGGCTTCAACAGCAATGACTTCACGACTTTCTAAGGCAGCTACACGGGCTTGAGCTGTGGTGAGATCCACATGGAGCTTACGGTTGAGCTTCTCTACATCTTCTGCTCGGGCAATCATCTGACGGTGGTGCCAGGCCAAGAAATCATACTGGGCATCCAGGGTGAGCAGGTATGCAGTGAGGTACACGACTGTGGGGTTGTCCTCAAGCAGCTGCTGCTCTTCCAATGCACGCATCCTGGCCATCCAAACTGGACGGTCTCTCTGAAAGGGCGGAAAGAATCTGAGCGGGGTGTCGGCCACTTCTTCTTCATAGATCTGACACAGAGCCCTTAATGCCTTGCGAGCGACGACTTGGCAGGTGTCTTTGAATCTGTGCCCAGCAGTAGTGACACTCCATTCCACATGGTGCGGACTGGATCCAATGTATACAGTCACGACACACTTCTCTGTGCCATGCTCGATGAATTCACGACCATCATACTCTGGCTGGCTCCTGATTCCGAGGCGGACTGTGCATGCTCTTAGCAACTTGGGGAAACCATCTTCATTCTGGCAGAAGCTGGTTTGGCACTGAACCTCCATCTGACTTCTGAGAGAAGGAAAGGGGGAAAACATTTTTGAAATGAAGGGATGAGAGCAAGAATTTTTTAAGAAAATAGTTTTGACTCAAAAACTTTTGATCAGGCTAAGGGTTACGTCCTGCGGCCAACCTAATAGCTCTGATACCACCTGAAGCGTCCCCAATCCTCTGGGACTCAAATGTGATACAATTACTAGTCCCAGGAGGCTAGCAAACACATTTATACATCAGATGATACCAAATCTGCTTAAACGAGACAAACCTATAAAGGTGGCGGTCAACTTTAAGAGTTGGTCCACAACTCGAGACTTATCATCAGAGTGGGGCTGAAGCAGCCCGATATACGCAGCGAAGCAAGTCAGTGGTCCAACAGCCACAGGCAAGGTTGGGAACAGTCGTAACTCTTACCCGATCTCCTTTTTCTGAAAAACAACAAATAAGCAAGGGTGAGTACAAACGTACTCAGCAGCCCACCTTCACCCGCGGAATGGGGAAATCAGATATAATGCATGGAATATGTGGAGCTCGGGATATTTTGCAGAAACAGCAATATTTAATGCAGAGTTGTTTTGAAAAACATTTTGTATTTTTGCAAAGCGCATCCTCTCCAAAAGGAGCAGGAAGTTTTTCAGTATTATAACAAAATCCCCTGGACTAAACCATCCAGGCATCTCAGCAGTTTCCCACTGGTTTTCCTTTTCAAAAACCGCTACTGGACTTCCCGTCCACCATAGCTCACGGCTCAACCGCCGAACCTTTTTAAAAACCACTTTTCTCAAAACCATCTCTTTTTTTTGGAACACAAAACATTAATTGCCATACCATACCAGACTCGTCCATTCCTGTGGACACAGACTATTCGAATAGGTTTTCAAACTCTGCGCAGAGGTGTACACTTTACCCACTAGTCCGGCTCTGCGATCTCATAGCTAGTGAGACCCGAATCCGAATCTCTTTCTTTCCCCACACGTCCTAACCTTAACGGTTATCCGGAAGGAGTCAGGCCACCACCATGTCCAAACCGGACAAAACATTCCCCCTCCTTATCCTCCCGGTGCTCCCCAGCCTTCATAACCCTGGGGTTGGACCGTACGAGTTCAGATTGAGTGACTGCCCACACAGTCTCGAGTGGTTGTACTTATCATGAGTACAGGTAGTGAAAGATGACAAACTAGTCCTTATATGAGGGGACAATCCTTCTGCTCACGCCTAAACCAGCTGAGCCATCACCTTAGGCCCTCCCCTAAACCAGGGAGTCCCTGATCATCCCTACTCAAAGGTGATAAGGGTGAAAACCCTTCATCAAACACATTTTGAAAAGCATTTTCTTTTGAAAACTCACACCTTTCCTCAAATCATTTGTAACAAATATATCAGGGATTGATTGCGGCAAGCGGATGGGTGGCCATAATAACTTGTCTTAAAATCATATCATGCATAAAATAACAGGCTAAGGGTTGTGGTTGAAAAATCATAGGTAATTTATGCATCAAAGGGATCCAGTGAGCTTGCCGTGCTTATTCGGCGAAGGGGGAAGGAGAGCTCGCGGAACTGGCTTCTGGCTCCACCGCCTGGCGTAGACTTGCAGATTTGGCCTCCACGAGATGGCACGAACGCTCCGATAACTATGCAACATGAACAAGCAAACATACAAACCAGCAAGTACACCAACAAATATTTAGTATAGTGGTCAGAAAAGCGATACATGGATGGGTAGAGTCTTGAGTAGAATCTATGTCATGTGGTGTTGTGATATTACTGGTGGTGGAGCGGAGGTGCTTACCAGGAGGGTGGACTGGAGGCAAAGCGACACTATGCGTGTAGCTGGCAGAGCGGAGTAACTGAGTGGGTGGGGTGTTTGCCTTGGCTGAGGGTGTTGAGTGTGTGTGGAGAGGGAGAGGGTAGCTGGGTGTATTTATAGCTGAGTGTAGGTGGTGTAGCACAGTGAAGTTCACTGTTGGTGAGAATAGTGACGAATGAATCGTCTGACTTGGTATGAACATGAGAGTTATAGGCAGAACATGGGACAAGAGTATTTTGGGAGTTTTCTGGAACATGAACCATGCTTAAGGGGTGACATGGCTGGATAGGGAATAGTTTGATAAAAATTTAGAAACGAGAATTATTGGAATCTGAGTTTGGGAGCCTGGTTCGAAGGAATCTCAAAGTCAAGCATGCTCAACTTGGAGAAACCTGAGATGGGTGACCAGATGGGAAGTTCCTACTGGAAGGAAAATCACAGTCACCGGAGTTCGTATGACTGGAATATGGGTCTGGCTGGTCTTAGGTGGACTGGACAGCATGATGTATGAGTAGTTGAAATTTGGGGTGACTAGATGACCGATGAATAGTAACGATGATTAGTAACGATGAATAGTGGCGATGGAAAAGTAATTATAGATATCATCGATGAATAATAACGATGATGAATAGTAATGATAAATAGTAACGATGATGAATAGTGTATGTGAATAGTAACGATGAATAGTAATGGTGAATAGTAATGGTGAATAGTAATGGTCAATAGTGATAGTGAATAGTCATATGAACGAACGATGAACGATGAATAGGAACTATGAACGAACGGACGAACGATCGAATGATCGGACGAACGAACGATCGAAATTTCGGCAGCATAACGGCAGGAAAAAGATTATTTGGACGAACGAACGGACGAACGATCGAATGATCAGACGAACGAACGATCGGAATTTCGGCAGCATAACGGCAGGACAAAGATTATCTGGAAGAACGATGAATAGGGACTATGAACGAACGATGAACGATGAATAGGGACTATGGACGAACGATGAACGATCGAATGATCGAACGAACGAACGATCAGAATTTCGGCAGCATAACGGCAGGACAAAGATTATCTGGAAGAACGATGAATAGGGACTATGAACGAACGATGAACGATGAATAGGAACTATGAACGAACGATGAACGATCGAATGATCGAACGAACGAACGAACAAACTAAGAACAGGGGACGAACGATCGAAGAACGATCGAACGATCCTTGTGCTAGTGTGTGCTTGTGTGGAACATGGAGTGGGTGTGTGTGGGGGGGGAGAGAGTTGCCATGAAATGGCTTGGGGTGGGATGGGAGGAGGCCCTTGCCCCTCTATTTATAGCCATGGTGGGGGATTAGGGGGAGGGATGAGAGGATTAGTGGGAGGATGAGATGATTAGTGGGAGGTTAGCATGTATTTGTCTTGTATAAGTGAGATTTGCTTGTAGAGCTCACCGTATGACACTGGAGGCATACGTATACGTATGAGCATGAGGAAAGTTATGAAGAAAATATTTGTAGGGACTTGAAAAATGATTCTGAAGGTATTTCTCAAGAGGAAAATACCTGGAGATATATCGGTGGAATATTTGGGCAGTATTTCTGGAAACAAATTGAGGGTGATCACTGGGAAATATTTGTAGGATATTTGAGGAGGATTTTGGAGAGAATATAGACCACTATATTTTATTTGCTGATATCAACTCGCAAACAAACATTTTGAAATGAAATTTGAAATTCATTTTGAATTTAGAGGGAGTTTGAGAAAATTTCAGGATTTGAATTTTTGGGATGCTACAGTCTTGTACTCATCAAGCATGGTTCTTGCCATGTCCAATAGAGTTCGATTCTTCCTATCTACTACACCATTTTGTTGTGGGGTGTAGGGAGAAGAGAACTCATGCTTGATGCCCTCCTCCTCAAGGAAGCCTTCAATTTGAGAGTTCTTGAACTCCGTCCCATTATCGCTTCTAATTTTCTTGATCCTTAAGCCGAACTCATTTTGAGCCCGTCTCAAGAATCCCTTTAAGGTCTCTTGGGTATGAGATTTGTCCTGCAAAAAGAACACCCAAGTGAAGCGAGAATAATCATCCACAATAACTAGACAGTACTTACTCCCGCCGATGCTTATGTAAGCGATCGGGCCGAATAGGTCCATGTGTAGGAGCTCCAGTGGCCTGTCACTAGTCATGATGTTCTTGTGTGGATGATGAGTGCCAACTTGCTTCCCGGCTTGGCATGCGCTACAAATCCTGTCTTTCTCAAAATGAACATTGGTTAGTCCTAAAATGTGTTCTCCCTTTAGAAGCTTGTGGAGATTCTTTATTCCAACATGGGCTAGTCGGCGGTGCCAGAGCCAACCCAAGTTAGTCTTAGCAACCAAGCAAGTGTCGAGTTCAGCTCTATCAAAATCTACCAAGTATAGCTGACCCTCTAACACTCCCTTAAATGCTATTGAATCATCACTTCTTCTAAAGACAGTAACACCTATATCAGTAAATAGACAGTTGTAGCCCATTTGACATAATTGAGATACAGAAAGCAAATTGTAATCTAAAGAATCTACAAGAAAAACATTGGAAATAGTATGGTCAGGTGATATAGCAATTTTACCCAATCCTTTGACCAAACCTTGATTTCCATCCCCGAATGTGATAGCTCGTTGGGGATCTTGGTTTTTCTCATATGAGGAGAACATCTTTTTCTCCCCTGTCATGTGGTTTGTGCACCCGCTGTCGAGTATCCAACTTGAGCCCCCGGATGCATAAACCTACAAAACAATTTTAGTTCTTGACTTTAGGTACCCAAACGGTTTTGGGTCCTTTGGCATTAGAAACAAGAACTTTGGGTACCCAAACACAAGTCTTGGAGCCCTTGTGTTTGCCCCCAACAAACTTGGCAACTACCTTGCCGGATTTGTTAGTAAGCACATATGATGCATCAAAAGTTTTGAATGAAATAGCATGATCATTTGATGCATTAGGAGTTTTCTTTCTAGGCAACTTGGCACGGGTTGGTTGCCTAGAGCTAGATGTCTCACCCTTATACATAAAAGCATGGTTAGGGCCAGAGTGAGACTTCCTAGAATGAATTTTCTTGATTTTGCTCTCGGGATAACCGGCAGGATACAAAATGTAACCCTCGTTCTCCTGAGGCATGGGAGCCTTGCCCTTAACAAAGTTAGACAAGTTCTTAGGAGGGGCATTAAGTTTGACATTGTCTCCCCTTTGGAAGCCAATGCCATCCTTGATGCCAGGGCGTCTCCCATTATAGAGCATACTTCTAGCAAATTTAAACTTTTCATTTTCTAAGTTATGCTCGGCAATTTTAGCGTCTAATAATGCTATATGATCATTTTGTTGTTTAATTAAAGCCATGTGATCATGAATAGCATTGATATCAACATCTCTACATCTATTGCAAATAGAAGTGTGCTCAACGGTAGATGTAGATGGTTTGCAAGATTTTAATTCTACAACCTTAGCATGCAACATATCATTCTTAGTTCTAAGGTCGGAAATTGTAACATTGCAAACATCTAATTCTTTGGCCTTAGCAATTAATTTCTCATTCTCATTTCTAAGGCTAGCAATAGAAACATTCAACTCATCAATCCTAGCAAGCAAATCAACATTATCATTTCTAGGATAGGAAGTTGAATCAATACAAACATGAGAATCAACCTTAGCAATTAACTTAGCATTTTCATTTCTAAGGTTGGCAATAGTGTCATGGCATGTGCTTAGCTCACTAGATAATTTGTCACATTTTTCTACCTCTAGAGCATAAGCATTTTTAACCTTAACATGTTTCTTATTTTCCTTGATTAGGAAGTCCTCTTGGGAGTCCAAGAGATCGTCCTTTTCATGGATGGCACTAATTAGCTCATTTAATTTTTCTTTTTGTTCCATGTTAAGGTTGGCAAAAAGGATACGCAAATTATCTTCCTCACAACTAGCATTATCATCACTAGAAGATTCATATTTAGTGGAGGAGTTAGATTTAACCTTCTTCCTTTTGCCGTCCTTTGCCATGAGACACTTGTGGCCGACGTTGGGGAAGAGGAGTCCCTTGGTGACGGCGATGTTGGCGGCGTCCTCGTCGTCGGAGGAGGAGTCGGTGGAGCTTTCGTCGGAGTTCCACTCGCGGCACACGTGGGCATCTCCGCCCTTCTTCTTGTGATACCTCTTCTTTTCTCTCCTCTTTCCCTTCTTGTCGTCGCCCCTATCACTGTCACTAGACATAGGACATTTTGCAATAAAATGACCGGGCTTACCACATTTGTAGCACACTTTCTTGGAGCGGGGTTTGTAGTCCTTCCCCCTCCGTTGCTTGAGGATTTGGCGAAAGCTTTTGATGATTAAAGCCATCTCCTCATTGTCGAGCTTGGAGGCGTCAATTGGTTGTCTACTTGGTGTAGACTCCTCCTTCTTTTCTTCCGTTGCCTTGAAGGCCACCGGTTGCGCCTCGGACGTGGAGGGGTCATCAAGCTCGTTGATCTTCTTTGAGCCCTTGATCATACATTCAAAGCTCACAAAATTCCCGATAACTTCCTCGGGGGTCATTAGTGGATATCTAGGATTACCACGAATTAATTGAACTTGAGTAGGGTTAAGGAAAATAAGAGCTCTTAAAATAACCTTAACCACCTCGTGGTCGTCCCACTTTTTGCTCCCGAGGTTGCGCACTTGGTTCACCAAGGTTTTGAGCCGGTTGTACATATCTTGTGGCACCTCCCCTTGGCAAAGACGAAAGCGACCGAGCTCCCCCTCGATCGTTTCCCGCTTGGTGATCTTGGTGAGTTCATCACCCTCGTGCGCCGTCTTGAGTAGGTCCCAAATCTCCTTTGCATTCTTCAACCCTTGCACTTTGTTGTATTCGTCCTTGCTTAGAGAGGCGAGGAGAATGGTTGTGGCTTGGGAGTTGAAGTGCTCGATTTGGGCCACTTCGTCCGTATCATAATCCTCATCCCCTATTGATGGTACCTGTGCTCCAAACTCAACAACATTCCATATACTTTTGTGGAGTGAGGTTAGATGAAATTTCATTAAATCACTCCACCTAGCATAATCTTCGCCATCAAAAGTTGGCGGTTTGCCTAATGGAACGGAAAGTAATGGAGTATGTCTAGATGTGCGGGGATAGTGTAAGGGGATCTTACTAAACTTCTTGCGCTCTTGGCGCTTAGAAATTACGGACGCCGCGTCGGAGCCGGAGGTGGATGTCGATGAAGAATCGGTCTCGTAGTAGACCACTTTCCTCATCCTCTTCTTCTTGTCCCCACTCCGATGCGGCTTGTGGGAAGAAGGTTTTTCCTTCTTTTCTTTGTGATGTGAAGAAGATAGTTTCTGAAAGGGAATTAGGCTTACACCTAGTTCCTAATTAATTTTAGTGGTTGAATTGCCCAACACAAATATTGGACTAACTAGTTTGCTCTAGTATATAAGTTATACAGGTGCCAAAGGATTCACACTTAGCCAATAAAAAGACCAAGTATTGGGTTCAAACAAAGGAGCAAGAACCAACCGAAGGCACCTCTGGTCTGGCGCACCGGACTGTCCGGTGTGCCACCGAACATGTCCGGTGCACCAGAGGACTCCGAGTTCAAACTCTTCACCTTCGGGAATTCTCGGAAGCTGGCGCGCTATAATTCACCGGACTGTCCGGTGTACACCGGACAGTGTCCGGTGCTCCAAGGATGTGCGGCCTCGCGAACTCGGCAGCCTCGGGAATTCACTTCGGCTGCTCCGCTATAATTCACCGGACTGTCCGGTGTACACCGGACTGTCCGGTGTAACAGCGGGGCAACGGCTACTTCGGCGCCAACGGTCACCTGCAACTGCATTTAATGCGCGCACAGCGCGCGCAGAGGGCAGGCGCGCCCATACTGGCGCACCGGACAATGAACAGTGGTTGTCCGGTGTGCACCGGACACCCAGGCGGGCCCAGAAGTCAGAAGCTCCAACGGTCAAATTGCAACGGCCGGGTGACGTGGCTGTCGCACCGGACATGTCCGGTGTGCACCGGACTGTCCGGTGCACCATCCAACAGACAGCCCTCACCAACGGCTAGATTTTGGTTGGTGGCTATAAATACCACCTCAACCGGCCACTTCAAGGTGTGGGAGCCCAAGCAACATTCCAAGTCATCTAGTTGACATACTCAAGCCCTCCCAACCACATATATTCATTGATCCATCCTATACACAAGATTTAGACCACTACAACCAACACAAGTGCCACAAAAGAGAGATCAAGCAAAAGAGAGCTACTCATTTGAGTTTAGCACTAGTGCCTTGTGAGATTCATCGAGAGATAGTGTGTGCTTCATCTTTGTGTTCATTTGCGCGTGGAGTTTTGACTCCCATTCGAACTTCCTCCAAAGTTTTGGAGGCTTGTAAAAGCTAGCAAGAGACACCAAAGATTGTGGTGGTCCTTGTGGGATCGAGAGTGATCCTTGAGAAGGAGAAGAGCTCACCGATCCTTGTGTGATCGGGGGAGAGAGGGAAAGGGTTGAAAAAGACCCGTCCTTAAGTGGACTCCTCAACGGGGACTAGGCCTTCGAGGGCCGAACCTCGGTAAAACAAATCACCCGTGTCCATTGTGTTTATTGCTTGTGATTTGTTTGTTTTCCCTTGCTCTAAGTTTTCTTGCATCTTTATTTACTAAATATCATTTGGTGTTGCTTCAAGTTAAAATTCCCATTTAGTAAAGCAACACGTTGCAAGAAAGAACTTGTCCTAGTGCTCTTCTCATCTAAGGTTTCTTGCTCTGTTATTCTATAACTTACTAATTGTATTGATTTATCACTTCCGCATTATTTAGCAATACTCTCTTCAAGCAAGAACTTAGTTTATATTCTCCGATATTTGTATATCTTGTTCTAACCACTAATCAAGGGATCTAGTTGGGGGATAAAGTTTTAATTTTCAGGTTCCGCCTATTCACCCCCCCTCTAGGCGACTTTCAGTTTCTCCTTTCCTTTGGAGGAGACCTTCTTCTTCTCCTTCCTCTTGGTGTGGGACTCTTCCGATGAAGTGCTCCCTTGGCTTGTAGTGGGCTTGTCGCCGGTCTCTATCTCCCTCTTGGTGTGATCTCCCGACATCACTTCGAGCGGTTAGGCTCTAATGAAGCACCGGGCTTTGATACCAATTGAAAGTCGCCTAGAGGGGGGGTGAATAGGGCGAAACTGAAAATCTCAAAAATAATCACAACTACAAGTCGGGTTAGCGTTAGAAATATAATAGAGTCCGCGAGAGAGGGCGCAAAACAAATCGCAAGCGAATAATGAAATGAGACACGCGGATTTGTTTTACCGAGGTTCGGTTCTCTCAAACCTACTCCCCGTTGAGGAGGCCACAAAGGCCGGGTCTCTTTCAACCCTTCCCTCTCTCAAACGGTCCCTCGGACCGAGTGAGCTTCTCTTTCTCAAATCACTTGGGAATCAAACTTCCCGCAAGGACCACCACACAATTGGTGTCTCTTGCCTCAATTACAAGTGAGTGTTTGATCACAAGAAAGAATGCGAAAGAAAAAGAAGCGATCCAAGCGCAAGAGCTCAAATGAACACTACAAATCACTCTCTCTAGTCACTAGGGCTTTGTGTGGAGTTGGGAGAGGATTTGATCTCTTTTGGTGTGCTTTGCAATGAATGCTAGCTCTTGTATAGTGGTTGGAAGCTGGAAAACTTGGATGCAATGAATGGTGGGGTGGTTGGGGTATTTATAGCCCCAACCACCAAACTTGACCGTTGGTGGAGGCTGTCTGTCGTATGGTGCACCGGACAGTCCGGTGCACACCGGACATGTCCGGTGCCCCCGCCACGTCATCAATGTCGTTGGATTCTGACCGTTGGAGCTTCTGACTTCTGGGCCAGCCTGGGTGTCCGGTGCACACCGGACAACCACTGTTCATTGTCCGGTGCGCCAGTATGGGCGCACCTGACCTCTGCGCGCGCTGCGCGCGCATTAAATGCAGCGCAGGTAGCCGTTGGCGCAGAAATAGTCGTTGCTCTACTGGTACACCGGACAGTCCGGTGCACACCGGACATGTCCGGTGAATTATAGCGGAGCGGCTGCCGCGCGTTCCCGAGGCTGGCGAGTTCCGGAGGCCGCGCGTCCTTGGGGCACCGGACACTGTCCGGTGTACACCGGACAGTCCGGTGAATTTTAGTGCGCAGACTATGGAAATTTCCCGAGGGCGACGAGTTTGAGCTGAAGTCCTCTGGTGCACCGGACACTGTCCGGTGATACACCGGATAGTCCGGTGCGCCAGACCAGATGAGCCTTTGGTTGCTCCTTTGCCCTTTTGTTGAACCCAACACATGGTCATTTTATTGGCTAAGTGTGAACCTTTTGCACCTGTATAACTTATACGCTAGAGCAAACTAGTTAGTCCAATATTTGTGTTGGGCAATTCAACCACCAAAATTATTTGGGGACTAGGTGCAAACCTAATTCCCTTTCAGTAGTCCGAGTGTCAAGGAGTTGTGGACACTCGTGATTTAGTTAGGTCTTTTATTCTGTTTTAGCCGTACTATAAAGAGGGGTTGTCGATGAGTAGTTTGACCAAGAGAGTTCTAGTGTAGTGTTGGTGCATATTCACACACACATATAGTGCTAGGTGACACTCTAGAACATACTCACAAGTTAGAACGAAAACTGATTTGAAAAACAGCTGAAAATAGAAAATAGGGTTTCTGACTTTGGGGCACCGGACTGTCCGGCGCGCCCTCTGCCAGGTGGGCCCAGGATGGCCCAGGGAAGGTTTTTCCCCGATCAGAAACCCGAGAGCACAAGGTTCAGAATTGAATTATAGTGGCACACCGGACAGCGCACCGGACAGTGCACCGGACTGTTCCGTGTGCACCGGACAGTGACTGTTCACTGTCCGGTGTGCCATCTGCCCAATGGCTACCTGTCAAAACTAGCCGTTGGAGTCGACCGTTGGCGCACCGGTGGCGCATCAGACTGTCTGGTGTGCCCATGTGCAGAACATTGCCTGTAACGGCTAGTTGGTGGGTGAGGGCTATTTATACCCCCTCAACCCACCATATTCAATGTCTTGCTACCCACATTAATTCCTGCACATTGGTAGAGCATTGCAAGCACCAAAATCCTAGTGAGGAGAGTAGAGAATCTTAATCACGCATTTGGACCTCATTAGCGCTAGCGAGAGCCACCTAGAGCACACACCACTTGCATTAAGCTTCTCTTGGTCAAGCAAAAGTCTACGGCTTGTTACTCTTAGTGATCGACATCACCTAGACGGCTTGGTGGCGATGGGAGCTCGGTGATCACCGTGGAGATCTTGTTGGTGACCCGACTCAAGTTTGTAAGCGGTCGTGAGGGATCCACCGCGCTGGAGTGGCAAAGGATCATCTCGTAGTGAGCACTTGGTTCTTGCGAGGACCAAGGGGGAGTGATACCCTTGCGCGGGTGCTCCAACGAGGACTAGTGGAGAGTGCCGACTCTTCGATACCTCGGGAAAAAATTGGAGGAGTCTTCTAAACCTTGCTTTACATTCTGCACTTAATTCAAGCATTTTACATTGTGTATTTGTTTAGCAAGTATTTGAAGTATTGTCGTAGCATTGTTGTATTTCTAGTATTATTCTCTTAGTGCTAGTTGTTGGGGTGAAGTTGGGCTCTTGCTTAGGTTTTAATTAGTGTTGATTTTTAGAAAAGCCCAATTCACCCCCCCCCTCTTGGGCATCGTGATCCTTTTAATTGGTATCAAAGCCAGGTTGCTCTTAGATTAGCTTAACCGCTAGAGTAACGATGTCCGGTGGGGATGGACCTCCTCCCGTTTTTGATGGTGACGATTTTCCATATTGGAAAATTCGTATGGAAGCATATTTAGAGGCTATAGACATTGGTGTCTACAAAGCCGCCACTCAAGGATTTCCCCAACCTAGAGATCCCACAAATCTTGTAGGTGAAGAGTTTAATTATGAGAAATGGAATGCTAAGGCCAAAAACACCCTTTTTAGAGGCCTTTGCAAGGATGTGTTTAATAGAGTTAGAAATCATAAAAATGCTCATGATTTGTGGATGGACATATGTGCTCTACATGAAGGAACTAGGAGTGAGCGTGAGGAGAGATATCACATTGCTATGAGAAAGTTAAATTCTTTTGCAATGCTTGCTAATGAAAATGTCAATGCTATGTACTCACGTCTCAATATTCTTGTAGAGGAAGTAAATGGCTTGGGGCTTACACAAATTTCACAACCCGATGTTGTGAGGAAGATTCTCAGTGTCCTCCCAATTGACAAATATGGACACATTGTCACTGTGCTGCATCAGATGGATCTTTCAGTTACCACACCTACACAGATATTGGGAAAGATCAATGCTCATGAGATGTACATGCACATCAATGACAAGGATGAGTCATCTTCCAAGAGAAAGGATTTGGCTCTCAAAGCAAATCAAGAAAGAAAAGGAAAAGCTAAAGTACAAATTGAGGAAGAATCCTCAAGTGATGATGACCTTGATGCTAACATTGCCTTAATGGTGAGGAAGACCACCAAGATGTTAAAGAAGCTCAACAAAGAAGGCATCAAATTTGATTCAAGAAAGAAGAAATTCTTTTCTAGCAAAATAAAGCCCATTTCTGAAATGGATTGCTACAACTGTGGAGAGCTTGGTCATCTTGCTCATCAATGTAACAAGCCCAAGAAGAACAAGTTCAAGGGCAAGAAATAAGATGACAACGATGATGAGAAAAAGGAAAAGAGATTCTTCAAGAGGAAGGATGGGAAGCACAAGAGGTTCCACAAAAAGAAAAATGGAAAGGCATATATTGTTGGTGACTAGCTCACTGACATTGAGTCATCAAGTGGATCTTCTTCAAGTGAAGAAGAAAATGATGAAAAAGTTGCCGCCATCGCCGGGGACTTCTCTTCACCACCACCATCGCCATCATCGACTTCTCACCTATGCCTCATGGCTAGAGGTGAACGGAAGGTACAAAATGATAATGATATTACTGATGATAGTGATAGTGATAGTGATGATGAATTTGCTTAACCTTCTTATGATGAACTAGCTGACTTGCTAAAAGAATACACTCAAAACATTAGGAAGTCAAAAGCTAAATGTGATAAGTTGAAAAATGAAAATGAATCTTTGAATGCCAAATATGACATAGTTATGAAAGCTAGTGATGAAATGAAAGAAGAAAACAAAACTATGTCATCCACTGTAAATGAGCTCACATCCTCCCTAAAAGATGCTAAGGATAAATGTGACAAGTTAAATGAAGCTAATAGGGAGTTGAAAGATAGACTAGTAAAAATCAAGGAAGACTATACTAAGATTAAATTTGATCATGATAATCTTCTTGTTGAAAATGAACTTTTATCTTGCAATACACATGAGGCTATTAACCCTGTTGTTAAGATTGATGTAGCAACCTCATGTGATGACTTGGGTCAAGGTGATCAAACTAATCTACATGATGAATTGACCGAAAAAGTTGAAGTCTTGACTCTAGACAATCAAAAATTGAAGAGATACCTAACTGATGCAACCACTAGAGGAAAGGTTGCCATTGTGAACAATGATTTCAACAATGAGTTGGCAGTGGATAATGAAAGGCTTAAAAATGAGGTCAAGAAACTTAAGAGTGAAAATGAACATCTTGCAACAAGTGTGCAAAAGTTCAACAAGGGCCAATACCTCCAAAATGAATTGCTCATGAACACTGTCATGAAAAACAACAAGAGTGGTATTGGATACAATGCTTTTGTGCAAAAGAAAGCTACTACTCAATACAAGCCAAAGCAGACTCATAAGTGAGAGCACCTAGAGGGGGGTGAATAGGTGATCCTGTAAATCTTGAAAACTTAAGCCACAAAAACTTGGTTAAGCGTTAGCACAGTAAATGCCAAGTGGCTAGAGAGAAGTCTCAACAAAACACAATAACCACAAGAAATCAATCACAGAGATGGCACGGTGGTTATCCCGTGGTTCGGCCAAGACCAACGCTTGCCTACTCCACGTTGTGGCGTCCCAACAGACGAGGGTTGCAATCAACCCCTCTCAAGCGGTCCAAAGACCCACTTGAATACCACGGTGTTTTGCTTGCTTTACTCAATCCCGTTTGCGAGGAATCTCCACAACTTGGAGCCTCTCGCCCTTACACTTGAAATTCACAAAGAAGCACAGAGCAAGGGAGGGATTAGCAACGCACTCAAGACAAGAAATCACAGCAACACCACGCACACAAGTTGCAACAAGAGCTCACAACACAACTCAATGAGTTCACCACTCAACTAGAGCTCTAATTGTTATCGCAAAGAATCAAAGGCGCGGAATCGATGTCTTGGTGCTTAGGAATGTTGTAGGAATGCTTGGTGTTCTGCTCCATGCGCCTAGGGGTCCCTTTTATAGCCCCAAGGCAGCTAGGAGCCGTTGAGAGCAATCTAGGAAGACTGATCTTGCCTTCTGTCGACTGGCGCACCGGACAGTCCGGTGCCCGATTTCCTTCCAAAAATGGCACAGTCGACCGTTGGTAGCCTGAGAGCCGTTGGCGCACCGGACATGTCCGGTGCACACCGGATAGTCCGGTGCCTCCTTCTAGCCGTTGGCTCGGCCACGTGTCCCGCGCAGATCGCGCGGCCGACCGTTGGCCCTGCCGACCGTTGGCTCATCGGACAGTCCGGTGCACACCGGACAGTCCGGTGAATTATAGTCGTACGTCGCCGGTGAATTCCCAAGAGCAACGAGTTCGCCTGTGAACGGCCCACCGGACAGTCCGGTGCACCACCGGACAGTCCGGTGAATTATAGCCGTACACCACCGTCGAAGTCCCGAGAGCAGCCTATTTGGCAGAGCTAGCCTGGCGCACCGGACACTGTCCGGTGCACCACCGGACAGTCCGGTGCTCCAGACTGAGCAGAGTCTTGGCTGCTCGAGCCAAGGCATTCTCAATTGGATTTTTCCTGTTTCCAACACTTAGACACAATACATTAGTCACTAAAACAATGTACTAAGTCTGAGAAACATACCTTTATCCTTGATTTGTACTTTGTCCACCATTTTACACTTAGGCACTTGTGTTGGACACTAAATCACCAAAATATTTAGAAATGGCCCAAGGGCACATTTCCCTTTCAATCTCCCCCTTTTTGGTGATTTATGCCAACACAACATAAAGCAAGTAGAACAAGTACAAAATCAATTCAACTAAGAACTCAAAATTGTTTTGATTCAATTTTGACATATATGGATCATCCTTTGCCACCACTTGGTTTGTTTTTGCAAATCAAACTCAAATTTCTATCTCTAAGTCAAACACACATGTTAAGACATAAAGAGAGTCATTCCAAGAGAAATTGATTCAAGATTTCAAAAACTCCCCTTTTTCCCATAATCAACACTTCTCCCCACAAGAGGCCAACTTTTGACATAAGAGACAATAAAAGAGTTTTGACAAACCAAAAACTCTAATCTACTATTTTCAAAATTTCTCAAGTGGTAGCTGATCCATCTATTGCTTTGGCCTTTATTTTCTCCCCCTTTGGCATCAAGCACCAAAACGGGATCAATCTTGGCCCTTTAACCCCATTGCCTCACCAAAATCTTCAAATGAGAACACAAAGGCAATAAGAGTACATGAGATGAACTTGGAATAAGTTACCCTCTCATCGGAGTGCAGTGGAAGTCTTTCATGGTCCAAGTCCACCTTTTCCCTTTCAAAACTCTTTTGAGACTAAAACAAGCAAACTCAAGCATATGGTTAGTCTCAAAGGGTCAAGTTGTAGCACAGCCCCCCCTAAATATGTGCATCACTTGCAAAAGGACTTGTGAGGTCCAGGGAGTGTTTGTACAACTTGAGCACCATCGTAAGCAACAAAATGCATAAGGAACATGATCAAAGGCATAAACACATGTATGCTATAAATCAATCCAAGTTCCGCGAATCTAGTATATTTAGCTCACTACGCAGCCTGCAAAAGGTCTTTTCATCTAAAGGCTTAGTGAAGATATCGGCTAGCTGGTTCTCGGTGCTAACATGAAACACTTCGATATCTCTCTTTTGCTGGTGGTATCTCAAAAAGTGATGCCGGATGTCAATGTGCTTTGTGCGGCTGTGCTCAACAGGATTTTCCGCTATTCGGATAGCACTCTCATTGTCACATAGGAGTGGGACTTTGCTCAGATTGTAGCCAAAGTCCCGGAGGGTTTGCCTCATCCAAAGTAGTTGCGCACAACACTGTCCTGCGGCAACGTACTCGGCCTCAGCGGTGGATAGGGCAACGGAAGTTTGTTTCTTAGAGTTCCACGACACCAGGGACCTTCCTAAGAATTGGCACGTCCCCGATGTACTCTTCCTATCGACCTTACATCCAGCATAGTCAGAATCTGAATATCCAATCAAGTCAAAGTTAGACCCCTTTGGATACCAGATCCCAAAGCAAGGCGTAGCGACTAAATATCTAAGAATTCGCTTCACAGCCACTAAGTGACACTCCTTAGGATCGGATTGAAATCTAGCACACATGCATACGCTAAGCATAATATCCGGTCTACTAGCACATAAATAAAGCAAAGAACCTATCATGGACCGGTATGCTTTTTGATCAACGGACTTACCACCTTTGTTGAGGTCGGTGTGTCCGTCGGTTCCCATCGGCGTCTTGGCACCAGTGTCCAAACTTCATTGCGCTTGAAATTGTTGAGTTCCTCCTGCATGGCCAACACCCAGTCCGGATCTAGCAAGGCCTCTTCTACCCTGAAAGGCTCAATAGAAGAGACAAAGGAGTAATGCTCACAAAAATTAACTAATCTTGAACGAGTAGTTACTCCCTTGCTAATATCATCCAAAATTTGGTCGACGGGATGATCCCTTTGGATCGTCGCTCGAACTTGGGTTGGAGGTGCCTGAGGCGCTTCTTCCTCTTCAATTTGAACATCCTGTGCTCCCCCTTGATCATGCGCCTCCACTTGAGGTACCTGTTCGTCATCTTGGGTTGGGGGATGCACCATAGTTGAGGAAGACGGTTGATCTTGCTCCAATTGTTCCTGAGGCCGTACATCTCCAATCGCCATGGTGCGTATCACGGCCGTTGGAACGTCTTCTTCATCTACATCATCAAGATCAACAACTTGCTCTCTTGGAGAGCCATTAGTCTCATCAAATACAACGTCGCTAGAGACTTCAACCAAGCCCGATGATTTGTTGAAGACCCTATACGCATTTGTATTTGAATCATAACCTAATAAAAACCCTTCTACAGCTTTGGGAGCAAATTTGGAATTCCTACCCTTCTTCACTAGAATGTAGCATTTACTCCCAAATACACGAAAGTACGATACATTGGGTTTGTTACCAGTTAGCAGCTCGTATGAAGTCTTCTTGAGGAGGCGGTGAAGATAGACCATGTTGATGGCGTGGCAAGCCGTGTTCACGGCTTCCGACCAAAAACACTCGGGGGTCTTGAACTCTCCAAGCATAGTCCTTGCCATATCAATGAGCGTCCTGTTCTTCCTCTCTACCACACCATTTTGCTGAGGTGTGTAGGGAGCGGAGAACTCGTGCTTGATCCCCTCCTCCTCAAGGAACTCCTCCACTTGAAGATTCTTGAATTCGGACCCGTTGTCGCTTCTTATCTTCTTCACCTTGAGCTCAAACTCATTTTGAGCTCTCCTTAGGAAGCGCTTGAGGGTCCCTTGGGTTTCAGACTTATCCTGCAAAAAGAATACCCAAGTGAAGCGGGAAAAGTCATCAACAATAACTAGACCATACTTACTTCCTCCTATGCTCAGATAGGCGACGGGTCCGAAGAGGTCCATATGCAGCAGCTCCAGAGGTCTTGAAGTGGTCATCACATTCTTGCTGTGATGTGCTCCTCCCACTTGTTTACCTGCTTGACAAGCTGCACAAGGTCTATCTTTTTTGAATTGCACGTTAGTCAAACCTATCACGTGTTCTCCCTTTAGAAGCTTGTGAAGGTTCTTCATCCCCACATGTGCTAAGCGGCGATGCCACAGCCAGCCCATGCTAGTCTTAGCAATTAAGCATGCATCTAGACCGGCCTCTTCCTTTGCAAAATCAACCAAATAAAGTTTGTCGTCTAGTACACCCTTAAAAGCTAGTGAACCATCACATCTTCTAAAGACAGACACATCTACATTTGTAAATAGACAATTATATCCCATTTTGCATAATTGACTAACAGATAACAAATTATATCCAAGCGACTCAACTAAAAACACATTAGAAATAGAGTGCTCAGATGAAATAGCAATTTTACCTAACCCTTTTACCTTGCCTTGGTTCCCATCACCGAATATAATTGAATCATGGGAATCCTCATTTTTGACGTAGGAGGTGAACATCTTCTTCTCCCCCGTCATATGGTTTGTGCATCCGCTGTCGATAATCCAGCTTGAACCCCCGGATGCATAAACCTGCAAGGCAAATTTAGGCTTGGGTCTTAGGTACCCAACTCTTGTTGGGTCCTACAAGGTTAGTCAAAATTGTCTTAGGGACCCAAATGCAAGTTTTATCACCCTTACATTTTGCCCCTAATTTCCTAGCAACTATCTTCATATCCTTTCTACAAATAGCAAAGGAAACATTTAAAGCATGATAAATTGTAGAGGGTCCATTCATAACTTTCCTAGGAACATGAGCAATATTCTTTCTAGGCACATGATGAATATTTTTCCTAGGCATATCTCTACCATGCATATAGGAAGAACTGGGAGCAGACATAGCATAAGAATCATAGGCATGTGAAAAAGCATTACAACTCCTATGAGACTGTCTTCTATCATTGTACATAAAAGCATGGTTCTTTTTAGTACTACTTGCCATAGGGGCCTTCCCTTTCTCCTTGGCGGAGATGGGAGCCTTATGGCTTGTTAAGTTCTTGGCTTCCCTCTTGAAACCAAGCCCATCCTTAATTGAGGGGTGTCTACCAATCGTGTAGGCATCCCTAGCAAATTTTAGTTTATCAAAATCACTTTTGCTAGCCTTAAGTTGGGCATTAAGACTAGCCATTTCATCATTTAACTTTGCAATAGAAGCTATGTGTTCACTACAAGCATCAATATCAAAATCTTTACATCTATTGCAAATAACAACATTTTCTACACAAGTTGTTGATTTACTAGCTATTTCTAACTTAGAATTAAAATCATCATTAATGCTTCTTAAGCTAGAAATTGTCTCATGACAAGAAGATAATTCACAAGAAAGCATTTCATTTCTCTTAACTTCTAAGGCATGAGATTTTTGTGCTTCTACAAATTTGTCATGTTCTTCATACAACAAGTCCTCTTGTTTTTCTAAAAGCCTATTTTTATCATTCAAGGCATCAATCAATTCGTTAATTTTATCTACCTTGGTTCTATCTAGGCCCTTAAATAAACATGAATAATCTATTTCATCCTCATCACTAGATTCGTCCTCACTTGACGAAGCATAAGTAGAGTTTCGAGTACATACCTTCTTCTCCCTTGCCATAAGGCATATGTGACGCTCGTTGGGGAAGAGAGATGACTTGTTGAAGGCGGTGGCGGCGAGTCCTTCATTGTCGGAGTCGGATGAGGAGCAATCCAAATCCCACTCCTTGCCAAGATGTGCCTCGCCCTTTGCCTTCTTATAGTTCTTCTTCTTCTCCCTCTTGTTCCCTTGATCCTGATCACTATTATTGTCGGGACAGTTAGCAATAAAATGACCAAGCTTACCACATTAGAAGCATGAGCGCTTCCGCTTTGTCTTGGTCTTGCTTGGCTACCCCTTGCAACCCTTTAGCGCCGTCTTGAATCTCTTGATGATGAGGGCCATGTCTTCATCATTAAGTCCGGCCGCCTCAATTTGTGCCACCATGCTAGGTAGCGCCTCCTTGCTTCTTGTTGCCTTGAGAGCAAGGGGTTGAGGCTCGTTGATTGGACCATTCAATGCGTCGTCCACGTACCTCGCCTCCTTGATCATCATTCGCCCGCTTACGAATTTTCCAAGGACTTCTTCGGGCGACATTTTGGTGTACTTGGGATTCTCACAAATATTATTCACCAAATGAGGATCAAGAACGGTAAAGGACCTTAGCATCAATCGGACGACGTCGTGGTCCGTCCATCGCGTGCTTCCGTAGCTCCTTATTTTGTTGATAAGGGTCTTGAGCCGGTTGTATGTTTGGGTTGGCTCCTCGCCCCTTATCATCGCGAATCGTCCAAGCTCTCCCTCCACCAACTCCATTTTGGTGAGCAAGGTGACATCGTTCCCCCCATGAGAAATCCTGAGGGTGTCCCAGATCTGCTTGGCGTTATCCAAGCCACTCACTTTGTGGTATTCATCCCTGCACAATGAAGCTAGAAGAACAGTAGTAGCTTGTGCATTCTTATGAATTTGCTCATTAATGAACATGGGACTATCCGAACTATCAAAGTGCATTCCACTCTCTACAATCTCCCATATACTAGGATGGAGAGAGAATAGGTGACTACGCATTTTGTGGCTCCAAAATCCGTAGTCCTCCCCATCAAAGTGTGGAGGCTTGCCGAGAGGAATGGAGAGCAAATGTGAATTTGAACTTTGCGGAATATGAGAGTAGTCAAAAGAAAAGTTCAAATTAACCGGTTTCCTTCTCTCGTAGTCGTTGTGGTCGTCGTCCTTTTGGGAAGAAGTAGACTCATCGCCGTCGTCGTAGTTGACAATTTCCTTGATGCGCCTTGTCTTCTTCTTCCCATCTTTCCGTCTATGGCCCGAGCCAGAGTCGGTAGGCTTGTCATCCTTCGGCTCGTTGACGAAGGATTCCTTCTCTTTATCGTTGATCACGATACCCTTCCCCTTTGGATCCATCTCTTCGGGCGGTTAGTCCCTTTGTCAAGAGAACGGCTCTGATACCAATTGAGAGCACCTAGAGGGGGGTGAATAGGTGATCCTGTAAATCTTGAAAACTTAAGCCACAAAAACTTGGTTAAGCGTTAGCACAGTAAATGCCAAGTGGCTAGAGAGAAGTCTCAACAAAACACAATAACCACAAGAAATCAATCACAGAGATGGCACGGTGGTTATCCCGTGGTTTGGCCAAGACCAACGCTTGCCTACTCCACGTTGTGGCGTCCCAACGGACGAGGGTTGCAATCAACCCCTCTCAAGCGGTCCAAAGACCCACTTGAATACCACGGTGTTTTGCTTGCTTTACTCAATCCCGTTTGCGAGGAATCTCCACAACTTGGAGCCTCTCGCCCTTACACTTGAAATTCACAAAGAAGCACAGAGCAAGGGAGGGATTAGCAACGCACTCAAGACAAGAAATCACAGCAACACCATGCACACAAGTTGCAACGAGAGCTCACAACACAACTCAATGAGTTCACCACTCAACTAGAGCTCTAATTGTTATCGCAAAGAATCAAAGGCGCGGAATCGATGTCTTGGTGCTTAGGAATGTTGTAGGAATGCTTGGTGTTCTCCTCCATGCGCCTAGGGGTCCCTTTTATAGCCCCAAGGCAGCTAGGAGCCGTTGAGAGCAATCTAGGAAGGCTGATCTTGCCTTCTGTCGACTGGCGCACCGGACAGTCCGGTGCACACCGGACACTGTCCGGTGCCCGATTTCCTTCCAAAAATGGCACAGTTGACCGTTGGTAGCCTGAGAGCCGTTAGCGCACCGGACATGTCCGGTGCCTCCTTCTAGTCGTTGGCTCGGCCACGTGTCCCGCGCAGATCGCGCGGCCGACCGTTGGCCCTGCCGACCGTTGGCTCACCGGACAGTCCGGTGCACACCGGACAGTCCGGTGAATTATAGTCGTACATCGCCGGTGAATTCCCGAGAGCGACGAGTTCGCATGTGAACGGCCCACCGGACAGTCCGGTGCACCACTGGACAGTCCGGTGAATTATAGCCGTACACCGCCATCGAAGTCCCGAGAGCAGCCTGTTTGGCAGAGCCAGCCTGGCGCACCGGACACTGTCCGGTGCACCACCGGACAGTCCGGTGCTCCAGATTGAGCAGAGTCTTGGCTGCTCGAGCCAAGGCATTCTCAATTGGATTTTTCCTGTTTCCAACACTTAGACACAATACATTAGTCACTAAAACAATGTACTAAGTCTGAGAAACATACCTTTATCCTTGATTTGTACTTTGTCCACCATTTTACACTTAGGCACTTGTGTTGGACACTAAATCACCAAAATACTTAGAAATGGCCCAAGGGCACATTTCCCTTTCAATAAGCCTATCAAATGCTTTGAGTGTGGAAAAGAAGGACACTTTGCCCACAACTGCAAAGCCAAACCACCAACTCCCTTGCCAAAGCACTCAAGACCATTTTCTTTCAATGCTCATTATGTTCTAAGGAAAGTAGCAAATGGAAAGGTTAAAGTTACATTCCTAGGTCCACCAAGCAAGAGTAGACCTAGACAAATTTGGGTTGTAAAGTCCTTGATTGAGAAAGTTACTGGTCCTATGCAATATAGGGCCCTCAAAACTCAAGCTTGATTTGTCTGTGGATGTAGGTGAACTACAAGACCGGTGGGTGCCATTGGGTTATTGACAGTGGATGCACACAACATATGACAGGCAACCCATGGATGTTCACCTCACTTGATGAGAATGTTGATGGACAGGACAAAATCACATTTGGGGACAATTCAAAAGGAAAAGTTCAAGGACTTGGCAAGGTGGCAATTTCAAATGATCTATCAATTTCAAATGTTCTCTTGGTTGCACCTTTGAGCTTCAACTTATTATCAGTGGGCCAACTCTATGATCTTGGACTTCAATGCTTATTCACTCCAACAGAGGTTATTGTATCAAAAATGGATGATGAATCAATGGTGTTCAAAGGATTTAGATACAACAATCTCTACTTAGTGGATTTCACCTCAGAAGATGCAGACTTAAGAACTTGTCTCTTCACCAAACCATCACTTGGATGGCTCTGGCATAGGAGGCTTGCACATGTTGGGATGAGCACACTCAAGAAAGTATTAAAGAAGTATATGGTTAGAGGATTGAAGGATGTTGTATTTGAAAAGGACAAGCCTTATAGTGCATGTCAAGCTGGGAAGCAAGTTGCTAATACACATCCTACAAAAGCTTTCATGTCAACATCAAGGCCACTGGAACTACTTCATATGGATTTATTTGGACCTACAAATTATGTAAGTGCTGGTGGCAACCTCTACTGTCTGGTGATTGTTGATGATTTCTCAAGATACACTTGGGTGTTCTTTCTCCATAACAAATATGAAGTTGCATCTATATTCAAGAAGTTTGCCAAGAAAGCTCAAAATGAATTTGATTGCAAGATCAAGAAGATTAGAAGTGATAATGGTAAAGAATTTGACAACACCAACATTCATGAGTACTGTGATGAGATTGGGATCAAGCATGAAGTATCTGCAACATATACACCTCGACAAAATGGAGTTGTTGAAAGGAAAAACAGGACCTTGATCACACTTGCAAGAACAATGATTGATGAGTATAACACACTGGAGAGGTTTTGGGCCGAAGCTGTCAACACTGCATGTTATGCATCAAACAGGCTATTTCCTCACCGGCTGCTTGCAAAGACTCCCTATAAACTGCTAAATGGGAAAAAGCCAGACGTCTCCTTCTTCCAGGTGTTTGGATGCAAATGCTACATCTACCAGAAACGCCATCACCTAGGGAAGTTTCAAAGACGTTGTGATATTGGTTTTCTATTGGGTTATTCATTAAAGTCCAAAGCATATCGAGTATTCAATCATGCCACTGGCGTGGTAGAAGAAACATATGATGTGGAATTTGATGAGACTAATGGCTCCCAAGGAGCACTTGAAAATCTTGATGATGTAGGTGATGAGCCACTTAGGGAAGCAATGAAGAACATGCCAATTGGAGCTATCAAACCAAAAGAAGATGAAGAAGAGGTGCAAAACATTGACAGGCCTTCTTCATCAAGTGTACCACAAGATGATGAAAAAGATGAGAGGCATGCAAATGAAGATACATTTGTCTCTCATGAACAAGCAAGGGTACAAGCCGAAGATGTTGATGCTCCAGGATCTTCTTCCCAAGTGGTTGACAGGAGAAACTCATCACTACTTCAAGCACACCCTCAAAGCCAAATCATTGGGAGTCCTTCACAAGGGGTTATTACTCGATCACATAGACATGCTTCTTTTATTAAACATCACTCCTTTGTTTCTTGTGTTGAGCCTACATGTATAGATGAGACACTACAGGATCCGGACTGGGTGAACGCCATGCATGAAGAACTTAACAACTTCACCCGTAACCAAGTTTGGACCCTGGAGAAGCCCCCACAAGATGCAAGAATCATTGGAACAAAGTGGGTGTTCAGAAACAAACAAGATGATCAAGGCGTGATTGTAAGGAACAAGGCAAGACTTGTTGCAAAGGAATTCTCTCAAGTTGAAGGCTTAGATTTTGGAGAGACCTTTGCACCGGTTGCTCGACTGGAAGCCATCCATATCCTACTCGCATATGCATCATGCTATGATATAAAGCTTTATCAAATGGATGTAAAAAGTGCATTTTTAAATGGCTTCATAAATGAACTTGTATATGTTGAGCAACCACCTGGATTTGAAGACCCTAGATATCCTAACCATGCTTACAGGTTGTCCAAGGTGTTATATGGGCTAAAGCAAGCTCCAAGGGTTTGGTATGAGCGTCTTCGCGACTTCCTCATTGAAAAGGGCTTCAAGATCGGGAACGTCGACACAACTCTATTCACAAAGAAACATAACGGTGATATTTTCATTTGTCAAGTATATGTTGATGACATAATCTTTGGCTTGACAAATGACTATCATTGCAAGGAATTTGGTGAGTTGATGTCGAAGGAGTTTGAGATGTCAATGATTGGTGAGCTAACGTACTTCCTCGGCTTTCAAGTCAAGAAAATGAAAGATGGTAACTTTCTCTCACAAGAGAAGTATACCAAAGACTTGTTGAAAAGGTTCAACATGGAGAAATGTAAACCAATCAAGACACCTATGCCAACAAATGGACATCTCGACCTAGATGAGGGAGGTAACCCAGTTAATCAAACTCTCTACCATTCTATGATTGATAGTTTATTATATCTTATCGCATCTAGGCCCGATATTATGTTTAGTGTCTGCATGTGTGCTAGATTTCAATCTAATCCTAAGAAAGCTCATCTTCATGCTGTTAAAAGAATTCTTAGGTATCTCAGGCACACCCCAAGCATTGGTCTGTGGTATCCCAAAGGAGCTACTTTTAACTTAATTGGCTATTCCGATTCGGATTATGCCGGTTGCAAAATTGATAGAAAAAGTACTTCTGGGGGTGCCATTTGCTTGGGAGATCACTAGTATCATGGACATCCAGAAAGCAAAATAGTGTTGCCTTTTCAACCGCCAAAGCGGAATACATTGCCACGGGTGCTTGTTGCACACAAATTTTATATATGAAACAAACTCTTCTAACTATGGCGTAGTTCTAGAAAAGGTACCTTTGTTGTGTGACAATGAGAGTGCTGTTAAAATTGCTAATAATCCTGTACAACACTCTCGCACCAAGCACATTGATATCCGTCATCACTTCCTTAGAGATCATGTTGCGAAAGGAGATATCATTTTAGAAGGAGTGAGGTCGGAAGATCAATTAGCGGAGATTTTCACTAAGCCACTTGATAAAACCCGCTTTTGCATGTTGAGGAATGAACTAAATATACTTGATCTCAGAAATTTTATTTAAGATGTCAAATGGTGTTGTCAAGCTTGCATTTGCTTATTTACATTTCTTGTATTGCATCTAGGGCTTGTCTAACCTAGTTGAGATAACCACCAACAAAGCGAGTGAAAAAGCTTAACTCGGGATCAAACTTGACAAGTCTTAGTTTTAAGCTTTTAGCACTTAAATTCTTACTTACTATACAATTGTTGGTTCTTGAAATATGCACCAGGTACTGCACTTAGGGGGAGTATTCAAAACTCAAAACACTCATGAAAACCCCTAGTGCAAGACCAAGATGCAAATTTCACCATTTGCCTATTTTCTCTAAAAATTATCTAGCCTATGGCAAAATATTTTGAAAATTATGAGAAAATATATGAGGGTGCCAATACATGTCCCAACAAGTGTTATTTTGTGTGATTATAAGTTGGGATTTGGTTTGGTTGAAAACTAGATAGAAATTTTAAAAAAATTCAAAATTTTCCTCTGTCTGGGCTCACCGGACAGTCCAGTGTGCACCGGACACTGCACTGTGCACTGTCCGGTGCACCGGCCGCGCGCGCGCAAGATCTCCTTCTCTTGTGCGCTGTCTGGTGGTTCACCGGACAGCTACTGTACGCTGTCCGGTGTGCACCGGACAGGCACTATAGACAGTCCAGTGCGCCCATAATGCGTTTTAAAAAAAAGGCCTCTAGCCCGAGACCGAGCCAGAGGCTCTAATTTCCCTCTCTGCTCTCTGGCTCTCTGCCCTCTAGCAATCCAATCTCCTCTCCGGCGATCTCTCTCGCCAGCGACGATCTTCCGGAGACCAAGCTCCTGCTCGGCCTTGGTTCCCCTCTGGTGAGCAGCCCTGCCTCCCTCTCCTCTCCCTCTGTTTCACTGCTCACTGAAGCCTACCCACCCCTTGATTGCCCAATTCAAATTCCTATCAAATTCTGTGAATCCAAGTGGTTGTGAATGTGTCTAGTGCTCTATTGAATATCCCTGCAGGTTCCTAGCTCCCTTTGGGAGGGTTTCAATCCTCAAATAGCCTTTTCACCGAAACCCTAATCCACCGCACGCCAGATGCTCGGTGAAATGCCCAAACCACTCAAAATTGCTCCGATTGAACCCAAACTTTTCAGGCACCTTCACAACACCTTCAGTAACATATTCACGCAATTTCATGCCAATCCGATATTCTAGGCTTCAATTTCACACAATTCCCTGTTTCGAGCGATCAATTCCGAGCCGAGTGCCTAAATTTCATTTTCTATGCCTAAATTCAAACCAAGCACACACTTCACTCATATTCACCCATATAAACCTATCCGTGAAGTATCGGATCAATTCCATGTTATTTCATACCTCAATTCGAATTTCAAACCTCCTATGGCACTATTTCTCGTTCAAACGCCGTTTTCGCGTCGTTTGACCTCTCGATCGCCATATCTCTCGTTTTCTGTGCCATATTTCTCTGTGTATGTATTTATTCACATTTCATATACTTATTACTATGTAACTAATATGTGCTCACCTCTTCTGTCATTTCAGTGACCTTGCCTGCCCGTGAGCCATCTCCTGTCCTGCCTGGATTCTCTCCCTCTCGTGTGAGATTTCCAGGTAGCTCTTCGCTCTCTTGTCATTCTATCGGCTGTTATCGAATTGTGCTTAGCTTTGCTCTCTCATTTGTAGTTGTCAGGTCTAGATGCCGTGCACGAAGAATGTGTTGGCGCTAGGGGAGGAGATGACGAGGACCCTCCTCGCCCCTTTAGGCAGGTCAAGGGGAAGACTGTGCATTTGGAGCAGCAGGAAGGCCGCAAGAAGCGGCGTCTGGACTGAGCAGCCCAAGCAGCGATAGCAACAGCAGCAACCGCTGAGCAGGCAGAGAGAGGAGATCAGCTACGGATTTCTTCAGATCTGATTGCATACCGAGTTCGTCGTCATGCCTCTTGTCCTCGCTCCTCCGCTCCTACCACTCCCTCCACTGCTACCACTCCACCACCCACTTCGCCTACTCCAGTCACTCTTGCGCCATCCACCACCTCAGCCATACCTACCACCTCCACTACTCAAGCTTCCACTACTCCTTCCGCTCCACCTATCCCACCTGCTCGCTTCCGGGAGCGCGATGAGACTGAGGTGTGACCACTTGCTGCGGATCCCAGGTTGTTTGATCTTCAGCGTGCTACAGCGGCACGGGTACGTCGGTTCAGATACGTGCCCGTGGAGTCTTGGTTACCTACACAGAGAGACCCAGCAGTGGCAGATCCATTCAACATCAGGATACAGGAGTCTTTCTATAGAGCACAGTTGTCAGCTCAGATTGCTCTGCGAGCGCACCAGCTATTGGATCTCCCTGCCTTCCTGCTAGCAGCTGGTGCCAACTCTAAGGTTCACCTCTCCTATCTGCCTGGACTTCTCACTCTTTTGACTACCAGCGGCAGATATGTTGAGGAATGGGTCCGAGTTTTCTATGCTACTGTATGGATCGACCCTGATCACCACTAGATGAGATTCCGATTTGAGCGAGAGGATGTTACCATTCATGCCAGTCAGATTCGTCAGTTGTTTGGATTCAACGAGTCATCGACTCGTCTTCACAGCATGTGCTATGGCACCTCTAACCCTCCTCGTCGCCCTCACGGCGGAGTTGTTCCTGGTACAGCTCACATCGCAGCTTTGTTCCGACCACCCTTCTCTGATGGGTCGCGACGTTCTCCAGCAAACTTCACCACAGCGGCCAGGTTTCTATATCAGCTCATGAGATGGACACTTCTGCCACGGATGGGTTACAGGGAGGCTGCCACTCATATTCAGCTTTGGCTCCTTGGTGCCATAGTTTCTCACTCAAAGTTTGATGTTGTGGATTTTCTCATTTGTGAGATCGAGGCCACCGTACTGGATGGTCTACGTGCTCGTCGACAACTGCCTTATGCTCACTATCTGTGTCACATCTTTGCTCAGCTGATTCGGCCCCCCAGTTCCAGGGTACTCTTGAGGCCTCTCGCCTCCTCTTTGGGTCCTACCGTCCAGCTCTAGAGGATCCTGTGCCGGCACCTGCTCCAATGATTGATACTCAGGCCAAGGATACCACCTTTCACAAGTTCGAGACTCAGGGCGCAGCAGTCCCAGATGATGATGATGATGACTTTGGGGTTCTACCTCCGCCTCCTATGCCTCCACACACTCATGATCATGAGGCTGGGAGTTCCAGTGGTGCTACCCCTGCTGCCCCTCCTGCCATTGACCCTGCTCTTGCGGCGATCCTCCAAACTCTTACTCAGCAGCAGGCTCACTTAGCAGCGATCCAGCAGCAGATGTCCGAGAGAATGCTCCCGATGTTTCAGATGATTCAGGACAGGCAGGATATTCTGCAGCAGCAGCTTCTCCAGGACCGGGCTAAGAATAGGGCATTCATGACTCTCATGCTTCAGCATACTGGTGTACAGATTCCCCTAGTTCAGTCAGCACCGCCTCCACCTCTTCAGGCTCCTGTTGTGCCAGCTATTTAGCCAGGAGCCCCTCTTCCTACAGTCAGTCCTTCTTCCTCTCCGCTCCAGTCGGTCACCCTGGTTTTCACGTCGTCGGTCATCGGCTCCGTCAGCACTCAGCCACCAGCTCCTGCTGTTACCATTGCCGATGTGGCAGTGTACATGACTTCTTCGCTCTGACAGCTCCTGCATTGCAGCCTCCGTCTGAGTCAGTACCAGCTCCAGCTTCTACAGCAGATCCTGGATCCGAGACTGACTCTGACCCACAGCTAGTGTTCGCTCTACTGCCTCGACCGCGATCGGATGCGCCCCCGCCACCTCCTCCCTCTTCTAATGTGTAGGTTTGGGTTTCCTTTTGGTGTTTGATGCCAAAGGGGGGGAGATATGAGTTGTGAGAGCTAGGGGGAGTTAGGAAGTTAGTAGAGAGTCATTTTGATGTAATATATGTGCTTGTTACTCTCTGTACTAGCTCCACTTTTGTATGATGCTTTTGGCTCACAAACTCTATTATATACTCTCGATGCTTATGTTGACTATGTGTGTATTATGTTTTCACCTTATATGTTATCACCAGTCTTCTAGTTCTTGTTCATCAATTTGATTTCACTTTTATATGAACAAGAAACTTTTGATGTGTATGCGCTCATTCTTATTATTATGGTACACACTCCTTCTGTCAAAGATAACTGAGTATAACTAACCATCTTCTCTATTGACAGAAATTTCAAAACAAACTACTCTCACAAATCTTGTAGGGTTGTCATCAATCACCAAAAAGGGGGAGATTGAAAGCATCTAGGCCCCTGGTTGGTTTTAGTGATTAATGACAATGTAATGTTATATGTGACTAACGTGTGTTTTGCAGAGACAAATGGTAAGTTAGGTCGCATTACAGGTAGAAGTACTACAACGGTGAAAACAATCCCGAAGATAAGAACTCGAAGCGACGGCTAAAACGACAAAACAAAAAGTGAAGGAGTACGTAGTCCGAGTGTCAAGGAGTTGTGGACACTCGTGATTTAGTTAGGTCTTTTATTCTATTTTAGTCATACTATAAAGAGGGGTTGCCGATGAGTAGTTTGACCAAGAGAGTTCTAGTGTAGTGTTGGTGCATATTCACACTCACATATAGTGCTAGGTGACACTCTAGAACATACTCACAAGTTAGAATGAAAACCGATTTGAAAAACAGCTAAAAATAGAAAATAGGGTTTCTGACTTTGGGGCACCGGACTGTCCGGTGCGCCCTCTGCCAGGTGGGCCCAAGATGGCTCAGGGAAGGTTTTTCCCCGATCAGAAACCTGAGAGCGCAAGGTTCAGAATTGAATTATAGTGGCGCACTGGACAGCGCACCGGACAGTGCACCGGACAGTGACTGTTCACTGTCCGGTGTGCCATCTGCCCAATGGCTACCTGTCAGAACTAGCCGTTGGAGTCGACCGTTGGCGCACCGGAATATCCGGTGCGCCCATGCGCAGAACATTACCTGTAACGGCTAGTTGGTGGGTCAGGGCTATTTATACCCCCTCCACCCACCATATTCAATGTCTTGCTACCCACATTAATTCCTGCACATTGGTAGAGCATTGCAAGCACCAAAAGCCTAGTGAGGAGATTAGAGAATCTTAATCACGCATTTGGACCTCATTAGCGCTAGCGAGAGCCACCTAGAGCACACACCACTTCCATTAGGCTTCTCTTGGTCAAGCGAAAGTCTACGGGTTGTTACTCTTGGTGATCGGCATCACCTAGACGGCTTGGTGGCGTTGGGAGCTCGGTGATCACCGTGGAGATCTTGTTGGTGACCCGACTCAAGTTTGTAAGCGGTCGTGAGGGATCCACCGCGTCGGAGTGGCAAAGGATCATCTCGTAGTGAGCACTTGGTTCTTGCGAGGACCAAGGGGGAGCGATACCCTTGCGCGGGGTGCTCCAACGAGGACTAGTGGAGAGTGCCGACTCTTTGATACCTCAGGAAAAAATTGGAGGAGTCTTCTAAACCTTGCTTTACATTCCGCACTTAATTCAAGCATTTTACATTTTGTATTTGTTTAGCAAGTATTTGAAGTATTGTCTTAGCATTGTTGTATTTCTAGTATTATTCTCTTAGTGCTAGTTGTTGGGGTGAAGTTGGGCTCTTGCTTAGGTTTTAATTAGTGTTGATTTTTAGAAAAGCCTAATTCACCCCCCCCCCCCTCTTGGGCATCGTGATCCTTTCACATACAAATTATGCAAATGTAATTCTAAGCACACTGAGAGCTCCTAAACATACTAGTGAGCAAAGAGCACAAAGCACTACTAGCAAAACTCACTGGTTGCACTACACAAGCACAACTAGAGAGAAACAACTACTTAGCTACACAAGCTAAGTAAAACAGATTAGCTACACAAGCTAATGATGAGTGAGAAACTATTTTATAATAGGTATGACTAGATATACAAGAGCATACAAGAGCAACAAATACTCACTAGCATAAGTATATGAACAAGTAAATACAAGCTAGTGAGGAAAGCTGCAAACCAACGGGAAGATGATGACACTTGGCACAATAATTTTTTTCCGTGGTGTCGATGACTTGTCAGTCACCCCTAGTCCACGTTGAGGTAGATTCGAAGCACCCAACTGCTCCTCTATCAAGTCTCCACTTGATCTCTTGAGCCGGATTGGTCAATGAACCCTCAAACCTCGATTCCACTAGAGTTGCTTTTCACCGCTTCGGCGAGGCAAGCACAACGCCTCTCACAATCACCACCGCTGCCTCTTCACAATCTCCGTTGAAGAGCTCACGGGGAACTACCACCAAGCCATCTAGGAGGCGGCAACCTCCAAGAGTAACAAGCCAACGACCTCACTTGATGATCTCCCTAGTGCCTCAAGGATCAACAACTTGATGCAATACACTAGATGGCTCCCAATCTCACTAGAATGCAATCCCAACCAATATGAGTGAGAGAGAGAGGGAGAGGAAAGGATCCAATATGCTCACAAGTGTTCCAAATGGCCTCCTACACAACTTCAACTCGGGCAACACAAGTATATATAGCCCCCTCTCCAAAACTAGCCGTTATGGGCCAAATGCACCTTTTCTGCGCACATGCGGATGGTATGCAATACAAGCCCGGACCATCCGCACAAGAATCCCAACGGCTATAAACGGTTATAAAAATGTCAGAGCATTCAAAAATGACTTGCGGATGGTCTGCCCCTTAGGGTCGGACGGTCCGCGATACATAAAACTGAGCCAAAACGAAGTTTTGCTGACTCTACACATTTGCTGAAATTTGTACTATGGACGGTCCGCACCTGGACCCTAGACGGTCCGCAATACAAAATATTTGTACTGTGGACGGTCCGCACTCAGGCCCCGGACGGTCCGCAGTTCAAAAAATAAAACAAAAATAGAACTAATCGAGTTCTGTCCAAACACCAGTCCTTCAACTATGGACGGTCCGCCACCTGGGACCAGACGGTCCGCAGTACAAAAACTTCACAAAACACAGAAACTCCGTGTTTCTACCCATCATCTCAAGTTAGACATGCGGACGGTCTGCCATGCTGGCCCGGACGGTCCGTGGTACCTCAATTCAGCCCATATTCAAGAAATCACTTTTGAGTAAGTTATTCTTTCACGAACCAAAGCGTTGTTAGCCCTCATGCAAATGCACCAACTATATGAGCAATGAGGCACTAAAGACATGTCAAGTAAGATAATTGACCCCTCTTGATAGTACGGCTATCTAGCCTACTAACCCGGTCAATTATCAACCTCTAAGCACCTTTTGACTAGTCAAACAAAAACCTATTGTTATACCTTTGCCTTGAGCATTCAATTCCATCTCCTTAAATGATGAACAATGGGCATCCATAAGTGTAGCCAACCATGATACCTTTTACCATTTGTCCATAGCATGAAGTTCCTCCACCATCATCATCAAGCCACTTGATCAATAGCCCAGATCAACACATGGCTTGATAATTCTATAATGATATGATCCCCTCCATGTTATCACATGGCCTTCTTGGTTCATCAATCTCAACATAGCTTGCTCTTCACCATTGCATTATGTCCATCGGTGCTAAGTCCTTGCTCTTGCTTCACCGCCACGCGGTCCCTCACACATGAGCCTTTGACTTGCCCTTCACACTAGCCACTTGGTCCATCGAAGCTAAGCCATATCTCTTGATCTTCTCCATATAGCCACATGACACCATGTCATGTCTTCATATGCAATGAGCTCCTTTATCACACTAGTTGAGCATCTCAATATCACCAAGCCACATCACCACCATGGCTAAAATAACTCACACTAGTGTACCTGTGGACTAATCACCTGTGTATCTCAACATAAACACTTATTAGTCCATATAAGTTGTCAATCAATTACCAAAACCAAATAGGGTCTCACAAAATATATCCTTGGTGACACTCATAAGGGGGTAACCACTAGATCTCGAGTTGCTCATTTTTGTGAACATTACTCTTTTGTGTCTTCTATTGAGCCATACAGGATAGAGGATGCATTAAGAGATCCGGATTGGATGGTGGCTATGCAAGAGGAGCTCAACAACTTCACGAGGAATGAGGTATGGCATTTAGTTCCATGTCCTAATCAAAATGTTGTAGGTACCAAGTGGGTATTTCACAACAAGCAAGATGAGCATGGTGTGGTGACAAGAAACAAAGCCCTACTTGTGGCCAAAGGTTATTCACAAGTTGAAGGTTTGGATTTTGATGAAACTTATGCACCCGTAGCTAGGCTTGAGTCAATTCGAATATTACTTGCCTATGCTACTTACCATGGCTTTAAGCTCTATCAAATGGACGTGAAAAGTGCCTTCCTCAATGGACCTATCAAGGAAGAGGTCTACGTTGAGCAACCTTTCGGCTTTGAAGATAGTGAGTACCCTAACCATGTGTATAAACTCTCAAAGGCGCTTTCTGGGCTCAAGCAAGCCCCAAGAGTATGGTATGAATGCCTAAGATATTTTCTTATCACTAATGGCTTCAAAGTCGGAAAAGCTGATCCTACTCTCTTTACTAAGACTATTGCAAAAGATTTGTTTGTATGCCAAATTTATGTCGATGATATTATATTTGGGTCTACTAACAAATCAACTTGTGAAGAATTTAGTAGGATCATGGTACAGAAATTCGAGATGTCTATGATGGTGGAGTTGAAGTATTTCCTTGGATTTCAAATCAAGCAACTCCAAGATGGCACCTTCATCAGCCAAACAAAGTATATTCAAGACATACTTAATAAGTTTGGAATGAAGGATGGCAAACCCATCAAGACACCCATGGGAACAAATGGGCATCTCGACCTCGACATGGGAGATAAATCCGTAGATCAAAAGGTATACTGGTCGATGATAGGATCATTACTCTATTTATGTGCATCTCGACCAGATATTATGCTTTCAGTATGCATGTGTACAAGGTTCCAGGCAAATCCTAAGGAAGTTCACCTTAGGGCCATGAAGAGAATCATGAGATATTTAGTTTATACTCCTAAGTTTAGGCTTTGGTACCCTAAGGGATCCACTTTTGATTTAATAGGATATTCCGATGCTGATTGGGCAGGGTGTAAAATTGATAGAAAGAGCACATCAGGGACTTGTCAGTTTCTAGGGAGATCCTTGGTGTCATGGGCTTCAAAGAAACAAAACTTAGTAGCTCTTTCCACCGCCGAAGCCGAGTACATTGTCGTAGGCCATTGTTGTGTGCAATTACTTTGGATGAGGCAAACCCGCAGGGACTATGGCTACAAATTGAGCAAAGTCTCTCTCCTATGTGATAATGAGAGTGCAATCCGCATGGCGGATAATCCTGTTTAACACAGCCGCACTAAGCACATAAACATTCGGTATCACTTTCTGAGGGATCACCAACAAAAGGGAGATATCGAAATTGCTTATGTTAACACCCAAAACCAATTGCCGATATCTTTACCAAGCCACTAGATGAGAAAACCTTTAGCAAACTTAGGAATGAGATAAATATACTTGATTCTCGGAATTTTGATTGAAACATTGCACACATAGCTCATTTATATACCTTTGATCATGTCTCTTTCATTTGGTACACATACATATTTCTTATTCTTTTTGTGCCAAGACTACGACTAATGTGTTTCCAAGTGTATTTTTATACTAAGTCGTAGATTGAAAGAGAAATGGAGTATTTAGCAAATACCAGGCTTCCACTCAACTCTAACGATATCATTTACCCTTTGTCGTTACTCCACAAACTCTCAATGGTATGACCCTTCACTCATATTTGTATTACCATATGGGAGAAAGTATTAAAGGGCTCCCAAGTTCTCCGTTTTTGGCGATTAATGCCAAAGGGGGAGAGAGTATTAAGCCCAAAGCAAATGGACCTCACCACCATATTTCAAAATTTTCGAAATGTAGTTTTAATTGATATTTTTCAAATTGGTATCTATTTCATGGTAATTTTCTATTGGTATCCATTTCAATTGATGTTTTCTCAAATTAGTATCTAATATCAATTGGTATCCATGTTTCACTTAATTTGTGAAAGAAAAAAATTCAAATTGATATCTATCTCAAAACCCTCTTGAAAGCTAAGAGGATAATTTCATTCAGGGGGAGTTGATATTTAGTCAAAGGAAAAGCATTTGAAACAGGGGGAGAAATTTTAAATCTTGAAAATGCTTCTTACAATCTTATTCATATACCTTTGACTATTTGCAAAAAAGACTTCGAAAAGGTTTTCCAAAAGAATTTGCAAAAACAAACAAGTGGTGCAAAAGTGGTCCAAAATGTTAAATAAAAGAAACAGCAATCCATTCATATTTAGTGAAATTTTCAATTGGTTTAACTTCAAGTAACCTATGCACATTCTAAATGCAAACTAGTTACATTTCTATACTTATTATTTGCTTTGGTTTGTGTTGGCATCAATCACCAAAAAGGGAGAGATTGAAAGGGGAATTGGGTTAATCATTTCCTATAATTAATTTTGGTGGTTGACGACCAACACAAACACATGGACTAACTAGTTTGTCTAGAATACATGTATTACAGGTGCATGAGGTTCAACACAAACCAATAAAAGAATCAAGTTAGTGACACAATTTGAAACGGAGCAAAGAACTTGAGTGTGCTGAAAGTTGGCGCACCGGACTGTCCGCTGTGCCACCGGACAGTATCCGGTGCACCAGGACCGTACATGTGTCAACCAACCACTCTCAGGAAAACAGAGGCGCGCTCCGCTATAATTCACTGGACTGTCCAGTGAGCAAGCGGAGCAATGGCTATCTGCGTGCAACGGTCAACTCTGCCAAATGAATAGTGCAGCAACAGTGCAACACAGAAGTCAAAGCAGTAAGTCAGAGAGGCACCGGACTGTCAGGTGTGGCACCGGACTATCCGGTGCCACAAGAGGACAAAGCTCCAACGGTCGACTCGGCTCCGAACCCTAATGGTTGGCTGACGTGGCGGTGCACCGAACAGCACACAGTACCTATCCAGTGGCGCACCGGACTGTCCGGTGCGCCCATCGTTAGCAGCCTTAACCAACGGCTACCAAGGTGGTTGGGGCTATAAATATCCCCCAACCACCACAAACTTTGGCATCCAAGTTTTCTGAATATCACATTCAATACAAGAGCTCTAGCATTCATTCCAAGACACAATACAAAAGATCAAATCCCCTCCAAGTCCTAAATTCATTCCAAACACTTAGTGGCTTGTGAGAGAGAGATTTTTGTGTTCATTTGAGTTCTTGTCGCTTGGATTGCCTTTCTACTTTTTCCATTCTTATTCTCAAGTGCTTTGTAAGCAAGGCAAGAGACACCAAGTGTGTGGTGGTCCTTGCAGGGTCTTAGTGACCCGTGAGATTAAGGAAGAAGGCTCACTCGGTCTAAGTGATCGTTTGAGAGAGAAAGGGTTGAAATAGACCCGGTCTTTGTGACCTCCTCAACGGGGACTAAGTTCTTTGGAACCGAACCTCGATAAAACAAATCACCATGTTCACTCGCCTTATTTCTTAGTTGATTTATTTTCCCTCTCTTTCGGACTTGAATTTAATTCTAATGCTAACCCCCGACATTAGTGCTTGCTTAAGTTTGTAAATTTCAGGTTTCGCCTATTCACCCCCCTCTAGGCGACTTTCAAAAACCCATAAGAGAGATTCAGTATTACTAAAAGTCCTTGCAAACCTTATATATATGATTTTCCATACCAAAATATTGGGTATGCACCTCATCAATTCAGTTTAACATGGTTGTATAATCATGAATGGCTTGAATATAGTATCAAGAAGGCATCTGCATTTTGTTTTATATGCTACTTGTTCAAGAAGGGCAGTGGGTCAAATGCATTTTTTGTTGATGGATGGAATAATTGGAATATAGAACAAAGCACTTCTCAAACATAGTGGTTCTATGGCACACAATGCAGCTCAGGATAGGTACATTGGTTTTATAAATCCCAAGGTAGCAATTTATTATCACTTTGACAAGTGGACTGACGAGGATCTTTGTCTTTACAAAAAGAATTAACATATTCACTTATACGTGTCAAGTTTCTTTTGCATCAAGGATTGGCATTTTGTGGACATGATGATGTTGTTTACTTGTCCTCAATTGTTGTGTATCAAAAACAAGACAACATAGATATTAAATATTAAGGACCTTCGTCCTTCGAAGTTTTATCTTCTTTCAAATATAATGTTTCTCAGATGAAGGAGATGAAGACCGTTCATAAAGGTAATATTACAATGTAATATTATAATAGATATTTATTCCATTTGGCATGTTAGGATAATGTCATAATCTGAATCACATACAAAAGAAACATTACAAGTATTATTTTACATTAATACCTTTGGCTTGCTTGAAGGAAATAATGCAGAAATGACTTCCAATGAAAGCGTGAATAGTAGGAGAGTACTGTTCATCTATTTATAGGCATGGGACGTAGCCCAAGCAGAAGTACAATTATGACCCTAATGCTTATACATTGTCATAATACATATATCAAGGGTAAATGGGTCTCTTCACTGTTGATTTGATTTCTTGTATAATCTTCGGGATCACCTTAAGCTGAAGCTCTGATTCTTGTATAATCTTCACTGTTGAGATGTTCTAAATGATCCATAGGGTTCAAAGTAGTAGATCTAAGAAGGGCACTTCTCAAAATCCACACACCAAAAAGATATAAACAAATCTTTCACGGAATGGTGAGAGAACGAAGAACACAAATAAGCACAATAAACAAGATCACAAGAGACACAAGATTTATCCCGAGGTTCGGTCACACCACCAAGGTGCCCTACTTCCTCGTTGAGGCACCCACAAAGAGCCGGGTCTCTTTTAACCCTAATCCTCCCTTTGCCGACCACAAAGGTCAAGCTCACACACTAATCTTTGCTCAAACGAGCGGGTAATACAAACTTTCTTGTGGTCTTCCATAAGATTTGGAGACTCACAAGAGACACCTAGTCGTCTAGGAGCTAGAAGCTCCAAGAGTAATGAATCCACAAAGAACTCGATGTAGTACCAAAGCTCGAATGAAGAAGAGCAAGAGAGATTTGGAGATGAAGCACAAAAAACGTAGCTCTCAAACTCACTCAAAGATTTCTCTCCAAAGATTTGAAATGGGAGAGGCAAGATATGTGTGAGAGAGAGTGGGAGGTGTTCTTCAAGATAGAAATGGAGTTTGGGTCGTGCTCTTATGTGTGGGGAGAGTGGTAGGAGTGAGTATATATAGGTGGAGCTCAAAACTAGCCGTTGGGCAGATTTTTCTGTCTGAGACCGGTTGAACCGCCCCTGGCAGGTCAGGCAGACTGTCTGCTAGTCTGACTGTCAGACTGACTGGCAGACTGACCTGCAGACTAGTCAAGTTGACCAAGACCGGTAGAACCGCCCCTAAGACCGGTTCAACCGCCTGGGGCAGGCTGACAGACAGTCTGCCAGTCAGACTGGCAGACTGCAAGTCAGACTGCAAAAACAGGTCCTGACACCGGTTGAACCGCCCCCAGGGCCGGTTCAACCGCCTGGGGGTCAGACTGGCAGTCAGTCTGCCAGTCAGGAGGTCAGACTGGTCAGGTGACCCTGACACCGGTTGAACCTCCCCTAGGACCGGTTCAACCGGTTTTGACCAGTGAGGTTCGGGGAAAATACCCCAGCTGAACTTTCCCTGGACACCGGTTGAACCTCTCTGGACCCCGGTTGAACTTGCCCTGGACCCCGGTTGAAGTTGAAGTTCAGCTGGAGTTGAGAAAGCTCAACTCAGCTGAAGTTCAGCTCAGTTGAAAAGCTCAGCTGCAGCTGAAGAAGCTCAACTCAGCTGAAGTTCAGCTCAGCTGCAGTTTAAGAAGTTCAGTTGTTTTTCAACAAGAACACTCTAGGTTTCTCAAACCTAACCACGGTCAACCATAGAATTTTAAAGAGATTTTTGGTTTTCAAAAAATAGCTTTTGAATATAGAGGCTTGAGCTTTGGCAAACACCTACCTTCTTTTTGGATCCCTCTTTATAGTACGATGATTCCTATACTCAAGTTAAATAAAATATAATTAAGTAAACTCCTTGAGTCATTGGTGTCTCATGTGTGATTTCTCCATGGCGTTGCTTCATAAGGATCACAAACATCTTTGTCTCACCTTTTGAAGCAAACATAAATCAAACCATGTGACTTGTACCATATCACCATATGTGAGTTCAAATCATGGCTTCAAGTCACTGTACTGATGCATCAACATGTTATAACTCTTCATAGCTGATTAGTTCATCGACTTAGTGCAAGTACTCCCTTCTTCACCTTAGCCATGGTACCTCGGTCCACAAGCCGTCGCTTGGCCTTCACCTTCGCTTAGTTCCTCGAAACCCTTTCCTTGCCATCTTCACCCTATCAAGCCATTCTTGAGTCACATCATATTGAGCATCCATTGAGAGAATCATTTCTTCAATATTGTGAACCTTGCTTGAATGTCTTCTAGATATAACCGTTAAGATCAATCAAGCTCTAGTTTGATTCTCATAGAAGCATATATGGACTGATAGTAATATGGTCCAGCCAATTCACGGTTCCTCATATCTTATTCACTTTGGCTTGACCAATCCTCTTAATCACTTCAACCTCTATTATGATCATATTTATGCATAGTGATTTCTCAGGTCTTGTCCATATATTCAAACCAATATAGAGATCATATTATATCCATTTGCATTGTCTCACTGGTTATTTACCCTTGTGTTGAACCTTTGTTCACTGTCATTATACACTATTCAAGTATGTTCATCATACTGAATTTCCTGTTCAACACTTAGCAAACTCGTTAGACCTTTAAATGTGTTGTTATCCAAATCACCAAAACTCACAAAAGGGATGAATGCACTTTCAGACGTACCTATTAAGATGAATCAAAAACGGTTTCCTCCATTCTGAGGACCTTCGGCAGAGAAGGAGAACCCCAACAGATGAAAGTGAAGAGTCTAGCAAAAGAGGCAAATTCATTGAATTTTTGAAGTTTCTTGCAGGAAATAGTGATGAAGTGAATAAGTATGTCTTGAACAATGCACCAGGTAATTGCACTTTGATTAGCCTAAAGATACAAAAGCAAATTATTCATTGTTGTGCCATAGAAATTATAAATAATAATTGAGGAACTTGGAGATGAGCCCTTTGCAATTTTAGCAGATGAATCTAGTGACATATCACATAAAGAACAACTAGCTCTTTGATTGTGTTATATTGATAAACTTGGAAGGCCATGTGAGCACTTCATTGGAGTAGTTCATGTAGATGATACTATCTCTTTGTCACTTAAGGAAGCAATCGAAGGTTTGCTTGTTAGTCATGGATTGAGTATGACTCGTATTAGAGGTCAAGGTTATGATGGCGCTAGCAATATGAAAGGAGATATTAAAGGGCTAAAAGCATTAATCATTCAAGAATCGCCTTGTGCTTATTATATTCATTACTTTCCACATCAACTCCAACTAGTTATTGTATCTGTTGCTAAGGGAAATATTGACTACAAGGCTTTTTTTTATCAAGTATCTATCTTGTTGAACATTGTTGGGGTTTCTTGCAAGCGACATGGTATGCTTCAAAATGCTAGGCTTGAGAATGTCAAGAAATCACTAGAGTGTGGTGAGCTTGAATCAGGGAGTGGATTAAATCAAGAGATGGGTTTGCCTAGGCCTGGTGACACTCAGTGGGGCTCGCATTACAAAACTACATGTAGCATCATCATTATGTATTCCTTAATCCATGATGTGCTCATTGATCTTGATGTTGATACTCCACATAAGGATGATTGGACGAAGATTCATTTTGTGCTTGGAGCATTTGGAACCTGAGTTTGTTTTCTTTGTGCACTTAATGTATGTTATTCTTGGATACACAAATGAGCTATCTGAGTGTTTGCAGAGAAGGGATCAAGATATTCTTAATGCAATCTCACTTATTAATGTGGCAAAGAGCAGAATGCAACATTTGAGGTCTGATGGTTGGGGTAGTTTTCTAAAGAATGTCACTTCTTTTTGTATTACACATAGTGTCAAAGTTCCTGCTATGGATGGTGCTTATGTGCCTTATGGAAAATCAGCAAGGTATGCCCATGCCTGAAACCAAACAAATGATGACCATTTTAGAAGAGAAGTATACATTGGTGTCATTGATCAAATTAGTCAAGAGCTTGATAATCTAATTGATGAGATTAACATGGAGCTACTCTCTTGTACGTCAGCATTTAGTCCTTCCCACTCCTTTACTTCTTTTGATGCACATAAGGTACGTAGATTGGCTGAATTTTATCCTAATGACTTCTCCGAAAACAATTTGCTACAACTAGAATTGCAACTTGATAATTATATTGATGACAGACATGCAACGAGATGAACAATTCCAAGGTCTAGTTGTTCTCTCAGTTAAGCTTGTTAAAACAAAGAGACACAAAATGTATGATATGGTGTACTTGCTTCTCAAATTGGTATTGCTTTTACCGGTGGCAACTACGAGTGTTGAAAGGGTATTTTCTGCATTGGTTATAGTGAAATCCAAATCAAGAAATAAGCTAGGTCATACCATTTTGGATGATTGTCTACTCACATTTATTGAGCGGGATATTTTCTTCCAAGTTCCTGAAAATGATGTAGTTGAGACATTCATGTCATTGAGAAAACGGAGGATCAACAAGTAATATTGTAAGTCCCTTCTATAGCTATATTTTAGAGTATTTGTATTTCATTTGAACAATTTGTATAAAGATATGTTGTCGTACTATCGTTTTACCGAATTGTAAATGAATTACCGAGTTGCATAATACTCCCTCCATCCTAAATTAAAATTTGTTTTACATTTTTTACAAGATTCATACAATAATTAATATATATGTTGTATATATATGTCTAGATTCATAATCATCAATATGAATATGGACGTAAAAATCTAGAGCTAAAACGGCTACTATTTGGGACTGAGAGTACATTTTTTTGCATCGTATGTTCTATGGTCAAATCCTAAGTCCGTCACTGACCTTAGGTATATCTTTGCTTTAAGCCATTGCATTTTGTTTTTTTTCTCTTTAATATATCAAGCACTTGATTATTCTATATGTCCATTATTAACATTTTCTATGTTATCATTCATGCTAAATCTTGAACATGACTTGCTCGATCTCATTCACATTACTAGAATAAATCATCAAACCACTAGTTGCCTCGAAAACTGATTTCCAATAGTAAAAAAACCGGCTTTACGGAATAAAAAATAGATTTTCTTATTGAATGAACGAGAAGAATTGGAAGAGCAAAGTTGAACTGCAACGTGAAACGGCCACGTAGGAAACAGCCGTGTCTGCCTCAGGAAAAAAAAAGGAAATAGCCGTGTCGACGGAACATTCCAGAAGGCCGCCGCGGGATGTGCCAAAGCGCATCCACCCCGTACGCGTCCACTCAGCTGCCGCACGCTGAGATGCTGACCCGACCCGGCGAGTCGGCTACTCGCTGTCTCTCTCTCCCACCACAAATATTCTTCCCGCCACGATCCCTCTCATGATCTCATCCGGAAGAAAGGGGGGAAAGAACTTGCCTTTTTCTCTCTGCTGGTTCAAGAACGCCATGGAAAATCTCGAGCGCTCGCTGTGATTCCTACGAGTACCCAAGCCCAACCAAGCCCTAGCCCGGCAGCCATTCTCTTCGTTCCCTCTTTGCTCTGCGCGCCACATCGCACGACCTCCCCGAAGCAGACGTGCCCGCTGCCCGTCCGTCCCCCGTGGCCATGGCCGCGACGTGGTCTTCGTCTTGCTGCGCCGCGACCGCGTCGAGCAGCGCTCTGCTTCGTCATGCCCGCGTCAAGAGCGCGCCTTGGGTAGCCGGTGCCAGCCGGAGTAGCTACAGGCAGCGGCGGCGGCGGCGGGAGCTGTCCATCCGCGCCACGGCCGCGGCGCCGCCGCCCGTGGTCTACGCGGACGCCGGCGCCGGCGCCGACAACGTGGCCTCGCTGAAGATCAAGCTCCTGGTAGGTGATTATCCAGCAACTTGTGGTTATTGTTTCACATCCTAGCGTTTTGTTTTTCCTTGGCCCGTGTGTGACTGTGAAATGCGAACGGATCGCTCCTGCTCTGCTGGGGTGACTTGCGCAGAGCGCGGTGTCCGGGCTGAACCGTGGCCTGGCAGCGAGCCAGGAGGACCTGGACCGCGCGGACGCGGCGGCGCGGGAGCTGGAGGCGGCGGCGGGGTGCCCCGTCGACCTCAGCAGGGACCTCGATAAGCTGCAGGGCCGGTGGCGGCTGCTGTACAGCAGCGCGTTCTCTTCGCGGACGCTCGGCGGCAGCCGCCCTGGCCCGCCCACCGGCCGCCTCCTCCCCATCACGCTCGGCCAGGTGTTCCAGCGGATCGACGTGGTGAGCCGCGACTTCGACAACATCGTGGAGCTGGAGCTCGGCGCGCCGTGGCCTCTGCCGCCGCTCGAGGCCACGGCAACGCTGGCGCACAAGTTCGAGGTCATCGGTGAGTCCACTGTCCCTGTCCACCAGTCCTGCCCTCCTCTCTCTCTGCCACCCATCCCATCCCAACTCTGATGGCGGACGGACATTGCAGGGACCTCGGGCATCAAGATCACGTTCGAGAAGACGACGGTGAAGACCAAGGGCAACCTGTCGCAGCTTCCTCCGCTGGAGGTGCCCCGCATCCCGGACAACCTCCGGCCGCCGTCCAACACCGGGAGCGGCGAGTTCGAGGTGACCTACCTCGACGACGACACGCGCGTCACCCGCGGGGACAGGGGGGAGCTCAGGGTGTTTGTCATCGCGTGACCTGATCGCGCTTGCGGCGCCGTTCTGCTGGTCCGTGAGATTGCCATCCTTCTTCCTCCCTGTTGCTCCAGTAGATTTGTTGGTTTCTTCGTCTGACCAATGTATACCGTTCTGTTCTGTTCTTCCGTGAACTGAATCTGCGATTAACTTAGTAACTATCTTGTGTGGTTTACATGCTTGCTCCGTCCTTATTTACTTTGTTAATTTATAATTCGAACTGATTGCCTTGCAAATTGCACCTCTAAGAAACAGGGAAGGTAGCGGAGGTGATTGGTATTTTTTTGCTTACCCCTTTCACCTCAGTTTTGATGATAATATTTTATTTATCCTCTTTCATCTTTTAGTCTTCCATAGTTCCATGAACTGAATCTACGAGATTAACTGATATAATGTAAAATTTGTATAGAATTGGATGCATAGAACTGGAAATTTGCAAACCAAAGCTGGTCTTAACTAAGCCAATCTTATTAGTTTTGAACGTTGAAAAACCAAAAATATAAAAGGGGCATTCCGAGAATCGAACTCGGGACCTCTTGCACCCAAAGCAAGAATCATACCACTAGACCAAATGCCCTGTTTGGAATTTTGTTAATTTATATTAAATAAATATGGTATGTAATTGTTTGGAACTAAAACTTGTATCGCCATACCAAATGACTTTTCGTTTGTTGGGATTGCTATAGATTTATTTTAAGTGGTGGATTATATAGTAACAAAAACTGATGTAATGCATTTGTATGGACAGAAAACGGCTGTTGGGTTAAGCTTCCTGTGCAATCACTATATATCAAACTACCAAAAGTCATATTTTTTTAAATTATATATCTCTACTATATAAAAAGCACTAGTTTCTACGTTTTTTTACCGTCTTCTTGTTATCTCACATTTAAATGGTTAAAAAGCTAAACTTATGCACAAAGGTGGATTCGAACTATAGTTATTAGTTGCAAACCCGTATTCACACTGATCCAACCAACGCAACACATATGTTTTGCCGTTTATATTCTATACTCAAACATAAATGGTTTTATATTTATCCTCAAGTATAAATAAAACTGTAGCAACTTACGAGCACTTTGCTAGATATGTACTTCACTATTTACTCTACTAATATATTAGATTTGAACTTTTATTTTATCTTATGTGAAGAAATATAAAAAAGAATTTTATTATTTATTAGGTATAATTTTCTTATATCTCTTGATATAGTATGAACCAGAATATGAAATTGAATATATTGGTAGAATAATAATAAAGTATAACTATATTTAAAAATATTTTTTGGGATGATTATATGAAAAGCTCGATTGCACAACATTTTTTGCAGTTTTTACCAACCACTTAGCTATAGGCTAGAAAAATTTAGTACACCATTCAACGTATCTAACCATTTAGCTATAGACTAGAAAATTCAGTATACCATTCAACGTATCTTATGCTAATAGAGACTTCGTGCTTATATAAGCACATAAAATCTAGTGCGTTTGTGGGCAATCCAAGGGTGATTGGTGTTTTTTATCCCTTTCACCCCACTTTCGATGATAGTAATTTATTTATCCTCGTTCATCTTAACATTTCGGTCTTCCATGAACTGAATCTACGAGATTAACTGATATAATGTAAAATTTGTAGAGAATCCCTTTCACCCCACATGCACGTGTGAAGAAAAAAAAATAGCACATCTCTAAATTATATCTTAATATTGTTCGATTATATATGAGTCATTATTAATGTGTATTCAACTAATTTATTTGTATAATTCTTTATTTGAATTTTATGCCAGATAAACAAATGTTTATAGGACAGTAGAGCAATAATATTTTATTGACTTGTGTTTGCACCCCGGAGATGCCGAGACCATATATATATACTTTGTTCGTGCAGAATCAAGACGTTTCATACCTTCATGAGACTAAACCAACATTAATTAGCCAGACTATTTTATCCTTTCTAGCACAGCACTCTATCTTATTAAAAAGTGATTTCAAGTTTAAGGCATGCTGTTTTTGAGAAGGTCGAAAATTTTGTATAAAATAATATCAAAACATGTGTATAAATACGTTTACATTTTCATGAAAAATTAACATATCCACATCTGATCTCAATCATCGTTGAACATTAACTTTAATGAAGTTACAAAGAATAGAAAATAAAAAGCATGCCATGATAAAAGAAAGAGAAAAGGGGAAAAAGGAAAATAAGAAAGGATGAACCAGTTTGCTCCTCGCCGCTCTTGCCCATCTGTAATATCCTTATTCCGGTGGATGGTAATATCATGCTTCAAGACTTAATATAATTAATAGAGTACTCATACCAACAAAGTTCATCTTTCTTTTCGGAAGCTTGTCTTGAAAGAACATCTGGGTTAAATGTGCTTAGCCCAGAGCAATCTTGGGATGAGTGACCGACCGAGAAGTTTTCTCGGGTGCACACGAGTGAAGTCAAAGTACGCATAAAAGACTCGTGTTAGTCTGTGGGATGATATATGATCGTAGAGGGTTGCTGGGAGTAAGTATCGCATAGCAGCTCGATGCAGTAGATGGTCGGGGTCGGGGAGGGGGCGTGGAGTGGCACGTGACCACGGTCTCGACGGCGCGCTGCTCCAACAAGTTGAACGTGTTCATTTCTTGATGAGGACACGTTTGGAGCAGCAGAGATCGACACAACCCTTAATGAAGTCGTCACAGTTCGCGTCGACGTGCTCCATGATGGGCAAGATGGAGTGCATCACCGGGAAAGGCGGGATGTCGGGCACGTGCACGAGATCCTCCCCTATGTCGTCCTGGAAGCTCGTTGTGGCTCGCTCGTGGAGCGCCGGGAGTGCAGGAAGGCTAAGACCTCGACGCCCGAGGTGAAGAAGTAGGCCATCACATGGAGCTCCTCCGCCAAGTCTGGCGCCGCGATGCTGCACAAGTCAAGGACGAGCACGATCGAGGACATGGCGGCTAGGAACTCATGGAGGTGCCGGTTGGAGACGTGGATGACCTCGATCCAATGGCATGACAACGTTTCTAGATCTAACGCTTTCTACGTTCCTACCGTAGTTTTGCACCTGACGATTCCACTTAAAATCTAAATCTAACTGACGTAATTCATAAAAGAAAACTCGCTCTTTTATAGTATTGATAGATATAGATGACCTCGATCTAACGGCGAGACAACGTTTCTAGATCTAACGTGTTTCTACGTTCCTTCTGTAGTTTTGCACCTTACGATTCGACTTAAAATCTAGATCTAACGATCGTGATACATAAAAGAAAACTCGCGCTTTTATAGTATAATCTTCTCTACAACTATTAAGAGCATAGTGTAGACCACTTTCATGGCTCCGCCTCCCCACGTGGCATGCCCGCGCCCATCCCCGCGAATGTCGCCCCTGCACCCAACCCGCGATGCAATCCCCAAGCCATCAGCGCTCCCTCCGCCGAGCAGGAGAATCCCCTCCACCGCCATCAGCGCTCGCCCGCCATCCGCTCTCCATGCTTAGGGTCCGCCATCAGCGCTCGCCTGGCTGCTCGACGCATTCGCCAGTGCCACATTCGACCAGATCGACTGTAGAGCCCAAAATTTGTATTAAAGAAAACAAGGAATAAAAAAAATAATAAATCTTTACTAAGATACAAATAAACCATTGTGTCATATTGAATCTTGTTGGATAAAAATATTACAATGAATAGAAGAGTTAGATTAAAACCCTAGATTTGAATTTGGGATTTGAAAATAAGAAAAAGAGAAGGGATATAAAAATATAAATAATATATAAATATATTTAAAAAGTAGTACTGTTTATGGCGCAATATCATCTGGAGATAAATTGGCCACAAGTTTAAATTTAAACCAGGATTTAAATTTGAATCGGAAAGGGAGAAAAAGGAAAGAGAAAGAGGAGAGAAAAATAGAAATGAAAAAAAAAGAAAAAAAAGAAACCACCTAGCTGGGCCAATTTCCTTCCCTGCCGGCCCAACTCTCGCTTCCACTGCGCCTCGCGTTAGCCCACGCGCGACACGCCACTGTCATGTGGGCCCCCTCGGTCAGGCTGACATCCACTCGTCATCCACTTCGCCGCACTATACGCCGTCTGACACTACCGGGTGGGACCACTGTGTCAGCTCCAGCCTCTCGCCGAAATCACCGTGAAGCTACGGCGGGTTGTTGCGATAAACCGGGATCCAGCTGACCTTGGCCGGAGCTCTCGGGACCAGGCTCCACCGGTCGGGCTCGGACCCCCCGATTCCTCCGGTCGTGCTTCTCGGTGTATAAGAATCGAAGCCGCTCCCAGCCATCCGCAGAACGGATTGAGCGCGCAGTAGTTGATATCCATGCCGCCGCGGCTGATTCAAGCGTGGGTGGTCGTCGGGTCTCGGCATTGGGTCTGGGAACTTCAGCTCGTCACTGGGATGGTGCTCGAGGCCTCGCCGGACTCGATTAGCATGCATTGCACTGGGAATTCCTTGCCGAAGTCGCGGGTTGCCATGGATCCGCCGTGCGCCGTGGATTGTGATCCACCGTGCACGTGACGCGGTGAGTTTCCCTCCTATGAACGCGCCTTGCCTCCCTCTTTCTTTAGCGCTCAACTTCAATTGGGATCTGGCATCTGAGGATGGCGTACTTTCTCGCCGAAGTCTACCGCCGCCGCGGGTCCGCACTTCATCGCGGCCGGGGGTCTGTGCGGCACGACTACCGGTAAGAAGGCTCCCCGGACGTCCGCCTCTGTCTTCTCTGCGCGTAGCACCTTACGGTTGGGGGAATATTACACCTGTGGGAGAATCCCCACAACTCCGGTGTGCTTCGGCGTTGGCTCCGCCGTGGGCTTGGCGGCGCCGCCTGGGTAGTGTCAAGGGAAGTGGATGGGTGCTGGAGCGTTGATCGGGGAACGTGCGGCCGAGATTAGATGGGAACCCCCCCTTTCCGTCTGATGTCTTGTCCTCCGTCCGATCTCAATCCGGTGGCCTGTATTCGTTACCGATTCGTCAGTAAGGTAAATCTAATCCGAACACTCGGTTTGTAATCCAATGGCCAGAATCCATCCATACCTCTTCGGCGGTACATTTTCTAAAAGAGACCCTGCGCTTTACTTATATCAACCCGCCGTCCATAATAGGATTCGCTTGAGTCTTAGGAACTTTTGCGGATTAGCCCCTGCACTTCTGTTTAATGGAGGCGCAGTCCAGTGGGTAAGAAAATCATAGAAAATGATTTAGAAAATGATTTTTAGTGTTAAAATAAATCAGAAACTTATTTAATTCATAACTAATTCATTTTAGCTCCTTTTTGACCCATTCCAGTTGCAATAATTTTGTTATAATATTGTTTATCACCTAGTGCCTCTATTTAGCCATGAAACTTGAACTAAAAATGTTCATTTTAGATTAATCCATTCGAAGTACCTAATAACTTCAGAAATCCATAACTTAAAATCTATAACTCCAAAATTAATGATTCCTGTTCCTATGACCTTATTTCAATGTGTAGATTATTACTGTGTATTTTGCATATATGTTTGGTGTAATGTTAATTTTGCCTATACAATGCTTGTTTGTATTGCTACGACTAGCGCGAGGTTTCGAGTCATCTGAAGATCATCCTGGTACCTGGAATCTCAAGCCCCAGGCAAGTTGTGCCCTTGATCACTTCTTTTTACCCACTCATGTTCTAATTAATCATAATGATCTGCATAGGTTAATTTTGATGGGACCTAATAGGTTATCCTAGTTTGTCTATCTTTATACCTTGTTTACCACTGAACTTCTTGGGTAGTACTTGCTAGTGCTATATGTGGTTTTGGGTATGGAGATACACTATTCATGATTATACTTTTATTGTCAGTTGTTATTTATTATTCATGTTGAGATCATTATGTTAACTGGAACATGGAGAACCACCCGGGAAAACAGTGCTACCACAAGGGTGGAATGGGACGCCCTTGGCTGATTAATTAGGAAAGCTAGTGGAAGACTACCTTACCCGAAAGGGGCAAGGGCAGTAGGGGAGTGGTCAGTGTAGGGAGGCCCTCGGGAGGATTTTGCTGCGATGGCGGTCCTGCAAGGGATTCCTGCACTGGAACTTCCTATAAACTGTAGCGGGTTTTCGGAAGCTAGTGGAACTTTGTAAAGGCCTCGTAGTGGATCCCTAGCCATTCACCTCGGAAGTGTCTAAGGGCCTTGCAAACCCTGGCGACATGGGATACACGACTTGTGGGTAAAGATGCGCAACCTCTGCAGAGTGTAAAACTGGTATACTAGCCGTGCTCACGGTCAAGAGCAGCTCGGACACTCACATGATTAATTTATGGAACTAAATACAATTTGTCATATGCATTGCATCGCAGGTGAAGTTGTTACTTTTGTTCTATTACTTAATTGGGTTTGGTATTTACTTATACTTAGTAACTGCTAATAAAATTTTGACCAACTTTAAAAGCAATGCTCAGCTCTAACCATCTTCTTTGGTAAGCCTTACACTTCACGTGAGCTCCCACCTTTGGCGAGTTCATGCACATTATTCCCCACAACTTGTTGAACGATGAACGTATGTGAGCTCACTCTTGCTGTCTCACATACACCACAGGTCAAGAACAGGTACTGCAGGATGATGCTCATGGAGGAGGCTGTGATGAGTTCGTGAGAGGTCTAGGTCGTCGTCTCCCAGTCAACTTTGGGTTGCTGGACCGTTGTCTCCTTATAATGTAATTATTTATTTTGTATAGAACTCCTGTTATATATAAAGATGTGACATTCGATCCTGTGCCACTATACATCATATGTGTGAGACTTGGTCCCAGCACACCTGGTGTTTATGTTAGCGCCCGGGTTTTGGACCCCTAAAATCCGGGTGTTACAGAAGTGGTATCAGAGGAATGTTGACTGTAGGACGAAACCTAGATAGAACTGGACAACCCCTACATACTTATCCTTGCTACTCTGATTCTTTTCTAAACTTATCTTAATCTATTCTCATCTATTTCCGCTTTACTCTGATTATTCTTACCTTTTCATTCTAAAGACAAATGTGGATTTCACACTTTGAAATCCAGTGCCTAAAGTGACTTTAGGAATAGGAGATCTAATCCTAGGAACAAAAACAAAACTATTTTTGTAAATATTTATATGCTTGAATGTTTGTTCTTATGATACTTGTCTGATTTGGATCTCTGTTTGAGTGTGATGAGTTGTGGAGTAATGTCCACAATTGCATCTGCATATACACATAGGTATAAAATATATTCATAAAATAACTAGACAGCCTAGATTATCCCCATTGGAACATATCTAGCTTAAGAGATTTATCCTATCCTAAAAAGATCTCATTCTAACCAATTCATCTTATCTTAAAAGATTCTTCCCTATCTTAATAGATCCATCTCATCTTAAAAGATACTCATCTTATCTTGAAAAGATTTTATCTCAGCCTAATAGATCTAACTGACCTCAAAAGATTCATCTTATCCTAATAAACATACTTATCCACCCTAGATTAAACGACCATGATCTAATGCAACTTAATTAGATCTTATTTAGTCAAACTAGTCATACCAATCTAACCTAGATTCAATCTTGTGTAATAGATCCATCTTATCTTAAAGGATATTCTATTACCTTAATAGATTCATCTTACCTTAAAAAGATTTTATCTGGTCCTAATAAATCTAAAGATTCTAACATATCCTAATAATATTTACCCTACCCTAGTAGACATATTTAACCTAAACTAGTCTAATCTAGTCATATTCAATCTAATCTAGCTCCTACTTAATCTAATATGATCTAATCTAGTGTGTGTTACTTAATGCTGGTACAAAAGATATGGCCATGCTCCTAATTCCCTTAAGTCTAAATTGGTGACTTAGATCAGTTCAGCCATACTCAGGTTACATACCCTATCCAAACCATACAGAAGCAAAACAATCAAACCAGATTCTGACTACTCTCATTTAATAAGCCATCTACTAAACTAATCTAATGTGGCCTACTTAATCAGACTAATGATACAGGTAAGAAGGGATTAGACCTTACTAGTCAGGTGTTAACTTAGCACATTAGACTAACTCAACCATGAGCAGAAGATCTAACTCAACCAATAGATTCATAATGGATTGCATGATCTGTTTATCCCCACCTAACATCAAATAAACTTTTGATCTACATCATGTAGTCTATCTCATCCATATCTATTTTAACCACGTTCCCCAACTCCAATGATATACACTAACCTCGAATCAATGAGACAAGACCGGAGAAGATGATTAACTTCATCAAGAAAGGATGAGCACCAACTCAAGTCTTCAAGGATCAAGTGAGGTCACCAAGATGAGTCAAGATCCACAATCTTGGATGAAGTCTTTTCTTATCCTACTCTTTCTTATCCCAAACCTATATATGCCCTAAAGACATCTTCTATCCTATAATAAAGTGGACATACATATATACACCCATGCTTTCCTAACCACCAGTTCCACCAAGATACATAAACATATATTACTACTATTTGTAAGATCTAAGTGTTACCTTAGTTAGTAGCTAGTATTTTACTATATTGAGAATAATAATAAGGTCTATCTGACCCCATGTGTTGCTAATAAATAATGCATCATGCTGAGATTTTGTTTGTGCATATGTTGGAGATAACATAAGTTATGCACCCTTTTCTTACAAATCTCGAGGACGAGATTTTTGTTAAGGGGGGTAGGATTTGTAGAGCCCAAAATTTGTATTAAAGAAAACAAGGAATAAAAAAAAATAATAAATCTTTACTAAGATACAAATAAACCATTGTGTCATATTGAATCTTGTTGGATAAAAATATTACAATGAATAGAAGAGTTAGATTAAAACCCTAGATTTGAATTTGGGATTTGAAAATAAGAAAAAGAGAAGGGATATAAAAATATAAATAATATATAAATATATTTAAAAAGTAGTACTGTTTATGGCGCAATATCATCTGGAGATAAATTGGCCACAAGTTTAAATTTAAACCAGGATTTAAATTTGAATCGGAAAGGGAGAAAAAGGAAAGAGAAAGAGGAGAGAAAAATAGAAATGAAAAAAAAAGAAAAAAAAGAAACCACCTAGCTGGGCCAATTTCCTTCCCTGCCGGCCCAACTCTCGCTTCCACTACGCCTCGCGTTAGCCCACGCGCGACACGCCACTGTCATGTGGGCCCCCTCGGTCAGGCTGACATCCACTCGTCATCCACTTCGCCGCACTATACGCCGTCTGACACTACCGGGTGGGACCACTGTGTCAGCTCCAACCTCTCGCCGAAATCACCGTGAAGCTACGGCGGGTTGTTGCGATAAACCGGGATCCAGCTGACCTTGGCCGGAGCTCTCGGGACCAGGCTCCACCGGTCGGGCTCGGACCCCCCGATTCCTCCGGTCGTGCTTCTCGGTGTATAAGAATCGAAGCCGCTCCCAGCCATCCGCAGAACGGATTGAGCGCGCAGTAGTTGATATCCATGCCGCCGCGGCTGATTCAAGCGTGGGTGGTCGTCGGGTCTCGGCATTGGGTCTGGGAACTTCAGCTCGTCACTGGGATGGTGCTCGAGGCCTCGCCGGACTCGATTAGCATGCATTGCACTGGGAATTCCTTGCCGAAGTCGCGGGTTGCCATGGATCCGCCGTGCGCCGTGGATTGTGATCCACCGTGCACGTGACGCGGTGAGTTTCCCTCCTATGAACGCGCCTTGCCTCCCTCTTTCTTTAGCGCTCAACTTCAATTGGGATCTGGCATCTGAGGATGGCGTACTTTCTCGCCGAAGTCTACCGCCGCCGCGGGTCCGCACTTCATCGCGGCCGGGGGTCTGTGCGGCACGACTACTGGTAAGAAGGCTCCCCGGACGTCCGCCTCTGTCTTCTCTGCGCGTAGCACCTTACGGTTGGGGGAATATTACACCTGTGGGAGAATCCCCACAACTCCGGTGTGCTTCGGCGTTGGCTCCGCCGTGGGCTTGGCGGCGCCGCCTGGGTAGTGTCAAGGGAAGTGGATGGGTGCTGGAGCGTTGATCGGGGAACGTGCGGCCGAGATTAGATGGGAACCCCCCCTTTCCGTCTGATGTCTTGTCCTCCGTCCGATCTCAATCCGGTGGCCTGTATTCGTTACCGATTCGTCAGTAAGGTAAATCTAATCCGAACACTCGGTTTGTAATCCAATGGCCAGAATCCATCCATACCTCTTCGGCGGTACATTTTCTAAAAGAGACCCTGCGCTTTACTTATATCAACCCGCCGTCCATAATAGGATTCGCTTGAGTCTTAGGAACTTTTGCGGATTAGCCCCTGCACTTCTGTTTAATGGAGGCGCAGTCCAGTGGGTAAGAAAATCATAGAAAATGATTTAGAAAATGATTTTTAGTGTTAAAATAAATCAGAAACTTATTTAATTCATAACTAATTCATTTTAGCTCCTTTTTGACCCATTCCAGTTGCAATAATTTTGTTATAATATTGTTTATCACCTAGTGCCTCTATTTAGCCATGAAACTTGAACTAAAAATGTTCATTTTAGATTAATCCATTCGAAGTACCTAATAACTTCAGAAATCCATAACTTAAAATCTATAACTCCAAAATTAATGATTCCTGTTCCTATGACCTTATTTCAATGTGTAGATTATTACTGTGTATTTTGCATATATGTTTGGTGTAATGTTAATTTTGCCTATACAATGCTTGTTTGTATTGCTACGACTAGCGCGAGGTTTCGAGTCATCTGAAGATCATCCTGGTACCTGGAATCTCAAGCCCCAGGCAAGTTGTGCCCTTGATCACTTCTTTTTACCCACTCATGTTCTAATTAATCATAATGATCTGCATAGGTTAATTTTGATGGGACCTAATAGGTTATCCTAGTTTGTCTATCTTTATACCTTGTTTACCACTGAACTTCTTGGGTAGTACTTGCTAGTGCTATATGTGGTTTTGGGTATGGAGATACACTATTCATGATTATACTTTTATTGTCAGTTGTTATTTATTATTCATGTTGAGATCATTATGTTAATTGGAACATGGAGAACCACCCGGGAAAACAGTGCTACCACAAGGGTGGAATGGGACGCCCTTGGCTGATTAATTAGGAAAGCTAGTGGAAGACTACCTTACCCGAAAGGGGCAAGGGCAGTAGGGGAGTGGTCAGTGTAGGGAGGCCCTCGGGAGGATTTTGCTGCGATGGCGGTCCTGCAAGGGATTCCTGCACTGGAACTTCCTATAAACTGTAGCGGGTTTTCGGAAGCTAGTGGAACTTTGTAAAGGCCTCGTAGTGGATCCCTAGCCATTCACCTCGGAAGTGTCTAAGGGCCTTACAAACCCTGGCGACATGGGATACACGACTTGTGGGTAAAGATGCGCAACCTCTGCAGAGTGTAAAACTGGTATACTAGCCGTGCTCACGGTCAAGAGCAGCTCGGACACTCACATGATTAATTTATGGAACTAAATACAATTTGTCATATGCATTGCATCGCAGGTGAAGTTGTTACTTTTGTTCTATTACTTAATTGGGTTTGGTATTTACTTATACTTAGTAACTGCTAATAAAATTTTGACCAACTTTAAAAGCAATGCTCAGCTCTAACCATCTTCTTTGGTAAGCCTTACACTTCACGTGAGCTCCCACCTTTGGCGAGTTCATGCACATTATTCCCCACAACTTGTTGAACGATGAACGTATGTGAGCTCACTCTTGCTGTCTCACATACACCACAGGTCAAGAACAGGTACTGCAGGATGATGCTCATGGAGGAGGCTGTGATGAGTTCGTGAGAGGTCTAGGTCGTCGTCTCCCAGTCAACTTTGGGTTGCTGGACCGTTGTCTCCTTATAATGTAATTATTTATTTTGTATAGAACTCCTGTTATATATAAAGATGTGACATTCGATCCTGTGCCACTATACATCATATGTGTGAGACTTGGTCCCAGCACACCTGGTGTTTATGTTAGCGCCCGGGTTTTGGACCCCTAAAATCCGGGTGTTACAGAAGTGGTATCAGAGGAATGTTGACTGTAGGACGAAACCTAGATAGAACTGGACAACCCCTACATACTTATCCTTGCTACTCTGATTCTTTTCTAAACTTATCTTAATCTATTCTCATCTATTTCCGCTTTACTCTGATTATTCTTACCTTTTCATTCTAAAGACAAATGTGGATTTCACACTTTGAAATCCAGTGCCTAAAGTGACTTTAGGAATAGGAGATCTAATCCTAGGAACAAAAACAAAACTATTTTTGTAAATATTTATATGCTTGAATGTTTGTTCTTATGATACTTGTCTGATTTGGATCTCTGTTTGAGTGTGATGAGTTGTGGAGTAATGTCCACAATTGCATCTGCATATACACATAGGTATAAAATATATTCATAAAATAACTAGACAGCCTAGATTATCCCCATTGGAACATATCTAGCTTAAGAGATTTATCCTATCCTAAAAAGATCTCATTCTAACCAATTCATCTTATCTTAAAAGATTCTTCCCTATCTTAATAGATCCATCTCATCTTAAAAGATACTCATCTTATCTTGAAAAGATTTTATCTCAGCCTAATAGATCTAACTGACCTCAAAAGATTCATCTTATCCTAATAAACATACTTATCCACCCTAGATTAAACGACCATGATCTAATGCAACTTAATTAGATCTTATTTAGTCAAACTAGTCATACCAATCTAACCTAGATTCAATCTTGTGTAATAGATCCATCTTATCTTAAAGGATATTCTATTACCTTAATAGATTCATCTTACCTTAAAAAGATTTTATCTGGTCCTAATAAATCTAAAGATTCTAACATATCCTAATAATATTTACCCTACCCTAGTAGACATATTTAACCTAAACTAGTCTAATCTAGTCATATTCAATCTAATCTAGCTCCTACTTAATCTAATATGATCTAATCTAGTGTGTGTTACTTAATGCTGGTACAAAAGATATGGCCATGCTCCTAATTCCCTTAAGTCTAAATTGGTGACTTAGATCAGTTCAGCCATACTCAGGTTACATACCCTATCCAAACCATACAGAAGCAAAACAATCAAACCAGATTCTGACTACTCTCATTTAATAAGCCATCTACTAAACTAATCTAATGTGGCCTACTTAATCAGACTAATGATACAGGTAAGAAGGGATTAGACCTTACTAGTCAGGTGTTAACTTAGCACATTAGACTAACTCAACCATGAGCAGAAGATCTAACTCAACCAATAGATTCATAATGGATTGCATGATCTGTTTATCCCCACCTAACATCAAATAAACTTTTGATCTACATCATGTAGTCTATCTCATCCATATCTATTTTAACCACGTTCCCCAACTCCAATGATATACACTAACCTCGAATCAATGAGACAAGACCGGAGAAGATGATTAACTTCATCAAGAAAGGATGAGCACCAACTCAAGTCTTCAAGGATCAAGTGAGGTCACCAAGATGAGTCAAGATCCACAATCTTGGATGAAGTCTTTTCTTATCCTACTCTTTCTTATCCCAAACCTATATATGCCCTAAAGACATCTTCTATCCTATAATAAAGTGGACATACATATATACACCCATGCTTTCCTAACCACCAGTTCCACCAAGATACATAAACATATATTACTACTATTTGTAAGATCTAAGTGTTACCTTAGTTAGTAGCTAGTATTTTACTATATTGAGAATAATAATAAGGTCTATCTGACCCCATGTGTTGCTAATAAATAATGCATCATGCTGAGATTTTGTTTGTGCATATGTTGGAGATAACATAAGTTATGCACCCTTTTCTTACAAATCTCGAGGACGAGATTTTTGTTAAGGGGGGTAGGATTTGTAGAGCCCAAAATTTGTATTAAAGAAAACAAGGAATAAAAAAAATAATAAATCTTTACTAAGATACAAATAAACCATTGTGTCATATTGAATCTTGTTGGATAAAAATATTACAATGAATAGAAGAGTTAGATTAAAACCCTAGATTTGAATTTGGGATTTGAAAATAAGAAAAAGAGAAGGGATATAAAAATATAAATAATATATAAATATATTTAAAAAGTAGTACTGTTTATGGCGCAATATCATCTGGAGATAAATTGGCCACAAGTTTAAATTTAAACCAGGATTTAAATTTGAATCGGAAAGGGAGAAAAAGGAAAGAGAAAGAGGAGAGAAAAATAGAAATGAAAAAAAAAGAAAAAAAAGAAACCACCTAGCTGGGCCAATTTCCTTCCCTGCCGGCCCAACTCTCGCTTCCACTGCGCCTCGCGTTAGCCCACGCGCGACACGCCACTGTCATGTGGGCCCCCTCGGTCAGGCTGACATCCACTCGTCATCCACTTCGCCGCACTATACGCCGTCTGACACTACCGGGTGGGACCACTGTGTCAGCTCCAACCTCTCGCCGAAATCACCGTGAAGCTACGGCGGGTTGTTGCGATAAACCGGGATCCAGCTGACCTTGGCCGGAGCTCTCGGGACCAGGCTCCACCGGTCGGGCTCGGACCCCCCGATTCCTCCGGTCGTGCTTCTCGGTGTATAAGAATCGAAGCCGCTCCCAGCCATCCGCAGAACGGATTGAGCGCGCAGTAGTTGATATCCATGCCGCCGCGGCTGATTCAAGCGTGGGTGGTCGTCGGGTCTCGGCATTGGGTCTGGGAACTTCAGCTCGTCACTGGGATGGTGCTCGAGGCCTCGCCGGACTCGATTAGCATGCATTGCACTGGGAATTCCTTGCCGAAGTCGCGGGTTGCCATGGATCCGCCGTGCGCCGTGGATTGTGATCCACCGTGCACGTGACGCGGTGAGTTTCCCTCCTATGAACGCGCCTTGCCTCCCTCTTTCTTTAGCGCTCAACTTCAATTGGGATCTGGCATCTGAGGATGGCGTACTTTCTCGCCGAAGTCTACCGCCGCCGCGGGTCCGCACTTCATCGCGGCCGGGGGTCTGTGCGGCACGACTACCGGTAAGAAGGCTCCCCGGACGTCCGCCTCTGTCTTCTCTGCGCGTAGCACCTTACGGTTGGGGGAATATTACACCTGTGGGAGAATCCCCACAACTCCGGTGTGCTTCGGCGTTGGCTCCGCCGTGGGCTTGGCGGCGCCGCCTGGGTAGTGTCAAGGGAAGTGGATGGGTGCTGGAGCGTTGATCGGGGAACGTGCGGCCGAGATTAGATGGGAACCCCCCCTTTCCGTCTGATGTCTTGTCCTCCGTCCGATCTCAATCCGGTGGCCTGTATTCGTTACCGATTCGTCAGTAAGGTAAATCTAATCCGAACACTCGGTTTGTAATCCAATGGCCAGAATCCATCCATACCTCTTCGGCGGTACATTTTCTAAAAGAGACCCTGCGCTTTACTTATATCAACCCGCCGTCCATAATAGGATTCGCTTGAGTCTTAGGAACTTTTGCGGATTAGCCCCTGCACTTCTGTTTAATGGAGGCGCAGTCCAGTGGGTAAGAAAATCATAGAAAATGATTTAGAAAATGATTTTTAGTGTTAAAATAAATCAGAAACTTATTTAATTCATAACTAATTCATTTTAGCTCCTTTTTGACCCATTCCAGTTGCAATAATTTTGTTATAATATTGTTTATCACCTAGTGCCTCTATTTAGCCATGAAACTTGAACTAAAAATGTTCATTTTAGATTAATCCATTCGAAGTACCTAATAACTTCAGAAATCCATAACTTAAAATCTATAACTCCAAAATTAATGATTCCTGTTCCTATGACCTTATTTCAATGTGTAGATTATTACTGTGTATTTTGCATATATGTTTGGTGTAATGTTAATTTTGCCTATACAATGCTTGTTTGTATTGCTACGACTAGCGCGAGGTTTCGAGTCATCTGAAGATCATCCTGGTACCTGGAATCTCAAGCCCCAGGCAAGTTGTGCCCTTGATCATTTCTTTTTACCCACTCATGTTCTAATTAATCATAATGATCTGCATAGGTTAATTTTGATGGGACCTAATAGGTTATCCTAGTTTGTCTATCTTTATACCTTGTTTACCACTGAACTTCTTGGGTAGTACTTGCTAGTGCTATATGTGGTTTTGGGTATGGAGATACACTATTCATGATTATACTTTTATTGTCAGTTGTTATTTATTATTCATGTTGAGATCATTATGTTAATTGGAACATGGAGAACCACCCGGGAAAACAGTGCTACCACAAGGGTGGAATGGGACGCCCTTGGCTGATTAATTAGGAAAGCTAGTGGAAGACTACCTTACCCGAAAGGGGCAAGGGCAGTAGGGGAGTGGTCAGTGTAGGGAGGCCCTCGGGAGGATTTTGCTGCGATGGCGGTCCTGCAAGGGATTCCTGCACTGGAACTTCCTATAAACTGTAGCGGGTTTTCGGAAGCTAGTGGAACTTTGTAAAGGCCTCGTAGTGGATCCCTAGCCATTCACCTCGGAAGTGTCTAAGGGCCTTGCAAACCCTGGCGACATGGGATACACGACTTGTGGGTAAAGATGCGCAACCTCTGCAGAGTGTAAAACTGGTATACTAGCCGTGCTCACGGTCAAGAGCAGCTCGGACACTCACATGATTAATTTATGGAACTAAATACAATTTGTCATATGCATTGCATCGCAGGTGAAGTTGTTACTTTTGTTCTATTACTTAATTGGGTTTGGTATTTACTTATACTTAGTAACTGCTAATAAAATTTTGACCAACTTTAAAAGCAATGCTCAGCTCTAACCATCTTCTTTGGTAAGCCTTACACTTCACGTGAGCTCCCACCTTTGGCGAGTTCATGCACATTATTCCCCACAACTTGTTGAGCGATGAACGTATGTGAGCTCACTCTTGTTGTCTCACATACACCACAGGTCAAGAACAGGTACTGCAGGATGATGCTCATGGAGGAGGCTGTGATGAGTTCGTGAGAGGTCTAGGTCGTCGTCTCCCAGTCAACTTTGGGTTGCTGGACCGTTGTCTCCTTATAATGTAATTATTTATTTTGTATAGAACTCCTGTTATATATAAAGATGTGACATTCGATCCTGTGCCACTATACATCATATGTGTGAGACTTGGTCCCAGCACACCTGGTGTTTATGTTAGCGCCCGAGTTTTGGACCCCTAAAATCCGGGTGTTACATCGACTCCGCCTACCGCGAGGCCGGAGGGAACCCTTTCGTGGCTGCCGATATCCTGTCCTCCACGCAGGACACGCACCCGCCGCAACCCCTGCCACCACCAGATCTCTCGCCAAGGACAGGCTGGTGCAGGAGGCCACTCCCAGATCCCGTCATCCACCGCCATCAACGCCCTCCTCCTAGCTAGATCCCGTCATCCGCTGCGAATCTCCGTTCAGCTCCCCCTCGCGCTTTCGTCGTCGCTGTGAACCGCTCGCTGGCGCTGACCTCTCCTAACGCGGCACGGTGGTGCGGGTGCCGTACAAGGTCTCCATCCCGCTGGGCAGGGTCAAGACGGCCACGCCGGGTGGGAACAAGGACCGGCCGGAGCAGAAGTACGTGCAGGCTTCGAGTTCTGGTTCATGGGCTTCGTCAGGTACCAGGTGTCTCTGCACGAACTGGAGAAGGCCATCGAGGAGGCGAACGTTCGGGGCCGGATCCACCGACTCCCGTTCGTATCATGATACAGAGTGACGTGTCCAACCTTCCTTGGTACAACGACGAGGCCGTCGTCACCCCCTCCGTCCCCTACGACCCGCTGGCGCTAAGGAAGACGTTCGAGAAGGCCGTGGTGAAGCGGCTGATGACAGACGTCCCGTTCGGCGTCCTGCTCTCCGGCGGGCTGGACTCATCGCTGGTGGCTGCCATCGCCGTTCGCCACCTCGCCGGGACAGAGGCCGCCAGGCGCTGGGGCACCAAGCTCCACTCCTTCTGCGTGGGCCTGGAGGGGTCCCCTGACCTTAAGGCGGCCAGGGAGGTGGCGGAGTACCTGGGCACCCTGCACCATGAGTTCCACTTCACCGTTCAGGACGGCATCGAAAATTGAATAACTAAGGTGGCTATCTGACATTTTCTTCATTTTCTTTTCACTACAGTTGTTCTACTAGATGACACCACTACAACTAATTAAACGAAAAGGCTAGAGTTTAATTACAAAGCAACACAATGGGGAGAAAACAAAATTAAATGAAGACTACTTTCACGGTAGTTCTTGTTATCATACTGTTGATTGTCTAAAGGCTGCAACGGCAAAGGACCAACAGCAAGATGTTGAAAACCCCTCCAGTTGATGCGTCGTGATCTATAAATAAGGCTATACAAGAAACTCATATATCCAGAAAATCTTTGCAGCAGAGACACCGGTGTGCTGCTAGCCAAAACCATATGACCGCATGGGTAAAGGATCAGCAAGCTCGAAGCATCTGCATTCATCCAAAGGTGTTATCAGTCAAAGAGTTTATGTACCAGCTATATACTAACAAAGGCTGGGTTCACTATACCATGGAAGCAGCATTCCTGTTTCTCATTGATAAATGGACAGCATCAAGAAAAAGCCTTTGCAGCTTCAGCATCATTTTCTGCAGCCTCTGCAACTCTTGCTGCTTCCTCAGCTTCTGCTATTGCTACTTCTACCTCAGCAACTGCCTTGGCAGCAAAGGCAGCTGCCTCTTCCTTGGTCATGCCTTTCATCTTCTCCAGCTCAGCAATCACTTGATGCTTAGTTAGCCGTTTAGCATTATTATTTTCTGACTTCATCCCTTCAGTAGAGGATACCTTAGTGCCTATTCTGCCCGAGGGGGTGGACTTGGTGCAATTCTGTACTTTTGGTTTACCTACAATAATGATTCAAATGGTATGCAGCTTGAAGTCTGTCCACACTATTATTCCTAAAAAACAGGGAAGGTAGCGGAGGTGATTGGTATTTTTTTGCTTACCCCTTTCACCTCAGTTTTGATGATAATATTTTATTTATCCCCTTTCATCTTTTAGTCTTCCATAGTTCCATGAACTGAATCTACGAGATTAACTGATATAATGTAAAATTTGTATAGAATTGGATGCATAGAACTGGAAATTTGCAAACCAAAGCTGGTCTTAACTAAGCCAATCTTATTAGTTTTGAACGTTAAAAAACCAAAAATATAAAAAAAGGGGCATTCCGAGAATCGAACTCGGGACCTCTTGCACCCAAAGCAAGAATCATACCACTAGACCAAATGCCCTGTTTGAAACTTTGTTAATTTATATTAAATAAATATGGTATGCAATTGTTTGGAACTAAAACTTGTATCGCCATACCAAATGACTTTTCGTTTGTTGGGATTGCTATAGATTTATTTTAAGTGGTGGATTATATAGTAACAAAAACTGATGTAATGCATTTGTATGGACAGAAAACGGCTGTTGGGTTAAGCTTCCTGTGCAATCACTATATATCAAACTACCAAAAGTCATATTTTTTTAAATTATATATCACTACTATATAAAAAGCACTAGTTTCTACGTTTTTTTACGGTCTTCTTGTTATCTCACATTTAAATGGTTAAAAAGCTAAACTTATGCACAAAGGTGGATTCGAACTATGGTTATTAGTTGCAAACCCGTATTCACACTGATCCAACCAATGCAACACATATGTTTTGCCGTTTATATTCTATACTCAAACATAAATGGTTTTATATTTGTCGGCGTTTCGAGACCGGGGGTCCCCGAGGCGACGAGTGAGTGTGCCGCGTGCCCCAGCCCAGATGGGTCGAGCGCGTGGGCGAGCGCGAAGGGGGGAGAGAGAGCGAGGTCGGTGGCCGGAGCCGGGTCGTGACGAGGGAGACGGAGATCCCGCGGCCTTTCGTGTTCGTCCCGCGCCCAGGTCGGGTGCGCTTGCAGTAGGGGGTTACAAGCGTCCGCGCGGGTGAGGGGAGCGAGCGGCCCCAAGAGAGCGCCTGCCCCTGCCCTCGTTCCCGCGAGGCCAACCTCCTCTAAGAAGGCCCTGGTCCTTCCTTTTATAGGCGTAAGGAGAGGATCCAGGTGTACAAAATGGGGGTGTAGCAAGGTGCTACGTGTCTAGCGAGGAAGAGCTAGTGCCCTAAGTACATGCCAAGGTGGCAGCCAGAGAGATCTTGGCGCCCAGCCGGTGTGGCGTCGTGGCTGTCGGAGGAGTAACGGAGCCTGGCGGAGGGACAGCTGTTGGAACAGTTGTGCCCTTGCTGACGTCTCCCTGCTTTCGTAAGGGAGCTGAGAGCCGCCGTCGTCATGGGCCTAGCGGGGCGCTATCATTGCCTATCTGGCGGAGCTGGCCAGATGGGACGCCGGTCTCGTTCTCTGCGGCCTGAGTCAGCTCGGGGTAGGGTGATGATGGCGCTTCCTGTTGACGTGGCGGTCTCGTGCCCTAGGTCGGGCGACGTGGGGGCTCCTCCGAGGCCGAGGTCGAGTCTGTCCTGCATGGCTGAGGCCGAGCCCGAGCTCCTGGGTCGGGCGAGGCGGAGGTCGTTCGGCGGAGGCCTGGGCGGAGTCCGAGCCCTGGGTTGGGCGAAGCGGAGTTCGTCGTCTTCCGGGGCCTTAGCCCGAGTCCGAGCCCTGGGTCGGGCGGAGCGGAGTTCGCCGTCTTCCGGGGCCTTAGCCCGAGTCCGAGCCCTGGGTCGGGCGGAGCGGAGTTCGCCGTCTTCAGGGGCCTTAGCCCGAATCCGAGCCCTGGGTCGGGCGGAGCGGAGTTCGCCGTCTTCCGGGGCCTTAGCCCGAGTCCGAGCCCTGGGTCGGGCGGAGCGGAGTTCGCCGTCTTCCGGGGCCTTAGCCCGAGTCCGAGCCCTGGGTCGGGCAGAGCGGAGTTCGCCGTCTTCCGGGGCCTTAGCCCGAGTCCGAGCCCTGGGTCGGGCGGAGCGGAGTTCGCCGTCTTCCGGGGCCTTAGCCCGAGTCCGAGCCCTGGGTCGGGCGGAGCCTCCTATGGCACTTCTGGCAAAGCCTGGTCGCCCGTCGGTCTCACTCTTTGCATTAAATGCCCCGGTGACTTGGTCGGTTGGCGCGGTGATTTAGTCAGGGTTGCTTCTCAACGAAGGCAAGGCCTCGGGCGAGCCGGAGATGCGTCTGCCGCAAAAAGGGGGCCTCGGGCGAGACGGAAACACCTCAGGGTCGGCTGCCCTTGCCCGAGGCTAGGCTCGGGCGAGGCGCGATCGAGTCGCTCGTATGGACTGATCCCTGACTTAATCAAACCCATCAGGCCTCTGCAGCTTTATGCTGATGGGGGTTACCAGCTGAGAATTAGGCGTCTTGAGGGTACCCCTAATTATGGTCCCCGACAGTAGCCCCCGAGCCTCGAAGGGAGTGTTAGCACTCGCTTGGAGGCTTTCGTCGCACTTTTTTGCAAGGGGACCAGCCTTTCTCGGTTGTACTTTGTTCCGGTGGGTGCGCGCGAGCGCACCCGCCGGGTGTAGCCCCCGAGGCCTCGGAGGAGTGGTTTCACTCCTTCGAGGTCTTAATGCCTTGCGTAATGCCTCGGCTGGTCTGGCGGTTCCCTCATGCGAACAGGCCGTAGCCCGGGTGCACTGTCGGGGCCCAAGTTCTCGGGCTGGTATGTTGACGCTGTCAACGGTTCGGCCGGAGCCGGGTTTGCGAGAGCAGCCCCCGAGCCTCCGCACAGGGCGAGAGGACGATCAGGGACAGACTCGGCTTTTTTATATACGCCCCTACGTCGCCTTTCCGCAAGGAGGAGGGGGGGAGAACGCCATGTTACCCTCGATGGGCACCGAACATGGTGTCTCCGGTGAGCTGCGATCGGGTAATCCGAGTGGACGTCCGTGCCCCGTTCGTTGGGGGTCGGCTAGGGGCCCGGAGGCACGCCCAAAAGTACCTGCGGGTGATCTGCCGGACCCGGTCCCCTGGCGACGGGGTCCGAGGGCTCGTTGCCTCCCTCCGATGGGATTCCGTTACAGGATCGTTCCCGCTGGTCTCGGAAATGTCCTAGGGTACCTCGGGAGCGCAGCCCGAGCCTTGGTTATGTATCGAACGTACCCCTGGTCATCCCTCGCTCGATGTCTGAGGCGACTGTGAACCCTTCGGAGGGCCAGCCTTCGAACCCCTGATCAGTAATGGGCGCGGAGCCCGAGTAGCCTGAGGCGGTCGTGGAACCTTTCGGGGGGCCTGAAAGGGAAATGTGCCCTTGGGCCATTTCTAAGTATTTTGGTGATTGAGTGCCAACACATGTGTTTAATTGTGAATTTGTGTACATGGATGAACAAGGTGCAAATCATGAGATAAAGGTATGTTTCTAAGCCTTAGTACATTGGTTTTGTGGACTAACATATTTGTCTAAGTGTTAGAAACAGAAAGAAGAAAAAGAGAAAAGGGGAGAGAATGACTTGGCTGTGTGCAGCCAAGTCCCAGCTCGGTCTGGAGCACCGGACTGTCCGGTGTGCACCGGACAGTGTCCGGTGCGCCAGGCCAACCCGGCGCGAACTGGCCGCTCTCGGGAATTCGCCGACGGCGTACGGCTAAAATTCACCGGACTGTCCGGTGTGCACCGGACTGTCCGGTGAGCCAACGGTCGGCCAGGGCCAACGGTCGGCCGCGCAATCGGCGCGGGACACGTGGCCGAGCCAACGGTCGGAAGACGGCACCGGACTGTCCGGTGTGCACCGGACTGTCCGGTGCGCCAACGGCTCGCAGATCCACGGCAGTTTCCAACGGTCGGGAAGCGCTGGATAAGGAAAGAAATCGGTCACCGGACATGTCCGGTGTGCACCGGACTGTCCGGTGCCCCCGACGACAGAAGGCCAGGATAGCCTTCCAGAATTGCTCTCAACGGCTCCTAGCTGCCTTGGGGCTATAAAAGGAGCCCCTAGGCGCATGGAGGAAAAACACAAGCAACTCCTAAGCATTCTTGATCATCCACACAAGTTCTTTGCGCATTCATTTGTGATTCTAAGCGATTCGAGCTCTGTTCTAGTGTGAACTCTGAGATAGTCATTCGAGCTCGAGTCTTGGCTGTGTGTGTGCGCTTTTGTTGTGGATTTGTGTGTGTTGCTTCCCTCCCTTACTCTGTGCTTTCTTTGTGATCATACTTGTAAGGGCAAGAGACTCCAATTTGTGGAGATTCCTTGCAAACGGGATAGTGAAAGGAACAACAAAACACCGTGGTATTCAAGTGGGTCTTTGGACCGCTTGTGAGGGGTTGATTGCAACCCTCGTCCGTTGGGACGCCACAACGTGGAAGTAGGCAAGCATTGGCTTGGCCGAACCACGGGATAAACCACCGTGTCCCTCTGTGCTTGATTCTTGTGGTATTGTGTTTTGTTGAAGACTTCACCTTAGCCACTTGGCATTAACTGTGCTAACGCTTAACAAGTTTTTTTGTGGCTTAAGTTTGAAGTTTTTACAGGATCACCTATTCACCCCCCCCCCCTCTAGGTGCTCTCAATTGGTATCAGAGGAGTTCTATTCACAAAGGGACTAACCGCCCGAATAGATGGATCCTAAGGGGAAGGGTATAGTGATCAACGACAAAGAGAAGGAGACCTTCGTCAACGAGCCGAAGGACGACAAGCCTACCGACTCCGGCTCGGGTCAAAGACGAAAGGATGGGAAGAAGAAGAAGACCAGGCGCATTAAGGAGATCATCTACTACGACAGCGACGAGTCTACTTCTTCCCAAAAGGATGAGGACCACAACGACTACGAGAGGAGAAAACCGGTTAATTCGAACTTTTCCTTTGATTACTCTCGTATTCCGCAAAGTTCACATTCTCATTTGCTCTCCATTCCACTTGGCAAGCCCCCACACTTTGATGGAGAGGACTACGGATTTTGGAGTCACAAAATGCGTAGTCACCTATTCTCTCTCCATCCTAGTATATGGGAGATTGTAGAGAGTGGAATGCACTTTGATAGTTCGGATAGTCCCATGTTCATTAATGAACAAATTCATAAAAATGCACAAGCTACTACTGTTCTTCTAGCTTCCTTGTGCAGGGATGAATACCATAAGGTGAGCGGCTTGGACTACGCCAAGCAAATCTGGGACACCCTCAAGATTTCTCATGAGGGAAACGACGTCACCTTACTCACCAAGATGGAGTTGGTGGAGGGCGAGCTTGGACGGTTCGCGATGATAAGGGGCGAGGAGCCAACGCAAACGTACAACCGGCTCAAGACCCTTATCAACAAGATAAGAAGCTACGGGAGCACGCGATGGACGGACCACGACGTCGTCCGCCTAATGCTCAGGTCCTTTACCGTACTTGATCCTCATCTCGTGAACAATATTCGTGAGAATCCCAGGTACACGATGATGACGCCCGAGGAAGTGCTTGGAAAATTCGTGAGCGGGCGGATGATGATCAAGGAGGCAAGATACGTCGACGACGCGTTGAACGGACCACTCCACGAGCCTCAACCTATTGCTCTAAAGGCAACGAGGAGCAAGGAGTCGCTACCTAGCAAGGTGGCGCAAGTTGAGGCGGCTGGCCTTAATGATGAAGAGATGGCTCTCATCATTAAGAGATTCAAGACGGTACTTAAAGGTCACAAGGGACAACCAAGCAAGACCAAAGCCAAGGGGAAGCGCTCATGCTTCAAATGCGGTAAGCTTGGTCATTTCATTGCTAATTGTCCCGATAATGAAAGTGACCAGGAAAAGGGGAACAAAAGAGAGAAGAAGAAGCAATACAAGAAGGCAAAAGGCGAGGCGCATCTAGGAAAGGAGTGGGACTCGGATTGCTCCTCCTCCGACTCCGACAACGAAGGACTCGCCGCCTCTGCCTTCAACAAATCGGCTCTCTTCCCCAACGAGCGTCTCACTTGCCTTATGGCAAGGGAGAAGAAGGTGAGTATTCAAGACTCCACTTATGCTTCATCTAGTGATAGTGAGTCTAGTGATGATGACATAGATTATTCTTGCTTGTTCAAGGGCTTAGATAGATCTAAGATAGAGAAAATCAATGAATTGATTAATGCATTGAATGAAAAGGATAGGCTTTTAGAAAAGCAAGAAGATTTATTGTATGATGAACATGATAAATTTGTAGAGGCACAAAAATCATATGCTTTAGAAGTGAAAAGAAATGAAATGCTTTCTAGTGAAATATCTTCTTGTCATGAAACCATTTCTACCTTAAGAAGTGTTAATATTGATTTAAGTGCTAAACTAGAAGTAGCTAGTAAATCAAATTCTTTTGTTGAACATGTTGAAATTTGTACTAGGTGTAAGGATTTTGATGTTAATGCTTGTAGTGAACACCTAGTTCTAATTTCCAAATTAAATGATGAAGTGGCTAGTCTTAATGCCCAACTTAAGACTAGCAAGAATGAAGTTAATAAAATAAAATTTGCAAGGGATGCCTACACGGTTGGTAGACACCCCTCAATTAAGGATGGGCTTGGCTTCAAGAGGGAAGCCAAGAACTTAACAAGCCATAAGGCTCCCGTCTTCGTCAAGGAGAAAGGGAAGGCCCCTATGGCTAATAGTGCTAAAAAGAACCATGCTTTTATGTATTATGATAGGAGACATGCTAGAAGTGCTTATAATCATTTTGATTCACATGTTTATGATTCTCATGCAATGGTTGCTTCTAGTTCTTCTTACAATCATGGTAGAGATATGTGTAGGAGAAATGTTATTCATGCTCCTAGGAAAGTAGTGAATGAACCTTCTACCATTTATTATGCTTATAATGCTCCATTTGCTATTTGTAGAAAGGGTAAGAAGGTAGTTGCTAGGAAATTAGGGGCTAGATGCAAGGGAGATAAATCTTGCATTTGGGTCCCTAAAGATATTTGTGCTAACCTTGCAGGACCCAACATGAGTTGGGTACCTAAGACCCAAGCCTAAATTTGCCTTGCAGGTTTATGCATCCGGGGGTTCAAGCTGGATTATCGACAGCGGATGCACAAACCATATGACGGGGGAGAAGAAGATGTTCACCTCCTACGTCAAGAATAAGGATTCCCAAGATTCAATTATATTCGGTGATGGGAATCAAGGCAAGGTAAAAGGGCTAGGTAAAATTGCAATTTCTAATGAGCATTCTATCTCAAATGTATTCTTAGTAGAGAGTCTTGGATATAATTTGCTATCTGTTAGTCAATTATGTCAAATGGGATACAATTGCCTTTTTACAAATGTAGATGTGTCTGTCTTTAGAAGATGTGATGGTTCACTAGCTTTTAAGGGTGTACTAGACGGCAAGCTTTATTTAGTTGATTTTGCAAAAGAAGAGGCCGGTCTAGATGCATGCTTAATGGCTAAGACTTGCATGGGCTGGCTGTGGCATCGCCGCTTAGCACATGTGGGGATGAAGAACCTCCACAAGCTTCTAAAAGGAGAACACGTGATAGGTCTAACAAATGTTTATTTCGAAAAAGATAGACCTTGTGCAGCTTGTCAGGCAGGTAAACAAGTGGGAGGAGCACATCACAGCAAGAATGTGATGACCACGTCAAGACCTCTGGAGCTGCTGCATATGGACCTCTTCGGACCCATCGCCTATCTGAGCATAGGAGGAAGTAAGTATGGTTTAGTTATTGTTGATGACTTTTCCCGCTTCACTTGGGTGTTCTTTTTGCAGGATAAGTCTGAAACCCAAGGGACCCTCAAGCGCTTCCTCAGGAGAGCTCAAAATGAGTTTGAGCTCAAGGTGAAGAAGATAAGGAGCGACAACGGGTCCGAGTTCAAGAACCTTCAAGTGGAGGAGTTTCTTGAGGAGGAAGGAATCAAGCACGAGTTCTCCGCTCCCTACACACCACAGCAAAATGGTGTGGTAGAGAGGAAGAACAGGACGCTAATCGATATGGCAAGGACTATGCTTGGAGAGTTCAAGACCCCCGAGTGCTTTTGGTCGGAAGCCGTGAACACGGCTTGCCACGCCATCAACAGGGTCTACCTTCACCGCCTCCTCAAGAAGACTTCGTATGAGCTACTAACTGGTAACAAACCCAATGTATCGTACTTTCGTGTATTTGGGAGCAAGTGCTACATTCTAGTGAAGAAGGGTAGAAATTCTAAGTTTGCTCCCAAAGCTGTAGAAGGGTTTTTATTAGGTTATGATTCAAATACAAAGGCGTATAGGGTCTTCAACAAATCATCGGGTTTGGTTGAAGTCTCTAGCGACGTTGTATTTGATGAGACTAATGGCTCTCCACGAGAGCAAGTTGTTGATTGTGATGATGTAGATGAAGAAGATGTTCCGTCGGCTGCTATACGAACCATGGCGATTGGAGACGTTCGGCCACAGGAACAGGATGAACGTAATCAACCTTCTTCCTCAACGACGGTGCATCCCCCAACTCAAGACGATGAACAGGTTCATCAAAAGGAGGCGTGTGATCAAGGAGGAGCACAAGACGATCAAGTGATGGAGGAAGAAGCGCAACCGGCACCTCCAACCCAAGTTCGAGCGATGATTCAAAGGGATCATCCCGTCGACCAAATTTTGGGTGACATTAGCAAGGGAGTAACTACTCGATCTCGATTAGTTAATTTTTGTGAGCATTACTCTTTTGTCTCCTCTATTGAGCCTTTCAGGGTAGAGGAGGCCTTGCTAGATCCGGATTGGGTGTTGGCCATGCAGGAGGAACTCAATAACTTCAAGCGCAACGAAGTTTGGACACTGGTGCCTCGTCCCAAGCAAAATGTTGTGGGAACCAAGTGGGTGTTCCGCAACAAACAGGACGAGCACGGGGTGGTGACGAGGAACAAGGCTCGACTTGTGGCAAAAGGTTATGCCCAAGTCGCAGGTTTGGACTTTGAGGAGACTTTTGCTCCTGTGGCTAGGCTAGAGTCCATTCGTATCTTGCTAGCATATGCCGCTCACCATTCTTTCAGGTTGTACCAAATGGATGTGAAGAGCGCGTTCCTCAACGGGCCAATAAAGGAGGAGGTGTACGTGGAGCAACCCCCTGGCTTCGAGGATAAGCGGTACCCCGACCACGTGTGTAAGCTCTCTAAGGCGCTCTATGGACTTAAACAAGCCCCAAGAGCATGGTATGAATGCCTTAGAGATTTCTTACTTGCTAATGCTTTCAAGGTTGGGAAAGCCGATCCAACTCTTTTTACAAAGACATGTGATGGTGATTTGTTTGTATGCCAAATTTATGTCGATGACATAATATTTGGTTCTACTAATCAAAAGTCTTGTGAAGAGTTTAGCAGGGTGATGACGCAGAAATTCGAGATGTCGATGATGGGTGAGTTGAACTACTTCCTTGGGTTCCAAGTGAAGCAACTCAAGGACGGCACCTTCATCTCCCAAACGAAGTACACGCAAGATCTGCTGAAGCGGTTTGGGATGAAGGACGCCAAGCCCGCAAAGACTCCGATGGGAACCGACGGACACACCGACCTCAACAAAGGAGGTAAGTCCGTTGATCAAAAAGCATACCGGTCAATGATAGGATCTCTACTTTATTTATGTGCTAGTAGACCGGATATTATGCTTAGCGTATGCATGTGTGCCAGATTTCAATCCGATCCTAAGGAGTGTCACTTGGTGGCGGTGAAGCGAATTCTTAGATATTTAGTCGCTACGCCTTGCTTCGGGATCTGGTATCCAAAGGGGTCTAACTTTGACTTAATTGGGTACTCAGATTCCGACTATGCTGGATGTAAGGTCGATAGGAAGAGTACATCGGGGACGTGCCAATTCTTAGGAAGGTCCCTGGTGTCATGGAACTCTAAGAAACAAACCTCCGTTGCCCTATCCACCGCTGAGGCCGAGTACGTTGCCGCAGGTCAGTGTTGCGCGCAACTACTTTGGATGAGGCAAACCCTCAGGGACTTTGGCTACAATCTGAGCAAAGTCCCACTCCTATGTGATAATGAGAGTGCTATCCGAATAGCGGAAAATCCTGTTGAGCACAGCCGCACAAAGCACATAGACATCCGGCATCACTTTTTGAGAGACCACCAGCAAAAGGGAGATATCGAAGTGTTTTATGTTAGCACCGAAAACCAGCTAGCCGATATCTTTACCAAGCCTTTAGATGAGAAGACCTTTTGCAGGCTGCGTAGTGAGCTAAATGTCTTAGATTCGCGGAACTTGGATTGAATTATAGCATACATGTATTCATGCTTTTGATCATGTTCCCTTCTGCATATTGTTGCTTATTATGGTGCTCAAGTTGTACAAACACTCCCTGGACCTCACAAGTCCGTTGCAAAGTGATGCACCTGTTTAGAGGGAGATGTGTTACAACTTGACCCTTTGAGACTAACCATATGTTTAAGTTTGCTTGCGTTAGTCACAAAGGAGAATTGAAAGGGAAAAGGTGGACTCGGACCATGAAAGACTTCCACTGCACTCCGATGAGGGGTAACTTATTCCAAGTCCATCTCATGAACTCTTATTGCCATTTGCTCTTAATTGAAGATTTTGGTGAGGCAATGGGGTTAAAGGGCCACGATTGATCCCGTTTTGGTGCTTGATGCCAAAGGGGGAGAAAAGAAAATAAAGGCCAAAGCAATAAATGGATCAGCTACCACTTGAGAGATTTTGAAAATAGTAGATTAGAGTTTTTGATTTGTCAAATTCTTAAGTTGTCTCTCTTGTCAAAAGTTGGCTTCTTGTGGGGAGAAGTATTGATTATGGGAAAAAGGGGGAGTTTTTGAAATCCTTGATCAATCTCTTTTTGAATGAATCTCTTTATGCTTAAACATGTGTGTTTAACTTAGAGATAGAGATTTGTGTTTGATTTGCAAAAACAAACCAAGTGGTGGCAAAGGATGATCCATATATGCCAAAATTGAATAACACTTAAATTTTTTTTTATTTGAATTGAGTTTGCACTTGTTCTAGTGGCTTTATGTTGTGTTGGCATAAATCACCAAAAAGGGGGAGATTGAAAGGGAAATGTGCCCTTGGGCCATTTCTAAGTATTTTGGTGATTGAGTGCCAACACATGTGTTTAATTGTGAATTTGTGTACATGGATGAACAAGGTGCAAATCATGAGATAAAGGTATGTTTCTAAGCCTTAGTACATTGGTTTTGTGGACTAACATATTTGTCTAAGTGTTAGAAACAGAAAGAAGAAAAAGAGAAAAGGGGAGAGAATGACTTGGCTGTGTGCAGCCAAGTCCCAGCTCGGTCTGGAGCACCGGACTGTCCGGTGTGCACCGGACAGTGTCCGGTGCGCCAGGCCAACCCGGCGCGAACTGGCCGCTCTCGGGAATTCGCCGACGGCGTACGGCTAAAATTCACCGGACTGTCCGGTGTGCACCGGACTGTCCGGTGAGCCAACGGTCGGCCAGGGCCAACGGTCGGCCGCGCAATCGGCGCGGGACACGTGGCCGAGCCAACGGTCGGAAGACGGCACCGGACTGTCCGGTGTGCACCGGACTGTCCGGTGCGCCAACGGCTCGCAGATCCACGGCAGTTTCCAACGGTCGGGAAGCGCTGGATAAGGAAAGAAATCGGTCACCGGACATGTCCGGTGTGCACCGGACTGTCCGGTGCCCCCGACGACAGAAGGCCAGGATAGCCTTCCAGAATTGCTCTCAACGGCTCCTAGCTGCCTTGGGGCTATAAAAGGAGCCCCTAGGCGCATGGAGGAAAAACACAAGCAACTCCTAAGCATTCTTGATCATCCACACAAGTTCTTTGCGCATTCATTTGTGATTCTAAGCGATTCGAGCTCTGTTCTAGTGTGAACTCTGAGATAGTCATTCGAGCTCGAGTCTTGGCTGTGTGTGTGCGCTTTTGTTGTGGATTTGTGTGTGTTGCTTCCCTCCCTTACTCTGTGCTTTCTTTGTGATCATACTTGTAAGGGCAAGAGACTCCAATTTGTGGAGATTCCTTGCAAACGGGATAGTGAAAGGAACAACAAAACACCGTGGTATTCAAGTGGGTCTTTGGACCGCTTGTGAGGGGTTGATTGCAACCCTCGTCCGTTGGGACGCCACAACGTGGAAGTAGGCAAGCATTGGCTTGGCCGAACCACGGGATAAACCACCGTGTCCCTCTGTGCTTGATTCTTGTGGTATTGTGTTTTGTTGAAGACTTCACCTTAGCCACTTGGCATTAACTGTGCTAACGCTTAACAAGTTTTTTTGTGGCTTAAGTTTGAAGTTTTTACAGGATCACCTATTCACCCCCCCCCCCTCTAGGTGCTCTCAGGGCCGACCTTCGAACCCCTGACCAGTAGTGGGTGTCGGGCCCACGCGATCTGAGGCGGCTGTTGAACCCTTCGGGGGGCCAGCCTTCGAACCCCTGATCATTAATGGGCGCGGAGCCCGAGTTGCCTGAGGCGGTCGTGGAACCTTTCGGGAGGTCGACCTTCGAACCCCTGACCAGTAGTGGGTGTCGGGCCCACGCGATCTGAGGCGGCCGTTGAACCCTTCGGGGGGGCCAGCCTTCGAACCCCTGATCAGTAAGGAGGCTCGGAGCCTAGTTCCTTCACGGGGAAGGATCCCTTTGGGGGTATCCCCTTTCCCGGTCCCTGTTGCAAGAGATAGAGAAAGAGAAAAAAGGGAAAAAAGGATACGAATTTGAACGACGTGGCGTACCTTTTTTGGTTTAGTCGTTTTGGTGAAGGCGAAACGTCGCCAGCCGCTCCTGCCAGAAACGTTGCCTGTCCAGCCGTGGAGTTAATGCGCCGGGGCGAGTAGTTGGCGAGGCTGCCGTTGCGCGTGCGCGAGCTGTTCGAGGAACGGGTCACGGGCGCGTCGTCTTCACACCGTGAGCGGGGGTTCTCTCGCTGCCTCCGGATGGGACATGAGCTTGGCCGATGGCGTGACCGCTGCTCTTGCGCGCCTGCCACCGTCATTACTGCCGGCCCACTTTTGACCGCGTTTGACCGCTGCGTCAGGCTGGCGCTGCTGGGTCGTGCGCTGGGTCGCCTCGAATCGCGGTATCGGTTCCGCAATCGAGGAGGTGCGGTGGTGGCGCAAGTGGTACAGCGGCTTGCATGCAGCATCCGGCGCGCCGGTTGCGCGACGCGTGGGCTTGGGCCTCCGTGCTGGCCTGTCAGGAGTCGGAGAGGCGCGTCCACGTGGCGCCGTTGCATGCCGCCCGCATGGCTGCCCATCCCTTTCGCCCGTTGGTCTGGGCAAAAGTGGAGGGTTACTTGTAACCGCTGGGTGGTTGAGCGCGCCGCGCGCGGCGGTTCGGCTTCTTCTGCTCGGAGCCGGTCTCCATGACTTGTGGGTCCCAGCCCCCGCGCCGCGGGGGAGGGCTTTGGAGGCGTGTTGGAGAAGACTCAGCCCGTGACGGTTGGGGGCGCAAGCAGGGGGAGTTGCCTTTAAAAGGAGGGCGTCCCCCTTCGTAAGGTGGCCATGCCTTCTTCTTCCCTTATGCATTGTGTCTCTCCACCTTCCGAGCCCCCGGATGGGGGAAACCGCCGTCTTTTCGCCCCATCGTTGGAGGAACGCAACTCCGTGGGAGTTGGCATCTTTCAGCCATCGTTCGGCTTCAAGGATTTTCATCGCACAGCCCGGTTGCTCCCCTCCGCTGGTGATCACCCAAGGTGGTGACCTCCAGCTCCCGGAGGGGGAAAGGCAAACCGGGCTGTGGTCCCGGCCTCGCCCTCAGTGTTGAGGGTGTTCGTCATCCTCGCCGGGGCGGGGAACGAGGCGAGCCGGGGCTCCACCTCCTGCACGGGTTGTCGGACCACCTCATCCTCCAGCTTCTGGTGGTGGCAATCGCCCTTCAGCCCCACGGCGGAGACATCCTCCAGCCATGCCGGGGAAGGCGAACTGCTGCTTCCCAGCTAGGATGCAACATTCCGTCTTCCTCCTCGCATTCGCGGCGAGGACGGCTGCGAGGATCTGCCGGGGTGCTTAAGGGCGCCCCGCGTTTGCTGGTGATTCGCCCAGAGCTCGCCGCTCCACGGGCTTCCCTGGCGGGGAGGTTGTCCGTATCTACGGGGACGGAACCGGAGTTCCGTTTGTAATGGCACTTCGAGTGCCGGGTTTTTTGTTCATTTCGGCTTTCGGGGCCTGAACATGTATGTAACTTCGGCACGGAGCCGTGTTTTTTCCTCATTTTCGAGCACTAAGACTCGTCTGCTGATTATTCGAACCGCTTCACCAAGCACGAGTCGCCCCGTGTCAAGGTGACGAGTGAGGTATCCGTATCCCGGAGGCGTAGGAGTCCCTCGGCTCGGTCGGCCCTGCTGTCCGAGGCTCCTCTAGCTTAGTTAAAGAGACCCCTCGGCCGCTCTTCGACGAGCCGAGGCCAGGGGTAGCGATATCAGCATGAGCAGAGGCGGATTCGGCTCGAAAATGAAACCTGGTTGGCCGGAGCCTAGCCGAGCTGTCCGTTGGCAGGATTGGCGCTGGAGTAGGTCAGCCGAGGCTTCGGACCAGGCTGGTGCCCTCGGAAGGTGGTTGGCCGAGGCCCCGGAGGTGGCCGGCCGAGTCGCCCGCTCGGGCCGGATCCTGGAGAAGTCCCTGACAGCGATCGCTCGGGTGTGGTGACGACGTCGTCCTTCGGAGTGGAGGCCCTCGGACCGTGTCGCCGTCCGAGGCTAGGTCGGGCTTCGCCGAAGGTGCCGTCGATGCCGAGGGTGTCGCCGCCCCCTTCCAGCGTCAAGACCCGAGCCTGCAGGGTCAAATCGTCTTGTAGCGTGGGCCTTGTGCGGCCGTCGAGGCCAGAACGCACACCCTTGCTGCGTTGTAAAGCTGCGTTTCTTTTCCTCTTGTTTCGAGTATCTGGACCTTTGTCGGTAACAGGGATGTTAGTGCGAGCGAGAGTTGCTTCTCGCGGAAGGTGATGAGTGAGGTATCCGTATCCCGGAGGCGTGGGAGTCCCTCGGCTCGGTCGGCCTCGCCACTTACGCGTACTTTCACCCGTCCATGAGGCCCTGTCACCGACTCGGTCGAGAAGGCTCGAAGAATCGCTTCGACAGAACGGCTTCCGAACGTAGAGACTTGTTCGATTCGCGGAGTCGCCTTGTCCGATCGCGAGTTACTTATCGCAGAAGGTGATGAGTGAGGTATCTGTATCCCGGAGGCGTAGGAGTCCCTCGGCTCGGTCAGCCTTGACTGCTTACGTGTACCCCGTCGTTTCCAGGACCCACTTTTCGAAGTAGTCAAAAAGCACGAAAGATGTTCTGGTAAAAGAGATTTTCTGTTCGAGGAAAATTTTGACGCAGAGGGGGTTTCCCCCCTTTTAGCCCCCGAGGGAGGGTCGGGCCTTGCCGAGGCGAGGCCGACCCTTCCTTGTTGACTAAACTTTGCGTGGGTGCGAGGTATATGAACAACTTGGAAACATCTTAAGGGTGGAAGCGACGTAGCTGTTGGATGTTCCAAGCGTTGCCGTAGACCTCGCCTTGACTGTTGGCCAGCTTGTACGTTCCAGGCTTCAGAACTTTGGCGATGACGAATGGCCCCTCCCAGGGGGGCGTGAGCTTGTGCCTCCCTCGGGCGTCTTGCCGCAGCCGAAGCACCAGGTCGCCCACCTGGAGGTCTCGGGGTCGGACCCCTCGGGCGTGGTAGCGTCGCAGGGACTGCTGATACCGCGCCGAGTGTAGTAAGGCCCTGTCCCGAGCCTCGTCCAGCTGGTCCAGCGAGTCTTCTCGGCTAGCTTGGTTGCTTTGATCGTCGTAGGCTCTCGTCCTCGGGGAGCCGTATTCCAGGTCCGTGGGCAAGACGGCCTCGGCCCCGTAGACCAGGAAGAACGGCGTGAAACCCGTGGCTCGGCTCGGCGTCGTCCTCAGGCTCCAGACTACCGAGGGGAGTTCCTTCATCCACCGCTTGCCGAACTTGTTGAGGTCGTTGTAAATCCGAGGCTTGAGTCCCTGTAGGATCATGCCATTGGCGCGCTCTACTTGCCCATTCGACATGGGATGAGCTACGGCGGCCCAGTCCACCCGGATGTTGTGATCTTCGCAAAAATCCAAGAATTTTTTTGCCGGTGAACTGGGTGCCATTGTCGGTGATGATGGAGTTCGGGACCCCGAAGCGATGGATGATGTTGGTGAAGAACGCCACCGCCTGCTCGGACCTGATGCTGTTCAGGGGTCGGACCTCGATCCACTTGGAGAATTTGTCGACGGCGACCAGCAGGTGCGTGTAGCCCCCGGGCGCCTTCTGCAGAGGGCCGACGAGGTCCAGACCCCACACAGCGAAGGGCCAGGTGATGGGTATCGTCTGCAGAGCCTGAGCGGGCAGGTGGGTCTTCTTCGCGTAGAATTGGCACCCTTCGCAGGCGCGGACAATTCTAGTGGCGTCAGCCACCGCCGTTGGCCAGTAGAAGCCTTGGCGGAAAGCGTTCCCGACGAGGGTTCGAGGTGCTGCATGATGGCCGCAAGCCCCCGAGTGTATTTCCTGCAGGAGTTCCTGACCTTCGGCGATGGAGATGCATCGCTGGAGGATGCCCGAGGGGCTACGGTGGTAGAGCTCTTTCTCATCGCCCAGCAAGACGAACGACTTGGCGCGTCGCGCTACCCGCCGAGCCTCGACTCGGTCGAGGGGCAGTTCTCCTTGGTGGAGATATTGCAGGTACGGGGTCTGCCAATCCTGATCTGGCGTGACCTCGCTCCGCTCCTCCTCGACGCGCAGTGCCTCGCCCTCGGGGGCCGAGGGATCCTCGGGTTGAACCGAGGCTGGCTCGGGCTGGACCGAGGTCCCCTCGGACGGGGCCGAGGGCGCCTCGGGCTCGGGCGCGTCGCTGAACTTGACCGAGGGTTGGTGCAGATCCCGGGATAAGACGTCCGGGGGAACCGTCGTTCGTCCCGAGGCTATTTTTGCCAGCTCGTCCGCAGTCTCGTTGTAGCGCCGGGCAATGTGGTTAAGCTCGAGCCCGTAGAACTTGTCTTCCAGGCGTCGAACCTCATCACAGTAGGCCTCCATCTTCGGGTCGCGGCAGTGGGAGTTCTTCATGACTTGGTCGATGACGAGCTGCGAGTCGCCGCGAGCATCGAGGCGTCGGACCCCTAGCTCGATGGCGATCCGCAATCCGTTGATCAGAGCTTCGTACTCAGCCACATTGTTGGACGCCGGGAAATGGAGGCGCAGCACGTAGCGCAGGTGTTTCCCGAGGGGCGAGACGAAGAGCAGACCCGCGCCGGCTCCCGTCTTCATCAGCGACCCGTCGAAAAACATGGTCCAAAGCTCCGGTTGGATCGGAGCCGTTGGCAACTGGGTGTCGACCCATTCGGCTACGAAGTCCGCCAGTACCTGGGACTTGATGGCCTTCCGAGGGGCGAATGAGATTGTCTCGCCCATGATTTCTACCGCCCACTTTGCGATCCGTCCCGAGACTTCTCGGCACTGGATGATCTCCCCCAGGGGGAAGGATGACACCACAGTCACCGGATGAGATTCGAAGTAATGTCGCAGCTTTCGCCTCGTCAGGATCACTGCATACAGCAGCTTCTGGACTTGTGGGTAGCGGATCTTGGTCTCGGACAGCACCTCGCTGACGAAGTAGACTGGCCTCTGAATGGGCAAAGCATGCCCCTCTTCCTGCCTTTCGACCACGATCGCGGCGCTGACCACCTGAGTGGTTGCGGCGACGTAGACCAAAAGGGCTTCTCCATCAGCTGGGGGTACTAGGACGGGCGCCTGGGTGAGGAGCGCCTTCAGGTTCCCAAGGGCTTCCTCGGCCTCGGGAGTCCAAGTGAAGCACTCGGCCTTCCTTAAGAGACGGTACAGGGGCAGGCCTCTTTCGCCGAGGCGCGAGATGAAACGGCTCAAGGCCGCGAGACATCCCATGACCCTCTGTACGCCCTTTAAGTCCTTGATGGGCCCCATACTGGTGATGGCCGCGATCTTCTCCGGGTTGGCTTCGATGCCCCGCTCGGAGACGATGAATCCCAGGAGCATGCCTCGGGGCACCCCGAAGACGCACTTCTCGGGATTGAGCTTGACGCCCTTTGCCTTGAGACACCGGAATGTCACTTCAAGGTCGGAGAGAAGGTCGGAGGCTTTCTTTGTCTTGACCACGATGTCATCGACGTAGGCCTCGACCGTGCGACCGATGTGTTCGCCGAACACATGGTTCATGCACCGCTGGTACGTCGCACCCGCGTTCCTCAAACCGAACGGCATGGTGACATAACAGTACATGCCGAAGGGCGTGATGAAAGAAGTCGCGAGCTGGTCGGACTCTTTCATCTTGATTTGATGATACCCTGAGTAGGCATCAAGGAAAGACAGGGTTTCGCACCCTGCAGTGGAGTCCACGATTTGATCGATGCGAGGTAGAGGGTAGGGGACCTTCGGACACGCTTTGTTGAGACCAGTGTAGTCTACACACATCCGCCATTTCCCCCCTTTCTTCCTCACAAGTACAGGGTTGGCAAGCCATTCGGGATGGAATACCTCTTTGATGAACCCTGCTGCCATCAGCTTGTGGATCTCCTCGCCTATCACCCTGCGCCTTTCCTCGTCGAATCGGCGCAGGGGTTGTCTGACCGGTTGGGCCCCGGCCCGAATATCCAGCGAGTGCTCGACGACATCCCTCGGTATGCCGGGCATGTCCGAGGGACTCCACGCAAAAACGTCGGCGTTTGCGCGGAGGAAGTCGACGAGCACTGCTTCCTATTTGGGGTCGAGCCCTGAACCGATCCGGACCTGCTTGGAGGTGTCACCACTGGGGTCGAGAGGGACGGCCTTAACCGTCTCCGCTGGCTCAAAGTTGCCGGCGTGCCGCTTCACGTCCGGCACCTCTCGGGAGAGGCTTTCCAGGTCGGCAATGAGGGCCTCGGACTCGGCGAGGGCCTCGGCGTACTCCACGCACTCCACATCGCATTTGAATGCGTGTTTGTACGTGGGGCCGACGGTGATGACCCCATTGGGGCCCGGCATCTTGAGCTTCAGGTAGGTGTAGTTGGGGATGGCCATGAACTTCGCGTAGCATGGCCTTCCCAACACCGCGTGGTAGGTTCCTCGGAACCCGACCACCTCGAACGTCAGAGTCTCCCTTCGGAAGTTGGAGGGTGTTCCGAAGCAGACAGGAAGGTCGAGCTGCCCGAGGGGCTGGACGCGCTTCCCAGGAATGATCCCGTGGAAGGGCGCAGCGCCGGCTCGGACGGATGACAGATCGACGCGCAGGAGCCTGAGGGTCTCGGCGTAGATGATATTGAGGCAGCTGCCCCCATCCATCAGGACCTTGGTGAGCCTGACGTCGCCGATGACGGGGTCGACGACGAGCGGGTACTTCCCCGGGCTCGGCACGTGGTCGGGGTGGTCGTCCCGGTCGAAGGTGATGAGCTTGTCGGACCAGTCTAGGTAGACTGGTGCCGCCACCTTCACCGAGCAGACCTCCCGGCGCTCTTGCTTACGATGCCGAGCCGAGGCATTCGCCGCATGCCCCCCGTAGATCATGAAGCAGCCGCGGACCTCGGGGAACTCTCCTGCTTGGTGATCTTCCTTTTTGTCGTCGTCGCGGGCCCTGCCACCCTCTGCGGGCGGCCCGGCCCTGTGGAAGTGGCGCCGAAGCATCACGCACTCCTCGAGGGTGTGCTTGACGGGCCCCTGATGGTAGGGGCACGTCTCCTTGAGTGCCTTGTCGAAGAGGTTAGCACCTACGGGGGGCTTCCGAGGGTTCTTATGCTCGGCGGCGGCGACAAGGTCTGCGTCGGGAGCGTCGCGTTTCGCTTGCGACTTCCTCCTGCCTTTCTTCTTGGCGCCGCGCGGAGTAGACGCCTCGGGAGCATCTTCCGACGGGCGGCCCTGGGGCTGCTTGTCCTTTCGGAAGATGGCTTCGACCGCCTCCTGACCAGAGGCGAACTTGGTGGCGATGTCCATCAGCTCGCTCGCCCTGGTGGGGGTCTTGCGACCCAGCTTGCTCACCAGGTCTCGGCAGGTGGTGCCGGCAAGGAACGCGCCGATGACATCAGAATCGGTGATGTTGGGCAGCTCGGTGCGCTGCTTCGAGAATCGCCGGCTGTAGTCCCGAAGAGACTCTCCCGGCTGTTGCCGGCAGCTTCGGAGGTCCCAGGAATTCCCGGGGCACACGTACGTGCCCTGGAAGTTGCCGGCGAAAGCTTGGACCAGATCCTCCCAGTTGGAAATCTGCCCCGGAGGCAGGTGCTCCAACCAGGCGCGAGTAGTGTCGGAGAGGAACAGGGGGATGTTGCGGATGATGAGGTTGTCGTCGTCCGTTCCTCCCAGTTGGCAGGCCAGGCGGTAGTCCGCGAGCCACAATTCCGGCCTTGTTTCTCCCGAGTACTTGGTGATAGTAGTCGGGGGTCGGAATCGGGTCGGGAACGGCGCCCGCCGAATGGCTCGGCTGAAGACCTGCGGACCGGGTGGTTCGGGCGAGGGACTCCGATCCTCCCCGCTGTCGTAGCGTCCCCCACGCCTGGGGTGATAGCCTCGGCGCACCCTTTCGTCGAGGCGAGCCCGACGGTCGCGATGAGGGTGCTCGTCGCCGAGGTGGCCCGGGGCCGCAGGCGCGGTGTTGCGCGTGCGCCCGGTATAGACCGAGGCTTCCCGCGTGAGTCGGGAAGTCGCGGCACGAGGTTCCGAGGGGTACCCCTGCCTTCGGGAGGCAGAACTCTCGGCCCGCCGGGCCGCAGCGCCTTCCAGGAGATGCTTGAGCTCTCCCTGGATTCGCCGACCCTCGGTGGTTGATGACTCCGGCATCGCGCGGAGGAGCATCGCTGCGGCTGCCAGGCCCTGACCGGTTCCGCCGGATGCGGGGGGCGGCCTGTTCCTGGCATCGTTGGCGATGCGGCGCTGGAGACCCTGGGGCAGGTGACGTATTTCTCCGGCCGGAGGCTGGCTCGCCCACACCTGCCCGACGTCCCGGCGGATTGCCTTGAGCGCTCCTGCCCCCTCATCGAGCCCGGCCTGCGCCCCGCGGACTTGCTCGAGCTGTGGGTCGTGACCCCCCGCCGGAACGAGGACCACAGCTAGCTCCCGCGGGATGTCGGCGCGAGGCGCTGGCCTAGGGGGATCACCATCCTCCGGCATGCCGAGACAGCTGCCTCCGGAGGGATCCCCTAGCTCGACGTGGAAACATTCGCGGCTCGGGCCGCAGTCCTCGTCGTCAAGGCTGCGGCTGCCGTCGGAACAGTCGGAGAGGCAGTAGTCGCATGCGGTCATGAAGTCCCGCATGGCACTGGGGTTGCCAGATCCGGAGAAATCCCAGCAGATGCTGGGGTCGTCATCTTCCTCGGACCCAGAGGGCCCGTAGGTCGAGACGCCCGTCAATCGGTCCCAAGGCGACCGCACACGAAATCCCAGAGGGGTTGCACTCGCCTCAACGTGAGTGCCCGCCAGAGCGAGGTCGCTAGGCGGGTTGAGGTCGAGTCGAAATGACGAAGGACGGGGAACATCGGTACCTTTTTGTCGACGAGGAGCGACGAAGTCACATCGGGGGCTGATCGCGTCGTCGTCTTGGGTACGAGGGCGACGTCCTGCAGGCCCTTCGTGAGCGTGCTGGCGTCGTCCACCTGCTCGGGGTCGACGTGTTGCGGGGGGATGGCGCTCGCCTTCGCCTCGAACGCGAGGGTGACGCCTAGCGTGCCCTCCGTTGGGGCACTGGGGATGTCGATTTGCTCGACAGCCGTCGGTGCGCAGCCTCCCGCTCGGCCCTGGTTGCCCCGCCTCCTCCTCCTGCGATGGCGAGGGAGAGGATGGGGCGAGCTCGAATGTTGTTCTTCCCCCACGCGGGAAAGACGTCGTTGGTTCCGCCGCCGGCGGGCGGACTGTCCGCCACCATTGTCGCCGTCGCGCGGCGGTGGAAGGAGTACCATGTCGTAGCCGCTGTCGAGAGACATGAACTCGAGGCTCCCGAAACGGAGCACCGTCCCGGGTTGGAGAGGTCGTTGGAGACTGCCCATCTGGAGCTTGACGGGAAACTGCTCGTCAACACGCGACGTGCCCCTACCTGGCGCGCCAAATGTCGGCGTTTCGAGACCGGGGGGGTCCCCGAGCCGACGAGTGAGTGTGCCGCGTGCCCCAGCCCAGATGGGTCGAGCGCGTGGGCGAGCGCGAAGGGGGGAGAGAGAGCGAGGTCGGTGACCGGAGCCGGGTCGTGACGAGGGAGACGGAGATCCCGCGGCCTTTCGTGTTCGTCCCGCGCCCAGGTCGGGTGCGCTTGCAGTAGGGGGTTACAAGTGTCCGCGCGGGTGAGGGGAGCGAGCGGCCCCAAGAGAGCGCCTGCCCCTGCCCTCGTTCCCGCGAGGCCAACCTCCTCTAAGAAGGCCCTGGTCCTTCCTTTTATAGGCGTAAGGAGAGGATCCAGGTGTACAAAATGGGGGTGTAGCAAGGTGCTACGTGTCTAGCGAGGAAGAGCTAGTGCCCTAAGTACATGCCAAGGTGGCAGCCGGAGAGATCTTGGCGCCCAGCCGGTGTGGCGTCGTGGCTGTCGGAGGAGTAACGGAGCCTGGCGGAGGGACAGCTGTTGGAACAGCTGTGCCCTTGCTGACGTCTCCCTGCTTTCGTAAGGGAGCTGAGAGCCGCCGTCGTCATGGGCCTAGCGGGGCGCTATCATTGCCTATCTGGCGGAGCTGGCCAGATGGGACGCCGGTCTCGTTCTCTGCGGCCTGAGTCAGCTCGGGGTAGGGTGATGATGGCGCTTCCTGTTGATGTGGCGGTCTCGTGCCCTAGGTCGGGCGACGTGGGGGCTCCTCCGAGGCCGAGGTCGAGTCTGTCCTGCATGGCTGAGGCCGAGCCCGAGCTCCTGGGTCGGGCGAGGCGGAGGTCGTTCGGCGGAGGCCTGGGCGGAGTCCGAGCCCTGGGTTGGGCGAAGCGGAGTTCGTCGTCTTCCGGGGCCTTAGCCCGAGTCCGAGCCCTGGGTCGGGCGGAGCGGAGTTCGCCGTCTTCCGGGGCCTTAGCCCGAGTCCGAGCCCTGGGTCGGGCGGAGCGGAGTTCGCCGTCTTCCGGGGCCTTAGCCCGAGTCCGAGCCCTGGGTCGGGCGGAGCGGAGTTCGCCGTCTTCAGGGGCCTTAGCCCGAATCCGAGCCCTGGGTCGGGCGGAGCGGAGTTCGCCGTCTTCCGGGGCCTTAGCCCGAGTCCGAGCCCTGGGTCGGGCGGAGCGGAGTTCGCCGTCTTCCGGGGCCTTAGCCCGAGTCCGAGCCCTGGGTCGGGCGGAGCGGAGTTCGCCGTCTTCCGGGGCCTTAGCCCGAGTCCGAGCCCTGGGTCGGGCGGAGCGGAGTTCGCCGTCTTCCGGGGCCTTAGCCCGAGTCCGAGCCCTGGGTCGGGCGGAGCCTCCTATGGCACTTCTGGCAAAGCCTGGTCGCCCGTCGGTCTCACTCTTTGCATTAAATGCCCCGGTGACTTGGTCGGTTGGCGCGGTGATTTAGTCAGGGTTGCTTCTCAACCAAGGCAAGGCCTCGGGCGAGCCGGAGATGCGTCTGCCGCAAAAAGGGGCCTCGGGCGAGACGGAAACACCTCAGGGTCGGCTGCCCTTGCCCGAGGCTAGGCTCGGGCGAGGCGCGATCGAGTCGCTCGTATGGACTGATCCCTGACTTAATCAAACCCATCAGGCCTCTGCAGCTTTATGCTGATGGGGGTTACCAGCTGAGAATTAGGCGTCTTGAGGGTACCCCTAATTATGGTCCCCGACAATATTTATCCTCAAGTATAAATAAAACTGTAGCAACTTACGAGCACTTTGCTAGATATGTACTTCACTATTTACTCTACTAATATATTAGATTTGAACTTTTATTTTATCTTATGTGAAGAAATATAAAAAGAATTTTATTATTTATTAGTATAATTTTCTTATATCTCTTGATATAGTATGAACCAGAATATGAAATTGAATATATTGGTAGAATAATAATAAAGTATATCTATATTTAAAAATATTTTTGGTATGATTATATGAAAAGCTCGATTATTGCACAACATTTTTTGCAGTTTTTACCAACCACTTAGCTATAGGCTAGAAAAATTTAGTACACCATTCAACGTATCTAACCATTTAGCTATAGACTAGAAAATTCAGTATACCATTCAACGTATCTTATGCTAATAGAGACTTCGTGCTTATATAAGCACATAAAATCTAGTGCGTTTGTGGGCAATCCAAGGGTGATTAGTGTTTTTTATCCCTTTCACCCCACTTTCCATGATAGTAATTTATTTATTTATCCTCGTTCTCATCTTAACATTTCGGTCTTCCATGAACTGAATCTACGAGATTAACTGATATAATGTAAAATTTGTAGAGAATTCGATGTATAGAACTGGGAAATTGCAAAGCAAAAACGATCTTTCCCAATCTTACTAGTTAAAATGCACGTTCGACATGCACGTGTGAAGGAAAAAATAGCACATCTCTAAATTCTATCTTAATATTGTTCAATTATATATGAGTCATTATTGTGTATTCAACTAAATTATTTGTATAATTCTTTATTTGAATTTTAAGCCCTATAAACAAATGTTTATAGGACAGTAGAGCAATATTTTGCCGAGACCATATATATACTTTGTTCGTGCAGAATCAAGACGTTTCATACAAAACTAGGTGAGTGCCCATGCGTTGCAATGGGGACATATAATATCACGGTAACTTATGTATTATATGTCTCCGTTGCAACGCACAGGCACTCACCTATATATATATATATGGCGATAATATTGCATATGCCGCCGTTTTCTTAATCAAGGCTAATGGCATCTTCTCCTCTTGTGGTTTAGTAGAACTATCCACTAAAAAGGTAGGGACTAAAAGAACAAAAGAAAGTGGGAGCTAACACTATGCTGACACTCAACTCTCTTTTTTTTCCTATATATCCATCATCACTTTTCCTTGGCTTCTAGTATTCCTGTTACAACCACAAGCAGCGAAAGGAGAAGGGGGGAAATTAGAGAGAAAGGACAGGACGATTAGTAAAGCAAAACAAAAAAAGGATGTTATTTGAGAAGCAGCCTAGTCGGAATAAAGAGGGCCGTTAGTGCTTACTATGATTAGGCTGGGGTATCACTCGCTTCCAATGCTGAACTTTACATCCCCATGGCTCCGTGATCGGAGGACAGCCTGCTCATTGCATTCGGAGAGAATCATTTCACTCGTGGATGACAGAATGTTCACGGACATAATCGGCGCCACGGAAAAGTAGAGTAGAGGCCTTTCCAACGCACCTGCGCATGGGGAAGAAGTAGGAGCTGGGCGAAGGGATTTCCAGCGCAGGGGGGCGGAGATGGTTACTGCCGCCGTCGATCTTGCTCCCAACAAGGGACGCGGTGTTCTCAGGCTCCGTGGCGGCGAAACTGTCGTGCACGAGCGCGGCAGACTTGGTAGGGGACGCAAATGGGCTGTCCGGCAAGTTGTGATCTCCACTGTTGACATGGAACAGGCAACGATCAGGTTTTGACATGCTCAAATGTTGTTGAACTTTCTAGAACTGATTAATATCAATATACATATAGGATCATGATTCATGAAAGGCAAGCGTGGGAATCATAACTAACAAGGAAGAAGAATGATGAAATGGGTTGTTTAATCCACCTTTGGTCGCTATCAGCGGCGTCAGGGCTCGCCTCGCAAGCAGATTCTTCCTTGTCGCCACCGTTGAGCTTCCCCTCCAGAGCAAACCCACTGCTCAGCTTGAGCTGCTCTCCTGTCAGCGGCCAAGGAATCACATTGATCAGTAATATTTGAGATATGGTTTGGTTTACCGAAGTGACCAACGAACGCGTGCTCCTCCTCCGCGACACTTACCGGACTCTAGTGGCGACTCGACTACCATGGTGCTCAAAGGATGGCTGGACGCGAAGGCATTGGCAACTGGTGTTGGCAATGCCGATGCCGCTGCTGCTGTCGCAGCTGCGCGAGCCTTGAGGTCGAGCAGCTGGAGACCCATGAGGCGGCGGCTCTGGAGCTCAATGGCGTGCTGAAGTTCGGCAGCCTGCTGCTGCTCCTCCAGCTTCCGGCGCAAGAGCAGCTCGTTGGCGCTGTTCGAATGCTGCAGCATCCTCGCGCTTGACAATCACCACAACAAAACCAAAACCATACCCAGGTATCAGCGACTGGAGAACACAACCAACCAAAGATGAAGAGAACATCGTTGGAGGTCTTCTTTTACCCGGTCCTCGGCACGGCGCTGACCCTCGCCCTGCCCCGTGACACCGCCTCCTTCTGGCTAACCTTCTCAACCTCCCCCGCCGCCTCCGCGCTGCAGTGGCTGCCCCGGCCGCAGACCGCCTCCGCACAGCCCTTCGCCGGTCGATCCCCACTCCTACACCGATGGCGCGCACCCGGTGGTCTCGCGTGCGACGCTCGCCTTCTAACTCGACTTTGTCGCCTCCACCATACACGCCTCCGCGGTGCTCACCCTCTCCGCGCCGCACTCCGACGACCTCCTCCTCGACACCCGCGCCCTCGCCATCCACTCCGCCTCCACCCACGCCAACCCACCGGAGCCCATCCCCTTCTCCCTCGTCGTGGCGCCCGACCCGGTTCTCGGCACGGCGCTAATCCTCGCCCTGCCCCACGACACCGCCTCCTTCCGGCTCACCTTCTCAACCTCCCCCGCCGCCTCCGCGCTGCAGTGGCTGGCCCCGCCGCAGACCGTAGACCGCCTCCGCGAAGCCCTTCATCGGTCGATCCCCACTCCTACACCGATGACGCGCACCCGGTGGTCTCGCGCGCGGTGCTCGCCTTCTACCTTGACTTCGCCGCCTCCACCATACACACCTCCGCGGTGCTCACCCTCTCCACGCCGCACTCCGGTGACCTCCTACTCGACACCCGCGCCCTCGCCGTCCACTCCGCCTCCACCCACGCAGACCCGATGGAGCCCATCCCCTTCTCCCTCGCCGCGGCGCCCGACCCGGTCCTCGGCATGGCGCTGACCCTTGCCCTGCCCCGCGACACTGCCTCCTTCCGGCTCACCTTCTCAACCTCCCCCGTCGCCTCCGCGCTACAGTGGCTGGCCCCGCCGCAGACCGCCCCCGCGCAGCCCTTCGTCTTCTCGCAACCCTTCGTCTTCGCGCGGAGGGAGCGCGGGAGGGGGCGCGCTGGCGATGGCAGGCGGGCGCAGCGCGTGGGGAAGACGACATTGATCCGGCTGGGGCGTGCGGCGGGCGGGCGGGATGCGACCGGATGAGATTTGTCGTCGAAGGAAGGAGCACCGTCGATGGAAAGGAGCGTGGTGGGCGGGCGGGATGCGGAACGGCAGAACCGTGCACCACTTCCACTGTGGACGTCTACGGTACACGCTTAATTAGTAGTAGAGATTCATGAGACTAAACCAACATTAATTAGCCAGACTATTTTATCCTTTCTAGCACAACACTCTATCTTATTAAAAAGTGATTTCAAGTTTAAGACATGCTATTTTTGAGAAGGTCGAAAATTTTGTATAAAATAATATAAAAACATATGTGTAAACGTGGTCAGGGAGGGGGCGTGGAGTGGCACGTGACCACGGTCTCGACGGCGCGCTGCTCCAACAAGTGGAACGTGTTGATGTCTTGATGAGTACGCGTTTGGAGCAGCAGAGATCGACACAACCCTTAATGAAGTGGTCACAGTCCGCGTCGACGTGCTCCATGATGGGCAAGATGAAGTGTGTCGCCGGGAAAGGCGGGATGCCGGGAAGTGCGTCGACGTGCTCCATGATGCAGAGAATTTTATTCCATCCTCCCCCATGCATGTCCTGGAAGCTCGTTGTGGCTCGCTCGTGGAGCGCCGGGAGTGCAGGAAGTGCCCTGAGCCCTGTACAAATAATAACGTGGTCGTCGGGGAAGCGTCTTGAGCCCTGTAGATGTACCAACGTGGTCGTCGGAGGAGTGCCTTGAGCCCTGTAGAGGTAATAACGTGGCCGTTGGAGGAGTGCCTTGAGCCCTATAGAAGCATAGCTGATGGTGCGGCATGGATCCCGTTGACGTTTCCTTGCTTCCGTAGGGGGTTGGAGAGCAGCCGACGTCATGGGCGCACGCGGGGAACCATCATTACCTGTTACCAGAGTAACTTAGATGGGACACTGGTCTTGTTCCTTCGTAGCCTGAGGCGGCTAGCTAAGGGTAGGGTAATGATGGATCCCCAGTAGCGTAGCTGATACGAGGCCGAGGTCGGGCGAGGCGGCGATCCCTCCGAGGCTGAGGCTGAGGCCGAGGCCTGGGTTGGGCGAGGCGGAGTCCTTCCCCTGAGGCCGAGGTTGAGGCCGAGGCGGTATCCTCCTCCCGAGGCCGAGGCTGAGGGCGAGGTCGGGGTCGGTCGAGGCGGAGACCCTCTCCCGAGGCTGAGGCCGAGGCCTGGGGTCGGGCGAGGCGGAGCTCCCTGTTGCGCCTGAGGCCGAATTCGAGGGAGGTCATGACTTGCTGTTTGTCAGCCTTTCCCTAGTGGCTGGCACGGTTGCCGAAGCGGGATGAACAGCGTTGTTTTCCTATCAGAATGGTCAGTAAAGGGGGTGAAGTGACTGCGGTCACTTCGACCTTGCCGACTGAGGCACACATGTCAGGATAAGGTGTCAGGCAATCCCCACATTAAATGTGCATGCGATACGGTCGGTTGGTAAGGCGATTCGGACGAGGTCGTTGTACGACAAAGCTTGCCTGCGCTAGACTTTGGGCGAGCTGAGGGTGTGTTTGTCGACTGAGGGGACCCTCGGGCGAGGCGTGAATTCTTCTGGGACTACTGTCCTTGCCCGAGGCTGGGCTCGAATGAGGTCGCGTCCCTTGATAGACGAAGCCCGCGCTTTATCGGTCGTTTATGGTTTGTTCTGAAGATGTTTTCCAGCCGGATTAAGGTGCATTGGGGGTACCCCTAATTACGATCACCGACAGTAGCCCTCGAGCCTCGAAGGGAGTGTAGGTACTCGCTTGGAGGTTCTGCCGGATTTTTCGTAAGGGGATCGACCCTTCTCGGTTATGCTTTGTTCCGGTGGGTGCGCGTGAGCGCACCCGCCGGGTGTAGCCCCCGAGGCCTCGGAGGAGTGGTTTGACTCCTCTGAGGTCTTAATCCTTTTTGTGACGCCTCGGTCAGCCTTGTCGTTCCCTCATGCGGCCCGGCCGCAGCCCGGGTGCACGGTCAGGCTCCGAGTTTTCAAGCTGGTTTGTTGACGTGGTCAACGGTTTGGCCGTAGCTTGGTGCGAGAGCAGCCCCCGAGCCTCTGCACGGAGCGAGAGGATGATCAAGGACCGTCTCGACTTTTATTATACACCCCTTCGTCGCCTTTTCGCAAGGAGGAAGGGGGAAAGCGCCATGTTACCCCCGGGGGGCACCGAACATGGTGTTTCCGGTGAGCTGCTAACGGGTGATCCGAGTGGACGCCCGAGCCCCGTTCGCTAAGGGTCGGCTAGTGGCCCAGAGGCGCGCTCCAAAAGTACCTGCAGGTGATTTGCTGGACCCGGACCCATTCGATAGGATCTGAGGGCTCGATGCCTCCCTCTAGTGGGATTCCATTACAAATCGTTCTCGCTGGTCTCGGAAATGTCCTAGGGTACCTCGGGAGCGTAGCCCCAGCCTCGGCCATGTAACGGATGTACCCAGGGTCATCCCTAACTCTGCGTGCTCTGGGGCGGCCGTCGAACCCTTCCGAGGGGCTAGCCTTCGAACCCCTGATCAGTAATGGGCTCGGAGCCCGAGTGCTCTGGGGCGGTTACCGAACCGCGGAGGGCGCAACCTTCGAACCCCTAATCAGTAGGAGGGCTCGGGGCTCGTCTCCTTCGCCAAGAAGGATCCTTTTCGCGATATCCCCTTTCCCGATCCCTGTGGCAAGAGAGAGAGAGGAAAAGGAAAAGGGTATGAATTTAAATAAGGTGGCGCACCTTTTTTGACGCGGTCATCATGACGGAGATGAAACGGTGCCCGCTTCGCCTGCCGGAGGTGTCGCTTGCCCTGCCAAGGAGTTAATGCGACGGGACGGGCGATACGCGGGGCGTATGTTGCGCGTGCGCGAGTCGTTCGAGGAACGGAACACGGGTGCGTCGTTTTTTTATGCCGTGGGAGAGGATGCGAACCTATAGGTGATTGGACCGCTGTTTCCACACGCCTGTTGCGGGCACTGTTGGGTCACGCGCAGGGCTGCCTTGAGTCGCTGTGTCGGTTCCGCAGTCGAGAAGACGCAGCACTAGCGCAAGTGGCGGTGTGGTTTCCTCGCACGCAGTGACTGGCGCGCCGGTTACATGACATATGGGACCGGGCCTCTGCGCTGGACCTCCAGATGCGACGATGCCGAAAGGGTGCGCAACCGTGGTGTGGTTGCATGCTCGCCGCGTGGCGGCCCACCCTTCCGACCGCTAGTTTCGGCGATGATGCGGGAACGCTCATAACCGCAGGGCGGTTACATGCTTCACGTGTGGCGGTTCGCCTTCTTCGCGTTTCGGGTCAGCCTGCATGACATGTGGGACCCAGCCCCCGTGTCGTGGGGTGGGAACCCTGGAGCACGTCGGTGGAGACTTTGCCCATGACGCTTGGGGGTGCGAGTGAGGAGATCTGCCTTTAAAAAGGGACCAACCCCCCGGGGGGTAGCCATGCCTTCACATTCCTCGCATCCATCGTGCCCTTCCACCTTCCGAGCCCCCAGATGGGGTGCACCTGTGTTGCCTTCTTCTTGCTGCTGTTGGAGGAGCGTGACCCCGTGGGGGTTGGCTCTCTCCAGTCATCGCTCGGCTTCAAGGATTTTCATCACGCAGCCCGGCTGCATTCCCCCACTGGCGGTCACCCAGGATGATGACCGCGGGCCTCGTGGCAGGGAAGAGCAAGCCGGGTCGTGGCCTCCCCCTACCCTCAGCTTCAAGGATGTTTATCATCCGTGCTGGGGAGGAGGGTGCACCGAGTCGGGGCCCGCCTCCGCACGGGCAGAGGCCCGCTCCTTCCCTTAGTGATCGGGGGGAGAAGGGCGTTCGCCGCTCGTGGCACTGTCAGCTGCCGCGTGTCTGGCTCCCCAGCCTGAGCAGCTCTGGCGCTGCTTCCGGTGCCTCCTCCTACCCCTGGGGCGGAGCGTGGCTGCCCGTCCAGGTCCTCCTTGCGCCGCCGGCTGCGCCGAGGGGTTGCCCAACACGTCGTATGCCGCGAGGGCGGTACTCGTGTTTTGGGACGGCCTCAGCGAGGACGGGAGTGAGGACCTGCCGGTGCGTTTTGGGGCGGCCGTCGTTCGCCGGTGCGGTGTTGGTGGGCAGGTGGCCGCTATCGTCGGTGCTGAGGTGGTGGTCGCCATAGGTGAGGCTTCCTCTACCGACGAGACCGTTAGTGCTACCTGCAGGCGGACCTCCGGCTCTTCTGGCCTTAATGGCTTGTCCTCGCCCCTCGTGTGGAGGATGGGGACGAGGGCCTTTTTATAGTAGTGTTTGTCCTGAGGCAATCACTGCTGCTGTCTAGCCGCCTGAGGCAGAGGTCGTTGTCGCTGCTGGTGTAGTGGTCGCCGGCGAGCTGCTCGGAGCTCGTTATCCCGCAGGCCTTCTGGTGTGGAGGTTGTTCATCCCTGCGGGAATGGACCCGGAGTCTAGTTTGTAATGGTACCCTCTTGAGGGCGAGATGTAATAGCTTTAAGTACTAAGACATCTGCCATAGGTCGGGACAACCGCCGAGGGCGCTGCCGACATCTAGGTCTAGGTAACATTGTTACCTCAAGCACGTGTGTTTGTTCTTTGTGGCTGCTGAGGCCTGAACATTTGGGTATAAAGCCTTGTTTCTTTCCTCTTGTTTCGAGCATTAAGACTTGTTCGTCGGTAGCAGAATCACTTATCCGAGCGTGAGCCTCCTTTCCTGAAAGGTGACGATTGAGGTATCCGTATCCCGGAGGCGTAGGAGTCCCTCGGCTTGGTCGGCCTTGTCGTTCAAAGTCTCAGTCGCTCGTTTTTGGGACTCCGCCACTGACATAGTCGAGATGCACGAAAGTTGTTCTGGTGGAAAAACTTTTTCGAGGAAAGTTTTGGCGCAGAGTGTGCTCCCCCTTTCCGGACCAAGAGGCGACCGCTCGGGCCGAGACCCTTGCAGAGGGTCTGGCCGTGGCCGTCGGGTTTGCTTGGTCCGCCCAAGCTAGGGTGTCCGGGCCGAAGGGGCGTTTTCCCCGCTTTGAGACTTTGTTTTTGTCTCCATTCTTCTCCTTGCGTCTGAAGTATGTTGTCTTGCTGTCTGCAGGGTTCGAGACGGCTCTTGACGAGTCTGTCAAGAACTGCAAGGCGCTTGCCGAGGCGGCTGAGCAGAAAGAGGCCGAGCGCGTGGCCATGTCCGAGGCCATCTCGGCTTTCTGCCAGACCTTTGGCCTCGACGGCGTCCCCTCGGGTAGTTCCCCCCAGAGTCATTTGCGGGCCTTGGGCGGCCATGTGCGCAGCAGACTCCGCGGGCGCTGCACCACGGCGTTAGGCGGGCCTTCGTCGTGCTCGCTTCCTACTATGACGTGGATCTGGAGCGGGTCAGCGAGGGGTACTGCCTACCCGACGAAGAGGAGGCTGCCTTAGCCGAGGTCCAGAGGCTTGACGTGGCCGTCGAGGGCCCAAGCGCGACGCTGGCTTCCTCCTTCGAGGTGGAGGTCCTTCCGCCCGTGTCGCTGCCCGAGGCCAGGCCGGATTCTGTCGAGGGTGGAAATGACGCCGAGCGTGCTGTTCCTCCCCCTGCCGATGTCTGAGCCTGCAGAAACAGTTTGCTTGAAGTATGCGTATGTTTTTGGCGGCCGCTGAGGCCTAGAAATTATTGTCGGATTATAAAGCTGCGTTTTCTTTCCTCTTGTTTCGTGCGTTTGGACTTGTTCGGTAGCAAAATCGCTTATCCGAGCGTGAGTCACTTTTCGCGGAAGGTGATGAGTGAGGTATCCGTATCCCGGAGGCGTAGGAGTCCCTCGGCTCGATCGGCCTTGCCGCTTACGTGTTCTCGCGTCGTTTTTAGGATTCTGTTAGCGACGCAGTCGAAAGGGCACGAAAGTCGTTGTGGCAGAAAAGTTTTCGAGCGTTAGGACTTGTTCGGTAGCAGAATCGCTTATCCGAGCGTGAGCTACCTTTTCGCGGAAGGTGATGAGTGAGGTATCCGTATCCTGGAGGCGTAGGAGTCCCTTGGCTCGGTCGGCCTTGCCGCTTACGGTCTCCCTTGCTCGTTTTTAGGATTCTGTTATCGATACAGTCGAAATGCACGAAAGATGTTTCGGCGAAAGACTTTTCCGAGGAAAATTTTGACGCAGAGGGGGTTCCCCCCTTCTAGCCCCCGAGGGAGGGTCGGGCTTTGCCGAGGCAAGGCTGATCCTCCCTTGATGGTTAGACTTTATTTATGCATGTAAAGAAAGCGAGATACATGAACGACTTGAAACATTTTAAGGGTAAAAGCGACGTAGTTGTTCGATGTTCCAAGCGTTGTTGTAGACCTCGCCTTGATCGTTGGCCAGCTTGTATGTCCCGAGCTTCAAAATCTTGGTGATGATGAAGGGCCCTTCCCAGGGAGGGGTGAGTTTGTGGCGCCCTCGGGCGTCTTGCCGTAGCCGAAGTACCAAGTCTCCCACTTGGAAGTCTTGGGGCCGAACCCTTCTGGCATGGTAGCGTCGCAGAGACTGCTGATACCACGCCGAGTGTAGTAAGGCCACGTCCCGAGCCTCTTCCAGCTAGTCCAGCGAATCCTCTCGGCTGGTCTGGTTGCTTTGGTCGTCGTAAGCCTTTGTCCTCGGGGAACCGTATTCCAAGTCCGTGGGTAAGATGGCCTCGGCCCCATAGACTAGGAAAAACGGCGAGAAACCCGTGGCCTGGCTCGGCATCGTCCTCAGACTCCAAACCACCGAAGGTAGCTCTTTTATCCACCGCTTGCCGAACTTATTGAGGTCGTTGTAGATCCTCGGCTTTAGTCCCTGCAAAATCATACCGTTGGCGCGTTCCACCTACCCATTCGTCATTGGGTGCGCTACGGCGGTCCAGTCCACACGGATGTGGTGGTCCTCACAGAAGTCCAGGAACTTTTTTCCAGTGAACTGCGTGCCATTGTCGGTGATGATTGAGTTTGGGACCCCAAAGCGATGGATGATATTTGTGAAGAACGCCACCGCCTGCTCGGACCTGATGCTGGTTAAGGGCCAGACCTCGATCCACTTGGAGAATTTGTCGATGGCGACCAGCAGGTGCGTGAAGCCCCCAGGTGCCTTCTGCAAGGGACCGACGAGGTTCAGACCCCACACAGCGAAAGGCCAAGTGATAGGTATTGTCTGCAGGGCTTGAGCGGGCAGGTGCGTCTGTCTTGCGTATAATTGACACCCTCGGCAGGAGCGTATAATCCTAGTGGCGTCGACCACCGCGGTTGGCCAGTAGAACCCTTGTCGGAAAGCATTTCCCACGAGGGCTCGAGGTGCTGCATGGTGACCACAAGCCCCCGAGTGTATTTCTTGTAACAGCTCTTGTCCTTGGGCAATGGATATGTATCGTTGGAGGATGCCCGAGGGGCTACGGTGGTACAGCTCCCTTTCATCACCCAGCAAAACGAACGACTTGGCGCGCCGAGCCAGTCGCCGAGCTTCGGCTTTGTCGAGGGGCAGCTCTCCTCGGAGGAGATATTCCAGGTATGGGGTTTGCCAGTTCGGGACCGGTGTGACCCCATTCCGCTCCCCCTCAACGCGCAGGGTGAAAGTCGCCTAGAGGGGGGTGAATAGGGCGAAACTGAAATTTACAAAGTTAATCACAACTACAAGCCAGGTTAGCGTTAGAAGTATAGTCGAGTCTGAGAGAGAGGATGAAAAACAAATCGCAAGCAAATAAGAAATGAGACACAAGGATTTGTTTTATCGAGGTTCGGTTCTTGCGAACCTACTCCCCATTGAGGTGGTCACAAAGACCGGGTCTCTTTCAACCCTTTCCCTCTCTCAAACGGTCACTTAGACCGAGTGAGCTTCTCTTCTCAATCACACGGGACACAAAGTCCCCGCAAGGACCACCACACAATTGGTGTCTCTTGCCTTGGTTACAATTGAGTTTGATCACAAGAAGAATGAGAAAGAAAAGAAGCAATCCAAGCGCAAGAGCTCAAATGAACACAACAAGTCACTCTCTCTAATCACTAAAGCTTGGCGTGGAATTGGGAGAGGATTTGATCTCTTTGGTGTGTCTTGCAATGAATATTATAGCTCTTGTAAGGTGTAGAGGTGTAGAAACTTGGATGCTATTGAATGTGGGGTGGTTGGGGTATTTATAGCCCCAACCACCAAAAGTGGGCGTTGGGAGACTGTCTGTCACATGGCGCACCGGACAGTCCGGTGCACCATCGGACACTGTCCGGTGCGCCAGCCACGTCACCTGGCCGTTGGGTTCCGACCGTTGGAGCTCTGTCTTGTGGGCCCGCCTGGCTGTCCGATGGCGCACCGGACAGGCCCTGTAGGCTATCCGGTGTACCACCCGCGCGTGCTCTGCTCCTCTGCGCGCACTGGCACGCATTTAATGCATTGTAGTCGACCGTTGTGCGTGAAGTAGCCGTTGCTCTGCTGGCTCACCGGACAGTCCGGTGTTACACCGGACAGTCCCGTGAATTTTAGCGGAGCGGATTCCCGAAGCTGGCGAGTTCAGAGTCGCTCTCCCCTAGGGCACCGGACACTGTCCGGTGGTGCACCGGACAGTCTGGTGAATTATAGCGAAGCGCCTCATGATTTCCCGAAGGTGAAGAGTTCAGCTTGGAGTCCTCTGGTGCACCGGACAGTCTGGTGCGCCAGACCAGGGCAGTCTTCGGTTGTCCCTTGCTCTCTTTGTTTGAACCCATTCTTGGTCTTTTTATTGACTTTTTGTGAACCTTTGGCACCTGTAGAACTTATAGACTAGAGCAAAATAGTTAGTCCAATTATTTGTGTTGGGCAATTCAACCACCAAAATCAATTAGGAAATAGGTGTAAGCCTAATTCCCTTCCACAGGGCCTCACCCTCGGCGGCCGAGGGTACCTCGGGCTGGGCTGAGGCCTCCTCGGGCTCGGGCGCGTCGTCGAGTTTGACAGATGGTTGATATATATCCTTGGAGAAGACATCCGGGGGAACTGTCATCCGCCCAGAGGCTATTTTCGCCAGCTCATCTACGGTTTCATTGTACCGTCGAGCAACATGGTTGAGTTCCAGCTCGTAGAACTTGTCTTCCAAATGCCGAACTTCGTCGTAGTAGGCCTCCATTTTTTGGTCGTGGCAGTGGGAGTTCTTCATGACCTGGTCAATGACGAGCTGCAAGTCGCCACGAGTGTCGAGGCGCCGAACCCCTAGCTCGATGGCGATGCGCAGGCCATTAACCAAGGCCTCGTACTCGGCCACGTTGTTTGACGCCGGAAAATGGAGGCGCAGCACGTAGCGCACATGTTTCCCGAGAGGTGAGATGAAGAGCAAGCCAGCACCTGCTCCTGTTTTCATCAACGACCCGTCAAAGTACAAGGTCCAAAGTTCGGGTAGTATTGGGGCCATCGGCAACTGGGTGTCAGTCCATTCAGCCAGGAAGTCGGCCAAGACTTGGGATTTTCTGGCCTTCCGAGGGGCAAATGAAAGTGTTTCGCCCATGAGTTCCACTTCCCATTTCGCTATCCTACCCGAGGCCTCTCGCTTTGGATGATTGCTCCCAAGGGAAAAGATGACACCACAGTAACCGGATGAGACTCGAAGTAGTGTCGCAGCTTCTGCCGTGTCAGAATCACTGTGTAGAGCAGCTTCTGGATTTGTGAGTAGCGGACTTTGGTCTCGAATAGCACTTCGCTGATGAAGTAGACTGGCCTTTGGATGAGCAGTGCGTGCCCTTCTTCCTGTCTCTCGACTACGATCGTGGCGCTGACCACCTGAGTGGTCACGACTACGTAGATCAAGAGGGCTTCTCCCGCAGCAGGGGCACCAAGATGGGCACATTTGTAAGGAGCACCTTTAAGTTTCCGAGGGCTTACTCGGCCTCGGGGGTCCAAGTGAAGCGCTCGGCCTTCCTTAAGAGGCGATACAAGGGCAACCCTTTCTCGCCGAGGCGCGAGATGAAGCGGCTCAGAGCCGCAAGGCATCCCATGACCCTTTGTACTCCTTTCAAATCTTTGATGGGCCCCATGTTGGTGATGGGCGCGATTTTCTCTGGGTTGGCATCGATGCCTCGTTCGGAGATGATGAACCCTAAGAGCATGCCTCGGGGGACTCCGAAGACACACTTCTCAGGATTGAGTTTTATGCTCTTCGCTTTTAGACAACTGAATGTTACCTCAAGGTTAGAGAGGAGGTCGGAGGCTTTCCTTGTTTTGACGACGATCTCATCGACGTCAGCCTCGACCGTTCTGCCGATGTGTTCTCCAAACACATGGTTCATGCACCTCTGGTAGGTGGCACCTGCATTCCTCAAGCCAAATGGCATTGTAGTATAACAATACATGCCAAAAGGTGTGATAAAAAAGTCATGAGCTGGTCGGACTCTTTCATCTTGATTTGGTGATAGCCCGAGTAGGCATCGAGGAATGACAGGGTTTCGCACCCAGCAGTGGAGTCCACAATCTGATCGATGCGAGGCAGAGAGTAGGGAACCTTCGGACATGCTTTGTTTAGACCAGTGTAGTCTATGCACATCCTCCATTTCCCACCCTTTTTCTTTACAAGCACAGGGTTAGCTAACCATTCGGGATAGAATACCTCTTTGATGAACCCTGCAGCCATCAGCTTGTGGACCTCCTCGCCTATGGCTCTGCGCTTTTGTTCATCAAAACGGCGTACGGGACTGCTTCACGGGTCGGGCTCCAGCTCGGATATCCAGTGAGTGCTCGGCGACATCCCTCGGTATGCCCGGCATGTCCGAGGGACTCCACGCGAAAACTTCAGTGTTCGCGCGGAGAAAGTCGACAGAGCACCGCTTCCTATTTGGGGTCGAGCTTGGAGCCGATCCTGACTTTCTTGCCGGCGTCGTTGCTGGGGTCGAGAGAGACGGTCTTGACCGCCTCGGCCGGCTCGAAGTTGCCGGCGTGCCGCTTCGCGTCGGGCGCCTCCTTGGAGAGGAAGTCCATGTCGGCGATGAGGGCTTCGGACTCAGCGAGGGCCTCGGCGTACTCCATGCATTCCACGTCGCACTCGTAAGCGTGGTGGTACGTGGGCCCGGCGGTGATGACTCCCTTGGGGCCAGGCATCTTGAGCTTGAGGTAGGTGTAGTTGGGGATGGCCATGAACTTGGCGTAGCATGGTATTCCCAGCACCACGTGATAGGTCCCTCGGAACCCAACTACCTCGAAGGTGAGGGTTTCCTTTCGGAAGTTGGAGGGAGTTCCTGAGAGCACTTAGAGGGGGGGTGAATAGGTGATCCTGTAAAACTTGAAAACTTAAGCCACAAAAACTTGGTTAAGCGTTAGCACAGTATATGCCAAGTGGCTAGAGAGGAGTCTCAACAAAACACAATAACCACAAGAAATCAATCACAGAGATGGTACGGTGGTTATCCCGTGGTTTGGCCAAGACCAACGCTTGCCTACTCCACGTTGTGGCGTCCCAACGGACGAGGGTTGCAATCAACCCCTCTCAAGCGGTCCAAAGACCCACTTGAATACCACGGTGTTTTGCTTGCTTATCTCAATCCCATTTGCGAGGAATCTCCACAACTTGGAGCCTCTCGCCCTTACACTTGAAGTTCACAAAGAAGCACAGAGCAAGGGAGGGATTAGCAACGCACTCAAGACAAGAAATCACAGCAACACCACGCACACAAGTCGCAACGAGAGCTCACAACACAACTCAATGAGTTCACCACTCAACTAGAGCTCTAATTGCTATCGCAAAGAATCAAAGGTGCGGAATCGATGTCTTGGTGCTTAGGAATGTTGTAGGAATGCTTGGTGTACTCCTCCATGCGCCTAGGGGTCCCTTTTATAGCCCCAAGGCAGCTAGGAGCCGTTGAGAGCAATCTAGGAAGGTTGATCTTGCCTTCTGTCGACTGGCGCACCGGACAGTCCGGTGCACACCGGACACTGTCCGGTGCCTGATTTCCTTCCATAAATGGCACAGTCGACCGTTGGCAGCCTGAGAGCCGTTGGCGCACCGGACATGTCCGGTGCACACCGGACAGTCCGGTGCCTTCTACTAGCCGTTGGCTCGGCCACGTGTCCCGCGCAGATTGCGCGGCTGACCGTTGGCCCGGCCGACTGTTGGCTCACCGGACAGTCTGGTGCACACCGGACAGTCCGGTGAATTATAGTCGTACGTCGCCGATGAATTCCCGAGAGCGACGAGTTCGCCTGTGAACGGCCCATCGGACAGTCCGGTGCACACTGGACAGTCCGGTGAATTATAGTCGTACACCGCCGTCGAAGTCCCGACAGCAGCCTGTTCGCCAGAGCCAGCCTGGCGCACTGGACACTGTCCGGTGCACCACCGGACAGTCCGGTGCTCCAGACTGAGCAAAGTCTTGGCTGCTCGAGCCAAGGCATTTTCAATTGGATTTTTCCTATTTCCAGCACTTAGACACAATACATTAGTCTCTAAAACAATGTACTAAGTCTGAGAAACATACCTTTATCCTTGATTTGTACTTTGTCCACCTTTTCACACTTAGGCACTTGTGTTGGACACTAAATCACCAAAATACTTAGAAATGGCCCAAGGGCACATTTCCCTTTCAATCTCCCCCTTTTTGGTGATTTATGCCAACACAACATAAAGCAAGTAGAACAAGTACAAAATCAATTCAAATAAGAACTCAAAATTGTTTTGATTCAATTTTGACATATATGGATCATTCTATGCCACCACTTGGTTTGTTTTTGCAAATCAAACTCAAATTTCTATCTCTAAGTCAAACACACATGTTAAGACATAAAGAGAGTCATTCCAAGAGAAATTGATTCAAGATTTTCAAAAACTCTCCTTTTTCCCATAATCAATACTTCTTCCCACAAGAAGCCAACTTTTGACAAGAGAGACAATAAAAGAGTTTTGACAAACCAAAAAGCTCTATTCTACTATTTTCAAAATCTCTCAAGTGGTAGCTGATCCATTTATCGCTTTGGCCTTTATTTTCTCCCCCTTTGGCATCAAGCACCAAAACGGGATCAATCTTGGCCCTTTAACCCCATTGCCTCACCAAAATCTTCAAATAAGAACACAAAGGCAATAAGAGTGCATGAGATGAACTTGGAATAAGTTACCCTCTCATCGGAGTGCAGTGGAAGTCTTTCATGGTCCAAGTCCACCTTTTCCCTTTCAAACCTCCTTTGAGACTAAAACAAGCAAACTCAAGCATATGGTTAGTCTCAAAGGGTCAAGTTGTAGCACAGCTCCCCCTAAATATGTGCATCACTTGCAAGAAGGACTTGTGAGGTCCAGGGAGTGTTTGTACAACTTGAGCACCACAAGTAAGCAACTAATGCAGAAGGAACATGATCAAAGGCATAAACACATGTATGCTACAATTCAATCCAAGTTCCGCGAATCTAAGACGTTTAGCTCACTACGCAGCCTGCAAAAGGTCTTCTCATCTAGAGGCTTGGTAAAGATATCGGCTAGCTGGTTCTCGGTGCTAACATGAAACACTTCGATATCTCCCTTTTGTTGGTGGTCTCTCAAAAAGTGATGCCGGATGTCAATGTGCTTTGTGCGGCTGTGCTCAACAGGATTTTCCGCTATTCGGATAGCACTCTCATTATCACATAGGAGTGGGACTTTGCTCAGATTGTAGCTAAAGTCCCTGAGGGTTTGCCTCATCCAAAGTAGTTGCGCACAACACTGTCCTGCAGCAACGTACTCGGACCTCAGCGGTGGATAGGGCAACGGAAGTTTGTTTCTTAGAGTTCCACGACACCAAGGACCTTCCTAAGAATTGGCACGTCCCCGATGTACTCTTCCTATCGACCTTACATCCAGCATAGTCGGAATCTGAGTACCCAATCAAGTCAAAGTTAGACCTCTTTGGACACCAGATCCCGAAGCAAGGCGTAGCGACTAAATATCGAAGAATTCGCTTCACAGCCACTAAGTGACACTCCTTAGGATCGGATTGAAATCTAGCACACATGCATACGCTAAGCATAATATCCGGTCTACTAGCACATAAATAAAGCAAAGAACCTATCATGGACCGGTATGCTTTTTGATCAACGGACTTACCTCCTTTGTTGAGGTCGGTGTGTCCGTCAGTTCCCATCGGCGTCTTTGCAGGCTTGGCGTCCTTCATCCCAAACCGCTTTAGCAAGTCTTGCGTGTACTTTGTTTGGGAGATGAAAGTGCCGTCCTTGAGTTGCTTCACTTGGAACCCAAGGAAGTAGTTCAACTCGCCCATCATCGACATCTCGAATTTCTGCGTCATAACCCTGCTAAACTCTTCACAAGACTTTTGGTTAGTAGAACCAAATATTATGTCATCGACATAAATTTGGCACACAAAAAGATCACCATCGCAAGTTTTAGTAAACAGAGTTGGATCAGCTTTCCCGACCTTGAAAGCATTAGCAATTAAAAAGTCTCTAAGGCATTCATACCATGCTCTTGGGGCTTGCTTAAGTCCATAGAGCGCCTTAGAGAGCTTAAACACGTGGTCGGGGTACCGTTCATCCTCGAAGCTAGGGGGTTGCTCCACGTACACCTCCTCTTTGATCGGCTCGTTGAGGAAAGCGCTCTTCACATCCATTTGGTACAACCTGAAAGAATGGTGAGCGGCATATGCTAGCAAAATACGAATTGATTCTAGCCTAGCCACAGGAGCGAACGTCTCCTCAAAGTCCAAACCTGCGACTTGGGCATAACCTTTTGCCACAAGTCGAGCCTTGTTCCTTGTCACCACCCCGTGCTCGTCCTGTTTGTTGCGGAACACCCACTTGGTTCCCACAACATTTTGCTTGGGACGAGGCACCAGTGTCCAAACTTCATTGAGCTTGAAATTATTGAGTTCCTCCTGCATGGCCAACACCCAGTCCGGATCTAGCAAGGCCTCTTCTACCCTGAAAGGCTCAATAGAAGAGACAAAAGAGTAATGCTCACAAAAATTAACTAATCTCGAGCGAGTAGTTACTCCCTTGCTAATATCACCCAAAATTTGGTCGACGGGATGATCCCTTTGGATCGTCGCTCGAACTTGGGTTGGAGGTGCCTGAGGTGCTTCTTCCTCTTCAATTTGAACATCTTGTGCTCCCCCTTGATCATGCGCCTCCACTTGAGGTACCTGTTCGTCATCTTGGGTTGGGGGATGCACCATAGTTGAGGAAGACGGTTGATCTTGCTCTAATTGTTCCTAAGGCCATACATCTCCAATCGCCATGGTGCGTATCGCGGCCGTTGGAACGTCTTCTTCATCTACATCATCAAGATCAACAACTTGCTCTCTTGGAGAGCCATTAGTCTCATCAAATACAACGTCGCTAGAGACTTCAACCAAACCCGATGATTTGTTGAAGACCCTATACGCCTTTGTATTTGAGTCATAACCTAATAAAAACCCTTCTACAGCTTTGGGAGCAAATTTAGAATTCCTACCATTCTTCATTAGAATGTAGCATTTACTCCCAAATACACGAAAGTACGATACATTGGGTTTGTTACCAGTTAGCAGCTCATATGAAGTCTTCTTGAGGAGGCGGTGAAGGTAGACCCTGTTGATGGCGTGGCAAGCCGTGTTCACGGCTTCCGACCAAAAGCGCTCGGGGGTCTTGAACTCTCCAAGCATAGTCCTCGCCATATCTAAGAGTGTCCTGTTCTTCCTCTCTACCACACCATTTTGCTGAGGTGTGTAGGGAGCGGAGAACTCGTGCTTGATCCCCTCCTCCTCAAGGAACTCCTCCACTTGAAGATTCTTGAATTCGGACCCATTGTCGCTTCTTATCTTCTTCACCTTGAGCTCAAACTCATTTTGAGCTCTCCTGAGGAAGCGCTTGAGGGTCCCTTGGGTTTCAGACTTATCCTGCAAAAAGAACACCCAAGTGAAGCGGGAAAAGTCATCAACAATAACCAGACCATACTTACTTCCTCCTATGCTCAGATAGGCGACGGGTCTGAAGAGGTCTATATGCAACATCTCCAGTGGTCTTGAAGTGGTCATCACATTCTTGCTGTGATGTGCTCCTCCCACTTGTTTACCTGCTTGACAAGCTGCACAAGGTCTATCTTTTTTGAAATGTACATTGGTTAGACCTATCACGTGTTCTTCCTTTAGAAGCTTGTGGAGGTTCTTCATCCCCACATGTGCTAAGCGGCGATGCCACAACCAGCCCATGCAAGTCTTAGCCATTAAGCATGCATCTAGACCGGCCTCTTCTTTTGCAAAATCAACTAAATAAAGTTTGCCGTCTAGTACACCCTTAAAAGCTAGTGAACCATCACATCTTCTAAAGACAGACACATCTACCGTTGTAAATAGACAATTATATCCCATATTACATAATTGACTGACAGATAGTAAATTATATCCAAGAGACTCAACTAAAAATACATTAGAGATAGAGTGCTCATTAGATATTGCAATCTTGCCTAAACCTTTCACCTTGCCTTGGTTCCCATCACCGAATATGATTGAATCTTGGGAATCCTTATTCTTGACGTAGGAGGTGAACATCTTCTTTCCCCCGTCATATGGTTTGTGCATCCGCTGTCGATAATCCAGCTTGAGCCCCTGGATGCATAAACCTGCAAGGCAAATTTAGGCTTGGGTCTTAGGTACCCAACTCTTGTTGGGTCCTACAAGGTTAGTCACAATTTCCTTAGGGACCCAAATGCAAGTTTTATCACCCTTGCATTTTGCCCCTAATTTCCTACCAACTATCTTCCTATCCTTTCTACAAATAGCAAAGGAAGCATTTAAAGCATGATAAATTGTAGATGGACCATTCATAACTTTTCTAGGAACATGAATAATATTCTTTCTAGGCACATGATGAATATTTTTCCTAGGCATATCTCTACCATGCATATAGGAAGAACTGGAAGCATACATGGCATAAGAATCATAGGCATGTGAATCAAAAGCATTACAACTCCTATGAGACTGTCTTCTATCATTGTACATAAAAGCATGGTTCTTTTTAGTACTACTTGCCATAGGGGCCTTCCCTTTCTCCTTGGCGGAGATGGGAGCCTTATGGCTTGTTAAGTTCTTGGCTTCCCTCTTGAAGCCAAGCCCATCCTTAATTGAGGGGTGTCTACCAATCGTGTAGGCATCCCTAGCAAATTTTAATTTATCAAAATCACTTTTGCTAGCCTTAAGTTGGGCATTAAGACTAGCCATTTCATCTTTTAACTTTGCAATAGAAGATATGTGTTCACTACAAGCATCAATATCAAAATCTTTACATCTATTGCAAATAACAACATTTTCTACACAAGTTGTTGATTTACTAGCTATTTCTAACTTAGCACTCAAATCATCATTAATGCTCCTTAAGCTAGAAATCGTCTCATGGCAAGAAGATAATTCACAAGAAAGCATTTCATTTCTCTTAACTTCTAAGGCATGAGATTTTTGTGCTTCTACAAATTTGTCATGTTCTTCATACAACAAGTCCTCTTGTTTTTCTAAAAGCCTATTTTTATCATTCAAGGCATCAATTAATTCATTAACTTTATCTACCTTGGTTCTATCTAGGCCCTTAAATAAACATGAATAATCTATTTCATCCTCATCACTAGATTCGTCCTCACTTGAAGAAGCATAAGTAGAGTCTCGAGTACATACCTTCTTCTCCCTTGCCATAAGGCATGTGTGACGCTCGTTGGGGAAGAGGGATGACTTGTTGAAGGCGGTGGCGGCGAGTCCTTCATTGTCGGAGTCGGACGAGGAGCAATCCGAATCCCACTCCTTGCCAAGATGTGCCTCACCCTTTTCCTTCTTATAGTTCTTCTTCTTCTCCCTCTTGTTCCCTTGATCCTGATCACTATCATTGTCGGGACAGTTAGCAATAAAATGACCAAGCTTACCACATTTGAAGCATGAGCGCTTCCCCTTTGTCTTGGTCTTGCTCGGCTGCCCCTTGCGACCCTTTAGCGCCGTCTTGAATCTTTTGATGATGAGGGCCATTTCTTCATCATTAAGTCCGGCTGCCTCAATTTGTGCCACCTTGCTAGGTAGCGCCTCCTTGCTTCTTGTTGCCTTGAGAGCAAGGGGTTGAGGCTCGTTGATTGGACCATTCAATGCGTCGTCCACGTACCTCGCCTCCTTGATCATCATTCGCCCGCTTACAAATTTCCCAAGGACTTCTTTGGCGACATTTTGGTGTACCTGGGATTCTCACGAATATTATTCACCAAATGAGGATCAAGAATGGTAAAGGACCTTAGCATCAGTCGGACGACGTCGTGGTCCATCCATCGCGTGCTTCCGTAGCTCCTTATTTTGTTGATAAGGGTCTTGAGCCGGTTGTATGTTTGGGTTGGCTCCTCGCCCCTTATCATCGCGAATCGTCCAAGCTCGCCCTCCACCAATTCCATCTTGGTGAGTAAGGTGACGTCGTTCCCCTCATGAGAAATCTTGAGGGTGTCCCATATTTGCTTGGCGTTATCCAAGCCGCTCACTTTGTGGTATTCATCCCTGCACAATGAAGCTAGAAGAACAGTAGTAGCTTGTGCATTCTTATGTATTTGCTCATTAATGAACATGGGACTATCCGTACTATCAAAGTGCATTCCACTCTCTACAATCTCCCATATACTAGGATGGAGAGAGAATAGGTGACTACGCATTTTGTGGCTCCAAAATCCGTAGTCCTCCCCATCAAAGTGTGGAGGCTTGCCGAGAGGAATGGAGAGCAAATGTGAATTTAAACTTTGCGGAATACGAGAGTAGTCAAAAGAAAAGTTCGAATTAACCGGTTTTCTTCTCTCGTAGTCGTTGTGGTCGTCGTCCTTTTGGGAAGAAGTAGACTCATCGCTGTCGTCGTAGTAGACGATCTCCTTGATGCGTCTTGTCTTCTTCTTCTTCTTCCCATCTTTCTGTCTATGGCTCGAGCCGGAGTCGGTAGGCTTGTCAACCTTCGGCTCGTTGACGAAGGATTCCTTCTCTTTGTCGTTGATCACGATTCCCTTCCCCTTAGGATCCATCTCTTTGGGCGGTTAGTCCCTTTGTGAAGAGAACGGCTCCGATACCAATTGAGAGCACCTAGAGGGGGGGTGAATAGGTGATCCTGTAAAACTTGAAAACTTAAGCCACAAAAACTTGGTTAAGCTGTTAGCACAGTATATGCCAAGTGGCTAGAGAGGAGTCTCAACAAAACACAATAACCACAAGAAATCAATCATAGAGATGGCACGGTGGTTATCCCGTGGTTCGGCCAAGACCAACGCTTGCCTACTCCACGTTGTGGCGTCCCAACGGACGAGGGTTGCAATCAACCCCTCTCAAGCGGTCCAAAGACCCACTTGAATACCACGGTGTTTTGCTTGCTTATCTCAATCCCATTTGCGAGGAATCTCCACAACTTGGAGCCTCTCGCCCTTACACTTGAAGTTCACAAAGAAGCACAGAGCAAGGGAGGGATTAGCAACGCACTCAAGACAAGAAATCACAGCAACACCACGCACACAAGTCGCAACAGAGAGCTCACAACACAACTCAATGAGTTCACCACTCAACTAGAGCTCTAATTGCTATCGCAAAGAATCAAAGGTGCGGAATCGATGTCTTGGTGCTTAGGAATGTTGTAGGAATGCTTGGTGTACTCCTCCATGCGCCTAGGGGTCCCTTTTATAGCCCCAAGGCAGCTAGGAGCCGTTGAGAGCAATCTAGGAAGGCTGATCTTGCCTTCTGTCGACTGGCGCACCGGACAGTCCGGTGCCCGATTTCCTTCCATAAATGGCACAGTCGACCGTTGGCAGCCTGAGAGCCGTTGGCGCACCGGACATGTCCGGTGCACTCCGGACAGTCCGGTGCCTTCTACTAGCCGTTGGCTCGGCCACGTGTCCCACGCAGATTGCGCGGCCGACCATTGGCCCGGCCGACCGTTGGCTCACCGGACAGTCCGGTGCACACCGAACAGTCCGGTGAATTATAGCCGTACGTCGCCGATGAATTCCCGAGAGCGACGAGTTCGCCTGTGAACGGCCCACCGGACAGTCCGGTGCACACCGGACAGTCCGGTGAATTATAGTCGTACACCGCCGTCGAAGTCCCGAGAGCAGCCTGTTCGCCAGAGCCAGCCTGGCGCACCAGACACTGTCCAGTGCACCACCGGACAGTCCGGTGCTCCAGACTGAGCAAAGTCTTGGCTGCTCGAGCCAAGGCATTTTCAATTGGATTTTTCCTGTTTCCAGCACTTAGACACAATACATTAGTCTCTAAAACAATGTACTAAGTCTGAGAAACATACCTTTATCCTTGATTTGTACTTTGTCCACCTTTTCACACTTAGGCACTTGTGTTGGACACTAAATCACCAAAATACTTAGAAATGGCCCAAGGGCACATTTCCCTTTCAGTTCCGAAGCAGACGGGCAAGTCGATCTGTCCGAGGGGCAGGATAAGCTTTCCGGGTGCAATCCTGTGGAAAGGCGCTGCACCAGCCCGGATCTCGGACCGATCAACCCCCAAGAGCTCCAGGGTCTCGGCGTAGATGATGTTGAGGCTGCTGCCTCCGTCCATGAGGACCTTGGAGAGCCTAACGTTGCCGACGATCGGGTCGACGACGAGCGGGTACCTTCCTGGGCTTGGCACGAAGTCTGGGTGGTCGCCTTGGTCGAAGGTGATAGGCTTGTCGGACTAGTCTAGATAGACTGGTGCTGCCACCTTCACCGAGCAGACCTCTCGGCGCTCCTGCTTACGGTGCTGAGCCGAGGCGTTCGCCACCTGCCCCCCGTAGATCATGAAGCAGTTGTGGCCTCCGGGAACTCCTCTTCCTTGTCGCCCCCCTTGTTGTTGCCTTGGTCTTTGCCACCTTCTACCGAGGGTCCAGCCTTGTTGAAGTAGCGCCGGAGCATGTCGCACTCCTCAAGGGTGTGCTTGATGGGACCCCAGTGATAGGGGCACGTCTCCTTGAGCATCTTGTCGAACGTGTTGGCCCCTCTAGGAGGCTTCCGAGGGTTCCTGTGCTCGGCAGCAGCGACGAGATCCGTGTCGATGGTGTTGCGTTTCGCTTGCGCCCTCTTCTTGGCCTTCTTCTTCGCGCCACGCTGGGCGGACGCCTCGGGGGCGTCTTCCTTCTGTCCTCCCTGAGGCTACTTGTCCTTTCGGAAGATGGCTTCGACCACATCCTGACCAAAGGCAAACTTGGTGGCGATGTCCATCAATTCGCTCGCCTTGGTGGGAGTCTTGCGTCCTAGCTTGCTCACCAGGTCTCAGCATGTGGTACCAGCGAGGAAAGCCTCGATGACATCCGAGACAGTGATGTTGGGCAGCTCGGTGCGCTGCTTCGAAAACCTCCAAATGTACTCTCGCAGGGATTCCCCTGGCTGTTGGCGGCAGCTTCGGAGATCCCATGAGTTCCCAGGGCGCACGTACGTACCATGGAATTTTCTAGCGAAAGCCTTGACCAGGTCGTCCCAGTCGGAGATCTGCGCAGGAGGCAGATGCTCCAGCCAGGCCCGAGCAGCGTCGGAGAGGAAAAGGGGGAGGTTGCGGATGATGAGGTTGTCATCGTCCGCCCCTCCCAACTAGCATGCCAGTCGATAGTCCGCAAGCCACAACTCGGGCCTTGTCTCCCCCGAGTACTTGGTGATGGTAGTCGGGGCTTGGAAACGGGCCGGGAACGGCGCTCGTCGTATGGCCCGGTTGAAGACTCGCGGACCCAGTGGCTTGGGTGAGGGGCTTCGATCCTCCTCACCGAAGTAGCGTCCCCCACGCCTGGGATGGTAGCCTCGGCGCACCTTCTCCTCGAGGCAGGCTCGACGGTGGCGGCGGTGTTGATCGGCGCCGAGGCGTTCCAGGGCTGCAGGCGTCCCGTCCCGTGTGCGCTCAGTGTGGACTGAGGCCTCCCGCATGCATCGGGAGGGCGTTGCATGATGCTCCGAGGGGTCTCCTCGCCTCCGGGAGGCAGAGCTCTCGGCTTGTCGGACAGCGGCGTCCTCTAAGAGGCCCTTGAGCTCGCCCTGGATACGTCGCCCTTCGGTGGTGGATGGCTCCGGCATCGCCCGAAGCAACATTGCTGCTGCGGCTAGGCTCTAGCTGGCCCCGTTGAAGGCCGGGGGCGGCATCGCCCTGGCATCGTCAACAATGCGGCGCTGGACGTCTTGGGCCCGATGACGGGCTCCTTCGGCGAGTGCCTGGCCTGCCCATTCCTTCTCGATGTTTTGCCGGAGCTGCACAAGTCGCCCCGCTTCTTCGTCGAGCTTGGCCTGCATCTCGCGGAGTTGCTCAAGCTGTGTGTCCTGAACCCCCCGCAGGGACTTGGACCACAGCTAGCTCCCGTGGGATCTCAACGTGAGACGTAGGTGCAAGGGCATCGTTACTTCCTGGCATACCGAGGTGGTTTTCTCCGTCGTGATCCTCCTGATCGATGTGGAAACACTCGCGAGTTGGGTCGCAACCCTCGTCGTCGAGGTTGTGACCATCATCAGAGCAGCCGGAGAGGCAGTGGTCACATGCGGAAATGAAGTCGCGTATGGCACTGGGATCACGGAGTCCGGAGAAATCCCAACTGACGTCGGGGTCGTCATCTTCCTCGGAACCCGTTGGTCCAGAGGTTGAGACAGCCGTCAGTCGGTCCCATGTTGACCACATATGGTACCCCGGAAGGTCAGGGTATGCCCTAGCGAAAGCGCTCACCGAAGCGGGGTCGCTTGGTGGATCGAAAACTGAATTTAAAGGGAACAGGGTGGAAAACGGACGATACCTTTTGGTCGATGGACGGTGGTGAAGTCACGTCGGGGACGGACTACACCGTTATCGCGGGTGCGAGGCTAACGCCCAGCAAGTCCTTCGTGAGGGTGCTGGCGTCATCAGTCTGCTTGGGGCTGGCCCGTTGCGGGGAGGCGACATCCGTCGTTGTCTCAGGTGCGAGGACAACACCCGACATGTCCCCTGTAGGGGTGCCGGTGTCGTCGACTCGCTCTGGTTTGACAGCCGATGAGGTGCCGCCTCCTGCCTGGCCACGGTTGCCCTGTCTCCTCCTCCTCCGGCGAGGAGGGTGGCGGGGTAAACCTGGGTGTTCCTCTTCTGCCGCGGGGAGATGTCGTCATCGTCGAGTTTGCCTCGGCCGGGCGAGCCGTCGATCGTCGTTGTTGTCAGGCTGCGGAGGGAGCTAGTACCATGTCATAGCTGCCGTCGAGGGACATGAACCCGAGACTTCCGAAGCGGAGCACCGTCCCGGGCTGAAGAGGTTGCTGAAAGCTACCCATCTGGAACTCAACGGGGAAGTATTCGTTAACACACAGCGAGCCCCTACCTGGCGCGCCAACTGTCAGTGTTTCGGACCCGGGGGGCCCTCAGCCGGACCGACTAGTAAAATTTAGTGCCGTGTGCCCCTGTCCAGATGGGTCGATGCAAGATGGAACATAAGCGATGGGATGAGGCTTATATTATCCTGCACTAGGGGGCGCTTGCAGTAGGGGTTACAAGCATTGCGGGAGAGCGAGAGCGAGAGAGAGAGAGAAGGAGAGGGTTCGGCCTTAAGGCGAGCCGTCTGAGGCTGCCTGTACCGCGTCTCTCCTACTCTGGCTGCCTCCACTCGTCAGCGCCTGTGCGTCCATGTGTTCGTACGTTGCACGTTCGTCTCTCCCTTCCCCCCCCCCTTCGTGGGGCCCTGGACACCCCCTTTTATAGACACAAGGAGATGCCCAGCTGTACAATAGGGGTGTAGCTTGGAGCTAACGTGGCTGGCAGAGAAGTGCCCTGAGCCCTGTATAGATAATAACGTGGTCGTCGGGGGAGCGCCTTGAGCCCTGTAGATGTACCAACGTGGCCGTCGGAGGAGTGCCTTGAGCCCTGTAGAGATAATAACGTGGCCGTTGGAGGAGTGCCTCGAGCCCTGTAGAAGCATAGCTGATGGTGCGGCATGGATCCCGCTGACGTTTCCTTGCTTCCGTAGGGGGTTGGAGAGCAGCCGATGTCATGGGCGCACGTGGGGAACCATCATTACCTGTTACCGGAGTAACTTAGATGGGACACCGGTCTTGTTCCTTCGTAGCCTGAGGCGGCTAGCTAAGGGTAGGGTAATGATGGATCCCCAGTAGCGTAGCTGATACGAGGCTAAGGTCGGGCGAGGCGGTGATCCCTCCGAGGCCGATGCTGAGGCCGAGGCCTGGGTTCGGGCGAGGCGGAGTCCTTCCCCTGAGGCCGAGGTTGAGGCCGAGGCGGTATCCTCCTCCCGAGGCCGAGGCTGAGGCCGAGGTCGGGGTCGGTCGAGGCGGAGACCCTCTCCCGAGGCCGAGGCCTGGGGTCGGGCGAGGCGGAGCTCCCTGTTGCGCCCGAGGCCGAATTCGAGGGAGGTCGTGACTTGCTGTTTGTCAGCCTTTCCCTGATGGCTGGCACGGTTGCCGAAGCGGGGTGAGCAGCGCTGTTTTCCTGTCAGAATGGTCAGTAAAGGGGGTGAAGTGACTGCGGTCACTTCGACCTTGCCGACTGAGGCACGCATGTCAGGATAAGGTGTCAGGTGATCCCCGCATTAAATGTGCATGCGATACGGTCGGTTGGTAAGGCGATTCGGACGAGGTCGCTGTACGACAAAGCTTGCCTGCGCTAGACTTTGGGCTAGCCGAGGGTGTGTTTGCCGACTGAGGGGACCCTCGAGCGAGGCGTGAATTCGTCCGGGACTACTGCCCTTGCCCGAGGCTGGGCTCGGATGAGGTCGCGTCCCTTGATAGACGAAGCCCGCGCTTTATCGGCCGTTTATGGTTTGTTCTGAAAATGTTTTTCAGCCGGATTAAGGTGCATTGGGGGTACCCCTAATTACGGTCCCCGACAAATAGTAAGACAACGTTTCTAGATCTAACGCGTTTCTACGTTCCTACCGTAGTTTTGCACCCTACGATTCCACTTAAAATCTAAATCTAACGGTCGTGATACATTTAAGAAAACTCGCTCTTTTATATTATGATATTAATATAGATATAGATATAGATGACCTCGATCTAACGGCGGGACAACGTTTCTAGATCTAACGTGTTTCTACGTTCCTCCTTTAGTTTTGCACCTTACGATTCCACTTAAACTTTAAATCTAACGGTCGTGATACATAAAAGAAAACTGACTCTTTTATAGTATAAAGTATAGATAAAATCTAAATTTAACGATCGCGATACATAAAAGAAAACTCGCTCTTTTATAGTATAGATAGATTAGTCTTGAACGTTAAAAAAACAAAAAAGGGAACTGGGAAATTGCAAAGCAAAACCGATCTTTAGCCAATCTTATTAGTTTGAAAGTTAAAAAAACAAAAAATAGAGCATTCCGAGAATCGAACTTAGTACCTCTTGCACCCAAAGCAAGAATCATACCACTAGACTAAATGCCCTGTTATATTTTATTTTCTTTAGTATCTATATATGAGATGAAGTAGGCCAGCACACGGAGCTCCTCCGTCAAGTCTAGCGAGATGCTGCATAAGTCAAGGACGAGCACGATCGACGGATCGAGGACATGGCGGCTAGAAACTCGTGGAGGTGCATGTTGGAGACGTGGATGACCTCGATCTAACGGCAAGATAACGTTTCTAGATCTAACGCGTTTCTACGTTTCTACCGTAGTTTTGCACCCTACGATTCCACTTAAAATCTAAATCTAACGACCGTGGTACATAAAAGAAAACTCACTATTTTATAGTACTAGATATAGATATAGATATAGATGATCTCGATCTAACGTGGGACAACGCTTCTAGATCTAACGTGTTTCTACGTTCCTCCCGTAGTTTCACACCTTACGATTCCACTTAAACTCTAAAAATCTAACGGTCGTATACATAAAAGAAAACTCACCCTCTTATAGTATAGAGTATAGATAAAATCTAAATTTAACGGTCGTGGTACATAAAAGAAAACTCCCTCTTTTATAGTATATATAGATAGATAGATAAATTAGTTTGGAATGTTAAAAAACAAAAAAGGGAACTGGAAAATTGCAAAGCAGAACCGATCTTTAGCCAATCTTATTAGTTTGAACGATAGATATAGATAGATTAGTTTTAAACGTTAAAAAACAAAAAAAGGAACCGGGAAATTGCAAAGCAAAACCGATATTTAGCCAATCTTATTAGTTTGAACGTTAAAAAAACAAAAAACAGGGGCATTCCGAGAATCGAACTCGGGACCTCTTGCACCCAAAGCAAGAATCATACCACTAGACCAAATGCCCTGTTACGTTTTATTTTCTTCAGCATATGTATATATAAGATAACAAATGCTTCGCAATTGTCTGAAAGATTTAAGAATTGTACCACTGTACCAAATGCTCTGATGTTGTGACTTTTCGTTTATCGTTGATTTTATATAATCATCCATGTATTGCAATTAAATGGTTGTTTATTATAATTTCTGTTATATTTTAAAAATATTGATGAAAAAGGATTCTTCTGAGAATGACAGCCGTATTAATTGGTAATTTTTTTATTTATCTTATTCTTTATATATAATAACATGCTTGCCTCACATCCCACATCTACAAAATAACGAATGAAATGGAGGCGATTTATATGAATATATGTTTTGACCTCAAGTCTCATGCTATACATGTCTCATTGTGGGAAAGATATCCTACTGGTGATGTGATTTGGAACTACCAAACCAATACGGACAATTTAGCTGTAGACTAGAAAAGGCGCGCAAGATAACCCATTTTCAGGTGCTATGCGCATTTTTTTATAAGAGGTGTTACGCGTGCTGTGTGGTTGTCAAATGGACTGTTGGGGCCATGCTTCGTCGCCGAAGGTCCTGCAGGAAGAAACAACTTTGGCTGAAGTTGTCGGCACGTGACGACCGAAGGTTGCTGTTCATGAAGCTTCGGAATTGCAAACCGACTTAAAAGTAGAATGACCTTCTAGTCCACAAGTGTTTGAGTCATTGTTGTAAACTTTTATGAGGGGCATGATTGTAATTCCTCACATGCTGTGTCTTGTGTCTATAAATAGTGAACAATATTCCTTTACTGTTCACGCATTCTTGTAATTGCAAGTGCATCTCTCGGGAATCATTACTTGTCAAAGCGAAGGTATAAACGTACCTTGAAACATTGTATTCAAACATCTTATATTCATATGATAAAATATGTGAATGATGCCATTTATTTCTGACATGTTTATCCTTGATGTTTTACATTTTACATTACTTTATATTATCTTTGTAAATTTAGTTACGAAGGTGAAACTTTCGTAACATTATGTTCGTGGCCTTCGTCCGAAGTTCATTAAATCCTTGGGGAGATAATGCTTCAGCGGACGAAGGACATTTGATATTTAACATTTTTTTGTGTTGCCTTGTTCTTGATTCATAGCATTTGAAAACAAGTCCCCAACATGGACATTGTCCAAGTCACTCATATCTCTCTCTTCTCTACTATATAAAAACATCAGTTTACATAGTTTCCACCGTGGTTGCTCTCTCTCACATCCACCGTCGTTACGGTTCCTCATATTTAAATGGTAAAAAGCCTCACACTTAAATGGTAGAAGCTAAAATTATATATAAATAGAAATACAAACCATTGTTATTGCTTATAAACCTATGTTCACACCCACATAGCCGACAAAATTCACATAGGTTTATGTTTTATATTCTATGTATAAATGAAACTATAGCAATATATGAGAACTTTGCTAGTGTTCGTCTACGTCATTCTCTCCTTCATTACGAATGTATTTTCGTAAGGTTGTCCGTATTAGATCGTGTAAAATAAGGAATTTACACTACATATTACACTGTTTACAGAGCGGAGTTTGAAATAAGAGATGTGATAGGGTAGCTGCTCAAGACACCACTGGACATCTTCAAAGAACTAGTGTGCTTAGATGCTAATAGACACATATAATATAATATGTTCGTCCCATAAAAATATCATTGTTACTTTGTGGAAAGTTAAATGTTTTTAACATGGACCCACAAATATATAAGAAAAATATTAGTATTTAGATATATAATGAGTATCATTAGATCATGTCTAGTTACTCATATGGTCACTTAAAACACTGTTTTATACTATAGACTATATTGTTTGTATAGTGAAGTTTGAAATAAGACACGAGTTTCGAGCCAGACCGAGACAATATTAAACCGGTTGTGCCTCAGGCCAGCCCACCAGGCATGATCCATTTTGTCATCTATAGTCCAGTACATCATCACTCATCCCTGTCTCACGAGCATGGAAAAAGCGAGACAAAAAACTTCATATGGAAAAAAGCGAGACAAAAAACTTGCATTATTGTGACCTAACTTAACATATATCTACAAAACATAAGTTAGTCAAAATAATCTTGCATTATCATTAAAGCCACTATCTAACAAAATGATCAAAGAATAAATGTCTTCAAAGAATGATTTAAAAACTTTAAACACAATAAAACAAATGTTAAAGTGCAATATGTAATGGTCAAGCTAGCCATGAAGCTCGTCGTTGTCATTACATTAATTCAACAAAGTTAACACAATGATGAACAATAACTCTTTTTTTGAGGTGTCGAAGTTTGTTAGGGTCACATGACCCTAATAATATAGGCTTAGATGCACCTATGGTAAGATGCTTATCTTAACCCTAAACGATGCAACACTAGTTTGACCGATCATCCATCCAATAGATCCAAAATGGCATTTAACCACGGAACGTATCTTTCAAAGTATCAACTCCAAACTATGGTCAACTTCAGCAATTCTTTCTGTTTTCTAACCTGTTGGTTGGTTCTTGATGGCCATCCAAAGCAATGTTTGCACAGATAGTCAAAGCGAAAGTGGTGCAGACAAGTATGATGTGAAAAAAGAATGCCAAATGGTACAAAGTGAAAGTAGTACAAACTAACATGTTGTATTTTTTAAATATGAGTTTTTTCTCGCAAATCCTATCTCTTATAGAAATTTTAGCGTGCCCAAGCACAGTAGCCGTAGGGGTGGCGTAGCCGAAGGGGTGGCACTAGTAGAAAAGAGCTCAAAGCCTGCGGCACCAATAAATTATCACTGGCGGTTTCAGTTACCGCGCGCCAGTAAAAAAACCAGGTGGACCCGGCTTGGGAACCGCCAGTGGAAACCTATTTCCACTGGCGGTTATCTTAATACAACCGCCAGTGGAAATAAGATATTTCCACTGGTGGTTGGTGTAAAACAACCGCCAGTGAAAATCTAGTTTCCACTGGCGGTTGGTGTAACAGAACCGCCAGTGGAAATACCCTATTTCCACTTGCGGTTGTGTTAAGAGAACCGCCAGTGGAAATAGGTTTCCACTGGCGGTTTTTCAAGCAAACCGCCAGTGAACTATCTGTTATAAATACCACTCTTCCTCCCCCCGATAGGAGCTGTAGCTCGCAGCCAACTTCCATTAGAGGCGATTTTGGAGGTCCAGATTTCACAAAATACAAGGGGGGAGGTTTTGGTCTTCATTTTTTGGAAGAAGGTGGATAAGAAAGGTTGGTTTATGTTTCTTTGTCAATTTTTGTTCATTCTTGCTCAATTTTAGACACATTTTGGATCTAGGGTTTTACATGTGAGAAAGAAGAGTATAGCTAGGTTATTTTCTCTATTTCCTCAAATGAGGTTGCTTAAGATGGTTAGATTTTGTCTATTCCCTCTCCTTTTTCATGTTTAGTTCTCAAATAAGTTTATCCATGACACATATTTAGTTGCTTAATGAATGGTGAATGTGTTGTATGGAGAGGGAGGATGATAGGTTTGATAATTAAGATTGTTTTTATTAATTGTTATGAAAGGTTGGTTTAATTATGTTTCAATTGCCAATTATTGTTCATTTTTGCTCAATTTTAACTACATTTTGAAACTAGGCTTTCACCATGTGTTAGAGATAGGTTTGGGTATTAAGATTTTTTGTTTATTAGTTGCTAGGAAAGTTTGGCTTATGTTTCTTTTGCCAAATTTTGTTCATTTTTCCTCCATTTTAGCCACATTTTGGATTTAGGGTTTCACCATGTGTTAGAGATAAAGTAGTTAGGTTGCCTAATCGATCCAACCGCCTATTGGTATATGTTTCTCTTGCCAATTTGTGTGTCTTGTGTGTTTTATGTTACTTTTTTTACAGGTGATGATGGAGAGGATATCCTGGATGTATAACTTATCAAGGCTAGATCCATCATACATATCTGAGGTCCATAAGTTTATTGTTGTCGCCACGAACCATGCTTGGAGAACAAAGACAAAGCACATATATTGTCCATGCATGGACTGCATAAATGCTGTTGTATTTGATGACACAGAACAAATCATATCTCATCTGGTATGCCGAGGATTTGTGAAGGATTACATAATTTGGACAAAGCATGGAGAGGGTAGCTCTTCGCCTTATACAGCTGGAAACCCTGCGAACATCGACGACAGCTTTCAGTTCATTCACGAGACACAACAACCTCTTCCACAGAGCAAACATGTAGTGCCAAATGTTACTGATCATGGTTACGCCGGAGGAAATGAACGTGAAAGAACCCATGTTCTGCCAAATGTTATGGATGAGGAAGATGCAGAGTTGTTAGAGGCAATGTTGTGTCGTCATACAGATCCATCGATGTTCTTCATGAAAGGTATGGATTCCCTGAAGAAGGCAGCAGAAGAGCCTTTGTACGACGAGTCTAAGGGTTGTACCAAAGAGTTCACGACGCTCCGGTCTGTGTTAAAGTTGTTGATGTTAAAAGCTAGATATGGTCTGTCTGATGCTGGCTTCGATGCGTTCTTGAGTATTGTCGCAGACATGCTTCCAAAGGAGAACAAAGTGCCTGCTAACACGTACTATGCAAAGAAACTAATCAGTCCACTCACTATGGGCGTGGACAAGATCCACGCGTGTAGAAATCACTGTATCCTTTATCGAGGTGATGATTATAAAGACTTGGAGAGCTGCCCAAAGTGTGGTGCAAGTAGGTACAAGACGAATAAAGACTATCGAGAGGAAGAGTGTGTTGCATCTGTGTCTAAAGGGAAGAAGCGAAAGAAAGCCAAAAAGAAGACTTCAAAATCCACGAGCAAAGAAAAAGAAGAAGTAGACTATTATGCGCTCAAAAAGATTCCTGCTTTGGTGATGTGGTACCTCCCCGTCGTCGATCGATTGAGGTGTTTGTTCGCTAACCCTAAGGATGCCAAACTTATGAGCTGGCATGCTTCTGATGAGCACAAAAACGATGGGAAGCTTCGACATCCAGCTGATGGGAAGCAGTGGCAAGATTTCAATGAGAACCACCGAGACTTTGCCGATGAACCAAGAAATGTTAGGTTCGCACTGAGTACTGATGGAATGAATCCATTTGCTGAAAGGAGCAGCAAGCATAGCACATGGCCAGTGATCCTCACCATATACAACCTTCCTTCATGGTTGATGCAGAAACGGAAGTACATTTTGCTAACCATGCTTATTTCTGGACCTACAGAACCTGGAGTTGATATGGATGTATTTTTAGAGCCCTTAATGGAGGATATGACAATATTGTGGGTAACGGGTGTTCAAATGTTGGATGAGTATCGTAAAGATTCATTCATGCTGAGAGCAATTATTTTTGTTACGATCAACGATTACCCTGCACTCTTCACATTATCAGGCCAGTTTAAGGGAAAGGTTGGCTGCACAGTATGCATTGATGAAACTGCTTACGTGTCCCTTACTGCATCTAAGAAGATAGTGTACATGAGGCACAGACGCTTTTTATTGGAAGGACACAGGTACCGCATGCGAAAGATGGATAAGTACTTTGACAATAATGGTGAACTACATTCTACTGCTCCATCGGGTAACAATAAAGGTCATAGAGTTTTTGAAATAGTCAGGAATATCAAGTTTGTTTTCGGGAAGAAGACAAAAGACGGAAAAACAAGGAAGGATGCCAAACCAGCTCCAGGGGCTATATTCAAGAAAAAGTCTATTTTCTTCGAGTACTTGTCTTACTGGAAAGAGTTAGATGTGCGGCATGCGATCGATGGTATGCACGTTCAGAAGAACGTGTTTGAAAGCATAATTTGGCACCTTGCTAGACATAAAGGGCAAAACAAAAGAAGGGCTCAATTCACGCATGGACTTGGTAAATTTAGGCATAAAAAAGGAACTACATCCTGTTCTTCAAGAAAATGGGAAGTATCATCTCCCAGCAGCAAGCTACAATCTCAATGTAGATGAGAAACATGCGATGTGTGTTTGGCTTAAGAATTTGAAAGTCCCATCCGGAATTCTGCTCTAGCATATGGAGTATTGTGTCAATGAAAGACCTGATAGTCACCAACTACAACTCACATGATTGTCATGTCATGCTGACTACATTCCTACCTATTGCCATCAGGGCTATAAATCCTTTGTTTTTAAAAGATGGCAATCACACGGTTGTGCTACTTTTTCAACAGAATTTCACAAAAGGTAATTGACCGTGATGAGTTGGCATCTCTTCAGGAATTCGCAGTAGAGACAATATCACAGTTTGAGATGTGTTTCCCTCCATCGTTCTTTGATATTATGGTGCACCTTGTGGTGCACTTGGTGCCACAAATAGATGCATTGGGTCCTATGTACTTGCATGAAATGTGGACGTACGAGCATTTCATGTCAATACTGAATGGCTATGTATCAACCCGTGCTCGTCCCGAGGCATCCATGATAGAGGGGTATTGTACCGAAGAGGCCATTGAGTCCGGAGGTCCATTCTGCAATAGTATCCTAAAAGACCAGGTTGCAATAGGTCTGCCTCCGTCACGACACGAGGGTAAATTGTATGGAAGCGGGAGGATGGGACGGAAATCTTTCATCCCACCAGATTACAATACAGTACTTGAGGCACATCACAGCATCCTACATCATCTAGCGATAATAGAGCCATTTATCCAACAACACATCAATGAGCTTCACGAGCAAAATCCTAGGCATACAGGCTGATTGGGTAATGAAGCAACATAAGCAGCGGTTCAACACATGGCTAATGGTGAAGGACATTCCACGTGGAGAAACAATATAAGAAAAAACCATCAAGGGGTTGGCATCTGGACCATCACGCCAGGTCACAAATGGCAAACCTATGACAATATTAGTGGATTCACATTTTGTACCAAGTCCAAGGACAAAAAGAGCATGTCACAAAACAGTGGTGTTCGATGCGAGGCCATAGATGATGAAACTGGTGAGATTATTACATATTTTGGCTTTATTGAGGACATATGGGAACTAGACTATGGTACATTTCAGATCTCGGTTTTCCGATGTCAATGGGTTGAAGACAAACATGTCACGGTAGACAACTATGGGGTCAGAGTTCTTGATCTAAGTAAGGTAGGTTACAAAGATGACCCATGGATCCTTGCTAATCGTGCTGCACAGGTCTTCTATGCTGAACAGATCATTTCTAACAATGAGAAGAAAAGCACCGACAACCCGAAGCATGTAGTTTTTCCTGGAAAACAACAAGCTATAGGAGTTCATGGTGTATCTGATTTAGAGGATTTTAACCAGTTCAACGACATGTCTCTTTTCATAGACCATCCAACCAAGATAAGGAACGTTGAGCGAAGCATCCCACGCAATTCGATGCCCTGGGTACGCCACGATGGACAAGGCAGAACAATAGCTCCCTAGATTATATAGTTGTCATGTAATTGATTATTGTTAGGACATGTCATGTAATTGATTATTGTTAGCGACAAACTAATATATATATATATATATCAGGCAGTAAGAAACAAGCATCTTCAAAAAACATGCTGTGAAAGAACTTGGAAAGATGTTTACCAGATCTGATACTTGTGAAAGAACTTCACACCAATGGTGACGAGAGACGCGAAGCCAGGAGACGACGTAGTATTTAAACACTGTAAGAACGGGCATTCTAGTGACTTTCTAGAGAGGAGAGAGAGAGGGAGAGAGAGGAGAGAGAGATAGGAGAAAGAGAGAAGAGAGAAAGGAGAGAGAGGAGAGAGAGCTATTATTGCCAATGCGCTCTGGAGCAGGTCCTAGCACTTACCGTCCGTGCGGATGCAGCACTTTGCACATCCAGAATGCCCGTTCTTCAGCGCGTCCTAGAACGCGAGGTAAAATAAAAGCAGGGAGGACTATTCAACTAATATATATATATATATATATCAGGCAGTAAGAAACAAGCATCTTCAAAAAACATGCTGTGAAAGAACTTGGAAAGATGTTTACCAGATCTGATACTTGTGAAAGAACTTCACACCAATGGTGACGAGAGACGCGAAGCCAGGAGACGACGTAGTATTTAAACACTGCAAGAACGGGCATTCTAGTGACTTTCTAGAGAGGAGAGAGAGGAGAGAGAGGAGAGTGGAGAGGAGAGAGAGAGGAGAGAGAGAGGAGAGAGAGGGAGAGATAGAGGAGGGAGAGAGAGGAGGGAGAGGGGAGAGAGAGGAGCCTAGGGAGAGGAGAGAGATGAGAGAGAGAGAGAGGAGAGAGAGAGGAGAGAGAGAGAGAGGAGAGAGAGAGAGGAGAGAGAGAGGGAGAGATAGAGGAGGGAGAGAGGGAAGAGAGAGGAGGGAGAGAGAGGAGGGAGAGGGGAGAGAGAGGAGCTAGGGAGAGGAAGAGAGAGAGAGGAGAGAGAGAGAGGGGAGAGAGAGGAGCTAGGGAGAGGAGAGAGAGGAGAGGAGAGGAGAGAGAGAGAGAGGAGAGAGAGAAGTAATATATAAATATATATATTATGTATATTAAATATATATATTTATATATTTAATATGTATAAAAATTTATATACTTAATGTATGAATATACAATAAAAAATAATATACTAAAAATATTACTACCGCCAGTATAAATGGCCTCCACAGTCTGTGGAAGGCATTTCTACTGGCGGTTCACAACGAAAACCGCCAGTATAAATGGCCTCCACAGTCTGTGGAAGGCATTTCTACTGGCGGTCTCCTATATAAAGGAGCGCGCGCGGGGCCGAAATTTCGCTAAGTCTTTGGCGCCCTGTCTTTTACACTTCCCGCCGTCAGGCTGCCGAAATTTCGCCCCGGTTCGCCCCGGCGATCTTCTCCGCCGTGCGCCGCCGTCGTCCCCGCGCCGTAGGTAAGTTCTCCTCTCTCTCTCTCCTTTCTTCGACTATAATTGCTCGGGCACGCCGCCGCCGCCGTGCACGCGCCGCCGCCGCGCGTGGAATCCTAGGCCTAGGAAGAGTGAGAGAGTGAGAGGGAAGAGAGAGGAGGGAGAGGGAAGAGAGGGAGAGGGTTTAGGGTTTAGGAACCCTGCGCGCGTCTCTGCAGAGAGTAAGAGAGAGAGAGAGAGAAAGGGAGAGGGCCGGGAAGAGAGAGGAGGGAGAGGGAAGAGAGAGGAGAGGAGAGAGGGAAAGGGAAGAGATAGGAAAGAGAGTGGAGGGAGGGAGAGAGAGAGAAGAGAGAGGAGGGAGAGGGAGTGTATATATAGGAAAGAGAGTGGAGGGAGAGAGAGGAGAGAGAGGGAAAGGGAAGAGAGAGGAAAGAGAGGGAGAGGGAGGGAGGGAAGAGAGAGGAAAGAGAGGGAGAGAGAGAGAGAGCAGCGGAAAGCATGTTTTTTTGGCTTCCAATTGGTTTACCTCTGAGAATCTGATTTTAGAAATGCATTATGATCCAAACGCTGCATATTTTATGCTTTAATTTCATGTACGAAGAAACAATATCTCAGAATCGAGTGCATAGTGCATTCTCTTGGATATCATGCGCTGTCTACAACTCTTCTCTACTACTATAAAACATTGGTTTTCATCGTTCCACTGTCGTCGTGCGTCACACGTAAAGCGTGTAGATCATGCATTTACTCGCCCCCACGTAATGGCGGCTGGTTCAGATAAGGCTGATGTAGAGCTATACACTACACGCGAGTCGAAAAGTCCCGAGAATACAGGATTAGCGATAGAGATGAACTTAATGTGTAATACGTTCTATACGACTCTCCATCTCTCTCTCTCTCTACGTCCTATACGACTCCTCCTCTCTCCCTCTCTATACGTTCTATACGACTCTCCATCTCTCTCTCTCTACGTCCTATACGACTCCTCCTCTCTCCCTCTCTCCCTCTCTATACGTTCTATACGACTCTCCATCTCTCTCTCTCTCTCTACGTCCTATACGACTCCTCCTCTCTCCCTCTCTATACGTTCTATACGACTCTCCATCTCTCTCTCTCTACGTCTTATACGACTCCTCCTCTCTCCCTCTCTATACGTTCTATACGACTCTCCATCTCTCTCTCTCTACGTCCTATACGACTCTCCCTCTCTATACGTATCTCGATAATATCCGTATCACAATATTAGGGGTTAGGGTTAGGGCTTAGGGTTAGTGTTAGTGGTTAAGGGTTAGGGTATTTGTTAATATGAATTTAATTATTGCTTATGTTAATATGTGTTAATATGTATTTGTATATATATAGCTCAATGAGTTCTCCAACCAAGGACCAAGGATTAGGGCCCGACCACATGGACAAGAGTGTTGCTCAAGAAGAATCCAGCAGTGAAGGATATGAAACGCCTAGCGACCCTTTTCCTACCACTAGGATAGATAGGGCCGCTGCGCGTGAGTTGCAACGTGACCCTACTTATGATCCACAAGACCATGAGGTAAATTACACATCCTTAATGTGTGTACCTAATTAATTAGCTGATTTCACAATGTCTATTACACATGCATGATTTCTTGTGCATTTTATTACATGAATAGGAGGTCTTGTCTCAATTTCGTGCGATGCTCAAAAAAGCTGCGGCACGATACCAAGACGCACCGGAACCGACCCAAGACGCACCGGAACCGACCCAAGGCGCACCGAAATCAACCGAGACAACCACCGAGAGGTCAAGGAAAAGGAAGCAGAGCGATCGGAACAGAGGTGACGGGGGGCTAAACAAGTTTCCTGACAAGACATATAAAATCACAGACGTGAGCCCGAATGGTCAGCCCCTATCTCCAGAAGAGGCACTACCTAAGTTCCAGAATGCACTTGGGTTCTTAGTTAGAGATAATCTTGACATCACAATCCGACAGTGGAGAGATGTATCAGATGATGTCAAGAATCAAATGTGGAATAAGCTAATAACGAGGTTCGTTTTGCCTGGGGGTTCAGAAGAACTCGTCAAAAAATACACGATGAAGCAGTTTGCAATCAATTTCCGAAACTGGAGGTCTGAGATGAATTCAAAGTTTGCAAAGAAAGGCCTAGACCCGACGAAAAAATATAAAATCTCAGCAGGTCAGTGGGCAGTATTTCTAGAGCAGAGGAGCAGCCCTGATTTCATATCGCTAAGTGAGGCAAATTCGGAACTATCCAAGAAGAACAAATACCACCACCACCTTGGCACAGGTGGTTACAAGCGTCAGGTTCCTAAATGGAGACAAGAGGACGCCGAGAAGAAGGCGGCAGGGTTGCCGACTGAAAGTCGCCTAGAGGGGGGGTGAATAGGGCGAAACTGAAATTTACAAATATAAACACAACTACGAGACGGGTTAGCGTTAGAAATAATAATGAGTCCGAGAGAGAGGGCGCAAAACAAATCACAAGCGAATGAATAGTGTGACACGCGGATTTGTTTTACCGAGGTTCGGATTCTCGCAAACCTACTCCCCGTTGAGGAGGCCACAAAGGCCGGGTCTCTTTCAACCCTTACCCTCTCTCAAACGGTCCCTCGGACCGAGTGAGCTTTCTCTTCTCAAATGTTTGGAACACAAAGTTCCCACAAGGACCACCATAAGATTGGTGTCTCTTGCCTCAATTACAAGTGAGTTTGATCGCAATGAAGAATCAAAGAAGAAAGAAAGCAATCCAAGTGCAAGAGCTCGAAAGAACACAAGCAAATCTCTCTCACTAATCACTAGGGCGTTGTGTGGAATTTGGAGAGGATTTGATCACTTTGGTGTGTCTAGAATTGAATGCTAGAGCTCTTGTAAGTAGTTGAAGTGTGAAAACTTGGATGACTTGAATGTGGGGTGGTTGGGGGTATTTATAGCCCCAACCACCAAACTAGCCGTTTGGGTGGAGGCTTGTCTGTTCGATGGTGCACCGGACAGTCCGGTGCACACCAGACAGTCCGGTGCGACAGCCACGTCACCCGGCCGTTAGGGTTCCGACCGTTGGAGCTCTGTTGCTGGGCCCGCCTGGATGACCGGTGGCGCACCGGACATGAACTGTAGAATGTCCGGTGTGCCAGCATGGGCGTGCCTGCCCTCTGCGCGCGCTCTGCGCGCGCTGGCGCGCATTAAATGCGCTGCAGGTAGCCGTTGGCGCCAGAAGTAGCCGTTGCCCCGTAGTTATACCGGACAGTCCGGTGTACACCGGACATGTCCGGTGAAATATAGCGGAGCAGCCGAAGCGAATTCCCGAGACTGGCGAGTTCAGAGCTGCGACTTCTTGGAGCACCGGACACTGTCCGGTGAATTATAGCGCGCCGGCTCCGAGAATTCCCGAAGGTGAAGAGTTTGAAGTCGACCTTCCCTCGTGCACCGGACAGTCCGGTGCACCAGACCAGGGTGCCTTCGGTTGGCCCTTGCTCCTTTGTTTGAACCCTTTCTCTTGATCTTTTTATTGGCTTATTGTGAACCTTTGGTACCTGTAGAACTTATAAACTTGGGCAAACTAGTTAGTCCAAATATTTGTGTTGGGCAATTCAACCACCAAAATTTAGTTTAGGAAATAGGTGTAAGCCTAATTCCCTTTCAATCTCCCCCTTTTTGGTGATTGATGCCAACACAAACCAAAGCAAGTATAGAAGTGCATAATTAAACTAGTTTGCAAAGAGTGAGTGCAAAGGTTACTTAGAATTGAGCCAATAAATATCACTTACTAGATATGCATGGATTGTTTCTTTATTTTTAACATTTTGGTCCACGCTTGCACCACATGTTTTGTTTTTGCAAATTATTTTTGTAAAACCGTTTCAAAGTCTTTTTGCAAAATAGTCAAAGGTAAATGAACAAGATTTTGCAACGCATTTTCAAGTTTTGAAATTTTCTCCCTTTGTTCCAAATGCTTTTCCTTTGACTAAACAAAACTCCCCCTCAAATAAATTCTCCTCTTAGTGTTCAAGAGGGTTTTAAGATATCAATTTTGAAAATACTACTTTCTCCCCCTTTAGAACACAAAGAGATACCAATTTGAAATTTACCAATGAAAAATCATCAATTTTTAAAATTAGGGTGGTGGTGCGGTCCTTTTGCTTTGGGCCAATACTTTCTCCCCCTTTGGCATGAATCGCCAAAAACGGATACTTGGAATGAAATATAGGCCCTAATCCTAACTATTTTCTCCCCTTTGGCAAATAAAACATATGAGTGAAGATTATACCAAAGACGAAGAAATGCTTGGAGCGTCGGTGAAGAATGAGTGATGGAGTGGAGTGGAAGCCTTTGTCTTCGCCGAAGACTCCAATTCCCTTTCAATATACCTATGACTTGGTTTGAAATACACTTGAAAACACATTAGTCATAGCATATAAAAGAGACATGATCAAAGGTATATTTATGAGCTATGTGTGCAAATTAGCAAAAGAAATTCCTAGAATCAAGAATATTGAGCTCATGCCTAAGTTTGGTAAAAGTTTGTTCATCAAGTGGCTTGGTAAAGATATCGGCTAATTGATCTTTAGTGTTAATGTATGAAATCTTGATATCCCCTTTTTGTTGGTGATCCCTAAGAAAATGATACCGAATGGCTATGTGTTTAGTGCGGCTATGCTCAACGGGATTATCCGCCATGCGGATTGCACTCTCATTATCACATAGAAGGGGAACTTTGGTTAATTTGTAACCATAGTCCTGCAGGGTTTGCCTCATCCAAAGCAATTGCGCTGCAACAATGGTCTGCGGCAATGTACTCAGCTTCGGCGGTAGAAAGAGCGACCGAATTTTGCTTCTTTGAAGCCCAAGACACCAAGGATCTCCCTAAGAACTGGCAAGACCCCGATGTGCTCTTCCTATTAATCTTACACCCCGCCCAATCGGCATCCGAATAACCAATCAAATCAAATGTGGATCCCCGAGGGTAGCAAAGCCCAAACTTAGGAGTATAAGCCAAATATCTCAAGATTCGTTTTACGGCCGTAATGTGTGATTCCTTAGGGTCGGCTTGGAATCTTGCACACATGCAAACGAAAAGCATAATGTCCGATCGAGATGCACATAAATAGAGTAATGAACCAATCATCGACCGGTATACCTTTTGATCCACGGACTTACCTCCCGTGTCGAGGTCGAGATGCCCATTGGTTCCCATGGGTGGCTTGATGGGCTTGGCATCCTTCATTCCAAACTTGCTTAGAATGTCTTGAGTATACTTAGTTTGGCTAATGAATGTGCCCTCTTGGAGTTGCTTGACTTGGAGTCCTAGAAAATACTTCAACTCCCCCATCATAGACATCTCGAATTTCTGTGTCATGATCCTACTAAATTCTTCACATGTAGATTTGTTAGTAGACCTAAATATGATATCATCAACATAAATTTGGCATACAAACAAATCATTGTCAAGAGTTTTAGTGAATAAAGTAGGATCGGCCTTGCCGACTTTGAAGCCATTAGCAATAAGGAAATCTCTAAGGCATTCATACCATGCTCTTGGGGCTTGCTTGAGCCCATAAAGCGCCTTAGAGAGCCTATAGACATGGTTAGGATACTCACTGTCTTCAAAGCCGGGAGGTTGCTCAACATAGACCTCCTCCTTGATTGGTCCATTGAGGAAGGCACTCTTCACGTCCATTTGATAAAGCTTGAAGCCATGGTAAGTAGCATAGGCCAATAATATGCGAATGGACTCAAGCCTAGCTACGGGTGCATAGGTTTCACCGAAATCCAAACCTTCGACTTGGGAGTATCCCTTGGCCACAAGTCGGGCTTTGTTCCTTGTCACCACACCATGCTCATCTTGCTTGTTGCGGAAGACCCACTTGGTTCCTACAACATTTTGGTTAGGACATGGAACTAAATGCCATACCTCGTTCCTAGTGAAGTTGTTGAGCTCCTCTTGCATCGCCATCACCCAATCCGAATCTTGAAGTGCTTCCTCTACCCTGTGTGGCTCAATAGAGGAAACAAAAGAGTAATGCTCACAAAAATGTGCAACACGAGATCGAGTGGTTACCCCCTTATGAATGTCGCCGAGGATGGTGTCGACGGAGGTGATCTCGTTGGATTGCTTGGTGGACTCTTGGGTGTGGTGGCCTTGGTTCTTCATCCTCCTTTGTAACACCCTAAAACCCTATTTTTGGGATCTAAAAAAAACATCTCAAGAACTAAATAAAAATGTTATCTAAGAAAAGATGGGAGAAAAGAATCATCGTAAGACTAGAGGTGCTTTTTGAATAAACTATATATAAAATACTTGTAAAGAAAAATATCCAACCAAGGTAATTCTTTATATTGGACCTTAATTTTCACAAAAGAAATATATACAATGAATATTTTTGTTCTTCTAAATTAAATTTTTTTTAACTTTGATCACACATTCAAAATTATTTGCGTATTGCATATGTGAACCAATACTCAGATAAATAAATTTGAAAATGTTATACTGGTGTTTTTGTTTGTGCATTAAAAAAAATCTAAATTTAAAATCTCAACTGCAGATTTGAACTCAATTTTGAAATTGGATAGCAAATAAAAATAATAATAAGAAAGGAAAGAAATGGGGAATAAAAGAAAAGGGGAGGGAACTTCACGTGATGGGCCAGCCAGCTAACCCACCTCGGCCCAATTCCCGCGTCGGCCATGTCCACTTTATCTCCCGCGCAGCCCACTTCTCCATTTGGTGCCGACACGCGGGTGGATCTCGGCTTTAACCTCTCAACCACCTGGCAGCTATCTCCTCTTTCTTCTCTCACTGGGCGCAGGGACCTACCTGTCGGATCTTCCCCCATCCTCGGGCGGCCGTTGGGGCGCTTGCGCCAGCGACCTCGCAGCGGACTCCGCGCTGCGTGTAACTCGCGCGGTTGTTGCGTACCAGGGCCCGCCTTCTAGTGCTTATATAACCAGGGCACCGTTCCTCCTTCTCATCTTAGGGAGTCAACCGGAGCCATGGATTGCCGCCTGTACCGCCATTGTTGGAATCCGGAACATGACTACGCCATCGGTGGTCTCGCTTCCCCCTCTGCTTGCGGTAACCATCCCCTATCCTATTCGATTTTATCTCCACCCCTATCTCGTGCTGCAGCAGTTGGACTGGGGGGCCTGGGTCGCCGGCGGGCTGGGCGTTGGTGTGCTCGCCGCGTCGGGGAAGAAACAGCCAAAGCCGCTGGGTCGTCTTCGTCGCCGAGTCCGCTCATCTCTCATCCCTCCCCATGCGCGCGAACAACTCCTCTGTTGGTCTCCTACCTTAGCCTACCCTCGCGTCAATGCTCTGGGCGAGATGGGTGGCACGAAGCTTTCACCAGTGGGGCTGGAAAAAAATCTTGGCTGTGTGCCTTGCAACACGGGCTCGCCTCCACTCTCCCGTCCCCACCTGTTGAAGCTTCATGGTGCTCCTCGTCCGGGCTCGAGCGAGCAAGCTCACCGGCGGGCGGGATAATGGCGACATCCGCCAAGGCCGGCTCTGGATTGGCCTCTCCGCGCGCCTTCTCGTCTGCCGGTGCTACGATGGCGGCGCCAGGTGAGTTTTCCCCCGTGCTGGAGTCTGCTCCTAGGTGCCAGGCGGATGGGAGGATGACAGTGGCTGGATCGTGGATTCCGGGTTGTGCGGCTGTGATGAGAACACGCATACCCTTTCGCGTATCCTGATTTGGTCCGTCGAATTGAAATTGGACGGGAATGAGTGCATCATCGGCGTGGACGATTGTTAACCGCCCGATCTAGATCTGGTGGCCTACAGTCCGTACTGGTTCGTTGTAGCTGGCTTTTAATCTGGGCCGTCGATTCTGATCGGACGACTTAAGTTCACCGATACCCCTTCGCCCGCCTATTATGCGTAAGAGCCCCTGCTCTTTTGTCAAATCAACCCGCAGTCCATAGATTATGTAAAGTAATTACAAACTAGTCCTATAAACTTATAAACAGAACCCTGAACTCTCTGGTTATTATGCGCGCAGTCCTGAAGTCTGATAAAATAAGAAAAAGGATTTAGGAAATTGATTTCTAGTGCCAATATAATTCCAGAACTTGGATAATTCATAGAAAATTCATCTTAGCTCCTTTTTAATCCATTCTAGTTGCAATAATTTTGTATTAGTATTGTCTATCAACTAGTAACACTCTTTAACCACGAAACTTGGATCAAAATTGTTCATTTGAATTAATTTATTCTAAGTGCTTAATAACTTCAGAAATTCATAACCCCTTAACCGTAACTTCGATTTTAGTAGTTCTCGAACTCCTGATCTCGTAGCAACGCGTAGATTATTATTACACAATTTATTCTTATGTTTGGTGTGATGTTAATACCATGTTTGTTTGTACCGCTACGACTAGCGTGAGGTCACGAGAATCTGAAGATCATCCTGGTACCTGAATCTCAAGTCCCAGGCAAGTTGTGCCCTTGATCACTTCTTTTTACCCACTCAAGTTCTAATTAATCATAATGATCTGCATAGGTTAATTTTGATGGGACCCAACAGGTTACCCTAGTTTGATTATCTTTATACCTTGTTCACCACTGAATTTCTGGGTAGTACTTGCTAGTGCTTTATGTGGTTTTAGGTATGAAGATACATTATTCATTATCACATTTTTATTATCTGTTTATTATTACTGTTCATGATAAGATCATTATGTTAATTGGAACATGGAGCGACCACCCGGGAAAACAGTGCTACCACAAGGGTTTAATGGGACGCCCTTGGCCGATTAATTAGGAAAGCTAGTGGAAGACTACCTTACCCGAAAGGGGCAAGGGCAGTAGGGGAGTGGTCAGTGTAGGGAGGCCCTCGGGAGGATTTTGCTGCGATGGCGGTCCTGCAAGGGATTCCTGCATTGGAGCTTCCTATAAACTGTAGCGGGTTTTCTGAAGCTAGTGGAACTTTGTAAAGGCCTCGTAGTGTTACCCTGCCTCGCCTCCTCGGTAGAGGTGTATGGGAAGTCGCGATCCCTTGGCAGATGGGTAACATGACTTGTGGGTAAAGATGCGCAACCTCTGCAGAGTGTAAAACTGGTATACTAGCCGTGCTCACGGTCATGAGCAGCTCGGACCCTCACATGATTAAATTATGGAACTTAAACTCAATTTGTCATATGCATTGCATCGCAGGTGAAGTTGTTACTTTTGTTCTACTATTTAACTGGGTTGGTATTTACTTATACTTAGTAACTGCTAATAAAATTTTGACCAACTTTAAAAGCAATGCTCAGCTCTAACCATCTTTGGTAAGCCTTACACTTCACGTGAGCTCCCACCTTTGGCGAGTTCATGCACATTATTCCCCACAACTTGTTGAGCGATGAACGTATGTGAGCTCACTCTTGCTGTCTCACACCCCCCACAGGTCAAGAACAGGTACCGCAGGATGAGGCGCTTGGAGGATGCCGTGGTGTATTCGAGAGAGGTCTAGGTCGTCGTCTCCCAGTCAACTTTGGGTTGCTGGACCGTTGTCTCCTTTTAATGTAATTATTTATTTATTTTGTATAGAACTCCTGTTATATAGTAAAGATGTGACATTCGATCCTGTGCCACTATACATCATATGTGTGAGACTTGGTCTCAGCACACCTGGTGTTTATGTTCGCGCCCGGGTCTTGGTGCCCCTAAAACCCGGGTGTGACAGAAGTGGTATCAGAGGAATGTTGACTGTAGGACGAAACCTAGATAGAACTGGACAACCATTATCTACTTAACTTTGCTACTCTGATTCTTTTCTAAACTTCTCTTAATCTTTTCTCATCTATTTCCGCTTTACTCTGATTATTCTTACCTTTTCACTTCTAAAGACAAACTTGGATTTCACACTTTGAAATCCTGTGGTTAAAGTAACTTGTTGGAATAGGAGACCTACTCTTAGGAACAAAAATAAAACTATTTTTATAGATATCTATGAATTTGAATGTTTTGTTCTTATGATACTTGTTTGATTTGGATCTTTGATTGAGTGTGATGAGTTGTGGAGTAATGTCCACAATTGCATCTACATATACTTAGGCATATATATACAACTAATCAAACTTAGATTGTCCCTCATTAAAAAAAATCTATCTAATCTCAATAGATCCATCTTATCTTAAAAGATACCCTCTTACCTTAATAGATTCATCTCATCTTGAAAAGATGTTATCTTATCTTAATAGATCTAACTGACCTCATATCTTAAACGCTCTAATCTAGATCCCATCTAATCTAATACGATCCAATCTAAAGTGAGTTATCTAATATGTTAGTTAATCTTGGTGAAATAGATTAGACTCTACTTCTATAGTCTTGTTTTAACCTAAAATTGGTGCCCTGTACTAACCTGGTCGTATACAACCAACCTGACCTACATGTTGGGTTGCATAACCTACCTAACCCGACCTGAAAGCAAAACAACAAGACAGATTCTGCTTAAACTTATTTAACTCATAACCACCTACTAACCTATTTTGTTTACCTACGAAACTGCCTTAACCACATATCCCTAACTTGGATAACAACTTCAAGAACGAAGACCGAAGAGGATCAACATCATCAAGAAAGGATAAGCACCAACTAAAGTCTTCAAAGATCAAGTTGAATCGCCAGCGGAATCAAGACCCACAGTTCTGGATGAAGTCTTTCCTTATTATACTCTTCCTTGCCACAACCTATACTTGCCATAATCGTACCTCATCTCACATAATAGATGGCTAGACATATATATCTATATTTTCCAAATCATCTACTAGCGAGTATAAAAAAAACTTGAAACAAAACTTTTAATTCCTAAACCAAACTGGTTGCATCCCTTTTCTACTAATCTCGAGGACGAGATTATTTTTAAGGAGGGTAGGATTTGTAACACCCTAAAACCCTATTTTTGGGATCTAAAAAAACATCTCAAGAACTAAATAAAAATGTTATCTAAGAAAAGATGGGAGAAAAGAATCATCGTAAGACTAGAGGTGCTTTTTGAATAAACTATATATAAAATACTTGTAAAGAAAAATATCCAACCAAGGTAATTCTTTATATTGGACCTTAATTTTCACAAAAGAAATATATACAATGAATATTTTTGTTCTTCTAAATTAAATTTTTTTTAACTTTGATCACACATTCAAAATTATTTGCGTATTGCATATGTGAACCAATACTCCGATAAATAAATTTGAAAATGTTATACTGGTGTTTTTGTTTGTGCATTAAAAAAAATCTAAATTTAAAATCTCAACTGCAGATTTGAACTCAATTTTGAAATTGGATAGCAAATAAAAATAATAATAAGAAAGGAAAGAAATGGGGAATAAAAGAAAAGGGGAGGGAACTTCACGTGATGGGCCAGCCAGCTAACCCACCTCGGCCCAATTCCCGCGTCGGCCATGTCCACTTTATCTCCCGCGCAGCCCACTTCTCCATTTGGTGCCGACACGAGGGTGGATCTCGGCTTTAACCTCTCAACCACCTGGCAGCTATCTCCTCTTTCTTCTCTCACTGGGCGCAGGGACCTACCTGTCGGATCTTCCCCCATCCTCGGGCGGCCGTTGGGGCGCTTGCGCCAGCGACCTCGCAGCGGACTCCGCGCTGCGTGTAACTCGCGCGGTTGTTGCGTACCAGGGCCCGCCTTCTAGTGCTTATATAACCAGGGCACCGTTCCTCCTTCTCATCTTAGGGAGTCAACCGGAGCCATGGATTGCCGCCTGTACCGCCATTGTTGGAATCCGGAACATGACTACGCCATCGGTGGTCTCGCTTCCCCCTCTGCTTGCGGTAACCATCCCCTATCCTATTCGATTTTATCTCCACCCCTATCTCGTGCTGCAGCAGTTGGACTGGGGGGCCTGGGTCGCCGGCGGGCTGGGCGTTGGTGTGCTCGCCGCGTCGGGGAAGAAACAGCCAAAGCCGCTGGGTCGTCTTCGTCGCCGAGTCCGCTCATCTCTCATCCCTCCCCATGCGCGCGAACAACTCCTCTGTTGGTCTCCTACCTTAGCCTGCCCTCGCGTCAATGCTCTGGGCGAGATGGGTGGCACGAAGCTTTCACCAGTGGGGCTGGAAAAAAAAATCTTGGCTGTGTGCCTTGCAACACGGGCTCGCCTCCACTCTCCCGTCCCCACCTGTTGAAGCTTCATGGTGCTCCTCGTCCGGGCTCGAGCGAGCAAGCTCACCGGCGGGCGGGATAATGGCGACATCCGCCAAGGCCGGCTCTGGATTGGCCTCTCCGCGCGCCTTCTTGTCTGCCGGTGCTACGATGGCGGCGCCAGGTGAGTTTTCCCCCGTGCTGGAGTCTGCTCCTAGGTGCCAGGCGGATGGGAGGATGACAGTGGCTGGATCGTGGATTCCGGGTTGTGCGGCTGTGATGAGAACACGCATACCCTTTCGCGTATCCTGATTTGGTCCGTCGAATTGAAATTGGACGGGAATGAGTGCATCATCGGCGTGGACGATTGTTAACCGCCCGATCTAGATCTGGTGGCCTACAGTCCGTACTGGTTCGTTGTAGCTGGCTTTTAATCTGGGCCGTCGATTCTGATCGGACGACTTAAGTTCACCGATACCCCTTCGCCCGCCTATTATGCGTAAGAGCCCCTGCTCTTTTGTCAAATCAACCCGCAGTCCATAGATTATGTAAAGTAATTACAAACTAGTCCTATAAACTTATAAACAGAACCCTGAACTCTCTGGTTATTATGCGCGCAGTCCTGAAGTCTGATAAAAAAAGAAAAAGGATTTAGGAAATTGATTTCTAGTGCCAATATAATTCCAGAACTTGGATAATTCATAGAAAATTCATCTTAGCTCCTTTTTAATCCATTCTAGTTGCAATAATTTTGTATTAGTATTGTCTATCAACTAGTAACACTCTTTAACCACGAAACTTGGATCAAAATTGTTCATTTGAATTAATTTATTCTAAGTGCTTAATAACTTCAGAAATTCATAACCCCTTAACCGTAACTTCGATTTTAGTAGTTCTCGAACTCCTGATCTCGTAGCAATGCGTAGATTATTATTACACAATTTATTCTTATGTTTGGTGTGATGTTAATACCATGTTTGTTTGTACCGCTACGACTAGCGTGAGGTCACGAGAATCTGAAGATCATCCTGGTACCTGAATCTCAAGTCCCAGGCAAGTTGTGCCCTTGATCACTTCTTTTTACCCACTCAAGTTCTAATTAATCATAATGATCTGCATAGGTTAATTTTGATGGGACCCAACAGGTTACCCTAGTTTGATTATCTTTATACCTTGTTCACCACTGAATTTCTAGGTAGTACTTGCTAGTGCTTTATGTGGTTTTGGGTATGAAGATACATTATTCATTATCACATTTTTATTATCTGTTTATTATTACTGTTCATGATAAGATCATTATGTTAATTGGAACATGGAGCGACCACCCGGGAAAACAGTGCTACCACAAGGGTTTAATGGGACGCCCTTGGCCGATTAATTAGGAAAGCTAGTGGAAGACTACCTTACCCGAAAGGGGCAAGGGCAGTAGGGGAGTGGTCAGTGTAGGGAGGCCCTCGGGAGGATTTTGCTGCGATGGCGGTCCTGCAAGGGATTCCTGCATTGGAGCTTCCTATAAACTGTAGCGGGTTTTCTGAAGCTAGTGGAACTTTGTAAAGGCCTCGTAGTGTTACCCTGCCTCGCCTCCTCGGTAGAGGTGTATGGGAAGTCGCGATCCCTTGGCAGATGGGTAACATGACTTGTGGGTAAAGATGCGCAACCTCTGCAGAGTGTAAAACTGGTATACTAGCCGTGCTCACGGTCATGAGCAGCTCGGACCCTCACATGATTAAATTATGGAACTTAAACTCAATTTGTCATATGCATTGCATCGCAGGTGAAGTTGTTACTTTTGTTCTACTATTTAACTGGGTTGGTATTTACTTATACTTAGTAACTGCTAATAAAATTTTGACCAACTTTAAAAGCAATGCTCAGCTCTAACCATCTTCTTTGGTAAGCCTTACACTTCACGTGAGCTCCCACCTTTGGCGAGTTCATGCACATTATTCCCCACAACTTGTTGAGCGATGAACGTATGTGAGCTCACTCTTGCTGTCTCACACCCCCCACAGGTCAAGAACAGGTACCGCAGGATGAGGCGCTTGGAGGATGTCGTGGTGTATTCGAGAGAGGTCTAGGTCGTCGTCTCCCAGTCAACTTTGGGTTGCTGGACCGTTGTCTCCTTTTAATGTAATTATTTATTTATTTTGTATAGAACTCCTGTTATATAGTAAAGATGTGACATTCGATCCTGTGCCACTATACATCATATGTGTGAGACTTGGTCCCAGCACACCTGGTGTTTATGTTCGCGCCCGGGTCTTGGTGCCCCTAAAACCCGGGTGTGACATCCTTGTCTTCATCATTTGCATCTCCCCCTTGATTATTGCCATCATCTTGAGGTGGCTCATCTCTTTGATCTTGTCCTTCATCAACTTGAGCTTCGTCCTCATTTTGAGTTGGTGGAGATGCTTGCGTCGGGGAAGATGGTTGATCTTGTGCATGTGGAGGCTCTTCGGATTCCTTAGGACACACATCCCCAATGGACATGTTCCTTAGCGCTATGCATGGAGCCTGTTCTTCACCTATCTCATCAAGATCAACTTGCTCTACTTGAGAGCCGTTAGTCTCATCAAACACAACGTCACAAGGAACTTCAACAAGTCCTGAGGACTTGTTAAAGACTCTATATGCCCTTGTGTTTAAGCCATATCCTAGTAAAAAGCCTTCTACAGTTTTAGGAGCAAATTTAGATTTTCTACCTCTCTTAACAAGAATAAAGCATTTGCTACCAAAAACTCTAAAATATGAAATATTGGGCATTTTACCAGTTAGGAGTTCATAGGATGTCTTCTTGAGGATTCGGTGTAGATATAACCGGTTGATGGCGTAGCAGGCGGTGTTGACCGCCTCGGCCCAAAACCGATCCGGTGTCTTGTACTCATCAAGCATGGTTCTTGCCATGTCCAATAGAGTTCGATTCTTCCTCTCCACTACACCATTTTGTTGTGGGGTGTAGGGAGAAGAGAACTCATGCTTGATGCCCTCCTCCTCAAGGAAGCCTTCTATTTGTGAGTTCTTGAACTCCGTCCCGTTGTCGCTTCTAATTTTCTTGATCCTTAAGCCGAACTCATTTTGAGCCCGTCTCAAGAATCCCTTTAAGGTCTCTTGGGTATGGGATTTTTCCTGCAAAAAGAACACCCAAGTGAAGCGAGAATAATCATCCACAATAACTAGACAGTACTTACTCCCGCCGATGCTTATGTAAGCGATCGGGCCGAATAAATCCATGTGTAGGAGCTCCAGTGGCCTGTCACTTGTCATGATGTTCTTGTGTGGATGATGAGTGCCAACTTGCTTCCCGGCTTGGCATGCGCTACAAATCCTGTCTTTCTCAAAATGAACATTTGTTAATCCTAAAATGTGTTCTCCCTTTAGAAGCTTATGAAGATTCTTCATTCCAATATGGGCTAGTCGGCGGTGCCAGAGCCAACCCATGTTAGTCTTAGCAATTAAGCAAGTGTCGAGTTCAGCTCTATCAAAATCTAACAAGTATAGCTGACCCTCTAACACTCCCTTAAAAGCTATTGAATCATCACTTCTCCTAAAGACAGTGACACCTACATCAGTAAATAGACAGTTGTAGACCATTTGACATAATTGGAATACGGAAAGCAAATTGTAATCTAAAGAATCTACAAGAAAAACATTGGAAATGGAATGGTCAGGGGATATAGCTATTTTACCCAAACCTTTGACCAAACCTTGGTTTCCATCCCCGAATGTGATAGCTCGTTGGGGATCTTGGTTTTTCTCGTAGGAGGAGAACATCTTCTTCTCCCCTGTCATGTGGTTTGTGCACCCGCTATCGATGATCCAACTTGTGCCCCCGGATGCATAAACCTACAAAACAAGTTTAGTTCTTGACTTTAGGTACCCAAACGGTTTTGGGTCCTTTGGCATTAGAAACAAGAACTTTGGGTACCCAAACACAAGTCTTGGAGCCCTTGTGTTTGCCCCCAACAAACTTGGCAACTACCTTGCCGGATTTGTTAGTCAAAACATAGGATGCATCAAAAGTTTTGAATGAAATGTCATGATCATTTGATGCATTGGTAGTTTTCTTCTTAGGCAACTTGGCACGGGTTGGTTGCCTAGAGCTAGATGTCTCACCCTTATATATAAAAGCATGATTAGGGCCAGAGTGAGACTTCCTAGAATGAATTCTCCTAATTTTGCTCTCGGGATAACCGGCAGGGTACAAAATGTAACCCTCGTTATCCTGAGGCATGGGAGCCTTGCCCTTAACAAAGTTAGACAAATTTTTAGGAGGGGCACTAAGTTTGACATTGTCTCCCCTTTGGAAGCCAATGCCATCCTTGATGCCAGGGCGTCTCCCATTATAGAGCATACTTCTAGCAAATTTAAACTTTTCATTCTCTAAGTTATGCTCGGTAATTTTAGCATCTAATATTGCTATATGATCATTTTGTTGTTTAATTAAAGCCATATGATCATGAATAGCATTAACATCAACATCTCTACATCTAGTGCAAATAGAAACATGCTCAATAGTAGATGTAGAGGGTTTGCAAGATTTTAATTCTACAACCTTAGCATGTAATATATCATTCTCACTTCTAAGGTTAGAAATAGTAATATTGCAAACATCAAAATCTTTAGCCTTAGCAATTAATTTTTCATTTTCAATCCTAAGACTAGCAAGAGAATCATTCAATTCCTTAATCTTAGCAAGCAAATCATCATTATCATTTCTAAGATTGGGAGTTGAAGCATCACAAACATGAGAATCAACCTTAGCAATTAATCTAGAATTTTCATTTCTAAGGTTGTCAATAGTCTCATGGCAAGTGTTTAGCTCACTAGACAATTTTTCACATTTTTCAACTTGTAGAGCATAAGCATTTTTGACCTTAACATGCTTTTTGTTTTCCTTAATAAGGAAGTCCTCTTGAGAGTCCAAGAGATCATCCTTCTCATGAATAGCACTAATCAATTCATTTAATTTTTCTTTTTGTTCCATGTTTAGGTCGGCAAAAAGAGTACGCAAATTATCTTCCTCATCACTAGTATTATCATCACTAGAGGACTCATATTTAGTGGAGGATTTGGATTTAACCTTCTTCCTTTTGCCGTCCTTTGCCATGAGGCACTTATGGCCGACGTTGGGGAAGAGGAGTCCCTTGGTGACGGCGATGTTGGCGGCGTCCTCGTCGTCGGAGGAGGAGTCGGTGGAGCTCTCGTCGGAGTTCCACTCGCGGCACACGTGGGCATCGCCGCCCTTCTTCTTGTGGTACCTCTTCTTTTCTCTCCTCTTGCCCTTCTTGTCGTTATCCCTGTCACTGTCACTTGATAATGGACATTTAGCAATAAAGTGACCGGGCTTACCACACTTGTAGCAAACCTTCTTGGAACGGGATTTGTAATCCTTCCCCTTCCGTTGCTTGAGGATTTGGCGAAAGCTTTTGATGATTAAAGTCATCTCCTCATTGTCGAGCTTGGAGGCGTCAATTGGTTGTCTATTTGGTGTAGACTCCTCCTTCTTCTCCTCTGTCGCCTTAAATGCCACCGGTTGTGCTTCGGACGTGGAGGGTTCATCAAGCTCGTTGATCTTCTTTGAGCCTTTAATCATACATTCAAAGCTCACAAAATTCCCGATTACTTCCTCGGGAGTCATTAGTGTATATCTAGGATTACCACGAATTAATTGAACTTGAGTAGGGTTAAGGAAAATGAGAGATCTTAAAATAACCTTAACCACCTCGTGATCGTCCCACTTCTTGCTCCCGAGGTTGCGCACTTGGTTCACCAAGGTTTTGAGCCGGTTGTACATATCTTGTGGCTCCTCCCCTTGGCTAAGACGGAAGCGACCGAGCTCCCCCTCGATCGTTTCCCGCTTGGTGATCTTGGTGAGTTCATCACCCTCGTGCGCGGTCTTGAGTAGGTCCCAAATCTCCTTCGCACTCTTCAACCCTTGCACCTTGTTATATTCCTCTCTACTTAGAGAGGCGAGGAGTATGGTTGTGGCTTGGGAGTTGAAGTGCTCGATTTGGGCTACTTCGTCCGTATCATAGTCTTCATCCCCTACGGATGGTACCTGTACACCAAACTCAACAACATCCCATATACTTTTGTGGAGTGAGGTTAGATGAAATCGCATTAAATCACTCCACCTAGCATAGTCTTCACCATCAAACGTTGGTGGTTTGCCTAATGGGACGGAAAGCAAAGGTGTATGTTTAGGAATGCGGGGGTAGCGTAGGGGGATCTTACTATACTTCTTGCGCTCTTGGCGCTTAGAAGTTACGGATGGTGCATCGGAGCCGGAGGTCGATGTTGATGAAGTGTTGGTCTCGTAGTAGACCACTTTCCTCATCCTCTTGTGCTTGTCGCCTCTCCGATGCGACTTGTGGGAAGAAGATTTCTCCTTCTTCTCTTTGTGGTGTGAAGAAGACTTCTTCCCTTTGGAGGAGTCCTTCTTCTTCTCCTTCCTCTTGGTGCAGGACTCTTCCGATGAAGTGCTCCCGTGACTCGTAGTGGGCTTGTCGCCGGTCTCCATCTCCCTCTTGGTGTGATCTCCCGACATCACTTCGAGCGGTTAGGCTCTAATGAAGCACCGGGCTTTGATACCAATTGAAAGTCGCCTAGAGGGGGGTGAATAGGGCGAAACTGAAATTTACAAATATAAACACAACTACGAGACGGGTTAGGGTTAGAAATAATAATGAGTCCGAGAGAGAGGGCGCAAAACAAATCACAAGCGAATGAATAGTGTGACACGCGGATTTGTTTTACCGAGGTTCGGTTCTCACAAACCTACTCCCCGTTGAGGAGGCCATAAAGGCCGGGTCTCTTTCAACCCTTACCCTCTCTCAAACGGTCCCTCGGACCGAGTGAGCTTTCTCTTCTCAAATGTTTGGAACACAAAGTTCCCACAAGGACCACCACAAGATTGGTGTCTCTTGCCTCAATTACAAGTGAGTTTGATCGCAATGAAGAATCAAAGAAGAAAGAAAGCAATCCAAGTGCAAGAGCTCGAAAGAACACAAGCAAATCTCTCTCACTAATCACTAGGGCGTTGTGTGGAATTTGGAGAGGATTTGATCACTTTGGTGTGTCTAGAATTGAATGCTAGAGCTCTTGTAAGTAGTTGAAGTGTGAAAACTTGGATGACTTGAATGTGGGGTGGTTGGGGGTATTTATAGCCCCAACCACCAAACTAGCCGTTTGGGTGGAGGCTGTCTGTTCGATGGTGCACCGGACAGTCCGGTGCACACCAGACAGTCCGGTGCGACAGCCACGTCACCCGGCTGTTAGGGTTCCGACCGTTGGAGCTCTGTTGCTGGGCCCGCCTGGATGACCGGTGGCGCACCAGACATGAACTGTAGAATGTCCGGTGCGCCAGCATGGGCGTGCCTGCCCTCTGCGCGCGCTGGCGCGCATTAAATGCGCTGCAGGTAGCCGTTGGTGCCAGAAGTAGTCGTTGCCCCGTAGTTACACCGGACAGTCCGGTGTACACCGGACATGTCCGGTGAATTATAGCGGAGCAGCCGAAGCGAATTCCCGAGACTGGCGAGTTCAGAGCTGCGACTTCTTGGAGCACCGGACACTGTCCGGTGTACACCGGACAGTCCGGTGAATTATAGCGCGCCGGCTCCGAGAATTCCCGAAGGTGAAGAGTTTGAAGTCGACCTTCCCTGGTGCACCGGACACTGTCCGGTGGTGCACCGGACAGTCCGGACAGGGTGCCTTCGGTTGGCCCTTGCTCCTTTGTTTGAACCCTTTCTCTTGATCTTTTTATTGGCTTATTGTGAACCTTTGGTACCTGTAGAACTTATAAACTTGGGCAAACTAGTTAGTCCAAATATTTGTGTTGGGCAATTCAACCACCAAAATTTAGTTTAGGAAATAGGTGTAAGCCTAATTCCCTTTCACCGACGCTATCCGAGCAACTTGGTGAAATGACAGCTAATTGGATCCGTGCTAGAAAACCAAGGGAAACTGAGTCTGGTGTATCTTTTGATGATCCCACTGTCGAAGAAGCGGCAAAAAACATATATGCAATTGCAGCTAAGCAGAGCCAAGGAACATTTAAGCCGCAAAGGGAGAGAGACATTCTAACGGCTGGTCTCGGTAACCCTGAGCATCCTGGTCGTGTACGAGGAATCTCATCTAAGGAAACATGGAAGGAAGGATTCGGACCACAATGGGAAGGTCTGTACAAGAAACGTGATCGATACAAGGAAGAGATGGCGAATTATTTTAAGGAGGAGGCCAAGAAAGAGTTCAAAGGCCTGATGTCTGAAATGCTATCGAATCCTCCTCCAGAATTGATGCAGCAATTGGCGATGGCGAGTGCGATGTCTGTTCAACAGATGACCACTCCACAGATGCAAATAATTCCAGCAGCTCAAACGTCGGCTTCCACAGAGGGTACGACCATCCCAAGCTCTATCGCGTCAACGGGAAATAAGGTCCGCTATCCAGTTGATGACATCACAAGGCCTGTGGCATGCACACTAGTTATAAGATATGGTATTAACAATCAGCGTACAAAGAAAGTAGCCACAGGCCTTGCGATCCCAGGACGCAAGTTCCATGGAAACGACATTCTAGAAGAATATTGCAGGGTAGAAGTGACGTCAGTCGTCCAAGGATACGAGGACGACATGCTAGACATCCCTGGGCCCGAAGGTATCAAGACACTTGGACAAGCTATCAAGAATTTTATCCTTTGGCCTCGAAGGGATGTCGAATTGGTTGATTGGACGAATTCGTCGCAGGCCCAACCGTCTCCGCCTTCTCAAATTGTTGTTCCTATTGTACATCCATCATCACCTCCTCAAACTTCACATGCTGCTCCTCATCCTCTTTCTGACCCTCCTTCTCCTCATCCTCATGGTGGCCCACCATCTCCGCCACATACATCGCCCTTCAGGGATCCACCTTCTCCACAGCCATCTCCACGACCATCAAAGAAATCTAAAGTTTCTATACCAAAATTAGTGTCCCCGTTCGAGAAGAAAAAGAAGAGTAAATCCACTGCTGGCACAGCTCGTTTTTTGAAAGGGATTGGACGGAGCCTCACGTCAGACACTGTTGATTTGGCCGATCTCGAGGAGTCCGCAAAAAAGGCTGAGGCAATGGCCGCAAAGATAAAGAAGCCAACTAAGGCAGGTTATAAAAACGTGCCTAAAAAATATGTGCCGAGCAGACCACTACTCACTTTTGAGAAACTAAGGAAGGTCCCGGCTAATATTAAAAGGTTGCATGATTGGTACATGCGGGCATCTTCAGTTGGCATCGACACCATCAGTGTTAATATACCAGCCCATGCTTTTATTGGTTCAAATCAAAAAGCCGTTGTTGCATTCGAGGACATGTGGTTAATGATGAACCTTCAGAGACTCGACGTGCAACTTGTAACCATATTTGCATTGTAAGTGTCACTCATACTCCACATATATGTGTTATTATTAGTGAGTTGTATAAATTTTCAATATCTGACATGCACGTGTGCGTTGCAGAATGCAACATGATCAACAGGAGATCCTTTATGGTACCAATCCTAATGCTAGTGCTAGTAAAAGGGTTGGGTATCTGAACCCAATAAAGATATGCGAGGACAACCACACTTTTAGAATCGGAAAAGGTAACGAAGCATTACAGGGGCTAACAGACGAAGAAATTGAGGTGCGTATCCAGGATCTGAAGAAGGATTTTGAAGCAAGATACGCCACCTACATAGGACACGCAATGCTTCAATTTCAAGACAGGGAATCCATAGTGGCCCCGTACAACTTTAAGTAAGTGTGATTTTGCATAAATAAAATTAATAATTTCAATACACATGTATCACAAGTTTGATTCGTACAGGGACCACTGGATATGCTTCTTCATTTATCCTAAGGTTGGAAAGGTGCTGGTGCTCGACTCCTTGCACACCGAGCCTTCGGCCTATTCAAAATTCCTCAACATCTTAGAGCTGTAAGCCTTTTCTATGCATGCATACTTATATCGATGAGAATTGTAGAATAACATGGTGATTCTATTTGAGATCATAGGGCATTTAGGTTTTATAAGCTACGAGGTGGAAAGTACGACATGTCCAAAAAAGGCGTGCCACTAGACATCCATTATAACTGGCCGGTAAGTATGTGAATTTATGAATACATATCATACATGTACGTACATAGGACAATGTTGCAACTAAATAACCAATCTCTCGTTATGTAGTGCCACAAGCAACCACCCGGATCGGTCCTATGTGGGTTCTACGTGTGCGAGTTCATGAGAATGAACGGACGATACATCACGAACCTTGGCAAGGTATTATTAGTAATAGTCACGCATGTATTTATGTCATTAAAGATGCAAATGTGTTATTATTGAGTATAAATAGTTGATGTTTATAAACTTTCTTTACAGCAATTTCAACAAGGAAGCCCGGAGAACTTGACTGAAGGTGCATTGTATGGCATAGTTGAGGACCTGTGCACATTCATATTGAAAGAGGTCATTCCCGCAGAAGGGAAATATCACGATGCTTCCGGAACATTAGCTTTGCCAGAGTTTAGAATACTAACCGAAATTAGTAGACTATCTCTTAGCCGAGATAGTTATTAGAGCTTAAGTGAAACTTTGATGTATATAATGTGTGATGCATACATGGTTGTAAACAAGACTTTGATGTATATAAATGTATGATAGAATTTAATTTCATGTTTCTTTTAATATCAATACTACATGTTTATCAATATATATATATATATATATATATATATATATGTGTGTGTGTGTGTGTGTGTGTGTGTGTGTGTGTGTGTGTGTGTGTGTGTGTGTGTGTGTAAATATATAAATTTCAGTACGAAAATTTAAAAAAAGGCGGGAACCTTTCCACTGGCGGCTAAATAAAACTTCTTAATAAAACCACCAGTGGAAATGCTATTTCCACTAGCGGTTGCTTAAGAAAACCGCCAGTGAAAATGCTATTTCCACTGGCGGTTCTTGAATAACCGCCAGTGAAAATGGCGATTTCCACTGGCCCCTAGCACTGGCGGCACTGAAAACGCCAGTGAAAATAGTTTTAGGGCCGCCATTATAGAGGCTCTGTGTACTAGTGTGGTAATATGCTCTAAATTTTACACTATAAAATTTAAAGATCGAAACAGGTTAAGATCGAACTCTATTCCTATTCATTTTAACTAAAATTATTTAAGGGTCCTAACTTATTGTGAAGAAACATTTGAATCTTGATCTATTACCACCCCAAGTGGGCACCAATATTGGCCTTGGACCAAACAAATGAGAGATGAAAGAGAAAAGAAATTAGAAGGGTGCAAATAAATCTCGAGGCAGATTCAAAGGGGGCAAAGTGGCCCATGCCTCCTCAATTTTTAAAACATCTTATACTTAATGTTCATTTATTGTTAAGTTAGAAAAATTAAAGTTTTAGGTGGGATAAAACAACCAAATTGAAGTTTTTGGTGGGATAAAACAACTATGTCCTGAGCCTCCTCGTCAGATCGGCCTAGTCCTCCTGACTCCTCTCCTCCTCAGCCCAGCCCAGACCTTGCAACTAACCGCCCACCCCATTTTTCCCAATGTCGCTCGAGCCAGTAAGCCTCGAATCTCGATGCCCGTTCCCGACACTGCATGCCGCCTCTCCCTTCCTGATGTGTGACACCCACGACCTCACCCCTTTCCTGACGCCCTCGTCCCGCTTGTCATCGTCGCAACACTGGCCCACCAAGTAGGCCCGATCTTGCTTATAGCAACGATGGGACCCGACCCATTCGATCGACGAGCTTAGTGAACCAATGAGACTTGGCTCTAAGTTGGAGACACCGCCTAACCTCGCTCCTTCCTAGTGCCCCCATCCTTCGAGGAAATCATCATTCAACAAGGTACGCACAACTTCAATTTGGTCAACAAGAACTTAGATGTACATTTGCTTCTTTTGTTCATATAGTTTTTTCTTCTTTGAACTTGTATTATGTATTGATATAAAACTTGAATTCTATATAATAGTATTTTTTTGTCTTGCTTGATTTTCTCACATGGTCTTCTTGACCCTCTTGAATTCTCATCCTATGTTCGCCATTGAATAAATCAAGAGATAGACCCCTCCGTATACTCTCTCTCCATTTATAAGGGAGGTGGAAGGGGATGTTTTTATTATTTATCAGGATCAACTTCGTATTATAAATCAGATTGTATTGCTACAAATAAATGAGATTCTAGGGCTAAAAATAGCCCTTAACCATTACCCCATCTGTCCCAAAATAATATTCTTTTTAGAGTGTTAATGGATCTATATAATATTTGATGTATGTATATTATGTATGTGTGTAGATTTATTGTTATCCATTTCAATATAATGGATCGGAGGAAGTATTTTACAAGCCTCTTTGCAATATAATTAAATTCTAAACCTACTAATAGAAGTTCTTAACATACAATACATTGCCAATATAGAACCCAAAGCATCTAGCATATATTGAGTTATATGATGATATGTCAAAAAATGTTAGAAAGAAAAAACGAAAAAGGAAAAAAGAAGAGTATGGAATTTTATTTGGTGTTTCTTTAGTCCAGGTACTAAAATTTAGTTAGAAAACTAAAATTTAGTATCTAGTATGTTTGGTTGTAGAGATTAAAAGTATTCAAAACATATTAAATGAATTATAAAAAGACTAAAATACTTTTTAATATTGTTCCGCTATTAGTGTAATTGAAATAAAGAAAAGTCAATAGGTGAAATTATTATGGTTTAGTCTCTTTTAGACTTCTCTTGAGAGACTAGAGACTAAAATAATTTAGTCATTGTTTTAGTTTACCATTTGATAATTTAAAAACTAAATAGGACTAAAATGAAGGTAATCTCTCTCAAACCAAACTGGACGCAATTCAGCACAAACCCAACTTCCACCAGACCCCTAACCTTTTCGCAGCTCCAGCGCACAGCCGCCGCCGTTTCTTCATCTTCTTCGCAGAGCCGGCGCTCCATCTTCGGCTCCCTCCCTTACTTGCGCTCGGCACGCAGCGGCGGCGGCGGCGGCGCTGTGGCTCGGGATCTCAGTGACGGCATCAGCGGCTTCCCCTCCCGCCTCTCGCCAGTCGCCTCCGGTCCTCCGCACACCGGCCGGTGATCTCTCTCCTCCCGCCTCCGGTGGATCGTCAACGGCGCCCGGCCCCGGCGGCTGCGCCGCGCGCGTCCTGAGGGCAGCTGCAGGCGCTGCTCCACCAAGGCGGTCGCGCCGCTTTGGGAGCGGTTTATGCCCCAAAGTGAAGCGTGCTCTTAGTGCCGCTCTTTGGAACCCTGGTAATGGTAATCTATTCCTATGCATTTGTTACCATATATAATGCCATCTTTTGTCTGTTTCTATTTTCATCGTTTGAGAGCATGCGTTGATCTATTTTCATCGTTCTGAAAGCATGTGATGATGTATGCGCAGGCTACTGCTGTTAAATGGCTCAACCTTCAGTCATTCTAGCAACTGCAAGTTATGATCACACAATCAGATTTTGGGAAGCCAAGAGCGGTCGCTGTTACCGCACTATTCAGTATCCAGACTCTGTAAGTAATGGCTATTGGAAGGAATGCTTCACCGTTGGCATCAGAGCTATCTTGTTATAAAACAATCTTACATAACTTTTCGCTGCTGTAACATGTTGACTGCAGCAAGTTAATCGCCTTGAGATAACCCCTGACAAGCGGTTCTTAGCTGCTGCTGGCAATCCTCATATCCGCCTTTTTGACGTCAACTCAAATAGCCCTCAGCCGGTACATACAATTACATGTTTTCAACATCAATCCATATGGATCTCCATGTTCCTTTTCCTTATTTAATGAGAATACACCTAGCAGGTAATTAGCTATGATTCACATACTAGCAATGTGATGGCTGTGGGATTTCATTGTGATGGTAACTGGATGTACTCAGGCTCTGAAGATGGTACTGTTAGAATTTGGGATTTACGGTGAGCTTTTCCAACCTAATGTCTTGTATCATACTATCGTTTCTCATGCTACAAGCCTATTTTACTTGGCATGCAGTTCTAGTGAAAACTTGAAAAAATGTTCATAACTAGGGGACAATCCAGTGCAGATCTATCTCCAGGTGCTATCATGCATGCTTGCAATATGGTGCTTTGGGTTTGCTTTAAACGGGCTAAATATTAGGGAAACATAAAAGACACACATATAGACATTTCGAAAATAATCATGTGTCAACGTCATGAATAGATAGCTCATCCGTGAAGGATGACCACACCGATTTTATTAAAATCGGACTATCTGAATCTTTTAAATCTCATACAACTTCTTTCATGAGTTTGTCTGGTAGTGCTCCTAGATGGTATGATGTAAATTAGATATTACCTTTTAAATTCTGTACAACAAATTTTCTTAGCTGTAAATCATATTTTTTTGTTATTTGTGCATGTATTATTTCAGGACTGGCACTTGCCAACGAGAATATGAAAGTCGTGCTGCAGTTAACACTGTAGTTCTGCACCCAAATCAGGTTAGAATCATTTCTTTCAATATTTAGTTGTATGGCTTTGACTTGAGTAGCACCCCTTTATCCTGATTTCAAATCTCCACATGAGCGAATTTCAGAATGGATTATTTGAGTGGCTAAGTTCCCAATGTTAAAAATGGCTGCATATATCCTGTCGGATGTAGAGGAAGGGTAAAAAAATACCCTTCTCTAAAAAAATTATGTGTATGGCCTTAAGTGGTAACTGATTGCAAATGTCTCCATCCAAGTACAACACTGTTAGGCTACAATTGGTTATAAACTTATTGGCTAGCTACTTCTGTTCATTACCTCCATGCTGTTTTATGTGATTGCTTGGCATGGATTGGATCCCAACTCTGTAACACAAAAATGCTGACAAAGAAAATTTGACTGCATGTAGATGTGAATTTAGAGGTTTAAATTTTCTTTGAAGAATCATAGATTTCAATTATTGTGACACCCTAGTTGAAATCAACTTGGGAGAGTGGACTGAACTTTCATATGGTCAGCCTTGGTCTCAAACTGCAAAGATGGCTTGGCCTATGTCTCGCTCTCTCTGTTTCTCAAATTTCATGTGGAACTTTATTTTCCTGTACTGACTAAATAGTAGTATCAGTATTCTTAACTTGGATGGTTGAGTCAGGCAGTTACCGTTTTGCCTATTTTCATCTGTTCCTTCTGTTTGTTTCTTCCCACCAAATTTTGCATCATTGTATGTTTATTTTTTCAGAAAGAGCTAATATCTGGTGATCAGAATGGAAACATACGTGTATGGGATTTGGCTGCTAACTCATGCAGCTGTGAGTTGGTGAGTCACATTCTCATATTCCAGTATCATGGTACAGCTGTGAGTTGGTGAGTTGATGTGTTGGTTCCAATTATTTAGGTGCCAGAAGTTGATACTGCTGTAAGATCTCTGACAGTCATGTGGGATGGGAGTATGGTGGTTGCTGCAAATAACCGTGGGACATGTTACGTTTGGCGCCTGCTTAAGGGTACTCAGGTCAGTCTGTTCTTCAGACCTACCTGTTCTTAAATGTAGAATTGCGATTTCTGAATTTTTTTTTCAAGTTGTCAAATTCTGTTTTGTAGACAATTACCTGCTTCGAACCTCTGCACAAACTGCAAGCCCATGATGGCTACATTCTGAAGTGCCTGCTTTCACCCGAATTTTGCGATCCAAACAGGTAGTGTGATGGTCTAAAAGGCTATTTTCCCACGGTTCTTCCAGCGTACTATTGTGTTCTCTTGGATTCCATGAGACACATTCTTGGGTTTTGTTTGCAGGTATCTTGCCACAGCATCATCTGACCGCACTGTAAAGATTTGGAATGTCGATGGCTTCAAGTTGGAAAGAACTTTAGTCGGTAATGTTCGGAGTCTTCTTTAATCCAACTCTCCATCTCAGGTCCATCTTATATCTTCGAAAGAGACCCTGAAACATCACTGGCAATCAACTTCTCAGGCCATCAGCGTTGGGTTTGGGACTGTGTCTTCTCCGTCGATGGTGCTTATCTGATAACAGGTATGGTTCCCCTGGCCTGCCTTCCCTGATGATTCATCAGTTACACAGTTAACCGGCCTATTCTCTCCTGCAGCATCTTCTGACACCACAGCGAGGCTATGGACGATGTCGACTGGAGAGGCCATCAGAGTGTACCAGGGTCATCACAAGGCCACCGTGTGCTGTGCTCTCCATGATGGAGCAGAATCAGCGCCCTCATAAGCATGTTGTGACTGCTTTTCTGTACATACGTTAGATTGCAGAACTCTTTCACTCTTGTAAACTTGAGACCTAGCAAGTGGTTAACGCAAGCCTCTGGGGTTGCGTACAAATAATTTGCGTGCTGTTGGTGGATGTTTAAACCTGCTATGTTTTATGGTGTGAATGCTATAAAAAGACAACATGTTCGTTCAATAGTTAAAAGGTGTTTGGTTTGAGTAATGAGCTAGTCTGTATCATCTTCTCGTTTCTCGCTTTTTTTTTTGTTTGTGGAATGGAACGAGGATTTATCACCTTGTTTCTCGCTTATTTCTTGCTTGTTTGTGGAATGGAATGGGGGTTATCTAACCAAATTTGAGAGATAAACTTATAATGCGCTATCTTATTTTGGATGGAGTGATTCATCAAATCAAACATTCCTTAAATATGTTGCATTGGATTTATGACATGAGATGAGTTTGGAATGATGATATATGTTAAATATGTTGCATTGGATTTATGATCATATATGAGATGAGTTTGGAATGATGATATATGTGATAGACTAAAAGGAAATCAAATCAATTGAAGAAACTATTGTTCAACCTCGTTTGAGATATTTCGGACATGTCTAGCGGAGACCAGAACGTGAGAGATTAAGCAGGAGAATTCCAGCGACAAATGCAATTCCATTCCATGGTGCACGATCCAAAATGCCCTCAAACTACGATGCTAGCTGCTCACAAGGGCACAGGGAGAGCCAGATATCATCTGCGCAAGCGCAACCGTGCCGGCCGCCGGCCGGGTCACGGGGACGGGGTGCTTCCGTGGTTGTGCAACGGGTTCGCCCCACAAGGGGCCGTCCGCAACTCCGGCCTGACGACGACGCTCACGCTCCCCGCCGCCACCGCCGGTAGGGCGCGCTCCTGCCTGTGCCTGGTGGTACTGCCGCGGTGGTGCAGCGGGTTCGCGCCTTCAGGCACCGTCCGCAGCTCAGGCGTGACGACGACGCCACCTGCCGTCGGCGGACGCGGTGACCACGACGGCGTTGCCTTCTTCTTCACATGCACACAGAGATCACAAAAGCTTCACTTGTAGTACGTACAAAAAGGCATACATATATTTTATTTTCTACATTTAAAAAACCAACATAACGTGAAACGGTGAAAGTGTAACGGTGATACCTCTACGGCATCGGAGTGTGGGTGTGGCTCGGAGAACAGTGGACGATGGTCGCCGCCGGTGTCAGGACGGCCCTGCGCCGCCGGCAGGAGCAGCGCAAGGCAGCAGCAGCAGCACGCCGCCGCAAGGCACAGCGAGAACCGGGACATGGCTGGGCTTGGACGGAGTCACGGAGGACGACGAACCAAAGCCACCGATCTTGAGACCTGTGCTCCTGCTAGCAGAGACCTATATATACAGACGCGATGCCGACAGATTGGTTTTTGCTACCGAATTGGGCTTGACAAAGATCTGGAAAGCAAGCGAAAGTTACCAAAAAAAAAAAATTGACAAGCAAACATCAGAACGTTGGTAAGGTTTTGGCAATAAACAACAAACCAGATTACAGAGATGCGAATGCATACATGCATGCATGCAAAGAGCCCAAGTCGATCTCCCGTTGCCGCCCGTCGTTCGCCTTCTCGATCTCCGGCTCCCTCTACTATATACCTTTTTAATTTCGGTATTCGAAATTTCACCACCCTAAAAAAATGCCAGAAGATGTCCGGTCGAAATTTCACTGTTTTTGGCTGCTCCTCAATGTCAAGCTGAGCAACAGAGGTTTGTTAAGGACAGTGGCGGACGTAGGACGAGAATTTATAGGGGCAGAAGAACCACATGAGAGTCATATCTTGCTGGTTCGTCAAGCTCACCGATCATCGGGACAGGTCATATCGCTGCGATGAGCTAGATCTAGCTTGCCAGACGGATCGGCGTCACAATGAAAATGGGGCAAGTGACGGAGGCGCCAAAAAGGGGCGGAGTCGTACAACATCGCATCGGGAATAGGCGGCAATGAGCAACCCGGTTTAGGTGATGTCAGGAAGATTATGGTCAGACTGATAGATGCAAGGACTGGTCTAGGAGGATCCGACGAGGAGGCTCATGACATGGTTGTTTTAGGCTATGTTCTAAACATTTACAACTAATTGCTAACTTGTTTGAGCTGGGTTGGGGCATCTAACAACTAATACTTATTTGAGGGGTATAACTAATAATTAGTTGATCCATTATAAACCTCTTAGCTAATTTTAGCCACTAGCTATTAGTTTAGAGGTTTAGACCAAGACTTTATATTATCTGAAACTTTATTTGTTTCTACACTTAACACTAAAAATCATTAGGCATAAAAGGGTGTACAAAATTGAGGGGGCCATGGCCCACTTTACCCCCGCCCCTTTGGATCTGCATTTGGTTAAGGATGACAAACCTTGAGCTTGAAAACTACATTTGTGTCCTCTCTCTGACCCAAGTAGAGGAAACAAGTGGAGCATTCATAAGTAGCCCTTTTAGAGCCTATTTAGTATAGGAGTTAAATTTTAGCTCCCCACATGTCTCTATGTATGCCCCTGGTAATCATTGAGTAATATAATCCGTGCATTCTCTCAAACCCTTATATGCTTTCACCTATGAAAGCAAGGTGTAATCTAGGAGGAGGAATTAATATACTAGCATATAATCCGTACTAACACTACGATCCTGAGAAGGAGAGGGGTCGACAACGACGACGACACAAGTGAGGCGGAGGGGATGGTGTGGGTCGCGGGGGAAGGGGGGAGGCTGGGGCGGTGGGATCACGGGGAGGGATGAGAGATGATCCAAATAATATTGTTCATTCGATTTTAGTAAGGGATAGATAATTACCCATCGATCTGAACCATTGGTTTTGATGGTGTGTTTGGTTTGGCTTTTGGCTTTGGCTTTTACCCCATAGAAGCCAAAAGCCAAACCAAATGGCCCGAATTAGTAAACAACTTTTTCCAAAAGTTGGCTTTTGTGGAGTGTAAAATTAAAAGCACATCTGGACCCGCTTTTAGCGGCTTTTGGGTGGAACTGTGGAAATATATTTGGGAGAACTTTTAGCGGCTTCCACCAAACAATTTTTAGCTTTTTTACAGCCCACATCCCCAGTAGTTTTTTTCACAGCTCACAGCCCAACCAAACGGCCCCTAAGTCTAGGTGTAATTTATTTGGTGGATTTAGTAGAGGTTGTGGGTGTGGGTGATTGAAAGGGAAATGTGCCCTTAGGCCATTTCTAAGTATTTTGGTGATTAAGTGTCCAACACAAATGGTTATGTGTTAAACTATGCCAAATGGTGGACAAAGTGCAAATCAATACAAAGGTATGATTCTAGACTTAGTACATTGATTTTTATGTACTAACATATTTGTCTAAGTGCTAGAATCAAAGAAAAGACAAATGGAAAAGACTTGGCTCGAGCAGCCAAGACTCTGCTCAATCTGGGTGCACCGGACAGTGTCCGGTGTGCCAGGCTGGCGTTGGTCAACTACCTGCTCTCGGGTCTCGACGGCGGCGTACGGCTATAAATCACCGGACTGTCCGGTGGTGCACCGGACTGTCCGGTGAGCCAACGGTCGGCCGAGCCAACGGTCGACCGCGCAATCCGCGCGTGACGCGTGGCTGGGCCAACGGTTTGAAGGGGGCACCGGACTGTCCGGTGTGCACCGGACAGTGTCCCCGCCAACGGCTCCAAATCGTCAACGGTCGGCTGCGCTAGAATAGGAAAGAAATCTGTATCGGACAGTGTCCGGTGGTGCACCGGACTGTCCGGTGCACCAGTCGATAGAAGGCAAGATTTGCCTTCCTGGATTGCTCTCGACGTCTCCTAGCTGTCTTGGGGCTATAAAAGGGACCCTTAGACGCATGAAGGAACACACCAAGCATTCTTTGATCATCTCTTAGCACCAAGACATCTCTCTAGCGTATTTGATTCGTTGTGATAGCAATTTGAGCTCCTCTTGAGTTGAGAACTCCATGTGTGATCTTAGAGCTCAAGTTGTGACTTGTGTGCGTGTTTGTGCTCGTGCTTTGAGGCTTGTGTGCGTTGCTTTTCCCACTCTTACATCTGTGCTTCTTTGTGATCATCTCATTGTAAGGGCAAGAGGCTCCAAGTTGTGGAGATTCCTCGCAAACGGGAAAGAGTAAAGGAAAAAGAACACCGTGGTATTCAAGTTGATCATTGGATCACTTGAAAGGAGTTGAGTGCAACTCTCGTCCATTGGGACACCACAACGTGGACTAGGCAAGTGTTGTACTTGGCCGAACCACGGGATAAATCTCTGTGTCTCTTGTGCTTGTTCTCACTGTGTCAATTGTGGTTCACAAGAGCTCTCCTTAGCCACTTGATTTTATTGTGCTAACACTTAATCAAGTTTGTGGCGTTAAGTTTCAAGTTTTTACAGGATCACCTATTCACCCCCCTCTAGGTGCTCTCAATTGGTATCGGAGCCGTTCTCTTCACGAAAGGGACTAATCGCCCGAAGAGATGGATCCTAAGGGAAAGGGGATGGTGGTCAACGACAATGAGAAGGAGTCCATCTTCAACGAGCCAAGGGACGACAAAGTCAATGACTCCGGCTCGAGTCAAAAGAAGAAAGACGGAAAGAACAAGAGGCGCATCAGGAAGGTTGTCTACTACGACAGCGACGAATCTTCCTCTTCTCAAAAGGACGATGAATACAAGGAGAAAAAGAAAACGGTTAACTCGAACTTTTCTTTTGATTATTCTCGTATTCCGCATAATTCCAATGCTCATTTGCTTTCCATTCCACTTGGTAAACCCCCACACTTTGATGGAGAGGACTACGGATTTTGGAGTCACAAAATGCGTAGCCACTTGTTCTCTCTTCATCCAAGTATATGGGAGATAGTAGAAAATGGAATGCAATTTGATAGTTCGGATAACTCCATGTTTATCAATGAACAAATCCATAAAAATGCACAAGCTACTACTGTTCTTTTAGCATCCTTGTGCAGGGAAGAATACAATAAGGTGAGCGGCTTGGATAATGCCAAGCAAATCTAGGACACCCTCAAGATCTTGCATGAGGGGAACGACGCCACCATGCTCACCAAGATGGAGTTGGTGGAAGGCGAACTAGGAAGGTTCGCAATGATCAGGGGAGAGGAGCCAACTCAAACATACAATAGGCTCAAGACCTTGGTCAACAAGATAAGGAGCTATGGGAGCACAAGATGGACGGACCACGACGTCGTCCGACTTATGCTAAGGTCCTCCACTATCCTTGATCCTCATCTTGTAAACTCTATTCGTGAGAATCCTAGGTACATCAAGATGACGCCCGAGGAAATACTCGGAAAGTTTGTAAGCGGGCGGATGATGATCAAGGAGGCAAGATATGTTGATGATGCATTGAATGGCCCAATGTCGATCTATGAGCCTCAAACTGTTGCTCTCAAAGCAACAAGTAGCAGGGAGGCGCTACCTAGCAAGGTGGCGCAAGTTGAGGCGGCCGGGCTAAATGAAGATGAAATGGCCCTCATCATCAATCGCTTCAAGACGGCGCTCAAAGGTCGCAAGGAGCATCCCAACAAGAGCAAGATGAAGGGGAAGCGCTCCTGCTTCAAGTGTGGTAAGGTTGGTCACTTTATTGCTAACTGTCCTGATAATGATAGTGACCAGGATCAAGAAAAAAGAGGGAAAAGAAGAAGACTTACAAGAAAGCGAAGGGCGAGGCACACCTTGGCAAAGAGTGGGACTCGGATTGCTCTTCATCCGACGACGAAGGACTTGCCGCCTCGGCCTTCAACAAATTATCCCTCTTCCCCAATGAGCATCACACCTGCCTCATGGCAAAGGAAAAGAAGGTATGCACTAGGAATGCTATTACATATGCTTCTTCAAGTGATGACGAATCTAGCAATGATGAAATAGACTATGCAAGTTTATTCAAAGGTTTAGATAGAACTAAAATTGATAAAATCAATGAATTAATTAATGCTTTGAATGACAAGAATAGTTTATTAGAAAAGCAAGAGGATCTTTTGTATGAAGAGTATGATAAATTTGTAGATGTCCAAAAATCTCTTGCTTTAGAAGTTAAAAGAAATGAAATGCTTTCTTGTGAATTATCTACTTGCCATGAGACTATTTCTAGTTTAAAAAGTGTTAATGATGATTTAAATGCTAAGCTAGAAGTAGCAAATAGATTTAGTTCTTGTGTAGAACATGTAGTGATTTGCAATAGGTGTAAGGACTTTAATGTTGATGCATGTGTTGAGCACCTTACTTCTATTACAAAACTAAATGGTGAAGTGGCTAGTCTTAATGCCCAACTTAAGACTAGCAGAAATGATTTTGATAAATTAAAATTTGCAAGGGATGCCTATACTATTGGTAGACACCCCTCAATTAAGGATGGGCTTGATTTTAAGAGAGAAGCCAAGAACTTAACAAGTCATAAGGCTCCCATCTCCACCAAGGAGAAAGGGAAGGCCCCTATGGCTAATAGTAGTCAAAAGAACCATGCTTTTATGTATCATGATAGGAAGTTTTCTAGAAATATTCATTATGATAGGAGTTGTAATGCTTATGATTCAAATGCAATGTTTGCTTCAAGTTCTTCCTATGTGCATGGTAGAGATATGCCTAGGAAAAATGTCATTCATCATATGCCTAGGAGAAATGTTGCTCATGTTCCTAGGAAAATAGTTAATGAACCTTCTACAATTTATCATGCTTGCAATGCTTCCTTTGCAATTTGTAGAAAGGATAAGAAGGTGATTGCTAGGAAATTAGGGGCAAAATGCAAGGGAGATAAAACTTGCATTTGGGTCCCTAAGACCATTGTTACTAACCTTGTAGGACCCAACAAGAGTTGGGTACCTAAGACCCAAGCCTAAATTGCCTTGCAGGTTTATGCATCCGGGGGCTCAAGCTGGATTATCGACAGCGGATGCACAAACCACATGACGGGGGAGAAGAAGATGTTCACCTCCTACGTCAAGAACAAAGATTCCCAAGATTCAATCATATTCGGTGACAGGAATCAAGGCAAGGTTAAAGGACTAGGGAAGATTGCTATTTCATCAGAGCACTCCATTTCTAATGTGTTTTTAGTTGAGTCGCTCGGGTATAACTTGTTGTCCGTTAGTCAACTTTGTAATATGGGTTATAATTGCTTATTCACAAATGTAGATGTGTCTGTCTTTAGAAGGAGTGATGGTTCATTAGCTTTTAAGGGTGTACTAGACGACAAACTCTATTTAGTTGATTTTGCAAAGGAAGAGGCCGGTCTAGATGCATGCTTAATTGCTAAGACTAGCATGGGCTGGCTGTGGCATCGCCGTTTAGCACATGTGGGGATGAAGAACCTTCACAAACTTCTAAAGGGAGAACATGTGTTAGGTCTAACAAATGTAACTTTCGAAAAAGATAGACCTTGTGCAGCTTGTCAAGCAGGTAAACAAGTTGGAAATGCTCATCACAACAAGAACGTGATGACCACATCAAGACCCTTGGAGCTGCTGCATATGGACCTCTTCGGACCCGTCGCCTACCTTAGCATCGGGGGAAGTAAGTATGGTTTAGTAATTGTTGTTGATTTTTCCCGCTTCACTTGGGTATTCTTTTTGCAGGATAAATCTGAAACCCACGGGACCCTCAAGCGCTTCCTAAGGAGAGCTCAAAATGAATTTGAGCTCAAGGTGAAGAAGATAAGGAGCGACAACGGGTCCGAGTTCAAGAACCTTCAAGTGGAGGAGTACCTTGAGGAGGAAGGAATCAAGCATGAGTTCTCCGCTCCCTACACACCACATCAAAACGGTGTGGTAGAGAGGAAGAACAGGACACTCATCGACATAGCGAGGACGATGCTTGGAGAGTTCAAGACGCCCGAGCGGTTTTGGTCGGAAGCCGTGAACACGGCTTGCCACGCCATAAACCGGGTCTACCTTCATCGCCTCCTCAAGAAGACTTCGTATGAGCTTCTAACCGGTAACAAACCCAATGTTTCATACTTTCGTGTATTTGGGAGTAAATGCTACATTCTAGTGAAGAAAGGTAGAAATTCTAAGTTTGCTCCCAAAGCTGTAGAAGGGTTTTTGTTAGGTTATGACTCAAATACAAAGGCGTATAGGGTCTTCAACAAATCATCGGGTTTGGTTGAAGTCTCTAGCGACGTTGTATTTGATGAGACTAATGGCTCTCCAAGAGAGCAAGTTGTTGATCTTGATGATGTAGATGAAGAAGACGTTCCAACGACCACAATACGCACCATGGCAATTGGAGATGTGTGGCCACAGGAACAAAAGGAGCAAGATCAACCTTCTTCCTCAACAATGGTGCAACCCCTAACTCAAGACGATGAACAGGTTCATCAAGAAGAGGCGTGTGATCAAGGGGGAGCACAAGATTATCATGTTATGGAGGAAGAAGCACAACATGCCCCTCCAACTCTAGTTCGAGCGACGATTCAAAGGAATCATCCCGTCGACTAGATATTGGGTGATATTAGCAAGGGAGTAACTACTCGCTCTAGATTAGTTAATTTTTGTGAGCATTACTCTTTTGTCTCTTCTATTGAGCCTTTTAGGGTAGAAGAGGCCTTGCTAGATCCGGACTGGGTGTTGGCCATGCAGGAGGAGCTCAACAATTTCAAGAGAAATGAAGTTTGGACACTGGTGCCACGTCCCAAGCAAAACGTTGTGGGAACCAAGTGGGTGTTCCACAACAAACAGGACGAGCATGGGGTGGCGACAAGGAACAAGGCACGACTTGTGGCAAAAGGTTATGCCAAGTCGCAGGTTTGGACTTTGAGGAGACTTTTGCTCCTGCGGCTAGGCTAGAGTCAATTCACATATTGTTAGCCTATGCCGCTCACCATTCTTTCAGGTTGTTCCAAATGGATGTGAAGAGCGCTTTCCTCAATGGGCCAATCAAGGAGGAGGTGTATGTAGAGCAACCCCCTGGCTTTGAGGATGAACGGTTCCCCGACCACGTGTGTAAGCTCTCTAAGGCGCTCTATGGACTTAAGCAAGCCCCAAGAGCATGGTATGAATGCCTTAGAGACTTTTTAATTGCTAATGCTTTCAAGGTTGGGAAAGCCGATCCAACTTTATTCACTAAGACTTGTGATGGTGACTTATTTGTGTGCCAAATTTATGTCGATGACATAATATTTGGTTCTACTAACCAAAAGTCTTGTGAAGAGTTTAGCAGGGTGATGACTCAAAAGTTTGAAATGTTGATGATGGGCGAGTTGAACTACTTCCTTGGATTCCAAGTGAAGCAACTCAAGGACGACACTTTCATCTCCCAAACAAAGTACACGCAAGACTTGATCAAGCGGTTTGGGATGAAGGACGCCAAGCCCGCAAAGACTCCAATGGGAACTGACGGACACGTTGACCTCAACAAAGGAGGTAAGTCCGTTGATCAAAAAACATACCGGTCTATGATAGGTTCCTTGCTTTACTTATGTGCTAGTAGACCGGATATTATGCTAAGTGTATGCATGTGTGCTAGATTTCAATCCGATCCAATGGAGTGTCACTTAGTGGCCGTGAAGCGAATTCTTAGATATTTAGTCGCTACGCCTTGCTTCGGGATCTGATATCCAAAGGGGTCTACCTTTGACTTGATTGGATATTCAGACTCCAATTATGCTGGATGTAAGGTTGATAGGAATAGTACATCAGGGACGTGCCAATTCTTAGGAAGGTCCCCTGGTGTCTTGGAGTTCTAAGAAACAAACTTCCGTTGCCCTATCCACCGCTGAGGCCAAGTATGTTGCCGCAGGACAGTGTTGCGTGCAACTACTTTGGATGAGGCAAACCCTCAGGGACTTTGGCTACAATCTGAGCAAAGTCCCACTCCTATGTGATAATGAGAGTGCTATCCGCATGGCGGATAATCCTGTTGAACACAGCCGCACTAAGCACATAGACATCCGGCATCACTTTTTGAGAGACCACCAGCAAAAGGGAGATATCGAAGTGTTTTATGTTAGCACCGAGAACCAACTAGCCGATATCTTTACCAAGCCTCTAGATGAAAAGACCTTTTGCAGGCTGCGTAGTGAGCTAAATGTCTTAGATTCGCGGAACTTGGATTGACTTATAGCATACATATGTTTTATGCCTTGATCATGTTCCTTATACATTTTGTTGTTCATTAATGGTGCTCAAGTTGTACAAGCACTCCCCGGACCTCAAAAGTCCATGTGTGAGTGATGCACATATTTAGGGGGAGATGTGCTACAACTTGGACCCTTTGAGACTAACCGTGTGTTTGAGTTTACTTGATTTAGTCTCAAAGGTGGATTGAAAGGGAAAGATGGACTTGGACCATGAAAGACTTCCACTGCACTCCGATGAGAGGGTAACTTACTCCAAGTTCATCTCCATGTCTCTTATTACCTTTTTGCTCTTAATTGACAATTTTGGTGAGGCAATGAGGTTAAAAGGGCCAAGATTGATCCCGTTTTGGTGCTTGATGCCAAAGGGGGAGAAAATAAGGCCAAAGCAAGAAATGGATCAGCTACCACTTGAGAATTTTGAAAATAATAGAGTTAGAGTTTTTGTTTTGGCAAAATACTCTTATGGTCTCTTTTTGTCAAAAGTTGGTCTCTTGTGGGGAGAATGTTTGATTATGGGAAAAGGGGGGAGTTTTTGAATCTTTGATCAATTTCTCTTGGAATACCTCTCTCTATGCCTCAACAAGTGAATTTGACTTAGAGATAGGAAATTGAGTTTGATTTGCAAAAACAAACCAAGTGGTGGCAAAGAATGATCCAAATATGCCAAATTTGAATCAAAACAAATTCTTGTTTTCATTTGCATTGATGTTGCACTTCGATATGTTGCTTTTTGTTGTGTTGGCATAAATCAGCAAAAAGGGGGAGATTGAAAGGGAAATGTGCCCTTGGGCCATTTCTAAGTATTTTGGTGATTAAGTGTCCAACACAAATGGTTATGTGTTAAACTATGCCAAATGGTGGACAAAGTGCAAATCAATACAAAGGTATGATTCTAGACTTAGTACATTGGTTTTTGTGTACTAACATATTTGTCTAAGTGCTTGAATCAGAGAAAAGACAAAAGGAAAAAGAGTTGGCTGAGTACAGCCAACTGCTGCTCAGTCTGGGTGCACCGGACTGTCCGGTGGTGCACCGGACAGTGTCCGGTGCGCCAGGCTGGCTCTGGCGAAAAGGCCGCTCTCGGGAATTCGTCGGCGGCGTACGGCTATAAATCACCGGACTGTCCGGTGGTGCATCGGACTGTCCGGTGAGCCAACGGTCGGCCGAGCCAACGGTCGGCCGCGCAATCCGCGCGTGACGCGTGGCTGGGCCAACGGTTTGAAGGGGGCACCGGACTGTCCGGTGTGCACCAGACAATGTCCGGTGCGCTAACGGCTCCAAATCGTCAACGGTCGGCTGCGCCAGAACAGGAAAGAAATCTGCACCGGACTGTCCGGCGCACCAGTCGACAGAAGGCAAGATTTGCCTTCCTGGATTGCTCTCAACGGCTCCTAGCTGCCTTGGGGCTATAAAAGGGACCCTTAGGCACATGAAGGAACACACCAAGCATTCTTTGATCATCTCTTAGCACCAAGACATCTCTCTAGCGCATTTGATTCGTTGTGATAGCAATTTGAGCTCCTCTTGAGTTGAGAACTTCGTGTGTGATCTTAGAGCTCAAGTTGTGACTTGTGTGCGTGTTTGTGCTCGTGCTTTGAGGCTTGTGTGCGTTGCTTTTCCCACTCTTACATCTGTGCTTCTTTGTGATCATCTCATTGTAAGGGCGAGTGGCTCCAAGTTGTGGAGATTCCTCGCAAACGGGAAAGAGTAAAGGAAAAAGAACACCGTGGTATTCAAGTTGATCATTGGATCACTTGAAAGGAGTTGAGTGCAACTCTCGTCCATTGGGACGCCACAACGTGGACTAGGCAAGTGTTGTACTTGGCCGAACCACGGGATAAATCTCTGTGTCTCTTGTGCTTGTTCTCACTGTGTCAATTGTGGTTCACAAGAGCTCTCCTTAGCCACTTGATTTCATTGTGCTAACACTTAATCAAGTTTGTGGCTTTAAGTTTCAAGTTTTTACAGGATCACCTATTCACCCCCCTCTAGGTGCTCTCAGTGATTTGGTTGGGTACGTTTTACAAAGTTTAAACTGGTGTATTATATAGTAGTATAGACTATGATCCTAAGGAGAAGAGGGGTGGACGGCGACACGAGTGAGGAGGAGGGGCGACAAAGTCACTGGGGAGGGGGAGGCCAGGGTTTGGGGGCGATGGGGTCACTTGGGATGGGGAGGAGGGACCATTCAGATAATATTTTCCAATGGATTTGAGTGAGTAAGAGAGGGAGTTATCCAACGATCTAAACCGTGGATTTTGATGGTGTGTTAAGTCTAAGTGCAATTTGTTTGGTGAATTTAGTGAAGGTTATGGGTGTGGGGTGATTTGGTTGAGAGTGTTTTGCAAAGTTTAAATTGATGTACTATATAGTGGTATAAATTCAACAGTGACCAATCCACGCAGTCGGGGATAAGGGGTTAGGCTATCTCTAGCAGATCTCCTATCACATCCCCTATTTCAAACCGCACTATGCAAAGAGTGTAATCTACAATGTAAACCTCATATTTTACATGATCTGTTGTGGACAACCTTAGTGTTGGAGATATCCACATCATCTTTGTTGAAGACTCTACTTCCAACAAATGCCTAACATATATACTCTTCTTAGCAGTAAGGAGCAATATGTGATGAAACCTAATCGATCCAGAGGGGTTATGAGGAAAGTAGTGAAAGTCACCTAGAGGGAGGGGGTGAATAGGCGAAACCTGAAAATTATAAAATTTTAACACGCACTATGCCCGGGGTTAGCGTTAGAAATAATTCGGAGTGCAGAAGATAGTTCTCCTTGCTATGAGTTGCTCAATCAATGCGGATAACTTTTGGAGCCAACTCAAATCAATATGAGCAAGAGAACTTGAGAGCACCTAGAGGGGAGGTGAATAGGTGATCCTGTAAAATCAAACACTAAATAGCTACAAACTTGATTATAAAAATGTTAGTGCGAGTTAATCAAGTTTATGAAACAAGCTCTTGCGAACACAGACAATCACAGAGAAGAGCAACACAAGAGACACACAATTTTTATCCCGTGGTTCGGCCAAGTAACACTTGCCTACTTCCACGTTGTGGCATCCCAATGGACGAGGGTTGCACTCAACCCCTTTCAAGTGATTCGATGATCAACTTAAATACCACAGTCTTTTCTTTTGAGATCTTTTCCCGTTTGTGAGGAATCTCCACAAGTTGGAGCCTCTCGCCCTTACGAAGTTTTGATCACAAGAAGCACAAGAGTAAGGGTGGGAAAGCAACGCACACAAGATTCAATCCGCAGCACACACACGGACACAAGCCAAGACTTGAGCTCAAAGCACAGCACATGGAGTTCACAACTCGAACGAAGCTCAAATCACTAACACAACGAATCAAATGCGTGGAGGCGGAGTCTGGATGTCTTAGTATGCTTAGAGAATGCTTGGTGTACTGCTCCATGCGCCTAGGGGTCTCTTTTATAGCCCCAAGGCAGCTAGGAGCCGTTGGACATCAATTTGGTAAGCAATTCTTGCCTTCTGCCGAGTGGTGCACCGGACAGTCCGATGCACCACCGGACAACCACTGTAGCAGTCCGGTGCTCGATTTCTTTCCATACGGGGCACAGCCGACCGTTGGTCCTCGGGATTGGTTGGCGCACCGGACAGTCCGGTGTGCCCAACCGACCGTTGGCGCGACCACGTGTCGCGCGTTGATCGCGCGGCCGACCGTTGGCCGCTAGCGCAGTTGACTCACTGGACAGTCCAGAGCACCACCGGACAGTCCGGTGTGTAGGAAACGGGTGACGCCTAAGAGGGGGGGGGGTGAATTAGGACTTCTAAAACTTTTACTAAACTAGGCCACAATTAAATCCCTAGAGCAAAACCTATGCAAATAATCAAAACTAGAATGTGCAAACCAGGTTTTGTCTAAGTGTTGCTATCTCTACCGCAAAGGCTAAGTTTCAATCTATACTAAATAAGTATGACTACAAGATTGAAACTTAAATGCTTAATATAAATACGGAATGTAAAGAGCTAAGTAGAGAAGCAAACTCTCGTGGATGACGCCGGTATTTTTACCGAGGTATCCGGAACCGCGCAAGGTCCCGACTAATCCTCGTTGGTGCCCCTACGCAAAGGGAAGCCCATGCGAGGGCCAAGCACCACGGTCGAGTAACTCCGTAGAGAGCCACGGGCCTTCTCCACGCGCAAGTGGTGCTCCGCTTCTGGCTCCTCTCGGACGCTCCCCGCCGTCTCCACTATCGAGCTTCCGGCCAAAACGCCGCGGGCCTCGTTCCCTCCGGTACACGGTGGTGGCCGTGACACAAACGCGGTTGTCACGGTCTCGCAAGACTCTCGCCCCACTCGGTACAATTACAACGACTCACGCAAGAGCCGAGGGGTTGTGTGGTTTTACAAAACTCACTCAACTAACTAGGATTCACCTAGAGCAAGCGCTAAAGCGGTCTAACTAACCTAAGCACTTCGAAAAGCACCTACGCTAATCACCGAGTGATTCTATTAAGCACTTGGGTGTTTGAGCTCTTAGAAATGTGCACTATATGCCTTGGTATGTTGCTTGGGCTCTCACACTTGAGAATGGCCGGTTGGGGTGGTATTTATAGCCTCCACACCCCAAACTAGCCGTTGGACAGAAAGCAGCAGCTTTCTGTCGTCGGGTGCACCGGACAGTCCGGTGCACCACCGGACATCTACTGTGCAGTGTCCGGTGCACGCCACGTCAGCCGACCGTTGGCGCCTGTAGCAGTCGACCGTTGGATCCGACCGTTGCCTTCTGCCCGTTGGCACACCGGACAGTCCGGTGCACACCGGACAGTCCGGTGCTACAGCCAGAGAGCGCCTGTCTGCGGCCTCTCTGCGCAGACTGTCCGGTGCCTCACTGGACAGTCCGGTGCACACCGGACACCGATGTCCGGTGCGCCACCAGGCGCTGGCTGACAGCCCTCGTCTTGGATTTCTTCGCTGATTTCTTCGGGCTTCTTTGTTCTTGAGTCTTGGACTCCTATGCATCTTTTTATGTCTTCTTTTGAGGTGTTGCATCCTCATTGCCTTGGTCCAATTCTCTTCGCATCCTGTGAACTATAAACACAAACACTAGAAAACTTATTAGTTCACGGATTGTGTTGTTCATCAAACACCAAAACTCAATTAGCCAAAAGGCCCGGGGTCCATTTTCCTTACAATCTCCCCCTTTTTGGTGATTGATGACAACACAACCAAAGCAAGCAAAAAATACAAGTATTTGAGTGAAAATATGCAATCTACTTGCTAAGATGCATGATTGTCCCCACAATGTGATATTATGGACTTAAGCCTCCCCCTAACTCCATAATTCACTTACTTCCTATTTTTGGACCAAATAACCAAAACCACTTGAAAAGCCATTTGTAGATATAAAATTTTAAATTGGTGGTGTTTGGTGTTTGATATAGTTTTCATTGCTTTGGTCCCTAAACTTCTCCCCCTTTGGCATCAACCACCGAAAAGGAAGACATTAAAAGCATGTAGGAAGTAAATAAAAGCTTGCCCTCATCAAGAATTGTATCAAATGATATCACTAGAAGGATATTAAATTAAACTATGTGAATGATACCACTTGAAGGAGTCCTCAAAAGATTACTCCCCCTAAATGAGTATTCTCCTTTAGAAAGAGTTTTTCTCCCCCTTTAGAGATGAAGAAATACTCCCCCTGACAGAGATCCTCTACTTAGGAAAAAGCATGTGAAAATTAGAGGTGCAAGACATGATTTGAAAAGACTAACTTCCCTTATGCATAGGTAACAGAATATGAGTTAACTACTTATGCATTTTTGCAACATGGAAGCATATGATATGAAATATAGTCTAATCAAATATTGGAGAAGACATGTAAATGATACTGAATGTAGTCTCAAAAGATACCAATTGAAAGTCAATGGTGAGCTTGAGAGACATAAGAGTTCTTGGAGATTTTGCAGTGGAAGATTGTTGTCTTTCTCCGGGGACTTTATTTTCCTTACAATGAGACTATCACATGAAATAGACTTGAAAAGGTGTTAGTCTCAAAGTGTTAGATTATGGAGTAACCTCCCCCTAAAGGTGTGCATACAAGTTTTGAATACTTGTAGGAGACATGCACTTTGATTTGATATCAAGAGGGGCAAATTATTCATAATCCAAACTTTGGCACATATAAGTTAAATGATATACTTTGTAGAAATCAAAATTTTCAATTTATGCATCATTTACTATGGAGTGATATAGAAGCTATGTGCCGTGCTTAAATAAACATTTTAAACCATGTAGGTTTGCTTAAGTATATGAATTGAAAGCAAGCAATCCTACCATGTGATTTACCTAGTATGCATGATTTTAAACAAAAGTACATAACACATGTAATACTAGGCAAGAAAGGTAAACTAGATACAAGGTAAATAGATACGCATATCTAAAAACGAGAAATACAATAAAACTAGTTACCTTAGTCATGGGTGGGAAATTTGGGTCCAAAATTTTCACTAACCCACTTGGCAATAAACTTGATCCAATATGATGTATCCCATGATATACATCCCAATTTAGCCAAGTCTCCAAATTTCCCGATGACCTTTGGTCCACTCACTTCCCTTTCGGGATCCAAACCTTCTTGGTGCTTTTCATGGTTGAAATTATTTCCTTTGGCACCCAGATGCGTTTGGTCTCCTTTCCTTTGTTGGCTTGCTTGTTGGCCTTGATTGCTATCACCTTTCCGTTCTTTTTCTTCTTGATCAAATATGGTGTAGCATCCTTTTTGTTCACCTTTTTGATGTAGGTGTTGGAGATTTTGCTTGATGGCTTTTGCTTGATGGCTTTTGCTTGAGCTTTTGCCTTTGTTTATCCTCGGTCATCGCCTTGCATTGGAAAGACTTGTGGCCTTCCATGTGGCATAGCCTACAAATCACAGTTTCTCCCTCTACAGGCTTGTTCACTCCCGCAGTGGTGTTATCCTGTGGAGGTCGGATTTGTTTGGCTTTGCCTTTCTTGTCATACAAAGCCTTGCCAAGGCGAGCCACTTCTTGCTTTAATTGTTCATTTTCCTTTGCAACCTCATCCGAACATGTCTCTACAACAATATTCTCAACAACGACTTGGTTGCAGGGGTTAGAATCATCAATTAAATCAAAGCAGGAAGTAGAAGCATCTTTCTTAATTATTTCAGGTATTTCAACTAAAGATGCTGCTGGGGTGCTACCAATGTTTTCTAGCTTAGTAGTTAGCTCATTATTGTGTATGCTAAGAATTTCCATTTTCTCTAGCAAATTTTCAATAGCTTCTTGGGAGCTAGCTAACTTAGCCTTAAGTTTTTCATTCTTTTTAATAAAGTTGTCATCGGTAGCAGTGGATGGAGCACTAGATTCTAATAGCTCAATTTTAGTTGATAGCTCACTATTTAAGTTTGCAAAAGTTTCAAATTTTTCTAGCAAACCTTTGTAATCATTTTGAGAGCTAACCAACTTATTTTTCAAAGTTTTAAGTTGAGCTTTTTGCTTAGTGCAAACATCCTGGAAAAATTTTACGGCTTCCGCAAGCTCTTCTAGAGAGGCCTTTCCCTCACCTTCATCATCACTACTACTTTCATCACTAGAGGATGGAATGCTTTTGTTACCTCTTGCCATAAGGCATTTGTGTGATGACCGTGATGATCGTGACGAGGACCGGTGGCTGCGCGTCCTTGGAGGTTCATCTTCACTTGAAGGATCATCCCAAGTTCTAACACTTGTGAGCGCCTTGCCTTTGCTCCTCTCCTTTTTGGGTTTGGCCATATTTGGACAGTTGTCCCTGAAGTGGCCCTTCTCCCCACATGCGAAGCATCCTCTCTTCCTTTGCTTTTTCCTGTCAATGTTAAAGAGAAGATCCTCGACCTGCAGGGGCACACCCATTAGATTAATCTTGCGGATCATCCTCATTACCTTTCCGACGCGTCGGATTGTTTCTTCGTCCTCGGAGGATGATGTGCATGGTTGATTATCTTCATCATCATCACTTTCTTCTTCTTCTTCCTCTTCTTCGCTTGAGGAACTTAGAGTGGGAGCCTTCTTTTTGCCCTTCCTTTCATCACATGCAAAAGCATATGGTCTTGAGGAAGTTGGCTCCTCTCCCCGACTCATTTTTCGCGACATCTCAAAGGCCGCGATTTTCCCAATCACAATGGTCGGGGTCATGTTGCTCAAATCCTCCATGTTGTGAAGGATGGTGATGATGCTCCCATATCTTTGTTGTGGTAGCAGGGAGATAATCTTCCTCACAATGTCCGCATCACCTAGCTTATTAATGCCAATAAAGTTGAGCTCATTGATTATTAGATTCAAACGAGAATACATGTCTCTAACAAGCTCATCATCTTTCATGGCAAAAGAATTATACTCATTTAAGACTAGGCAATGTTTTTGCTCACGGACATTGGATGTGCCGTCATGGAGCTCATGCAATTTTAGCCAAATCTCATTAGCAGTTTTCAAGGTAAATACTTGATTAAAAATATCCATGCTAAGAGATTCATACAAGCAATTTTTGGCTCTAGCATTTAAATGAATTTCTTTTTCCTCACTCGTGGTGGGTTTCTCGGGATTCTTGATGGGTTTCATCCCGTCACGAGTGACTCTCCAAACACCTAGATCAACGACCTCTAGGTAACAAGCCATTCTAGCACTATAATAAGGGAAGTTAGTGCCGTCGAAGTGTGGTGGCCTATGGGTATCCATCCCTTCCTCTAAAAAGCGTCGGCTCTTTTAGCGGTGAAGCTAAAGCGTTTCAAATGAGCCAAACCGGGCTCTGATACCACTTGTAGGAAACGGGTGACGCCTAAGAGGGGGGGGGGGTGAATTAGGACTTCTAAAACTTTTACTAAACTAGGCCACAATTAAATCCCTAGAGCAAAACCTATGCAAATAATCAAAACTAGAATGTGCAAACCAGGTTTTGTCTAAGCATGCTATCTCTACCGCAAAGGCTAAGTTTCAATCTATACTAAATAAGTATGACTACAAGATTGAAACTTAAATGCTTAATATAAATACGGAATGTAAAGAGCTAAGTAGAGAAGCAAACTCTCGTGGATGACGCTGGTATTTTTACCGAGGTATCCGGAACCGCGCAAGGTCCCGACTAATCCTCGTTGGTGCCCCTACGCAAAGGGAAGCCCACGCGAGGGCCAAGCACCACGGTCGAGTAACTCCGTAGAGAGCCACGGGCCTTCTCCACGCGCAAGTGGTGCTCCGCTTTCGGCTCCTCTCGGACGCTCCCCGCCGTCTCCACTATCGAGCTTCCGGCCAAAACGCCGCGGGCCTCGTTCCCTCCGGTACACGGTGGCGGCCGTGACACAAACGCGGTTGTCACGGTCTCGCAAGACTCTCGCCCCACTCGGTACAATTACAACGACTCACGCAAGAGCCGAGGGGTTGTGTGGTTTTACAAAACTCACTCAACTAACTAGGATTCACCTAGAGCAAGCGCTAAAGCGGTCTAACTAACCTAAGCACTTCGCAAAGCACCTACGCTAATCACCGAGTGATTCTATTAAGCACTTGGGTGTTTGAGCTCTTAGAAATGTGCACTATATGCCTTGGTATGTTGCTTGGGCTCTCACACTTGAGAATGGCCGGTTGGGGTGGTATTTATAGCCTCCACACCCCAAACTAGCCGTTGGACAGAAAGCAGCAGCTTTCTGTTGTCGGGTGCACCGGACAGTCCGGTGCACCACCGGACATCTACTGTGCTGTGTCCGGTGCACGCCACGTCAGCCGACCGTTGGCGCCTGTAGCAGTCGACCGTTGGATCCGACCGTTGCCTTCTGCCCGTTGGCACACCGGACAGTCCAGTGCACACCGGACAGTCCGGTGCTACAGCCAGAGAGCGCCTGTCTGCGGCCTCTCTGCGCAGACTGTCCGGTGCCTCACCGGACAGTCCGGTGCACACCGAACACCGATGTCCGGTGCGCCACCAGGCGCTGGCTGACAGCCCTCGTCTTGGATTTCTTCGCTGATTTCTTCGGGCTTCTTTGTTCTTGAGTCTTGGACTCCTATGCATCTTTTTATGTCTTCTTTTGAGGTGTTGCATCCTCATTGCCTTGGTCCAATTCTCTTCGCATCCTGTGAACTATAAACACAAACACTAGAAAACTTATTAGTTCACGGATTGTGTTGTTCATCAAACACCAAAACTCAATTAGCCAAAAGGCCCGGGGTCCATTTTCCTTACACGGTGAATTATAGCCATGTAGCCTTTATCTTTTCCCGAGAGCGCCCAGTTGACGCCGAGCCAGCCTGGGGCACCGGACACTGTCCGGTGCACCACCGGACAGTCCGGTGTGCTAGGCCCGAGCTGGTGTTGGCTGACCTTTGCCAACTTTTCTCCAATTCAAATCTGCTTTTCTTGGCTCTGTTTCTAGCACTTAGATAACCATGTTAGTATACAAAAACAATTCACTAAGTCTATAAACATACCTTGTTCTTGATTTCACGCTTCTCACCCATTTGGTACATTAGAACTCACTCAATATGTGTTGGACATCTACTCACCAAAATACTTATATAAATGGCTCAAAGGCACATTTCCCTTTCAATATCCCCCTTTTTGGTGATTTATGCCAACACATCAAAAAGCAACAAAAGAAGTGTACCATCAACGCAAATGAAGACCAATTCCCTTTTTACTTAAGATTTGGCATATTTGGATCACTCTTTGCCACCACTTGGTTTGTTTTTGCAAATCAAATTCTTTTTCCTATCTCTAAGTCAAACACACTTGTTTGGGCAAATCGAGAGATATTCCAAGGGTAAAATTGATCAAGTGCCAAAACTCCCCCTTTTTCCCATAATCAAAATTATCCCCCATAAGTGACCAAATTTTGCAATAAGAGTATTTTAACAAAAACCAAATTCTAACTCCTCTATTTTAAAAATTCACAAGTGGTTGGCTGATCCATTTTGCTTTGGCCTTAATTTCTCCCCCTTTGGCATTAAGCACCAAAACGGGATCATTCGTGGCCCATTAACCCCATTGCCTCACCAAAATGTCAATTAAGAGCAAAAAGGCAATGAGAACACAAGTATGAACTTGGAATTAAATACACTAATACCAGAGTGCAGTGGAAGTATTTTAGTCGTCCAAGTTCACTTTCCCTTTCAATGTACCTTCGAGACTACACTAAGCGTACTCAGACAAACAAGTTAGTCTCAAGGAGTCAAGTTGTAGCACATCTCCCCCTAAACATGTGCATCATTTGCATACGGACTTGTGAGGTCTGGGGATGACTTGTACAACTTGAGCACCACAATAAATGAAGTAAAATCTCAAAGTAACATGATCAAAGGCATGAAACACATGTATGCTCTAGATCAATCCAAGTTACACGAATCTAAGATATTTAGCTCACTACGCAACCTGCAAAACCTCTTCTCATCTAAAGGCTTGGTGAAGATATCGGCTAGCTGGTTCTCGGTGCTAATGTGATACACATCAATATCTCCCTTTTGCTGGTGGTCTCTTGGGAAGTGATGCTGAATGTCTATGTGTTTAGTGCGGCTGTGTTCAATAGGATTATCCGCCATGCAGATTGCACTCTCATTGTCACATAGGAGTGAGACTTTGCTCAGATTGTAGCCAAAGTCCCGGAGGGTTTGCCTCATCCAAACAAGTTGCGCGCAACACTGTCCTACGGCAACGTACTCGGCCTCAGCGGTGGATAGGGCCACAGATGTTTGTTTCTTGGAACTCTAGGACACCAGGGACCTTCCTAGAAATTGGCATGTCCCTGATGTGCTCTTCCTATCAACCTTGCACCCGACATAATCAGAGTCTGCGTATCCAATTAAGTCAAAGGTAGACCCCTTTGAATACCAGATCCCGAAGCAAGGCGTAGAAACTAAATACCTAAGAATTCGCTTAACGACCACAAGGTGACATTCCTTGGGGTCGGGTTGAAATCTAGCACACATGCATACACTAAGCATAATATCCGGTCTGCTAGCACAAAGATAAAGTAATGAACCTATCATTGACCGGTATGTCTTTTGATCAACGGACTTACCTCCTTTGTTGAGGTCAAGATGCCCGTTAGTTCCCATAGGTGTCTTCGCGGGCTTGGTGTCCTTCATCCCAAACCTCTTGAGAAGATCTTGAGTGTACTTCGTTTGGGAGATGAAAGTGCCATCCTTGAGTTGCTTCACTTGGAATCCAAGGAAGTAGGTCAACTCGCCCATCATCGACATCTCGAACTTTTGCATCATTACCCTGCTAAACTCCTTACAAGACTTTTGGTTAGTAGAACCAAATATTATGTCATCGACATAAATTTGGCAAACAAAAAGGTCACGATCACAAGTCTTTGTAAAGAGAGTGGGATTAGCTTTCCCAACCTTGAAAGCATTAGCAATTAAGAAATCTCTAAGGCATTCATACCATGCTCTTGGGGCTTGCTTAAGTCCATAGAGCGCCTTAGAGAGCTTATATACATGGTCGGGATACCTGTCATCCTCAAAGCTAGGTGGTTGTTCCACGTATACCTCCTCCTTGATTGGCCCATTGAGGAAAGCACTCTTTACGTCCATTTGAAACAGCCTAAAGGAGTGGTGAGCGGCATAGGCTAATAAAATTTGAATTGACTCTAGCCTAGCCACAGGAGCAAAAGTCTCCTCGAAATCCAAACCTGTGACTTGGGCATAACCTTTTGCCACAAGTCAAGCCTTGTTTCTTGTCACCACTCCGTGCTCGTCTTGCTTGTTGTGGAACACCCACTTGGTTCCCACAACGTTTTGCTTTGGACGTGGCACCAGGCTCCATACTCCATTCCTTTTGAAGTTGTTGAGCTCTTCCTGCATGGCCAACACCCAGTCCGGATCCTGCAAGGCCTCTTCTACCCTAAAAGGCTCAATAAAAGAGACAAACGAGTAATGCTCACAAAAATTTGCTAACCGTGAGCGAGTAGTTACTCCCTTGCTGATGTCACCCAGAATTTGATCGACGGGGTGATGTCTTTGGATCGTCGCTCGGACTTGAGTTGGAGGGACTCGTGGTGCTTCTTCCTCCATAACCTATTCTTCCTGTGCTCCCCCTTGATCACGCTCCTCTTGAGGTACCTGTCCATCATCTTGAGTTGGGGGAAACACCAGTGTCGAGGAAGAAGGCTAATCTTGTTCCTGTAGTTCCTGTGGTCGCACATCACCTATCGCCATCGTGCGCATTGCGGCTGTCGGGACTTTATTTTCATCTATATCATCAAGATCAACTTGCTCTCTTGGAGAGCCATTAGTCTCATCAAATACAACGTCGCTAGAGACTTCAACTAATCCCGATGATTTGTTGACCATATACGCCTTTGTATTTGTGTCATATCCTAGTAAAAACCCTTCTATAGCCTTGGGAGCAAATTTAGAATGTCTACCTTTCTTCACCAGAATGTAGCATTTGCTCCCAAATACACGAAAGTAAGAGACATTGGGTTTGTTACCAGTAAGGAGTTCGTAGGAGGTTTTCTTGAGGAGATGGTGTAGATAGAGCCGGTTTATGGCGTGGCATGCTGTGTTCACAGCTTCCGACCAAAACCGCTCGGGAGTCTTGAACTCTCCAAGCATCATTCTCGCCATGTAAATTAGCGTCTTGTTCTACCTCTCTACCACACCATTTTGTTGTGGTGTGTAGGGAGCGGAGAACTCGTGCTTGATACCTTCCTCCTCAAGAAATTCTTCAACTTGTAGATTCTTGAACTTGGACCCATTGTCGCTTCTTATCTTCTTCACCTTAAGCTCAAACTCATTTTGAACTCTCCTTAAGAAGCGCTTTAGGGTCCCTTGGGTTTCTAACTTATAATATAAAAAGAACATCCAAGTGAAGCGGGAAAAATCATCAACAATTACAAGACCATACTTACTTCCCCCGATGCTTAGATAGGCAACGGGTCCGAAAAGATCCATGTGAAGGAGCTCCAGTGGTCTTGATGTTGTCATCACATTCTTGCCGTGATGAGTGCTTCCCACCTGTTTCCCTGCCTGGCATGCTGCACAAGGTCTATATTTCTCAAAATAGACATCAGTTAGTCCTAACACATGATCTCCCTTTAGTCCTAACATGTGCTAGACGGCGATGCCACAGCCAGCCCATATTAGTCTTTGAAAGGGAAATGTGACCTTGGGCCATTTCTAAGTATTTTGGTGATTAAGTGCCCAACACAAATGGTTTAAGTGCAAATTGTGCAAAATGGTGGATGAAGTGCAAAACATCAAGAAGGTATGATTCTAGACTTAGTACATTGTTTTTGTGCACTAACACATTTGTCTAAGTGCTAGAAACAGGGAAAACAGAAAAGGAAAAGGACTTGGCTGAAGCAGCCAAGACTCAGCTCAATCTGGGTGCACCGGACAGTGTCCGGTGCGCCAGGCTGATTCTGGTCAACAGGCCGCTCTCGGGAATTCGTCGGTGGCGTACGGCTAAAATTCACCGGACTGTCCGGTGGTGCACCAGACTGTCCGGTGAGCCAACGGTCGACCGCGCCAACGGTCGGCCACGCAATCCGCGCGTGACGCGTGGCCGAGCCAACGGTCTGATGGGAGCACCGGACAGTGTCTGGTGCGCCAACGGCTCCAAATCTTCAACGGTCGGCTGCGCCAAATTAGGAAGGCTATCTGCACCGGACTGTGAACAGGGGATGTCCAGTGGTGCACCGGACTGTTCGGTGCACCACCCGACAGAAGGCAAGTATTGCCTGCCAAGAATGCCTCCAACGGCTCCTAGCTGCCTTGGGGCTATAAAAGGGACCCCTAGGCGCATGGAGGAGTTACCCAAGCATACTTTGAGCATTCTTAATCATTCACACTCCTTCTTAGCGTACTCGATTGACTTTCTTAGTGACTTGAGCTCCGTTCTAGTGGTGAACTTTGTGCTATTCATTTTGAGCTCAAGTCTTGGCTGTTTGTGTGTTGCTTCCATCCCTTACTCTAGTACATTCACCTTGATCCTTATTGTAAGGGCAAGAGACTCCAAGTTGTGGAGATTCCTCGCAAACGGGAAAGAGTAAAGAAAGAAGAACAACGTGGTATTCAAGTTGATCATTGGATCACTTGAGAGGAGTTGAGTGCAACTCTCGTCCATTGGGACACCACAACGTGGAGTAGGCAAGTGTTATACTTGGCCGAACCACGGGATAAATCATCGTGTCTCTTATGCTTGTTCTCACTGTGTCTATTGTGTTTCACAAGAGCTCGGTCCTTAGTCACTTGATTTAATTGTGCTAACACTTAATCAAGTTTTGTGGCTTTTAGTTTTAAGTTTTTATAGGATCACCTATTCACCCCCCCTTTAGGTGCTCTTAATTGGTATCAGAGCCGTTCTCTTCAAGAAAGGGACTAATCGCCCGAAGAGATGGATCCTAAGGGAAAGGGGATGGTGATCGACGACAAGGAGGAGTCCTTCCTCAATGAGCCAAAAGACGACAAGCCCACTGACTCGGGCTCAAGTCATAAGAAGAAGGATGGAAAGAAGAAGAGGCACATCAAGAAGATAGTCTACTACGACAGTGACGAGTCCTCTTCTTCCCAAAGAGACGACGACGACGAGAAAAAGAAAACGGTCAACTCAAACTTTTCTTTTGATTATTCTCGTATTCCGCATAATTCGAGTACTTATTTGCTTTCCATTCCTCTTGGTGAACCTCCTCACTATGATGGAGAGGACTACGGATTTTGGAGTCACAAAATGCGTAGCCACTTGTTTTCTCTTCATCCAAGTATATGGGAGATAGTAGAAAATGGAATGCAATTTGATAGTACGGATAATTCCATGTTTATCAATGAACAAATTCACAAAAATGCACAAGCTACCACTGTTCTATTAGCATCCTTGTGCAGGGAAGAGTACAATAAGGTGAGGGCTTGGATAACGCCAAGCAGATTTGGGACACCCTCAAGATCTCACATGAGGGGAACGATGCCACCATGATCACCAAGATGGAATTGGTGGAGGGCGAACTAGGAAGGTTCACAATGATCAGGGGGGAGGAGCCAACCCAAATGTACAACAGGCTCAAGACCCTGGTCTACAAAATCTGGAGCTATGGAAGCACGAGATGGACGGACCACGACGTCGTTCGACTTATGCTAAGGTCCTTCACTATCCTTGATCCTCATCTTGTAAACTCTATTCGTGAAAATCCTAGGTACACCAAGATGACGCCCGAGGAAATACTCGGAAAGTTTGTAAGCGGGCGAATGATGATCAAGGAGGCAAGATATGTTGATGAGGCGTTGAATGGCCCAATGCCCATCTACGAGCCTCAAAAGGTTGCTCTCAAAGCAACAAGTAGCAGGGAGACGCTACCTAGCAAGGTGGCGCAAGTTGAGGCGGCCGAGCTAAACGAGGATGAAATAGCCCTCATCATCAAGCGCTTCAAGACGGCGCTCAAAGGTTGCAAGGAGCATCCCAACAAGAGCAAGACGAAGGGAAAGCGCTCCTGCTTCAAGTGTGGTAAGATTGGTCACTTTATTGCTAACTGTCCCAATAATGATAGTGACCAGGAACAAAGAAAGAATGGGAAGAGAGAGAACAAGAAGGTTTACAAGAAGGCTAAGGGCGAGGCTCACCTTGGAAAAGAATGGGACTCGGATTGTTCTTCGTCCGACTCCGACGATGAAGGACTCGCCGCCACGGCCTTCAACAAATCATCTCTCTTCCCCAACGAGCGTCACACCTGCCTCATGGCAAAGGAGAAGGTAAGCACTCGAAATACTATTATGTATGCTTCTTCAAGTGATGATGAATCTAGTGATGATGAAGTAGACTACGCAAGTTTATTCAAAGGCTTTGATAGAACTAAAATTGATAAGATCAATGAATTAATTGATGCTTTGAATGAGAAGAATAGATTGTTAGAGAAGAAAGAAGATATTTTGTATGAAGAGCATGATAAATTTGTTAGTGTGCAAAATTCCCTTGCTTTAGAGGTTAAGAGAAATGAAGTATTATCTTCTGAAATTTCTGCTTGCCATGAGACTGTTTCTAGTTTAAGAAGTGTTAATGATGATTTAAATACTAAGTTAGAAATAGCTAATAAATCAACCTCCTGTGTAGAACATGTTGTGATTTGCAATAGGTGTAAGGATTTTAATGTTGATGCCTGTAGTGAACACTTAATTTCCATTTCTAAATTAAATGATGAAGTGGCTAGTCTTAATGCTCAACTTAAGACTAGCAAGAGTGATTTTGATAAACTAAAATTTGCAAGGGATGCCTACACTATTGGTAGACACCCCTCAATTAAGGATGGGCTTGGCTTCAAGAGGGAAGCCAAGAACTTAACAAGCCAAAGAGCTCCCATTTTCAACAAGGAAAAGGGGAAGGCTCCTATGGCTAATAGTAGTCAAAAGAATCATGCATTTATTTATGATAGAAAATTCTCTAGAAATGCTTGTCATAATAGGAGTTGTGATGCTTATGATTCACATACCATGATTGCTTCAAGTTCTTCCTTTGTGCATGGTAGAGATTTGCCTAGGAAAAGTATTATTCATCATATGCCTAGGAGAAATGTTGTTCATGTGCCTAGGAAAATGCATAATGAAAATGCTACTATTATACATGCCTGCAACACTGATTTTGTACTCACATGTAAAAATAAGAAAGTGGTTGCTAGGAAATTAGGGGCAAAATGCAAGGGAGACAAAACTTGCATTTGGGTTCCTAAGGCTATTGTTACTAACCTTGTAGGACCCAACAAGAGTTGGGTACCTAAAACCCAAGCCTAATTTGCCTTGCAGGTTTATGCATCCGGGGGCTCAAGCTGGATTATCGACAGCGGATGCACAAACCACATGACGGGGGAGAAGGAGATGTTCACCTCCTACGTCAAGAACAAAAATTCCCAAGACTCAATCATATTTGGTGACGGGAATCAAGGCAAGGTTAAAGGACTAGGAAAGATAGCTATTTCATCCGAGCATTCCATATCAAATGTGTTTTTAGTTGAATCGCTCAGGTATAACCTGTTGTCCGTTAGTCAATTATGTAATATGGGGTATAATTGCTTATTTACAAATGTAGATGTGTCTGTCTTTAGAAGGAGTGATGGTTCACTAGCTTTTAAGGGTGTACTAGACGGCAAACTCTATTTAGTTGATTTTGCAAAGGAGGAGGCCGGTCTAGATGCATGCTTAATTGCTAAGACTAGCATGGGCTGGCTGTGGCACCGCCGTCTAGCACATGTTGGGATGAAGAACCTTCATAAACTTCTAAAGGGGGAACATGTGTTAGGACTAACAAATGTAACTTTCGAAAAAGATAGACCTTGTGCAGCTTGTCAAGTAGGTAAACAGGTGGGAAGCTCTCATCATAGCAAAAACGTGATGACCACATCAAGACCTTTGGAGCTACTTCACATGGACCTCTTCGGACCCGTTGCCTGCCTCAGCATCGGGCGAAGTAAGTATGGTCTTGTTATTGTTGATGACTTTTCCCGCTTCACTTGGGTATTCTTTTTGCAGGATAAGTCTGAAACCCAAGGGACCCTCAAGCGCTTCCGAAGGAGAGCTCAAAATGAATTTGAGCTCAAGGTGAAGAAGATAAGGAGTGACAACGGGTCTGAGTTCAAGAACCTTCAAGTAGAAGAGTACCTTGAGGAGGAAGGAATCAAGCACGAGTTCTCCGCTCCCTACACACCACAGCAAAACGGTGTGGTAGAGAGGAAGAACAAGACGCTTTTAGACATGGCAAGGATGATGCTTGGTGAATTCAAGACGCCCGAACGGTTTTGGACGGAAGCTGTGAACACGGCTTGCCACACCATAAACCGGGTCTATCTTCATCGCCTCCTCAAGAAGACGTCATACGAACTCCTAACCGGTAACAAACCCAACGTGTCATACTTTCGTGTATTTGGGAGTAAATGTTATATTCTAGTGAAGAAAGGTAGAAATTCTAAATTTACTCCCAAAGTTGTAGAAGGGTTTTTGTTAGGTTATGACTCAAATACAAAGGCGTATAGAGTCTTCAACAAATCATCGGGTTTGGTTGAAGTCTCTAGCGACGTTGTATTTGATGAGACTAATGGCTCTCCAAGAGAGCAAGTTGATCTTGATGATGTAGATGAAGAAGATGTTCCAATGGCCGCAATACGCACCATGGCGATTGGAGATGTGCGACCTCAGGAACAAAAGAAGCAAGATCAATCTTCTTCCTCAACAATGGTGCATCCCCCAACTCAAACTGATGAAGAGGTTCATCAAGAGGAGGTGTATGATCAAGGGAGAGCACAAGATGATCATGTTATGGAGGAAGAAGCACCACAGGCCCCTCCAACTCAAGTCCGAGCGACGATTCAAAGGAATCATCCCGTCGACCAGATATTGGGTGATATAAGCAAGGGAGTAACTACTCGCTCTAGACTAGTTAATTTTTGTGAGCATTACTCTTTTGTCTCTTCTATTGAGACTTTTAGGGTAGAAGAGGCCTTGCTGGATCCATACTGGGTGTTGGCCATGCAGGAAGAGCTTAATAACTTCAAGCAAAATGAAGTTTGGACCCTGGTGCCACGTCCAAAGCAAAACGTTGTGGGAACCAAGTGGGTATTCCACAACAAACAAGACGAGCACAGAGTGGTGACAAGGAACAAGGCTAGACTTGTGGCAAAAGGTTATGCCCAAGTCACAGGTTTGGACTTTGAGGAGAGTTTTGCTCCTGTGGCTAGGCTAGAGTCTATTCGCATTTTGTTAGCCTATGCCGCTCACCATTCTTTCAGGTTGTTCCAAATGGATGTGAAGAGCGCTTTCCTCAACGGGCCAATCAAGGAGGAGGTGTACGTAGAGCAACCCCCTGGCTTTGAGGATGAACGGTAACCCGACCACGTGTGTAAGCTCTCTAAGACGCTCTATGGACTTAAGGAAGCCCCAAGAGCATGGTATGAATTCCTTAAAGACTTTCTAATTGCTAATGCTTTCGAGGTTGGGAAAGTCGATCCAACTTTATTCACTAAGACTTGTGAGGGTGACTTATTTGTGTGCCAAATTTATGTCGACGACATAATATTTGGTTCTACTAACCAAAAGTCTTGTGAAGAGTTTAGCAGGGTGATGACTCAAATATTTGAGATGTCAATGATGGGTGAGTTGAACTACTTCCTTGGGTTCCAAGTGAAGCAACTCAAGGACGGCACCTTCATCTCGCAAACGAAGTACACGCAAGATTTGATCAAGCGGTTTGGGATGAAGGACGCCAAGCCCGCAAAGACTCCAATGGGAACCGACGGACATGTCGACCTCAACAAGGGAGGTAAGTCTGTTGATCAAAAGGCATATCGGTCTATGATAGGTTACTTGCTTTACTTATGTGCTAGTAGACCGGATATTATGCTAAGTGTATGCATGTGTGCTAGATTTCAATCCGACCCAAGGGAGTGTCACCTTGTGGCCGTTAAGCAAATACTTAGATATTTAGTTGCTACGCCTTGCTTCGGGATCTGGTATCCAAAGGGGCCAATCTTTGACTTGATTGGATACTCAGACTCCGATTATGCTGGATGCAAGGTTGATAGGAAGAGTACATCAGGGACATGCCAATTCCTAGGAAGGTCCCTGCCTCCCTGGTGTCTTGGAGTTCTAAGAAACAAACTTCTGTTGCCCTATCCACCGCTGAGGCCGAGTATGTTGCCGCAGGACAGTGTTGCGTGCAACTACTTTGGATGAGGCAAACCCTCAGGGACTTTGGCTACAATCTGAGCAAAGTCCCACTCCTATGTGACAATGAGAGTGTAATCCTCATGGCGGATAATCCTATTGAACACAGCCGCACAAAGCTCATAGACATCCGGCATCACTTTTTGAGAGACCACCAGCAAAAGGGAGATATCGAAGTGTTTTATGTTAGCACCGAGAACCAGCTAGCCGATATCTTTACCAAGCCCTTAGATGAGAAGACCTTTTGCAGGTTGCGTAGTGAGCTAAATGTCTTAGATTCGCGTAACTTGGATTGATCTATAGCATACATGTGTTTTATGCCTTTGATTATGTTCATTTATGCATTTTGTTGCTTATTTTTAGTGTTCAAGTTGTACCCATGATCCCCAGACCTCACAAGTCCATTTGCAAGTGATGCACTTATTGAGGGGGAGGCATGCTACAACTTGACACTTTGAGACTAACCTTGTGTTTAAGTTGACTTGTTTTAGTCTCAAAAGTGGATTGAAAGGGAAAGGTGGACTTGGACCATGAAAGAATTCCACTGCACTCCGATGAGAGGATAACTAATTCCAAGTTCATCTCCATGATCTTATTGCCTTTTTACTCTTACTTGAAGATTTTGGTGATGCAATGGGGTTTTGAAGGCCAAAAATGATCCTGTTTTGGTGCTTGATGGCAAAGGGGGAGAAATTAAGGCCTAAAGCAAATGGATCAGCTACCACTTGAGGATTTTGAAAATAGTAGAGTTAGAGCTTTTGTTTTGTCAAAATACTCTTATTGTCTCTTTTTGTCAAAAGTTGGTCTCTTGTGGGGAGAATGTTTGATTATGGGAAAAGGGGGAGTTTTTGAATACTTGACCAATTTCCTTTGGAACACCTCTCTTTATGCCTCAACAAGTGTGTTTGACTTAGAGATAGAAAATTGAAGTTGATTTGCAAAAACAAACCAAGTGGTGGCAAAGGATGATCCAAATATGCCAAATTTGAATCAAAAACAATTCTTGTTCAATATTGCATTGATGTTGCACTTCTTTTAGTTGCTTTTTGTTGTGTTGGCATAAATCACCAAAGAGGGGGAGATTGAAAGGGAAATGTGCCCTTGGGCCATTTCTAAGTATTTTGGTGATTAAGTGCCCAACACAAATGGTTTAAGTGCAAATTGTGCAAAATGGTGGATGAAGTGCAAAACATCAAGAAGGTATGATTCTAGACTTAGTACATTGTTTTTGTGTACTAACACATTTGTCTAAGTGCTAGAATCAGGGAAAACAGAAAAGGAAAAGGACTTGGCTGAAGCAGCCAAGGCTCAGCTCAATCTGGGTGCACCGGACTGTCCGGTGTGCACCGGACAGTGTCCGGTGCGCCAGGCTGATTCTGGTCAACAGGCCGCTCTCAGGAATTCATCGGCGGCGTACGGCTAAAATTCACCGGACTGTCCGGTGGTGCACCGGACTGTCCGGAGAGCCAACGGTTGGCCACGCCAACGTTCGGCCGCGCAATCCGCGCATGATGCGTGGCCGAGACAACGGTCTGATGGGGGCACTGGACTGTCCGGTGTGCACCGGACAGTGTCCGGTGCGCCAACGGCTCCAAATCTTCAACGGTCGGCTGCGCCAAATTAGGAAGGCTATCTGCACCGGACTGTGAACAGGGGATGTCCGGTGGTGCACCGGACTGTCCGGTGCACCACTCGACAGAAGGCAAGTATTGCCTGCCAAGAATGCCTCCAATGGCTCCTAGCTGCCTTGGGGCTATAAAAGGGACCCCTAGGCGCATGGAGGAGTTACCCAAGCATACTTTGAGCATTCTTAATCATTCACACTCCTTATAAGCGCACTCGATTGACTTTCTTAGTGATTTGAGCTCCGTTCTAGTGGTGAACTTTGTGCTATTCATTTTGAGCTCAAGTCTTGGCTGTGTGTGTGCGTATTGCTGCGGATTTGTGTGTGTTGCTTCCCTCCCTTACTCTAGTACTTTCACCTTGATCCTTATTGTAAGGGCGAGAGACTCCAAGTTGTGGAGATTCCTCGCAAACGGGAAAGAGTAAAGAAAGAAGAACAATGTGGTATTCAAGTTGATCATTGGATCACTTGAGAGGAGTTGAGTGCAACTCTCATCCATTGGGACGCCACAACGTGGAGTAGGCAAGTGTTATACTTGGCCGAACCACGGGATAAATCATCGTGTCTCTTGTGCTTGTTCTCACTGTGTCTATTGTGTTTCACAAGAGCTTGGTCCTTAGTCACTTGATTTAATTGTGCTAACACTTAATCAATATTTGTGGCTTTTAGTTTTAAGTTTTTATAGGATCCCCTATTCACCCCCCCCCCCCCCTCTAGGTGCTCTCAGTCTTAGCGATTAAGCATGCATCTAGATCGGCATTCTCTTTCGAAAAATCAACTAAGTAGAGCTTGCCGTCTAATACACCCTTAAAAGCTAATGAACCATCACTCCTTCTAAAGACAGATACATCTATATTTGTGAATAAACAATTATACCCCCTGTTACATAATTGACTCACAGATAACAAATTATACCCGAGCGATTCAACTAAAAACACATTAGAGATAGAATGCTCGGATGTGATGGCTATCTTTCCCAATCCTTTGACCTTTCCATGGTTCCCATCTTCAAAGATGATCAAATCCTGGGAATCCTTGTTTTTGACGTAGGAGGTGAACATTTTCTTCTCCCCCATCATGTGGTTCGTGCATCCGCTGTCGATAATCCAGCTTGAGCCCCCGGATGCATAAACCTGCAAGGCAATTTAAGCTTGGGTTTTAGGTACCCAACTCTTGTTGGGTCCTACAAGGTTTGTCACAATATCTTTTGGAACCCAAATGCACATTTTGTCTCCCTTGCATTTGGATCCCAACTTTTTAGCAACTACTTTTGCATTCTTACATGAAAGTACAAAGGTAGTATTGCAAGTACGGTAAACAGTAGTAGGACTATTGCAAACTCTCCTAGGCGCATGAGACACAGCATGATTCCGCCTAGGCCTATTTTTACCATAAGCATAAGTAGAGCTAGAAGCAACCACAGCATGAGAAGTATGATAACCAGGTAAAACAACATGATCATAGCACCTATCATTATGAGCATGCCTAGTAAATTTCCTATCATACATATAGGCATGGTTCTTTTGAGAACTACTAGCCATAGGAGCCTTCCCTTTCTCCTTGTTGAGAACGGGAGTCTTTTGGCTTGTTAAGTTCTTGGTTTCCTTTCGAAAACCAAGTCCATCCTTAATTGAGGGGTGTCTACCAATTGTATAGGCATCCCTAGCAAATTTTAGTTTCCCAAAGTCATCTTTGCAAGTCTTAAGTTGAGCATTAAGACTTGCAACCTCATTGTTTAATTTAGCAATAGTGATAGCATGTTCATCAAAAATCAATATCTTTACACCTATTGCAAATAACTACATGTTCTACACATGAACTAGTTTCATTTGTTTTCTCTAGTTTAGCTTTTATTTCATCATTTAACTCCTTTAGACTAGAGACAGATTCATGACAAACAGACAACTCAGAGGATAGCATTTCATTTCTATTTATTTCTAAAGCAAGAGATTTTTGAACACTAACAAATTTATCATGTTCCTCATACAAGATATTTCTTGCTTCTCTAGCAATCTATCCTTTTCATTTAGGGCATCAATTAATTCATTTATTTTGTCTACTTTATTTCTATCTAATCCTTTAAACAAATCAGTATAATCCACTTCATCATCAGATGATTCCTCATCGCTAGAAGAAGAGTACTTGGGGGTATCTCGTATGCGTACCTTCTTCTCCTTAGCCATAAGGCAAGTATGGCGTTCGTTGGAGAAGAGCGAAGATTTGTCAAAGGCTGAGGCAGCCAATCCTTCATCGTCGGAGTCGGATGAAGAGCAGTCAGAATCCCATTCCTTTCCAAGGTGTGCCTCGCCCTTCGCCTTCCTGTCATTCTTCTTCTTCTCTTTCTTCCCATGCCTTTCTTGTTCCTGCTCATTATCATTATTAGGGCATTGAGCTATGAAATGACCAGTCTTACCGCAATTGAAGTAGGAGCGCTTTCCCCTTGTTTTGTTCTTGTTGGGGTACTCCTTGCGTCCTTTTAGCGCGGTCTTGAAACGTTTGATGATGAGTGCCATCTCATTTTCATTGAGCCCAGCCGCCTCTACTTGTGCCACCTTGCTTGGTAGCGCCTCCCTGCTGCTAGTTTCTTTTAGAGCAACGGGTTGTGGCTCGTAGACGGACAGTGGACCGTTTAGTACGTCGTCTACGTATCGAGCTTCTTTCACCATCATACGCCCGCTTACAAATTTCCCGAGTATCTCCTCGGGCGTCATCTTGGTGTATCTGGGGTTTTCACGAATAAGATTCACAAGATGGGGATCAATAATTGTAAATGACCTGAGCATGAGTCGGATGACATCATGATCCATCCATCTTGTGCTTCCATAGCTTTGGATCTTGTTGACCAGGGTCTTGAGCCTGTTGTAGGTTTGTGTTGGCTCTTCTCCCTGATCATGGCGAATCCTTCCAGCTCGCCTTCCACCAGTTCCATCTTGGTGATCATTGTAGCATCATTTCCCTCATGCGACATCTTGAGGGTGTCCCAGATTTGTTTGGTGATATCCAAGCCGCTAACCTTGTTATATTCATCCCTGCATAGAGATGCTAGCAAAACAGTAGTGGCTTGGGCATTTTTATGAATTTGTTCATTAATGAGCATAGGGTTATCAGTACTATCAAAATGCATCCCATTCTCTACAATTTCCCAAATACTAGGATGGAGAGAAAATAGATGACTACGCATTTATGGCTCCAAAATGAATAGTCTTCTCCATCAAAGTGTGGAGGTTTTCCAAGGGGAATTGATAGTAAATGCGCATTTGAATTTTATGGCATGTGAGAATAGTCAAAAGAGTAGTTCTGATTGACTGTTTTCTTTTTCAACGAAGAGTCGTCGTCGTCTCTTGGTGAAGAAGAGGAGGCGTCGCTGTCGTAGTAGATAATTTTCTTCATGCGTCTCTTCTTCTTCCCGTCCTTCTTCTTATGACTCGAGCCAGAGTCAGTGGGCTTGTCGTCTCTTGGCTCGTTGAAGATGGACTCCTTTTCCTTGTCATTGACCACCATCCCCTTTCCCTTAGGATCCATCTCTTCGGGCGGTTAGTCCCTTAGATGAAGAGTACGGCTCAGATACCAATTGAGAGCACCTAGAGGGGGGGGTGAATAGGTGATCCTATAAAATCAAACACTAAATAGCTACAAACTTGATTATAAAGATGTTAGTGCGAGTTAATCAAGTTTATGAAACGAGCTCTTGCGAACACGGACAATCACAGAGAAGAGCAACACAAGAGACACGCGATTTTTATCCTGTGGTTCGGCCAAGTAACACTTGCCTACTTCCACGTTGTGGCGTCCCAATGGACGAGGGTTGCACTCAACCCCTTTCAAGTGATCCGATGATCAACTTGAATACCACAGTCTTTTCCTTTGAGATCTTTCCCCGTTTGTGAGGAATCTTCACAAGTTGGAGCCTCTCACCCTTACAAAGTTTTGATCACAAGAATCACAAGAGTAAGGGTGGGAAAGCAACGCACACAAGATTCAATCCGCAGCACACACACGCATACAAGCCAAGACTTGAGCTCAAAGCACAACACAGGGAGTTCACAACTCAAACGGAGCTCAAATCACTAACACAATGAATCAAATGCGTGGAGGCTGAGTCTGGATGTCTTAGTATGCTTAGAGAATGCTTGGTGTACTGCTCCATGCGCCTAGAGGTCCCTTTTATAGCTCCAAGGCAGCTAGGATCCGTTGGACATCAATTTGGTAGGCAATGCTTGCCTTCTGTCAAGTGGTGCACCGGATAGTCCAGTGCACCACCGGACAGCCACTGTAGCAGTCCGGTGCTCGATTTCTTTCCATATGGGGCGCAGCCGACCGTTGGTCCTCGGGATCGATTGGCGCACCGGACAGTCCGGTGTGCCCAACCGACCGTTGGCGCGGCCACGTGTCGCGTGTTGATCGCGCGGCCGACCGTTGGCCGCTGGCGCAGTTGACTCACCGGACAGTCCGGTGCACCACCGGACAGTCCGATGAATTATAGCCACGTCGCCTTTCTCTTTTCTCGAGAGCGCACAGCTGACGTCGAGCTAGCCTGGGGCACCGGACATTGTCCGGTGCACCACCGGACACTCCGGTGTGCCAGGCCCGAGCTGGTGTTGGCTGACCTTTGCCAACTTTTCTCCAGTTTGAATCTGCTTTTCTCGGCTCTGTTTCTAGCACTTAGATAACCATGTTAGTATACAAAAACAATTCACTAAGTCTAGAAACATACCTTGTTCTTGATTTCACGCTTCTCACCCATTTGGTACATTAGAACTCACTCAATATGTGTTGGACATCTAATCACCAAAATACTTATAGAAATGACCCAAAGGCACATTTCCCTTTCAATCTCCCCCTTTTTGGTGATTTATGCCAACACATCAAAAAGCAACAAAAGAAGTGTACCATCAACGCAAATGAAGACCAATTCCCTTTTTACTTAAGATTTGGCATATTTGGATCACTCTTTGCCACCACTTGGTTTGTTTTTGCATATCAAATTCTTTTTCCTATCTCTAAGTCAAACACACTTGTTTGGGCAAATCGAGAGATATTCCAAGAGTAAAATTGATCAAGTGCCAAAAACTCCCCCTTTTCCCATAATCAAAATTCTCCCCCATAAGTGACCGAATTTTGCAATAAGAGTATTTTGACAAAAACCAAATTCTAACTCCTCTATTTTTGAAAATTGACAAGTGGTTGGTTGATCCATTTTGCTTTGGCCTTAATTTCTCCCCCTTTGGCATTAAGCACCAAAACGGGATCATTCGTGGCCCATTAACCCCATTGCCTCACCAAAATGTCAATTAAGAGTAAAAAGGCAATGAGAACACAAGTATGAACTTGGAATTAAATACACTAATACCGGAGTGCAGTGGAAGTCTTTTAGTCGTCCAAGTTCGCTGCTTTGTATAGGCACATGGTCATGCATAGCCGGTGGTGGCGCCTTGTCACCCTCTCTCTTGATTGTTCTTGCTTTGATGCTTGCAGAGACGTATAGTGGTGGAGAGTCGATGGGGGAAGGTAAAGGTGACGTCGCAAGTGGGTGTGGTGGTGGCTAGCAGTCGGAGGCCAGCAGGATGGATTTGTGTAACACCCTGAATTTTGGGGTAGATTTTTTTCTTCTTTTACTCACCAAATTCAGGCGTTACTCTCTTTTCTTTTCCCGTTTCGCTCCTTCTTCCCAAGTTCAAAGCAATATAGCGACTGGTGTCTGTGTCATGTGTAAACAAAACCTAAGTGGTCATGAGTGTTGCATCATGCCGAATCATATTTCTTCGTCTGATGTCGTGCTTAATCACGTGTGTTGCTTAGTTTCGTCTCGGGTTTCGTTTTGCGAATTGTTTTCTGATCTATGGTTGTGCATGCCACAGGGTTTTGGCCCGTGGTGCGGCCCAGCCCGGCCCGGCGCGCCCCTGGCGCCCGTGCCCTTCCCCATGCGCGCGCCCCCTGATCCCCTTCTCTCATTTGATTTCTCCCGCGCAACAACCTCCTCTTCCACCTCTCTCTCTCTCCCCGTGGTGCCCTAGGTTTTGGAGACGGTGATCACCGGATTTGTTCCCCAGCGCGGTCCTGCGCGTGCCCCGGCGCGGCTCGCGTGGCCTCGGCGCGGCCTTGCGCCCCTCGTTCACCCAACGCGTTCCCTCATGCGCAGTCCCACGCGCGCGGTGATTGATTCTTAGTTTTAATTAATTTTAACTCTGTTTAGTTAGCATGCTGCATCGCGCACTTCGTCGCACGACGAATTTGTTTAATTTAAGGTTTTATTAATGTGCTGTGTTGCGCGCTTCATCGTGCGATGATCCATTTTAATTTCAGGTTGTTTAATGTGTGACGTCGAGTGTCCAGTCACGCGACGTTCCATTTTAAATTCAATTTGGATGACATATGCCATCGTGCGTTTCGTCGCGCGACGCTTAACGTTTATTTATGCGTGCCCCGCCGCGCGGTGGGTCGTTTATTTCTTATTTCAATTCAAGTGTTGTGTCGCGCGTCTCGTCGCACGACAATCCTTTTAATTTACCTTTATCTGTTTATAATGATTAAACATGGAACATGACTTTACCCTATGCTTAACGTGATGACTAAATTAATACTATTCTGTTTAGGCGAGTACTTTGATTTATAATCGTGTAACGTGATCGCCCGTAGCCTCGACCGTTACTTTCTCTTTCTCGTTTAGTTGTAGGTGCGAGTCCTGCGTCGAACATCTGTTTATTTATCACATTCTGTTGTATGGTGTACTGTTCCTTTGTATTAAATGTGTGGAATGTATGTTTGAAACTTGTATAGAATACGGTTAGTTGGCGGAGTCCGAAGGAGTTGCAGGGGAAGACCCTGAGCAGCCGCTGGTTGGTGAAGGCAAGTGTCTCTTGACCCATCTATATCCTACTCATTCTTATAATTCACTCCCCGCATTTACATAGTTTATACCTAAGGATTGACTAGCTTTTGTTTATCTTGTCCTTGATTACCTATTTTGGTTGGGTTATTATGGTTTAGCTTTATGCTAGCGCTTCACATTAATCAATGAACATGATGAGACTATCTATGATACGCTGTTTTCCCTTTTGATTATGATGATGGTACTATGACATTTAGGGGACTCGAGCTGTTTCTCGAGTGCCTCTCCGTAAGGACCTGTTTGTTGGATGACCGCCCGGGAAAACAGTGCAACCATGAGGGTGGAGTGGGACGCCCTTAGCTGAATAATTAGAGGAACCGGGGTGTAGTTCGTTTCGCCGTCATGCCGTCAATGGGGCTTGGTGTATGTGGCTCGCTCTGCCAAAGGTTGGTTCGCCCCTTGGGGAGGAGTGCGGTGCATTTAGGAAACCTAACGGGCGGCTACAACCTCGGGGAATCTTTATAAAGGCTACGTAGTGATACCCTGCTAGGCCACCTAGGTAGTGGTCAATGGGGAGTAGCTCTCTCCGGGCAGAAAGGGAATCACGGCTTGTGGGTAAAGTGCGCAACCTCTGCAGAGTGTTATGAAACTGATATATCAGTCGTGCTCACGGTTATGAGCGGCCAAGGGAGCTCCATTGATTAGAGATACTTGATCAGAGATGTATGGTTTGCAGATGGTGATGAGGATGATGGTTTTGGTTATGACTATGATAATGGTAAGTGGTATTCTTTCCGTTTGGAAAGGATACATCGGGTTAATAACTTGCGTTAATGCTAAAATCTGGCTTTCTACTAGTAAATAATAACCTAACCAACTAAAAGCAACTGCTTGACTTAACTCCACATAAAGCTAGTCCACTACAGCCAAACGGGACATTTCGCTGAGTATGTTGATGTGTACTCACCCTTGCTTTACACACCAACCAACCCCCCAGGTTGTCAGCGTTGCAACCACTGCTCAGGTGAAGATGAAGTCGTGGAGGAGGACTTACAGGAGTTCCAAGAGTACGATGAGTTCTAGGCGTGGGTTAGCGGCAAACCCCCAGTCGGCTGCCTGTGTAGGCAGTATGTATCTATGTTTCTTTTCCGCACTTTGATTATTGTTAAAGACTATGTGGATGTCTCGGACATCATGATGTAATCGACTATTATACCCTCTTTTATGTCATTATTTGAACACTGTGTGATGATGTCCAGTTATGTAACTGATGTGTACGTGAATTGCTGATACTGGCACGTACATGGTTTGCATTCGGTTTGCCTTCTAAAACCGGGTGTGACATAGATGGTATCAAAGTTGTGCTGACTATAGGACCGCTAACCTGGAATAGAATGGTCGTAAGGATTATAGACCCCTATTATCACCTTGACTTTGATATCCCTTCAAAAGTTGGTCATATCGACCAAACCTATGTTCTACTATATATATTATACCTTGCTAAATTTTTTGTTTATCCTCATTCCTTATTTATTTATTTATGGTTTACTTGCTGGTCATATTAGTTCTGTTCTCACTCTTATGCTTACGGTGTCTTTTGTAGATGGCTCGCCTTAGACACACTGCACGGAAGTCTGTCACCCCTTCTTACCCTCTCGTCTCGCGGAGCGTCCGCTTCGCCGTCCAGTGACTGGTCAGTCTAGCCACTTGGAGAGGCTGCACCACCGCCTGCACGAGGAGCAGGAGCGTCGACGACAGGAGCTGGAGTAGCAGGACTCTTCTTTCTCGCTTCAGCGGGAGGTAGAGTCCGTGAGGAGCTGTTCCCCGGTGCTCCCGTTGGAGGCGCCCCCTGCACCACCACTGAGCGCCCCAGCCGCTAGAGTAGCCGCTGGAGGAGACCCAGATGATGGAGGTGGCGACAACAGCTCGAGCCACGACACCGACCTTTCAGAGGAGCAGGAGTTGGAAGGATGGGTTGCCCGACCCATCACTCGCTACGCCGCTCGTGGGTGTCACTTCCACGATGCGCTCGACACCCTGCTACGTCGGGCCCTCAACTGGCGTACTTGGTCCATCGAGTATCGCTGTGTGGTCTTCCAGCACAGTCGCAGGGTTTACCCGGACCGTTGGGAGGCGACCTGCTTGGTGCGCCATCCGGAGAACAGTCTCCGAGGTGCGGAGGTCTGCTCAGAGCACTATTCTATCTCTGAGCAGGACTCAGCTGAGGCGGCCATGCAAGATGTCGCACGGCGTGCGCTTTCGCACTACTGCTTAGTGCTTGGCAGGGTAGCTGATGGTCTCAACCTGAAGTATTACCCCCGCCGTCCATCTGGCAGCACAGGAGGTGTGGTTGTCTCACCTGTTGGTGAGGATAATCCTTGGTTGAGCAGCACAGTCAACCTAGCCGCCGTGCTAAACACAAAGTTGGACCATGCATTAGATGAGCTGAGTAGGGCTCGTGCTGAGATCGCCCAGCTGCGGGCTGAGCGTGCAGAGCATTGTCACCAGGAGGATGGCTCCCCCGCTCCCGTCGGGACTCAGCACCCATACCGCTCACCTCGGCGTGGACACCAGACTTATGGCGACCCCGACTGCAGGACCAAGATAAATTTAGAACCATAGATCGTCAGCGTCAGATATTGTAATTACTACGAAAATATATGCACAGAAGCTATAGTCTTAGCATCAGTCTTACTCTTAGTTAGTTTTGGTTATACAAGGTAGTTTGCTTATCCTGTGCCTTTATGTTTGTCATGATGAACTATGTTGGATTTGGATCTTTGTAATGACTGTCGCTAGGGTGTAGGCATCCCCTGCACTTTGGTTTACCTATTAAGTGTTAATAAAATTAGTTATTTAGTTGGGAAGCCCTTTTGTTCTACTTTCCTCTTTATCTGAGAAGCTGTGTTGGTTTTGTGTTGGAGATCAGTGAAGATGTTCATCTGTTCAGTATGGTGGAAGAATTCTATACTCTTTTCTTATGCTGCAAGATTTGCAAGATCAGTTCTGATGTGTGATTGCATTCTGCAGATGTTAGAAAACAGGCACAGAGGAGGAAGGCGTGCTCAGCAGGAGCGGCTAGCTCAGCAGGATGAGGCACCCTAGCAACAGCAGCTGCCACCACCACCCCTGATGATGATCGAGCAGATGTTCTTGATGCAGACTCAGGCAGCTCAAGCCATCGGTCAGACTCTGGCTGCCATTCAGTAGCAGGAGCAGCAGCAGCCACCACCTCAACCTCAGATGCCTCATATGCCCAAGGACAAGCGTGCTAAATTCATGAGAGGTCATCCCCCAACGTTCACTCATTCTTCTGACCCCATGGATGCTGAAGATTGGCTACGCACTGTGGAGCAGGAGTTGCACACCGCTCAGTGCGACAACAGGGAGAAAGTTCTGTATGGTCCCCGTCTGTTGAGAGGAGCAGCTCAGTCTTGGTGGGAGTCATACCTCGCCACCCACGCCAACCCCGACACTATTACCTGGGAGGAATTCAGAAACAATTTCTGTCAGTACCATATTCCTGTAGGTCTGATGACAGTGAAGAAGGAGGAGTTCCTGGCGCTCAAGCAAGGGCCTATGTTTGTCAGTGAGTACCAAGACAAGTTTCTGCAGCTGTCTCGCTATGCTCCTAAGGATGTCAACACAGATACCAAGCGGCAGTATCGCTTCTAGAGAGGCTTAGTCGACCCTCTGCAGTATCATCTGATGAATCATACCTTCCCCACATTTCAGCACCTGATCGACAGAGAAGAAGCGCAAGGAGATGAAAGATCACAAGCGTAAGATCAGTGGACCTCAGCCTAGAAGCACCAATCGCCCTCGTTTCTTAGGCAACCCACCTCAGCAGTTTAGGCACAACCAGCACCCACCTCAGCAGTAGCAGTTCCAAAGGCAGTACCCTCAGCACCAGCAGCAGAATCGCCAAAACAACTAGCCAGGAGGAGGTCAGTTCCAGAGGCAGAATCAGCAGGCACCTCGTCTTCCCGCCCCAGCAACCAACCAGAGCAGTCAAGTAGCACCAGTTCAAGGTGGAAGCAGAGCATGTTTCCATTATGGAGAGCAAGGCCATTGGGTGATGCAATGTCCGAAGAACGCAGCCCAGCAGCAGTCAGGCCCCAGTGCCCCAGCAAAGCAGAATGTGCCTCAGCCTGGAGCAGACAGCCGCTCTCAGCCACGCTATAACCATGGAAGACTGAATCACTTGGAGGCTGAAGCAGTTCAGGAAACCCTCGGCATGACAGTAGGTATGTTTCTAGTTGACTCCCATATTGCAGAAGTGTTATTTGATACTGGAGCAACACATTCATTCATTACTGCATCTTGGGTAGAGGCACATAATCTTCCAATCACTACCATGTCAACCCCCATTCAAATTGACTCAGCCGGTAGTAGAATTCGAGCCGATAGCATTTGCTTGAATGTAAGTGTGGAAATAAGGGGGATAGCATTTCCCACTAATCTCATAGTAATGGGTACTCAGGGAATAGATGTCATCCTAGGGATGAATTGGCTAGATAAGTATCAGGCAGTTATCAGTTGTGATAAGAGGACAATCAAGTTGATGTCTCCACTAGGAGAGGAAGTGGTAACCGAGTTAGTCCCGCCTGAGCTAAAGAAAGGAAGTTGTTATCAGATGGCTATTGATAGCAGTGAAGCAGATTCACTCGTGATTATCAAGGTTGTGTCAGAATTCCTAGACGTGTTCCCGGAAGATTTACCAGGTATGCCACCTGAGCGAAAAGTTGAGTTTGCCATAGAGCTTCTTCCTGGCACCGCCCCGATTTCTAGAAGAGCCTACAGAGTATCTGGACCAGAGTTAGTTGAACTCAAGAAGCAGATTGATGAGCTGTCAGAGAAAGGTTACATCTAGCCAAGCACCTCGCCTTGGGCCGCCCCTGTCCTATTCGTGGAGAAGAAAGATGGCACCAGAAGGATGTGTATCGATTATCGAGCTCTGAATGAGGTCACGATTAAGAACAAGTACCCCTTGCCCAGAATAGAAGATCTGTTCGACCAGTTGAGAGGAGCCAGCGTGTTCTCAAAGATAGATCTGAGGTCAAGTTATCATCAGATCAGGACTCGACCTTCAGATATTCCGAAGACGACATTCATTACCAAGTATGGGTTGTATGAGTTCACTGTGATGTCCTTTGGTCTAACAAATGCACCAGCCGTCCTCATGAATCTGATGAACAGTGTATTCATGGATTATCTTGACAAGTTTGTGGTGGTATTTATTGATGACATTCTTATATATTCTCAAAGCAAAGAAGAGCATGTGGATCACTTGAGGATGGTTTTGCAGAGATTGAGAGAGCACCACCTGTATGCAAAGTTGAGCAAGTGTGAGTTATGGATTGATGAAGTCCTGTTCTTGGGTCACATAATCAACAAAGAAGGATTGGTTGTGGATCCGAAGAAAGTGGCAGACATTCTAAACTGGAAAGCGCCAACAGATGCCCGAGGAATCAAGAGATTCATTGGAATGGCTGGATATTATCAGCGATTCATTGAAGGGTTTTCGAAGATTGTGAAACCAATGAAAGCTTTGCTAGGCAACAAGGTTGAGTTCAAGTGGACCCAGAAATGCCAAGAAGCCTTTGAAGCGCTGAAAGAGAAGTTGACTACAACGCTTGTCTTAGTCTTACCTGATGTGCACAATCCCTTCTCGGTGTATTGCGATGCTTGTTACACTGGTTTGGGATGTCTGTTGATGCAAGAGGGAAGAGTTGTGGCTTACTTGTCCCGACAACTAAAGGTTCATGAGAAGAATTACCCAATCTATGACCTAGAGTTGGCAGCAGTGGTTCATGCACTAAAGACATGGAGGCACTATCTGTATGGGCAGAAATGTGATGTTTACGCAGACCACAAGAGTCTGAAGTACATATTAACTCAGTCAGAGCTGAATATGAGGCAACGAAGATGGTTAGAGTTGATCAAAGACTATGAATTGGAGATTCATTACCATCCAGGCAAAGCAAACATAGTGGCAGATGCTTTGAGCAGGAAGAGTCAAGTCAACATGATGGTCGCTCATTCGATGCCTTATGAGTTGGCCAAAGAGTTTGACAGGTTGAGCCTCGGATTTTTGAACAATATGCGAGGAGTGACAGTTGACTTAGAGCCTACCCTAGAGCGGGAAATCAAAGAAGCACACAAGAATGATGAGAAGATCAGTGAAATCCGGCAGTTGATTCTGGAAGGAAGAGGTAAAGATTTTCGAGAAGATGCAGAAGGTGTGATATGGTTCAAGGACCGCTTGTGTGTTCCCAACGTCCAGTCCATTCGGGAGTTGATCCTCAAGGAAGCTCATGAGTCAGCTTATTCTATACACCCTAGAAGTGAGAAGATGTATCAGGATCTGAAGAAGAAATTTTGGTGGTATGAAATGAAAAGGGAGATCGCAGAGCATGTGGCTATATGTGACAGTTGTCAAAGGATCACGACAGAGCATCAGAGGCCAGCTGGATTGTTGCAACCGTTGCGAATTCCCCAGTGGAAATGGGATGAAATTGGTATGGACTTCATAGTCGGATTGCCTCGCACTCGAGCCGGCTACGATTCCATTTGGGTAGTGGTGGATCGCTTAACCAAGTCAGCCCACTTCATACCTGTCAAGACCAACTACAGCAGTGCAGTATTGGCGGAGTTGTACATGACCCGGATCGTTTGTCTTCATGGTGTGCCAAAGAAGATAGTGTCAGACAGAGGAACGCAGTTCACCTCTCATTTCTGGCAGCAGTTGCATGAAGCCTTGGGTACACATCTGAATTTCAGTTTAGCTTACCATCCGCAGACGGACGGCCAGACTGAAAGAACTAATCAAATCCTTGAAGACATGTTGAGAGCTTGTGCGTTGCAAGATCAGTCCGGATGGGACAAGAGGCTACCTTATGCAGAGTTCTCCTATAATAACAGTTACCAGACCAGCTTGAAGATGTCACCATTTCAGGCGCTTTATGGGAGGAGTTGTAGAACTCCGTTGCAATGGGATCAGCCTGGAGAAAAGCAAGTGTTCGGGCCAGACATTCTGCTCGAAGCTGAAGAGAACATCAAGATGGTTCGAGAGAACCTGAAGATAGCGCAATCAAGGCAGCGAAGCTATGCAGACACAAGAAGGAGAGAGCTGAGTTTCAAAGTCAGAGACTTCGTCTATTTGAAAGTGTCACCGATCAGAGGAGTCAGAAGATTCAGAGTCAAAGGCAAGCTAGCACCCCGCTATGTCGGTCCGTACCAGATTCTCGCAAGGCGTGGAGAAGTGGCCTATCAGCTCAGTTTGCCAGAAGGCTTGTCCGCAGTGCATGATGTCTTTCATGTGTCTTAGTTGAAGAAGTGCCTGCGTGTGCCAGAAGAGCAGTTGCCAGTGGAAGGTCTGGAGGTCTAAGAGGACTTGACCTATATTGAGAAGCCAGCGCAGATTCTTGAGACTGCAAACAGAGTCACCTGGAGGAAAACTATCAGAATGTGCAAAGTCAGATGGAGTCACCACTCTGAGGAAGAAGCAACCTGGGAGCATGAATATGATCTGATGGACAAGTATCCTGAACTCTTTGCTGTCCAACCTTGAATCTCGAGGGCGAGATTCTTTTAAGGAGGATAGGTTTGTAACGCCCTGAATTTGGGGGGTAGAATTTTTTCTTCTTTTACTCACCAAATTCAGGCGTTACTCTCTTTTCTTTTCCCGTTTTGCTCCTTCTTCCCAAGTTCAAAGCAATATAGCGACTGGTGTCCGTGTAATGTGTAAACAAAACCTAAGTGGTCATGAGTGTTGCATCATGCCTAATCATATTTCTTTGTCTTATGTCGTGCTTAATCACGTGTGTTGCTTAGTTTCGTCTCGGGTTTCATTTCACGAATTGTTTTCCGATCTATGGTTGTGCGTGCCATAGGGTTTTGGCCTGCGGTGCGGCCTAGCCCAGCCCGACCCAGCCCAGCCTGGCCTGGCCCGGCCCGGCGCGCCCCTGGTGCCCGTGCCCTTCCCCATGTGCGCGCCCCTGGTCCCCTTCTCTCATTTGATTTCTCCCGCGCAGCAACCTCCTCTCCCACCTCTCTCTCTCCCCTGTGGTGCCCTAGGTTTTGGAGACGGTGATCACCGGATTTGGACCCCGAGGTGAGCTCTCCTCCCCTCCCCTTTCCGTCTCTCTCTTCCTCTCCCCTCCCCTTTCTTCCCCTGCGCGCCCCCTTGTTTTCCCCTTGCGCGCGCACCCCCCTGCGCGCCCCCTACTCCCCGCGGTGCGGCCCTCGGCCCCCCGGTGGCGCGGCCCTTGCTCCCCGGCGGCGCGGCCCCCTGCTCCCCTGGTGGCGTGGCCCCGCCCTCCCCCGCGGCGGCCTCGGCCCCGGCGGCGCGGCTTCCCGGCCCCCTGCGTGCGGCTCTCGGTGCGTGGCCCTTGCCTTCGGCAACGTGGTTCCTCGGCGTGGTCCCTGCACGCGCCCCGGCGCGGCTCGCGTAGCCTCGGCGCGGCCTTGCGCCTCTCGTTCACCCAACGTGTTCCCGTGTGTGCAGTCCCACGCGCGCGGTGATTGATTCTTGGTTTTAATTAATTTTAACTCTGTTTAGTTAGCATGCTGCGTCGCGCGCTTCGTCGCGCGACGAATTTGTTTAATTTTAGGTTTTATTAATGTGCTGCGTCGCGCGCTTCGTCGCGCGAAGATTCATTTTAATTTTAGGTTGTTTAATGTGTGACGTCGCGTGTCTAGTCGCGCAACGTTCCATTTTAAATTCAATTTGGATGACGTATGCCGTCGTGTGTTTCGTCGCGATGCTTAACGTTTATTTACAAATTAATGCAAGAGTCCCGTTGCGCGCCCTGTCGTGCGATGTGTCGTTTATTTCTTATTTCAATTCAAGTGTTGTGTCGCGCGTCTCGTCGTGCAACAATCCTTTTAATTTGCCTTTATTTGCTTATAATGATTAAACATGGAACATGACTTTACCCTATGCTTAACGTGATGACTAAATTAATACTATTCTGTTTAGGTGAGTACTTTGATTTATAATCGTGTAACGTGATCGCCCGTAGCCTCGACCGTTACTTTCTCTTTCTCGTTTAGTTGTAGGTGCGAGCACTGTGTCGAACATCTGTTTATTTATCGCATTCTATTGTATGGCATACTGCTCCTTTGTATTAAATGTGTGGAATGTATGTTTGAAACTCGTATAGATAACGGTCAGTTGGCGGAGCCCGAAGGAGTTGCAGGTGAAGACCCTGAGCAGCCACTGGTTGGTGAAGGCAAGTGTCCCTTGACCCATCTATGTCCTACTCATTCTTATAATTCACTCCCCGCATTTACACAGTTTATACCTAAGGATTGACTAGCTTTTGTTTATCTTGTCCTTGATTACCTATTTTGGTTGTGTTATTATGGTTTAGCTTTATGCTAGCGCTTCACATTAATCAATGAACATGATGAGACTATCTATGATACGCTGTTTTCCCTTTTGATTATGATGATGGTACTATGGCATTTAGGGGACTCGAGCTGTTTCTCGAGTGCCTCTCCGTAAGGACCTGTTCGTTGGATGACCGCCTGGGAAAACAGTGCAACCATGAGGGTGGAGTGGGACGCCCTTAGCTAAATAATTAGAGGAACCAGGGTGTAGTTCGCTTCGCCGTCGTGCCGTCAATGGGGCTCGGTGTATGCGGCTCGCTCTGCCAAGGTTGGTTCGCCCCTTGGGGAGGAGTGCGGTGCATTTAGGAAACCTAGCGGGCGGCTACAGCCTCGGGGAATCTTTGTAAAGGCTACGTAGTGATACCCTGCTAGGCCACCTAGGTAGTGGTCAATGGGGAGTAGCTCTCTCTGGGTAGAAAAGGAATCACGACTTGTGGGTAAAGTGCGCAACCTCTGCAGAGTGTTATGAAACTGATATATCAGTCGTGCTCACGGTTATGAGCGGCCAAGGGAGCTCCATTGATTAGAGATACTAGATCAAAGATGTATGGTTTGCAGGTGGTGATGAGGATGATGGTTTTGGTTATGACTCTGGTAATGGTAAGTGGCATTCTTTCCGTTTGGAATGGATACATCGGGTTAATAACTTGGGTTAATGCTAAAATCTGGCTTTCTACTAGTAAATAATAACCTTACCAACTAAAAGCAACTGCTTGACTTAACTCCACATAAAGCTAGTCCACTACAGCCAAACGGGACATTTCGCTGAGTATGTTGATGTGTACTCACACTTGCTTCAAACACCAACCCCCCCCCCCAGGTTGTCAGCGTTGCAACCATTGCTCAGGTGAAGATGAAGTCGTGGAGGAGGACTTCCAGGAGTTTCAAGAGTACGATGAGTTCTAGGCGTGGGTTAGCGGCAAACCCCCAGTCGGTTGCCTGTGTAGGCCGTGTGTATCTATGTTTCTTTTCCGCACTTTGATTATTGTTAAAGACTATGTGGATGTCTCGGACATCATGATGTAATCGACTATTATACCCTCTTTTATGTCATTATTTGAGCACTGTGTTATGATGTCCAGTTATGTAACTGATGTGTACGTGAATTGCTGAACTTGGCATGTACATGGTTCGCATTCGGTTTGCCTTCTAAAACTGGGTGTGACAATTTGTCTCTACGATTGTGTGAAAGAATATGGATGAGGGAGGTGGGATGGACTGCCTCTATGGTAGTGTGGCCGTGCGGAAAGATATAGGTGAGGGAGACATGATTGCTTGCCTCTATGGTGGTGTGAAAGAATATGTATGAGGGGGCGAGATGGACTGCCTCTGTGGTGGTGTGAAAGAATATGGATGAGGGGCCGAGATGGACTGCCTCTGTGGTAGTGTGAAGGGTGGAGATGGGGGAGTGATGGAAAGTTAGGGGTTAATATATGACGACAACAACGAGGGGAAAGAGGAAGCTTCTGATGGTTATATTATATGTTCGTTGTGCATGTAAGAGTTGAGACTTTGTTAGACGAGATATAGAGAAAATAAATCTACACGTTTTTACGTGACACACGACACATTGTAACTAATGCTTTAAAGGAGTAGAGACATAACGAAAGTCATACTACTAGAAAAAAGATTTTAAGAGACGTGATCAAATCATTTTTGAAAGCATGCACACTTAATAACAATTCGTAAGTGGTAAGAAGGCTAGAAGAAAATGATGGCCTCTAAAAACCATTTACCAAGGCGGGCATTCCAAGATGATCTCCTCAGTCCTAATCCTGAAGTCCTAATCCTGAACGTCATTCAATTTCTATAGCATTAATTCAGCTACAACATAGACTAAAAGATGTGGTAACGAACAATTAAACAAAGAAATAGTAAAAAGCTGGATCTTTCATAAGACTTGATTTCAACATGATATCTAAGACACAATGAGAGAAAAAGAAGTATTAAATTCAGTTAAGTATTATTGATGTTTGCATTGGAGAAGTAGTGTAGTAGTTTCTAGATGACGTGGACGCTATAGAAACTATAATTAGTATCTTAGGTTGGGAGCTGAGGCATTCAATTTAGTATGTCTGTCTCCATAAATCTATACTACTTATTAAGAAGGTAAGAGTAGTCTGCCTCCCTTACGTTCTGTCGTTCTGCCGTCCCTCAATCTCCACCGTCCATCCAACATCCATGTTTTTCGTGCGTCGTCCGTCAGCCGTCCTGCGTGCGTCGCCTCTGGTCCGCCCCTTCCCCATCCGCGCGAGCAACCTAGCTCCCTCTGCCCCCTCCCGTTCGCAGTTCTCCTCCGCGCGCTGGCAACCGCTCCCTCCCTCCGCCTCCACCTCTGCCGTTGGGCGCACCCTCCCCGTCGCTCTGGACCTCCCCAATACGTTGGAGTCCTTTGTCCCCACGCCTCACTGGACCCGCCATCACCGCCTCCCCGTTGGGCCACGAAACCTAGCGGCACTTGCAGCCCCTGGATACCGCGTCCCGATCCCTGGTGCCTCCGCCCGTGCCCTGCTCCCACCAACGTCGTCTCCTCGCTGGGCCACGGATCCCGCTCCTCGATCCCGCTCAACTCGCTCCTGCTCCACCTCACCGCGCCCGCCCCCGCACCGTGGCGGTCGCACCAGACGCCGTCGCCGCCGCACTCCTTCCTCTCCCCCGCCGCGCAGGCGCTGGTGCTCGCCATCTCCTTGCACCCGCTCCCCACGCTCGTGGCCTTCCTAGCCTCCCGCCGCAACGAGCTCCTCCACGCCATGGGCGTCCAACCTCGAGGTTGCTCCATGTAGCGCCCAGATCCCATGCTTGGCAAGATGAACTTGCTGGGGACGGGGTCTAAGCCTCGGCATCGACCCGGATCTCCCCATCCTCTCCCCCAACTCTAGTGAGGAGGACTCTCGCCCGTGGTTGCCGGCTCCCCGTACAAGGCAGTTGGTATTCCTCTCGCGTTCTTTGTGAAGCTAACAAGGTGGGCGACGATAGGCACTTCTCCGATGTAGGCAAGGCTGGATCCAAGGGCGGTGCTCGAGGATGAAGGGTATGTGCAGGTGGTGTCACTGCTGTGAAGTCCGTACCAGAGCACAGAGCTAGCGTTGGCCATCGTCATCGCCTTGTGCTGCAGGTTCATTCACACCCGCATAAGAAGCCTCGCTTCATGGAAAGGTAGCTCCAGTTCTTCTTGTCTGCTCAACCTTGTTAGATCTGTGATTGCCTTGCAAAGAGGAGGCACAATGGTAACGACTTAGCAGATTAGCCGATTGGTTAGGGATAGTTAGCTCCTAATTCATTTTGTTTTTGACCACGAAATCTCAGATACCCTTGTGGACGCTATTTGTATTGCATAGTTTTAATTCGGTAGAACATTATAACATCAGAAGTTGACCACACAATGCAGTTCTTTAAACATGTTTTTAGTAGCGAAATTTGAGGGACTGGTAGGGCTTGTTAGGTAAAAAAGCCATAATAATACCAGCAAACCTCTATCAGTCATAGTACCTGTCGGAAGGTTGTCGGGGCGCCGTTGCAGCATGACTTCCAGAAGCACCAGCGCCACATTGGCCAAGATCTCGTCGACCACACACACCACTGTTGATGCAGTCTGGAGAGGCTCCTTGCATATTTGACTGACTGTGATTATGGTATGGAGGTTTGGTTGCTTTGGAGAGGAAGCAAAAGGCATCGATGCGTTGAAAAGGTCTTTTGTTTCCCTTCTTATGGCATCTTATTTTATTTTATTTGAATACTCAATTAAATTGGACATGTCTACAGACATCTGTTTCAGAGCCCTGTACTAAAATAGCTCCACGCCTCCACTATTTGTTTGCATGAATTTAAAATGTGCGTTACTTGGTTTACGGAGAATTTTAACCTGTTTTTAATTGAACATGCCATTTGACTTACTATTTAGCTTTACATTTGAATGCTCCTCTTATTCTAGGATACTTTTAAGTGTTATATCAACGATGTCTGAATATTTTGTTGTCAAATTATTGTAGGACTATTTGGATGCCAAATTCAAGGAAATAGGGCACAACAACATGTACTCCCCTCATGCTACCCCCAACTCATTGTTCTCCTTTATGTCACAAGTATGGGGCACTTTAAACAATACATGTTCTTGTGCTGACCTGTCTTTCTTTTTATACTTACTGAAGATCACTTTAATGTATATGTAGATTAAAAAGTTCATGAACACCCTGCGACAGTACCAGACCACAGCCATTATGAACCTTCAGGTTGTCCCAATTTATCCTTTCTACTCTTATACGAAAGCTTGTGATGGCCAACATAATTGATATGAGATGTTCATTTAGAATGAATGGTTGGTCGAATGATTGTGCTTAAAACCTCATGTTTTCAGGACACGGACGATGATCGAGAGGCTTTTCTACAAGCTTATAATTGATAATGTGGCGAAGCTGCTTCCTTTTGTTTACACAACAACTGTAGGTGAGGCCTGCCAGAAATATGGGTCCATCTTTGGACGACCACAGGGTTTGTATGTCAGCCTGAAGGACAAGTATGTGTGCCTATATTTGCTTCAACTTTACAAAAATATATAGTTGTATACCATCTACCTGATTGACCTGGACTGACCTCGAGGTGCATTCTAGGGGGAAGGTCCTAGAAGTTCTAAGGAACTGGCCACATAGGAACATTCAAGTTATCTGTGTTACTGATGGTGAGCAAATCTTGGGACTTGGAGATTTGGGTTGGCAGTTATGATTGTTTCATTAGTAACTTATTACTTGATGGCCTTTGCTTATATTATATAGAATCCTTCTATAGGGAATGGGAATTCATGTAGGCAAACTTTCTCTATATAGTGCTCTTGGAGGATTTGATCCATCAGTTCTAAGCGTTCATATATTTTATCTCCTCTTTTTTGGTTGCATCTCTTGTAATGGTCATGTATGTTTGGTACCAACAAACAATTGAATTATCTCAAGTGGCGAGTTCTAAATTACGTTGTAGTGTTTTCCTATCACAATTGATGTTGGCACAAATAATGAGAAACTGCTTAATGATGAGTTCTACATTGGACTTCGGCAAAAACGTGTGACTGGCGAGGTATGTAACTGTGTCGAGATTGCTAGGAGTTAGGAATTTACAAAATAAGTGACGCTTCAGATCTTATCTGTGCATTTTCCTTAATGGCAGGAGTATGATGAGCTTATTGAAGAGTTCATGGCTGCTGTTAAGAAATTCTACAGTGAGAAAGTCCTCATTCAAGTGAGTTAGACTCAACACTGTACTTTTGCTATGGCAGAACAATTTACTCTTTATCCTAGAATGTAGCACTCCAAATTTTGGACAGTTTGAGGACTTTACCAATCATAATGCCTTTGATCTGCTTGAAAATATAGCAAGAGCCATCTTGTTTTCAATGATGATATTCAGGTAAATAGAACCGTCTGTGGTGTTTTTATTTTTGCTGCTACCATGGTGCAACCTTAATTAATTGAGATTATCATCCTTTAGTTTATTACCTTCTGAATTGTACCGATTTGGAAATATGAATGTTTGCAGGGCCAACATCAATTCACTATTTGTGAATCTTGATTTTGTCAGTTGCAAATCAGCTTGTACTTGTAGCAGCAACTGGATAGGGTCCTGCAATGCTCACTCCACGGGGTGCGGGCTCGTCGTCTACCATTGCTGCCTCTCTGTGCTGGTTCCTACCAATGTAAGCGCCTCAGCCTCTGTTCACTAACATTGACCGTCCAATTGATATCATCCCTTTGTTCCATTCCATGCCTGCATCTACACATAGTGGCAGTTGAATGTATCAATGCTAGACTCTCGAAACTAAGAAACGAGGGGACACATGATTAAGAATGAGATCTGCATCAGTTTTTTCCATTCAGAACAGTAGAAATGATTTATTTTGTTTTTGTTTATTAGTACTAGCAGACAAAATGATATTTTGAACTTGCTTGCTTTTACTTGCTCCATGCCTCCATTGCCTCATTTTATCTATTTCTGACTTCTGTTACTTTTTCTCCAGAGTTGGTTATAACAATCTGGGCGGCTTTGCAACTATCAACCACCTTCACTTCCAGGTTATAACACGTCTTTCAGTAATGCGTTGATTCCAAGCTCTTGCTGAGATTATTGTTTTGCTTTCCTATTGTGAAACGGGAAAGATGGTCCGACTCCTAGGTATGATCATTCAACTGTTGTTTACACTGACCGATATCTTCTAATCTTTGGTGGCTCTTCTCACTCTACCTTCTCTTTGTTATCTATCACGGTTGAATCTGGTACATTCTGTTTTTTAATAATAAGAATGTACAATTAACCACTTGAGGAACATTGGAGAAAGTAAAGTTCTTTTGATGATTTTTTCTAGGTTGATGTTTCAGATAAGTGCAATAATGTAATGTCTCCCAGTATGTGTAACAAGCCAACAAGTGAGCCTTTTCTTGAAAAAAGAATCCTTTGTAATTTTTTCCTTTCTCATGCACTTTTGCAAATACTGTTGTCATATGAATTCGTATCATAGTTGTCATGGCATGTATTGATTATATGTTTACACTTCTATTAATTTGCGTTTTCTAATATATACTAATGATCCTGTTTATTTGTTTCCCATTTTTATTTTGTTTTTTCATGTATGATGGTGGTGGTGCATTATTTATTCCTTTAATACTTTGCTATTTTTGTTTTACGTAGATAATGATAAAGCATCTTTATCTATTTCTGACTTCTGTTACTTTTTCACTAGAGTTGGTTATAATAGTCTGGGTAGCTTTGCAACTATCAACCACCTTCACTTTCAGGTTATAACACGTCGTTCAGTAATGCGCTGATGTTTATCTCCCTCGAAATTGTTTGGCCAGTGCTATGCAGAGAAGTAGCTCTTCGGAAAGGCAATCCTAAGAGTCCCTCAACATGAGAAACCAATATAGGAATATGGGAGCTCGGTAGGCATTTGTACTGAAGCGAAGGAAGGACTATGACGAAGCTTCTGAGGCAAACATACGTAGATTTTTGCTTGAATCAGTCTAAAACAGAAATTGAGTTGAACCTTTGTGTGGTCGGCCTCCTAACCAGCTCTCTTGGTTGTAACTCGGATGTAGGTTGGTTCTTATAAAGAGGAATGATTCTAAAGTTCCAGGTAATTGTTACTTTGTGATGGCTGAATTTGACCATTCATTCTTATTTAGCAGACTGAAGTATATTATTAAATAATATCAACAATGAAAGCTTTTGGCTTAGGGTTATGTATATGTTGCAGTCGGCTAAAGTTATGTCTACTTTATTTCTGTAAGGAACTTCTATAGAAATAAAATAGAAATCATCTTTCAATGTAGTTAAGGGTGCTTGCCAATCAACTTTTTTTTGCCTAAGTCCAACGGTTCTTTAGGATTGATTTGCAGATCATTGATTTGTGTTATTAATGGATGTACTGGTTATATATATTAATTAATATCCGTTTGAACGGTAAGACATTGCAATATTTCCTGAAGATTTGTTTAAGTTTGTAATTTATTGTAATAGTCTTAGCATTAATGATGCAATTGACATTTCATTATTAAAATTATATATATATATGGTAGGTATAACGGGAGCCCTGGGCTTCCAATAGTTAAAGGAAGCCCAGGCCGACCACCCTGCAACGTGGTTCAGCCCAACGCGCTGACTCAATCAGGCTGTTGGGTGTGTCATCCGTCTCATGCGCGTAAAAAAGGAATGCATGCATGAGTTAAGCACGTTCCCTTGCATGCGCGTAAATTTAGGAAAGATATGTGTGACGGTTTCTGTTTTTAAATGCTTTATTTACTCCATAAATTTAGGATCGCTGTAACAATCATGCAGCTAAACTCGTAAGGACCATTTTATGACATATACTGATACTAAATATGCTACACTGTGTAGATAATTATGCACTTCGGTATACTGCATAAAAATCTGCTACCAGCTGCATGCGCACGAATTTATGATAAAAAGAATGTGCAATGAAAGGAAATAAATTGCACGCATAGAAACAAAAAATCGTATTTAATGTTTTATTTCCTTCATAAATATAGGATCTCTCCAACAGCCATGCAGCTAAACATATTAGACTAGTTTATGATTTATACTTATACTAATTATACTACACGATGTAGGTATTTATGCAATTCGGTACACTGCGTAAAAAAATCTAGCATGTTGTTCACTGGTGGATGCATCTACAGGTTGGAGCGTAAAAACCTTAAGTTTTAAGCATAAAATCTCTCAATTATAAGCGTAAATATCTGGCCAATGTGAGAGGTTGATAGCTCTGGTAGGTTGTTATTACGATCCTATTTTTATGGTAGATTCAAAAAATATGGCAGCCGCATGCATGTAGTTTCTATTTTTATAACAGATCCAAAAATTATGGCAAAATGCATGTATGAGTCAAACACGTTCCCTGACATGCGCGTAAATTTAGGAAAGATATGTGTGATAGTTTCTATTTTAAAGGCTTTATTTCCTCCATAAATTTAGGATCGCTTCAACAGACATGCAACTAAAACTCGTAATGACCATTTTATGATATATACTGATACTAAATATGCTACACTATGTAGATAATTATGCAATTCGGTATACTGCGTAAAAATCTGCTACCAGCTGCATGGACACGAATTTATGATAGAAAGAATATGCAATAAAAGGAAACAAATTGCATGCATAGAAACAAAAAATCGCATTAAATGTTTTATTTCATTCATAAATATAGGATCCCTCCAACAGCCATGCAGCTAAACGCATTAGAACTAGTTTATGATGTATACTGAAACAAATTATACTACACGGTGTAGGTATTTATGCAATTCCTTATACTGCGTAAAAAATCTGGCATGTTGTTCACTGGTGGACGCATCTCCGGGTGGAGCGTAAAAACCTTAAGCTTTGAGCATAAAATCTCTCAATTATAAGCGTAAATACCGAGTCAATTAAAGGTTGATAGCTTTAGTAGGTTGTTATTACGATCCTATTTTTATGACAGATCCGAAAAAATATGGCAGCCGCATGCATGCAGTTTCTATTTTTATACAGATCCAAAAATTATGGCAAAATCGTGGGAGTTTCCATTGCATGCGCGCAAATTACGAACAGCATAAATTAAGGAATTGCCTTTCCAATGTGCATGCAGTAAACTGATATACGAACTCTGTGTTCAAGCATAAAATCGTACAGTTTTTAGCGTAAATAATACATGTGGTAGGCATATAAAACACAATAATCGAAAAGAAAACTGCGCCGGATCGGAGGATGTCACGCGCGATCATCGCTGCGCGCATCTCGGTCCTTCCGTGACGCCGCTCGCTCGAAGATCGCGCCTCATGCGTCGCCGTCGCTACTCGCACGTCGACGGACGTCGCTTGCTCGCCGGCCTTGGAAGTGCCGCCTCCTCGGGACCTCGGGGACGCCGCCGCTTGCCCGCACAAGGGCCCCGCTGTTGCTCGCCCTCTGGATCGGGGAGCGCCGCCACCGACCTGGGAACCGCCGCCACTACTCCGGATCGAGGAATCTCCGCCACCGCGCGTCGAGGTCATGGAGTTGCGGCCACCGGCTGGGGATCCACCGCCGCGCACGCTCTGGGGCAGCCGCCGTCGTCGCACGCGGCGTCGCTAATGAATCGGGGTGGAGCGTAAAAAACTGAACCCTAGCACTCCGGGTCCTCTTTTATAGACGTCCGGATGTGGTCCGGCTCGACCGGTTTGCACCGTCCGACCTGGGCTTCCTCTAGTTATTGGAAGCCCAGGGCTCCTAATATATAAACTATATATATATATATATATATATATAGAAGTATGTATGGTATTGTAATGTAGTGTTGAAATAGGTAGATTAAAATAAAAAAATTATGTATGACTAGTGTCGGGGACCATAATTAGGGGTACCCTCAAGACGCCTAATTCTCAGCTGGTAACCCCCATCAGCATAAAGCTGCAGAGGCCTGATGGGTTTGATTAAGTCAGGGATCAGTCCATACGAGTGACTCGATCACGCCACGCCCGAGCCTAGCCTCGGGCGAGGGCAGCCGACCCTAAGATGACTCCGTCTCGCCTGAGGCCTCCTCTTTCACGGCAGACGCATCACCGGCTCGCCCGAGGCCCCGCCTTCGATAAGAAGTAACCCTGACTAAATCACCGCGCCAACCGACCAAGTCACCGGGGCGTTTAACGCAAAAGGTAAGACCGACGGGCGACCAGACTTCGCCAGAGGTGCCATAGGAGGCTCTGCCCGACCCAGGGCTCGGACTCGGGCTAAGGCCCCGGAAGACGGCGAACTCCGCTCCGCCCGACCCAGGGCTCGGACTCGGGCTAAGGCCCCGGAAGACGGCGAACTCCGCTCCGCCCGACCCAGGGCTCGGACTCGGGCTAAGGCCCCGGAAGACGGCGAACTCCGCTCCACCCGACCCAGGGCTCGGACTCGGGCTAAGGCCCCGGAAGACGGCGAACTCCGCTCCGCCCGACCCAGGGCTCGGACTCGGGCTAAGGCCCCGGAAGACGACGAACTCCGCCTCGCCCGACCCAGGGCTCGGACTCCGCCTCGGCCTCTGCCGAACGACCTCTGCCTCGCCCGACCCAGGGGTTCGGGCTCGGCCTCTGTCATGCAGGACGGACTCGACCTCGACTTCGGAGGAGCCTCCACGACGCCCGACCTAGGACACAAGACCGCCACGTCAACAGGAAGCGTCATCATCACCCTGCCCTGAGCCGACTTGGGTCGCAGAGAACAAGACCGGCGTCCCATCTGGCCAGCTACGCCAGATAGGCAATGATGGCGCCCCGCTAGACCATGACGACGGCGGCTCACAGCTCCCTTACGAAGGCAGGAGGACGTCAGCAAGGGCCCAGCCACTCCGACAGCTGTCCCTCCGTCCGGCTCCGTTACTCCTCCAACAGCCACGACGCCACACCAACAGGGTGCCAAGATCTCTCCGGCTGCCACCTTGGCATGTACTTAGGGCGCTAGCTCTCCCTCGCTAGACACGTAGCACCTTGCTACACCCCCATTTTGTACACCTGGATCCTCTCCTTACGACTATAAAAGGAAGGACCAGGGCCTTCTTAGAGAAGGTTGGCCTCGCGGGGACGAAGGGCAGGGGCAGGCGCTCTCTCGGGGCCGCCGCTCCCCTCACCTCGCGCGGACGCTTGTAACCCCCTACTGCAAGCGCACCCGACCTGGGCGCGGGACGAACACGAAGGCCGCGGGAATTCTCCGACTCCCTCACGACCCGGCTCCGGCCGCCTCGCTCTCGCTCTCTCTCCCCCCTTCGCGCTCGCCCACGCGCTCGACCCATCTGGGCTGGGGCACGCGGCACACTCACTCGTCGGCTCGGGGACCCCCCGGTCTCGGAACGCCGACAGTTGGCGCGCCAGGTAGGGGCCTGCTGCGTGTTGACGAGCAGTTTCCCGTCAAGCTCCAGATGGGCAGTCTCCAACGACCTCTTCAACCCAAGACGGTGCTCCGTTTTGGGAGTCTTGAGTTCATGTCTTTCGACGGCAGCTACGACATGATACTCCTTCCACCGCCGCGCGACAGCGACAATGGTGGCGGACAGCCCGCCCGCCGGCGGCGGAATCGACGACGCCTTTCCCGCGTGGGGGAAGGACAACTTTCGAGCTCGCCCCATCCTCTCCCTCGCCATCGGAGGAGGAGGAGGCGGAGCAACCAGGGCCGAGCGGGAGGCCGCGCTCCGACGGCTGTCGAGCAAATCGACATCCCCGGCGCCCCAACGGAGGACACGCCAAGCGTCGCCCTCGCGTTCGAGGCAAAGGCGAGCAGCATCCCCCCGCAACACGTCGACCCCGAGCAGGTGGACGACGCCAGCACGCTCGCGGAGGGCCTGCAGGACGTCGCCCTCGCACCCAGGACGACGGCGCGATCAGCCCCCGACGTGACTTCATCGCTCCTCGTCGACAAAAAGGTACCGACTGCTACCCATCTTTCGTCATTTCGACTCGACCTCAGCCCGCCTGGCGACCCCGCTTTGGCGGGCGCTCACGTTGAGGCGAGTGCAACCTCTCTGGGGTTTCGTGTGCGGTCGCCTTGGGACCGATTGACGGGTGTCTCGACCTACGGACCCTCTGGGTCCGAGGAAGATGACGACCCCAGCATCTGCTGGGATTTCTCCGGATCTGGCAACCCCAGTGCCATGCGGGACTTCATGACCGCATGTGACTACTGCCTCTCCGACTGTTCCGACGGCAGCCGCAGCCTTGACGACGAGGACCGCGGCCCGAGCCGCGAATATTTCCACATCGAGCTAGGGGATCCCTCCGGAGGCGGCTGTCTCGGCATGCCGGAGGATGGTGATCCCCCTAGGCCAGCGCCTCGCGCCGACATCCCGCGGGAGCTAGCTGTGGTCCCCGTTCCGGCGGGGGGTCACGACCCACAGCTTGAGCAAGTCCGCGGGGCGCAGGCCGGGCTCGATGAGGGAGCGGGAGCGCTCGAGGCAATCCGCCAGAACATCGGGCAGGTATGGGCGAGCCAGCCCCCGGCCGGAGGAATACGTCACCTGCCCCAAGGTCTCCAGCACCGCATCACCAACGATGCCAGGGACAGACCGCCACCCGCATCCGGCGGAACCGGTCAGGACCTGGCCGCCGCAGCGATGCTCCTCCGCGCGATGCCGGAGTCATCAACCACCGAGGGTCGGCGAATCCAGGGAGAACTCAAGCATCTCCTGGAAGGCGCTGCGGCCCGGCGGGCCGAAAGCTCTGCCTCCCGAAGGCAGGGGTACCCCTCGGAACCTCATGCCGCGACTTCCCGACTCACGCGGGAAGCCTCGGTCTACACCGGGCGCACGCGCAACACCGCGCCTGCGGCCCCGGACCGCCTCGGCGACGAGCACCCTCATCGCGACCGTCGGGCACGCCTCGACGAAAGGGTGCGCCGAGGCTATCACCCCAGGCGTGGGGGACGCTACGACAGCGGGGAGGATCAGAGTCCCTCGCCCGAACCACCCGGTCCGCAGGTCTTTAGCCGAGCCATTCGGCGGGCGCCGTTTCCGCCCCGATTCCGACCCCCGACTACTATCACAAAGTACTCGGGGGAAACGAGACCGGAATTGTGGCTTGCGGACTACCGCCTGGCCTGTCAACTGGGTGGGACGGACGATGACAACCTCATCATCCGCAACCTCCCCCTGTTCCTCTCCGACACCGCTCGTGCCTGGTTGGAGCACCTGCCTCCGGGGCAGATTTCCAACTGGGAAGATCTGGTCCAGGCTTTCGCCGGCAACTTCCAGGGCACGTACGTGCGCCCCGGGAATTCCTGGGACCTCCGAAGCTGTCGGCAACAGCCGGGAGAGTCTCTCCGGGACTACATCCGGCGGTTCTCGAAGCAGCGCACCGAGCTGCCCAACGTCACCGACTCCGATGTCATCGGCGCGTTCCTCGCCGGCACCACCTGTCGTGACCTGGTGAGCAAGTTGGGTCGCAAGACCCCCACCAGGGCGAGCGAGCTGATGGACATCGCCACCAAGTTCGCCTCCGGCCAGGAGGCGGTAGAGGCCATCTTCCGAAAGGACAAGCAGCCCCAGGGCCGCCCGTCGGAAGATGCTCCCGAGGCGTCTACTCCGCGCGGCGCCAAGAAGAAAGGCAGGAGGAAGTCGCAAGCGAAACGCGACGTTCCCGATGCAGACCTTGTCGCCGCCGCCGAGCACAAGAACCCTCGGAAGCCCCCCGGAGGCGCCAACCTCTTCGACAAGGCACTCAAGGAGACGTGCCCCTACCATCAGGGGCCCGTCAAGCTCAATCCCGAGAAGTGCGTCTTCGGGGTGCCCCGGGGCATGCTTTTGGGATTCATCGTCTCCGAGCGGGGCATCGAAGCCAACCCGGAGAAGATCGCGGCCATCACAAACATGGGGCCCATCAAGGACTTAAAAGGCGTACAGAGGGTCATGGGATGCCTCGCGGCCTTGAGCCGTTTCATCTCGCGCCTCGGCGAAAGAGGCCTGCCCCTGTACCGCCTCTTAAGGAAGGCCGAGTGCTTCACTTGGACTCCCGAGGCCGAGGAAGCCCTCGAGAACCTGAAGGCGCTCCTCACCCAGGCGCCCATCTTGGTACCCCCAGCTGATGGAGAAGCCCTCCTGGTCTACGTCGCCGCAACCACTCAGGTGGTCAGCGCCGCGATCGTGGTCGAAAGGCAGGAAGAGGGGCATGCTTTGCCCATTCAGAGGCCAGTTTACTTCGTCAGCGAAGTGCTATCCGAGACCAAGATCCGCTACCCACAAGTCCAGAAGCTGCTATACGCAGTGATCCTGACGAGGCGAAAGCTGCGACATTACTTCGAGTCCCATCCGGTGACTGTGGTGTCATCCTTCCCCCTGGGGGAGATCATCCAGTGCCGAGAAGCCTCGGGGCGGATCGCGAAGTGGGCGGTGGAAATCATGGGCGAGGCAATCTCGTTCGCCCCTCGGAAGGCCATCAAGTCCTAGGTACTGGCGGATTTCGTAGCCGAATGGGTCGATACCCAGTTGCCAACGGCTCCGATCCAACCAGAGCTCTGGACCATGTTTTTCGACGGGTCGCTGATGAAGACGGGAGCTGGCGCGGGCCTGCTCTTCGTCTCGCCCCTCGGGAAACACCTGCGCTACGTGCTCCGCCTCCATTTTCTGGCGTCCAACAATGTGGCTGAGTACGAGGCTCTGATCAACGGATTGCGAATCGCCATCGAGCTAGGGGTCCGACGCCTCGATGCACGCGGCGACTCGCAGCTCGTCATCGACCAAGTCATGAAGAACTCCCTCTGCCGCGACCCGAAGATGGAGGCCTACTGTGAGGAGGTTCGACGCCTGGAAGACAAGTTCTACGGGCTCGAGCTTAACCACATCGCCCGGCGCTACAACGAGACTGCGGACGAGCTGGCGAAGATAGCCTCGGGGCGAACGACGGTTCCCCCGGACGTCTTCTCCCGAGATCTGCACCAACCCTCCGTCAAGATAAGCGACGCGCCCGAGCCCGAGGCACCCTCGGCCTCGTCCGAGGTGACCTCGGCCCAGCCCGAGCCATCCTCGGCTCAACCCGAGGAACCCTCGGAGCCCGAGGGCGAAGCACTGCGCATCGAGGAGGAGCAGAACGGGGTCGTGCCAGATCAAGATTGGCAAACCCCGTACCTGCAATATCTCCACCAAGGAGAACTGCCCCTCGACCGAGCCGAGGCTCGGCGGGTAGCGCGACGCGCCAAATCGTTCGTCTTGCTGGGCGATGAGAAGGAGCTCTACCACCGTAGCCCCTCGGGCATCCTCCAGCGATGCATCTCCATCGCCGAAGGTCAGGAACTCCTGCGGGAAATACACTCGGGGGCTTGCGGTCATCATGCAGCACCTCGAACCCTCGTCGGGAACGCTTTCCGCCAAGGCTTCTACTGGCCAACGGCGGTGGCTGACGCCACTAGAATTGTCCGCGCCTGCGAAGGGTGCCAATTCTATGCGAAGCAGACCCACCTGCCCGCTCAGGCTCTGCAGACGATACCCATCACCTGGCCCTTCGCTGTGTGGGGTCTGGACCTCGTCGGCCCCCTGCAGAAGGCACCCGAGGGCTACACGCACCTGCTGGTCGCCGTCGACAAATTCTCCAAGTGGATCGAGGTCCGACCCCTGAACAGCATCAGGTCCGAGCAGGCGGTGGCGTTCTTCACCAACATCATCCATCGCTTCGGGGTCCCGAACTCCATCATCACCGACAATGGCACCCAGTTCACCGGCAAAAAATTCTTGGATTTTTGCGAGGATCACAACGTCCGGGTGGACTGGGCCGCCGTAGCTCATCCCATGTCGAATGGGCAAGTAGAGCGCGCCAACGGCATGATCTTACAAGGGCTCAAGCCTCGAATTTACAATGATCTCAACAAGTTCGGCAAGCGATGGATGAAGGAACTCCCCTCGGTGGTCTGGAGCCTGAGGACGACGCCAAGCCGAGCCACGGGTTTCACGCCGTTCTTCCTGGTCTACGGGGCCGAGGCCGTCCTGCCCACGGACCTGGAATACGGCTCCCCGAGGACGAGGGCCTACAACGAAGAAAGCAACCAAGCTAGCCGAGAAGACTCGCTGGACCAGCTGGACGAGGCTCGGGACAGGGCCTTACTACACTCGGCGCGGTATCAGCAGTCCCTGTGACGCTACCACGCCCGAGGGGTCCGACCCCGAGATCTCCAGGTGGGCGATCTGGTGCTTCGGCTGCGGCAGGAGGCCCGAGGGAGGCACAAGCTCACGCCCCCCTGGGAGGGGCCGTTCATCATCGCCAAAGTCCTGAAGCCCGGAACGTACAAGCTGGCCAACCGTCAGGGCGAGGTCTACGGCAACGCTTGGAACATCCAACAGCTACGTCGCTTCTACCCTTAAGATGTTTCCAAGTTATTCATATACCTCGCACCCACGCAAAGTTTAGTCAACAAGGAAGGGTCGGCCTCGCCTCGGCAAAGCCCGACCCTCCCTCGGGGGCTAAAAGGGGGGAAACCCCCTCTGCGTTAAAGTTTTCCTCGAAAAGAAAATCTCTTTTACCAGAACATCTTTCGTGCTTTTTGACTACTTCGAAAAGTGGGTCCCGGAAACGACGGGGTACACGTAAGCAGTCAAGGCTGACCGAGCCGAGGGACTCCTACGCCTCCGGGATACGGATACCTCACTCATCACCTTCTGCGATAAGTAACTCGCGCTCGGATAAGGTGAATCCGTGGATCGAACGAGTCTTTACGTACGGAAGCTCTTCTGTCGAAGCGATTCTTCGAGCCTTCTCGACCGAGTCGGTGACAGGGCCTCACGGACGGGTAAAAGTACGCGTAAGCGGCGAGGCCGACCGAGCCGAGGGACTCCCACGCCTCCGGGATACGGATAACTCACTCATCACCTTCCGCGAGAAGCAACTCTTGCTCGCACTAACATCCCTGCTACCGACAAAAAGTCCAGATACTCGAAACAAGAGGAAAAGAGGCGCAGCTTTATAACGCAGCAAGGGTGTGTGTTCTGGCCTCGACGGCCGCACAGGGCCCACGCTACAAGACGATTTGACCCTGCAGGCTCGGATCTTAACGCTGGAAGAGGGCGATGACACCCTCGGCGTCGACAGCACCTTCGGCAAGGCCCGACCCAGCCTCGGACGGCGACGCGGTCCGAAGGCCTCCGCTCTGAAGGACGACGTCATCACCACGCTCGAGCAATCTCTGCCAGGGACTTCTCCGAGAACTCGGCCCGAGCGGACGGCTCGGCCGGCCACCTCCGGGGCCTCGGTCGACCGCCTTCCGAGGGCGCCAGCTCGATCCGAAGCCTCGGCTGAGCAACTCCGACGACAATCCTGCCAACGGGCAACCTGGCTAGGCTCCGGCCAACCAGGTTTCATTCCCGAGCCAACTCCGCCTCTGCTCGTGCTGATATCGCTACCCCTGGCCTCGGCTCGTCGAAGAGCGGCCGAGGGGTTTCTTTAACTAAGCTAGAGGAGCCTCGGACAACAGGGCCGACCGAGCCGAGGGACTCCTACGCCTCCGGGATACGGATACCTCACTCGTCACCTTGACACGGGGCGACTCATGCTTGGTGAAGCGGTTCAGACAATCAGCAGACGAGTCTTAGTGCTCGGAAATGAGGAAAAAACACGGCTCCGCGCCGTAATTACATACATGTTCAGGCCCCGAAAGCCGAAATGAACAAAAAACCCGGCACTCGAAGTGCCATTACAAACGGAACTCCGGTTCCGTCCCCGCGGGTACGGACAACCTCCCCGCCAGGGAAGCCCGTGGAGCAACAAGCTCTGGGCGAATCACCAGCAAACGCGGGACGCCCCTAAGCACCCCGGCAGATCCTCGCAGCCGTCCTCGCCGCGAATGCGAGGAGGAAGACGGAATGTTGCATCCTAGCTGGGCAGCAACAGTTCTCCTTCCCCGGCATGACTGGAGGATGTCTCCGCCGTGGGGCTAAAAGGACCAGAAGCTGGAAAATGAGGTGGCCCGCTGACCCGCGTAGGAGGTGGGGCCCCGGCTCGCCTCGCTCCCCGCCCCGGCGAGGATGACGAACACCCTCAACACTGAGGGCGGGGCCGGGACCGCAGCCCGGTTTGCCCCTCCCCATTCGGGAGCTGGAGGCCACCATCTTGGGTGATCACCAGCGGAGGGGAGCCGCTGGGCTGTGTGATGAAAATCCTTGAAGCCGAACGATGGCTGAAAGGTACCAACTCCCACGGAGTTGCGTTCCTCCAGCGATGGAGCGAAAAGACGGCGGTTCCCCCCATCCGGGGGCTCGGAAGATGGAGAGACACAATGCATAGGGGAGGAAGGAGACATGGTCACCTTACGAAGGGGGTCGCCCTCCTTTTAAAGGCAACTCCCCCTGCTTGCACCCTCAACCGTCACGGGCTGAGTCTTCTCCAACACGCCTCCAAAGTCCTCCCCTGCGGCGCGGGGGCTGGGGCCCGCCTGTCATGCAGACCGGCTCCAAGCAGGAGAAGCCGAGCCGCCGCGCACGACGCACGCAACCACCCAGCGGTTACAAGTAATCCTCCACTTTCGCCCAGACCAGCGGGCGAAAGGGGCAGGCGGCCATGCAGGCGGCATGCAACCGCGCCAAGTGGACGCGCCTCTCCGACTCCTGACAGGCCAGCGCGACGGCTCAAGCCCACGCGTCGTGCAACTGGCGCGCCGGGTGCTGCATGCGAGCCGCTGTGCCACTCGCTCCACCACCGCACCTCCTCGATTGCGGAACCGATACCGCGATTCGAGGCGACCCAGCCCGCGATCCAGCAGCGCCAGCCTGGCGCAGCGGTCAAACGCGGTCAAAAATGGGCCGGCAGTAATGACGGTGGCAGGCGCGCGAGAGCAGCGGTCACGCCATCTGCCAAGCTCATGTCCCATCCGGAGGCAGCAAGAGAACCCCCTCTCACGGCGTGAAGACGACGCGCCCGTGACCCGTACCTCGAACGGCTCGCGCACGCGCAACGGCAACCTCGCCAACTACTCACCCCGGCGCATTAACTCCGCGGCTCGACGGACAGCGCTACGGGCGGGAGCGGCTGGCGACGTTTCGCCTTCGCCAAAACAACCACGCCGAAAAAGGTACGCCACGACGTTCAATTTCGAATCCTTTTTCCCTTTTCCTTCTTTCTCTATCTCTTGCAACAGGGACCGGGAAAGGGGATACCCCCAAAGGGATCCTTCCCCGTGAAGGAACTAGGCTCCGAGCCTCCCTACTGATCAGGGGTTCGAAGGCTGGCCCCCCGAGGGGTTCAAACAGCCGCCTCAGATCGCGTGGGTCCGACACCCACTACTGGTCAGGGGTTCGAAGGTCGGCCTCCCGAAAGGTTCCACGACCGCCTCAGGCTACTAGGGCTCCGCGCCCATTACTGATCAGGGGTTCGAAGGCTGGCCTGTCGAAGGGTTCACAGTCGCCTCAGACGCCGAGCGAGGGATGACCAGGGGTACGTTCGATACATAACCAAGGCTCGGGCTGCGCTCCCGAGGTACCCTAGGACATTTCCGAGACCAGCGGGAACGACTCTGTAACGGAATCCCATCGGAGGGAGGCAACGAGCCCTCGGACCCCGTCGCTAGGGGACCGGGTCCGGCAGATCACCCGCAGGTACTTTTGGGCGTGCCTCCGGGCCCCTAGCCGACCCCCAACGAACGGGGCACGGACGTCCACTCGGATTACCTGATTGCAGCTCACCGGAGACACCATGTTCGGTGCCCATCGAGGGTAACATGGCGCACTCCCCCCCTCCTCCTTGCGGAAAGGCGACGTAGGGGCGTATATAAAAAAGCTGAGTCTGTCCCTGATCGTCCTCTCGCTCCGTGCGGAGGCTCGGGGGCTGCTCTCGCAAACCCGGCTCCGGCCAAACCGTTGACAGCGTCAACATACCAGCCCGAGAACTTGGGCCCCGACAGTGCACCTGGGCTACGCCCTGCTCGCATGAGGGAACCGCCAGACCAGCCGAGGCATTACGCAAGGCATTAAGACTGTAGGAAACGGGTGACGCCTAAGAGGGGGGGGTGAATTAGGACTTCTAAATTTTTACTAAACTAGGCCACAATTAAATCCCTAGAGCAAAACCTATGCAAATAATCAAAACTAGAATGTGCAAACTAGGTTTTGTCTAAGTGTTGCTATCTCTACCGCAAAGACTAAGTTTCAATCTACACTAAATAAGTATGACAACAAGATTGAAACTTAAATGCTTAATATAAATGCGGAATGTAAAGAGCTAAGTAGAGAAGCAAACTCTCGTGGATGACGCCGGTATTTTTACCGAGGTATCCGGAACCACGCAAGGTCCCGACTAATCCTCGTTGGTGCCCCTACGCAAAGGGAAGCCCACGCGAGGGCCAAGCACCACGGTCGAGTAACTCCGTAGAGAGCCGCGGGCCTTCTCCACGCGCAAGTGGTGCTCCGCTTCCGGCTCCTCTCGGACGCTCCCCGCCGTCTCCACTATCGAGCTTCCGGCCGAAACGCCGCGGGCCTCGTTCCCTCCGGTACACGGTGGCGGCCGTGACACAAACGCGGTTGTCACGGTCTCGCAAGACTCTCGCCCCACTCGGTACAATTACAACGACTCACGCAAGAGCCGAGGGGTTGTGTGGTTTTACAAAACTCACTCAACTAACTAGGATTCACCTAGAGCAAGCGCTAAAGCGGTCTAACTAACCTAAGCACTTCGCAAAGCACCTACGCTAATCACCGAGTGATTCTATTAAGCACTTGGGTGTTTGAGCTCTTAGAAATGTGCACTATATGCCTTGGTATGTTGCTTGGGCTCTCACACATGAGAATGGCCGGTTGGGGTGGTATTTATAGCCTCCACACCCCCAACTAGCCGTTGGACAGAAAGCAGCAGCTTTCTGTCGACGGGTGCACCGGACAGTCCGGTGCACACCGGACACTGCACTGTAGTATGTCCGGTGCCGCCACGTCAGCCGACCGTTGGCGCCTGTAGCAGTCGACCGTTGGATCCGACCGTTGGATTCGACCGTTGCCGTCTGCCCGTTGGCACACCGGACAGTCCGGTGCACACCGGACAGTCCGGTGCTACAGCCAGAGAGCGCCTGTCTACGGCCTCTCTGCGCAGACTGTCCGGTGCCTCACCGGACAGTCCGGTGCACACCGGACACCGATGTCCGGTGCGCCACCAGGCGCTGGCTGACAGCCCTCGTCTTGGATTTCTTCGCTGATTTCTTCGGGCTTCTTTGTTCTTGAGTATTGGACTCCTACGCATCTTTTTATGTCTTCTTTTGAGGTGTTGCATCCTCATTGCCTTGGTCCAATTCTCTTCGCATCCTGTGAACTACAAACACAAACACTAGAAAACTTATTAGTTCACGGATTGTGTTGTTCATCAAACACCAAAACTCAATTAGCCAAAAGGCCCTCAATTAGCCAAAAGGCCCGGGGTCCATTTTCCTTACAATCTCCCCCTTTTTGGTGATTGATGACAACACAACCAAAGCAAGCAAATAGTACAAGTATTTGAATGAAATAATGCAATCTACTTGCTAGGATGCATGATTGTCCCCACAATGTGATATTATGGACTTAAGCCTCCCCCTAACTCCATAATTCACTTACTTCCTATTTTTGGACCAAATAACCAAGACCACTTGAAAAGCCATTTGAAGATATAAAATTTTAAATTGGTGGTGTTTGGTGTTTGATAAAGTTTTCATTGCTTTGGTCCCTAAACTTCTCCCCCTTTGGCATCAACCACCGAAAAGGAAGACATTAAAAGCATGTAGGAAGTAAATAACAGCTTGCCCTCAACAAGAATTTTATCAAATGATACCACTAGAAGGATATTAAAATAAACCATATGAATGATACCACTTGAAGGAGTCCTCAAAAGATTACTCCCCCTAAATGAGTGTTCTCTTTAGAAAGAAGTTTCTCCCCCTTTTTAGAGATGAAGAAATACTCCCCCTGACAGAGATCCTCTACTTAGGAAAAAGCATGTGAAAAATAGAGGTGCAAGACATGATTTGAAAAGACTAACTTCCCTTATGCATAGGTAACAGAATATGAGTTAACTACTTATGCATTTTTGCAACAGGAAAGCATATGATATGAAATATAGTCTAATCAAATAATGGAGAAGACATGTAAATGATACTAAATGTAGTCTCAAAAGATACCGATTGAAGATCAATGGCGAGCTTGAGAGACATGAGAGTTCTTGGAGATTTTGCAGTGGAAGATTGTTGTCTTTCTCCGGGGACCTTATTTTCCTTACAATGAGACTATCACAAGAAATAGACTTGAAAAGGTGTTAGTCTCAAAGTGTTAGATTATAGAGTAACCTCCCCCTAAAGGTGTGCATACAAGTTTTGAATACTTGTAGGAGACATGCACTTTGATTTGATATCAAGAGGGGTAAATTATCCATAATCCTAACTTTGGCACATATAAGTTAAATGATGCAACTTGTAGAAATCAAAATTTTCAATTGATGCATCATTTACTATGGAGTGATATAAAAGCTATGTGTCGTGCTTAAATAAACATTTTTAAACCATGTAGGTTTGCTTAAGTATATGAATTGAAAACAAGCAATCCTACCATATGATTTACCTAGTATGCATGATTTTGAACTAAAGTACATAACAAATGTAATACTAGGCAAGAAAGGTAAACTAGTTAGAAGGTAAATAGATACGCATATCTAAAAATGAAGAATACAATAAGACTAGTTACCTTAGTCATGGGTGGGAAATTTGGGTCCAAAATTTTCACTAACCCACTTGGCAATAAACTTGATCCAATATGATGTATCCCATGATATACATCCCAATTTAGCCAAGTCTCCAAATTTCCCGAAGACCTTTGGTCCACTCACTTCCCTTTCGGGATCCAAACCTTCTTGGTGCTTTTCATGGTTGAAATTATTTCCTTTGGCACCCAGATGCGTTTGGCCCCTTTTCCTTTGTTGGCTTGCTTGTTGGCCTTGATTGCTATCACCTTTCCGTTCTTTTTCTTCTTGATCAAATATGGTGTAGCATCCTTTTTGTTCACCTTTTTGATGTAGGTGTTGGAGATTTTGCTTGATGGCTTTTGCTTGAGCTTTTGCCTTTGTTTATCCCCGGTCATCGCCTTGCATTGGAAAGACTTGTGGCCTTCCTTGTGGCATAGCCTACAAATCACAGTTTCTCCCTCTACAGACTTGTTCACTCCCGCAGTGGTGTTATCCTGTGGAGGTCGGATTTGTTTGGCTTTGCCTTTCTTGTCATACAAAGCCTTGCCAAGGCGAGCCACTTCTTGCTTTAATTGTTCATTTTCCTTTGCAACCTCATGCGTACATGTCTCTACAACAATATTCTCAACAACGACTTGGTTGCAGGGGTTAGAATCATCAATTAAATCAAAGCAGGAAGTAGAAGCATCTTTCTTAATTATTTCAGGTATTATAACTAAAGATGCTGCTGGGGTGCTACCAATGTTTTCTAGCTTAGTAGTTAGCTCATTATTGTGTATGCTAAGAGTTTCCATTTTCTCTAGCAAATTTTCAATAACTTCTTGGGAGCTAGCTAACTTAGCCTTTAGTTTTTCATTCTTTTTAATAAGGCTATCATCGGTAGCAGTGGATGGAGCACTAGATTCTAATAGCTCAATTTTAGTTGATAGCTCACTATTTAAGTTTGCAAAAGTTTCAAATTTTTCTAGCAAACTTTTGTAATCATTTTGAGAGCTAACCAACTTATTTTTCAAAGTTTTAAGTTGAGCCTTTTGCTTAGTGCAAACATCCTGGAAAAAATTAACGGCTTCCGCAAGTTCTTCTAGAGAGGCCTTTCCCTCACCTTCATCATCACTACTACTTTCATCACTAGAGGATGGAATGCTTTTGTTACCTCTTGCCATAAGGCATTTGTGTGATGACCGTGATGATCGTGACGAGGACCGGTGGCTGCGCATCCTTGGAGGTTCATCTTCACTTGAAGAATCATCCCAAGTTCTAACACTTGTGAGCGCCTTGCCTTTTCTCCTCTCCTTTTTGGGTTTGGCCATATTTGGACAGTTGTCCCTGAAGTGGCCCTTCTCCCCACATGCGAAGCATCCTCTCTTCCTTTGCTTTTTCCTGTCAATGTTAAAGAGAAGATCCTCGACCTGCAGGGGCACACCCATTAGATTAATCTTGCGGATCATCCCCATTACCTTTCCGACGCGTCGGATTGTCTCTTCGTCCTCGGAGGATGATGTGCATGGTTGATTATCTTCATCATCATCACTTTCTTCTTCTTCTTCCTCTTCTTCGCTTGAGGAACTTGGAGTGGGAGCCTTCTTTTTGCCCTTCCTTTCATCACATGCAAAAGCATATGGTCTTGAGGAAGTTGGCTCCTCTCCCCGACTCATTTTTCGCGACATCTCAAAGGCCGCGATTTTCCCAATCACAATGGTCGGGGTCATGTTGCTCAAGTCCTCCATGTTGTGAAGGATGGTGATGATGCTCCCATATCTTTGTTGTGGTAGCAGGGAGATAATCTTCCTCACAATGTCCGCATCACCTAGCTTATTAATGCCAATAGAATTGAGCTCATTGATTATTAGATTCAAACGTGAATACATGTCTCTAACAAGCTCATTATCTTTCATGGCAAAAGAATTATACTCATTTAAGACTAGGCAATGTTTTTGCTCACGGACATTGGATGTGCCGTCATGGAGCTCATGCAATTTTAGCCAAATCTCATTAGCAGTTTTCAAGGTAAATACTTGATTAAAAATATCCATGCTAAGAGATTCATACAAGCAATTTTTGGCTCTAGCATTTAAATGAATTTCTTTTTCCTCACTCGTGGTGGGTTTCTCGGGATTCTTGAGGGGTTTCATCCCGTCACGAGTGACTCTCCAAACACCTAGATCAACGGCCTCTAGGTAACAAGCCATTCTAGCACTATAATATGGGAAATTAGTGCCGTCGAAGTGTGGTGGCCTATGGGTATCCATCCCTTCCTCTAAAAAGCGTCGGCTCTTTTAGCGGTGAAGCTAAAGCGTTTCAAATGAGCCAAACCGGGCTTTGATACCAATTGTAGGAAACGGGTGACGCCTAAGAGGGGGGGGTGAATTAGGACTTCTAAATTTTTACTAAACTAGGCCACAATTAAATCCCTAGAGCAAAACCTATGCAAATAATCAAAACTAGAATGTGCAAACTAGGTTTTGTCTAAGTGTTGCTATCTCTACCGCAAAGACTAAGTTTCAATCTACACTAAATAAGTATGACAACAAGATTGAAACTTAAATGCTTAATATAAATGCGGAATGTAAAGAGCTAAGTAGAGAAGCAAACTCTCGTGGATGACGCCGGTATTTTTACCGAGGTATCCGGAACCACGCAAGGTCCCGACTAATCCTCGTTGGTGCCCCTACGCAAAGGGAAGCCCACGCGAGGGCCAAGCACCACGGTCGAGTAACTCCGTAGAGAGCCGCGGGCCTTCTCCACGCGCAAGTGGTGCTCCGCTTCCGGCTCCTCTCGGACGCTCCTCGCCGTCTCCACTATCGAGCTTCCGGCCGAAACGCCGCGGGCCTCGTTCCCTCCGGTACACGGTGGCGGCCGTGACACAAACGCGGTTGTCACGGTCTCGCAAGACTCTCGCCCCACTCGGTACAATTACAACGACTCACGCAAGAGCCGAGGGGTTGTGTGGTTTTACAAAACTCACTCAACTAACTAGGATTCACCTAGAGCAAGCGCTAAAGCGGTCTAACTAACCTAAGCACTTCGCAAAGCACCTACGCTAATCACCGAGTGATTCTATTAAGCACTTGGGTGTTTGAGCTCTTAGAAATGTGCACTATATGCCTTGGTATGTTGCTTGGGCTCTCACACATGAGAATGGCCGGTTGGGGTGGTATTTATAGCCTCCACACCCCCAACTAGCCGTTGGACAGAAAGCAGCAGCTTTCTGTCGACGGGTGCACCGGACAGTCCGGTGCACACCGGACACTGCACTGTAGTATGTCCGGTGCCGCCACGTCAGCCGACCGTTGGCGCCTGTAGCAGTCGACCGTTGGATCCGACCGTTGGATTCGACCGTTGCCGTCTGCCCGTTGGCACACCGGACAGTCCGGTGCACACCGGACAGTCCGGTGCTACAGCCAGAGAGCGCCTGTCTACGGCCTCTCTGCGCAGACTGTCCGGTGCCTCACCGGACAGTCCGGTGCACACCGGACACCGATGTCCGGTGCGCCACCAGGCGCTGGCTGACAGCCCTCGTCTTGGATTTCTTCGCTGATTTCTTCGGGCTTCTTTGTTCTTGAGTATTGGACTCCTACGCATCTTTTTATGTCTTCTTTTGAGGTGTTGCATCCTCATTGCCTTGGTCCAATTCTCTTCGCATCCTGTGAACTACAAACACAAACACTAGAAAACTTATTAGTTCACGGATTGTGTTGTTCATCAAACACCAAAACTCAATTAGCCAAAAGGCCCTCAATTAGCCAAAAGGCCCGGGGTCCATTTTCCTTACAAAGACCTCGAAGGAGTGAAACCACTCCTCCGAGGCCTCGGGGGCTACACCCGGCGGGTGCGCTCGCGCGCACCCACCGGAACAAAGTACCACCGAGAAAGGCTGGTCCCCTTGCAAAAAAGTGCGACGCAAGCCTCCAAGCGAGTGTTAACACTCTCTTCGAGGCTCGGGGGCTACTGTCGGGGACCATAATTAGGGGTACCCTCAAGACGCCTAATTCTCAGCTGGTAACCCCCATCATCATAAAGCTGCAGAGGCCTGATGGGTTTGATTAAGTCAGGGATCAGTCCATACGAGTGACTCGATCACGCCACGCCCGAGCCTAGCCTCGGGCGAGGGCAGCCGACCCTAAGATGACTCCGTCTCGCCTGAGGCCTCCTCTTTCACGGCAGACGCATCACCGGCTCGCCCGAGGCCCCGCCTTCGATAAGAAGTAACCCTGACTAAATCACCGCGCCAACCGACCAAGTCACCGGGGCGTTTAACGCAAAAGGTAAGACCGACGGGCGACCAGACTTCGCTAGAGGTGCCATAGGAGGCTCTGCCCGACCCAGGGCTCGGACTCGGGCTAAGGCCCCGGAAGACGGCGAACTCCGCTCCGCCCGACCCAGGGCTCGGACTCGGGCTAAGGCCCCGGAAGACGGCGAACTCCGCTCCGCCCGACCCAGGGCTCGGACTCGGGCTAAGGCCCCGGAAGACGGCGAACTCCGCTCCACCCGACCCAGGGCTCGGACTCGGGCTAAGGCCCCGGAAGACGGCGAACTCCGCTCCGCCCGACCCAGGGCTCGGACTCGGGCTAAGGCCTCGGAAGACGACGAACTCCGCCTCGCCCGACCCAGGGCTCGGACTCCGCCTCGGCCTCTGCCGAACGACCTCCGCCTCGCCCGACCCAGGGGTTCGGGCTCGGCCTCTGTCATGCAGGACGGACTCGACCTCGACTTCGGAGGAGCCTCCACGACGCCCGACCTAGGACACAAGACCGCCACGTCAACAGGAAGCGTCATCATCACCCTGCCCTGAGCCGACTTGGGTCGCAGAGAACAAGACCGGCGTCCTATCTGGCCAGCTACGCCAGATAGGCAATGATGGCGCCCCGCTAGACCGTGACGACGGCGGCTCACAGCTCCCTTACGAAGGCAGGAGGACGTCAGCAAGGGCCCAGCCACTCCGACAGCTGTCCCTCCGTCCGGCTCCGTTACTCCTCCAACAGCCACGACGCCACACCAACAGGGTGCCAAGATCTCTCCGGCTGCCACCTTGGCATGTACTTAGGGCGCTAGCTCTCCCTCGCTAGACACGTAGCACCTTGCTACACCCCCATTTTGTACACCTGGATCCTCTCCTTACGACTATAAAAGGAAGGACCAGGGCCTTCTTAGAGAAGGTTGGCCTCGCGGGGACGAAGGGCAGGGGCAGGCGCTCTCTCGGGGCCGCCCGCTCCCCTCTCCTCGCGCGGACGCTTGTAACCCCCTACTGCAAGCGCACCCGACCTGGGCGCGGGACGAACACGAAGGCCGCGGGAATTCTCCGACTCCCTCACGACCCGGCTCCGGCCGCCTCGCTCTCGCTCTCTCTCCCCCCTTCGCGCTCGCCCACGCGCTCGACCCATCTGAGCTGGGGCACGCGGCACACTCACTCGTCGGCTCGGGGACCCCCCGGTCTCGGAACGCCGACAACTAGGATCACAAATGAAACGAAATATATTTCTTAAAAAAGTATAACACACATTTGTACGTAAGCTATCGTGGTATTATATATTCCCGTTGCAATGCACGAGCACTCACCTAGTTGATTTTTGAAGGCAAACATTTTAAGACGGTCATCTCGATTAATTGATACTTTTTTAGAGGCAACAGTTCTGCATCCATCATGGAAATCAATTTACAAATAATTGCATGAGAAAATAATTTATAACGTTTTTATATAAACTCGGCTGAAGATAAACTATATATCAAAATTGTTGCTGATTCTTTTTACAAGGGAGTATCTATATGGTGACCTTTTTTAAAAAAAAATGTTTTCTTTTCGGGACAAGGTACCTATCGTGCGGCGCCGGGTTAAGCTCTGTCTTTACCGGCAGACAGTAACAGTAGCCCACGCCGTGTCCGCCATCGGCTCCGCGTACGACAGGGCCCACGACCCAACTACACGGTGCAGTACGTCAGAGGATCCGTGTCCGCCATTTTTGCCCTTCTGTCGGCTAGAAGAACAGACGATCTCAATCTCCGAACAATTAATCGTGCTCCCATCCCTGGTTCAATCAATCGCATCCCCCCGAATTCTTAAACTATTTTCTCACCGATCGAGCATGAAGTCATAAGATTCTTACAGATTCTTGTCTGGCTCAGCTTGCTGGGGGTGTTCGGATTCGTCAGATAAAGAGACCCACGGCACTGGTCACCGGCGGCGATGGATTCCGGCGCGGACACCGCCGGTGAGCTCCTCTCGCGTACCGAATACCTCGTGGCCGTTGATTTTGGTTGCCGCGTAGCCGCCGCAAGCTCAGGTGGTTGGCTGTCTGCCTGGCTCGCGCAGGCGAGGCGTTCGACGAAATGCTCCAAGAGAAGAGACCAAGACTTGACGCCGAGCGCGATGAGTCGCCGTGGGCGGGCCTCCACCCGGACGCCCTGGGCGTCGTGCTCCGCTTCCTCCCGTGCCTCGCCGACCGCGCCAGGGTGCGGTCCGCGTGCCGCAGCTGGCGCGCCGCCTCCCGCGGCCGCGGCGTGGCCCCGCCGCTGCCCCTGCTGGTGATGCCCAGGTTCAGGTTCGCCAGCATGACCCCCGGGGGCGTGCTGACGGCGACGGCGCGGCGCGCTTGGATGCCGCAGGAGGTGGATGCCGACTGCGTGGGATCTTCCGACGCGTGGCTCGTGGGCGCCAGGCAGGCCGGCGGCGAGTGCTTCTTGGTGAACGCCTTCTCCCACGAGGTGCACCACCTGCCACGCCTGGGCGATTCCGATCTCAGCCATTCCGCCTGCTCGCTTCGCAAAGTGGTGCTGTCTGGTTCACCTCAGTCGGGACCCGAGTGCATCGTGGCCGCTTTCGCGTTCTGCAGGTCCAAGCCTGAACTGGCGCTCTGGAGACCCGGGATGAAGACATGGTGTGTTTGGCAGCACTCTTTGATTGCCGGGCACATCGACATGGCCTTTTATCAGGGGAGGCTGTACATGCTCTGGAGGTTCACGCCGTCCCTCTTCGTCTTTGAAATCGCGGAGGATGGGCATGGGGTCAAGTTCTCTCGCATGAAGGATTGCCTGCTCGAGAAGCTCCTCGCTACCCCTCTTGGGTCCAGTCATGTATTGAGCTGCAACATGGTGGAGTGGCACGGAAGGCTGCTGTTAATCATCCGATACTATGGCGGTTACCAAGTCAGACACAGAGTTCTGAAGGTCCAAGTGTTCGCGATCGACCTGAACACGAAGCCAAATAGCCTCACTGAGATCCACAGCTTCGGTGGCGACTGCGTCTTTGTTGGTTCAGGCGGCTGCAAGTCCTTTCCTGCTGGTCAGTATCGTGGAGTTGAAGGTGACCTTATCTACTTTGTTCCTGACCATTACAACCCTCACGACGCGTTCGTGTACAACATGATGGATGGCAAGACAAGGTTCATCGCCGAGCCATTGCCTTGCAGCATTTCTGCACCAGAGCAGAGCTCCGGTTTCCCGGTGTGGTTGTTTCCGCCCGAGTGATCTCCGTCAGTCACAAATCTGATCTGACCAGCTGGTGGATGCTGCAGTTTGCTGTCAAAGATAATGTGTGTTGTCATGCATTCTGTATCGCAACCCAATTTGTATGAGAAAGTCGCATCTCGTTCCCAGTTTCCTGCCTGTATGGTGAGGGATTGCGCACTTGCAGAAGAACTGAGATCAGAGTAAGAACTTGGTCTCTGCAATACTTACGTATGTGCCTCAAATGCTTGAAATGCAAGTATTTTGTTGGCGCTTCTGATGGTATTTATCCCCTCTTCTTTTTTTTATACTGGTCATAAGCTGCTGGTTTTCCATTGACTTGATAGTGAATACAGATCAATCATGATGAAGTATTCTGCTATTGTTACTGGCGTGGTGTATCTTCGAGAGTGATATTAGTTCGCACTGTAAGTGGTTACCAGTTAAAATATGTTTAAATAGCCGTGAACTGTGAATCTGGAATACTTGCTTCTTGCTTGGTGAAAGGTGACTAGGTGCACAGCCACGGTTCCTTGATCCACTGAGCTGTGTTCAGCAGTTCACTGAAATGGTCACCCAAAACTCTATCCATATGATTGCTCAAAACACTGTTTTCGATCGTAGACTCTACTGATCGTAGAGTGGAAGTTTAAATATGAACATAGGGATGGATAAGTTGCTGGTCTAGTTATTTATGTCCACGCCCCCTCTGAAGTTTGCAATAGACTGTCTTGACGGTTCTCTTGAATCAGTGTTTTTTTTTTTGCGTTTATATAACCATGGAGTACAAAAAAAAATATGAAAATTCTGGAAAAAAGCGACGTCTATGGAACAATTGAGCGTTTGAGAGTTACGACACCAATTCAAATGTGTATCAGATATGGGAAGAACCGGATGAGTTCGAATAGATGTGTATCAGATATGGGAAGAACCGGATGTATTTAAATAAAATTGTAATGTTAGCCACGAGTAGAGTACTTCTAAGGACATAACGTAAAATGAAATAACAATAACAATACATATCAGACATTTCCAATTATTCAAAAAACCTAAGCACGTTATGTGCTCAGTGTCTTTCTTACTGGTTATATGGCATTTGGCTCATGCTCAACCATCCTAATTCTTAGTGGTTATGTGAGAAGTGGCTCATGCTGACACATCTTAAAGGCAATGTTCACGTTAGGAGGGACACTAAATTTTACATTATAAAATTTAAGGATCAGATTAGGGTCAAACTCTCTTTCTATTAATTTTTAAATTAAAATTTATTTAGAATCCTAAAAGGTTGTGAAGATATATTTGGATCGTGAACCATTACCACCCGTTCACGCATAACCATTGCCAAATAGGATTTGTGCAGGCTCGTGATCAGACTTAACGGTCTAGACAACATCTGATACAAGATGCCTTTTTAAAACATGACATATAAATATTTATAAATAATAATCACTACAAGGCAATGCAATTAAACAACAAAGCCAAAATACACTATTTTTTTAGGAATTTGTGTTTAAATCAAATAACCATATGTTTGAGCATTTGAGTAATCCTTGATTGAAGCTAATTAGCTAAACAATGAGTATATAAGCACTGAGTTGGCTTCTGCTACCATAAAATATCAGTCCTTTGTTTACCAGCCTAGCTAGTGTGAATTATGGCTTTATTATGCATGTACATTTGCGACTCTGCATAGTAGGATCATACTACTGCTCCAGCCTCCAAGCATCCTTGCTTCTAACAGTCAGTTTGTTTTTTTAACCGCTTGCAACTTCTGCGGTATGATATCAGGTACGTGCGCGTCCTTGCTTTTGTGCTCCTGGACAAGGACGGTAGAGCTCTAGCGAGCTATAGCCGGTCTCCATCCGATAGAAAAAAGTTTTGAAAAGATTGAACTAAACGGCTATAGTATATAAGACCTTTCTATATTATATTGTGTATATTTTAGATTAGGAGAGACTTTAGTGGACCTCTACATAATCCGAAGCGGTAAGCAGGACTCGAGCCACGTCCGTCTCATTCCTATTTTCATACTAGGTCAGTGCCCGTGCGTTACAACGGAGCCACTACATTACATCCTTCAAGTATAAGGGATTTGCCACTTGCAACGAGCTCCAATGTCTAGGAACAATTTAGAAGAGGTAAAAATTAGAAAGCGGAGTCCTTCAAAAGGGCGAGGCGAGGCGGAGCGCCGAGCGGCCTCGTGAACGCCCGCTCCTCCTTGAGACAATAACAAAGAAGGTTGATTTATGAGCAAACAAGTACACGTAAATAACAAATCTTTTTAAGTGTGCTATATAGATCTGGAAGTATGATATGTAATAATAATGACGATGATGATGATATCTTGATATAGAAAAATCCTCATTAAAGGTTCCATAAGAGCATGACTAAACCAAATATAGCAACAATATCAGGTTTTTATGTATTTCATGGAATCGGCTATCCTATGATAAACATACTACAACAAACAATTATAGCTAAATGCCTCTTTCCGTACAAAAATGAGTTGTTCTAAAGCGAATAAAAACAAAAACCAAACATGTTGGTTTCTATCTCCAAGAATAGAAGTAGCTGGAAACCCATTCATACACAACCAGGTTTCCAATGAATCAGCGCCACCTCTTGGTTTCCACAAACACAAGCATCAAATTAGCTGCAACTGAAAAGAAAATAGAAAATTAGTACATATATATAATGTTGGAACATTGATTCATTGATTGAATCGCAGAATAAAAACTGATGGTCGATCAGGTGGCTTCAGAGATCAGAACAAGCAATAGCAAAAGATTATGCTACGTCCACACTAATTGTTTCATTTTATGAAAATAAACAAAAAGCTCAATTGTTTCAACCTGTGGGGAGTGAAAATAAAATCTTGTGTTAGTCACACATTACTGGCAGGATGTTAAGGCATGAGCAAGCATTGTTAAAGCTAACTGGATCTCTAAAATCAGCAAGCGCACAACAACACAGAGACTACAAGATCGCCTATTCACCGGCCCTTGGAAATGCAAGGCTAGAAATTCCCAACCTATGTGACGTATCGATGTTCACCGTCAGTGTCACTGCATGAATATGGTCTAAGCTGGTTAAGAGTCACAAGACAATGGTTGCATTTTTTACCTGAGACGATGCATCGCTAACACCGTTGAGGAAATGATACTGCGGTTTTATCGCCAGGCAAAACGCCGTGTCAAGTGGGTGCGTACAACTCTGGTTGTCCATGCAGCCAAGAGGGCTTCCATGGTGAGGCTGGCTGAGGTACGACAACGGAGCGCCTGAGGTCTCCAACGAGAAATGTGGCAGACCACAAGACTGATGTACCTGATCACAAACAGGAACAAAATGTGAGCTAGGGCCCCTCGATCCATACCTGAAACCAAATGTAGTAACATGAAGCGAGCGATCATGTATGTGTGTCCTCACATCTTTAGGGAGGACGTTAGGCAGGCTATTTAAGTCCACCTGGATTCACGGTGGCCAGTTTCATGGACATAATTTAGAACACAAAGATGTCAAGATCAATTTGAAACAGAACACTACACAACATCTGGCTGCTACTGCTTGCCGTGCCCACTAATACAAGTGCCAAAAAAACACAACATAATGATGAGATTTAACTTAAATATCAGATAGTGTAGTCTCTTATTAATAAAAAAATAGAAAGCACAATATGTTTCAAGTATCATAACCACCTAGTGACAATCGGATTGATGAAATGGACATTAATAGTAGTGCGCCCAATAGTTACTTAATCTATTTTTCAAGTCTGTAAATTTATATGTGTGTAACAGAAATTAAAGCAAGGTTCCCCATTGGAGTTTGTATATATATATATATATAAAAAAGTATTGCACATTATAACTTGTTTACTCGTTAATAAGCCATAAGACAAAGAACTTGTGGACTAAGCTTGTTGTGGAGATCGATAGTCCACAAGCTATGTATCTGGACCGGTTAGCCGATCCACCCAATAGCACTTGTGTGCAAGTAATCCACTCAAAGTCAGATATATGTTGCAACATGTGGCTACCAAATAGGAGCAACAGAAACTGAAGCAAAAAAACACTAATGGCATGACATGCTCAACCAATGCACTATGAGTTTAAGGGAAATGTCCTAGAGATAGGTGGCCTAGAAAATTTATACATAGGTCACCAGTCTTCCCCAAATGGGAGATCCATCAAAGTAGCAGATCATGGGAACAATTCAAATGAATCAATGATGGAAAAAATTAGAGGGGTCAACTGTTCGAGATGCAGATCTAATTGGTTCAATGACCAAAAAATGGAAACCCAACAGGCAACAAGAGCTGCAGAAGATACCCCTAATTTATCTTCCAAAGTGCTAGAAGGGAAAGGTAAGAATAACCGACATGATAATTATGTTTTGCCATCACTTGAGTCGAGTTTGAAGAGGTCGAGATCATGTGGAGATGGTGCCAACAATAATACAATCAAAGACGAATAATGGAATTGTGTATTAAGACGATCAAATCTGTCGGCTCTTATAAGGTGCAAAACATGGTATCAGTGTCATTAGCGAGTTATGAAAGCAACAGTATGATACGTACTAATAATTACCACTTTTATTGCAAGGTACCATACATCTGTGATTTCCAATCAAGGTGGGATGGGATTGGTAGGTAGCTGTTCGCCACATGATAACAACTCGGAGGCTATGAAAACAGATTCTATTTATAGCATGAAGTCAAATTCAGATGCTGCATCAAATAAAACAAGGCTATGAAATCGTATTTTAATAATTAGCGAGTTGTTTCTAAAGATATCTAACATACATATTTAGTTGACACATCTGTTGGAGGTTCTTGGTACAGCCAAGAGCAAATTTACGTGCAGTGGAAAGAACTGAAATGTATGATACACAAAATCCTTAAATTTGAGCATTCTATGTCAGTTGTAACTCAAGTTTGGGACAACCTCAATATTGTTGTAAAATAAAAAAGATGCAAAAGTTGAGGCAAAATCTGCAGTATTTCGTTATTTGCAAGAAGGCCTCGTGAACATTTTTTCCTAATAAAAGTTGATAATTAACCTTAACAAATAGGTTTGATGCTGCCAACTTTTTCAAACAGATTATTTGTACCAAGCGTTGTCTTGCCAACTTTTTCAAACAGATTATTTTTACCAAGCGTTGTCTAATCATGATAGGTTTGATATCAACCATGTTTAGACTTCATAATGGATCAAAACAAAGAAAAATAAGCGACAAATTTTTTATTGCGCAATCTAATGTGAATGTTCTCGATACAGAACATGAATATAATGGTAAATAACACGATATTACCATGACTAATCAAATTGATTTGGCCCATCTAGGGTTGAATTGTTTGGTCAAGATGGACTGTTTTCATATTCTGGATTGGTATGCATATTCACAAAAGAATCTATTTCTAATAAAAAAGCTTTTTGAAACCCAACTATTTACCTCATCCTAGTCTCCGAGCTGCGTATATATATTCATGTTGATGTTTGGATTCCTTAATTTGAGCAATTGTAAATTTTCTCCCTACACAACAAGAATTAGGTAAGCATATCAATGAAGTGAACTAATAATTCACAAAAGAAATTTATTTCTAATAAAAAAGCTTTCCAAAACCCAACTATTTACCTTCCAGGTTCAAGTCTGGATTCTCAAAAAATTTTGAGAGAGCAAGTCCAACTCCAACCTTCTCAGCTTTAGACAGCTAAATCCTCAAAAACCGTATATTATCCATAACAATAATGGCGTTTCTAAATATGTGATCCACAGTGGGCAGATTTGCATAAACCCTAGATTAATCCTAACGGTACAAGCATTTCTAAGCATGGAATCCACCATTGGTAGATCGTTTGCTGATCCTAACAAGCAAATTATCAGAAAGTTTGTTAGGATCTGAGCAATACAAAAATCAGCTAAAATAATACTTCTAAACATCCCGTCAGCTCCACGGTAAAAATGAAAGGAAGGACTTTGACATTCAGTCGTTTGCACATAGGTTTTTGTTTTCATCAAAAATCACTTTTTAGAAACAATATATCTAGCCTGTTGTCGGGATCAGATATCAGATGGTGTTGTAAGTTTGATATTAAGACAAGCTGAAAATCCCAACGGGCAAACCAAGTGCTATCAAAGGCGATTGTGTATTTACACAGACAATAAGCAACAAAAGATAAACTATCTGAACATACCCATGAAGTTGTCTCCTTATGCGCTTCTCGATCTGCTTATCATGTTTGGTTACAGGAGCCCGAGTGAACAACTCCGCTTCCTGCTTCTCTTGTTCTTCTCTCTGTCGCATGTACCTCCCAAATTCCCTGCTTTCATCGCCCACTGTTTCCTTCCACTGTAAGTTCCAAAAAGATCATTTAGCATGAAAATAAACAACACATAACTTGCTTACTTTGTATCCAAGACAGCCTACTAATAAATTCAGAGCAAAAGTTGAGCAAACCTCTTTAGGTCTGTCCGCATCATCATCGATTATCTCTTTAATATAAGGGTTTTCTATTGCCACTGGGCAAACATCATTTGACAGATTATAAGAGATCATGAAGAAATATTTGATTTCATAACAGCAAAAGAACATGTCATCTCAGAGCAGAGAGGTTAGTACCAGGAAATATTTGAAGTTCGTACATGTATATTTGTCATTTGCTTTATAGAATTCCTATAACTGAGCCTGCACACTTTGTACAGAGATAACATTTAATTTGGACACTTCAACAATGGAAGCATATATTTCAGTAATACTCCACGAAAGAGAAACAAAAATCGAATACAGTTGTTCCCCCATGTATTCTTGGTTTCAATATTGGACAATCTCATATAAACGCATTGTCATGAATTTTCCTTTTTGTCAATACCTACGTAGAGACTTGGCCTATGAAGACTCTTGAATGGTGCATTTACAGCTTCTAGCCTTCAGCTCGCCCTTGTCCTAGTCCCAGGTGAGAAGGGTCCAGATCAGCTTTCATAGGATGTGAATGGTCCAGTCCAGATCTTTTTGTCAAAGGTAATATTAAAATAGAAATGCATATTTTTACCATAATTTCTGAAAAACTTCAAAAACTGTTTTATTTGTTGCTGTATCATTTGCCTAACCAGATAATAGTACACATGAAAATACTGAACACGGAATGCCGCAATCAAGGCATAGATAAAAATGACAGTAAATCATATCCTTTTTCAGTACTGGTGATCAAACACATTTATTTGTGCGGTGGGATTGATCCATCATATTTCAACTGTCCTTTAGTAATGATAATTGACAAGTCAGAGGACGCAAGACTTGACTTGAAACTACAAGACAAATATTATAGGAATTTCTAATCTTATATATACAAATGGACATTGATAAGAAAGTAGTACCCATTCGGATTCAATATGAGTTTCCTCGGCCAATTCACACAGACTGTTCCGTGATGCAAGGAATATTTTCGACGCCACTATCTCTGACTCTGCCTTCACTATGTTTTGTAAATGATACTGATGTAATCTCCAATCAGTTTCCTGAGATCTTTTATCACTCGGCATGTCTGCATACAGAGCAAACACTTCCTTGCAACCCGTCAGTGTTCCATCCAGGATGATGGATCTATGGCTTCCAATTTTCTTCCAGCAGTTATTTACATCATTCTCATTGATGTAGGGCTCAAAACTTCTATGGAAGAAGTATGATGCACGACCATCTTGCCTAACACCTGCAAGATTGCAGTTAAACTGTAAAAGGCATTGACATATAAGTAAATGATGCCAAAACAGGTGTGGTGTTACTTCAATAAAATTAAATACCTGGTATATGTTGAGGATGAGTGCAAATAAATTCTCTAACATCATCAACAAATTTAATGAACTCGTTGATAAATGGATGGCGCTCAGCTAGAGCGTTCCCAACTTCTGCTGCTAGATGCCACAGAAGATCACTATCACTGGGATTAAATTCTACACCCTTTGGTAGACCTGGCCAACTCTGCGAGTGCAATGGTACAGACGTACAGTAAAGACAGTAAAACAAACTGTTAAGCTGCTCAATGTCATTCATTTTATTTGAAAAATGTGCATCGTTCACACATAACAGTATCATTCGTCGGAGTTCAAATCATATTACCTCAGAATATGTGGGTGCGGCACGATCCTGGGGCCCGGCGCCTGTTGCTGCTGTCGGTCGGCGCGGAAGAAGCCGAGCTCGGCCCAATGCCGCGGCGCCGGGGCCGGCGGGCCAGCGCCGGCCGGGAACAGCTCGCGGGTCACGAGCTGCTGCGGGTGGCGGTGGCGAGGAGGAGGCGACGGCGTGGCGTCCTCGTCCTCGTCCGCGCCGGCCGCGTCGCTGTCGCTCCGGATGAGGATGCTGAACTCCAGCACGGTCGGCGTTGAGGGCAAGGAGAGGGTTTCGGGGGAGGAGATGGGAGGTCGGGGCCTCGGGGGCGACGGTTTCCAGACGAGAGGGTTTCTGGGCGCGATAGAAGCGGGATCGGTGTGCGCCTGTGCGGGATCGGGGAGCTAGACTGAAACGTAGGATCGGACGGCTGGGATTATAGAATTGTAGAACGGATGGTTGAGATCGTAGAATGACAGAACGAGAAAAGGCAGGCTACCTTTAGAGCCTTAATAAGTAGTATAGATTTTCAACGGATCGTTCTAAATCGGCCTTAATTTTGTATAGATTTTCATTAGCTACTTACAGGCAACAATAATATTTCTACAAGAGGATGAGGCAAACGTACCACTTCCTGGGGACATAGAGGTCCACAGTCTTACCCTCCTCGTACTGCATGGTGACAGTTGGGGGAACTACCGCAAGAGCAACTGAAATACAATAGGACCAACTATCAGGCACATAAAAAGAGAACAGCACTATGCAATTTGAGGGCTCATTCAGTACTGTAACAATTCAAACTTGATTGACAAGCAAGGCTATTCTATATATATAACTTAGCTATGCAAACAACTGAAGTCCAATTCAGGCTCCAATGAAAAGGCATAACTAAAACTGAACTATACAAGCAAGGCTATTCTCATGGACGCGGTTGTTTCTGCCTTGTTTAAGGCCATGACGCTTCCCTTGCCACCTCGGTTTCGAGGGATGCATCAAGATCACTAATGCAAAACAGAAATATATTTTTTGTTTGCTTGAATTCAGTCAAACAAACTGAGAAAGACGTGGATCTGATTGTTTCATTATGTCATAATAATTATCACGCCTCTGAAGAACGTTTGAAAGAAATGATGGACAAGTCTCACAAGGCAATAGAAGATGTTTCAGCATGAAAGCACTAAGTGCTTCAGAGTGCAAAACAGAAAATTTGGATAAATAGGCACATGCATGGAACCCTTCCTCGCATGTTTTGTGCATGCAAACCTACTTTTGGTTATGCTGCATACTTAAATTAGCTGAATTGTTATGTCAATGTTCTATTGCAGGTGACCTGATGTAATGCAAAGGTCTGATTGTTATGGACTTAAAAATGTGAGGAAGGTTTGCATGCAATAAAATCACTTGATGTTAAATAAAAATCTCTTATCTCTTTTGTTTTGCTCGCTCGCTGTTTATCCACATGTCCATGTGATGATGATGAGATCTAGATGTCTAAATAATTTCCATGCTTTATTGGGTTAAATTTCACTATATATGTATTTCTGTAGAATAAATATCGCTAAACATTTAGTCTGCATATCGTATTGGCTGTTCATTCCAACAGCATAAAAATGTAGCTCATATCACAGTTAACCGTGTCAAAGTATAGGCTGATCTGTTGTTTCTTTTTTTGTTTATTAGGTTCTTCGATGTCTGAATATCTGCTTGTGCTTCCAAATTCTATTTTCTTTATGCTCAGTATCAGTCGGTGCAAAATAAAAGTTCGATTACCTAATTGAATGAACCACCACTAAAAACAACGAAAATAATACGCCAAAGACCATGTATCAGATTTTAGAACAATAATACTATGTGTTTCTATTTTCGACGCTGTATGTGCTTCTTTGAGCAGTAGGCTCCGATAAAATTCAAATTTGACAGACGTTTTGCCGTCTCAATACGCTGTTTCAATTTGATGGGCAAAATCCACCAGAGTTTCAAGCACACTTGGGACCGAATCAGTGAACAGGTCACCTATCCCAGTCAGAGTCAGGGTACATGGATAAAAATGTTCAAACTTTCCAGTTTGGCAATAGATGAACAAAGTATTGTATATGTCTACTGACCCGACCGCAACCTTATCATTTGCATTTCAACCCTATCAGACTGGCAATACATGGTGTTTTGTTTTTTTTAAGGTGAAGGTACAAAAACAATGCATAGCAAGTACACAAGCAGGCCTAGCAATATTGAAGGAACCACTAAGAAACAACGAAAATGATACTCCAAAGACTATGCATTAGATTTTAGGACAATTGGTTGCTGGATCCAAAGACCATACATGAGATTTCTAGGAAAGCACGTAGTTTAAGTATGGCGTTGAAAGCAAATAAAACTGGATAACTTAAATTGTTCAATCATGATATATTGCATTGGTGCCTAGTTTTGAATGGTCAGCTTTACCAAAAAAAAGTCTGCTGATATGGAGTAGTGCAACAGTACAAGTAACCCTGACCGCGGTAAGCAGCCAAGTTACCACTAAGAAACAACGAAAATGATACTCCAAAGACCATGCATTAGATTTTAGGACAATTGGTTGCTGGATCCAAGGCCATACACCAGATTTCCAGGAAAGCACGTAGTTTAAGTATGGCGTTGAAAGCAAATAAAACTGGATAACTTAAATTGTTCAATCATGATATATTGCATTGGTGCCTAGTTTTGAATGGTCAGCTTTACCAAAAAAAGGGAAATTTGGATCCATACCATTAAAAGATCATCACTTTGGATCCATACCATTACTATCTCACTTACATGTGGGTCCACATGAGTCAATGACATGTGGGGTCCATGGTATATATCTAAAGTTTGGATCTTTTAATGGTATAGATCCAATTGTTCCCCAAAAAAAAGTCTGCTGATATGGAGTAGTGCAATAGTACAAGTAACCCTGACGGCGGTAAGCAGCCAAGTTACCAAGCAAATGAAATATATGTTGTTACATTGAAGGCGTACTGTAAGCTTGGGATTAGGGAGACCTTAAATCTGTACATAGCTTTAAAAGGATAAGTTAAACTGCTTCTCCCATGTGTTACCGGCCATGCAAAAAAGGATAAGAAGATGGCAAGTCTTGTCATACCCCAATGTCTCAAATACCACCAACCATAGTTACCATACTACTGCATTATTTCCTAAAATTGAATATGTTGTTACATTGAAGGCGTACTGTAAGCTTGGGATTAGGGAGACCTTAAATCTGTACATAGCTTTAAAAGGATAAGTTAAACTGCTTCTCCCATGTGTTACCGGCCATGCAAAAAAGGATAAGAAGATGGCAAGTCTTGTCATACCCCAATGTCTCAAATACCACCAACCATAGTTACCATACTACTGCATTATTTCCTAAAATTGAATGGTCACTTTACAGAAGGCTAAGCTTGCTTGCATGAAGTAGTGTCATACAAGTAAATCCTGATCACGGAAGCACTAAATTTGCCAAGAAAATGAACAAATGCTCAGTTACATTGAGGGGGTAACTGTAAGCTTGAGGCTTGGAAGCCTTAAAATCTGTACATTGCTGAAACGACATATTCCAACAACATAAAAATTTAGGGGATTCAAGGAATCTGGATTCTAAAGTCTTGATTCTAATTAAAAAAACTGCCTTACTCCTCAAGCGGGAGAGACCGGTCGTGGAGCAACTCGCCGTCGATCTTCACTACTCCCCTTGTAGCCTGCGCAGTCCCGGTTGTCGGCCGAGCAAGCCCCTCCTGGCCTCTGCTGAGCGCCCCCTCGGTCCACTGCAGGCGCGCTCGGACACTGTAGAGGCCCGGCGCGACGGCGTGGTACAGGAACAAGACTCTGGTGAAAACGCGTGCTCGGACGAGACTCTGGTGAAAACGCATGCTCCCGGTTTATCTTCATCGAGCTCTATAAGGTGTCTGAGGAAGTGGAGGTCGTGGGGAGGAAGCATGCAGTAGTGGACGACGTGGGGACTGAAGAGGGGGGAGTCGGTTGCACGACTGTGCGGGGGTGGGGACGGTAGAGGCCGCACAAATGGGGATGGCGCAGGGCTGGAGGCCGCCGACGGGATAGAAGATGGAGCGGCGTTGGTAGAGCAGCGGTGATGGAGCGGCGGTGGCGCTGGGCACTGGAGGCCGCGACCGCACCGAAGGCGAACAAGAGGGCGGCGACGCAAGGCGAGCATGCGGGCGGGGCGCAGCCGCGCAGGGCTGGAGGCCGTGGGCGAGGATAGGGTTTCACGGAGATGGGCCTCGCAGAACACAAATCGACAGATGGGCCTCGCAGAACACAAATCGGCAGATGGGCCTCACACGGCGTATATGGCTGTCTTAATTTTTTTGCAAGGTAAATTTAGTACCACATTGCCTACCAATTGGTGTTGAAACCTGCTTATATGTGTTCCTGTGCATGTAGCAGTATGATTGTTATCACACGGTGCATGTATCTTCCTGTGCACGTGACATGTGCAATAATTCTATTTTTTGTAAAAAATGTGTTATGGAATAAACCGGGAGCATGCACGCAGGAGCAAGCGGACCCTACCTGTCAGAGACTACCCGACAGAACACAAAAAGGCAGGCTACTATTGCTAACTTAATAAGTAGTAGAGATTCAAACTTCATTCTACAAACAGTACAATAACAATATAAAACATTACAAAACAGTGCTAACCATGTGAGTGAGCTGCTCACGATCTTACTGGTGCAAAAGTAGTTGATATATATAATTTTCTAGTTGGGTTTTGGCGACCATAGTTTGATGATATCCGCCTTAAAATAGCTTCGGAATATGTCTCTCATTACATAGATCTTGTAGAGTTTTTTTTTTGCATTGTTTATCGAGATGATGATGCTCACAAAAAAAATCGAACTAAAGAACGTGTGTATCCTGATGAACCGAGAGTCTTGAAACAGCGATTTTTGCTGGCCGCTCCTCGTAGATCGGACGGGCGCCGTGAGTCCAAAGTCCAAACGGTTATCCTCGCAGCCCTGGCCTCTCCTCTCCTCTGGCGTCTGCCTCACACCACCTCGAACGCGATGGCGGCGCCGCTCGCCCCTCTCACTGCGGCCGCGGTGCTCCGCCTCGGGAGCCGAGGCCTGCGCCACCGCATCCTCCTCGCTTCGCTCCGCCCCTGCTCCTCCGCAACCCCGCCCCATCGTTCCGCCCTCCCGGCCGCTGCACGCCGGGCCCCGCCGCCTCCTCGCCGTTTCGCCCACACTCTAGCCGCGTCTGCGGCCACGGCCATCTCCGAGGGTCAGGCGGAGTAAGGCTCTGCTCTATTTCCGTTCTCCGGCAAGGCTTCTAACCTGCTCGTTACCGCGGAAAAAAATCCAGTCTTTTGCTTGTAGTGCGTTGCAATGTGAGTCCGGGTCGTAGTATTTGGTGCTCGTGCGAGTGCCGAGGATTCTAGTGCGAGTGCTGAGCCTCAAGTTTTGCATGAATATGGCTCGAAATCATGCAAGTTGGGGTGTTGGACCAAAGGAAGAAGGGTAATCGTAGAAAAGAAACGAGTGACTGTTTCTTGGAGTGGTAGAGAGCATCCTGTGATTCACAGTGGTTAGCTGGTACTACTTGCTTCTTATGTCAACATATAGAGGGGGAGTTCTCTTGTAAAAATTGCTTGAAATGTTGTATTAGTGGGTAGTGTGAATTACTAGGTGGAATTGTCACTAGCTTTTGAGAAGAATTTACTGGTGCTGTGTGGATCTGGTGCCTCTGTATTGGGTGCCTATCTTGTTATAGGCTTGTTATGGGGTATGGAACTTGCTTGTAGAATTATCACACTCAGCAATGTTGGTTTTGAATTTATTTTGATTGTTGAGGACTTAATGAGTAAGGACTGTGGGATGTGTTCTAAAGGTTTGGCGCTACCTTTTTTTTCCAAGGTTAAATTTCATTGTACATTAAGAGGCTATATGAAAGATGTTAAACTATAAAAACTTATGTTAAATAATAAAATAACCATTCTGTTAGATTATTCACTGACTGTTGCTAAGGATATAATATATGTAGTATGATTCTTCAGCTTGGTATTGCTTCAAGCAGTTTTGGATTGCCTTTGGTGTTTAAGAAGGTTGCAAGCTAGACTAATTGGTAGTTGGCAGTAACTACGCACCAATTCCAATCTATACCACTTTCTCCGATCATTGGTAGTTCTGTTTCTTATAGCAGCAGTTCTGAAAGAGCTGAAAACCTTCGTTGTTCCAATGTACCATACTCAATTGATTATTCTCATTGTGGTTTATGTCTGCCTGTGGTGGTTGCTACTGTCGTGGAATATAACAATCCTAATGTTTTTGCTTTGTCTAGTTTAGTGCCTGGTTCAACAACTTCAACCAAGGGACGCATGTACCACGAGACGTATGGTTGCCAAATGAATATAAATGACATGGAGATTGTGCTTTCTATCATGAAAAATGAAGGCTATGATGAAATTGTCCCTGATCCTGAGAGTGCAGAGATAATATTTATCAACACCTGTGCCATCCGGGACAATGCAGAGCAGAAAGTCTGGCAGCGTCTCAACTACTTTTGGTTTTTGAAAAGGGAATGGAAAGCTAATGTTGCTGAAGGTAGAGCAAAATCTATGCGTCCTCCAAAGATTGCTGTCCTGGGGTGCATGGCAGAACGACTGAAGGAGAAAATACTCGATTCTGATAAGATGGTTGATGTTGTTTGTGGACCTGATGCATATAGGGATTTGCCTAGGTTGCTCCAGGAAGTCGATTACGGCCACAAGGGCATGAACACACTTCTATCACTTGAGGAAACTTATGCTGATATCACCCCAGTAAGGATCTCTGACAATTCAATTACGGCATTTGTGTCAATCATGAGAGGTTGCAATAATATGTGCTCATTCTGCATAGTTCCCTTCACTAGAGGTAGGGAAAGGTCTCGCCCAGTGTCTTCTATTGTCCGAGAGGTTGGTGAGCTATGGAAAGTTGGTGTGAAGGAGGTAATGCTTCTTGGTCAGAATGTAAACAGCTATAATGACACTTCTGAATTAGAAGAGTTGGAGCCTGGCAAAAACTGGCAACTCAGTGAAGGATTTTCCAGCATGTGCAAGGTGAAGAGTATGGGGTTGCGTTTTGCTGATCTCCTGGATCGATTATCTTTGGAATACCCTGAGATGAGGTTCAGGTTTACCTCGCCACACCCAAAGGATTTCCCAGATGAGCTACTGTATTTGATGCGGGATAGGTATAACATCTGCAATCTTATTCACTTACCAGCACAAACAGGCAGTACAGCGGTGCTGGAACGAATGCGGAGGGGTTACACTCGAGAAGCATACTTAGAACTTGTCCACAAAATTCGTGATGTCATTCCTGATGTTGGGCTAAGCAGTGATTTCATAACTGGTAAGCTTCCCCCTACTCCCAGGATGGATTTTTTTTTCATTTTTCTATGGCTGTCTCAAAAAGAGAGACTTGACCATATGTCCATATAGAGTGGCTTATGTGGTAAGTAGTAGGAGGTATAGCAGACCAATTCAAATTTTAAACCAATTTGCATTCACTATCAACCAGCAATTGGTATGCTACATTGAGGCTATATCTTGGTGGAATGAAGTCCCTGTTTGACCTATTTGTATTGACTTCATTACGATACTCTGTTTGAATTCAGGACGTATATCTCTGATGTACTGCAGGCTTTTGTGGAGAGACAGAAGACGAGCACGCCGAGACCCTCAGCCTTGTGAGGGCTGTTGGATACGACATGGCCTACATGTTTGCATACAGCATGAGAGAGAAGACCCACGCTCACCGGAACTACGAGGACGACGTCCCCGAAGGTGTGAAACAGAGGCGGCTCATGGAACTGATCAACACTTTCCGCGAGACCACGAAGAAGAACTACGACTCTCAAGTCGGCACAGTGCAGCTCGTTCTCGTGGAGGGGCCCAACAAGCGTGCTCCCAAAACAGAAGTGATAGGGAAGACTGATCGGGGCCACAAGGTGTCGTTTGCCCGCGTCCCTGTCCCGCACACGTTCAGCGGGGAAGAAGCACGTGAGCCGGCGGTCGGTGACTTCGTCGAGGTGAGAATTCTCAGGTCGTCGACGGCAACATTGTTTGGGGAGCCGATTGCACGCACGAGCCTGAGCGCGTTCCACAGAAATGTTTCACCCGGAGCGCAGGCTGCTGCTGCGTGAGTAGCGGTTGAATTTGTGGTTGTGGATTGAAATATGTAGTGATATTTTAAATGACTAGAGTTTTTGATATAGAGGAGAAACTGAGAACGTGCATGTCAGCCTCATGAGCCTTGGTCATTTACTTTTTTGATAAGGTTGTATTGCCATGTAAAGGTCAAACAATGTTGACAAAGTTTTTTGCTTGTTACTATGAAGTATGAACGTCAGCTTGAGATGGCTTTTTACAGCAGGAATAATGACCCAGACTGACTATGTCTGCAAATCTCTTGACCAGATGATTCACAATTTATGTACCATGTTCTTGGGGATGCCTATAGCGGATGGGAGAAGAGAGTAAGACTAAGCTGAGAATATATTACAGTTCTGTTGTGCGTACATACAGCTATCCAATTCTGTGCACGTGTTGGTGCCCTACGCCGGTAAAAGGCTATGAAGTTAATCTAAGATTAAGTTTTCTACATCAAAGCTATTTTTCCAATGATATTTACAGGATTTTCATCCCAACATGGCTGATGCGCACAGTCTGGGCTGGTGGGATTAGACCATGTTCTTTACGGCCATATGGGATCCTGTGGTTTCTGAAATTGAAACTCACCGCGAATGAATTTGTTTTTTGCAGCCAAATTTCTGTGCGGTGTTGGTCCTCCCGGAACAAATTCTGTGCAGTGTCGCGAAAGCAGCAGACGCGCAAATTCAAAACCACAGATTCATAGCACTACGCTGCAAATCAAAACTAAACGACTTGAGTACTCGAGCGAGCCCTCGACTGTAGACCATCTCCAGCCGTCTATCCGCGGTCGGACGGCCCAAACACGCATCAAATCAAACGGACGAAAATATCCCCAATCTCCCCTAAACCCCGTTCGTTGCCCACCAACGCCACCCTCCGTCATCCACCACCATCCATGGCCATGGCGTCCTCCCCGGCCTGCCACCTCCGCCACCCGCCCCGCCTCCGCCTCCTCCTCCCGCTGTCCACCTCGGCCCCCCACCCGTGGCTCTACTCCTGGTCGCACCCGCGCCAGCGCGGCCGCCTCCGCGCGCCGCCCGCCGCGCTCGACCTCCGTCCGGAGCCGTCCCCGTCGTCCGACTCCGACGATGAGGACGCCGTCGGTGCCAGCCGCTCCTCCGGCCGCTCCACCATGTCCCTCATCCTCAGCCGCCTCCGCCGCGCCGGCTACTCCGGCGAGGACCCGCGTGCCGCCGCCCCACCGCACCCGCCGCGGGGGTCGGTCGAGGACGTCTTCCGCGCCGACGATGGCGTGCTCCCCAACGCGCGCGGCGGGTTCGACGCCGACGACGAGGAGCGGGCGCTCGGGGACGCCCGCTTCCCGTGGGAGCGCCCCATGCCGCCGCCCGAGGCCGCGCCGCGGTCCGCGCGGTCGCCCACGTGGATGGCGGAGCTGACGCTCCCCGCCGCGGAGCTCAGGCGGCTGCGGCACGCCGCCATCAGGATCAAGTCCAGGACCAAGGTGGGCGGGGCCGGGGTCACGCGCGAGATCGTGGAGAAGATTAAGGAGAAATGGAAGACGGAGGAGGTGGTCAGGGTCAAGGTCTCTGGAACGCCGGCGCTCAATATGCGCCTCTTTCACGAGATACTCGAGGTTCGTTCTGATTCATCCTTTTGTCAACCTAGCTTGCATTGGTTGATGTGTAGAAAGCAACTTTGAGCTACCACATGCGTCTGCCCCGATAGATGCTTGAAAGTATATAGCAACTTGTTTTGCTTGCATAGCCGTAGCTCGCATTGATACCTAAGCAGTCTATAATTACTGGTGTTGTGATTTTAGCATCTCTTTGGTAGTACACCTTTGCACACTAAGAAGGGGAAGAACATGTTAATGTGTCTTGAAGCAAAATCGTCTTAAGTGCAGATAATATTATGGAATATTTGGATACAACTACTACAGTATATTCGGTGTACAATTAGATCTTTGAAAAACACTGCTTTTCAAACCTTATGAAAATGTTCAAAAAAATATTCTATTGTTAATTGAGTTGTTCGCAAAATAGTAGTAGTAAAAGTCTAAGTTGATTAGTTGAATTAGTGGCTTTGATTGATTCTTAACTCATTTCTGTTCAGATATTTGAAGTGCTTGTCATCTGACATACTTTCTTCCTTTTGTTGTGTGTTATAATGGTGGTGAGTAGAGAAAAACAGGAGGATTAGTAATATGGAGATCAGGGACTTCTGTTTCTCTGTACCGGGGAGTAGATTATGATGAACCGGAACCCACTAAGAAGTCAAAGAAGAATTCACAGTCTCTTGCTATGGATTCCCCAATTAAGGGGTCTTCTAATCCTTCCTTACTAGCAACTGAGACAGCGAACAGTGTACAAGACAGCAATGTAGCTTTAGTTTCTAATGCTGCGAAAGAGGAACTAGTTGTACAAGCACCAGAAATCAAGTATGAAGATGAAATTGACAAACTGTTGGATGAACTTGGCCCAAGATACACTGACTGGCCTGGATCTGACCCGTTACCAGTAGATGCAGATTTACTTCCTGCAAATATGCCAGGTTACAAGCCCCCTTTCAGAGTTCTGCCATATGGTGTTCGGTCATCTCTTAGCCGAAGGGACACTACCAATTTACGCCGTCTTGCTCGGGGACTGCCTCCTCACTTTGCTCTCGGTAACATCTGTTATGCACTTATGCTTTAGTTAAACTATGAACTTGTCAATCCATTGTACTATCTTATATTAATGTCATCTTTACTGATGGATGTTAGGACGAAGCAGACAACTCCAAGGCTTAGCTAATGCTATGGTAAAGTTGTGGGAGAAAAGTTCTATTGCTAAAATTGCTTTGAAGAGAGGAGTACAGCTTACCACCAGTGAGAGGATGGCTGAAGATATTAAAGTAAGTACAGAAAGTGTCTCTTGTTAGATTTGTACAATTTGGATAGCATATGTAAATATTTACATCCTAGTTAGAAATATTATTTGATCATTAGCAACAGCACATTACAGATTCAATCATTCGAAGTCCTAGGTTTTCTTTTGCAACTGTCACATTCATCCATTTTGATCAGCTTGAAGTTTGTATTTTATTTCTTAGTCTTACTAAATGCACATTAATGGCTATGTACTCATTTGGGCTCTTGATCAATAGAAAATCCTGGCAGATTTTGCATGAAAAAAAAAATCATAGTTTCTACGAAAGATTAAATCGATGAGAGTTATGGACTTGTGGTCCTGTGGAACATAGATTATGAACCAAAATATTAATGTTTGCATTTGGCTCCCTGTTATAGAGAATAATCTGTTACTGCTGTTTTTCTCTTCACTTATCCATTTGCTCAAGTTTTTAGGTAGGTCTTGTAGTGAACTAATGATCATAGCTAATGTTTTTTTTTTCAATCCACCAGAAATTAACAGGTGGTGTGATGCTTTCAAGGAACAATGAATTTATAGTCTTCTACAGAGGGAAGGATTTCTTGTCCTCAGAACTTGCAGAGGTGCTACTAGAGAGGGAAACATTAGCAAAGTCACTTCAAGATGAAGAAGAAGCACGGCGAAAGGCAGCGTCTTATTTTTCAAGTGCTGAGACATATGCACAGCCCACTGTAGCTGGTACTCTAGGAGAGACTCTGGAGGCTAACTCTAAATATGGAACTAAACGTGATGAGAATCATGCGGAGAAAATGGCAAGAACTGTTGAAGCTGCAAGACATGCTGACCTCGTCAGAAAGCTAGAGTGGAAGCTTTCACTTGTAAGTGACCAAGACCAAGTTTGAATAATCTAAGTTCACTTTGTTAGATTCTATCTTATCTTCTGGAAACATTTTTTTTCTTTTTTGTGTGCCTCATGATGTCCAAAATGTGTCAGTAACTTATACCCCCTAAAATATAGCAGAGTGCAGATGCATAATTTTAGTATGACAAGTAGTTTAGGGCATGTTTTTTTCTCTCCTTGTTTGTGGCTTTTTTTTTTGGGGGGGGGGGGGGGTTAAATCTAGGCTATGCCAACTGGCTTGGGAGTAAAAGACTTTGTTGTTGTTGTCGTAAGTAATATAGGGTCATGTTGCATCTAAACTTGTGTGGCTAAATTCTTGTATGCATCGTATCATTGGAAGATGCAAGTTATATAATTTGAATTGAACTAATTTCACTTTATTTATGTACAGGCACAGAAAAAGATGGAGAAAGCCGAAAGGGTACTAGGAAAGGTTGAGACAGCCCTGAGGCCAACAGAAGATTCCAGACCTCCTGAAACAATAACAGATGAAGAGAGATTCATGTTCCGGAAGCTTGGTCTAAGGATGAAGGCATTTCTGCTCCTTGGTAATTCCTTTGTCTTTTTTTGTGTTGGATTTTTGCACAGTTAGGGCTAGTTTGGAAACTTCATTTTCCAAGGGATTTCTATTTTACCAAGGGAAAATGAACTAATTTCCCTTGGGAAAATGGGGTTCCCAAACTAGTCCTTACTGGGAAAGTCACCAGAGGGCACATTGTCTGTTGCTACCTCAGATTATCTGTCTCTTCAATCCGTCATTTTTGTTATTCTTAGTTGCTGATGAACGAAGGATAGGCCTGGTGCAGTGGTGTGAGCTGTGTCACTGAGTCACCGTGTCGCATATTCGAATAGCAGCTTCGTATTTGCGAGAAAAAATTGCCCTGGTTTATCCCTTGCCGAGACCCCATTTCATGTGGGGGCCTCTGGCATTGCTACATTGGGTCAGCCCTTTTTTTTAGTTGCTGACGAACAAAGGTACTGAGTAGTATAAATGTTGCACGCATCGAGGTATGCACATTTTATGAAGATGTAGGTCAAATATAAAACAGTTGTAGCACCTAATAAAATGTAGACCTAACATAGCAGTAACAAATGAATGGAGGGAGTGATCTATATTACCATTCTCAGGATAGTTGGAACATTGGATCCTTCTGATTTTGTAGTGATTGGTTGAGAAACTATTTGTATTGCTTGCAATTCTTTTTTTTGGGAAGCATTACTGCACCTCTTCGTTTTAATAACCTGACCACTTATATTACTGACATGAGATCTCGTGTCCTTAAAAGAGTCTTTTTTGTATCAGTTTCTGTTTTCTTGCTTCATTTTTACTTCCTCCATCCACTTGCAGGAAGAAGAGGAGTTTTTGACGGCACAATTGAGAACATGCACTTGCACTGGAAGTACAGGGAGCTGGTGAAGATACTAGTGAAAGCGAAGTCTTTTGCAGACGTGAAGAGGATAGCACTGTCGCTGGAAGCCGAGAGCGGGGGAATCCTAGTTTCAGTCGACAAAGTCTCCAAAGGCTATGCCATTGTTGTGTTCCGAGGGAAGAAGTACAGACGCCCTTCCTCGCTCAGACCTAGAAATCTCCTGTCAAAGCGGAAGGCTTTGGCCAGATCCATCGAGCTCCAGAGACATCAGGTACCGTTTCGGTTTTGTGGCGGTTTACTCAAAGTTGAGCTTACATATGTTGGGTTGTTCCAAAACCAACGGAACACGTATTATGCATTTATGCTTGCAGCACTCTATACCATGTCTGTTTCAAGCATGGTCATTTATCTGGCATACAATTTTTATAAGGGTTAATTAGAAATATACCAACTTTCGTTCATCTTCACTTGAAATGTTTTTTTCGCAATTTAATTTCGTGACAGGCCCTGAGTCGTCATTTCGCAAAGCTAAACAGGAAGGTGGAGCGGCTTAAGGCAGAACTGGTGCGTACGTATACAGTAGCCAACCAGTTTTTTTTTTTTTCTTTCTCGAATGAAATGGTGTCGTGTACATATGAAGTAATCATTAAATGATGTCATTTGTTGTATCTTATTGATTTATTTTTCAGGTCCAGATGGAAGACGTGAAGGAGCAAGGAGACGAGGAGCTGTACGCCAAACTGGATGCCGCCTATTCGAGCGACGACGAAGACATGGAGGTGAGTGCGATGAACAATCAGGGACAAGCATGGCATGCATGCCCTTTGAGATTCTGGTAAACGTTCACGATCTGGGGCCGTGTAGGATGAGGACGACGAGGCCTACCTCAAGCGCTTTGACAATGAGGTCGCCGGTGCTACCGCCGACGACGATGGCAGCGACGACTACACCTCCGCCGCCGATTACCCCGACTCAGACGACGAAGCTGGTGATTGCTCCGAAGACGAAGGCGAGGACGACGAAGATGAGGCGGCTGCCGGAGTCTCTGACGCTGGCTTCCACGGCGAAGTAGTAGGTTTCAGTTCCGACACCGACAGACGAAACCACGACGTAAATGAGTACTAGAACAGTGCTGGTTGTTTGATGCATCGGCGTCAGCGCTTCACGTGGGGTTCGTCAGGCAGGCTTCGCTGGCTGGAATGCGCGTGGTGTAGGTGGAAGGCCCTACGCTGCTTGGCGGTGCCGGTGCTGCTGGGGGCGCATGAACGATGAATCCTGCGGCTGACGCCCTCGTTTCCGGCCTCGGGCCCAATGCATCGAGCCAGGAAGGTGTCCGCTCCTCACCGCGAGAGCAGGCAGTTCGACTTTGCGCGTACCGTACGCAATCTTCCGTGTTCCCTTGCATGGTAATGCCAAAACATCACAGAGCGGTGAGCACTGCACTTTGTACGAAACGCGCAGGACAATCCACTGTCCATACCCATAAGACATAAAATACGTACTCCTTCTGTCCACATAAATTAGTCGTTTTAGGTTTGTTCTAAGTCAATCACTATTAATTTTAACTAATTACACCAGATGTTTTATAAGATTTTATGGTATAAAAGTAAAGTTGTTAGATTTATTATGACTTAAACTACTATACTATATAATTCTTTTCGTTTAAAATAATTTAATCTTATATATACTGTTTGTCAAAGTTTAAATAGCTTAGCTTTAAGACAAACCTACGAAGACTAAGTCATGTGTGAACGTAGAGAGTACGTACTTTACCTTGGCCCGGCCCGGATGCAATGCAGCTAAAATAACAAGATGAACCCCCCTGAATCCAAGCGAAGTTGGCATGGCATGCACGTGTCCTAGCTATCATTGACTACCGAGCCCGGCGGGTGGAAACGCACATGCCCCACATGCATGGCCTCTTGTTGGATCGAGGCGACAGCGGTAGTGAGTTGACCGCAGATGTATATACTTGTATTAAGGGGGTGTTTGGTTGTCCCTACTAAAATTTAGTCCGGGTCACATCAAGCGTTTGACTTTCAAATAGGAGTATGAAATATAGACCCAACCAACTGGACTAGATTCGTCTCGTCTTTTAATCTTCAGCTGACAAATTAGTTTTATAATCTGACTACATTTAATAACCGAAACGGAGGTTTAAACATTCGATGGGACAGAGGCTAAATTTTAGCGGGGTGTAACCAAACACCCCCTAAGTTTTGATGCGTGCGTAGCATTTAGGCTAATCACCGTGACGATTTCACGTACCTATTTTTAAAAATACCACGTCAATTTGATGGACGAACCACCCTCTCTTAACCGAGGAGTTTCATTTCACTATTTCATATGTCAATATACTTCTTAAATGTTACATATAAATAACCAATAAGATTTACTCAATTACATGAGGATGAAACAAAACACTTTTAGTGGAGGTTTCACACAGTTTCCAAGACATTGGAAACGAGTTAACATGGTTTCATCCTCATGAAACTCCATAAAACTCTTCCTTTCTAAATGATGTGACATGTCATCCAAATAGATGATGTGGCAGGTTAATTAATATATGAAACACTTAATAAAACCTCCATTGTGATTAGCCTTAGACTAATCGATCACGATCTAAATATTTATTATGATTTATTTGAGCTCTAAAATAAATATGTACAACTCTATTTAATATCTATTTTTTGGAGTCTCTAGAGGGTTAAATGTAAAAAAAAATACAATAGATGAGTTCTTCGCGAAGAGCCCGTCTCTAAACGGCTCTCCATACATAATGCCTCTTGTCCCCTAAGAGCATCTCCAAGAGATTAGTCAAATGGCTCAGCAAGCCAAATTTTGGCTACTCAATAACAAAATAACTCTCCAACAGACTAGTCATCCAACTTGCCAAGTTATCCGGCTCTTTAAATTGACTCCCTCTCTAGCTAAGTTTGGCTAGCCGCTGACTAGCCAAACTAAATAGAGAGTCTGTTGGAGTGAGATGCTACATATAGAATGTAATCTTTATGAAGAGGTAAATAGAGTGTCATATAGAGAGTCGAAAATGGAGTGTCTCTTGGAGATGCTCTAAACAGGCTAGCTAATAAATTTGCTAATTGTTAGCCGTAGGTTTATAGTTTCAAAAGTACATTATATCTTACTATATGCAAACACATACATCCCCACAACATTTGAATATCGTTAAATCGAAAAGGTAAGTGTAGAAATCCATTGGGCCCCACCTGCAGAAGAAGGGCGTCATTGTTCATACAAGGAAACACATGTTAACCTTGCCAAGATAATAAGATTGCGAAATGAAGGAAATTTAAAATAAAAAAACGTGGATTTCCAGAAGCGCGTACTGACAACTGCCCCTACCCACGAAAGACAAACGTCTCGTGCACCCGGATCGGAGCCCACGTATCCCCATAGCCCACCACCACCACACGCCTCCTCACACCGGGCCCACTACTTTCTCGTCCTCACACGTCAGTGACACAAGCCAATACCCCATGTCCATGACCCCCTACCCCCACCCCAGCCTACGATCTCTCACAGAGTCACAGTCACTGTTCACACAACAGCTGCTAGTAGCCGTAGCCGTAGCCCGTAGGCGAGCCAGAGGCGGCCCAATTCGAGAGCGGTTCCGGCGGCGTGGGCGGCGCCGTGCCTGAGATCGGAGCCCCGTGGCGCGGTGCTGGCAACTGGCGGCGCGATGTGGGCGGTCCACGGGAGGGAGTCCACGGCCGCTGCGCTTCGCCTGCTGCTGATCGCGATCGCCTGCGGCCTCGTCTTCGCGCTCCTCCACCTCCCCCTCCCGGATGGCCGTGCGCGAACCGCCGACCCCGGTGAGTCCCGCGACTTGCCTCCTCGCGTCGCGGAGAACCCCTCGCGCCTGATTTGGTTGGGACCTGGGAGCGCGGGGTTCAGTGGCGCGCTTGCGCTTGGTGTGGTGTACTGGTGTGTGTGTGTGTTCTGCGTTTTTTTTTTTTTGCCTTTGCTGATAGCAATGGGAACCTGCTTTGCGTGCAGGTGGGCAGCGCGGCGCTGCTGGGGGCGGCGGGGCCCGCCTGTCGGTGCAGCAGGTGAGAGTGAGACCGTCCCAGGCGATCCTGATCCTGGTCCTTTCCTCCTCCCGTTATGTCGATCCCATTCTGAATTTGGTGCTTGTTTGCGCAGGGGAGGGTTCGAGAGGCCAGAAGGCTGAGTGTCGTCACCGAAGAGGTAATTCGTTGCAGCTGTAATGTTGTTTGTTGGGTTTGTATCTATCGACAGTGTACTGCTTTATAGTTTTTTTACATATAAAAATAAAGTATCTGGGAACAACTTTTTTTTCCCATTTCATCCCTTGAAGTAGCTGTTCCTGGGACCCGGGTGCCAGTGTGGCAGAGAAGTACCACTGCTGAATTATAATAAGAAAGAATAGGGTTTCGTGGCGCCAAATTGCTGAATTCTGTCACTTGTCTTTTTCAATATGTTTTTGAGCAGAGGTCTCAACTGAATGCTGTTAAAGATACTAATGACAGTGCTCTTTCTGCAGACAGATGGGCAAACTGACGAAACGGCGGCGGAAGAAGATGAAAGGATATCTAAATCTCCCCCAGACACCAAAGAGAAGATCTGGATGATGCAAGATCAGCTAATTTTGGCCAAGGCATACTTGCATTTCGCTTCTCCCCAAGGTAGTGTACATTTAGTTCGAGAGCTGAAATTGAAGATAAAAGAGATCGAAAGGGCAATAAGCCACTCAAGTGGAGGTACCCATGTACCTGGGAGGTATGCTTTAGTTGCAATGATCATTAAAGTAGTTAGTGTTGAACCATGCAAATGCTTCATGGAAGAAACAATCTGTTACTGACATGAAAAACACCATGCAGTGTGTTGCAAAAAATAAAGGCGATGGAGCTGACCCTTTCAAAGGCTCAGAGGACCTACCCGCATTGCTCTCAGATGACGTCAAAGCTACGTGCAATGATGCATAATAGTGAAGAATTGGTCAGAGCACACCAAAGTGAATCTTCATTCCTTGAGCAGGTTGCTGTGAGGACATTACCCAAAGGCCATCACTGCCTAGCAATGCAGCTTACCGCAGAATACTTTTCGTTAGATCCCACTAAACGTGAATTCCCTAAAAGAGACAACATTCAGTTGGATGGTTATTATCATTATGCGATGTTCTCTGACAATGTGCTTGCAAGTGCTGTGGTTGTCAACTCTACAATTGCTGCATCAAAGGTATGAGCTTAGATTCGTGATGCAATATTTTTTTTAGTGAATTCGTGAAGCAATAATACCTGGCTTGCTTTTTCTGTGAGCTTCGTACTTGCTGAATGCAGTACAATTAAAATAATGGAACTTCAATGTGGGAACTGCTGCGGTATGCTATCTGCATATCTGTAATTACCACATCATGTTGTATAAAGAAAATTTAGATGCAATGAGCATGGAAGGGAGGACTGCACCATGACTTCTTCAGTAGAATCTTCTTTTCATTCAGCCTGTCTTATTTGGCAGGATCCTGGAAGGATATTATTACATATTGTAACTGACGCGTTGAATTATCCTGCAATGATGATGTGGTTTCTGACAAACCCACCAACTCCATCAGTAATCCAAATCCAGAGCCTAGATGATTTGAAATGGTTGCCTGGTGATTTCAGTTCCAGATTCAAGCTGAAGGGGGTTCGGGATCCGAGATACACTTCTGCACTCAACCACTTGCGTTTTTATTTGCCAGAAGTGTTTCCATCTTTGAGCAAGGTTCTACTCTTGGACCATGATGTGGTAGTACAGAATGACTTGTCTGGATTATGGGACCTAGATATGAAGGGTAAGGTAACCGGTGCTGTCGACACATGCACCTCAAGTGAAGGTTTCTGCCAATTGGATAGCCTTATTGATTTTTCCAATCCAAGCGTCTTCAACGAACTTGACCCAAAGGCTTGTGCATTTGCATTTGGGATGAACATATTTGACCTGAACGAATGGCGCAAACAGGGTTTGAGTACAACCTATCATAGATGGTTTCAACTGGTGAGTTTTGATGATAATCTTATTAATTAATTTTTGACGGAGCACATGTTTTTTTTTATGGAACCTGTTTCACGTTGGCTTCCAATTTTCAGGGCAAAAGTGAGAAGTTGTGGAAGGCAGGAAGCCTGCCACTGGGTCAGGTTGTCTTCTACAACCGAACGCTGCCTCTGGACCACCGGTGGCATGTTCTAGGGCTCGGTCATGACTCCAGCATCGGAAGAGATGAACTCGAGAGTGCCTCTGTCATCCACTACAGTGGGAAACTCAAACCCTGGTTGGAGATTTCTATCCCAAAGTACAGAGGCTACTGGAACAGGTACCTTAACTACGATAACCCGCACTTGCAGCAGTGCAACATTCACGGATAGAGGCGATGGCGGGTGAGGTGATTCGCAAGGTAGAACTGGGATATACGCAACTTCGCTGTAGTAACTTATTAGGAGAGCAAGTTGTTGTTTTTTTGTTTTGTTTCTGTTGCTAGATGCCCTATTTGCAATTTTGTTTGCTAGTAGTCACAATCGGTACAAAAGCAAAAAGGAAACAAAATCGAGTACACGAGCTACAGTTTCACTAGTGATACACTGAAGGATTGACAAAAGTCAAGCCACTAGCTAACATTATCAATAACTAGTGTTGCCTCGGACCTGGGGAAGAGTGCGAATTCCACGGAGCTCAGTTAGCGTGCGTTGGACAAGATAGATGTAAAGTTTTCGCGATAATATCGTTCTCTCTTACAAAGAAAGGGGTTTTACTACTGCCATTTAAAATTATGCCGCAGTGCTGGCGTTGCCATCGCTTTGTTTTATTTTCCTTTTTTTAATGATATATTTGCAATGTAAACTATATGGCTCTCCGTTGTGGACATCTCAGCAGGGTGAAGAAGAATATGAAAAACATGACGGTGTAGCTAAGGTCGCATCTTCTATTTCTACTAGGTGAATGCCGTGCGTTGCGACGAGAGTAAAAAAATTTTGTATGAATTATATATAATGCCAAAGTAAGATCTTGGTAGGATCATTGAGGTCAACATATTTTAACATATATCAAGTGTTTTACCAATTCAGTTAACATATATCAACTCACGCATGACACATCCTATCATACACATATTGCAGAGGGTCCACATAGATGTCATGCTAGCAGCAGATTGGGCGTCAATCTGGTTGTAGCGCTGCATAGATGCAATCAAGTTGAGGAACAAAGGATCAAAAGTACCACAACCACCTTCCTTGAACAAGATCTTGAGCCTTGTACTTACAAAAATATAGCCACCTTCCAGATCACTACCCCTTGATTTGGAATCAGCACGACGACAAGGAAGTGGAGGGTGCGGGGAAGCGAGTATAAACTGCTCATGTTGGCAAAGCTGCAGATTTGACATCCTTATTGCCTGAACCAATCCAAAACAAAATGATATATCAGATTTCAAACGAATCCACAATAAAAGAAGAGCACAAACTTTACATTAGATTAGTGCATGTTTTAAGTGAATTCGATCACAGGAAAGAAATTTATGTGAATGCTGCATAGCAAAAATCTCAGAGTTCTGGTAGAGCTTGAGATGCTTGTGTAATATCAACAATCAATCCTGCCTGTTTAGCTTGAGATGCAGAAGAGAGACGGGCTGACACCCGTGAGCCGAGCCGTGCCTGTTTCAGCAGCAGGAGCGCATAATTCGTCAGCAGATAAGCGGAGGCGTAAACAGAGTCGAGATGATGGACGGAGGGAGAGGCTCGGGGTGTTCCGGCGACGTACGCACCTGCGGTTCTGGAACCAAACCTTGATCTGCTTGGGCTGCTACGCCACTGCAATTGTGCGAAACAGCGATGATTCCAATGGAATCCAGACCAGGCTGTAAAGGAATACATGCTTTAAGTAATTAGCCAAAACAGAATTTAAGTAGACAACACAAGGCACATATCTTTCTTTTTGTCACAATAAGTGAATTACCTTCATCCCAACCATTTGCACCCAATCGATAGCAGTTCCTGTTGCTTTCGACAGAAACTCTGCCAAGGTCTCCTCAGCATTAGCTAGTAGACTGTCATATTGAAAAAAACTCCATAAGATTTACAAGCACAATAGCAGCCTAAAAATGTTAGGGACTGAAATTACCCAGCTGGGTTATTTGCGTCCCGCTGAGGATGCGGAACTCCAGTAAATGTTCCCAGCGGCGTGAACGCAGCGGGCCTCAAACCACCACGGGTTGAAGTCCACAATGGCCACCTCGGTGCTCAGCAATGCGCATCAGTCGCAGTTGCCTGCTAGGGTGCGCATCTGAAAACAACATGGAAAAAATGGAGTTATGTAACACTTCAGATAAGAACAAAAGTGTTCATAATGTTTAGAGACAGACAGACAGATATTGGCCTGATCGGACATACTGTTTTACAGTTTGACGAGGGTGCAAGGGGAGGGACGCGCGATAAGCAGATTCGTGGGGGCGGCATCGCCGTCTCCGAGCTTGCCGGGGAGAGGGCGGCGTGTGAAGCGCATGGATTTTATAGACCTCTTTAACATAACACAAGTAGCCTAATTGAGCACAATAGTAAAATTCTAAAAATATACCTGGGTAACTAAATATATGTTTTTTGGCATCTATAACATCTGAGGCTGCAACAAAATTTATATATTACATATTATCGAATGAAGCAGCAACAACAAATATCATGCATAAACAACAAAAAATGTTTCTTACAGAAGCATATGGTCACCAATGACCATCAACCAGCAGAACCCACCTTAACCAATGACCATTCTGACCCATTGGTGTTCTGAATCCTTGATTTTGTCATCCGTTATAGAGGCTGCTGAGATTGGAGAGACCATGTCGCAGTATGGGCTTGAACCTTAGGAGTATAGCCCTGTCATCGACGGTAGGAAAAACCCTCAAGCTTGGCTACACTTCTGAATGGCTTTGCAGTAATTCATAAAACTGTTGAGAGTGAAAAAAAACATAAAGCATCATGTTATTAATCATAAAAAAACCTAAAAAAGATGATAACAAACTTTGAAATATCGTTCACGGAAGATGAATGGTTTTCTCAACTAACCAGGGAAACGTGTTTAGGTTTGAGCTAGGATTGGAGAAACCAGATCCTAAAAGGGCTCTGCAGAGTGCTTTTTTTACAATCGCACTATCTTATGTGATCAGTGGATTGGTCCCTCTCCTGCTCTACATGTTCGTCTCCACATCCCAGAAAGTCATGCCCACATCCATTGAAGTCACATTGGCCGCACTACTTTTCTTTGGCTACATCAAGGGCCGTTTTACTGGGAATCAGCCACTCATCAGTGCACTGCTATCATTGGAGCACTTGCTTCAGCAGCAACATATGGGATGGAGAAGGCAGTTCAAGCTAGATAGTTGTTGTCTTGTTGAAAGCATCAAGCATTTGGTAACCAAAATTTCAGTAGGCTGCCTTAAACTAAGGAAGTCATAATTCTTCTCCTTTGGTACATCCCATTAAATTACTAATTGCATAGCCCAATGCTAGTCTATTTTGGACCTCTTTTATCTCCTTAATATTATTGATACGTAGCTCTCCCGTGTATTCCAGGAAAAAAATGTAGTCTACTCTTATTCAATTTTGAATAAATATAAGGGCTCTGAAGGTTCGTTGGTTGTGGACCAATAAAGTGGACCGTCCCCTTCCTTGGGTTGGTTTCCAAATTGAGGCTCCTCGGAATGCTACTGCTTTGTTTAACATGGCAATAGCTCCAGTACTGGGTAATGAGGAAAACATTCTGTTCTGGAAGGATAGGTGGTTAAACGGAACTTCCATTGCTGATTTGGCTCCTCATTTGATCCAAAACATTGCAAGGCGAGTGATTAACAAAAGAACTGTAGCAGAAGCTATATATAACCACAAGTGGGTGGCTGATATAAAAAGGGCCGTAACCATACCATTAATTGTGGAATATGTCCAGGTTTGGGACCAAGTGCAAGGGGTAGTTCCTCATACTTTTCGATGGAAGTTGACAGATTCAGGAGAATACACCAGCTGGTCTGCCAATGCAGCCTTCTTCTTGGGAACCATCCGTTTTTCACCTTGGAAGAAAATCTAGAAAAGCTAGGCTCCCCTTCGTTGCAAATTCTTTATTTAGTTGGTGCTCAAGAAGCGCTGTTGGACAGCAGATAGACTGTCCAAAACAGGATTACCCCATCCTAGGGCTTGTCCTTTCTGTGATCAAGTCGCGGAGACAATCACCCACCTTCTGGTCGGCTGCAGTTTCTCCAGACAGTTTGGTTTCACATACTCCAGACCCTGCATGTCCCAAACCTAGCTCCTGGTTTGGCTGATTTTATAAATGAAAACAATCATACTATTCGCATACATGAATGAAAAACATTCTATTCACATATATAAATGAAAAACAAACCTCCATTGCATGCATCGATACACCAATTAGAGATAATGGATAGGCTATGATTTTATAACCTATTTCTTCCAGTTCAATAGGGCTCAGTATAGGAGTTTTACCACCGCCTTCTAACATGTTGGCCTGTAGGTCAAGAATATGATGAAGGCATTGCAAGTATATGAAAACCAGAAACACTGATACACATTGAAAGAACACCAGGTTGGGAAGCGTTTGTTACCTACCGTAGTAGGCCGCCTGTATGTATTTATAGGAGATGGAATACCATCATCAGATTACAAAGGGGCTGGCGCCAGCAATCAATCAAATCAATCAAAACAGATTATGATTGATTGGATTCTATCTATAACAGATCTGATTGATTGCCTCAGATTATATCTATAACTGAACAGATCCTTTCCTAACTGAACAGATCCTGAACAGATCCTTTCCTATCTTTACACAGGCGCATCACCCTTTCCTTACTTTACAGATACATTCTTAATATTATCTAACATCCCCCCTCAATCATAACTTGCATAAGTTAAGATTGTCTCTGAACAGATCCATCTTCTTCTTCGTCAGAGCTTTTGTAAAACCATCTGCTATCTGGTCATTTGTAGAAATCACTCTCACATCCAGGAGCTTCCTTGCCACTCTTTCGCGCACAAAATGGAAGTCAATTTCAACATGCTTAACACGACCATGAAAGACTGGATTAGCTGTGAGATAGGTAGCTCCAATATTGTCACACCAGATTCTTGCTGTAGGGGGACAAGAAATTTTCAGTTCCTTCAATAGAGACTGAATCCACATCAACTCAGCAGTGGCATTTGCAATAGCTTTGTATTCAGCCTCAGTACTAGATCTTGACACGGTTGGTTGTTTGCGGGCGCTCCAGGATACCAAATTACTGCCCAGAAAAACAGCAAATCCCCCTGTAGAGCGCCTGTCATCAATATCTCCAGCCCAATCTGCATCAGTGAAGGCACTGACCAACAGAGAAGGTGACTTTGAAATCTTCAACCCATGGTGAAGAGTGTATCGAAGGTACCTTAAGATACGCTTGACTGCTGTCCAGTGATCTGTTGTAGGTGAATGCAAATATTGGCACACTTTGTTCACTGCAAAACTGAGATCCGGACGAGTCAAAGTTAGATATTGTAGGGCACCTACTATGCTTCTATACCGTGTTGAATCATCAGGCCCAAGGGGTTCACCATTGTGAAGGCTTAATTTTTCTGAAGTAGAGAGTGGTGTAGTGGTAGGCTTGCAATTTATCATACCAACTCGACTAAGAACATCTGAGGCATACTTTCTCTGCGAGAGGTGAATACCATTATCTACCTTCTGCACTTCTATTCCAAGAAAATAATGTAATGGGCCAAGGTCTTTTAGTGCAAAATCAATTTTCAGATCCTTGAGCAAAGCTGAGACAAAATCCTGAGATGAACTTGCTACAATTATGTCATCAACATATACAAGCAAGAAGATGGTGATACCTTCCTTGATGTAAAAGAACAGAGAGGTGTCTCCTTTGGATGCTTGAAAACCTAGCTGCAAAAGTTTGTCACTGAGTCTGGAATACCATGCTCTAGGTGCCTGCTTCAGACCATAAATGGCCTTGTCAAGCTTGCAAATGTGGTGTGGCTGCAGCTTGTCTTCGTAACCTGGTGGTTGCTTCATATATACATCCTCCTCAAGAATGCCATGAAGAAACGCATTCTGAACATCAAGTTGTCGTAGTGACCACCCTTGTGAAACAGCTAGAGAGAGAATAACCCGAATAGTGGCCGCCTTCACTACTGGACTGAATGTGTCCTCATAGTCAATCCCGTACCTTTGCTTGAAGCCTTTAGCGACTAATCTAGCCTTGTATCTATCCAGAGTACCATCTGCCTTCTTTTTGACCTTGTACACCCATCTACAATCAATAATATTTTTAATTCCTTCTGGTGGAACCAAGTGCCAAGTTTTGTTCTTAGCCAAGGCCTCAAATTCAGCATCCATTGCATGCTTCCAGTTTTCATCACCCAAGGCCTCCGCTAAATTTTGGGGCTCACTAGTGGCAGCCAAACAGCCATACTTGATGCGCTGTATTGTACCATTCTGAAGTCGAGTACGAGGTCTCAGATCTATGTAACCACCTGCAGCTGAAGCACTTTCAGTTCCTTCCATGAGAGACACATGTTCTTCTGATTCTGAAGCACTTTGAAACGATGGTGAAGGAGCTGCAGTAGGTTCTTGTGAAGGAACAACAGAAGAAAAAGATGTTGTGGCAGTTTCTGGTAATGCAGCTGAAGGTGGAGTTGATATGTTCTTCTCTCTTCTCTGGTACGTGGTAGTGATAGGTGGTTTCATATATTGTTTTGTTGCACTCTTGGGCTGAACCTGCTCCTGTTCATGCACTTGGAGCTGCTCAGTACCTATCTCCTGCATTCTGACATCAGAGACCACACTAGGAACAACATCATCAATTGCATTAGCCTCAGTAACATCAGACAAAGTGTGATCAGCTGTATTAAAAATGCCCCTATTGTCAAGGTTGGATGAAGGAAATAAGGTAGAAGGCAGGAGATTAATTTGTGCTCTAAGACGTGCTCCAGCATTTGCATGAAGTTCAGCAAAGGGAAAAATGTGCTCATCAAACACAACATCCCTAGAGATGTAGACACGACCAGTAGAGACCTCTAGACACTTGTATCCTTTGTGCATATTGCTGTAGCCTAGAAAGACACATCTTGTAGAGCGGAAAGCCAATTTTCGAGTATTATAGGGCCGCAGGTTTGGCCAGCATGCACAGCCAAAAACTTTAAGAAAATTATAGTCAGGGGACTGTTTGAACAAGTGCTCAAGAGGTGTAGAGTAATCAAGAAGTTTCGTGGGGGTGCGATTAATGAGGTATGCAGCTGTGGCAAAAGCCTCATCCCAGAACTTAAGCGGCATGGATGCTTGAGCAAGGATAGACAACCCAACTTCAACAATATGTCTATGTTTGCGTTCAGCAGGTCCATTTTGCTGATGCGCATGTGGGCAGGACACATAATGAATGATGCCAAGTTTAGTAAAGAAAGAATTTAGGCGTTGATACTCGCCTCCCCAGTCTGTTTGCATAGCAATAATTTTGGTGTCAAATAGGCGCTCAACCATGGTTTGGAACTCAGTAAATCTTTGGAACACTTCAGACTTATGTTTCAGCAAATAAATCCAACTGAATTTGCTAAAATCATCTATAAAACTGACATAGAATTTTTTTCGACCAACGGACTCGGGGGCTGGGCCCCATACATCCGAGAAAACGAGTTGTAAAGGCTTGGTAGAGACACTTGTTGACACTGGATAAGGTAATTGGTGACTCTTGCCTTGTTGACAAGCGTCACAGACAGACAGACTACTTGACTCACTAGAACATATGATCTGATTATTATTGGCTAATTTTCGAATGATCTGCAATGATGGATGACCCAAACGATTGTGCCATAGAGATGGAGATGACTTGATGGCGCCAAAAGCCCCCCTCCAAGAACTGTCTGATGGAAGGGGATAAAGACCATCTCTGCATCTACCTTGAAGAAGAACCTTCCTCGTGTCCAGATCCTTAATCAAAAAATGATTTGGAAAGTATTCAAGTGCATGATTATCAGATGAGAAACGATGAACAGAAACAAGATTTTTTTGTGCTGTTGGGACATGCAAGATATTATTGAGATGCAAGGGTTTAGTAGGGGTATCAATAACAGCATGACCAACATTGCAGATGTTCATACCTGCACCACTTGCAGTGTGAATCTGATCTGTCCCCTTGTACTTCTCATGAGTGGTCAGTTTGTCCAGCTGAGACGTAAGATGATCCGTTGCAGCTGTATCGGTATACCAATTTGTATCAACACCATAGCTGTGCATTGCTGCTGCTGCACTCTTGGAATTTGAGTTGGAATAGTTGTCTTCATCATATCGGTACCAGCACTTGCGAGCAGAATGCCCAGTTCTGTCACAAACCTGACAGGTTATTGTGTTACCATCAGATCTGTGCCCTCCTGGACCACCACGCCTTCCTGGCGCATTGCTGTTGCTGCTGCGACCAGGATTAAACCGGCCATTGCGACCCCGGCCACGCGGGCCAGAACTACCACGACCACGACGGGCAGCAACATTAGCCGATGGCTGGGATCCTCCATACAGCAAAGCCATCCTGCTCTCAAAATTGAGGAGTTGCGAGTATGCCTCCCCAACTGAGACAGAATCCTTCTGTGCAACAAGGGCAGAGACCACAGGGTTGTATTCTTCATCTAGTCCCGCAAGGATGTAGGAGACTAGTTCTTCTTCATCAATGGGCTTCCGAGCAGATGCCATCTCATCTGCAAGTGCCTTCATTTTTGTAACATACTCAGAAATTGACAAGTTACCTTTCCGAGTCATGGCCAATGCAATCCTGGTGTTGACTGTTCTTGCCCGGGACTGCACTGCATAGGTCTGTTCCAGCATGTTCCACACCTCCTGGGGCGTGGTGTAGGATGATACCTGACCCATGACTTCTTTGGACATGGAGGTGATGAGGAAGCCGAGGACCTGCTGCTCCAAGGCAGCCCACCGGATGTACTCCGGGTTGCTTTCCTTCACTGTCTTGTCGCCGTTCTTGACGTCGATCTGCTCTTCAGGCGCCTTGGCAGAGCCATCAATGTAGCCCTGCAGTTGTGCGCCACGAAGGATGGGAAGAACCTGCGCCTTCCAGAGCGCATAGTTCGACTTGGTTAGCTTCTCAGCTATAGTTTGCCCTAGCAAAGGTGTAGGTATAGCCATGGAGGATGAGCTTGCCATGATATCTCCTGGCGTCTGCTATGGGCTGGGGGTGGCTAGGGTTTGAAGGAGGTGGCTCTGATTACCATGAAAGAACACCAGGTTGGGAAGCGTTTGTTACCTACCGTAGTAGGCCGCCTGTATGTATTTATAGGAGATGGAATACCATCATCAGATTACAAAGGGGCTGGCGCCAGCAATCAATCAAATCAATCAAAACAGATTATGATTGATTGGATTCTATCTATAACAGATCTGATTGATTGCCTCAGATTATATCTATAACTGAACAGATCCTTTCCTAACTGAATAGATCCTGAACAGATCCTTTCCTATCTTTACACAGGCGCATCACCCTTTCCTTACTTTACAGATACATTCTTAATATTATCTAACACACATAACATATCTAACCATTTTTGGAACTCCAGGTGCGATGGCGCAAAATGCCTTCATTTCTTCTCTTGAGGCAAGGGCATCAATGAATAGAACATCTGCTCCAGCGTCAGCAAAGGCCCGCACTCTCCATAATGCTTCATCCATAGTCCTGCTGGTTTTATCTTTTGAACAAAATGAAAAAGAATTTGGTAAAGATAACGATGGTTATCGTGGTTTAGAACACCCCATGTTGCCAGGCTTATGTTCGGTAGAGCAACAGAGAACCCATGTGAAGTACTTTTTATGCAAAGAACAACAATAATAAATATAAATATACATTGTGACATAGATGGGAGATCAGTAAACCTCAAATACTTTTCGCAACTGTTTTCTAGGAACACTATTAATTGCATCCTTTTGGTCCTTCACACCATGTGTCCTCATAATGTATGAGGGCAGAAAAAGGTGACCACCTTTATCATAACTGCAGCAAATTATGGTTGGCACATTCAAATCACCCGCAACAAGCAGTAAGTTCTATGAATTAATACAATCATAAACAGTCTCAACATGTAAGGAGTTTGCTGGAAAGGTACAAAAATTGAACACCAACATACCCTTTCCATTTCTTACGAGGTACCAGCATAGGGAGGTTGGGTATATCAACATGCCAAGCCTGCAAGTTCGAATTAAAATAATCCTAAACTTCCATTTATGCAAACCGAAAAAGGTATCGATCAGAAAAAGAAATTTGCAATTTGCCATCCCTGCTTTTGGCATGTGAGACAATGCCCACAGAAAGGAAGATGATAGAATTGTTCTCCATTCAATATTTTGGTTGCCATGATCAATAAATCTATTTTATATAAAAAAACTGATGTGGTTGGCAGGGCAAAGTAAACTTACAGTGCTTTCAAACCCCTCATGCACAAGATGGTCACACTCTATCACCCAATGCTTCTTCTTTAGCCTCCTGCAGGTTAAAGAGAAATATCACAAAAGGACCCTTCATGCATCTGCACAAGCATGCCTAAACAAGCATAGGATGGTGATGAAACAAGGCATCCCAGTGCAACCAGTGGCGGACGCAGGACGAAAATTCAGGGGGGCCAAAAAGACCACATGAGAGACATGATTTTCTAGTTCGCCATGTCCGTCGACCGCATGGGACAAGTCATATCGTTGCGATGAGCGAGATCTAGCTTGTCGAGCGGATTGACATCATGTAAAAACAAAACAAGGGACGGAGGCGGCAGGAAGGGGCGAAGTCGGGTGGCGTCGCATCGGGAATGGGTCGGCGGCGGAAATAGGGCAGCGAGCAGACTGGTTTAGGTGGTGTCGAAAAGATTAGAGTTAGACAGGTAGATGCAAGGACTGGACCGAGATGATCAGACGAGCAGGCTCATAACATGGTTTTTTATGTCATGTTCTAAACCTTTATAGCTAACTGTTAACTGGTTTTAGCTGGGTTGTGGCATCTAACAACTAATACTTATTTGAGGAATATAACTAACAATTAGTTGATCCATTCTAAACCTCTCGACTAATTTTAGCAACTAGCTATTAGTTTTAGAGATTTAGAACAAGACTCTATACTATCTAAAACTTTGATTTTTTCTACACTTAATACTAAATAATCATTAGACATAAAAGGGTGTACAAAATTGAGGGGGGGCCATGGCCTATTTTGCCCCCCTATGGATCCGCCTCTGAGTGCAACAACAGCTCATGGAACAGTGCAATACGATTGTAAAGAAAAAACACAGCCCTACCCATTTTCTATTATAGGCTGACGTAGCACATGCTTAAATGCAGGTCGAATATCTGGAGAACTATCTGGTGTTTGATCAGCTGGTGGCTGCACAAATGCTGAATCTAGTAATAATTCAATCAGGCGACTTCCCAACTGTATACATGAAATGAGTGTTAAAAATTTATATTGTGAGTGAAAAGGCTTGTGAGTCTGTTTGCATTGCACTGTACAGAAAACAAACCTTCACTTGGGCTTCTGTGCCCCATTCCTCCAATTCCAACTCCTGTTGAACTAACCTCTGTGCTTCACTCATCTTCCGCCTCTTAACTAAACTATTAACACACTTACGACATTTAGCTTGCTCCTTCTCCAATGCTGGATCATTTTCACCTTGGATTTTCTTCTTCCTACTTTTCTGAAAGAATTACTGGACTTTGAACTATAAAGAAAGGAAGGGGAAACACCAACTTTCAGTGGACTGCCAAATCAATTTCCAATGGGGACACACTAAGAGGAATTGCAATGAACGGTAAGGTAACGAACCGAAAATAGGCAAATAGCATTAAGTTACTTCCAAATTTGATATAATCAAGCTTCAGAACTTCACAAAAAAAGTACGGAAGCTGCACTCTATTGTAGAAGGTGAGTAACTGATTCTACAAGAAGACAAAATTTAAATCTCACTTTAATAGTTCCAAACTTTTAACTCACCAATGCCTTGTGGTGTACAGATACATGTCTTGTCATGTACGTTTAGTGATCAAATTACAGGCTAAAATGCAGGTCAAATATCTGGACAGTGTTAGGTAATACATGAAAAAACAATATATATATATATATATATAACAAATGGTCAAAGGATAATGTGATAGGTCAAATTTCTCTGGTGGTTGAGGCAGCCAAGAAGCATGCAAATCTGTAGAACAAGACTTAGGTACTGCTACCACTGAGATGCTAAATGCTAAATGACGAGATGTAAACACAACAACAACATATTATTACAAAACATTTTTCTCATGTCTCATAGAACATCGAGTCAAAAGCTTCACAGGAATTTTACAATTGTACCTTGGGTGGCATCAGGAAGGCAGCCTTCCGGTGGAGGCTCAGGCTTGTCCTACACAATAAAGACAATGCTTTCATCAACATCTGTAGCTACAAGAAAAATATAGTAAAGAAACAACAGTCTAAAGCAATGATGCCTAATAACATATTCCCACTCGCGGTCACTATATCGTCTACAGCTCCCAGGCAAGAGTATTAGGCAATAAACTACTACAAGTATTTTATGCCCCATGTAAAATAATACATCACACAGTACATAGCTAGTTACTAATTATACAAGCTTATCCTCTATTTAACAAATAAGCTGGCCATCAAACAGTGGAAACATGTGTCAGCATCAAGACCACTTTCCCAGGTACAATGGTAGACAGGCTGATGACAATAGGGTTAGTTTTGCTTAAATAAACCCTACCAAAATCTTGGGTTTGGGTTGGATTAGTCTAGGGCTTGATTATTAGTTTTTACATATCCAACATAAGACCAAGGATGTGTGTCTCACTGAGAGGCCACATGTTCGAAGCAATCTGTATTTGCCAAAGAACAGGTTATGAATTCTCCAAACCACACTTATGAGCCTCCGACAAACACTGCATCTTCTTAACTAATATACAACTAAAAAGGTTTATTAGAAAAGGGACCAGCCTCACCTGTCTCCCGGGGTGGAAGGGGACATCAGGTCCGCCGGTTACCTCGACTGCCACGACTCCAGCAAGCTGCAACACCGCAACCATAAATAAATTTGTGTTAGTCTATCTAATCATACGAAAGGATGGGTAATCGAAGTTGCAATAGGTAGGTAACATGGTAGAAGTCAACGTAGGATAGGATGGGGAACTGCTCCTTGATGGGCTATAGCAGCCTGACTGCAATTTCTAGCCCGACGTTGGCTCCGTGCGCCTGCTCGGCGGGGTTCTTCATGGTGCCGAAGGGGCCCCCGGTTTTGGTGGCCACATCGAAGGTGCCCGCGGAGTGCCATCTGCGAGGGGAAAGGAAGGAGTTGGAGTGGTAGTAGTTTCGGGATTTTCGAATAGGATCGGGATCGGGCGAAGAATAAGAAGGGGGAGCAGCCTTACGCGAGGCAGAGCATGAGCGGGGCACAATTCTTCTCGGCGATGAGGCCGCAGAGCTTGCGCTTGGCCTTGTCGACCGCCTTGAGGTAGTCCTCGTTCACCGTGGGGTAAGCCTTCACCATGGCTGCAGACGTCACGATCCGCCTCGCTGCTGGCCCGGTGGTCCGTCCGAACGGAGGGGGTTGCGCGTGGCGGCGACGGACGGGGGGTGGTGGTTGCTACGTCGCGGGGGTGAGGCGGGCGTTTCTACGGCTTGCTCGGAATTGCGGCGGGGTCGCGGCCAATAGACTGCGGCGGTGTTTGCGGGCGAGCGGATTGCGGCGAGCTCGCGGCGTGGTGTGTGCAGGCGGGCGGTTTCCGACGGGGATTGCGGCGGTGTTGGCGGAGGCGGGCGGATTTGCGGCGGCGTGGTTTGCGGAGGTGTTTGGAAGCGCGGCGGTTTGCGGGCGGGCGAAGGCGGGGGCAGTCTACAGTACTAACTTAGGATGGGGAACTGCTCCTTGATGGGCTATAGCAGCCTGACGGCAATTTCTAGTCCGGTGTTGGCTCCGTGCGCCTGCTCGGCGGGGTTCTTCATGGTGCCGAAGGGGCCCCCGGTTTTGGTGGCCACATCGAAGGTGCCCGCGGAGTGCCATCTGCGAGGGGAAAGGAAGGAGTTGGAGTGGTAGTAGTTTCGGGATTTCCGAATAGGATCGGGATCGGGCGAAGAATAAGAAGGGGGAGCAGCCTTACGCGAGGCAGAGCATGAGCGGGGCGCAATTCTTCTCGGCGATGAGGCCGCGGAGCTTGCGCTTGGCCTTGTCGACCGCCTTGAGGTAGTCCTCGTTCACCGTGGGGTAGGCCTTCACCATGGCTGCAAACGTCACGATCCGCCTCGCTGCTGGCCCGGTGGTCCGTCCGAACGGAGGGGGGTTGTGCGTTGCGGCGACAGACAGGGGATGGTGGTTGCTACGTCGCGGGGGTGAGGCGGGCGTTTCTACGGCTTGCTCGGAATTGCGGCGGGGTCGCGGCCAATAGACTACGGCGGTGTTTGCGGGCGAGCGGATTGCGGCGAGCTCGCGGCGTGGTGTGCGCAGGCGGGCGGTTTCCGACGGGGATTGCGGCGACGTTGGCGGAGGCGGGCAGATTTGCGGCGGCGTGGTTTGCGGAGGTGTTTGGAAGCGCGGCGGTTTGCGGGCGGGCGAAGGCGGGGGCAGTCTACAGTACTAACTTAATAGTTAGTAGAGATTCGAAGATTGCCAAGACCATGCATGACCAAAATTATACAGGATTCAGAGAACTGGTAAAAAAAATTTGCACAGGATATATTAATCTCCTTTTGGAATGTGCGACTGAAACTACAATGGCCACACACTATCACGGTATCACCGTCTGTTGCTTGCACAACCCTTGCTCTATCTGGATCAACCATTACCCATCATATTCCTAGTATTTGACACAGACTGTTCCAAGCCGGTTTGACTTTCCACACTGTCTTAATGGTCGCTTCGGTGGTTGCACCCACCGGACACCTCCGCTCCGGTGCCCCCGCTCACCCTTTCCCTCCCCTACTACTGTTCACCGTTTAGGGGCTACAATTTCCCTCTTCTCCCCGCAACGGCGCGCCCTACGGGCTCCTCTCCGACGCGCTCTCCTTCTCTCTCACGCCAGATGATGGGGTTCACTGTTCACTCCCCCTCTCCTGCTTATCACGGAAGATGACGCCCGCGCCACCGAGGAAAGTTCGCACTCCACTTCGCTCCCTATCGACGCGTCTGTGGAAGTAGGCCGAGATCCGGCGACGCGGCGGCGGGTCTGCAGGCGGAAGGGCGAATCGGAGCCGGTTCCGGTCGGCCACGAACAGGACCAAGTCGAGTTCGTGAGCAGTCAATCCCGTTCGCGTCCGAAGACGAAGCGCCCACAAATTCGACTCCGCCGAGGCTCTTTGTCACCGCATCCGTTGTTTTCCTCTTCGAGCGTGGACGCCATCCTCAGATCCGGACTTGCCCGCTTCGATTCGTCTTGTTGCGGCCCACATCTTTCGTTCTTGAGGAGCGACCGTGCTCTTCTATCTGCTCCCAAGTTCATGCATCTTCCTTTATTTTTTAAAATTGTACGTGCTTAGTTCCGTAGTTAACCGAAGTTATATTAAAGGAGCGGATTCGAATACTGCCATCAGCACACATGTACATGGATCTCCTCTTTGTGTTAGGGTTTTCTTAAAACTCGTCACCAACCTTTGCACATAAGTGTACATGGATCTGGTCCGGCGGTAGAAAGATGGTATTTAGCGTGGATGTGGATGATGAATCCGTGTGGGATTGGTCTGCCGCCGACAATTATTACGAACCCTAGATTAGGGGGTTGATTTTTTTGGTCAGTTGCACTTTCATGTCCACTGGCGCATATATATATATGATTACTTATGTCATTAGCAAGACTGATTTCAAGCAGTTGCTATGTAATTTTCGGTTTCACATATAAACTTTGATGAGTCCACATTTTTTGTGAGCCTCATGTTCTGTTTCAAGCAGAACATGTTCATGTTTTATCCTACATTAACATGTTTCTTTATTGACGTGTTATGATCCTATGGTAGCCAATACCGATTGAATATATGTGTGCTCTTTGAACAACCTAACATTTATTCGTAAACAATACATGTGCATGGTTCATAAATTTGTGTGCCTCATAAATTTGTGTTACCAAGTAATTATACAATATATGTTTGATCTTTCATATAGTTTCTGAGTACATCATGAGAACTACAAGGGCTGCTGCTTTTCTTGAGCAATATTACCCTGTTAAAATATACATCATCAGTATGTGAGAGTTTTCTGTGTTTCCTCTTTGATGAATCATGCTTGCATTAAAATTTTATGTTCCTCCCATCAATATGATTCATGCTTTCATTAACATTATATGTCCCTGCCTATAATTTTGTTCTTCAATTAGTAAACTTATTGAATCTGTGTGCCTATATGCTTTCTAAGGGTATGCACTTATTACTTCATATATTAACTGTTTGCAGCACATTTCATCATGGCATCCTCGACAGAAGAAAACATGAAGGCTTTGCTCAAAGTCCTTGTTGACTGTGCCAAGGATGCCACCAAATCACTTGGTGGTTTAGTAGATCATGCTTTAGACCACATGCATGATGAAGAGATCGTAGTTAGAACCTTATTTGCCATCAAAGACAAGGCTTGCTATAGCAAGATGCCTTAGAGGTAAAAGTGCAAGCTTTTCCAGAAATTGCTAAGTCCCAGGGCGATGACATAAGTGTTGAACCTACAACTCCGTCGACGCCTCCAACAGTTACTGATCGATCTTTTGATGAAGACGACTTGTACTGCCCCGAAGTCAGTGATGAGTGGTACTTTAGCGATTCTGATAGGTCTACGCGCAATAGCTACTGGAATATTTATTAGCCATGTATTCCAGCTTCAGAGAGATGACATCCTTTTGAACTTAAAAGTAGTCGTCGGCATGCAACAACTCTTAGGTTGTGTGCTATGAAACGACAATTTAGTGGTCATCTTCGTTTGAGTCTTACTGGTATGACGTTCTCATAAGCTAGTTCTATGTATGGAATTGCCTACTTAATTGTAGTATGAAGACTCTATTTTCATTGAAGTTCTGCTGTTGCTACTCGAAAAGTTGATCAAGACTTGTGTTCTTTATTTTGATTCTATAATGTCTTTGCCTTTTCATCCGTAATATGCATTTTAATGTCCATTGCATTTTGTTTACACCATTTCACTACATTTGTCCCATGTGCACAAATCATAGAATGGACCCAGCAAACAATGCCACAAATTCTCAGGCGATGTCAAACAATTCAACTGGTCAGCAATTTCCCACTCCACCACCGTTATGGCCTAGGGGCATGATGCAGCAGCAACCTATGGATTGCAGCATGATGGGCAACCTTAATTTTCCTAATCCATCACAAGGTCCAATAACAACGTGGGCTCCCATTCAGACAAGAAATACAAGTTCCGAATCAACCATGCTTCCAGTCTCACAATCTGCTCTGTATTGGAACCATTACATGAACCTTGTCAGGAATCCTCTAGGATCAGTTCAAGGAAATCCTTTTGCAGATTCCTTTCCAGGTTCAAATACTAGTACACCATTGCAGGGTTCGAATACAATACCTTCAATACCTGTGAACTTGGAGTCTGATGCTGAACATAGTATTCAGGACATCAATAGTCATGTAAAGACTCCAGCACTTGTTAACAAACCAAAGAAAACAAAGGAACAAAACTTTACTGCTGCTGAAGACCTTCTACTTTGTACAACATGGTTGCAAATTAGCAGTGATCCTATTGTCCACACTGGATAAGGGAAGGAGGGACTTTGGGCACAAATAGAAAAAAGGTACAACGAACAAAGGGGGGAGTACCCTTGTAGACTGAACCGAGCACTTAGCAGCAGATGGGACAAGATTCGAGCAGATGTCAGTAAGTTCTCGGGCTGCTACACAAGAGTTCTCCGAGAGAAACAAAGTGGCTTGACTGACGACGACAAGGTTAGCACTGTCGTACACAATTTATGAACTATTTGTACTTAGCTCCAGCTTTGCATTGTGGTCGGCATATTCTTATTCAATCCTCACTTTTGCAGACTTCCAAGGCAGCTACATTGTTTGAACATGAAGAGAACAAACCATTCCATTTTATACATTGCTGGCATAAACTGAAGGGGGAACCCAAATGGGAGAGCATCTGTCAAGGACCTTCATTCCGAGGATTACATGGAAAATCATTTGGATCTTCTGGTGGTCCAACAATTGGTGGACAAGAATCTGATAGTGGTTCTGCTGGTTTGACAGGAAAACGGTCTCTTGGCCGTGATTCTAGTAAATCAGAGAGAAAGAAAGTTGCGTCATCATCGTCGACGGAATACTTAAGCCGTCTGCAAGATTTAACTGGAAAACAAATTCAGCGCTGCATAGAAAATGGTGATAAGAAAGAAAAGTGCAATGAACAAGACAGGGAACTAGAGAATAAGAGGTTGGACTTGGAAGCTAAAAAGTTAAGCATTCGTGAAAGGGAATTGAAATTAGAAGAACTCAGATCGGCCAAAGAACAGTTGCAGATGCTGCAGTGTACTAGTGAAGACGATGTGGATCCTGAAGTTTGGACTATGATGAAGGAGCACAAAAAACGCTTGCAGCAGTTCATATTTAGTTTTTGATAAATGTATTGTTGTTTGACATGTCGTACTAGTATTGTCGTATCCGGTTTGAGAACAATTTTCTAAGTTCATTGTGTTATTTGTTTTCTCAAACATTATAAAGTTGTTGTAAGCATAAGTCTTGCAAGACATGTTGGTTCTATTTAATGTTGTAATGTGTGTACTACATAATAATTCAGTCGTGTGTGCAAAGACCTATAATTATTATATGTTGTATTCTTATGTTGTGGTTTGCTTGTTCAAAAAGGTTGTACATGTGTAATGTGAGAGAATACATTTCTATCACTTAGTCCACGAACACATGACATCGGGTACTAAATTGTACCATTAACACTTATTTAATTGTAGAACCATAACAACGACATAACAGACGACACTGAGTTATTGAATTTACGATGCAATCACTTCGATCTTCGTCGCCAAGAAAGGTCGTCCACAAGATCATTTTGTAGTGTCGACGACCTTTCTTGGCGACGAAGATCGAAGTGATTGATCACCCATTCCGACCGTCCTTCTTGAATTAGTTGAGATGGTTCAATGCCTAAAGTGTTGTCTCCGAAATCTATATTAGTAGCAAACTGACCTTCGTCTTCGACAATCATGTTGTGCATGATGATGCATGCTGTTATTATCTCCGTTAAACGATTAAGATCCCAACCGTACGCTAGACCACGCAGCACCGCCCACCGGGCTTGAAGAACTCCAAATGCGCGCTCAATATCCTTTCTGTAACTTTCCTGCATTTGTGTGAAATATACTTTCTTTTCCTCATATGGGTGTCTAATTGATTTGACAAAAGTTGGCTAGTTGGGGTAAATGCCATCAGCAAGGTAATATCCGAAGTTGTAAGCATGACCGTTGATTGTGTAATTCACGGGTGGCATTTGACCGCTTGTCATGGGGTCAAATACTGGTGATCGGTGAAGCACGTTTACATCATTATTTATCCCAGGCATGCCAAAAAATGCATGCCAAATCCATAGATCATACGTTGCTACCGCTTCGAGTATCATCGTAGGTCTTCCATTTCTGCCACAAAACTGTCCACGTCAGGCCGTAGGACAGTTCCTCCACTCCTAATGCATGCAATCTATGGAACCCAACATTCCAGGAAAGCCCCTAGCCTTGCTATTGTGCATGATGTGTGCTATGTCAGTTTGATTAGGAGTTCGTAGATACCACCCACTAAAATATGCAATGACTGCGCGACAAAAATGATTAAGGCATTCCCTAGCGGTAGACTCCCCAATTTGAATGTACTCGTCTACGACATCAGTAGGTAACCCATAAGCAAGTATCCGCATTGCCGCACATACTTTTTGAAGGGGCCCGAGTCCTGGCAGGCCTGTTGCGTCCACCCGTTGCGTAAAGTAACTATCATGCTGTCGGGGACCATAATTAGGGGTACCCTCAAGACGCCTAATTCTCAGCTGGTAACCCCCATCAGCATAAAGCTGCAGAGGCCTGATGGGTGCGATTAAGTCAGGGATCAGTCCATACGAGCGACTCGATCACGCCTCGCCCGAGCCTAGCCTCGGGCAAGGGCAGTCGACCTCGAGGGGTTTCCGTCTCGCCCGAGGCTCCCCTTTTAACGGCGGACACATCTCCGGCTCGCCCGAGGCCTTGCCTTCGCTAAGAAGCAACCCTGACTAAATCGCCGCGCCGACCGACCGAGTCGCAGGAGCATTTAACGCAAAGGCAGCCTGACACCTTTATCCTGACGCGCGCCCCCCGACAGAGCCGAAGTGACCGCCGTCACTTCGCCGCTCCACTGACCGGTCTGACAGAAGGACAGCGCCGCCTGCGCCACTCCGAATGCAGTGCCACTTGACAGAGTGAGACTGACAGGCAGTCAGGCCTTGCCAAAGGCGCCATAGGAAGCTCCGCCCGACTCAGGGCTCGGACTCGGGCTAGGCCCCGGAAGACGGCGAACTCCGCTCCGCCCGACCCAGGGCTCGGACTCGGGCTAGGCCCCAGAAGACGGCAAACTCCGCTCCGCCCGACCCAGGGCTCGGACTCGGGCTAGGCCCCGGAAGACGGCGAACTCCGCTCCGCCCGACCCAGGGCTCGGACTCGGGCTAAGACCCGGAAGACGACGAACTCCGCTCCGCCCGACCCAGGGCTCGGACTCGGGCTAGGCCCCGGAAGACGGCGAACTCCGCTTCGCCTGACCCAGGGCTCAGACTCGGGCTAGGCCCCGGAAGACGGCGAACTCCGCTTCGCCCGACCCCAGGGCTCGGACACCGCCCTGGCCTCTGCCGACGACCTCCGCCTCGCCCGACCCAGGAGCTCGGGCTCGGCCTCGGCCATGAAAGACAGATTCGACCTCGGCTTCGGAGGAGCCTCCATGTCGCCCGACCTAGGGCACAGGCCCGCCACGTCAACAGGAAGCGCCATCATCACCCTACCCCGAGCCGACTCGGGCCGCAGAGAACAAGACCGGTGTCCCATATGGCTAGCTCCGCCAGATAGGCAATGATGGCGCCCCGCTAGCCCCGTGACGACAGCGGCTCTCAGCTCCCTTACGGAAGCAGGGGGACGTCAGCAAGGACCCAACCGCTCCGACAGCTGTCCCTCCGCCAGGCTCCGTTGCTCCTCCGACAGCCACGACACCACACCAGCTGGGTGCCAAGATCTCTCCGGCTGCCACATTGGCATGTACTTAGGGCGCTAGCTCTCCCCCGCTAGACACGTAGCACTCTGCTACACCCCCATTGTACACCTGGATCCTCTCCTTACGCCTATAAAAGGAAGGACCAGGGCCTTCTTAGAGAGGGTTGGCCACGCGGGGACGAGGACGGGGCAGGCGCTCTCTTGGGGCCGCTCGCTTCCTTCACCCACGTGGACGCTTGTAACCCCCTACTGCAAGCGCACCCGACCTGGGCACGGGACGAACACGAAGGCCGCGGGATTTCCACCTCTCTCACGCCCGTCTCCGGCCACCTCGCTTCCCCCCTTCGCGCTCGCCCACGCGCTCGACCCATCTGGGCTGGGGCACGCGGCACACTCACTCGTCGGCTTAGGGACCCCTCGGTCTCGAAACACCGACAGTTGGCGCGCCAGGTAGGGGCCTACTGCGTGTTGACGAGCAGTTTCCCGTCAAGCTCCAGATGGGCAGTCTCCAACGACCTCTCCAACCCGGGACGGTGCTCCATTTCGGGAGTCTCGAGTTCATGTCTCTCGACGGCAGCTACGACATGATACTCCTTCCACCGCCGCGCGACGACGACAATGGCGGCCGACAGCCCGCCCGCCGGCGGCGGAATCGACGACGTCTTCCCCGCGTGGTGGAAGAACAACATTCGAGCTCGCCCCGTCCTCTCCCCCGCCATCGGAGGAGGAGGCGGGGCAACCAAGGCCGAGCGGGAGGCCGCGCTCCGTCAGCTGTCGAGCGAATCGACGTCCCCAGCGCCCCAACGGAGGGCGCGTCGACCTCGCGTTTGAGACGAAGGCGAGCGCCGTCCCCCCGCGACACGCCAATCCCGAGCAAGTGGACGACGCCAGCATGCTCGCGGAGGGCCTGCAGGACGTCGCCCTCGCACCCAAGACGACGGCGCAATCAGTCCCTGACGTGACTATGTCGCTCCTCGTCGACCAAAAGGGAGAGCTCAAGAATCTCCTGGAAGGCGCTGCGGCCCGGCGGGCCGAGAGCTCTGCCTCCCGAAGGTAGGGGTACCCCTCGGAACCTCATGCCGCGACTTCCCGATTCATGCGGGAAGCCTCGGTCTACACCGGGCGCACGCGCAACACCGCGCCTGCGGCCCCGGGTCACCTCGGCAACGAGCACCATCGTCGCGACCGTCGGGCCCACCTCGACGAAAGGGTGCGCCGAGGCTACCACCCCAGGCGTGGGGGACGCTACGACAGCGGGGAGGATCGGAGTCCCTCGCCCGAGCCACCCGGTCCGCAGGCCTTCAGCCGGGCCATCCGGCGGGCGCCGTTTCCGGCCCGGTTCCGACCCCCGACTACTATCACAAAGTACTCGGGGGAAACGAGGCCGGAATTGTGGCTCGCAGACTACCGCCTGGCCTGCCAACTGGGTGGAACGGACGACGACAACCTCATCATCCGCAACCTCCCCCTGTTCCTCTCCGACACTGCTCGCGCCTGGTTGGAGCACCTGCCTCCGGGGCAGATCTCCAACTGGGATGATTTGGTCCAAGCCTTCGCCGGCAATTTCTAGGGCACGTACGTGCGCCCCGGGAATTCCTGGGACCTCCGAAGCTGCCGGCAACAGCCGGGAGAGTCTCTTCGGGACTACATCCGGCGATTCTCGAAGCAGCGCACCGAGCTGCCCAACATCACCGACTCAGATGTCATCGGCGCGTTCCTTGCCGGCACCACCTGCCGCGACCTGGTGAGCAAGTTAGGTCGCAAGACCCCCACCAGGGCGAGCGAGCTGATGGACATCGCCACCAAGTTCGCCTCTGGCCAGGAGGCGGTCGAGGCCATCTTCCGAAAGGACAAGCAGCCCCAGGGCCGCCCGTCGGAAGAGGCTCCCGAGGCGTCTACTCCGCGCGGCGCCAAGAAGAAAGGCAAGAAGAAGTCGCAAGCGAAACGCGACGCCGCCGACGCGGACCTTGTCGCCACCGCCGAGTACAAGAACCCTCGGAAGCCCCCCGGAGGTGCTAACCTCTTCGACAAGATGCTCAAGGAGCCGTGCCCCTACCATCAGGGGCCCGTCAAGCACACCCTCGAGGAGTGCGTCATGCTTCGGCGCCACTTCCACAAGGCCGGGCCACCCGCAGAGGGTGGCAGGGCCCGCGACGACGACAAAAAGGAAGATCACCGAGCAGGAGAGTTCCCCGAGGTCCGCGACTGCTTCATGATCTACGGAGGCATGCGGCGAATGCCTCGGCTCGGCATTGCAAGCGAGAGCGTCGGGAGGTCTGCTCGGTGAAGGTGGCGGCGCCAGTCTACCTAGACTGGTCCGACAAGCCCATCACCTTCGACCAAGCTGACCACCCCGGCCACGTGCCGAGCCCGGGGAAATACCCGCTCGTCGTCGACCCCATCATCGGCGACGTCAGGCTCACCAAGGTCCTGATGGATGGGGGTAGCTGCCTCAACATCATCTACGCCGAGACCCTCAGGCTCCTGCGCGTCGATCTGTCCTCCGTCCGAGCAGGCGCTGCGCCCTTCCACGGGATCATTCCTGGGAAGCGCGTCCAGCCCCTCGGATGGCTCGACCTTCCTGTCTGCTTCGGAACGCCCTCCAACTTCCGAAGGGAGATTTTGACGTTCGAGGTGGTCGGGTTCCGAGGAACCTACCACGCGGTATTGGGGTGGCCATGCTACGCGAAGTTCATGGCCGTCCCCAACTACACCTACCTGAAGCTCAAGATGCCGGGCCCCAACGGGGTCATCACCGTCGGCCCCACGTACAAACACGCGTTCGAATGCGACGTGGAGTGCGTGGAGTACGCCGAGGCCCTCGCCGAGTCCGAGGCCCTCATTGCCGACCTGGAAAACCTCTCCAAAGAGGTGCCAGACGTGAAGCGACACGCCGGCAACTTCGAGCCAGCGGAGACGGTTAAGGCCGTCCCTCTCGACCCCAGTGGCGACACCTCCAAGCAGATCCGGATCGGTTCCGGGCTCGACCCCAAATAGGAAGCAGTGCTCGTCGACTTTCTCCGCGCAAACGCCGACGTCTTTGCGTGGAGTCCCTCGGACATGCCCGGCATACCGAGGGATGTCGCCGAGCACTCGCTGGATATTCGGGACGGAGCCCGACCGGTCAGGCAGCCTCTGCGCCGATTCGACGAGGAGAAGCGCAGAGTGATAGGCGAGGAGATCCACAAGCTAATGGCAGCAGGGTTCATCAAAGAGGTATTCCATCCCGAATGGCTTGCCAACCCTGTGCTTGTGAGAAAGAAAGGGGGGAAATGGCGGATGTGTGTAGACTACACTGGTCTCAACAAAGCATGTCCGAAGGTTCCCTACCCTCTACCTCGCGTCGATCAAATCGTGGATTCCACTGCTGGGTGCGAAACCCTGTCTTTCCTCGATGCCTACTCAGGGTATCATCAAATCAAGATGAAAGAGTCCGACCAGCTCGCGACTTCTTTCATCACGCCCTTCGGCATGTACTGCTATGTCACCATGCCGTTCGGTTTGAGGAACGCGGGTGCGACGTACCAGCGGTGCATGAAACATGTGTTCGGCGAACACATCGGTCGTACGGTCGAGGCCTACGTCGATGACATCGTAGTCAAGACAAGGAAAGCCTCCGACCTCCTCTCCGACCTTGAAGTGACATTCCGGTGTCTCAAGGCAAAGGACGTCAAGCTCAATCCCGAGAAGTGAGTCTTCGGGGTGCCCCGAGGCATGCTCCTGGGGTTCATCGTCTCCGTGCGGGGCATCGAAGCCAACCCGGAGAAGATCGCAGCCATCACCAGCATGGGGCCCATCAAGGACTTAAAAGGTGTACAGAGGGTCATGGGATGTCTCGCGGCCTTGAGCCGTTTCATCTCACGCCTCGGCGAAAGAGGCCTGCCTCCGTACCGCCTCTTAAGGAGGGCCGAGTGCTTCACTTGGACCCCTGAGGCCGAGGAAGCTCTCGGGAACCTGAAGGCGCTCCTCACCAAGGCGCCTATCTTAGTACCCCCAGCTGATGGAGAAGCCCTCTTGGTCTACGTCGCCGCGACCACTCAGGTGGTTAGCGCCGCGATTGTGGTCGAAAGGCAAGAAGAGGGGCATGCATTGCCCGTTCAGAGGCCAGTTTACTTCGTCAGCGAGGTGCTGTCCGAAACCAAGATCCGCTACCCACAAGTTCAGAAGCTACTGTATGCAGTGATCCTGACGAGGCGAAAGTTGCGACATTACTTCGAGTCTCATCAGGTAACTGTGGTGTCATCCTTCCCCCTGGGGGAGATCATCCAGTGCCGAGAGGCCTCGGGCAGGATCGCAAAGTGGGCGGTGGAAATCATGGGCGAGACAATCTCGTTCGCCCCTCGGAAGGCCATCAAGTCCCAGGTATTGGCGGACTTCGTAGCCGAATGGGTCGACACCCAGCTGCCGACGGCTCCGATCCAACCGGAGCTCTGGACCATGTTTTTCGACGGGTCACTGATGAAGACGGGAGCCGGCGCGGGCCTGCTCTTCATCTCACCCCTCGGGAAACACCTACGCTACGTGCTGCGCCTCCATTTCCCGGCGTCCAACAATGTGGCTGAGTACAAAGCTCTGATCAACGGATTGCGAATCGCCATCGAGCTAGGGGTCCGACGCCTCGATGCTCGCGGCGACTCGCAGCTCGTCATCGACCAAGTCATGAAGAACTCCCACTGCCGCGACCCGAAGATGGAGGCCTACTGCGATGAGGTTCGGCGCCTGGAAGACAAGTTCTACGGGCTCGAGCTTAACCACATCGCCCGACGCTACAACGAGACTGCGGACGAGCTGGCAAAAATAGCCTCGGGGCGAACGACGGTTCCCCCGGACGTCTTCTCCCGGGATCTGCACCAACCCTCCATCAAGATCAACGACACGCCCGAGTCCGAGGTACCCTCGGCCCAGCCCGAGGCGTCCTCGGTTCAGCCCGAGGTACCCTCGGCCCCCGAGGGCGAGGCGCTGCGCATCGAGGAGGAGCGGAGCGGGGTCATGCCTGATCGAGATTGGCAGACCTCGTACCTGCAATATCTCCGCCAAGGAGAGCTACCCCTCGACCAAGCCGAGGCTCGGCGGGTAGCGCGACGCGCCAAGTCGTTCGTCTTGCTGGGCGATGGGAAGGAGCTCTACCACCGCAGCCCCTCGGGCATCCTCCAGCGATGCATCTCCATCGCCGAAGGTCAGGAACTCCTGCAAGAGATACACTCGGGGGCTTGCGGCCATCATGCAGCGCCTCGAGCCCTCGTCGGTAATGCTTTCCGGCAAGGCTTCTACTGGCCGACGGCGGTGGCTGACGCCACTAGAATTGTCCGCACCTGCGAAGGGTGTCAATTCTATGCGAAGCAGACCCACCTGCCTGCTCAGGCTCTGCAGACGATACCCATCACCTGGCCCTTCGCTGTGTGGGGTCTGGACCTCGTCGGCCCTCTGCAGAAGGCGCCCGGGGGCTACACGCACCTGCTGGTCGCCGTCGACAAATTCTCCAAGTGGATCGAGGTCCGACCCCTGAACAGCATCAGGTCCGAGCAGGCGGTGGCGTTCTTCACCAACATCATCCATCGCTTCGGGGTCCCAAACTCCATCATCACCGACAACGGCACCCAGTTCACCGGCAGAAAATTCTTGGATTTTTGCGAGGATCACCACATCCGGGTGGACTGGGCTGCCGTAGCTCATCCCATGTCGAATGGGCAAGTAGAGCGTGCCAACGGCATGATTCTACAAGGGCTCAAGCCTTGGATTTACAACGACCTCAACAAGTTCGGCAAGCGATGGATGAAGGAACTCCCCTCGGTGGTCTGGAGCCTGAGGACAACGCCGAGCCGAGCCACGGGTTTCACGCCGTTCTTCCTGGTCTACGGGGCTGAGGCCGTCTTGCCCACTGACCTGGAATACGGCTCCCCGAGGACGAGGGCCTACGATGATCAAAGCAACCAAGCTAGCCGAGAAGACCCGCTGGACCAGCTGGAAGAGGCTTGGGACAGGGCCTTACTACACTCGGCGCGGTATCAGCAGTCCCTGCGACGCTACCACGCCCGAGGGGTCCGACCCCGAGACCTCCAGGTGGGCGACCTGGTGCTTCGGCTGCGGCAAGACGCCCGAGGGAGGCACAAGCTCACGCCCCCCTGGGAGGGGCCATTCGTCATCGCCAAAGTTCTGAAGCCCGGAACGTACAAGCTGGCCAACAGTCAAGGCAAGGTCTACGGCAACGCTTGGAACATCCAACAGCTACGTCGCTTCTACCCTTAAGATGTTTCCAAGTTGTTCATATACCTCGCACCCACGCAAAGTTTAGTCAACAAGGAAGGGTCGGCCTCGCCTCGGCAAAGCCCGACCCTCCCTCGGGGGCTAAAAGGGGGGAAACCCCCTCTGCGTCAAAATTTTCCTCGAAAAAAAAATCTCTTTTACCAGAATATCTTTCGTGCTTTTTGACTACTTCGAAAAGTGGGTCCTGGAAACGACGGAGTACACGTAAGCAGCCAGGGCTGACCGAGCCGAGGGACTCCTACGCCTCCGAGATACGGATACCTCACTCATCACCTTCTGCGATAAGTAACTCGCGTTCGGATAAAGTGGCTCCACGGATCGAACAAGTCTTTACGTTCGGAAGCCCTTCTGCCGAAGCGATCCTTCGAGCCTTCTTGACCGAGTCGGCGACAGGGCCTCACGGACGGGTGAAAGTACGCGTAAGCGGCAAGGCCGACCGAGCCGAGGGACTCCCACGCCTCCGGGATACGGATACCTCACTCATCACCTTCCGCGAGAAGCAACTCTCGCTCGCACAAACATCCCTGTTACCGACAAAAAGTCCAGATACTCGAAACAAGAGGAAAAGAGACGCAACTTTACAACGCAGTGAGGGTGTGTGTTCTGGCCTCGACGGCCGCACAAGGCACACGCTACAAGACAATCTGATCCTGCAGGCTCGGGTCTTGACGCTGGAAGGGGGCAGCAACACCCTCGGCATCGACGGCACCTTCGGCGAGGCCCGACCTAGCCTCGGACGGCGACGCGGTCCGAGGTTCTCCGCTCTGAAGGACGACGTCATCACCACGCCCGGGCAATTGCTCCCAGGGACTTCTCCGGGAATCCAGCCCGAGCAGGCGGCTCAGCCGGTCACCCCTAGGGCCTCGACCAACCATCTTCCGAGGGCGCCAGCCCGGTCCGAAGCCTCGGCTGATCAACTCCGACGTCGATCCTGCCAACGGACAACCCGACTAGCCCAAGAGAGCGCCTGCCCCGTCCTCGTCCCCGCGCGGCCAACGCGGCCAAAGGTGGGCCGGCAGTAATGACGGTGGCAGGCGCGCGGGAGCAGCGGTCACGTCGTCAGCCAAGCTCACGTCCCATCCGGGGGCAGCAAGAGAACCCCCTCTCACGGCGTGAAGACAACGCGCCCGTGATCCGTTCCTCGAACGGCTCGCGCACGCGCAACGGCCGCCCTGCCAACTACTCGCCCCGTCGCATTAACTCCGTGGCTGGACAGGCGGCGCTTCTGGCAGGAGCAGCGGGCGACGCTTCGCCTTCGCCGAAACAACCGCGCCAAAAAAGGTACGCCGCGTCGTTTGGTTTCGTATCCTTTTTCCTTTTTTCCTCTTTCTCTATCTCTTGCGACAGGGACCGGGAAAGGGGGATACCCCGAAAGGGATCCTTCCCCGTGAAGGAACTAGGCTCCGAGCCTCCTTACTGATCAGGGGTTCGAAGGCTGGCCCCCCGAAGGGTTCAACAGCCGCCTCAGATCGCGTGGGCCCTACACCCACTACTGGTCAGAGGTTCGAAGGCCGGCCCCCCGAAGGGTTCCACGGCCGCCTCAGGCTACTCGGGCTCCGCGCCCATTACTGATCAGGGGTTCGAAGGCTGGCCCCCGAAGGGTTCACAGTCGCCTCAGACGCCGAGCGAGGGATGACCAGGGGTACGTTCGATACATAACCAAGGCTCAGGCTGCGCTCCCGAGGTACCCTAGGACATTTCCGAGACCAGTGGGAGCGATCTTGTAACGGAGTCCCATCAGAGGGAGGCATCGAGCCCTCGGACCCCGTCGCCAGGGGACCGGGTCCGGTAGATCACCCGCAGGTACTTTTGGGCGTGCCTCTGGGCCCCTAGCCGACCCCCAACGAACAGGGCACAGACGTCCACTTGGATTACCCGCTTGCAGCTCACCGGAGACACCATGTTTGGTGCCCATCGAGGGTAACATGGCGCTCTCCCCCCCTCCTCCTTGCGGAAAGGCGACGTAGGGGCGTATGTAAAAAAACCGAGTCTGTCCCTGATCGCCCTCTCGCCCTGTGCGGAGGCTCGGGGCTGCTCTCGCAAACCCGGCTCCGGCCGAACCGTTGACAGCGTCAACATACCAGCCCGAGAACTTGGGCCCCGACCGTGCACCCGGGCTACGGCCAGTTCGCATGAGGGAACCACCAGACCAGCCGAAGCATTACGCAAGGCATTAAGACCTCGAAGGAGTGAAACCACTCCTCCGAGGCCTCGGGGGCTACACCCGGCGGGTGCGCTCGCGCGCACCCACCGGAACAAAATGCAACCGAGAAAGGCTGGTCCCCTTGCAAAAAAGTGCGACGAAAGCCTCCAAGCGAGTGCTAACACTCCCATCGAGGCTCGGGGGCTACTGTTGGGGACCATAATTAGGGGTACCCTCAAGACGCCTAATTCTCAGCTGGTAACCCCCATCAGCATAAAGCTGCAGAGGCCTGATGGGTGCGATTAAGTCAGGGATCAGTCCATACGAGCGACTCGATCACGCCTCGCCCGAGCCTAGCCTTGGGCAAGGGCAGCCGACCTCGAGGGGTTTCCGTCTCGCCCGAGGCCCCCCTTTTAACGGCGGACACATCTCCGGCTCGCCCGAGGCCTTGCCTTCGCTAAGAAGCAACCCTGACTAAATCGCCGTGCCGACCGACCGAGTCGCAGGAGCATTTAACGCAAAGGCAGCCTGACACCTTTATCCTGACGCGCGCCCCCCGGCAGAGCCGAAGTGACCGCCGTCACTTCGCCGCTCCACTGACCGGTCTGACAGAAGGACAGCGCCGCCTGCGCCACTCCGACTGTAGTGCCACTTGACAGAGTGAGACTGACAGGCAGTCAGGCCTTGCCAAAGGCGCCATAGGAAGCTCCGCCCGACTTAGGGCTCGGACTCGGGCTAGGCCCCGGAAGACGGCGAACTCCGCTCCGCCCGACCCAGGGCTCGGACTCGGGCTAGGCCCTGGAAGACGGCGAACTCCGCTCCGCCCGACCCAGGGCTCGGACTCGGGCTAAGACCCGGAAGACGACGAACTCCGCTCCGCCCGACCCAGGGCTCGGACTTGGGCTAGGCCCCGGAAGACGGCGAACTCCGCTCCGCTCGACCCGGGGCTCGGACTCGGGCTAGGCCCCGGAAGACGGCGAACTCCGCTTCGCCCGACCCCAGGGCTCGGACACCGCTCTGGCCTCTGCCGACGACCTCCGCCTCGCCCGACCCAGGAGCTCGGGCTCGGCCTCGGCCATGAAAGACAGATTCGACCTCGGCTTCGGAGGAGCCTCCACGTCGCCCGACCTAGGGCACAGGCCTGCCACGTCAACAGGAAGCGCCATCATCACCCTACCCCGAGCCGACTCGGGCCGCAGAGAACAAGACCGGTGTCCCATCTGGCTAGCTCCGCCAGATAGGCAATGATGGCGCCCTGCTAGCCCCGTGACGACGGCGTTTCTCAGCTCCCTTACGGAAGCAGGGGGACGTCAGCAAGGACCCAACCGCTCCGACAGTTGTCCCTCCGCCAGGCTCCGTTGCTCCTCCGACAGCCACGACACCACACCAGCTGGGTGCCAAGATCTCTCCGGCTGCCACATTGGCATGTACTTAGGGCGCTAGCTCTCCCCCGCTAGACACATAGCACTCTGCTACACCCCCATTGTACACCTGGATCCTCTCCTTACGCCTATAAAAGGAAGGACCAGGGCCTTCTTAGAGAGGGTTGGCCGCGCGGGGACGAGGACGGGGCAGGCGCTCTCTTGGGGCCGCTCGCTTCCCTCACCCGCGTGGACGCTTGTAACCCCCTACTGCAAGCGCACCCGACCTGGGCGCGGGACGAACACGAAGGCCGCGAGATTTCCACCTCTCTCACGCCCATCTCCGGCCACCTCGCTTCCCCCCTTCGCGCTCGCCCACGCGCTCGACCCATCTGGGCTGGGGCACGCGACACACTCACTCGTCGGCTTAGGGACCCCCTGGTCTCGAAACGCCGATACCTGCTGTTGCAGTCCTTCCATAATGTGGATGAACAACAGCCTACTCATGCGAAACCTATAAAATGTAATAGGTTCATTATGAAGACAATGCTAATGTCAGAACATATCCAGAAAAGTTTGAACTTCGTACCTTCTACGAAACACGTGGGGTGGATACACTGGGTTGGGCCGAAGTAGTGATGCTGGATGAGGTTTTCTCCAGCAAAATGATCCCTATGAATGATGCGGCGAGGTATACCGGAACATCGTCGGAGAAGGCATTTAGCCTCAATGTTGAGGGTAAGAAGGCTGACAAGCATAAGTGTGTCATCGTCACTATCACTCGAATTGGAATCATCTTCCCTATGGAAATGAGACATACCGAACAATGGCTAACTAGCTCGAGTTGTGTTGGATGTGGGTAGATTTGGGAAGAGAAAGTATGCATATATATAGGCGAGATGAATGTGGTTTCAGGGGAATCTCGTGGCTTTCGCTGGAAGCCAACCGTGGCTTCCTGCGTACGATTATTCGGGGTCTGCTTGCAACATAAGCTAGGTTCAATTATGACGTCGCAATGTTTCATGAAATGTTTGACGACGCCCAATTTTGACGTTTGTATGTGTCGGCGTTTCGAGACTGGGGGGTCCCTAAGCCGACGAGTGAGTGTGCCGCGTGCCCCAGCCCAGATGGGTCGAGTGCGTGGGCGAGCGTGAAGTGGGGAAGCGAGGTGGCCGGAGACGGGCGTGAGAGAGGTGGAAATCCCGCGGCCTTCGTGTTCGTCCCGCGCCCAGGTCGGGTGCGCTTGCAGTAGGGGGTTACAAGCGTCCACGCGGGTGAGGGAAGCGAGCGGCCCCAAGAGAGCGCCTGCCCCGTCCTCGTCCCCGCGCAGCCAACCTCCTCTAAGAAGGCCCTGGTCCTTCCTTTTATAGGCGTAAGGAGAGGATCCAGGTGTACAATGGGGGTGTAGCAGAGTGCTACGTGTCTAGCGGGGGAGAGCTAGCGCCCTAAGTACATGCCAATGTGTCAGCCGGAGAGATCTTGGCACCCAGCTGGTGTGGTGTCGTGGCTGTCGGAGGAGCAACGGAGCCTGGCGGAGGGACAGCTGTCGGAGCGGTTGGGTCCTTGCTGACATGCCCCTGCTTCCGTAAGGGAGCTGAGAGCCGCCGTCGTCACGGGGCTAGCGGGGCGCCATCATTGCCTATCTGGCGGAGCTAGCCAGATGGGACACCGGTCTTGTTCTCTGCGGCCCGAGTCGGCTCGGGGTAGGGTGATGATGGCGCTTCCTGTTGATGTGGCGGGCCTGTGCCCTAGGTCGGACGACGTGGAGGCTCCTCCGAAGCCGAGGTCGAATCTGTCTTTCATGGCCGAGGCCGAGCCCGAGCTCCTGGGTCGAGCGAGGCGGAGGTCATCGGCAGAGGCCAGGGCGGTGTCCGAGCCCCGGGGTCGGGCGAAGCGGAGTTCGCCGTCTTCCGGGGCCTAGCCCGAGTCCGAGCCCTGGGTCGGGCGGAGCGGAGTTCGCCGTCTTCCGGGGCCTAGCCCGAGTCCGAGCCCTGGGTCGGGCGGAGCGGAGTTCGTCGTCTTCCGGGTCTTAGCCCGAGTCCGAGCCCTGGGTCGGGCGGAGCAGAGTTCGCCGTCTTCCGGGGCCTAGCCCGAGTCCGAGCCCTGGGTCGGGCGGAGCGGAGTTCGCCGTCTTCCGGGGCCTAGCCCGAGTCCGAGCCCTGGGTCGGGTGGAGCGGAGTTCGCCGTCTTCCGGGGCCTAGCCCGAGTCCGAGCCCTGAGTCGGGCGGAGCTTCCTATGGCGCCTTTGGCAAGGCCTGACTGCCTGTTAGTCTCACTCTGTCAAGTGGCACTGCAGTCGGAGTGGCGCAGGCGGCGCTGTCCTTCTGTCAGACCGGTCAGTGGAGCGGTGAAGTGACGGCGGTCACTTCGGCTCTGCCGGGGGGCGCGCGTCAGGATAAAGGTGTCAGGCTGCCTTTGCGTTAAATGCTCCTACGACTCGGTCGGTCGGCGCGGCGATTTAGTCAGGGTTGCTTCTTAGCGAAGGCAAGGCCTCGGGCGAGCCGGAGATGTGTCCGCTGTTAAAAGGGGGGCCTCGGGCGAGACGGAAACCCCTCGAGGTCGGCTGCCCTTGCCCGAGGCTAGGCTCGGGCGAGGCGTGATCGAGTCGCTCGTATGGACTGATCCCTGACTTAATCGCACCCATCAGGCCTCTGCAGCTTTATGCTGATGGGGGTTACCAACTGAGAATTAGGCGTCTTGAGGGTACCCCTAATTATGGTCCCCGATAGTAGCCCCCGAGCCTCGAAGGGAGTGTTAGCACTCGCTTGGAGGCTTTCGTCGCACTTTTTTGCAAGGGGACCAGCCTTTCTCGGTTGCATTTTGTTCCGGTGGGTGCGCGCGAGCGCACCCGCTGGGTGTAGCCCCCGAGGCCTCGGAGGAGTGGTTTCACTCCTTTGAGGTCTTAATGCCTTGCGTAATGCTTCGGCTGGTCTGGTGGTTCCCTCATGCGAACTGGCCGTAGCCTGGGTGCACGGTCGGGGCCCAAGTTCTCGGGCTGGTATGTTGACGCTGTCAACGGTTCGGTCGGAGCCGGGTTTGCGAGAGCAGCCCCCGAGCCTCCGCACAGGGCGAGAGGGCGATCAGGGACAGACTCGGCTTTTTTACATACGCCCCTACGTCGCCTTTCCGCAAGGAGGAGGGGGGAGAGCGCCATGTTACCCTCGATGGGCACCGAACATGGTGTCTCCGGTGAGCTGCAAGCGGGTAATCCGAGTGGACGTCTGTCGGGGACCATAATTAGGGGTACCCTCAAGACGCCTAATTCTCAGCTGGTAACCCCCATCAGCATAAAGCTGCAGAGGCCTGATGGGTGCGATTAAGTCAGGGATCAGTCCATACGAGCGACTCGATCGCGCCTCGCCCGAGCCTAGCCTCGGGCAAGGGCAGCCGACCCTGATGTGTTTCCGTCTCGCCAGAGGCCCCCTTTTCACGGCAGACGCATCTCCGGCTCGCCCAAGGCCTTGCCTTCGTTAAGAAGCAAACCTGACTAAATCGCCGCGCCGACCGACCAAGTCACAGGGGCATTTAACGCAAAGGTAGCCTGGCACCTTTATCCTGACGCGCGCCCCCTGGCAGAGCCGAAGTGACCGCCGTCACTTCGCCGCTCCACTGACCGGTCTGACAGAAGGGCAGCGCCGCCTGCGCCATCCCGACTGCAGTGCCACTTGACAGAGTGAGACTGACAGGCAGCCAGGCCTTGCCAAAGGCGCCATAGAAAGCTCCGCCCGACCCAGGGCTCGGACTCGGGCTAAAGCCCCGGAAGACGGCGAACTCCGCTCCGCCCGACCCAGGGCTCGGACTCGGGCTAAGGCCCCGGAAGACGGCGAACTCCGCTCCGCCCGACCCAGGGCTCGGACTTGGGCTAAGGCCTCGGAAGACGACGAACTCCGCTCCGCCCGACCCAGGGCTCGGACTTGGGCTAAGGCCTCGGAAGACGACGAACTCCGCTCCGCCCGACCTAGGGCTCGGACTCCGCCCTGGCCTCTGCCGAACGACCTCCGCCTCGCCCGACCCAGGAGCTCGGGCTCGGCCTCGGCCATGCAGGACAGACTCGACCTCGGCTTCGGAGGAGCCTCCACGTCACCCGACCTAGGGCACAAGTCCGCCACGTCAACAGGAAGCGCCATCATCACCCTACCCCGAGCCGACTCGGGCCGCAGAGAACAGGACCGACGTCCCATCTGGCTAGCTCCGCCAGATAGGCAATAATGGCGCCCCGCTAGACCCATGACGACGGCGGCTCTCAGCTCCCTTACGGAAGCAGGGGGACGTCAGCAAGAGCCCAACCGCTCCGACAGCTGTCCCTCCACCAGGCTCCGTTACTCCTCCGACAGCCACGACACCACACCAGCTGGGTGCCAAGATCTCTCCGGCTGCCACCTTGGCATGTACTTAGGGCACTAGCTCTCCCCCGCTAGACACGTAGCACTCTGCTGCACCCCCATTGTACACCTGGATCCTCTCCTTACGCCTATAAAAGGAAGGACCAGGGCCTTCTTAGAGAAGGTTGGCCCCGCGGGAACGAGGGCAGGGGCAGGCGCTCTCTTGGGGCCCCTCGCTCCCCTCACCCGCGTGGACGCTTGTAACCCCCTACTGCAAGCGCACCCGACCTGGGCGCGGGACGAACACGAAGGCCGCGGGATCTCCACCTCCCTCTCGACTCGGCTCCGGCCACCTCGCTCTTCCCCCCTTCGCGCTCGCCCACGCGCTCGACCCATCTGGGCTGGGGCACGCGGCACACTCACTCGTCGGCTTAGGGACCCCCCGGTCTCGAAACGCCGACAGTTGGCGCGCCAGGTAGGGGCCTGCTGCGTGTTGACGAGCAGTTTCCCGTCAAGCTCCAGATGGGCAGTCTCCAACGACCTCTCCAACCCGGGACGGTGCTCCGTTTCGGGAGCCTCGAGTTCATGTCTTTCGACGGCGGCTACGACATGATACTCCTTCCACCGCCGTGCGACGGCGACAATGGTGGCCGACAGCCCGCCCGCCGGCGGCGGAATCGACGACGTCTTCCCCGCGTGGGGGAAGAACAACCTTCGAGCTCGCCCCATCCTCTCCCTCGCCATCGGAGGAGGAGGCGGGGCAACCAGGGCCGAGCGGGAGGCTGCGCTCCGTCGGCTGCCGAGCGAATCGACATCCCCGGCGCCCCAACGGAGGACGCGTCGGGCGTCACCCTCGCGTTTGAGGCGAAGGCGAGCGCCGTCCCCCCGCAACACGCCAACCCCGAGCAAGTGGACGATGCCAGCACGCTCACGGAGGGCCTACAGGACGTCGCCCTCGTACCCAAGACGACGGCGCGATCAGCCCCCGATGTGACTTCGTCTCTCCTCGTCGACCAAAAGGTACCGACCGATTCCCATCCTTCGTCATTTCGACTCGACCTCAACCCGCCTAGCGACCTCGCTCTGGCGGGCGCTCACGTTGAGGCGAGTGCAACCTCTCTTGGGTTTCGCGTGCGGTCGCCTTGGGACCGATTGACGGGCGTCTCGACCTACGGGCCCTCTGGGTCCGAGGAAGATGACGACCCCAGCATCTGCTGGGATTTCTCCGGATCTGGCAACCCCAGTGCCATGCGGGACTTCATGACCGCATGCAACTACTGCCTCTCCGACTGTTCCGACGGCAGCCGCAGCCTTGACGACAAGGACTGCGGCCCGGGCCGCGAATGTTTCCACGTCGAGCTAGGGGATCCCTCCGGAGGCAACCGTCTCGGCATGCCGGAGGATGGTGATCTCCCTAGGCCAGTGCCTCGCGCCGATATCCCGCGGGAGCTAGCTGTGGTCCCCGTTCCGGCGGGGGTCACGACCCACAGCTCGAGCAAGTCCGCGGGGCGCAGGCCGGGCTCGACGAGGGGGCAGGAGCGCTCGAGATGATCCGCCGGGACGTCGGGCAGGTATGGGCGGGCCAGCCCCCGGCCGGAGAAATACGTCACCTGCCCCAGGGTCTCCAGCACCGCATCGCCAACGATGCCAGGGACAGGCCGCCACCCGCATCCAGCGGGACCGGTCAGGACCTGGCAGCCGCGGCGATGCTCCTCCGCGCGATGCCGGAGTCATCAACCACCGAGGGTCGGCGAATCCAGGGAGAGCTCAAGCATCTCCTGGAAGGCGCTGCGGCCCGGCGGGCCGAGAGCTCTGCCTCCCGCAGGCAGGGGTACCCCTCGGAACCTCGTGCCGCGACTTCCTGACCCATGCGGGAAGCCTCGGTCTACACCGGGCGCACGCGCAACACCGCGCCTGCAGCCCCGGGCCACCTCGGCGACGAGCAACCTCATCGCGACCGTCGGGCCCGCATCGACGAAAGGGTGCGCCGAGGCTACCACCCCAGGCGTGGGGGACGCTACGACAGCGGGGAGGATCGGAGTCCCTCGCCCGAACCACCCGGTCCGCAGGTCTTCAGCCGGGCCATCCGGCGGGCGCCGTTCCCGGCCCGATTCCGACCCCCGACTACTATCACAAAGTACTCGGGGGAAACGAGACCAGAATTGTGGCTCGCGGACTACCGCCTGGCCTGTCAGCTGGGTGGAACGGACGACGACAACCTCATCATCCGCAACCTCCCCCTGTTCCTCTCCGACACTGCTCGCGCTTGGTTGGAGCACCTGCCTCCGGGGCAGATTTCCAACTGGGAGGATTTGGTCCAAGCTTTCGCCGGCAACTTCCAGGGCACGTACGTGCGCCCCGGGAATTCCTGGGACCTTCGAAGCTGCCGGCAACAGCCGGGAGAGTCTCTTCGGGACTACATCCGGCGATTCTCGAAGCAGCGCACCGAGCTGCCCAACATCACCGACTCCGATGTCATCGGCGCGTTCCTTGCCGGCACCACCTGCCGTGACCTGGTGAGCAAGTTGGGTCGCAAGACCCCCACCAGGGCGAGCGAGCTGATGGACATCGCCACCAAGTTCGCCTCTGGCCAGGAGGCGGTCGAGGCCATCTTCCGAAAGGACAAGCAGCCCCAGGGCCGCCCGTCGGAAGATGCTCCCGAGGCGTCTACTCCGCTCGGCGCCAAGAAGAAAGGCAGGAGGAAGTCGCAAGCGAAACGCGACGCCGCCGACGCAGACCTTGTCACCGCCGCCGAGTACAAGAACCCTCGGAAGCCCCCCGGAGGTGCCAACCTCTTCGACAAGATGCTCAAGGAGACGTGCCCTTACCATCAGGGGCCCGTCAAGCACACCCTCGAGGAGTGCGTCATGCTTCGGCGCCACTTCCACAAGGCCGGGCCACCCGCAGAGGGTGGCAGGGCCCGCGACGACGATAAAAAGGAAGATCACCAAGCAGGAGAGTTCCCCGAGGTCCGCGACTGCTTCATGATCTACGGAGGGCACGCGGCGAATGCCTCGGCTCGGCATCATAAGCAAGAGCGCCGGGAGGTCTGCTCGGTGAAGGTGGCGGCGCCAGTCTACCTAGACTGGTCCGACAAGCCCATCACCTTCGACCAAGCTGACCACCCTGACCACGTGCCGAGCCCGGGGAAGTACCCGCTCGTCGTCGATCCCATCATCGGCGACGTCAGGCTCACCAAGGTCCTGATGGATGGGGGCAGCTGCCTCAATATCATCTACGCCGAGACCCCCAGGCTCCTGCGCGTCGATCTGTCCTCCATCCGAGCAGGCGCTACGCCCTTCCACGGGATCATTCCTGGGAAGCGCGTCCAGCCCCTCGGACGGCTCGACCTTCCTGTCTGCTTCGGAACACCCTCCAACTTCCGAAGGGAGACTTTGACGTTCGAGGTGGTCGGGTTCCGAGGAACCTACCACGCAGTGTTGGGGAGGCCATGCTACGCGAAGTTCATGGCCATCCCCAACTACACCTACCTGAAGCTCAAGATGCCGGGCCCCAACGGGGTCATCACCGTCGGCCCCACGTACAAACATGCGTTCGAATGCGACGTGGAGTGCGTGGAGTATGCCGAGGCCCTCGCCGAGTCCGAGGCCCTCATCGCCGACCTGGAAAACCTCTCCCGAGAGGTGCCGGACGTGAAGCGACACGCCGGCAACTTCGAGCCAGCGGAGACGGTTAAGGCCGTCCCTCTCGACCCCAGTGGCGACACCTCCAAGCAGATCCGGATCGGTTCCGGGCTCGACCCCAAATAGGAAGCAGTGCTCGTCGACTTTCTCCGCGCAAACGCCGACGTCTTTGCGTGGAGTCCCTCGGACATGCCCGGCATACCGAGGGATGTCGCCGAGCACTCGCTGGATATTCGGGTCGGAGCCCGACCGGTCAGGCAGCCTCTGCGCCGATTCGACGAGGAAAGGCGCAGGGTGATAGGCGAGGAGATCCACAAGCTAATGGCAGCAGGGTTCATCAAAGAGGTATTCCATCCCGAATGGCTTGCCAACCCTGTGCTTGTGAGGAAGAAAAGGGGGAAATGGCGGATGTGTGTAGACTACACTGGTCTCAACAAAGCATGTCCGAAGGTTCCCTACCCTCTACCTCGCATCGATCAAATCGTGGATTCCACCGCTGGGTGCGAAACCCTGTCTTTCCTCGATGCCTACTCAGGGTATCATCAAATCAAGATGAAAGAATCCGACCAGCTCACGACTTCTTTCATCACGCCCTTCGGCATGTACTGCTATGTCGCCATGCCGTTCGGTTTAAGGAACGCGGGTGCAACGTACCAGCGGTGCATGAACCATGTGTTCGGCGAACACATCGGTCGCACGGTTGAGGCCTACATCGATGACATCGTAGTCAAGACAAGGAAAGCCTCCGACCTTCTCTCCGACCTTGAAGTGACATTCCGATGTCTCAAGGCAAAGGGCGTCAAGCTCAATCCCGAGAAGTGTGTCTTCGGGGTGCCCCGAGGCATGCTCCTGGGATTCATCGTCTCCGAACGGGGCATCGAAGCCAACCCGGAGAAGATCGCAGCCATCACCAGCATGGGGCCCATCAAGGACTTAAAAGGCGTACAGAGGGTCATGGGATGTCTCGCGGCCTTGAGCCGTTTCATCTCGCGCCTCGGCGAAAGAGGCCTGCCTCTGTACCGTCTCTTAAGGAAGGCCGAGTGCTTCACTTGGACCCCCGAGGCCGAGGAAGCCCTCGGGAACCTGAAGGCGCTCCTCACCCAGGCGCCCGTCTTGGTACCCCCAGCAGATGGAGAAGCCCTCTTGGTCTATGTCGCCGCTACCACTCAGGTGGTTAGCGCCGCGATCGTGGTCGAAAGGCAAGAAGAAGGGCATGCGTTGCCCATTCAGAGGCCAGTTTACTTCATCAGCAAGGTACTGTCCGAAACCAAGATCCGCTACCCACAAGTTCAGAAGCTGCTGTATGCAGTGATCCTGACGAGGCGAAAGTTGCGGCATTACTTCGAGTCTCATCCGGTAACTGTGGTGTCATCCTTCCCCCTGGGGGAGATCATCCAGTGCCGAGAGGCCTCGGGACGGATCGCAAAGTGGGCGGTGGAAATCATGGGCGAGGCAATCTCGTTCGCCCCTCAGAAGGCCATCAAGTCCCAGGTACTGGCGGACTTCGTAGCCGAATGGGTCGACACCCAGTTGCCGACGGCTCCGATCCAACCGGAGCTCTGGACCATGTTTTTCGACGGGTCGCTGATGAAGACGGGAGCCGGCGCGGGCCTGCTCTTCGTCTCGCCCCTCGGGAAACACTTGCACTACGTGCTGCGCCTCCATTTCCCGGCGTCCAACAATGTGGCTGAGTACGAAGCTCTGATCAACGGATTGCGAATCGCCATCGAGCTAGGGGTCCGACGCCTCGACGCTCGTGGCGACTCGCAGCTCGTCATCGACCAGGTCATGAAGAACTCCCACTGCCGTGACCCGAAGATGGAGGCCTATTGTGATGAGGTTCGACGCCTAGAAGACAAGTTCTACGGGCTCGAGCTTAACCATATCGCCCGGCGCTACAACGAGACTGCGGACGAGCTGGCAAAGATAGCCTCGGGGCGAACGACGGTTCCCCCGGACGTCTTCTCCCGGGATCTGCACCAACCCTCCGTCAAGATCAGCGACACGCCCGAGCCCGAGGCGCCCTCGGCCCCGTCCGAAGTAACCTCGGCCCAGCCCGAGCCGTCCTCGGTTCGGCCCGAGGAACCCTCGGCTCCCGAGGGCGAGGCGCTGCGCATCGAGGAGGAGCGGAGCGGGGTCACGCCTGATCAGGATTGGCAGGCCCCGTACCTGCAATATCTCCGCCAAGAAGAGCTACCCCTCGACCAGGCCGAGGCACGGCGGGTGGCGCGACGCGCCAAGTCGTTCGTCCTGCTGGGCGATGAGAAGGAGCTCTACCACCGCAGCCCCTCGGGCATCCTCCAGCGGTGCATCTCCATCGCCGAAGGTCAGGAACTCCTGCAAGAGATACACTCGGGGGCTTGCGGCCATCATGCAGCGCCTCGAGCCCTCGTCGGGAACGCTTTCCGGCAAGGCTTCTACTGGCCGACGGCGGTGGCTGACGCCACTAGAATTGTCCGCACCTGCGAAGGGTGTCAATTCTATGCGAAACAGACCCACCTGCCCGCTCAGGCTCTGCAGACGATACCCATCACCTGGCCCTTCGCTGTGTGGGGTCTGGACCTCGTCGGCCCTCTGCAGAAGGCGCCCGGGGGCTACACGCACCTGCTGGTCGCCGTCGACAAATTCTCCAAGTGGATCGAGGTCCGACCCCTGAACAGCATCAGGTCCGAGCAGGCGGTGGCGTTCTTCACCAACATCATCCATCGCTTCGGGGTCCCAAACTCCATCATCACCGACAACGGCACCCAGTTCACCGGCAAAAAATTCTTGGATTTTTGCGAGGATCACAACATCCGGGTGGACTGGGCTGCCGTAGCTCATCCCATGTCGAATGGGCAAGTAGAGCGTGCCAATGGCATGATTCTACAAGGGCTCAAGCCTCGGATTTACAATGACCTCAACAAGTTCGGCAAGCGATGGATGAAGGAACTCCCCTCGGTGGTCTGGAGCCTGAGGACGACGCCGAGCCGAGCCACGGGTTTCACGCCGTTCTTCCTGGTCTATGGGGCCGAGGCCGTCTTGCCCATGGACCTGGAATACGGCTCCCCGAGGACGAGAGCCTACGATGATCAAAGCAACCAAGCTAGCCGAGAAGACTCGCTGGACCAGCTGGAAGAGGCTCGGGACAGGGCCTTACTACACTCGGCGCGGTATCAGCAGTCCCTGCGACGCTACCACGCCCGAGGGGTCCGACCCCGAGACCTCCAGGTGGGCGACCTGGTGCTTCGGCTGCGGCAAGACGCCCGAGGGAGGCACAAGCTTACGCCCCCCTGGGAGGGGCCATTCGTCATCGCCAAAGTTCTGAAGCCCGGAACGTACAAGCTGGCCAACAGTCAAGGCGAGGTCTACGGCAACGCTTGAAACATCCAACAGCTACGTCGCTTCTACCCTTAAGATGTTTCCAAGTTGTTCGTATACCTTGCACTCACGCAAAGTTTAGTCAACAAGGAAGGGTCGGCCTCGCCTCGGCAAAGCCCGACCCTCCCTCGGGGGCTAAAAAGGGGGAAACCCCCTCTGCGTCAAAATTTTCCTCGAAAAAATCTCTTCTACCAGAACATCTTTCGTGCTTTTTGACTACTTCGAAGAGTGGGTCCTAGAAATGACGGAGTACACGTAAGCAGTCAAGGCTGACCGAGCCGAGGGACTCCTACGCCCCCGGGATACGGATACCTCACTCATCACCTTCTGCGATAAGTAACTCGCGTTCGGGTAAAGTGGCTCCGCGGATCGAACAAGTCTTTACGTTCGGAAGCCCTTCTGGCGAAGCGATCCTTTGAGCCTTCTCGACCGAGTCGGTGACAGGACCTCATGGACGGGTAAAAGTACGCGTAAGCGGCAAGGCCGACCGAGCCGAGGGATTCCCACGCCTCCGGGATACGGATACCTCACTCATCACCTTCCGCGAAAGACGGCGGTTTCCCCATCCGGGGGCTCGGAAGGTGGAGAGACACGGTACATAAGGGAGAAAGGAGACATGGTCGCCTTACGGAAGGGGTCGCCCTCCTTTTAAAGGCGACTCTCCCTGCTTGCGCCCCCAACCGTCATGGGCTGAGTCTTCTCCAACACGCCTCCAAAGCCCTCCCCTGCGGCGCGGGGGCTGGGTCCCGCATGTCATGCAGACCAGCTCCGAGCAGAAGAAGCCAAACCGCCGCGCACGGCGCGCACAACCACCCAGCGGTTACAAGTGACCCTCCACTTTTGCCCAGACCAACGGGTGAAAGGGGCAAGCAGCCATGCAGGCGGCATGCAACCGCGCCAAGTGGACGCGCCTCTCCGACTCCTGACATGCCAGCACGGAGGCCCAAGCCCACGCGTCGCGCGATCGGCGTGCCGGATGCTGCATGCAAGCAACTATACCACTTGCGCCACCACCGCGCCTCCTCGATTGCGGAACCGATACCGCGACCCGAGGCGACTCAGCGCGCGACCCAACAGCGCCAGCCTGACGCAGCGGTCAAACGCGGTCAAAAGTGGGCCGGCAGTGATGACGGTGGCAGGCACACGGGAGCAGCGGTCACGCCGTCAGCTAAGCTCACGTCCCATCCGGAGCCAGCGGGAGAACCCCCTCTCACGGCGTGAAGACGACGCGCCCGTGACCCGTTCCTCGAATGGCTCGCGCACGCGCAACGGCAGCCTCGCCGACTACTCGCCCCGTCGCATTAACTCCACGACTGGACAGGCGGTACTTCTGGCAGGAGCAGCTGGCGACGCTTCGCCTTCGCCAAAACAACCGCGCCAAAAAAAGGTACGCCGCGTCGTTCAATTTCGTATCCTTTTTCCTTTTTCCTCTTTCTCTATCTCTTGCAACAGGGACCGGGAAAAGGGATACCCCTAAGGGGATCCTTCCCCGTGAAGGAACTAGGCTCCGAGCCTCCTTACTGATCAGGGGTTCGAAGGCTAGCCCCCCGAAGGGTTCAACAGCCGCCTCAGATCGCGTGGGCCCGACACCCACTACTGGTCAGAGGTTCGAAGGTCGGCCTCCCAAAAGGTTCCACGGCCGCCTCAGGCTACTCGGGCTCCGCGCCCATTACTGATCAGGGGTTCGAAGGCTGGCCCCCCGAAGGGTTCACAGTCGCCTCAGACACCGAGCGAGGGATGACCAGGGGTACGTTCGATACATAACCGAGGCTCGGGCTGCGCTCCCGAGGTACCCTAGGACATTTCCGAGACCAGCAGGAACGATCCTGTAACGGAGTCCCATCGGAGGGAGGCATCGAGCCCTCGGACCCCGTCGCCAGGGGACCGGGTCCGGCAGATCACCCGCAGGTACTTTTGGGCGTGCCTCCGGGCCCCTAGCCGACCCCCAACGAACGGGGCACGGACGTCCACTTGGATTACCCGCTTGCAGCTCACCGGAGACACCATGTTCGGTGCCCATCGAGGGTAACATGGCGCTCTCCCCCCTCCTCCTTGCGGAAAGGCGACGTAGGGGCGTATGTAAAAAAGCCGAGTCTGTCCCTGATCGCCCTCTCGCCCTGTGCGGAGGCTCGGGGGCTGCTCTCGCAAACCCGGCTCCGGCCAAACCGTTGACAACGTCAACATACCAGCCCGAGAACTTGGGCCCCGACAGTGCACCCGGGCTACGGCCAGTTCGCATGAGGGAACCACCAGACCAGCCGAAGCATTACGCAAGGCATTAAGACCTCGAAGGAGTGAAACCACTCCTCCGAGGCCTCGGGGGCTACACCCGGCGGGTGCGCTCGCGCGCACCCACCGGAACAAAATGCAACCGAGAAAGGCTGGTCCCCTTGCAAAAAAGTGCGACGAAAGCCTCCAAGCGAGTGCTAACACTCCCTTCGAGGCTCGGGGGCTACTGTCGGGGACCATAATTAGGGGTACCCTCAAGACGCCTAATTCTCAGCTGGTAACCCCCATCAGCATAAAGCTGCAGAGGCCTGATGGGTGCGATTAAGTCAGGGATCAGTCCATACGAGCGACTCGATCGCGCCTCGCCCGAGCCTAGCCTCGGGCAAGGGCAGCCGACCCTGATGTGTTTCCGTCTCGCCCGAGGCCCCCTTTTCACGGCAGACGCATCTCCGGCTCGCCCGAGGCCTTGCCTTCGTTAAGAAGCAAACCTGACTAAATCGCCGCGCCGACCGACCAAGTCACAGGGGCATTTAACGCAAAGGTAGCCTGGCACCTTTATCCTGACGCGCGCCCCCTAGCAGAGCCGAAGTGACCGCCGTCACTTCGCCGCTCCACTGACCGGTCTGACAGAAGGGCAGCACCGCCTGCGCCATCCCGACTGCAGTGCCACTTGACAGAGTGAGACTGACAGGCAGCCAGGCCTTGCCAAAGGCGCCATAGGAAGCTCCGCCCGACCCAGGGCTCGGACTCGGGCTAAAGCCCCGGAAGACGGCGAACTCCGCTCCGCCCGACCCAGGGCTCGGACTCGGGCTAAGGCCCCGGAAGACGGCGAACTCCGCTCCGCCCGACCCAGGGCTCGGACTTGGGCTAAGGCCTCGGAAGACGACGAACTCCGCTCCGCCCGACCCAGGGCTCGGACTTGGGCTAAGGCCTCGGAAGACGACGAACTCCGCTCCGCCCGACCCAGGGCTCGGACTCCGCCCTGGCCTCTGCCGAACGACCTCCGCCTCGCCCGACCCAGGAGCTCGGGCTCGGCCTCGGCCATGCAGGACAGACTCGACCTCGGCTTCGGAGGAGCCTCCACGTCACCCGACCTAGGGCACAAGTCCGCCACGTCAACAGGAAGCGCCATCATCACCCTACCCCGAGCTGACTCGGGCCGCAGAGAACAGGACCGACGTCCCATCTGGCTAGCTCCGCCAGATAGGCAATAATGGCGCCCCGCTAGACCCATGACGACGGCGGCTCTCAGCTCCCTTACGGAAGCAGGGGGACGTTAGCAAGAGCCCAACCGCTCCGACAGCTGTCCCTCCACCAAGCTCCGTTACTCCTCCGACAGCCACGACACCACACCAGCTGGGTGCCAAGATCTCTCTGGCTGCCACCTTGGCATGTACTTAGGGCACTAGCTCTCCCCCGCTAGACACATAGCACTCTGCTGCACCTCCATTTTACACCTGGATCCTCTCCTTACGCCTATAAAAGGAAGGACCAGGGCCTTCTTAGAGAAGGTTGGCCCCGCGGGAACGAGGGCAGGGGCAGGCGCTCTCTTGGGGCCCCTCGCTCGCCTCACCCGCGTGGACGCTTGTAACCCCCTACTGCAAGCGCACCCGACCTGGGCGCGGGACGAACACGAAGGCCGCGGGATCTCCACCTCCCTCTCGACTCAGCTCCGGCCACCTCGCTCTTCCCCCCTTCGCGCTCGCCCACGCGCTCGACCCATCTGGGCTGGGGCACGCGGCACACTCACTCGTCGGCTTAGGGACCCCTCGGTCTCGAAACGCCGACAACGTCCGTGCCCCGTTCGTTGGGGGTCGGCTAGGGGCCCAGAGGCACGCCCAAAAGTACCTGCGGGTGATCTGCCGGACCCGGTCCCCTGGCGACGGGGTCCGAGGGCTCGATGCCTCCCTCCGATGGGATTCCGTTACAAGATCGCTCCCGCTGGTCTCGGAAATGTCCTAGGGTACCTCGGGAGCGCAGCCCGAGCCTTGGTTATGTATCGAACGTACCCCTGGTCATCCCTCGCTCGGCGTCTGAGGCGACTGTGAACCCTTCGGGGGCCAGCCTTCGAACCCCTGATCAGTAATAGGCGCGGAGCCCAAGTAGCCTAAGGCGGCCGTGGAACCCTTCGGGGGGCCGGCCTTCGAACCTCTGACCAGTAGTGGGTGTAGGGCCCACGCGATCTGAGGCGGCTGTTGAACCCTTCGTGTAACACCCCTGGTGTTACTACAACTAAAACTTGAGCATGGCATCATAAGCATGGCATTGCATATGTTTGATACACCTAGAGTGCATTCACTAGGCAAAAATTTCAAACAAGTTGTATTGTTTTAATGTTTTACAAATAGGACCCTGGTTAAAGGACTTAACCCTAAATAGAGATTAAAGGGGTAAAACTTAACCCAAATGAGAAAAACCTTAAGGCTTTTTGGAGAAAGTCATAAAATATCCCCCAAAACCAAGTTGAATCACAATTATACCCCTGGGGTACCAAAAACCCTAATTGGAACCCTGGAAAACCCTAAAACTAAACCCTAGGGACCTATGTGCAAAATTAGTCCACTTTTGGACTAAAGTGCAAAAATCAAGTCAAATAAGTGTCTTAAGGTATTTGGGTCACTCATATGTGAATTTGCAAGCCAAACCCTGAGTTTTGGACTTATTTGCAAAAGAGCCCTATTTGAACTCTTTTGATTAAGTCTGAAATTCAGTGTATTGTGCCCATCTTTGTGACCTTGTAACTTCTAAACAAAAGGGTTTTTGCCCTAGGTCACCACATCAATTTTGCAAACCTATTATAGGAGAACAACTTTGATGCAGACATCCCTTTGGGCTGTGGCACAAAAATTAGAGAAAAACTTGCTCCAAGTTGCTCTGTCAGAACAGTTTCAGAAAACTGAAACTGAACCTAAGGTTAAAATAAGGTTCCAGTGAGGTGAGTGCAAGTTTGATGCACCATATCTTTGGATTCCCTCGGTCTTGACCCAAATGTCATGTATAAGAATTGAAGACTGTTGAATCAAGAACAAACTTTATTAAGAAATCTTGCCCGGTTATTCACAAGAATTTAGAGAACTAGTCGATGGAGGGGGGTTGGTTCAGGCGACTGACGAAGATAGTCCATGGTACAGTAGTCTCAATGGATCAGATCGCCAGCTCATCTCGCCGTCGTTGATCACCGTCCTGAGTCGTGCTGGGTGCTGGGTGGATAACACCGGGAAAAGGTAACTCGTACGTGGCACCCTCTCTTGTGCCCTGCCGGAGTTGTTCACCGGCGACCACCGTGACTCAGGGAGCTCTCGCCGCGCTGTCACACATGCCATGATTTCCTCGCTGTGCCTCCTACCAACGTGTTATGCATGCGCTTGCGACGTTATCCGTGGCCGGAGGTCGACTGTTGGGTCGCCGTGGCTATAAATAGCACGGTGATCCACAGCGAGGTGTTTTTCCTCTTCACCAGCGAACCGATCGCAATCCAAAATTCGCACTGACCTCTCTACCTTCTCCCGAATCGATTGCGCACGGTAAAAGCACAACTTCTTATGGCCAAGTAGCCTCAATCTCCAACCCCAATTTCAAACAGAGCCACCGCGACGCCTTCTTCCCCCAATTCGGTCCGTCGCGCCGTCAAGCGCAGCTCATCCGTGGCCAGAACACACTGGTAAGGCTCTGCCCAAATCAAATGATGTTTCTGCACCTCCGTTCGCTTGTGAAGCTCATCGTGGTAACCGATTACTCAATCCAGCCCCGGTTGTGCGGGAACGCGTGCCCGTGGTCACGGTTTCCGCCGTGCACGTGGGCATGCCGTTCTCAGTGCATTCGTGTCAAATCGATGCGTGTTCCGAGGTCACTTATTATCGGTTATGCTTTCCCGATCATCTGTCTGGGCAGTCGTCGCCGGCCATGGCCAGTACAGACCTCGTCCATGACGCTCGACCAGCGCGCCGCGGTCGGGGAGCAGGTTGGGGAAGAAATAGAAACCGGAGGGCGTTTCGGTAAACTGTCAGTGACTTATGCAATAGTGTTTGAACCCCTGGCAGAATAATCAGTAATCCAAGGACCTTTCTGAAAAGCTGCCAGAGAGCGCGTGGGCGCGCGAGGGCGCTCCCTTGTTTCCCTGTGTTGACGGGCCGCCGTGTTAGAATTTGGCCCAACACTATTCACCTCTTTTCCTTTTTCTTTTTCCGAACGACTTTGGAAACCTGTTAAAAATTGTAGAAAAATCCTAAAAATATGAGACCAATTTTCCTAGGTTCCTTATTTTCCCTAGTATTTAATAAAAATAAACTCATGATTTTTAGAACAAATAGGGAATTTTAGGGTATTTAAAATAGCCTAAACCATTGATTCTGGATTTTTAGAAAATAAATAATAAGTCCAAAATTTCCCAAACTTTTTATGTGAGCTTTTCACATTATTTAGAAGCCATGGGTAGAGTTTGGTTTGATTTGGACCATGTTTGATCACTAAACCCAAAACCACCCCCTCTGCTCCATGAACTCCTTTACTGACTCCGGAAACCCTAGGTTCTCGGAGTACCGTGAAGGAAAGTTGTACTCAAGACATAGATAATAAGTTTATATTATCTTTGCATCCTCATGAGCATCCCATGGCCTTCATTCTTATATATATACCTATATGGTTATATTTAGAGAACGAAGGAGAGAGTGAAGTGACTGAAGAAAAGACACCACCACCACCTTTGGAATCTCGGGCAAGGACTTGGCTCTACTTCGACAACTGCGAGTCCGAGCCTGACCCACCTACTAACAAAGGCAAGCCCCGGTGCATGCAACCCCTTTCCTTGTGTTTTTAAAATACTTTTCGCACACTTTAAGTCCAGTGAAATGTGCATTAGGTTCATAGGAAGTGCCTGAAACCCTTTGATGCATTGCTTTCCTTGATATCCATACCTTTATAGATACTTCTGTGAAGTATCAAAATTATGATTTACAAAAATGCTTAGCCTTGCTTAGATCTTGTGGATAGAGGTTGTCCTCAATTTAACCCGGGAGAGGATGGCTTCTACCCGCAAGAATATTTTCATTTGGAGCAATGGTGGGATCTTACTGCAAAGTTCCCTGTGATGCTCTTTCATCCTAAGGAACAAACACAATCCTAAGGATGGAAATACGTAAATTGAGACTTGGGGGTAGGAACAGGTGATGTTCTACCCAGGTTGATTAAGGATTGGATGCGTATGTAGGCCTGCTGATCGAGGACCCTTTAACTGGTCACATGCCTCGTCATGGGTAAGCCTTGCCTCGGGCAGACTAAGGCCGGAATAAGATAACACGAAATGGGAGTGGAGCGGTGGCGAGAGTAGCGTGTACCCTCCGTGGCAAGAGGCTGGACGGTGGTGTATCTGTGCTCTCGGTTTGCGTGAACCTGATCCGGTCTTAAGAACCCCGGTGGCGGGTTGACATATGCAAGGGTTAAGTGCTACATATGTCGTGTGATTGGAGATCCTCAGCTGAGTATAATCGATTCGAATCGCCGTACCTTCGCGGTTATGAAGACTTGGTCACTGACCTACAACCTAAGTCTGGATGTGAACTTCATGAATAAAAATGATGTTGTATTGATGAGATGGGGAAATTAGACCAGCTGCAAACAGAGTCTATTAATACTTAATCTGGCATTAAAAGATTGAAAGTAAGGACTCACTTTAGTAAGATGCTTCTGCAAAAGTATAAGTTGATTTTTGTTAAAACCTCTCCTTGACTCCTATTTATCCAGCATACCCTTGAGAGTCTTTTCCTTAGTCGGGTAAGACTTGCTGAGTAATTCCATACTCAGGGTTTATCCCTTTGTTGTTTTTAGGTGAGGAAGCGACAAATTTTTGTTGCTTTTGCTCCAAGGTGGTATCTAATGAAGAAAAACAAGAATGAAGATACGGGAGGACTTGGTCCTCCACATAGGCTCTTTTTGTTTGATAGTTTTTGGGAGGAGTTTTTGCCTCCCTTGATATGTGTACTCAGCACTCGTTTATAGCTCTGGTCTGTAATAAGTAACTTGATCTTACTTTCTAAATGAATGTAAGTTTATGTAATTGCTTCCGCACTTCTATATCTCCGAGGTTCTGTAATGTCTGCAAGACGGGTGAAACGTTCCTGGTAAGGTCGGGAAAGATACTGAGCTTGTCAAGTAACTTAGGAACATCTACAGGGTGTCTGATGTCTGTTAGACAAGGACAACTGTAGGTGGGCCTGATTACTTGGGAGGTTCCATCACACTTCGGGGGGCTAGCCTTCGAACCCCTGATCAGTAAGGAGGCTCGGAGCCTAGTTCCTTCACGGGGAAGGATCCCTTTCGGGGTATCCCCTTTTCCCGGTCCCTGTCGCAAGAGATAGAGAAAGAGGAAAAAAAGGAAAAGGATACGAAACCGAACGACGCGGCGTACCTTTTTTGGCGCGGTTGTTTCGGCGAAGGCGAAGCGTCGCCCGCTGCTCCTGCCAGAAGCACCGCCTGTCCAGCCGCGGAGTTAATGCGACGGGGCGAGTAGTTGGCAGGGCGGCCGTTGCGCGTGCGCGAGCCGTTCGAGGAACGGATCACGGGCGCGTTGTCTTCACGCCGTGAGAGGGGGTTCTCTTGCTGCCCCCGGATGGGACGTGAGCTTGGCTGACGACGTGACCGCTGCTCCCGCGCGCCTGCCACCGTCATTACTGCCGGCCCACCTTTGGCCGCGTTGGCCGCGCGGGGACAAGGACGGGGCAGGCGCTCTCTTGGGCTAGTCGGGTTGTCCGTTGGCAGGATCGACGTCGGAGTTGATCAGCTGAGGCTTTGGACCGGGCTGGCGCCCTCGGAAGATGGTTGGCCGAGGCCCCAGGGGTGACCGGCTGAGCCGCCTGCTCGGGCCAGATTCCCGGAGAAGTCCCTGGGAGCGATTGCCCGGGGTGGTGATGATGTCGTCCTTCAGAGCGGAGAACCTCGGACCGCGTCGCCGTCCGAGGCTAGGTCGGGCCTCGCCGAAGGTGCCGTCGATGCCGAGGGTGTTGCTGCCCCCTTCCAGCGTCAAGACCCGAGCCTGCAGGATCAGATTGTCTTGTAGCGTGTGCCTTGTGCGGCCGTCGAGGCCAGAACACACACCCTCGCTGCGTTGTAAAGCTGCGTCTCTTTTCCTCTTATTTCGAGTATCTGGACTTTTTGTCGGTAACAGGGATGTTTGTGCGAGCGAGAGTTGCTTCTCGCGGAAGGTGATGAGTGAGGTATCCGTATCCCGGAGGCGTGGGAGTCCCTCGGCTCGGTCGGCCTTGCCGCTTACGCGTACTTTCACCCGTCCATGAGGCCCTGTCGCCGACTCGGTCGAGAAGGCTCGAAGGATCGCTTCGGCAGAAGGGCTTCCGAACGTAAAGACTTGTTCGATCCACGGAGCCACTTTATCTGAACGCGAGTTACTTATCGCAGAAGGTGATGAGTGAGGTATCCGTATCCCGGAGGCGTAGGAGTCCCTCGGCTCGGTCAGCCTTGGCTGCTTACGTGTACTCCGTCATTTCCAGGACCCACTTTTCGAAGTAGTCAAAAAGCACGAAAGATATTCTGGTAAAAGAGATTTTTTTCGAGGAAAATTTTGACGCAGAGGGGGTTTCCCCCCTTTTAGCCCCCGAGGGAGGGTCGGGCTTTGCCGAGGCGAGGCCGACCCTTCCTTGTTGACTAAACTTTGCGTGGGTGCGAGGTATATGAACAACTTGGAAACATCTTAAGGGTAGAAGCGACGTAGCTGTTGGATGTTCCAAGCGTTGCCGTAGACCTCGCCTTGACTGTTGGCCAGCTTGTACGTTCCGGGCTTCAGAACTTTGGCGATGACGAATGGCCCCTCCCAGGGGGGCGTGAGCTTGTGCCTCCCTCGGGCGTCTTGCCTCAGCCGAAGCACCAGGTCGCCCACCTGGAGGTCTCGGGGTCGGACCCCTCGGGCGTGGTAGCGTCGCAGGGACTGCTGATACCGCGCCGAGTGTAGTAAGGCCCTGTCCCGAGCCTCTTCCAGCTGGTCCAGCGAGTCTTCTCGGCTAGCTTGGTTGCTTTGATCGTCGTAGGCCCTCGTCCCCGGGGAGCCATATTCCAGGTCAGTGGGCAAGACGGCCTCGGCCCCGTAGACCAGGAAGAACGACGTGAAACCCGTGGCTCGGCTCGGCGTTGTCCTCAGGCTCCAGACCACCGAGGGGAGTTCCTTCATCCATCGCTTGCCGAACTTGTTGAGGTCGTTGTAAATCCGAGGCTTGAGCCCTTGTAGAATCATGCCGTTGGCACGCTCTACTTGCCCATTCGACATGGGATGAGCTACGGCAGCCCAGTCCACCCGGATGTGGTGATCCTCGCAAAAATCCAAGAATTTTCTGCCGGTGAACTGGGTGCCGTTGTCGGTGATGATGGAGTTTGGGACCCCGAAGCGATGGACGATGTTGGTGAAGAACGCCACCGCCTGCTCGGACCTGATGCTGTTCAGGGGTCAGACCTCGATCCACTTGGAGAATTTGTCGACGGCGACCAGCAGGTGCGTGTAGCCCCCGGGCGCCTTCTGCAGAGGGCCGACGAGGTCCAGACCCCACACAGCGAAGGGCCAGGTGATGGGTATCGTCTGCAGAGCCTGAGCGGGCAGGTGGGTCTGCTTCGCATAGAATTGACACCCTTCGCAGGTGCGGACAATTCTAGTGGCGTCAGCCACCGCCGTCGGCCAGTAGAAGCCTTGCCGGAAAGCGTTCCCGACGAGGGCTCGAGGCGCTGCATGATGGCCACAAGCCCCCGAGTGTATCTCTTGCAGGAGTTCCTGACCTTCGGCGATGGAGATGCATCGCTGGAGGATGCCCGAGGGGCTGCGGTGGTAGAGCTCCTTCTCATCGCCCAGCAAGACGAACGACTAGGCGCGTCGCGCTACCCGCCGAGCCTCGGCTTGGTCGAGGGGTAGCTCTCCTTGGCGGAGATATTGCAGGTATGGGGTCTGCCAATCTCGATCAGGCGTGACCCCGCTCCGCTCCTCGATGCGCAGCGCCTCGCCCTCGGGGGCCGAGGGTACCTCGGGCTGAACCGAGGACGCCTCGGGCTGGGCCGAGGGTACCTCGGACTCGGGCGTGTCGTTGATCTTGACGGAGGGTTGGTGCAGATCCCGGGAGAAGACGTCCGGGGGAACCGTCGTTCGCCCCGAGGCTATTTTTGCCAGCTCGTCCGCAGTCTCGTTGTAGTGCCAGGCGATGTGGTTAAGCTCGAGCCCGTAGAACTTGTCTTCCAAGCGCCGAACCTCATCGCAGTAGGCCTCCATCTTCGGGTCGCGGCAGTGGGAGTTCTTCATGACTTGGTCGATGACGAGCTGCGAGTCGCCGCGAGCGTCGAGGCGTCGGACCCCTAGCTCGATGGCGATTCGCAATCCGTTGATCAGAGCTTCGAACTCAGCCACATTGTTGGACGCCGGGAAATGGAGGTGCAGCACGTAGCGTAGGTGTTTCCCGAGGGGCGAGATGAAGAGCAGGCCCGCGCCGGCTCCCGTCTTCATCAGCGACCCGTCGAAAAACATGGTCCAGAGCTCCGGTTGGATCGGAGCCGTCGGCAGCTGGGTGTCGACCCATTCGGCTACGAAGTCCGCCAATACCTGGGACTTGATGGCCTTCCGAGGGGCGAACGAGATTGTCTCGCCCATGATTTCCACCGCCCACTTTGCGATCCTGCCCGAGGCCTCTCGGCACTGGATGATCTCCCCCAGGGGGAAGGATGACACCACAGTTACCTGATGAGACTCGAAGTAATGTCGCAACTTTCGCCTCGTCAGGATCACTGCATACAGTAGCTTCTGAACTTATGGGTAGCGGATCTTGGTTTCGGACAGCACCTCACTGACGAAGTAAACTGGCCTCTAAACGGGCAATGCATGCCCCTCTTCTTGCCTTTCGACCACCATCGCGGCGCTAACCACCTGAGTGCTCGCGGCGACGTAGACCAAGAGGGCTTCTCCATCAGCTGGGGGTACCAAGATAGGCGCCTTGGTGAGGAGCGCCTTCAGGTTCCCGAGAGCTTCCTTGGCCTCAGGGGTCCAAGTGAAGCACTCGGCCTTCCTTAAGAGGCGGTACAGAGGCAGGCCTCTTTCGCCGAGGCGTGAGATGAAACGGCTCAAGGCCGCGAGACATCCCATGACCCTCTGTACACCTTTTAAGTCCTTGATGGGCCCCATGCTGGTGATGGCTGCGATCTTCTCCGGGTTGGCTTCGATGCCCCGCTCGGAGACGATGAACCCCAGGAGCATGCCTCGGGGCACCCCGAAGACACACTTCTCGGGATTGAGCTTGACGTCCTTTGCCTTGAGACACCGGAATGTCACTTCAAGGTCGGAGAGGAGGTCGGAGGCTTTCCTTGTCTTGACTACGATGTCATCGACGTAGGCCTCGACCGTACGACCGATGTGTTCGCCGAACACATGGTTCATGCACCGCTGGTACGTCGCACCCGCGTTCCTCAAACCGAACGGCATGGTGACATAGCAGTACATGCCGAAGGGCGTGATGAAAGAAGTCGCGAGCTGGTCAGACTCTTTCATCTTGATTTGATGATACCCTGAGTAGGCATCGAGGAAAGACAGGGTTTCGCACCCAGCAGTGGAATCCACGATTTGATCGACGCGAGGTAGAGGGTAGGGAACCTTCGGACATGCTTTGTTGAGACCAGTGTAGTCTACACACATCCGCCATTTCCCCCCTTTCTTTCTCACAAGCACAGGGTTGGCAAGCCATTCGGGATGGAATACCTCTTTGATGAACCCTGCTGCCATTAGCTTGTGGATCTCCTCGCCTATCACTCTGTGCTTCTCCTCGTCGAATCGGCGCAGAGGCTGCCTGACCGGTCGGGCTCCGGCCCGAATATCCAGCGAGTGCTCGGCGACATCCCTCGGTATGCCGGGCATGTCCGAGGGACTCCACGCAAAGACGTCGGCGTTTGCGTGGAGAAAGTCGACGAGCACTGCTTCCTATTTGGGGTCGAGCCCGGAACCGATCCGGATCTGCTTGGAGGTGTCGCCACTGGGGTCGAGAGGGACGGCCTTAACCGTCTCCGCTGGCTCGAAGTTGCCGGCGTGTCGCTTCACGTCTGGCACCTCTCTAGAGAGGTTTTCCAGGTCGGCGATGAGGGCCTCGGACTCAGCGAGGGCCTCGGCGTACTCCACGCACTCCACGTCGCATTCGAACGCGTGTTTGTACGTGGGGCCGACGGTGATGACCCCGTTGGGGCCCGGCATCTTGAGCTTCAGGTAGGTGTAGTTGGGGACGGCCATGAACTTCGCGTAGCATGGCCTCCCCAATACCGCGTGGTAGGTTCCTCGGAACCCGACCACCTCGAACGTCAAAATCTCCCTTCGGAAGTTGGAGGGCGTTCCGAAGCAGACAGGAAGGCCGAGCCGTCCGAGGGGCTGGACGCGCTTCCCAGGAATGATCCCGTGGAAGGGCGTAGCGCCTGCTCGGACGGAGGACAGATCGACGCGCAGGAGCCTGAGGGTCTCGGCGTAGATGATGTTGAGGCAGCTGCCCCCATCCATCAGGACCTTGGTGAGCCTGACGTCGCCGATGATGGGGTCGACGACGAGCGGGCATTTCCCCGGGCTCGGCACGTGGCCGGGGTGGTCAGCTTGGTCGAAGGTGATGGGCTTGTCGGACCAGTCTAGGTAGACTGGCGCCGCCACCTTCACCGAGCAGACCTCCCGACGCTCTCGCTTGTGATGCCGAGCCGAGGCATTCGCCGCATGCCCTCCGTAGATCATGAAGCAGTTGCGGACCTCGAGGAACTCTCCTGCTCGGTGATCTTCCTTTTTGTCGTCGTCGCGGGCCCTGCCACCCTCTGCGGGTGGCCCGGCCTTATGGAAGTGGCACCGAAGCATGACGCACTCCTCGAGGGTGTGCTTGACGGGCCCCTGATGGTAGGGGCCCGGCTCCTTGAGCATCTTGTCGAAGAGGTTAGCACCTCTGGGGGGCTTCCGAGGGTTCTTGTACTCGGCGGCGGCGACAAGGTCCGCGTCGGCGGCGTCGCGTTTCGCTTGCGACTTCTGAGAGCACCTAGAGGGGGGGTGAATAGGTGATCCTGTGAAAACTTAAAACTTAAGCCACAAAAACTTGTTAAGTGTTAGCACAATAATTGCCAAGTGGCTAAAGAGAAGTCTTCAACAAAACACAATACCACAAGAGATCAAGCACAGAGGTGATACAGTGGTTTATCCCGTGGTTCGGCCAAGACCAACGCTTGCCTACTCCACGTTGTGGCGTCCCAACGGACGAGGGTTGCAATCAACCCCTCTCAAGCGGTCCAAAGACCCACTTGAATACCACGGTGTTTTGTTTTGCCTTTCACTATCCCGTTTGCAAGGAATCTCCACAAATTGGAGTCTCTTGCCCTTACAAGTATATGATCACAAAGAAGCACAGAGTAAGGGAGGGAAGCAACACACACAAATCCACAGCGAAACGCACACACACACGGCCAAGAATCGAGCTCACAAGACTATCTCAAAGTTCTCACTAGAACAGAGCTCGAATCACTTAGAATGACAAACGAATGCGCAAAGACTGAGTGTGGATGATCAAGAATGCTCAAAGGTTGCTTGTGTATCTCCTCCATGCGCCTAGGGGCTCCTTTTATAGCCCCAAGGCAGCTAGGAGCCGTTGAGAGCAAATCCGGAAGGCCATCCTTGCCTTCTGTCGTCGGGGGCACCGGACAGTCCGGTGCACACCGGACACTGTCCGGTGCCCGATTTCTTTCCTTAACTGGCGTTGCCGACCGTTGCAGACCGTTGGCAGATCTGGAGCCGTTGGCGCACCGGACATGTCCGGTGCACACCGGACAGTCCGGTGCCGTCTTCCGACCGTTGGCTCGGCCACGTGTCCCGCGCAGATTGCGCGGCCGACCGTTGGCCCGGCCGACCGTTGGCTCACCGGACAGTCCGGTGCACACCGGACAGTCCGGTGAATTTTAGCCGTACGCCGTCGGCGAATTCCCGAGAGCGGCCTGTTCGCGCCGAGTCAGCCTGGCGCACCGGACACTGTCCGGTGCACACCGGACAGTCCGGTGTGCCAGACCGAGCAGAGCCTTGGCTGTACACAGCCAAGTCATTTTGCACCTTTCTTCTTTTCTGTTTCTAACACTTTGACAAGTATATTAGTATACAAAACCAATGTACTAAGGTTTAGAAACATACCTTTACGTCATGATTTGCACCTTGTTCATCCATTGACATAAATTCACAATTAAGCACATGTGTTGGCACTTAGTCACCAAAATACTTAGAAATGGCCCAAGGGCACATTTCCCTTTCAATCTCCCCCTTTTTGGTGATTTATGCCAACACAACATAAAGCAACTAGAACAAGTGCAAACTCACTTCAAATAAAACTTAAATTTATTTTGATTCAATTTTGGCATATATGGATCATCTTTTGCCACCACTTGGTTTGTTTTTGAAATCAAACTCAAATCTCTATCTCTAAGTCAAACACACATGTTGAAGCATAAAGAGAGTCATTCCAAAATAGATTGATCAAGGATTTCAAAAACTCCCCTTTTTCCATAATTACTATTTCTCCCCACAAGAAGCCAAAAGAGACAATAAAAGAGTTTTGACAAACCAAAAACTCTACTCTACTATTTTCAAATTTCTCAAGTGGTAGCTGATCCATTTATCGCTTTGACCTTTATTTTCTCCCCCTTTGGCATCAAGCACCAAAACGGGATCAATCTTGGCCCTTTAACCCCATTGCCTCACCAAAATCTTCAATTAAGAGCAAATGGCAATAAGAGTTCATGAGATGGACTTGGAAATAATTACCCTCTCATCGGAGTGCAGTGGAAGTCTTTCATGGTCCAAGTCCACCCTTTCCCTTTCAATTTTCCTTCGAGACTAAATCAAGCAAACTCAAGCATATGGTTAGTCTCAAAGGGTCAAGTTGTAACACATCTCCCCCTAAACATGTGCATCACTTTGCAACGGACTTGTGAGATCCAGGGAGTGTTCGTACAACTTGAGCACCATAATAAGCAACAAAATGCAGAATGAACATGATCAAGGGCATAAACACATGTATGCTACATTTCAATCCAAGTTCCGCGAATCTAAGATATTGAGCTCACTACGCAACCTGCAAAAGGTCTTCTCATCTAAAGGCTTGGTAAAGATATCGGCTAGCTGGTTCTCGGTGCTAACATAAAACACTTCGATATCTCCCTTTTGCTGGTGGTCTCTCAGAAAGTGATGCCGGATGTCAATGTGCTTTGTGCGGCTGTGCTCAACAGGATTTTCCGCTATTCGGATAGCACTCTCATTGTCACATAGGAGTGGGACTTTGCTCAGATTGTAGCCAAAGTCCCGGAGGGTTTGCCTCATCCAAAGTAGTTGCGCGCAACACTGTCCTGCGGCAACATACTCGGCCTCAGCGGTGGATAGGGCAACGGAGGTTTGTTTCTTAGAGTTCCATGACACCAGGGACCTTCCTAAGAATTGGCACGTCCCCGATGTACTCTTCCTATCGACCTTACATCCAGCATAGTCAGAATCTGAGTACCCAATCAAGTCAAAGTTAGACCCCTTTGGATACCAGATCCCGAAGCAAGGCGTAGCGACTAAATATCTAAGAATTCGCTTCACCGCCACCAAGTGACACTCCTTAGGATCGGATTGAAATCTAGCACACATGCATACGCTAAGCATAATATCCGGTCTACTAGCACATAAGTAAAGCAAAGAACCTATCATGGACCGGTATGCTTTTTGATCAACGGACTTACCTCCTTTGTTGAGGTTGGTGTGTCCGTCGGTTCCCATCGGCGTCTTTGCGGGCTTGGTGTCCTTCATCCCAAACCTCTTTAGCAGATCTTGTGTGTACTTCGTTTGGGAGATGAAGGTGCCGTCCTTGAGTTGCTTCACTTGGAACCCAAGGAAGTAGTTCAACTCGCCCATCATTGACATCTCGAATTTCTGCGTCATCACCCTGCTAAACTCTTCACAAGACTTTTGGTTAGTAGAACCAAATATTATGTCATCGACATAAATTTGGCACACAAACAAATCACCATCACAAGTCTTAGTGAAAAGAGTTGGATCGGCTTTCCCAACCTTGAAAGCATTAGCAATTAAGAAATCTCTAAGGCATTCATACCATGCTCTTGGGGCTTGTTTAAGTCCATAGAGCGCCTTAGAGAGCTTACACACGTGGTCGGGGTACCGCTCATCCTCGAAGCCAGGGGGTTGCTCTACGTACACCTCCTCCTTTATTGGTCCGTTGAGGAAAGCGCTCTTCACATCCATTTGGTACAACCTGAAAGAATGGTGAGCGGCATATGCTAGCAAGATACGAATTGATTCTAGCCTAGCCACAGGAGCAAAAGTCTCCTCAAAGTCCAAACCTGCGACTTGGGCATAACCTTTTGCCACAAGTCGAGCCTTGTTCCTCGTCACCACCCCGTGCTCGTCCTGTTTGTTGCGGAAAACCCACTTGGTTCCCACAACATTTTGCTTGGGACGAGGCACCAGCGTCCAAACTTCATTGCGCTTGAAGTTGTTAAGTTCCTCCTGCATGGCCAACACCCAATCCGGATCTAGCAAGGCCTCCTCTACCCTGAAAGGCTCAATAGAGGAGACAAAAGAGTAATGTTCACAAAAATTAACTAGTCGAGACCGAGTAGTTACTCCCTTGCTAATGTCACCCAGAATTTGGTCGACGGGATGATCCCTTTGAATCATCGCTCGAACTTGGGTTGGAGGTGCCGGTTGCGCTTCTTCCTCCATCACATGATCATCTTGTGCTCCCCCTTGATCACACGCCTCCTTTTGATGAACCTGTTCATCGTCTTGAGTTGGGGGATGCACCGTTGTTGAGGAAGAAGGTTGACCTCGTTCATCTTGTTCCTGTGGCCGAACGTCTCCAATCGCCATGGTTCGTATAGCGGCCGTTGGAACATCTTCTTCATCTACATCATCACAATCAACAACTTGCTCTCTTGGAGAGCCATTAGTCTCATCAAATACAACGTCGCTAGAGACTTCAACCAAACCCGATGATTTGTTGAAGACTCTATACGCCTTTGTATTTGAATCATAACCTAATAAAAACCCTTCTACAGCTTTGGGAGCAAACTTAGAATTTCTACCCTTCTTCACTAGAATGTAGCACTTGCTCCCAAATACACGAAAGTACGATACATTGGGCTTGTTACCGGTTAGTAGCTCATACGAAGTCTTCTTGAGGAGTCGATGAAGATAGACCCTGTTGATGGCGTGGCAAGCCGTGTTCACAGCTTCCGACCAAAAGCACTCGGGGGTCTTGAACTCTCCAAGCATCGTCCTCGCCATATCGATTAGCGTCCTGTTCTTCCTCTCTACCACACCATTTTGCTGTGGTGTGTAGGGAGCGGAGAACTCGTGCTTGATCCCTTCCTCCTCAAGAAACTCCTCCACTTGAAGGTTCTTGAACTCGGACCCGTTGTCGCTCCTAATCTTCTTCACCTTGAGCTCAAACTCATTTTGAGCTCTCCTGAGGAAGCGCTTGAGGGTCCCTTGGGTTTCAGACTTATCCTGCAAAAAGAACACCCAAGTGAAGCGGGAAAAGTCATCAACAATAACTAGACCATACTTACTTCCTCCTATGCTTAGATAGGCGACGTGTCCGAAGAGGTCCATATGCAGCAGCTCCAGAGGTCTTGACGTGGTCATCACATTCTTGCTGTGATGTGCTCCTCCCACTTGTTTACCTGCCTGACAAGCTGCACAAGGTCTATCTTTTCGAAATAAACATTTGTTAGATCTATCACGTGTTCTCCCTTTAGAAGCTTGTGGAGGTTCTTCATCCCCACATGTGCTAAGCGGCGATGCCACAGCCAGCCCATGCAAGTCTTAGCCATTAAGCATGCATCTAGACCGGCCTCTTCATTTGCAAAATCAACTAGGTAAAGCTTGCCGTCTAGTACACCCTTAAAAGCTAGTGAACCATCACATCTTCTAAAGACAGACACATCTACATTTGTAAATAAACAATTATATCCCATATTGCACAGTTGACTAACAGATAGCAAATTGTAACCAAGAGACTCAACTAAAAACACATTTGAGATTGAGTGCTCATTAGAAATTGCAATTTTACCTAACCCTTTTACCTTGCCTTGATTCCCATCACCGAATATAATTGAATCTTGGGAATCCTTATTTTTGACGTAGGAGGTGAACATCTTCTTCTCCCCCGTCATATGGTTTGTGCATCCGCTGTCGATAATCCAGCTTGAACCCCCGGATGCATAAACCTGCAAGGCAAATTTAGGCTTGGGTCTTAGGTACCCAACTCATGTTGGGTCCTGCAAGGTTAGCACAAATATCCTTAGGGACCCAAATGCAAGTTTTATCTCCCTTGCATCTTGCCCCTAACTTCCTAGCAATTACCTTCTTACCCTTTCTACAAATAGCAAAGGGAGCATTGCAAGCATAATAAATGGTAGTAGGTTTGTTCACAACTTTTCTAGGAACATGAGCAAAATTTCTCCTAGGCATATGCACAACATTTCTCCTACACATATCTCTATCATGCTTATAGGAAGAACTAGAAGCAACCATGACATGAGAATCATAAACATGTGAATCAAAATTGTTATAAGCATTTCTAGCCTGTCTTCTATCATGGTATAAGAAAGCATGGTTCTTTTTAGCACTACTAGCCATAGGGGCCTTCCCTTTCTCCTTGACGAAGATGGGAGCCTTATGGCTTGTTAAGTTCTTGGCCTCTCTCTTGAAGCCAAGACCATCCTTAATTGAGGGGTTTCTACCAACCGTGTAGGCATCCCTTGCAAATTTTATTTTATCAACTTCACTCTTGCTAGTCTTAAGTTGAGCATTAAGACTAGCCAATTCATCACTTAATTTGGAAATTAAAACTAGGTGTTCACTACAGGCATCAATATCGAAATCCTTACACCTAGTGCAAATCATAACATGTTCTACCCAAGAATTAGATTTATTTGCTACTTCTAATTTAGCACTTAAATCATTGTTAACACCTTGTAAGGTAGAAATGGTTTCATGACAAGTAGATAGTTCACTAGAAAGCATTTCATTTCTTTTAATTTCTAGAGCAAGAGAATTTTGTGCACTAACAAATTTATCATGCTCCTCATATAAAAGATCCTCTTGTTTTTCTAGTAATCTATTCTTGTCATTTAAAGCATCAATCAACTCATTAATCTTATTAATTTTAGATCTATCTAATCCCTTGAATAAGCATGAGTAATCTATCTCATCATCATCACTAGACTCATCCTCACTTGAAGAAGCATAAGTACTAGTATCATGAGTGCTTACTTTCTTTTCCTTTGCCATAAGGCATGTGAGACGCTCGTTGGGGAAGAGGGAAGACTTGTTGAAGGCGGTGGCAGCGAGTCCTTCATTGTCGGAGTCGGAGGAGGAGCAATCCGAATCCCACTCCTTTCCTAGATGTGCCTCGCCCTTTGCCTTCTTGTATGCCTTCTTCTTCTCCCTCTTGTTCCCCTTTTCCTGGTCACTTTCATTATCGGGACAGTTAGCAATAAAATGACCAAGCTTACCGCATTTGAAACATGAGCGCTTCCCCTTGGCTTTGGTCTTGCTTGGTTGTCCCTTGTGACCTTTAAGCACCGTCTTGAATCTTTTGATGATGAGAGCCATCTCTTCATCATTGAGTCCGGCCGCCTCAATCTGTGCCACCTTGCTGGGTAGCGCCTCCTTGCTTCGTGTTGCCTTGAGAGCAAGGGGTTGCGGCTCGTTGATCGGACCATTCAAGGCGTCGTCCACATACCTCGCCTCCTTGATCATCATTCGCCCGCTAACAAATTTCCCAAGAACTTCTTCGGGCGACATCTTGGTGTACCTGGGATTTTCACGTATATTGTTTACCAAATGAGGATCAAGAACGGTAAATGACCTTAGCATTAGGCGGACGACGTCGTGGTCCGTCCATCGCGTGCTCCCGTAGCTCCTTATCTTGTTGATAAGGGTCTTGAGCCGATTGTATGTTTGCGTCGGCTCCTCGCCTCTTATCATTGCGAACCGTCCGAGCTCTCCCTCCACCAACTCCATCTTGGTGAGCAAGGTGACGTCGTTCCCCTCATGAGAAATCTTGAGGGTGTCCCAGATCTGCTTGGCGTTATCCAAGCCGCTTACTTTATGGTATTCATCCCTGCACAAGGAAGCTAGAAGAACAGTAGTAGCTTGTGCATTCTTATGAATTTGTTCATTAATGAACATGGGACTATCCGAACTATCAAAGTGCATTCCACTCTCTACAATCTCCCAAATACTAGGATGGAGAGAGAATAGGTGACTACGCATTTTGTGGCTCCAAAATCTGTAGTCCTCTCCATCAAAGTGTGGGGGCTTGCCGAGTGGAATGGAGAGCAAATGTGAATTTGAACTTTGCGGAATACGAGAGTAGTCAAAAGAAAAGTTCGAATTAACCGGTTTCCTTCTCTCGTAGTCGCTATGGTCGTCCTTTTGGGAAGAAGTAGACTCATCGCTGTCGTAGTAGACGATCTCCTTGATGCGCCTTGTCTTCTTCTTCTTCCCTTCCTTCCGTCTGTGGCCCGAGCCGGAGTCGGTAGGCTTATCGTCCTTTGGCTCGTTGACGAAGGATTCCTTCTCTTTGTCGTTGATCACGATACCCTTCCCCTTAGGATCCATCTCTTCGGGCGGTTAGTCCCTTTGTGAAGAGAACGGCTCCGATACCAATTGAGAGCACCTAGAGGGGGGGGTGAATAGGTGATCCTGTGAAAACTTAAAACTTAAGCCACAAAAACTTGTTAAGTGTTAGCACAATAATTGCCAAGTGGCTAAAGAGAAGTCTTCAACAAAACACAATACCACAAGAGATCAAGCACAGAGGTGATACAGTGGTTTATCCCGTGGTTCGGCCAAGACCAACGCTTGCCTACTCCACGTTGTGGCGTCCCAACGGACGAGGGTTGCAATCAACCCCTCTCAAGCGGTCCAAAGACCCACTTGAATACCACGGTGTTTTGTTTTGCCTTTCACTATCCCGTTTGCAAGGAATCTCCACAAATTGGAGTCTCTTGCCCTTACAAGTATATGATCACAAAGAAGCACAGAGTAAGGGAGGGAAGCAACACACACAAATCCACAGCGAAACGCACACACACACGGCCAAGAATCGAGCTCACAAGACTATCTCAAAGTTCTCACTAGAACAGAGCTCGAATCACTTAGAATGACAAACGAATGCGCAAAGACTGAGTGTGGATGATCAAGAATGCTCAAAGGTTGCTTGTGTATCTCCTCCATGCGCCTAGGGGCTCCTTTTATAGCCCCAAGGCAGCTAGGAGCCGTTGAGAGCAAATCCGGAAGGCCATCCTTGCCTTCTGTCGTCGGGGGCACCGGACAGTCCGGTGCACACCGGACACTGTCCGGTGCCCGATTTCTTTCCTTAACTGGCGTTGCCGACCGTTGCAGACCGTTGGCAGATCTGGAGCCGTTGGCGCACCGGACATGTCCGGTGCACACCGGACAGTCCGGTGCCGTCTTCCGACCGTTGGCTCGGCCACGTGTCCCGCGCAGATTGCGCGGCCGACCGTTGGCCCGGCCGACCGTTGGCTCACCGGACAGTCCGGTGCACACCGGACAGTCCGGTGAATTTTAGCCGTACGCCGTCGGCGAATTCCCGAGAGCGGCCTGTTCGCGCCGAGTCAGCCTGGCGCACCGGACACTGTCCGGTGCACACCGGACAGTCCGGTGTGCCAGACCGAGCAGAGCCTTGGCTGTACACAGCCAAGTCATTTTGCACCTTTCTTCTTTTCTGTTTCTAACACTTTGACAAGTATATTAGTATACAAAACCAATGTACTAAGGTTTAGAAACATACCTTTACGTCATGATTTGCACCTTGTTCATCCATTGACATAAATTCACAATTAAGCACATGTGTTGGCACTTAGTCACCAAAATACTTAGAAATGGCCCAAGGGCACATTTCCCTTTCAACTTCTTCTTGCCTTTCTTCTTGGCGTCGCGCGGAGTAGACGCCTCGGGAGCCTCTTCTGACGGGCGGCCCTAGGGCTGCTTGTCCTTTCAGAAGATGGCCTCGACCGCCTCCTGGCAAGAGGCGAACTTGGTGGCGATGTCCATCAGCTCGCTCGCCCTGGTGGGGGTGTTGCGACCCAACTTGCTCACCAGGTCGCGGCAGGTGGTGCCGGCAAGGAACGCGCCGATGACATCTGTGTCGGTGATGTTGGGCAGCTCGGTGCGCTGCTTCGAGAATCGCCGGATGTAGTCCCAAAGAGACTCTCCCGGCTGTTGCCGGCAGCTTCGGAGGTCCCAGGAATTCCCGGGGCGCACGTACGTGCCCTGGAAATTGCCGGCGAAGGCTTGGACCAAATCATCCCAGTTGGAGATCTGCCCCGGAGGCAGGTGCTCCAACCAGGCGCGAGCAGTGTCGGAGAGGAACAGGGGGAGGTTGCGGATGATGAGGTTGTCGTCGTCCATTCCACCCAGTTGGCAGGCCAGGCGGTAGTCTGCGAGCCACAATTCCAGCCTCGTTTCCCCCGAGTACTTTGTGATAGTAGTCGGGGGTCGGAACCGGGCCGGAAACGGCGCCCGCCGGATGGCCCGGCTGAAGGCCTGCGGACCGGGTGGCTCGGGCGAGGGACTCCGATCCTCCCTGCTGTCGTAGCGTCCCCCACGCCTGGGGTGGTAGCCTCGGCGCACCCTTTCGTCGAGGTGGGCCCGACGGTCGCGACGATGGTGCTCGTTGCCGAGGTGGCCCGGGGCCGCAGGCGCGGTGTTGCGCGTGCGCCCGGTGTAGACCGAGGCTTCCCGCATGAATCGGGAAGTCGCGGCATGAGGTTCCGAGGGGTACCCCTGCCTTCGGGAGGCAGAGCTCTCGGCCCGCCGGGCCGCAGCGCCTTCTAGGAGATTCTTGAGCTCTCCCTGGATTCGCCGACCCTCGGTGGTTGATGGTTCTGACATCGCGCGGAGGAGCATCGCTGTGGCTGCCAGGTTCTGACCGACCCCGCTGGATGCGGGTGGCGGCCTGTCCCTGACATCGTTGGCGACGCGGTGCTGGAAACCCTGGGGCAGGTGACGTATTTCTCCGGCCGGGGGTTGGCCCGCCCATACCTGCCCGACGTCTCGGCGGATCGACTCGAGCGCTCCTGCTCCCTCGTCGAGCCTGGCCTACGCCCCGCGAACTTGCTCGAGCTGTGGGTCGTGACCCCCCGCCAGGACGGGGACCACAGCTAGCTCCCGCGGGATGTCGGCGCGAGGCACCGGCCTAGGGAGATCACCGTCCTCCGGCATGCCGAGATGGTTGCCTTCGGAGGGATCCCCTAGCTCGACGTGGAAACATTCACGGCTTGGGCCGCAGTCCTTGTCGTCAAGGCTGCGGCTGCCGTCGGAACAGTCGGAGAGGCAGTAGTCACATGCGGTCATAAAGTCCCGCATGGCACTGGGGTTGCCAAATCCAGAGAAATCCCAACAGACGCTGGGATCGTCATCTTCCTCGGACCCAGAGGGCCCATAGGTCGAGACGTCCATCAATCGGTCCCAAGGCGACCGCATACGAAACCCCAGAGGGGTTGCACTCGCCTCAACGTGACGCCCGCCAAAGCGAGGTCGCTAGGTGGGTTGAGGCCGAGTCGAAATGACGTAGGATGGGAATCAGTCGGTACCTTTTGGTCGACGAGGAGCGACATAGTCACGTCGGGGACTGATTGCGCCGTCGTCTTGGGTACGAGGGCGACGTCCTGCAGGCCCTCCGCGAGCGTGCTGGCGTCGTCCACTTGCTCGGGATTGGCGTGTCGCGGGGGGACGGCGCTCGCCTTCGTCTCAAACGCGAGGTCGACGCCCGACGCGCCCTCCGTTGGGGCGCTGGGGACGTCGATTCGCTCGACAGCCGACGGAGCGCGGCCTCCCGCTCGGCCTTGGTTGCCCCGCCTCCTCCTCCGATGGCGGGGGAGAGGACGGGGCGAGCTCGAATGTTGTTCTTCCACCACGCGGGGAAGACGTCGTCGATTCCGCCGCCGGCGGGCGGGCTGTCGGCCGCCATTGTCGTCGTCGCGCGGCGGTGGAAGGAGTATCATGTCGCGGCTGCCGTCGAGAGACATGAACTCGAGACTCCCGAAACAGAGCACCGTCCCGGGTTGGAGAGGTTGTTGGAGACTGCCCATCTGGAGCTTGACGGGAAACTGCTCGTCAACACGCAGCAGGCCCCTACCTGGCGCGCCAACTGTCGGCGTTTCGAGACCGGGGGGTCCCTAAGCCGACGAGTGAGTGTGCCGCGTGCCCTAGCCCAGATGGGTCGAGCGCGTGGGCGAGCGCGAAGGGGGGAAGCGAGGTGGCCGGAGACGGGCGTGAGAGAGGTGGAAATCCCGCGGCCTTCGTGTTCGTCCCGTGCCCAGGTCGGGTGCGCTTGCAGTAGGGGGTTACAAGCGTCCACGCGGGTGAGGGAAGCGAGCGGCCCCAAGAGAGCGCCTGCCCCGTCCTCATCCCCGCGCGGCCAACCTCCTCTAAGAAGGCCCTGGTCCTTCCTTTTATAGGCGTAAGGAGAGGATCCAGGTGTACAATGGGGGTGTAGCAGAGTGCTACGTGTCTAGCGGGGGAGAGCTAGCGCCCTAAGTACATGCCAATGTGGCAGCCGGAGAGATCTTGGCACCCAGCTGGTGTGGTGTCGTGGCTGTCGGAGGAGCAACGGAGCCTGGCGGAGGGACAGCTGTCGGAGCGGTTGGGTCCTTGCTGACGTCCCCCTGCTTCCGTATGGGAGCTGAGAGCCGCCGTCGTCACGGGGCTAGCGGGGCGCCATCATTGCCTATCTGGCGGAGCTAGCCAGATGGGACACCGGTCTTGTTCTCTGTGGCCCGAGTCGGCTCGGGGTAGGGTGATGATGGCGCTTCCTGTTGACGTGGCGGGCCTGTGCCCTAGGTCGGGCGATGTGGAGGCTCCTCCGAAGCCGAGGTCGAATCTGTCTTTCATGGCCGAGGCCGAGCCCGAGCTCCTGGGTCGGGCGAGGCGGAGGTCGTCGGCAGAGGCCAGGGCGGTGTCCGAGCCCTGGGGTCGGGCGAAGCGGAGTTCGCCGTCTTCCGGGGCCTAGCCCGAGTCCGAGCCCTGGGTCGGGCGGAGCGGAGTTCACCGTCTTCCGGGGCCTAGCCCGAGTCCGAGCCCTGGGTCGGGCGGAGCGGAGTTCGTCGTCTTCCGGGTCTTAGCCCGAGTCCGAGCCCTGGGTCGGGCGGAGCGGAGTTCGCCGTCTTCCGGGGCCTAGCCCGAGCCCTGGGTCGGGCGGAGCGGAGTTCGCCGTCTTCCGGGGCCTAGCCCGAGTCCGAGCCCTGGGTCGGGCGGAGCGGAGTTCGCCGTCTTCCGGGGCCTAGCCCGAGTCCGAGCCCTGAGTCGGGCGGAGCTTCCTATGGCGCCTTTGGCAAGGCATGACTGCCTGTCAGTCTCACTCTGTCAAGTGGCACTTCAGTCGGAGTGGCGCAGGCGGCGCTGTCCTTCTGTCAGACCGGTCAGTGGAGCGGCGAAGTGACGGCGGTCACTTCGGCTCTGCCGGGGGGCGCGCGTCAGGATAAAGGTGTCAGGCTGCCTTTACGTTAAATGCTCCTGTGACTCGGTCGGTCGGCGCGGCGATTTAGTCAGGGTTGCTTCTTAGCGAAGGCAAGGCCTCGGGCGAGCCGGAGATGTGTCCGCCGTTAAAAGGGGGGCCTCGGGCGAGACGGAAACCCCTTGAGGTCGGCTGCCCTTGCCCGAGGCTAGGCTCGGGCGAGGCGTGATCGAGTCGCTCGTATGGACTGATCCCTGACTTAATCGCACCCATCAGGCCTCTGCAGCTTTATGCTGATGGGGGTTACCAGCTGAGAATTAGGCGTCTTGAGGGTACCCCTAATTATGGTCCCCGACAGTATGTCATTCCTAATAAATTTTTAACTAAATTGTTTTGTTAGTATGTTCTGCATAAATTGTAAACAAAAAAAATTATGAAAAAATTTTATTTACAACATTGCAACATGTTGGACATGTGAAAAGTAAAAAAGAAAATAGCAAATGAAGTTGGTTATGTTAGTTATATGGAAACGTATATTTAATGTGTAGAGGGATACATATGGGAATTTATAGGGGGAACAGTTGCGGGATGAGTGAATATAGGGGAGAGAATCTTGCTGACGTGGCTGCATAGTAATATTTAGGGGGGGGGGAATTTAGGGGACACCGCTGCGGACAATCTCACGCTAGCGAAGCTCTCCTTCCTCCGGTCTTCGCTCTTCCCCATCCAAACTCCTATATATATATATATATATATGGCGGCCCGCCTAGAGCCCCTGGACCGCTAGACGCCTCTCCACGATCCCTTCCAAACTCACACACGCTCGTTCCCCCTCGACGCCTATATTTATTGTCTCAAGGAGGGCCTCCAGGACCACCAGGGTTTGTTGCGTAGGGGAGAGGAGGTGTGACCGAGCCCCTGTAGCCAGTACGGTCTGTGGTATGGCCCTTTTACTCGTTGTTGACTTATGCCGTGAGGGGATGTCTGGTTCCTGTATTTGCATCTTTAACTACGTAGGGCGCCGAGGCCAGAGCCGGGGCTCGGTCATGTACCCAAGCCTGTCTGTTGGGGAAACTGTCCCAGTCATAGTGGTTGAAGCAGTGTTGAGTATGGAGAAAAGCTCTTGGTAATACATCAGCTCTGCTATTTCTAGTGACGTAGGACGCTCCTTCGTTGGTATTATCGAGGCTGAAGCCATGCTCAGGTGAGGCGGAAGTTTTCCTGAGGCCGATGTCGAGCCTGCTCCGAGGCCCGCAACCGTGCATGACACAGTTGAAGGAATAGCCTTCTGTGGGATTCGCGGAGGGCAGGAAGCCGATGCCAGGATCGGGCGAGGCGAAGTTTGTTCCGAGGCTAAACCGGCCTCAGGCGAGGCGTAGTTTCTTCCTGAGGTCCAGACGGTGTGGGGGGTGAAAGTCGCCTAGAGGGGGGGTGAATAGGGCGAATCTGAAATTTATAACCTTAAGCACAACTACAAGCCGGGTTAGCATTAGAAGTATGAACGAGTCCGAGAGAGAGGACGAAAAACAAATCGCAAGCAAATAAAGAGTGAGACACAAGGATTTGTTTTACCGAGGTTCGGTTCTTGCAAACCTACTCCCCGTTGAGGTGGTCACAAATACCGGGTCTCTTTCAACCCTTTCCCTCTCTCAAACGATCACTTAGACCGAGTGAGCTTCTCTTCTCAATCAAACGGGACACTAAGTCCCCGCAAGGACCACCACACACTTGGTGTCTCTTGCCTCGGTTACAATTGAGTTGATCACAAGAAAGAATGAGAAAAAGAAGCAATCCAAGCGCAAGAGCTCAAATGAACACAAGTCACTCTCTCACTAGTCACTATTTGATTGGGAATGATCTTTGGACTTGGGAGAGGATTTGATCTCTTTGGTGTGTCTTGTATTGAATGCTATAGCTCTTGTAAGGTGTAGGAAGTCTGAAAACTTGGATGCAATGAATGGTGGGTGGTTGGGGTTATTTATAGCCCCAACCACCAAACTAGCCGTTTGGTGAAGGCTGCTGTCGCATGGCGCACCGGACAGTCCGGTGCACCACCGGACGCTGTCAGGTGCGCCTGCCACGTCACCTAGCCGTTGGATTCTGACCGTTGGAGCATCTGTCTTCTGGGCCACCGGACAGTCCGGTGGTGCATCGGACAGGTCCTGTAGACTGTCTGGTGCGCCTTCTGGCGCGTGCCTGACTTCTGCGCGCACTGTAGCGCATTTAATGCTGTTGCAGGTGACCGTTGGCGCTGAAGTAGCCGTTGCTCCGCTGGCACATCAGACAGTCCGGTGCGCCACCGGACACTGTCCGGTGCTACACCGGACAGTCCGGTGAATTATAGCGGAGTGGCTCCCAGAATTCCCAAAGGTGAGCAGTTCAGAGTTGGAGTCCCTGGTGCACCGGACACTATCCGGTGGCACACCGGACAGTCCGGTGCGCCAGACCAGGGCACACTTCGGGTGTCTTTTGCTCTCTATATTTGAATCCTTTCGCGGTCTTTTTACTGGTTTGTTGTGAACTTTTGGCACCTGTAGAACTCATAATCTAGAGCAAACTAGTTAGTCCAATTATTTGTGTTGGGCAATTCAACCACCAAAATTAATTAGGAAAGGTGTAAGCCTATTTCCCTTTCAATCTTCCCCTTTTTGGTGATTGATGCCAACACAAACCAAAGCAAATATAGAAGTGCATAATTGAACTAGTTTGCATAATGTAAGTGCAAAGGTTACTTAGAATTGAACCAATAAATATTCTTAAGATATGCATGGATTGATTTCTTCATTTTTAACATTTTGGACCACGCTTGCACCACATGTTTTGTTTTTGCAAATTCTTTTGTAAATTCTTTTCAAAGTACTTTTGCAAATAGTCAAAGGTAAATGAATAAGATTTTGAGAAGCATTTTCAAGATTTGAAATTTTCTCCCCATGTTTCAAATGCTTTTCCTTTGACTAAACAAAACTCTCCCTCAATGAAATCCTCCTCTTAGTGTTCAAGAGGGTTTTAGATATTAGTTTTGAAAGGGTTGAACCAATTTGAAATACTATCAAAAATAAGATACCAAATTGAAAGATCTTTTCTTAACTTAAAATTTTGAAATTTAGATATTAGTTTTGCTTTGGGCTAATACTTTCTCCCCCTTTGGCATGAATCGCCAAAACGGATACTTTGAGTGAAATATAAGCCCTCAATTACTTTCTCTCCCTATGGTAAATAACATATGAGTGAAGATTATACCAAAGTTGGAGAGTGACGTGGAGCGACGACGAAGGATGAGTAATTTCAATGGAGTGGAGTGGAAGCCTTTGTCTTTGCCGAAGACTCCCATTCCCTTTCAATCTATGACTTGGTTTGAAATGCACTTGAGAACATATTAGTCATAGCACATGAAAGAGATTTGATCAAAGGTATATCGATGAGCTATGTGTGCAAAACATCAATAAAAATTCCTAGAATCAAGAATATTTAGCTCATGCCTAAGTTTGATAAATGTTTGTTCATCTAAAGGCTTGGTAAATATATCGGCTAATTGTTCTTTTGTGTTAATATATGCAATCTCGATATCCCCTTTTGTTGGTGATCCCTTAGAAAATGATACCGAATGGCTATGTGTTTAGTGCGACTATGTTCAACGGGATTATCCGCCATGCGGATTGCACTCTCATTATCACATAGAAGAGGAACTTTGGTTAATTTGTAACCATAGTCCCTAAGGGTTTGCGTCATATAAAGCAATTGCGCGCAACAATGGCCTGCAACAATATACTCGGCTTCGACGGTAGAAAGAGCTACAGAATTTTGCTTCTTTGAAGCCCAAGACACCGAGACCTTCCCAAGAACTGGCAAGTCCCCGGTGTGCTCTTTCTATTAATTTTACACCACGCCCAATCGGCATCCGAATAACCAATTAAATCAAATGTGGATCCTCTACGGTACCAAAGGCCAAACTTAGGAGTATAAACTAAATATCTCAATATTCGTTTTACGGCCCTAAGGTGAGCTTCCTTAGGATCGGCTTGGAATCTTGCACACATGCATACGGAAAGCATAATGTCCGGTCAAGATGCACATAAGTAAAGTAAAGAACCTATCATCGACCGGTATACCTTTTGATCTACGGATTTACCTCCCGTGTCGAGGTCGAGATGCCCATTGGTTCCCATGGGTGTCTTGATGGGCTTGGCATCCTTCATCCCAAACTTGTTTAGAATGTCTTGAATATACTTCGTTTGGCTAATGAAGGTGCCCTCTTGGAGTTGCTTCACTTGAAATCCTTAGAAGTACTTCAACTCCCCCATCATAGACATCTCGAATTTTTGTGTCATGATCCTACTAAATTCCTCACATGTAGATTCGTTAGTAGACCCAAATATAATATCATCAACATAAATTTGGCATACAAACAAATCATTTGCAAGCGTTTTAGTAAATAAAGTAGGATCGGCTTTTCCGACTTTGAATCCATTAGTGATAAGAAAATCTCTTAGGCATTCATACTATGCTCTTGGGGCTTGCTTAAGCCCATAAAGCACCTTAGAGAGTTTGTAAACATAGTTAGGGTACTCACTATCTTCAAAGCCGGGAGGTTGCTCAACATAGACCTCTTCCTTGATTGGTCCATTGAGGAAGGCACTTTTCACGTCCATTTGGTAAAGTTTAAAGCCATGGTAAGTAGCATAGGCAAGTAAAATACAAATTGACTCAAGCCTAGCTACGGGCGTATAGGTTTCACCGAAATCCAAACCTTCGACTTGTGAATATCCCTTGGCCACAAGTTGGGCTTTGTTCCTTGTCACCACACCATGCTCATCTTGCTTGTTGCGGAAAACCCACTTGGTTCCTACAACATTTTGGTTAGGACGTGGAACTAAATGCCACACCTCATTCCTTGTGAAATTGTTGAGCTCCTCTTGCATCGCCACCACCTAATCTGAATCTTGAAGTGCTTCTTCTACCTTGTGTGGCTCAATAGAGGAAACAAAAGAGTAATGTTCACAAAAATGAGCAACACGAGATCGAGTAGTTACCCCCTTTTGAATATCGCCGAGGATGGTGTTCACGGGGTGATCTCGTTGTATTGCTTGGTAGACTCTTGGGTGTGGCGGTCTTGGAACTTGTTCATCTTCCTCATCTTGATCATGGGCATCTCCCCCTTGATCATTGCTCTCCTCTTGAGGTGGCTCATCTTCTTGATCTTCTCCTTCATCATCTTGAGCCTCATCCTTATCTTGAGTTGGTGGAGATGCTTGCATGGAGGAAGATGGTTGATCTTGTGCTTATGGAGGCTCTTCGGATTCCTTAGGACACACATCCCCAATGGTCATGTTCCTTAGCGCGACGCATGGAGCCTCTTCATCATCTAGCTCATCAAGATCAACTTGCTCTACTTGAGAGCCGTTAGTCTCATCAAACACAATGTCACAAGAAACTTCAACTAGTCTAGAAGACTTGTTAAAGATTCTATATGCCCTTGTGTTTGAATCATATCCTAGTAAAAAGCCTTCTACAGCCTTAGGAGCAAATTTAGATTTTCTACCTCTTTTAACAAGAATAAAGCATTTGCTACCAAAGACTCTAAAATATGAAACATTGGGCTTTTTATCGGTTAGGAGTTCATACGATGTCTTCTTGAGGATTCGGTGTAGATATAACCGGTTGATGGCGTAGCACGCGGTGTTGATCGCCTCCGCCCAAAACCGATCCGAAGTCTTGTACTCATCAAGCATGGTCCTTGCCATGTCCAATAGAGTTCGATTCTTCCTCTCCACTACACCATTTTGTTGTGGCGTGTAGAGAGAAGAGAACTCATGCTTGATGCCCTCCTTCTCAAGGAAGCCTTCAATTTGTGAGTTCTTGAACTCCATCTCGTTATCGCTTCTAATCTTTTTGATCCTTAAGCCGAACTCATTTTGAGCCCGTCTCAAGAATCCTTTCAAAGTTTCTTGGGTGTGAGATTTTTCCTGCAAAAAGAATACCCAAGTGAAGCGAGAATAATCATCCACAATAACTAGACAGTACTTACTCCCGCCGATGCTTATGTAAGCTATCGGGCCGAATAGATCCATGTGTAGTAGCTCGAGCGGCCTGTCGGTCGTCATGATGTTCTTGTGTGGATGATGAACACCAACTTGCTTCCCTGCCTGACATGCGCTACAAATCCTGTCTTTCTCAAAATGAACATTTGTTAGTCCCAAGATGTGTTCTCCCTTTAGAAGCTTGTGAAGATTCTTCATTCCAACATGTGCTAGTCGGCGATGCCAGAGCCAACCCATGTTAGTCTTAGCAATTAAGCAAGTGTCGAGTTCAGCTCTATCAAAATCTACTAAGTATAGCTGACCCTCCAACACTCCCTTAAATGCTACTGAATCATCACTTCTTCTAAAGACAGTAACACCTATATCCGTAAAAAGACAGTTGTAACCCATTTTGCATAATTGAGAAACAGAAAGCAAATTGTAATCTAAAGAATCTACAAGAAAAACATTGGAAATGGAATGGTCAGGTGATATAGCAATTTTACCCAATCCTTTGACCAAACCTTGATTTCCATCCCCGTATGTGATAGCTCGTTGGGGATCTTGGTTTTTCTCATAGGAGGAGAACATTTTCTTCTCCCCTGTCATGTGGTTTGTGCACCCGCTATCGATGATCCAACTTGAGCCCCTGGATGCATAAACCTACAAAACAAATTTAGTTCTTGATTTTAGGTACCCAAACGGTTTTGGGTCCTTTGACATTAGATACCAGAACTTTGGGTACCCAAACAAAGTCTTTGACCCCTTGTGTTTGCCCCCAACATACTTGGCAACTACTTTGCCGGATTTGTTAGTCAAAACATAGGATGCATCAAAAGTTTTAAATGAGATGCTAGGTTCATTTGATGCAATAGGAGTTTTCTTCTTAGGCAATTTAGCATGAGTGGATTGCCTAGAATTAGATGTCTCACTCTTATACATAAAAGCATGATTAGAACCAGAGTGAGACTTCCTAGAATGAATTGTCCTAATTTTGTGCTCGGGATAACCGGCAGGGTATAAAATGTAACCCTCGTTATCCTGAGCCATGGGAGCCTTGACCTTAACAAAGTTTGAAATCTTTTAGGAGGGGCATTAAGTTTGACATTGTCTCCCTTTTGTAAGCCAATGCCATCCTTGATGCCAGGGCGTCTCCCACTATAAAGCATACTACGAGCAAATTTAAAATTTTCATTATCTAGCTCATGCTCGGCAATTTTAGCATCTAATTTTGCTATATAATCATTTTGTTGTTTAATCAAGGTCATGTGATCATGAATAGCATCAATGTTAACATTTCTACATCTAGTGCAAATTGCAACATGCTCAATGGTAGATGTAGAGGGTTTGCAAGATTTTAGTTCAACAATCTTAGCATGTAAAATATCATTTTCACTTCTAAGATTGGAAATGGAAGTATTGCAAATATCTAAGTCTTTAGCCTTAGCAATCAATTTTTCATTTTCAATCCTAAGGCTAGCAAGAGAAGCATTCAATTTTTCAATCTTAGCAAGTAAACTAGCATTATCATCTCTAAGATTGGAAATTGAATCATCACATACATTTGAATCAACCTTAGCAATTAATCTAGCATTCTCATTTCTAAGGTTGGCAATGACATCATGGCAAGTGTTTAGCTCACTAGATAAATTTTCACATTTTTCTACTTCTAGAGCATAAGCATTTTTAACCTTAACATGCTTCTTGTTTTCTTTAATTAGGAAGTCCTCTTGGGTGTCCAAGAGTTCATCCTTCTCATGAATAGCACTTATTAATTCATTCCACTTTTCTTTTTGTTGCATGTTTAGGTTGGCAAAAAGGGTGAGCAAATTATCCTCCTCATCACTAGAATTATCCACATCACTAGAGGTTGCATATTTAGTGGAGGATTTTGATTTTACCTTCTTCCTTTTGCCGTCCTTTGCCATGAGGCACTTGTGGCCGATGTTTGGGAAGAGGAGCCCTTTGGTGACGGCGATGTTGGCGGCGTCCTCGTCGTCGTCGGAGGAGTCGGTGGAGCTCTCGTCGGAGTTCCACTCGCGGCACACATGGGCATCGCCACCCTTATTCTTGTAGTACCTCTTCTTTTCTCTCCTCTTTCCCTTCTTGTCGTCACCCCTGTCACTATCACATGATAATGGACATTTTGCAATAAAGTGACCGGGCTTACCACACTTGTAGCATACTTTCTTGGAGCGGGACTTGTAGTCCTTCCCCCTCCTTTGCTTGAGGATTTGGCAAAAGCTCTTGATGATGAGCGCCATTTCCTCATTGTCGAGCTTGGTGGCGTCAATGGGTAGTCTACTTGATGTAGACTCTTCCTTCTTCTCCTCCGTCGCCTTGAACGCGACCGGTTGTGCTTCGGTTGTGGAGGAGGCGCCTTGCTCGATGATTTTCTTTGAGCCTTTGATCATCAACTCAAAGCTTACAAATTTTCCTATTACTTCCTCGGGAGACATTAGTGTGTATCTAGGATCACCACGAATTAATTGAACTTGCGTAGGGTTAAGAAAAACGAGTGATCTAAGAATAACCTTGACCATTTCATGGTCATCCCATTTGGTGCTCCCGAGGTTGCGCACTTGGTTTACCAAGGTCTTGAGCCGGTTGTACATCGCTTGTGGCTCTTCCCCTTGGTGAAGCATGAAGCGACCGAGCTCTCCCTCGATCGTCTCCCGCTTGGTGATCTTGGTCACCTCGTCTCCTTCGTGCGCGGTCTTTAGCACGTCCCAAATTTCCTTTGCGCTCTTCAACCCTTGCACCTTATTATACTCCTCTCGACTTAGAGAGGCGAGGAGTATAGTAGTGGCTTGGGAGTTGAAGTGTTGGATTTGATCGACCTCCTCCGAGTCGTAATCCTTGTCTCCCTTCTTTGTTACCTGCGCTCCATACTTAACAATATCCCATATGCTTTTGTGGAGTGAGGTTAGGTGATGCCTCATTTTATCACTCCATATAGAATAATCTTCACCTTCTAGCATAGGTGGTTTGCCTAATGGAACGGAAAGTAATGTAGTGCATTTTGTAATACGAGGGTAGCGAAGGGGCATCTTACTATACTTCTCATGCTCATGGCGCTTAGAAGTGACGGATGCCGATTCCGAGCCGGAGGTGGAGGGTGACGAAGAGTCGGTCTCGTAGTAGACCACCTTCTTCATCTTCTTCTTGTCACCCTTTTGTTGGGACTTGATGGAGGAAGAGGATTCCTCCTTGTGCTTGTGGGCGGACTCCCTTGAGTGCGTTCTCCCCGAGCTTGCGGACTTGTCGCCGGTCCCGAGCTCCCTCTTGGCGGATGCTCCTGACATCACTTCGAGCGGTTAGGCTCTAATGAAGCACCGGGCTCTGATACCAATTGAAAGTCGCCTAGAGGGGGGGTGAATAGGGCGAATCTGAAATTTATAACCTTAAGCACAACTACAAGCCGGGTTAGCGTTAGAAGTATGAACGAGTCCGAGAGAGAGAGAGGGCGAAAAACAAGGATTTGTTTTACCGAGGTTCGGTTCTTGCAAACCTACTCCCCGTTGAGGTGGTCACAAAGACCGGGTCTCTTTCAACCCTTTCCCTCTCTCAAACGATCACTTAGACCGAGTGAGCTTCTCTTCTCAATCAAACGGGACACTAAGTCCCCGCAAGGACCACCACACACTTGGTGTCTCTTGCCTCGGTTACAATTGAGTTGATCACAAGAAAGAATGAGAAAAAAGAAGCAATCCAAGCGCAAGAGCTCAAATGAACACAAGTCACTCTCTCACTAGTCACTATTTGATTGGGAATGATCTTTGGACTTGGGATAGGATTTGATCTCTTTGGTGTGTCTTGTATTGAATGCTATAGCTCTTGTAAGGTGTAGGAAGTCTGAAAACTTGGATGCAATGAATGGTGGGTGGTTGGGGTTATTTATAGCCCCAACCACCAAACTAGCCGTTTGGTGAAGGCTGCTGTTGTAAAGCCCAAAATTTGTATAAAAAAAATAATAATAACAAAATAAATAAATAAGAAATATTATTATGTAAGGTTTTAGGATTATGGAACCATTGGAGATTACTTGATTTTGTGCATATTCAATCAAAGGAATTATATTGGTCAAATAAATAAAAACGGAAATAGGCATCTCATGCTAAAATCTTCTTGTATGTTGCATTTGTATTCGAATGTATGGGATAAGTTTAAGTTAATATATATATATATACAATTTAAAAATAGAGAAGGAATTAAGAAAAGACAATGAAATAGAAAGGGAAAAAGAGGGAAAAGAACCGCACCTAGGCTTCACATCCTCACCGCACGATCCATGCCTATGCCCACATCCCTTTTTGTTTTGTTTATTTGCTTGCCGCCATGTGAGGTAAGGGATGACATCAGATTATTCGTATTCTCCTGATCGCTAGCATATGGGGCACTCTGGCCGATTTCTTCTTCAGAGTCCGAGCTCCAAATCAAGTCCGTTACAACTGAATCTCCGCAATCTCTGCCGCAATCTCGAGATGGCTCCATAGGGCGCGGACTCGTCTCCCTGCTGAGTATAAACATCGGCTGCCTGGTCTCTCCTCTACGTATAAATACAAACCCAGGGAGCCCTTGGCCATGGTCATTAGTAGAAGCAAGCTATAGGAACTGTCGTACAGGGAGCCTGAGTGTTGGTCGAGCCCGGACGCCGTGTGCAGCGTGACGGAGAGGCCGTGGAGTATGGTCACTAGCCGTCGTGGTCGCCGTGGTGTATAGTCGCTGGCCGCGCGTAGCACCTGTTGCCGTGCATGCGGCGCATGTGGCCGGCCATGGCGCTGGGAAGAATCAAATTAGTTGCTGCCGGTGTGCACAAGGAAGAAGAAACACCTGGATCGTGGTTATGGCCTCGCCAGGAAGGCTGGAGGCTGGCGCTGCCGGGGTTTCTCGCTAGAGCGTTTTCCTCGCCGCTGGGTCAACCTGCATGTGGCCAGCACTGCCGCAACCTTAATCGACGGTGAGTCTTGCCTCCTTTGCTTCGCCTTGTCCTGCTCTATGTGATGCACCGATGGGTGGCGAGTTTAGGCGCTGGGAGCACTGAGTTGACGTGCTCCGGCCATGGCCCCCGCCGCGCTGGAGCTGTGGGTGGCGGTGGTTGGGCGCCGTGGGGAAAGATGACGCGATTGCCGTGGATCCTCTGATCGATGGCTAGAAACTGAAACGCACTTACCCCTTCGTTGGTTGAATAGGTGCCGTTGGATGGAAAGAGAACGCTCAGGATTAGATCAAGTATATAGTAACTCCCGAGCGTCGATCCCAGATCCAACGGTGGTGTTTATGTATCGTTTCGGCTGAGATCTGATCTAATCCATGCGCTCGGCTGTTGATCCAACGGCTGTGAATGGCCTATACCCCTTTGACCCGTCGCTTTTGCTAAAGAGACCCTGTCCTTTTCTCGAATGAACCCGCAGTCCACACTGTGGGAATACTGAGTCTTGGGAAAATTGTGATTTAGGCCCCTGATCTTTTAAGAAATATTGTGCCCAGTCCAGAACACTTAGGATATTCAGAAATTAATAAAGAAATAGGTTTTTAGTATGAAAATAATTCCATAAACTTGTATAATTCATAGGTAATTCATTTTAGCTCCAAATTGAGTCATCCCAGTTGCAATAATTTAGTATTAATATTGTTTATCACCTAGTACCTTTGTTTAGCCATGAAACTTGAAGTAAAATTGTTCATTTGAATTAATCTGTTCTAGGTGCTAAATAATTTCGAAAATTCATAATTTAATAACCGTAGCTCTGAATTTAGTGGTTCTTGTTTCTACGATCTCGTTTTGGCGCGTAGATTATTATTACACAGTTTATTCTTATGTTTGGTGTAATGTTAATTTTTCCTATACACTGTTTGTTTGTATTGCTACGACTAGTGTGAGGTCACGAGTCATCTGAAGATCATCCTGGTACCTGGAATCTCAAGTCCCAGGCAAGTTGTGCCCTTGATCACTTCTTTTTACCCACTCATGTTCTAATTAATCATAATGATCTGCATAGGTTAATTTTGATGGGACCTAATAGGTTACCCTAGTTTGTCTATCTTTATGCCTTGTTTACCACTAAACTTTCTGGGTAGTACTTGCTAGTGCTATATGTGGATTTGGGCATTGAGATACATATTATTCATACTTTTGTTATCAATTGTTATTTACTGTTCATGATAAGATCATTATGTTAATTGGAACATGGAGCGACCACCCGGGAAAACAGTGCTACCACAAGGGTTTAATGGGACGCCCTTGACCGATTAATTAGGAAAGCTAGTGGAAGACTACCTTACCCGAAAGGGGCAAGGGCAGTAGGGGAGTGGTCAGTGTAGGGAGGCCCTCGGGAGGATTTTGCTGCGATGGCAGTCCTGCAAGGGATTCCTGCTAGGGAGGCCCTCGGGAGGATTTTGCTGCGATGGCGGTCCTGCAAGGGATTCCTGCATTGGAACTTCCTATAAACTGTAGCGGGTTTTCTGAAGCTAGTGGAACTTTGTAAAGGCCTCGTAGTGTTGCCCTGCCTCACCTCCTCGGTAGAGGTGTATGGGATTGGCCGTCTCTTGGCAGATGGGTAACACGACTTGTGGGTAAAGATGCGCAACCTCTGCAGAGTGTAAAACTGGTATACTAGCCGTGCTCACGGTCATGAGCAGCTCGGACCCTCACATGATTAATTTATGGAACTAAATTCAATTTGTCATATGCATTGCATCGCAGGTGATGTGGTTACTTTTGTTCTACTACTTAATTGGGTTTGGTATTTACTTATACTTAGTAACTGCTAATAAAATTTTGACCAACTTTAAAAGCAATGCTCAGCTTCAACCATCCTCTTTGGTAAGCCTTACACTTCACGTGAACTCCCACCTTTGGCAAGTTCATGCACATTATTCCCCACAACTTGTTGAGCTATGAACGTATGTGAGCTCACTCTTGCTGTCTCACACCCCCCACAGGTCAAGAACAGGTACCGTAGGATGAGGCGCTTGGAGGATGCTGTGACGAGTTCGTGAGAGGTCTAGGTCGTCGTCTCCCAGTCAACTTTGGGTTGCTGGACCGTTGTCTCCTTACAATGTAATTATTTATTTATTTTGTATAGAACTCTTATTATACATAAAGATGTGACATTCGATCCTGTGCCACTATACATCATATGTGTGAGACTTGGTCCCAGCACACCTGGTGATTATGTTCGCGCCCGGGTCTTGGTGCCCCGAAACCCGGGTGTGACAGCTATCGCATGGCGCACCGGACAGTCCGGTGCGCCACCGGACACTGTACGGTGCGCCTGCCACGTCACCCAACCGTTGGATTCTGACCGTTGGAGCTTCTGTCTTCTGGGCCACCGGACAGTCCGATGTTGCACCGGACAGGTCCTGTAGACTGTCCGGTGCGCCTTCTGGCGCGTGCCTGTCTTCTGTGCGCACTGTAGCGCATGTAATGTTGTTGCAGGCGACCGTTGGCGCTGAAGTAGCCGTTGCTCCGCTGGCACACCGGACAGTCCGGTGCGCCACCGGACACTGTCCACACTGTCCGGTGCTACACCGGACAGTCCGGTGAATTATAGCGGAGTGGCTCCCAGAATTCCCGAAGGTGAGCAGTTCGGAGTTGGAGTCCCTGGTGCACCGGACACTGTCCGATGGCACACCGGACAGTCCAGTGCGCCAGACCAGGGCACACTTCGGTTGTCTTTTGCTCTCTATATTTGAATTCTTTCTCGGTCTTTTTATTGGTTTGTTGTGAACCTTTGGCACCTGTAGAACTCATAATCTAGAGCAAACTAGTTAGTCCAATTATTTGTGTTGGGCAATTCAACCACCAAAATTAATTAGGAAAGGTGTAAGCCTATTTCCCTTTCAGGGGGACAGTAACCGTTATTCTCGGGCACACGCCATCGTAGTTGGTGAAAGTGGACAGGACCGCAGTCTTGTTGCTACTGTTCGCCTGTGATTTCGCGTGGGGCAGGTATGCACATTGAATGCTCATGCCCCCTGTGACCTTGGGATGAGGCTTGGCTCGGGGTTGTCTTGCTCGCCGAGATGGGCTCGGGCGAGGCGGAAACGACAGTTCCTTGGAGAGGGGACCTCGGGTGGGACGAGAATTTCCTCGAGTATGTCCCTCGTTCGAGGGCAGGCTCGGGCGAGGCGGAGTTTTGAGTGACTGTCGAGCGGAGCCTCAGGCGAATCGTGGTTTACACTCTCTTGACCTCGAGGAATGTGTCTAACGGTAGCCCCTGGGGTTAAGTGTTTTTTAGTGGCGTAATCTAAATACCCCTAGTTACGATACCTGACAACTAGCAAAGCAAATATACAAAGTAAATGCGGAAAATAAAGTACGGACAAGAAGACTCCTCCAATTTTTTCTAAGGTATCGAAGAGTCGACGCTCTCCAGTAGTCCTCGTTGAAGCACCCGCGCAAGGATATTGCTCCCTCTTGGTCCTCACAAGAACCAAATGCTCACTATGAGATGATTATTTGCCTCTTCAGTGCGGTGGATCCCTCACGACCGCGTACAACCATTGAGTCGGGTCACCAACAAATCCTCCGGGGTGATCACCGAACTCCAATCGCCACTAAGCCGTCTAGGTGATATTGATCAACAAGAGTAATAAGCCATAAACTTTCACTTAACCGAGAGAAGCCTAATGCATGCGGTGTGTGCTCTAGGTGGCTCTCATGCGTACTAATGAGGTCCTAACATGGGATTATGATTTTGGTAATCACCTCGCTAGGCCTTCGTGGACTTGCAATGCTCTAGCAATAAATTCTAGGTGGTTAGAGGCAGTAAGACACTTAGTATGGCTAGTGGAGGGTATAAATACCCCACCCCACCAAAACTAACCGTTGCACAACTGTGCTGCGCACGGACGCATCAGACAGTCCGGTGTGTCACCGGTGCGCCAGCTGTGCACTCCCAACGGCTAGTTCTGACAATTAGCCGTTGCTGTGGAGTTGCGCATGGTTTGAGGAACCACTCCATCCAAAATAAGGTGGTGTATCATGAATCCATTCGTTAAATTTGGTAGGTTGACCTCATTTCTTATATTAGTATTAACTAACTAACTATGAGGAATAAGATGGTGATGAATCAATTTATTTATTACACAAACTAAACAAAAAGTGAGGAGCGAGAAGACGACGGAGTCGCTCATTTGTAGGGATGCTGTGCTCTGTTTGTTTTCTTGTCTGCTTAACTCCACGTTCTGAATGATATCCAGACGCGATCACCTGGCGAGCCTTTTTATTTAGGCCAGTCAATATCTCACCGTGACAAGTTTTGGGGGCGGGACAAATTGGGCCTGCTAATTATCACAGCCCAGTAAAAGCGCACACCACCAATCCACAAAACCCGAAACCCCCCGTGTGCTTTCTAGTTTCTCTCCTCGTATAAACCCTTGCCCGGGAGACGGAAAACCCCAACGCCGGCAAGAACCGCCCCTCGCAAGCAATCGCTTGCTCGTCGCGCTCGAATCCCGTAAGCCCCTAGCCCAGCTCCTACCGGAACCTGCGCGTCGCTGTCCTTCCGCGCGGTTTCTCGCAAAGCTCCGGTCGTTTTCTTTGTCGGCTTTCTTGAAGCAGCCGCGTTGCGGGGTTTTCGTGTCGTTTTCCAGGCGCGTTCGCGGGAGCGGCGAGGAGGAGGAGGAGCATGGCCGGGAAGGGAGGAGGGAAGTCGCTGGTCGCCGCGAAGATAGCGGCCGGCATGGACAAGGACAAGAAGTCGCCGGTCAACCGCTCCGCGCGCGCCGGCCTCCATGTCGCCGCCCCCCCTTCTCTCTTTCTCCGCTCGCTTGTTCTTGTTTCGCTCGTAGCTCCGCTTCGTCCCACCCCTGTCGCGACGAGGGCTCGTTTCGTTCTTGGGCGTGACGTACGCGCGCGTGCTGCTTTCTGTGCGTTCTTTATCATACGGGGTGTGGGTTGTTGGCGCGGCCTGCCGTGTCCGCTTGGAGTGGAAAGCGTGTTCGTTTTTCAAGAGATTTGGCTTCTTCTTCTTTTGGTTTGGGCCATTTCTTTTGTTAGTTTGCGTAGCAGTCAGGCGTCGGCCTGGAATTCTTGAAGTAGAGCATTCATTCACGTGCTGATCATGTATATCTGCTGGTTTATTTGGTGCATGAATGAGCTATTATCTACGTTGCGCCTGGGGACAAAGCAGATAATGTTGTGTGCTAACAACAGATACTAGTGCTTATTTCAGTGTTCCATTCAGATTATATGCTACAGAAGTGTTATATTATATATCTTGGTTCCAAATATAAAATCCATGTCTGTTGTTTGTCATGTGAATTAAGCTGATCATAATCGTGCTGATATTGTGAATGAATTCCATGCAGTTCCCTGTGGGACGCATCCACCGCCACCTGAAGGATAGCGCACAGGCCGGCGAGCGGGTGGGGGCGACGGCGGCCGTGTACGCGGCGGCCGTCCTAGAGTACCTGACGGCGGAGATCATGGAGCTGGCCGGGAACGCGTGCAGGGACCTCAAGGTGAAGCGCATCACCCCGCGGCACCTCCAGCTGGCGGTCCGCGGGGACGAGGAGCTGGACACCCTGATCAAGGCCACCATCGCCGGCGGCGGCGTCATCCCCCACATCCACAGGGAGCTCATCGACAAGGCTGCCTAGGAATGACGAAGGAGCAAGCAGTCTGAGAAAAAAACCTGAGAACCAAGTAGTACCATGAACCTCTTGTGGGTGGCTTCGCTCTTGTTGCGTTGTCAATCTGCTGATACATACACATTTCTCAAAAATAGAGGCGGGCACTCGCCGCTTCATGCTCCCTTGGATGGTTGTTCTTTCCATTCATCAGCTGAACCCAGCTGATCATCCCGGTCAGCATTGAGAATTGGTCTGTGCATGAACTTAATCGATAAACAGTCAAAGAGCTCACCCTTTTTACTCTACCATTGACGAAGAACGTTATCTATGTGTTAAACATTCATTGCACGCAATTCTTTGAAAAGCAAGATTGCTTCATCAGAGCATCTGTTTTTAAAAAGTCCTCTGATAACTGTGCTGTATGATACTAATTAAATACTGCAACTAAACGGTTAATATAAATTAGTAAAATATGTGAAGATAAAACACATCACCCTTAAGGCTTTGTTTGGGTACTTTAGGAATAAGAGGGAATGAAGCGGATTGAGATGTATCGTGAGAGTTTTTGACTTATTGGGGATTTAAATACCCTCTAATCCCTTCAAACCACTTCAATTCAAGAGTATCCAAACTAGGCCTAAGGGCTTGTTTGAGTAATTTTGGATTGGAGTGGATTGAGGTGGTATAAAGTGTATTGAAGTGTAATATAAACTAATTTCCCTTTCAATCTCTAAAATACACTTCAATCCACTCCAATCCCTCTTTATCCAAACAAAGCCTAATGGAGTTTTCACACGATTTCCAAAACCTTGGAAACGAGTTGACATGGTTTCATCCACGTGAAACCAATTTCATCCCATAAAACTCATTTATCTTAAATATTATTCTATATCATCTAAAACTATTCCATATCATTTAAAACGTTATATATGAAACTACCACCGTGAATACCCTAATCAGGTGCAGAAGAGGGCATCCGTCGATTCAGACAGCTGAGCTGTGGTTACTGCTCCAATGTATCACCATGAATGGCTGCAGAGAACACTCCAATCCAAATTCAAATACGGATTCAGGATTCTGACGCAAAACTGGCTACCTCGCTTCCCTCCTCGTCGCCCGCCTCGGCGAAACCGATGCCGCGCGCGGGGTCATCGACGCTGCCTCCGCCTCCCAATACGCGACGCCGCTCCTCCACAACGCCATGCTCCGTGGCTACCTCTCCCTGGGCCTCCCGCGCGAGGCCGCCGCGCTCCTCCGCGCCATGCTCCTGCGCGCCCGACCCGTACACGTACCACCTCGCCGCCACGGTCTGCGCGCGCGCCCCCCGGACCTCGGCCTAGGTCGCCGCGGCCTGTGGGATCGCTGCTTCCGACCTCCTGGTGGCCACTGCGCTCATCGGGAGGCATGCCGAGGCCGGGGACATGGGCGCCGCGTGCAGGGTGTTGGACGGAATGCCGCACCGGGACGGCGTGGCGTGGGACGCCGTTATTGGTGGGTATGCGCGAGCGGGGCGCCTGGCCGAGGCTGTGGAGCTGTTTGGCATGATGAGGTCTGCAGATGGAGCGTGTGCGTGGCCGACCGAGGCGACGCTTGTGAGCTTGGTTTCCGGTTATGCCTGGTTCGGTTCTTGGAAGGGTCGTTGTACGATGCACGCGCGCTGTGGTTAAGTCTGGCTTCCAGCACAGCATCTTCGTTTCCAATGCTCTCCCAGAGATGTATGCAGAGTTGGGTTGTTTGAGTGAGGCATTGTTGGTGTTCCGGCAGATGGAGATGAAGGATTCTGTGACTTGGAGTTCGATGATTGGTTAGATGTGACGTGGTTGCATGGAATGCCCTGATCAAAGCCTATGGACAGCTAGGACTAGCGGAAAAAGCAATCAGGTTTGCGATAGAAATGCATAGGACAGACATTGACCCAGACAACGTTACATTCTTGGAGATTCTACATATGATCTCACTGATTCCATCACTGAATTAGGGGATGGAAGTACATCCTCACATTGTTTCCAGAATGAACAGGCGATTGCTAATTCACTTATTTACATGTATGGTCGATGTGGGAGTCTCAGTCTTTCAGTTGGTGCCTTTATTATTGGGATTATGGATAAGGATGCAATATCTTGGACTTCTATGATGCAGGTATATGCATGGAGTGGACTTGCAACCGAAGTTGTTAAGCTTTTTGAGATGATGAAGAAAACAAAAGTACAACCCAAGCACTACACTTTAATTGCTGTGTTGACTACCTATAAAAACATAGGCCTTGTTGAGGAGGGAACGGCCTACTTAAGTGCATAAAAGAGCAGTATGGTCTGGAGCCAGTTATAGAGCACGTTTCATGTGCTGTTGATATGCTTTGTCGTACTGGACGCTTGAGTGATGCATATCACCTGATCCAGAGTTCCCACTCTGAACATGCAAGAAACCCTATATTGTGGGGGACATTACTAAGTAGTTCACGTTACTGGGGGGAGTTGGTGATTGGTGAAGCAGAAGCTAGAAATCTCTTGTCCTTGGATCCAGGAAGCAAAACTAACTATAAGATGCTGGCTGATATTTATGTTTCAATTGGGAGAAGGGACAAAGCTGACGATGTCCTGAGAATGTCGTTGTCAAAAAGAACTGGACTTGAAACCAGGCTGTAGCTGGACTGAAGGTGGCTAAAGATTGCAATACATGCTAGAAGGTATGATTTTCGCATGTTTGCATGTTCTTTAAAAAATGATTACATCAATAAGTGTGAATCAACATTTGAATTTCAGTTGGAATTTCTTGTACCATATAAAGATCACTTGTGTTAATATTAAGCAAAAGTCCTCTAGTGTCATTTCAGACTTCAAAATTGTACTTGCCTACCTGGTCTTACTTACGATTTGGGTCCAAGTTTGATCAACACTATGTGAAACATCAGGAGAGTTTGCAGTGATTAATGAGTACCTTGACATGATTAAGAACAGAAACATGCATAACCATCTAGACTATCAAGCTGAATGTAGAGATCCTCTAGATTGCTACCAAATTCAATATTAAGCGCTTGCGAGTTAGTTAAAACTCATGCTTTCTGAAATAGATGGATTATATATGTTGGTAAGGTTTCCATCTTGGTCTAGTTGTTACTGCTATTTTTAAGGATCAACACTATGCAATATCGTTCCATGTGCATAAAAGGCAGTTACTGTTCTATGTTGGTATTCTATTTGACAGTCTATTACAAGGTTTTAAAGTCGGCTAGTCGACTCTAGTCGCCTGAGCACCGATAAGGTGACTAATCGCGATTAGTCGTTGATTTGCTCGATTAGTCGAGTCTAGTCGACTCCTAGTCGTCCACCTATAATATGACCATATGTATATATCAATGTATAAAGTTGTAGCAGGACTGCAATACAACAGTACACTAGCTATAGCAGGATAGCAGTACATTGATTTCAGCAGCACACTGATTCAGTGCCAAGGTTTTAAAGTCGGCTAGTCGACTCTAGTCGTCTGAGCACCAATAAGGTGACTAATCACGATTAGTCGTCGATTTGCTCGATTAGTCGAGTCTAGTCGACTCCTAGTCGTCCATCTATAACAAGACCATATGTATATATCAATATATAAAGTTGTAGCAGGACTGCAATATAACAGTACACTAGCTGTAGCAGGACAGCAGTACACTGATTTCAGCAGCACACTGATTCAGTGGCGGATCCAAGATTTCTTGACTGGGTATGCGAGATCAAGAGATGTCCTAGGGACATTGCTGTGGTGGCCTACTGGGTCGGGAGGATAGCTGCGGAAGGCAGAAACTAATGGGTCTGATAAGATAGTGGAGGAAGTTTTGAAGAGTAGAGATAGTGTTGCATACATACATATACTATGTGCTATTTATATTTTGCAAAACAGCGCTAGTTGGGGGCCTCTACATACTAGAGCCTCTGCGTGATGGAGGGGGGCGCAGCTGACGCTCGAGCAGAGGGCCGCCGGAGCATAGCAGGGCGGCAGGAGAGGAGGGCAGCGGCGATGGAGAAGGTGCGGCGGCGCTGGAGAAGGGTGCACGCGCGAGCGCGACTGTGCGCTGCGTAATGTGTGTACAATATTGGAACAAGTAGGGCAAAACAGTATTGGTGCTGTACAGATGGTAGGCTAGCCCATGTAATAGAGACCGGATTAGTGGCCCAAAACAGGCAAAACTAGTCAATGACTATACCTAGTCGGACGACTAATCGCTTCGTAGTCACTCTAATCGAGTCGGAGGCCCTAATCAAGCTCCCTCTAGCGATGAGGCCGACTAATCACGATTAGTCAGACGACTTTAAAACCTCTATTAATACTGGTCACCATCTAGGTGGAGCACGTTATATCTCTGCACCATTAGCTTGAGATACATAAAAATACCATAAAACATATTCTTTTGTTTAGTTTACATCTATTATTTGGTCTAGCCTACTTTTCTTATCTAGTTTAGTTTCCTCAATTAACATGAAACTTTCTGGTATGGGTAATTCCATTCTTCACACTTCTTTAATATATCTTTCTTATAAGGGATTCACTAAAATCCTGTGCATTTTCCAAAGGCATATCTTGTGTTTCCTCTTCAATCCTTTTGATCAGCAACCAGTTTCCTAACAATTTGACGTATACTAGAATTGCCTTCTGCTATGTTCTCAAGTAAAAAGAATCTATGAAACTGATGCTGCTTACTAAGGGAATAAACATGAAAGCATGTAATTTTGGGAATTTCCACTGATATTAGTATAGTAATTTACATATCCACTTCCTCTCAAATCAAATAGAGCAATTCACTTGATGATTCTGCTTTGCGATGCCTGCATATAGATTAAATAAAGGGTATGAGAAGTTTAAGAGGAAATATGATTAAATCTGTACAGATATCTCAGTGCAGGCTTACATTTTGTCCGGAAGCAGGGCTGCTTCAGTGCTGGATCATCTTCAGGTGGTTGCTGTCCAAAGATCATCTCGCAGCTCATGTCCTCAAAATCTGAACAGTGGTAATATAGTACAGTAAGTTCCATTATCCCTGAGAAAGGGCTTATTAGAACAGAACATAAACTAATATCCTCTCTGTTTTTTTTTTTGGTATGGATCAGATACAGAGATAATTTAGTAAGGTTTAAAACACTGCTTTGCAATATATAAGAATGGACAAAGTAGTGAAGATAAGCCTGTAGAGCATAATCGGTGCCATTAAGCTAACATTCATGGCTGTTACCACTTATCGGTGATAGCAACTTGACATGACAAAAGGAGTGCCTAGTAATGTCCAACACAAACTGGTGTCCAATTATTTGGACCGATGCTATTAAATGTCAACATCTTTTGACCTTGATACAATGATTCGTGTGCTTGAAATATTCGCCAAGCATCAGTCAACGCTCGAAATAATTGCTTGGGGGGGAGGGGGTAAGAGAGATTAATGCTCTGTTCATTGAAACATGCTGGCTAGTGAAGGTGCTTGTACTGTACTTGGTAAGCACTAAATTGTGCAATGGTTGGAATAGACACTACCATCTCAACACTTGTCTCTGTTACTAGTAGTTTTCCACTAAGAGTTACAAGTAAGAGCTACCCTATTTTCTCTGTACAGATTGATTGCAATTGCTCTATAACCTACAGACATGTTGGTCCACTTCAGTCTTTTCTGTCCACCAAACGGCACCTTGTGATTCCCATGCCCAAAAAAAGGCGTAGTGTCTCAGTTCAGACGGTGTGCGTGGCAGGATCATTAGATAGATTTACATTATGAAACTAACTTCTGTATTGTTATTTTCCATGTGAGAATCTTGGTGCGTTGCTTTCAGAGTCATTAAGATTCTGTTTCAGAGCTAGCATGACGAGTTGTGTGGCGACAGACATCTTACATGAGGTGTCCATATATACAAGGACTTCACTAGCACCATTTAAATTAAGTGGAAAGATCGTATTCTAATTAAGTTCCCTTCCGTTTGGTGGCAATCAGTGCAGTGTTGAGCTACAGGGTTTTGCTGGCTTGTGACCAAGGGAAGTTTCAGTTAATGTTTTGCTGGCTTGAATGACAGTCCACTGAAAAAAAAATCAATTTTCTTCCCAGCTTTAGTCAGTGGCAGGAGCAGATTAATTTTTTCTTGGAATCCAAAACTTGGAAGCAGTTTTACTCTCGGTACATGTTATTCTCTCGATCGGGTAATCGTTTCCATGGACAATACCAAGCGGAGGTGTGGAAAAAACTTACTGGGAGACATGTAGACAGCAGTGCCAAGTGAATCCTGGATGAACTTCTGGCATGGGATTTTGCAGAGGTTCGTGCACATTCCGACACAGTTGGTGCTTTCCAGAAATCTGTCAGAGGAGGATAATGAAGAAAAAAGGTCAGGAATACTCGACCAATTTTTTTTTGGGTATGCCTGTACCGTGCTATTAGTTTTTTTTTGTAGAATCCTTTCTGTGGCAGCTGCTGCACTGCATGGGTAGAATTGTGTATTGCACTATATATCCTGTAGTTTCCTCCCCCCTTTTTTTCAAGTGCATCCCTATTTTTGTAGCTAGCTAGTTCGTGGAGTATGAGTAGGATTGTGAGATCGCCACAGCTACGACAACAGAGGGGCAGTAGTAGTACATGCTGCATATCCCAGCCGTAGTTCCTCCATACCTTTTCCCCGATCGAGTGGTTTTACTTGAGTAAAGATTGACGTATATATTGCAAAAAAGGTTTAATTTGCGCTGAGCTAATTCATGGTGCAGGACCGTAACCTGTCGATCTCACACACAGCAGCTAATTCAGTATTTGTGATGGGATGGGACATCTGACGATAGAATTAATTATCGTGGTTCAGTTACATATATTCGTGCATGTTTAACTTTTTTTTTTGGTTCTATTCAACCAAAGAATAATTTCTGGATGACGAGAATTTAGTACCTGCATTTGGGTATGTAGACCACGTTCCTCTCTTCCCTTCCATCCACTTGGGATTCCCTGACCTTGCAAATGTTCGGTGACACAATGATTACTCGCACAACCTTTATGGGGACGCATATGTATATGTAAGAACGCAAAGAAAAAGGAAAAAAAAAACCATATTGCATTGCATGACTACTACTGCATTCTCCACTACTCTACTACTACTACATGCATGCACTTGGTGCATGCTCCGCATTAATCAACCCTTAAACTAACGATACTCTGTGCACCGCAGGCTATTCTGGGAAGAAAGAAATACTCTAGTTATTTTAATTATACCTCACATGGTCCGACGAGCCAAGGGAAGAACACCGTGGTGAAGGCGGCGAAATACTCCCGCGAGAATCGAGAGGGTGGCATCATCACCTTGATCTGCATATGATGCAACAGTCAGGTAAAAACGCAACCAAAATCCACCTTTTTATTATATTCAAAGAACCCCTGGCCCTACTTTAATGTGTAGGCTTTCTTTCTTTTCTTTTTTTTCTTTTTTCCTTTCGTGACGAAAGAGTTTTATTTATTTTTATAATCTTGTTTTGCAATAGCTTTGCTCGCAGGCAGCATGTGTATATGTTAAAATCAAGTGTGTGTGTATATATATATATATATACTTGCCATGGTGAGGATGTAGCTGGGGAAGGCCCGTTGGAGAGCGCTGGCCACAGTGTCCCACTGCTGGTCAACCCTGAACAGCGCGGAGATGGCCAGGGCCGCCTCTATCAGGCCCTCGTAGCCGTCCTTTCCGTTCTTCATCCCTGCAATGCATGCACACAATACAACAGACAACATATGCATGAACCAGATATGCTACTAGCTGCTATGTCGACACAGAATTAATTTTACAAGAGAGATGGAAAATAAAATAGGATTTTTTAAGCTGGTGTCCTTAGTTTTGTTGGTGTCCTCGTTTTTAAAACTTAGTTGTGTTTTTTTTCTCAGTTTTAACCTTCTAGTGTTATATATAGAGCAGAAAGGTAAAACTGAGAAAAACATGACTAATGATAAAAATGAGGATACCATTAAAACCGATGACACCAGCTTAAAAAAACCCAATAAAGTAGACATCAAGTACGCTAGTTGTTATATTAGTCGACCCAGCTGCTACCAGCGATATAATCTACATGCATCGCGTGCATGCAGTCGCTTATTAGTTACATGGCGGATCCACCAAGAAGGGTCGACCGATCGACCATTGACATGCATGCAGCACAAAGATTTGGATCGCTAGCAGCCGGTGCTGTGTGCAGCGTGTGCAGGGCGCAACAAGTGTGCTGTGCGTACTGCGTACGTACCAGAAGCTTCTTGAAGGTTCCGGGACAGGTACCCGATGGCCAGCTTGTCGAACCAGTTGTCGCGGTACGTGGTGGCGGTGGCGGTGGCAGGCGGCGGCACCTGATGCGGCCTTGCCATGACGGCTCGCACGGCCGTCGTCTTCCTCCTCGAGTAGCTCTGTTTCGTCGCAGAGCGTGCTGCTGCTGAGGACGACGGTATGGACGACGAAACTGGTAGAGCGACGGCAGCAAGGAGCGTACAAGTGGCGGCGGCGACCTCCATGTCGAGCGAGAGAGGGGAAGAGAGAGAGAGAGAGAGGGTGCTCGGTGATATATGCAGCTCAGCTTCTACTCTAGGGCGTTGTGCTTGTGCCTTGGCTTGCTGGTCGTATGTATCGTAGAGAGAGACAGAGAGAGACCAAATAGCAGGGAGGCGGCATCTTCCGTGCGGCGGCCTAGGAATCAGCATCAGCTAGGAAGCTTTCTGTCGTCATCTCCGATCCGAAATTAAATCCTCCGTTGCAATCACATCGGCTCCTGTCAAAACCCATTTAATTAGTTAGCGTGTGCTAGTAGTACAGGTGAACACAATTAAGTCGGGTTGGGGTTGGAGACTAGTGAGCGATAAGTAAAAACATGGCTAATAGTGTCGGCATCACGTTGATCACAATTTAGAATTGGGACGGACGATGGCGAGTTGGACTGGACGGACAAAAGGCATCTGCTGCTCACGGGAATATTTGGGGACACCACTAAGGCTTTGTTTGGGTAAGGAGGAATTGGAGTGGATTGTAGTGTTTTAAAGGGATTGAGAGAAAAATTAGTTCATATTACACTTCAATACACCTCGTACCAGCCTAATCCACTCCAATCCGAAATTACCCAAACATGCCCTAAATAGGGGTGAAAACGGGGCGGATACGGACGGATACTATCATCTCATATCTTATCCTATTACAATTTTCTCGAATGTGCTATGTGCATGGGCTGGCCGACTGGGCTTGATCGCTTGAAGGACAGAAGGAGTGAGAAGGAGTGAAAATTGAAACGCGCCTAGCGGGCTAGTGGCTTGCACTGGAAATGGTCCACGGACGCTGGAACTGAAACTGGGTACCTGCTAACCGGGTACCCATATCCTACCTGTACTTCCCGGGTATTTTTCGGATAGTGGTCATCCTGTATCATATCCGTATCCGACTGATGTATATCCGGTTAGTATTTGTATCCGACCCGTATACATAATTACCCGTATCCGGTATCCAAAAAACCGGGTATTATAAGTACCCGTATTCGGTACCCGTCGGGTAATCTCGTCCCGTTTTCACCCCTACCACCAAAAACATGGCTGCCTGCTTGTTAGGTCTATAACAGGAATTGGATAATGATCCCCGTTGGGCTTGTTCAGTTATTTTCAATCCATATGGATTGGAGGGGATTGATACGGATTGGAGGGGATTTTGATTTGTTAGGGATTGAAATCCCCTCAATCCCCCTCAATCCATATGGATTGGGGTAGAACCGAACAAGCCCTTAGTAGTCGGGTGTTGAGGAATAACCACTGAATGAGGAGGGAGGGAGGAACCCGGACGCCCAAAAAATCCCCCACCCCCAGCGCGGCAATGCCGTCATGTGCCCGCATCTCCTCCGCCGTCTCCACCGCTGCCGCATCCTCCTCCTCGCCGCCGCCGCATCCTCCTCGCTGCCGCCGCCGCATCCTCGCCGCCGCCACGGCGAGCGTGCGGGAGGGGACGCTCCGCCCTGAGGAGGCACACGACCTGCTCGACGAGTTGCAGCGTCGAGGCACGCCCGTTCTCGATCGAGATCTGAACGGCTTCCTCGCGGCGCTCGCGCGTGCGCCGTCCTCCGCCGCCTGCGGGAGTGGCCCTGCCCTCGCCGTCGCGCTCTTCAACCGCGCGGCGTCTCGGGCTCAAGGACCGCGGGTGCTGTCCCCCACATCCTACACCTACGCCATCCTCATGGACTGCTGCACCCGCGCGCACCGCCCAGAGCTAGCGCTGGCCTTCTTCGGCCAGCTCCTCAGGACAGGCTTGCGCGTCGATATCATCATCGCTAACCACCTTCTCAAGGGCTTTTGTGAAGCGAAGCGGACAGACGAGGCTTTGGACATCCTTCTCCACAGAACGCCTGAGTTGGGCTGTGTGCCCGATGTTTTCTCGTACAATACAGTAATCGACGGCTTTTTTAAGGAGGGTGACGTAAATAAAGCATGTGATCTATTCAAAGAAATGGTACAGCGGGGCATTCCACCTGATTTTGTGACTTATAACTCTGTGGTCCATGCCCTGTGTAAGGCAAGAGCAATGGACAAGGCAGAGGCTTTCCTTCGACAAATGGTCAATAAAGGTGTTCTGCCAAATAACTGGACCTATAATAACTTGATATATGGATACTCCTCCACAGGACAGTGGAAGGAGGCAGTTAGGGTATTTAAAGAAATGAGAAGACACAGCATCTTACCAGATGTTGTTACTTTGAACATGTTGATGGGTTCCCTTTGCAAGTATGGAAAAATCAAGGAAGCTAGAGATGTTTTTGACACAATGGCAATGAAGGGCCAAAATCCTAATGTTTTCTCCTACACCATTATGCTCAACGGGTACGCTACTAAAGGATGTCTAGTTGATATGACAGATCTCTTCGATTTGATGCTAGGTGACGGTATTGCACCTGACATTTATACTTTTAGTGTGCTGATCAAGGCATATGCAAACTGTGGAATGCTAGATAAGGCTATGATCATCTTCAATGAAATGAGAGACCATGGAGTGAAACCTAATGTGGTAACCTATAGGACAGTGATTGCTGCCCTCTGCAGAATCGGTAAGATGGATGATGCTATGGAAAAATTTAATCAGATGATTGATCAAGGAGTAGCACCTGATAAATATGCATACCATTGCCTGATTCAAGGTTTTTGTACTCATGGTAGTTTACTGAAAGCCAAGGAATTGATTTTGGAAATAATGAATAATGGCATGCGTCTTGATATTGTTTTCTTCAGTTCGATAATTAACAACCTTTGCAAACTGGGAAGGGTAATGGAGGCACAAAATATATTTGACTTAACTGTAAATGTTGGTCTGCATCCTACTGCTGTGGTGTATAGTATGCTGATGGATGGGTACTGTCTTGTTGGCAAGATGGAGAAAGCATTAAGAGTATTTGATGCTATGGTGTCAGCTGGCATTGAACCAGACGATGTAGTGTATGGTACACTTGTTAATGGCTATTGTAAAATTGGAAGGATTGATGAAGGATTGAGTCTTTTCAGAGAAATGCTGCAAAAGGGAATAAAGCCTTCAACTATTTTATACAACATCATAATTGATGGGTTATTTCAGGATGGGAGAACAGTTCCTGCAAAGGTGAAATTCCATGAAATGACAGAAAGTGGTATCGCTATGGACAAATATACATACAACATAGTTCTTCGTGGACTTTTTAAAAATAGATGCTTTGATGAAGCAATCTTTCTTTTCAAAGAATTACGTGCAATGAATGTAAAGATCAATATCATAACTCTCAATACCATGATAGCTGGAATGTTTCAAACCAGGAGAGTTGAAGAAGCTAAGGATCTGTTTGCTTCTATCTCGAGAAGTGGGCTGGTGCCTTGTGTTGTGACTTACAGTATAATGATCACAAATCTTATAAAAGAAGGATTGGTGGAAGAGGCAGAAGATATGTTTTCATCCATGCAGAATGCTGGCTGTGAGCCCAATTCTCGATTGCTGAATCATGTAGTCAGGGAATTACTAAAGAAAAATGAAATAGTCAGGGCTGGAGCTTACCTGTCCAAGATTGACGAGAGGAATTTCTCACTTGAACATTTAACCACAATGTTGCTGGTCGATCTCTTCTCAAGCAAAGGAACTTGTAGGGAACACATAAGATTTCTCCCTGCAAAGTATCATTTTCTTGCAGAGGCCAGTCCGTGATTGATATGTTGATTTTTTTTTTTGGAATCAGTCCTTGCACGCACCTGTCACAGTTAAGCTAGTATATGATCTTAACTAAAACCATTGGTTTACTTCATGTTCATGTTTTCTCGGAAGATTTTCTTCTCATTTGACCTGCTTGATATGCAGATGTTCATTTACTTTTGATCCAATATATGCAGAGCGTTTTATGTTTTTTGAAGCATATTCGTTCCGGTGCTGATGTAGCTATGTGCTCTCCGTACACAACTGATGTGCGATTCTCTCTTGTAGCATGTTTTATCATGTCTGTTAACACAGCCGATGTTGCATTTATGATGAATGACGTTATAACTGCTGAATTGTGATGAAGAATAATGTAGCATGCTGAATCCTGTTTTGGCCCCTGGCCGAGCCGCCCAGTTCGTCATGACCAGCAGGGTAATGTTCATCTACATGTCTAGTTTGCTCATCTTGTCTTTGAGAAGGGACACCCTTAGCTGTTTACATTAACAAATAGATAACGTTCTTCCTCATTAGTGATTGCAACCAAAGGCAGTTTGGCCTAATGCTGTGGCTTGTAAGGGCAAAGTGGATACCCTGCTGCTGGGTAGTACTAGTATATTGCTGTTCAAACCTGCAAATGTAAGTTTTAAACAAACCTGCCATTTCTATCTACTGTACTATGCACGTGCACTTGAAACATATAACTTTCATTCATGTTCAGTTAGCATATAAGTATATGCATTAATGATTAAGTTCATGCACCGGCCGATTCACAACACTGAAATACTGATGCCACAGATCTGGGATCAGCTGATGGATGAAGAACAATCAGTAGTCTCTGGGTAAAATAGCATGCCTGCGCAAGCGAGCGGACATGAGTGACAAGAAGCGGTGAGTGCCTGCCTGCCTCCATTTAAGGGCCTGTTCGTTCACATCTTAATTCATGTGGATTGGATAGGATTAGGTGGGATTAAAATCCATGGTGGGATTGGGTGTAAGAATGACCGGACAAGGCCTAATGTGTATCAGCAGATTGACAACGCAACAAGAGCGAAGCCACAAGAGGTTTCAGGGTAGGGTACCATCTAATGTGTATCAGCAGCAGCAGGTTTTTCTCAGGTGTTAAGAACCACCGACATGAAAAAGCACCGAGTTTGCTCGTTCATTCCTTGGCAGCCTTGTCGATGAGCTCCTGTGGATGCGGCGATGGTAGCCTTGATGAGCTCCTGTGGATGAAGACTATATGAAGTCGCCAGCTGAAGGTATCGTACAAAACTGTTTTTTTTTTTAAAACTAACCAATGTTTAAAACTGTTTTTTTTTTCACTCCGCTCAGCACAAGCAGAGAAGCATATGGTGGCCATGGGTATGCTATTTAGGAACAGAAGGCAAAAACAGAGAGGGAAATTGAACAAGGAATAAATAAGAGAAGCATATGTAGAATGAACCTTGTGTAGATGAGTTGCAAGGTGTGAGTGTTCCATATATTATTGTAGGATGAGTTAGAATCCTGAATGTCAAGTGCTTATTACGTGGATGCAAAATGCAAATAAATAAAGTGATGCAGACCACGGCGTTCCTCAGCACGTGACTATAGGTAATTACACGGGTATGTACCTTGACACACTAGGAGAGGGTACCCTAATTTCGAGGTACCGGCATTATTTATTAGAATTACTGAGAGATTAGTCGTTTTAATGGGTCAGCCATTCAAAAAAACCTAGTGAAAGAGAGCGAACAAAAATAATCATTTTATAGCCTTCAGCCATTCAAAATTATTAGTATATATATTAATAATAACTATCCTCTATAAATTAAACATAAAGAAACACGAAACTGTAGTAGTTAAGGCACAATACTATAGACCTTATGACCTGTGTTTGACTAACCAATGTTCTTTATTTTTTTTACTAGTTATATGTCACTTAGGTGCTTTATTTTTTTTACTAGTTATCCGATGATTCACAGATGGTTTGCTTAAATGGTTTCACTTAGGTGCTTTTGATATAATCATGTACTTATGTTTAATTGGGAATTTTGGGATACACTTACAACTAGTAAGTCAGACTAGTAAGTCAGGCGTTGTTAATAAAATATTGACCTACTAAAATACTTACCGCTTATCCATAGCCTACCTTGTTGACTTTGCATTATTCCTCCCACTTGCTGAGCCCCAACCATAAGTGAGCTCACCCCTTGCTAATATTTTGATCAGAGAGTGATGATGAAGACATTGCAGATGATATCGACGAGTACTAAGTCTAACGATGCGGCAGTCACATTTCTGTGGAAGAGTGTCCATGTTTAATTCCGCCGTACTTTGATAATTATACTTGTTAAGATACTTTGATCTGGATGATGTAATAAAGTTACTCTACTCCCTTTACGCCTTTATTACATTGTCTTTTGATATATTACACTTGTGATGTTATCATATATATGAAAAATGGATCATGGTACACATATGCTATGTATTCGGTTTTGCCCCAAAAACGGGTGTGACAAAAATGCAAATAAATAATGTGATGCAGACCACGACCCTACTTAGTTCCTCAGTACGCGACTATAGGTAATCACACAGGTATTTACCTTGACACAGTAGGAGAGGGTATCTACCTTGGCTGTGATTCAGAAATCTAAAAGTTGTGACTTGTGAGGCAGCCTGCTGCCTTGTTCATGTAGAATGAACCTTGTGCTGCCTTATTACGTGGATGCAAAATGCAAATAAATAATGTGATGCAGACCACGGCGCTGCTCAGTTCCTCAGTACACGACTATGGGTAATCACACGGGTATCTACCTTTGACACAGTAGGAGTGGGTACCCTAGTTTCGAGGTACCGACATTATTTATTAGAATTACTGAGAGATTAGTCGTTTTAATGGGCCAGCCATTCAAAAAAACCTAGTGAAAGAGAGCGAACAAAATCAATCATTTTATAGCCTTCAACCATTCAAAATTATTAGTATATATATTAATATAACTATCCTCTATAAATTAAACATAAAGAAACACAAACTGTAGTAGTTAAGGCACAATACTATAGACCTTATGACCTGTGTTTGACTAACAATTGTTCTTTATTGTTTTTACTAGTTATGTGTCACCAACGCGCGGGGAGCAGGTGTTGGTGCTAGTATTTGATCTTTACGATACGTGGGGCGCCCTCACTTGCTCAGTTCCACGTCAGTAGAGACACACCCCGACCCTTTCCCCCTCCACTGCTTCCTCTTGCGGTCGTTACACATGTAATTTCACATATGCTACTATATTTTACTTCATGTTATGTTATATTCACAACATCTTTATGACACAGCTAGGATGGTAAATTACAAACGATTCATGAATTCCTCTAACCAAATGCATGCGGCTTGAACTTGAAAGGACCGAGTTGAAGATTCGTCGGTTAGTTATCACTAATCTCCTCTCCTTACATTACATTGGCTCCTAGAAGTAAGGATGATTTAGTGCTTCATCGACACTTAGACGATCCTCCTGCAAGATAGGATAAGTACTTACTGGAATAGGAACACAAGGGAAAAAAGAACTGTAAAAATAAGATTGAGAACCATGTCCGGATGCCACTATTCTCGTCTTAACTACAAGACTTAAATAGTTCTATGGAGCAGGGTTCAAGAAACTTACAGGATGCCACACAAGTAGCTGGCGTGCAAGTCACAACGCCCATAAATTAGGAAAACTGGAAACATAAGCAATGATGAAGCTATTAGATATGAAAATGGTGATGATCCAAGCATTCTGGGGGCAATGAAGATGTGGACAAGAATAGAAACACCAACCCAATCTTGAGAGGATCTCTGATCTTCACTTGATGTGCAAATGATTCTTCAGAGCATTTCCAAGAAGCTAACCCAAATTGACCCTTAAAGTAAAAAAGAATTACAACATCAGCTGTCACGGCCATGAAACCTCTGCTACATACCAGGGCAGATATTTAATTAGGGCTTCAGGGGGGCATCGTTCAATGTTAAGGAGCATCAAAATACGTTCTTTCTTCCAAGAAAATACGTCCTTGTTGCACCATATGAACTACATTGTGGAAATGAAACTACGCAATAATGTGGACTTACCTTACATTTTTTACAATAAGAGAAACATTGATGGTGCACATGAATATACAGTAGAATTATAAGATGCAGTAATAAGCAGATAATAGAGTTGCTGACCTGTTCTGGGCTACCACTGCCATGATGTTGCGAGGAAATCCCTGGGACTAAAATGCACAACTCCATGTATGACCTCAACCTAACATCAGAATAGGAAACCAAGGAAATCTATGGCAGTCATTTTCTCTCTAGAATACTCTAAACATTCATACTGTAGGCCTATCTGGAACACCTCACTTCCTAATTTCATTTAATATAGTCAATTGACTATGATGGTTAGAGAGGACTCAGGACCAGATAATGCTACATTATGTCAATATGTCATATCAACATAGCAAATACCAATGCGTGAGGTTGCTTCTTGCCTATATATAACAAGAGCACCAAAAATTTCAAGTGTTTTGTTCGCCTAAAAAAGAAGGCAGTAGATTTATGATATTCATCAGTACCAATAATTTGGGATACCCCAAGAACCATAGAGGAAATTGCAGTTCATAATACTTAATTAAAACTGGAATTTCTGTGATGTTCTCAAGTTTGCTAATAGAACAAGAACTGCAAATTGTATCAGCTTTGCTAATCCAGACTTCACGGAGAAATTTAAACATTGTCTCACTTGTATGCAAGCTCCTTTGTTTGTTCACTCCACCCTCCGAGATGCTGATCCATTAAAATACGTGTACGGTCACTTATCTGAAAAACATGGGGAGAACCCATCATCAACTCTAGCATGACAACTCCAACGCTCTAGATGTCATACGTGTGCATAGTTAAACAAGAAATTCAGTGAATCACAGTGCAGCTATATGTCAAACACAGTGGCACGTACCAGAATTCGTAGAAGAGAAATGGAAAAAAGAGACATACTTAAGCCTTGCACTTCTTGATCCTTGAAACCAGTTTGAATTAAGGAGTGCCTCTGGAGGAGTGTACTCAAATGTCTGTTCAGATCTGGAGTTGCAGTACAATTGAATTAGAATGGAACAAAACAAGTCAAAGTAGTGCCATGCAATCCATGTCTAATGTCACTTGAAGAAAAAACATATCAGAAAAATGTAAAAAACTCGGCCGGAGAGGGAAAGCCTGTCCTCCCGGTATTATATTAAGAAGAGACTGAGACATGGTCATAGTCGAGAAAATCCCCTAAACCCTAACCCCATCACTAGCGGGACGTCACCGCCCACTCTTCAACGGCCCAGCCGTAGGGTGGCACACTGGACGTAACCCGGGAGTGGAGCGAGGGTTTTTTTAACCAAGCCCGAAATTCGTCCCCGAGGGGAATCGAACCCGGGGCAAGGAAAGCATTCTTTTATACACTGGCACATGTTGTTAGATTAAAAAATGTTAGACAAATACTGTTTTAGTTAGTTTAGCATAGTTTAGCTGGCCTTAATTCTAAATCATTTGAATACAAAAGCAGCCAGTCTACCCCTGCTGACATTATTCCTAACATGTCGACCATACCCTCTTGCGTTCTGGAATTATCGACAGACATGGCAAGAGAAGAAGTAGCACTCCGCCGAGCCTTATTTGTTACTGTTATTGGAACCAGACCTGTTGTTCTCGGCTCGAATGTGCTGGAGGAAGTGGACCGTCGCTATTGCCTCAATATTGATGACATGTCTATTCATCAAACCATGTCGGAAGACTTCCTTCTGTTTTTGCCGGATGAAGAAGTGGTGACAAGAGTGCTTAACGAAGGAAGGCCATTCAGAGGCCCTATGTTCTCGCTCGTGTTCAAGCAGTGGACAAGATTTACACACACTTCGGCTACATCATTGCCTCATTTGATGGATATTGAGATCCGTGGGACCCCAGCGCACGCGTGGGGTCTGACCACAGCCAAGGAGCTTCTCCACGACTCCTGCCACATTTTGGAGTTGCATCCCGCCTCTGCGAGCAAGTCTGATCTCTCCTCACTCAAGCTTCGGGCATGGTGTTTGGATCCTATGAAGCTTCGCAGGGATATGGACCTCCACATCATTGAGCGAGGGCCATTTAATCAGGAGGCGAGATGTCTGACCTACAAGATTAGCATTGCTGTTCTTTCGGCTCCCCTTCAGTTTCTCCCGGAGAGCAGTCTGTCTCCTTCGGATGAGGATGAGCTCCATGGTGAGGAGCTCCATGGTTAGGAGGACGAGGATGTCTGGGGTCAGTCCAACCCTCAGATCCGACAACTGGGTCCTTTGCAGCGTCAGTCTGTCCACCTTCGCCTCGGTTCCCATCAGAGAGCGGGCAAAGAACGGACTGCAGATGTGCATGGGGATATGGTTGAGGCGCCGGTTTTAGCTCTGGAAGATGGTGCTGCTTTCTGTGTTGGTGATGACTCGCTGACCTCCCCTAGATCTTCTTCGCCTCAGCGCAGAAGTTTGGCTGAGCCGCTGGAGAAGGCTGGGTTGAGCTCGCCCCGTTTTGCCACTCAAGTTCCAAGAATGACAACTTCAAAGAACATTTTGGAAGATTTATCTCCCCGCTGCCATGATCATGATCCAGTTGTTCCCGGTGCTGTTTTGTCAGTTCAGGATGATCTAGGGTTTAACGTGCCTGGCGAGGCTATATCAACGGAAAGCATTAACGGCGTGCGGGCACTTGAGGTGGTGCCAGTTGTGTCATCTGTGGAGAAGATAAACAATCCTTAAGTTTTATCCTCGTTGGGTCGTCCTGGCTTAGCTGGACCGTATGGGCCGACTGCTACGGGATCGCTGGATTCTGTCCTCCCTGTTTCGCCCTAGCGACACATGTCTGTTGCTGGGCCGCTGGAACAGGCTGACACGAATTTGCCCCAACCTGACGGTCCATCTGCTGCTGAGGCCACCCGGAGAGTATACTCGAGAAGCAGATTCAAAACCAAACATGCCCAGATTCAGGAGGGACAGGTGATACAAGTCGAGGAGGCCAACATTACAGAGATGGTTTGCTTGCCTCATTCGGAGTCCTTGGGTAACTCTATGCCTGTGTGCACTGCTGATGCCCCTTCCCATAGAATTGCTGCTAAAGTCCAACCTCATGAAGCAGCAAGCTTTGAAGCTAGAAAACATGAGTTTTTCAATAGAATCACCAAGCAATCTTCTAGGATTCTTCCTGTTCCGCGAACTGATTTGCATGCAGATCCTCCACCTTCCCCACCTGCTGCTCCCATGCCAAGAAGAAGTCGTCGTGTTGCGTGTGTTGGAGTGGAATTTAATTTACATGACCTAGGAGGGAGAACTACCAGGAAAGTCATGAGATCCCTGCATATTATTACCGAGAATGAGGGGATTAGTCAGGAAGCCATGGAAGAATATGCTCGGCTTTTTAAGCGCCCCCTGACTCGTAGTGAGGTGGAGGCTCTATCTGCCCTGTTTGGGTGGAGAGCCCCTGAGTTAGTCCCCCTTTAGTAAGGGTGTTGCTGTTCGCTGGACGCAATTGTATGTTTGGTCGGTGCTGTAATCTGTGTTTTTAATGGATCCATCCAAAATTCTGATTTAGAACGTGCGAGGTCTCAATTCTCGTGCTCGCTAAGATTCCGTTAGAGATCTAGTTCTTTCCGTTAAGGTTGAGATGGTATGTCTGCAGGAAACTAAGATGCAATATATTGCTAGAAGCACCTTAGTCTCTGTTTTGGGTTCTGAATTTACTGAGTATGTTTTCTTGCCTTCGGATGGGGCCAGTGGGGGAATTTTGGTGGCTTGGAAAAATCATTTGAGATACACAGATGCGAGCAGAGTTGATAATCATAGTGTGTCCATTCAGTTTCATAAGCAGGAAGGAGGTACCTGGTGGTTAACCTGTGTGTATGGTCCTCAAGGGGATGAAGAGAAGATCTCATTTTTGCAGGAGCTAAGAAATGTCAGAGAGGGCTGTAATGGACCTTGGGTCGTTGCTGGGGATTTCAACTTAATTTACAAAACCTCGAACAAGAACAACAACAATTTCAACAGAGCTATGATGGGGTGTTTTAGGAGCTTTATCAATGATCTTGCCCTTAAAGAAGTTCCTCTCCATGGTCGGCGTTTTACTTGGTCAAATCAACAAGTGGAGCCCATTCTTGTCAGGTTGGACATGGTGCTATGCTTAGTTGACTGAGAGCTGCTTTTCCCTAATGTGTTGCTACAGAGTTCTACTTCCCAAGACTCTGATCACTGCCCCTTAATTCTGGGTCTTTGAGATAATAAATCAGGGATTTCATGATACTGTGCATGATGCCTAGGAATCTGTTGGAACCGCGAACTGCCCTTTTCTTACTCTTCACCATAAACTAAAGAAGGCAGCCAGGAGACTGCAAGGTTGGAGTGATAGGCAAGTTGGTCACATTAGATCTCAACTGGCATTGGCAAAGGAAATATCACATAAGCTGGAAATTGCACAAGATGAAAGGGTGTTGACTCTTGATGAATTTTGGCTGAAAAGCAAGCTTAAGAAACATTCTTTGCTTTTATCCTCCTTGAAGCGTACTATGGCTAGGATGAGATCAAGGATTTTATGGCTTAAGGATGGTGATGCCAACACAAAATTTTTCCACTTGCATGCCAAGCACCGTAAGAGAAAGAATTTTATTGCTACATTGTTTGATGGGGATGCTATTGTTACTAGTCATCGAGACAAGGCTGCAGCAGTGGATGACTTCTTTTTCAATTTAATTGGTTCATGTCAGGAAAGAGAGCAAGCAGTGGATTTGGAGGCCCTTGGCCTTTCTTAGCATGACTTGGCTGAGCTTGAGGCTCCCTGTTCGGAAAAGGAAATATGGGAAACCATTAAGCTTTTACCTTCTGATAAAGCTCCGGGGCCAGATGGTTTTAATGGATGTTTTTATAAGTCCTGTTGGAATGTTATCAAATCTGATATCATGGCTGCAATTCAAGCTATCTGGAATAGAAATTTTGATAACTTTGACAAGCTGAACTCTGCTTACATTACCTTGATCTCTAAAAAAGAGGGGGTTGATCATGTGAAGGATTTTAGACAAATAAGCCTTGTGCATAGTTTTGGCAAGCTGATTACCAAAATCCTTGCCAACAGGCTGGCTAGCAAACTTAACAGAATGTTCTCTCCAAATCAGAGTGCCTTCATCACAGGGCGGTTTATTCAAGATAACTTCATGCTGGTGCAGCAGACTTCCAGATTCTTACACCGTCAGAAAGAGGCTAGTTTACTTCTCAAATTGGACATCACCAAGGCCTTCGATTCGGTCTCGTGGCCTTTTCTCATTGAGGTCTTGACACAGCTTGGTTTTGGACAGCTTTGGAGGGATATTATTTGTGGTCTGCTGGCCTCATCTTCTACTCAGGTCCTTCTTAATTGGTTTTCGGGGAGGAGGATAATTCACAGAAGAGGACTTCGGTAAGGGGAACCTCTCTCCCCGATGCTATTTATCTTGGTAATGGACATCTTGGCCCTTCTCTTTAATAGGGCTTAGGAATCAGGTTTATTGCAATGCCTGTCGGAAAGGGTTAAACTCCACCAGATCTCTACGTATGCTGATGATGTTGTCATATTTATGAGTCCCTCGGCTGCAGACATCTCCATTACATTAAGTATTTTGGACTTGTTTGGGAAGGTTTCTGGGCTCCGTAACAATGAGCAGAAATCTAATGTTTTTCCCATCTAGTGCTCTGGGATGATCTTATGCTGGTCCAGAATTTATTGCCTTCTGAGAGGTCTGATTTCCCTTGCAAATATCTTGGAATTCCTCTCTCCCTTCATAAGATGACTAAGGAACAAATTCAATCTATCATAGATAGGGTGGTCGACCGTCTTCTGAGTTGGAAAGCTGATATTATGACAAGAGCTGGTAGGAAAATTATGGTTCAGCATGTGCTCACCAGTATGATCGTCTATTTGGCTATGGCCATTGATTTTCCTCCTTGGGCTTTGGAGGCAGTTGATAAAATTAGAAAGGGTTTTCTATGGAAAGGTCGCATGGAGGTTAGGGGAGGACATTGTCTGGTTGCCTAGGGAAGGGTTTGCAGACCCCTCCATTTGGGAGGTTTGGGTATTTCTAGTTTGAAGGAATTATGCTGGGCCCTTTGTATGAGATGGTTGTGGCTTCATAAAACTGATCCAGGAAAACCTTTGGCAAACCTCCCTATTCAAGTTCCAAAAAAGGCAGGATCTTTCTTCTCCACTATTTTGGTCTCAAAAGTGGGAAATGGAGCACACACTTTGTTTTGGACATATAAATGGCTCTTGGGCCAGAATGTGTGTAGTGTGGCGCCTAGGTTATTCACCATCATTCCTAAAAGGATTGCGAATAAAAGAACTGTTCTTGAGGCTCTTTCTAACAGAAAATGGATATCTGATATAAAGGGTGCTATGTCTGTGGGAGTTATAGTGGAATATTTGAACCTTTGGGAGCTTCTATTAGAAATAGTGTTGCAGCCTGAAGTGGAAGATAAGCATGTATTTAGTATCACGGTAGATGGCAATTATTCGGCTAAGTCGACGTATGATGGTCTCTTTGTTGGCTCAACGTCCTTTGGTCACTATCACCTAGTTTGGAAAACCTGGGCACCTCCAAAGTGCCGATTTTTCCTTTGGCTGGCGGCTAACAAGAGATGCTAGACTACTGACAGGCTTGCAAAGAGAGGATTGGGTCATCCAGCTAGGTGCCTTTTTTGTGACCCGGAAGCTGAAACTATTGACCATATCCTTGTCTCTTGTGTGTTCACAAAAGTGTTCTGGTTTAATCACCTTAAACCGTTTGGGTTTCAAAGACTGGCTCCCTAGCCAGGACATTCATATTTCATGATTTGGTGGGAGCAAATCTCAGGGATGGCCACTGGTCTTCCTGGAAAAGGTCTCAACTCGCTTGCGGCCTTAGGAGCATGGACAATGTGGAAGCTTCGAAATAGTTGTGTTTTTGATGGTTGTACTCCTACTTTAGATTTTTCCCTTAAGTTAGCTAGGGAGGAGAGGCAGTCTTGGGAAATGGCTGGGGGTAAAGGTCTTTCATACCTTGCTGCCCTAATTCCTGAAGACTAGGGAGTTGCAGGGTGAGTTTGATGGATTTTTTCAGTTTCCTGTGTCTTTGGCCTCCCTAAGGAGGCCTTGTAATCTGTCCAGGTCTCTTTGACCTGGGCTTATTTCTTCTTCTTAATATATTGAGGCGCAGTTCTCCTGCGTTTTCCAAACAAAACAAAAGCATATTACAAAAGGATCAAACATGTCTGTCAGGAAGAAAACCACTCAAGTTGATACAGAAAGGATGTAATTTACAGTGGAACATTGGCATTGATGGGGTAAATGAATAGGACAAAAAAATGACTTGGGAAAACTTAAATAATGACCCCTTGGACTTATTACGAAATCCAGGTAAGATACCCTAAATTACTCTTGATCATAAATTGCATAATTCTACTACTCAAATCAAGATGCTAATTTTATGCTGCAGCTAAATACTAAGGGTTTGTTCGGTTAGGGGTGGATTGAGGGGGATTTGAGGGGATTAAATCTCTTGCTATTCAAAATTAAATAGGAGAGGATTTAATACCCCTCAATCCCTTCAAATCCTCATGCAACCGAACAAGGTCTAAAGGGGGGAAGGGAAGCAAAATATCACACACCGTGTAGGCCCTGGACCATAAAGATTCTTCAACATGTAATCATCAATGGCACTACTGAAGTCAATCAGATGCCTGTGTACAGGAAGTTGTGCTTTATCAACAGAAGAATGCAACACCCTTCTTAAATTATAAGACAGGGAAAGTGACCATTGCAGTTTCAGAAAACGGTATCTCAAGTTGGAATACAATCCACAAAACAAAAACAAGTGCTGGAAGGCACATTCAATCTAATTGCTCTAACCTCTATATGGTCTCATCATTTTGTAACCTAATGAAACTGAGACAAATAATATACAAAATATTACTTATAATTGAATGAATGAGAAATAGATCCAGGAAATTAAAGCAGAAATGTTGGAGTAAATGAACAGTGGTTCAATACAGTGAAAACCCTAACAGATATATGGACCCCTAGTGGGCTGTGGGCTAGGCCCAAGTACACAGATATACAGATATTGCTAACAAGAAAATCAAATAAAAAACTGTGACCCCGTCTTCATTATATTGTTGCATTTTGAGGATCTTAATTGTGTTAGACTGATTTTGGACTACTTTGGTGCAGCCATTGGGTTGATAACGAATTTGCGTAAGATTTTTGTCATTCCAATAAGGTGTGTTGGGCAAGTTGTTCAAGATGGCTGCAATCTTCTGCAATGCAGCTCTGGTTCTTTTCCTTGCAACTATCTGAGGCTGCTGCCGATCTCCGATAAGAAGCTAAGGAGTGATCTTATGTTATGGGTGGAAAGGATAGCTGACCGGCTTCCTAATTGGAAAGCTCGGCTACTCATTCTTGCTGGTAGGAGAGCAATGGCGAAACATGTGCTTTCGGCCATTGAGGTTTATATTCTTATTGCTATAAATGTCCCCAAATGGGTGATCAAATTTATCGACAAAATCCGGAGGGGGTTTCTATGGAAAGAAAGGAAGAATGTTAATGGCGGAAGCTGTCTTGTTTCATGGGAGATAATTACAAGACCTCTAAAATTGGGCGGGCTTGGAGTTTCTAATTTACAATTCAAAAGTTAGACTTTGCAGGCTAAATGGTTATGGCTGGAGAAAACTGATCCGTCCAGGCCCTGGCATGGGATGAATCTTCCTGTAAAGCAGCAAGTCGAACAGTTATTTGCATTGTCTATTTTATCTGTGGTAGGTAATGGGACCAATACTCTTTTATGGTCAGATAAATTGATAAATTCCCATCATTGGTAATGGTGAAATTTTTTTATTTTGGAAGGATAGGTGGCTATAAGGGAAATGCATTGCTGAACTAGCACCCCATCTAATCACAACTATTGGCAAAAGAACCGTAAACAAGAGAACAATTGCTGAGGCACTGAACAACAGGAGATGGATATCAGATATAAAAGGGGCCTTAACTGTCCAAGTCTTACAAGAGTATCTTATTGTTGGGACCATGCTTCGTCGCCGAAGGTCCTGAAGGAAGAAACGGTTTCGGTTGAAGCTGTCGGTACGTAATGCCGAAGGGTGTCGTCCATGAAGCTTCGAAGTCACAAACCGACTTAAAGATAGAATGACCTTCTAGTCCATAAGAACTTGAGTCGATATTGTAAACTTTTATGAGGGGCATGATTGTAATATCTCACAGGCTGCGCCCTGTGCCTATAAATAGATGAACAGTACCCCCGTACTGTTCACGCTGACTTGTACTTGCTAATGCGTCACGCTTGTACTTTTACCTCCTGTCAAGCCGAAGGTACTTTTGTGATTCAACATTGTCCCTATCTTTCCATAATGATATAATAAAGTTATGTCAATAATGTTATGTAATTATTCATGGCATCTTTCATGTTTCATATGTTTCGTCTTTCATTAATGTATATTGTGATCATGAAGGTACGTCCTTCATGACCTTCGTCCGAAGATCGTTATATCCCAAGGGAAATAATGCTTCAAAGGACGAAGGATATTAATATTTAACATTTTGTGTTGCCTTGTTCTTAATTCTTAGCATTTGAGAACAAGTCCCCAACATTGGCGCCCACCTCCGGTGAACTCACTACCACTTTTTCTGAGCTGATGGCTTCGTTCAATATTCAAGCTGGAGCTGCTTCGGTTCCAAAGCTGATACTCCCGATAACAGGCGGTTCATGTTCAGAACCAGCCAACAAGAAGCAAAAGAAGGAAGCACAGAGAAGGGTACAGCATGTCGGGGTGCAAGGACCCTTCATCAAGTCCAGATGGTCTCACATTCCTATTACCTTCTCCCAAGAGGATCTTCAACTCAAGGATTACCCACACAATGATGCTATGGTTATCTCTTGTGTTATCAAAGGATTTCTGGTCCACAATGTTTTGGTTGATAGAGGCAGTGCAGCCGACATCATATTTGCTAAAGCCTTCAGACAGATGCAAGAGCCCGAAGATAAAATTCTTGATGCCACACATCCCCTCTGTGGCTTCGGAGGAAGGCAGATTATAGCACTCGGCAAAATCTCAATGTCAGTGGCCTTTGGATTCATCAACAACACAAGAACTGAACAAATTATGTTTGATATCGTTGACATGGAGTACCCTTATAATGCAATCATTGGTCGTGGTACTCTTAATGCCTTCGAAGCAATTCTGCATCCAGCTTATCTTTGCATGAAGATACCTTCGGACCAAGGGCCCATTGCTATTCATGGAAGTCAAGAAGCTGCCAGAAGGGCCAAAGGAAATTGGACAGACTCAAAAGCAATCCATAATATAGATGGAGCTGAAGCTTGTGAGCAATACAAGTTCAGAAGGGAAAAAGTTGCTTCGGCTGACCAGCCGAAACCCATGCTCTTATGTGAGGATATAGCAGAGCAGAAGGTGCTATTGGATCTCAATTGTCCGAAGAGCAGGAGAAAACTTTGATAAGGTTTTTGTTTAACAATAAAGATGTTTTTGCTTGGTCAGCTAATGATCTTTGCGGAGTTAACAGGGATGTTATTGAGCACTCGCTTAATGTTGATCCATCTTTCAGACCCAGGAAACAGAGGCTTCGGAAGATGTATGATGACAAGGCCGAAGGTGCTCGAAACGAAGTGAAAAGACTCCTCACTGCCGGAGTTATTAGAGAGGTAAAATATCCAGAATGGTTGGCTAACACTGTTATGGTGAAGAAGGCCAATGGTAAATGGAGAATGTGTATCGATTTTACTGACCTTAATAAAGCCTGTCCGAAGGACGAGTTTCCATTGCCAAGGATAGATTCCTTAGTTGATGCAGTAGCTTCATCAGAGCTTATGAGTTTGCTGGATTGCTATTCAGGCTATCATCAAATATGGATGAAGAAGGAAGATGAACCAAAAACCAGCTTCATAACCCCTAGTGGGACATATTGCTACCTTCGGATGCCTGAAGGGCTTAAAAATGCTGGGGTAAGTTTCAGCAGAATGACAGCAAAGGTTCTCCATTCTCAAATAGGCAGGAATGTACTAACTTATGTTGATGATATCATTGTAAAAAGTACGAAGCAGGATAACCACATTGCTGATTTGCAGGAGACCTTCGCTAATTTTAGACAGGCTGGTCTAAAGCTGAATCCAGAAAAATGTGTCTTCGGAGTAAAGAAGGGGAAATTTCTCGGTTGCTTAGTTTCAACAAAGGGAATTGAGGCCAACCCAAGTAAAATCGAAGCTATACTTCGAATGGAGCCACCTAGTACAAAAAAGGGGGCTCAAAGACTAACAGGAAGGCTAGCATCTCTCAACAGATTCATATCTAGATCAGCAGAGAGAAACTTACCATTCTTCGAAGTGCTGAAGACAGCTGAAGTCTTTCAATGGGGACCACTCCAGCAGAGGGCCTTCGAAGAACTGAGGCAGTATTTGATAGATCTAACAACATTAACTCCACCTACGCCAGGGGCTCCTTTGTTATTATATGTGGCAGCTTCGCACTCAGCGGTAAGCGCAGCACTTGTTCAGGAGAAGCTTGAAGGCCAGGTTAAGAGGCAGGCCCCAATATATTTTGTATCCGAGGTTCTTAGTTTATCAAAGAAAAATTATACAGAATTGGAGAAGGTACTGTATGTTGTCTTGATGGCCTCCAGAAAGCTTCGGCACTATTTTCAAGCTTACAACATAATTGTTCCTTCTTCACAACCTCTGAAGGATATTATGAGGAACTGAGAAGCTACTGGAAGGATTGGAAAATGGGCTGCAGAGCTCAATGAATTCTGTATTGATTATGTTCATAGATCTTCGATTCAGTCCCAGGCATTAGCAGACTTCATTGCTGATTGGACGCCAGGGGAAGAAACAAATAAAGACGCCGAAGCATGGATAGTGTTTTGCGATGGGTCTTGGGGAACCTTCGGAGCAGGAGCGGCTGCTGTGTTGGTTTCACCTTCCAAAGTTAAAACTTGTTATGCGGCAAGACTTGATTTTAGTTGCACAAATAACATCGCCGAGTATGAAGCTTTGCTTTTGGGTCTTCGGAAATTAAAGGCAATGGGAATCAGAAGGGCCATTCTCAAAACTGATTCTCAAGTTATTTCTGGTCATGTTGACAAAAGTTACAAAGCAAGAGACCCGAAGCTTGAAAGGTATTTAGATACAGTCCGAAGGATTGAGGCTTCCTTCGAAGGTTTCTCTGTCAAAAATATTCCCCGTGGAGAAAATGAATATGCTGATCTATTGGCTAAGACAGCAGCCCAGGGGCTGCCTATACCTTCGGAAGTATTTTTTGAAACAATAAAAGCACCTTCGGTCGAGCTTCTTGAAAGAGCAATCCTCAACATATCCCCTGTTTATAGTGAAGATTGGAGAACTGAAATCATCTCTTTCCTTCAGGGTAATTTTCTTTCAGACGACGAAGCTTATAACAGGAGAATAGAAGCAAGAGCTCGACCATATGTCATAATAGAAGGGGAGTTATACAAGCGTGGGGTCTGTTCCCCATTGCTCAAATGCTTATCCAGATCCGAAGGTATAGAATTAATGAGGGACATACATGCAGGTCTATGTGGATCTCATATTGGATCTAGGCCCTTGCTTGGGAAAGTTTTTCGTCAAGGATTTTATTGGCCAAAGGTAGCTTCGGATGCAACGGATTTAGTTCAAAAGTGCGAAGGTTGTCAGAAATGTGCAAGAGATCAAAAACAACCTTCGTCTTTAACTCAATTAATACAGCCCACTTGGCCATTGCAAAGGTGGGGTCTGGATTTGCTAGGTCCATTACCACCTGCACAGGGGAACTTAAGATATGTGGTGGTGGCAGTGGAATATTTTTCCAAGTGGATTGAGGCAAAGCCCTTAGCCACAATAACCTCGTTTACTATTCAAAAGTTATTTTGGCAAAACATTGTTTGTCGCTTCGGAGTGCCGAAGGCCATAACTGTGGATAATGGGACACAATTTGATTCTGAAGCCTTCAGAGAATTTTGCAATCAAATCGGCACGAAGATCCATTTTGCATCAGTCCGACACCCAGAATCTAATGGACTTATTGAAAGAGCCAATGGGATCATAATGACAGGAATAATGAAGTCAATCTTCAATCAGCCAAGGGGAAAGTAGCCAGACGAGTTAATCAAAGTGGTGTGGAGTCATAACACAACCATTTCAAGATCAACAGGCTTTACACCCTTCAAACTATTGTTTGGTGACGAAGCAATAACCCTAGAAGAGGCTAAAACAGGATCGATAAGGACAGTAGCTTCGGCAGAAGGCGAAAACGAAGCTGATTGTTCTGTGGAAAAAAATGCTATTGAAGGGATTAGACTTCAAGCTGTGGAAAACATCAATAAATACCAAGCTGAAACAATAAAATGGCGTGATAGAAAGGTCAAGCTAAAGAATATTGAACCATGACACTTGGTACTTCGAAGAGTAGCTAACCCTGAAACAGTAGGCAAATTACAGCTGAAGTGGGAAGGTCCCTTTTTGGTAGTATCTTCGTCAAGACCTGGTTCCTACAGATTGAAGGATATGGACGGCAATGACATTCCTAGATCGTGGAATGCGGATGAGCTTCGGCGATATTATGTTTAGTTTGATGTAATTTTTTATATTCTTTTCTGTGGCACCCTTTTCCTTTCCAAAGGGGGAGAAAGGTTTTTAATGGGGCTAGAACATGTAATTTTCCTTATTTCAATTTTATGAGAGTGATATCCCCCAAAAAATGTAAATGTAAATGCAAAAGGAAAAAGAAAAGGAAACAGGGAGAAGCTCAAAAGTCGTTCCTAAGGGAATGCAGAGCTTACAGCGAAAAGTCAACGCTGATTCCGCTGAAAGTAAAAGGCGAAGAAGCTCCTAAGGGAGGCTTACAGCGAAAAGTCAACGCTGATTCCGCTGAAAGTAAAAGGCGAAGAAGCTCCTAAGGGAGGCTTACAGCGAAAAATAAGCGCTGATTCCGCTGAAAGTAAAAGGCGAAGAAGCTCCTAAGGGAGGCTTACAGCGAAAAATAAGCGCTGATTCCGCTGAAAGTGAAAGGCGAAGAAGCTCCTAAGGGAGGCTTACAGCGAAAAGTCAACGCTGAAGGACTATGATTATGTATTTTGATATTCATTTGCACAATGCATCTCATCATGTCATTTGCATTCATAAACATGCATTTAGACATATATAGAATCATCATTGTACTGCATAAAAACTCAGATGCTTCGGCGATGAGGGAAAACTCGAAGGAAAATTTTTTGCTTCGTTGTGTACGAAAAGAAGGGAAGATGTTTTTCGCCTTCGGCTCAAAAGAGAAGTTTCGTCCACAGCGAAGTAGACTGATATGGTTATAAGAAACAGAATATATTACAAGGTATGTACAAATTTACATAAGTTATTCCATATCTATATTACAAGAGTTTCTCCAAGAATTTTTGCAGTTTTAAGCTTCAGCCAAGGCTTCGTCTTCAGTTTTGTCAAACTTCAGCATTGTCAATCTTCAGCTTCGTCATCCTATTTATCAAACAACACAAGTAAGAAAGGTACAAATTTCAAAGGAGAAGGTAAAAGTAACAAACATAAGTTTCTTACCGGCTTCAGATGGCTTCGAGCTTCGTCGCCTGCCATTTTCCGCCCGCCACTTACCCAGATCTGGGTCATGAATCTATTTCCAATACTTCTGGCTAAGCTTGGGATATCTAACAAATCTGAAGCTGACAAGCTAAAGTTTGGTCTGTTCACGATGTTTCCATGTGTGCAGCCAGCCTTCAAGAAAGCAGCAGCTGTGCCCCGAGAAGATACCAGGGCGCAAAAGTCAGCGTGCCCACCAATAACTTCGTCAAGGGCATCAACTTCGCCTTCAATATGTTCTAATGTTCTTGGCAGATTTTCAGCTGAAGGTGTAAATTTCGAAGAGCTAGCTCCGATAGAGTGGAATACGTCCTTCAGCCGCTGCACACATCGGATGCCGAAGCTTAAGCATTTCTCCTGAAGTTCTGTAAAGGATTTCTGCAAATTTGAGTATTTATCCACTTCAGCTTTCAGGCTTGTTTCAAAATATTTCTTTTCTTGCTCGAATTTTTCTGATTGACGGAGCAATTCATTCTTTAATTTATCATTTTCAGTTTGGACTTCAGCTAAAGAGCCCTCCATGGTCTGAATAACAAAATCTTTCTTTTCTAATGCGCCTTCGTGCTCTTTGACCATGATTTCAAGATCTTGGATTGCGAAGTTTTTCTTTTTCAGATTGGTTTCGTAGTTTTCAATCCTTTTAGTCAAATCTTGAATGACGGTTTTATTTTTCTCCTCCTCCAGATCTTGTTGCATTTTCAGAACCTTGCTTAATAATATGCTCTGTCAAAATGATCTTCGTTAGAACACGACCCAAAAATTAATAATAACAGTTATAAAATAACAAAAATATTCGTCACCTTGAAGTTAGCATAAAGCAAGCTTCCGGCAATATGGTGTCGTTGATAACGACACAAGTCCGCTTCCACCTTCGGCAAGCCAATGCTTTTGGAAAGGGTTCTGATAATTTTGGCCTCGGTGTGGTTCCGAAGGCACCTTAGTTTCCCTTCGTTCACCCCACCAAATAGCATAGCGCCTGATTTATATCCGCAAGATATGGCATATTTTTTCAACTCCTCTTTTTTAGTGTCTGTTAACTCTTGTCCAAGTAGGTCTTGAAAGTTAAAATCTTCTCCTACAGAAATTTCACCAATTTGCTCTTTCCCCTTTTCAGTTGTTGTATTCACTGCATCCACAGTAGCTTCTTCCTCGGCCATTTTCAGGAGAATATTGTCAATAACCTCAAGAGTAGTTTCCAGGTTCGACTCTTCGGTGGCCCCGGCTTCGGCTCCGGCAGCTTCGGGTTCGCTGGTTTCAGCTTCAGTAGTTTTCATCCTAGTAGCTTCAGTTTCGGCAGTTTCAGCAAAGGGAATTTTCGGCACTATCGTCGGTGGCGGTGTCTGGTGGATCACATCTGTTACTTGAATAATTCTCCGTTTTTTCGGTTTCGCAGGACTTTCTGCTGCCGAAGCTGCCTCGTCCTTCTGAAAAAACTTCGTCAGTTCCAGTGCCAGTGGACTTAGCCTGATAGGCAAGGGTTCAGTCATTACCTTCATAATTTCTTCTACTTCAACAGCAGAAGGAGAAGCAGGAGTATCTTCTTCTCGGACCGACGTTTCCGGCTCCGGGGACGCACCTTTTCTCTTTCTTGAAGTGGCCACCTTCGGCTCAGGATTTAACTCTTCAGCGCTAAGACTTTCAGAATCTTTCTTTTTCTTCTTGGCTACCTTGACGACCTCTTCATCAGTAGCGCTAGCAATCCTTTTTTGCTTCGGGCCTCCGGCATCTCCGCCCAGTCGACCGTAGTCAGCGTATTCAAATCCTATGGCATCAAGCACTCTGTTCAGCCTTCGTTTCGGCCGAGTGCCGAAGGCCGCTGCCATCAGTTGGTCCTCTTTTTTAGAGTAGTTCCCAAGAATTTCATTACTCATTATTTCAATTGTATCAAGCCATTTTTGGCAGGGTACTTTAAAAAATTTCTTGAATTTATAATGATAAGGTAGCCTGACGAGTTCCCCCTCTTTCTTTTCCCCTTTGAGCTTCGGCATTGTCCACTCTTTCATCGTCGGAAATACTCTGAAGGCCAGAAATTCCTGCACTAGATCTCTAGTGCCAATATGTTCTGCAATAATTTTGAACTCTGCTAGCGCGGCCCAAGTTGGACCTTCAGTTGCCATTCTACAACGAGGTCTTGTTTCTCCGAAGATCAGTTCAAGAGGGCTCTGTACTAGCTTCTCCTTATCTTCATCAACTTTAACATAAAACCATTCTGACTTCCAGCCTGCCGGCCATTTGCTTTGGTAGCTAATCACAGGAAATTTTGTGGTCTTCCGATAGGCAAAGTTGTAACAACCAAAATTTTCGTGCAATCCATCTTTCCTGGCCTTTGTCTGGTAGTGCAGCTCATGTACTCGATAGAAGCTGTCGGCAAACGGCTCCACCGCCTGGCTTCGAAGAGCCCAGATATAAACGCTAAGCCTGACGATGGCGTTGGGGGTCAACTGGTGAAAATAGATCCCAAACCTCTGCAGCACATCGGAAATCATCCTATTCAAAGGAAATCTCAATCCAGCCTTCAAAAAACTCTTAAAAATAACTATTTCATCCTTTTCTGGCTTCGGGGTAGTTTCCTCTCCCCCGAATCGAAGTAGCTTCTTCTCATCTTCTCTGAAATAGCCCGCTTTCACCATCTTGGAGAAATCTGCCGTGGAAATAGTCGATTTCCCGAAGTCCAAATGACTAGGCTTGCTCGGTACTGCAATATGGTAATCATCGTCAGAGCTAGCTTCCTCAATATCTCCTCGTTCTGCTTTGGCAGCAGCTTGTTCTGTTTCGGCACCAGCTTGTTCTATTTCGGCAGTAGCAATTCTTTCCGAAGTCACCAATCCGGATCGTTGCATTGCTTCGGAGATAGGGACAGTCTCTGCACCTTCGACTTCGCCTCCCTCATGCTCAACTCTAGCGGTAGAGCGCAACCTGGCCATTCAATTTTAAATTTCTTGAAAGATTTCTCGGGAACTAAATAACCTCTTCTTTTGACGAAGCTTCTCTTCTGACGAAGCAGACACCAAATTGGAACTTCGTCTGAATCCGAGACTCGAGCTTCGGCTATGGTTAAAAATTTTGGCAGCAAAACAGTGTAATAGCAATGAATGCTGTGGTAACTTTACACCTACCAGTCTGTTTATATAGTGTTGCAGGAAGGAAGGTGAATCGTCGGGAATTTTTGCACCAGGCAAGCGGTTGCTCGCACCCGCTGAACAGTGGACCGCAAAAGCCAGAATAGTGAACTCGCATGGTGAAATAGTTACGCGCTCGAAAGCTGTATCGTTTCTCGACAACGAGCTCAGGGAAGGTGTTTTTCGGACCTTCGGCTTCCTGAAGCCTGAGAGACTTTTTTTCACGGATCAAGCTCGTTACGAAAAACGATCTAGCACCGCGAAGGGGCTACTGTTGGAACCATGCTTCGTCGCCGAAGGTCCTGAAGGTAGAAACGGTTTCGGTTGAAGCTGTCGGTACGTAATGCCGAAGGGTGTCGTCCATGAAGCTTCGAAGTCACAAACCGACTTAAAGATAGAATGACCTTCTAGTCCATAAGAACTTGAGTCGATATTGTAAACTTTTATGAGGGGCATGATTGTAATATCTCACAGGCTGCGCCCTGTGCCTATAAATAGATGAACAGTACCCCCGTGCTGTTCACGCTGACTTGTACTTGCTAATGCGTCACGCTTGTACTTTTACCTCCTGTCAAGCCGAAGGTACTTTTGTGATTCAACATTGTCCCTATCTTTCCATAATGATATAATAAAGTTATGTCAATAATGTTATGTAATTATTCATGGCATCTTTCATGTTTCATATGTTTCGTCTTTCATTAATGTATATTGTGATCATGAAGGTACGTCCTTCATGACCTTCGTCCGAAGATCGTTATATCCCAAGGGAAATAATGCTTCGAAGGACGAAGGATATTAATATTTAACATTTTGTGTTGCCTTGTTCTTAATTCCTAGCATTTGAGAACAAGTCCCCAACACTTATGATATGGGACCAGGTGGAAGGAGTTATTTTGCAGCCTGAAAACCCTGACACTTATTTCTCGAAACACGCAGGAGAGCTATGTATAATTTATATTAAGAAAGAGAAAGAGGTCTGAGAACAGACCGGGAACAAACGACTCCTTACGGAGGTCGAAAACACAAGTACAGAAACACACTCATCCCACATCTAAGGCACAACAAACAGGCCACCGCTAGTCTTAAGGCCAAATGCCCCTAAGACCTCTAGCCCCAGCCATAACCCACAGCGTTGCATCCTCCTGGATGTGCTGTAGGATATCTCTAGTGCTCGGGGATGCTCCATCGAAGACACAGGTGTTTCGATGCTTCCGAAGCCACCAAGTCGCAAGGATTACCAACGTGTTAAAACCTTTTTTCTTCTCTTTAGATACATGGCCTTCGACATTTCTCCACCAATCTTGGAAAATCATGTCCTCAGGCCCAGACGCTAGGTATTGCAGCCCCACTATACACAACACCTGCCACCAAATGTTTCTAGAGAACACACAGGAGAGCAAAATATGCTGGACTGTTTCTTCACGTTGATTGCAAAAGAGGCATTTGTCATGATGATCCATACCTCGTCGGGCCAATTTGTCAGCCGTCCAGCACCGGTTGAGTGATGCTAGCCAAATGAAGAATTTACATTTTGGAGGAGCCCAACTCTTCCAAATTCTTTTAGCCGGTTCAAAAGATGTTGTACCGGTCCAAAAGCTATTATAAGCTGTCTTAGAGGAATAGAGGCCAGAGGCGCAAGGCACCCAAAGGTGGACATCAGGAACTCCTATCTATAAATGAACATCTTGAATCAGATCCCAAACAAGAAGGAAATCCCTGATGACAACGGCAGTCAGACTCCCAGAGATATCGTGAACCCAACTATTATCAGCAAGAGCCTCCTGCACCGTGCGGCCTGTCCTGACCCTCCTTGGAATACGGCTGATCAGGTAAGGGGCAAAAACTGCAATCGACTTCCCTTGAATCCATCTATCCGTCCAAAAGAGGGTTGTAGCACCATCCCACACAGAAGAGTGAACCAAGGCCTAGAAGAGAGCTTAAGCATTGGGATGTACTTTTATGTCGAACTCAGTCCATGGCCTCTCAACCTGTGTTTTTCTGAGCCAGAGCCATCTCACATTAAGAGACAAACCAAGGATTTCTAGGTTGTGAATACCCAAGCCGCCAAACTTGAGTGGTCTACACACCCTTGTCCATCCAACAGCACAATGGCCTCCCTTGATATCTTTTATGCCCTTCTAGAGGAAACCCCTGCGAATCTTGTCAATGGCTTTGATAACCCATTTAGGGCATAGAAGGACAAGAAGATGATACATAGGAATGGCAGTGAGGACAGCCTTAACCAATGTTAAGTCTTCCAGCATTGGTGATCAGGGCAGATTTCCACCCTGGCAATTTGTCAGCCACCTTGTCAATAAGTTCTTGAAAAGCAATCTTTGGAAGCTTCTTTACTGACAAAGGCAGTCTCAAATATCTACAGGGGAACTGATGCACATTACAAGGGAAAATCTCCTGGGACATGTCAACTTGCTGCTCATTACAATGTATGGGTGTGATGCTACATTTGTTGATATTTGTGACAAGACCTATAGCTTCCCCAAAAATCCTTAATATTTCCTTCAGCATATTGAGCTAATCTCTTTCAGGCTTTAAAAATAGCACCACATCGTCTGCATATAAGGAAATGCGTTGGCCCCTACCGTGCCTTAGAAGAGGTTGCAACAGACCCAGATCATGTGCCTTCAGAATCAGTGAGTTGAGGACATCCATAACAATGATAAAGAGCATAGGGGATAGGGGGTCCCCCTGCCTAAGACCTCTTCTGTGATGAATAATATCCCCAGGCTCCCCATTAACCAAGACCCTAGTAGTGGATGAACTCAGGACCCTTGAGATTATTTCACACCACAGAGGACCAAAACCCAAATGTCTAAGAACCTCAAAAAGGAAGGTCCAAGAGACAGAGTCAAAAGCCTTTCCAATGTCCAACTTCAACAAGACTCCAGAAACTTTTTGCCCATAAATGGCCTTGGTCGTTTGTTGTACCATGACAAAATTATCATGTATACTTCTACCTTTCACAAACACACTTTGATTCACAAAGACCAAGTCAGGGAGCTTGGGTGCAAGTCTATTAGCCAAAATCTTGGTAACAATTTTTGCAAAACTGTGAATTAGGCTTATTGGCCTGAAATCCTTCACCTCAATGGCCTCACTCTTCTTTGGCAACAAAGTAACATAGGCTGAGTTGAGCAGATATAATCTAGAAGCATCCCCCTGCCAAACTTTCTTCAAGGCTGACATAAAATCCATTTTGATGATAGGCCAAACCTTTTTGTAAAATCTACCTATGTACCCATCTAGCCCCGGGGCCTTGTCAGAAGGGAGCGACCTGATGGTGTGCCAAACCTCCTCCTCAGTGACCATCTGCTCAAGTTCAGGTGGAAACTAACACAATCATGGGATTATAGAAGCAAGTCAGCCTATTTGGCCTTCTTCATGGGATCAATTCGTTATGCCCCATGGAAAAACGATTTGGAAAAGTAGGGCGCCCCTGCGCTGCAGATTCTTCATTTGGTTGGTGTTTAAAAAATGATGTTGGACTGCAGACAATCTGGCTAAAAGAGGGCTGCCCCATCCCAATGCATGTCCCCTTTGTGATCAATAGGATGAGAATATTCAGCACCTGTTAGTGAGCTGTGTTTTCTCCAGGCAACTTTGGTTTTATATTTTCCAGGCTATAAAGATGCCAGAGCTGGCACCCAATATTGCTGAAACTTTCTTTCCTAAGTGGTGGAGGAAGGTGGTCAAGTTAGTACCAAAAGAAAGGAGGCATGGACTGAATTCCCTTATCATTTTAACAGCCTGGGAGATATGGAAGCACATGAATTCTTGTGTCTTTGGGAATTTAGAGCCTAACAAACTCACTTTGATCACAAGGATTGTTTAGGAATGTCGGCTTTGGAGGTGGGCTGGGGCCTCCAAACTGCAAGACTTCCTGGTCTGGGCACGAGCTACGAATGTGTATGTCTTGATGGCCTACCCCTCTATGGTTTTTGTATTCAAATGGTCTAGGTATCACCGTTGTAACAGCCAAAGTTTTTAGTTGCCTAGTCCCTAGCTGTAGGGGTAAAGGTCTTGTGGTTTTGGTTGTTTTCAGTCGTTTGATGTATGTGGTACTTTCTCTCTTTCTTCATAATGAAATGACACAACGATCTCTTGCGTTATTCGAGAAAAAAATTGTTAAATGGAAATGTCGTCTAGGAAGTTGCACTAGCTGTGGTCTGTATGGTTGGCCGAAGAGCCATTTCCACCAGAACTGTAGCTCAGGTGCTTGACAATTGGCAGTGGGTTAGTGATATTGTGAACCCTCTCTCTCCAATTGGGCTACATCAATATTTGAAGTTATGGGATGCTCTGAGGGGGTAACACTTTCACAGGATGCAGACAGACATGTTTGGATGCACACTGCCTTCGGACAATTCTCGTCCAAGTCTTGTTATAAAGCCTTCTTAATGGATCAGTACGCATTGAGCCACGGAAAAGATTGTGGAAGACTTGGGCTCCCCCAAAATGCAAGTTTTTTCCTTTGGTTGACAATAAGGAATAAGTGTTGGACTACTAATAGACTTCAAAGGAGAGGTTTGTAGTACCCGATGTGTTGTCCTCTTTGTGATCAAGAGCAAGAAATGGCCCAGCATCTCCTTTGCACTTGCAGTTTTGGCATCATATTTTGTCGCTAATAGGGCTGGTTGATCTCACTCCTATGATTGATGAAAGCTCCTTTGTTGTATGGTGGGGAAAGGCTCTTAAAAAAGTGCACATGATCAGGAAAAAAGCCTTAAATAGCGTGATAATTCAAGGGGCTTGGTGCATATGGCTTATTCGTAACAAGGCTATTTTTGATGCAGTGAATCCTTCCGTTAGCTCTGTCAAGAGACTATTTTTAGATGAGTTGATCTGTTGGGATAAGGCGGGTGCTAAGCATCTAGAGAGTTTGGGCTTATTGTTGCCTTAAATAGGGTCTAGTCGGCCTTCTCCTTTTCTTCTGGTTCTCCTCTTATGTTGTTGGAGAGGAGGCATGGGAGTTAGGATCTTGGTGCTTAGGTCCAGTTTTTGTTTTCTGCCCTCCGGGCTTTGTATTTCGATCCATTTTGGACCTTTCCTCACTTAATATAATGGTGTGCAGCTCTCCTGCGCTTTTGAGAGAAAAAATTGATCTTATATTTAATGTAGAGGTCTAAATTTATCTAACACGAAGTTGCAAATTTCTCCAATAATTTGTTGTGGTAATTTGGAACAGCTCAATTAGCAATGCGAACTGATAGGGGAATGGCCTGAGGAGCTGGATAAGGGTGAGGCTAATACTGCTCTCATTGAAGTAGGGTTTGGCCCTATCTCCTGATCATTCGTAGATTTTGATCATACCTGAACTTGGAATACTTCATGTTTCTTTAAGAATAGGTCCCACAAAAGGGCCTCTAGCTGAGTTGGTTGTGGTCCAAATATCACTTCTGAAGTCCTGAGTATCCCTGAGTTCATATCGTATGCCTGTGAGAGCGAATTTCAGGCTGAGGTTAAAAATTCCCTCGTCTCTCCCATGACAAAGCATAGGTCTAGGACGCGGTCCCATTACACTCGTTCTCACATGGACTACGGTGGCCTGTATGGGTGGGGTAGGGGTTCGGCGGTTTCTTGACCTATGTGAGAATGTCCTCTTAATATAATACCCGAGGGCTGTTGAATGTTGCCTAGAGGGGGGTGAATAGGCAAGTTAAAACTTTTTCAACAAAAACTAGAAGCAAACTGGGTAAAACTGAATTGATCTCGAAATTCACCCGGTTAACTTTGGAAATGAGATGTTCTAAATGATCCACAGGGTTCAAAGTAGTAGATCTGAGAAGGGCACTTCTCAAAATCCACACACCAAAAAGATATAAACAAATCTTTCACGGAATGGTGAGAGAACGAAGAACACGTATAAGCACAATGAACAAGAACACAAGAGACACAAGATTTATCCCGAGGTTCGGTCACACCACCAAGGTGCCCTACTTCCTCGTTGAGGCACCCACAAAGAGCCGAGTCTCCTTCAACCCTAATCCTCCCTTTGCCGACCACAAAGGTCAAGCTCACACAATAATCTTTGCTCAAACGAGCACGTAATACAAACTTTCTTGTGGTCTTCCACAAGATTTGGAGACTCACAAGAGACACCTAGTCGTCTAGGAGCTAGAAGCTCCAAGTGTAATGAATCCAGAAAGAACTCGATGTAGTACCAAAGCTCGAATGAAGAAGAGCAAGAGAGATGTGGAGATGAAGCACAAAAACCGCAGCTCTCAAACTCACTCAAAGATTTCTCTCCAAAGATTTGAAATGGGAGAGGCAAGAGATGTGTGTGAGAGAGAGAGAGTGGGAGGTGTTCTTCAAGTTAGAAATGGAGTTTGGGTCGTGCTCTTCTGTGGGGAGAGAGGTAGGAGTGAGCATATATAGGTGGGGCTTCAAAACTAGCTGTTGGGCTAATTTTGGCTGTGGAGGACCGGTTGAACCGCCCCTAGGACCAGTTCAACCGCCTGGGGCAGGCTGACAGTCAGTCTGCTAGTCAGACTGGCAGACTACAGGTCAGACTGCAAAAACAGGTCCTAACACCGGTTGAACCGCCCCTAGGACCGGTTCAACCGCCTGGGGGTCAGACTGGCAGTCAGTCTGCCAGTCAGGAGGTTAGACCGGTCAGGTGACCCTGACACCGGTTGAACCTCTCCTAGGACCGGTTCAACCGGTTTTGACCAGTGAGGTCCAGAAAAAAACCTGGCTAAACTTTCCTTGGACCCCGGTTGAACTTGCCCTGGACCCCGGTTGAACCTGCCGGGACCCCGGTTGAACTTGAAGTTCAGCTGGAGTTGAGAAAGCTCAACTCAGCTGAAGTTCAGCTCAGCTAAAAACCTCAGTTGCAGCTGAAGAAGCTCAACTCAGATGAAGTTCAGCTCAGCTGAAAAGCTTAGTTGCAGTTGAAGAAGTTCAGCTGCTTTTTAACAAGAACACTCTAGGTTTCTCAAACCTAACCGTGGTCAACCATAGAACGTTCAAGAGATTTTTGGTTTTCAAAAATAGCTTTTGAATATAGAGGCTTGAGCTTTGGCAAACACCAACCTTCTTTTTGGATCCCTCTTTATAGTATGACGATTCCTATACTCAAGTTAAATAAAATATAATTAAGTAAACTCCTTAAGTAATTGGTGTCTCGTGTGTGATTTCTCCATGGTGTTGCTTCATAAGGATCACAAACATATTTGTCTCACCTTTTGAAGCAAACACAACTCAAACCCTGTGACTTGTACCATATCACCATATATGAGTTCAAATCATGGCTTCAAGTCACCGTACTGTTGCATCAACATGTTATAACTCTTCATAGCTGATTAGTTCATCGACTTAGTGCAAGTACTCTCTTCTTCACCTTAGCCATGGTACCTCGGTCCACAAGCCGTCGCTTGGCCTTCACCTTCGCTTAGTTCCTCGAAGCCCTTTCCTTGCTATCTTCACCCTATCAAGCCATTCTTGAGTCACATCATATTGAGCATCCATTGAGAGAATCATTTCTTCAATATTGTGAACCTTGCTTGAATGTCTTCTAGATATAACCGTTAAGATCAATCAGGCTCTAGTTTGATTCTCATAGAAGCATATATGGACTGATAGTAATATGGTCAAGCCAGTTCATGATTCCTCATATCTTATTTACTTTGGCTTGACCAATCCTCTTAATCACTTCATTCTCTATTCTGATCATATGTTGTAGTGATTTCTCAGGTCTTGTCCATATATTCAAACCAATATAGAGATCATATTATATCCATTTGCATTGTCTCATTGGTTATTTAACCTCATGTTGAATCTTTGTTCACTGATCATTATACACTATTCAAGTATGTTCATCATACTGAATTTCCTGTTCATCACTTAGCAAACTCGTTAGACCTTTAAATGTGTTGTTATCCAAATCACCAAAACTCACAAAAGGGATGAATGCACTTTCAATCTCCCCCTTTTTGGTTATTGATGACAACACATTTAAAGCTTACATAAGATTTGATAAATAAGATTTTGAATCATATGATATAGTTTCCTCCCCCTAAATATGTGCATTTCAGAAAATAACACTTTTGTACTCAAATGCCAAAAGCACATATTTGGGTCAAAGTATGGAGACAACTTATATCATACTATTCATGAGGTGCAGTGTGTCATAAAATAAACGTGATGCTCATGACATAGTATGCACTCATCAAGTTTCTACATCTTATGTTTTTCTTATGATCTCCCCTTTTTGTTAATTATATCTCCCCTTCTTAAAAGTCTTCTAACACTTAGTTACATAAGACTAAAGGTAAGCTTTAATGCAAAATTTCTCCCCCTTTGTCATACATCTCCAAAAAGGATACAAAGAATATAAAGGGTAGAAATTATGATTAAGCAAGATGGGAACACACTATTATGAAAAGGGTCCTTAGATGGCACAAAGGTAATGGAGAAGTGACATGAAGTGATGTACCTTTGCATTTTACCTTTTCAAGGGGAGTTCCAAACTTGTGTTGGATTTACAATTCATTTGCAAGCTCTTGTTGGTATAGTTGTGACATAGGTCCAAGATATTAAATGAAGATTGTCATACTAAATCGAAGGTGACGCTTGATACCTGGAGTCTAGATGTCACCTAGCATTTTCTTATCACAACAAGAGGCAGCATGAAAATTGCACAAGTATGGATTATGCAACTAGTGATCATGTATGAAAAATATCAATTGAAAAACACCAATTGATACAATTTGATAGATAAGCAGATCACTAATAACATATTACACTAAGTTCTCCTCAAGTTTTAGTGCACACACATATATGAATTCAATTGATATCTGTTGAGAGTACTTATTTGCAACTTAAAGTACCATTGGCATAAAAGGAGTATCAATTGAACATAATCATGCAACATAAGAAACATGTGCACTATTTAATCAATTAAGTTCTAGACAGGAGAATTTATAAGCTATGCTACTTTATACATTTGCAATCCAAAAGGATGTGATACATGTTTACCAATTTTAGATGATGTTGGAGTAGCATATACAAGAAAAACTCATTCCCTTATGAAATGTATAAAAGATACATTTATTGGAGCAAAGAATTTTTGATACTCATCAAATTTGCAGTGGAAGCGATTGTCTTTGCCCGAAAATTCCTTTCTAATTTGAGACTACACACATAATAGATTTGGAAATGAAGTTAGTCTCAAAGATTCAAATTATAGACCATTCTCCCCCTAAATGTGTGCATACAAGTGATGAATACTTGTTTAGCTTATGAACTTGGACTTATGAGGCCAGGGGATTAAGTTCTACAATTTGAACCTTGGTACAAATAAAGTATGAAAATATGAAATTGCACCAATTGAAGGAATTACTCATAATCAAAAGGTATACTAATAGACATGATATGCAATATTTTAAGCCAAGATTCTTGAGAAGTTAGCATGTTTGACTCATACCTCACTAAGATGACTTAAGACTAACTTATGACATCACCACAAGAGGTATTAATCAAATATCTAAAGATTCTTTAATCGTCACCACAAGTGCAACCTTATGGTGTGACTTAAGATATTGCATATACATGCATACACTAGCATGTAAGAGCATAGATACACAAATGTAATACAATAATTCATGGAGTGACACACCTTTGTTCTACGCCACATGGTCTCCATTATAATCATGAATTTCCATCTGAGCTTTTCATAGGCTTGACATTTCAAAGAGAAATTTATCCTCTTCAAACGATCAGGAGAAACTCAATTTCTTGATAGGTTCAAGAGAAACTCATTTTCATTTCTATGGAACCATTCATCCTCCTTTAATGTTCTCCAAGGTGTGAGACTATACAACATGAACTTCAAAGAAATCATTAGTTTCACAGGATATAGGCTAAACTCTCCCTCAATTTGTGCATGTAAGAGTACATAAAGTACACTTATGCACATCAACAATACGAGGTTAAAGGAGAAGTTTGCACTATATCTTGGTTTAACATAACATGCTTTAAATAGATGATGAAAATTATACCAATTAAAAGTTTAAGAACTAAAAGTATATCAGTTGAAATCTTGAAGGGTAAAGCATGCTAATATGAACCTCAAACCTCATAATGAAGGATATCATATAAATATGTCACTACATCTTCATTATTTGGTTGACAAAAAAATATAACTCCCTTCTTGAATCACTGTGATCTCTTTTCTCTTTACGATTTCATCCAACCAAGTGATCATGAACTTCTTTCATCTTTTCTTGATTCGATCATACTTGATATAAGATCAATTGAAACTCAATTATTGAAACAAACAAGACTCTTATATTTGTAGATTTTGAATTCATCTTCAAAGAACTTGGGAGGACCTTGTTGAAACACTTAGTGTAACACCCCTGGTGTTACTATAACTAAAACCTGAGCATGGCATCATGAGCATGGGCATTGCATATGTTTGACACACCTAGAGTGCATTCACTAGGCAAAAATTTCAAACAAGTTGTATTGTTCTAAAGTTTTACAAATAGGACCCTGGTTAAAGAACTTAACCCTAAATAGTGGTTAAAGGGGTAAAGCTTAACCCAAGTTGAGAAAAACCTTAGGACTTTTGAGGAAAGTCATAAAATATCCCCAAACACTAAATTGAATCACATTTATACCCCTGGGATACTAAAAACCCTAATTGGAACCCTGGGAAACCCTAAAACCAAACCCTAGGGACCTAAGTGCAAAATTAGCCCACTTTTGGGCTAAAGTGCAAAAACCAAGCCAAATAAGTATTTTAAGTCAGTTGGATCACAAATATGTGATTTTGCAAGCCAAACCCTAAGTTTTGGACCTAAATGCAAAATGGACCTCACAAGAGTTTATTTCTAAGTCTGAAAGTTAGTGAATTGGCTCAACTTTGGGGCTTTGTATCTTTCTGGATATAGAGTTTTTGCCCTAGGTCACCACATCAAAGTTGAAGACCAATAATAGGAGAACAACTTTGCTAAAGGGTGCAAGCATAGTTGTTATGAGAAATTTGGAGAAAAACCCAGTCCAAAACTGGCTGTCAGGCTGTTTGATCTGAAATTCAGTTTAAGCAGTGAACTGACATCAACTTCTAGCTCAGAATCAAGCATGATCCAGTGCTCAAAAGTGATCAAGTCTTATAGTTGAGTTGTAGCTGGTTTATAACTCTACAACTTTGCTACTGAGAGTTTATGAAGTTCTTATGTGAAATCTGGAGTTAATCAACGCTAAACACGGGCTGTCAGACTCGTTGATTCTACTGAAACCGAGCACTGTTCATCGTCATCAGTTACTATCGCGTTATGGATCAGGATGTCTTCGCCGGCGATAAGAACGCCACCGCGGCGTGACCGGTCGTCGTTGGCCGCGGTAAAGTGACTGGGTATCGTGGCAAAAGTTACCTCGGTGGCGTGCTTGGGTTAAGCGGCAACCGCACCCTCACCGGAGGCCGCCGTAGGCTTGCCAGCGCACTCTCCGCTCGCATCTCTTCCCCAACTCCGGTCGACAGTCCTTCGCCGCGTGGCTCAACGTTTCTACCGTGTCACCGTGACCTTCTCTGACCCCTCCGTGGCTCACCCAAGTTACTGCCACGTCGTTGGCCACGAATTCACGAAGCCAGTGTTTCTTCCTTCCCTCCGACCGCCAGCGCAGCTTACTCAAATTGATCGCCGCCGCCGTCGCTTCCTATAAATTGAGCCCCCCCTCAGCTTCGCCATGTATTTTGCTAGCTATCGCAACCGCGCCCACACTCAATCGTCCACCAGCTCGCCTGAATTTCGCGTTGCCCCCAAATCGGTTTTCCGCCGCCGTGAATCGAGCTCACCGTCGCCAGCCCAACTCCGGTCTGTTCCTGCCCTCTGCGCCTTCGTTTGTGCATGCTCATATCTCCGTGATGCTTGCCGAGTCCTTTAATTGAACTAGACCGGCGCCTATCGCCGGGAACACGCTCATGTCGCCGTTGTGCTTACGGCCACCGTGGCCGGAGCTCCACGATCCACCAACAGTGCAATTAACTTAGGGGAAGTAGTCAGGCCGACCTCAATTTCGTGTCCACCGCTCGGAGAGCTCAGCCGTTGCCCCGTTCGGCCGGTCTGCTGCTCGCCGGAGCGCGGCCGCGCTTGAGCGCCGTCGGGGACCTCGTGTTGTGAATTGACAGAACCCCGAGGGCTTTTTCGTGAACTGTCAGCGACTCTGTGAAATAGTAGAAGAACTCGTTCCCAGTTAACCAAAAACCCGAGGGTCTCTGCGCAAAACTTCCTTCGCGGGCGCGGGCGCGCGCGCGATTTCGCGCAGGCTTGGGCCGCCTGGACCGGAATTCGGCCCACTACTGTTCCTATCTTTCTTCTTTTCTTTTTCAGCAGAACTTTGAAAAACTGTAGAAAATGGTAGGAAAATCCTAAAAATATGAGACCAATTTTCCTAGGCTTGTTATTTTCCATAGTATTTAATAAAAATAGTTTTATGATTTTTAGTTTGAACAGGGAATTTTAAGGTATTTAAAACAACCTAAACCAATGGTTCTGGATTTTTAGAAGATAAATAATAAGTCCAAAATTTCCCAAACTTTTTATGTGAGCTTATCACATTATTTAGAAGCCATGGGTAGAGTTTGGTTTGATTTGAACCTTGTTTGATCACTAAACCCCAAAACCACCCCCCCTGCTCCATGAACTCCTTTACTGACTCCGGAAACCCTAGGTTCTCGGAGTACCGTGAAGGAAAGTTGTACTCAAGACATAAATAATAAGTTTATGTTACCTTTACATCCTCATGAGCATTCCATGACATCCATTCTTATGCATGTATATGGTTATATTAGAGCAAGAAGAAGAAGAAGAAGTTTTTGAAGAAGGGATACCACCCACCTCTGATCCCCAGGCAGACAACTGCTTCTATTTTGATATCTGTGGATCCGAGCAGGACACCTCTGATAACAAAGGCAAGCCCCGGTGCATTTGCCACCTCCCTTGATGTTTTTAAAATCTTTATCACTTGTCTGATGCATTAGGTGATAGGAGTTGATTGATTAAACAATTCCTGCATTACCTTCCTTGATTTTGATTACCCTCCTTGAAATCCTGTTTTTACAAAAAGGTTTTACTTGGCTTAGTATTGCTTTAGAAAAACAAAAGGATTTGTTTTACAAAAGATGTTTGGCAAAGTGGGAGGGATGTTTTCGAAAATAAAACTTGATGGTGGATCCGTCACGGCCATGATGGATTCAACATCGGAAAAGATGTACCTCTGTCAGGTACCAAACTTTGGGTTTGAAATGGTTAAGCTGAGACCGGGCGGGTGACTTGCACGAGAAGAGAGTCTCGGTGTAGTGTCTCCGTCTGAGTCGATTAAGGACCTTGTCGATGTAGGCTTGATGATCGAGGACCCTTTAACTGGTCACATGCCTCGTCATGGGTAAGCCTTGCCTCGGGCAGACTAAGGCCGGAATAAGATAACACGAAATGGGAGTGGAGCGGTGGCGAGAGTAGCGTGTACCCTCCGTGGCAAGAGGCTGGACGGTGGTGTATCTGTGCTCTCGGTTTGCGTGAACCTGATCCGGTCTTAAGAACCCCGGTGGCGGGTTGACATATGCAAGGGTTAAGTGCTACATATGTCGTGTGATTGGAGATCCTCAGCTGAGTATAATCGATTCGGATCGCCGTACCTTCGCGGTCATGAAGACTTGGTCACTGCCCTACACGTAGCATTCCACTAAAGATGATGGGATTTTGGTTAAGAAATTGGCTAGTGCAGGACCAGTGATTGAACTAGGGTAGAAAGAACTCTAGTGCAGGTAATTCTACCTAACTTGACAAATAAAATTGGATTTTTAAGGATCCACTTTAGTAAGCATTTCTGCAAAATAGAGTCTTTGATTCTTGAGAAGCCTTACCTTGACTCCCATATAACCAGCATACCCTTGAGAGTCTTTTTCTTAGTCGGGTAAGACTTGCTGAGTAATTCCATACTCAGGGTTTATCCCTTTGTTGTTTTTAGGTGGGGAAGTAGCAGACTTTTGCTGCTTCTGTGCTAAGGTGGTTCCCAAGGGAGAAAACCAAGACTGAAGTGCGGGAGGACTCGGTCCTCCATCTAGAATCTTTTGTTATAGTCTTTCAGGAGAAGTTTGTGTCTCCCTGGTTTGTATAATTATTACTTTTATGCACTCACTTTTAGAACTGGTCTGTAATAACTTAACTTGAGCTTACTTTGGAAAAAATGTAAGATTATGTAAATCGCTTCCGCATATCTTTATCTCCGATGATCTGTAATGTCTGCAAGACGGGTGAAACGTTCCTGGTGAGGTAAGGAAGGATACCGAGCTTGTCAAGTAACTTAGGAACATCTACAGGGTGTCTGATGTCTGTTAGACAAGGACAACTGTAGGTGGGCCTGATTACTTGGGAGGTTCCGTCACAGCTGGTATCGGAGCGTAGCCCTTCTTTGCAGATATTGAGGCATCTTCAAAAAGATTTTCAAAAGTCTTACCTAAAGATTCTTTTCTCTTCTTACCTAAGTATTCTGAAGAGTTTATCTTAAAGACCAGATAGGAAGAGTGCAATGTATAGAAGGTTGAATCAACCAAGGTTGATTCTGTACTTACTCATGCATCATGCTAAGAATTATACTAATAAATTTCCCCCTTAGAAAATGCCGCCGCGCACAAGGAAGACCGCGCGTAAGTCGACTGGACCGATTGGAGTACCTCGACATCAACTTGCTCCGCGAGATGTAGATAGTAGTAGCGGGAGCAATGATCCTATAGGGGATCTGGAGGCAGAAGTAAGCAGGCTCCAATTGGAACTCCGCCGCAGGACAGCTATATGGATTGGAGATGGTGACCGTATAAATGAGTTACGAAGAGACATTCGCCATCTACAAGACCAGCTGGCCGATCGGGATTTGGCACTCGATTGGGCTGTTCAATCTCGTTCATTGGCATGGGCCAAGGAGGCAAGGGCTCAGGCCCGAGTTAAATAACTCAGCACAGCTGTCGACAACCTGCAGGTTTATTGCAATACATTGCATGAAGAAGTCCATGTGCTCTACTCGCAACTACACCCTAGTGAGCCTACACCCTCTGCTGAGGCGGAAGCCGGACCCTCTCACGTTGCGGGACGCGCGTTGGGTGGGGAATTAGACCTGTATGAACCCCCTCCTTCTTTGAGGTTGGTCGACGTCTGGACTCCTGAAAGGGAATTAGGCTCAGACCTAGTTCCTAAATAATTTTGGTGGTTGAATTGCCCAACACAAACATTGGACTAACTAGTTTACTCTAGTGCATAAGTTATACAGGTGCAAAAGGTTCACAATCAGCCAATAAAAAGACCAAATGTTGGATTCAACAAAGGAGCAGCAAGGCAACCGAGGGCTCCTCTGGCCGGAGGCACCGGACTGTCCGGTGTGCACCGGACTGTCCGGTGCGGCCAGAGGACTTCGACTTTCAAACTCTTTGCTCTCGGGATGTCTCGGTGGACAGCGCGCTATAATTCACCGGACTGTCCGGTGTGCACCGGACATGTCCGGTGCTCCAAGGAAACGCGGCCTCCGGAACTCGCCAGCCTCGGGTTTGCTCGGCAGCCGCTCCGCTAAAATTCACCGGACTGTCCGGTGTGCACCGGACTGTCCGGTGTACCAGCGGAGCAACGGCTCTCTGCGGCGCCAACGGCTCCCTGCGGTGCATTAAATGCGCGCGCAGCGCGCGCAGTCGTCAGGCACGCCCATGCCGGTGCACCGGACATCAAACAGTACATGTCCGGTGTGCACCGGACACCCAGGAGGGCCCACAAGTCAGAAGCTCCAACGGTCAGAATCCAACGGCAACTGTGACGTGGCAGGGGCACCGGACTGTCCGGTGTGCACCGGACTGTCCGGTGCGCCATCGAACAGAGGACTCCAGCCAACGGTCACTTGTGGTGGTTGGGGCTATAAATACCCCAACCACCCCACATTCATTGCAATCCAAGTTTTCCAACTCTCAACCACTTACAAGAGCTAGGCATTCAATTCTAGACACATACAAAGAGATCAAATCCTCTCCAATTCCACTCAAACTCTTAGTGACTAGAGAGAGAGATTTGCCGTGTTCTTTTGAGCTCTTGCGCTTGGATTGCTTTCTTTCTTTCTCATTTGTTCTTGAGATCATCACTCAATTGTAACCAAGGCAAGAGGCACCAATTGTGTGGTGGCCCTTGCGGGGAAGTTTTGTTCCCGGTTGATTGAGAAGAAGAGAAAGCTCACTCGATCCGTGGGATCGTTTGAGAGAGGGAAGGGTTGAAAGAGACCCGGCCTTTGTGGCCTCCTCAACGGGGAGTAGGTTTGCGAGAACCGAACCTCGGTAAAACAAATCCTTGTGTCACACTCTTATTTGCTTGCGATTTGTTTTGCGCCCTCTCTCTCGCGGACTCGTTTCCTTATTACTAACGCTAACCCGGCTTGTAGTTGTGATTATTTTTGTAAATTTCAGTTTCGCCCTATTCACCCCCCCCTCTAGGCGACTATCAATTGGTATCAGAGCCCGGTACTTCATTAGAGCCTAACCGCTCGAAGTGATGTCGGGAGATCCCGCCAAGAAGGAGATGGAGACCGGCGATGACAAGCCCACTACAAGCCAAGGGAGCACCTCATCTTCATCGGAAGAGTCCCGCACCAAGAGAAGGGAGAAAAAGAAGAGATCCTCCAAGCGAAAGGAGAAAAGATCTTCCTCTTCTCACCACAAGGAGAAGAAGGAAAAATCTTCTTCTCACAAGCCGCATCGGAGTGGGGACAAGCACAAAAGGATGAGGAAGGTGGTCTTCTACGAGACCGACACTTCATCGACCTCCACCTCCGGCTCCGACGCGGCGTCCGTCACTTCTAAACGCCAAGAGCGTAAGAAGTATAGTAAGATTCCCCTACGCTACCCTCGCATTCCTAAACATACACCTTTACTTTCCGTCCCATTAGGCAAACCACCAACTTTTAATGGTGAAGATTATGCTATGTGGAGTAATTTGATGCGATTTCATCTAACCTCTCTCCACAAAAGATTATGGGATGTTGTTGAGTTTGGTGTACAAGTACCATCCGTAGGGGATGAAGACTACGACACGGACGAAGTGGCCCAAATCAAGCACTTCAACTCCCAGGCCACAACCATTCTCCTTGCCTCACTAAGCAAGGAGGAATACAACAAAGTTCAAGGGTTAAAGAACGCCAAGGAGATTTGGGACCTACTCAAGACGGCGCACGAGGGTGATGAACTCACCAAGATCACCAAGCGGGAAACGATCGAGGGGGAGCTCGGTCGCTTCCGTCTTCGCCAAGGGGAGGAGCCACAAGACATGTACAACCGGCTCAAGACCTTGGTGAACCAAGTGCGCAACCTCGGGAGCGCAAAATGGGATGACCACGAAGTGGTTAAGGTTATTCTAAGAGCCCTTATTTTCCTTAACCCTACTCAAGTACAATTAATTCGTGGCAATCCTAGATATACACAAATGACCCCCGAGGAAGTCATCGGGAATTTTGTTAGTTTTGAATGCATGATTAAGGGCTCCAAGAAGATCAACGAGCTTGATGAGCCTTCCACATCTGAGGCGCAACCCGTGGCCTTCAAGGCAACGGAGGAGAAGAAGGAGGAGTCTACACCAAGTAGACAGCCAATTGACGCCTCCAAGCTCGACAACGAGGAGATGGCCCTAATCATCAAAAGCTTCCGGCAAATCCTCAAGCAACGGAAGGGGAAGGACTACAAATCCCGTTCCAAGAAGGTTTGCTACAAGTGTGGTAAGCCCGGTCACTTTATTGCTAAATGTCCATTATCAAGTGATAGTGACAGGGACAACGACAAGAAGGGCAAGAGGAAGGAGAAGAAGAAGTACTACAAGAAGAAGGGCGGCGATGCCCATGTTTGTCGGGAGTGGGACTCCGACGAAAGCTCAAGCGACTCCTCCGACGACGAGGACGCCGCCAACATCGCCATCACCAAGGGCCTCCTCTTCCCCAACGTCGGCCACAAGTGCCTCATGGCCAAGGACGGCAAAAAGAAGGTAAAATCAAAGTCCTCCACTAAATATGAAACATCTAGTGATGAGGATGATGATAAAAATGAAGAAGATAATTTGCGTATTCTTTTTGCCAACCTTAACATGGAACAAAAGGAAAAATTAAATGAGCTAATTAGTGCCATCCATGAAAAGGATGATCTCTTGGACTCCCAAGAGGACTTCCTAATCAAGGAAAATAAGAAACATGTTAAGGTTAAAAATGCTTATGCTCTAGAAAGAGAAAAATGTGAAAAATTGTCTAGTGAGCTAAGTACTTGCCATGAGACTTTAGACAACCTTAGAAATGAAAATGCCAATTTGCTAGCTAAGGTTGATTCTCACATTTGCAATGTTTCAATTCCTAGAAATGATAATAATGATTTGCTTGCTAGGATTAATGAGTTAAATGTTTCCATTGCTAGCCTTAGAAATGAAAATGAGAAACTAATTGCTAAGGCTAAGGATTTTGATGTTTGCAATGCTACTATTTCCGACCTTAGAACTAAAAATGATATGTTGCATGCTAAGGTTGTTGAACTTAAAACTTGCAAACCCTCTACATCGAATGTTGAGCATGTTTCCATTTGTACTAGATGTAGAGATATTAATGTTGATGCTATCCATGATCACCTAGCTTTAATTAAGAAACAAAATGATCATATAGCACAACTTAATGCTAAGATTAGAGAGCATGACTTAGAAAATGAAAAATTTAAACTTGCTAGAAGCATGCTCTATAATGGGAGACGCCCGGGCATTAAGGACGGCATTGGCTTTCAAAGGGGAGACAATGTCAAAATTAATGCCCCTCCTAAGAACTTGTCTAACTTTGTTAAGGGCAAGGCTCCCATGCCTCAGGATAACGAGGGTTACATTCTGTACCCTGCCGGGTATCCTGAGAGTAAGATTAAGAAAATTCATTCTAGGAAGTCTCACTCTGGCCCTAATTATGCTTTTATGTATAAGGGTGAGACATCTAGATCTAGGCAACCAACCCATGCCAAGTTGCCTAGAAAGAAAACTATTAATGCATCAAATAATCATGCCATTTCATTTAAAACTTTTGATGCATCTTATGTGTTGACTAGCAAATCTGGCAAGGTAGTTGCCAAAATTGTTGGGGGCAAACACAAGGGCTCCAAGACTTGTGTTTGGGTACCCAAAGTTCTTGTATCTAATGCCAAAGGACCCAAAACCGTTTGGGTACCTAAAACAAAGAACTAAACTTGTTTTGTAGGTTTATGCATCCGGGGGCTCAAGTTGGATACTCGACAGCGGGTGCACAAACCACATGACAGGGGAGAAAAGGATGTTCTCCTCATATGAGAAAAACCAAGATCCCCAACGAGCTATCACATTCGGGGATGGAAATCAAGGTTTGGTCAAAGGTTTGGGTAAAATTGCTATATCCCCTGACCATTCCATTTCAAATGTTTTTCTTGTAGATTCCTTAGATTACAATTTGCTTTCCGTATCCCAATTATGTCAAATGGGCTACAACTGTCTTTTTACTGATACTGGTGTAACTGTCTTTAGAAGAAGTGATGATTCAATAGCTTTTAAGGGAGTGTTAGAGGGTCAGCTATACTTAGTAGATTTTAATAGAGCTGAACTCGACACTTGCTTGATTGCTAAGACTAACTTGGGTTGGCTCTGGCACCGCCGACTAGCCCATGTTGGAATGAAGAATCTTCACAAGCTTCTAAAGGGAGAACACATTTTGGGACTAACCGATGTTCATTTTGAGAAAGACAGGATTTGTAGTGCATGCCAAGCCGGGAAGCAAGTTGGTATCCATCATCCACACAAAAATATCATGACTACCGACAGGCCACTGGAGCTCCTACATATGGATCTATTCGGCCCGATCGCTTACATAAGCATCGGCGGTAGTAAGTATTGTCTTGTAATTGTGGATGATTATTCTCGCTTCACTTGGGTATTCTTTTTGCAGGAAAAATCACAAACCCAAGAGACCTTAAAGGGATTCTTGAGACGGGCTCAAAATGAGTTCGGCTTAAGGATCAAGAAAATTAGAAGCGACAATGGAACGGAGTTCAAGAACTCTCAAATAGAAGGCTTTCTCGAGGATGAGGGCATCAAGCATGAGTTCTCTTCTCCCTACACTCCTCAACAAAATGGGGTAGTGGAGAGGAAGAATCGAACTCTATTGGACATGGCAAGAACCATGCTTGATGAGTACAAGACACCGGATCGGTTTTGGGCCGAGGCGGTCAACACCGCCTGCTACGCCATCAACCGATTATATCTTCATCGAATCCTCAAGAAGACATCTTATGAACTCCTAACCGGTAAAAAGCCCAATATTTCATATTTTAGAGTTTTTGGTAGCAAATGTTTTATACTTGTCAAAAGAGGTAGAAAATCTAAATTTGCTCCTAAATCTGTAGAAGGCTTTTTACTAGGATATGACTCAAACACAAGGGCATATAGAGTCTTTAACAAGTCCTCAGGACTTGTTGAAGTTTCTTGTGACGTTGTGTTTGATGAGACTAACGGCTCTCAAGTAGAGCAAGTTGATCTTGATGATGTAGGTGAAGAACAGGCTCCATGCATAGCGCTTAGGAACATGTCCATCGGGGATGTATGTCCTAAGGAATCCGAAGAGCCTCCAAATGCACAAGATCAACCATCCTCCTCCATGCAAGCATCTCCACCAACTCAAGTTGAGGATGAGGCTCAAGATGTTGAACAAGAAAATCAAGAAGATGAGCCACCTCAAAATGACGGCAACGATCAAGGGGGAGATTCAAATGATGAAAACAAGGAGGATGAACAACCAAGGCCGCCACACCCAAGAGTCCACCAAGCAATTCAACGAGATCACCCCGTCGACACCATCCTCGGCGACATTCATAAGGGGGTAACTACTCGATCTCGTGTTGCTCATTTTTGTGAACATTACTCGTTTGTTTCCTCTATTGAGCCAACCAGGGTAGAGGAGGCACTTCAAGATTCGGATTGGGTGATGGCGATGCAAGAGGAGCTCAACAATTTCACGAGGAACGAGGTATGGCACTTAGTTCCACGTCCTAACCAAAATGTTGTAGGAACCAAGTGGGTCTTCCGCAACAAGCAAGACGAGCATGGTGTGGTGACTAGGAACAAAGCTCGACTCGTGGCCAAGGGGTATTCACAAGTCGAAGGTTTGGATTTTGGTGAAACCTATGCACCCGTAGCTAGGCTTGAGTCAATTCGCATATTATTAGCCTATGCTACTTACCATGGCTTCAAGCTTTATCAAATGGACGTGAAGAGTGCCTTCCTCAATGGACCAATCAAGGAGGAGGTCTATGTTGAGCAACCTCCCGGCTTTGAAGATAGTGAGTACCCTAACCATGTTTATAGGCTCTCTAAGGCGCTTTATGGGCTCAAGCAAGCCCCAAGAGCATGGTATGAATGCCTTAGAGATTTCCTTATTGCTAATGGCTTCAAAGTCGGCAAGGCCGATCCTACTTTATTCACTAAGACTCTTGATAATGATTTGTTTGTATGCCAAATTTATGTTGATGATATCATATTTGGGTCTACTAACAAATCTACATGTGAAGAATTTAGTAGGATCATGACACAGAAATTCGAGATGTCGATGATGGGGGAGTTGAAGTATTTTCTAGGATTCCAAGTCAAGCAACTCCATGAGGGCACCTTCATTAGCCAAACGAAGTATACTCAAGATATCCTAAGCAAGTTTGGAATGAAGGATGCCAAGCCCATCAAGACACCCATGGGAACTAATGGGCATCTCGACCTCGACACGGGAGGTAAGTCCGTGGATCAAAAGGTATACCGGTCGATGATTGGATCATTGCTTTATTTATGTGCATCTCGACCGGACATTATGCTTTCCGTATGCATGTGTGCAAGATTCCAAGCCGACCCTAAGGAATCACACCTTACGGCCGTAAAACGAATCTTGAGATATTTGGCTTTTACTCCTAAGTTTGGGCTTTGGTACCCTCGGGGATCCACATTTGATTTAATTGGTTATTCGGATGCCGATTGGGCGGGGTGTAGGATTAATAGAAAGAGCACATCGGGGACTTGCCAGTTCTTGGGAAGATCCTTGGTGTCTTGGGCTTCAAAGAAGCAAAATTCGGTCGCTCTTTCTACCGCCGAAGCCGAGTATATTGCCGCAGGCCATTGTTGCGCGCAATTGCTTTGGATGAGGCAAACCCTGCGGGACTACGGTTACAAATTAACCAAAGTCCCTTTGCTATGTGACAATGAGAGTGCAATCAAAATGGCCGACAATCCCGTCGAGCACAGCCGCACTAAGCACATAGCCATTCGGTATCATTTTCTTCGGGATCACCAACAAAAGGGGGATATCGAGATTTCTTATATTAATACTAAAGATCAATTAGCCGATATCTTTACCAAACCACTTGATGAACAATCTTTTACCCGACTTAGGCATGAGCTTAATATTCTTGATTCTAGGAATTTCTTTTGCTAGTCTTGCACGCATAGCACATGAATATACCTTTGATCATGTCTCTTTTATATATGCTATGACTAATGTGTTTTCAAGTGTATTTCAACCAAGTCATAGGTATATTGAAAGGGAATTGGAGTCTTCGGCGAAGACAAAGGCTTCCACTTCGTTCTACTACTCATCCTTCGCCGTCGCTCCGCATCATCTCTCCAACGTTGGTATAACCTTCACTCATTTATTTCATGACCAAAGGGGGAGAATGTACTTCATTGGGCTCTAATGATTCCGTTTTTGGCGATTCATGCCAAAGGGGGAGAAAATATGAGCCCAAAGCAAAAGGACCGCACCACCACTTAAAATTTTAAATTTGATGATTTTCAATGGTAACTTTCAAAATTGGTATCTCTTTGTGTTCTAAAGGGGGAGCAAGTAGTATTTTCAAAACTGATGGAAAACCCTCTTGAACACTAAGAGGAGACCTTATTTGAGGGGGAGTTTTGCTTAGTCAAAAGAAAAGCATTGGAAATAGGGGGAGAAAATTCCATATCTTGAAAATGCTTTGCAAAATCTTTTTTCATTTACCTTTGACTATCTTGCAAAAGTACTTTGAAAAGAATTTGCAAAATCAAAACTCGTGGTGCAAATATGGTCCAATATGTCAAAAACAAAGAAATCATCCATGCGCATCACATAAGTTTATATTGGCTCAATTCCAAGCAACCTTTGCACTTACATTATGTAAACTAGTTCAATTATGCACTTCTATATTTGCTTTGGTTTGTGTTGGCATCAATCACCAAAAAGGGGGAGATTGAAAGGGAATTAGGCTCAGACCTAGTTCCTAAATAATTTTGGTGGTTGAATTGCCCAACACAAACATTGGACTAACTAGTTTACTCTAGTGCATAAGTTATACAGGTGCAAAAGGTTCACAATCAGCCAATAAAAAGACCAAATGTTGGATTCAACAAAGGAGCAGCAAGGCAACCGAGGGCTCCTCTGGCCGGAGGCACCGGACTGTCCGGTGTGCACCGGACTGTCCGGTGCGGCCAGAGGACTTCGACTTTCAAACTCTTTGCTCTCGGGATGTCTCGGTGGACAGCGCGCTATAATTCACCGGACTGTCCGGTGTGCACCGGACATGTCCGGTGCTCCAAGGAAACGCGGCCTCCGGAACTCGCCAGCCTCGGGTTTGCTCGGCAGCCGCTCCGCTAAAATTCACCGGACTGTCCGGTGTGCACCGGACTGTCCGGTGTACCAGCGGAGCAACGGCTCTCTGCGGCGCCAACGGCTCCCTGCGGTGCATTAAATGCGCGCGCAGCGCGCGCAGTCGTCAGGCACGCCCATGCCGGTGCACCGGACATCAAACAGTACATGTCCGGTGTGCACCGGACACCCAGGAGGGCCCACAAGTCAGAAGCTCCAACGGTCAGAATCCAACGGCAACTGTGACGTGGCAGGGGCACCGGACTGTCCGGTGTGCACCGGACTGTCCGGTGCGCCATCGAACAGAGGACTCCAGCCAACGGTCACTTGTGGTGGTTGGGGCTATAAATACCCCAACCACCCCACATTCATTGCAATCCAAGTTTTCCAACTCTCAACCACTTACAAGAGCTAGGCATTCAATTCTAGACACATACAAAGAGATCAAATCCTCTCCAATTCCACTCAAACTCTTAGTGACTAGAGAGAGAGATTTGCCGTGTTCTTTTGAGCTCTTGCGCTTGGATTGCTTTCTTTCTTTCTCATTTGTTCTTGAGATCATCACTCAATTGTAACCAAGGCAAGAGGCACCAATTGTGTGGTGGCCCTTGCGGGGAAGTTTTGTTCCCGGTTGATTGAGAAGAAGAGAAAGCTCACTCGATCCGTGGGATCGTTTGAGAGAGGGAAGGGTTGAAAGAGACCCGGCCTTTGTGGCCTCCTCAACGGGGAGTAGGTTTGCGAGAACCGAACCTCGGTAAAACAAATCCTTGTGTCACACTCTTATTTGCTTGCGATTTGTTTTGCGCCCTCTCTCTCGCGGACTCGTTTCCTTATTACTAACGCTAACCCGGCTTGTAGTTGTGATTATTTTTGTAAATTTCAGTTTCGCCCTATTCACCCCCCCTCTAGGCGACTATCAACTCCCACACCTGATGATGAAGCCGCCAAAAGCAATGGAAAACAGGACTAGTGGTGTAATAAGAGTAAAGTAGTGTATTGTAGGGTGTACTGTTATATTAGAATAGTATATTGTAGGGTGTACGGTTGTATAATAGGTTAAACTTTTGTAAAATGGGTAATGTATCCTGTTGTGTAATGTCGAGTCTGTACCATTACTCTTTACAGTAATGTAAAACGGAAGGTTTTCTTTGGCACATTATGTTTATTCAAATGTTTTTGCCTCAGATGCCAACCCGGACTCGTGGACAGGATGCAGCTGGAACATCCGGGGGTCGGGATGCTACCCCGAATCCACCTCCCGTTCCACCCACGCTTGCCGAGGCAATCGCTGCCTTGGTAAATGCTACAGCCGACAATACCCGCTTCCTGAGGGAGATGGCGGGTCAGCAACAGCTTCAGCAACAAGCAGGAAGAGGATTTCAACAGGGTCCCCGTGAGACCACTTATCTGGATTTCTCTGAGACTCGTCCGCCTCTCTTCATTAAAGCAGAAGACCCGCTCGAAGCCGACGAATGGATACGGGTCATAGAACAGAAATTTGGCCTTCTTCGCTGCTCAGAAACCCAGAAGCCGTTGTTTGCAGCACAGCAACTCCGAGGCCCTGCCAGCACTTGGTGGGGGAACTTCGTGGCCATCCAACCGGACAACCATCAAATTACATGGAATGAGTTCAAAGCAGCATTCCGCGAGCATTATATTCCTGAGGGAGTGCTGCACATGAAGCAAGAAGAGTTCATGAAATTGAAACAAGGGGGAGATACTGTGAACCAGTATCTCAACAAGTTCAATCACCTGTCCCAGTACGCAATTGATCAGGTGAATACAGATTTGAAAAAGAAGAATTGTTTTATGAGAGGTTTGAACGACCGGATGCAGCGGAAAATGGCTGCATGTATTGATCTTACTTATGGAAAGGCTGTCAGCACAGCCTTATCTGTGGAGGCCAAATATGCAAGTTCTGGGAAAAGTAAGGGATTCAGTGGTGATCGGCCTAATCAGGGCCCGGTAAAGAGGCAACGGTTTATTCTCCGGCCCTCTAACCAGAACCGTTCAAGTGCACCATCTTTCCCTTTCAAGCAGCCTATAATTATTCGTCCCAACAAAGCCCCTACTGCCTCAAGTCAGCCGGGTGCCCCAGGCACTCGATTCCCTACACTGCCAAGTTCTTCAACTGGATGTTTTAACTATGGCAAATCTGGGCACTTTATTAAAGATTGCCCCTATCCTCGGCAAAATTAGGCCAATAATCAGCAAGGATCGGGAAATTCAGCTCCAGGCAAGGGAAGTACTTCGGGCAAGAATACCAAAAAGACGGGGCGAGTATATTATACGCAAGTGGCTACCACACCGGAGGGAGAGCCGGTGATGATGGGTACGTTCCCTGTGGCCAGTCACCCTGCAGTAATTCTTTTTGATTCTGGTGCTTCGCATACCTTCATTAGCAAGACATTTGTGGAGCAACATCATATTGCATGTCATGAATCAAAAGAGGGATTTAAAATTCATTCACCTGGGGGACACATTTTTACTAAAGAAGTGGCCTATGGAGTGCCAGTAACTATGGCCGAACGGAACTTTCCTGCTAACATGATTGTTCTAAGAGGCCAGGATATAGATGTAATTTTGGGGATGAATTGGTTAACCCAACACAAGGCAGTACTCAACACTGAACTCAGAACCGTCAGGTTGAGTTATAATCAAGAAGAAATTCTCTTGTCTCTCCCCAAAACCATTCCAGCCAAAGCTTCTGGTAGAATATTTGAAGCCATTGTACCGGAGATCAAGAACATTCCGGTAGTATGTGAGTTTCCAGATGTATTCCCGGAAGATTTGCCTGGACTGCCCCCTGAAAGAGATGTAGAATTCGTAATTGAGCTAAAGCCCGGTACGGCTCCCATCTCCCGAAGATCGTACCGTATGCCCCCTAATGAGTTAGCAGAATTGAAGATTCAATTACAATATCTGCTGAATAAAGGATTTATCCGGCCAAGCTCGTCCCCGTGGGGTTGTCCCGCCATCTTTGTGAAGAAGAAGGATCAAACCTTGCGCATGTGCGTGGACTATCGGCCCCTAAATGAGGTCACCATTAAGAATAAGTACCCTCTTCCAAGGATCGACATCTTATTTGATCAACTGACTGGGGCGAGAGTGTTTTCCAAAATTGATCTCAGGTCGGGCTATCATCAAATCCGTATTCGGCCCGAGGATATACCAAAGACCGCATTTACTACGCGGTATGGATTGTTTGAGTATCTAGTAATGTCTTTCGGGCTCACTAATGCTCCTGCCCACTTCACCTATTTAATGAACTCGGTGTTCATGCCCGAGTTAGACAAGTTCGTGGTGGTCTTCATCGATGATATTTTGATATATTCTAAAAATGAAGAGGAGCATGCTCAGCACTTACGGATTGTATTGACGCGCCTGAGGGAACATCAGCTGTATGCCAAGTTCAGTAAGTGCGCGTTCTGGCTGGAGGAAATTCAATTTCTAGGGCACGTGTTATCAGCCAAAGGAATTGCGGTAGATCCTAGCAAGGTCAAGGATATTCTGGAATGGAAACCTCCAACGACTGTTCACCAAGTCCGGAGTTTTCTTGGGCTAGCAGGATATTATCGCAGATTCATACCTGATTTTTCTAAGCTTGTGAAGCCAATCACAAGTTTATTGAAGAATGATACTAAGTTCAATTGGTCTTCTAAATGTAATGAAGCCTTTGAGCAACTGAAGACACTATTGACCACTGCTCCGGTATTGGCTCAACCGGACATCACTAAACCTTTTGATGTATATTGTGATGCGTCAGGCAGTGGACTCGGCTGTGTGTTAATGCAAGAAGGCCGAGTAATTGCGTATGCTTCAAGGCAGTTACGCCGGCATGAGGAGCACTATCCAACTCATGATCTGGAGTTAGCTGCGGTGGTTCATGCCCTGAAAATATGGCGTCACTATCTGCTGGGAAATATCTGCCATATATATACAGATCACAAGAGTTTGAAGTATATATTTACCCAGTCAGAGTTAAATATGAGGCAAAGACGATGGCTTGAGCTCATTAAAGACTATGAACTAGAGATCCATTATCACCCAGGCAAGGCCAATGTGGTGGCAGATGCATTGAGTCGCAAGACTTCCTGCCACTGTCTTATGGTAAAGACCTCCGAAAACACTTTGTGTCAAGAAATGGAAAAGTTAAACCTGGGGATAATCCAGCAAGGGACTCTGAATCAACTAAAGCTTGAGTCAACCATTTTGCAAAGGATAATTGATGCTCAACAGGATAATCTGGGCATGAAGCACATCCGAGAGAAGATCAGGGCTGGAACAGCCCAATGTTTCAAGGAAGATGATCAAGGTGTGCTATGGTTCAACAACCGCATAGTAGTGCCGAAGAGTGAAGAACTCCGCCAACAAATCTTAGATGAAGCACATCTTAGTCGCTATTCTGTTCATCCGGGAAGCACTAAGATGTATCATGATCTGAAACAACATTACTGGTGGACGAAGATGAAGATTGAAATTGCACGCTATGTGGCTAAGTGTGACACTTGCAGACGTGTCAAGGCCATACACATGAAAGCCACCGGTCCATTGCAATCGTTGCCAACCCCAACATGGAAATGGGAAGACATAAGCATGGACTTCATTGTGGGATTGCCCAGGACCGCAAAAGGGTATGACTCTATTTGGGTTATCATTGATCGACTCACAAAGACCGCCCACTTCCTCCCGGTCAAAGTAAAATATCCTGTCATTACCTATGCGGAGTTATACATTGCCCGTATTCTCAGTTTGCATGGTATCCCAAAGACCATAGTGTCGGATCGTGGACCTCAGTTCGTATCCAAATTTTGGGAAGAACTTCATAAATCCCTGGGAACTAAGTTACTCCACAGTTCGGCCTATCATCCTCAAACCAGTGGACAAACTGAGAGAGTGAACCAAGTACTTGAAGATATGTTGCGGGCATGTGTCCTGGATTTCTCGCAAAAATGGGATGAATGTTTGCCCTTAGCGGAGTTTTCATATAATAACAGTTATCAAGAAAGTATCAAGATGGCACCTTTTGAAGCTTTGTATGGGCGACGGTGTCGAACTCCGCTAAATTGGTCTGAACCTGGTGAAAGATATTTCTTTAGGCCTGATATGGTAAAAGAAACCGAAGAAAAGGTTCAGAAAATAGTTCATAATATGAAGAAGGCACAGGCTCGTTAGAAGAGTTATGCAGACAAACGGCGAATGCCCTTATACTTCTTAGAAGGAGACTACGTCTACTTAAAGGTTTCACCAATGAAAGGCGTATCGCGTTTTGGGATTAAAGGAAAACTTGCACCTAGGTACATTGGTCCATTCCTGGTATTTGAGCAATGTGGACCAGTGGCATACCGACTTCAGCTCCCCGAAACATTGTCTGCTGTGCATAATGTGTTCCATGTGTCACAATTGAAGAAGTGTCTTCGGGTTCCCGATCGAACCGTTGAAGTGACTGATGTTGTCCTGGAACCAGATTTAACATACTCGGAACATCCCATTCGAGTTCTGGATCAAAAGGACAGGGTTACCCGGAGAAAGACTCTCAAGTTTTATAAGATACAGTGGAACCAGCATTCGGAAGATGAGGCTACATGGGAAACCCAAGACTTCTTAGATAAGAATTTCCCAGGCTTTCTAGCCTCTTGTAAATTGTAAAGTTTGTATAGCTGTGTAATAAAGGAATGAACCCCCACACCACCCCTGCCTTGTACCAGAAATCAGGAAATAAAAACATGACACATTTCCTTTTCCATTACTCACCCTAGGACTTTAAATCTCGGGACGAGATTCTTTTATGGGGGGAAGGATGTAACACCCCTGGTGTTACTATAACTAAAACCTGAGCATGGCATCATGAGCATGGGCATTGCATATGTTTGACACACCTAGAGTGCATTCACTAGGCAAAAATTTCAAACAAGTTGTATTGTTCTAAAGTTTTACAAATAGGACCCTGGTTAAAGAACTTAACCCTAAATAGTGGTTAAAGGGGTAAAGCTTAACCCAAGTTGAGAAAAACCTTAGGACTTTTGAGGAAAGTCATAAAATATCCCCAAACACTAAATTGAATCACATTTATACCCCTGGGATACTAAAAACCATAATTGGAACCCTGGGAAACCCTAAAACCAAACCCTAGGGACCTAAGTGCAAAATTAGCCCACTTTTGGGCTAAAGTGCAAAAACCAAGCCAAATAAGTATTTTAAGTCAGTTGGATCACAAATATGTGATTTTGCAAGCCAAACCCTAAGTTTTGGACCTAAATGCAAAATGGACCTCACAAGAGTTTATTTCTAAGTCTGAAAGTTAGTGAATTGGCTCAACTTTGGGGCTTTGTATCTTTCTGGATATAGAGTTTTTGCCCTAGGTCACCACATCAAAGTTGAAGACCAATAATAGGAGAACAACTTTGCTAAAGGGTGCAAGCATAGTTGTTATGAGAAATTTGGAGAAAAACCCAGTCCAAAACTGGCTGTCAGGCTGTTTGATCTGAAATTCAGTTTAAGCAGTGAACTGACATCAACTTCTAGCTCAGAATCAAGCATGATCCAGTGCTCAAAAGTGATCAAGTCTTATAGTTGAGTTGTAGTTGGTTTATAACTCTACAACTTTGCTACTGAGAGTTTATGAAGTTCTTATGTGAAATCTGGAGTTAATCAACGCTAAACACGGGCTGTCAGACTCGTTGATTCTACTGAAACCGAGCACTGTTCATCGTCATCAGTTACTATCGCGTTATGGATCAGGACGTCTTCGCCGGCGATAAGAACGCCACCGCAGCGTGACCGGTCGTCGTTGGCCGCGGTAAAGTGACTGGGTATCGTGGCAAAAGTTACCTCGGTGGCGTGCTTGGGTTAAGCGGCAACCGCACCCTCACCGGAGGCCGCCGTAGGCTTGCCAGCGCACTCTCCGCTCGCATCTCTTCCCCAACTCCGGTCGACAGTCCTTCGCCGCGTGGCTCAACGTTTCTACCGTGTCGCCGTGACCTTCTCTGACCCCTCCGTGGCTCACCCAAGTTACTGCCACGTCGTTGGCCACGAATTCACGAAGCCAGTGTTTCTTCCTTCCCTCCGACCGCCAGCGCAGCTTACTCAAATTGATCGCCGCCGCCGTCGCTTCCTATAAATTGAGCCCCCCCTCAGCTTCGCCATGTATTTTGCTAGCTATCGCAACCGCGCCCACACTCAATCGTCCACCAGCTCGCCTGAATTTCGCGTTGCCCCCAAATCGGTTTTCCGCCGCCGTGAATCGAGCTCACCGTCGCCAGCCCAACTCCGGTCTGTTCCTGCCCTCTGCGCCTTCGTTTGTGCATGCTCATATCTCCGTGATGCTTGCCGAGTCCTTTAATTGAACTAGACCGGCGCCTATCGCCGGGAACACGCTCATGTCGCCGTTGTGCTTACGGCCACCGTGGCCGGAGCTCCACGATCCACCAACAGTGCAATTAACTTAGGGGAAGTAGTCAGGCCGACCTCAATTTCGTGTCCACCGCTCGGAGAGCTCAGCCGTTGCCCCGTTCGGCCGGTCTGCTGCTCGCCGGAGCGCGGCCGCGCTTGAGCGCCGTCGGGGACCTCGTGTTGTGAATTGACAGAACCCCGAGGGCTTTTTCGTGAACTGTCAGCGACTCTGTGAAATAGTAGAAGAACTCGTTCCCAGTTAACCAAAAACCCGAGGGTCTCTGCGCAAAACTTCCTTCGCGGGCGCGGGCGCGCGCGCGATTTCGCGCAGGCTTGGGCCGCCTGGACCGGAATTCGGCCCACTACTGTTCCTATCTTTCTTCTTTTCTTTTTCAGCAGAACTTTGAAAAACTGTAGAAAATGGTAGGAAAATCCTAAAAATATGAGACCAATTTTCCTAGGCTTGTTATTTTCCATAGTATTTAATAAAAATAGTTTTATGATTTTTAGTTTGAACAGGGAATTTTAAGGTATTTAAAACAACCTAAACCAATGGTTCTGGATTTTTAGAAGATAAATAATAAGTCCAAAATTTCCCAAACTTTTTATGTGAGCTTATCACATTATTTAGAAGCCATGGGTAGAGTTTGGTTTGATTTGAACCTTGTTTGATCACTAAACCCCAAAACCACCCCCCCTGCTCCATGAACTCCTTTACTGACTCCGGAAACCCTAGGTTCTCGGAGTACCGTGAAGGAAAGTTGTACTCAAGACATAAATAATAAGTTTATGTTACCTTTACATCCTCATGAGCATTCCATGACATCCATTCTTATGCATGTATATGGTTATATTAGAGCAAGAAGAAGAAGAAGAAGTTTTTGAAGAAGGGATACCACCCACCTCTGATCCCCAGGCAGACAACTGCTTCTATTTTGATATCTGTGGATCCGAGCAGGACACCTCTGATAACAAAGGCAAGCCCCGGTGCATTTGCCACCTCCCTTGATGTTTTTAAAATCTTTATCACTTGTCTGATGCATTAGGTGATAGGAGTTGATTGATTAAACAATTCCTGCATTACCTTCCTTGATTTTGATTACCCTCCTTGAAATCCTGTTTTTACAAAAAGGTTTTACTTGGCTTAGTATTGCTTTAGAAAAACAAAAGGATTTGTTTTACAAAAGATGTTTGGCAAAGTGGGAGGGATGTTTTCGAAAATAAAACTTGATGGTGGATCCGTCACGGCCGTGATGGATTCAACATCGGAAAAGATGTACCTCTGCCAGGTACCAAACTTTGGGTTTGAAATGGTTAAGCTGAGACCGGGCGGGTGACTTGCACGAGAAGAGAGTCTCGGTGTAGTGTCTCCGTCTGAGTCGATTAAGGACCTTGTCGATGTAGGCTTGATGATCGAGGACCCTTTAACTGGTCACATGCCTCGTCATGGGTAAGCCTTGCCTCGGGCAGACTAAGGCCGGAATAAGATAACACGAAATGGGAGTGGAGCGGTGGCGAGAGTAGCGTGTACCCTCCGTGGCAAGAGGCTGGACGGTGGTGTATCTGTGCTCTCGGTTTGCGTGAACCTGATCCGGTCTTAAGAACCCCGGTGGCGGGTTGACATATGCAAGGGTTAAGTGCTACATATGTCGTGTGATTGGAGATCCTCAGCTGAGTATAATCGATTCGGATCGCCGTACCTTCGTGGTCATGAAGACTTGGTCACTGCCCTACACGTAGCATTCCACTAAAGATGATGGGATTTTGGTTAAGAAATTGGCTAGTGCAGGACCAGTGATTGAACTAGGGTAGAAAGAACTCTAGTGCAGGTAATTCTACCTAACTTGACAAATAAAATTGGATTTTAAGGATCCACTTTAGTAAGCATTTCTGCAAAATAGAGTCTTTGATTCTTGAGAAGCCTTACCTTGACTCCCATATAACCAGCATACCCTTGAGAGTCTTTTTCTTAGTCGGGTAAGACTTGCTGAGTAATTCCATACTCAGGGTTTATCCCTTTGTTGTTTTTAGGTGGGGAAGTAGCAGACTTTTGCTGCTTCTGTGCTAAGGTGGTTCCCAAGGGAGAAAACCAAGACTGAAGTGCGGGAGGACTCGGTCCTCCATCTAGAATCTTTTGTTATAGTCTTTCAGGAGAAGTTTGTGTCTCCCTGGTTTGTATAATTATTACTTTTATGCACTCACTTTTAGAACTGGTCTGTAATAACTTAACTTGAGCTTACTTTGGAAAAATGTAAGATTATGTAAATCGCTTCCGCATATCTTTATCTCCGATGATCTGTAATGTCTGCAAGACGGGTGAAACGTTCCTGGTGAGGTAAGGAAGGATACCGAGCTTGTCAAGTAACTTAGGAACATCTACAGGGTGTCTGATGTCTGTTAGACAAGGACAACTGTAGGTGGGCCTGATTACTTGGGAGGTTCCGTCACACTTAGAAAAGAGAGCATTAGAAACACAAGAAAGGGTTTCACAAATGATGATCCTTATATGTGGATGGCAAATGAATCATCATTATTGAAACCCAAAAGGATAGACTAAATTCCTTTAAATTAGTGCACACATATAGTTGATGTCAAAGTTATATGCACTATTGAACATTTTATATTGCAAGGAATTTAACCTATACTATGGTACATCCCACTAAGGATAGAATACTAAAACAACCGAAGGAGAGGAAGTTTTCATACCTTGGCCTCTTATCAACTTCTTCTTACTTTAGTTATCCTTTAAGCTTGTGATTTATCCAATTTAAAACAAGCACCATCTCTTAACATAGATTTTCTATGGATAAACTCAACACAAGAGATGACATTAGTAGCACAAGCACTAGTTTCTTATTTAGCAACCCTTTATATGTGGAAGGCAAGTGAGTTGCTAAAATAGAGAAACCTCATAATATGGACTAAATTCCCCTTGAGCCCTCATGCAAAATATATTTTTTATGACATGGATAATATGCATGGTTGTTCAATGAAGTCTAAAGGGTTGACTTAATCCATATTATGGTGAGTGTCTAATAAAGAAGAATCAAATCCAAATTAACTAGATAGAGAATACGTCACATAATTTTGGATTGTTGACCATATGATAAGATTCATTTTTCTTCTAATTGGACCTTTATTTCATAATCAACAACTGATGTATATCCTCAAGTGCTTCTTTTCCCTTAGTGGCTACACAAGTCACAAAGAGATAAGATTTGAAAATAATATACACTTGAGATTCAGTTGTTCCCACCCTTGCTACTATCTCCAAAGATGATTTATACATTCATTATCGAGCACCCAACTTGATCCATTAAAGGAGTGATCCTGTAAAACAAGTTTAAGCTTCATATCTTGGTACCCAATTTGAATTGGGTCCTTTGAGATTAGTAGTAAGAGCCTTGAGTACCCACACAATCCTTATTGTGGCCTTTCTCTTTGTGTAGACACCCACATATACTTGATAACCATCTTACAAGGTTTCAAGTCAATATTTAATCACATAGATAAAAACTAGAGTTAAGAATAGGAGCATTTCTCCTTTTTTTAATACATCGTTGTGTTGCCTTCTTGATGATGAACCTAGCTTGACCTTGGGTGCACCTAGCTTATTAAGGTTAGTCGCACAAGCATTCATATCATGAAGACAAGTTATGCATGGAATTTACAACTTAGTGATCCAATTCAATGTGAAGCATATGGATATCGATTGAAGTAGATTTCTAAGATATCAAAATATGGGTTTCCAAAATTTAGAGAGTATGGATCACTAATTGTACCTTTTACAGTTTAAAAATCATATCCATGTTAGTGCATATGTATGTGATGAATATCAACAAAAACTATTCTTATGCACTTTTAGATTTTAACGATAAGGGAATTTTAAACTGCATCAAGAGTAGCTATTTAGAAAATAAAGATTACAATCCATATGAATGAGATACAAATTTACCATTTTGGATTGTCTTAGTATAGCTTACTCAAGGGAAACTTATTCTCTACGACACAAGATATATAATGTTCTCCCACTAGATATATGCATCAAGTATTTGAATGACTTGCCACATGCACTTTCAATTCAGTTAAGAGTCTCATGAGGAGTACATTACATATCATGGTCAAGGCATAACAAATTTGCAATGAACTAACTTATCCTTAAGAATACTTACCACCAAGTAGAGCATACCATTTGTTATACCAATTTTAAAGATCTTACTATCTGTGGTAGTGTCATCGTAGTATTCTTCTTTTCATCATTTGTGGAGACTTCCTTATTTAGCTTGTTATCTCTTTTTCCTTTTAATACTAGTTGAAAAAGAACTTTGAAAAGATATATTAGTAGTACAAGAAGTATTTAATGAATGGTGATCTTTAGATATGAATTGCAAATAAATCATCATTTATGAGGCATAAAGGCATAAGTTAAATTCCTTTTAAGTTAATGCACATGGATGAGTGAATTAATAATATGCACCAATTTACAAATTTAAGTCAAAAGGAATTTAACCTTTATATTGACATTTCTTTCCATAAAATAGATTATTACCAATTGAAAAAATGCCACTTGAAAGGAACTATTATTGGTCACATACCAAATGAAACAACTAGTTCCATACCTTTGCCTTGAGCATTCCTAATCTTTCTTTTAGATGAAGATTAACCTTTAATGCTTGTGATTTTACCAAATGAAAGAGCACAATCTCTACTTATGAAATTTCATGAAATGGCTTAAAAGAGATTGCATTAGAAACACAAACAATAGTTTCCTATTTAGAAACCTCTAGTATATGAATGACAAGAAGGTTACTAAAATAAGGAAACCTCATGATATGAACTAAATTGCCCTTACAAGCATCATGCATAACACCAAAATTAAACAAGGTGAACAAAGCATGATTATTTAATTAAGTTTACATGGCAAGTTTAATTCATAGCATGGTGAGTGATTAATGTAGAAGACTCAAATCCAATTTAAACGAGAATGAATACATCACATAGTATTGGTTCGATCTTCTTTGAATGTTGAATGGCACACTCCTTTTGAGAAACACATTCTCATGTTGTGAGACTACATAAACACTTTAGATAGAAACATTAGTATCAACTCTAGTCATATAGAGATTTCCCCTTTTGGTAAGTGCTTTAAGAATTTTAATTTCTTAATTAGCACTCTATTCATTTAAGAACATGGGATAATCCTCTTTACGTCTAGGTCATGGCAATAATACGATAATTCATTTGAAATATGCCACGAATTAATTATCATCAATTAAAGTATGTAGATTGCCACATATAAGAATAACAAATATGCAATCTATCATATCATTGGATCATTTCCAAAGCAAGGTAAAATATTTTAAGTTCATTCTCATGTGCTTCATTTTTCCTATGTGGCTACAAAAGACACAAAGAAATATAATAATTAAAAGCAATGTGCACCTAAGATTTAATTGTTACCATCCTTTGGATATCCCTTAGTTGTAGGCCTTTTGCTTGATTCCCACAAAGGTTAATCCTTATTCCCTACAACACAAGTTCTTGCTAGAGATGAATATGAAGTTAGTGATATAACAACTAAATTCATCTTTGGGTCAATCATAAAGGATAGACAATGTAAGATTGATAGCTTGAGATAAGGATTGAGTTAAACTGCTCAAGCACCCCAAAGCTTCATATCATCTCTAGGTACCTGCAAAAACTTATTAAGTATATTTTGGTACCCATCTCATGATGGGTCCATCAAGGTTAGCCAATAAGGACTTAGGCACCCAAATAGCCTTAGTCCTAGAATGTGGTGAACTCATCACCTTTCTAGCACAAGTCTCATTTTTGGGTCTCCTAAGATAATATGAATGAATTGACATGATAGGCTTAGGAAACTTACTCATGGGACAATCCTTGCATAGGTGTCCCTTTCTTCGGCAAGTGTAGCAAATCTGATTTTTATTTTTGCAAGGCTCCTTCTTACCTTGCTTCTTGTTTGCTACATGGTCAGTGAGCCTCTTTCTTTCTAAAGTTAAGCCACTATCTTTTATGTAGGGACATGACTTAATCTCATGTCCCTTCTCATGACATTGATAACACTTTCTAGTGCATCTTCTCTTATTTGGAAGAGTGGCTTGTTTGTTACCTTGTGTGGAGCATGTGGAGGCTTGGTTGAGACACTTGTCATGAGCTTTGGCTTTCTTCTCTTGATGTTTGCTCATGCCTTTCTTAGGGAACTTAGCATTCTTTTGAAGGGGTTTTGTGCATGTTGCGATTGTCCCCTTCTCAAGCTTCTTCACCATGTTATCATGGTTATCCTGAGAAGGTTGAGCATGACACTTTCCCTTCAAAAGAGTTAAGCTCCTTCTTAGCCTTCCAACTTCTTCCTTGAGCACTTTATTTTCTTGTGTGATAGAAATATCACTAATTCCTGGAATTTCTAGCTCAATGGAAGATTGGCTTTCTTGAGAGCAACATTTGTTAGCACATGATAATATAGTTTCTATTTGAGTACATGTGCATATGTGAGGTTGGTATGATTTCAAATTAGTTAACACAACCTCATGAGCCATTTCTAGCATGATATGTGAATCTATAAATTTATTATGGGAGCACACAAGCATATCATGTTTTTCTTGCAAAGCTAGATTTTCAATATTTAGGTTTTCTATCGTGTTCTTGAGCATAGTATTTTCTTTTTCTAATTGAGCAACACATGATAAAGCATTTGAAGTACTAGTTTGCTCAATTGAAACCTTTTCATACCTTTGGACCAAATGATCATGAGAGCACTTTAGCTTTTCATGCTCTTTGGTCAACTTCTCTAAGTCTTCGATTTTTCTGATGAGGAAGTCTTCTTGCTTATAAAGCATTTCTTTTTGTTCTTTTGCTCTTTTCATGAGTTTGAGCAAGCTCATCCGATTTTTCTTGCTTAGTTGAGTGAAGAATTGTTGAAGATTGTCCTCATCTTCACTGTCACTTTCATGCTCCATCTCATCCTCACTTTCGCTTTCACTGTCACTCCCATTAGCGACAAAGCACATATGAGAAGTGGATTTGAAAGACGAACCTTGTGAAGAGGTGGATTCGTCGTTTAGTCTCCATCGATCATTTTCTTCTTCTTCAATCTTGTTCTTCGCCTCATCTTCCTTCATTTTGAGGAACATCCTTTCGGCGATTCTCATGGCAAGATCTATTGCCATAGGATCAACATCTGCACCAAAAGATAAAGTTGAGGCAACCTCAACTTTTTCAAGCTTAGAACCACTTTCGTTTCTTAGTCCCCCCGACATGATCTTTTCCTCACGCGGTTAAGCGTTAGAACGAGGATTAGGCTCTGATACCAATTGAAAGTTGCCTAGAGGGGGGTGAATAGGCAAGTTAAAACTTTTTCAACCAAAACTAGAAGCAAACTGGGTAAAACTGAATTGATCTCGAAATTCACCCAGTTAACTTTGGAAATGAGATGTTCTAAATGATCCACAGGGTTCAAAGTAGTAGATCTGAGAAGGGCACTTCTCAAAGTCCACACACCAAAAAGATATAAACAAATCTTTCACAGAATAGTGAGAGAACGAAGAACACGTATAAGCACAATGAACAAGAACACAAGAGACACAAGATTTACCCCGAGGTTCGGTCACACCACCAAGGTGCCCTACTTCCTCGTTGAGGCGCCCACAAAGAGCCGGGTCTCTTTCAACCCTAATCCTCCCTTTGTCGACCACAAAGGTCAAGCTCACACAGTAATCTTTGCTCAAACGAGCGGGTAATACAAACTTTCTTGTGGTCTTCCACAAGATTTGGAGACTCACAAGAGACACCTAGTCGTCTAGGAGCTAGAAGCTCCAAGAGTAATGAATCCACAAAGAACTCGATGTAGTATCAAAGCTCGAATGAAGAAGAGAAAGAGAGATGTGGAGATGAATCACAAAAACCGCAGCTCTCAAACTCACTCAAAGATTTCTCTCCAAAGATTTGAAATGGGAGAGGCAAGAGATGTGTGAGAGAGAGTGGGAGGTGTTCTTCAAGTTAGAAATGGAGTTTGGGTCATGCTCTTCTGTGGGGAGAGAGGTAGGAGTGAGTATATATAGGTGGGGCTTTAAAACTAGCCATTGGGCTGATTTTGGCTGTGAAGGATCGGTTGAACCGCCCCTAGGACCGGTTCAACCGCCTGGGGCAGGCTGACAGTCAGTCTACTAGTCAGACTGGTAGACTACAGGTCAGACTGCAAAAACAGGTCCTGACACCGGTTGAACCGCCCCTAGGGCTGGTTCAACCGCCTGGGGGTCAGACTCGCAGTCAGTCTGCCAATTAGGAGGTCAGACCGGTCAAGTGACCCGGACACCGGTTGAACCTCTCTTAGGACCGGTTCAACCGGTTTTGACCAGTGAGGTCCAGAAAAAACCCGGCTAAACTTTCCTTGGACCCCGGTTGATCTTGCCCTGGACCCCAGTTGAACCTGCCGGGACCCCGGTTGAACTTGAAGTTCAGCTGGAGTTGAGAAAGCTCAACTCAGCTGAAGTTCAGCTCAACTGAAAAGCTCAGCTGCAGTTGAAGAAGCTCAACTCAGCTGAAGTTCAGCTCAGCTGCTTTTTAACAAGAACACTCTAGGTTTCTCAAACCTAACCGTGGTCAACCATAGAACGTTCAAGAGATTTTTGGTTTTCAAAAATAGCTTTTGAATATAGAGGCTTGAGCTTTGGCAAATACCAACCTTCTTTTTGGATCCCTCTTTATAGTACGACGATTCCTATACTCAAGTTAAATAAAATATAATTAAGTAAACTCCTTGAGTAATTGGTGTCTCGTGTGTGATTTCTCCATGGCGTTGTTTCATAAGGATCACAAACATCTTTGTCTCACCTTTTGAAGCAAACACAACTCAAACCCTGTGACTTGTACCATATCACCATATATGAGTTCAAATCATGGCTTCAAGTCACCGTACTGATGCATCAACATGTTATAACTCTTCATAGCTGATTAGTTCATCGACTTAGTGCAAGTACTCTCTTCTTCACCTTAGCCATGGTACCTCGGTCCACAAGCCATCACTTGGCCTTCACCTTCGCTTAGTTCCTCGAAGCCCTTTCCTTGCTATCTTCACCCTATCAAGCCATTCTTGAGTCACATCATATTGAGCATCCATTGAGAGAATCATTTCTTCAATATTGTGAACCTTGCTTGAATGTCTTCTAGATATAACCGTTAAGATCAATCAAGCTCTAGTTTGATTCTCATAGAAGCATATATGGACTGATAGTAATATGGTCAAGCCAGTTCACGATTCCTCATATCTTATTTACTTTGGCTTGACCAATCCTCTTAATCACTTCATCCTCTATTCTGATCATATGTTGTAGTGATTTCTCAGGTCTTGTCCATATATTCATACCAATATAGAGATCATATTATATCCATTTGCATTGTCTCATTGGTTATTTAACCTCGTGTTGAATCTTTGTTCACTGATCATTATACACTATTCAAGTATGTTCATCATACTGAATTTCCTGTTCATCACTTAGCAAACTCGTTAGACCTTTAAATGTGTTGTTATCCAAATCACCAAAACTCACAAAAGGGATGAATGCACTTTCAGCTGTCTTACCCCCACGGGTTGAGTTTTTAAGAATAGGTCCCTTTCCATAAGGGTGGTTCGAACAGTCTGGTCAAGGATAAGTGCGGGAAATGAATCAACTACTGCTGTTTCTGCTGCTGTTTCCTCATCTCACCGTGGCACTTAGCCGCTTACACCATGCACAATTAGTGATTGATCACATAACTTGACACTTGAGAATACAATCTTTGCTTTCCTACTAAACCAGTAACCTTCCTAATCAATTAGTAGTTGGTAAGGCACCAATTAAATAGGAAGGTGACAAATTATCTTTGGTAACAAATTATCCTAGGAAATAGGGCTCCTTATTTTAGATGGTAACCCCTGCCATAATCCTACTGCTACAGTACACACTTTTGTTCAGCATCCTTAAGGTTAGATGCAGAGCTAGACTGAAATACATATGGGTTCAGCTCTTATATGTATTCTCTTAACCTTACACACTCAGTGTTGGGTGTTTCACAAAATTTTTACATTTGGCTCAACAGCTGCAAAAATGCCTCTACAAATAAAGTCAGCTACCAAATAATAGTGTCGGGGACCATAATTAGGGGTACCCTCAAGACGCCTAATTCTCAGCTGGTAACCCCCATCAGCATAAAGCTGCAGAGGCCTGATGGGTTTGATTAAGTCAGGGATCAGTCCATACGAGCGACTTGATCACGCCACGCCCGAGCCTAGCCTCGGGCGAGGGCAGCCGACCCTGAGATATTTCCGTCTCGCCCGAGGCCTCCTCTTTCACGGTAGACGCATCTCCGGCTCGCCCGAGGCAATGCCTTCGATAAGAAGTAACCCTGACTAAATCACCGCGCCGACCGACCAAATCACTGGGGCCTTTAACGCAAAAGGTAAGACTGACGGGTAGCCAGGCTTGGCCAAAAGCGCCAGAGGAAGCTCCGCCCGACCCAGGGCTCGGACTCGGGCTAAGGCCCCGGAAGACGGCGAACTCCGCTCCGCCCGACCCAGGGCTCGGACTCGGGCTAAGGCCCCGGAAGACGGCGAACTCCGCTCCGCCCGACCCAGGGCTCAGACTCGGGCTAAGGCCCCGGAAGACGGCGAACTCCGCTCCGCCCGACCCAGGGCTCGGACTCGGGCTAAGGCCCCGGAAGACGGCGAACTCCGCTCCGCCCGACCCAGGGCTCGGACTCGGGCTAAGGCCCCGGAAGACGGCGAACTCCGCTCCGCCCGACCCAGGGCTCGGACTCCACCCCGACCTCTGCCGAACGACCTCCACCTCGCCCGACCCAGGAGCTCAGGTTCGGCCTCGGCCATGCAGGACAGACTCGACCTCGGCCTCGGAGGAGCCTCCACGTCGCCCGACCTAGGACACAAGCCCGCCACGTCAACAGGAAGCGTCATCATCACCCTACCCCGAGCCGACTCGGGTCGCAGAGAGCAGGACCGACGTCCCATCTGGCTAGCCCCACCAGACAGGCAATGATGGCGCCCCGCTGGGCCATGACGACGGCGGCTCCCAGCTCCCTTACGAAAGCAGGGGGACGTCAGCAAGGGCCCAACCTCTCCGACAGCTGTCCCTCCACCCGGCTCCATTGCTTCTCCGACAGCCACGACGCTACATTAGCTGGGTGCCAAGATCTCTCCGGCTGCCACCTTAGCATGTACTTAGGGCACTAGCACTCCCCCGCTAGACACGTAGCACCTTGCTACACCCCCATTTGTACACCTGGATCCTCTCCTTACGCCTATAAAAGGAAGGACCAGGGCCTTCTTAGAGAAGGTTGGCCTCGCGGGGACGAAGGGCAGGGGCAGGCGCTCTCTCGGGGCCGCTCGCTCCCTTCACCCGCGCGGACGCTTGTAACCCCCTACTGCAAGCGCACCCGACCTGGGCGCGGGACGAACACGAAGGCCGCGGGATTCTCCGACTCCCTCACGACCCGGCTCCGGCCACCTCTCTCTCGCTCTCTCTCCCCCCTTCGCGCTCGCCCACGCGCTCGACCCATCTGGGCTGGGGCACGCGGCACACTCACTCGTCGGCTCGGGGACCCCCCGGTCTCGGAACGCCGACAGTTGGCGCGCCAGGTAGGGGCCTGCTGCGTGTTGACGAGCAGATTCCCGTCAAGCTCCAGATGGGCAGTCTCCAACGACCTCTTCAACCCGGGACGGTGCTCCATTTCGGGAGTCTCGAGTTCATATCCTTCGACGGCAGCTACGACATGATACTCCTTCCACCGCCGTGCGACAGCGACAATGGTGGCGGACAGCCCGCCCGCCGGCGGCGGAATCGACGACGTCTTTCCCGCGTGGGGGAAGGACAACTTTCGAGCTCGCCCCATCCTCTCCCTCGCCATCGGAGGAGGGGGCGGGGCAGCCAAGGCCAAGCGGGAGGCTGCGCTCAGTCGACTGTCGAGCAGATCGACATCCCCAGCGCCCCAACGGAGGACGCGTCGGGCATCACCCACGCGTTTGAGGCGAAGGCGAGCGCCGCCCCCCCGCGACACGCCGATCCCGAGCAAGTGGACGACGCCAGCACGCTCACGGAGGACCTACAGGACGTCGCCCTCGCACCCAGGATGACAGCATGATCAGCCCCCGATGCGACTTCGTCGATCCTCGTCGACCAAAAGGTACGGGCTGATTCCCATCCTTTGTCATTTCGACTCGGCCTCAACCCACCTAGCAACCTCGCTTTGGCGGGCGCTCACACTGAGGCGAGTGCAACCTCTCTGGGGTTTCGCGTGCGGTCGCCTTAGGACCGATTGACGGGTGTCTCGACCTACGGACCCTCTGGGTCCGAGGAAGATGACGACCCCAGCATCTGCTGGGATTTCTCTGGATCTGGCAACCCCAGTGCCATGCGGGACTTCATGACCGCATGTGACTACTGCCTCTCCGACTGTTCCGACGGCAGCCGCAGCCTTGACGACAAGGACTGCGGCCCGGGCCGCGAATGTTTCCACGTCGAGCTAGGGGATCCCTCCGGAGGCAGCTGTCTCGGCATGCCGGAGGATGGTGATCCCCCTAGGCCAGCGCCTCGCGCCGACATCCCGCGGGAGCTAGCTGTGGTCCCCGTTCCGGCGGGGGGTCACGACCCACAGCTCGAGCAAGTCTGCGGGGCGCAGGCCGGGCTCGATGAGGGAGCAGGAGCGCTCGAGGCAATCCGCCGGAACGTCGGGCATGTATGGGCGAGCCAGCCCCCGGCCGGAGGAATACGTCACCTGCCCCAAGGTCTCCAGCACCGCATCGCCAACGATGCCAGGGACAGACCGCCACCCGCATCCGGCGGAACCGGTCAGGACCTGGCCGCCGCAGCGATGCTCCTCCGCGCGATGCCGGAGTCATCAACCACCGAGGGTCGGCGAATCCAGGGAGAGCTCAAGCATCTCCTGGAAGGCGCTGCGGCCCGGCGGGCCGAGAGCTCTGCCTCCCGAAGGCAGGGGTACCCCTCGGAACTTCGTGCCGCGACTTCCCGACTCACGCGGGAAGCCTCGGTCTACACCGGGCGCACGCGCAATACCGCGCCTGCGGCCCCGGGCCACCTCGGTGACGAGCACCCTCATCGCGACCGTCGGGCCCGCCTCGACGAAAGGGTGCGCCGAGGTTATCACCCCAGGCGTGGGGGACGCTACGACAGCGGGGAGGATCGGAGTCCCTCGCCCGAACCACCCGGTCCGCAGGTCTTCAGCCGAGCCATTCGGCGGGCGCCGTTTCCGCCCTGATTCCGACCCCCGACTACTATCACAAAGTACTCGGGGGAAACGAGACCGGAATTGTGGCTTGCGGACTACCGCCTGGCCTGTCAACTGGGTGGGACGGACGACGACAACCTCATCATCCGCAACCTCCCCCTGTTCCTCTCCGATACCGCTCGCGCTTGGTTGGAGCACCTGCCTCCGGGGCAGATTTCCAACTGGGAGGATCTGGTCCAGGCTTTCGCCGGCAACTTCCAGGGCACGTACGTACGCCCCGGGAATTCCTGGGACCTCCGAAGCTGCCGGCAACAGCCGGGAGAGTCCCTTCGGGACTACATCCGGCGATTCTCGAAGCAGCGCACCGAGCTGCCCAACATCACCGACTCCGATGTCATCGGCGCGTTCCTTGCCGGCACCACCTGCCGTGACCTGGTGAGCAAGTTGGGTCGCAAGACCCCCACCAGGGCAAGCGAGCTGATGGACATCGCCACCAAGTTCGCCTCTGGTCAGGAGGCGGTCGAAGCCATCTTCCGAAAGGACAAGCAGCCCCAGGGCCGCCCGTCGGAAGATGCACCCGAGGCGTCTACTCCGCCCGGCGCCAAGAAGAAAGGCAGGAGGAAGTCGCAAGCGAAACGCGACGCCGCCAGCACGGACCTTGTCGCCGCCGCCGAGTACAAGAACCCTCGGAAGCCCCCCGGAGGCGCCAACCTCTTCGACAAGGCACTAAAGGAGACGTGCCCCTACCATCAGGGGCCCGTCAAGCACACCCTCGAGGAGTGCGTCATGCTTCGGCGCCACTTCCACCGGGCCGGGCCACCCGCAGAGGGTGACAGGGCCCGCGACGACGGCAAGAAGGAAGATCACCAAGCAGGAGAGTTCCCCGAGGTCCGCGACTGCCTCATGATCTACGGAGGGCATGCGGCGAACGCCTCGGCTCGGCATCGTAAGCAGGAGCGTCGGGAGGTCTGCTCGGTGAAGGTGGCGGCGCCAGTCTACCTAGACTGGTCCGACAAGCCCATCACCTTTGACCGGGATGACCACCCCGACCACGTGCCGAGCCCAGGGAAGTACCCGCTCGTCGTCGATCCCGTCATCGGCGACGTCAGGCTCACCAAGGTCCTGATGGATGGAGGCAGCTGCCTCAACATCATCTACGCTGAGACCCTCAGGCTCCTGCGCGTCGATCTGTCATCCGTCCGAGCAGGCGCTGCGCCCTTCCACGGGATCATTCCCGGGAAGCGCGTCCAGCCCCTCGGACGGCTCGACCTCCCTGTCTGCTTCGGAACACCCTCCAACTTCCGAAGGGAGATTTTGACGTTCGAGGTGGTCGGGTTCCGAGGGACCTACCACGCAGTGTTGGGAAGGCCATGCTACGCGAAGTTCATGGCCATCCCCAACTACACCTACCTGAAGCTCAAGATGCCGGGCCCCAACGGGGTCATCACCGTCGGCCCCACGTACAAACACCGCCGAGGCCCTCGCCGAGTCCGAGGCCCTCATTGCCGACCTGGAAAGCCTCTCCCGAGAGGTGCCGGACGTAAAGCGACATGCCGGCAACTTCGAGCCAGCGGAGACGGTTAAGGCCGTCCCTCTCGACCCCAGTGGCGATACCTCCAAGCAGATCCGGATCAGTTCCGGGCTCGACCCCAAATAGGAAGCAGTACTCGTCGACTTTCCCCGCGCAAACGCCGATATTTTTGCGTGGGGTCCCTCGGACATGCTTGGCATACCAAGGGATGTCACCGAGTACTCGCCGGATATTCGGGCAAGAGCCCGACTCGTCAAACGGCCTCTGCACGGACGACGCCCGGGGGCTGCGCCCTTCCCCCACTCACATACGAGGATCAGTCATCAAGGAAGGGTCGGCCTCGCCCCGGCGGAGCCCGACCCTCCCTCGGGGGCTAAAAAGGGGGAACCTCTCTCGTCGAGTTTGGATGCACCTCTCCGCGTCAAAGAAATTCTTTTTGCGATCAAGAAGGGGTTTTTGCGTTCTCCCGGATGCGTCAGAAGCAGGGTCCCGAGGAGCGAACTTGGGTACAAATAAGTGGTGAGACCGACTGAGCCGAGGAACGCCTATGCCTCCGGGCTAGGGACACCTCACTCATCGCCTGCCACGGGAAAAAAAAAGAGAGACCCAGCTCGGGAAATCACCCTGTTGTTGACAAGTCGGGCCAGGCGCGCAAATTGAAACAGAACAGAGTATGACTTCACGCAAGAGAAGTAAAATGTCCAGGCCTCGGCGGCCGCGGCAAATCGCACATCCAACAGAAATTGTTCCAACAAAAGTCAGGCGTCGCCTTGGGAAGGCGCCGCACCCTCAGAGCCACTCCCGCCGTCGGTAGGGTCCACCTCCGCTCCCGGCGGCGGCACAGGAGGAAGAATCTCCACCTCGAAGACGGTCGCCAGCGCCGCGCTCGGACCCGCAGCGACCGCGTCGAGCCGCTGAATTTCCGCCAGCGCCGCCTCGTCTTCGTCAGGAAGGCAATACCCCTCACTGACCCGCTCCAGGTCCACGACGTAGTGGGAAGCGAGCACGGCGAAGGCCCGCCTGACGCCGTGGTGTAGCGCCCCGCGGACTCTACCGCGCGCGTAACCACCTAGGGCTTGAAGACGGCTTTGGGGGGAGCTCCCTGAAGGGACGTCGCTGGGACCAAGGGTCCGATAGACATCCGAGACGGCCTCGGACATGACCGCGAGATCGGCCTCCCTCTGCTCAGCAGCCCCGTCGAGCGCCTCGGCGAGCGCTTTGGCAGACTCGTCGAGGGCAGACTCGAGCTCTGCGAACAACCAGAAGAAAGACCTCAAACACAAGCGGAAGAAACGGACAAGATCGAGAACCGAGGACGGTCGAGCCATACCTCCGGCTCAGACGCGCTGCTCTGAGGCCGCGACTTGGGCTGCGGCCAGATCGGCCGCGAGGGTCTTGGCCCGGCTTTCGGCCTCGGCAGCCTGGCCCCGAGATTGGTCCCGCTCCTCGGCAACCTGGACGAGCTCCGACCGCTGCCTTAGCACCTCTGTGCGCGCCGCCGCCGCCTCGGCCCTCAGGTCAGCACAGAGCAACTGGAGGTCCGCTATCTTGGCGTCCTGCTGAGAAAGGCGCGAGGTAGCCCCGGCGAGCGAAGTCCTCAGGGACCGCAGCGAGCCCCAGACGTCGACCTCGCGGCGGATGAACGACGACTTGGCGGCGCTCCGGTCCGTCAGATCCTGGAAAGGAAGACAAGGCATCACAGCGAACGCCTCGCTCGCAGAAGGGAGAAGGTATGCCTGAAACCGTTACCTGGAGGATTTTTGGGACGTCCCCGCAGAGAACCTCCAGCGACGATCGGAGCGACCCCACCGCTGCTTCCGCACGATTGCGGAGCTCGTCCCAGGACCGGTCCTCCTGTTCGTCGTCGAGAACGAAGATAGGGTCCGGAGCCTCACGGGTCCGGAATCGGAGCAACTGGCCCCGGGCCTCGGGGCTCCGCCGCACAGCGACAAGGCTGCTGCCCGCCTGGATGAATTGCGCGCCCATGCCCACCTCTTCCGAAGCCCCGGGCGCCGACGCTGCGGCCGTCTCGACGCCGGCAGCAACCATATGCTCTCCGACTGGGGCGATGCCAACTGCGGTGGCGGCAGGCGCCGGCATGGCCGACGCGGCCGGCGGGCTCGGGACCGCGTCGGCGCCGGCCGCCTCCCCGATCACAATGGCCGCCTCGGCAGAGGAGCCCGCCTCGGGGACCTGCTCCCCCGGGACATGCGACGCCTGAGCCCCGTGCGGCAAAGCGCCCTGCGGAAGGGTCGGCTGAGCGGCGGGGCCCGGGATGGCGCCAAGCGCCTGGACCAACGCCGTCTTAAGGGCCTTCCGGGGCGCCAGGTCGGTAGGGCCATGGCTCCGCTTGCTGAAAATAAAGAAAAAGGAAGAAAGGGAAAATCACGGCCAAGACGTATGAATGAAGCGCCGGGATGAAGACATTCCAAGGTACTTACCCGCTCCGGGCCATGATCCACTGTGCCTGGGGGGAGGTCTCTTGGCTCCCGCTCCCTGGAACCACCGCCGGGGCCCGCCTCGCTGACAGCCCTGGCACCGCCCTCGCCTTGGGCGCCCCTGGCGCCCGGGAGGCGGACTGCCCAGGCGCCGCCATGGCAACCTGAGGACCGCTCCCCCGCGCTGCCGGCGCGGGGGACGGCTCTCGAGGGACGAACCCCTCGACCCGGTTCCCTGGAGTCGCGTTAGCTCCTCCAGCCGAGGGATCAAGTACCCTCTCAGGTTGTCCCCGCCCCTCAGGTCGGGGATCCGGCGTCTCGGCCCCAGGAACCGACAACATCGGCCTGCTCGGGGGCTGACTCGACAGCTCTCGGCCACACCCCGAGCTGGGGCTGAGGCCGAGACGGGCGGCCATGTTGTCCTCCTCCTCCTCATCATTGTCGTCGTCGTCATCGGATGTCTCCGGCGACAGCTCCCTGGGGAGTCCTTCCCTCTCCTGCTGGCGACGGCGTTTCTCCAGGGCGTCCCGAGCCCGCCTCCGCTTGCGGGCCCGGGCCTTCTCCGCGTCCTTTTTCTTTTTCTCCTCCTCCGCGGCGACCCGCCGCGCTGCCCGACCCACCGCGTCCTCCGGGACCCGCGGCAAGGAGGGTTTGTGCCGTCCCACCTCCTAAAAAGAGGGAGAGGGGAAAAGAAACCCAATCATGAGAACCGGGAGCAACCCGGTATATGAGGAAGGAAGGAGCGAACACTTACCAGAACGATGCACCCCTGGCCGGGGCGCATTCGAGGTTGGGAGAGGGCGTGGGGGTCCGGCTTCCCCATCGCGGCCGACACCCGCCATTGGAGGGCGTCATGGGGAAGAGGATCAGGGGACATCCGTGACCCCTCCCAGTCGGCCTCCAGGGTCATCTCCCAGAGCGACAGCCGCCGTTCCGCCAAGGGGAGCACCCTCCGACGGTGGATGGCGGCAACCACTCCCGCGGCGGTGAGTCCTTCCTCCCGCAACACCTTCAGGGCCTGGAGAAGAGGCTCGAGGTTCTTCTGCCTCTCGTGTGGAGTCCCGTGGCGCCAGGCGTCGGGAGCGGCGGTGACAACCCGCTGAGAGAACGGCGGGAGCAACTCTCCGTCGTTCCGGAGGTAGAACCACCGGCGCTGCCAACCCTTGTTGGAGGATGCGAGGACGGCAGGGATATACTGCAACGACCGCGACTGCCTCAACAAAAGGGTGCAGCCGCCGGCCCGCACCGCTGCGCGGACCTTCCTCTCCCCCGTCGGCGAGGCAAAAAGCTCGGCGAAGAAGAGATGGGTCCACAAATCCCAGTGGGGGGCGATCCCCAAATACCCCTCGCACACCGCCACGAAGATAGCGGCCTGCGCGATGGAGTTGGGGGTGAGGTTGTGCAACTCCACCCCGTAATGGAACAGGATGGCCCGCATAAAGCGGCTCATCGGCACACCAAATCCCCGCTCATGGAAGGAGATGAAGCTCACAACGTACCCCGGCGGAGGGGATGGAGCGACTCCACCCGCGGGAGGAATCCATTCCGGCCGCTGCTCGTCGGTGAGGGGGCGGAGCAAACCCTCGCCGACGAGGTCCTCCAGGTCGCCCGCCGTCACCGTGGAGAAGGGCCACGGGTCGCGCGGTGGGATGATGGTCCCCCGGTCAGCCATCACCGAAGCTGAAAGGATGGCGGCGCGAAGGACAGGGGAGGGCGGTTTTCTCTTCCCTGGCTAGATCTCTCAGACTGCAAAAAACCTAAGAGGGAGACAAGCAGTGGAGTCGAGAACCGTCACCGGACCCTCTCCGGGGGATATAAAGACCAAGGTGACGGCGGTTCCAACGTACCGCCCGAACCGGATGCGGGGTTCAAAAAACGCAAAGCGAAACAACCGTTCCTCGAACGGCTCGCGCACGCAACGGCAGCCTCGCCGACCGCTCGCCCCGGCGCATTAACTCCGCGCCTCGACGGGCAGCGCTTCTGGCAGGAGCAGCTGGTGACGTTTCGCCTTCGCGACCACACCAAAAAAGGTACGCCACGACGTTCAATTTCGAATCCTTTTTCCCTTTTCCTTCTTTCTCTATCTCTTGCAACAGGGACCGAGAAAGGGGATACCCCCAAAAGGGATCCTTCCCCGTGAAGGAACTAGGCTCCGAGCCTCCTTACTGATCAGGGGTTCGAAGGCTGGCCCCCCGAAGGGTTCAACGGCCGCCTCAGATCGCGTGGGCCTGACACCCACTACTGGTCAGGGGTTCGAAGGTCGGCTCCCGAAAGGTCCCACGACCGCCTCAGGCTACCCGGGCTCCGCGCCCATTACTGATCAGGGGTTCGAAGGCTGGCCCCCTGAAGGGTTCACAGTCGCCTCAGACACCGAGCGAGGGATGACCAGGGGTACGTTCGATACATAACCAAGGCTCGGGCTGCGCTCCCGAGGTACCCTAGGACATTTCCGAGACCAGCGGGAACGACTCTGTAACGGAATCCCATCAGAGGGAGGCAACGAGCCCTCGGACCCCGTCGCCAGGGGACCGGGTCCGGCAGATCACCCGCACGTACTTTTGGGCGTGCCTCCGGGCCCCTAGCCGACCCCCAACGAACGGGGCATGGACGTCCACTCGGATTACCCGATTGCAGCTCACCGGAGACACCATGTTCGGTGCCCATCGAGGGTAACATGGTGCTCTCCCCCCCTCCTCCTTGCGGAAAGGCGACGTAGGGGCGTATGTAAAAAAGCCGAGTCTGTCCCTGATCGTCCTCTCGCTCTGTGCGGAGGCTCGGGGGCTGCTCTCGCAAACCCGGCTCCGGCCGAACCGTTGACAGCGTCAACATACCAGCCCGAGAACTTGGGCCCCGACAGTGCACCTGGGCTACGGCCTGTTCGCATGAGGGAACCACCAGACCAGCCGAAGCATTACGCAAGGCATTAAGACCTCGAAGGAGTGAAACCACTCCTCCGAGGCCTCGGGGGCTACACCCGGCGGGTGCGCTCGCGCGCACCCACCGGAACAAAGTACAACCGAGAAAGGCTGGTCCCCTTGCAAAAAAGTGCGACAAAAGCCTCCAAGCGAGTGTTAACACTCCCTTCGAGGCTCGGGGGCTACTGTCGGGGACCATAATTAGGGGTACCCTCAAGACGCCTAATTCTCAGCTGGTAACCCCCATCAGCATAAAGCTGCAGAGGCCTGATGGGTTTGATTAAGTCAGGGATCAGTCCATACGAGCGACTTGATCACGCCACGCCCGAGCCTAGCCTCGGGCGAGGGCAGCCGACCCTGAGATATTTCCGTCTCGCCCGAGGCCTCCTCTTTCACGGCAGACGCATCTCCGGCTCGCCCGAGGCAATGCCTTCGATAAGAAGTAACCCTGACTAAATCACCGCGCCGACCGACCAAATCACTGGGGCCTTTAACGCAAAAGGTAAGACTGACGGGTAGCCAGGCTTGGCCAAAAGCGCCAGAGGAAGCTCCGCCCGACCCAGGGCTCGGACTCGGGCTAAGGCCCCGGAAGACGGCGAACTCCGCTCCGCCCGACCCAGGGCTCGGACTCGGGCTAAGGCCCCGGAAGATGGCGAACTCCGCTCCGCCCGACCCAGGGCTCGGACTCGGGCTAAGGCCCCGGAAAACGGCGAACTCCGCTCCGCCCGACCCAGGGCTCGGACTCGGGCTAAGGCCCCGGAAGACGGCGAACTCCGCTCCGCCCGACCCAGGGCTCGGACTCGGGCTAAGGCCCCGGAAGACGGCGAACTCCGCTCCGCCCGACCCAGGGCTCGGACTCCACCCCGACCTCTGCCGAACGACCTCCGCCTCGCCCGACCCAGGAGCTCAGGTTCGGCCTCGGCCATGCAGGACAGACTCGACCTCGGCCTCGGAGGAGCCTCCACGTCGCCCGACCTAGGACACAAGCCCGCCACGTCAACAGGAAGCGTCATCATCACCCTACCCCGAGCCGACTCGGGTCGCAGAGAGCAGGACCGACGTCCCATCTGGCTAGCCCCACCAGACAGGCAATGATGGCGCCCCGCTGGGCCATGACGACGGCGGCTCCCAGCTCCCTTACGAAAGCAGGGGGACGTCAGCAAGGGCCCAACCTCTCCGACAGCTGTCCCTCCACCCGGCTCCATTGCTTCTCCGACAGCCACGACGCTACATTAGCTGGGTGCCAAGATCTCTCCGGCTGCCACCTTGGCATGTACTTAGGGCACTAGCACTCCCCCGCTAGACACGTAGCACCTTGCTACACCCCCATTTGTACACCTGGATCCTCTCCTTACACCTATAAAAGGAAGGACCAGGGCCTTCTTAGAGAAGGTTGGCCTCGCGGGGACGAAGGGCAGGGGCAGGCGCTCTCTCGGGGCCGCTCGCTCCCTTCACCCGCGCGGACGCTTGTAACCCCCTACTGCAAGCGCACCCGACCTGGGCGCGGGACGAACACGAAGGCCGCGGGATTCTCCGACTCCCTCACGACCCGGCTCCGGCCACCTCTCTCTCGCTCTCTCTCCCCCCTTCGCGCTCGCCCACGCGCTCGACCCATCTGGGCTGGGGCACGCGGCACACTCACTCGTCGGCTCGGGGACCCCCCGGTCTCGGAACGCCGACAAATAGATTACTAATATTTCAATAGCTATCTACCAATAATCATTAAACTCCTATGTAAAAATTAAACACTTAAGAACTTGAATCCTACATGTTCAGCTTATTCTGCTTTGCTTTAGATGGAACCTCTCTTAGACACTTTCCAGTGTGCATGTCCTCAAAGCAAATGATCATGTTCTCTTCCATGGCGTAAAAATAAGCAATGTTAACATGACTAGTTAATAGAAATTGTCAACAGAAAAGGATTCAAGAAGTATAGAAAACAAGGAAAAAATAGGCAGTGACATCATTTCTACCAGGTTTGATATCCCGGTGGGTGATATTACGATCATGACAAGCCTTCAGTCCCATCAACTAAGGAAAAAAAATAAAATAAGTTAATATACAAAACCACCAATAAGAAGTAATTTGCAGAACAAGTGTTGCTCTTTTTATTTATTAGACTGTTGATGGTAGCTTACATCTAGAAGAAACTAAAATGCCTCCATAGCAATGTTTTAAAGTCGAGCGACTAGTCGACTAGTCGAGAAGTCAGGATGGACGACTCAACTTTATTCCTAGTCGCTCGACTCGTCGACTAGTCGACGAGTAGTCATGACTAGTCGGTGCAGTTAAGTCAGTCGACTTATTTGGGCCAAGTAAAAAATTATCCCAATAGCCCACACAGTCTTCTCAGTTATAAAGGGTAAAACCCTAAACCTACTGTTCAGTTTATCTAGCAACCGCCAGCACGTGCAGAGCACGTACGCGGCCGCCGACCAGCCAAAGCGCCGTCACCCACCTGCCAGCCGGAGCGTCGCTGCCCACCGGCCAGTCGGAGTACCGGCGCCCACCAGAGCCCCCACCCCCGCCATGTAGCAGAGACCCCCTCCCCCCAAGCCACACAGCAGAGCCTCGTGGCCCCTGCACTCGCTGAGCAGTAGAGCACCGCCGCCCGCTAGCTCGCCGGATATGGCTGCCGCTGGTGATCCACCTCTTCCTATTGACGTTGAGGTATGTCCCCAATCCCCATCCTCCTTCCTCTCTCCCCTACTCCTTCCCTTTCGTGTTTGATTGCTGCCTCTCCTACACGCTCTGTAGTCTGTACCCTCTGCTCTGCTCAATGGAACATGTTCATTCAAGCCATCTCTCACTCTTCCTCTCCCTGCCATCGTCTTTATTATACAGGCAGCAAGCCAAGGGAATCGAAGTGTTCCATATGATCCATCCAAGGACCCGTTGAGAAGGCCAGCTAAGCCCAAGGATCGAGCATGGAAGTATGCATTTTGGTCAAAATTGGAGAAGAAGGATGTCAGGGCCTAAGGAGGTCCACGGAGGTACTGCGGCAGCAGTAGCCATGGGCCCTCCAAGGGGGATTAGATAAGGATAGTCAGAGATAAGATTAGTTGAGATTATTTAGGAGATTAGTTGAGATTATCTAGGAAGGTTATCAGTAAGTTTGTTGAGAGTTTTTAGGAGAGTTTTAAGGAGATAAGGATCTCTAACTAGATAGGGACGGTCAGTCGGCCTATTTATGTAATCAATGGATGAGAAATAAAGTGGGCAAACATTAGAAGGGAGAAACTCTCCTCTTGTTCGTCCGTGGGCGGAGGCCTCCGGTCGACGTTCCTGCCCATCAATACTCCTCTCCAATCCCTCACCGATCTAGCGACCATAACAAAGGATCTCTTCCAATGTACTTTGTGCAACTAGCAAGTGTTTGTTGGAGTAGGGAGAATGAAGCGGCACCTTTGTGGAGGTTATCCTGATGTAGGGAAATGTCCAAAAGCTATTGCAGAAATCAGGCAAGATATGAGTGAGTATTTGAAGTCTAATTCAAGGAAATTTAAATGTGAACTTGATCTTGATGGTGAGAATGATAACTCAGCATATGAGACTCAGGTAGATCAGCCCGATATCACTGAGGGAGCAGTGATGGCCATTCTCAAGGAATGAGGCCAACATACAGCCGCCCCTGAAGTGTAACACCATAAAAATCATTAAATAAAAATAATACATTTAGTTATTAATGGTATTTATGGTAATAAATTTTCTTTTAAATGTTTGTTATTTATTTACATTCGGAATGATTTTTGATTGCTCATAAGTGATTTTGAATATTTAATAGCATTTCTTCTCGAATGAAAATCCAAATAAATAATATAATAATTATTAGTATAAAAATAAATATTCTATTTATAAATAATTTTGGTATAATTATTATGAATTTTAGGGTTATTTAAAAATATATTTTGAATTTAAAAAAATTAAAAAAGCAAAAAAAAACTAACTAAACCCTAATCCTAACCCTCAAGCCCACTAGGGGCCCACCAAGCAAGCCACTCACGCCCTACTCCCTCCCCTAGCCACCGCCACCCCCTGATTACCCCCCCTCTCTCACTCGTGTGTGGGCCCCACCCGCGCCCTCCTCTCATCTCCTCTCTCCCTCCCTATAAAATCCGGGACTCCCTTCCTCTCTTCCACCCCAAGCTTCTCTCTCCCTACCTGAGCTCGCCACCATCTCTGTCTCACTCTCCTCGCCATTAGAGCCATCGCCGCCGCCCGTGGAGACTCGCCGGAGCTCGTACTCACCGTCCACGTTCCCCGGCCGAACCCCCTGTCCCGCTCCCTACTCGGCCGACCACTTCCTGCTCGTCGACGTTCATCCCTGCGCATGAGCAAGAACACAAGGTTGAAGACAACCCGTTAATTTATTTTCTAAATCATGTTTTGAATTAATTTATGGATCTTGTGAATTATTTTTGTAATATTGATGCGATTTGGCGATTCACGTGTATGATTTTAGAGATTTCGATATTTACATGTAGCCAAAATCGAACCCCGCAGCAATACTTTGAATATGTGTATGATTTTATAATTTTAAAAATGAGTACGGTCACTATTCACTACCTCAGTGATTTTTATACTAGGAAACATTTACATATTTGATTTCACTTTAGTGTATAGAGCGATAATTGGTTAGTATTGGTATAAGTATAATTTTATTGATATAAGAAAAATAGAAGAAATACTAGGCCACGATGTTACTAGTCATAATAAAAGTATTTATAAGTATAGCACTTAATTACTTAGAATTAGTAAAGTATTTATCTATGTCATAATAACCATGAATACGTTATAAAAAGTCCCATTTAGTAATTTACTGGTACTTCTTAGAATATTAATGTTAGAAGAATTAAATAAACAATTTTTAGTTATACATATAATTTCTATTTAGAAAAGAAAGGAGAAAACAGAAAGATTAGAGTTTTCTAAAGATACTAAAATGATAGAATTGGTGTTCATATCTTTAAAATAATGACCTATCGGTTTGAATATAGTTTTCTCAACAAATATAGATTTAGTGTTTTCCTAATAGAATGACAATCATTTATTATCCCTTCACATAAAACCCATTTAGTCTCATATTTAAATATCCATAATTATATGCTTTACAATAGAAATATGTCATATAACTTTTCTAATAATAATATAATGGCTTAATTAAGTGCTCACACCGTCATAACTAAAACAATAGTTAATAATATATTAATGAATATAATATTCATTTTAAATATCTAGGTCATATGTTTCTAAACTAAAGGTAAAGATAAGTAATAGAGTAATTATGTCCTCTCATAACCTAGTTAATTAGATTTATATTTGTTCACAACTGGTTATATAGGCTTAATTAATCATTTACTCAAAATTAGTTCATATTATTTATATATATGTCACTTAGTTTTTCCTAAAGAATAAACTAAGGAAATTAGTGTTCATGTTCTTTAATAATAATTAAAATGTTAGTTTATATATTGTTTTGTATATAGCTTTCTTAATAAAGAATATAGGACATGTACTTTCTAATAAAAATAAAATATATTTGTTTGTTCATTGTCTTTTACCTAAAAGATCATTTAAGGCATATATCATAACTTTTCATAAAATAGGTGTTTAACAATAATGATCTTTTCACCTAAAACCTATTTAGACATATCTTAGTTTATCATAAGTGAATGTTTAACAATGAATTGTAATACGTTCCATAACGCTTCTAAAATTAATAACGTGTTTCGTAGCGCATTAACCTTAGATATATAACTTATATCTTTTCTAAAAAGCTAAAAAGGTTTAATATTGTTATAACATGTTTTATCGTCTTATGAACCCTTAATCTTAGACATATCACATATGATATTTTATAAAAGATTAATTTGGTGAATGCCACACTCGGTTTTAGAAGGTAAACCGAATGCGAACCATGTACGTGCTACGATCAGAAACTCCCGTACACAGCGATTACATAATTGGACATCATCAAAAAATGCTTGAAATAAATAGCGGAAAGGTACTTAATTACATCAAGATGTCCAAGACATCCATAGAGTCTATTACATAACCATTGTCTTTATCATAAATATCAAAGTGCGGAGAAACGAAACGTAGATGATAAGCCTACACAGGCAGCTGACTGGGGGTTTGCCACTAAGAATAAACTAGAACTTGTCGTAATCCTGGAACTCCTCGAAGTCCTCCATGCTGCCAGCATCACCTCATGAGCACTGAGTACAATGGGGACAACCTAGGGTGGGGGTGGTTTGTAAAGCAAGGGTGAGTACACATCAACGTACTCAGCAAATGTCCCGTTTGGCTAAAGTGGACTAGCTGTATGTGGGGTTGAGGTTAAGCAATTGCTTTTAGTTGGTCAAGTATTTATTATTATTAGTAGAGCTGAGTTTTAGTAATAAACCCAGTTATTACCCAAAAGTACTCCCTCAAAAGAGTAAATACCAGAGACCAGACTTATAACATCATTGTTAACCATCATCATAAAAGTATCCAAAGTTCTTCTAATCAAAGAGGATCCCAAGGCTGCTCTTAACCATGAGCTTGGCTGATATACCAGTTTCTAACACTCTGCAGAGGTTGCACACTTTACCCACGAGTCGTGATCCCTTCCCAGCCTGGGTTGTACAGACCCGATCTTCACTACCAAGGTGAATGGCCAAGGGATACACTACGTAGCCTTTACAAAGACTCCCCTGGTGCATAGTTGCTCATTAGGTTTCGCCAGTCGTAGAAACGTAGTACACCTCCCCAAGGTGGGTGACTAACAAAACCAAATCGAATGAACCTCTGCACCCCAACCTTGGCAGAGCGAGCACTACGCCCCGACCCCCATTGACGGTCCTTCGACAAAGCCAACTACACCCCTAGGTTCATCTAATTAATCAGCTAAGGGTGTCCCATTCCACCCTCATGGTTGCACTGTTATCCCGGGTGGTCACTCCACGAACAGGTCCTTATGGAGAGGTACTCAGGAAAAAAGGCATGAGCCCCCTAGAGTATCACAAGATCATCAACATAATCAGGATAACAGTATCGTATCATAAATGTTCACATCATGTTCATTGATTAAAGTAAAGCAAAAGCAAGATGCTTACCATGATAACCCAAAAGGTAAACAAGGATAAGGTACTTACAAACTAGTAAATCCTTAGGTTTAGATAATGTAATCTGGGACAGTGAATCATAAAGTATGTAGGACATAATAGGTCAGAAGACACTTGCCTTCACCAAGTTGTTGCTCAGGAAGGTCTCCAACAACACACTCAGGAACCTTGGACTGCTCGTTATCTAAATAAAGCAAACATGCACTCAATACATTTGGAAAGTACAAATGAACAGCACACCAAACATGTACAAACATAGGAATACATCTTAAAAAGACACAATACTATATAAGGGATAATGAGTTCAAAGTATAACATAAACTATAACATAAACTAACTTCATTTGGAAATAGATTATTATTTCTCTAAGGGTTACTCACAAATACATAACATAGTTTAATTTATTTTATTGTGACCTAAAAATTAGAACAGAGATGAATTCATGTAATACACATTATTAATCTCAGAAGTTTAAGCATGTTTTAATCTCTAGGGTTTTCCCTTTTTATTTTATTAAATACACCAAATCTATACATATATTGGTTAATATTTATCCATAAAATTAGGAAGCACAGGGTGTAAATGGAACTAATTTATTTGAACAGAGAATAATACTATGAACATTTTACAATTTGAATCACTAAATTTGGAGTTCATATGCAAAAGATATGAAATAAACAAGTTTGGAATTCAAAATATGAAATTATGTCTAATTCTGTGAATATTTAAAAGTCCATGGTTCAATCTGCAAGAATACAGGGGCCTGCGCGCGAAAACTAGGGACAGTGGGTTGATTCTAAACAAACCGAGGGCCTCTTTAATAAAACAACCGCGCGAAGGGGTATCAGACGATTCAAACCGTTAGATCTGAAACCAACGGCCGAGGTAGGGATGAAAGTGGTAATCCGAACTGTTAGAACAAATTTAATATTTTAAAATAGATATGTATAAAATTTGATGTTGATCTTTTCTTATGTTATCAAGCACATTAGTGCAAATATGAATAAAATATTATATAAGTTGTTTTATGTATTATTTGCTCCCTACAACACAAAAAGTTGAAAAAATTACCGAATTTGTTTCCGAATCCATACCGAAGTTTATATCTATTATTTGAGAAAATATAGGATGGATTTGAGGTTTATCTTTTATGAATCTTAACAAGCTAGATATTAAAAACAAGATTACAAATTTGTATTGTATATTCTATATCCTATTTATTCGCAATCAAAGAAAAAACTGATTACCGAATAAATACCGTTTCCGACCGTTTTCATCAATAGGCCGAGGTTAGATCTGCAGCCGCGGGCGCACGCGCACTGGCGGGCGAGCGCTGAAAGGCGGGCCAGGGGCGTCAGCGACCAAGGAGGAGGGCTCACTGACCGAGGGGGCCCAGCGCCAGGGAACACAGGCGCTGACAGACGGGCCCGGACGCAGGGCGCGTGTGCGTGAAGCGATATCCCGCGATCTGGGCCATGCGATCAAGATCGGACGGGGGAGATCAGACCGGGGGGTGAACGACTGCGAGCGGCGCCGCTCCTCTCCGCGACGGTGAAGTCGCCGGAGTTGGGGCAGGCGCGTGCTAGGGTGGTTCCGGGGTCGCCGGGATTGGGCAGAGAGGGAGAGAATGCCACGGTGAACTCAGTGGCGAGGAAAAGGCCACGAATCCGAGGGCAGAGAGGGGAGAATGGTGGGGAGAAGGCCTCGGGCGGATCGGAGGAACTCAGGTGTGGGCACGGGGAGGGGGCTTGAGGCGTGCTAAGGTCTGGGAAGGCTTCAGTAGAGGCAGGGGTGACACAGGGTCCTACACCAGGGCACTGGACCGGGCTAAATTGGCCGGCCACCGCGCGGGCGCGGTAGACCGCCACGGCCGAGCACCCGCAATGCCAAAATTGGCCGAGCATAGAGAGAAATCGGGGAAATTAGGCACGGGCAAAGGTGTCTCACCTCAGGGCAGAGCTCGGGGTGGCTTGGCGCGGTCTCTGGCGAGCTGGATGGCTGGGGAAGCAGGCGCGGGTCTCCGGCGGCGTCTGGCGGCATGGGCAGAGCGCGAGAGAGGGCGGAGCTGTGCGAAATGAGGTGGGGAAGTGAGTGCAGGCACTGGCGGGGCTCTAAGAGGGAGCTGGGGTGCGTGGGTGAGCGTCGTGGCTGAGAATTCCGGTGACGTGCGCGAGTGCGCACGTGCCGGTCCACGGCGAGGGTGGAACTGATAGGGAGGGTCCACGACGCAGAGAGAGAGAAAAGGGGTGCACGGGCAACAGATCAGCGCCTGGCAGAACGGGCCCGCGAGACAGAGAGAGAAGGGGGAGGCGCGGGCGCGCGGCCTAACTGGGCCGAGCTGGGCTGCTGGGCTGCTTTTCTTTTTTCTTTTTCTCTGGATTTTCTAATTCCTTTCTTTTTCTTTTCTATAGGGTTTTCAATTCCAAATTCAAATTAGGTTTCAAATTCAAATAAATTCAAACATGTGTAACACTTTGATGTCAGAAAAACGGGCGGCAAAAGCGCCATCTCCACGCCAACAGAGACAAGTTTTAATTTAGATATAATAGAGTAAATAATACAGGTATTGTAGGCTCATACTTCCATAATTCTTATATTTGCATAAAAATTATGTTAATTACATCTCCGTAGAGAAAACCCCTGATTAAGAGTTCCAACATGGATACATAAAAGGAAATTACATCATATGGCTGACTATTACAAACTACAAAAGAAAACAAAAAGTCTTCGCCTCATGTAGTCGTGGATGGTTGCATGTGTACGTCAGTTACGACATGATTTCATTGTTGATGAGCTAACAAATATCTCTTTATTACTAGCTTGGTCAACTCTCTACCGAACCATAATATGCATGTATTTTAATTTATGCATACTTTTATGAATATCTTGTTATTTGTTCAATATATGGTGTTGGATTTCTATAACTCAACATATGGCTTTTTTTCTAATTATTTGAGTATATGTGTCTTTTGAGACACTGTATACACTTTATCATTGTCGGCGTTCCGAGACCGGGGGGTCCCCGAGCCGACGAGTGAGAGTGCCGCGTGCCCCAGCCCAGATGGGTCGAGCGCGTGGGCGAGCGCGAAGGGGGGAGAGAGAGCGAGAGGTCGGTGGCCGGAGCCGGGTCGTGAGGGAGTCGGAGAATTCCCGCGGCCTTCGTGTTCGTCCCGCGCCCAGGTCGGGTGCGCTTGCAGTAGGGGGTTACAAGCGTCCGCGCGAGGTGAGGGGAGCGAGCGGCCCCGAGAGAGCGCCTGCCCCTACCCTTCGTCCCCGCGAGGCCAACCTTCTCTAAGAAGGCCCTGGTCCTTCCTTTTATAGTCGTAAGGAGAGGATCCAGATGTATAAAATGGGGGTGTAGCAAGGTGCTACGTGTCTAGCGAGGGAGAGCTAGCGCCCTAAGTACATGCCAAGGTGGCAGCCGGAGAGGTCTTGGCACCCTGTTGGTGTGGCGTCGTGGCTGTTGGAGGAGTAACGGAGCAGGACAGAGGGACAGCTGTCGGAGTGGCTGGGCCCTTGCTGACGTCCTCCTGCTTTCGTAAGGGAGCTGGGAGCCGCCGTCGTCATGGTCTAGTGAGGCGCCATCATTGCCTATCTGGCGGAGCTGGCCAGATGGGACGCCGGTCTTGTTCTCTGTGACCCAAGTCGGCTCAGGGCAGGGTGATGATGACGCTTCCTGTTGACGTGGCGGTCTTGTGTCCTAGGTCGGGCGTCGTGGAGGTTCCTCCGAAGTCGAGGTCGAGTCCGTCCTGCAAGACAGAGGCCGAGCCCGAACTCCTGGGTCAGGCGAGGCGGAGGTCGTTCGGCAGAGGCCGAGGCGGAGTCCGAGCCCTGGGTCGGGCGAGGCGGAGTTCGTCGTCTTCCGGGGCCTTAGCCCGAGTCCGAGCCCTGGGTCGGGCGGAGCGGAGTTCGCCGTCTTCCGGGGCCTTAGCCCGAGTCTGAGCCCTGGGTCGGGCGGAGCGGAGTTCGCCGTCTTCCGGGGCCTTAGCCCGAGTCCGAGCCCTGGGTCGGGCGGAGCGGAGTTCGCTGTCTTCCGGGGCCTTAGCCCGAGTCCGAGCCCTGGGTCGGGCGGAGCGGAGTTCGCCGTCTTCCGGGGCCTTAGCCCGAGTCCGAGCCCTGGGTCGGGCGGAGCGGAGTTTGGTCGCCCGTCGGTCTTACCTTTTGCGTTAAACGCCCCGGTGACTCGGTCGGTTGGCGCGGTGATTTAGTCAGGGTTACTTCTTATCGAAGGCGGGGCCTTGGGCGAGCCGGTGATGCGTCTGCCGTGAAAGAGGAGACCTCAGGCGAGACGGAGTCATCTTAGGGTCGGCTGCCCTCGCCCGAGGCTAGGCTCGGGTGTGGCGTGATCGAGTCACTCGTATGGACTGATCCCTGACTTAATCAAACCCATCAGGCCTTTGCAGCTTTATGCTGACGGGGGTTACCAGCTGAGAATTAGGCGTCTTGAGGGTACCCCTAATTATGGTCCCCGACAGTAGCCCCCGAGCCTCGAAGAGAGTGTTAACACTCGCTTGGAGGCTTGCGTCGCACTTTTTTGCAAGGGGACCAGCCTTTCTCGGAGGTACTTTGTTCCGGTGGGTGCGCGCGAGCGCACCCGCCGGGTGTTGCCCCCGAGGCCTCGGAGGAGTGGTTTCACTCCTTCGAGGTCTTAATGCCTTGCGTAATGCCTCGGCTGGTCTGGCGGTTCCCTCATGCGAGCAGGGCGTAGCCCAGGTGCACTGTCGGGGCCCAAGTTCTCGGGCTGGTATGTTGACGCTGTCAACGGTTTGGCCGGAGCCGGGTTTGCGAGAGCAGCCCCCGAGCCTCCGCACGGAGCGAGAGGACGATCAGGGACAGACTCGGCTTTTTTTATATACGCCCCTACGTCGCCTTTCCGCAAGGAGGAGGGGGGGAGTGCGCCATGTTACCCTCGATGGGCACCGAACATGGTGTCTCCGGTGAGCTGCAATCGGGTAATCCGAGTGGACGTCCGTGCCCCGTTCGTTGGGGGTCGGCTAGGGGCCCGGAGGCACGCCCAAAAGTACCTGCGGGTGATCTGCCGGACCCGGTCCCCTAGCGACGGGGTCCGAGGGCTCGTTGCCTCCCTCCGATGGGATTCCGTTACAGAGTCGTTCCCGCTGGTCTCGGAAATGTCCTAGGGTACCTCGGGAGCGCAACCCGAGCCTTGGTTATGTATCGAACGTACCCCTGGTCATCCCTCGCTCGGCGTCTGAGGCGACTGTGAACCCTTCGACAGGCCAGCCTTCGAACCTCTGATCAGTAATGGGCGCGGAGCCCTAGTAGCCTGAGGCGGTCGTGGAACCTTTCGGGAGGCCGACCTTCGAACCCCTGACCAGTAGTGGGTGTCGGGCCCACGCGATCTGAGGCGGATGTTGAACCCCTCGGGGGGCCAGCCTTCGAACCCCTGATCAGTAGGGAGGCTCGGAGCCTAGTTCCTTCACGGGGAAGGATCCCTTTGGGGGTATCCCCTTTCCTTGTCCCTGTTGCAAGAGATAGAGAAAGAAGGAAAAGGGAAAAAGGATTCGAAATTGAACGTCGTGGCGTACCTTTTTCGGCGTGGTTGTTTTGGCGAAGGCGAAACGTCGCCAGCCTGCTCCTGCCCGTAGCGCTGTCCGTTGAGCCGCGGAGTTAATGCGCCGGGGTGAGTAGTTGGCGAGGTTGCCGTTGCGCGTGCGCGAGCCGTTCGAGGTACGAGTCACGGGTGCGTCGTCTTCGCACCGCGAGAGGGGGTTCTCTTGCTGCCTCCGGATGGGACTTGAGCCTGGCTGATGGCGTGACCGCTGCTCTCGCGCGCCTGCCACCGTCATTACTGCCGGCCCATTCTTGACCGCGTTTGACCGCTACGCCAGGCTGGCGCTACTGGTTCGCGGGCTGGGTCGCCTCGAATCGCGGTATCGGTTCCGCAATCGAGGAGGTGCGGTGGTGGAGCGAGTGGCACAGCGGTTCGCATGCAGCACCCGGCGCGCCAGTTGCACGACGCGTGGGCTTGAGCCGTCGCGCTGGCCTGTCAGGAGTCGGAGAGGCGCGTCCACTTGACGCGGTTGCATGCCGCCTGCATGGCCGCCTGCCCCTTTTGCCCGCCGGTCTGGGCAAAAGTGGAGGGTTACTTGTAACCGCTGGGTGGTTGCGCGCGTCGTGCGCGGCGGTTCGGCTTCTTCTGCTTGGAGCCGGTCTGCATGACAGGCGGGCCCCGGCCCCCGCGCCGCAGGGGAGGACTTTGGAGGCGTGTAGGAGAAGACTCAGCCCGTGATGGTTGAGGGTGCAAGCAGGGGGAGTTGCCTTTAAAAGGAGGGCGACCCCCTTCGTAAGGTGACCATGTCTCCTTCCTCCCCTATGCATTGTGTCTCTCCATCTTCCAAGCCCCCGGATGGGGGGAACCGCCGTCTTTTCGCTCCATCGCTGGAGGAACGCAACTCCGTGGGAGTTGGTACCTTTCAGCCATCGTTCGGCTTCAAGGATTTTCATCATGCAGCCCGGTTGCCCCCCTCGGCTGGGGGTCACCCGAGACGGTGACCACCAGCTCCTGGGTGGGGAGGGGCAAACCGGACTGCGGTCCCGGCGCCGCCCTCAGTGTTGAGGGTGTTCGTCATCCTCGCCGGGGCGGGGAGCGAGGCGAGCCGGGGCCCCACCTCCTACGCGGGTCGGCGGGCCACCTCATTTTCCAGCTTCTGGTGGTGGCAATCGCCTTTTAGCCCCACGGCGGAGACATCCTCCAGTCATGCCGGGGAAGGAGAACTGTTGCTGCCCAGCTAGGATGCAACATTCCGTCTTCCTCCTCGCATTCGCGGCGAGGACGGCTGCGAGGATCTGCCGGGGGGCTTAGGGGCGTCCCGCGTTTGCTGGTGATTCGCCCAGAGCTTGTCGCTCCACGGGCTTCCCTGGCGGGGAGGTTGTCCATACCCGCGGGGACGGAACCGGAGTTCCGTTTGTAATGGCACTTCGAGTGCCGGGTTTTTTGTTCATTTCGGCTTTCGGGGCCTGAACATGTATGTAACTTCGGCACAGGGCCGCATTTTTTCCTCATTTCTGAGCACTAAGACTCGCCTGTTGTTTGCCTGAACCACTTCACCAAGCGTGAGTCGCCCCGTGTCAAGGTGACGAGTGAGGTATCCGTATCCCGGAGGCGTAGGAATCCCTCGGCTCGGTTGGACCTGTTGTCCGAGGCTCCTCTAGCTTAGTTAAAGAGACCCCTCGGCCGCTCTTCGACGAGCCGAGGCCAGGGGTAGCGATATCAGCACGAGCAGAGGCGGAGTTGGCTCGAGAAATAAAACCTGGTTGGCCAGAGCCTAGCCGGGTTGTCCGTTGGCAGGATCGACGTCGGAGCTGATCAGCCGAGGCTTCGGACCGAGCTGGCGCCCTCGGAAGGAGGTCGGCCGAGGCCCCGGAGGTGGCCGGCCGAGCCGTCCGCTCGGGCCGGGTTCTCGGAGAAGTCCCTGGCAGAGATTGCTCGAGCGTGGTGATGGCGTTGTCCTTCGGAGCGGAGGCCCTCGGACCGCGTCGCCGTCCGAGGCAAGGTCAGGCCTTGCCGAAGGTGTTGTCGATGCCGAGGGTGTCATCGCCCTCTTCCAGCGTCAAGATCCGAGCCTGCAGGGTCAAATCGTCTTGTAGCGTGGGCCTTGTGCGGCCATCGAGGCCGGAACACACACCCTTGCTTCGTTATAAAGCTGCATCTCTTTTCCTCTTGTTTCGAGTATCTGGACTTTTTGTCGGTAGCAGGGATGTTAGTGCGAGCGAGAGTTGCTTCTCGCGGAAGGTGATGAGTGAGGTATCCGTATCCCGGAGGCGTGGGAGTCCCTCGGCTCGGTCGGCCTTGCCGCTTACGCGTACTTTCACCCGTCCATGAGGCCCTGTCACCGACTCGGTCGAGAAGGCTCGAAGAATCGCTTCAACAGAAGAGCTTCCATACGTAAAGACTCGTTCGATCCGCGGATTCACCTTATCCGAGCGCGAGTTACTTATCGCAGAAGGTGATGAGTGAGGTATCCGTATCCCGGAGGCGTAGGAGTCCCTCGGCTCAGTCAGCCTTGACTGCTTACGTGTACCCCGTCGTTTCCAGGACCCACTTTTCGAAGTAGTCAAAAAGCACGAAAGATATTCTGGTAAAAGAGATTTTTTGTTCGAGGAAAATTTTGACGCAGAGGGGGCTTCCCCCCTTTTAGCCCCCGAGGGAGGGTCGGGCTTTGCCGAGGCGAGGCCGACCCTTCCTTGTTGACTAAACTTTGCGTGGGTGCGAGGTATATGAACAACTTGGAAACATCTTAAGGGTAGAAGCGACGTAGCTGTTGGATGTTCCAAGCGTTGCCGTAGACCTCTCCTTGACTGTTGGCCAGCTTGTACGTTCCGGGCTTCAGAACTTTGGCGATGATGAACGGCCCCTCCCAGGGGGGCGTGAGCTTGTGCCTCCCTCGGGCGTCTTGCCGCAGCCGAAGCACCAGGTCGCCCACCTGGAGGTCTCGGGGTCGGACCCCTCGGGCGTGGTAGCGTCGCAGGGACTGCTGGTACCGCGCCGAGTGTAGCAAGGCCCTGTCCCGAGCCTCGTCCAGCTGGTCCAGCGAGTCTTCTCGGCTAGCTTGGTTGCTTTCGTCATCGTAGGCCCTCGTCCTCGGGGGGCCGTATTCTAGGTCCGTGGGCAGAACGGCCTCGGCCCCGTAGACCAGGAAGAAAGGCGTGAAACCCGTGGCTCGGCTCGGCGTCGTCCTCAGGCTCCAGACCACCGAGGGGAGTTCCTTCATCCACCGCTTGCCGAACTTGTTGAGACCGTTGTAAATTCGGGGCTTGAGCCCTTGTAGGATCATGCCATTGGCACGTTCCACTTGCCCATTCGACATGGGGTGAGCTACGGCAGCCCAGTCTACCCGGATGTTGTAATCCTCGCAAAAATCCAAGAATTTTTTGCCGGTGAACTGGGTGCCATTGTCGGTGATGATGGAGTTCGGGACCCCGAAGCGATGGATGATGTTGGTGAAGAACGCCACCGCCTGCTCGGACCTGATGCTGTTCAGGGGTCGGACCTCGATCCACTTGGAGAATTTGTCGATGGCGACCAGCAGGTGCGTGTAGCCCCCGGGCGCCTTCTGCAGAGGGCCGACGAGGTCCAGACCCCACACGGCGAAGGGCCAGGTGATGGGTATCGTCTGCAGAGCCTGAGCGGGCAGGTGGGTCTGCTTCGCATAGAATTGGCACCCTTCGCAGGCGTGGACAATTCTAGTGGCGTCAGCCACCGCCGTTGGCCAGTAGAAGCCTTGGCGGAAAGCGTTCCCGACGAGGGTTCGAGGTGCTGCATGATGACCGCAAGCCCCCGAGTGTATTTCCTGCAGGAGTTCCTGACCCTCGGCGATGGAGATGCATCGCTGGAGGATGCCCGAGGGGCTGCGGTGGTAGAGCTCCTTCTCATCGCCCAGCAAGATGAACGACTTTGCGCGTCGCGCTACCCGCCGAGCCTCGGCTCGGTCGAGGGGCAGTTCCCCTCGGCGGAGATATTGCAGGTACGGGGTTTGCCAATCTTGATCTGGCATGACCCCGCTCTGCTCCTCCTCGATGCACAGCGCTTCGCCCTCGGGCTCCGAGGGTTCCTCGGGTTGAGCCGAGGATGGCTCGGGCTGGGCCGAGGTCACCTCGGACGAGGCCGAGGGTGGCTCGGGCTCGGGCGCGTCGCCTATCTTGACGGAGGGTTGGTGCAGATCCCGGGAGAAGACGTCCGGGGTGACCGCTGTTCGCCCCGAGGCTATCTTCGCCAGCTCGTCCGCGGTCTCGTTGTAGTGCTGGGCGATGTGGTTAAGCTCGAGCCCGTAGAACTTGTCTTCCAGGCGTCGGACCTCCTCACAGTAGGCCTCCATCTTCGGGTCGCGGCAGAGGGAGTTCTTCATGACTTGGTCGATGACGAGCTGCGAGTCGCCGCGTGCATCGAGGCGTCGGACCCCTAGCTCGATGGCGATTCACAATCCGTTGATCAGAGCCTCGTACTCAGCCACATTGTTGGACGCCGGGAAATGGAGGCGGAGCACGTAGCGCAGGTGTTTCCCGAGGGGCGAGACGAAGAGCAGGCCCGCGCCAGCTCCCGTCTTCATCAGCGACCCGTTGAAAAACATGGTCCAGAGCTCTGGTTGGATCGGAGCCGTTGGCAACTGGGTATCGACCCATTCGGCTACGAAATCCGCCAGTACCTGGGACTTGATGGCCTTCCGAGGGGCGAACGAGATTGCCTCGCCCATGATTTCCACCGCCCACTTTGCGATCCGTCCTGAGGCTTCTCGGCACTGGATGATCTCCCCCAGGGGGAAGGATGACACCACAGTCACCGGATGAGACTCGAAGTAATGTCGCAGCTTTCGCCTCGTCAGGATCACTGCATATAGCAGCTTCTGGACTTGTGGGTAGCGGATCTTGGTCTCGGACAGCACTTCGCTGACGAAGTAAACTGGCCTCTGAATGGGCAAAGCATGCCCCTCTTCCTGCCTTTCGACCACGATCACGGCGCTGACCACCTGAGTGGTTGCGGCGACGTAGACCAGGAGGGCCTCTCCATCAGCTGGGGGTACCAAGATGGGCGCCTGGGTGAGGAGCGCCTTCAGGTTCCCGAGGGCTTCCTCGGCCTCGGGAGTCCAAGTGAAGCACTCGGCCTTCCTTAAGAGACGGTACAGGGGCAGGCCTCTTTTGCCGAGGTGCGAGATGAAACGGCTCAAGGCCGCGAGGCATCCCATGACCCTCTGTACGCCTTCTAAGTCCTTGATGGGCCCCATGTTTGTGATCGCTGCGATCTTCTCCGGGTTGGCTTTGATGCCCCGCTCGGAGACGATGAATCCCAAAAGCATGCCTCGGGGCACCCCGAAGACGCACTTCTCGGGATTAAGCTTGACGCCCTTCGCCTTGAGACATCGGAATGTCAGTTCGAGGTCGGAGAGAAGGTCGGAGGCTTTCCTCGTCTTGACTACGATGTCATCGACGTAGGCCTCGACCGTGCGACCGATATGTTCGCCGAACACATGGTTCATGCACCGCTGGTACGTTGCACCCGCGTTCCTCAAACCGAACGGCATTGTGACATAACAGTACATGCCGAAGGGCGTGATGAAAGAAGTCGCGAGCTGGTCGGACTCTTTCATCTTGATTTGATGATACCCTGAGTAGGCATCGAGGAAAGACAGGGTTTCGCACCCTGCAGTAGAGTCCACAATTTGGTCGATGCGAGGTAGAGGGTAGGGGACTTTTGGACATGCTTTGTTGAGACCAGTGTAGTCTACACACATCCGCCATTTCCCCCCTTTCTTCCTCACAAGTACAGGGTTGGCAAGCCACTCGGGGTGGAATACCTCTTTGATGAACCCTGCCGCCATCAGCTTGTGGATCTCCTCGCCTATCACCCTGCGCCTTTCCTCGTCGAATCGGCGCAGAGGCTGTCTGACCGGTCGGGCCCCGGCCCGAATATCCAGCGAGTGCTCGGCGACATCCCTCGGTATGCCGGGCATGTCCGAGGGACTCCACGCAAAGACGTCGGCGTTTGCGCGGAGAAAGTCGACGAGCACTGCTTCCTATTTGGGGTCGAGCCCGGAACCGATCCGGATCTGCTTGGAGGTGTCGCCACTGGGGTCGAGAGGGACGGCCTTAACCGTCTCCGCTGGCTCGAAGTTGCCGGCATGCCGCTTCACGTCCGGCACCTCTCGGGAGAGGCTTTCCAGGTCGGCAATGAGGGCCTCGGACTCGGCGAGGGCCTCGGCGTACTCCACGCACTCCACATCGCATTCGAATGCGTGCTTGTACGTGGGGCCGACGGTGATGACCCCGTTGGGGCCCGGCATCTTGAGCTTCAGGTAGGTGTAGTTGGGGATGGCCATGAACTTCGCGTAGCATGGCCTGCCCAACACTGCATGATAGGTTCCTCGGAACCCGACCACCTCGAACGTCAAGGTCTCCCTTCGGAAGTTGGAGGGTGTTCCGAAGCAGACAGGAAGGTCGAGCTGTCCGAGGGGCTGGACGCGCTTCCCGGGAATGATTCCGTGGAAGGGCGCAGCGCCTGCTCGGACGGATGACAGGTCGACGCGCAGGAGTCTGAGGGTCTCAGCGTAGATGATGTTGAGACAGCTGCCCCCATCCATCAAGACCTTGGTGAGCCTGACGTCGCCGATGACGGGGTCGACGACGAGCGGGTACTTCCCCGGGCTCGGCACACGGTCGGGGTGGTCATCCCGGTCGAAGGTGATGGGCTTGTCGGACCAGTCTAGGTAGACTGGTGCCGCCACCTTCACCGAGCAGACCTCCCGACGCTCTTGCTTACGATGTCGAGCCGAGGCATTCGCCGCATGCCCTCCGTAGATCATGAAGCAGTCGCGGACCTCGGGGAACTCTCCTGCTTGGCGATCCTCCCTTTTGTCGTCGTCGTGAGCCCTGCCACCCTCTGCGGGTGGCCCGGCCCGATGGAAGTGGCGCCGAAGCATGACGCACTCCTCGAGGGTGTGCTTGACGGGCCCCTGATGGTAGGGGCACGTCTCCTTGAGTGCCTTGTCGAAGAGGTTAGCACCTCCGGGGGGCTTCCGAGGGTTCTTGTGCTCGGCGGCGGCGACAAGGTCTGCATCGGGAACGTCGCGTTTCGCTTGCGACTTCCTCCTGCCTTTCTTCTTGGCGCCGCGCGGAGCAGACGCCTCGGGAGCATCTTCCGACGGGCGGCCCTGGGGCTGCTTGTCCTTTCGGAAGATGGCCTCTACCGCCTCCTGGCCGGAGGCGAACTTGGTGGCGATGTCTATCAGCTCGCTCGCCCTGGTGGGGGTCTTGCGACCCAACTTGCTCACCAGGTCACGGCAGGTGGTGCCGGCGAGGAACGCGCCGATGACATCGGAGTCGGTGATGTTGGGCAGCTCGGTGCGCTGCTTCGAGAACCGCCGGATGTAGTCCCGGAGAGACTCTCCCGGCAGTTGCCGACAGCTTCGGAGGTCCCAGGAATTCCCGGGGCGCACGTATGTGCCCTAGAAGTTGCCGGCGAAAGCCCGGACCAGATCTTCCCAGTTGGAAATCTGCCCCGGAGGCAGGTGCTCCAACCAGGCACGAGCAGTGTCGGAGAGGAACAGGGGGAGGTTGCGGATGATGAGGTTGTCGTCGTCCGTCCCACCCAGCTGACAGGCCAGGCGGTAGTCCGCGAGCCACAATTCCGGTCTCGTTTCCCCCGAGTACTTTGTGATAGTAGTCGGGGGTCGGAATCGGGGCGGAAACGGCGCCCGCCGAATGGCTCGGCTAAAGACCTGTGGACCGGGTGGTTCGGGCGAGGGACTCCGATCCTCCCCGCTGTCGTAGCGTCCCCCACGCCTGGGGTGGTAGCCTCGGCGCACCCTTTCGTCGAGGCGTGCCCGACGGTCACGATGAGGGTGCTCGTCGCCGAGGTGGCCCGGAGCCGCAGGCGCGGTGTTGCGCGTGCGTCCGGTGAAGACCGAGGCTTCCCGCGTGAGTCGGGAAGTCGCGGCACGAGGTTCCGAGGGGTATCCCTGCCTTCGGGAGGCAGAGCTCTCGGCCCGCCGGGCCGCAGTGCCTTCCAGGAGATGCTTGAGTTCTCCCTGGATTCGCCGACCCTCAGTGGTTGATGACTCCGACATCGCGCGGAGGAGCATCGCTGCGGCGGCCAGGTCCTGACCGGTTCCGCCGGATGCGGGTGGCGGTCTGTCCCTGGCATCGTTGGCGATGCGGTGCTGGAGACCTTGGGGCAGGTGACGTATTCCTCCGGCCGGGGGCTGGCTCGCCCATACCTGCCCGATGTTCTGGCGGATTGCCTCGAGCGCTCCTGCTCCCTCATCGAGCCCGGCCTGCGCCCCGCGGACTTGCTCGAGCTGTGGGTCGTGACCCCCCGCCGGAACGGGGACCACAGCTAGCTCCCGCGGGATGTCGGCGCGAGGCGCTGGCCTAGGGGGATCACCGTCCTCCGGCATGCCAAGACAGCCGCCTCCGGAGGGATCCCCTAGCTCGACGTGGAAACATTCGCGGCTCGGGCCGCAGTCCTTGTCGCCAAGGCTACGGCTGCCGTCGGAACAGTCGGAGAGGCAGTAGTCACATGCGGTCATGAAGTCCCGCATGGCACTAGGGTTGCCAGATCCGGAGAAATCCCAGCAGATGCTGGGGTCGTCATCTTCCTCGGACCCAGAGGGTCCGTAGGTCGAGACACCCGTCAATCGGTCCCAAGGCGACCGCACACGAAACCCCAGAGAGGTTGCACTCGCCTCAATGTGAGCACCCGCCAAAGCGAGGTCGCCAGGCGGGTTGAGGTCGAGTCGAAATGACGAAAGATGGGGAGCAGTCGGTACCTTTTTGTCGACGAGGAGCGATGAAGTCACGTCGGGGGCTGATCGCGCCGTCGTCTTAGGTACGAGGGCGACGTCCTGCAGGCCCTTCGCGAGCGCGCCGGCGTCGTCCACCTGCTCGGGGTCGACGTGTTGCGGGGGGATGCTGCTCGCCTTTGCCTCGAACGCGAGGGCGACGCTTGGCGTGTCCTCCGTTGGGGCGCCGGGGATGTCGATTTGCTCGACAGCCGTCGGAGCGCGGCCTCCCGCTCGGCCCTGGTTGCCCCGCCTCCTCCTCCTCCGATGGCGAGGGAGAGGATGGGGCGAGCTCGAAAGTTGTCCTTCCCCCACGCGGGAAAGACGTCGTCGATTCCGCCGCCGGTGAGCGGGCTGTCCGCCACCATTGTCGCTGTCGCGTGGCGGTGGAAGGAGTATCATGTCGTAGCAGCTGTTGAGAGACATGAACTCGAGACTCCCGAAACGGAGCACCGATCCGGGTTGAAGAGGTCGTTGGAGACTGCCCATCTGGAGCTTGACGGGAATCTACTCGTCAACACGCAGCAGGGCCCTACCTGGCGCGCCAACTGTCGGCGTTCCGAGACCGGGGGGTCCCCGAGCCGACGAGTGAGAGTGCCGCGTGCCCCAGCCCAGATGGGTCGAGCGCGTGGGCGAGCGCGAAGGGGGGAGAGAGAGTGAGAGGTCGGTGGCCGGAGCCGGGTCGTGAGGGAGTCGGAGAATTCCCGCGGCCTTCGTGTTCGTCCCGCGCCCAGGTCGGGTGCGCTTGCAGTAGGGGGTTACAAGCATCCGCGCGAGGTGAGGGGAGCGAGCGGCCCCGAGAGAGCGCCTGCCCCTGCCCTTCGTCCCCGCGAGGCCAACCTTCTCTAAGAAGGCCCTGGTCCTTCCTTTTATAGTCGTAAGGAGAGGATCCAGATGTACAAAATGGGGGTGTAGCAAGGTGCTACGTGTCTAGCGAGGGAGAGCTAGCGCCCTAAGTACATGCCAAGGTGGCAGCCGGAGAGGTCTTGGCACCCTGTTGGTGTGGCGTCGTGGTTGTTGGAGGAGTAACGGAGCCGGACGGAGGGACAGCTGTCGGAGTGGCTGGGCCCTTGCTGACGTCCTCCTGCTTTCGTAAGGGAGCTGGGAGCCGCCGTCGTCATGGTCTAGTGAGGCGCCATCATTGCCTATCTGGCGGAGCTGGCCAGATGGGACACCGGTCTTGTTCTCTGTGACCCAAGTCGGCTCAGGGCAGGGTGATGATGACGCTTCCTGTTGACGTGGCGGTCTTGTGTCCTAGGTCGGGCGTCGTGGAGGCTCCTCCGAAGTCGAGGTCGAGTCCGTCCTGCAAGACAGAGGCCGAGCCCGAACTCCTGGGTCGGGCGAGGCGGAGGTCGTTCGGCAGAGGCCGAGGCGGAGTCCGAGCCCTGGGTCGGGCGAGGCGGAGTTCGTCGTCTTCCGGGGCCTTAGCCCGAGTCCGAGCCCTGGGTCGGGCGGAGCGGAGTTCGCCGTCTTCCGGGGCCTTAGCCCGAGTCCGAGCCCTGGGTCGGGCGGAGCGGAGTTCGCCGTCTTCTGGGGCCTTAGCCCGAGTCTGAGCCCTGGGTCGGGCGGAGCGGAGTTCGCCGTCTTCCGGGGCCTTAGCCCGAGTCCGAGCCCTGGGTCGGGCGGAGCGGAGTTCGCCGTCTTCCGGGGCCTTAGCCCGAGTCCGAGCCCTGGGTCGGGTGGAGCGGAGTTTGGTCGCCCATCGGTCTTACCTTTTGCGTTAAACGCCCCGGTGACTCGGTCGGTTGGCGCGGTGATTTAGTCAGGGTTACTTCTTATCGAAGGCGGGGCCTCGGGCGAGCCGGTGATGCGTCTGCCGTGAAAGAGGAGACCTCAGGCGAGACGGAGTCATCTTAGGGTCGGCTGCCCTCGCCCGAGGCTAGGCTCGGGCGTGGCGTGATCGAGTCACTCGTATGGACTGATCCCTGACTTAATCAAACCCATCAGGCCTTTGCAGCTTTATGCTGATGGGGGTTACCAGCTGAGAATTAGGCGTCTTGAGGGTACCCCTAATTATGGTCCCCGACAGTAGCCCCCGAGCCTCGAAGAGAGTGTTAACACTCGCTTGGAGGCTTGCGTTGCACTTTTTTGCAAGGGGGCCAGCCTTTCTCGGAGGTACTTTGTTCCGGTGGGTGCGCGCGAGCGCACCCGCCGGGTGTAGCCCCCGAGGCCTCGGAGGAGTGGTTTCACTCCTTCGAGGTCTTAATGCCTTGCGTAATGCCTCGGCTGGTCTGGCGGTTCCCTCATGCGAGCAGGGCGTAGCCCAGGTGCACTGTCGGGGCCCAAGTTCTCGGGCTGGTATGTTGACGCTGTCAACGGTTTGGCCGGAGCCGAGTTTGCGAGAGCAGCCCCCGAGCCTCCGCACGGAGCGAGAGGACGATCAGGGACAGACTCGGCTTTTTTATATACGCCCCTACGTCGCCTTTCCGCAAGGAGGAGGGGGGGAGTGCGCCATGTTACCCTCGATGGGCACCGAACATGGTGTCTCCGGTGAGCTGCAATCGGGTAATCCGAGTGGACGTCCGTGCCCCGTTCGTTGGGGGTCGGCTAGGGGCCCGGAGGCACGCCCAAAAGTACCTGCGGGTGATCTGCCGGACCCGGTCCCCTAGCGACGGGGTCCGAGGGCTCGTTGCCTCCCTCCGATGGGATTCCGTTACAGAGTCGTTCCCGCTGGTCTCGGAAATGTCCTAGGGTACCTCGGGAGCGCAGCCCGAGCCTTGGTTATGTATCGAACGTACCCCTGGTCATCCCTCGCTCGGCGTCTGAGGCGACTGTGAACCCTTCGACAGGCCAGCCTTCGAACCCCTAATCAGTAGGGGGCACGGAGCCCGAGTAGCCTGAGGCGGTCGTGGGACCTTTCGGGGGCCGACCTTCGAACCCCTGACCAGTAGTGGGTGTCGGGCCCACGCGATCTGAGGCGGCTGTTGAACCCTTCGGGGGGCCAGCCTTCGAACCCCTGATCAGTAAGGAGGCTCGGAGCCTAGTTCCTTCACGGGGAAGGACCCCTTTGGGGTTATCCCCCTTCTCGGTCCCTGTTGCAAGAGATAGAGAAAGAGGAAAAGGGAAAAAGGATGCGAAATTGAACGTCGTGGCGTACCTTTTTCGGCGTGGTTGTTTTGGCGAAGGCGAAACGTCGCCAGCCTCTCCCGCCCGTAGCGCTGTCCGTCGAGCCACGGAGTTAATGCGCCGGGGTGAGTAGTTGGCGAGGTTGCCGTTGCGCGTGCGCGAGCCGTTCGAGGTACGGGTCACGGGCGCGTCGTCTTCACGCCGCGAGAGGTGGTTCTCTTGCTGCCTTCGGATGGGACATGAGCCTGGCAAATGGCGTGACCGCTGCCCTCGCGCGCCTGCCACCGTCATTACTGCCGGCCCATTTTTGACCGCGCTTGACCGCTGCGCCAGGCTGGCGCTGCTGGGTCGCGGGCTGGGTCGCCTCGAATCGCGGTATCGGTTCCGCAATCGAGGAGGTGCGGTGGTGGAGCGAGTGGCACAGCGGTTCGCATGCAGCACCCGGCGCGCCAGTCGCACGACGCGTGGGCTTGAGCCGTCGCGCTGGCCTGTCAGGAGTCGGAGAGGCGTGTCCACTTGGCGCGGCTGCATGCCGCCCGCATGGCTGTCCACTCCCTTCGCCCGTTGGTCTGGGCAAAAGTGGAGGGTCACTTGTAACCGCTGGGTGGTTGCGTGCGTCGTGCGCGACGGTTCGGCTTCTTCTGCTTGGAGCCGGTCTGCATGACAGGCGGGCCCCAGCCCCCGCGCCGCAGGGGAGGACTTTGGAGGCGTGTTGGAGAAGACGCAGCCCGTGACGGTTGAGGGTGCAAGCAGGGGAAGTTGCCTTTAAAAGGAGGGCGACCCCCTTCGCAGGGTGACCATGTCTCCTTCCTTCCCTATGCATTGTGTCTCTCCATCTTCCAAGCCCCCGGATGGGGGGGAACCGCCGTCTTTTCGCTCCATCGCTGGAGGAACGCAACTCCGTGGGAGTTGGTACCTTTCGGCCATCGTTCGGCTTCAAGGATTTTCATCATGCAGCCCGGCTGCACCCCTCCACCGGCGGTCACCCAAGAGGGCGCCCTCCGGCTTGATGGTGGGGGAAAGCGAGCCGGGCTGCGGCCTCTGCCCCTCCCTCAGCCTCAAGGATTTTCATCACCAGGGCTGAGGAGGGGCGTGTGCCGAGTCGGGGTTGGCCCCTGCGCGGGTGGTGCCCGCTCCTTCCCTCAGTGATCGGGGGGGAAGGGCGGGAGTCGTCCGTGGCGCCAACAGCTGCAGCGTGCCCGGCTCTCTGAGCCGAGCACTCTCGGAGCCGCCCTCGGTGCCGCCTCCCGCCACGGCAGCTGGAAGAGGTTCTTCCGCCGGCGCGACAGCCGAGGTTGGCCACGGACCGACCTCCGACTCTACGGCCTTCTGTCCGTCCTTGCCTCTCGAGTTTGGGCAAGGGCGGGGGCCTCCCAGCGGCAGCATCCGCCCTGAGGCCATCACTGCTGCTGTTGGGCTCCCCAGGACAGACGTCTTCATCGTCGCCGCTGCCGGGGCGGGCGGCGACGTGCCGTTCGTCGGCCTTCTGCTGCCCCGCAGGCCCACCCCCATCGAGTGGGGTTGTTCGTACCTGCGGGGGGGGGGGGGAACCGGAGTTCCGTTTGTAATGGCACTTCGAGTGCCGGGGTTTTTGTTCATTTCGGCTTTCGGGGCCTGAACATGTATGTAACTTCGGCACAAAGCCGTGTTTTTTCCTCATTTCTGAGCACTAAGACTCGCCTGTTGTTTGCCTGAACCGCTTCACCAAGCGTGAGTCACCTCGTGTCAAGGTGACGAGTGAGGTATCCGTATCCCGGAGGCGTAGGAATCCCTCGGCTCGATCGGACCTGTTGTCCGAGGCTCCTCTAGCTTAGTTAAAGAGACCCCTCGGCCGCTCTTCGACGAGCCGAGGCCAGGGGTAGCGATATCAGCACGAGCAGAGGCGGAGTTGGCTCGAGAAATAAAACCTGGTTGGCCGGAGCCTAGCCGGGTTGTCCGTTGGCAGGATCGACGTCGGAGCTGATCAGCCGAGGCTTCGGACCGAGCTGGCGCCCTCGGAAGGAGGTCGGCCGAGGCCTCGGAGGTGGCCGGCCGAGCCGTCCGCTCGGGCCGGGTTCTCGGAGAAGTCCCTGGCAGAGATTGCTCGAGCGTGGTGATGACGTTGTCCTTCGGAGCGGAGGCCCTCGGACCGCGTCGCCGTCCGAGGTTAGGTCGGGCCTTGCCGAAGGTGCTGTCGACGCCGAGGGTGTCATCGCCCTCTTCCAACGTCAAGATCCGAGCCTGCAGGGTCAAATCGTCTTGTAGCGTGGGCCTTGTGCGGCCGTCGAGGCCAGAACACACACCCTTGCTTCGTTATAAAGCTGCGTCTCTTTTCCCCTTGTTTCGAGTATCTGGACTTTTTGTCGGTAGCAGGGATGTTAGTGCGAGCGAGAGTTGCTTCTCGCGGAAGGTGATGAGTGAGGTATCCGTATCCCGGAGGCGTGGGAGTCCCTCGGCTCGGTCGGCCTTGCCGCTTACGCGTACTTTCACCCGTCCATGAGGCCCTGTCACCGACTCGGTCGAGAAGGCTCGAAGAATCGCTTCGACAGAAGAGCTTCCGTACGTAAAGAATCGTTCGATCCGCGGATTCACCTTATCCGAGCGCGAGTTACTTATCGCAGAAGGTGATGAGTGAGGTATCCGTATCCCGGAGGCGTAGGAGTCCCTCGGCTCGGTCAGCCTTGACTGCTTACGTGTACCCCGTCGTTTCCAGGACCCACTTTTCGAAGTAGTCAGAAAGCACGAAAGATATTCTGGTAAAAGAGATTTTTGGTTCGAGGAAAATTTTGACGCAGAGGGGGCTTCCCCCCTTTTAGCCCCCGAGGGAGGGTCGGGCTTTGCCGAGGCGAGGCCGACCCTTCCTTGTTGACTAAACTTTGCGTGGGTGCGGGGTATATGAACAACTTGGAAACATCTTAAGGGTAGAAGCGACGTAGCTGTTGGATGTTCCAAGCGTTGCCGTAGACCTCGCCTTGACTGTTGGCCAGCTTGTACGTTCCGGGCTTCAGAACTTTGGCGATGACGAACGGCCCCTCCCAGGGGGGCGTGAGCTTGTGTCTCCCTCGGGCGTCTTGCCGAAGCCGAAGCACCAGATCGCCCACCTGGAGGTCTCGGGGTCGGACCCCTCGGGCGTGGTAGCGTCGCAGGGACTGCTGGTACCGCGCCGAGTGTAGTAAGGCCCTGTCCCGAGCCTCGTCCAGCTGGTCCAGCGAGTCTTCTCGGCTAGCTTGGTTGCTTTCTTCGTGGTAGGCCCTCGTCCTCGGGGAGCCGTATTCCAGGTCCGTGGGCAGAACGGCCTCGGCCCCGTAGACCAGGAAGAACGGCGTGAAACCCGTGGCTCGGCTTGGCGTCGTCCTCAGGCTCCAGACCACCGAGGGGAGTTCCTTCATCCACCGCTTGCCGAACTTGTTGAGGTCGTTGTAGATCCGAGGCTTGAGCCCTTGTAGGATCATGCCATTGGCACGTTCCACTTGCCCATTCGACATGGGGTGAGCTACGGCAGCCCAGTCTACCTGGATGTTGTAATCCTCGCAAAAATCCAAGAATTTTTTGCCGGTGAACTGGGTGCCATTGTCGGTGATGATGGAGTTCGGGACCCCGAAGCGATGGATGATGTTGGTGAAGAACGCCACCGCCTGCTCGGACCTGATGCTGTTCAGGGGTCGGACCTCGATCCACTTGGAGAATTTGTCGATGGCGACCAGCAGGTGCGTGTAGCCCCCGGGCGCCTTCTGCAGAGGGCCGACGAGGTCCAGACCCCACACGGCGAAGGGCCAGGTGATGGGTATCGTCTGCAGAGCCTGAGCAGGCAGGTGGGTCTGCTTCGCATAGAATTGGCACCCTTCGCAGGCGCGGACAATTCTAGTGGCGTCAGCCACCGCCGTCGGCCAGTAGAAGCCTTGGCGGAAAGCGTTTCCGACGAGGGTTCGAGGTGCTGCATGATGACTGCAAGCCCCCGAGTGTATTTCCTGCAGGAGTTCCTGACCCTCGGCGATGGAGATGCATCGCTGGAGGATGCCCGAGGGGCTGCGGTGGTAGAGCTCCTTCTCATCGCCCAGCAAGACGAACGACTTTGCGCGTCGCGCTACCCGCCGAGCGTCGGCTCGGTCGAGGGGCAGTTCCCCTCGGCGGAGATATTGCAGGTACGGGGTTTGCCAATCTTGATCTGGCATGACCCCGCTCTGCTCTTCCTCGATGCGCAGCGCTTCGCCCTCGGGCTCCGAGGGTTCCTCGGGTTGAGCCGAGGATGGCTCAGGCTGGGCCGAGGTCACCTCGGACGCGGCCGAGGGTGGCTCGGGCTCGGGCGCGTCGCCTATCTTGACGGAGGGTTGGTGCAGATCCCGGGAGAAGACGTCCGGGGGAACCGTCGTTCGCCCCGAGGCTATCTTCGCCAGCTCGTCCGCAGTCTCGTTGTAGCGCCGGGCGATGTGGTTAAGCTCGAGCCCGTAGAACTTGTCTTCCAGGCGTCGGACCTCCTCACAGTAGGCCTCCATCTTCAGGTCGCGGCAGAGGGAGTTCTTCATGACTTGGTCGATGACGAGCTGCGAGTCGCTGCGTGCATCGAGGCGTCAGACCCCTAGCTCGATGGCGATTCGCAATCCGTTGATCAGAGCCTCGTACTCAGCCACGTTGTTGGACGCCGGGAAATGGAGGCGGAGCACGTAGCGCAGGTGTTTCCCGAGGGGCGAGACAAAGAGCAGGCCCGCGCCGGCTCCCGTCTTCATCAGCGACCCGTCGAAAAACATGGTCCAGAGCTCTGGTTGGATCGGAGCCGTTGGCAACTGGGTATCGACCCATTCGGCTACGAAATCCGCCAGTACCTGGGACTTGATGGCCTTCCGAGGGGCGAACGAGATTGCCTCGCCCATGATTTCCACCGCCCACTTTGCGATCCGTCCTGAGGCTTCTCGGCACTGGATGATCTCCCCCAGGGGGAAGGATGACACCACAGTCACCGGATGAGACTCGAAGTAATGTCGCAGCTTTCGCCTCGTCAGGATCACTGCATATAGCAGCTTCTGGACTTGTGGGTAGCGGATCTTGGTCTCGGACAGCACTTCGCTGATGAAGTAAACTGGCCTCTGAATGGGCAAAGCATGCCCCTCTTCCTGCCTTTCGACCACGATCGCGGCGCTGACCACCTGAGTGGTTGCGGCGACGTAGACCAGGAGGGCTTCTCCATCAGCTGGGGGTGCCAAGATGGGCGCCTGGGTGATGAGCGCCTTCAGGTTCCCGAGGGCTTCCTCGGCCTCGGGAGTCCAAGTGAAGCACTCGGCCTTCCTTAAGAGACGGTACAGGGGCAGGCCTCTTTCGCCGAGGCGCGAGATGAAACGGCTCAAGGCCGCGAGGCATCCCATGACCCTCTGTACGCCTTTTAAGTCCTTGATGGGCCCCATGTTTGTGATCGCTGCGATCTTCTCCGGGTTGGCTTCGATGCCCCGCTCGGAGACGATGAATCCTAAGAGCATGCCTCGGGGCACCCCGAAGACGCACTTCTCGGGATTGAGCTTGACGCCCTTCGCCTTGAGACACCGGAATGTCAGTTCGAGGTCGGAGAGAAGGTCGGAGGCTTTCCTCGTCTTGACTACGATGTCATCGACGTAGGCCTCGACCGTGCGACCGATGTGTTCGCCGAACACATGGTTCATGCACCGCTGGTACGTTGCACCCGCGTTCCTCAAACCGAACGGCATCGTGACATAACAGTACATGCCGAAGGGCGTGATGAAAGAAGTCGCGAGCTGGTCGGACTCTTTCATCTTGATTTGATGATACCCTGAGTAGGCATCGAGGAAAGACAGGGTTTCGCACCCTGCAGTGGAGTCCACGATTTGATCGATGCGAGGTAGAGGGTAGGGGACTTTCGGACATGCTTTGTTGAGACCAGTATAGTCCACACACATCCGCCATTTCCCCCCTTTTTTCCTCACAAGTACAGGGTTGGCAAGCCACTCAGGGTGGAATACCTCTTTAATGAACCCTGCTGCCATCAGCTTGTGGATCTCCTCGCCTATCACCCTGCGCCTTTCCTCGTCGAATCGGCGCAGAGGCTGTCTGACCGGTCGGGCCCCGGTCCGAATATCCAGCGAGTGCTCGGCGACATCCCTCGGTATGCCGGGCATGTCCGAGGGACTCCACGCAAAGACGTCAACGTTTGCGCGGAGAAAGTCGACGAGCACTGCTTCCTATTTGGGGTCGAGCCCGGAACCGATCCGGATCTGCTTGGAGGTGTCGCCACTGGGGTCGAGAGGGACGGCCTTAACCGTCTCTGCGGGCTCGAAGTTGCCGGCATGCCGCTTCACGTCCGGCACCTCTCGGGAGAGGCTTTCCAGGTCGGCAATGAGGGCCTCGGACTCGGCGAGGGCCTCGGCGTACTCCACGCACTCCACATCGCATTCGAATGCGTGCTTGTACGTGGGGCCGACGGTGATGACCCCGTTGGGGCCCGGCATCTTGAGCTTTAGGTAGGTGTAGTTGGGGACGGCCATGAACTTCGCGTAGCATGGTCTTCCCAGCACTGCGTGGTAGGTTCCTCAGAACCCAACCACCTCGAACGTCAAGGTCTCCCTTCGGAAGTTGGAGGGTGTTCCGAAGCAGACAGGAAGGTCGAGCTGTCCGAGGGGCTGGACGCGCTTCCCGGGAATGATCCCGTGGAAGGGCGCAGCGCCTGCTCGGACGGATGACAGGTCGACGCGCAGGAGCCTGAGGGTCTCGGCGTAGATGATGTTGAGGCAGCTGCCTCCATCCATCAGGACCTTGGTGAGCCTGACGTCGCCGATGACGGGGTCGACGACGAGCGGGTACTTCCCCGGGCTCGGCACGTGGTCGGGGTGGTCGTCCCGGTCGAAGGTGATGGGCTTGTCGGACCAGTCCAGATAGACTGGCGCCGCCACCTTCACCAAGCAGACCTCCCGACGCTCTTGCTTACGATGCCGAGCCGAGGCATTCGCCGCATGCCCTCCGTAGATCATGAAGCAGTCGCGGACCTCGGGGAATTCTCCTGCTTGGCGATCTTCCTTCTTGTCGTCGTCGTGAGCCCTGCCACCCTCGGCGGGTGGCCCGGCCCTGTGGAAGTGGCGCCGAAGCATGACGCATTCCTCGAGGGTGTGCTTGACGGGCCCCTGATGGTAGGGGCACGTCTCCTTGAGTGCCTTGTCGAAGAGGTTAGCACCTCCGGGGGGCTTCCGAGGGTTCTTGTGCTCGGCGGCGGCGACAAGGTCTGCATCGGGAACGTCGCGTTTCGCTTGCGACTTCCTCCTGCCTTTCTTCTTGGCGCCGCGCGGAGCAGACGCCTCGGGAGCATCTTCCGACGGGCGGCCCTGGGGCTGCTTGTCCTTTCGGAAGATGGCCTCTACCGCCTCCTGGCCGGAGGCGAACTTGGTGGCGATGTCCATCAGCTCGCTCGCCCTGGTGGGGGTCTTGCGACCCAACTTGCTCACCAGGTCACGGCAGGTGGTGCCGGCGAGGAACGCGCCGATGACATCGGAGTCGGTGATGTTGGGCAGCTCGGTGCGCTGCTTCGAGAACCGCCGGATGTAGTCCCGGAGAGACTCTCCCGGCAGTTGCCGACAGCTTCGGAGATCCCAGGAATTCCCGGGGCGCACGTACGTGCCCTGGAAGTTGCCGGCGAAAGCCTGGACCAGATCCTCCCAGTTGGAAATCTGCCCCGGAGGCAGGTGCTCCAACCAAGCACGAGCAGTGTCGGAGAGGAACAGGGGGAGGTTTCGGATGATGAGGTTGTCATCGTCCGTCCCACCCAGTTGACAGGCCAGGCGGTAGTCCGCGAGCCACAATTCCGGTCTTGTTTCCCCCGAGTACTTCGTGATAGTAGTCGGGGGTCGGAATCGGGGCGGAAACGGCGCCCGCCGAATGGCTCGGCTGAAGACCTGCGGACCGGGTGGTTCGGGCGAGGGACTCCGATCCTCCCCGCTGTCGTAGCGTCCCCCACGCCTGGGGTGATAACCTTGGCGCTCCCTTTCGTCGAGGCGTGCCCGACGGTCGCGATGAGGGTGCTCGTCGCCGAGGTGGCCCGGGGCCGCAGGCGCGGTGTTGCGCGTGCGCCCGGTGTAGACCGAGGCTTCCCGCGTGAGTCGGGAAGTCGCGGCACGAGGTTCCGAGGGGTATCCCTGCCTTCGGGAGGCAGAGCTCTCGGCCCGCCGGGCCGCAGCGCCTTCCAGGAGATGCTTGAGTTCTCCCTGGATTCGCCGACCCTCGGTGGATGATGACTCCGGCATCGCGCGGAGGAGCATCGCTGCAGCGGCCAGGTCCTGACCGGTTCCGCCGGATGCGGGTGGCGGTCTGTCCCTGGCATCGTTAGCGATGCGGTGCTGGAGACCTTGGGGCAGGTGACGTATTCCTCCGGCCGGGGGCTGGCTCGCCCATACCTGCCCGATGTTCTGGCGGACCGCCTCGAGCGCTCCTGCTCCCTCATCGAGCCCGGCCTGCGCCCCGCGGACTTGCTCGAGCTGTGGGTCGTAACCCCCCGCCGGAACGGGGACCACAGCTAGCTCCCGCGGGATGTCGGCGCGAGGCGCTGGCCTAGGGGGATCACCATCCTCCGGCATGCCGAGACAGCCGCCTCCGGAGGGATCCCCTAGCTCGATGTGGAAACATTCGCGGCTTGGGCCGCAGTCCTTGTCGCCAAGGCTGCGGCTGCCGTCGGAACAGTCGGAGAGGCAGTAGTCACATGCGGTCATGAAGTCCCGCATGGCACTAGGGTTGCCAGATCCGGAGAAATCCCAGCAGATGCTGGGGTCGTCATCTTCCTCGGACCCAGAGGGTCCGTAGGTCGAGACACCCGTCAATCGGTCCCAAGGTGACCGCACACGAAACCCCAGAGAGGTTGCACTCGCCTCAACGTGAGCGCCCGCCAAAGCGAGGTCGCCAGGCGGGTTGAGGCCGAGTCGAAATGACGAAAGATGGGTAGCAGTCGGTACCTTTTTGTCGACGAGGAGCGATGAAGTCACGTCGGGGGCTGATCGCGCCGTCGTCCTGGGTATGAGGGCGACGTCCTGCAGGCCCTTCGCGAGCGTGTTGGCGTCGTCCGCCTGCTCGGGGTCGACGTGCTGCGGGGGGATGGCGCTCGCCTTTGCCTCGAACGCGAGGGCGACGCTTGGCGTGTCCTCCGTCGGGGCGCCGGGGATGTCGATTTGCTCGACAGCCGTCGGAGCGCGGCCTCCCGCTCGGCCCTGGTTGCCCCGCCTCCTCCTCCTCCGATGGCGAGGGAGAGGATGGGGCGAGCTCGAAAGTTGTCCTTCCCCCACGCGGGAAAGACGTCGTCGATTCCGCCGCCGGCGAGCGGGCTGTCTGCCACCATTGTCGCTGTCGCACGGCGGTGGAAGGAGTATCATGTCGTAGCCGCTGTCGAGAGACATGAACTCGAGACTCCCGAAACGGAGCACCGATCCGGGTTGAAGAGGTCGTTGGAGACTGCCCATCTGGAGCTTGACGGGAATCTACTCGTCAACACGCAGCAGGCCCCTACCTGGCGCGCCAACTGTCGGCGTTCCGAGACCGGGGGGTCCCCGAGCCGACGAGTGAGAGTGCCGCGTGCCCCAGCCCAGATGGGTCGAGCGCGTGGGCGAGCGCGAAGGGGGGAGCAGAGCGAGAGGTCGGTGGCCGGAGCCGGGCCGCGACGAGGGAGTCGGAGAATTCCCGCGGCCTTCGTGTTCGTCTCGCGCCCAGGTCGGGTGCGCTTGCAGTAGGGGGTTACAAGCGTCCGCGCGAGGTGAGGGGAGCGAGCGACCCCGAGAGAGCGCCTGCCCCTACCCTTCGTCCCCGCGAGGCCAACCTTCTCTAAGAAGGCCCTGGTCCTTCCTTTTATAGTCGTAAGGAGAGGATCCAGGTGTACAAAATGGGGGTGTAGCAAGGTGCTACGTGTCTAGCGAGGGAGAGCTAGCGCCCTAAGTACATGCCAAGGTGGCAGCCGGAGAGATCTTGGCACCCTGTTGGTGTGGCGTCGTGGCTGTTGGAGGAGTAACGGAGTCGGACGGAGGGACAGCTGTCGGAGTGGCTGGGCCCTTGCTGACGTCCTCCTGCTTTCGTAAGGGAGCTGGGAGCCGCCGTCGTCACGGTCTAGTGAGGCGCCATCATTGCCTATCTGGCGGAGCTGGCCAGATGGGACGCCGGTCTTGTTCTCTGTGACCCAAGTCGGCTCAGGGCAGGGTGATGATGACGCTTCCTGTTGACGTGGCGGTCTTGTGTCCTAGGTCGGGCGTCGTGGAGGCTCCTCCGAAGTCGAGGTCGAGTCCGTCCTGCAAGACAGAGGCCGAGCCCGAACTCCTGGGTCGGGCGAGGCGGAGGTCGTTCGGCAGAGGCCGAGGCGGAGTCCGAGCCCTGGGTCGGGCGAGGCGGAGTTCGTCGTCTTCTGGGGCCTTAGCCCGAGTCCGAGCCCTGGGTCGGGCGGAGCGGAGTTCGCCGTCTTCCGGGGCCTTAGCCCGAGTCCGAGCCCTGGGTCGGGCGGAGCGGAGTTCGCCGTCTTCTGGGGCCTTAGCCCGAGTCCGAGCCCTGGGTCGGGCGGAGCGGAGTTCGCCGTCTTCCGGGGCCTTAGCCCGAGTCCGAGCCCTGGGTCGGGCGGAGCGGAGTTCGCCGTCTTCCGGGGCCTTAGCCCGAGTCCGAGCCCTGGGTCGGGTGGAGCGGAGTTTGGTCGCCCATCGGTCTTACCTTTTGCGTTAAACGCCCCGGTGACTCGGTCGGTTGGCGCGGTGATTTAGTCAGGGTTACTTCTTATCGAAGGCGGGGCCTCGGGCGAGCCGGTGATGCGTCTGCCGTGAAAGAGGAGACCTCAGGCGAGACGGAGTCATCTTAGGGTCGGCTGCCCTCGCCCGAGGCTAGGCTCGGGCGTGGCGTGATCGAGTCACTCGTATGGACTGATCCCTGACTTAATCAAACCCATCAGGCCTTTGCAGCTTTATGCTGATGGGGGTTACCAGCTGAGAATTAGGCGTCTTGAGGGTACCCCTAATTATGGTCCCCGACAGGGGCCTTAGCCCGAGTCCGAGCCCTGGGTCGGGCGGAGCGGAGTTCGCCGTCTTCCGGGGCCTTAGCCTGAGTCCGAGCCCTGGGTCGGGCGGAGCGGAGTTCGCCGTCTTCCGGGGCCTTAGCCCGAGTCCGAGCCCTGGGTCGGGCGGAGCGGAGTTTGGTCGCCCGTCGGTCTTACCTTTTGCGTTAAACGCCCCGGTGACTCGGTCGGTTGGCGCGGTGATTTAGTCAGGGTTACTTCTTATCGAAGGCGGGGCCTCGGGCGAGCCGGTGATGCGTCTGCCGTGAAAGAGGAGACCTCAGGCGAGACGGAGTCATCTTAGGGTCGGCTGCCCTCGCCCGAGGCTAGGCTCGGGCGTGGCATGATCGAGTCACTCGTATGGACTGATCCCTGACTTAATCAAACCCATCAGGCCTTTGCAGCTTTATGCTGACGGAGGTTACCAGCTGAGAATTAGGCGTCTTGAGGGTACCCCTAATTATGGTCCCCGACAATCATGGATAAACAAGAGAGAATTTATCTCTTTAATATTTACTTCTTTGGTTGACAGTGCATTGTATCACATACGCATACGATTTATTTTGAAGACTGAATTTGATAGTATTTATTGAATAATGCGAGAGCATGAATCGACAACCTTTATTATTTATGGGTACACTTAATGTACGACGTTTTAAAAATGTTTATCTTGGGAAGATATGTTGTAGCGCCACACTAAATTACGCATGCACAATTAATTTATTAAGATCAACATGTATGCTCATGATATGGTATTTGACTACTATTTACATGTGCGATGCTATTTAATTAAGTTAATTGGCTTTAACTTTTGTTTGCGATAACTTCACTCGCTATAAGATGCAATTTAGCTAAGATGCAATAATTAATTTATTTATGGCGCGCGACATTTGAAGGCCCTTTGTTTGTATATGGATGACGAGTTTGAAAATTACGATGAGTGAACAAAGCTTATTTCACTCGGCTAAAATCACAACGATGATCATGACATTTTGTTTATTTTACTCCGTACGCCACAACAAGTTGACTAGCCTAGGCGATCACATCATAAAATTATTTTTTTGTATTTCATTATAATGACAAGTTTTGGGAAATTACGACATGTGTGGATTTTGACGTATTCACTAAATTAGTACTAATGCATGGAGCATGCATATTAGTTCACGTTTCTGCAAGGAGTTAGTTAAAATTTATCATACACATGCATGAATTATGAATTTTATTGCTTTATTTATTATGGACATTTTTTTTTGGGTATGAGGAATATTTTATTTTAGAGCCAAATTTTGCGCTCATCGTGGAAGACACATGTAGTCATGTATATACTTTCTTTATTTTCCTTTATTTAATTAATAGCTCTTGCAGCATAACTTTGTAGCAGGCTACAATGGCGTGTACGACCGATCAACGCGATCTTCCTCAAGGGTATGCCCTTGAGGTTTCTTGAGCCAGCTTCTCTCTAAGGTATGCCTTAGAGAGAGGTGCTTGACGGGGACAAGGGTATGCCTTTAAGGTTTCTTGAGTCAGCTTATCTATAAGGTATGCCTTAGAGAGAGATGCTTGATGGGGAATTTCTTGCCGATGGAGCGTGCAAATATATTTTTTGAAAATTATTTAACATAGAATTTCAATTTCCACGTACAACTTACCGCATATATTCATGATAATTTATACATGTGTGTGAAGTATAATTATTTTTGGCATGACGTTGACTTTAGCACTTGTTCCTGATTTCGTATCAATAACACGAGTCGAAGAACATAATTCTTCCACAATGCCAAAGAAGACAAGAAACAGTATAGCGACATGGGGGGCTTTTCTTACCTTGCAGTAGACTTTTTCGATGGGCTACAACGGCGTATATGATCGTGTAGCGTGAACTTTCTTAAGGCTATACCCTTAAGATTGTGTATAACCGAATAACGCGATATTCCTCAAGGGTATGCCTTTGAGGTCTTTGGAACCAGTTTCTCTCTAAGGTATGCCCTAGAGAGAGGTGCTCGATGGAGATTTTTGTTGCCGAGCCTGCTTAAGCAAAAATTCCTCTGAAGGACTTCAGCAACCTGCTCGCACTCCTGCCGTGGTGGTGTCCTGGGATGACCACCTGCAACACAAAACAGAGAGCGGCTTGATGGCTTCGATGTACAGCAGATTTTTGTTTCTACCGAGTAGCCTAGTGGCAATTGGTTAGGCTATCCGCAGCGGTTCCCCCTAAACTTTTCCCCCTATATCACTTTTTTGCGTCACATCGTCAACATTGCACCCCCTAAATTTTCATCTCCCGCAGCGGTTCCCTCTATATTATCCCCCTATACCCCACTACAACTATAAAATATTATTATCTAACACTATTCATCTTTTATTACTATTTTTTCTCAACTATTAAATAGGGGAGCACTGTGCAAGGGGGCGCTACAGTGCTCCCCTTGATCTGGGGGACGCGCGCGCCCTCCCCTACGGCTGCAGCGCGTAGGGGGCGCTGTGGCGTGAACCGCTGCGGGCTCAGAGGCCCCCTACGCGAGGGGAGGGGGCGCGGTAGGGGAGGCGCTGCGGCCAGTCTTACAGCGCGGCAGCAGTTTCTATGTGCAGTAGCGATGAACTGAGAACAGCACAGCCTGACGGCGCTCTTCTTCGGGATCCTCCTCTCGCAACCTGGCGATACCCTTTTATTTAGGCTATCCGCAACCGTTACCTCTAAATTTTCCCCTATATCACTTTTCCCCCCTATTTTCCCCCTATTTTTTCATCTCCCGCAGCGGTTCCCCCTAAATACTCCCTCTATACCCCACTATCACTATAAAATATTATTTTCTTTACCAACTATCAATTTTTTTATCTACTAACAATTACTCGTGAACCCACAGCACAGTGTTTTGGGGATGAACAGTGACACGCTAGATCTGGGGGGAGAGAGAAGGGGGCCGACGTATAGGGGGCGCTATAGGGGGCACTGCTGCGGTCGCAGAGTGCCCCTATGCGCCGCATGCAAGGAGAGGGGGCAGGGGAGGGGGCAGCGTTGGGGTCAGTCTTATAGGCACCACAGTAACTGCAGGGGAGAAACGTATACGCACGGTGGATGTCGTGCGCGGCTTGGGCGCGAAAAAAAAACGCTTGAGTGCGTAGCTTTTCGCGGGAAGAAGTGCGCCTTTCGAAGAGAACATCCATTCGTCCCGTCGTCCACGTGTTATAGCCGGCCGAGCTCGGTTGCTCGCTCACAGCGAGCCATGCAAGGAAGTTTCTTTTATTTTCCTCTTTTTATTATTTTTAATATATTTATTCATTATCTGTATTTTGTTTTTATTGGAAAGGCACGGCCAAGCGTTCTCATGTTTGTTTTTTCTTCTTCTTCTTTTTATTTAATTTTTTATTTTAACATATTTAATTATTATCTATATTTTTTGTTGTTATTGCTATTTTAAGATAACGATACCTTGTAATGTTTATCTATAGCTATTTAAAATTTATATTCGCTTTATTTGTACTTATATACGCAATTAATCATTTACACATATCATATTTTTCGCTAGTAGTTTAAACAAATCTTCAATTAGTGCGCGCATATAAAATCACATTATATGATGTCTGCTTATTGGTAATATATTTGCACGGATATATATTTGAAGCCCTATATATTTCAATATCTTGGTGCGCTAAACTTTTAGAGCACAAGGACATTACAAATCAATGGCTACTTTAAATATTCATATATTTATTTATAGAACATTTTCTTATTTCATATGTATCGAAATTTAAAGGCCACATTAATCGAAGTCATTTAGCCCGCATAACATATATTTTGATGAGGCCAAAATCCGTGTCAACACGCTTCAAAGAATATTTTAAACTCAGCATGATGCAACATGTCATGACCCATAATATTTTGGCAAAAATAAATAATTAAATCCCCCTAACTTTAAGCTAATTCTACTTAAAAGGGAAAAGGAAGAGAGGATCTAGAGAGAGATAAAACCTAGGGTGAGAGAGAGAAGAGTAACACATGAATTTGGGTGATCATTAGAAAGAAAATTTTATACCCCCAAATTTAGGGTGTTACAGACCTATTCCCCTTAAAAGAATCTTGCCCTCGAGATTCAGGGTTGGCTAGCAAAGAGCTCAGGTTACTTGGCTTTCAAATCATCCTCTCGTTCCTAGGTGGCTTCTTCTTCTGAGTGGTGACCCCATTTGACTTTGCACATCCTGATGGTACTTTTCCGGGTGACCCGATCTGCTGTCTCTAGAATTTGAGTTGGCTTCTCAATATAAGTCAGATCTTCTTGAACTTCAAGATCCTCTGCTAGCAACTGCTCTTCTAGCACCCTCAAGCATTTCTTCAACTGCGACACATGAAACACATCGTGCACAGCGGACAAATTCTCTGGTAAGCTAAGTTGGTAAGCCACTTCTCCACGTCTTGCTTGAATCTGATACGGCCCAATATATCGGGGTGCTAGCTTTCCTTTGACTCCAAACCTTTTGGTTCCTCTGATGGGTGACACCTTCAAATAGACGTAGTCTCCCACTTCAAAACTGAGTTCCCTTCTTCTGGTGTCAGCATAGCTTCACTGTCGGGACTGCGCTGCCTTCAAATTCTCTCGGACCATTCTGATGTTCTCTTCGGCTTCAAGCAAAATATCTGGTCCGAACACCTGTCTTTCACCAGGTTGGTCCCAATGCAATGGAGTTCTGCAATTCCTCCCATAGAGCGCTTTGAATGGTGACATCTTCAGACTAGCCTGATAGCTGTTGTTGTAAGAGAATTCTGCATATGGCAATCTCTTGTCCCAACCTATCTTATCTTGCAAAGTACAAGCCCTCAACATATCCTCCAGAATCTAATTGGTTCTCTCTGTTTGACCATCTGTCTGTAGGTGGTAAGCTGAGCTGAACTTCAAGTGTGTACCCAAAGCTTTATGCAACTGCTGCCAAAACTGAGAGGTGAACTGAGTGCCTCTATCTGATACTATCTTCTTCGGAACGTCATGCAAGCACACAATCCGAGCCATGTATAGTTTGGCCAACACCGCACTGTTGTAGGTGGTCTTGAGTGGTATGAAATGGGCCACCTTTGTCAAACGGTCCACTACTACCTAGATGGAGTCATAACCAGTACGAGTGCGAGGCAGACCGACTATGAAATCCATTCCGATCTCATCCCACTTCCACTGAGGAATCTGCAACGGTTGCAATAAACCTGTCGGTCTCTGATGTTCTGCTTTAATCCTCTGACAACTGTCACATACAGCCACATACTCTGCTATCTCCCTTTTCATCCCGTACCACCAGAATCTTTTCTTTAGGACTTGGTACATCTTCTCACTACCAGGGTGTATAGAGTATGCTGTCTCATGAGCTTTCTTGAGAATCAGTTCCCGGATTGATTTGATGTCAGGAACACACAGTCTGTCCTTGAACCATACCACTTCTTCTGCATCTTCATGGAAATCCTTGCTTTTTCCATCTATGATCAGCTGTCGGATCTCGTTGATCTTCTCATCATCCTTCTGACCTTTCCTGATATCTTGCTCTAAAGTGGGTTCCAACTCGATTGTCACTCCTTGGGTGTTGTTCATAAATCCTAGACTCAATCTGTCGAACTCCTTCGCTAGCTCATACGGCATCGGGTAAGTGGCCAACATATTAACTTGACTCTTTCTGCTAAGAGCATCTGCAACCACATTTGCTTTGCCTGGGTGATAATGGATCTCCAGCTCATAATCCTTGATCAATTCTAGCCATCTTCGTTGTCTCATGTTTAGCTCCGACTGAGTGAATATATATTTGAGACTCTTGTGGTCCGTGTAGATATCACACTTCTTCCCATAAAGATAATGCCTCCAGGTCTTCAATGCATGAACCACGACTGCTAATTCCAGATCATGAGTAGGATAATTCTTCTCATGAATCTTCAACTATCGGGACAAGTATGCCACTACTCTCCCTTCCTGCATTAACACACATCCCAGTCCGGTGTACGAAGCATCGCAATATACTGAGAATGGCTTGTGAACATCTGGCAGAATCAGTACTGGTGCCATTGTCAACTTCTCCTTCAATGTCTCAAAGGACTTCTGGCATGCTGGGGTCCACTTGAACTCAACCTTCTTTGCCAACAAGGCTGTCATTGGCTGACAATCTTGGAGAAACCTTCAATGAAACACCGATAATAGCCGGCCATTTCGATGAAACTCTTGATTCCTCGGACATCTTTTGGTGCTTTCTAGTCCAAGATAGCTGTTACCTTCTTTGGATCTATAGCCAATCCCTCTCGGTTTATAATGTGACCCAAGAATAGGACTTCGCTGATCCAGAACTCGCACTTGCTGAGCTTGGCATACAACTGACAATCTCGTAGCCTCTGAAGCACTTTCCTCAAATGCTCCTCATTCTCTTGCTCATTCTGGGAATATATAAGAATGTCATCAATAAACACCACCACGAACTTGTTGAGGTAGTCCATGAACACACTGTTCATCAAGTACATGAAGTAAGCTGGCGCATTCGTCAAACCGAATGAAATGACCGTGAACTCATACAGTCCATACTTGGTGATGAATGTTGTCTCCGGTATATCCAAAGGTCAGATTCTGAGCTGATGGTAGCCTGACCTTAGATCTATCTTCGAGAACACACTAGCTCCTCTCAACTGGTCGAATAAATCTTCAATTCTGGGCAGGGGGTACTTGTTCTTGACGGTGACTTCATTCAAAGCTCGATAGTCGATGCACATCCTCTTCGTGCCATCCTTCTTCTCCACAAACAACATTGGGGTTGCCCAAGGCGAGGTACTTGGTCTGATGTAGCCTTTCTCCGACAACTCATCAATCTGCTTCTTGAGTTCCACCAATTCTAGTCCGGACACTCGATAGGCTCTCTTGGAAATAGGGGCGGTGCCTGACATAAGCTCTATGGCAAATTCAACCTTCCTTTCAAGTGGCATACCCGGTAACTCCTCGGGAAACACATCTGGGAATTCTGACACTACATTGATAGCCTCTGATGGTTTAATCTCCTCAATATGGGCGATGACTTGGTGACAACTTCCTTTCCTTGGTCCAGACAAGACCAACTCCACTAACACTTCTTCTCCTGATAAGGACACTAACTTCACCATTCTCTTATCACAACTAAGACTGGCTTGATACTTGGTTAGCCAATTCATCCCTAGGATGACGTCTATAGTTGTATCCTGGTTACCCATAACTATTAAATCAGCGGAGAACTCTATCCCCCTTATTTGAACCTTTGCACTAGGGCAAAATCTATCCGTTTGGGTCCTTCCACCAACTGAACTAACCCTCATAGGTGGAATATGGGTGCTACTGGTATATTATGTGATTATACCCATGATGCAGTCACAAAAGAATGTGTTGCTCTAGTATCAAATAAGACATTTGCAGAATGGTACTCGACTAAAAATGTACCTAGTGCCACTCCTGGAGTCTCCTGGACTGTGTCGGCCTCCGGGTGGTTCACCTTTCCATACTAGGCACGAGGCTGCCCACGGTTGTTGCCTCCTTGCTGCATTGCATTCTATCTGACTGGGGCATTGGGAGCTGGCTGTTGCTGAGTTGCTTTCTTTGGGCAATGATTCGCCTAATGGCCCTGTTCCCCATAGTGGAAACATGCACGACTCCCTCCTTGCGCTGGCGCTGCTTGGTTGTTTTGGTTGGTTGCTGGGGCAGGAAAATGGGCTGCCTGGTTGCTCTGACGCTGGTATTGATTTCCTCCTTGCTGGTTGTTCTGACGGTACTGCTGCTGCTGCTGAGGAAACTGCTGCTGGTTCTAACGCTGATGCTGGTGCTGGTGCTGGTGACCTTGCTTGAATGGCCGAGGTGGGTTGCCTGAGTAGCAAGGACGGCTGCTACTCCCAGCCTGAGATCCACCAATCTTGCGTTTCCTGTCCTCCATCTCCTGACGCTTCCTTTCAGTCATGATTGCTCTGTCGATCAGATGCTGGAAGGTAGGGAAGGTGTGGTTCATCAGATGATAGTGGAGGGGATCAACCAATCCTCTCAGAAAGCGGTACTGCCTCTTAGCATCTGTGTTGACGTCTTCTGGGGCATAACGGGACAACTGCAGAAACTTATCCATATACTCACTAACAGATAGGGGACCTTGCTTCAGGGCGAGAAACTCCTCCTTCCTCACTATCATCAGTCCCTTGGGCACATGGTAGCGACGGAAGTTGTCTCTGAATTCTTCCCAAGTGATGGCTTCAGGGTTGGCATGGGTGGCGAGGTAAGACTCCCACCAAGACTGGGCTGCTCCCCTCAGCTATCGGGGACCGTACAACACCTTCTCACGATTGTTGCACTGGGCAGTGTGCAACTCACGCTCCACGGTACATAGCCAATCTTCGGCATCCATGGGATCAGTAGAATGAGCAAAGACTGGGGGATGACCCCTCATGAATTCTGCCCACTTGTCTCTGGGCACTTGTGGCATCTGGACTTGCACCTGAGGCTGAGGCGGTGGTGGCTGCTACTGCACCTGCTGCATCGCTGCTAGGGTCTGTCCAATTGCTTAGACTGCTTGAGTCTGCATCAAGAACATTTGCTCAATGGTCATCGGGCGTGGCGGTGGCAAATGCTGCTACGGTGATGCCTCCTCTTGGGGTGCCTGCTGTTCTGGCTGAGCACACCTCGCACCTCTGCGCCTGTTCTCAGACATCTATAGAAATCGCACACATATATCAAATCTGACTCTACAGTCTTTCAACATAAGAAAAGATGTATAGAAAATCCTCATAGCACTGAATAAATGACCATCTTCACTGACAGCTTCTCAGATAAAGAGGAAAGTGGGAATAAATGGATTACCCAACTAAATAACTGACTTTATTAATAACTACACCAAGTTGCAGGGGATACCCACACCTTGGTGAAAATCATTACAAAGATCCAACTTCAGTACATGTCCATCATAACAAGCATCCAACATAAGATAAGCAAACTAACTCTATCTAAGACAGACTAGACTAAGACACTGAACTAAGCATTATTATAGACTCTGACTCTATCGATCTAGGGATCCAAATCTATCCGGGTCCTGTAGTCTGGGGTAAGTCGAAGCGACCACGGGGCGGTGAACGGTAAGGGTGCTGAATCCCGACAGGGGCGGGAGAACCACCATCCAGATAGTGGCGTGTTGCGCACTCAGCACGCAATTCCGCAACCTGAAAGGGAATTAGGCTTACATCTAGTCCCTAATTAATTTTGGTGGTTGAATTGCCCAACACAAATATTGGACTAACTAGTTTGCTCTAGTGTATAAGTTATACAGGTGTCAAAGGTTCACACTTAGCCAATAAAAAGACCAAGTATTGGGTTCGACAAAAGAGCAAGGGTTAACCGAAGGCACCTCTGGTCTGGCGCACCGGACTGTCCGGTGTGCCACCGGACATGTCCGGTGCACCAGAGGACTCGCAACTCAAACTCGCCACCTTCGGGAATTTCCGGAGGCGTCTCCGCTAAAATTCACCGGACTGTCCGGTGTACACCGGACAGTGTCCGGTGCTTTAAGGAAGAGCGGCCTCACGAACTCGGCAGCCTCGAGAATTCACTTCGTCTGCTTCGCTAAAATTCACCGGACTGTCCGGTGTACACCGGACTGTCCGGTGTAACAGCGGGGCAACGGTTATTTCGGCGCCAACGGCTACCTGCGACGCATTAAATGCGCGCGCTGCGCGCGCAGAGGTCAGACACGCCCATACTGGCGCACCGGACAATCTACAGTGCATGTCCGGTGCGCCACCGGACATCCAGGCGGGCCCAGAAGACAGAGCTCAAACGTTCGACCCCAATGGCTTTTGGTGACGTGGCTGTCGCACCGGACATGTCCGGTGTGCACCGGACTGTCCGGTGCGCCATCGAACAGATAGCCTCACCAAACGGCTAGTTTGGTGGTTGGGGCTATAAATACCCCCAACCACCCACCATTCATTGCATCCAAGTTTTCCACTTCCCAACTACTTACAAGAGCTCTAGCATTCAATTCTAGACACACCAAAGAGATCAAATCCTCTCCAAATTCCACACAACGCCCTAGTGATTAGAGAGAGAGATTTGCTTGTGTTCTTTCGAGCTCTTGCGCTTGGATTGCTTTCTTCTTTCTTGATTCTTTCATTGCGATCAAACTCACTTGTAATTGAGGCAAGAGACACCAAACTTGTGGTGGTCCTTGTGGGAACTTTGTGTTCCAAGTGATTGAGAAGAGAAAGCTCACTCGGTCCGAGGGACCGTTTGAGAGAGGGTAAGGGTTGAAAGAGACCCGGCCTTTGTGGCCTCCTCAACGGGGAGTAGGTTTGCGAGAACCGAACCTCGGTAAAACAAATCCACGTGTCTCACTTCATTATTCGCTTGCGATTTGTTTTGCACCCTCTCTCTCGGACTCTATTATATTTCTAACGCTAACCCGGCTTGTAGTTGTGATTATTTTGAGAATTTCAGTTTCGCCCTATTCACCCCCCCTCTAGGCGACTTTCAATTGGTATCAGAGCCCGGTGCTTCATTAGAGCCTAACCGCTCGAAGTGATGTCGGGAGATCACACCAAGAGGGAGATGGAGACCGGCGACAAGCCCACTACAAGCCAAGGGAGCACTTCATCGGAAGAGTCCCGCACCAAGAGGAAGGAGAAGAAGAAGGACTCCTCCAAACAGAAGGAGAAAAGATCTTCTTCCTCACACCACAAAGAAAAGAAGGAAAAATCTTCTTCCCACAAGTCGCATCGGAAAGGCGACAAGCACAAGAGGATGCGGAAGGTGGTCTACTACGAGACCGACACTTCATCAACATCGACCTCCGACTCCGATGCGCCGTCCGTAACTTCTAAGCGCCAAGAGCGCAAGAAGTTTAGTAAGATCCCCTTACACTATCCTCGTACACCTAGACATACTCCATTACTTTCTGTTCCATTAGGCAAACCGCCAACTTTTGATGGCGAAGATTATGCTAGGTGGAGTGATTTAATGAAATTTCATCTAACCTCACTCCACAAAAGTATATGGAATGTTGTTGAGTTTGGAGCACAGGTACCATCTATAGGGGATGAAGACTATGATACGGACGAAGTGGCCCAAATCGAGCACTTCAACTCCCAAGCTACAACCATACTCCTCGCCTCTCTAAGCAAGGAGGAATACAACAAGGTGCAAGGGTTGAAGAATGCAAAGGAAATTTGGGACCTTCTCAAGACCGCGCACGAGGGTGATGAACTCACCAAGATCACCAAGCGGGAAACGATCGAGGGGGAGCTCGGTCGTTTTCGTCTTCGCCAAGGGGAGGAGCCACAAGATATGTACAACTGGCTCAAAACATTGGTGAACCAAGTGCGCAACCTCGGGAGTAAGAAGTGGGATGACCATGAGGTGGTTAAGGTTATTCTAAGATCTCTTATTTTCCTTAACCCCACTCAAGTTCAATTAATTCGTGGTAATCCTAGATACGCACTAATGACTCCCGAGGAAGTAATCGGGAATTTTGTGAGCTTTGAATGTATGATTAAAGGATCAAAGAAGATCAACGAGCTTGATGAACCCTCCACGTCCGAAGCACAACCGGTGGCATTCAAGGCGACGGAGGAGAAGAGGGAGGAGTCTACACCGAGTAGACAACCAATTGACGCCTCCAAGCTCGACAATGAGGAGATGGCCTTAATCATCAAAAGCTTTCGGCAAATCCTCAAGCAACGGAAAGGGAAGGATTACAAATCCCGTTCCAAGAAGGTTTGCTACAAGTGTGGTAAGTCCGGTCATTTTATTGCAAAATGTCCTATATCTAGTGACAGTGACAGGGGCAACGACAAGAAGGGAAAGAGGAGAGAAAAGAAGAAATACTACAAGAAGAAGGGCGGCGATGCCCATGTTTGCCGGGAGTGGGACTCGGACGAGAGCTCCACCGACTCCTCCTCCGACGACGAGGACGCCGCCAACATCGCCGTCACCAAGGGACTCCTCTTCCCCAACGTCGGCCACAAGTGCCTCATGGCAAAGGACGGCAAAAGGAAGAAGGTTAAATCTAAATCCTCCACTAAATATGAGTCCTCTAGTGATGATAATGCTAGTGATGAGGAGAATAATTTGCGTACCCTTTTTGCCAACCTTAACATAGAACAAAAGGAAAAGTTAAATGAATTGATTAGTGCTATCCATGAAAAAGATGACCTTTTGGATTCCCAAGAGGATTTTCTAATTAAAGAAAACAAGAAACATGTTAAGGTTAAGAATGCTTATGCTCTAGAGGTAGAAAAATGTGACAAATTATCTAGTGAGCTAAGCACATGCCATGACACTATTGCCAACCTTAGAAATGAAAATGCTAAATTAATTGCTAAGGTTGATTCTCATGTTTGTATTGATTCAACTTCCTATCCTAGAAATGATAATGTTGATTTGCTTGCTAGGATTGATGAGTTGAATGCTTCTCTTGCTAGCCTTAGAGATGAGAATGAGAAATTGTTTGCTAAGGCTAAAGAATTAGATGTTTGCAATGTTACAATTTCCGACCTTAGAACTAAGAATGATATGTTGCATGCTAAGGTTGTAGAACTAAAATCTTGCAAACCCTCTACATCTACCGTTGAGCACACTTTTATTTGTACTAGATGTAGAGATGTTGATATCAATGCTATTCATGATCACATGTCTTTAATTAAACAACAAAATGATCATATAGCATTATTAGATGCTAAAATTGCCGAGCATAACTTAGAAAATGAAAAGTTTAAATTTGCTAGAAGTATGCTCTATAATGGGAGACGCCCTGGCATCAAGGATGGCATTGGCTTCCAAAGGGGAGACAATGTCAAACTTAATGCCCCTCCAAAGAATTTATCTAACTTTGTTAAGGGCAAGGCTCCCATGCCTCAAGATAATGAGGGTTACATTTTATACCCTGCTGGTTATCCTGAGAGCAAAATTAGGAAAATTCATTCTAGGAAGTCTCACTCTGGCCCTAATCATGCTTTTATGTATAAGGGTGAGACATCTAGCTCTAGGCAACCAACCCATGCCAAGTTGCCTAAGAAGAAAACTCCTATTGCATCAAATGATCATAGTATTTCATTTAAAACTTTTGATGCATCTTATGTGCTTACTAACAAATCCGGCAAGGTAGTTGCCAAGTTTGTCGGGGGCAAACACAAGGGCTCCAAGACTTGTGTTTGGGTACCCAAAGTTCTTGTTTCTAATGCCAAAGGACCCAAAACCGTTTGGGTACCTAAAGTCAAGAACTAAAATTGTTTTGTAGGTTTATGCATCCGGGGGCTCAAGTTGGATACTCGACAGCGGGTGCACAAACCACATGACAGGGGAGAAGAAGATGTTCTCCTCATATGAGAAAAACCAAGATCCCCAACGAGCTATCACATTCGGGGATGGAAATCAAGGATTGGTCAAAGGATTGGGTAAAATTGCTATATCACCTGACCATACTATTTCCAATGTTTTTCTTGTAGATTCTTTAGATTACAATTTGCTTTCCGTATCCCAATTATGTCAAATGGGCTACAACTGTCTATTTACTGATGTAGGTGTTACTGTCTTTAGAAGAAGTGATGATTCAATAGCATTTAAGGGAGTGTTAGAGGGTCAGCTATACTTGGTAGATTTTGATAGAGCTGAACTCGACACTTGCTTGGTTGCTAAGACTAACTTGGGTTGGCTCTGGCACCGCCGACTAGCCCATGTTGGAATGAAGAATCTTCATAAGCTTCTAAAGGGAGAACACATTTTAGGACTAACCAATGTTCATTTTGAGAAAGACAGGATTTGTAGCGCATGCCAAGCTGGGAAGCAAGTTGGCACTCATCATCCACACAAGAACATCATGACGAGTGACAGGCCACTGGAACTCCTACACATGGATTTATTCGGCCCGATTGCTTACATAAGCATCGGCGGGAGTAAGTACTGTCTAGTTATTGTGGATGATTATTCTCGCTTCACTTGGGTGTTCTTTTTGCAGGAAAAATCTCATACCCAAGAGACCTTAAAGGGATTCTTGAGACGAGCTCAAAATGAGTTTGGCTTAAGGATCAAGAAAATTAGAAGCGACAATGGGACGGAGTTCAAGAACTCTCAAATTAAAGGCTTCCTTGAGGAGGAGGGCATCAAGCATGAGTTCTCTTCTCCCTACACGCCACAACAAAATGGTGTAGTGGAGAGGAAGAATCGAACTCTATTGGACATGGCAAGAACCATGCTTGATGAGTACAAGACACCAGATCGGTTTTGGGCCAAGGCGGTCAACACTGCCTGCTACGCCATCAACCGGTTATATCTACACCGAATCCTCAAGAAGACATCCTATGAACTCCTAACCGGTAAAAAGCCCAACATTTCATATTTTAGAGTTTTTGGTAGCAAATGCTTTATTCTTGTTAAGAGAGGTAGAAAATCTAAATTTGCTCCTAAAACTGTAGAAGGCTTTTTACTAGGATATGATTCAAACACAAGGGCATATAGAGTCTTTAACAAGTCCTCAGAACTAGTTGAAGTTTCTTGTGATGTTGTGTTTGATGAGACTAACGGCTCTCAAGTAGAGCAAGTTGATCTTGATGAGATAGGTGAAGAACAGGCTCCGTGCATCGCGCTAAGGAACATGTCCGTTGGGGATGTGTGTCCTAAGGAATCCGAAGAGCCTTCACATACACAAGATCAACCATCCTCCTCCACGCAAGCATCTCTGCCAACCCAAAATGAGGACGAGGCTCAAGTTGATGAAGGAGAAGATCAAAGAGATGAGCCTCCTCAAAATGACGACAACGATCAAGGGGGAGATGCAAATGATCAAGACAAGGAGGATGAACAACCTAGGCCGCCACACCCAAGAGTCCACCAAGCAATCCAACGAGATCACCCCGTCGACACCATCCTCGGCGACATTCATAAGGGGGTAACTACTCGATCTCGAGTTGCACATTTTTGTGAGCATTACTCGTTTGTTTCCTCTATTGAGCCACACAGGGTAGAGGAAGCACTCCAAGATTCGGATTGGGTGATGGCGATGCAAGAAGAGCTCAACAACTTCACGAGGAATGAGGTATGGCATTTAGTTCCACGTCCTAACCAAAATGTTGTAGGAACCAAGTGGGTCTTCCGCAACAAGCAAGATGAGCATGGTGTGGTGACAAGGAACAAAGCTCGACTCGTGGCCAAGGGGTATTCACAAGTCGAAGGTTTGGATTTCGGTGAAACCTATGCACCCGTAGCTAGGCTTGAGTCAATTCGTATATTATTGGCCTATGCTACTTACCATGGCTTCAAGCTCTATCAAATGGACGTGAAGAGTGCCTTCCTCAACGGACCAATCAAGGAGGAGGTCTATGTTGAGCAACCTCCCGGCTTTGAAGATAGTGAGTACCCTAACCATGTCTATAGGCTCTCTAAGGCGCTTTATGGGCTCAAGCAAGCCCCAAGAGCATGGTATGAATGCCTTAGAGATTTCCTTATTGCAAATGGCTTCAAAGTCGGAAAAGCCGATCCTACTTTATTCACTAAAACTCTTGACAATGATTTGTTTGTATGCCAAATTTATGTTGATGATATCATATTTGGGTCTACTAACGAATCTACTTGTGAAGAATTTAGTAGGATCATGACACAAAAATTCGAGATGTCTATGATGTGGGAGTTGAAGTATTTTCTAGGATTCCAAGTCAAGCAACTCCAAGAGGGCACCTTCATTAGCCAAACGAAGTATACTCAAGACATTCTAAGCAAGTTTGGAATGAAGGATGCCAAGCCCATCAAGACACCCATGGGAACCAATGGGCATCTCGACCTCGACACGGGAGGTAAATCCGTCAATCAAAAGGTATACCGGTCGATGATTGGTTCATTGCTTTATTTATGCGCATCTCGACCGGACATTATGCTTTCCGTTTGCATGTGTGCAAGATTCCAATCCGACCCTAAGGAATTCACCTTACGGCCGTAAAACGAATCTTGAGATATTTGGCTTATACTCCTAAGTTTGGGCTTTGGTACCCTCGGGGATCCACATTTGATTTGATTGGTTATTCGGATGCCGATTGGGCAGGGTGTAAGATTAATAGAAAGAGCACATCGGGGACTTGCCAGTTCTTGGGAAGATCCTTGGTGTCTTGGGCTTCAAAGAAGCAAAATTCGGTCGCTCTTTCTACCGCCGAAGCCGAGTATATTGCCGCAGGCCATTGTTGCGCGCAATTGCTTTGGATGAGGCAAACCCTGCGGGACTATGGTTACAAATTAACCAAAGTTCCTCTTCTATGTGATAATGAGAGTGCAATCCGCATGGCGGATAATCCTGTTGAGCATAGCCGCACTAAGCACATAGCCATTCGGTATCACTTTCTTCGGGATCATCAACAAAAGGGGGATATCGAGATTTCATACATTAACACTAAAGATCAATTAGCCGATATCTTTACCAAGCCTCTTGATGAACAAACTTTTACCAAACTTAGGCATGAGCTCAATATTTTTGATTCTAGGAACTTCTTTTGCTAAACTTGCACACATAGCTCATAAGTATACCTTTGATCATGTCTCTTTTATATATGCTATGACTAATGTGTTTTCAAGTGTATTTCAAACCAAGTCATAGGTATATTGAAAGGGAATTGGAGTCTTCGGCGAAGACAAAGGCTTCCACTCCACTCTACTACTCATCCTTCGCCGTCGCTCCGCATCACTCTCCATCTTTGGTATAATCTTCACTCATATGTTTTATTTGCCAAAGGGGAGAAAATAGTTAGCAAAGGGCCTATATTTCATTCCAAGTATCCGTTTTTGGCGATTCATTCCAAAGGGGGAGAAAGTATTGGCCCAAAGCAAAAGGACCGCACCACCACCCTAATTTTAAAATTAATGGTTTTCAATTGGAAAATTTCAAATTGGTATCTCTTTATGTTCTAAAGGGGGAGCAAGTAGTATTTTCAAAACTTGATATCTTAAAACCCTCTTGAACACTAAGAGGAGAATTTATTTGAGGGGGAGTTTTGTTTAGTAAAAGGAAAAGCATTTGGAACAAGGGGAGAAAATTTTTAAACTTGAAAAATGCTTTGCAAAAATCTTATTCATCTACCTTTGACTATTTGCAAAAGAACTTTGAAAAGGATTTACAAAAATATTTTGCAAAAACAAAACATGTGGTGCAAGCGTGGTCCAATATGTTAAAAATAAAGAAACAATCCATGCATATCTTGTAAGTATTTATATTGGCTCAATTCCAAGCAACCTTTGCACTTACATTATGAAAACTAGTTCAATTATGCACTTTTATATTTGCTTTGGTTTGTGTTGGCATCAATCACCAAAAAGGGGGAGATTGAAAGGGAATTAGGCTTACACCTAGTCCCTAATTAATTTTGGTGGTTGAATTGCCCAACACAAATATTGGACTAACTAGTTTGCTCTAGTGTATAAGTTATACAGGTGTCAAAGGTTCACACTTAGCCAATAAAAAGACCAAGTATTGGGTTCGACAAAAGAGCAAGGGTTAACCGAAGGCACCTCTGGTCTGGCGCACCGGACTGTCCGGTGTGCCACCGGACATGTCCGGTGCACCAGAGGACTCGCAACTCAAACTCGCCACCTTCGGGAATTTCTGGAGGCGTCTCCGCTAAAATTCACCGGACTGTCCGGTGTACACCGGACAGTGTCCGGTGCTTCAAGGAAGAGCGGCCTCACGAACTCGGCAGCCTCGGGAATTCACTTCGTCTGCTTCGCTAAAATTCACCGGACTGTCCGGTGTACACCGGACTGTCCGGTGTAACAGCGGGGCAACGGTTATTTCAGCGCCAACGGCTATCTGCGACACATTAAATGCGCGCGCTGTGCGCGCAGAGGTCAGACACGCCCATACTGGCGCACCAGACAATCTACAGTGCATGTCCGGTGCGCCACCGGACATCCAGGCGGACCCAGAAAACAGAGCTCCAACGGTCGACCCCAACGGCTTTTGGAGACGTGGCTGTCGCACCGGACATGTCCGGACTGTCCGGTGCGCCATCGAACAGACAGCCTCACCAAACGGCTAGTTTGGTGGTTGGGGCTATAAATACCCCCAACCACCCACCATTCATTGCATCCAAGTTTTCCACTTCCCAACTACTTAAAAGAGCTCTAGCATTCAATTCTAGACACACCAAAGAGATCAAATCCTCTCCAAATTCCACACAACGCCCTAGCGATTAGAGAGAGAGATTTGCTTGTGTTCTTTCGAGCTCTTGCGCTTGGATTGCTTTCTTCTTTCTTGATTCTTTCATTGCGATCAAACTCACTTGTAATTGAGGCAAGAGACACCAAACTTGTGGTGGTCCTTGTGGGAACTTTGTGTTCCAAGTGATTGAGATGAGAAAGCTCACTCGGTCCGAGGGACCGTTTGAGAGAGGGTAAGGGTTGAAAGAGACCCGGCCTTTGTGGCCTCCTCAACGGGGAGTAGGTTTGCGAGAACCGAACCTCGGTAAAACAAATCCGCGTGTCTCACTTCATTATTCGCTTGCGATTTGTTTTGCACCCTCTCTCTCGGACTCTATTATATTTCTAACGCTAACCCGGCTTGTAGTTGTGATTATTTTGAGAATTTCAGTTTCGCCCTATTCACCCCCCCTCTAGGCCACTTTCACAACCTCCGCCCGAACCTTGCCTACCTCGTCAAGGGCATGGTCCAACTCTGTGTTGAGCACAGCAGCCAGATTGACCATGCTGTTCAACCTAGGATTGCCCGCACCAACTGGCGAGGCAATCACACCTCCAGCACTGCCGGTCGAACGGCGAGGGTAGTACTTTAGGTTGAGGCCATCAGCTACCCCGCTAAACAACGAGAAATACTGAGAAAGTGCCCGTCGTGCTGCATCTTGCATGGCTGCCTCGGCAGTATCCCTCTCAGAAATAGAATAGTGTTCTGAGAAGGCCTCTGCACCCCGGAGATCATCGTCCGGACGGCGCACCAAGAAATTAGCCTCCCACTAGTCCGGGTATAACCCGCGACGATGCTGGTAGACTACACAACAGTACTCGATGGACCAAGTGTGTCGGTCGAAGGCCCGACGCAACAGGGTGTCGAGAGCGTCCTATAAGTGACACCCGCGAGCGGCGTCACGAATGATGGGTCTAGTGATCCATCACTCTGGCTTCGGCTCCTCGGAGAGCTCCGTACCGTGGCTCAAACTGCCACCAACGTCGTCGTCATCTCCGTCTCTGTCAGGGTCTCCTCCAGCAGTCGGGATGCCCTGTGGTGGTGCAGGGGGCATCTCTGGCTGAGGTGCAGGGGAAGGCGGCCTCTTAGACTCCACCTCCTGCCGAGGAGAGGGGGAGGAGTCCTGCTGCTCCTGCTCTTGGCGTCGGCGCTCCTGCTCCTCGTGCAGGCGACGATGCAGTCTCTCTAGGTGACTAGACTGACCTGGCACCATGCGACGCAGTGGACGCTCCGCCAGGCGAGAAGGCAAAAAGGGGATCACAGACTTACGTGCAGTGCACCTGATACGGGCCATCTACAAAAGACATTGTAAGCACAAGAGTAAGAGTAGAACTATGAGACCAGAAAGTAAACAGAAAGAAAAGTGAGACAAAACTTTTTGAGATAAGTAGATAACATAGAATTGGTCAAGATGACTAACTTTTGAAAGAACTCTAAGGGCAAGGTAAGAGTAGGGGTCTATAGTCTTTAGGGCGACCATTCTAGTCTAGATTAGCGGTCCTACAGTCAGCAATGCTTTGATACCACTTATGTCACACCCGGTTTTAGAAGGTAAACCAAATGCGAACCATGTACGTGCCAAGATTAGAAACTCACGTACATAGCGATTACATAATTCGACATCATCACACAATGCTTGAAATAAATAGCGGAAAGGTACTTAATTACATCAAGATGTCCAAGACATCCACAGAGTCTATTACATAACCATTGTCTTTAGCATAAATATCAAAGTGCAGAGAAACGAAACGTAGATGATAAGCCTACACAGGCAGCTGACTGGGGGTTTGCCACTAAGAATAAACTAGAACTCATCGTAATCATGGAACTCCTCGAAGTCCTCCATGCTGCCAGCATCACCTCCTGAGCACTGAGTACAATGGGGACAACCTGGGGTGGGGTGGTTTGTAAAGCAAGGGTGAGTACACATAAACATACTCAGCAAATGTCCCGTTTGGCTAAAGTGGACTAGATGTATGTGGGGTTGAGGTTAAGCAGTTGCTTTCAGTTGGTCAAGTATTTATTATTATTAGTAGAGCCAAGTTTTATTAATAAACCCAGTTATTACCCAAAAGTACTCCCTCAAAAGAGGAAATACCAGAGACCAGACTTATAACATCATTGTTAACCATCATCATAAAAGTATCCAAAGTTCTTCTAATCAAAGAGGATCCCAAGGCTGCTCTTAACCGTGAGCTCAGCTGATATACCAGTTTCTAACACTCTGCAGAGGTTGCACACTTTACCCACGAGTCGTGATCCCTTCCCAGCCTAGGTTGTACAGACCCGATCTTCATGTCACACCTGGTTTTAGAAGGTAAACTGAATGTGAACCATGTACGTGCCAAGATCAGAAAACTCACGTACACAGCGATTACATAATTGGACATCATCACACAATGCTTGAAATAAATAGCGGAAAGGTACTTAATTACATCAAGATGTCCAAGACATCCACATAGTCTATTACATAACCATTGTCTTTAGCATAAATATCAAAGTGCGGAGAAATGAAACGTAGATGATAAGCCTACACAGGCAGCTGACTGGGGGTTTGCCACTAAGAATAAACTAGAACTCGTCGTAATCCTGGAACTCCTCGAAGTCCTCCATGCTGCCAGCATCACCTCCTGAGCACTGAGTACAATGGGGACAACCTGGGGTTGGGGTGGTTTGTAAAGTAAGGGTGAGTACACATCAACGTACTCAACAGATGTCCCGTTTGGCTAAAGTGGACTAGCTGTATGTGGGGTTGAGGTTAAGCAGTTGCTTTTAGTTGGTCAAGTATTTATTATTATTAGTAGAGCCGAGTTTTTGTAATAAACCTAGTTATTACCCAAAAGTACTCCCTCAAAAGAGGAAATACCAGAGACCAGACTTATAACATCATTGTTAATCATCATCATAAAAGTATCCAAAGTTCTTCTAATCAAAGAGGATCCCAAGGATGCTCTTAACCGTGAGCTCGCTGATATACCAGTTTCTAACACTATGCAGAGGTTGCACACTTTACCCACGAGTCGTGATCCCTTCCCAGCCTGGGTTGTACAGACCCGATCTTCACTACCAAGGTGAATGGTCAGGGATACACTACGTAGCCTTTACAAAGACTCCCCTGGTGCATAGCTGCTCGTTATTGTTGGGGGCCTTCGTCCTCCGAAGGTCCCCAAAAACATGACTAACAATGTTTCCCAAGTGTAATATATATTCAGGAACCTTCAGACTTGGGGTAAAGCTGTACATAATATGAAAAGCAGGGTCAGGACGAAGGATGAACCAGTTCCAAAGCTATGCGCAAGGAAGCTTCGGCTCAACGACAGAAAGGGGAACCGACTTAAAGGGGAAAAGGCTATCTAGTCCTCGTTGGATTGTTATTAAGTCAATAGTAAAAAGGGCATCAATGTAATTTTACACAGGCTGCGCCCTGTGCCTATAAATAGATGAACAGTACTCCCGTACTGTTCACGCTGACTTGTACTCGCTTGTGCGTCACGCTTGTACCCTTGCCTTCAATCAAGCCAAAGGTACAAATGTAATTTGTTATTTTTCTTATTCATTCCTGATTATATAAAAAGAAAGATATATTATGATGTCATGTAATTATCCATGTTACTATGTTTTATAAGCTTCGTCTTTCATTGATTTATGTTGCAATCATGAAGGTACGTCTTTCATAACCTTCGTCCGAAGATCGTTATATCCTCAGGGAAATAATGCTTTGAAGGACGAAGGGCATTAAACATTAACCTATTTTGTGTTGCCTTGTTCTTAATTCATAGCATTTGAGAACAAGTCACCAACATTGGCGCCCACCTCCGGTGTACTCACTTCCACAACCTTCGGCAAAGCACTGACCTTCGTTATGCCGCCGAAGAAGATAATAGCGCCAGGGGCTGCTGCACTACAGCCACTGGACACAAACCAGGAGACTCTCTCTCCTCTGAGAGGCTCGAAGCCAGAAGAGAAAGGCCACCAGTCCAACATTCCAGGAGGAGGAGTTGGACCAAGAGATCAGGGACATGGAAATCATCCATAAACAACTGCAAATGAAAAAAGAGAAGATGGCTCGACTGGCCGATCTTCAAAGGAAGATCGATGAAGCTACTGATGAAGTGCGTCATCTTATTCAAGATGACCAAGACCGAAGGCCTCAATACAGGGAGCTTCGTCAAGAGGGCTTATTCAACGAAGATGGATGGTATGATCATGATACCTTTACTTTTGATGATGCTTCTCCCTTGGCAGCAGAATTACAGGCTATCCCATGGCCACAATCCTACAAGCCACCCCAGCTACCCATGTACGATGGGCACTCAGACCCAAAGCAATTTTTGATTAGCTATGAGGCAACAATATCCTCATACGGAGGCAATGCAGCTGTCATGGCAAAGTCCTTCGTCATTGCAGTCCAGAATATAGCCCAGACATGGTATTCTTCTCTTCGGCTAGGAACAATCATGTTGTGGCAGAAGCTCAAGGATATGCTGGTTACCAGTTTCCAAGGCTTTCAAACAAAGCCAGTCACAACTCAGTCTTTGTTCCAGTGCACGCAAGACCATGAGGAATACCTTCAGGCATATGTCCGAAGGTTCTTGCGGTTGAGGGCACAAGCGCCCACAGTGCCAATGAAATTGTCATTGAGGCCATGATTAAGGGTCTTCGGCCAGGACCTACGGCTCAATACTTCGCCAGGAAGCCCCCACAAACTTTGGAGAAGCTGCTTCAGAAGATTAATGAGTATATCCGGGCTGACAACGACTTCCGCTAAAGAAGGGAGGAAGCTTACAGATTCTCTGAGATGACCAGGGGCTTTGGAGGAAGATTCCACCCTAGGCATGTCAGATCAATCCATAGCTCCAGTCAGAATGACAACAAAAGGAAGCCAGCTTCAGAGGCCACAGTACACCTCACAGTCTTCGGGGCAGTAGCAAGGCTCCTTTAGGCCACCAGCTCCAAGGGACAGAGGCGCTAGGGGCTTCGAAGGAAGATATGGGGATCTGCCCAGGAAAGTCTATTGCCTATTCGGTAGTGAGGACAAGGACCATACTACAAGAATGTGCCAAATCACTATCCAGAAGAAAAAGGAGATTGCAGAAGCCGAAGCTCGGCAGAATCAGCCGAAGCAGGTCTTACACACTGCTTTGTGCCACTCTCCTTACATACCAGAATATGTGGGCAATCATCCTGCAGCCTCTGTTGCTTCGGCTAGCCGTTCTCAGGCTTCTTGGCCTCAGCTTCCACCGCCACCACCACTACAACCTACACATTCTCGAAGCCAGCAGCCAGAAGGGCCGGCACTCTCAACAGCAACGCGAATTCAGGGAGGAATCCGAAGCTCGTACAGTCAACAGTATTGTGCCAGAATCAAAGCACATTTATTGAGCAATATCCTCCCTCTGAAATACTTTTATGTTCTATGTCATTTTGTTTTTTAGTAAGGAATAAACAATGTAAATCTAGTTTTAAGTTCTTGAAATAATGTTTGCTTCTATCGAGATGGAATATATCTTCTTCACAGACTTACGAAACCTAAAAATTATCGAAGCTCAAAAGTCGTTCCCAAGGGAATGCAGAGCTAAAAATTGCCGAAGCTACAAATAGCTGTTCCTAAGGGAGCGCAGCGTAAGTTTTGCCAAAGCTACAAAAAAGTCATTCCTAAGGGAACACAGTGTAAGTTTTCTGCTCAAAAGTTGTTCCAAAGGGAATGCAGAACCAAATACCGCCAAAATATAAGGCGAAGAAGTTCAAAAGTTGTTCCTAAGGGGATGCAGAACTTATACCGCCGAAATAGAAGGTGAAGAAGTTCAAAAGACGTTCCTAAGGGGATGTAGAACTTACACCAAAAAAATAAATGGTGAAGCCAAAAAATAAAAGGTAAAGAGATTCTAGTCGTTTCTAAGGGAATGCAGAGATTGTGTGTTCCAGTGTAGGAGTGTGAGTATGGGTCCTCAGCATCATTATCATTTTGCATCATATCATCACATCATTTTACATAGCATCACATCATACATCATATTGCATCAATGACACAAGAATGGAATATGGAGCCGATTTTCGGAAAATATTCTATCAAAATTATACGAAGTAAGCTTCGAATTACAGCCTCATCAGCCTACACATAAAAGAGGGATCTCTCTTTGCGAAGCAAGGATATCTTTATTTTTGCGAACCACGGATCTTCTTTCTTCATGAAGCATGAAAAGAAGGGAAGGTGTTTTTTCGCCGAAGGCTCAAAAACATTATGTATGAAAGTTTCATGCATCGTAAAGAAATAAATTACAATAATTTACATATTCAATTCAAAGTTACACACATCAAATATTACAACTTCGTTACAATAAAAGCACAATGTCTATTCCAGTGTCTCTTGCGTTGACCATTTAAAAATGTTTTCGCAATAAGTGCTAGTCTTCTTTCAGGACCTTCTCCGCAATTTCATTTAGCAACTTATTGACGACTTCGTCAACGATAGATTCAGCCATATTAATGATCTCCAGTGCTTCCTTCGTTTCTAGATCGGCCAGGGGATCGAATGGTTCCGGTGGCGGAGATAATTCAGCTGAAGTTGGAAAAATTTAATTAGTCCGAAGCCACAGAAACAAATGCCAAAGATGAACATCAAAAGATATTACTTATACGTCTTTCACGCTCTACAGCTTCTTCAGCTTGTCTCGTTTTTATCCGGGCGTCATGGGTGTCTTTTTCACTTTTCTTTATAATTTCATGAGCCATCTCTCGGCCACCATTCACCCAGACATCATTATAGAATTTTCCGCCCATTAAGGTCACTTCAGCTGAAGGATCCTTTGTGTCATCTGTAGAGAAGGCAACTTCAGCCTGGGCAATGGTCTTGATGTGATCACATCCCGCCTTCTCCAAGATAGCCGAAATCCCCCTCGCACCGGAAAATGCATAGATATCCCCGCGATCACTCAAGATTTCTTCAAAGGTCTCAGCCTCCCAACTTATCCATTCAATAACACCTTGGGGTCGCCTCGTATGAAGTTTTTCTTCAGTAGAATAGGCACCCACGTTGGCGAAACTGCCTTTTATTTTCTTCACACATTCCAAGGATTTTTAAAAGCATCTTTCCTTGGATGTGTGAAGTTCTTCAACATTTTTCTCTAAATAATTTCTCCAATATTTGCTGATATCTCGGTTAGCTTCTGCGAGTGCGCATTTTTCTTTAGCTTCTGCCAGCTGTTTCCGAAGGTCTTCAATTTCAGTCTTTTGGATTTCGGCTTGAGCCTTGTAACTAGCTTCGTCTTCTTTCATTTTGTTTACTAATGAAATTAAGATTTGTATTTTTCAAGACCTTCGTTTCTTAATTCGATCACCTCTGAGCGAAGGTTGTTCAGAGCCATCGTATAGCCTTCATCTTCAATATCTTTCTGTGCCCTAAGCGCATTGCTAAGAATTATGCCCTACAAGAGGGGGACAGAATTGAGCATAGCACAAAAAGTATTTCATTTTCATGTACAAAATTAGCTTTTATACCTTTATGCTATTGTATGCTAGGCTGTCAGCAAGTTCGTCCTTCGATAAAATCGAAAGACCGTCTTCCAGCTTCGGGAATCCGATGCTTTTACCTATCTCCCGACAAACGGATATTTCTTTGTTATCCGGGAGACAGTACAAAAAGTCTTCTTCGCCACTCCCATTAAACACTAGCGCCCCATTCGGATATTTCACTTTTTGGGCATAGTGTTGCGCTTCTAACATCTCTTCTTGGGATAGTACCTTTCCCAAAGCATGACAAATAATGTAGGCAATACTTTTGTTCGAAGCTTCAGGAGCAGGAGTTTCGATTTTTTCAGTTGAAATCCACCCTGTTGATTTTTCCTTGTGGTTAGCAGGCTCTATCTCCATGGGCTCTGAAGGCCCAGCTTTGGCTTCAGCCTGAATTGTTGCAGTTTCGACTTCTGCATGCTTAGTATCAGCCTTGGGTTGCACTTTGGCAACTTCGGCAATTTTCCTTGCGGGAGCGGGACTCAAGGTTTTTGTTGTTTCTAACACAACATCCAGCACATTTGCCATCCTTCTCCTCTTAGGAGTTGCGGCGGAACCCTTTTGCGCCTTCGGCTCTGTTGCCTCTATTGGAAAGCTCAAAATCTCTAGCATTTTTGTTATTTCTTCAAATTTTGGCCCTTTAGCCTTATCAGCCTTCGTCTCAACTAGCTCGACTAAAGGTAACTTCTGTATTACAGTCGGCTCTTCAGTGCTCTGCGTAGATGGAATAGTTTCTTTTGTTTTGGCAACTGAAGTGGCCCCTTCGCCAAATTCAAGTATCGCGGCCGGTTCAATGTAACGCGACCGGTGAGTTAGAACCTTCATCTTCTTGCCCTTCGGCTTAGCTGTGATCGCCAAAGCAGCAACTTTTCCCAAAGAAGCAATCTTTCTTTTTACCCCTTGCCCTCGCAGCAGGTAACAATAGTCAGGGTATACGAAACCAATAGCATCGAATACCATGTTCAATCTTTTCTTACTCTGACCCCCAAAGGCTGCGAACAAGGCATTGTCCTCGGTCTTGGAATACGCCCCAAGTAACTCGTCGCTAGTAGTTTCAATGCACTTCAGCCAGTCATCATTTGGTTCATCAAACTTATCCCCAAACCTGAAGTAGCCGAACCAAACCACCTTCGCTAGAGTCAGTAATGGTCTCCTTCGGCATTTCCCAGCTTTCCACAAGCGGCCATACCCTGAAGGCTATATGTTCTTGAATTAAATCCCTTGTGCCAATGAAGGAGGCAAACAGTGCTGAAGGCCTTTTGACACGCTTCGGCGGTGTCATCAATTTTGACCTTCGACCTTCGAAGGCCGAAGCGGGACCAGATGGGGCGCATGCTGATTTCTTTTTTGTCTTCTCTCATCTTCAGATCATTCTTCACATAAAACCACTCTTCCATCCAGGCCCCGGGCCATCTCTTCCGAAATGTTGGCACTGGGTGGCTTGCGTTGGGACGAGCAACGAATCCATAACAACCAAAGTTGTTGTGGTACTGCTCTTTACCAATGGCCTTCGTCTCATATAAAGTTCGTGCATGTTGCAGAAGCATTTCACGCTTGGCCTCTAGCCCTTGACTGCTTACTGCCCAGACCAAAAATCCCCATCCTTATTATGACTTCGAGGGTGATCTGATGGAGGAAGATCTGGTAGGTTTTCAACACTTCAACTACAAACTTGCTCAAAGGGAACCGAAGTCCAGCCTTGAAGAAGCTTCGGTAAATTACAACTTCGTTTTCCTCAGGGGCAGGGACATTGTTGTCTCTGCCAGCCCTCACAATAGACATGTCCCGAAAGTACCTTCCTCTCATGTTCTCAAGATGACTCTACTTAATGGTTGATTTTCCGAAGACAGAATGGCTTGGCTGCCAGGGCCGATCTTCAGAATCTTCATCCCCACTTTCCACATCATAGCTATCACTATCACCAGTATCTTTAGATAAACCTTCCAGTATCTCCTTAGTAATCTTCTCTGTGTTTGTCTTTGCCATCGACTCGACGAATCCAGCAATATAAGGATCCACAGCCTTTTTCTCCTCAAATAGCTTCGTCTCTTCAGTCAACTTCGTCTTCACAACAACCTTCTTTTCCTTGGATATTTTTTCCTCAGACATGGTGAAAATGTGACTTTAAATCGAAGCTCAAGAAGCTTGGAAATCAGGCGAGAGCTAGTGAGCAAGAGCTAAAAAGTTTGAGAAAATAACGCAAATAGCGGCAATACCGTACCAAATGTTGTCGCTATATGATTTATATTTATATGCCTAGTGCGTTGCAACTTGGTGGGCCTTGTCTATCATTGGCTATTGCTATTCTAGCAAAGGGAAGGTGTTTTTTTGGACCTTCGGCTTAAGCCCTTCGTTCATGTCGTAGTCTGAATTCATTGTTATAACAAATTAATACTGTGAGGGGCTACTGTTGGGGGCCTTCGTCCTCCGAAGGTCCACAAAAACATGACTAACAATGTTTCCCAAGTGTAATATATGTTAACGAACCTTCGAACTCAGGGTAAAGTTGTACATAATATGAAAAGCAGGGTTAGGATGAAGGATGAACCAGTTCCGAAGCTATGCGCAAGGAAGCTTCGGCTCAACGACAGAAAGGGGAACCGACTTAAAGGGAAAAGGCTATCTAGTCCTCGTTGGATTGTCATTAAGTCAATAGTAAAAAGGGCATGAATGTAATTTTTACATAGGCTGCGCCCTGTGCCTATAAATAGATAAACAGTACTCCTGTACTGTTCACACTGACTTGTACTCGCTTGTGCGTCACGCTTGTACCCTTGCCTTCAATCAAGCCAAAAGGTACAAATATAATTTGTTATTATTCTTATTCATTCCTGATTATATAAAAAGAAAGATATATTATGATGTCATGTAATTATCCATGTTACTATGTTTTATATGCTTCATCTTTCATTGATTTATGTTGCAATCATGAAGGTACGTCATTCATAACCTTTGTTCGAAGATCGTTATATCCTCATGGAAATAATGCTTCGAAGGACGAAGGGCATTAAACATTACCTATTTTTGTGTTGCCTTGTTCTTAATTCATAGCATTTGAAAACAAGTCACCAACAGTTAGGTTTCGCCAGTTGTACAAACGCAGTACACCTCCCCAAGGTGGGTGACTAACAAAACCAAATCAAATGAACCTCTGCACCCCAACCTTGGCAGAGCGAGCACTACGCCTCGGCCCCCATTGATGGCCCTCCGGCAAGCCAACTACACCCCCAGGTTCATCTAATTAATCAGCTAAGGGCGTCCCATTCCACCCTCATGGTTGCACTGTTATCCCGAGTGGTCACTCCATAAACAAAGTCCTTATGGAGAGGTACTCAGGAAAAAGGCCTGAGCCCCTAGAGTATCACAATATCATCATTAGGATAACATCATTGTATCATAAATAATCACATCATGTTCATTGATTAAGTTAAGGCAATAGCAAAATGCTAACCATGATAACCCAAAGAGGTAAACAAGGATAAGTAAATACAGACTAGTCAATCCTTAGGTTAAGTAATGTAATGCGAGATAGTGAATCATAAGTATATAGGACATAATAGGTCAGAGGACACTTGCCTTCACTAGGTTGTTGCTCAGGAAGGTCTCCAACAACACACTCAGGAACCTCGGACAACTCGTTGTCTAAATAAAGCGAGTATGCATTCAATACATTTGGAAAGTACAAATGAACAACACACCAAACATGTACAAACATAGGAATACATCTTAAAAGACACAATACTACATAAGCGATAATGAGATCAAAGTATAACATAAACTATAACACAAACTAACTTCATTTAGAAATAGATTATTATTCCTTTAAGTATTGCCCACAGTTACATAACCTAGTTCAATTTATTTTATGTTGACCTAAAATTAAAACAGAGATGAATTTATGTAATACACATTATTAATCTCACAAGATTAAACATGTTTTAATCTCTAGGTTTTTTCCTTTTTTATTTTATTAAATACACAAAATCTATACATATACTAGTTAATAGTTATCCATAAATTTAGAAAGCACAGGGTGTAAATGGAACTAATTTATTTGAGTAGAGAATAAAACTATGAATATTTTGCAATTTGGATCACTAAATTTGGAGTTCATATGCAAAAGATATGAAATAAACAAGTTTGGGAATTCAAAATATGAAATTAGGTCTAATTCTACGAATATTTAAAAGTCTATGGTTCAATCTGCAAGAATATAGGGGCCTGCGCACGAAAACAAGGGACGACGGGTTGATTCTAAACAAACCGAGGGTCTCTTTAATAAAACTACCGCGTGAGATTAGATCTGCGGCCAATGGCGCGCGGCGCGGGCGGGCGAGCGCTGACAGGCGGGCCAGGGGCGTCGGCGTGCGTGCGCGAAGCAGTATCCGCGATCTGGGCCGTGTGATCAAGATCGGACGAGAGAGATCAGACCAGGGAGGGATGAACGGCTGCGGGAGGCGCTGCTCCTCTCCGCGGTGATGATGTCACCGAAGTTGAGGCAGGCACATGCTAGGGTGGTTCTGGGGTCGCCGGGATTCGGCAGAGAGGGAGAGGATGCCACGGCGAACTTAGTGGCGGGGAAAAGGCCACGAATCCGAGGACAGAGAGGGGAGAACGGCGGGGAGAAGGCCTCGGGCGGACCGGAGGAGCTCCGGTGAGGGATTCCGGCCACGGGGAGGGGGCTTGAGGCGCGCTAAGGCCTGGGAAGGCTTCAGCAGATGCAGGGGTGACACAGGGACCTACACCGGGGCACTGGACCAGGCTAAACTGGTCGGCCACCGCGTGGGCGCGGCGGACCGCCACGGGCGAGCATCAACGATGCCAAAATTGGCCAAGCACAGAGCGAAATTGGGGAAATTAAGCACGGGAAAGGTGTTTCACCTCGGGGCGGAGCTCGGGGTGGCTTGGTGCGGTCTCCCGCAAGCTAGATGGCTGGGGAAGCAGGCGCGGGTCTCCAACGGCGTCTGGCGACGTGGGCAGAGCGCGAGAGAGGGCAGAGCTGTGCGAAATGAGGCGGGGAAGTGAGTTTGGGCGCTGGAGGGGCTCTAAGAGGGAGCTAGGACGCGTGGGTGGGCGTCGTGGCCGAGCATTCCAGCGATGTGCGCAAGTGCGCACGAGCCGGTCCACGGCGGGTGCGAGGAGGGCGGAACTGACAGGGTGGGTCCACGACACACAGAGAGAGAAAAGGGGCGCACGGGTGCAATGGCTCAGCGCCTGGCAGCGTGGGCCCGCGAGGCAGAGAGGGAAGAGGGGTGCGGAGGGGGAAACAACGGGCGCCGCCAGGTCGGCCCCAGCGGGCAGCGAGCGAGAGAGAGAGCGCGTGGGAGAGAAAGCTGCCGCTGACAGGTGGATCCCACCTATCAGGTGGCGCCGACGCGCGGGCGCGCGGCCTGGCCCAGGCTGGGCCGAGCTAGGCTGTGGGCTGCTTTTCCTTTTTATTTTTCTATGGATTTTATAATTCTTTTTCTATTTCTTTTCTCTAGGGTTTCCAATTCCAAATTCAAATTAGGTTTCAAATTCAAATAAATTCAAACATATGCAACACTTTAAAGAATAAATGAGCTCAACATGATGCAACATGTCATGACTCATAATGTTTTGGCAAAAATAAATAATTAAATCCCCCTAACCTTAAGCTAATTCTACTTAAAAGGAAAAGGAGAGAGGATCTAGAGGAGATAAAACCTAGGGTGAGAGAGATAAGAGTAACACATGAATTTGTGTGATCATTAGAAAGAAATTTTATACCCCCAAATTTAGGGTGTTACACTTCACTACCAAGGTGAATGGCCAGGGATACACTACGTAGCCTTTACAAAGACTCCTCTGGTGCATAGCTGCTCGTTAGGTTTCACCAGTCGTACAAACGCAGTACACCTCCCCAAGGTGGGTGACTAACAAAACCAAATCGAATGAACCTCTGCACCCCAACCTTGGCAGAGCGAGCACTACGCCTCGGCCCCCATTGAGGGCCCTCTGGCAAAGCAAACTACACCCCAGGTTCATCTAATTAATCAGCTATGGGTGTCCCATTCCACCCTCATGGTTGCACTGTTATCCCGGGTGGTTACTCCACGAACAGGTCCTTACGGAGAGGTACTCGGGAAAAAAAGGCCTGAGCCCCCTAGAGTATCACAAGGTCATCAACATAATCAGGATAACAGTATCATATCATAAATGTTCACATCATGTTCATTGATTAAAGTAAAGCAAAAGCAAGATGCTAACCATGATAACCCAAAAGGTAAACAAGGATAATGTACATACAAACTAGTCAATCCTTAGATTTAGATAATGTAATGCAGGACAGTGAATCATAAAGTATGTAGGACATAATAGGTCAGAGGACACTTGCCTTCACCAGGTTGTTGCTCAGGAAGGTCTCCAACAACACACTCAGGAACCTCGGACTGCTCGTTGTCTAAATAAAGCGAACATGCACTCAATACATTTGGAAAGTACAAATGAACAGCACACCAAACATGTACAAACATAGGAATACATCTTAAAAAGACACAATACTACATAAGGGATAATGAGTTCAAAGTATAACATAAACTAAATTCATTTGGAAATAGATTATTATTTCTCTAAGTGTTACTCACAAATACATAACATAGTTCAATTTATTTTATTGTGACCTAAAAATTAGAACAGAGATGAATTCATGTAATACACATTATTAATCTCACAAGATTAAGCATGTTTTAATCTCTAGGGTTTTCCCTTTTTATTTTATTAAATACACCAAATCTATACATATACTGGTTAATAGTTATCCATAAAATTAGGAAGCACAGGGTGTAAATGGAACTAATTTATTTGAACAGAGAATAATACTATGAACATTTTGCAATTTGAATCACTAAATTTGGAGTTCATATGCAAAAGATATGAAATAAACAAGTTTGGAATTCAAAATATGAAATTAGGTCTAATTCTGTGAATATTTAAAATTCAAGGGTTCAATCTGCAAGAATACAGGGGCCTACACGCGAAAACCAGGGACGGCAGGTTGATTCTAAACAAACCGAGGGTCTCTTTAATAAAACTACCGCGCGAAGGGGTATCGGACGATTCAAACCGTTAGATCTGAAACCAACGGCGGAGGTTAGATCTGTGGCCACGGGCGCGCACGCACGGACGGGCGAGCGCTAACAGGCGGGCAAGGGGCGTCAGCGACCGAGGGGGAGGGCGCACTGACCGAGTGGGCCTAGCGCCAGGGAACACGGGCGCTGACAGACGGCCCGGACGCAGGGCGCGCGTGCGCGAAGAGGTATCCCGCGATCTGGGCCGTGCGATCAAGATCAACGGGGGAGATCAGACCAGGGGGTGAACGGCTGCGGGCGGCGCCGTTCCTCTCCGCGGCGGTGAAGTCGCCGGAGTTGGGCAGGCGCATGCTACGGTGGTTTGGGGTCGCCGGGATTGGGCAGAGAGGGAGAGAATGCCACGGCGAACTCAGTGGCAGGGAAAAGGCCACAAATCTGAGGGCAGAGAGGGGAGAACGGCGGGGAGAAGGCCTCGGACGGACCGGAGGAACTCCGGTGAGGGATTCCGGCCACAGGGAGGGGGCTTGAGGCGTGCTAAGGCCTGGGAAGGCTTCAGCAGAGGCAGGGGTGACACAGGGACCTACACCAGGGCACTCGACCGGCTAAATTGGCCAGCCACATGGGCGCGACGAACCGCCACGGCCGAGCACCGGCGATGCCAAAATTGGCCGAGCACACAGCGAAATCGAGGAAATTAGGCACGGGCAAAGGTGTCTCACCTCGGGGTGGCTTGGCACGGTCTCCGGTGAGCTGGATGGCCAGGGAAGCGGGCGCGGGTCTCCGGCGCCGTCTGGCGGCGTGGGTAGAGCGCGAGAGAGGGCGGAGATGTGCGAAATGAGGCGGGGAAGTGAGTGCGGGGCTGGCGGGGCTCTAAAAGGGAGCTGGGGTGCGTGGGTGAGCGTCGTGGCCGAGAATTCCGGCGACGTGCGCGAGTGCGCACGCGCCGGTCCACGGCGAGGGCGTAACTGACAGAGAGGTCCACGGCGTAGAGAGAGAGAGAAGGGTGAAAGTCGCCTAGAGGGGGGGTGAATAGGGCGAATCTGAAATTTAAAACTTAAGCACAACTACAAGCCGGGGTTAGTGTTAGAAATATAAACGAGTCCGAAAGAGAGGGCGAAAACAAATCACAAGCAAATGAAGAGTGAGACACGGTGATTTGTTTTACCGAGGTTCGGTTCTTGCAAACCTACTCCCCGTTGAGGTGGTCACAAAGATCGGGTCTCTTTCAACCCTTTCCCTCTCTCAAACAGTCACTTAGACAGAGTGAGCTTCTCTTCTCAATCAAACGGGACACTAAGTCCCCACAAGGACCACCACACAATTGGTGTCTCTTGCCTCGGTTACAATTGAGTTGGAATCAAGAAAGAATGAAGAAGAAAAGCAATCCAAGCGCAAGAGCTCAAATGAACACAAATACCACTCTCTCACTGGTCACTATTTGATTGGAATTGTCTTTGGACTTGGGAGAGGATTTGATCTCTTGTTTGTGTCTTGTATTGAATGCTATAGCTCTTGTAAGGTGTTTGAAGGCTGAAAACTTGGATGCTATGAATGGTGGGTGGTTGGGGGTATTTATAGCCCCAACCACCAAAAGAGTCGTTGGTGGAGGCTGCTGTCGTATGGCGCACCGGAGAGCCTGGTGCGCCAGCCACGTCACCCGGCCGTTGGATTCTGACCGTTGGAGCTTCTGACATCTGGGCCCCGGACAGTCCGGTGGTGCACCGGATAGTCACTGTTCACTGTCCGGTGTGCCTTCTGACTCTGCTCTGACTTCTGCGCGCTTTGTAGCGCATTAACTGCTCTCTGCAGACGATCGATGGCGCGGAGTAGCCGTTGCTCCGCTGGCGCACCGGACAGTCCGGTGCTACACCGGACAGTCCGGTGAATTATAGCGGAGCGGCTCCCAGAATTCCGAAGGTGGCAAGTTTGGAGTCGGGTTCCCTGGTGCACCGGACACTGTCTGGTGGCACACCGGACAGTCCGGTGCGCCAGACCAGGGCACACTTCGGTTGTCTTTTGCTCTCTTTGTTTGAATCCTTTCTTGGTCTTTTTATTGGTTTGTTGTGAACCTTTGGCACCTGTAAAACTTATAATCTAGAGCAAACTAGTTAGTCCAATTATTTGTGTTGGGCAATTCAACCACCAAAATCAATTAGGAAAAGGTGTAAGCCTATTTCCCTTTCAATCTCCCCCTTTTTGGTGATTGATGCCAACACAAACCAAAGCAAATATAGAAGTGCATAAATGAACTAGTTTGCATAATGTAAGTGCAAAGGTTGCTTAGAATTTAACCAATAAATATTCTCATAAGATGTGCATGGATTGTTTCTTCATTTTTAACATTTTGGACCACGCTTGCACAGCATGTTTTGTTTTGCAAATTCTTTTGTAAATTCTTTTCAAAGTCCTTTTGCAAATAGTCAAAGGTAAATGAATAAGATTTTGAGAAGCATTTCGAGATTTGAAATTTTCTCCCCTGTTTCAAATGCTTTTCCTTTGACTAAACAAAACTCCCCCTTAATAAAATCCTCCTCTTAGTGTTCAAGAGGGTTTTAGATGTTAGTTTTGAAAGGGTTGTACCAATTTGAAATTCTATCAAAAATAAGATACAAATTTGAAACTCTTTTGAAGAACTTCTTTAAATACAAATTGAAAGACTAAATTTTTGAAATTGGTGGTAGTGCGGTCCTTTTGCTTTGGGCTAATACTTTCTCCCCCTTTGGCATGAATCGCCAAAACGGATACTTGTGAGTGAGATATAAGCACTTTGTACTTTCTCTCCCTATGGTAAATAACATATGAGTGAAGATTATACCAAAGTTGGAGAGTGGTGTGGAGCGACGGCGAAGGATGTGTAATTCGATGGAGTGGAGTGGAAGCCTTTGTCTTCGCCGAAGACTCCAATTCCCTTTCTGTTGGGGGCCTTCGGCTTCCGAAGGTCCTCAAAAATATGATTTAACAGTGTTTCTGGAGTATAATGTGTGAACAGGTATCTTCGGACTCGAATCAGCACCACAGTGGGAGAAGAATACGAAGGTTGATACAGCGCCGAAGCTGTGAGCGGGAAAGCTTCGGCATGATAGCAGAAAAGGAAACCGACTTAAAGATGAAAATGCTATTTAGGCCTCGGTGGATTACTATAGAATCACTACCAAATGTAAAGGGCATGGATGTAATTTTACATGGGCTGTGTCCCGTGCCTATAAATAGGTGAACAGTGCCCCCGTACTGTTCACGCGACTTGGCATTTTACTTTTGCGTCATGCTTGTACTTACATCTTCCTTCAAGCCGAAGGTACATTTGTTATTGGATATCATTTCTATTTTTCCATAATAATAATATAAAAAATAAGTTGATGATTATACATAATTTTTTACGTTATCCTTTATATTTTATATGATTCTTTCTTCATTATTATATGTGTGATGAAGGTATGTCCTTCATAACCTTCGTCCGAGAATCTTCGAAGGACGAAGGACTTTATCACTTAGCATTTTTGTGTTGCCTTGTTCTTAACTCATAGCATTTGAGAACAAGTCCCCAACATTGGCGCCCACCTCCGGTGAACTCACTTCCACTCTGAGTTTTGAACATCTTCGGCAACCATAAACCTTCGCTATGGCGCCGAAGAAAGCTTCAGCAACTGGGGCTGCAGTTCTGCAACCGCTGGACCCCAATCAGGAGACTCTCTCTCTTCGGGAGGCCCGAAGCCAGAAGAGGAAGGCTGTCAGCCCGACACCGCAAGAGGATGAGCTAGACCAAGAAATCAGAGACATGGAGATGCTTCATCAGCAGGTGCAGAGGAAGAAGGAAAAGATGGCCAGGCTAGCAGAACTGCAAAGGCAGATAGACGAAGCCTCTGAAGAAGTTCGTCATCTCACTCAGGATGAGCAGAACCGAAGGCCTCAGCACAAGGATCTTCATCAGGAGGGTTTCTTCAATGAAGATGACTGGTATGAGAATTTCCACCATGGAAATTTGCTTTTGATGATGCTTCTCCTCTGTCCGCTAAGCTGCAGGCTATACCTTGGCCTTCATCCTACAAGCCGCCCCAGCTTCCCATGTTCGACGGACCATTCAGACCCGAAGCAGTTTTTTATGAGCTACGAAGCAACAGTATCTTCGTATGGTGGCAATACTGCAGTCATGGCAAAATCTTTTGTTATGGCTGTCAGGAGTGTTGCTCAAACCTGGTATTCCTCCTTCGACCAGGAACGATCACTTCATGGCAAAAGCTGAAGTACATGTTGTTAACCAGCTTCCAGGGGTTTCAGACAAAGCTGGTCACTGCTCAAGCTCTATTCCAGTGCACCCAGGATCACGAAGAATACCTTCAGGCGTATGTCCGGAGGTTCTTACGATTGAGGGCACAGGCGCCAACAGTGCCCAACGAAATTGTAATTGAGGCCATGATCAAGGGACTTCGGCCAGGACCTTCAACTCAGTACTTTGCTAGGAAACCTCCTCAAACTTTGGAGAAGCTGCTCCAGAAGATGGACGAGTATATTCGGGCCGACAATGATTTTCGTCAAAGAAGGGAGGAAGCTTTCAGGTTTTCCGAAATGACCAGGGGCTTCGGAGGAAAATTTTATCCGAGGCACGTCAGGTCAATTCACAACTCTACTCAAAATGATGATAAGGGGAGTCAGCAGCAAAGGCCACAGTGCTCCTCACAAGCTTCGGGGCAACAGCAAAGCTTCTTCCGGCCGCAGCTCCAAGAGGCAGAGGCACCAGGGGCTTCGGCGGAAGATTTGGAGATCAACCAAGGAGAACATTTTGCTTGTTCTGTGGTGAAAACAAGGGCCATACCACCAGGATGTGCCATGTTACCATCCAGAAGCAAAAGGAGATAGCCGAAGCTGCAGCACAACAGGGTCAGCCGAAGCAGATTATGCACACTGCTTCGTATCATTCGCCTTACATCCCAGAATATGTAGGCAATCACCCTGTAGTTTCTGTTGCTTCGGAGTCAACCTCAAGCTTCCTGGCAACAGCCTCCGCCTCCACCACTGCTGCAACAAGGCCAGCAGCCAGAAGGGGGCCAATATGTTCAACAGCAAAGGGACTTTAGAGAACAGTCCGAAGCTCGCACAGTCAATAGCACTGTGCCAGAGTCGAAGCACATTTATTGACAAATATCCTACTTTGATAGTAGTCTTTTCCATTCAGTTTTATTTTTTGTGTAATAAAGGACAATTTTTAAATCTCATGTAATAGTTTCGTTGATTGCCACAAGGAAAGTATATCTTTCCACAGGCTTAAGTTGTCGAAGCTTAAAGATTTGCGATAGCAAGGAGGATCTTCGAATTATCAAAAATTTATTTTAAAAGGCACAGCATGAATTCTTCGAAGCATCAAAAAGTCGTTCTAAGGAACGCAGAGTAAGTTTGCTGAAGTTACAAAAAGCCGTTCCAAAGGGAGCGCAGTGTAAGTTTTTGCTCAGAAGTCGTTCAAAGGGAATGCAGAGCTTATAGCGAAAAATAAACGCTGATACCGCCTAAGTAAAAGGCGAAGCGCGAAAAGTCAACGCGAATACCGCCGAAAGTAAAAGGCGAAGAAGCTCCTAAGGGAGGCTTACAGCGAAAAATAAACGCTGATTCCGCTGAAGTAAAAGGCGAAGAAGCTCCTAAGGGAGGCTTACAGCGAAAAGTCAACGCTGATTTAAAAAGATTATGTGTTTTATTGCAGGGATGT